>JAQPPZ010002807.1:0-4800000 GCA_028583015.1 Wollemia nobilis
AACGATATTATTAAACTATTTGTATTTCTTGCGGAGCTTTCTACCACATAATTCCAATGTTCCATATTTCTCTGATCTAGAACATAAGTTAGCATCTCAAGACAACTATTTCATCATTTTTTTTTTTTATATAGACAAACAAAACATGTCAAATAAAAACACAACTTTAAATTAAAACTTATTCAATCCAAAACCAAACTGCAATCCCAAAAATGGAAATTTGAAAACACAAACCAAAAAACCCAAAAATTATATACATTATTGTACAAGATGATGCCAAGCTTGGACCATTACTTTCCTGGATCCCAAACATGATTAGAACATATCAAAAAACATATGACACAATAGACATGCCAAATTTTGTAGGAATCCAACAATAATAAGATCAAACCAAGCAATGCAACAAATTTGAACTTGCCATGCTCACCATACCAATTTGATTTAGTTCTATTACCAACATCATAGGTGAGATTTAAATCACATTGATTAGACAATGGTTGGTATTCAATTTTATCTTGTCTATTCTTTAGAGTGCAAGTTTCATCATTCCATTGATGATTTAGAAGTAGGCTTTCCTTTTCAAATGTGAGATGTTGCAAACAAGAGCCTATTTCTAAAAGTCTTGAATTCAAATCATTTTCCAGGATTTTAAAGCAATCAAAATCATTCAAAACTTGACAAGCATCAACAAAATTTGGCATTTCCTCATTAATATTGTTAGCATCCAAAGGGACATCATGTAACCTATCACTTGAAATTTTGGTAGCTACTACCAAAGGTAAAGATTTCACCTTGTCATCCATACTCAACCCATCATGGTTAAAATTTACCACAACTTGATGAGTGTTAGTAGCTTTTTCTTTTCCTTCATTGTCTTCTTCATCATCCAACACCTATTCAAAAACACCAAAGTTAGGCACCCAATCAAACATGCGTCCGTCCTTTTCAAAACAAGAGCCTGATTTTTCAAGATATGTGTCACATGACACCTTTCCACGATCAATGGCTTGAGTTGCCTCACAATCCATATTGGATCATCAATAGCATCCAACCCACACCACTTAGGTTTTGTAATTTCATCATTTTGAGATGGCATAGACATTGTAGAAACAATAGGTGGATCAAGATTTTTGATTTCTTGCCCCTCAAGGGGAACAAAAACAATTGATTCTCCTTCTTCATCCATGGTAGTAGAATCATTATCCTTCCCCAACCTTTGATGAGATTCCAACCCTTCTTCCAAAGCATTATCGGATTGTACAGGACTTTTAATATCCTCATATGAAAGGGCAATTGTATTATCATGCATATCAATAGGCACACAAATTTCATCAGAAGGTTTGGAGTGAGCACACTCTTCCAAAGAATCATAATGATCATATTTCAAAATAAAATTGTGATGCTCAACTATTTCTACATCATCTTTTAATTCATCAACATGTTTCTCATCAAATTTATCCTCTCCTTCCTTAGATGGTTCAATTACTTCCAAAATTGGGTTATTGCTTGTATTCAAATTGATAAGGTTATCATAATCCACATGTGTAACCCATGATTCATGTTTAACATAATTTGGAAGGTGTGAATTTTTTGGGCCATTACTTTCAACAATGTCATCCAATGTGTCATCCGAATCAGAATCATCCTCATAGAATTCATCTTTTGGTGAGTCAAGGGTTTCCAATCTGTCACATGTTTCCATACTAGTTGGATCTAGTACTCCTCCCTTGCCTAAAATCATATTCTTATGAAAATCATTGAAATTGATTTTAGAAACATCTTTTGAATCAAGATGAGTATTTTGAAGTTGATTCATACTTAAGAAATATGGTTGATCTTGCATAGTAGGTTGAGGATTTTGAAATTGATTGAAGCTTGGGAATGATTGTTGATTCTGAAATTGATTCGTACTTGAACTTGGTTGAGGTGGATAAATCATTGGGTGGGTAAGGGAGGTATTAAATGATTGAAGATTATATGATCCAAAACCCACACCATAATTTTGACAACTCAATTGTTGCTCAATTGCCATTGCTTGAGTATAGGCTTGTGACAAAGATGTGATTTGAGGCATCCCTCGTAAATATGTGGACACGGGTGAGTCAAGAGCATTGATGTATATTTGGAGAGCCACTTCTTCTTGAAGAACATAAAATGTCACCAATTGAGTATATAATCCAAAGAACCTTTCAGAAAATGACTTTACATTTTCACTTGGTCCTTTTCTAATATAGACCAACTGATTGTACATGAGGATTGGGTCAACTTGCTTTTTGTTGAATTGATTGAGAAATGTTGCCTCTAGCTGAGCCCAAGAAGTAATAGACCCTAAAGGCAGACTTGTAAACCAATCATATGCCACTTTGTCCAAGGTGTAAGGGAACATTTTACAAACAACATCATCATACCAAATTGTTAAGTGATTCACAACAAATTTGAATGCTTGAATGTGTTCTTCTACAGTATTTGTCCCATTAGACAAAAATTGAGGAAGACATCGCTCAAAACCAATGGGCAAATAATGTTGAACTCCTGGTATATTCAATGGGCTACCTGTCATCCAAGGTGTAAACATAGCCATTAGTGAATCTTAAAGAATATAACTTTAATACCCAAAAATTCTTTTATTTATTTATTTATTTTTATAATCAAATCAAATCACATTACCTGTATGAACAATCAAAGCATTGGAACAGTGCATAGCAATTCCCGTCCTCCTTTTAACACTACAGAGTTATATTGTTAAAAGAAGGCTAAAGATAATAATCACTAGGGCATGAAATATACAAAAAATTTAAATCTTACTAAAATAAACCCATCCGACCCTCCTTCTAGCGCCAATCTGTTGAGTGGTATTTTCACCCGATTGTGAAAACACACTCTCCAATAGGATTTGGGTTCTAAATCCTTTTCTTGCAAAGAAATTAAACATGTAACTTCTCCAAGGTTCCTGTTATGTTAGCATTTTGCATCTATGTATTAATAATCTCAAATAAAGATATTCAATTAAAATGCTTGGAACATCTTAGTGGTTGCAAGTAACTAAAAACAAGGGGCACTGTGGTTTATTTTACTTGTGAAACTTTAATGATTGTTCATTGAACCCGAATAAAGCAAATGTGATTTGGTCCTTAAATAACCATGCTGTAACTTCAAAATGAAATTTAATGAAATGCCATAAAATGAAGGAATTATTTATGGATTTTGAAGTTTTTTAATTTTTTTATTTTATTTTAATGCTTGAAAAATAAAATTGGAACTTCTGAAAAATAAAGTGCAGCAAAAAGAAAATAAAATGCAAAAGAAAAAGAAATTAAAATTGCATTCAGTTTGATGTTATCTCGTTCTGGCAAAACCGAAGATGTGAGGTTTCCATGCATGCAACCTAACCTATTGGACCTGCAAACATGCAAAATCCTGATAAGATAAGTGTTGATTCAAAGGGTTTTGAAATAAAATTCAAATTTCAAACATTCGCCTAATGCAACCCATAAAAGTGGCATTTAACATTATCTATAAATCCGAAATCTGAAAAATGAAAGAATAAACATTAAATCTATAGGATGCATAGAAGATCTCCTTCTTTCTTGCCCACAAGATGTAAATTTCTGAACACTCCTGCATTAAAAATAAATCATGTTACAATAGCAGAATCTCTGGTTTTCTCAAAACCATAAAAAGGGGAAGAAAAACACTCCCAAGCAGGCCCAGAATGGCTTCTCGCCTTCGGCACTGCAACTCTGCCTGTAGCGGTTTTCGACCCCCGTACCAATCTGTGCTTCCACTTTTAAAAGTTCTGGTAAATTGCTTCTCCTTCCACGACGGTTCGTTTCATCTTCTAGATTGCTCTGTTTCACCTTCCTCGCATTTCCATTGCTTTTGACTTTATGTTCGACATTGAGACGCTTGATCTTCTCTATGAACTGTAATGCCTCTGCAGCCCTTACACATGTACACCACATGTTCCACACTTTTTTGCATGTTTTGTAACGACCCTATGAAAATCACGACAAAAAATAGCATATCGTAATATCACGACGTTTTTATGCATGCAACTTTGCTCCTTTACTTTCATCGCGAAAACGCGACATGTCGCGATATCGTGACATTTTCCTACCAACAACCTTGTCTGCCTTCATGCGCCACAAAAATGAGACATGTCATGAAATCATGACATTTTTATGCTATCGGGCCCTGTGGCTGCAACCTGTCACGAAATCGCGATGCTTTTCCTCTTCGTATGCCTCGGCTGCTTCCTATCGCAAAATTGTGATGCTTTTCATCTCCGTACGCCTTCGGCTGCAACCTGTCGTGAAATCATGACGCTTTTCATCTCCGTATGCCTTGGCTGCTTCCTGTCGTGAAATCATGACACTTTTTTGTTTCTTACACTCTGGCAGCTTTCTGTCATGAAATCGTGACATTTTTCTTTCTGGCACCACCTTCCTGCTTTCTGTCACGAAATCGTGACAATTTTTCGTTCCGTACACCTTGGCTGCTTTCTGTCGTGAAATCGTGACGCCTTTTCATTTGGAGCTGTCTTGCGGCTTTCTGTCACGAAATCGTGATGCCTTTTCATTTGGAGCTGTCTTGCGGCTTTCTATCATGAAATCGTGACACTTTTCTATTCCGTACCATCTCGCTGCTTGGAGCCGCGAAAACGTGACCTGTCGTGATATCGCGACATTTTTCTACTTCGTACCCCTTTGTTGCTTCAGGTCACGAAATTACGACGCTTTTCATCTTTGGCATGTCTTGCTGCTTCAGGTCGCGAAAACGTGACATGTCGCAATATCGCGACAACTTTAGTGCCTTGCCCTGTTTGATTGGTTTGACCGTGATTTTGTGACATGTCACGATTTCGCGACAATTTTCCATTCTATCTTTCTCTCTCCTCTTTGGACCGCGATTTCACAGCACGTCGCGAAATCACGACAATTTTTTATCAACACCTCTTTTTGCTTACCTGAGCCACGAAAGCTTGACATGTCGCGATATCGCGACGTTTTTTCATTTCTGGACGCGACGGAGCAACATGTCACGATATCACGACAACTTTTCTTTTTCGACCGTGATAGAGCGACATGTTGCGATATCGTGACACTTTTTCATTTTTGTGCAATTTTACCTTTTTTCTTGATTTTTAGCATCTGGGTCACTGAGATCTTCTTTGAAAGCATGCAAAAAAAGTGGGTCCCCAATTTTGGGATGTGTTGTGGATTAGCCACAACACGCCCAAATTTTTTGCACCCTTACCTTCAGGCTAAAGGATTTGTGCCCGGAAGGGGGATGCAAGAAGGATGGGACAATACCTCAAATGGAGAGGCCCTTTGAAGGTCGCACCTCTCGAGGGAGGGGTATAAGGGTGAATTTTCAACGGATGGTGGGGTTCACCAAGAAAATTTAAGTGGCAGTTTCCACGCCTAGGTTGAGAATGGGTTTGATGTGTTCATTTTATGTTCAATCATTCAGATTCCTAGGTTGGCCAAAATGAATCTAAGCTATTCTATATGAAATTTCTGGTTTATATGAAGACAATAAACATAAATGAATCCTAAATACAAAAAATATCTAAAATGGAGAAGAGTGCACTTGATTTATGATGTCTAATGAAGATTCTGAAGCTTGTAGGAGTCCAGATTGTCCCAGATATGACAGGATCATTTGTAATTGTACAAAATCATCCAGATCACATGAGATCATCTGAGATCAGTCAAGATCATCAGTGACCTAACAAATTTGTCAGACAAATTAGTTAGAAAACTACAATCATGAAAATAGACACCAAAAACCAAAATGCAATTGCAAGAATGATACAAAATGATAGAAATAAGAATATAAATGCTTAAATGATAAATCTAGATATCAAATAAAATAGGATGCAATGTTTTAATAGTTCATTTTGAAATTTATCATGTAGATATACTAAATGAGGTGAACTCCAAGATGCAAAACAAAAGTGAATTAATCTAATGCACAATTAAATAAGAAAAGAGATAGAGAATGCAAACTTAGGGCTCTGATTTCCCCCAATCTGAACTGTAGTCAAAATCATCTACAATCATATGAGATCATCACCGATCTCATTAGGATCATCCAAAATTGTGGTTGAATCGCCTACGATGATCCGAGCTTCCTCCGACTGAAACACAGTGAGATCCTACAATAAAACTTGAAAACACAAATGCAAATGAGGGGGAATAGGATTTTCTAACATAGCAAAAGCTAAGGTTGCAGGGGAATGATCAGCCAGGGGGATAAACTAGGAAAATCCCAAGTTTATATAGGATTAGGGGGAGGTTAGGAGGTTGGGGATCATCCTAATCTAGGAGATATCCAATGTAGGAATATTCAACTGCGCAAACATGCTTCTGCCCGAGTTGGAGAGGTTGTTGAAATAGAAGCTAATTATGAAAATTCAATTTTGGGATGAAATCATCTAGACATTCTATTCCAGACGAATTCATCCGATTTGGGATGATATTGTTAGATCGTCGATGATATCGTCCAACGGTCAAAACAACTTCTAAAAATGGCATGAAAAATGAGGTGAGTGGTTAACGAGTGGTTTCGGGGTTAAAATTTAAATTTTTATCTTTTACTGATGGTTTAACTGTGCCAATTTTGGGGTGCTACATTTTGCCCCCTCTTTAGCAATTTTTTTGAAGAAAATGTGTTAAATATGAGTTCTTCACGCTTTACAAGAAAGCAAAAATTTATTCCATTTTTTAGACGATGATTCTAGGTCGAATCGTACAATTGTTTGCTATGGTGCCCCCTCCGATTTTTTACCCAAATCGAATGTTTGAGGTAAAAGAGTAGAAAAGAAAAAATTTAAAAAATATTGTTTTTAAATTAAAAATAGGAAAAATAGGTTAAATCCCTAATTCATTTTTACTGTTCACTTTCACTGTTTCACAAATATGCAGGCGAAATGGTGGAAACGGCACACAGATCGACAGAGGTCCGGCATGGGTTGCGAGTAAGGATCTAAACCTAGTGTACTATATTTTTAGCTTGATTTTTTTAATTTTTTATTTGAATTTTAATTGTTTTTGGGCATCACGGCCATTTTTATGCCGTTGACAACGTCGATACGAAATCGTCTCAATTTATTTGAAATCGTCCCTATATCACCGATTTCGTCTAAGGACGAGAAATAGGGGTGACCCCGTCCAATAAGGGGCAATTCCAAAATTGAAGAATCGGAGACAATTTCATCCTACTAAGGATGATTTAACTAAATTTGGTACGATATCATCCAATAATGGGTGATATCATTTTTTATGAGATGAAATTTATTTTAATTAATTTTAATGATTATGTACTAATGATTTTTGTTGTTTTATTGTTTATTTTGTAGAGGGGGTTACTAAAGAGTCAAGAATGGAAATACAGGGGTCTCAAGGATGACTTAGCCATGCTTGATCAAGCCAAGTGGGATAGGCTAGCAGAGGTCGTATTGCAGCATGTGGTAGAGATGCCACAAATACCTATAGACCTAGGGCTACTGATAGCCCTAGCAGAGAGATGGTATTTGGGGTCGTCCTACTTCCAGCTACCGATAGGGGAGATGACTCCCACTCTAGAGGATGTATGGAGGATCTTGAGGATCCCCATACATAGGTGGTTCATGACTCCTTCATCCAATCAGGGCCATGCCATGATGAGATTGTGCAGTGACCTAAGCTTCGACCTGGAGAAGGGTGGAGTGAACATTGAGGCTTTGAGACAGATTCTTGGGGCATCTTGGTTGACCCTAGTTTTGGAAAGGGTGGTGGGTGGCCTTCTTCTATGCCACCAGAGTGAATGCAAGTTATTATGGCTCCTCTCAGATGTGGTCTACGACATGAGAAACCATGAATACAAATTTTCTTAGGGTAACTTTGTACTATGCCACTTGTATAGGATCCTTTACGAGGTCGTATACAAGGTAGGTCGATGTCTAGTGTTGACATCGCTGCTATAGGTTTGGTGCTAGGAGCACATTATGGTGTGGAGACCGATAGGTCTTCCACTGACAAGATTTGACTATGAGAGACCTCAGGTTTTCTATTGGTGGCTCTAGAGAGGGTCACAATGGCGAATAGATTTATCGATGTCCCGAAGGTTTCTAGATGACCTCACCGTAGATCAAATTACCTGGAGACCATTAAGAGAGCATCCAGGGTGGGTAGAGGACGAAAAGGTGTTGGATCACATTATGCAAGTCATCTGGTTGAGGACAGAGTGAGGAGAGGTAGAGCTCCACTGCTATGACCAATTTTTGAGGTAGTTTAGTCTACAAAAGGGGATCCCTTCTCTTAGGGATTATGAGTACTCTCAGACTGTTTGGGATAATACCACATTGAGTGGGGCTCCAGACATGCAGCAGTTCTAGATTCAAGACATTGATGATGCCCCCATTTAGCTAGTGGATGGGGATGATGCAAGGGTGGCAGATGGGTATGATGCCTAGTATGCAGGCATCCACCCTCCTTGGATGATGAGGACACAGGTTTCAATGCATGTTGTAGTTCAACAGATGGAGAGGTAGTTCCAGGTTACCATTAGTGCAGTGAGGGGTTGTGGAGGGATGGATCAATGATGACCTCCTTAGGAGAGATTCTGGAGAGGACCATAGGCTTCGAAGAGACATTAGCAGCCAAAGAGGAGGGAGAGACTCCCTTCTCAATAGAGGGACAGGCCACCATCGCCCGATAAGGGCAAGTGTGTCAAGGTGGGGGAAAGCAACGAGATGGTAGCTCTTCGGGTGGATAATGCCCACCTACGAGCTCAGATGTAGACTCTTTAGGATGAGGTGATATGGCTCAAGGCTCAAAGCAGAGGGGCAAGCATTCTAGAGCTGGTGTGGGATATTGCACAGATCGCGTTCTACCAGGGGTTATAATATCATGTGGTTCCAGAGGGGCAGAGGATACCGCTACCAGAAAGTATTGCAGAGCCGATCAAGATGGGGTCATTGAGGACATCATCACGTTCGACATCAAGGACCCATGATACAACACAAACCTCGATGGGACCATCTCCTCCACCTTAGGGTGGGAGAGGAGATGAGGTTGAGAGCTCGAGGGCTTCTCGAGACTAGCTGCTCATTGTACATAGACCATATATTTTTAAGAGGATTGAGTATGCCAGGGTATAGATTGTGGCATACCAATCCATTTTGATATGATGTATAGATTTTTTTGATATATATATATATGTATTATTTTTGTGATATGACTTGTGCATATGTTTTATGATGCTTTAATATTTTAATTATTGATTGACTATTCATTGGTTATGTCATTTGAAAATATTATACTTTTATGTCATGTTATAAATTTAAATGAAATAATATGATGTAAAACTGGTTGTGGTGGTGTGATTTGATGAAAAATAAAGTGACTTCTAATAATAATTTCAAAGGACATTGTCGTTGTTACATGACCATTTCATGGAGTCACCACTCGCTAGGTCATTAAGCTAATCCCGGTATGAGAGAAATATTGCTAAAAGAAAAAGGATGCTTAAGAGACTTTCTTAAGACTTTGTGTTGTGATGATGAAAAATGATGATGGTGATGATTTTTTTTTAGATTTCCATGAAAATTTTATGCATGAAACATTAAAAATATGATTTTTGCTAGGCATAAAATTTCTAAGTGTGATAGAAATTTGAACAATTGCTTAGAAATTATACCATCGTCACAAAAATGAATGTTGACATAATGAAATAAAATAGAAAAGTTTTCGTTCTTTTTAAAGCACAATTGTGTAACATAATGATTTAAGCCATATGCTTTATGGATTAAATAAATGGGAAATAAAATTAGAACGACGGCTTGTGCTAGGCATAGAATTTTAGGTATAGACTTATACCATCATCACGAAATCCAAAGAAAAAATTGATGTAATAGTTTTATTGCATGGTTGATTTTTTATTTTGAGATAAACAAAAAATAAATGAGGACTTGCACTAGGCATAAAATTACGATTTAGGTTTAGGAACTATGCCATCATTGTGAAAGTCAAAAATATATAAATGTGACTTTATTGCTAAATTTTTGAACATGTTTTGAAAGAAAATATTGGATTTTTTTTTTTTTTAAATGTATTTAATTGTTTTTGCGCTGAGCCAATATTCTTAAGTAAGAAAATCAAATTATTCCAAAATATTTGCATAAATATTTTTAAATTATCTCAAAGACAAAATTTAGATTTATAAGGAACCCCATGTGCATATGTGAGTTCATTGCCGATCTTGATCTATCATAATGATACAAAATCTCTCAAACACAAATGTGTGTGCAATTGTATTGTTCATTTACCAATGTTGAGCAAGATAATTTGATACAAGTAATTTGAATTAACCAAATGAGTGTTCGTTGACCATGATTTATATGCATGTAACTGTACCAGACTACTATGTAAGTCAGGTCATCAAGAGCTAGCTAATCCATGAGCGGACATAGGTCTGTACAAAAGAAGGTCGCTAATGTGACAGACATATCACCATGCTAGGAGTTACCTAGGGCCAAGCGGGTTGGGCACAAACCACCTATTATGGGGCTTACCTCACAGTTTTCGAATAATTGATAATTCTAGGGATTCAAGATCATTCACCCTTATTTTCTTTCAAATGGTAGGGGAAGGGATTTATGGATTTTTTCTTTTTCTTTTCTTTTCTCTCTTTTTTTTTTGTATTTTTTCTTGACACTAAGATAATGCTGAAAATATTGCTAAGGTGATACAAAATGATACTGAAATAATGATTCTTTTTCTCATGATTTTTTTGGACTTTCCTTTCTTTTTTTTTTCTTTTTTTCATTCTATACTAGGGATACTTGCTGTAGAGCAAGGGATTTTTATTCTGGATAGGGGTGAGCTTGTCCTTTTGTCAATTATCAAAGATTCTAGACCATGTGCATGATAGGATAGCAGGGAAAAATTTTCACTCAAGAGACCACTTCTACTGTGTAGCATCACTTTGAATTTGCAATGAAATCATTTTAATGTGAAAAGGTGTACTTGGTTCAAGTAAATAACAAGATCAGTTCTCTATGCTCAAAACTTTATTTAATTCAACTGTGGACTTTGATATAAGAGAGATTAATAATCATACCAAATAAGATCAAAATATTTATTCATGTGAGTTTGAAAGTGAGGGATTCTAAATAAATGTTAATTTATCCAAAATAACTGAAAATATAACTGCAATACTTCAAGAATTGACATGTGCAAAAATAGAATATGTTTTTGAGGATTTTGATGATTTTGATTTTTTTTTATATTTTTATTTTAATTTATGAATTGAGAGAATACATAATATTACTATTTTTGAAATTTTTATATGAATTGCTTAAAATAATACAATATGTATAATATATACAGTGACGAAATTACCAGATTTATGCATAATAGCGCTTAAGATGCATAATGTTCATAGGTTCTTTAAGATATTTACCATCTAAGGTGGCTAATATGTATTCTCCCGATCCAAATTTAGCAGTGATAATATATGGCTCAAGCCAATTAGGCTCAAATTTACCTTTAAGGTATTTAGTTGCATTAGTATTTTTTTTATTTTCTTTTAAGATGAGGTTGCCAATCTCAAAGGAACGGTGATGAACTTTCTTGAGATATGCTCGTTTGAGCTTGTTCTAGTAGGCACAAAGATGCTCCAAAGCATTAATGTGTTTCTCATCTAGGAATTCCAGCTAACTAAATATGCTAGCACAATATTCATCTCCTACTTCAGTATCTTGAAGTAGCAGAGCCAAAGAAGGAACTTTTAATTCAAAGGGAAAAACAACTTCAGCGCCATAAACCAAAACAAAAGGTGAAGTTCCCGTGGGAGTACGAATGCTAGTTCGATAAGCCCACAAAGTTGGATATAATTGAATGTGCCAATCATGGCCAGATTTATTGACTAGTATTTTGAGGATTTTAATTAATGTTTTATTAGATGCTTCTTCTTGGCCATTACCCTAAGGATAATAGGGAGTGGACCAACGATGTTGAATTTTATATTTTTGACATAGTTTCTTTACATATTTATTTTTGAAACAAGTTCCATTATCCGAGATGAGATTTGCAGGAATTCTGAACCTACAAATAATTTGATTAAAAATAAACTTGGAAACTTCCAGTGCAAGAAGCTAAGGGCATAGCTTCAACCCACTTCATAAAATACTCGGTGGTGGTTATGATGAATTTGTGTCCATCAGATGACACAAGATTGATTTTTTTGATGATTTCTAAGCCCCATTTTGAAAAGGTCCAGGGATATGAAATAGCCTACAGTTCTTGTGCAGGTGCATGGAATAGGTTAGCGTGTTTCTGGTACTTGTCGCAATGGCACACGTACTCATGTGCATCATTCTCCATGGTAGGCCAAAAATATCCTATCCTAAGGATCTTCTTAGCAATGGCGCTACCACTAAAGTGTCCCCCACAAGACCCATCGTGGGCTTCACTCAAAGCTAATCTAGACTCTTCTAGATTCAAAAATCTCAGTAGGATACCTTCAAAATATCTCCTATATAAGGTATTGCCAATTATGACAAAGCGACTTGCTCTTCTACGTACTAACTGATGCTGGTTTCTATTAAAACCTTCAGGGAAGGTCCCATTTTGAAGAAAATTGAGGATATCAGTGTACCAAAGTTTAGGAGTAGTTTCGTTTATTAGAAACACGTCCAAAGTTTCCAAGCATGATTTAGTTGAAGTGGATTCCTAGAGTTGATGAATAATGATGGTAGCATATTCGTCATATAATTCCAAGGGTAAAATATATGTAGCCGTGGCCATAGCATCAGTCGCACGATTGCTAGTTCTAGGAATAGCTTCCAAGGTAACTTGATAAAATAAATATATTAATTGTAATACATATGCTTTATATGGGGACAATTTATCATCTCTGGTTTGATAAAAATAATTAATTTGATTTATAAAAAGTTGAGAATCATCGAAAACTAATAGATTTTTAATTTTCAGTGTCAGGGCTACTCGGAATCCAAGGATGAGAGCCTCATATTAAGTAGTGTTATTAGTATAGGCAAACTTTATTTTAAAGGATAGAGGTATGAGATGTTTATGTGGAGATATCAAAATAATACTTGCACTAGCCCCACTCATGCATCATGCTCCATAAAAGTATAAGGACCATTTATCCGAATGATTTTTCTCTAGTTTAAGGCATTCGTCAAGAAACTCAATGATGAAGGGATGGGTGGATTCTAAGGGTGCATCAGCTAATTGATCTGCTATGATTTGACCCTTAATAGACTTTTGTCCTATAAACATGATTTCAAACTCGCTTAATGCAATAACCAACTTTGCTATGCAACTAGACAGATAAGGTCGACTCATGAGATACCACAAGGGATCGAATTTAGCAATAACATATATTTTCTGACTGAGCATATAATGGCATAGTTTCTATGTATAAAATATGACTGCTAGACATAAATTCTCTAATTTTGTGTAGCGGGTTTCATAACTAATTAATTTTATGCTAATGTAATAATTAACACGCTCTCTTTTCTCATCGTCAAGTTGAGCTAACATAGCTCCTAAAGCAAAATCTAAAGCATAAATATACAAGATAAATGGATGATCAGTTTTAGGTGGTGAAAGTACATGTGGGTTAAGAAGATATTTTTTAAGGAGTTAAAATGGTTCTTAACATTCATCGTCCCAATGGAAAGAGACATTCTTCTTAAGAAGCTTAAGAAAGGGTCTAGTTTTATCCGCCAACTTATCGATGAAGCAACAGATAGCTTGAAGCTTACCTTGTAGACTCTGTAATTCAGATATATTTGTAGGTGTGGGCATATCAATGATAGTCGTAATCTTAAGAGGGTCAATTTTTATGCCATGTAAAGAAACTATAACCCCCAATAATTTACCTAACTTAAATCCGAATATACGTTTGGATAGATTCAATCGGATAAGATATTCCCTTAACCGATCAAATACTTTTCTCAAGTCATCTAAATGGTCATATTCTTTAGTAGAACAAGCTATAATTTTTTCTACATAATCATGTAGTATATCATGCATCATATCATGAAAGATATAAGTCATGGCTCGTTGATAGGTTGCACCTACATTATTCAAACCGAATGGCATCACTTTCCAATAGAAAGTCCCCCAAGGGGTAATAAAGGTTATTTTAGCCTAATATTCAGGAGCTATCTTGATCTGATTATAACCAAAAAATCCATCCATTAAGGATATCATTCCACTTCAAGTAGTAAAATCAATGATCTGATCCATATTGGGAAGAAGAAAATCGTCTTTAGGGCATGCAACATTAATATATCTAAAGTCTGTACAAACCCTAACCTTAGTAGCTTCTTTCTTAGTTACTGGAACTACATTCGAGATCCATTCAGCATAATCAATGGCTTGTATAAAAATAACATTCAAGATTTTTTCTAACTCCCCTTTGAATAGTAAGGCCACTTTGAGATGCATTTTTCTAAGTTTCTTTTTAACAGTTTTAGCATCCGGGTGCACTACTAGGTGATGCATAACTACAGAGGGGTCTAATCCTAGCATATCTTCATATGTCCAAGCAAAGACATGTTCATATTCTTTAAGAAATGCAATGTATTTATCCTATTTTTCTTGACTCAATTTTGATCCAATGTTGATTATGTGGGGGTTATCCTTGGTTCCAATATTAATTTTTATGACATTTTCTACTTCCATGTGTAGATATCTCTCAAAATTGGGTGGGGTGGGTAAAACGCCCAATTCTTGTACTTCTTCCAAGGTTAGCTTAGATAATTCGTCTTGAGGAGTCATGGCCTCAAGCTAGGCTATACTAGGTATAGAGCAATCAAAATAAAATCCATTATGTAATAATTCCTCAATGGAGACATCATGAAAGATATCTCCCTCCAACTCATCATTGGATTCAGTGATCATCTCAGGATAAGCTATAGATAGCATATTACATGTTAATGTCTTATTTATTAAATGCAAGGCATCGCATGCTAAACCTTACTAGGAAATAGGCCCACACCACATCAGGCGGGCCACGCTTCTACCTCAAAAGGTTCTTTCATACCATTCAGGAAAGGTCCCAAACATTTCCCTTTATATCCCAATTTCAGCATTATAGGTTTGGCTTTAATATACTCATTAGTAAAATAACATCGAGCATATCCATCATAATGAGTTATGATTTTTCTAAGTATTCTACCCCAGTAATATCCCTTATAAATAAAGGCACAACTCTTGACTTGGTAAATACTTCCCATAGGCTGTGGGATGCCCAAGGTACGAGGAGATGGTGGTAAATTATTTAAAATAAGAGAATCTTGCATAGAAGCATTCGTTTCTTCTGATATAAGAATTTTAGATAGATCGGGTAAGAGTTCGTCAGTAAGAGCATAGAGGTAGAAGGGACATCCCCTACATCTTCTGATGTGGAAAATATGACTTTGGTGGATGTAGACAGTGTAGAGGTGTCTATAGATGGGTCTATTATAGGTATGGAAGTTATAGGAGTAGAAAAAGAGACATTGGTTGTGGGATTAGGATCTTTCTTAGGTACTAATGCAGTTTGTTTAGAAGATGGTTGAGCTATATGTGGAGGTGCAACTGATGGAGAAGAAGTAGATGAATTTGTGGGTGTGAGTTTCAAATGTTTATATGGATAATGAGAATTAGGATGTGTGGATGACAGAGCTGGGCAAAATTAAACTCCAATAGGTTCTACCAAAGCACACATATCAAAGGGTCTTGGATCACCATGAATGGTAACCAACTGATTCTTAAATTTGAACTTAACACATTGATGTAAGGTTGAGGGAACAACTCACATTGCGTTGATCCAAGGACGACCCAAGAGTATATTGTACGATGCAGGGAAATGTACAATAAACACAATCGTATCCAAGGTTCTTGGACCAACCTACAATGGAATGGTAATAACTCCACATGTTTCTTGTGTTTCATCATTGAAAGATTTTATGATCATATCAGTTCTTTTCATTTCCTCACTTCTAAACCTAAATCTTTGGTAGAAGTTAAAAGTGCATATATTTAAAGATGAACCATTATCGATCAAAACTCGTTTGACTGCTACATCTCCAATCAAAGAAGTAATATACAGGGGGTTATCTTTATGTAAACTATGTTGAGGTATGTCTCTATCTCAGAAGTCAATACAATCAACTTCACGAGTTATTATAGTATTTTCCATGGCTTCAGGTTGAATGTCTTGTGGTACCATCATCTGGTTTAATGTGAGCATTAATTCATATCTATGTGTAGAAGAAGATCTTAAAAGGTACAAGAGGTAAATTCTAGCTGTAATATTTGATAATTGTTCATTAATATTATAAGGAGGTTTAGGTTGAACATTAGGTGCATGATTCCCTTTATTAGGAACCTTCAAAAAAAATGGAGTTGATCCATCATTATGAATTTGATCTTGTTGATAATTTTGAGCCTGTTGTCTAGTAACATCTCCGATGGTACCCACAATATTATTCTGTGGATGATGAATAGGTCTTGGTATAGCATTTATAGCTAGATCATTAGAAATTAATCGATGAGACGATGGTCTAGTAGTGACTCTTCTTGGAAATGGTTCTTCTAGAACCATATAACTTGTGATAGGGTGAATAGTATCTGATTCATCATCAGAACTATTCAATTGATTTGATGTGATTTCCATATCATTCTTAGTCTTGTATTATGTATCACTAAGATCAGGTATTTGAATATTATATAGGGGCCTGGTTGTAACCACGGATAAAGTTGTGTCAAATATTTCCAGATCATGAGCAAGTAAATTTCCACTAATAGTTCCTACATATCAGGCAGGAGGAGGGACATTATGGTTTTCAATTTGATTAGCCACCTCCTTACCATGTTTTGGTAAGGGATGTTGAAAAATGTCTAATGACTGATTGGCGTTCATATTTTGGTTTTGTGTGGTGTTCTGTTCAGCATTATTAGGAGGATTTTTCTTAGGTTGAAAGGCTTGCACCTCCATCTCATTGTTATCAATCAAGTCCTGTATTTTATGTTTTAATATTTTACAATATTTGGTAGTGTGTCTAGGTCCTCTATGGAATTCACAATGTAAATCTGCTCTATATCTGGGTATAGTTGGATCAGGTTCCCGAACAATTGGTAATTGAATCAAAACTTGTTCTAATAATTGTGGTAGAATAGTTGATAAAGGTTGATTTAACCTAGTAAATTCTTGAGGAGGTTTATCAGGTGGTTTTAGTACAAACTTCTCCACTGTCTTTGCAGCATTAATATTAGCAATATTTTTGCTATCGGTGACTCCATCACCCATAACTTGTTTATTCTTATATTGACTTTTGGATGTTTTCTCATCGTATTTCTTTTTAAGTTGACCTCTCCTAATGAGAGCATCTTCCACTCTTTGGGCTAAGTCTATAGCCTGATCGAAGGTGGTCAAGGTAGCAGTTGATAATTCGTAAGATAGTTGCTCTTGCAAATTATTAATAAATATGTCCAACATCTCCCTATAAGGTAACACAAAGTGCAATTTTCCTATCAACTGTCTCCACCTAGCTAGGAAATGAGAAAATCATTCATCTTTGTCCTATTTTAAGTTATACAAATATTTAATGGTCACATGTCTTTCGATGTAGGCACTAAATTGATGAAAAAAACACTCAGAAGTTTCTTCAAAATTCCTCAAATAATTAGTGGGTAATTGATAATACCACTCTAATGCCATTCTTCCTAAGCTTTTTGAGAACATTTTTAGTAATAACAAGTCATCATGTGATATATCATGACATGCTATCCTAAACATATGAATATGCTCTATGGGATCTTTGGTTCCTTTATATATGGGAAGAACAGGCATAGGAAAATATTTAGGATACGGCTATGCTATGACTATAGGATCTAAATGCTGACTACACATCTCTCGATAGTTGTACGAGGGACGGTAGGGATCTATCTGGTCCATGTGGGAAACTAGCTATTTCACCATGGTTTCAAGATTACTAGTTTGTCCACCATATTGGTTTAGTGGGACATAGGTATGGGATCTATGAGTGTATGATGGTGTAACATAAGTATTTGATGCTATATTGCTATTATGCAAAGTGTTGGTAGGAGGAGTATTATGAAGAGGATTTGTAATAGTATTATGTTGTACCCCAGATTATTGATAATTAGTGTTTGGTTTTGTTTTGGGTTTTTTTTTATTTGAGGTATGTTGATCAAGATCTTGGTGGAATAGAGCAGTAAATGATGGTTTATTTTGTGCGGGAATGACCCTAGTCTTGTTAACAGGCACTTAGATTTTTGAGTAGCCTATTGTTGTTGCATGTTCTGGATCACAGCTGCCATATCCAAATTGGATGGTCTAGCTTGATCACTCTTTTGATCAATAAAGTACAAGGGATTAGTGCATGTTTGAAATACATCTTCTAGAGTTGCTTGAGTGTCACTAATTCAATCCTTGTCCATATGGGCTACTCTATTAAAAACACCAATATTAGTATTAATGAACTTCCAAAATTGTTCCATGTTTTCAAAAGTGATAGCTCCTCCCGGAGACATTTTAGGGGATGAGGATCCTTCCTCTCTATTAGTTTCTTCTTGTTCATTTCCTACAACAAGCTCTTCTTCTTGTTGGTCTAGGTTTTCTTCCTCCTGAAATTGGTCCTCAGGAGGGACAATTTGGTCAATTAATGGTCTTCCTAACCAATCTTCATCTTATTCAGTTTTTTTTCCATTCCTAAGTCTAGGCATTGTGCTACACTTAGGTTTTAGAAAATATATATGCTTATATATATATATATATATATATATATATATATATATATATATATATATATATGTGGTAGGGTTGAGAGGTATATATTTTAACTATATACCTACTGTAATACTTTAAAAGGAAAATGTTTTGTTTTTGTTTATTTTATTTTGTTTTTTTTATATTATTATTTTGTGAGAATAAAAATAACAAACAACATGCTAGTTGCAAGAAATAACAATAGTAAAAATAATGATTTAGTTTTCTATGAATAGTTTATGGATATCATTGAGAGGATCAAGTTCATCAAGAGTCATGAAATGCTCCTCTTCAAATTGGAAGTGGTTTTTCAAGAATTTGACAAAGTGTGCTATAGTAATATGATATACTTCAGACTCTGACTTATAAAAATAAAGTTCATGGCAATACTTTCGATACAACATAGCCCTAGGAACTCTATTCCATATTTTTCTATCCGTAAGAATGACTTCTTGATCCTCTATACAAGATAGAAATTTATGTACTACAACTACATTCTCAAGGTATTCCTCAAAGGTGTATAATTTAGAAGACACAAGTGCTCTTTTATCTGCTAACCACCTATGGCAAGCTCTCTAAATTTCATGATACAAGGTTACCTGATCAGGATCCAGGATTCTATCTAGGAAAAACCTCTTAATTTTCCTAAGTTCTACAGATCTAGATTCAATAATACCCAATATCCTATCAAGTTTGTCCCACAAATGTTGGGCTCTATTTGTTTGAGGTACTCTGAGCACAGAAGTAATCTCTATAGCCTTTAATTGATTTTCAAAATTTATGAAGACTGCTAGTCTTCTATTATAATCTACCATCTAAATATGATATGCAAATTTAAGGGTTGTCTAATGATTCTAGATGTTCTTAATAATGTGTTTTTTTTTTTTGGATTGGATTGTCTTCAAAAGGTGTTTTAGTTTCACATCGAGTTCACCAAAATGTATTGCCCAAATTTTTTGCACCCCTACCTTCAAGCTAAAGGATTCGTGCCCTAAAGGGGGATGTGAGAAGGATGGGACAATACCTCGGACGAAGAGGCCCTTTGAAGGTCGTGCCTCTCGAGGGAGGGGTATAAGGGTGAATTTTTGATGGATGGTGGGGTTCACCAGGAAACTTTGAGTGGCAATTTCTATGCCTAGGTTGAGAATGGGTTTGATGTGTTCATTTTATGTTCAATCATTCAGATTCCTAGGTTGGCCAAAATGAATCTAAGCTATTCTATATGAAATTTCTTTTTTATGTGAAGACAATGAACATAAATGAATCCTAAATATAGAAAATATCTAAAATGGAGAAGAGTGCACCCAATTTATGATGTCTGATGAAGATTCTAAATCTTGTAGGAGTCTAGATCATCTCGGATATGACAAGATCATATGTAATTGTATAGAATCATCTAGATCACATGAGATAATTTGAGATCAGTCAAGATCGTCAGTGACCTAACGAATTCATCAGAAACCTGCAATCATGAAAACAGACACCAAAAACCAAAATACAATTGCAATAATGATACAAAATGATAGAAATAAGAATATAAATGCTTAAATGATAAATCCTAACATCAAATCAAATAGGATGAAATGTTTTAATAATTCATTTTGAATTTTATCATGCAAATATACTAAATGAGGTGAACTCCAAAATGTAGATTTGAAGTGAATTAATATAATGCACAATTAAATAAGAAAAGAGATAGAGAATGTAAACTTAGGGATCTGATTGCCCCCAATATAAACTATAGTCAAAATTATCTGCAATCATACAAGATCATCATCGATATCATTAGGATCATCTAAAATTGTGGTTGAATCACCTACGATGATTCGAGCTTCCTTCGGCTAAAACATAGTGAGATCCTACAATAAAACTTAAAAAAACAAATGCAAATGAGGTGGAATAGGACATTCTAACACAACAAAAGCTAAGGTTGTAGGGGAATTATTAGCCAAGGGGATAAACTAGGAAAATCCCAAGTTTATATAGGATTAGGGGGAAGTTAGAAAGTTGGGGATCATCCCAATATGGGAGATCTACAATGTAGGAATCTCCAACTACGCAAACACACTTCTGCCCGAGTTAGAGAGGTTGTTGAAACATAAGCTAATTATGAAAATTTGGTTTGGGGATGAAATCGTCTAGACGTTCTGTTCTAGACAAAGTCATCCAATTTTGGAAGATATTGTCAGATCGGCGATGATATCGTCCAACGATAAAAAAAATTCTAAAAATGGCATGAAAAATGAAGTGAGTGGTTAATGGGTGGTTTCAGGGTTAAAATTAAATTTTTTATCTTTTACTCATGGTTTAACTGCACCAATTTTAGGGTGCTATAGGTGGTGACATGGATAACATGGAGGAGGTCCCATAGAGACCTCCAATTCAAAGTGAGGACAAGTTTATGAGGTTTGAGCAGATGGTGGTGGATTGATATGTAGAGATAACGACTCGAGATGTAGAGATATCTTGATTATGTGTGAAACTAGAGTTATGGATGGTTGTAGGTCGATGTGAGGATAGGATCATGAGGCCCTAGGAAGAGCTAGTATAGAGGGACCATCATTATATGTAGTAAAAACTAGACCTTCAATCTCAAAAAGGATACATCCAAGATTTGGAGGATCTATTAATATAGCACCACATTGGGCTACCCAGACGACCCTCTTCTTCCATATCTAGATATATTAGGCATTGTGAGTCTAGGAATAGTGGATCTAGGTATAGGGATTCTTTAGGATCATAGGGTCCTCATATAGGCATTAGCTAGTGCTGAGATACATATTTTTTGCATATGAGCCTTAGTGATCCATTGTATATAGCCTTTTAACATTCATTGTACATGCAATATTTATATATATAGACACATATTTTACTTTTGTGTTATACTTTTGTGTGGATGCTTTTATTTGAATGCTTTTGTATATGTGTTATGGATGATAATGCAATGAAAAAATGTATGAATACAAATAAATTAATGCTTTAATGATAATTTGTAGTTTAGATTTTACTTGACCATGTATAGCATTGTTGTTTAATCAAGGGAACCAAAATGGTGGCATGTAAAATGGAAGACTTGTGTAATGATATGGATGTTGATATGGAATACTGATATGGATTTTGACATGGAAAATTGATTGTTTTATAGAGACTTAGACATGCTAGTGATATCAAACAAACTCACTAAATTTTGTATAATTTCTCTAATACCAAATGCATGTGCAATGAATTCATTTAACAAATCATGAGTATGGCCATGACTCTTGGCAATCAAGAATCAATGTATGTGCAAGTGATTTCATTAACCCATCATGAGTAAATTTATATGAAACCTATCATGGAGGAGACCAAGAAGATAGTTTGTCCTTATGTGTGATCAAAGGTCTCTTCAAGAGAGATGTGTCACCATGCATGAGCATACTCCACTACCAATCAAGCATCTATAGCCTTGATGGAGATCAGCTCCATAGCCCAAAAATCTGATATCTAAGCTTTGGGTATTCAAAATATCTAACCATATGATTGGAAATGTAGTTATATCCTTATAACTTGAGCATCTATGGTGTGTGATGTGAAAATATTTAGAGCTTTTGGGAATCAAATTCTCAATCAAAGTATGTGGAGAATTTTACCCTATCCTTACTACACTTTATTTTGTTTGGAAATAGTTGTGATAGTTGTGAAAATAACTATTTTTATTTTGGACTATGTGCATGATGTGATAAGCAAGGATTACCCTTTTCACTTCGAGGTTAAACCCAATCATGGTGTTATCCCTCTGTGACACAAGATTTTTTTAAGATGTGTGGTTGTATTTGGTTCAAGAGTGTTAGAGTCAATCCCAAGAACTCAAGATTTTCTTAGTGAAAATGTATCTTGGTCCTATAGAAAACTTGACATGTATTGGAGGTTGCTAGAGACACTAGGAGTTTATGAGTGATTGAAAACACTTAGGGATTATGGGCATGTGGTTTGCAAATGATAATTTAACTTTATGAAATGGTACAATTAAATGAATGATGATTTGAAGGTGCCCTTGATTAAGGCAACATGACTTTATTGGACCAATTATTATTAAAAATGAATAAATGACCCCTAAAATGTGTTAATATGGTTCTGAATTCAATGTATGAAATGCAATTTATGAAATAAAATGTGTGCAATGCAATGTGTGAAATGCAAGGTGTAAAATGTAATGTGTAAAATGCAATGTTTTTTTTCTTTATTAGCCATGCATATATACATATTTAAATAATATTAAGCATTGAATGCTCTCAAGTGGATGATGTTAAGTGGTTCAAGCTCTTCGACTACCTCTATATTGGTAGTCCTAAAAGTTCCTTTATCAACTTTTTGAGTAACAATGTATGGACCTAGACAATTAGCTATGAATTTATCATGAAGATGCAACAATGTATTGGTGTTTTATTTATTCTCCTTAAGAATAAAATCTCCTACTTGGAATTCACGTAGATAAAATTTTGAGTTGTAAGCATGATTTAAGTGGTCTTTATAAACTGATAAATGCTCTAAAGCATTGACCAGAATTTCATCAAGAAGCATGAGTTGGTCAAAATGTGCTTGTCTAGTAGTATCGTCATCTATGAATTCCTACAATAAAATTCACAATAATGGGATATCAAGCTCAAGATGTATAATTACTTCTACTCCATAGACCAATTAAAATGGTGTTACCCTAGTAAGTGTGCAGATGCTTGTTTGATAAGCCCATAATGCCAAGGGGATTTGAGTATGCCAATCTCAATAATTTTCTTTGACAAGTTTCTTGAGAATAAAAATTAAGGTCTTCTTGGTAGCCTCAGCTTGTCCATTTTCCTATGGGTAGTAAGGAGTTGAGAAACTATGTTGGATATTATATTTCTCACAAAGTGTACAAACATCCTTATTTTTGAAAGACTTACCATTGTCAGAGATGATTTTTTATGGGATACCAAAATGATATATGATATGATGAAGTATAAAATCCATAATTCGAGGTCATATCGTAGAGTTTAGATGAATTGCCTCAACCCACTTTGTGAAGTATTTTGTGGTTGTGATGATAAATTTATGTTATCCCAAAGAAGGAGGTAATATTTTGCCAATAAAATCAAGACCCATTGTGAATACGACCAAAGGCTTTGAATAGGCTATAATGCTTGTGATGACATGTGAGTTAAATTATCATGTTGTTGACATTATTGATAATGCTTGAAGTAAGTGTAGACACTAAAATATGGTCAATTTTATTATGCTACCATAAGAAACAACTTCATGACATACCAAGGCCCCCAGGGTAGCCCTTAGGAGGCATAATGTGGTTCTAACCACTTTGTGCAAGGTTTTTAAAGGTTCTAGGCAACTTTTGGGACCTTTTGGACACCATGCTGCTATTCATCCCACCCTAGGATGAACACAAAACCTATTCGTCCCACCCTAGGATGAATAGCAGCATTCGTCCTAGGGTGGGGCGAATAGCAGGTTTGATTGGAAAAAAAACAAATTTGGACAAATGGTGTCTGGAAATAGTTACTTTTCTATCTTCCAATGCCTATAAGTTAGAGCACGTAGCATCTTAATGCTCCAGCCCATAAGGGAAGCCAAATTGGGAGATTATTTTCCCCCTCCAATGCATGTCACCCTGGTGGCCAAGTGGCACCTCTTGCCTTGCATGCCCTCGCATGCTTTTTCGCCCATGAGCCTCCTTGGGATATAAATTGGATCTGATTTCCACAAAAAAAATAGAGATTAGTTTTAGTTTTATGCAATAGAGTTCTGCTAATATTTCACCTCACCTTTTGTACCCATTTTCCCTCGAAATATCTACCTAGCGAAGGAGGTTCACGAGTGAACTAGGAGGTGCAATTTGTCACATAACCGAACCATTTGAGTGCATTCCCTCAAAAAATTTGACAAATACATACCATAGTATTTTTCATCATTCCTTAGTGGGATTGGTGGCAAAATTTAAGCAAAACCGCTGGGCGTCCCACCCTCGAGCGTCCCCCAATTTATGATAGTCCTATTCATCCCATCCTATGATGAATAGAAATCCATGTACAATATTCTACCTATTTTTGATTTTTTATTTTATACATGTAATTATTATTTTGCAGTTCAAATTTAAGATCATTATGCGCTATATTGGCCGATATATTGCAATTTTAGTGTTTTGTAGGGTTTCATGCAGATCTCCGATGGTCATTTGAGGAAACATCTAAACTATACTAAGTTTTCAAATATGATTAAATGGGTTTATTTAAACTATCATTTTATGCATTATTTACAATTTTCATGTGTTTTGGATATTCTTAGGGCTACAAATTGTTCACTTTGTGTTTTACAGGTTGCGCACAATCATTGCACTAACAAGGCACCTACGAACATAATTTAAATGTGATTTTGGATGATATATTCCCAAAAAATCCTATTATACTTATATATATAATTTCACAATATTTGGAGTTCATTTGATATAGGCACACCATATATGCTCTTTTCTTGCCTGTGGGGATTGCATGTTTTACATCATACGCACTTGCTATTTGACATTTTTGGTTTCCTTGTGTGTAGATGCAAGTTTTACAGTGCATTAGAAAGGAACAAAAGATTTCAAGATCAAATATATGAGTGGTATAAACCTTGGCCCATCCACTTTGACTGTGGGTATGAGGAAAGACATTGGATGTGCACCTGAGTTACTTGAAGGATTTTTATCCTTGGGCACACGATTTATAAATATTTGTGTCATCCATTTGAGCTCTCGAAGAAGACATTTTTTAACCTATATTTGATCTATCCAATTAATAAGAAGTCAAATTTATTTTCATCATTTCTCGTTATTTTCTATCTTTTCCATCTTACTTGTATGCTTCTGTTTGATGCTTATAAGCAATAGGACATAGATACACACATTTTTTATTATCATTTGGTGCACCTTTCTTCCCTAATTAAGTGGTGATCATGGTGGGACCTAGTACCTTTTGCGTTAGGTGAATTTTGAACTCATTCTTCATATTTTTATGTTGTAGGTGATATTCATTCTAGGCTGAAATGAACCCTGACTTGCTATTCATGCCACCCTAGGATGAACACGAGTTCATAACACCATAGGATGAATACATATATTCTATTCATTACATCCTAGAGTGAGTAGAAACTAGAGGATTTTTAGAGCAAAATTCTAGAAATAGTAGGTTTCGACAGGGATGAGGTAGGCATCTGAACTTTCTGTATCTATTTTTATTTTTTAGAAACTATTTTTATTTGTTTTTTATTGCATCTTTGTTTGTTTAGAAAGGTTAGATTTATATTTCCTTTTCTTAAATGTAAAATAAAAAAACACATAAAAGGAGAAAAATCAAAACAAATTTAGAGTAGGAATGCATCTCTTTGGATTGCTTGCTTGTAGCCTACCCAATGGGTAGGCTAGCATTTAGGGTTCTTTTGCATTTCTAGATACATTCGTGAGTTCCTTTTTTTATATAGGCTAACATTTATGAAAGTAAAATGCACCTTATGCATGCATTTAGTGAATGACCATTGAATGCTTCTTTGCTTGCTTTCTTTAAAGTTAAAAGGAACCTCACACATCACGTTTCATTTTAACATCGGTGGTGTTGGGCTCTCACATCCAACCCATTGATCGAGACCAATAGTGGATGTAATTACCACTCGATTGGCTCATGTGAAAGAGTATCATCGGGACCCATCCATGGCCAAGGTTGATCCAAGAACTATCCTAACCATGCAAAATAGCACACACTGCTCTTCGAAGGGGTGTATCATTGCACATGGGATGCTGGGTGAGGGTTGGTAGTACCTATGATACCTCTTTGGATATGGATTTCATCACCATATTCAACTTGTGCGAGTATATAGGTGAAATACTTTAAATATTTGAGCACATGATCCAAAAAGATTTTCAAACACGTGATACAAGGTCATTTCTTTACAAACAACACATCTAAAACACATAAAATAGTTTAGATATTCACACTTAAACTTAAAAGAGATAATCATTTGTCTTATTGAGTGTTTCCTTTTCTGTTTGCTATTTCATTAAAAATTTGTAAAGAAGATAATCATCTGGGGTTGGTAGAGAGCTACGATGGGGTGCACCTGCAACCAATCCCAATCACGGGTGAAAGCTAAAAATATTGGATTAGGAGACATGAGTCATCTCCACTATATCCCTAGGGATCTAGTCATACCTCCCTGGTGATCTTCTACTCACCCTAGCCCCAATACAGTGGAGCACGAGCCACACCTATGAGAGAGCCCTATGCGGTACCCCTAGGGATGATGGAATTGATGTGGGAGATTGTTCTTGATACTTAGACATGTCGTACGCCTTATTGAATGAAAGTCAATAGTGCGCTAAGGAGTTAGTATATAGAGTAGTTCCATGCATTCACGTACCTATTAGGGTTGACACACCTATTCATATGCCTGGGTATGACTTCACACATTGGGTAGAGCAGGTTGGTATGACCTTGACTACACATCGCATTGATAGGGTACAGTAAATTAGGTAGATTAACGGGTACGATACTCATCATTCAAAGCAACCTAAATCAGCCCTACCCTTCTTCATCTAGGAAGGGAGGCATCCATGGAGTATAATGAGCATATACCCCAATCCCAACCTTAAGTTAATGTAGTGATCCTCGATCAAGGGAAACATGCAATGGATATCACAAATTATATTGAATGAGGTCAGCCTTAAGATGAGACTCCTAGGCCTCTTAGGCCCCACACAGTGGAGAAAATTAATCAAGTGATTGTAAGATACGTGGAATGCCAAGATTAGTTCAAGTAGCTTTGGTGAGACAAAGAGCAACTAGACCACGTGTATCAGCTTGAGAAAGAGAGAATCAAATGGTAGACCAATGAGCTATTCTAGAAGACTCTATGCGAGAGGGTTCCTACCCCTAAGACACATAGGCAAGAAGTCCACTCGAGGCAACCCACACTCATTCAATATAGGTCTCCTAGACCTTATCCAACGTTCCCTCCATGACCACCTAACCCACATCGAGATGTGCCTCCCAGGTCAAACATAGGGTGCCCACAATGGGCAGATACCCCTCTTTATAGATCATTTCAAGAGACAACCTATGAAGCCTACGATGCACATGAGCCAAAAGTAGAGTAATTGGAGATGCCTTACCAAGGTAGGGAGGGTGACATGCCATCACCCCGCAATATGTTGGAGGATCCTAGACCTCCGTCGTAGGATGTGAACAAATATGAGGAGATCAAATCCTCGGATCCTTATAAAGAGTTTCTAGAGCACCTAGAGTTAGTAGAGAACAAGACCTATAGGTTGGGATTTCAAAACCCTACTATGCACCAATTGTGTAGTCAAACTATCCGTACTTTGGTTCCTTCACTTCCTTATCCAAATAAATATAAGTTTCCTTAGTTGGATACATTTAAAGGAGAGGAATATGCACAAGAACATGTCACCAAATTCTTGGGCCAGTGCTTTGACATTCATTATAATGATGCTTTTATTTTGTGGATATTCGTGACTACCCTCTCAAGCCCCACATTAGATTGGTTTTACTAATTCCCTAAGCATAGCATCCACACTTTGGACCAACTTGTAGATGTGTTCCTATAATTATTCACCTTCAATACCAAGAGGAAGGCAATGCTGGCTGACTTAGCTGGGTTGAAATAGTATGACGATGAGTCAATAACAAACTACAAAAATAGATGGTGAACTTACTCACCAAGCTACCTTATCTTCTCCCCATGTTGAAGTTGACTCAAATTTTCTCCAAGAGCTTCTTGAAGCCAATATCATTGTTTTTGTAGCTGAATAGTATCCGACTGTTGAAGATGCCCTAGCATAGGCTAGGACCATCACATAAATCAAAATTCAAGAGGGAAAAATTGTGAAGCCTCACAAGGAGTGGAACAAGAATACTAAAAGCACCCCAGCACAATCCAATCCAGCAGTAGTGAATCAAGTCACCATTAGTGTCCCGAGGCCAGTGCAGGTTGTGCTGCCTCAAAAGCCTAATTATCAGGCCACACCCATGAACTATGCCAAGGATAACCAAAATGGTCAAGGGAAAAATTAACAATGTTTCCCCAAGAAATAGTTCACGCCCATTATAGAGTCCATGGACTCATTTTTTGACTACCTCTTATCGGCTAATGTGATTCACCTTCCTGAGAGTCAACCTATCGACCCAAATACACCAAAGAGGATACATAGAAGACCTATATTATAATTTTCATAAGCAAAACGGGTATGATGTACAAATGTGCTACAAGTTAAAGCATTTGGTTCAATACATGATTGATAGGAATTCCATTTAGGTAGACAAACCTATTGCACCAAAAAACCAACAAATGGAGGTCTTCAAAGACCCCTTGCCTACCCATGCAGAGTAGGCCAAGCCAGTGCCCTAAGTGAATGAGGTTCATCATGCCCCTCCTAAGCAAGGGTATATCGACATGATTAGAATTGTAATGAGGAATAGGCAGTATCCAAGTCTAGTCATGCCACCTATGACTCAAAATGATGTCCTCTCAATGTTGTAGCCTCCATTGCCTCCTATGTTGAACCTCCTACCTCGACCTATTGTCACCATCAATATTAAGCTTTATCAAAGCTTGATAATAACATCCACCTAGATATCCATCTATGAGCTCATTCAGAAATCAAAACCTCATAGAGAGGCCTTGATGGATATCCTTAAATAAATCAAGATTTAGCCTCAGGACTCTGACTCCTTCAACAATTTTGTTGGACATATGTTACAATGCATGAAAGCGATAATTTCCTTTTGGGAATATGAGCTTAAACCGGTTCCAAATGATATGGTAGATCCCCCTTTGCACAATATCACATGTTTGAATGGGATGCCATACAAGAGACTATCGATAGAAACTAGGTCCTCTAGAAATATCATCATGATAATAGCTCTCAAGAATTTGAAGCTCCTAGCATCCCACATTGTCAAGTATTGCAATATGGTGCAACAGATCCCCGAGTCAACCTTGCCATCAACCCATATGGATTTTCAACCGAATAAATCTAACCAAGGTTTGACTCCACCATCATCGTAGACCATACCAGCCATGTTTTTGGCACCCCCATAGATGTCTAGAGTGCATGCAGATCCTTTTCCTAGGAACCAAGCAAAGTGGCCTATTGAGGAGGCCCAACCAACCATATACACCATCTCCATAGAGGAGGTTCCTAGTCCAGTAGTTGAGGAACTACTACTTGAGATGAATGATGAATCAAATTAGGTCTCACTATCATCCCTCTTCTATTTGCAGCCTCAAGTCACTGTACACCTAGCTTCCATCGGATTGGGGGAGTATATGGTTAGGATATTACAACCACCCCTACTATAGAGTCGATGCAAGACATGGGCTGACCCTGTATTCCCATAGGCACCATCGTGCCTCTCATATTCCATCATAATCAAATAAATTTCATCTATGGGGGCCTTTACTATGGCATCAAGCCTTATCAACAGTAGAAAGAAGATGAAGAGCCCTTTGGAGAAGACATTAAATACCTGTACAACCCTAATTTTGCTCTAAAGTACCCTAAACTATGAAATTTGCATGATTATGGGTTGGGCCTATATTATTAGGGTACTCGAGTTCCCTACCATCCATAGTATCAAATACCATATGACAAGTTTGGCTTGGGACTCAACAAGACTGTATCTTTATACATCCTTAAATATAGCTTAAAATGCATGACTCTATATTTTAGAGATGAGCTCGTACGAAATCCCTTCACCAATCCCAACCATGTCTACTCACTGGGGGACTATTTCCCTATGCCCTTGGGATATGATGAACCCCCTAATGATGATATTCACTCTTATTATAGAGGTGAAGGTTTGTGTACTCTTCTCCATGATAGTGAGTAAGAGGATCCAAGGTCCCCTTATGAGTGGACATAATATGATGAGTCATATTATGGAATCATGCCCATAAATTTTGGTAGCTCAGATGAATAAGGTCCTAAAGTCACCCCCATAGATGATAAATATGAGTTATATCTATGCATTTTACCATTGCATCATCCCATATGATGACAAATTATACCTTTAGAGGATCAAGCTCGCCTATAGCCACACCGAACATCGTCAGTCATTCCACCACCCCTATAGATACCTCCTTTGATCTTATGACATCTAGAGGTCCATGGGCACCATCAACCACATAGGGGAGATCATTCATCCATAAATATGATTTTCATAGACTTGTTTGAGCCCCTACGACATTCGAATAGCTCATTGGAGCCATTGCACCTTGACATGGGGTTAATTGACTTTTATTAGGGAGATTCACTACCCTTGCCCTCTAAGTATTGGCCTTGCAATGAGATGTTATAGCCATTTAATTTCCCTTTAGGACCAACTCATGATGTCTTCCATGCTAAAGAGGAACTCAAAGTTCCCATTTTGGATATAAATCTAGCTGATGACATCCATTTGATCCCCATCCCCACCAGTTGGAGGAGGGGTCGCATATGTCAATCGAGCCCATGATTGACAAATATATTGGCTTAGACCCAGAGAACCCACAATATATCAAGATGGGGGAATTCTATCCCTCATAGAGTAAGCTGATTACGTAGCCCTTATTACAAAAAATAAGGTAGCTTTTGCATGGTCTTAAAAAGACATGTTGGGAGTGGACATGAATCTAGTCACCTACAATCGAATGCTTAACCCCAAGGCCAAGCCTATCAAGAAAAAGCTAAGAAATATGCATCCCATAGTAGAATTAATGGTCAAATATGAGCTACAAAAGTTGTTGGATTCCAAGTTTATTATTTTTATAGACTAGCCACCATGGTTGTCCAACATGATTCCCATAAAGAATCCATATGGGTAGATTCACATTTGCATTGGTTTTCAAGACCTAAACAAAGCGAGTCCTAAGGATGATTTTACTTTGTTGAGCATTGATGCCCTGTTAGATGCCACAATGGGCCACAAAATATTATCCCTTATGTATGGCTTCTCTAGATACAATCAGATTCATATCAATCTGGAGGACCAGCTCAAAATAGCATTCATAATGCCCTAGGGAACATTTTGCTATAAGGTCATGCCCTTTGACCTTAAAAACACTGGTGCCACATACCAGTGTGCCATGATATACATATTCCATGACTAAATGCATAAAATTTTGGAAGATTACATGGATGACTTATTGGCTAAATATTTGTTACACCAGTATCATCTCAATGTTTGTCATAAAGTCCTCAATCACCTTATTGAACATAACGTGAGACTGAACCCCAATAAGTGCATCTTCGTCATCACATATAGAAAGCTCTTGGGATTCATAGTTTCTAAATGAGGCATTGAAGTAGACCCTAACAATGTCAAGGCAACCCTTTAGATGCCTCCCTTGACTACCATCAAGCATATTTGAAGTTTATAGGGCAAGATATCATCCATAAAACACTTCATAGTGCAACTGTCGGATAAGTCTCGACCCATGAAGAAATTTTTGTACAAGGAGGTCATATTCCATTGGGATAACGAGTGCCAAGAGGTCTTTGATAGCATAAAATAGTATCTGGATTCACCGCCAGTGTTGGCTCCACCTCGACTAGGAGTGTTGTTTCGCTTATATATCTCAGCCATTGAGATTGCATTGGGTGTCATGTTAGCCTAAAATAATGAACTACATAAGGAGCAGGCTACTTACTATCTTAGCCACACCCTGGTAAGCTATGAGATTAATTATGCATACATTTATAAGTTATTCCTAGCGATCATTTTCACCACCAAGAAGCTATGATATTACATGCTTAGCCATACCATGTATGTTGTGTCTAAAGATAATCCATTATGATACATGATGAGTCGCACTTATCATAATAGTCGCATAGTGAAATGGATCATGTTGTTTATGGATTTTGACATAGAATTTATTGGATAAAAATAAATTAAGGGTCAGGTCATCACTGATCAACTCACTAAGGCTCCTCTCCAGGATGATCAGCATTTGAGCATGGAGCTTCCTGATGATGGAGTCTTTCAAATCTTGAAATCACCTGATTCTGATGAGCCTGAGTCAGACAAATATGACTGTTATTTTATGGCTCCAAATGTGAGCAAGAAGGTGGTACTAGGATCATATTTTTCACACTGCATGGCGCTCCCATACCCCTATCATTTAAACTTGATTTTCCATGCACTAACAACAATGCTGAGTACAAAGCCTTGCTCATAGGTCTTAAAACGACTATCACCATGAAAATTACCAAGATTAAAACCTTTGGAAACTCCTTGCTCATTGTTAACCAGGTCAAAGGGATCTACCAATGCAAGTGCCCAATTCTGCAAGCCTACAAAACCCTTGTGGATAAATTCCTGGTAAATTTCAAATGGTATGACATCGAGGCGCTCCCTCAATCATCTAATAATTTTGTAGATATGATGGCTTCCTTAGGGTATTTTATCCCATAGAACCCTACTTATTAGATGACAACCATTCAAGTCAAGATGCTCTTGCTGTCTGTGGTTGAGCGTGAGGATACTTAGACCACACTGAAAGTCCACTTGATTCAAATTGAACCTCACCAAGAGAGATTATTGCACCTTCATGAGTGCTTGAATCATACCAATTGGGGAATCTATTTCCTCAAGACCCTTTTGATAGTAGTACAATGCTATTATTACAATTTATTTCGCTCTTAGCATTTTCTTGGGATTAATTTCAAGAGGGATAGACAATTCATGAAATCGAGGCTTCCCTTCAACAGGACTGGTCCACACAAATCAATGAATATCTAAAGCTAGGTAATCTCCATCCTATAATGTTGCACATCACTAAAAGAACATTCAGATGGAAGGCAAAAAAATATGTCTTTCTAGGAGACATTCTATATCATCGGAGCTATGAAGGGATCCTCCTTCTTTACTTAGAGCATCAAAAGTCATCTTGGGCAATCTCCCAAGTGCATGATGGTACATGCAAAATCCATTTCAGTGATATGGCCATCACAAAGCACATTCTTCACATGGGCTATTATTGGCCAATATTAGAGCAATATTGTTGCACATATGTGAGGAAGATCATGAAGTATCAACACCATGCTAACTTGACACACATACCTTCTTAGGCCTTACAGCCAATCCAATTGACTTGATCATTTTCACAATGGATGTTCAATTTAATTGGAAAAATCTCCCCCACATCCTCGGGCCATCACACATTTATCATTATGGCTATCGAGTATTTTACAAAGTGGGTGGAAGAAATTCCCCTTAACACTATGATAGGATCCCGCATAGCGAAGTTCATATTGCATAATATCATTTGTCATTTTGGCATTCCATCCAAGATAATTTTGGATAATGGAACATTATTTAAGAATAAATATGTGCATGCATTAATATTAAAGTATAATATCCTGCATAGTTTTTCAATGCCCTACTATACACAAGCAAATGGGCAAGTAGAGGCTTCCAACAAAACATTGATTACCATTCTCAAGAAAATTATCAAAGAGAATCATACCGATTGGCACATGAAAATACCCCTTGCTATATGGGCCTACCACACTAGCATTCAGATGCCCACTGGGGCCACCCCATTTTAACTAGTGTATGGTGCTAAGGCAATCATGTTATTAGAGTTGGAGATCTCTTCGCTACACATATCCATGGAAGAGTTAATCGATGATGACACCACATGACAGGCTCGTCTAGATTAGATTACGCTACTTGACAAATGTTATGTTAATGCTATTAAGCACCTACACATTTATCAAGAGTGACTTACGAGAGCCTACAATATGAAAGTCCATCTTAGATACTTTTAGGTTGGTGACCTTGCTCTGAAAGAGAACCAATTTTTTTTTAATTTTCCACTCCATATAAGGGACAAGTTCATGATAAATTGATTAGGTCATTATGTCATTACCAATCATATCGGACCTAGAAATTATCACCTAGCTTCCCTTGAAGGCATCGAGGACCCTGAACCTTTGAACATCCTTCACTTGTAGCCTTTCCATGCCTAGAGTACTATGGTCAACCTAAAATGCTCCTAGATGGTCTATAACCATCTAGGTCACCCCAAAAATATCCAAGGGTGCCTTTAACCCGCTTGGTCAACCTAAAATGCTCCTAGGTGGTTTATAATTGTCTAGGTCACCCTAAAATGCTCCAAGGGTACCTTTAACCCACTTGGTCAACCTTAAATGCTCCTAGGTGGTCTATAACTATCTAGGTCATCCCAAAATTCTCCAAGGGTGTCTTTAACCTGCTTGGTCAACCTAAAATGCTCCTAGGTGGTCTATAACCATCTAGGTCACCCCAAAATTCTCCAAGGGTACCTTTAACCCGCTTGGTCAACCTAAAATGCTCCTAGGTGGTCTATAACCAATCTAGGTGACCCCAAAATGCTCCAAGGGTGCCTTTAACCTGGTTGGTACACCTAAAATGCTCTTAGGTGGTCTATAACTATCTAGGTCACCCCAAAATGCTCCAAGGGTACCTTTAACCCACTTGGTCAACCTAAAATGCTCCTAGGTAGTCTATGACCATCTAGGTCACCTAAAAAGCCTCAAAGGTAGCCATAAGTCCTTTGGTCACCCCAAATGCCCCAATGGCCCCTAATAAGCTCGTTGGTCACATGTATATATCAATCAAATAAAAATTAAAAACATCATATATATCAATACAAAAATACAAAAATATTGCATCGCATTGCATATTCAAACATCATTAAAAAATCAAATAAAAAACATCATATACATCAATCAAAAATACAAAAATACCTTATTGCATTTCATTACATCGCATCTTGTCGCACTATCAAAATAATTTGCATTAGGCATACTCATCATTACATTTTGCATCTTAAGGTTTCTCATACATGTCTAGCACTAAGACTATACATTATGCATTATTCCAGAAAATAATCATGTCAAAGTTAGTCTCTGCATCATTCCATTATCACCTAGCATATCTACTTACATTTCACACTGGTCATAGTAGTGTCTGTTACCATCACATAGTAATTTATTCTATAATGTCCTTAGGGTTTTCAGTCACTTAGCCATCTCTAGTTATCTTTTCAGATTTTGTAGAAAGCTATCATTATTTTTAGGAGGTAGAGTCTTTCTTAGATTATACCTTGTATACAACAAATCCCAACATATTTACACACTAATAAATCCAATTTTGTGCAAGGAAATATGAAATTATGGAGTATTCTAGGTTAACTTCAAAAAAAAGGTCATCCTTCTCATCCCCCTATATGAATGGTTCAAGAATTCTAAAATTTGGCAAAAGGACAAGCTCGTCTCTACCCAATTACCCAAAATAAATAGTGGTTTTCACAACCATCAAAAATTCCAATTCCCAAAATCCCAAAAGTTCAAAAAAAAATCAAAGAAATCAAAAGCTAAAAAAAAATCAAAGTCAAAATCAAAATCCCACAAAAAGCAAAAATCAAAATCAAAGTTAACAGTGGTCATCACCACTCCCCACATCCCTTTCTCAAAGAAAACAAATTACAAAATAAAAAGTGATTATCATCACTACAAATGATTATCATCACTACAAATGAGCAAGTATCCCAATAAAATTGAAGAAAAGAAGTGAGTTGAACTTGAATCCCTAGAATTATTAGCATTACTGTACCGTATGCATAATGATATGTCTATCACATTAGCCTTTGGTGTGTGAAGACCAATGTTTGTATGTGGACGATCTAGCTTTTGGTAATCTAGATTGCCTAGTGGTCTAGTCTTACCAAGTACGAACCTAGGATCATGACATTCATAGGGTTATCCTCATTACAGGTTTGGTGGATAGCCTATCTAGAAATGGTGGTATCTTTATGCATTTCATAGGAATGAACTCACTTGCGCACACAGGGATATGAAGTATCTTGGTCATCCTAGCAGATTCATACCTTGTCAAAAAGTCTTGCATATCCAGTAAACAACTTTGATCAAGTTAATTAGAGTGCTTGAGTCTCATGAAAACCTCATATACATTCTATAGCATCTCACTTCATTCATTCCATTTTACCACATTGCAATAATACATTTCCATATATTCATTACACAAAAATAGTACAAAAAGAAACAAAAGGAATTAATGCATTTTGTATAGTCTATGGTGCTAACATAGTGGGTCAAATCATTAGTCATAGTTCAATATATCAAAGCACACAATTCATCCATTTCATTGTACATCCAAGCATATACATAGCTGCAAATCATATCACAAAAACATCCATATGCATACATAATAAACATCAATCACAATTGCATTCCATCATAGAAGTATACATATCATGCATGGTACAACATCCATCAGTACTACAAAAAATCACATAACAGTATCCATCTACAACAATCATTAGCACTTAACATACCATCATGAATCACATACATACATTGCATCCATCTCATAAAACAATAACTGAAACATATGATGACCATAACAAAAACTCATATATATATGAGATAAAAATATACATCATAGTTTCCAAAATCCCCGTGGGCTACAATAATGTGGGTCCTTAGACCTCACCAGTATCAAAAAAATAATAGCCAGTAAAAAAGAGCTTCAACAGTACTCATAACCATGGTCACATAGGATTGATTCTACAACTTGTAATACCACCTCTAATCTGGGTTTGTTGTGATCTCCTAGGCTTGTTTCCACCAGCTCTGTCAGTCCTCCACCTATATGAATACTGCACCATTTCGCTCTACCGAGTACAATGTGATCCACTAGTTTCCCTATCATCAAGAATACACCCTTCAAGATGCACCATCTCCATATCTAGTCTATCCATGTAGGCATGTCTCCTCTACCCCCGTGACTTGTAGGTGTCCACTACTGACTATAGCCAAAGCACCTCTACCTGCAATCTCTCTACCTTCCCAATGCTAGACCTCTCCTACCTAGGACCCTATGCTCTCACCTATGCCCATAGGGATGAAATATCAACCTTATGCTCTTGCACCTATGCCTGTAAGATATCCCTCTCTTTCTTAACCCTGACCAGCTCAGCCTATAGCTCCATGTATCTATCATCCTAGGTACCCTAGACACCCTGTTGTCCCTATGCTCCTTGGCCCTCAGTCTCCACCTCATCACCTTGATCCCCTAGGTCTAAAAAGTCCACCTACTGATCTTCTTGTTGGTGCTACCCATATGGCTCATCCACCTCTGCCTGGTTCACCTCTGTAGCATCCTCAATCACCTCATCTATGGCCCCCACTACCTCACTGCCAAGAGCCCCAAAAAATCACCATTGGTGCATCACCCACCATGATTCATATTCTGTTGTAGTCTCGATGTCATCCACATTAAGAACATCTACTACCAAATCTAAAGAATCTAGGAGGAGCATATTGGAGATGAGAGTCATCAATAGTGCATGCCTCACCTCCAACACCCCATCCTCATGCCAATACCCCACCAATATCCTACCATTACTATAATCCATATCTATCGTATATACATCCTCACCGAAGTACCTCATCAGCACTACACCTCTTTGCTCATAGTGTATCGAGATAATAGGTCACCCCTCTATCGGGATCTACAGAAGTCGATAGATGTCCTCTAGTGTCACTATCATATCCCTTGTGGGTAGGTGGAAGGTGTTCATGTATGATTACCATAGGCTAATCAAAATAGTCAATTAGGCATGGTCACCTATCATAGGCTCCAACCAAGTAACCTGTTTGAGCCTCATGGCATCAAGCCACTACCAGTCAGCCTAATTCAAGGCATGTCGGGTGGTCTGGAAGAGCTTCGATGTGCGATACCAACTTTTCACCACCTGGTAGAGAAATAAACTTAATAATAACAATAATAAAATGGCATTTATCATGCCTAAAAAAGGCTCTCGTAAGGCCTGTAAACAAATGCAAAATTAAGTCATCACAACAATTTAATTCCACAAAAACAAAATACAAAATTAAAAAATTTTACATGTTACATCTACCCTAGGGTTTCATTCCCTATCCCGTGATGTGATATGTTTAACAAAACAAAATACAAAAATTTAACATTTTATTTACCCTAGGGTTTCATTCCCTATCCCATGATGTGATATGTTTAAAAACAAACTACAAAACCTAAAAATATGTTGGTATATTTTATCTACATTAGGTTTAATTGTCAAAGGTCAAAATGATGTAAACAATTTGGTACATTTCGGTTAAATCTAGGTTTAATTACTTAGTTTAACCACAAAGAATAAATAGTACAACCACATTGCAATTTCAAAATTAAAATAATGACCACTCCACTAGATGCCTCGATCTACTGACTCATGCTGGCCATAGAGTGATTTCAACAACACTTCACTTCAAAAAACTAACCCTCTTCTTCCTCACCTCTCAAATCGTAAGAAAAAACATGTAATAATGAACCCAACACTTGTAGCTAGGGTTTATATAAGCCTAAAAGAGTTATATTCATACCAGGGTGGGATTAACGCACTTTGGATCATTCATCCCACCCTAGGACGAATACAAATTTTGTATTCGTTCTACCATGGGACGAATACAAAACCTATAAAGTAAAATAGCATAAAAAGCACCAAAACAACTCTATTTTGGTCAAAAAATTTGTCTCAACCACAAGAAAAACAATAGCACTGCTTGATTCTTAGAAAAAACCTTAACTCACTCTCTAAGAAGGCCATTATGGCTAGACCGCCCCATGGTAATGAGGTTTTCTCATTCCTTTCCCCCTGGAATAAAAAAAGAAAAGGGTCCAAAACCCACCAAAAACAAGTCAAACATGATGGAATTCATTCAAGGTCAATATGGAATTCAAACTTCTAATTGATGCGTAGGAAATTTACTATTTCAATCCCCAAGAAGCCCATTGTGGTTGGACTACCCCATAGGAATGAAGTTTTCAACTTTTTTCATCCAGGTAAACCTCTCTCGCATCATCGAAACCCTTTCAAAACTATGCCATTTTTCAATGGGTACAAATGAAGGCAACCTAAAAAAAATTCATTTGGGTCAAGTGACTCATTTATTTTCTCATGATTCATTCCATCATTGACTCATCGCTTGAGGGGGTAGTCATACTTAGTATCACAATCAACAAGCACACACTCAATCATGCAAATTGCGTTCGTTCAATGAATCTTTAACAAAGACAATCACACTCCTGCTTGGGGTAGAAAACAAGCATAAAATATCAAATCAAAATGCTTGGAATCTAGTAAGCATGTGTAACATAGATAATCCCTACATCATGACTGACCAACAACCAAGATAAATCAAGTTCCTTAGCTCATTAGGAGTAAGAATTCAAGAACGCATGCTCTTTCTAGGATTAGGGCATGTAAAGTTGGTTAGGTTATTGAGTAACCCTAATAATTGAACATTTTAGTCATCTATTTTTTCTTGGTGTTGTACTACACAAAATTCATCCCAAAAAGGGGCATCTATAGACACTAAAATCTTGTCAATCTGATTATGCTACCATAAGCAACGACTTCATGACACAACAAGGCCACTAGGGCAGCCCTCAGGAGGCATACAGTGGTTCTAACTAGTCTATACAAGGTTTTGAAAGTTTCTAGGCCACTTTTGGGACCTTTTGGACACCCTCATACTATTTTTCCCACCCTGGGATGAATACATAACCTATTAGTCCCACCTTGGGACAAATAGCAGCATTCATCCTAGGGTGGGGTGAATAGCAGGTTTGATTGGAAAAAAGTCAAATTTGGACAAATGGTGCCTAGAAATGGTTAAATTTTCCATCTTCCAATGTCTAAAAATTAGATCACACAACATATTAATGCTCCAACCCATAAGGGAGGCCAAATTGGGATATTCTCTTCCCTCTCCAATGCATGTCACCCTGGTGGCCAAGTGGCACCTCTTGCCTCGCATGCTCTCGCATTCATTTTGGACCATGAGCCTCCTTGGGCTATAAAGTGGATCCAATTTCCAAAAAAAATTATACAGGAGTTTTATTTTATGCAATGGAGTGTTTCTAAGATTTCACCTCACATTTTGTGCCCATTTTTCCCTCGAAATCTCTACCTAGCGAAGGAGTTTCATGAGTGAACTAGGAGGCACAAACTGTCACATAACCAAACCATATGAGTGAATTACCTCATAAAATTTGATTAAAATACATCCCATAGTATTTTGAATCAATCCTTAGTGGGATTTATGACAAAATTTAGGTAGAAATGGTGGACATCCCACCCTCGAACGCCCCCTAATTTATGATAGTCCTATTTGTCCCACCCTATGATGAATATAAATATATGTATAATATTCTGAATTTTTTTTATTTTTTATTTTATACATGTAATTATTATTTTTCATTTCAAATTTCAGATCATTCTGAGCTATATTTGCCGAGATATTGCAATTTTAGTGTTTTGCAGGGTCTCATGCAGGTCTCTGATGGTCATTTGAGGAAACATCTAAACTATCACTGATTTTGCAAATATGATAAAATGGGTTTCTTTAAAATATTATTTTATGCATTATTTTAAATTTTCATATTTTTTGGATATGTTTAGGGCTAAAATTTATTCACTTTGTGTTTTATAGGTTGCGCATAGTCATTGCATTAACGAGGCACCTAAAAATGCAATTTCGACATGATTTTGGATGATATCTTCCCAAAACCTCCTATTATACTTATATCTATAATTTCATAGTATTTGGAGTTCATTTGATATAGGCATGCCATATATGCTCTTTTCTTGCTTGTGGGGATTGCATGTTTTACATCATACGCACTTGCTATTTGAAATTTTTGGTTTCCTTGTGTGCAGGTGTAGCTTTTACAGTGTATTAGGAAGGAATACAAGACTTCAATATCAAATATATGAATAGTGTCAGCCTTGGCCCACCCACTTTTATTTTGGGTACAAGGAAAGACACTAGATGTGCACCCGAGTTACTAGAAGGATTTTGATCCTTGGGCACCCGATTTGTAAAAAATTATATCATCCATTTGAGCCCTCAAAGGGGACATTTTGTAACCTAGATTTGATCTATCTAATTAATAAGAAGTCAATTAGCTTTGCATCATTTCTTTTTATTTGCTATCTTTTCCATCTTACTTCCATGCTTTTGTTTGACGCTCATAAGCAATAAGACATAGATACGCACATTGTTTATCATAATTTGGTGCACCATTTTTCCCTACTTTAGTAAGTGCAACATTCATGTTCCATGATGGGCAAATAGTAACCCATGCATAAAATACACTTTGCAACTATCATTCCACTAAAATTACCACCACAACTACCATCATGAGCTTCAGCTATGGCTCTTTATGCCTCTGTAGGTTTGAGACAACAAAGGAGGATTCCATCATAACCATGTTTATACAAAAAGTCCCACAAGATATTAAAATGAATTAACTTTTTATTGAAAGTGCATTTAGTAGTCCATGACATATCTGATGGGAGTGTTCCAAAATTTAGAAAGGCTATTATTTGGTTGGACCCAGTCTCATATGAATTTGAATGGATAAAGCAAACATCCTTCTCATCCTTATATTTAGCATGAAAAATTGCATATTTAGAGATCGTTGTGACAATGAGTGGTTGTACCTCTCCTATGTAGTTCTTCAAAATTAATGATCCTAGAGAGGCCATTGCATCTACAAATATATTAGTTGAACTTGGAAAACTATTGATTTCATACCAATAAAATTGTTGGACATTTTGAGTCCCTAAGCTAAAATGTTGTCATTGATGTCAAAAGGTTATTTGATGTCAAAAGGATCTATGATGGCATGCACTATGTTTTGTGAAAGTGCAAGGAAGGGTTTTTGTGAAAACCAAGGCAGGAAAAATAAAAGGTTTTATTTAAAACCATGGATGGCATATTTGAAATGGGTTTTTCTTAAAACCCAAGTTGGATTTTCGTTTCATCGAAAAATGTGCCCTGGTGATGGAGATATTTAATTTTAAAGATTTAGTTTAAATTTTAAAATTAATCAAAAAATTTCCCTCCATTTTCCATCGACGTCGACTTTTATTCTTCCCCATCCGCATCGTGTATAAAATGTGCCTTGTTAAGCAATGGTTTATGTCCTCCGAAATTCGAATGATAAATCCTCTTTTGCAAAAGTTATCCTCCTCCGAAATCATGCACTATTGACGGTGAAGGTTTGGGAGAAGCATAGTTTGTAAGTTCATGGGTGCCAAGAGGAAGTACTTCAAGCACGAAGTGGAATAGCTTCCACGTGGGAAGCTTAGCCCACTTGGTGGGCGAAAGGAGTGCAAAGGTGCACTCATTGCTGCAGGTCTTGGGTTCAAGTCACCCAAAATTTGTTTTTTGCTTGTGTGTTGTCATCGCAATTTTTGGAGCAGAAAATAAATTTTTCCAAGGTATGTCGTCGCCGCAATTTTTGGAGATTGAGATATAAATGTTTTAATTTTCCTAAGCTAAGGTTAATGCATCATTATTGAGGGTTTGCCATGGTGGTATAGTTTATGAGTTGTGGCTTATATTTTGCACTAGTTGATGTGGGATTTTTGCATTAAGGAGCTTAGTGAGTTGTGCATTAGTGCAAAGTGTTTTTAGGAGAAATAAGGGAATGGTAAATGGTTGTGGTGATATTCATGCTATGCTTAATTAGATAAGGAAATAATTATCTTTAATTATTTTCTAGTGGTGGATGTGATTTTTGACTAGGAGAAATAAGGTGTAAAAGGTTATGATAATTGTTTTGTAATTTCTCCTAACCCTCATGAAGATTGGCAAAATAATATTGTGATTGTGGCAGATTCCAAAGAGATTTTTTCATCTTCATAAAAGGTATGGGCACATTCTCCTATTGATTTTTTATGGTGGTTGATTTCTGAAATATCATTGGAGAGAAAAGGATTGATTGTGGTTTCCTTTTCAAAAGTGGTTGGTTGAATGCTTCAAGGTTTTCTGGTTTGAGAGTTGTGATTAAACCTTGTTTTATAAGCATTGTTGTTGAAGCCCATTGATTGTGAAATGAACTTGAACTTGAGTTAGAGAAGAACATGAGTATCATTGTTATGTGAGACTTGTGATTGAGCATTGTTGGAAACATTTTGAGTTGGTTGATTCATGTTTGGACTAGGGTTTGTGAGAAAGAGTTGCTCCTTGTGGTGATTGGTTGAGTAGAGTTGTTTGAGCCTAGTCAAGTGATTGTGTGAAGTGGTTGTTCAAGTTCCATAAAACAAACTATTCTATATTATGATTTGATTTGAGTTGAGATTAGGATTTGAGTATAGAACATATTGAGTCTCTAACAATTCTCTTTATGCTTCTATGAGATTGAGTTGAGATTTTGTTGAGCTGATTTGAGGTAAGTCTTTGAGAAGGCTTATGGACTGATTTTGAGTAAGCTTTTGTGAAAGCTTGCTATGCAGATTTGAGCAAGTCCTAGAGAGGACTTATTGCAGAGATTTGGATAAGTTCTGTAGGGAGCTTGTTGAGCAGATTTGGACAAGTTATGAGTGAGCTTGTTGAGCAAATTTGAGCAAGTTCTGAGTGAGCCTATTGAGCAGATTTGAGCAAGTTCTGAGTGAGCCTATTGAGCAGATTTGAACAAGTTTTGAGTGAGCCTATTGAGAAAATTTGAGCAGGTTCTGAGTGAGCCTATTGAGCATATTTGAGCGGTTCTGAGTGAGCCTATTGAGCAGATTTGAGTAGGTTCTGAGTGAGCCTATTGAGAAAATTTGAGCAGGTTCTGAGTGGACCTATTAAGCAGATTTGAGAAGGTTATGAGTGAGCCTATTGATAGAGCTTTGGAGGTGATAGAGTATAGAGGACAGAGTCTCAATGGATAGAGATCCAATAACTAGGACAATTGAAGATAGATCTGAGTGAGGAGTCTTCAAGTGGAGAGAGATCCACCAGTCGATGTAGTAGAGAGACAAAGTCTTCTAGAAGATCACTAGCCAGAGCAGAAGGGGAAAGAGTTCTCCTATGGAAGAGATCCATGAACTTGAGATTTAGGGGATCAACATCTCCTTTGGACAGAGGTCCATAAACATTGTAATTGGGAAGGATTCCCAAGAGATTGATTGAGAAAGTTTTAGTAAAATATTTTCTCCATGGAGTAGCCCGCATTGGGTGAACCACGTAAATTGTGGTGTCTCTATTGTGTGTGATGATTTGTGCATTGCTTTGGTTATTGCTATTGATATTGCCATTGATTATATTGATTAATACTATTTGGGAAAGAAAAGTAAAAAGTGGTCTTATATTGTTCACCCCCCTCTCAGTATAAGCTTGTGTTCTTCAATTGGTATCAGAGTCGGTTCCTTCGGAAGAATTTTAACAGCTTGAAGGAAGATCCTACAAGAACACAAATGGCAAAGAAAGGCAAGAGTAGAAGCATGAGACACAAGAAGAAAATAACACCTATGGTCATGAAAGAAAAGGAAGATGAGTTTAATATTGTTGTGTTGGGAGGACAAATGGAAATAGATTCAAGAGATGAATCAAGTAATGGAGAAATATCCAGATCGATAAAGTTTTGTACCAGATGTGGGAACACAGGTCACCATGCAACTTATTGTCCACAAGAATGTTTTGTTTGTGGTCAACTTGGCCATGATGCAAGATATTGCAATGGGTTTGATAGCAGTGAAGATGAAGATGATTCTCTCAGATTTGAAGTTCTAAAGAATGAGTCAGAAAAAGGTAACAGGAATAGTCAAAGCAGGTATCAAGAAGAAACTCCACTTTGGACAATAGAAGAAATTGAAGAAGAGGAAGATTCAGAAAAAGAAAAGGAGGAAGCCACTCTTAAGGAACTTGGTGAATTGAAAAGAGAGAATTTAGAATTGAAGGCTCAAATACAAGAAGATGAGAAATGTAAGACAAAGCTTCTACAGGATATCTTTGACTTGAGAGATAAGGTTGAAAAAGCAAGAAGAGTTGAAGAAGGTATGATTAAACAGTCAAAGGTAAAAGAGATAGAATGTGAAAGGCTTATGATTACTCTTGAAGAATTAAAAAGGGAGAACTCAGGATTAAGGGTTCAAGCTCAAGAAGATGAGAAAGCAAAAGCAAGGTTTCTACAAGAACTCACCAACTTCAAAATCAAGGTTGAAGAGACAAGAAAAATTGAAGAAGGTATGGCCAAAAAATTAAAGACAAAAGATCTAGAGTGTGAAATATTAGAGCATGAGATAGTTTCACTAAGGATGGAAGTAAAAGGTTCTAAGGACAAGCTACACAAGTTTGAGGAAAATTCAAAGACCTTGGAAAGGATTATCAATGCACAAAGGTCATCAGTCACCATAATAGGACTTAGTTCTAAAGAAGAACAAGGGAAACAAGAAGCAGAAAAAGGAGAGTCAAGATCAAACACCAGAAAAGAAGAAGAGTCAAAAGAAGTAAGTAAAAGAGAGAGTGAGACTTCTAAGGATAAGTTGGACAATAGAAAGTTCAACAAGGAAAGGAACAATGCACAAGTAAGGAACAGATGGAACAGGAAACAGGTAGAAGAGACTAAGAGACCAATGGGGTCTAGGCAAGGTTTCTTCAATGGAAGATGCTTTTCATGTCACAGGTTTGGACACATGGCTTCACAATGCAGGACTCATGAAAGACAAGAATATGGGAAAGGACAACTTTTCCATGGGTATTGCTACTCATGTAATGAGTTTGGTCACAAGGCAATGAATTGCAGGGTTCATGACAGAAGAGGATATGGCTTCACTAGGAGAAGTCCTAAGACAGTTGCACCTCCAAGGAATAATAACATTAAGTGTTATAAGTGCAATAATGATGGTCACACAACAAGATGGTGTAGAGAAAATATTCCAAAAGCAGGCATGAACAGACATAGGAATATGAACAAGAACAGGAATATGAACAAGAATAGGAACATGGATGAGAACAGAATAGGAATAGGAACATGGATGAGAACACGAACAAGAACAGAAATAGGAACAAGAGATGAGGATAGGAACATGGATGAGAACAAGAACAGGAATAGGAACAAAATGATGACAGGAACAGGGATGATATCTTGGAAAGAAATAGTGAGAGGATTCAAAAAACTAACAAAAGAAGAGAGAAAGATAAAAGCATAGATCTATGCTTTCGGGGAGTAGAAATACTCCCACCCCAGAATTAACCACCTCATGTGGAGGTGGGGGAGGGGCTAAGCTAAGAGGCTCATTCTTAGCCCCGAGCCCCAAAGGTGACCCTTTGCCATTGATGACAAAGGGGGAGATATTTGTATATTGGGGAGAGTTTTTGATATGGGGAGAGATTTGATAATTGAGAGAGCATTGAGCCAGGGGGAGCAAAGTCCAGGGGGAGCAAAAAGAAGGTCAGATTTTAGTAAAAGGATATGGGTTGCCATCAATGACAAAGGGGGAGATTGTTGGACATTTTGAGTCCCTAAGCTAAAATGTTGTCATTGATGTCAAAAGGTTATTTGATGTCAAAAGGATCTATGATGGCATGCACTATGTTTTGTGAAAGTGCAAGGAAGGGTTTTTGTGAAAACCAAGGCAGGCAAAATAAAAGGTTTTATTTAAAACCATGGATGGCAGATTTGAAATGGGTTTTTCTTAAAACCCAAGTTGATTTTTCGTTTCATCGAAAAAGGTGCCCTGGTGATGGAGATATTTAATTTTAAAGATTTAGTTTAAATTTTAATTATTTAAAATTTAAATTTAAATTTTAAAATTAATCAAAAAATTTCCCTCCATTTTTTGCCGACGTCGACTTTTATTCTTCCCCATCCGCATCATGTATAAAAGGTGCCTTGTTAAGCAATGGTTTATGTCCTCCGAAATTCGAATGATAAATCCTCTTTTGCAAAAGTTATCCTCCTCCGAAATCGTGCACTATTGACGGTGAAGGTTTGGGAGAAGCGCAGTTTGTAAGTTCGTGGGTGCCAAGAGGAAGTACTTCAAGCATGAAGTGGAATAGCTTCCACGTGGGAAGCTTAGCCCACTTGGTGGGTGGAAGGAGTGCAAAGGTGCACTCGCTGCTGCAGGTCTCGGGTTCGAGTCACCCGAAATTTATTTTTTGCTTGTGTGTTGTCACCGCAATTTTTGGAGCAGAAAACAATTTTTTCCAAGGTATGTCATCGCCACAATTTTTGGAGATTGAGATATAAATATTTTAATTTGCCTAAGCTAAGGTTAATGCATCATTATTGAGGGTTTGCCATGGTGGTATAGTTTATGAGTTGTGGCTTATATTTTGCACTAGTTGATGTGGGATTTTTGCATTAAGGAGCTTAGTGAGTTGTGCATTAGTGCAAAGTGTTTTTAGGAGAAATAAGGGAATGGTAAATGGTTGTGGTGATATTCATGCTATGCTTAATTAGATAAGGAAATAATTATCTTTAATTATTTTCTAGTGGTGGATGTGATTTTTGACTAGGAGAAATAAGGTGTAAAAGGTTATGATAATTGTTTTGTAATTTCTCCTAACCCTCATGAAGATTGGCAAAAGAATATTGTGATTGTGGCAGATTTCCAAAGAGGTTTTTTCATCTTCATAAAAGGTATGGGCACATTCTCCTATTGATTGTTTATGGTGGTTGATTTCTGAAATATCATTGGAGAGAAAAGGATTGATTGTGGTTTCCTTTTCGAAAGTGGTTGGTTGAATGCTTCAAGGTTTTCCTGGTTTGAGAGTTGTGATTAAACCTTGTTTTATAAGCATTGTTGTTGAAGCCCATTGATTGTGAAATGAACTTGAACTTGAGTTAGAGAAGAACATGAGTATCATTATTATGTGAGACTTGTGATTGAGCATTGTTGGAAACATTTTGAGTTGGTTGATACATGTTTGGACTAGGGTTTGTGAGAAAGAGTTGCTCCTTGTGGTGATTGGTTGAGTAGAGTTGTTTGAGCCTAGTCAAGTGATTGTGTGAAGTGGTTGTTCAAGTTCCATAAAACAAACTATTCTATATTCTAATTTGAGTTGAGTTGAGATTGGGATTTGAGTATAGAACATATTGAGTCTCTAACAATTCTCTTTATGCTTCTATGAGATTGAGTTGAGATTTTGTTGAGCTGATTTGAGGCAAGTCTTTGAGAAGGCTTGTGGACTGATTTTGAGTAAGCTTTTGTGAAAGCTTGCTATGCAGATTTGAGCAAGTCATAGAGAGGACTTATTGAGAATATTTGAGCAAGTCCTAGAGAGGACTTATTGAGCAGATTTGGACAGGTTTTGTGTGGACCTATTGAGCATATTTGGACAAGTTCTGAGTGAGCTTGTTGAGCAAATTTGAGTAGGTTCTGAGTGAACATGTTGAGCAGATTTGAGCAGGTTCTGAGTGAACCTATTTGTTGTGGTTGATCCACAACACACCCCAAAATTGGGGACCCACCTTTTTGCAGGCTTGCAGAGAAGAATCTCGGTGACCCAGATGCTAAAATTGAAGAAAAGAGAAAAAATGCCTAAGTGTTGAAAGTGTCACGAAATCGCGACATGTCACGAAATCGCGACTTGTCGCGCCATCGCTGCCGAAAACAGGAAAGTTGTCGCGAAATCGTGACATGTAGCTCCATCATTGCCGAAGAGGAGAGAAAAGAAAAATTGAAAGTTGTCGCGAAATCGCGACATGTCGCTGAGAAGAAAAGAAATGGTGTCGCGAAATCGCGACATGCCGTTGGAAAAGAATGAAAATGGTCGCGATTTCGTGACGTGTTTTGCCGAAGCGTACGGATGATGAAAAGTGTCACGATTTCGCGACGTGTTTTGGCAAACCGTACGGACGGAGAAAATGGTCGCGATATCGCGACAGGTTTCGGCAAAACGTACGAGAAAAGGTCGATATCGTAAGAAGTCGAAGGCGAGAAACGTCCGATATCGCGTACGAAAGCGGCATGAAGGTCCGAAGGTGAAAACGTCGCGATATCGCAGCAAAGTTTTGCCAAGGCGTACGAAAAAAAATGGTCACGATTTCGCTGACGTGTTTCGGGAGGCGTACGGAAAGAGAAAGCGGTAGCGATACGGGGGAAAAGCGGTAGCGATATCGAGACGGTTTGTTGAAAGAAGGCAAGAGAGTGATAATGGTCGCGATTTCACGACGTAAAGTTGCCAAAGAGGTCCGAAAGAAAATGGTAGCGATTTCGCTACTTTGTGAGAAGGAAGCCCGACGGAGAGATGGTAGCGATTTCGCCTTTGTGAGAAGGAGGTTCGAAGGAGAAATGGTAGCGATCTCGCTACAGTTTGTGGAAAGAAGGCTCAAAAGCAAAAACGGTCGCGATATCGCGACAAGATGCTGCCGAAGACGTACGGCCGGGAAGAGCGTCGCGATATCGCGACATGTCACGATTTCGTGACATGTCGCGTTTTCGCGGCCAAGAAGGTGAACAGGCGGCATGCAGTTTTTGTCGAGATTTTCATAGAATGGCGTTACAGAAGGCGCAGAGAGCGTGTGACACGTGGCATGCAGGTGTCAGGTCTGTAGAAGCGTTACATGCAACGGAGGATTTTAGGCGTTTCGACGTTAAACATGGAATAAAGACAAGGAAAAGGTGGGAATTCGAAAGGTCACATGCAGGAAGGTGAAGCGAAGCGACCAGGGAGAATCGAAGAGCCACGCTAGACAGGATAAATCCAGAAGTGCAGATTGAAGGAAGGGTTGGAAATTGCCGATTGCAGAGTTGCAGAGACAAGAGCTTCATGCTATTCTGGGCCTGCACTTGGGCAATTTCCTTCTTTTTGTTCTGGAATATTTATGCCTGGAACATTCTTTGAATGTAATTGACATATCATTTAATACAAAATACAGAGAGTTGGCATCTAATTGATGAGAAAGAAGGAGTCATTTTTTGTATGCATGATTTAATGTTATATCATTCATTTCAGATTTATAAGGCTTTTAGGTGAAGTTTAATGCAAGTGCTCTTGGTTGCTTCATGCGAATGCCTTGAATCTAGAATTACATAGAGAAACCTTAGAAGCCCGCACCTAGCTTATTTGGATTGTGCGAGTTTGCAGGTTCATTAGGTTAGGTTGCATGCAGAAAACCTCATTATCTTCGGTTTCATCGAATTGATGGCAGCATTCTCGACCGTAGTTTAGTTTCTCTTTCATTTACTTTTCTTTATTGTTCAAACCCTTGTTTTATTTTCTGCAATTTAATTACTGTATCCAAATTAATAACTGAAAATCCATCAAAATCCAAGATCAAAGTACAATTATTCACTTTGAGTCCACTGTAAATTCAAATTATATAAACCATCAGTGCCCCTTGTTAACATCCACTTGCAAACCCTAAGATATTCCTAGCATTTCATTTGAACAACATTATTTAAGCATAACAGGAACCTTGGAGAAAGTTATTTTCTTTGCAAGCAGAGGATTTTTGGACTCAGATCCTACCGGAGAGTGTGCTTTCACAATCGGGTGAAAACACCACTCAACAGATTGGCGCTAGAAGGAGGGCCTGAATTGGTTTATCTGATTTTGATTTTCATATCTGAATATTTTGTTTTTGATTTAATTTTGAAATCATTTACGGCTAAACTGCAACACTATTTTTGTTTTTGTTGCAGGTTTTCTTCGAAATAGCCGAGGGTTTCCTCAGGCAGGCTGGACCCACCACGCCGTATTGCGACCAGGTCTCAAACAACCAGAGAAACCATTTTTCATGACCTTACTGGTACTCCCAAGGGTAAAGCCAAGCAAGTCGTAAGCACACCAGTCGCAAAAGACCTGTTTTCTCCAGGAACGTCGAGTGGACCTACGCCAGTAATATCCATTGCCCCTAGTGTGCCTATAGTTAGTAATATTTCTACTGCTATTGTAGGTCTGTCTACATCAATTCTGAGTCAAATGGCTCAAGCTCCAGCAGCTCCTTGGTATGGAGCTAACAATACTCCTTTGAATATTGTTGGGGATATCCATGAAATCCCCAAGAACATTGAAATATTTCTGCCTAAATACAAGCCAGATGGCCTAAGAACAAGCAGAAGAACATATCCAAGCCTATAGGGATGTTTTAATTAGGCTGCAAGTTCAACATGAAGATGTAGCCTCGTAGACTTTTCCCCATGAGCTTGGATCCAATAGCATATGAATGGTATATATGCTTGCCAACCGGTTCAATCACCTCTTGGACACAAATGGAAAATGCCTTTGTCAATCAATTTAGGTCACCCTTAGATCCCGCAACTATTTACAATCAGTTTATTACATGCAAACGGGGCCAAGGGGAACCAATCCGAATGTTTAATCAGAGATTCCAAAAGAACTATAATAGAGCAATTAGACATTTTGCCATCGATCCCGTAGTGGCTTTGCAGATATATTTTGGGGCATTGGACCCCATGACAGCTATGTTTGCAAGGCGCAATCCTCAGGTCACCACGCTGGCTTTGGCCTATAATGAAGCCATGACTATTGAGCAAGAATTGACACCGCAAGGCTACGGGTTTACCCGGATGCCTATGATGGGACAGTGTGCTCCATATGGTCAAGCTCCCCAAGCAAATCAACTCATGGCACCACAAATGCCAAGTTTGAACGCCTTCCCATACCAGCAGCCGTATCCACCAAAGACCCGCATATGCACCCATTCCAATCCAACCAATCACAGCCATTCCACCTGTTCCTGCATTTTTGTAGAACAGTCAATCAACTACGCAGGAAACTAGTCAAGTCAATCCTCAAGCCATAGTTCCTTTTCCGAATCCAATCCCGATTCAAGGTATCAATCCATATGGGAATCAAATTCCTCAGAACCCGACCCAAATGTGGAATCAAGACCCCATCAATTATGCAAATCCAATGGGGGTTAACAACAATGTGGTTCCACCGAAGGATGTTTTTTCGAAAGTCGAAGAGCTCAAGAAACTAGTGCATAAACTAAGCAATGACAGGGTTCAACAGCAGAAGTATGAGTCCCATGCCCCTCACCCAAATCAGAATTTTAACAATAGAAGGAGGCACTCGGAACACCAAGCCAAACAATGGGGGAGTTCCTCCTCCCATTGCTAATCAATTAGATGCTTCTACGAGCCCTAGCCAATCCAATTCTCTTTTGAATCTTTCAGATTTGGCATGGGAAAGGGGGTGCAAGGTTACATAACACAAAAGAACACAATGAGAGGAATTGTCCTCGAGATTGCTAGATACACTCATTGTCTTCAAGCACAAGTTGATGATTTGGAATTGGTATCAAATGAGGATCCATCGTATCATCAAGATGAAAATATTATGGTGATGGAAACAGTATATCACCAAGAGGGTGAGAGCGAGGAGGAAGAAGACGAAATTTTGGAACAGGAGGTGCAAGCTTTTCGAGATTTCAGAAAGGGGACTCATGGGTACCATTTGAGGAGTAAATCTAAAGCCCCTAAAACCTCATCAACACCTCCAAACAATTCTATTCTTCCTCCGGATACAAAGGCAAGTAACAACCCTCCCCCTCCACCAGAAGAGAAATGTCTAATGACGTCCAGAAGACAGTCAAATTCGAAAAACCAAATTATGACGTAGTGGAGGATATGAAGAAGTCCAAATCTAGCCTTTCATTCCCTGGACGCAGACTAAATTGCCCGGTCAAAAGGAGGCGTTGATAAGAGCTTTGAACTCACCCGATCCGATGTGGAAGGAAAAAAGAGCCGAATCCCATCTGATTTTGCGAAAGGAGAGAAGGGATGTCCCGCCATTCTTATTGACTCTGAGAATTGCGGGTAAGAACTTGCATAACTGTTTGGTGGACACAGGAGCCACGAGCAACCTCATGCCTACGGAGATATGTCAAATGCTGGGTCTACAACCGGTTTCATCCAAATGCACGGTCTTGCAATTGGACCGTTCAGAGGTAAATGTAGTAGGGACCTTATATGATGTCAAGATTCAATTAAATTCTGAACCCAGGGTCCAACAGGTTGTAGACATTTTGGTGGTTAACATCCCAAGTAGGTATGGAATGTTACTTGCGAGAGACTGGATGAAAACTCTGAATGGTTATTTTTCAACAGACTGCTCACATATGTGGCTGCCATGGAAGGGCATTGCAAACCAAATCAGAGTGGAAAACGAACCGAGGCTTAAGGAGATTATAACGGATTTCAACAAGCCGAATGAGGTTCAGTTTTCTGAGCCAGACCTAGGGGTCTATGCTCTTGATGTTGAGAAAGTTGCTGACGAGCTTAAAGAAGAAGTGTGTCATGGTGGTTCTTCCGAGGAAAAGGATTACACGTGGTTGCTCAAGTTTGATGGATCAAAGTCTAGACAGGGAGCAGGAGCTGGAGTCGAGCTCACCGGTCCAGGAGGTAAACCATTATTGGCTGCCTACAGATTGCAATTTCCTTGCACAAACAATGTGGCAGAATACGAAGCATTGATCTATGGTTTACGTCTAGCATTGAGCAAACATGTTAAATGCTTGAAGGTTTTGGGAGATTCTGAGTTGGTTGTCAAGCAAATCAAAGGACAGTATACATGCCACGACAAAAGACTGAGCCTTTATAGAACTAGGGTTATGGACCTCATGGAGGAGTTTGATGCATTCAACATAGCCCTTATTTCTAGGAGAGGAAATCGAATAGCAGACTCTCTTGCGGTCGCCGCGGGCATGTTAAACCCGGTGGATATAAAAAGATGTAAAAAGTTTTCCATTGAGCTGGTTCCTTGTCCATCAATACCTGATAATGTAAAGAATTTCCAGGTTTTTGAAAGTGACAGGCACATCTTCAAGTTTGTCACAAACTCGGGTATTTTTGAAAATCAGGTGATTGATGAGGAACAAAGGTGGCAGGATGAAACAGAAGAAAGTGAAACTGCGTATCAATCCAACAAAATTCCTAAAGACGTGGTTTCATTAGAAAAGATGTTCGACATGGAATGCAAGAACAAGAAAAGAAAAAGAGTCCCACTCCCCAAAGATGCATGCGATTCAATTAATCTAGGGAGTGCAGACAATCCAAAGGAGGTGTACATAGCAAAGGCATGTACAGAGGAAGAAAGGAGCAATATAATACAGGCATTGAAGCATTACATAGATTGTATTGCTTGGAACTACAATGAGTTGAAGACTTACAACCAGAACATTATCACACATACCATCCCTTTGAAGCCAGACTCCAAGCCTTTTAGGCAAAGACAACGAGTTGTTAACCCGCTATTGGAGCCTTTGATCGAAAAGGAGGTTAAAATATTATTGGAAGCGAAAATCATTTTTCCCGTTAGGCACTCAACCTGGGTGGCCAACCTCGTTCCAGTAAGAAAAAAGAGTGGAGAGATTAGGCTATGCATAGATTTTCGAAATCTTAATAAAGCCTCTCAAAAAGATAATTATCCATTACCATCAATCGATGAAATTCTGCAAATGGTAAATGGATCTGAAATGATGTCCTTTCTCGATGGATATTCGGGGTACAACCAAATTCTTATACATCCAGATGACAGGATGAAAACAACCTTCACTACCAAGTGGGGGACATTTGCATATAAGAGAATGTCGTTCGGATTGTTAAATGCTGGTGCAACTTTTCAACGCGCCATGGATTACGCATTCAAAGGGCTAATAGGCAAATGCATCATCGTGTATGTGGATGATATCCCAGTTTTCTCGAAGAAGAGAGAGGATCATGTTAAAGATTTGAAGAAAGTGCTTCAAAGATGCAGAGAACATGGAATTTCCTTAAATCCCAAAAAGTGCATTTTCGGAGTGACAGAAGGGAAATTGTTGGGTCACATCATTTCAAAAGAGGGCATATCCATCGACCCATAAAGGATACAAGCTATCCAAAACCTACCTCTCCCGAGCAAGAAAAAGAACCGAGATCTTTCTTTGGGCAGGTTAATTTTGTGAGGAAGTTTATCTCTAGCTTTGCTGAGATAGCCAAGCCTCTGAACCAGATGCTCAAGAAATATGTGGATGTAAGATGGAACGAGGAAATTAGAGTGGATTTCCGTAATATCAAAGATGCCATTTCCAGAGCCCCCGTCCTTATAAGCCCGGACTACTCCAAGCCTTTTTATATTTATGCTTTTGCATCATAACACTCCTTTGTGAGTGTCTTAACCCAAAAAGGTGAGGATAGTGCCGAAAAACCCATTGCATTTTTAAGTGCCCCCCGAAAGACGCTCAATTAAGGTATTCAATCCTTGATAAGCAAATGTACGCACTTTTTAAAACCGTGAAAAAATTTAGGCACTACATCGTGCACAGCAGAATTATCGCCATCGTGCCCGATTCTGCTGTCAAGACCATGTTTTTACATAATGAACTAGGTGAGAAGAGAGGAAAATGGATTTCAACCATCCAAGAATTTGATCTCGAAATCCAACCAATGAAACTAGTTCGAGGACAGGGACTGGCGAAGGCGATCGCAGAAAATAATCCGCAAATAATGAGTCAATGCTCAAATACGTAATACATGGCTAAGGATGACTCGGTATGTTGATATTGTGCAATTTTTATTGACTGGTAAGTGTCCTTCTAATCTGAATTCAACACAGAGAAGAGCCTTAAGGCTTAAATCTGTCAATTATCTGATAAAATCTGGTGTGCTTTACAGGAAGAATCATGAAGGTATCTACCTGAGGTGCTTGAACAAAGAAGAAGTTGCCAGGGTGTTGCAGGAATTTCACGGGAAACATGGAACTGGTCATGGTGCAGCCAATGCTACAAGCACATCAAATCCCGAGAGCAGGATACTACCAGCCACATATTTTCAAGGATGCGCATACCCATGTACGATCTTGTCACATCCGTCAAGTGGCTGCAAATAGAGAAAGAAATGCAGCCATGCCGTTGCAACCTGTAGTTGAAATGAGACCGTTTGCACAGTGGGGACTAGATTTTATCGGGGTTATTAACCCAAATTCTTCCTGATTCTCATAAATTCATTTTGACAGCTACGGACTATTGTACAAGGTGGACAGAGGCGATTCCTACTAAACATGCCACCACAGATGTTGTGATTAAATTTCTTGAGGATCAAATTATAACAAGATTTGGAATGCCCGACTCTATTGTCAGTGACAATGGTAAAGCTTTTATTTCTACACAATTTGCAGATTGGGCATATGATAACAAAGTGAGCTTAAAGTTTGCATCCAATTACTATCCTCAAGGAAATGGGTTGGCCGAGTCTTCAAATAAGAATTTGTTGAATACTATTAAGAAGTTGCTGGAAAAGAACCCTCGGGATTGGCACAGCCTAACTAAAGTTTGCCCTTTGGGCAGATAGGACCAGAGTGAAAGAGTCCATAGGGAATACTCCCTATCATTTGGTCTATGGGCAAGACCCGATATTTCCAAGCAAATTTGAAGTTGCAGACCTTACATTTCATACAAGAGTACTTGGGGACAGATGATCAAGTTGAAGCCAGGTTGAGCCAGTTGTTGCACCTTGATGAAAAGAGAGAAGAGGCCATGAATCACATGAATAAACACCAGGCGGTTATCAAGAGATGGTTTGACAGAAGGGCCAAAGTTAAATCATTCAGAATTTCAGATTTGGTATTACTATGGGACAAAAGACATGAGGAAAAAGGGAATCATCAAAAGTTTGATTGTCTTTGGTTGGGTCCATATCAGATTTCAGAGATTCTTGGGAAGAATACCTTCAAGCTAAAAACATTAGAAGGGGAAGATTTCATGCTACCGGTTAATGGGCAGATTTTAAAGCATTATTTTAGCCCTTAGGTTGTGAGACTTTGATATTATTCTTTTGGTCTTGGTGGGGGATTTTCAGATTTTGTTTTTATTGTTTAGGATTGTTAGTCTAGCTAGGATTTTGGTTATGGATTTGATTTCAATTGACATGTGTGTTAATTTTGAAAAAAAAAATAAAAAAAAAAAAAATAAAAAATAAATAAATAAATAAATAGAATAAAAAAAATTGAGATGTCAACTTATGCTTAAGGTTAGGAGAATATGAAATATTGGAATTGTCTTGTAAAAGCTCCACAAGTAACATAAAACATTTTAAGTTATATTGTTTGATTTTGTGATGCATGAAAGAATCAGTTTTGCATGACAATTCATTCCATTTGTAATTCAAGAAATAATGCATTCATGTTCCATCTCACCTTACATACATCTCATCTTAGTTACATATGCATCTTAGGTACAAGCCATTAAAGTATGTCAAATCCTCTTAGGGTTGTGTTATAACATATATGTAAGTAGCTCCTAAGGTTGGAAACTGAGTCTTGAGATATCTAGAACCAAGCACGTCTCATACATTAAAAAGGATCTTGAGCAAAATGATCAAAACCTAACTTGGAGGAAAAGGTTGGGCGAAAGAAGTTATTCATGTCTATCCTATTATGCAACATGATCCTTAAAACAGTGGTTTTGACCACTTCCATTAAGCTTAAAGCCTAAAATCAGAGTAGTAAGGATAGGGTTAAATCCTCATCGAACTTAGGTTGAGGATCCAATTCCCCAAAGCTTTGATTTGACCCACATGGAGTAGTAAGGATAGGGCATAAATTCTCATCTCGGTTGGTTGAGAATCCGATTCCCCAAAGCTCTTATGTCTCATTTCATAATCAGTCTTGGATTGTAAGGATCGTACTATTTGTCCTCTCGCAAAGGATGGGTAGTCATCCCCAAGGTCTAAGTAACAAAATTAATATTTTCCATTTACATCTAAAGTTTGGATTGTAAGGATCGTACTACATGTCCCTAGCCAGGATGGGTAGTCATCCCTAAGGTCCAAGAAGTAAAAAAAATAATAAATAAATTTTTCCCATCTCATATTTATATTGGATTGTAAGGATCGTACTACTTGTCCTCTACAAGGTATGGGTAGTCATCCCCAAGGTCCAAAGAAATGGAGATAAGTTTTGGATTGTGGGGTTAGATATGCCCATGCATGGCATCATGTCTTGCCTAAAAAACAAGACCACCGATTGTCTAGAGGGTTAGACTAGCATGACCATTTCTTCCATAACCGGTTTAATTATTTTGCTTAAAGTGAGGTAATGAACTCTAAATCAGAATAGTAAGGATAAGGTTAAACTCTCATCTCGGTTGGTTGGGAGTCTGATTCCCCAAAGTTCTGATTTCACATTCACTTGCACATGGGTTCTAGATAGTAGGGACTCATAACCAACTTTGGGATATAATAAGGTAATGAATTAGTGGATCCTAAGAGGGTTTGGCAATCTTGAATGCTTGTACATAATAATAGAAGAAGGACCATGCCTTTTATGGAAGCAAAATCTCCTTGCACATTCATTAGGGTACACAAATCATTCACCATCCCACATATGCATTCATGCAAAACTGGATAATGGAATGTTGATCAATTTCAAACGATAGGGAATGAAAACACATTGCACACACTCAGCTAATACTTGATAATTCTGATGATTCATGTACTTCTGATCTTTGGGCATTTGTTATTTTGCTTATGTGCTAACATATATTTGCGAGTTTGTGATATGTTTCAGGTTGGGTTCTTACTAAAATGCTCAAGAGCATTTGACAGCAGAGTCGCCATTTGTTGTGGTTGATCCACAACACACCCCAAAATTGGGGACCCACCTTTTTGCAGGCTTGCAGAGAAGAATCTCAGTGACCCAGATGCTAAAATTGAAGAAAAGAGAAAAAATGCCTAAGTGTTGAAAGTGTCGCGAAATCGTGACATGTCGCGAAATCGCGACTTGTCGCGCCATCGCTGCCGGAAACAGGAAAGTTGTCACGAAATCGCGACATGTAGCTCCATCACTGCCGAAGAGGAGAGAAAAGAAAAATTGAAAGTTGTCGCGAAATCGCGACATGTCGTTGAGAAGAAAAGAAATGGTGTCGCGAAATCGCGACATGCCGTTGGAAAAGAATGAAAATGGTCACGATTTCGTGACGTGTTTTGCCGAAGCGTACGGATGATGAAAAGTGTCACGATTTCGGGACGTGTTTTGGCAAACCGTACGGACGAAGAAAATGGTCACGATATCGCGACGTGTTTGGCAAAACGTACGAGGGAAAGCTAGCGATATCGAGAGAAGGTCAAAAAGTCGAAGAAAATCGATATCGCGAAAAGCGGCATGAAGGTCCGAAGGTGAAAACGTCGCGATATCGCGACGAAAGGCATGAAGGTCCGGAGAAGTCGAAATCGCGACAAGTTTTGCCAAGGCGTACGAAATAGAAAAATGGTCACGATTTCGTGACGTGTTTCGGGGAGGCGTACGAAAAGAGAAAGCGGTAGCGATATCGCGACCGTAAGGTCGGGGAAAAGGTAGCGATATCACGACGGTTTGTTGAAAGAAGGCAAGAGAGTGATAATGGTCGCGATTTCGCGACGTAAAGTTGCCAAAGAGGTCCGAAAGAAAATGGTAGCGATTTCGCTACAGCTTTGTGAGAAGGAAGCCCGACGGAGAGATGGTAGCGATTTCGCTACAGTCTTGTGAGAAGGAGGTTCGAAGGAGAAATGGTAGCGATCTCGCTACAGTTTGTGGAAAGAAGGCTCAAAAGCAAAAATGGTCGCGATATCGCGACAAGATGCTGCCGAAGACGTACGGCCGGGAAGAGTGTCGCGATATCGCGACATGTCACGATTTCGTGACATGTCGCATTTTCGTGGCCAAGAAGGTGAACAGGCGGCATGCAGTTTTTGTCGGGATTTTCATAGAATGGCGTTACAGAAGGCGCAGAGAGCGTGTGACACGTGGCATGCAGGTGTCAGGTCTGCAGAAGCGTTACATGCAACGGAGGATTTTAGGCGTTTCGACGTTAAACATGGAATAAAGACAAGGAAAAGGTGGGAATTCGAAAGGTCACATGCAGGAAGGTGAAGCGAAGCGACCAGGGAGAATCGAAGAGCCACGCTAGACAGGATAAATCCAGAAGCACAGATTGAAGGAAGGGTTGGAAATTGCCGATTGCAGAGTTGCAGAGACAAGAGCTTCATGCTATTCTGGGCCTGCACTTGGGCAATTTCCTTCTTTTGTTCTGGAATATTTATGCCTGGAACATTCTTTGAATGTAATTGACATATCATTTAATACAAAATACAGAGAGTTGGCATCTAATTGATGAGAAAGAAGGAGTCATTTTTTGTATGCATGATTTAATGTTATATCATTCATTTCAGATTTATAAGGCTTTTAGGTGAAGTTTAATGCAAGTGCTCTTGGTTGCTTCATGCGAATGCCCGAATCTGGAATTACAAGAGAAACCTTAGAAGCCCGCACCTAGCTTATTTGGATTGTGCGAGTTTGCAGGTTCATTAGGTTAGGTTGCATGCATAAAACCTCATTATCTTCGGTTTCATCGAATTGATGGCAGCATTCTGACTGTAGTTTAGTTTCTCTTTCATTTACTTTTCTTTATTGTTCAAACCCTTGCTTTATTTTCTGCAATTTAATTACTGTATCCAAATTAATAACTGAAAATCCATCAAAATCCAAGATTAAAGTACAATTATTCACTTTGAGTCCACTAGAAATTCAAATTAAATAAACCATCAGTGCCCCTTGTTAACATCCACTTGCAAACCCTAAGATATTCCTAGCATTTCATTTGAACAACATTATTTAAGCATAACAGGAACCTTGGAGAAAGTTATTTTCTTTGCAAGCAGAGGATTTTTGGACTCAGATCCTACCGGAGAGTGTGCTTTCACAATCGGGTGAAAACACCACTCAACACTATTGAACATATTTGAGTAGGTTATAAGTGATCCTATTGATCATATTTGAGCAGGTTCTGAGTGAGCCTATTGAGCAAATTTTAGTAGGTTCTGAGTGAGCCTATTGAGAAGATTCGAGCAGGTTCTGAGTGAACCTATTGAGAATATTTGAGAACGTTCTAAGTGAGGCTATTGATAGATCTTTGGAGGTGACAGAGTATAGAGGATAGAGTCTCAGTGGATAGATATCTAGCATCCAATACAATTGAAGATATATTTGAGTGAGGAGTCTTCAAGTGGAGAGAGATCCACCAGTCAAAGTAGTAGAGAGATAGAGTCTTCTAGAATATCACTAGCCAGAGCAAAAGGGGAAAGAGTTCTCCTGTGGAATAGATCCACAAACTTGAGATTGGGGGGTCAACATATCCTTTGTATAGAGGTCCATAAACATTGTAATTGGGAAGGATTCCCAAGATATTGATTGAGAAAGTTTTAGTAAAATATTTTCTTCACAGATTAGCTCACATTGGGTGAACCACACAAATTATGGTGTCTCTATTGTGTGTGATGATTGGTGCATTGATTTGGTTATTGTTATTGATATTGCCATTTATTATATTGATTAATACTATTTGGGAAAGAAAAGTAAAAATTGGTGTTATACTGTTCACCCCCCTCTCAGTATAAGCCTTGCGCTCTTCACAAATTTGGTGAGCAATGTCATTGCTACTTCATGGTAAAGATTTATGGTTGGTTCTTTGCATTGGTATTCATTATTGATTTTATGAATGATAAGTTAGGAGTCACCAAATATCCTAATATACTTTCCACTTATAGCTATAGCTTCCTGAAGACCTAATATTAAGGCTTCATACTCTACGTTGTCTTTTGTGCAATGGAAGTCAAGTTTTATTTTTCACACTTAGAATTGTTAAAGAATAGTGTGATATCGACATATTCCTCCAATATGACATATTTTTATTGTTCAATGATAGTGAATAATGAATCATATAGGAACTCAATAATCAAGGGTTGATCACTAGGAAGTGGAGCTTCCATAAGATGATTGGGTATGACCTAACCTTTAATGGATTTTTGGGTAATGAACTCAAGAATGAATTGAATGAGAAGCATTATCCATTTTGCAATGTGGCATGAATTCAATGAGAAGCTTTAGCTATGATATATGTGGTGTGACTAAGCATGTAATATATGAGATTTTTTGTGGAAAAAACCATCATTAAGCATAATTTTTCCATGTAAATATATCTGGTTTTATAGCTTACTATAACACCCTAAAATTGATGCAATTTAATTTACCCTAAGAAAATAATTCAAAAATCAACTGTAAACCACCTTTTAACCACTCACCTCATTTTTTGCACAAAATATAGAGGTAGTTATGGTAGTTGGATGATATTGTCGTAGATTTGATGATATCATCCCAAATTTGATGAGATCATCTGGAACCAAACGTCTAGATGATTTTGTTCAAAAAACCAAATTTTTATAATTGGAAATAGTTCCAACTCCCATTCCTAGCTTATTAGAAGCGTTTCTACATCGTTGGAGGAAGTTCCACTAGAGATATCCTAGATTAGGATACTCCCAACCTCCTAACTTCCCCCTCAATCCTATTTAAACCTTAATTTCCATTAAACCCACCCTGGATGATCGATTTCCTACAAACCAAGCTCCATAAACTATTAGAACATCTTGAAATTTGATTATTCACATAAGCTTTCCAGATCCATTTGCAAGTTTTCATTTTGCATCAGTCAGAGGAAGCTTGGATCATTGCAAGAAATCCTATTCAAATTAGAGATGATCTCGTCTCTATTGGAGATGATCTAGTACCATTTCAGGCGATCCTGACTGTACTCCTCTTGGGGGCAATCAAGATCTAAGGTTTGAATTTCCTAGTGATTCAATTAACAATTTACATTAGTTTAGATATTTATTTTGTATTGCATTTGGTGTTCACCTTATTCTTAATGACATTTTGCATTTAGGATCAATTCCACTTAAAACATAAGGGCATTTCATTATTTCAGATTTTATAAGATTTTCTAGGATCAATTAAGCATTCAGTTAATATTTTTATCCTTTTAAATAGTATTTTGCATTGTATTTTCCTTTGTTTTGGTATATATATGTTCTGTTGTAGGTTTCTAACGAAATCGATCAAGCGAATTCATCTGATTTCGAATGATTTCATCCGATTTCGGATGAATCTATGCAATTACAGATGAACCTTCAAAATTACAGGTAATCCTATCCAATTGTAGACAAATTTATAGAATTAGAGATGATCTGGATTGCTTCAAAAAGACAAACCTTCATCAGACATCCAAAACCAGGTAAGATCTTTCCTTTTCCTTTCAAGCATTGTATTTAGAGTTTATTTCTATTTTTTGTCTACATATAAATCACAATTTGCATATAGAATAGTTTAGCTTCATTCTGGCCAACCTAGGTATTTGAGTGTTTTTAAACTAAAACGAACACATCCAATTCATTCCTAGCCTAGGCTCGAAAGCTACCCCAAAATGCTTCCTAGTGAACCCACCATCCATCAACAAATCACCAAAGAGGGCATGATTCAAAGTGTCTCTTTGTCCAAGGTGTAGACCTATCCTTTTCCCATCTCCCTTTTGGGCATGAATCCATTTGCTTGAAGGTAAGGGTGTTGTATCGCTCCAAATTTTTTGCATCCTTACCTTCAGGCTATAGGATCCGTGCCCGAAAGGGGGATGCGAGAAGGATGGGACAATACCTCGGACTGAGAGGCCCTTTGAAGGTCGCGCCTCTTGGGGGAGGGGTATAAGGGTGAATTTTTGATGGATGGTGGGTTCACCAGGAAACTTTTGAGTGGCAGTTTCCACACCTAGGTTGAGAGTAGGTTTGATGTGTTCATTTTGTACTTTAATCATTCATATCCTAGGTTTGGCCAAGATGAATCTAAGCTATTCTATATGCCAATGCTGATTTATATGAATACAGAAAACATGAATAAGTGCTAAACATAGAGAATATGCTAAATGTACCTGATTTCGGATGTCTGATGAAGATTCTGAGGTTTGTAGAAGTCCAAATCGTCTCAAATCATACGTAATCATCTGAAATGTCACATAATCATCTCAGATCTCAGTCGGTCATCTGAGATCAGATGAAATAGTCATCGATCGAAATCATCATGAAAATAGATCAAATTATACGAATTCATCAGAAACCTGCAATCATAGAAACAGATACCAAAAACCAAAAATACAACTGCAAAAGCAAGGGGAAATGATAGAAATGACAGTGAATTTGCCTAAATGATAGATCCAGATAACGATTAAAGGAAAATGCGTTACTTTAATACTTTATTTTACCTTTAGCATGCATCTATACTAAATGAGGTGAACTCCAGGATGCAAGAATAAAATAAACCAAGCTAATGCGTAAGAAAATGAAGAGAAAAGATAAGGAAATGCAAACTTTGGGCTTTGATTGCCCCCAATCTGGACTACAGTCGAGATCGCCTCCAATCGTACGAGATCATCATCGATCTACGATAGGATCGTCCAAAATTATCTGGAATCATTAGAGATGATCCGAGCTTGCTCTAGCTAAAAAACAATAAGATTCCTGCAAGAAAACTTGAAATACAGAATACAAACGATGGTGCGGAGGATGTTCTAATGCATGAAAAGCTAAAGTTGCAGGGAAATCAGTCAACAGGGGATTCAAAGGGGGTTCAGGGGGATAAACTAAGAAAATCCTAGTTTATATAGGATTAGGGAGAGGTTAGGAGGTTGGAGATCATCCCAATTTGGGAGATCTCCAATGGGGGAGACTCTAACTACGTAGACACGCTTTCTGCCCAAGTTAGAGAAGTTGTTGAAATAGAAGCTAATTATGAAAATTTGGTTTTGGGATGAAATCGTCTGGACGTTCTATTCCAGATGAATTCGTCAGATCTGGGATGATTTCGTCTGATCGTCGATGATATCGTCCAACGGTCAAAACAAATCCTAAAAATGGCACGGAAAATAAGGAGAGCGGGTAATGGGTGGTTAACGGGCGGTTTGGGTTAAAATTCAAATTTTTATCTTTTTACTAAGGTTTAACTGTGCCAATTTTAGGGTGCTACATTTTGCCCCCTCTTTAGCAAATTTTCCGAAGAAAATGCGTTAAAGACGAGTTCTTCCCGTTTTACGAGAAAGCAAAAATTTACTCCATTTTTTAGACGACGATTCTAGGTCGAATCGTGCGACTGCTGACTATGGTGCCCCCTCCGTGTTTTTACCCAAATCGAACGTTTGAGGTAAAAGCGCGAAAAAGCAAAATTAAAGAAAAATGTTGTTATTGTTTTTAAATAAAATTAAGAAAAATAGGGTAAAACCCTAATTCATTGTTACTGTTCACTTTCACTATTTTTAGAGCTCTACAAAAAAATGGTGGAGACAGCGCACAGATCGACAGAGGTCCGATGCGGGCTACGGGTAAGGATCTAATCCTAGTGAATTATGTTTGAATTTATTTTGTGCAATTTTTTGTTTTAAATTTTGATTGTTTTGGGGCATCGCGGCCATTTTTAGGCCGTCGACGACGTCGAGATGAAATCGTCCCTATTTCATCGAAATCATCCCTAGATCATCGATTTCGTTCTAAGGGCGAAATCGGTGAACTAGGGGCGATCCCGTCCAACAAGGGGCGATCCCCAAGTTTGCGAAATAGGAGATGATTTCATCCTACAAAGGACGATTTTACTCAATTTAGGATGATATCATCCAATAGTGGACGATATCATCATTTTTATGAAATTAAGCTTGTTTAAAATGCATTTAATTATTTTTAATGATTGGTTTATTAATGAATTTTATTGTTTTATTGTTTGTTTTGTAGAGGGGATTACTAAAGAGTCGAGAGTGGAAATACGGGGGGCTGAGAGATGACGTAGCCACGCTCGACCAGGCGAAGCGAGACCGACTAGCACAGGTTAGGCTACAGCATGTGGCAGAGATGCCACAAGTACCGACGGACATGGGGCTACTGATAGCCCTAGCAGAGAGGTGGTATCCGGGGTCATCCTACTTCTGGTTACCGATAGGGGAGATGGCTCCCACACTAGAGGATGTATGGAGGATCTTGAGGATCCCCATACAAGGACGGTTGATGACTCCTATGGCCAATCAGGGCCAGGCGATGATGAGGTTGAGCGGAGACCCGAGCTTCACCCTGGAGAAGGGCGGAGTGAACATCGAGTCATTGAGGCAGATGCTTGGGGCATCTAGGTTGACTCGGGTGTTGGCAGGGGTAGTGGGTGGCTTATTGTTGTGCCACCAGAGTGGGTGCAGATTACCCTAGCTCCTTTCAGATGTGGTCTACGACATGAGAGACCACGGATATAGATTTTCATGGGGCAGCTTTGTACTATGCCGCTTGTATAGGATCCTGCATGGGGTCGTATACAAGGGAGGCCGATGTCTGGTTGTGACATCACTACTATAGGTTTGGTGCTGGGAGCACATCATGGTGCGGAGGCCGGTAGGGCTCCCACTGATAGGGGTTGATCGGGAGAGGCCCCGAGTTTTCTACTGGTGGTTACAGAGAGGGTCATAGTGGCGGATAGATCTGTCGATGTCATGGAGGTTGCTAGATGACCTCATCCCAGACCAGATCACCTGGAGGCCATGGAGAGAGCATCCAGGGTGGGCAGAGGATGGGCAGGAGCTGGCTCGCATCAGGCGAGTCTGTTGGCTGAGGATGGAGCGGGGAGAGGTAGAGCTCCACCGCTACGACCGAGTTCTATGATAGTTCGGTCTACAATAGGGGATCCCTTCTCTCAGGGATTACGAGTACTCCCAGACTATTCGAGATAGTACCACACTGAGTGGGGCTCCAGACATGCAGTGATTCTAGAGTCAGGATGCAGATGATGCCCCCATCCAGCCAGTGGATGGTGATGATGCTAGGGTTGTAGATGGATACGATGCCTGGTACGTAGGCATCCACCCTCCTCGGATGACGAGGGCATAGGGTCCGATGCATGCCATGGTGTGATGGATGGGGAGGCGATACCAGGCTACTATTGAGGTAGCACGGGGTCACGATGGGAGAGAGCAGTGATGGTTTCCATAGGAGAGACGCCAGAGGATGGCACAGGCTCCACAGAGGCCATAGCAGAGAGGGAGGAGGGAGGAGGGACTCCCTTCTCAGTAGGGGGAGAGGCCACCATCGCCTGATAAGGGCAAGGGTGTCGAGGTAGGGGAGAGCAATGAGACGGTGGCTCTTCGGGCTGAGGTTGCCCACCTCTGGGCTCAGGTGCAGACACTACAAGATGAGGCTACATGGCTCAGGGCTTAGAGTGGAGGGGCGAGCACTCGAGATCTAGCGCGGTCTATTGCTCAGACCATGTTCTACCAAGGGTTATACTATCATGTGGTCCCAGAGGGACAGAGGATACCATTGCTAGCCCCCATTGTAGAGCCGATCATGATGGGATCATCGAGGACATCCTCACGATCGACGATGAGGACCCGAGACATAGTTCGGACCTCTATGGGACCACCTCCTCCACCGTAGGGCAGGGGAGGAGATGAGGTGGAGAGCTCGAGGGCTTCTCGAGGCTAGGCTCATCATATTGAATATATATTATTATTACTTTTTTAGGGGATTGAGTATGCCAGGGTATTGATTGTGGCATACCAATCCAGATGATGTACATATTTGATTGATTATATATATAGATTGTCTTTTTGATGATATGACTTGTGTATATGTTGTATGATGCTTTAATTTTGGATTTGTTGATTGATTATTCATGTAATTATGTCGTTTGGAAATAAATTATAATTTTTATGTCATGCTATAAAATTTTAAAGAAAATAATCTGATGTAAACAAATTGGTTGTTTTGTGGTGTGATTTGATGAAAAATAAAAGGGACTTCTAACAATAATTTCAAAGGACATTGTCGTTGTTATAGACCATTTCATGGAGTCATCGCTCGCTAGGTCGTCAAGCTAATCCCAATATAGAAATATTGCTAAAAGTAAAAGAGTGCTTAAGAGACTGTCTTAAGACTTTTGTGTTGTGATAATGAAAAATGATGGTGATGATTTGTTTTCAGATTTTCATAAAAATATTATGCATGAGATATTAAAAGAAATATGATTTTTGCTAGGCATAAATTCCTAAGTGTGATAAAATTTTTGAATAAGTTCCTAGGAACTATACCATCATTGCAAAATTGAATGTTTGACATAAGGACATAAAATAGAAAATTTGCGTTCTTTTTAAAGCATAATTGTGTAACATAATGATGTAAGCCATATGTTTTTATGATTTAAAATGAATGGGAAATAAAATGAGAACAATGGTTTGCGCTAGGCATAGAATTATAGGTATAGACTTATACCATCATCATGAAATCCAAAAGGAATTTGATATTTTAGTTTTATTGCATGATTGATTTTTGATTTTGAGATAAACAAAATATAAAATAAGGACTTGTGCTAGGCATAAAATTCCAGTTTAGGTTTTGGAACTATACCCCATTTGGGGGGGAGGGGGATAAATAAATGTGACTTTATTGCATGTTTTTGAAAGAAATTTTGGATTTTGGAAAGAAATATGTATGTAATTGGTTTTATACTAAACAGATGTTCTTTTAAATAAGAAGATGAAATTATTCTGAAAGAATTGCAGAGATATTTTAAATTATCTCAAAGACAAAATGTAGATTTATAAGAAACCCTCATGTGCAAATGTGAGTTCATTACCGATCTTGATTTATCATAATGATACAAAATCTCTCAAATACAAATGTGTGTGCAATTGTATTGTTCATTCACCAATTTTGAGCAAGAGAATTTGATACAAGTAATTTGAATTAACCAAATAAGTGTTCATTGACCATGATTTATATGCATGTAACCATACCAGACTACTATGTAAGTCGGGTCATCAAGAGCTAGCTAATCCATAAGCCGACATAGGTCTATACAAAAGAAGGTCGCTAATGTGACAGACATATCACCACTGCTAGGAATTACCCAAGGCCAAGCGGGTTGGGCACAAACCACTTGTTATGGGGCTTACCTCACAGTTTTTGAATAATTGAGAATTCCAGGGATTCAAGCTCATTCACCCTTCTTTTCTTTTCAAGGGGTAGGGAAAGGGATTTTATTGCTTTTTGCTTTTGCTTTTCTCTTTTCTTCTCTTTTTTTTTTTGTATTTTTGCTTGATATCGAGATAATGCTGAAATATTGCTGCGATGATACAAAATAATATTTTTCTTTTTCTCATTTGCTTTGAATTTTTCTTTTGCTTCCTATACTAGGGATACTTGCTCGGATTGGCTGTAGAGCAAGGGATTTTTATTCTAGGTAGGGGTGAGCTTGTCCTTTTGTCAATTCTCAAAGATTCTAGACCATGTGCATGATAGGATAGCAAGGGAAACTTTTCGCTCAAGAAACCACTTCTACTATGTAGCATCATATCGAATTTGCAATGAAATCATTTTAATGTGAAGAGATGTACTTGGTTCAAGTAAATAACAAGATCAGTTCTCTATGCTCAAAACTTTATTTAATTCAACTGTGGACTTTGATATAAGAGAGATTAATAATCATACCAAATAAAATCAAGATATTTATGCATGTGAGTGTGAAAGTGCGGGATTCCAAATAAATGCTAATTTATCCAAAATAATTGAAAATATAACTGCAATACTTCAAGAATTGACAAGTACAAAAATAAAAGATGTTTTTGAAGATTTTGATGATTTTAAAGTTTTTATATTTTGATTTTAATTTATGAATTGAATTGGTGGTATATACAAGATGATCTATATACACTATACAAGGTTATTTGAGTATAGCATGTCTAAGGTTGCTTCAAAATCAAAGGTGGTTTTGAAGGATAATTTGGTTGTGGTGAAGGTAAGAACAAAAGGTGATGAATAAAAGGTAGCGATAACAAAAGCTTTGTTATAATGTAAAATAATGTAGCGAAAGATTTGACTTTTATATGTGGAAAATTAATCATGTTACAAAATAAAATATCAGAAAGATAAGAAGGTTCTTCATTTTTATCACTATATTCCAAGTCTTGATAAGATGGAGGGAGCATATGTGAAGGTGGAACTGATGGAGAAGAGGTAGATGATGTTATGGGTGTGTGTTTCACACGTTTAGATGGATGATTAGAATTAGGATGTGTGGATGATAGAGCAGGGCAAAATTGAACTCCAACAGGTTCTGCCAAAGCACACATATCAAAGGGTCTAGGATCACCATGAATGGTAACCAATTGATTCTTAAATTCGAATTTAACACACTGATGTAAAGTTGAGGGAACAGCTCGCATCGCGTTGATCCAAGGGTGACCCAAGAGTATATTGTACGATGCAGGGCAATGTACAATAAACACGGTCATGTCTAAGGTTCTAGGACCAACTTGCAATGGGATAGTAATAACTCCACATGTTTCTTGTGTTTCGTCATTGAAGGCTTTTATAATCATATCAGTTCTTTTCATTTCATCACTTCTAAACCCAAATCTTTGGTAGAAGTCAAAAGTGCAAATGTTTAAAGATGAACCATTATCAATCAAGACTCGTTTAACTGCTACATCTCCAATTAGGGTGATAATATATAAGGGGTTATCCTTATGTAAACTATGTTGAGGTATATCTCTATCCCGAAAGTCAATACAATCGACTTCACGAGTTATGATAGTATTGGTCATGGCTTCAAGTTGAATATTTTGTGGTACCATCATTTGGCTTAATGTGAGCATTAATTCATCCCTATGTGTAGGAGAAGATCTTAAAAGGTCCAAAAGGGAAATTCTAGCTGTAGTATTTGATAATTGTTCATTAATATTATAAGGAGGTTTAGGTTGAACATTAGGCGCATGGTTCCCTTTATTAGGAATTTTCAAAACAAATGGAGCTGAGCCATCATTCTGAGTTTGATCTTGTTGAGAATTTTGAGCCTGTTGTCGAGTAACAGCTCCGATGGTACCTACAATATTATTTTGCGGATGATGAATGGGTCTTGGTCTAGCATTTATGGCTTGTTCATTAGAAAGTAATTGGTGAGAAGATGGTCTAGTAGTGACTCTTCTAGGAAATGGTTCTTCCGGAACCATAGAATTTGTGATAGGTTGAATAGCATCTGATTCATCTTTAGAACTATTCGATTGATTTGAGGTGATTTCCATGTCACTTTTAGTCTCATATTATGTATCACTAAGATCAGGTGTCCGAATATTATATAGAGGTCTGGTCGTAACCATAGATAAAGTTGTGTCAAAGATTTGCGGATCATGAACAGGTAAATGTCCACTAATAGTCCCTACATATCGGGTAGGAGGGGGAACATTATGATGCTCAATTTGATTAGCCACCTCTTTACCATGCTTTGGTAAAGGATGTTGAAATATGTCCAATGATTGATTGGCATTCTGATTCTGAATTTTGGGGGATGTTCTTTTGAGCATTATTAGGAGGATTTTGTTTAGGTTGGAAGGCTTGCACCTCCATCTCATTGTTATCAATTAAATCTTGTATTTTATGTTTTAATATTTTACAAGAGTTGGTAGCATGTCCAAGTCCTCTATGGAAATCACAGTGTAAATCAGCTCTGTATCCGGGTATAGTTGGATCAGGTTCCCGGATATTTGGTAATTGGATCAAACCTCGTTCTAATAATTGTGGGAGAATGGTTGATAAAGGTTGATTTAACCTAGTAAATTCTTGAGGTGGTTTATCGAGAGGTTTCAGTATAAATTTCTCTATTGTTTTCGTAGCATTAACAGTAGCGATATTTCTACTATCAATGACTCCATCACCCACAACTTGTTTATTTTTATATTGATTTCTGGATGTTTTCTCATCATCTTTCTTTTTAAGCTGGCCTCTCCTAATGAGAGCATCTTCCACTCTTCGAGCTAAATCTATAGCTTGATCGAAGGTGGTCAAGGTAGCAGTTGATAACTCATAGGATAGTTGTTCTTGTAAATTATTGATAAAGATATCCAACATTTCCCGATAAGGTAACACAAAGTGCAATCTTCCTATCAACTGTCTCCATCGAGCTAGGAAATCAGCAAAACATTCATCTTTGTCTTGTTTTAAGTTGTACAAATCTTTAATGGTTACATGCCTTTCAATGTAGGCACTAAATTGATGCACAAAATACTCGGTTGTCTCTTCGAAATTCCTCAAAGAATGAGTGGGTAATTGATAATACCACTCTAATGCCATTCCTCCTAAAATTTTTGGGAACATTTTTAGTAATAACAAATCATCATGTGATATATCATGACACGCTATCCTAAACATACGAAGATGCTCTATGGGATCCTCGGTTCCTTTGTATATAGGTAGGACAGGCATAGGAAAGTGTTTAGGATATGGTTGTGCTACAACTATAGGATCTAGAGGCTGACTACACATCTCTCGATAATTGTACGAGGGACGGTAGGGATCTATCTGGTCCATGCGGGAGACTAACTGTTTCACCATGGCTTCCAGATTACTAGTTTGTCCACCATATTGGTTCTGGTGGTACATGAGTATGGGATTTGTGAGCGTAGGATGGCGTGACGTAAGGATTAGATGCTATATTGTTGTTATGCAAATGGTTGGTAGGAAGAGTATTATGAAGAAGATTTGTTGTAGCATTATGTTGTATCCCAGATTGTTGGAAATTGGTGTTTGGTTTTGTTTTAGGCTTTTGTTGATTTGAGGTATGTTGATCAATAACTTGGTGAAATAGAGCAGTGAATGACGGTTTATTTTGTGTGGGAATAACCCTAGGCTTGGTAACAGGCACTCTAGATGGTTGGGTAACCTGTTGTTGTTGCATGTTCTGGATTATAGCGGCCATATCCAAATTGGATGGTCCAGCTTGATCACTTTCTTGATCAACGAAGGACAAGGGATTAGTGCGTGTGTGATATATTTCTTCTAGGGTTGCTTGAGTGTCACTAATTTGATCCTTGTCCATATGGACTGCTCTATTAAGGGCGCCAATATTAGTATTGAGGAACTTCCAGAAATGTTCCATATTCTCAAAAGTAATAGCTCCTTCCAGAGACATTTTAGGAGATGAGGATCCTTCCTCTCTAATAGTTTCTCTTTGTTCATTTCCTTCAACAAACTCTTCTTCTTGTTGGTCTAGGGTTCCTTCTTCCTGAATTGGGTCTTCAGGAAGGACATCTGGTTTATTTACTGGTTTTCCTAACCAATCTTCTTCTACTTCAATTTGTTTTCCATTCCTGAGTCTAGTCATTATGCTTAAATTTAGATTTTAGCAAATATATATTGATATATATATATATATATATATTTGCAGCAAATTTGGGAGGTATATATTTTAATTATATACCTACTATAATACTTAAAAGAAAATGTTTTGATTTTTGTTATATTTTGTTTTGTTTTTGTTTTTATGATAATATTATAAAGAGAACAAAGAGCATACTAAATGCAAGAAATAATAATAATAAAAGAATGGCCTAGTTTTCTATAAATAGTTTATAGATGTCATTGATGGGATCAAGTTCATCAGGAGTCATGAAATGCTCCTCTTCAAATTGGAAATGGTTTTTCAAGAATTTGACAAAGTGTGCTATGGTGATGTTATCTACTTCCTTCTTGTAAAAATAGAGCTCATGGCAATACTCTCGATATAACACAGCTCTAGGAACTCTATTCCATCTCTTTCTATCCATAAGAACGACCTCTTGATCCTCTATACGAGATAGAAATTTATGTACTACAATCTGCATTGTCGAGGTATTCCTCAAAGGTGTACAATTCGGAAGACACAAGGGCTCTTTTATCTGCTAACCACCTATGGCAAGCTCTCTCGAAGCTCATGATATAAGGTCACTTGATCGGGATCCAGGATTCTATCTAGGACAAACCTCTTGATTTGCCTAAGTTCGGTTGATCTAGATGAAATAAGATTCAATCTCCTATTAAGTTCGTCCCATAAAGGTGGGACTCTATATGTTTGAGATACTCTAAGCAAAGAAGTAATCTCTATAGCTGCTAATTGATTCTCAACATTAATGGTGACAACTCATCTTTTATTATAATCTACCATCTAAATATGATATGCAATCTTAAATTGTTTGTCTTTTGATTCTAAATGCATTTATGTTTTTGTTTTTTATTTTTAGGATTGTTTTCAAAAGGTTTTTAGTTTTCACGTCGGGTTCACCAAAATGTATCGCTCCAAATTTTTTGTATCCTTACCTTCAGGCTATAGGATCCACGCCCGGAAGGGGGATGCGAGAAGGATGGGACAATACCTCGGAATCGAGAGGCCCTTTGAAGGTCGTGCCTCTCGGGGGAGGGGTATAAGGGTGAATTTTCGATGGATGGTGGGTTCACCAGGAAACTTTTGAGTGGCAGTTTCCACACCTAGGTTGAGAGTAGGTTTGATGTGTTCATTTTGTACTTTAATCATTCATATCCTAGGTTTGGCCAAGATGAATCTAAGCTATTCTATATGCCAATGCTGATTTATATGAATACAGAAAACATGAATAAGTGCTAAACACAGAAAATATGCTAAATGGGATAGAATATACCTGATTTCGGATGTCTGATGAAGATTCTAAGGTTTGTAGAAGTCCAAATCATCTCAAATCATACGTAATCATCTGAAATTGCATAGAATCATCTCAGATCTCAGTCGGTCATCTGAGATCAGACGAGATCATCATCGATCTGATGAATTCGTCAGATAAATTCATTAGAAACCTATAATCATAGAAACAGATACCAAAAACCAAAAATGCAACTGCAAAAGCAAGGGGAAATGATAGAAATGATAGTGAATTTGCCTAAATGATAGATCCAGATAATGATTAAAGGAAAATGCATTACTTTAATACTTTATTTTACCTTTAGCATGCATCTATACTAAATGAGGTGAACTCCAGGATGCAAGAATAAAATAAACCAAGCTAATGCGTAAGAAAATGAAGAGAAAAGATAAGAAAATGCAAACTTCGGGCTCTGATTGCCCCCAATCTAGACTACAGTCGAGATCACCTCCAATCGTACGAGATCATCGTCGATCTGCGATAGGATCATCCAAAATTGTCTGGAATCGTCTGAGATGATCCGAGCTTGCTCTAGCTAAAAAATAGTAAGATTCCTGCAAGAAAACTTGAAATAATGAATGCAAACGATGGTGCGGAGGATGTTCTAATGCACAAGGAGCTAAATTTGTAGGGAAATCAGTCAACCGGGGGATTCAAGGGGGGTTCAGGGGGATAAACTAAGAAAATCCTAGTTTATATAGGATTAGGGAGAGGTTAGGAGGTTGGAGATCATCCCAATTTGGGAGATCTCCAATGGGGGAGACTCTAACTATGCAGACACGCTTTCTGCCCAAGTTAGAGAAGTTGTTGAAACAGAAACTAATTATGAAAATTTGGTTTTGGGACGAAATCGTTTGGACGTTCTATTCCAGATGAATTCGTCAGATCTGGGATGATTTCATCTGATCGTCGATGATATCATCCAACGGTCAAAACAAATCCTAAAAATGGCACGAAAAACAAGGAGAGCGGGTAACGGGCGGTTAACGGGCAATTTGGGTTAAAATTCAAATTTTTATCTTTTTACTAAGGTTTAACTGCGCCAATTTTAGGGTGCTACAGGTGTGAAAATTTTAGACCTACATTCTTTGGTGAACTCGACGTGAAACACATTAAAAATATTTTGAAAACAAAAAAAAATATAGAGAACTTAAAATTTTAGATCATTTGACTTATCAATCCATTAGATGGTAGATTACAATAGAAGACATGGTGTTTTGATTAATGTTGGTGTTCAACTAGCAACCATAGAAATTTCTACTCTAGTTAGAGGTCCTAGATTTAGATCTCAAGCACATTGGGATGAATTGGATAGAAGGTTAACTATTATTGAGTCTAGAGCACCCAAACTTAGACAAATCAAGAGGTTTGATTTAGATAGAATCCTGGATTTTGATAACTTATCCTTCTATCATGAACTTCAGAGAGCTTGCCATAGATGGCTAGCAGATAAACGAGCAATCATTTCCTCTGACATATACACCTTTGAAGACTATCTTGAAAATGTTGTGGTAGTACATAAATTTCTATCCCATATAGAAGACCAAGAGGTTGTCTTGACTGATAGAAGAAGATTCAACAGAGTTCCTAGGGTAGTCTTATACCGAGAATATTGTCACGAACTCTATTTTTATGTGTCTAATTCTGAAGTTGATCATATCACTGTAGCACATTTTATCCAATTTTTGAAAGACAACTTTCAATTTGAAGAAGAGCATTACATGACACCCGATGAACTTGAACCCATCAATGATATTTATAAGTTGTTTCTGGAGAGCTAGGTTATAATATTTATAATACTTATATTATAATATTTTGTATTTCTTGTTTTCCTTTAATTTTTGCAAATTAAAGCTATAAAAATATAAAAAAAAACATACATATATACATTATATTAATTAGGTATATATATAAAATATATACCTCCTTAAATTCCACCGTATATATATATATATATATATAAGAACATATATATTTGCAAAAATTCAAATCTACCATAATGCCTAAACTAAGGAGTGGTAAACAAATAGATGATGAGTGGGTGGAACCACCACCTACTCAAAATCCCCCTCTTGAAGAACAAGATCAAGAGGAAGGTGCTCATGACCACCGTGATGGGAGTCTTGCTGAAGACTATGAACAAGAAGAAATCAATAGAGAAGATGAAACTGGATCACCTAAGGTGACTCCAGAAGGAACTGTTAACTTTAAATCTATGGAACACCTTCTAAAATTTGTAAAAACCAACATTGAGGATTTCAACCTAGCAGTATTAGCAGATAAAGCTGGAATTAGTGAAACACATGCCACTTTAGAAAATGCATTTCAAATGCATACAAACCCTCTTTCATTCATAGATCAAGAAAGTGACCAAGCAGGACCATCAAATGTAAATATGGCATCCCTGATTCAAAACATGCAACAACATCAGACAACCCAACATTCTAAAGTGCCTGTCAATAAACCAAAGAACAATCCTCCACCTTAGAGACCATCATTTACCGCTTTATTCTCTCAAGCTATTAATCAACAAATTTCAAAACAATAGAAACTTAAACCGAAACCAAATACCAACTATCAACATCAAAAGGTTCAACAGAACACTGTCCCACATCCACTTCATAACACCCTTCCTAGTAATGCTTTGCATAATAGTAATTTGGCATCGAATCCTTATGTCACCCCTTCATACACTCAAAGAACCAATACCATAATGCAACCGAATCAGTATGGTGGACAATCCAGTAATCTTGAAACCATAGTGAAACAATTAGTTTCCCGCATGGACCAGATAGACCCCTACCATCCCTCATATAACTATCGAGAGATGTGTAGTCAACCTTTGGATCCCATAGTGGTTGCCCAACCTTATCCTAAGCATTTTCCTATGCCTGTTCTCCCTATATATAAAGGAACCGAAGATCCCATAGAGCATCTTCGTATGTTTAGAATAGCATGTCATGATATATCTCATGACGATTTGCTATTGCTAAAGATGTTCCCAAAAATCTTGGGAGGCATGGCATTGGAATGGTATTATCAATTGCCTACCAATTCTTTGAGAAATTTTGAAGAAACAACTGAATCATTTGTCCACCAATTTAGTGCCTACATAGAGAGGCATGTGACAATTAAGGATTTGTACAACTTGAAACAGGGCAAAGATGAATGCTTTGCCGATTTCCTAGCAAGATGGAGACAGATGCTAGGGAAATTACACTTTGCATTACCCCATAGAGAGATGTTGGACATTTTTATCAATAACTTGCAAGAACAATTGTCCTATGAGCTTTCAACTGCTACATTGACAACCTTCGATCAGGCTATAGACTTAGCACGAAGAGTTGAAGATGCCCTCATTAGAAGAGGCCAATTTAAGAAGAAGGATGATGATAAGGCATCTAAAAATCAATATAAGAATAAGCAGGTTGTGGGTGATGGAGTCACCGATAGTAGAAATACTATGAATGTTAATGCTATGAAAACTATAGAGAAGTTTGTATTGAAGGCTCCTGATAGACCTCCGAGAGAATTTACTAGGTTAAATCAACCTTTATCCACTATCTTGCCACAGTTATTAGAAAGAGGTCTAATACAATTACCTAATATTTGGGAACCTGATACAACCATACCTGGATATAGAGCTGACCTACATTGTGATTTCCATAGAGGACCTGGACATTCAACAAATTCTTGCAAGAGATTAAAACATAAAATACAAGACTTGATTGATAACAACGAAATGGAAGTACAAAATTTCCAACCAAAACAAAATGCTCCAAACAATGCTTAGAAAGATACACAACAAAATCAGAATCAGAATGCAAATCAAACATTGGATATTTTTCAACATCCTTTACCTAAACACGGTAAAGAAGTGGCTAATCAAGCCGAGCATCATAATGTTCCCCATCCAACCCGATATGTGGGAACCATTAGTGGACATGTACCTTCTCAAGACTTTGAGATATTTGGGACAACATTATCTGTGGTCACCACTAGACCCATACATAACATTCCAACAACATATCCAAGTGATACGGATTCTGAAATAGAAAGTGACCTAGATATTACATCCGGACAATCAAATAGCTCTGAAGATGAGTCAGAACCTATTCTCCCTATCACAGCTCAGATGGTTCCAGAGGAACCATTTCCAAGAAGGGTCACGACATGACCATCCTCACAACAAATCCTCCCTAATGAGCAAGCCATAAATGCTAGACCATGACCCATTCACCATGCACACAATAATATTGTGGGTACCATCGGAGCCGTTACTAGACAACAGGCCCAAAATTCTCAACAAGATCAAAATCATAATGATAAGTCAGCCCCATTTGTTTTGAAGGTTCCTAGTAAAGGAAATAATGCATCAAATGCTCAACCCAAACCCCCTTATGATATCAATGAACAACTTTCTAATATTACAGCAAGGATTTCTCTCTTAGACCTTCTAAGATCATCTCCCACACATAGGGAAGAGTTAATGCATACATTAAGTCAGATGATGGTACCACAAGACATACAACCTGAAGCTATGGCAAATACTATTATACCTTGTGAAGTTGATTGTATTGACTTTCATGATAAAGATATCCCACTTCATAGTTTACATAAAGACAATCCCTTGTACATTACTGCATTAATCGGAGATGTAGCTGTCAAAAGAGTTTTAATTGATAATGGTTCATCCCTAAATATTTGTACTTTTGACTTTTACCAGAGATTTGGATTTAGAAGTGATGAGATGAAGAGAACATATATGATCATAAAAGCCTTTAATGATGAAATACAAGAAACATGTGGAGTTATTACAATTCCATTGCAGGTTGGTCCGAGAACTTTGGATACGACCGTGTTTATTGTACATTGCCCTGCATCGTACAATATACTTTTGGGTCACCCTTGGATCAATGCAATGCGAGTTGTACCCTCTACCTTACACCAATGTGTCAAATTCGAATTCAAGAATCAATTGGTCACCATTCATGGTGATCCTAGACCATTTGATATGTGCGCTTTGGCAGAACCTATTGGGATTCAATTTTGCCCTGCATTATCTTCTACTCATCCTAATTCTGCCTTTCCTTCTAAACGTGTGAAACTTACACCTAAGATATCATCTCCTCCATCTACACCTATTACATCTCCATCTCCTCAGCCTTCTCCTAAGGAATCTCCACCAAAATCTACATCTAATACTAGTCCCACGATAACTCCTCTTTGTTCTACCCCTACACCATCTGAATCCATAGTAATTCCACCTATTACAACCTCTATTCCATCCACATCTACCAAATTTGTGTTTTCTGCATCTAAAGCCATAGAAGAGGCTCCTTCTACCTCATATGCTTTGTCTGATGAACTATTACCTGATTTGTCCAAAATCCTCATAACATCAGAAGAAACATCTTTTTCCATACAAGATTCCCTTGCCTTAAACAAATTACCACCATCTCCTCGCACTTTGGGCTTGCCACAACCTATGGGAAGTATTTACCAAGTCGGGAGTTGTGCCTTCATTTATAAGGGATATGATTGGGGTAGAATACCTAGAAATATTAAAACCAATTATGATGGATATGCTCAATGTTATTTTATCGATAAATATATCAAAGCTAAACCTATAATGCTTAAATTAGGATATGAAGGGAAAGGTTTGGGACCTTTCCAGAATGGCATGAAAGAACCTTTTGAGGTCGAAGCATGGCCTACCCGATGTGGTATAGGCCTATTTTCTAGTAAGTGTCAGCCATTTCCATTTGAGGATGATGATCACTTAATACCCTATCAAGATTATTTAGATGAACAAGAGATCCTTAAGTCTATGGGTAAGTTATTTTCTTGTAATATGTTGTCTATAGCTTACCCCAAAATGATTGTTGAGCCGGATGAACAATTAGAGGGTGACATTTTCCATGATATTTCCATTGGAGAATTATTGCATAATGGCTTTTATTTTGATGGGTCTATACCACCTATAGCTCATCTTGAGGCCACAACCCCTCAAGAGGAATTATCTAAGTTGACCTTAGAAGAATTACAAGAACTGGGTGTGTCACCCGCCCCTCCTAATTTTGAAAGAGACTTACATATGGAAGTGGAAAGTGTCATAAAAGTTAATATTGGAACAGAAGAGAATTCTCACATAGTCAACATTGGATCAGAATTAAATGAAGAAAAACAAAACAAATACACTGCATTTCTTACAGAATATAGTGATGTTTTTGCTTGGACATACGTAGATATGCCTGGTTTAGACTCTTCTGTAGTTATGCATCATCTAGTAGTACGACCGGATGCGAAACCAGTTAAACAAAAACTTAGAAAAATGCATCCTAAGGTTGCCCTACTAGTCAAAGGTGAGTTAGAAAAACTCCTAAATGTTACATTCATTCAAGCCATTGATTATGCTGATTGGATTTCTAATGTTGTCCCTGTAACTAAAAAAGAAGCAACCAAGATTAGGGTTTGTACAGACTTTAGAGACATCAACGTTGCATGTCCTAAAGATGATTTCCCTCTTCCTAATATGGATCAGATCATTGATTTTACTGCTGGAAGTGGGATGCTATCCCTTATGGATGGATTCTCAGGTTATAATCAGATCAGGATAGCTCCTGAAGACCAAGCTAAAACAACTTTTATCACCCCTTGGGGAACCTTTTGTTGGAAAGTAATGCCATTCGGATTAAAGAATGCAGGTGCAACCTATCAACGAGCTATGACTTACATTTTTCATGATATGATGTATGATATTCTGCATGATTATGTGGATGATATTATAGCCCGTTCTACTGAAGAAGATGAACATTTAGATGATTTGAGAAAAGTATTTGATCGGTTAAGAGAATACCATATCCATTTAAACCCAAAAAAATGTATATTTGGAGTTAAGTCAGGTAAATTGTTGGGGGTTATTGTTTCTTTGCATGGCATAGAAATTGACCCTCTTAAAATTTAGGCTATCATTGATATGCCAGCTCCTAAAAACATATCTGAGTTACGAAGTTTACAAGGTAAACTTCAAGCTATCCATCATTTCATTGATAAGTTGGCGGACAAAACTGGACCTTTTCTCAAATTGCTTAAGAAAAATATCCTCTTTCAATGGGATGATGAATGTAAAGAAGCCTTTGAACAAATAAAACAATATCTTTTAAGTCCTCCTATGCTTGCACCTCCCAAAACTGATCATCCTTTCATCTTGTATATTTTTGCTTCAGAATTTGCCTTAGGAGCTATGTTAGCTCAACTTGATAATGAGAAGAAAGAACGAGCAAATTATTATATTAGAAGAACATTAATAAGTTATGAAACTCATTATACATCACTAGAAAAGTTATGTTTGGCAGTTGTATTTTCTACGCAAAAATTGTGCCATTATATGCTTAGTCAAAAGACATATGTCATTGCCAAATCTGATCCCCTGAGGTATCTCATGAGCCGACCTTATCTATCCGGTCACACAACTAAGTGGGTTCTTGCTCTGAGTGAGTTTGAGCTCGCATTCATAGGTCAAAAATCCATTAAGGGTCAAATCATAGTAGAACAATTAGTTGTTGCACCCTTAGAAGCCACTCATCCCCTCATCATTGAGTTTCCTGATGAATGCCTCAACCTAGAGGAGGATCATTCGAAACAATGGTCTTTATATTTTGATGGAGCCCGATGCATGAGTGGGGCTGGTGTAGGTATTATTTTAATATCCCCTTAGAAGCACCTTATACCATTATATTTTAAATTAACATTTGCTTGCACAAATAATACTGCCGAATATGAGGCTCTAATCCTTGGATTGTGAGCCACTTTAGCACTAAAAATTAAAGACTTATTAGTTTTTGGTGATTCTCAATTAGTGATAAATCAAATTAATGATGTTTATCAGACCCGAGATGATAAAATTCACCCATATAAAGCCTATGTATTACAGTTGTTGTCCTTGTTTGATAAGGTCACCTTAGAAGCTATTCCTAGAACTAGTAACCATGTTGTTGATGCTATGGTTGCAGCCGCCTCCTTATTACCCTTGGAGTTGGATGACGATTATGCTACTATCATTATTCATCGACTCCAAGAACCTGCTTCTACCAAATCCTATTTAGAGCCATTGGATATATTTCTAATCAATGAAATTACTCCTGAACCATGGTACATCGACATCCTTAATTTTCTCCAGATGGGAACTTTCCCCAAAACCTTCAATAGAAACCAACGTCGGTTATTACGTAAGCGAGCAGTTCACTTCGTAATAGTTGGCAATACTTTGTATAGGAGATCCTTTGAAGGTATCTTATTACGATGTTTAAATCTAGACGAATCTAGAAGAGCTTTAAGTGAAGCCCATGATGGATCTTGTGGAGGACACTTTAGTGGTAGTGCCATAGCTAAGAAACTCCTTAGAATAGGATATTTTTGGCCTACCATGGAAAAGGATGCACATGATTACGTGCGCCATTGCGACAAGTGCCAGAAGCATGCTGACCTTGTCCATGCTCCTGCTCAAGAACTCCAAGCTATTTCATCTCCTTGGCCCTTCTCTAAATGGGGTTTAGACATCATTGGAAAAATCAATCCTATATCATCTGATGGTCACAAATTCATCATAACAACAACTGAATACTTCACAAAGTGGGTAGAAGCTATACCTTTAGCTTCTTGCATGGGAACCCAAGTTTCAAAATTTATTTTCAATCAAATCATTTGTAGGTTTGGAATTCCTTCAAATCTCATCTCAGATAATGGAACTTGTTTCAAAAATAAAGATGTTAAAAAATTATGTCAAAAATATAAAATTCAACATCGTTGGTCCACTCCCTATTATCCTCAGGGTAATGGCCAAGCTGAAGCATCAAATAAAACCTTAATTAAAATTCTCAAAATATTAGTTAACAAATCAGGCCATGACTGGCATATGCAATTATATCCTACCTTGTGGGCTTATCGCACCAGTGTTCATACTCCCACAGGCGCTTCACCTTTTGTTTTGGTTTACGGTGTTGAAGTTGTCTTTCCTTTCGAGCTAGAAGTTCCTTCTTTGGCTCTGCTACTTCAAGATACTGAAGTAGGAGATGAATATCGTGCTGGCAGATTCAGTCAGCTGGAGCTTCTAGACGAGAAGTGCATCAATGCTCTGGAACATCTTCATGCCTATCAAAACAAGCTCAAAAGAGCATATTCAAAGAAAGTGCATAACCGATATTTTGAAGTCGATGATCTAGTCTTAAAAGAAAATCAAAAGAATACTAATGCAACTAAAGATAATAAAGGCAAATTTCAGCCCAATTGGCTTGGACCATACATCATCACTGCTAAATTTGGATCGGGTGCATATCGATTGGCAACCTTGGATGGAAAATATCTCAAGGAACCCATGAACATTATGCATCTTAAATGATATTATGCTTAAAAACAAAATGACTCATCATTGTACATAATTGTATATGTTTTCTCATTTCAGAAATTCATATAAAAACTTCAAAACCATCAAAAACATTTACATTGCATAGCTTTTCTCATTTCAAGCAATTTACATAATAATTCAAAATCAAACAAAAATAAAAAATCATTAAAACTATCAAAAACATGTTCATTTACATTACCAAAGTTGAAATTTTGCAGTTATATTTTCCTTTGTTTCGGATGAATTTAAAAGTTATCTTGGACCATGCACTTTAAATCCACATGAATAAATATTTTTGATCTTAGCATTATGACTATAAATCTCTCTTATATCGAAGCACTATTGCAATAACTAATATTTTGAGTTTTGGGAACTGATCTCGCTATTTATTTGAATCAAATCCACTTTTACATATTAAAATGATTTGTTGCAAATTCGGAAAACAATACTACACAGTAGTTGTGGTCTCTTAAGTGAAAAGTTTCCCCTGCTATCCTATCATGCGCATGGTCTAGAATCTTTGAGAATTGGCAAAAGGACAAGCTCACCCCTACCCGGAATAAAAATCCCTTGCTCCACATCTAAGCTGAGCAAGTATCCCTAGAATAGAAAGAAAAAAAGAAGAAAAAAAAAAGAGCAATGTTCAAAATACAAAAAGAAATCCAAGCAATATCCAAGAAATATCAAATATCAAAGTCAAAAATCTAGAAAAATAGAAAAAGCAAGAAAAGAGAAAAAGAAAAGCAATAAAATCCCCCCCTACCCTTTGAAAAGAAAAGAAGGGTGAATGAGCTTGAATCCCTGGAATTCTCAATTATTCAAAAACTGTGAGGTAAACCCCATAACAGGTGATTTGTGCCCAACTTGCTTGGCCTTGGGTAACTCCTTCTCGCGTGGTGACACGTCTGTCACATTAGCGACCTTCTTTTGTATAGACCTATGTCAGCTTGTGGATTAGCTAACTTTTGATGACCTAACTTACATAGTAGTTTGGTACGGTTACATGCACAAAAATCATGGTTAATGAATCTTCAATCGCACACACATTGGTTCATTCAAATTGCTTGCATCAAAATACCTTACTCAAAATCGGTAAATGAACACTACAAAGCACACATAGTTGATCTTTGGGAGATTTTGTGTCATTATGTTAAATCGAAATGGGTAATGAACTCACATTTGCACACACTGGTTCTGGATAAATTTAAATTTCTCTTTGAAATAAATTAAAATATGATTTTGAAATTTCTAAAAAAAAAAAAAGTATCCATTATTTTTCGCAAAATAGTTATTGCTTACAAAAACATTGACTTCATTATGATGGCATCATTTTCAAGAAATTATAAATTCAAAATTTTCATACTTGCGAATTTTGCCTAGTGTAAGTCAATTTCGTGATCTCTTAAACTTTAATTTTATTTTTTATCAAAATATTTCAAAATCTTGCAATAAAATCTTACAATCAAAATATTTACTTTCGTGATGATGGTATAATTCCTAACCAATTTGGAATTTTATGCCTAGCGCAAGTCATATTTACATAATTTTATACCCATCATAAAAATTATCAAATAAAACATCATATTTTCTTCCATCATGATTTTTCGCGATGATGGTATAATTCCGCACTTTGGAATTCTATGCCTAGCGCAAGTCATCATTTTAATTTTTGTGTGTCCACAAGCGTTTTATAAACTTATAAAAATATGTGACTTAATTATTCTTTGCAAACACATGCTTCATCGAAAAATGAAATTTTCATACCATTTTATCATTTCAATTTTTGATTCCTAAGTACACATTAAATTGCCCATCACACTTAGGAATTCTATACTTACACACAAATCATTCTCTCATGTTTTCCTGCTTAAAGTTATTTGAAATCCTGTTCTAAAACAACATCAAAACATCATTACTTTTTCATCACCAAAAGCCTTAAGAATTACTCTTAAGCAAAACCAACTACTTTTGCAATACTACCCATAACAGGATCAACTTAATGACCTAGCGAGCGGTGACTCCATCAAATGGTCATGTCACAACGTCTACATCCTTCGTGGTTTATTGTTAAAAGTCTTTTTTTTTTCTATTTTCATTTTCATCCACACATTTGTTGTCACAAACACATTTTTCATTTAATTTTATAGCATGAGAAAACCATAAACATTTCACGACATGCAATCATATGAAAACATAAATTCACAAAGCATCATTACGAACATAAGTCACATGACAAAAACATATATCTACATATATATCATCATCAAAATATATACATCCATCATATCGATTGGTATGCCACAATACATGACTCGGCATACTCAATCATCGTACAAAATCTACAAATATATATATATATATATACACCTCATCTATCTATCTCCTAGAGCCTCTCGAGCTCTCCACCTCATCTCCTCCACCTCCAAGAGCTGGAGGAGGTGGTCCCATAAATGCATCTATAGTCTGTGTCCTCGAAGTCATCCTCGATGAAGTCCTGGATGATGATCCAACCCGAATAGGTCCTGCTATGTCTACAGGCAACTCCTCTCTACGGCCCTCGAGGGCCAGTGTGTAGTACATCCCATGATAAAATGTGGTCTATGCCATCGACCACGCCAACTCGGAGGCCCTAGCTCCTCCTCCTCTCTCCCTAAGCCATAGGACCTCTACCTATAGACTCTGTATCTATCCTCACAGTGCAGTGTCCATCACCTAGAGACCCTACACTTGCCTTCGTAGTGTGGCATTCTCCACTCAGAGAGCTGCCATCTCACTACTCTCTCCTACCTCCACACCCTTGCCCTTATCGAGCGAAGGAGACCTATCTACCTATGGAGGAGAAGATCTCTCCCTCCTCTGCTCTCACCTCTACCTCTCCCTAGACTATGTCTACCGAGCACCCATGGACACCACATGTCCACCCCGCATCCTAACCCTCCTCTATGTAGAAGGTGCCCATCCTCTCTGTCTGCTCTCTCCCTGAGATGCAGCCTATCACTGCTATACAATCCACCGCACAACCGCATGTACAGGTCCCCTCACCCTCATCAAACATGGAGGGTGAATAGTGGCATACCATGCATCATAACCCATGGCAACCCCTACATCATCCCCATCTACTAGCTGGATGGGGGCATCATCCTCATTATGGCTCATGAAACACCGCATGTCTAGGACCCCACTCAATGTTGTGGCATCCCGCACCATCCTCGAAAACTCGTAATCCCTCATCATTGGAATCCCCTACTGGAGCCCAAACTGATGGAGGACTCGATCATACCGATGGAGCTCTACCTCACCCCACTCCAATCTCATCCAAATGACTCACCTGATGCGAGCCAACTCATACCCATCCTCTGGCCACCCTGGAAGCTCTCTCCATGGCCTCCAGGTAATCTGGTCTAGAGTCAAATCATCTATCAACCTACGAGAGGTAGGTAAATCAGCTCTCCTCTATGAGCCTCTCCAGCCACCAGTAGAACACCCTGGGCCTCTCCTGGTCAACCCCTATCAATGGTAGCCCCATAGGTCACCTCACTATGATGTGCTCCTAGCACCAGACCTGGAGGAGTGAAGTCAACACCACACATTTGCCTCTCTTGTACATGATCCCATGGAGGATCCTATACAAGTGGCATAGAACATATGACCCCCAAGAAAATTGGTATCTGTGCTCTCTCATGTCATAGATGACATCTACAAGCAGCCATGGTACTCTGCATCCACTTTGGTGGCATAGCAATAAGCCACCTACCACCCCAACCAACACCTTAGTCAAGGTGGATACTCCATCTGTATGTCTCAAAGTCTCGATGTTCACTCCGCCCTTCTCTAGGATGAAGCTAGCATCGCCAGTCAATCTCAGCATCGCTCAGCCACAACTGGTCGAAGCAGTAATAAATCTGCCCTAGATGGGGATTCACAAAATCCTCCATACATCCTCCAAAGTGGGAGTCATCTCCCCTATCGGTAGCCGAAAGCAAGATGACCCCGGATACCATCTCTCTGCTAGGGCTATCAATAGCCCCATATCTGTAGGCACCTGTGGCATCTCTACCACATGTTGTAGTCCCACTACCCCTAAAGTATCCCTCTCTACTAGGGTCAGTGCGGCCAAATCATCTCTTAACCCACCATATTTCCACTCCCAACTTTTTAGCAATTCCTTCTGCAAAACAAACAACAAAAATCAATAATTAGTACATCATAAAACAATCAATAACATCAACAAATTAAAAATCGCCTAACAATTTTTTGATATCATCCATTATTGGATGATATCATTCCTAATTTCATGAGATCATCCTTGTTTCGACGAAATTATCTCACCCTATACGATTCGGCCCTAACAGCCGAATCGTCCCAAATTGGATGTAACCATCCCGAATTCGTCAAGATCGTTTGGTACGATCTTGCTAAAATTAGGATGATTTTGTCAAAATCGAGACGATCTCATCTCGACTTCATCAACATGGCGAAATACGGCCACGGTGCCCTAAAATCCAACAAAAATTCAATCTAAACATAAAAATTTAAAGCTAATTTTTTTTAGAAAATATTAGAAACCTTACCCGCATCCCTCGTCACACTATCATCGCTCGATGCTCGGTCTCCACCATTTCTCCAACCTCAGAGCTCTGGAATGGTAACAGTGAAAATAAAAATGAAATTAGGTTTTACCCTATTTTCTAAAAATATATATATTAAAAATGCACTTTTTTAACTCTTTCACATTTTTACCAAACGTCCGATTTGGTTAAAAACCTGGAGGGGGCACCACAGTCATCAGTTGTACGATTCGACTTAGAATCATCACCTAAAAATTGGAATAAATTTTTGCTTTCTCGTAAAGCATGCCAATCTCTTCTTTAACGCATTTTTTGCAGAAAATTCGCTAAAGAGGGGGCAAAATGTAACACCCTAAAATTGACGTAATTTAATTTACCCTAAGGTAATAATTCGAAAATCAATCGTAAAACCACCTTTTAACCACCCGCCTCATTTTTTGTGCCAAATATAGAGGCAGTTATGGTAGTTGGATGATATCATCGTCGATTTGATGATATCATCCCTAATTGGATGAGATCATCTGGAACCGAACGTCCAGATGATTTCGTTCAAAAACCAAATTTTCATAATTGGAAACAGTTCCAACTCCCATTCCCAGCTTAGCAGAAGTGTGTCTGCGTCATTGGAGGATGTTCCACTAGAGATCTCCTAGATTGGGATGACTCCCAACCTCCTAACTCCCCCCTCAATCCTATTTAAACCTTGATTTCCATTAAACCCACCTTGGCTGATCGATTTCCTGCAACCCAAGCTCCATACCCTGTTAGAACATCTTGAAATTCGATTATTCGCATAAGTTTTCTAGATCCATTTGCAGGTTTTCATTTTGCATCAGTCAGAGGAAGCTTGGATCATCGCAGGTGATCCTGTTCAAATTAGAGATGATCTCATCTCTATTGGAGATGATCCGGTACCATTTCAGGTGATCTTGATTGTACTCCTCTTGGGGGCAATCAAGATCTGAGGTTTGCATTTCCTAGTGATTCAATTAATCAATTTACATTAGTTTAGATCTTTATTCTGTATTGCATCTGGTGTTCACCTCATTCTTAATGACATTTTGCATTTAGGATCAATTCCACTTAAAACATAAGGGCATTTCATTATTTCAGATTTTATCAGATTTTCTAGGATCAATTAAGCATTCAGTTAATGTTTTTATCCTTTTAAATAGTATTTTGCACTGTATTTTCCTTTGTTTTGGCATCTATCTATTCTGTTGTAGGTTTCTGACGAAATCGGTCAGGCGACTTCATCTGATTTCAGATGATTTCATCTGATTTTGGATGAATCTGCACAATTACAGATGAACCTACAAAATTGCAGGTGATTCTGTCCAATTGCAGATGAATTTGCAGAATTAGAGACGATCTGGACTGCTTCAAAAAGTTGAACCTTCATCAGACATCCGAAACCGGGTAAGATCTTTCCTTTTCCTTTCAAGCATTGCATTTAGAGTTTATTTATGTTTTTTTTCTGCATATAAATCACAATTTGCATATAGAATAGTTTAGCTTCATTCTGGCCAACCTAGGTATTTGAAGTGTTTTTAAACTAAAATGAATACATCCAATTCATTCCTAGCCTAGGCACGGAAGCTGCTCCAAAATGCTTCCTGGTGAACCCACCATCCATCGACAAATCACCAAAGAGGGCATGATTCAAAGTGTCTCTCCATCCGAGGTGTAGACCTATCCTTTTCCCATCCCCCTTTCGGGCGCGGATCCATATGCCTGAAGGTAAGGGTGCAAAAATTTTAGACCTACACTTACCAATGTTTTATTAATGTATTAGACAACTTGCTCTCGATTGTTCTCATTATTTTGTGCAAGCATTATCCCTAATGCAAAGTTCATTGCTAAAAAATAAATATGGAAGGGGATCTCTAAATGAGGAGAAGTTAATACTGTTGGAGAAGCTAGGTATTACTTGATGTCATCAAAATATTTTTGGAACTCATCTATCCATGAAAATGTCACCCCCTTTTGTATCAAGTGATTGAAAGGCCTGCATTTATCAAAAATTTGTGTAATGAAATGACAGATTGATTGAATATTTTTCTTGTAAACTATGCAATTATTTCAATTTTTTTGGGGGATGTATCTCCATGATGGCCTTGACTTTATTTGGGTCCACCTCAATGCCTCTTTTGGATATAATGAATCCTAGTAGTTTGCTTGAGGTGACACCAAAGACACACTTCTTGGGGTTCAACCGTACATTATGCTCTAATTTTTGGGATTAAAACTAACCATCTTACTGTAAATGTAGTTCTATCCTTACAACTTGAGGATCTGTAGTGTATGATGTGCAAATAGTTAGAGCTTTTGGGAATCAGATTCTCAAAAAAAGTGTGATTATAATTTTATCATATCCTTACTACTCTTTATTTTGTTTGAAAATAATTGTTGTAGGCCCAAAATAGCCACATAGAAAGCATTGCAAATTTATTCTAAGGTATGAAGTTCCTATTCTACACACTTTTTAGTGTATTTTGAAGTGGATCCACAACATTTGTTTCCTAATCTGCACAACACTTAGTGCACTTTTTTCCTAGAGAAATTCCACTCGGTTTATAACTTATTTTAATGTGGATTGGAGATGGGTCCTGAATTTGCAAAAGTTTTTTATGATGATGATGTCAGTGCAAAAGAAAGTGTGGAATTGTGATCGAGAGTAATTTTTGCATACTCCAAAATGACTAAGTGCTGATAAGGTCAATTTTTCTAGTCTCAAAGGTATTTTGTTATGGATTGGAGACAAAGAGTAAGTTTACACTAGCTCTGATGCAGAATGAATATAAAATATTTTTACACTGCAACTAGTGTGGAATAGAGAAAAAGGGTGATTTTATACTAACTCTGGAGTAGAATGGTGACAAAGTCAATTTTACACTATTAAGGGTGTGGATTGGCAACAAGAATTTGTTTTACACTTCAACCTTGCGTTTGCATAAGGGCTAGGTGAACATAGTAACCATGGTGCTAAAGCCAAAATCATATGGAGATGATTATGCCTTTCTAATAACCTTTCCACCAACCTGATAGTTGAAGGTGATTCCCTTAAAATTATCAGTTACCTCAAAAATAGAAATTGCAAACCTTCCTGGAGAGTTAGGTACTATATTGAGGAATCCAGGACCTTAGTCCTTAAAATGCAAGAAGTCATCTTTCAGTATACTTTCAGAGAATCTAATAGAGTCACTAAAAATTTAGCTAACATTGGGGTCAACATGGTCAATTCCTAGATTTGGCACAATAACATCCCAGAGAAAGTTTAGGTTATTGCAAATAAACCTTCCTCGGTAGGAGGTCCTTCTCCATGATGACCAACCTTATCCTCATGCTTAATATTACCAGTTTTTTAGGAATTGTCATGCTCTACGTGATCATTCCAACTCATCATGGTTATTGGAAGGCTTCCCTTATCCTTAAAAAAGTTGAGCACCAACTCAGTGTCCATGCGTCCTTCTACATTCTTTGTGTCCACCTGCATCTTTCCATCACCCCCATTCATTGTCATTTAAACTCACACTGGCCAATCCATGTCATCTTCCACTATCCCCATTCCTTCCACCACTTTAGCACTATCACCTATTGTTGCTCAGTGCTTACCCATTGGGCATTTTTGTCAATTATTGGCACTATTTTTAAAATTTTGGAGGCCCTATTTTGTGGTTTCCAATGTTGAAAGTGTGAATACATCCAAATATGCACATTTTTCAAAACTTCACACAAGATTCAGAGCCAAAACCCCACTTCCTATGGGACAAACATTTCTAATTACCATCTCACCATAAATATTTGAGCTGAGGTTATTTCCCATACCCAAAGTGTTTAGACATGGCATAGCATGAAGGAGTCCACCTTGGCCAATGGTCATGATGAGCTGGATTCATGATCCTTGATTTGTATTACCCCTAGAATCTTGGGATGTGCACCCTTTCCTATCAGTGTCCCTAGACTTATCCCCATTGATTTTCCTAACAAAGGTAGTTTTCTAAAGCCCACCTATCATATTAATGCATGTCCTTTCTTGAGCTAGCTACCCTATCATGCGTGTAAGCCTCATCTTTCCCATGATTCATATCTCAATTGCCTCCACACCTGGTCTTCTACTTCCTTGCCTTGTTTGGATTAGTTTTTTAGCACCCATCACCTCTCTTGGTTTCTTCCCATTTTTTCTATCCTTTTATTAGCTGTCATTTTACCCCTTCGTATGATTGTGTCCCCTCATCTCTACTTTTCCTCCAGTCCCTATCTACACCCCATAACCAATCACCCTCCCACCCCCACCATGTTGAGCAACTTCATTAAGCCCAAATCCATTGTCTATTATGCCATAGTAGACAAGGTCCTCTAGGATAAACATTTCTTCCCTTTCCTCCATTTATTCTCTAGTAATGACCTTGATATTACAATTGCCTTCCTTGAGAATTGGGAAAATGGGTTTGTCTCTGTGCATGGGAGAAATTTCACTATTGACATCCATCTCTTAGCATCCATAAATAGCCAAAACCCTGAGGGTAATTCCTTTCACAGACACAAACATAATTGGGAGGTCGAATTAGCTCAGTTTTAAGGAAATGAAAAAATCCTTAAAAAAACCAAGAACCCCGGTATCTTCAGGAGTGACTTCAATTCTCCATGGGACTCTGTGATGAATCCCATCATGGAATTCATTACCATTGATAACCCTGACAAAGCCTTCAAAACCTATCACTTGGTCTTCATTAACCATTTTAGAGATATACATCCTCTTAGCATCCCCCTATTCTTCCTCAATTCCATTAATCATGCCATTACATCCTACAGAGACAAGAAGGGTCACGACCTCCCCCATCATCAGGGTATGTTCAAAGTTATCTACACTTACATTTTGGCCAACAACCCTAAATCTAACCCTATCACTACCAGCTCTGCTAAATCCCTCTTGGTTTGACCACCTCTTTCTAAGAGTAAGAAAAAGGCCAAGGAAGACGTTGCCAAATTGAGAGCAAGGAAGAGCATAAGTTTTGATAGTGCATATGAGCTGGTGAGGAAGTAGGCTAGGCTTAAAAACCTTACCACCATGTGCAAAATCATCAAAATAAATAATGATGAAGAATAAATGTAGGATGAAAACAAAAAACTCAAGGATTTCATCATTTCCTCCACCATGACAATGATGAATTCGATGGTTAATTACATCATGGACATCAGGGAAGGACTACAAAAGTTGTTCTATACTATCCAGACTAGTCAATAAGTTGATGGAGGCTCTGAAGTGGATAAATTCATGTTGAATATTAAATCCAAGGAAGATGAGCCTTAGGACACTAATAAGAATGACACTAAGAAAGAGGAGAAAACCTCGAATGAGGATTTATTTTCTCATATCTTGTTTTGATGTTCCTATAACTACCATATGTGGAACCTAGTTTGTTTCAGCTAATATGAGTTTTTTTGGTTTCTTGTCTTCCCTGCATGGAAGCATTCACATCCTTAGCTGTAGTTTTTTATTTCATGGTTTTATCTTTTTTGGTAGTGTCCTCAAGTCTGAGGTTGCACCCTCATTCTTTAGTTATTGTTATAATCTTTGGATTTTCAAGCCCGAGGTTGCATCCTTGTATTTGGATCATGTCAGTAAATGTACTGCTAAGGAATTTTAGGTTAAGGGACCCTTAAAAAACCTATCAGCAATATAAATATTTGTATTTAACAAAAAATACTTGAATGGTTAGTTCATTCCAGCTTTTGGATTACTAGTTGTGAGAGTAGTTGAAATCTATTCTTGATTAGATCTATATTGTTTTTTTTTTTAACATGGTGGAATCGGTAGCCACCATGAATCTAGGTAGGCTATCTAGCTTTTATGGCTACCATAGTATTCTACGTTGTTCACCTCGAAATCCACCACATAGATCTTCACGCATTCCACCCCTATAACTACCATGCCATAATCATTTAAAACCTTTTACACTGCTGAAAGCACCAGGAAAGGGAGAAGCATTCAGTTTGGCAAGGCCTGAGATTTGAACCTTGGAAATTTACCCACTTTATGGGGTTTGGATGAACCAATTGGTCTACACCTCAGACCTATTATATTTGTATTGTTAGGAAGTTCATTTTTATTAAATCTAACTATTGGTCTATTATGCTATTTGGATTATCAATATTGGATGTTGGAATTGCTTTCTGTAATATATATCTATTTATGCTTTAATTTGTGAAGTTTCAATTAATTTGGGTGATGTTAATCTTGAGTTATGGTAGCTTGTGTGAGACTTTTGCTATAGTTTCCTATGATGTTAACCTATATGGACACTATTTTTTATAACATTTCCAACTCTAAAACTTTTCTAACCCTTATATCAAAACCCTATTTGAGCTTTAATTGAGTCAACACAATTTTAATTTGATAAGGAAATAGCCTACTTTGGAGGTTGGATTGAAGTTTTCTTTTGTCCATCCAATGTTTGAGTGTCATTTATGACTATCAAGTGCATGTCTGGATAGAAAATTGGAAGATAGACAATTACAGTGTCAAGTAAAACTTGATGTCAATTTGGTGCCCAATAATTTTTGACATGCCTGATGGGACCAGTTCACAAGGAATACGAAAACCCATTATATGAGTTATTGTTTTATCTCTACCTAGAGGAATCAAGATTTGGTGAATTTTCTTGACCTTGTTAAGCAGATAATAAAAAATTCACCTAGCAACTCCCTGGTATTTAAACCCAAAAAAGAATTACCCCTGTAGACCAATATCCTTTCATGTATGCCAGGTCTTTCAAAAGTAATAACCCTTACTCATATTTTTATTGTGATCTACCTTATAGAGGGTCTACTATTATCAGAAGTTTGAATCAAGATTTTCTCTCAGAAGAAGATCTTCCTAAGGAAAATCCTATAGTTAATCCAATATCCCCTCTGATAAGACCTACACCTAGAAATATGGTAGCAAATGCAGACCAAAATTAGGTAAATATTCCTCTAAATCATCCATTGTAGAAGTACCCTAGCTGGAACACAGTTGGTACCCTTATGTTAGCCCATATGAATGCCATTACCCAAGTTGTGTCCAAGGCTATTCCCACTTATGATGGATCTAGAAAGATAGCATATGAGCACTATCAGGAAATTTTGAATCTGGCAGTAATCCATAACATAAATAAGGAGGATGTTATTGTGATAATACTAGCTCTATCCTTCAGAGGAAATATTTTTCATTATTTTAGGACTCTTTAGGATAACCCCATAACCTCATGGGCATCATTTATTGAGCCTTTTATGGATTATTTTAATGAATTTACTGACTATTTATCCTTGCTTAATTAGTTTACATCTATGTAGAAATCTCAGCAAGAGACTATCTTAGATTTCAATTTGAGGTTTAGAAAAACATGGAAGATAATTACCCCTATAGCTAGACCAACTGCATGCTTCGATTATATTATCAGAGTTATTAGATTAGAGCTAGGCTTGCAAACCCAATAATCTAGGGCTGAAACCTTTCCACAAGTTTATAATGTAGCAGTTCATGAAGATAATATCCTAATTAATGTGGGGAGGTTACCTCCCATAGCAATGCTACGTTATAGTTTAGAAACCACTAATGGAAAAATCCAAGCTACAAACTCATCTTACATGGATTTCCTTTCCTTATCATACCCATATCCACAAATGAATCCCATTCCTTAGATGAAAGCATCTGTTGTAGTTCCTTTTCCTCCCCTTCCTTCTCAAAACTCTTAGGAGTTTTTTGCCATTATTTATATACAAAATACTCTAAAAACTATCAGTAATACAATGAATTCAATGGAAAAAAGGGATCAATAGAAATATCAATAGAGGATATTTCCATATGTGAACAAATATCAAAGACCTAATCTGATTAATAGTACTAGGGTTAGAGTAAACACAGCATATGAAGAACCTAAGTGTTCTTCATAAACAAGTCTAGTACATATTTTGTGTTTGGTATGTAATGATCCTCATGATTTATATTCTTGTGTCATGTACCAACACCATGTTCAGTAAGCTATAGATCAAGAAGAAATAAATAAAAAAGAGAAGAGAAAATATGTTATGGTAGACTGACCAAATTATGGTTGGGAAAGAGCTGGATGAGGATGGCCTAATTGTTGTTATGACAAGGTCAAAAAAGAAAACCTTGCAAGTAGATCCCCAAAATATGGGACAATTCTAAGTTCCTTCTCAGAAAAGGAATGACCCACTTTCCCAAAGTAGTGATACTTTTCCTATTTTCTAGGCTAAAGGGAAAGAGAAGAAAGATAGTCTCCCCAAGATATTCAAGAAAGATACTGAAGGAGACCAAATGAAGTCTAAATATGAGGCTCAATAGAGGCTTAAATTCCGTTCTATTACCAAAAGATAATGAATAGAAGCCACTCAGCTATATAAAATAAAATATGGTGAGCCAAAAAGAAGACCTAAGAGGACCACTTTGGCTAAGTTTTATTACAACATTATGGAAGAGATGAAAAGGATTTTTTCAAAATCTAGTTTATACTATACTCTTTTCATTCCTAGTCAGATAGACTTGCTTAAAGATTCTCTCAAAAAGTATCCATAGGATAGGCAGGCAGCCACAATCCTTAGTATGCCCTCAAAAAAGAAAGAAAATTTCCCTATTATTTTAAAGAATAAACCCTCTCCTTTATATATCTCTTTAAGAATGGAAGGTTGGGTAGTCTAAAATTGTATGAGATATTTAGGAGCATCAACTAAAGTTATGCCTAAATAAATATGTGAATAGATGGGTATGGAGTATACCCGATCTTTCCTTGGAGTACTACAATTGGATGGAACACCTATAAAAACAATGGGAGTAATAAAGGATGTTTTAATGAGGTTACATAGAGCCCTTGAAGTGACAATAGTACAATAAATAGTAGTGGTTGACCTAGATCCCTAATTTGGTTTATGCCTCTCAAGGTAGTTCACTATAAAATTATGTGGATGCATGTACATGTTCTAGCATGGTCATTCCCTTCAAAGGTAAGAGGATAAGGATAACATCTGAAAAGCCTATATCTTATCACATAGAAAAATTGAAGAAGACATGTGCAACCTCACTCCTCTTGAAGAATTTGAAATTTTTGAATAAATTTGAGGAACTGGAACTAGAATATGAATTACCTTTTAGAGAGGATTACAGTCAGTTTGGGACAAGCATGGGCACATATAGTATTTTTTCATAATTAGAGAAGATAATTCCTACTATATCTAATTAGTCTCTGAGAGAGACAGAGGTATGGACCATGCACTTTGATAGTGCTAGATGTAAAAATGGAGTTGGTGTTGGTGTGGTACTATAGTCCCAATCATAAGGGACAAAGATTTTTACCTATAGATTAACATGGTCATGCACCAGTAATGTTGTAGAATATGAGGCTTTATGCCTTGGACTAATGCAAGTAGAAAATATAGGTATTAAGGTCCTAAAAATATATGGTAACTCTAAGTTAATCATCCACCAGGTAAGAGAAAGGTGCAACATTAAGCACCATTACCTAAAAGTATATAGAAACATGATGTGGGATCTAATGGAATCCTTTTATGCGCTAAATATAAAATTTTTTACTAGAGAAAATAATACTTTGGTAGACTATTTAGTAGAAATGGGAGCTAACTTCAACCCTTATGTAGATATAGGAGTCAAGAAAGACAAGGGAATAAAAATAATTTTCAGACCTGCAGTACTAGATAAGCAGATTTTATGGCAGGTTTTTGGGAGTGATGAATAGATCATTGAATTTTTGGTAAGAGAAGCCTATATGTCAACTGTATAAGAAGAATATCCAGAGGAAATTTATCACTAGGATGTTATTCAACTTAGGAATAATCACATACCTAGAGGGTTAGTCACTGTAGAAATCCTGTTTAATAATGAAGATAGGAGAAATATCAGATCCATGGAAATCAATGACAAAATATATAAATAAGTTAAAATAGAAAAATAAAAGAGGCTCAAGGTTATAATCCAATGGTCACCAGAATAATAAGAGGACATTAAAGCTATATGTATAAATTACTAGGACATTGTGGCTTGGTCATATGAAGACCTAAAGGTATATGACAAAATAATTATCCAACACACCATTGAGCTAGAGCCTAATGCAAAGCCTTTTAGGCATAAGAAAAGGACTATAAATCCAAGGATCAAATCCATAATGAGAGAAGAGATCTTAAAGTTATTAAAGGCTAAGATCATATATCCAATTAAACATTCAACCTGGGTAGCCAACTTGGTACCTGTGAGAAAAAATAATGGCGATATTTGCTTGTGTGTAGATTTTAGAAATCTTAACCAAGAATATATTAAGTATAACTACCCCCTTCCATAGATTGATTAGATATTATAGATAGTGGTATGGGAAGAGAGGTTCTCACTATTGGATGGATTCTCTGGATACAACCAGATTTGGGTGAAAAATGAAAATTAGTATAAAATAGTATTCACCACAAAATGGGGCACATTTGCCTACCAGAGAATACCTTTTGGGATGTCCAATGCGGGAGCCACATTTTAGATATCCATGGACTATACCTTTGGGGAGTTTATTAATAAGGTCATTCTGATCTATTTATATGACATGATAGTATTTTATCATAACAAGCATGACCATTTAGCACACCTTGAGCAATTTTTTCAAAAGTGCAAAGAATTTGGCATTTTCCTCAATCCTAAGAAATCATTTTTTGTAGTACATGAGGGAAATTTGCTAGGTCATGTGGTCTCAAAAGAAGGTATGGCCATAGATCTAGATAAAATCCAGTCCATTCTAGCTCTTCCACTTCCCGTAAACAAGAAAACCTTACAGTTCTTTTTCGATCAAATAAACTTTGTCAAGAAGTTCATTTATGACTACACAGAAGGTAAGGCCTATATATGAGCTATTGAAGAAATATGCAGAGTTCAAATGGACTGAAGTGAGGAAATAATACTTTGAGGTAATTAAGCAGTCCATTTCCATAACTCTAGTGCTAGTAAATTTATATTTCAATAAATATTGTATTCTTTACACTTATAGAGATGAAGAAAGTTATGCCTTAGTACTTACTCAAAATAATTATCAAGGTGAGGAGCACCCCATATTCTTCTAGAGTCAGACTCCCAGTGATTACCAAGTTAAGTATAATTTTATTGAGAAATAAGTATTTTTTGTGATGAAATTATTCAAGAATTTTAGGCAGTATCTGGTTCAAAGTAAGACCTTGGTATATGTTGTTCATCCAGTTGTAAGAAGCTTTATTCTTCAAGGTGAACTAGGAGATATGAGAGTTGGATGGATCACCAAGATCCAATAATATGATGTGGAGATACATCCCATAAATTTGGTAAGAGGTAGGGCCTTATACCAATATCTAACAAAGGCAGTACCATCAGCTAAAATAATAGCTTATCAGGAAACTGAGGATGATTAGATTGAAGGAGTACAGCTAGGTGATTCTAATTGGGTAGACCATATGATAAAATAATTTCAAACCAGATTATGCCCTATTGATCTTAATGCATCACAAAGAAGAAGATGTAGACTTCAAGCTTTGAAGTATGTCTTAATTTCAGAAGGGCTATACAAAAGGAACCTTTATGGAGTCCTCCATAAGTGCTTAAAATATTATCAACAACAAAAGGTCATTAAGGAGTTCAATGGAGGACCATTTGGAGGATATTTCTTAGGCAGAGTTATAGCTTTTAATATCATAATATCAGGCTATTATTGGTCTACTATATTTTCTAACACCTTCAAATTCACTAGATCTTATGAAAAATTTCAAAAGTATGTAGGGAGGACAAGAATTTCTTCACTCCCCTCAAGCCAATACAAGTTGAGGAGCCTTTTCAAAAATGGGGTCTAGATTTCATAGGGGTCATAAACCCTCATTCTTTATCAGATCACAAGTATATTCTAACTACCACAAACTACCTCACTAGATGGGTAGAGGCCATTCCTACCAAGAAATCAAACCAGGAAGTTATGATCAATTTTATGGAAAGTTTGATTTCAATATTTGTAATTCCAAAATCTTTGGTGAGTGAAAATGGGTCAACCTTTATAGGATCTAAATATATTGAATTTACCAGTAAGTATGGCATAAACCTTAAGAATACTTCAAATTATTACCCTTAAGGGAATTGACTTGCAGAGTCTACCAACAAGAACCTGTTAAGGATTTTGAGGAGATCATTAGAAGGGAATAAAATAAGTTGGCACCTAATGCTAGAAAAAGTTTTGTGGGAAGGCAGGATTACTATCAAGAAGTCCATAAAGACTTCTCCCTATGCTCTAGTATATGTAAAAGAGGTAGTGTTACGTATTCATTTAGAAATTCTAGCACTCAAACTAATAAATTTAGAAGAAGAATCAGAGTAAAATCCAATGGATACAAGGATGACACACCTACTATAGTTGGAAGAGAAGAGATCTCAAGCCAATGAGAAATTATAGCAACATTCTATAGAGATAAAGGTATGGTTCAATAAAAATTGAAGGTTTAAAAAATTATAGGCTAGAGATTCAGTTATCAAGTGGAATGTTGAAAGAGCAAAACCAAGTCACCATCATAAGTTTGAATCCTTCTGGGATGGCCCTTTCAAGATAGTAGAGGTCAAATATACCAATGTTTTCCAACTCAAAGAGCTATATGGAAACATACAACCAATTTTGGTTAATGGCTTTCATCTTAAACTCTACTTTGATTGAAATATAAGCTCATTGTAATATATATACATACATTTTATCATATTTCCTTTCTTTTTGTACTTTGTATGAATTTTTGTTTTAATAACATGTTGTGCACAAAATAAATAATAATAAAAAAATAGAGAGAGAAAATTTTGCAAAATTGGCTAAGTGTTCCCAAAAGATGCAACAAGAACCTATTCCACACTCAAATACACTAAGTGCAAATTAGAATATTTTTGAGCTCCAATACACACTCAAATGAACCATCATACCAACAAAATAAGGAGCAGACTGCAATCTACACCTAAATAAACTATCGTTTTAGCAAAATGTAACATGCACCATTATTCGTGCTCAATTGGACCATGATGCCAGTGGAATGATGAGAGGGTTCCAATACACTGGGTTTCAATACTTCTAATGATGTGAATGAGGAAGGTCCTAATCCACCATAATTCTGAGTTAACTTGTGTGGAATAAAGAAGTATAACCAATCAGCCATTTTCAAGTCTACATTTGAGTGGGGCAGCAATTCCATACCATACCACTTGGAAAAGGGCAAGAGATTCATAATATTTGATAATTTTTCCATGCTTGAAAGAGAAAGGAAAAATTGAGACCACAAGGATTGAAGCACATTTGAATTTTGACCAATTAGATATCAAAATGCCACATCTAAGCCACCAAAGGGATAGAATGCTAGTTAAGAAGCGTGCCAATGGGTAAGTCATGTAGGAGCCGCATTAATGGTGGAAGACTTGCATGCAACAATAATTAAAAGAGCAAAGTACAAAATTCTATCCATTTAACAAGAGAATTTTTCACTGAGTGAAGAAGATCAGAATGATAGCAAAAGCATTACCTACAAATTCTATAGAGAAAATCTAAGTCATTGTTGAAAAATATGGCTTCCAAATATTTTGAAGAAGCTAGAAAATCAGAAAATAAGATAGTGGGACATTATATCGACAAATCAGAAGCTATGGAGAATACTGAACTAGTCCTCATAGAGATATCGAAGCTCAAAAGAAACATCAACAATAGATATAAAAAATGAGTGGCCCTGTTGGTTGAAGGTAGATGTGTTGTGCTCTCATTATTGTCTTGTTATATTTGTGATTCTATCCATACTTACCATAAATTAATAGAGACCATCGTTAAGTTTTATGATCCAATGGAAAAAGTAGTAAAGATTGTTAAAGGCAAAATTTTGTTTAGCATCACTGCTATAAATTGTCACAAGTTTTTTGCCATAGAAGCAGAACCACTTGTAAAACCAAAGGAGTTTAAAATAACTATCCAGGCTAGCTATTACTCCCTGTAGAAGAAATTTAATTATGGTGAGTCTTTAAGAAAGTGGGTATATAAACAACTCAAGGAAACTAGGCCCAGAAAAGGATTACCCTCGATCCTAATTTCCATTGAACATTTTGAACACCCAGAGATTTACTCCATGTTAGCCTGTATGGATGGTTTGGACTCTGAAATAATGATGCATTATTAAAAAATAGCCATTGTATACTGCATTTTCAACATGAATATGTATGAGGAAGACATAGAAAAGATAGGTGTTAGGATTATCTAATTTGATTGGATAGCATTCCTTGCTCAGAGAATGCATGAACAATTAATGAGAATGAAAAGAAGCTCTGATACACCTATTTTTAGGTATTTCTCAAGCTTGGTATGGATGTTATTTGTTGCTATAAGAGATAGGATACCCTCGATTTTGATTAAGGATAGGAATGACCAAGGAGATCCCATTCATTTTTATTATTGGACTTCTAATTTGACAAGCACTAAGTTTGTGTATATATTCAATTTGGAATTCTTATAGCCAATATTGAAAATAATGTATGGAGTTTTCCCTAGGATACCACCTCTGATTGAGAAAATATTGATAGAATAAGGTGCAGAGGAAGGATACTGGTATCTCCTAACAGAGGGCACAATCATTACACTGTATGGTTTTATGGGTAAGACTTTTCTACTACCCCATTTTATCATAGAGAGGCTATTTGCCTTAGAATATTTGAGTCAAGTAGAATATATATATTTGAACTATGGCTCTAGGAGAAAGAGTAAGTCTATATTGACCTATGCTATTGATTTAACTATTCCAAAGAAGCGGTAGGGTGAAAAAATTGACCAATACCTATATAGGTTTGGTCTATTCTATATTACTTAGAGATGGAGTTATGATCTAGATGATATATTCTATAAAAAAAATATAGCCTTAAATGGAGAAAAGGCCTACAAATTTGAAAATATATCTAGGATCCATTTTGAACAAGGAAAAAATAACAAAGAAACTAGACCCTCGAGTTCCTGTTTCATCACTTGATATTCCCCTATCATCATCTCCCATAGTTAAAACTTTGCCATTACCACCACCACCACCATCTGAGAAGAAAACTACTTCAATTGCATCCATTCACTCATCTGTGAGTCTCACTTTAGTTTCCATGAGTTTACCAATTGCAATAGTGATAGTGGTCATAGGTTCCACTATGGTCACATATTCTATTATAATTACTTATGCATAGATATTATCAATTGTTGATTATGTGTTTTCTTTCCTTGTGTCCTCTTCCTCTCTTGTTGCAAGTTACCCTACCTAGGCTATTTTGTAGGAGTAGGAAGCTACATAGAAAATCAATTATTTTTGGGTAGAAAATCTATCTAAGCCTTCCAACAGGATGGATCCCAAGAGAAGAAGCATGTTTGTTGATCTATTTTCAAGGCAAAGGATATCTAGATCCATGATTCCCCTTGTGAGAAAGCTTGAAACTGAGATGGCAGTTCAAGGTTATCGTATAGAAGAGTATACAAAAGATATTGAGAAGCTTCTTGATGAAGATGAATTAGTCATAGCTAGAGTCCACTTAGAAACCTTTTATGTAAAGAATGATATATTTAAAGAAAAGGTTGGTACCCTGGAAAATTGAAAAGAAAATTGAAAAGCTTCAAAAAACTATCAGCAATAAAAAATAAGTGGAGAAAGATCTGAGAAAAGAAGATAAGATCTAGCAAGAGAAGTTTCAAGAAGCTAATAATATCAAGGAGCATATTGTAGAGCACCAAAAAAAATGAGGAATAGGCTAAGGAGATACAAAGTTTGAAGCAGTAGCTCAAGATTGAAAAGGATAAATCTTCTAGTTTTCCAAGGCTAGACTAAATAAAGTGAGAAAATAATTGCTTTCTAAAGTGCTATAGAAATGCTTAGGGCTACAACTTATTATTGACTATTTAGATGATGTCAATTGCCTACTCCAAAGTATTCAGAATAATCTGGATAAAATCACTGGAGAGCTACAACCTATGGTGATTCCTACTAAGCAAATTCATAGACTGGTGGATAGTAGACTTAGTGATTCTACTAAGACAATTCCTAATAAGAAGTGGAACATTGCTAGAGTTGCTTGCAGAATTGTAGTAAAAAATCACAAAGCACTCCAAAAGGCTTGGCTATCGTATGATAAAATTGAAGGAGTAATCAAGGATGTAGTGGATGTTAACAAGGAAATGATCCAAATTGCTTTTAGAGGGTTATGGATGGAATATCACAATGTGTTGTTAGTTTAATAAATTAATAAAATTACTAGGGAGGGCTTACAATATGAGTCTAAAATTGATGCTCTAGAGGAACCAATTGACCAAGAAAAGGCTTCACAAATGATCATTGATTTTACCAAGCTTAGAGACCTCATGGAATACTTGGTAAACAGAGGAAGTGTTGCTTACTATAAAGATATTTGTGAACTTTAGTACATTTACAAGTAGCTAAAAGAGACTTCCAACCCCTCAGAAGCAACCTGGAAACAAGACCTATAGACCTTGAAACTGATGGTGTAGCTATTTGGTGGTAGTGTAGAAGAGGAAAATAAAGAGCAATATTCTTTAGAGAAATAAAATGAGAAAGAAGAAGATAATACTGAGGAAGAAGCCCAGCAAGAAGAAGACCTGGATAGAGATGTTGCGAACCCTAAATGGGAACAATATTAGAAATTTTTATTTTATACATATGTAGTCATAAGTTTTATATTTTTGTTTGATTCATTTTTACTCTGACATGGTCAAAAAGAAAAAATAAAAGCATGAGTCCAGAGAGACACATAAAATAACAAGTTTTTGTGTGAAGGCATTTTTATCATGATTTGTAATAAGTCCTTATAAGGAGAACATAGTAGTAAATACTTTTAAAGGCAAAACCTTGTTTAGCAGCACTACTACAACTTGTCACAAGTTTTTTTCCATAGAAGCAGAACCACTTGTAAAACCAAAGGAGTTTAAAATAACTATCCAAACTACTTCAAGTTCATCCATTCACTCATTTGTGAGTCTCACTTTAGTTTCCATGAGTTTACCAATTGCAATAGTGACAATGGTCATAGGTTCCACTATAGTCACAGATTCTACTATAATTACTTCTGCATAGCTATTATCAATGGTTGATTCTATGCTTTATTTCCTTGTGTCCTCTTCCCCTCTTGATGTAAGTCACCCTACCTAGGCCATTTTGTAGGAGTAGGAAGCTACATAGAAAATCAATAATTTTTGGGTAGAAAATCTATCTAAGCCTTCCAAAAGGATGGCCACCAGGAGAAGAAGCATGTTTTTTGATCTAGTTTCAAGGCAAAGAATATCTAGATCCATGATTCCCCTTGTGATAAAGCTTGAAACTGAGATGGTAGTTCAAGGTTATCGTATAGAAGAGTATATAGAATATATTGAAAAGCTTCCTTATGAAGATGAATTGGTCATAGCTAGAGCCCACTTAGAAACATTTTATGTAAAGAATGATATATTTAAAGAAAATATGGGTAAGCTAGAAAAGCAAATTGAAAATCTTCAAAAAGCTATAAAAAATTAGCAATAAGTGGAGAAATCTCTGAGAAAATAATATAAGAGCTAGCAAGAGAATTTTCAATAAGCTAATAATATCAAGGAGAATATTGTAGAGCACCAAAAAAAATGAAGAATAGGCTAAGGAGATACAAATTTTGAAGCAGTAGCTCAAAATTGAAAAGGCTAAATATTCTATTTTTTCCAAGGCTAGACTAAAGAAAGTGAGAAAATAATTGCTTTCTAAAGTTCTAGAGAAATGCTTAGGGCTACAACTTATTATTGACTATTTAGATGATTTCAGTTGCCTAATTCAAAGTATTCAAAATAATCTGGATAAAATCACTGGAAAGCTACAACCTATGGTGATTCCTACTGAGCAAATTCACAGACTGGTGTATAGTAGACTCAGTGATTCTGCTAAGCCAATTCCTAATAAGGAGTGGAACATTGCTAGAGTTTCTTCTAGCATTGTAGTAAAAAAGCACAAAGAACTCCAAAAGGCTTGGCTATCATATGATAAAATTGAAGGAGTAATCAAGGATGTAGTGGGTGTTAACAAGGAAATGATCCAAATTGCTTTTAGAGGGTTATGGATGGAATATCATAGCTTGTAAGTTTAATAAATCAATAAAATTACTAGGGAGATCTTACAATATAAGTTCAAAATTGATTCTCTAGAGGAACCAATTGACCAATAATAGGCTTCACAAATGATCATTGATTTTACCAGGATCAGAGACCTCATGGAAGACTTGGTAAACAAAGGAAGTGTTGCTTACTATAAAGATATTGGTGAACCCTAGTACATTTACAAGCAGCTAAAAGAGACTTCCAACCCCTCAGAAGCAACCTGGAAACAAGACCTGCAAACCTTGCAACTAATGGTGCAATTGTTTGGTGGTAGTGTAGAAGAGGAAAATAAAGAGCAATATTCTCTAGAGGAATAAAATGAGCAAGAAGAAGATAATATTGAGGAAGAGGCTTAGCAAGAAGAATATCCGAATAGAGATTTTGTGAACCCTAAAGGGGCACAAGCTTAGCAATTTTTTATTTTATACATATGTAGTCATACATTTTGTACTTTTGTTTGATTCATTTTTACTCTGACATGGTCAGAAAGAAACAATAAAAACATGAGTCCAGAGAGACACATAAAACAACAAGTTTTTTTGTGAAGGTATTTTTATCATGATTTGTAATAAGGCCTTATAAGGAGAACATAGTTGTGTTTTTTTGTTGGGGTAGTGAAGCAGTTTGCTGGAATGGCACTGATATTAATGTTTATGGCATAGTATCTAGATGAACAGTTATCCTCTAGGATGAATGGATCATAGTCTCAATATGAATGTTTATCCTCTAAGGTGTTTAATTTTTAGAGGGTAGTGTTCATATAGAAGTTATTATTTAAAGCATTTTTTTAAGATAAGTATTTTTGATTCCTGATTCCCAATGGATAAAAATTTGAGTTTGATGGATTTGCAAGCAAATCCACCTGAGAGGTGCCAGAATGTAGGCCCAAAATGGCCACATCCTTAGAAAGCATTGCAAATTTATTCTAAGGTATGAAGTTACCATTCTACACATTTTTTAGTGTATTTTGGAGCATATCCACAACATTTGTTTCCTAATCCACCCAAAAATTAGTGTAATTTTTTCTTGGAGCAATTTCGCTCGGTTTATAATGTATTTTAAGACAAATTGGATATGGGTCTCGATTTCGTAAAAGTTTTTGACAATGATGATGCCAACGCAAAAGAAAGTGAAAAATGGTTACCGAGAGTAATTTTTGCATACTTTCAAATGACTAAGTTCTAATAAGGTCAATTCCACTAGTCTCAAAGGTATTTTATTGCAGATTGAAGACAAAGAGTAAGTCTACACTAGCTTTGGTGTGGAATGAATATAAAATATTTTTACACTGCAGCCAGTGCGGAATGGAGACAAAGGGTGATTTTACACTAACTCCGAAGTGGAACGGTGACAAAGTCAATTTTACACTACTGAGGGTGAATTGGTGACAAGAATTTGTTTTACACTACAGCTAATGCAGAATGACAACAAAGGATGAGTTACATTTGCCTGAGTGCAAATTATTTATTTTGCATATTTACAAAGTAAAGGTGATATCAACATGCTTTAAGGTACATATTTTGATTGCTTTGAAGCCAATGAAGAGAAAATGAAGGTTAATGAGTGGATTCCATTTTTTTCACCTCTTAATGCATTTCATACCAAAATTTGATTTTGCATGATCAGAATATAAGGTATGATGTCAGTGACTTAATAGTGTAGAATGTCACCTTGGTTTTCTTCACAAATTTGTAGAGTATCTTGGGAGGTTTAATTGCAGCTCTCCATGATGAAGATATACAGTCCAAGTTTTTCTGACATTCTTGAAGGATTTAAAAGGTCAAAACTCATAGAATCAGAGTCTAGTCAGTTGGAGGATAGGAAGATGAAGCATTGAGGATTTTCAAGAACAAGAATCAAATGCGGTTATAGATCTACGACAAAATTGATATCCAAATAAATATCAATGGATGAGATGTAGTGTCCAACTATTCAAACCCTAACTTCCACCAAAAAACTAGTAAGTTGAAGAGGTGTGCTACCATGGCGTATTTCTCACAACAAATTTCCTATAGCCCTCTAGCTAGTAAGATAATTCTAGTAAAATATTTGTTGAGATGTAAATATACAATATTTGTAATGTCTCCTTAATATTATTTCATTTACAAACTATAAGTAGGGGTTGAACCATCAATTAGAATCAACATAAAAAGCATAAAATGATAAAGCAATGCGCCTATCTGATACATCAATCAGAATCAACATAAAAAGCATAAAATGATAAACAAGATTACATATAATAATAAAATGGGTGTTTCTTTTGTTAATATTGGAAATGAATCTCGGTTACAATTATGTCCCTCTTAGGGTCACCTATATGTTGATACAATTGATACAATTCTAAATCCCCCAATGGGGTAGGTACAATACTAAGACTCTCTAAATAGTTACAAACTACTCTAGGGTGGAGTTGACCCTCTTCTTTGCACTGAGGAAGGAATTAGATGATTGAATATCCTTAGAACCTACTTTCTTGTGATCAAGAAACAACATAAAAGCAATAACAAATAGGAAGCCTCTCATGATGAGGCCCTTTGAGGAAAATATGCATAAAGATGTCATAACAACTATGAAATCAAGAAGATGAATAAAACATATTAAACTTGTGCAATATTCATGAAGATTGTTAGAAACATAAAATTAGAAAGTGCAATTATATATCTATTGAATGGTGATGAGTTGTCATTGATGTCAAAAGGAACTGGCATTAATGTCAAGAGGATTTATTGGCTTCAAAGGTTGAAGATTCCAAAGAATATTTTCTAGAAGATTTCGAAGAGATTCCATGTGGCAGATGAAAAGGTTTTTATCAAAACCATGGCAGGTTTAAGGGTTTTTATTAAAACCAGGTGGATGCATTAAGGGTTTTTCTCAAAACCACTCTCAGCTTAATGGAAAGTCTGGAGACACTTATTAATTAAATAACTTAATTAATAAAACCTTTTTAAGGTTTTTTAATTAATTATTTATTTGATTAAGTGATTACATTATTTTAATAATTTAATGGGTTCTCCACCTAAGGTCTAAGGTCTAAAAGACCTGTGATTATTTTTTAATAATAAAAAGGGTTTCATAAACCCTAAATTTGTTTCGAAGGCACCAAAGTAATATTAATTCAAAAAAATCGAATTATCCTTCCGCTAACGTCATGCATAGCATGGAAGTTTGGCTATATAAGCCATAACCTATAGTCCAAAGCAATTGTGTAAAAGAAATTCGAATTGTGCAAAGGTTGGGAAGTAAAAGCTACGGCTATCATTTTTTTGCCACGTTTATCCATCGCCAAAGGGTTAAGGAGAAGGAGACTCTTGCTAGCCTTCAAGCTAGTGTCATTGGCCTAGTGGCAATGACTATTCTGTGAAGGCGCTTGAAGGGAGGTCAAGCGTTCGACTCCCGCCATGGAGTGTGAGAAGAGTTTTTGCGCTCCATTTTTTTTGGAGGCACTGTTGACCCGTGATTTTTGGAAGCATTTTTTTTGGTAAGGTTTTTTAAATAAAATCTGCATTTTTGTTAAAGAAGTGGTTGGGCAGTGTAGCACCCTAAAATTGGCGCAGTGAAATCTTAATAATTACATTTACTCTAGTAAATAATTTAAATTCAAATTTTAACCTCCCAAACCACCCGTTAACCGCAATGTAATCCGTTTCCCCCTTTCCCATGCCATTTTTAGAGGTTGTTTTGACCGTTTGATGATATCGTCACCGATCAGACGATATCACCTCAGATTTGATGATTTCGTCTAGACTAGGACGTCCAAACGATCTTGTCCCTAAACTAATTTTGCACAATTAGCTTCTGTTCCAATGGGTCTCTAATCCGGGCAGAAGCGTATCTGCATCGTTAGAGACCCTCCCCCATTGGATATCTCCCAAATAGGTATGATCTCCAACCTCCTAACCTCCCTCCTAAGCCTATTTAATCCTAAGCCCTTCCCTTAGCACCCCCCTGGCTGAAATTCTCTGTAACTTGACTTCATACACGTTAAAACATCCTAAATTGATATTTGCATTAGTTCTATACCAATTTTGTTGTAGGTACCTTAGTGTTTTTCAGCCGGAGCAAGCTTACATCATCGTAGATGATCTTGTTCAGATCGGAGGTGATCCTATCGAATTAGAGACGATTTCATACCAATGCGAGATGATTTCGACTACAGTCAACATTGAGGCAATCAGTGCCTAAAGTTTACATTTCTTCATCTTTTAATCTGTTGTTTTATGCTCTAATTAGCTAGTTTATTCAGTATTTTATGCTATTCTACATTTTGGAGTTCACCCATCTAGATCAAATGCATAATTAAGTCATAATTGTGATTAAATTAGCATAATGCATTCATGTTTCTATTTTGAAGTTTCAGTTTGATATTATTGTTGTCATTTTACACTGTTTCCCTCTATTAGAATAGTTGCATTTTCTGTGTTTTGCACCTATTTCTCTGTTTGCAGGTCTCTAACAAATTTGTCTGATGAATTTGTCAGATCTCAGATGATCTTGTCTGATCTCAGACGATCCTGTCAAATCAGAGGTGATCCTGACTGCTTCAAGAATCAGAATCTTCATCAGACATTTGGATCAGGTATTTTTCTTTTAACATTCTTTAATTTCTCTATTTTTTGTCTTAATCCTATTTTTTGTATTCATTTAATTTGCATCTTCATATATAATAGCTTAGACGCATTTTGGAAAAACCTAGGACTTGAATTCTTAAGGCTAAAACGAACACATAAAACACATTCCCAACCTAGGCATGGAAACTGCCATTAAATGTTTCCTGGTGAACCCACCATCCATTGAAAAATCACCAATATACACCTACCTCGAGAGGTGGGACCTTCATAAGGCCTCTCAGTCCGAGGTACCATGCCATCCTTTTCACATCCCCCTTCCGAGCACGGATCCTATAGCCTGAAGGTAAGGGTGTGAAAAATTTGGAGTGATACATTTTGGTGAACCTGACGTGAACCTTTTGAAAACAAAAACAAAATAAAAAATAAAACAACTAAAACATAGATGCATTTCAAATCGTTTCAAATTAATAAGTTGCATATTAGATGGTAGCTCCTAAGAAAATATTAGTAGTTACTATAAATGTTGAAAACCAATTGGCAGCCATAGAAATCAATTTTGTGCTTAGTGTGCTTGAAATAGATAGAAATAAACTTTTGTGGGACGAACTTGATAGAAGACTTAGTGTCATTTCATCTAGGTCAACAAAACTTAAACAAATCAAGAGGCTAGTCCTAGATAGAATCCTAGATCCTCATCAACTTGTCTTTTATCATGAACTTCAGAGAGCCTGCCATAGATGGTTAGCTTATAGGAGAGCTCTTGTATCTTCATAATTGTTCACCTTCGAGGAATACCTCAAGAACGCAGCCATTATACACCAGTTCCTAGGTCTTGTAGAATACCAAGAGGTTGTTCTTACGGATAGGGAAATATGGAATAGATTTCCTCGAGCTGTGTTATATTGAGAGTATTGCCATGAGCTTTACTTCTATCAACCAGCATTTGAGACAGATAATATCACTATAGCTCTTTTCATTAAATTTTTGAAGGAAAAATTTCAATTTGAAGAAGAACACTTCATGACTCCTGAAGAACTCGAACCCATTAATGATATTTATAAATTGTTTATAGAAAACTAGATTATTAGTTTCAGTATTTCTTGCATTTATTGTGTTTTTTATCTTTACAATATTATTTCAAAAAAAAAACAAAGAAAAACTAAAAAAACATAGCAAAAACCAAAAACCATTTCATTTTAAATATTGTAGTAGGTATATAATTAATATATACCTCTTAAGCTTGTTGCATATATATATATATATATATATATATATATATATATATATATATATATATATATATATATTTGCTGAAATATGAAATTAAGGCACAATGCCTAAACTTAGGAATGGTAAACAAACTGAAGGAGAAGAAGAAGATTGGTTACAACATAAAACTAGAGACCCAAATGTACTTCCTGGAGATCCAATTTCAGAAGGAGAAACTCTAGATCACCCAGAAGATGACCTAGGTGAAGATAATGAACAAGAAGGAAGTGTTAAAGAGGATGGACCCTCATCCCCTAGAGTAGCTCCAGATGGAACTATTGCTTTTGACAACGTAGATCATTTTTGGAAATTTCTCAATGATAACATTGACGCTCTTAATGTGGTAGTTCGTATTGATAAAGGGCAAATTAGTGACACTCAAGCAGCCATGGAACATGCGTTTGATGTGCGCACTAATCCCTTGTATTTCATTGATCAAGAAAGTGATAAGGCTAGACCATCCAATACATATATGGTCACTATGATTCAAAATATGTCAAAACAACAGGTTACCCGTCCTCCTAAGGAACCTATTATTCAACCTAAAATCATTCCCACACAAAATAAAACTTCCTTCACTACTTTACTTCGCCAAACTATTGATCAATATGCTTCAAGTAAACAAAAACCTAAAACAAAGCCAAACACCAATTTTCAAAAATCTGGAATACATCATAATACCACTTCAAAATTCCTTCATAACACCTTTCCTACCAACAATTTGCACAATAGCAACATAGCATCTAACCTTCATGTTCCTCCATCATATGCTCACAAAACCCATATTAATGCCCTACCGAACCAATATGGTGGGCAAACTAGTAATCTGGAAGCCATGGTGAAACAGTTAGCTTCATGTATGGACCAGATAGATCCTTATCATCCCTCATACAATTATCAAGAGATCTGTAGTCAACCTTTGGATCCCATAGTTGTAGCTCAACCATACCCTAAGCATTTTCCCATGCCCATCTTGCCTATATATAAAGGAACCGAAGATCCCATAGAGCATCTTTGCATGTTTAGGATAGCATGTCATGATATATCACATGATGACTTGCTATTACTAAAAATGTTCCCAAAAATTTTAGGTGGAATGGCATTAGAGTGGTACTATCAATTGCCCACTCATTCCTTGAGAAATTTTGAAGAAAAAGCTGAATATTTTGTCCATCAATTTAGTGCCTACATCGAGAGGCATGTAACCATTAAATATTTATACAACTTAAAACAAGACAAGGATGAATTTTTTGCCAATTTATTAGCTAGATGGAGGCAATTGATAGGAAAACTGCACTTTGTGCTACCTTATAGGGAAATGTTGGACATTTTTATCAATAATTTGCAAGAAAAAATATCTTATGAGCTATCAACTGCTACTTTAACTACCTTCGATCAGGCTATAGATTTAGCTCGAAGAGTAGACGATGCCCTCATCAGGAGAGGCCAACTTAGGTAGAAGGATGATGAGAAAACATCCAGAAATCAATATAAAAACAAACAAGTTGTCGGTGACGAAGTCATTGACAGTAGAAATGTTGCTAATATCAATGCAACGAAAACAACAGAAAAATTTATATTGAAACCTCCTGATAAGCCTCCTTGAGAATTTACTAGATTGAATCAACCATTATCAACTATTTTACCCCAATTACTCGAAAGAGGTTTGATCCAACTACCAGCTATCCAGGAACCTGATCCAACTATACCTGGATACAAAGCTGACTTACACTGTGATTTCCATAGAGGACCTGGACACTCTACCAACACTTGTAAAAGGTTGAAACATAAAATACAGGATTTTATTGATAATAATGAAATGGAGGTGCAAGCCTTCCAACCTAAAAAAAATGCTCCTAATAATACTCAAAATACCATTCCCCAAAATCAAAATCAAAATGCTAATCAATCATTAGACATATTTCAACACCCTTTACCAAGACATGGTAAAGAGGTGGCCAATGAAATTGAACATCATAATGTTCCCCCTTCTACCCTATATGTAGGAACCATTAGCGGACAATTACTTGTTCAGGATCCTCAAATATTTGACACAACCTTATCCCTGGTTACGACCAGGCCCCTACATAATATTCCAAATCCTAATTCTAGTGATGTAGAATCAGATACTGAAAGTGAACTAGACATTACTTCAAACCAATCGAATAGTTCTGAAAATGAATCAGATCCTATTCAACCCATCACAGATGCTATGGTTCTAGAAGAACCATTTCCTAGAAGAGTTACTACTCGAACTTCTTCTAATAAATTCCTCCCTGATGAACAAGCCATAAATGCTATACCGAGACCAGTTCAATGTCCTCAATATAAAATTGTAGGTACCATTGGAGTTGTTACCCGACAACAAGCTTAAAATTCTCAACAAGAACCAAATCATAATGATGGATCAGTTCCATTTGTTTTAAAAAATCCCAATAAAGGGAATCATGCTTCCCATGTTCAACCTAAACCCCCTTACAATATTAATGAGCAATTATCCAATACTATAGCCAGAATTTCCCTTTTGGATTTGTTAAGATCTTCTCCCACCCATAGGGATGAGTTGATACTTACATTAAGCCAAATGATGGTACCTCAAAACATTCAACCTGAAGCTATGGCCAATACTATCATTACTCGAGAGGTTGATTGTATTGAATTTTGGGATAAAGATATCTCACAACACAGTTTACATAAGGACAATACCTTATATATTACAGCTATAATTAGAGATGTAGCTATCAAACGAGTCCTGATTGATAATGGCTCATCTCTAAACATTTGCACTTTTGACTTCTACCAAATATTTGGCTTTAAAAGTGATGAAATGAAGAAAACTGATATGATTATCAAATCTTTCAATAACGAAACACAAGAACGTGTGGATTTATTACTATCCCATTGCAAGTTGGTCCTAGAACTCTAGATACCATCGTGTTTATTGTACATTGCCCCACATCATACAATATACTCTTGGGTCGTCCTTGGATCAATGCAATGCGGGCTGTCCCATCAACTTTACACCAATGTGTTAAATTTGAATTTAAAAATCAGTTGGTCACTATCCATGGTGACCCTGGACCCTTTGATATGTGTGCTTTGGAAGAACCCGTTGGAGTGCAATTTTGCCTTGCTCTGTCATCCACACATCCTAATTATTATTTTTCATCCAAAACTGTGAAACACGCACCCATAACTTCACCTATTTCCCCTCCATTAATTTCATCCTCCTATATAGATCAAAAATATTCTAAAAAAACCACTCTAGAACCTCAAAAAGATCTTAAATCTACAACCAATCCTTCATGTTCTACCCCTATAATTTCAAAACCTATAGACACATCTATCATCCCTTCCACATCTAAAGATATAGGGAATGATCCTTCTACATCTTATGCTCTTTCTGATGAAATTTTACCAGATTTATCCACAACCTTAATATCAGAAAAAACAAATGTTTTCATGCAAGATTCAATTCTTTTAAATAACTTGCTGCCATATCCTTATACTTTGGGCCTCCCACAACCTATGGGAAGTACTTACCAAGTTGGGAGTTGTGCCTTCATTTATAAAGGATATGACTAGGAAAGAATCCCTCAGAATATTAAAACTCATCATGATGGATACACTCGGTGTTATTTTACCAATGAATATATTAAAGCTAAACCCATGATGCTTAAAATGGGATATAAAGGGAAAGGCTTGGGACCTTTCCAAAATGGCATGAAAGAACCTTTCGAGGTAGAACCGTGGCCTGCCCGCTGTGGTGTGGGCCTATTTCCTAGTAAGGGTCAACCTTTTCCTTTTGAATACGATGATCACCTCATATGTTATCAAGATTATTTGGATAGGCATGTTGATTTGCCTCTAAAAAATTAGTCGTTTACATGTAACATGCTATCCATAGCTTACCCTGAAATGATTGCTGACCCCGATGAAGAGTTGGAAGGATATATCTTTCACGATGTCTCCGTTGAAGAGATGTTACACAATGGACTTTATTTTGATGGTTCTATACCAACTATAGCCCAACTTGATACCACTAATCCTCAAGATGAATTATCCAAATTAACCTTACATGAATTACAAGAATTGTGTGTTTCACCTGCCCCACCTAACTTTGAAAGAGATCTACACATGGAGGTAGAAAACGTCATTAAAATTAACATTGGAACTGAGGATAATCCTCACATAATCAATATTGGATCAAAATTAAGTCAAGAAAAACAAGAGTAATACATTGCATTCCTTAAAGAGTATGAAGATGTCTTCACTTGGACATATGAAGATATGCCAGGTCTAGACCCTTCTGTAGTCATGCATCATCTAGTGGTCCATCCGGATGCTAAACCTGTTAAACAAAAACTTAGAAAAATGCATCCCAAAGTGGCCCTGCTAGTCAAAGGGGAGTTAGAAAAACTCTTGCATGTTGTATTTATACAAGCTATTGATTATGTTGAATGGATCTCAAATGTAGTTCCAGTCACCAAAAAAGAAGCTACCAAAGTTAGGGTTTGCATAGATTTTAGAGATATTAATGCTGCATGCCCTAAAGATGATTTTCCTCTTCCAAACATGGATCAAATAATTGATTTTACTTTCAGGAGTGAGATGATGTCCTTAATGTATGGATTCTCCGGTTATAATCAGATCAGGATAGCTCTTGAAGATCAGGCTAAAATAGCCTTTATTACCCCCTGGGGTACTTTTTGTTGGAAAGTGATGCCATTTGGCTTAAAGAACGTAGGTGCAACATATCAATGAGCTATGACTTATATTTTTCATGATATGATGCATGATATCCTACATGATTATGTAGATGATATTATAGCTCACTATATTAATGAAGACAATCATTTAGATGATTTGAGAAAAGTTTTTAATCGATTACGAGAATATCTTATTCGATTAAATCCAGAAAAATGCATATTCGGAGTTAAGTCTAGTAAACTATTAGGGGTTTTAGTTTCTTTACGTGGTATCAAAATCAACCCTCTCAAGATTGCGGCTATCATTGATATGCCTGCACCTACTAATATATCTGAGTTACGAAGTTTACAAGGTAAGCTTCAAGCCATCCATTGCTTCATCGATAAGTTGGCGAACAAAACTGGTTCCTTTCTTAAACTCCTTAAGAAGGATGTCCCTTTTAATTGGGACAATGAATGTAGAGAAGCTTTTGAACTTCTCAAACAATACCTCCTTAATCCACTTGTGCTTTCACCGCCTAAACCTGATCGCCCATTTCTCCTATATATTTCAACTTTAGATTCTGCCTTAGGAGCTATGTTAGCTCAACTTGATGATGAAAAGAGAGAATAGGCTAATTATTATATTAGCCGAACCTTCATCAGTTATGAAACCCGCTATACAACATTAGAAAAACTGTCTAGCAGTCGTGTTTGCCATGCAAAAATTATGACATTATATGCTTAGTCAAAAAACTTATATCATTGCTAAATATGATCCCTTAAGGTATCTCATGAGTCGACCTTATTTATCGGGTCACACAGCCAAGCGGGTTCTTGCTCTAAGCGAGTTTTATCTCACATTCATAGGATAGAAGTCTGTTAAGGGTCAAATCATAGCAGATCAATTAGTTGTTGCACCCTTAGAGTCTACCCATCCCCTCATCATTGAGTTTCCTGATGAATGCCTTCAATTAGAGGTAGACCATATTGAACAATGGTCCTTATACTTTTATGGAGCCCGATGCATGAGTGGGGCTGGTGCAGGTATTATTTTAATATCCTCGCAAAAACATCTTATTCCTCTGTCCTTCAAATTAAAATTTGCTTGCACCAACAATACTGCTGAATATGAAGCTCTAATCCTCGGATTATGAGCTGCCTTGGCGCTAAAAATTAAACATCTATTAGTTTTTGGTGATTCTCAATTGGTTATAAACCAAATTAATGAATTTTATCAAACCAGAGATGATAAATTGTGCCCATATAAAGCCTATGTTTTACAACTAATGTCTCTATTTGATCAAGTTACCTTGGAAGCTATTCCTCGAACTTGCAACCGTGCAACTGATGCTATGGCCATAGCTGCATCTCTTCTGCCCTTGGAGTTAGATGAAGAATATGCCACTATCATTATTCGTCGACTCTAGGAACCCGCTTCAAATAAGTCATGCTTAGAACCTTTGGATGTGTTTCTAATCAACGAGACTACTCCTAAACCTTGGTATACAGATATATTTGATTTTCTCCAAAATGGGACTTTCCTTGCCAATTCTAATAGAAACCAGCGTCGGTTATTACGTAGACGAGCAAGTCGATTTGTAATAATTGGCAATACTTTATATAGGAGATCTTTTGAAGGTATCCTATTAAGATGTTTGAATTTAGAAGAATCCAAATCAGCCTTGAGTGAAGCCCACGATGGATCTTATGGAGGACACTTTAGTGGTAGTGTCATTGCTAAAAAGCTCCTTAGGATAGGATACTTTTGGCCTACCATGGAGAATGATGCACATGATTATGTGTGCCATTGCGACAAGTGCCAGAAACATGCTCGACCTTGTCCATGCGCCTGCATAAGAACTGTAGGCTATTTCATCTCCTTGGCCCTTTTCAAAATGGGGTTTAGATATTATTGGCAAAATCAATCTTGTGTCATCTAATGGACACAAATTCATCATAACCGCCACTGAGTATTTCACGAAGTGGGTTGAAGCTATGCCTTTAGCTTCCTACACTGGCACCCAAGTATCTAAATTTATTTTTAATCAAATCATTTGTAGGTTCAAAATTCCTGCAAATATCATCTCTGATAATGGAACTTGTTTCAAAAATAAAGATGTTAAAAAATTATGCCAAAAATATAAGATTCAACATCGTTGGTCCACTCCCTATTATCCTCAGGGTAATGGTCAAGCAGAAGCATCTAACAAAACCTTAATAAAAATTCTCAAAATATTGGTCAATAAATCTGGCCGTGACTGGCACATTCAGTTATATCCAGCCTTGTGGGCCTATCGAACTAGTGTTCGAACCCCCACGGGAACTTCACCTTTTGTTTTGGTTTATGGTGCTAAAGCCATTTTTCCCTTTGAATTAGAAGTTCCTTCTTTGGCTCTACTACTTCAAGATACTGAAGTAGGAGATGAATATCAAGCTGGCAGACTCAGTTAGCTAGAACTCCTATATGAAAAACACATCAATGCTTTGGAGCATCTCCGTGCCTACCAAAACAAGCTTGAAAGATCATATGCTAAAAAAGTTCGTCATCGATCCTTTGAGATCGGCGACCTTGTTTTAAAATAAAATAAAAAAATACTAATGCAACTAAGGACCTTAAAGGTAAATTTGAGCCCAACTGGCTTGGAGCATACATTATCACTGCTAAATTTGAATCGGGAGCATACAAATTATCTACCTTAGATGGTAAAGAACTTAAAGAACCCATGAACATTTTGCATCTTAAATGTTACTATGTATAAATTTGGTCATTTCATCCTTGTATATATTTGTTTAAAATATTTCACAATCACTATTTTGTATTTCTTTCAAATTCAAAAACACCAAAAACATTCATAATCATCAAAATATTCAAAACTATTTGTTGTATTTATTTATGGCACTTGTTAATTCTTTCAAAAACAAAAAAATAATAATAAAAATAAAAAAAACACCAATATTCTTGACTCTTTCGAAACCAAAACAACATAAAGAAGAAAGAGAGAGTCAACATTATTAAAACTTCTCAAAAAAGTATTTATATATATCTTCTTACAAATGTTGCAGTTATATGTTTCAAATTATTTTGGATAAATTAGCATTTATTTGGAATCCCTCACTTTCACAAACACAAAATAAATATCTTGATTTTTATCTGACATGATTACTAATCTCTCTTATATCAAAGTTCACAAAATTCAATTAAATAAAGTTTGAGCACAAAGAATTGATCTTGTTATTTACTTAAACCAAGCACATCCTTTCACAATAAAATGATTATATTTGTAATATCCATGCTATGCTACATAGTAGAAGTGGTTTCTTGAGCGAAAAGTTTCCCCTGCTATCCTATCATGCACATGGTCTAGAATCTTTGAGAATTGGCAAAAGGACAAGCTCACCCCTACCTAGAATAAAAATCCCTTGCTCTATAGCTAATCCGAGCAAGTATCCCTAGCATAGAAAAAAAAAGAAGAAGAAAAGTTCAAGAAAAAGAGAAAAAGCAAAATATTATTTTTATCATTATAGCATTATCAAGCAGAAATACAAAAGAAAGCAAAATAAAGTAAAAGCAAAAGCAATAAAATCCCTTTCCCTACCCTTAGAAAAGAAAAGAAGGGTTGATGAGCTTGAATCCCTGGAATTCTCAATTATTGGAAAACTATGAGGTAAGCCCCATAACAGGTGGTTTGTGCCCAACCTGCTTGGCCTTGGGTAACTCCTAGTGTGGCGATATGTCTGTCACATTAGCGACCTTCTTTTGTACAGACCTATGTCTGCTTATGGATTAGCTAGCTCTTGATAATCCGACTTACATAGTAGTCTAGTATAGTTATATGCATCTACATCATGGTTAATGAACACTTATTTGGTTCATTCAAATCACTTGTATCATAGTACCTTGCTCAAACTGGTAAATGAACATAGCAATTGCACACACATTTTATATTTGAGAGATTTTGTGTATCATTATGATAAATCAAGATTGGAAATGAATTCACATATGCACATGGGATTCTTTATAAATCTAAATTTTGTTTTTAAAGTACTTTGAAATATTTTGCAAATTGTGTGGAATAATTCATTTTCTTCTTTAAAAGTACAGTTGTTTAGTATAAATACAACTACATGCATACTAGAAAACATCAAAAGTTCTTTCAAAAACCATACAATCAAAAATACATACATATATATTATTGACTTTCGCGACGATGGTATAGTTCCACAACCAAAATTGGAATTTTATGCCTAGCGCAAGTTCTTATCTTCATATTTTCTATTTATTAAAAATAAATCATGCAATAAAACTATCTCTTTTTGGATTTTGCGATGATGGTATAAGTCTATACCTACATATTCTATGCCTAGCGCAAACCATTGTAACAATTTTTATTCCCCATTTATTTAAAAATCATGAAAAACCATATGACTTAAATCATTCTATTATACAATTATGTTTTTGAAAAAAACGCATGCACATTATCACTATTTCATGTCATTATGTCAACCTTCAATTTTGCAATGATGGTATAATTCCTAGGGAATTATTCAAAAAATTTATCACACTTAGAAATTTATGCCTAGCAAAAATCATTTTAACATTATTTCATGCATATCATTTTTATGAAAATATGAAAACAAACCATCATCATCATCATTTGCATCATCACACCAAAGTCTTAAGATAGTCTCTTAGCACTCTTTTACTTTTTAACAATATTTCTATACTAGGATTAGCTTGACGACCGAGTGAGCGGTGACTCCATGAAATGGTCTATAATAGCAACAATGTCCTTTGAAATTATTGTTAGAAGTCTCTTTTTATCTTTTATCACATTACATCACAAACAACCAATTGTTACATCAGATTATTTCATTTAAATTTTACAGTGTGACATTCAAACCATAATATTTCCAACGACATAATTACATAAATCCTCAATCCAGTCATCAAATCAATCACATCAAAACATTAAAAGCATCATAAAAATCACAGAAGACAAGTCATATGATCAAAAATATCTCATCTCATATATATATCCACAATATATACATCATCTCAAAACTGGATTGGTATGCCACAATCTGTATCTCGGCATACTCAATCCTCTATCAAAAAAATAATACATACTATATGTCAATCTATACAATGCAATTAGTAGTAGCTAGCCTCGAGAACCCCTCAAGCTCTCAGCCTCATCTCCTCCCCCGCCCTAAGGTGGACGAGGTGGCCCCATCACAGTATGAGTGGTATTGCGAGTCCTAGTCGTCGATCAGGATGAAGTCCTAGACGACCCAATCCTGATCGGCTCTATGATGTTAGCCAAAAGTTGTAATCTATCCTCCTCTGGCACCATATGATAGTATAAGGTCTGATAGAAAGTTATTTGGGCAATAGCTCGTGTCAGCTCCCTAGTGCTCGCCCCTTCGCCCCGTGCTCTGAGGTGTTCAATCTCGTCTCTGAGCTGTGTAACCTCAGCTCGATGTCATGCAACCTCCTCTTGTAGGGTTTACACCCGTGCCTAGAGATGAACTGTATCCACTCAAAGAGTTGTTGTCTTGCTACTCTCCCTAGTGTCGACACCCTTTCCCTTGTCGAGTGATGGTGGCCTCTCTCTATGGAGAAGGGGGTCTCTCTGCCCTCCTCTCCCACTGTCGCGGGCTCTCCTATGCCTGTAGCCTCCTCAGATCTCTCTCACTATGACCCTGGGCTACCTCCATAGCCGCTTGGCATCGCCTCCCTATCCGATGCACAACTGCGTGTATCAGACCCTGAGCCCTCGTCATCCGAGGAGGGTGGATGCCTGCATACCAGGCATCGTAGCCATCGACTACCCCTGCATTGTACCCATCCACTGGATAAATGGGGGCATCGTTCGAGTCCTGACTCCAAAAGCGTTGCATTTATAGAGCCCCACTCACTATGGTGTTATCCTGAACAGTTCGAGAAAACTTGTAATCCTTGATAGATGGGATCCCTTGCTGTAGACCGAACTATCACAAAACTCGGTCATAGCGATGGAGTTCCACCTCTCTCCTCTCCATCTGGAGCTAGCAAAATCACCTGACACGAGCTAACTCTTGTCCATCCTCGGCCCACCCTGGGTGCTCTCGCCATGGCCTCTAGGTGATCTGGTCTAGGACAAGGTCATCCAGCAGTCTCCAGGACATCGATAGGTCAATCCACCGTTGTGACCCTCTCTGGAGCCACCAGTAGAAAACTCGGGGCCTCTCCCCATCAATCCCTATCAAAGGAAGCCCTATCGACCTCCGCACTATAATGTGCTCCCAGCACCAAACCTGTAGGAGCGATGTCATAACCAGACATCGGCCACATTTGTACACGACCCCATGCAGGATCCTGTAGAGTCAGCATAGAACAAAGCTGCCCCAAGAAAATATGTAACCATGGTCCCGCATGTCGTAGATCACAACTGCTAGCATCCATGGTACCCTACACCTACTCTAGTGGCATAGCAGAAGTCCACCAACCACTCTGGCCAAAATCTATGTTAGTCTAGATGCCCCAGGCATCTAACACAGTGCCTCGATCTCTACCCTTCTCTAGGGCGAAGCTCGGGTCACCACACAACCACATCATAGCATGGCCTTGATTGGCCGTAGGAGTGATCAACCATCCTTGTATAGGGATTCTCAGAATCCTCCATACATCCTCCAAAGTGGGAGCCATTTCCCCTATAGGTAGCCGAAAATAGGAAGAACCCGAATACCATCTCTCTACTAGGGCTGTTAGTAGCCCCATGTCTGTAGACACTTGTGGCATTTCTGCCACATGCAGTAAGCCAGCCTGTGCCAGCTAATCTCGCTCTATCTATGTTAGAGCGGCCAAGTCATCTCTCAACCCCCTGTATTTCCATTCCCTGCTCTTTAGTAATCCTCTCTACAACATAAACAACAAAACAATAACAATCATTAATAAAAAATCATTAATTAAAAATGCAAGTAAACTCAGTTCAATTTCATCAACTGATGATATCGTTCACTATTGGACGATATCGCCCCAAATTTGAGCATAATTGTCTTCGACTTCGCAAGTCGAAATCGTCTCTAATTTGATGAAATCGTCCCCCTTTCGCCGATTTCGCCCTTAGAAAAAATCGTCGAACTTGAGATGATTTCGTCGAAATCAGGACGATTTCATCCCGACGATGTCGACAGCCCAAAAACGGCCGCGATGCTCAAAAATTCATTTAAAATTCACCTAAAAAGCATGTAAATTCAAATTCAAGCATTCTAAGTTAAGTTTAGACTCTTACCCATAGCCCGTGCTGGACCTCTGTCGATCTGTGCATCGTCTCCACCATTTTTGCTTGCAGAGCTCTAAAACCAGAAAAATGAACGATAAAAATGAATTAGGGTTTTACCCTATTTTTCTTAATTTTATTCAAAACACAATTAAAAACATTTTTCAAATTTTGCTTTTTCGTGTTTTTACCTCAAATGTTCGATTTGGGTAAAAACACGGAGGGGGCACCATAGTAATCTATCGTACGATTCGACTAAGAATCATCGCCTAAAAATGGAAATAATTTTTGCTTTCTCATAGATCGAGAAGAACTCATCTTTAACGCATTTTCTTCAAAAAATTCGCTAAAGAGGGGGAAAAATGTAACACCCTAAAATTGGTGCAGTGAAATCTTAATAATTACAATTACTCTAGTAAATAATTTAAATTCAAATTTTAACCTCCCAAACCGCTCGTTAACCGTCGTGTAATCCGTTTCCCCCTTTCCCGTGCCATTTTTAGAGGTTGTTTTGACCGTTTGACAATATCGTCGCCGATCAGATGATATCACCTCAGATCTGACGATTTCGTTTGGACTATGACATCCAAACAATCTTGTCCCTAAACTGATTTTGCACAATTAGCTTCTGTTCCAACGGGTCTCTAATCCGGGCAAAAGCGTGTCTGCGCCATTAGAGACCCTCCCCCGTTGGAGATCTCCAAAATAGGGATGATCTCCAACCTCCTAACCTCCCTCCTAAGCCTATTTAATCCTAAGCCCTTCCCTTAGCACCCCCTTGGCTGAAATTCTCTGTAACTTGACTTCATACATGTTAAAACATCCTAAATTGATATTTGCATTAGTTCTATACCAATTTTGTTGCAGGTACCTTAGTGTTTTTCAGCCGAAGCAAGCTTACATCGTCGCAAATGATCCTGTTCAGATCGGAGGTGATCCTGTCGAATCAAAGATGATTTCATACCAATGCGAGATGATTTCGACTGCAGTCAACATTGAGGCAATCAGTGCCTAAAGTTTGCATTTCTTCATCTTTCAATCTACTGTTTTATGCTCTAATTAGCTAGTTTATTTAGTATTTTATGCTATTCTGCATTTTGGAGTTCACCCATCTAGATCAAATGCATAATTAAGTCATAATTGTGATTAAATTAGCATAATGCATTCATGTTTCTATTTTGAAGTTTTAGTTTGATATTATTGCTGTCATTTTACACTGTTTCCCTCTGTTAGAATAGTTGCATTTTCTATGTTTTGCACCTATTTCTCTGTTTGCAGGTCTCTCGATGAATTCGCTCGATGAATTCGTCAGATCTCAGATGATCTTGTCTGATCTCAGATGATCCTGTCAAATCAGAGGTGATCTTGACTGCTTCAAGAATCAGAATCTTCATCAAACATCCGGATCAGGTATTTTTCTTTTAGCATTCTTTAATTTTTTTGTTTTCTGTCTTAATACTATTTTTTGTATTCATTTAATTTGCATCTTCATATAGAATAGCTTAGACATATTTTGGAAAAACCTAGGGCTTGAATGCTTAAGGCTAAAATGAACACATAGAACACATTCCCAACCTAGGCATGGAAACTGCCATTAAATGTTTCCTAGTGAACCCACCATCCGTCGAAAAATCACCAATATACACCTCCCTCGAGAGGTGGGATCTTTGCAAGGCCTCTCAGTCTGAGGTACCACGCCATACTTTTCACATCCCCCTTCCGGGAATGGATCCTATAGCCTGAAGGTAAGGGTGTGAAAATTTTGGAGTGATACAGGCAGATTTATTTAAAATTATTTTTGAGGTTAAATGCTTCTTTGGAGATAAAAGGTTGATAGTGTGTGGTTGAGATTTTTGGCTTGATTTTTGAGTGAGATTTGCTTAGAAGCTATTATTCCTTGAGCATGGTTTAATTAATTTGGAGAAATAAGGTGTAAAAGGATATATTGTTTGTATGCTTTATATTTTTTGTAGTTGACTTCTAAGGATTGGAGTCATAAGGTGTTTTATGGAATAAATATTTTTGTGGTTACTTTTATGATCTAACCCTAACTTGGTGGCAAAGTTGAGGGTGGTGTTGGTAACAGGTTGAAGAACTATTTTCTTCTTCCTCAAAAAAAGGTATGGGAAATTTCTTTCATGTATATTTTTGATGGTGTATTTTCTGAAATTAAGTTTCGAGTGAAAAGGTTGTCTACTAGGTATTCTTGTTGGTGTAAATCCCATTTTTTGGATATTGAAGATTGTTTATGCATTAAAATCATTGATGAGTTTTTTTGGGTGAATGCATAATTCTGGTTGAGGAAGAGGAAGCATTTTTGCACTAGGGTTTATGTTAGTAAGTCTTGCTACTTGCATTGAGATGGTGAAACCCTTAGTTGGCTGTTTTGAGATTGATGGTTGAGTTGCTTCCATAGAGGTTGTTTTGATAAAGTTAATGCTTTACTTGATACATGATTTGGGCTTACTCCATTGAGATTGATTTGAGCAAGTTATTCTTTGCATTGGTGATTTATGTTGGTGGTTGTTTTGTTCAAATACCTTTGGAGGGAAAAAGATGTCTACTAGTTTCCTTTTCATGTAGTGATTGGTTGAATGCTTCAAGGTTAATGTTGAGTTGAATGATATTGGTTAAACCTTGTCTATAAGCATTGTTGTTAAAGCCCTAATTGGTTGAGCAAAGATATTAGTTGTGGAAAGAACATGAGTATCATTGTTATATGAGATATTGCATGGTTGGAAATTGTTGGGTTGTGTTTCATGTTCTTGAGAAAAGCATACTACATCTATATTATTATTTTGAGATTGAGATTGAGTTGATATTGATATTGGGAGTTAAGTATAGAACATATTGAGTCTCTAAAAATTCTCTTTATGTTTCTATGAGATCTGAGATTGAGATTGGGTGTTAAGTATAGAACATATTGAGTCTCTAAAAATTCTCTTTATGCTTCTATGAGGTTGATGAATCACATTGGGTCTCTAAAAATTCTCTTTGTGGGTTCATGCTAAGCAAGTTTTTCATGATGAACTTGTGAGCTGATTTGGACAAGTTCTAGTGAAGACTTGTGAGATGATTTGGACAGGTTCTAGTGAGGACTTGTGAGCTGATTTGGACAGGTTCTAGGGAGGACTTGTGAGCTGATTTGGATAGGTCCTAGCAGAGGACTTGAGGATAGAGTTGAAGTGGTTCTTTAAGAAGAACCTGAGGACAGTTTTGACAAGTCTTTGAGAAGGCTTGTGTGCAGTAGAGATTGATTTGTTCAAAGCTTTATGAGTTGATCTTGGGATAGATCTGATAGAGTGAGGAAGACTTGTGCTGGACCGACTGACTGTGTTTAGTACAGGTTGATGAGTTGCTATGGAGGTGATCAGTGAGGACAGAGGTCTCTTGAGGCTGAGCATTGAGGACAGGAGGTCTTCTGTGGAAAGGAGTTCCATATGCTAGCAGAATAAGAGGTAGGTGATCTTCTGAAGTATCATTTCTAGAGCTGAGGGGAAGGATTCTCCTTTGGGCAGGAGGCTCATAAATTTGTGAGGAGGGGAAGGATTCTCCTTTGGGTAGAGGCTCATAAATACTTGAGTAGGGGAAGGTTTCTCCTTTGGGCTGAGGCTCATAAACATTGTAATTGGGAAGGATTCCCAAAGAACTTTGAGAAAGCTTTTAGAGAAAATATTTGAGTGGACGTAGCCCACCTTGGGTGAACCACGTTAAAATGGGTCTTCATTGTGTGATGTTTTCTATGATGATTAATGCTATGATGATGCCACTACTATCTAAAGTAAAAATTGATAAATGGTTAAGTCTTATACTGTTCACCCCCCTCTCAGTATAAGTCTATGTTCTTCATGAATCAATTGCATGAAATGAAACAAGATAGCATGAAAATGATCCATTGATGTCCTACTTGCTATGATGAAGTAAAATTATTATAATCCCTAATTAATCTAGTCAGAGTCTCTAAACTACTAAATAAACCATTAAAATGACTAATCTAACCTAATTAAGCATATTGAAACATAAATAGTAAGGAGATCTGTCACCTGTTATAAACCACAGCTCTGATAAGTGGTCTACACTGTACACCACGATCATAAATAGTGGTAAGAAATCAAATGGTTTTTCTCTCCAAATATAGGGTTGTGGGCTTGATCCTCCTTGTCAAATTGATGATAAAGGGTCACCTAGGTGTCCTCTTACTAGATTAGAAGTTGAATTTCATAATTGGGCCTTAGTTTTCTTTAATTAGCATTTCTTGGTGTTCTAGCTCCTTAGAGTATCCATGGCATGAATTTTCATGATTCTTGATGAATTGATGATTGATTGGAAACAAATATCTCTTAGTACACTTAGGTGAGTCTACAATTTGGTAGGGCTTCACTGCTTTAATCTCCAATTCTCTCTCATAATTTGCCCTAATTTGAAGGGGTACTTATAGGACTACCCAAGGGCTAGGGTTGGCTTCATGGAGAAGCCAATATCAAGAAGAGGTAATTGGGATAGTTGGATTAGGAGCCTCTAGAATATTTCATCCTTCAACTACCTTCTTCTATATCAGATGGTTGTTCAAAATGATTTGGATCAGATGAAGGCCAACTAAAATTTAGTTTAGATCATAGGTCATAGCTATGGCCTAGACTGTAGACCACAAGTGTAGTTTATACTGTAGACTGTAGGTATCAACTATGGTTCAGATTGATTAGGCCAAAGACCCAAATTAAGTGGTTAGAACCACTGCTCTATATTGGAGTCTATACAATATCTTCCATATGGTCTTGTAGCATGTCCATATGAGTATTCACCCTTGACATGAAATATTCTAGGTGTCTATAGATACCCCTTTTGAGATGCATTGTGAGATCAAACAATGCTAAGAAAAAATAGACCTCCTAAAATGATGCCAAAGGTTCCATGATGATCATTGACCTGATCAACATTAGATGCCCTAGGTCTTGTAAAAGGATGCACATCCTAGAATAATTACTTCCAACTAGGTGAAAGGCTTAAATTTGTAAGAGTTTGCACTCATCATAAGACATTCAGGTATCTTTGGTGCTACAATAGGAGTTAGGCCTATATAACCGAAATGATGATAGTTATAAACTAACTGTCATATTTGCTATTTTCCCCAAGCAAAGGGGTAAGCTTATGATAGTTGTTTATAATGATTCATAAGATGAACATAATTTTAACAAGATCAAGGGATCTATGATTTTAGGGATATTCTATTGACTTTGATTATGATTATGATATTATGACTACCCCCTCAAGCGATGAGTCAATGAGGGTAATGACAATGAAATAAAGCAATGAGGTCACTTGACCACAATGAAGGAATTGTACAAACTTATATTTGAGTATTTTAATTACTTGGCTAGGCCTAGTTCAGTGAATAATTGCAACTATTAATAGTTATTGCACATTCCTATCCCATGGAGCAGTCAAGCTACAAAAGCCTTCTTAGGAAATCAAAATAATACAATGCCAATTATATTTGTGTTGAATCAATTTGTCGATGATCTACTGAAAATATGTCATAGAAGAAATGACATGAAATGCCTCATTCCCATGGAGTGGTCTAGCCTTGAAGGCCTTCTTTAGGATTGAAAATAAGCATATCAAATCAACGATGACACTTTTTCCCTAAATGTCCTTATGGTTATTTACTCATCTCATCGGATTGCATGGAGCATCAATCACTACAATTGTCGTGTGTATAGGTTAAATTACTGAATACGAGGTGCATTTAGATTTTAATTATTTGAAACTTTTTTGTTGTTTATTTGGATTTTTAATTGATTGTGGTGCTTGAGAATCACCAAATTTGTTAAATTGATTCCTCTTATTGAGATTCTGATCCATTAGGAATAATTAATTTACCATTTAAAACATTTCCATGATGGAATTTTGGTGCATTTAATGCCAATTTCAAACCGTACGTATGGTCTACGGTTGGAAATTTCAAATTTGGGAATCACATCTTAGACCTGCAATCACAAAACCCTAATTTTGGGACTATGATTTTAAGTTGTGATTTGACAAAATTAGAAAAGGGTATTTAAATTTTCCCATTTTTCAAAATTCTCATTATTCCTTGAAAGCAATTCGTAACTGGAGAGCTCTGAGAGGTGAGGCTTTGAATAGTGAACAATCTAGGGATTCAAGTTCTCACCTTGTTTTTTATAAATCTCATATGTATTGATAAAAATCACTATTTTTCATGTTTTACTCTGAGTGATAAAAATCACTGTTTCTCACATTTTACTTAAGGGATTTGTATAGTGCTTTTGATTCACTATATCACTTTAGATTTGAAATTTGAATTTTGGGTTTGAGATTTAAACTTTGTATCTATGTACGAGTAGGGGAAATTCATGTCCTTTTGACAAAGTTCACCACTCTAGACTAAACTATTTGTAAGATAAACAGGTAATAAAACCCTTCTCTCTAAATACCTAGGACCACTTTCGTAGCTTTCATCCTCCCTTAGTAGGATTTTAAATGTTTCAATTAGTGATGGGATCCTAATATGCCAAACACTATCACAACTAGTGACCTCACATACAAAATCAAAAGAAGATTTCTACGACATCTGATAAACCCACTAGGTATGGCTAAGTGACTGGAAAACTTTGGTATATATACATACATATTTCATAGCAACAGGTGTTGTGTTGAAAAACACATTTACTCACATGAATTATGGATTATAAAAAATGTAGAGGTGCATTATTAAAATACAAATGTGGTGTCATTTGTAAAATCGATAAACACAACTCATCCTATTGTAGAATGCAATGGATGAAGAATACCTACATGCAATGTAATGCAGTGAATGCATGTGTGAATGCCAATGAACATGCATAATGCAAATGCAAATGTTTTTGGATTTTATGCTTTACCATTTTTTTTATTTTATTGATTTTATAATTTTTATTGATTTTGAGCCTTTATATTTGGCCAAACAGTGAGTACATGCCTTTGGAGCCTTTAAATTAACCAAGCAAATTTTAATAAAATCCTTGGAGATTTTTAGGATGACCGAGCAATTTTAAGCAAACCCTCAGAGCCTTTTCGGATTGACCTTTGAAATACCTTTGGAGATTTTTGATTGACCAAATTACTTGCAAGAGATCTTGGAGCCTTTTAGGATGATCGAATGGTTTTAAGCAAACCCTTGAGGCATTTGGACTAACCAAGTGGTTTCTCAAAAACCCTTGGTGCCTTTTTAGGATGATCGAGTGGTTATAAGAAAACCCTCAGAGCCTTTAACTAACATGACCAAGCGATTTTAGGAACCCTTGGAGACTTTTGCTATGCTCTCAAGCATAAAATTCCTTACGATGTATGACGTTGGTTCAGGCTCCTCAACACCCCTAAGCAACATTAGGTGATAAGTATTCAAACCAATATTTTCAGATATGATATAAGGTCCTAGCCAATTAGTCATAAATTTGTCTTGCATATCGGGTGGCAAATTAGAGTTTTGTTGGTTCTCTTTGAGCACAAGATCCCCAAATTCAAAGTCTCTCTGATGGAATTTGATATTATAAGCTCATTTTAGTTGCTCTTGATAAACACAAAGATGCTCCAAGGCATTCATGTGACATTCATAAAGTAGCATCGATTGATCTAGTCGAGATTGTCATGCGATGTCGTCATCGATGAACTCTTTCAATGCGATGCGCAGCATTGGAATTTCTAACTCTAAGAGCATAATGGCCTTAGTGCCATATACTAGTGAAAATGGTGTTGCCCTAGTGGGCATCCAAATGCTAGTCCTGTAAGCCCATAATGCAAGGGATAGCTGGATATGACAATATTTGTGGTTTTCTTGGACTATATTTTTCAATATGGCCACCACTATCTTGTTTGAGGCCTTAGCTTACTCGTTTGCTTGAGGATAATATGGAGTTGCAAAAATGTGCTTGATTCTATATTTATATGTCAAAGATCTCATAGTTTTGTTATTAAATGATGTTCCATTATTCGAAATTATTTTGTATGGAATCCCAAAATGACTTATGATATGCTCTAGTATAAATTCATCTATACGAGCTCCAATTGTCATGATTAAGGGTATTGTTTCCACCCACTTTGTGAAATAATCAGTAGCCATGATAATAAATGTATGTCAGCTTGTTGATGGAGGAGAGATCTTGCCTATAAGATCTAATCCCCACTGATAAAATGACCAAGCCACTTGGATGGGCTGTAAGGCCTATGATGGCAAGTGCATAAGATTAGCATGATGATGATATTTGACACATTTCTTGATATACACATTGAAATCCTTCTCCATAGTGGGCCAATAGTAACCCATTCAAAGGATGTGCTTGATGATGGCCATGCCACTGAAATGGCCATCACACGTATCATCATGAGCTTGAGAAATCGCCCAAGATGACTCTTGGGGCTCTTGAAAATTAAGGAGAACTCCATCGTAACCTCATCGGTACAAAATGTATCCTAGCAAGACATATTTAGTCATTTTTTTTTTAATGTACATTTTACGGCATGCGAAAATCCCTCTAGGATTATACCAAGTTTTAAGAAGTCTTGGATTTACGACATCCAACTCTGACAAGCCTCAGCTTCAACTACCAAGATGACTTTCTCCCCATGCATATTTACTTTTGCAAATGCATACTGGTAAACGACCTTGTGGTGAATGGTAGTACCACTACTCGTAAGACTCTGAGAGATTAATGACCCCCAGAGTGCCTTCTTTATAAAGTCTTCAGCTCTGTAGAACCACTCAAATTTTGGTTCCATGCTAATCATGTTGATTGATTCTTTATTATCAAAGGCTACATGCTCTACTGTAGGATGTGAGAGTATCTTGACATGGATGGTAGTGAAATATATAGACAGATCCTGAGGGATTAAGGATCCCAAATATACCATGGTGTTTGTAAATCTATTTGATGAATGAGAGGTTGCCTTGATTTCATATGATTTCAACTTAGCAAAATATGTAGAAAACAAATCTTTATAGGCTTTAAGTATGGGACATCGATACTAAAAGAGCCCCTTAAATTGGTTGACTATGAGAAAGGAGTCACCAAATATGTTTAGTCTTTTAAAATTCATGGTGATGGCTATGTGGAGGTCTAGTAGTAGGGCTTCGTATTTAGTGTTGTTGTTGGTGTACGAAAATTCTAATTTAAATGAAAAGGACATTGGAGCTCCTTGTAGCATGAAAAATACTATTCCTACACCACCCCCTTGCTCGCACTTCGAATCATCAAAGAATAGAGTCATGTTAGCATTATTCTCTTATTATTTAGGTTTGGGAGCTTCGAATATGACAAAGATTGCATCATCCAAAATCTTAATGGTCAGAGATATACTATTTAATAGTGGTGCCTTAACCAGATGATTAGCTATGACTTATCCCTTAATGGATTTTTGGCTTATGAATTCCAAATTGAATTCTATCAGTAGCATGATCCACTTTGAAGTACGTGTATTATGATACGTCTTACTCATCATGTACTACAAAGGATTTTTTTTTATATTACATATGTCGTATGACTTAGCATATAGTGTCACAATTTTTTGGTAGTGAACACTACTGCTAAACACATTTTCTCCAAATATGCATACCCTAGCTCATAACTCACCAAGGTTTGGCTAATATAATATATGGCTTGTTATTTACCTTGCACATTCTTTTGGGCTAACATGGTCCCTAATGCAAAGTCGGTCACCGATATATATAGCAAAAAATGCACATCTGGCCTTGGTGGAGCTAGCATTGGTGGTGTCGCTAGGTATTGCTTTATTTCAGTGAAAGCTACTTGGTAGTCCTCGTACCAATTAAATGGGACCCCCTTATGTAGCAATCGATTCATGGGTTGATATTTATCTGATAACTGAGTGATGAATCACTTTATTGATGCTACTTTTCCCTGAAGGCTCCTTAATTCTTTAATATTGGAGGAAGGACGCATCTCCAATATAGCCTTAACCTTCACTGGATCGAATTTTATGCCTCATTTAAAAATGATGAATTCGAAGTGTTTACCAAAATTTATGCCAGATATGCACTTCTTAGGATTCAACCTAATATTATGCTCTAATAGGTGATCGAAGACCTTCCTCAAGACCTCTACATGCTCTTCCCATAGCAATGACTTGGCCAACAAGTCATCAATATAATCTTCTATAATATTGTACATGTAGTCATGAAAAACGTATGTCATGGCCCGCTGATATGTGGCACCAGTGTTTTTGAGGCAAAATGGTATAACTTTATAGCAAAATGTCCCCCATGGTGTTTTAAACATGGTTTTATGCTGGTCTTCAAGTTTAATCCAAATTTGATTGTAACAAAAAAATTTGTCCATCAGGGAGAGTATCTCATGAACTATAGTTGCATCCAAAAGAGCATAAATATTCAACAATAGAAAGAATACTTGGGTGTTGTCTTATTCAGGTCTCTGAAATCTGTAAAAATACAGATCCTTACATCAGGTTTTCCTATGGGCACCACATTGGATACCCACTCTGGATAGTTGATGGATATTACAAAATATATGTTCAAAAACTTTTGTAGCTCATATTTCACCTTAATCCTACTGTTGGATGAATCTTTCTAAGATTCTGCTTGACCTACTTCTTCGTTAGATCTAGTGAAAGGTTATGAGTAACCAATTTTAGGTCTAGACCTAGCATATCTTTGTATGTCCAAGATAAAATATTAGGTCTCTCTTTCAGTAGAGAGATTATGGTGGCATGTTCATTTGGAGTGAGACTCTCTCTAAATTTAACCTTCCTTTAAATAGTGGGATCATTGCTGATATCCACATCGAAGTTTTCCTCTACCGACATGTGTGATCCCTCCTCAAGCAGATGAGGCATAGGAATCAAATGGAATTCATCAGCCAGGTTGATAGGTTCCACATTGGAAGAACCCTCAGCATGATATACATCATAAGCACAACCTAGCACAAAATGAAGTGGTTGCAGCATTTCTTCATTAGGGAAGAAATCTTCAGGCTCAACAGGTGAGTCAACGTGATCCCAATCAATAAAATATACATTTAAATGCAATGGTTTGGATGGATCAGCTGGATTGTGGAGTGGAGTGGTAAAATAAATGGAGACCATATTTATGGAATGGAATTAATATCTAGGACCACACAAATAAACCTCTACATCATCGATGCAGCTCTCATACTCGATATCTAGCTCTAATGGCATGAGCATAAATGGGTCCTCTCTATGAGAACTATGGACGACTGGATCCTATCTATGCACTGGTTGCAATATGGTATAATTCATCTCAAGGAGCTCCATGTAGGTAGGTGGATAGGGAAATAACATGTGATAGATCACATTAAATTTTGGTGGTATTCCTTTAATGTGAGGGTTGATATCAATCTATCTTTGCATGTCTTCAGCTATATAAGGTGTATTGTAGTGACGTAGGTAGGGAGGTCCTAGATAGGCTCTCTCAGTTTCATCCTTTTTATCACTATAATAATACAATCCTTCATTTACCCCTAAAAGTGGAGGATGCTCTATCAGGTGCGGTCCCATTAATCTCACTTCCTAGTCACTGTCATCAATATTTGGAAAAATTAGATAAGTATTCCGTATGCATGACGTCAACGAGAAAATTGGCTCTGCTTCTTCCCCCAAATGATCAATGTTGGGAAGAATATCCTTAGTAACATGTACTAACTCTATAGGAAATAGGTGATATGCATATAAAGACCTTAAATAGCCCCCCTCAGCTTCATCCTTATATTTATAATCATTTGAGGATTCACTGTTGTCATCATAACTTGTTCCACTTATCTCGGAGGTATACTCCTCTCCATCATTGTTGTAGAGATATCCTGACTCGAGATAACCTAAAACTATGGGGTTCTACCCCTACACACTTGTAATACAATAGTGGAGTATTATTTATGAGGAGGTGTTCTCCAAAGGTAAGAATGATACCTACGTTGAATCTACCAAATTGAACAATCTTCTAACTTCCCGAATGACCCTTGTACAATCTATCAATTGCTTGTACGAACCTCAAATACATACACTGTACAATCTTAGATCATACAGTGACCAAGATGGTATGATATTGCACTCAGTAAAACTGAAATATGCTATTTTGGAGGTTGTCGTACATAGTTTTGTAATTGTTCAAACTGACTTACCAAAACTGCCAAATTGGGTACGTTCCTATCAATTGCCTATTTTACCAAATCGGGTAATAACTCTTTGTATGATTTGTATGATGTACGATGTACAATATATACGATCCAAAGGTACAACAAGATGTTAATTAATATACTCTTCTACTCCAATCTCTCTCTGAGATATTTTGTAAAGGTTTAATAGCCTAAACAAGATAGTTTCATTCACAAGCAAAACATCCTATTTGGACTAGTGAGAGATTCCATCCAATTAATTATGCTAGAAATTGTACAGTCTGTTTCAGTATGTCTTTGCCAACATTATCATATTCCTAGATTATTCTCCATGATTATACCAATAATAATATTCTCATAATATGCAACAAAGCCTGTAACTAGCATATAATAGTAAGGAAGAAACTCAATTACACAATGATCATCCATAATGCATCAATCATACACAATAGGATCATACACTTTCATCCATAATGTCTGTTATTCTCATTAATGGTTATCAACTTAGTTACAATGTGGAAAAATCTCTCATAGTAATTGCAATAACTCAAAAATATGTCTATCTCTCTACTCTAGCAACTAATAACCAGTAAAATAGTAGCCAGCCCTAAAAATTCAAAAATAGGGCCTTATATAATGTTTCCAAGGCCATTCCAAAGTGGTTCATGAGATAATCCATTATTCACAATTACCCATCTACAACTGAATACATTATTTTTTCAATTTCCTAAGTTTACACCTTAGGTTAGCAAATCCATGTGATATTTCATCCCGAAATTACATTTCCTTTTCATTTGAGTGAATTTTGGTGTGCCTTGTACAATTTACCACTACTCTGTATGGTTTTCCACTTTAGTTGTATGATCCCTGTATGATTTTCTCCCACTGTACGATTTCCCAAAACTTGAGAAAATCATCCCAAAACTGTCAAAATTTAGTAAATCACCTTTTCTTCTTCTGGGAGGTGGATTTGCTGCCTACATCTACCCTCCCCTTTATTTTAGTTGGCATCCTCGATGACTCATTCTGCTTATTTTTTTGGGTTTGCATTCTCATATTTTACTGTAATAGCCCTATCTAAGCCAATGGGTAAAGTTCCACTAGTTCTTCTTCTATTATTTCCTCCCTAGCATCCTCTAGAATTTCCATCTCAAATGTGTCCACTGTATCTTTTTTGCGTACTGCAAACTTTACCCTTCTCCATCCTTCCAACTATTGAGGTAGTTCCCTATGCTCTATTTGTGGGTACCTCTTATTTTAATCTCTTGGTAATAGTGCTCTATTTTGATAGACTTCTATGGCTGGAGGGATCCACTATTCTCCCTCTCTTACGGTCCTATCAACCCGTCTAATATGTACTTGCACCCTTCTTCTTTCATCTGGTCTAGGTGCCAACTCCTATTGTTCAATTATTGGCTACCTCTCCTCCATTTTGGAAAATAGTCTTACGAGTCCCATATTCAGCTCCTCCTATAGTAGACCTGGCTCACAATGAGCCTCATTTTGAGTGTCTTCTCTTCTTCTTCATTCAATATCTTCTAAAGCAATGAATAAACATTGTACTTTGTAAGGCTTCAAATTTGAACCATTTACAGTGTTGGGTACCTCTGTTCCATTCAGGTTCTACAACCTGACCACTCCATTATCCAATACTTCAGTCACTTTATAAGATCCAAGCCATAATATCTTTAGTTTACCTAGCTTGATCTCCTATTTCCCATTAAATTTAAGAACCAAGTCCCATGGAATAAGTTCCAACTTCCTCAAATCCTTGTCATGCCACAAATTTCATCTATTCTGGGCTATCTCAATCACCCACTGTACCATTAATCTTCTTTCATCTAGTTTGATCAACATCATCAGTCGTTCCTCCAAACTTTCTTGATTTCCCAAGTGGTGCTCTACTACAACTCTCAAACTTGGTATCAAAAACTTTACTGGCACCACCACTTCTTGACCATACATAAATTGGAAAGGGGTATGTTCCATTGTTGGTTTAAAATTTGTTCTATATGCCCATAAAATGAATGGTAACCTTTCCTCCCAGTCTGCTCCTTCTATCCCATAGGTATTATACAGAGTTAATACTAAGACTTTATTAGTCACTTCTACCTATCCATTCACTCTCGGGTAATGCGGACTAGATAGGGAGTGTAAAATATTAAAATTTGTCGTCAGTGTCTTGATAATCTCATTAATGAAGTGTCCTCCACGATCACTCATTATACATAGTAGAACATCGAATATTGTGATTACCTACTCATACAAAAATCATGATGTACTTTTAGCAAAATTATTAGGTAATACTATTGCTTCTACCCATTTTTTGAGGTATTCTGTTGCCACTATGATATATCTACATTTCTATCTTTGAGATGTCTTAAATGGTCCCACAAAGTCTAAGCCCCAATTTTTGAACAAATCATGTGACTGTGATGGATGTAAGGGCATAAAGTTCTTCTTAACCGGTTTACCTGCTCTTTGGCAAGTATCACAAGCTTTCATGTGTTCTTTTGCATCATTGTACAATATGGGCCACCATAGACTGGCTAACAATATTTTTTATGCAGTCACATCTGGTCCCATGTGTCCCCCTGCTAAGCTTGAAAGGGCTTCCTTCAATATCATCTTAACTTCTTCCTCCATTACACATCTCCTCAAGATACCATCACTTCCTATATTGTATAGTAATCCTGCTATTATCTGGAAAGGTACTTAATTCATAATTATTCTCTTATTTTTAGTTGTCATCATCTTTTGTGGCAACTCCCCTATGGATAGGTACTGGCCAACCAACTTGTACCATTATGATACAACATTGATGGCAAATAACTGTGCATCTAGAAATTCATTGGGAACTCTTGTTCCTGCTGGCTCCCTTGATTGTATTTGAGACAACTAGTATGCAATCACATGCTTCTTTCTAGGTCTCATCACAACTCGGAAAACAAACTCTTGGAGCGTAATGAGCCACCTACTAACTCGTCCTTGTATCAATGGTTTGTTTATTAAGTACAACGATACCTAATGATCGACATAAAATGCAAAAGTGTTTACCAATAGGTAATGCCTAAACTTTTGAACTGCATATACCATCCCCAAGGCTTCCCTTTCTATTTTACTATAATTTATTTTTGGCCTTGACAACATACGACTAGCAAAGAAAATTGGTTGATCTAACTTAAACTATCCTTCTTATGCCAACACACATCCAATTACAAAGTTTGAGGTATCGACATGGACTTGGAATTTCTTATCCCAACTTGGAAACACCAAAATCAGACTGCTTACCAACTTAGCATTCAACTCATTAAAGGCTCCTTGGTGCTCCTCTATCCATATGAAAGGAATATTATTTTTCATCAAAGAATCTAACGGGTAGGATACATGTGCATAATTTTTGATAAACCTTTGGTAATATCCTATTAACCCAAGGAATTTTTTGAGTGAAATCACGTCAAAGGGTTCTTCCATGTATAATATTACCCAAATTTTATCCAGATCTATCTTCAATCCTTCATTGCACATAATATTTCCTAACAATTTTCCATATGGTAGCAACAAAAAACACTTTGTTGGGTTCAATGATATCTATGCATTTTTGCACCTGCTCATACATTCACTAAGAGCTGGAAGATGCTCCTTGATCTTCCTATAAATGGACCAATCATCCAAAAATGCTTTGAAATTCCCTATCGCTAATTGGTCAAATATATATAGTATGATGCACTAAAAGTATCTAGGGCGTTATAGAACCCAAATGGCATTCAATTATACACGTAGATGCCATTCTACATAATAAATGTGGTCTTCATCTTATCCTCCTTAGCGATGCTGATCTGATTGTATCCTAAGAATCCATCCAAAAATGAATAGATCTCATGTCCTACAACTTCTTCCAATATAGAATCTATGAATGGAATAGGAAAGGGATCCTTAATGGTCACTGTTTTTAGACTCCCGAAGTCTACGCATATCCTTATATTATAAAATTCCTTTTTCAAGGTGATTACTATAGGTGAAACCCATTCACTATTTTTCACCCTGAATATAATTCCTACTTCCAACATCTTTTCTATCTCCGTATTCACCAATGTTGCATACTTGGGATTCAATCTATATGGCCTCCTCCTAACAGGTTGAGCACCAGGTATTAGTGTAATCTTATGGACACATAACTTATGTGGGATTCCTTTCAAATCTTTATAAGTCCATGCGAAGACATCCTTGTACTCCAAGAATATCTTGAAAGCTGCTACCTTCAATACGGGATTCCAATCATTGCCATAGTGGACTATTCTAGGTTCTTCCACCATTCCTAGATTGATATCCACTATCTTATTTCCTTCATACTTTATATTTTTTGGCTCACTCATAGCTTTCATTACATTCTTTGGATGTTCCAGTCTTGTATCAATCTCTGCATCTCCTAATATATACTTCGCAAAGATTTTTGGAAATGTCCACTTCTCCTCCATTTTCTTCTTAGTTTATTTACTGACTTTAAGTTTGTCTTGCTTTTCATTGATCTCTTCTGACTCAATACTGAGGCAATTGGGCTGAAACATCTCATAATAATCCATTTTTCAATGAATAATTATACTATCAAATCGAGATTCATCCTCGCTACATTCATCTATGTACAACATTCCCTCTCCATCAAGTTTGTGTCCTTCATCCTCTGATGAGTTTTTTGTTTCGTCAGTTGTAGCTACATCCTCACTAACTATTTGATTAGCTAAATTGATCATGTATTTATGTTGTCCTTTCTTGAAGGTGACTGATTCTTTCCCAAATTGTGATTAACTTTGGTCACTCATACCCATCCTCTCCCTAAGAGAGCATCGTATATAGGTTTCTGCATTGAAATCACAACAAATTCCAAGAAAAATTCTTGCTTTGCTATCATAACTTGTGTAATCAAAACTCCTTTGATGTTAATATCATTTTTGTCATCCCCATATATTCGAAAGCTCGATGCCCATAGGTATGGAGCACCTAGTTCTAGCCAAGTTATTTTTGGTAGCACATTAACATTGGAACCTCTATCCATAATCACTTGTGTCAATTTGTGCCCCAAAATCTCCATATGCATTAATGCAGACTTCTTTCCCACATCAATCATTAATATAGTAGGATTCATAAACAGGTATTTTCATCCTTCCTCTAAAATTGGTTGGCTCTCTACTTCCATCACCTTCTGTGGTTGCATTTCCTCCACAATTGCTTTCTACAATTCTGGGATAGCTTTGAATAAGTCAGATACTTTATGTTCCACTATGGTATCCAACATCTGTGCTGCAAGGCTCTGCACAACTATCTCCTATTCTGATGGTTTTCATAATTCCCTTCGAATTCTCGACTCTCCTTGCTTAGTTTTCTCAATTTCTTCTTGTAATATTTTATTTGCTGCTTGCCAGCGTTGCTTCTCTTTTGCTAGCTCTAGATACTTATCCTTTTTAGCCTGATTCCTCATCACAACTAACACTTCCTAAGTTTTGTTTTTAACTTGAGGAATTTCAATGTCCAAATAAATCACATTCTACGGGTTTCTTGAACTCACCTACTTTGGACAATTCTCTTCCTTTTGGTTCCCCGTACCACACCATATACACATGTGTGTAGTGCTTGTTTGTAGTGCTCCTTATGTAAGAGATGCAGAATAATTATTTGTAAAATGTCCCCACTCTTGGTAATTACGACATTGTATGATTGGTCTACCTTTCGATTCATATTTTAAGAGACTTTGTCCTCCTTGTAGATTACCTTGATTATGTCTACCACCTCTTTTGCTATTTTTGTAACCACCACTCGTTGCTTGTTGGCCACTCCCTTGGGCTTGTGGTTTTTGTTCCTAATCCTAGATTGATAGTATCTATGGATGGGTTCTTGCATTATAGGGATAGAGCATTACCTCATGCCCCATCACATTACAAATATGGCAATAGTCATTATTTAAAAACTTCATATTTGTATGTCCCTCGCTCTTGCATTCATTACACCACAAATCATTCCTATCCAGTTTGATCTTTTTCTCCTTAACCATTTTATCAAACTCCTTGCGAAATGATACAACCATCCTTTGGATAGTGTCTTCTTCTTCACTATATGAATCTTTTGACTTGGGATGAGACAAGATTCCTATGTACATATATTTTTATTTGCTCTCAAAGTTATTTGCGTGTTTCAATGCTTCTTCATATGTGTTAGATGGTACTCCCTTCATATTTTTCTTATATTTTGGTAGTAACCCATCTATGAACCATCGTTTTATCAACACATATACCAAGGGCATCTGCATCTTATAGACTAATTGCTTTAGTCAATGGTTGTAGGATTTTATATCCTCATCTGCTTTCTATTTTGTTACGCAAATCTTGATGACTATGTCTCCATAATCTTTCAAGGATCAAAATTCCTCAATGAATTTCTCCTTTATCTGATTCCAATTCTGAAAATCAACATTATTTTCTCTTTAGGTACCAGTCTATTGTCAATCCCCTCAAGGTGGTATGAAAGAGGACTACCCAATTATCCAGTATATCTACACCATTTTCTCTCCAAATGGTTATGCAAGTTCCTACATGTCGTGTGGGGTCTTCCTTACCCTCACCTAAAAATGGTGGACATATTTGTTTGGCTACTCTGTTAGCCATCTTAGGAGAGTCGTCATTCTCACTTGAGGTGTCCCACAAAATATCTATCAGATTAATCCTTAGGTGTGTCCTACTTCCATTATCATCAAAAGTATCAATTCGAGGTATCTTATTCTATCCCATAACTTGGTGACAAAATTCTCATGCATCCTAAATCTACAACCTTATTTGCTGGTGCGATGGAGATTGTCTTGGTCTATCCTCCTGAGTCCCCATGTCCTATTACCTTGGTGTCTAACTCCCATCCTTTGAACTCTATCACAACCTTGTTGCTTCTTCCTGAGGTCTTACCATACACTCTCCATCATCATGCACTTTCTCTTTGTCACCCATATCCTCTATGATTGGTGGGTCTTCCTCCTCATCTTCTGTCTCAATCAATGTCTCGAAGTCTCCCTTTTTGGAAGTCCAAACTTGCTCTATCTTTTGTTCATGCATACTTTGATCTAAGTCACTCATGTTTCCTCTTTGATAAATCCTTATGCTCCTTCTTACTATAATGTTCTCTCATGGTTCTCTTCTCCCACGACTTCGTGTACTGGTGTCCGTCATAAAAAATCACCTCTAATTTTTTAGTCAAATTCAACCCATTTTAAAAAAAATGCTAGATTCGATAAGGCAACAATATTAAATGTAACAAATGATGGAGTATTACCAGTGAGTATTATTCTCTAGAGGTAATAATGATACCTAGGTTGAATCTACCAAATCGAATAGTCTTCTAACTTTTTGAATGACCCTTGTACGATCTATCAATTGCTTGTACAGACATCAAATACATACGCTATACGATCTCAGATTATACAGTGATCAATATGGTATGATCTTGCACTTAGCAAAACTAACAGATGCTATTTTGGAGGCTATTGTACATAGTTTTCTAATCGTTCAAGCCGACTTACCAAAACTACCAAATTGGGTAAGTTCTTGTCAATCGCTTGTTTTACCAAATCGAGTAATAATTCTTTGTATGATTTGTATGATGTATGATGTATGATATGTATGATCCAAAGATACAACATGATGTTAATTAATATAATATTCTAATTCAATATCTCTTTGGGATGTTTTGTAAAGGCTTAACAGCCTAAACAAGATAGTTTCATTCACAAGTAAAATATCCAATCCGAACTAGTGAGAGATTCCATCCAATAAATTATGCTAGAAATAATATAGTTTGGTATGCCTAGATCATTCTCCATGATTTCACCAGTAACAATCTGCTCACAATATGCAACAAAGCCTACAACTAACATATAACAGTAAGGAAGAAACTCAATTACATAATGATCATCCACAATGCATCAACCATACACAACAGGATCATACACTATCATCCACAATGTCTATTATTCTCATTAATGGTTATCAACTCAATTACAATGTGGAAAACTCTCTCATAGTAATTGCAATAACTCAAAAATATGTTTATCTCTCTGCTCTAGCAACTAATAACCAGTAAACTAGTAGCCAACCCTAAAAATTAAAAAATGGGGCCTTATATAATGTTTCCTAGGCCATTCCAAAGTGGTTCCTAAGACAATATATTATTCACAACTGCCCATATACAACTGAATATATTATTTTGGTAATTTCCTAAGTTTACACCTTAGGTTAGCAAATCCATGTGACATTTCATCCCGAAATTACATTTCCTTTACATCTGAGTGAATTTTAGTGCACCTTGTACGATTTTACACTGTTATATATGGTTTGCCACTTCAATTGTAGGATCCCCTATATGATTTTCTCCCACTATATGGTTTCCCAAAGCTTGAGAAAATCATCCTAAAACTATTAAAATTTAGCAAATCACCTTTTCTTCTTCTGGGAGGTGGATTTGTTTCATACAACACCTATGTCATCAGTTGCATTATAGATTTTATGACCTAGGTTACCTCTAGGGTTCTACTCTATATTAGTTTTCTCTAATAGCCCTTCATGATATTCTTCAAGTGGCTTAGAAGTGACTACAGATACCATCGGGTTACTCCTCCAAAATCTAGAAGGATTATGATGATATGGGTTGAAGTCCACATCATCCCCTAGACTAAGATAAAAGTGATCTAAGGATGTTGTGAGCAAATCATCTTGTCCTTGTATCTGTAATATCAACATAAACCTATCAGTTACCAGCTAATAACATGGCTCAAGAGGAGTCCTACTTCATTGTTCAAAAATACCAAGGTCATATCCATGCCAATGATATAACTCAAAAATATGCATGGAGTACTTTGGGTTGGATAGATAAAGAACATTTACTATGAAAGTTTTGTCATCATCTTCATCCATGGGTGTTTGCATTGAAAGATGATCCAGTCAAGTGTAGATGAAGTTAGTTTGATTGGGTGGCTCTCCCAATGGCATTGCTGATCCAACCAAAAAATGATGAGTATGTAGTCAGCCCATCTCTTATGTAGTTTCTAGAATTGGTCTAAAGGTTACATTCTACACAATATACTCACCTAACCCTGTGTTAGTGAGATGTATAATCACCTACGATACGGATGATCCTACTAACAATGAATGTGAGGTAGACTGAGGTATCTCCTTGACTTTATCTTGGGATTCTTCCACTTCCATGGGAGTGGGATCTCATTGGTGATTGGTTTGGGAACATGCTTCTTCTATTTTTCACACATTTTCACCTTTAGCTTCCTATCATCCTAAAGCATCATTGATGTATTCAGTTTCAAAGAAGTAGCAGTAGTGTGCTCAGATCTATGTGATATATATGTCGATGGTTGAGCATGCACTATCATTTTGCCTCCTATATTCTTAACCGGTGATGCAATCTAGATGTCCAAGTGCATTGATGGGAGTATGAAACCCCTAAGAAAATATTCTAGGTTCTCAAAATTGAAATGTTCTTCATCTTATGAAACTACGTGAACCCATACACATTGATGTAATATAGATGGAATGTAACATATTTCATGAATCTAGGGCCTCCTAAGTAGGATGTTATATTGCATGGCACCCTAGCTCACATGACACATCACAAATATGATCTTTAGGCCTACCTACACAAGCAGGATGATTGTGCCAATCGTCGATCATATGACATTGTTAAATGCTCTCAATGTGAAGGTGGTGGGCACAATATGTGACTTAGGCAGCTTTAGATGACTCAATACCCTAGTCATTATTATATTGATTGACAAACCAGTGTTGATAAATAACCTCTTAAATGGCATGTGATTAACACATGTGATGATATGCAATAGTGGTTCATCCATATCTGTAGGAACCATCTTGATTTCATGATCATAAAATTGGATCATAAGCTCCTGGCACTGCTATACATGTCCCAAAATATTAGTAAATTCTTGAGCATCTTGAGACTGTACTTCGATGGACCTTAGAATATCCATGAGAGTCTCCTTCTGCTTAGGATATTGCTATATCAGTTCATATATAGACAACTTTGTAGGAGTTATCTACAAGTTTTGGACCAACCTACTTCGTATGGTCACCACCGATCTCATTGGTGGGCTTGGAATATTTTGAGTTGGCTGCTAATTTGGCATAGCTTGTATCTTGATGGGAGTGCAAGGTTGATTCGATTGCTCATATATCCCATTTCTAGTAACAACATTCACCATGCCTATGAAATCCTAGGTAGGTGGTTCAAAATGTACTTGGTTGACCTGGCCAATGTTGTTGCACAACACCTCATGGTTTGGTAATTGATTTTTATAAATCCTCATGTTTTGGTTGTTGGGCGCCAGTGGATTATGTGGCACTACAAGCTCACCCTTATCAATCATATTCTGCACAATATATTTGAAGGACCAACAAACTTCGATGTTGTGGCCCTTCGCATGATGGAAGATGCAAAATAGATCATCCTGATACCCCTTTGACTTGGGCTAATTAGGATCTACTAGCTTAACCTCGAGTAGTCTAATTGCCTTAGCCTCACATATTTGATGGAATATTAATGTCAATTATTTCGTAAAAGGCATGAACTAGCAAGGTGGGCATTGTTCTTTATTTTTTCTATTATAATTATTATTGCACTTTTCATATTGCACAAGAGGAGGTTGGGCCTGATAATTTTTCTTTTTTTGCCCCTTATACTCTCTCTAGAGGTTTAACACCACATGATTTACATGGGTCTGCTTGCTCTACTATTTTTTGTGAGCTCTTCTTATGTCCCTCATTCCTGTTCTTGAGCTTCAAGTTGCATTTTTGCAACTTGATATCCTTAATTACTTTGGCTTGTGCCAAAGCTTCCTTTAATGTTGGATACTTTTGCAATTGCAACAAAAATGAGATGTTCTTGGCACAACTCTTGGTGAACATTCGGGTCAATTCTATAACAAGAATATGGAATGGCAACTTTACCATTAATCTCCCCCATATCTTTTTGTACTGTTCAACTGGATTGTCATCGTGCTGAGCTAGCATAGCTAGATTAGAAAGGTTAGCCTATTTCTTAATGCCAAAAGAAAAGCATTTAAGGAAAGCATTAGCTAGCTACTCAAAACTTGTGATATTGTGCTTATTTAACTGATTGAACCACTCTCGAGCTAGCCTGAGAGGGTTGTGATGAATGTATGCAACAAGGCATCATTGCTTATAATATGGAAACATGCATACATAAATCTTGTGACATGCTCTTGTGCATCTTCATCACCTTTAAATTTATCTAACCTGGGTATATCAAAATGCTCAGGATATGCTAGAGTAGGCACCGAGGGGTCCAAAGGCTCATTATGAATCTTTCTTAATTTTGGCTTTTGAAGAACCATGCCTTACCTCTCAATTGCTTTTACATTCTTAGCTAAGGCCTTATAGGCCTACAAGGATAGAAAGTCCTCCTCCCTAAGCTGACGTGAGGGTGGTCTTGGAGGTACATTCTTCCTCTATTGAGGTGGAGGACATTGCTCTTCCTCCTCCTCAACTTGGGAGTCTTCAGGATACTCTTGATTGTTTCCCTCTCCCTCTTCTTCCTCATATTGTTGTTGCCTCTCATATTTGAATGGTGGTGGTCATTCTATTTGTAGGGCACTAATATGAGTGTGAGCATCTTTGTGCTCCTGCTGCACATTGGCTTGTGAAAAACCTTCCTCTAAATGCACTCTCTATTCTCCACATGAGTGTATAGACTAGCCTTGGCTAGCCTATCCTCCTACTTTATGTACTCCTTTTGGTCAAGGATGCATTCCTCATGCATGTGCTACTTATATAGTCTTTGTCTGATGAACCTCTCTGTTTGAATATTCTCATCTTCGATGCGCTACCTCTCTAGGTGAATATCCTCCAATTGATCTTGGAGGAGCTATCGTCACTACTCGGATACTAGTCTATGTGATCTATCAAGGTTATTAGTCATAATAGACCTCTGGTATGCATACTTTATGTGAGCAACATTATGGGTTCTATAACCATCTAATTGATTTGTGATGCTTTTGCATTTATCTGTGAATATGACATTGGTGTCTTGCTAAGCCCTGTGATCTATGCCACCATGCATGGATGGTGTACGTGTCACATGAGGGCACTTGGAAGCCTCTCCATTCTCTCTAGAAGTCCTAATAGAACTCCCACTATGCTCACTCGGGGCATGAGTGGGTGGAGCCAAAGGCTTATAGCCTAGTTGCTCAAAGGATGATACCTAAGCCATCCAAATGTCTAGATCTCCATCGCTCATGCGATGGTGTGCCATTAGCTCCCACCTTGGTCATATCAATAGTGATATTTTAAGGTTTACTACATGTAGGAGTCTACACAAGCCTATGCTTAGCAGAAGTCCTATCTGCATACCCCTAAATCGGTAGGTCTCAATCCCATCTGTACTTTGAAGGTGGAGCCATGGATCCTCGTACAGACCTATGATGTAGGAGTATCAAATTGGACCCCTATATAACATACTCTTTGGCCAATCCTATGGATGTGCATGCAATGCGATCCCGATAATGGCTTCCAAGTGGAACACCCTCATGCTGATAGGCTCCATGCTCTATTCTATGTTTAGAAGAATTCACATAAACTCCTCTATTGGGGGTATGCTCAATAGGTTCCCCTTGTATTGAATTTTCTCCTCTAATGCTCACCAAATGATGTTTGGGAAGTGCATGTGGGTGAGGGTTTGACATATTTTGTTGTAAATCTGTTAGAGCTTGGTCATTGGCATAAGGCTTAAGCCTTTGCCGACCACTTCATATCTCCACCATGGTGCACCTAGCATCTATATTTATATTTTATTATGCAAACAAGGTGTACAATGGTTATTATATCTTATTAAATTTTAAAAGTGAGCCCTAAACTATTTGATTTTGTTTCAATGATTTTTTGTATCAGTATTAGAAACTCTTATCATGTTTGAAAGCTTATTGGATGATATTCTTAGTTTAATTGGCTTTCACTGGTACGCTCACAGCTCGACAACCTGAGTGTGAATCCAGGCCACGTAAATCCCCCATGTGTGGCAATGAAACTTCACACTCGTACAAGGAGCACCAGTCCTACCAGTCCCTCGCCCATTTTTCCCTAGTCCGTGTTATATCCTCCAAAGATAATACATGTAAATTTTCTAAGGTATGAAAGGTTCTTGAGCCTGGTCTTGGTCTAGAACAATAGGTACATGGGAGTTGGGCCAATGGATGGAAATTACTGACACCATCGTTGGATCCTATACTAGTTGGATGTCACTCCCAAATCACTAGCGTTTAATTGAAACATGGTGTGTGTGGTTATTTTTAATATTTGCATAGAAAGAAAAATGCATAATACAACATGAATGATTATTTCCTACATGATATGCAAAAATAAATGTTTTATTTTCAGATAATGCATGCTATATCCTATATGACTTTTTGACAATGCAAATTATGATGATATAGCCTCTAATTGGGCCTCAAGCATGTAAACCAACACACAAGTTAAACCTAGCACACTGGATTCTAGGGCAGACTACACTAAGAGATCCGTTGTTCCTAGCAGCGCCTAGACAAACTCAAAAAAAGAAACCCCAAGACTTAATTTATTTTATGTTTAGTGTCTTAATTAGATTTCCCCTTTTCTACTTTCTGGAAAACACAAATAGAATAAAAAAATATAGAGAGTGAAAAATGGGGCCTACCTCAAGTCCTCATTCGATCAAGATTTGGCTCCCTGTTGTATGTTGTGTCTACTATGAACTACAGGTATGATGCATGGTTCAAACTATAGACCACATTTTGAAGTTGTAAGCCAACAATGAGACTGTAGCTATAACTTACGGTTTGCACCTGATATCAAAAAAATATAGGGGTTAGAGATCATTTGCATAAATTATGGAGTTCCATCATGATCATCTTCTGACCTATCCAAAAAGCAATTCACCTATCTAATACATCAATTAGAATCAACATAAAAGCATAAAATGATAAACAAGATTACATATAACAATAAAATGGATGTTTCTTTTATTAATATTGGAAACGAATCTTGGTTACAATTATGCCCCTCTTAGGGTCACCCAGATTTTGATACAATTGATACAATTGCAAAATCTTCAATGGGGTAGGCACAATACTAAGGCTCTCTAAATAGTCACAAAATACTATAGGGTGGAGTTGACTCTCTTATTTGAATTGAGGAAGGAATTATATGATTGAATATCCTTCAAACCTACTTTTCTACAATCAAGAAACAACACAAAAGCATTAAACAAATAGGCAGCCTCTCATGATGAGGCCCTTTGAGGAAAATATGCATAAATATGTCATAACAACTATGAAATCAAGAAGATGAATAAAACATATTAAACTTGTGCAAGATTCATGAATATTGTTAGAAACATAAAAGTAGAAAGTGCAGCTATCTATCTATTGAATCAATTGCATGGAATGAAACAAGATAGCATGAAAATAAGCCATTGATGTCCTACTTGCTATGATGAAGTAAACTTATTATAATCCCTAATTAAGCTATTCAGAGTCTCTAAACTACCAAAGAAACCATTAAAATGACTAATCTAACCTAATTAAGCATACTAAAATAGAAATAGTAAGGAGATTTATCACCTGTTCCAAACTACAACTTTGATGAGCGATCTGCACTATATACCATGGTTGTCAGCCATGGAGAGCAATAAAATGGTTTTACCCTCCAAATATAGGATTTTGGGCTTGATCCTCCTTGTTAAATTGATGATCAAGGGTCTCATGGGTATCCTCTTGAATTCCATAATTGGGCCTCTATTTTCTCGAATTAGCATTTCTTGGTGTTCTAGCTCCTTAGGGCATCCATGGCATGAATTGTCATGATGCTTGATGAATTGAAAATTATTGGAAACAAATTTCTCTTAGTACACTCAAGTGAGTCTATAATTTGGCAGGGGTTTTTTACTTTAATCTCTAGTTCTCTCTCTCATTGTTTGCCCTAATTTGAAGTACTTATAGGACTACCCAAGGGCTAGGGATGGCTTCATGGAGAAGGCAAGATCAAAAAGAGGTAGTTGGGACAGTTGGATTGGAAGCCTCTAGAATATTTCATCCTTCAACTACCTTATTCTAGATAATATGGTCATTCAAACTGATTTTGATTGGATGAAGGCCAACTAAACTTAAATTTAGACCACAGGTCATATCTGTGACCTAGACTATAGACCATAGGTCTCAAATGTGGTTCATACTGTAGACCACAGGTCTCAACTACGGTTCAGACTTATTAGGCGAAGGACCCAAATTGAGTGGTTAGAACCACTGATCTATCTTGGAGTCTGTCTAAGATCTTCCATATGGTCTTGTATCATGTCCCATATGAGTAGTCACCCTTGACATGATGCGTTTTAGGTGTCTACAAGCTATAAATATACAATATTTGTAATGTATCCTTAATATTCGTTCATTTACAAACTATAAATAGATGTTGAACCCTCATTTTTTAGGATCAGCTCTAGTGCATTTGCTTGCCCTACTGTAAATATTACTGTGAGCTAATGGAAGGAGCATTACTCTAATATTATGACTCAAATTTATCATCTTCATTATCTTATGCAAGAGGTTCGAAGTATTGAACTTCATTTCTATTAAAACTTGAATGGTTAGTTCATTCCAGCTTTTGGATTACTAGTTGTAAGAGTAGTTGAAATTTGTTCTTGATTAGATCTTTATTTTTAGGAAGTTTATTTCTATTAAATATAACTATTGGTATATTATGCTATTTGGATTATCAATATTAGATGTTGGAATTGCTTTCTTCAATATATCTCTATTTATAATTTAATGTATGAAGGTTTCATTAATTTGGATGATGTTAATATTGAGTGATGGGACACTAGAAATAGCTTGTAGGAGCCTTTTTCTATAGTTGCCTATGTTTTTAGCCTATCTGAACACTATTTTTTATAAAATTTCTAACCTTAAACCTTTTCTAACCCTTATCTTAAAACTCTATTTTGATATTTAATTGAGTCAACACCATTTTAATTTTATAAGGAACTAGCCTACTCTGGAGGCTGGATTGAAGTTTTCTTTGGTCCATACAATGCTTGAGTGTCGAGCTACAACTATCGGGTGCATTCCTAGATAGAAAATTGAAAGATAGACAGTTGCAGTGTCAAGTAAAACTTGATGTCAATTGGATGCCCAATAATTGTGATAGTTGTGAAAATCACTATTTTTTATTTTTGGATTATGTGCATAATGGGACAAGCAAGTATTACCTTTTTTTCTTTGAGGTTCAACCTAATCATGGTGTTATCTCCCTTTGACACAAGATGTTTTTAATATGTGTGATTTTTTTTTGTTCAAGAGTGTTAGAGTCAATCCCCAAAACTCAATATTTTCTTAGTGAAAATGTGTCTTGGTCCTAAAGAAAAATTGACATGTATTGGAGGTTTCTAGAAACACTAAGAGTGTTTAAGTGACCAAAAAAACCTAGGGATTATGGCCATGTGGTTTGCAAATGAAAATTTAACTTTATGGAATGGTGTAATTAAATAAATGATGATTTGAAGGTGTCATTGATTAAGGAAAAATTACTTTATTGGACCAATTATTGACTAAACTAAATAAATGGCCCCTAAAATATGTGAATATGGTTGTGAATGCAATGTATGAAATGCAATTTGTGAAATAAAATGTGTGCAATACAATGTGTGAAATGCAAGGTGTAAAATTTAATGTGTGAAATGCAATGTTGTTTTTGTGTATTAGCCATGTATATATACATATATAAATCACATTAAGCATAGAATACTCTCAAGTGGATGATGTTAAGTGGTTCAATATCTTTGACTCCCTCTATACTAGCAACTCTATAAGTTACTTTACCCTATTTTTTAGTGACAATGTATGGACCTAGTAAATTAGCCAAGAATCTATCATGAAGATGCACCAATGCATTGATGTTTTGTTTATTCTATTTAAGAACAATATCTCCTACTTGGAATTCATCTATATGAACTTTTGTGTTGTAAGCATGCTTTAAGTAATCTTGATAAACTCATAAATACTCTAAAGCATTGACTCACCTTTCATCAAGAAGTGTGAGTTGGTGAAAACATGTTTTTTTAGCAGTATCATAATCTTTGAATTCTTGCAATGAAATTCATAATGAGGGGATCTCAAGCTCAAGAGGTATAATTGCTTTGGCTCCATAGACCATTGAAAATGGTGTTTCCCTAGTAGGTATGTGGATGCTTTTTTAATAAGCTCATAATGCCAAGGGGATTTGAGTATGTCAATCTCAATTATTTTCTTTGACACGTTTCTTGAGAATAGTAATTAAGGTCTTGTTGGTAGCCTCAGATTGTCCATTTGCCTATGGGTAGTAAGGAGTCGAGATATTGTGTTGGATATTATATTTCTCAAAAAGTGCTCGAACATCCTTATTTTTGAAGGAATTATCATTGTCAGAGATGATTTTTGATGGGATACAAAAATGATAAATGATATGATGAAATATAAACTTTGAGTTATACAATGAATGTGCCCCAATATGGGGTTTCAAATGATTTTGATACAAAATATATAGATAATAGGGTTTCAAAACCCTATTTTAATGAGTATTTGGTGTCTTCTAGTTTGTTCTTGATCCAAACAAGTGTGTGGGTGGGCTTGTGTATCCCTACAAGACCACTCTAGCTACAACAACTTCCAAAAATGTGATTCCTACACCTATAAACATCAAATAATATAAAAAGGGTTTAAAGCATTTGTGAGGGCTCCACTGTGTGAGGCCTTTTGAATGATAAAATATTTGTATAAAACCTAAATATTGTAAAATAAAACTATAAATATAAATGCAAGAACATAAATGAATGCAAAAAATATTTTACCTTGTTAATGTTGATCTATGCTCTTGTGTCCATGTTCAAGAGTTGTGTGGACATTTGAAAGAATATGAGGGATTACGAACTACAAATTTACTTTAGGAAATACCCATAGGTATTTGGTGATGGTTTTTAAGGCCCAAAAATATTCCAAAAATGTTGAATAGCATTTTACAAACTCTGGGTGGTGTTCAGGGGTTGAGGGAAGTGAGGCAAAACTAGATCTGGTTTACGATGGTTTTGCAGTGGTGGAAATGGGATGGACGATGGTAGTGACAAAAGACAAAGATGATAGTGAAATGGCTAGGGAAATATCAATAATTTGAACTTTTCAAGAATTTTTATGGACCTTGATTCATCAAAATGAATCATATTTTATAATCTTCCCTTGAACATGTTAGGGTTTTGTCAACACAAAATGATCCACTAATATTAAAACATGATTAAGGGTGGATATTAAGCTTGGTCAAATGACATAGATTTAGATGGATGGATGGCTGAGATTAAGTCATGGTGGATGGCTAGGATTTACTCATATAAATACATATATATTTATTAAATATATATAAATATAAATATAAAATATTAATATTTATCTATATATTAAATAAATAAATATATATATATATATAATGGATGACTATGATTGGAGGACACATATGGATGACAAGTGGCTAAATTTTTATGTCTAAATATGCCCCTTTTTGTATCACATTATGTGAAACACAATACGGTGCAAAAATACAAGACACCTATTTTGGCGTGATGAAGCAACTTTCTTTCCTTGGAATGTAAATATGATTTTGAAGATAAAATAATCTATTACTATAGATTACCCCCTCAATTGGTGAATGAGTGAAAAATGAGTCTCACAAGCCAATTGATAGAATTATGGGTAATGATGCAGGTGAATGGTGTAATTGCAAGTGTATGATGTAAATGCGGATGATATGAATGATGTAAATGCAGATGATATCAATGATGCAAATTGATGTCATTTTTCCCCAATGAAGAAAGGGGTTTTTGCAAGTGTAGATGTAAGTGAATTATATTTTTGTCCAATGGGATTTTTTTCTAATGTAGATGTATGATGAATGATGTAAATGAAGTATCCCTATTGGAAATTTTGAGTAATTATGTTATCATTGATGTCAAGTATTTGGTGCAAGACAAAGTTGGTAAAAGAAATAGTTATTATATTTTATATTATAAGCCAAAAACGCTGGATAAAAGGTGGAAGACAAAAGGCTTTGCCTATGGTTTTAAAGAGAAAAGAGAAGATATTATAATATTTTAATATTAAAATAATTAAGCCAAAAGGGATTATTAAAAAAGGAAAAATAAGTTTTGATGAAGACCCCATGCAAAAGTATTATTTAATACTAAAATTAAATAATATAATATTTAACTAAAGTTAAATATTATATTAAATAATAATTAAATTTGAAATTGGCAAAGGGTGCCAAAAAATCTAATTTTAATTGGAGGCACTTAAGTTTTCTACCGACGTCATGCAATTATCTTGAAAGCATATAAAAAAGGGAGAAGAAAAATCAAAATCATTTTGGAATCATCTGAAGTGAATGTGCATGCAAAAAATTCGATAGTGGAGGGCAACAAATAGGGAACAAGGATAAGGTGGTAGACGTCTTGGTTTAGCGAGGGATGGTAGTCCAAATGGTAGGTAGGTCCTACGTAGCTGGTAGAGGGACGGTTCGGGGTTCAATTCCCCTAGCACTGGTTTAAAAGCTTTTGTTTTATTTGCATCAGGGGTAGCAAGGATAAAATATTGAGGCCAAAGCTTAAGTCTCAACCACTTGGCTAGCACAAGAGGTCAACCACTGCACTTGGAAGGTTGAGGTCAGAGGGGATTCCCATCTATGATAGAGAGGATAATTTATTTTTTAAAAGGTATACACCATGATTAATTAATGTATAAGGTATGCACTATATTTTTGAGTTGTTGATTATAGCGATATTTTGTGGATGATGTTTGGCTTATAGTTGGAACATAGGAGATATAAGGTGAGATGAATTTTTGGCATTATATTTAAAAGGGTTTTGATATAATTTATTTTTATGCTAAGCTTGGAGTGATAAGTTTGTAAGTGGTTTATTTATCATTGTAATTCTTTGTTCTTGGACATTAAATTGGAGTGAAAATTATTTTGAAAGAGTGGAGATAAAAGGTGTAAAAGGTATTTTATTTGATTGTAATTATTGCTTTATAAAGAGGAAAATTATTGAGAGAGTTTTGTGAGCTTTAATGCATTATCCATGAGAACTAAAGAAGATTTCTAGAATATTATTTTCAGAATTATTTGAGCATCTTGTTGAGGGAATATTCATGTGGAGGTTTTGAAATAGACTGTTGCTATCTAACCCTTGAAGTGGCACAAGAAGAATTGGTTATTTTTAAGACATATTTTGAAGACATATATGCAAAAGAGCATTTAAGAAGTATGGGCACATCATCCTTTGTTTGAAGTGTTTGTTGAAATGAATGTTGTGAAACATAAGGTGGAGTGAAAAGGATTGTTTGATAAGCATTATTGGAAATATTTGAGTGAGTTTTATGTGCTTCATTTTTTAATGTTTTGAGAACATTTGAGATAGATATTATGAATTATTTGAGTTAGGTTTTGAGACCTATATTGTGCTATTTTTTAAAAGAAGTTTAAAAAAACTTGCTTAGGATTTGTGAGCAATTTGAGCTTCATTGGTTGAATGAATATGTGAATATTTTTTAGCATTGGTTTGAGAGATATTGATTGAAAGTATGGGATTAATAGATCATTTTTGTAAAAAAAATTATACATTGTTCTAAATTGATTTGAGAGAGATTTTGCAAGTGATTAAGATTAATTGGTTGAGTATAAAATTTGTGAGTGTGAAACATATTGAGGTTTTAATAGAGCTTATCATTCTCTATATGTTTTAGAGGTTAAATGAACTCTAGATAGAATATGTACAAACTACTTCAAGTTAAAAGAATTACTTTGAATATTAGATAAATCATTTGATAGAATTGTGTGTAATATTTGAGATTAATTGAGCATAACTTGTAAGTTATTTTGATCATGTGTTAGAGCAGGTTTGAGCATCTAGAGCATATTTGAGAAAGTCTTTTGAGAAGGCTTGAGAGAATATTTGAGAAAGTCTTTGTGAAGGCTTGAGGACATATTTGAGCAAGTCTTTTGAGAAGGCTTAAGAGCATATTTGAGCAAGTCTTTGTGAAGGTTTGAGGATAGAATTTAAAAAATATTTGTGAAGTCTTGAGGATAGAATTGAGCAAGTTTTTGAGAAGGCTTGAGAGAATAATTGAGCAAGTCTTTGTGAAGGCTTGAGAGAAGAATTGAGAAAGTTATTGAGAGGACTTGAAGGTATATTTGAGAAAGTCTTTGTGAAAACTTGAAGGTATATTTGAGCAAGTCTTATGAGGACTTGAAATATCATTAAGAGTAGGTTTTATTTGTTCAATATTTGTGTTAAGGCTTGGGTTAGATCTAAGTAGAGTTTATTGGTGATTTAATAAAGCTTTTTATATATTTGAGATAGAGTTTGGTGAAAATATATGAGCAAATTTAGAACATATTTGTACTAGATTTGGGATAGAGTTTGGTGCAGATTTGAGATATAGTTGAGAAAATGCTTTGGAGGTGATAAAGCAAAGAGGATAGTAGTCTAAAGTGGAGAGATATCTACAATATAGAGTAGTGGGGGTAGAAGTCTTCTAAAATATCACCATCCAGTGTAGTGGGAGTAGAAGTCTTCTAAAAGATCACTAGTCAATACAATGGAGATAGAGGTCTCCTTTGGAGAGATATCCACAGGCCATAGTAGTGGGAGCAAAATTCTTCTAGAAGATCACCAGATAAAGTATAGGGGAAGGAGGTTTCCTATGGATAGAGATCCATGAACTAGAGCAAGGGGAAATAGTTCTCTTGTGGAGTGTGATCCATGAACTAGCTAGGAATATAGAGTTATTCTATGGAGAGAGATCCACAAACTATCTGAGGAGATAGAGTTCTCCTGGAGAAATTTCCATGAACCAGAGAAAAGGGAAAATATTTATCCTATGGAGAGAGATCCACAAATTAGAGCTTAGAGGATTAGTGTCTCCTTTGTATAGAGGTCCATAAACATTGTAATAGGAAATTTATTCCCAAGAATATTTGTTGAGAAAATTTAGTAGAAATATTTTCTCCGTAGAGTAGCCCACATTGGGTGAACCATGTTAAATGAGTACCTCTCTTGTGTGTGATGATTTATGCATTGATTTGATTACTTATATTGATATTTCCATTGATAATATTGGATAATATTTTTTGGGAAAGAAAATAAAAAATGTATCTTATACTATTCACTCCCCCTATTTGTATAAGCCTGTGTTCTTCAATTGATATCAAAGTGGGTTCCTTCAAAAAAATATAATAGCTTGAAGGAAGAGTGTACAGGAACATATGTGGCATATCAGAGTGGATCTTCAACAAATAAGGTACTATTGTTCAATGGAAACAATTATGCTTTCTGAAGCATAAGAATGAAGACTTACTTGATGGCACAAGGATATGAGATATGCCAAGAAGTTGAGGATGGATTAACACCTACAACTAATCCTCCCACATATAAATATGGTAAGCTATTGCATGTGAATAATTCCAAGGATATGAATGTAATTTTAAGTGGTTTACATGAAGCAAATTTTGTAAAAGTTATGCATTGTAGATCAAAAAAATCTATTTGGGAAAAATTGAAGCAAACATATGAGGGATATAAAATGGTCAAGATGGTAAAATTGCAAAATCACAAGAAGACATTTGAAGACTTGAATATGAAATATGAGGAAAACATTATTGCATACTTACTTCATATGGATGAGGTTGTTAAAACCATTCAAGGACATGAATTCAAAATTGAAAACTCCGATGTTGATCAAAAAAATTTAAGGTCACTTCCTATTAGGTATGATGGAAAGGTTTCAGCCATAGAATAAACAAGAGATAATTAAAATTTGACTATGGATTAGTTACATGTAACTCTCACAGCTTATGAGATGAGAATAGTAAATAATCCTATTCCTAAGAAAGAGGCAACCTTCAAAGTAGCAAAGAAGATAAAAGATAAGAAACTAGAATCAAGTGATGTGTCAAGAAGTAATGAAGAAGCTAACTATGGTAGAAGAAACAATAAGGATTCAAGAAACTGTCTAGAAGCTGGAAGCAGTAGCAGTTAAGAGAAATAGGATCATAATAAAAAGGAAGCAGGAAAATCTAGGTATGAAAATAAAAACATGTATGGACAAAGCAAGCATGAAAATAAGTTTTTTCAAAGGAATAAGAAGAGTTTCTATGCAGAAAAGACATACAAGGTTTCAAGTGATAGTGAGGAAATATCCTCAGATAGTGAAGAAGAAGAAAATCTCTTTCTAGAAATAGAAGAGGAAGGAAGTGCTCCTGTTGAAGATAAATATGAAAAGTATGAAGATGCTCTATAAGACCAAGAAGTAGAGAAATATTCATAGAATGAAGAGGAAGACATAGAAGATCTAGAAGCAGAACTTATTACTACCCTCAAAGAACTAAACAAGGTTATAAAGAAAAATTTAAGATTCAAGTATCAATTTTAAGAATGTGATGAAGAAAAAAGGAAGCTCATACAAGATCATATAAACTCAATAGCTAACATGATATTTAAAGGAAATTTAGAGGTAAGTCTTAGAATGTGAAATATTAGAGCATGAGGTAGTTTCACTAAGGAAGTAAGTTAAAGAGTCTAAATACAAGCTACACATGTTTAGGAAAAGTTCAAAGACTTTGGATAAGACTATCAATGCAAAAAGACCTTCATATATCAAAATAGGACTTGGTTTTGAAGAAGGACTAGGGAAACAAGAAGAAGGGTCAAGTTCAAGCTCAAAAGAGGAATATGTTTTAGAAGAAGATATTAAAAGAGAAATTGAGTGTAGAATCTTCACCAAGGAAGAAAAAAATTTGCAAACAAGGAATAGAGATCATCACAAAGAAGAAAGGACTAAGAGACCAGTGGGTTCAAGGCAATATTTCTTCAAAGGACATTGTTTTTCATGTAAAAAGTTTGGTCACAAGGCTATGCATTGTAGAACTCATGAAAAGGAGTATGGTATTACTAAGATGAACTTCAAAAATGGATATCTCTTTCAAGGGTATTGCTATGCTTGTAATCATTTTGATCATAAAGTAGTTTATTGTAGGGTTCATGATAGAAATAGGTATGGATTCACCAGGAGGAACTTCAAGATATTTGCACATTCTAGGAACCACAACATTAAGTTTTATAAGTGCAATAATTTTGGGCATAAGGTTGTGGTGCAAAACAAAGTTTCCAAAGCTTCTAGAGACAAGCAAAAATAGGGATACTCAAAAGAATCAAAAGGGTATGTTAAGAAAGAAGGTTGACAAAGGAAAAGAGCATTGTATTTTGGGAGTAGAAATACTCCTACCCCAAAATTAACCACCTCAAGGAAAGGAGGTGGGAAGAGGACTAACTAAGAGTATTATCTTTAGCCCCAAAGGAGTCCCTTTGCCATTGATGTCAAATGGGGAGAGATCTAAGTAAGTGGGAGAGCACTCAGTTAGGGGGAACAATTTCTTAGGGGGAGTAGAATTGAAAAAGTAAAAAGGGATGTTTAAAAAAATGGGTTGCCATCAATGACAAAGGGAGATATTGTTGGAAATTTTGAGTAATTATGTTGTCATTGATATCAAGTGTTTGGTGCAAGACAAAGTTCATTTTTGTGCAAGTAAATTGGTAAAATAAATGGTTATAATATTTTATATTATAAGCCAAAAAGGTTGGCTAAAAGGTGAAATACAAAAGGTTTCACCCATGGTTTTAAAGAGAAAAGAGAAGATATTATAATATTTTAATATTATAATAATTAAGCCAAAAGGGCTTATTAAAAAGGGAAAAATAAGTTTTGATGAAGACCCCATGCAAAAGTATTATTTAATACTAAAATTAAATAATATAATATTTAACCCAAAGTTAAATATTATATTAAATTATAATTAAATTTGAAAATGGCAGAGGGTGCCAAAAATCAAATTTAAATTAAAGGCACTTAAGTTTTCCACTGACGTCATGCAATTACCTTGAGAGCATATAAAAGGGAGAAGAAAAATTAAAATCATTTTGAAATCATCCGAAGTGAATGTGCATGCAATAAATTCGATAGTGGAGGATAGTGAAACGTGTTAAAAAATCATTTGTCGAGTAGGTGACAGGGAACAAGGATAAGGTGGCAGACTTCTTGGTTCAGTGAGGGTTGGTGGCCCAAGTGGTAGGTGGGTCATGTGTAAGTTGCTGGTAGAGGGAACATTCAGGTTTTGATTCCCCCTAGTGCTAGTTGAGCTTTTGTTTTATTTGCATCGAAGGTAGTAAGGATAAAATGTTGAGGCCAAAGGTTAAGTCTCAACCGCTTGGCTAGCACAAGCGGTCAAGCATTGCGCTTGGAAGGTTGAGGTCGAAGGGTCGATTCCCATCCATGACAATGAGGATAATTTATTTTTTAAAAGGTATGCACCATGATTTATTAATGTATAAGGTATGCACTATATTGTTGAGTTGTTTATTATAGTGATATTTGATAGATGATGTTTAGCTTATAGTTGGAACATAGGAGCTATAAGGTGAGATGAATTTTTGGTATTATTATTTTTTTGTTAAATAAAGGGGTAAAAATTTATTGATAAAAATTTTGGATTACAGAATACAACTGAGCTTCCAACCAGGACTCAAATAAATAGCCAAACAGGCTAAAACCACTAGACTAGAATGACACCCGGAAAAGACAACAAGAATAAACCACATTAAGTTTGTACATCCTTGTGGATCAACTCCCATAGGCATTGAGAGTCCCTATATGGGAGACTCTCCCAATTATCGATACTCCAAGGATCCAACAACTCAGAAGCCCTTTTGGCCAGGTAATCAGAAACCACATTCCATTCCCTTGGAATGTGCACAAAGGATATAAATTCAAACTATTCACTCATTCTAATAATATGAATGGCTACAGAGGCCAACTACCAATTAACTTCCTCCACCATTTTAATTTTTAAAATATTAACCACAATTTGAGAGTCATACTCGCATATAATCCTATGCCAGCCAAGAGAAATTCCCCTTCACAAGGCCTCAAGAATTGTAAGAGCTTCCATAAAATTGTTGGAGTGAACACCTTTATAAATGGAAAAGAAAAAACTGACACCACTAGTAGAATATATCCCAACACCACCAATGATAGCATGTCTAAGATTACCCCTGGTCAATCCATCAGTATTAATTTTTAAAACTCCTCTAGGGGATGGCCTCCACCTACCATCTCTCCTAACCTTCTTGCTAAGCTGAGGAACCCTACTAGGGCTAGAAGAATTCACACCATCCCCAAAGAGACCAAGGGCTTGTTGTACCTTCTCCTCCTTAGAATCCAAAAGAGGGTCCACATCACATTTGCTATGGATGGTTTCTTGAACCATATACATGATCCTTTTCTAGATATATTGAACAACAAAATAACTGTCCTGAAATATGTGTTGATTTTGTTCGAGCCAAATTTTCCATATGATGCAAGAAGGGCCCAAATTCTAAGCCACCTGAAGGAAGGGGGACTTGGTTGGAGGTCTGCCCAGACTACTCAAAAACTCTACTAGAGACAGTACATGAGAACATGGATGGTTCCATGCACTCCACCAACGGTGCCAAATGTCTCTGGAAAAGGAGCATTGGAAAAATAAATGAGAAGAGTCATCCTCATTCTTAATACAAAGGACACAAAATGAGGGACCTTGAAATCCCATCTTCCTCACATTATCCCAAGTGAGGCATTTATTACGAGCTACCAACTAGAGAGAGAAGTTACATTTTGGCCAGGAAAATTTGTTCCACACATTTTTCCACCAAGTGACAGGAAGACTCCCATACTTTTGCTTATCAAGAACCTGATAACCATAGGATACCGAGTAGGTTCCCTTAGGATTAGGGATCAAAGCCAGAATATCTTTACCCCTCAATGAAGAACAAGGCCTCCCCATAATAATAAGATCAAGCACCTCTCTATCCTTGGCCAGTCCCCCCTGGGTCCATTCTTGTAGATATTTCCACCTATACATCTCCATATTTCCAAAATATTGGATTTTTTTAAGTCTTCCACAGGAGACCAGCCTGCTTCCAAGAAAAAAATGCTTAGGGAACATAACCTAGGATATTGATTCAAGATAGGAGGGTGGCCATCCCAAGAATCCTCACAAAAAAGAGTATTTGATCCCTGATTGCAAATCTAGAACAAACCCTGCTTGATTAAATTATCTCCTCTTTTTAGAGTGTCCCAGATAACTGAATCTTTCCCAACCAAGCTGACTCTAGGGATTTCAGTATCAGAAATACCTCTCAAGTATTTATAAGATAATATTTTAGCCCAAATATGATCTTGAGAGGTACACCATCTCCAATAAAGTTTTACATCCAAAGCCTACCCAAAAAGAGCTATTTGTCGCAACCCAAGGACTCCCTCTTACACCGACCTACATATAGAATCCCGCCTAACCAAACTCCATTTAGATTGATCAAGTTTTCCAAACCATAAAAATTGTCTTGAAAAAGCATCCATGTCCTTGATGAAGTGAGAGGGAGTTATTTGTACAAAACATCTATAAATGGGTAAATCTTGAACAACAAATTTTAAAAGCAACACTCTACCTGCAGTGGATAGCCATCTAAAAATCCAATGATTCACCTTCCTTATAAACTTATCAAGCATAGACTACCAAGAAGATCTAGGTAGAAGGTGATATAAAATTGGAATACCAAGATAAATGAAGGGGGGAGTCCCAACCTAGAATCTTAGAATACGAGCAATCTTGGATTGAATAAGAGGAGGGGTATTGAAGAAGAAAATAGAAGACTTATCCTCATTAATCAATTTTCCAAAAGCACCAAGATATATGTCAAGATATTGTCTAATATTGCCAGCTTCCCTGATAGTGGCAACTCCCAAAAAAGTAGTATCATCAACAAATTGAAGGTGGGAAAGAGGTGGAAAACTACTATCCCACTTCCACCCCTGAATGAGACCCTACATGACTTGAGACTTGAGAAATATTCCCAACCCTTCCGCCATAATGATAAAAAAATAAGGATATAAAGGATATCCTTGCCTCAATCTCCTTGAGGCCTCAAATAGCTCTGATGGCTCATTATTAACAAGAATAGAGAATGAGGAAGAAGAAACATAGATCATCACCCATATAATCCATTCCTCCTCAAATCCAAAAGTGGCAAGAAATTTCTAAAGAAAGTACCATCTGACCCGATCATAGGCTTTGGACATGTCCAACTTAATGAACATAGTTTTCTCCTTAGAAGTTTCCATCGAGTGAATAGATTCTGTAGCAATAACAACCCCATCCAAGATTTTTCAGCCAACAACAAACCCTCCTTGCTCCTCAGAGATGATTTTGCTCAACCATATCTTCAGCCTCTCAGTAATAATTTTTGTGATGATCTTATACACAATATTGCAAAGAGCAATAGGCCTGGATATATCCAAGGAATTTTCTCCCTCTTTTTTGGGTATAAGCACCACAAGGTAGCATTTAGGTTCCTTAGCATCTGTTTGTTGTTTTGGGACTCATGGACCACCTCCAAAAGATCAAATTTGATTAAATCCAAAAACTCCTTATAAAACTCAATCGAGAATCCATTTGGGCCTGGGGTTTTTCCATTTGTCATCTTGAATACAACATTTTACAACTCCTCAAGGGAAATTGGACCCATCAAGTGCTCATTCATATCTCTAGAAAAAATCACTGGAATATAGTTTAGAATAAGCTTTTCATTCTCATCATCTGATAGAGAGTCCTCCTTGAAGAGAGGAAAAATACCTATTAGTCTCTTCTAAAATATCCTTTAAAGAAGAGAGTAGGGTACCCTAATAATTCACAAGAGAGGTAATTAGGTTACCATTATGGTGAGCCTTAACTGAGTTATAAAATAATGTTGTGTTCCTATCCCCTTCCTGAAGCCAATCTAATCGATCTTTTTGTTTCCAAAAAATTTCTTCCCTCAGTTCCCATTCAGCAAGGTCTTTCACAGCCTCAAATTCCTCAACAAGAAGCTCATTTGTGAATCCCTGATCTCTAATATTCCTTAAATTTTTTTCTATCCTCCTAAGAGCTACCAACTTAGCCAAGGAAAGGTTCCCAAAATTCAGTCTATTCCATCTCTTCAATTTATGTTTTACAAATTATAGTCGCTTCATAAAGGAATACATAGCGGTGCCATGAGGAGGTTTGTCAGTGGTCCACCAGCCTCACATGAAATCATGAAGCTTAGGATCATGAAGCCACATAAGTTGAAACTTAAAGGAGGAATTATTTTTTAGCCCTAACTCCAAAGCAGAGAGTTTGATAGGCCAATTATAAGATCCTCTACCCTCCATAATCATAGAACTAGCACCTCTATTATTACCCATCTAATAACTGGATATCAAAAACCTATCCAATATCTTTGAGATGGAAGCTTCCCCACACCTTCTATTGTGCCAAGTAAAGATCACATTATCTGGATTGATTTCAACCAAGTTTAGGGCCTAGATATGAGCATTGAATATAGAAGAAAAAGACTCGAGATGGTCCACCCCACCACTTTTCTCCTCTAGAAAAGTGATAGAGTTGAAGTCTCCAACCAAATTCTATGGGTACAGGGGAACCAAACTTCTCACAAAGAAAATGCACTTCCACAAATTCACTTTACCATTTTAATAAACAAGAAAATACACATTTTTAAGTAGGATGATTTTACCAGATTCATTATCATTCCTGACCATTGAAATAGACCATCTGCTAGAAATCCAAGTAAGAGGGGATATCTTAACCGGATCCCATAAACAAGCGATGCCACCAGCATATACACATGCACCAATACATTGGAATTTACCTCTTCTCCACAACTTGGGAGTAATATTTAACATACTATCAATAGCCAATTTAGTCTCTTGAATAAACACCACATTCAGAGAATGCACATGAACCAAATCCTGAATGCAAATGAGAGGATAATCATTTTTGGGGGTTATAAAAATGGGAGTCCAATGTTCTCACAAATATTGACTCCACCAAAGTCTCCCCCATTAACTTAATTTTATCTTGGTCCTTCTTTCGACCCACCTTCATATTCTTATCCAAAAAACTTTTTTTAATTATTTTATGCTATAATCCCAACATCGTAGGAGTTTTGTAGTCCAAGGATGACTGCATCAGTTCCTGAGTAGGATAGGGCATAACTAAATTTGTATCACTTTCCAAAATATTTTCCCTTATAGGGCTAGACCCAACCATGTCCCCTATACTCAGATCCAAAGCCCTTTGTTCTTCATTTAAACCCCTTAGATCTAATTTCTTAAGTTCCCCCTCAAGAAGAGACATATGATTCGGCATTGTTATATTTACATCAAGTAGTGATATTTCAGGTATCTCCATGCACTGATCAAGATCATCTAATATTTTAAAATGATTGAGTAGAGCATCTGGATAGCTATCCTTAAGGTCTTTGTTTGCCCTCCGTCCTCTATTTCGGGCTTTTACCAGGACAAAACCTTTCTTATCCCATTCTCATTCCTTTATCGAGGTTTTTCCTTTATCCAAACTTTGTCTAGACTAAGAGGGCCCAGGATTTGAAGCCACGGGTGAGACAAACTTAGGGCATTTTCTTTATAGGTGGCCATATTCACGGTAAATCCGACAATGAAATGGAAGAGCTTCATAGTCAAGTTTTTGAACCCATGTAGTTGATCCAAATTGTATTTCAATAGAATCTAGAATAGGATTATTTAAGTCAATTTCAACACAAATACGAGCAACAAAGATTACCTTTTTATCCATTGTCTATTGTGACAGTCCAACCAAATTCCCAAGCAGAAGGGCAATCTTATGCAAGATATCAGTTCTCCAGAATTCCAATGGGAGCCATAGAAGCTGCACCCATACTGAAACCCATGACGGTTGCTCCTTTGATGGGTTGAAACCCACATGTTAGGGTTTAAGAAAGAGTTCCACTTGGTTATAGAAATAAGGACCCCCTTAAAATTCTTTGTTACAATATGCAATACAAGAGAAAACCACTATAAAATTGTTGTTCACACTCAGCATCACCTCCACATCGCCTTCAGGATTCCAAGTCTTCCTAACCCAAGCCTCCACAAATGGGAGAGAAATTCGGATGCCCAAAAATTTTCCAATAAGGGCATGTTTGGTTAGATACTCCACATCTTCCACCATTGAGTCTGGTTGAACCACTAGAACTAGCCTATCTTCACATCATTCCAAACATCCATTGTTCTTTAACAAGCGGTTCCCGACATGCACTGGAAAATCCTATTCCTTCCAGTCATTTTTAGATGAAAAAATATCACGAGGATGTGCTATTTGTGCTGGACCCAATGCCATCATGGCATTCCTACAATTTTTTAGACCTCCTCCAAAAGTTTTTGCCATCCCCACAGAGCATTTTTTCTTCATCAAACCCTAGCAAAGTAGTTTTTCCTCATCAAAATCCAATTTTTGGCATTATATTTAAAAGGGTTTTGATATAATTTATTTTTAGGCTAAGATTGGAGTGATAAGTTTGTAAGTGGTTTATTTATCATTGTAATTATTTATTCTAGGACATTTAATTGGAGTGAAAATTATTTTGAAAGGGTGGAGATAAAAGGTGTAAAAGGTATTTTATTTGATTGTAATTCTTGCTTTATAAAGAGGGAAATTGTTGAGAGAGTTTTATGAGCTTTAATGCATTGTCCATGAGAACTAAATAAGAGTTATAGAATATTAATTTTAGAATTATTTGAGCAACTTGTTAAGGGAATATTCATGTGGAGGTTTTTAAATAGACTATTTCTATCTAACCCTTGAAGTGGCACAAGAAGGATTGGTTATTTGTGAGACAGTTTTTGAATACATATATCCAAAAGAGCATTTAAGAGGTATGGGTACATCATCCTTTCTTTGAAGTGTTTGTTTGAATGAATGTTGTGAAACATGAGGTGGAGTGAAAAGGATGGTTTTATAAGCATTGTTGGAAATATTTGAGTGAGTTTTATGTGCTTCATTATTGAATATTTTGAGAAAATTTGAGATAGAGCTTATGAATTATCTAAGTTAGGGTTTGAGACCTACATTGTGATATTTTTTGGAAGAAGTGTGAAAACACATTTTTAGGGTTTATGAGCAATTTGATCTTCATTGGTTGAATGAATGTATGAATATTTTTAAGCATTAGTTTGAGAGATATTGATTGAAAGTATGGGAGTAATAGATCAGTTTTGTGAAACAATTTATACATTGTTCTGAATTGATTTGAGAGAGATTTTGCAAGTGATTGAGATTAATTGGTTGAGTACAAACTTTGTGAGTGTGAAACATATTGAGGTTTTGATAGAGCTTATCATTCTCTATATGTTCCATAGGTTAAATAAATTTTGGATAGAATATGTCTAAACTACTTCAAGTTAAAGGAATTACTTTGAAGATTAGATAAAGCATTTGATAACATTGTGTGCAAGATTTGATATTGATTGAGCATATATTGTGAGTTGTTTTGAGCATGTATTAGAGCAGGTTTGAGCATGTACTAGAGCATATTTGAGCAAGTCTTTTGAGAAGGCTTGAGAGTAGATTTGAGAAAGTCTTTGTGAAGTCTTGAGGACCAATTTGAGAAAGTCTTTTGAGAAGGCTTGAGAGCATATTTGAGCAAGTATTTGTGAAGGCTTGAGGATAGAATTAAGCAAGTCTTTGTGAAGGCTTGAGGATAGAATTGAGAAAGGTTTTGAGAAGGCTTGAGAGAAGAATTAAGCAAGTATTTTTGAAGGCTTGAGAGCAGAATTGAGCAAGTTCTTGAGAGGAATTGAAGGTAGATTTGAGAAATTATTTGTGAAGACTTGAAGGTATATTTGAGCAAGTCTTGTGAAGACTTGAAACAACATTAAGATCAGGTTTGATTTGTTCAAGATTTGTGTTAAGGCTTGAGGTAGATCTAAGAAGATTTGATTGGTGATTTGTTTAAGCTTTGTGTTAGGGCTTGGGGAAGATCTAAGTAGAGTTGATTTGTAATTTAATAAAGCTTTGTACAAATTTTAGATAGAGTTTGGTATAGATTTATGGGTAGAGTTAAATTAGATTTTTACTAGACTTGGGAAAGATTTTGGTGTATATTTGAGATAGAGTTGAGAAAAGGCTTTGGAGGTGATAAAACAAAGATGATAGTAGTCTCTAATGGAGAGAGATCCACAATCCATAGTAGTGTGGGTATAAGTCTTCTAGAAGGTCACTAGCCAGTGCATTGGGGATAGATGTCTCCTATGGAGAGAGATCCATAAGCCAGAGTAGTGGGAGTAGAAGTCTTCTAGAATATCACCACTAGAGTAGAGGGGAAAGAGTTCTCATGTGGATAGAGATCCATGAACCAAAGTAAGGGGAAATATTTCTTCTATGGAGTCTGATATATGAACCATCTAGAAATATAGAGTTCTTATATGGAGAGAGATCCATGAAATATTTGAGGAGATAGAGTTCTCCTGGATCAAGTTCCATGAACCAGAGAAAAGGGGAAAGAGTTCTCTTGTGGAGAGAGATCCACAAATCAGAGCTTATGGAATTGGTGTCTCCTTTGTATAGAGGTCCATAAACATTGTAATATGGAATTGATTCCCAAGAATATTTGTTGAGAAAATTTAGTAGAAATATTTTCTTCGTGGAGTAGCCTACATTGGGTAAACCACATTAAATTTGTGCCTCTCTTATGTGTGATGATTTATGTATTACTTTTATTACTACTATTGATATTTCCATTTACAATATTGGATAATATTATTTGGGAAAGAAAATTAAAAGTTGATATTATACTATTTACCCCCCCTCTCAGTATAATCCTATGTTCTTCAATCCCAATGTGGAAACTCAAAATCATATTTAGTTGCTCCAAGTTTGGGGTGATTCCATGTTATTGGAAAATATGCCAATTGGCATCATTGAAATGCAAAAGAGAAAAGGATTCAACTCATAGATTTCCATATAGCAACTGCAGGATAATTTCCTCAATTGGAACCAATCAACATAGGCCATCAATGATAACTTTTTGAGCAAGTTAACCTGGGCATAGTCTCAATTGAAAAATGAGTAACCTGAAATTATTTTGTGTTCAAACAAGATAATTTTGGATAATGATGAGCTAGTTTCCTTATGGTGATCTAAACATATTTTTGAATTTCCTGGACAACCAATCATTGCAATCATCAATGAGATAGAATAAACCACTAGATATGAGGTTCACTTGAATTTATAGATGAATTACATAAAAAATACAAATGGAATGTGTGATATATTGAAATGGTATTGGAATGAATATGTGATAATGAAAAAATGTATTGATTATTGAATTGCATGATTTTGTGAAATTTGGCATTGTTCTGGAGCAATTTTGAAGCAATTTTGGACAATTTTACAACTTTTTGGGTCGTAAATAAAAGTTTACCATCCAAATCAATCCATGTTATCACAAAGAGTGGTGAAATGATGAGGTGGATGATTAAAATGTTAAATTTTGTTGTTTTGTGAAAATTTAAATCGATTTGGGATGTTTTAAAGTTTGTAAAGTGATTTTATGACTTTTGGTTGCAAGCAAAAATTAAGTGCCTAGATTAGTTTTTCATTTTACAAAACATGATATGATGATGAAATGAATGTATGGATGCAATGTGGAGTAATTTTGTGGAGGTAAGATATGTTTTGGATCATTTTTTTTTATGTAAATTTTTGAAGTTAGATGTTGGCTAGCATCCACATCCATGCATAGATGTCAACAAGCATTTGCTATTCTGTAGATGCTAGTCAGCATTTCAATGCACCATGTGAATGCCCATGGGTTTTTAAGCACACTAAAAATAGCTATAAATAGTTTTTAGAGGTAAAATCATATTCATTCTTGCATTCACAAGTTTCAAAAGTTGCATATGAAGGAGAGTGAGTGAGTGAAGGAGTGAGGTGGAGTGGAGACTATGGTGATGGAAGGTGTGGATGCAGCAGTAGGAGTAGAGGTGCATGTGGTTGAGGTAAGTACCCTTAGCACTCTTGGTTTGGACTTCCATTTTTTTAATTATGCAAGTGAATATGATATTAAATTATTTGCATTATGCATGTGTTGTGCTACATTTGAGGATCTTAGAGGCCCAACATCAATTCTTACCTCTCATACCAGGGATGAGAAATGCACTAAAAAGGAACATTGGTATTAGCTGGAGGATGTGGAGCTGGTGGGGGTAACTCAAGTTGATGTGGTGAGGGTTGATGAGGGGTATCTCGCTGCCTTGGTAGAGAGATGGGATTCAAATAGGGGGACCTTTTAGATCTCTACTAGTGAGGTGACAGTGACACTCAAGGATTTCTACCACATCCTTTAAGTATCGATGGAGGGGTTACGTATTAAGGTTGGACATGATAGGGAGCATCAGATGAGTTAGATATTTGGATATTAATGGAGGATGGATTGTGAGTGTGAGAGGTGGATGGATTATGTACTTGGTTATGTATGCTGAGAAGAAGTTGGAGGTATTGCCCACATTGGTCATGTTCCTATTGACCAACATAGTGGTACCTAATAGCACTAGTTGCTAGTTTCCATGGAACACTATCAAGCTAGTATATGATATGATCGATGAGCCTCGAGTGTATGTATTGATACCTACTATGTTGGCTTAGTTGTACCAAGATTTTTATGAGGTAAGGTAGGAAAGACAGGGGCTAGGATGTAGTGTACTGATATAGTGTTGGGTTGGGAGTACTTCAGTGTGGCTTGACTTGTGTGCTTGCTTAGTGAGGCATGGGATGGGGAGTAGACCTACACTTTGAGATACTGAGTGACAGAGGAGGTATAGCTGAGTTATTCTAGTTGGACTAGCTAGGAGTACAAATATCTATGGGTAGGTTTAACACCTAATCACATGTTTTGGATACCATGGTGAGGTGCCACTTGGACTAGTGATAGTGATCAGTTGCAAAGGGTTTGGTAGGCTATATGGGTGGTTGGGTGGCATAAGAGTGAGATGGAGCTAATACAATTCTCATGGGTGCTATGGTATTTGGGCTATAATAGAGAATTCCTAAGACACCGGTATTGTACAGGTGCCATCAAGATGAGATGACTCTACCCTACATGAAGGTATGGTTGGTAACTTATGAAGATGATGAGGATATAGATCTCCTTGATGTGGATGATGAAGGGACTACCGTTGAGTATAATGTATTGTTCACTATATATCCATAGTAGGTACTGATCTAGGTAATGGATGATAGGAATTAGGATGATGATGTGGTAGAGGCTAAGGTGGAGGAGGTAGATGGGGCTCCCATACATCAAAGACATAAAAAATCTAGCAGTTAAGGGAGGTGTGCAAGAGATGTAGTAGAGTAGCCTTCAAATATTGGATGTGATGGTGGTGGCATGGATGATATGGAGGAGGTTCTAGAGATATGTCCAGGTCAAATTTAGGAGAAGTGAAAGAGTCTTGAGAAAGTGGTGGTGGATTGATATGCAAATATAGCAACTCGAGATGTAGAGATAGCTTGATTATGAGTAAAGATAGAGTCATGGATGGATATAGGTGGAGGTGAGGATAGTATCATGAGGCTCCAGGAATAGCTAGCATAAAGGGACCATCATTAGAGGTAGGACATACTACACCTTTGATCTCAAGAGGGATACATCTAGGATTTGGAGGATCTATTGATATAGCACCATATTAGGCTACCCAATTGACCCTCTTCCTCCATATATGGATTTAGTAGGCATAGTGAGTCTAGGCATAGTGGCTCTAGGTCTAGGGATCCTTCAAGATAATAGGGGTCCTCCTATAGGAATTATCTAGTGCTGAGATGCACTTTTTTTGTAGATGAGCCTTAATGCTCCATTGTATATAGCCTTATGACATTCATTATACATGTGATATTTATATATATATAGACATGAATTTTACTTTTGTGTTATGCTTTTGTGTGGATGCTTTTGTATATGTGTTATGGATGATAATGTAATAAAAATGTGTATGAATACAAATGAATTAATCCTCTAATGATCATTTGTAGTTTAGATTTTACTTGACCATGTATAAAATTATTTTTTAATCAAGGGCACCAAAATGGTGCCATGTGAATTGGAAGACTTATGTAATGATATGGATGTTTATATGGAAAAATGATATGGATGTTGATGGAAAACTGATTATTTTGTAGAGACTCAAACATACTAGTGATATCAAACAAACTCACTAAATTTTGTATAATTTCTATAATATCAAATGTGTGTGCAGTTAATTCATTTAACGAATCATGAGTATGGCCATGACTCTTGCTAATCAAGAACCAATGTATGTGCAAGTGATTTCATTAATCCATATTGAGTAAATTGATATGAAACCTATCATGGAGGAGACCAAGAAGCTAGTTTGTCCTTATGTGTGATCATAGGTCTCTTCAAGAGAGACATGTCACCATGCATGATCATACTCCACTACCAATCAAGCATGGATAGCCCTGATGGATATTAGCTCCATAGTCCAAGAATCTTATCTCTAAGCTTTGGGGATTCGATCTACCTAACCATATGATTAGAAATATAGTTCTATCCTTACAACTTGAGGATCTATGGTGTGTGATGTGAAAATATTTAGATATTTGGGGAATCAAATTCTCAATAAAAGTGTGATGAGAATTGTACCCTATCATTACTACTTTTTCTTTTGTTTAGAAATAATTGTGTTAGTTATGAAAACCACTATTTTTTATTTTTGGACTGTGGATAATGGGATAAGCAAGAATTACCCTTTTTGCTTTGATGTTCAACCCAATCATGGTGTTATCTCTCTTTGACACAAGATTTTTTTAATATGTGTGATTGTGTTTGGTTCAAGAGTGTTAGAGTCAATCCATGAAATCAAGATTTTCTTAGTGAAAATGTATCTTGGTCCTAAAGAAAACTTGACATGTATTGGAGGTTGCTAGAAATACTAGCAGTGGCTGAGAGACCCAAAACACTTAGGGATTATGGACATGTGATTTGCAAGTGATAATTTAACTTTATGGAATGATGCAATAATTTGAATAATGATTTGAAGGTACCCTTGATTAAGGCAACATGACTTTAGTGGGTCAATTATTATCTAAACTGATTAAATGACCTCTAACATGTTTGAATATGGTTGTGAATGCAATGTATGAAATGCAATTTGTGAAATTAAATATGTGAAATATAATGTGTGAAATGAAAGGTGTAAAATGTAATGTGTAAAATGCAATGTTATTTTCGTGTATTAGCCATGTATATATACATATATATAAATAAAATTAAGCATAGATTGATCTCAAGTGGATTATGTTAAGTGGTTCAAGCTCTTTGAATCCCTCTAGACTGGAAAGCTAATAAGTTCCTTTACCCACTTTTTGAGTAACAATGTATGGACCTAACCAATTAGGCTTGAATTTATCATGAAGATGTAGCAATTTGTTGGTGTTTTGGTGATTATTTTTAAGAAAAACCTCTCCTACTTGGAATTCATGTAGATAAACTTTGGTGTTGTAAGCATGCTTTAAGCGGTCTTGATAAACTTGTAAATGCTCTAAAGCATTGAATGACCTTTCACCAAGAAGCATGAGTTGGTAAAAACATGCTTGTCTAGCAGTATCATCATATATGAATTCCTATGATGAAATTCACAATGAGGGTATCTCAAGCTCAAGAGGTATAATTACTTCAGATCCATAGACCAATGACAATGGTATTTCTCTAGTAGGCATGTAGATGATTGTTCAATAAGCCCATAATGCCAAGGGGATTTGAGTATCCCAATGTAAATGATTTTATTTGACAAGTTTTTTGAGAATAGAAATTAAGGTCTTGATAGTAGCCTTAACTTGTCCATTTGCCTATGGGTAGTAAGGATTTGAGAAACTATGTTGGATATTATATTTCTCAGAAAGTGTGTGAACATCCTTATTTTTTAAATACTTGCCATTATCAAAGATGATTTTTGAGGGGATACCAAAATGATATATGATATGATAAAGTATAAACTCCACAATTCGAGATCCTATTATAGTGGTTAGAGAAATTATCTCAACCCACTTTGTGAAGTATTCAGTGGCTGTGATGATGAATGTATATTATCTCGAGGAAGGCGGTAAGATTTTTCTAATAAAATCAATACCCCATTGTGAATAGGGCCAAAGGCTTTGAATAGGCTATAATAATTTTGATGGCACGTGAGGTAAATTAGCATGTTGTTGACATTGTTGATAATGCTTAAAGTAAGTGCAACAATCATGTTCCATGGTGGGACAATAGTAACCCATGCATAGAATACACTTTGTAATGGTCATTCAACTAAAATGACCACCACAACTACCATCATGAGCTTCAACTATGGTTCTTTATGACTTTGTATGTTCAAGATAACAAAGGAGAATTTTATCATAACCATATTTATCAAACAAGTCCCACAAGAGAGTAAAACGAGTAATATTTTTCTTGAGAGTACATTTAGTAGTCCATGACATATTTGATAGGAGTGTTCTAAACTTGAGGAAGGCTATTATTTGGTTGGACCAAGTATCATACGAATATGAATAGATAAAGCAAACATACTTCTCATCCTTATATTTATCATGGACAATTGCAGATTTAGAGATCATTATGATAATGAGTGGTTGTACCTCTCCTACAAAGTTCTTTAGAATTAATGATCCTAGAGAGGCCATTTATCTAAAAATTTATTAGTTGAACATGGTAAACTATCAATTTTATACCAATCAAATTTGGTGAGCAATGTCATTGCTACTTCATGGTAAAGATTTATGGTTGGTTCTTTGCATTAGTATTATTCATTGATTTTATGAATGACAAATTGGGAGTCATAAAATATCCTAATACGCTTTATGCCCATAGCTATAGTTTATTGAAGACCTAATATTAAGGCTTCATACTCTACATTGTTGTTTGTGTAATGGAAGTTAAGTTTGAAATATAGGGGAATAGGCCTCTGTGGTGTATGAAACATGACTCTAAAACCTTGACCTTTTTCACACTTAGAACCATCAAATAATAGTGTGATATCGACATCTTCCTTTGAAATGACATCTTCTTCTTGTTTAGTGACAATGAATACTCAATCATCTGGGATCTCAATAATCAAGGGTTGATCACTAGGAAGTGGAGCTTTCACAAGTTTATTAGGTATGACCTGACCTTTAATGGATTTTTGGTTTATGAAATCAAGAAAGAATTTAGTGAGAAGCATTATCCATTTTGTAGTGTGGGTTTTATTATAAGTTTGAGATATCATATATCGTAGAGAATTTTTGTGAGCTGACATATGTGGTGTGACTAAGCATGTAATATTTGAGTTTCTTAGTGGTAAAAACCACTGCTAAGAATAATTTTTCCACATAAGTATATCTAGTTTCATAGCTTACCAATGTTTGACTAATGTAGTAGATAGGTTGCTCTTGATTGTTCTTATTATTTTTTGCAAGCATTGTCCCTAATGCAAATTTTATTTCTAAAATAAAATATGGAAGGGGACCCCCAAATGAGGAGGAGTTAATACTGGTGGAGAAGCCTGGTATTGCTTGATATCATAAAAATCTTTTTGACACTCATCTATCCATGAAAATGTCACCCCATTTTGTAGTAGGTGATTGAAAGGCCTGCATTTATCAAAAAGTTGCATAATGAAACAATGGATTGATTGCATTTTTTTTTGTGAACTACACAATTCCTTCATGTTTTTTGGGAGAGATATCTCCATGATGACCTTGAATTTATTTAGATCCACCTCTATACCTCTTTTGGAGATAATGAATCCCAATATTTTACTTGAGGTGACACCAAAGATACACTTTTTTGGGTTCAACCTTATATTATGCTCTAGAAGTTGATCAGAGAATTTTTCCAAGATACCAATGTGCTCCTATAAAGTTTTAAAATTTTCCAAGAGATCATCCACATAATATTTGATGATATTATATATGCAATCATAGAATATATACATCATGGAAAATTGATAAGTGGAACCTACATTTTTGAGGCCAAAGAGCATCACATTACAACAAAAATTTCCCCAAGGTGTAGTGAATGTTGTTTTGTGTTGGTCATTAGGATTAATTTGAATTTTGTTGTATCCTAAAAAACCATACATTAGAGAAATCATTTCATGGCTATAACAAGTGATGGGGGACCGGAAGGTCTAACACATGCAAATTCAAAAAAAAATTCTTCGATTAATCTGATTTCATTTACAATCACCAGATAAAAGTCAAACTCATGCAAATTCGATGGGGGACCGAAAAGTCGAACTCATGCAAATTCAAAAATTTCTTAGCATTAATCTGATATATTTTACATAAATAGATAAATAGCCTACAGGCTTACAATAACCAAAGGTCCCTTGGTATTTCACACGCACACTCTATATCCCCAACCTTCCAATCCCTCCCTGACTATTACATTAAACTAGGTTTTTATAGAGGCCCCGACCCTCTGAAACATCAACACAAAAATCGGGACACCAACCCGATTTAAGACCCCACTCTGCATGGTCCCTGTCACCACCGCTTTCTTTCAGGATACTCTGCGTGCCCATCCTCTTCATTTCCCATGCTTCTTGGTTCTTGTCCACCTTTACTGCACCTTGTGCCACATGTCGTCCATAACACCCCTTGAAAATACCGCTTGTCACGCTTCCCGCCATCTCTTCCTTCTTCTTCATCTTCTTCTCTCTCTCGCCGTGATATCACGACATCGTGACCAAAAATAAGAAAGGAGCACAGGGAAGCTGAATGGTCGCGATATCGTGACATGTCACGATATCGCGACCATTCAGCCTCCCTGTGCTCCTTTCTTCTTTTTGGTCACGATATCACGACATGTCGTGATATCGTGACATTTCTTCCCCTCGCTCCCCTTTTCCACTTCGAGCCGTGAAATCACGACATGTCATGATTTTGCGATGTCTTTTCTTTCTCGCCTTCTGCTTTCCTACTCTGGTCGTGATCCCATGATAGTCATGATTTTGTGACATGTCATGAAATTGCGACACTCCCAACTGCCCCCTCACTGCTGCTCTTCTTTGTCACGATTTCATGACAGTCGCAATTTCGTGACAGTCATGATTTCGCAACATGTCATGAAATCGTGACACTTCCTCTGCCTTCCCTCGGCTTCTGCTTCGACGTCACGATTTCATGACATGTCACAAAATCATGACACTCCCTCTGCCTTCCTCTACCTTCTGCTTCGATGTCATGATTTCATGACATGTCGCTATTTCGTGATGTGTCATAAAATTGTGACACTTCCTCTGCCTTCCTCTGCCTTCTGCTTCGATGTCACGATTTCGCGACATGTCGTGAAATCATGACAATTCCGTTGCCTTTCCCTTCTGCTGAATTTTTGTCACAATTTCATGACATGTCATGAAATCGCGACATTCCCAACTGCTCCTCCTCCTGGCAGCTTCTGGTCGCGATTTCATGACATGTCGCAAAATCATGACATTTCTGCCCCGTGCCTTCTGTCTCCTCATTGTGTTGCGATATCGTGACACTTTTTCTATCGCGATATCACGACAGGTTTTCCTCCTCGCTCTCCTTGCCATTTTCTATCATGATTTTGTGACACGTCGTGAAATCGTGACGTTTTTCTTCCTTAGCCGATTCTTTAGCACTGGCCTTCCTGCTATTGGAGGCTTCTACTGTAGGTGTTGCTGGATGCTCCTGCATCAACAAGTGTCAAGAATATTATCGATGTTTTGTAGAGGAAATTCATCCTTAGGATACACTTTGTTAAGGTCTAAAAAGTAGATGCAAATGTGTATCATCCTGTTAGACTTGTGAAAAAGTACCATGTTTGAATTCCACTTAGGATAGTCAATGGAAATAATGAAACCCACATCTAATAGCTTTTGAAGCTCTGATTTGATGATGAGGGTAATGGTAGGATGCTTCTTTATCAACTTTTATTTTACTAGATTATCATCAAAGTGTAAGGTGAGATTATGGACAACCAAGTTAGGGTCAATACCAGACATTTCTTTGTAGGATCATGCAAAAATACCCTTCTTCTTGAGGATATTAATTAATTACTCTTGTTCATCTATGGATAAAATTTTACCAAGTTTGATGATTTAAGGATTGTTTGTGTTTGAACTAAGGTTAACGTCAATGGTATCTTCAATAGACATTGAGAACCTTAAGATGATGGGGTATTGGAATCAGATGATTGTCATATATGATGTTATCAAACTCTTCTAACTCAACCTATTATATGTCTGCCTAGAAAACCTTATGATCTAAATGTGAAGGTGAAGATGAAGGTGGATGTGATGGAGGAATGTAGTTGGCTAAAGCTATTAATAACTCCTTGAAAATGATGAATTCAAAAAAGGATGAAGCCAAGGAAATATGATCCATATCAATGAGGCTCATGTCAATTGGAATTGGATTTGCCAAATCTTATGGATTATGGAGTAGGGTAAATAATTCAATAGGATTCATGTTAACTTAAAGGGAAATACTAGAGGTTGGAAATGTGAAGAATGGATAGAACATGTTTGCTAGAACCGATGCTAGAACTTTACGAACATGAACAATAGTAAGCAACACAAATAAATGTAACATGCAAAAAGCCATGCACATGCAATGCAATTTTTATTTTAATTTTTGTGTGTTTTATATTTATTTTATATTATTTACATATACTACAAGAAAAAAATTGATGAGTTGGATTAATGAAATGGAGGTGGTTCACTAGTTTGTTCAGCTCTCTCTTGTGGAAGGATCAAGAAAAATATAGGTTGATGGATGGGTAACATTATGAGTTAATACTCATCATGTTCAGTGAATGGAGTGATGGGTGTTTATTCCTCATCAGATTCATCAAAATTTATTGATATAATATTGTATTCTTCATATATTTCCTCCTCAAAGTAATCGGTGTGATGGGTTTCTTCTTCTAAATTCAAATGGAGATTTTGAAAATCTTATTCAAAATAAGAGGTGAAAGAATAAGGGTGATAGCCTAAAATTGAATGGTCATGTGCTTCTTGATATGGAATATCAATGAGCTTGTGCATTACCTGTTCATGTTGTCCTAGACCATATCCCTACCAATTGACTTGATAAAAGTATCAATATGGAAAATCTAATATATGTTGTATATTGGCAAGTGTTGGTTGCTTGGGTTCATCAAAGGAATATGGATTGGATGATGAATAAATCCCCCATACAACATTTAACCCATGTTGTACACCACACCTATGGATAAGTGCTATGAAAGTAATTTCTTGGACCACATATTCACCAATATTGAGATTAGTGAGGTGGAACACAACTTGGGATGATGTGAAGGTGGATGTGGAAGAGGATATGGAAGTGGATGTGGAAAACTCATGATTGGCTTGTGGATCTGATAATGGGAGAGGTATGGAATGGAGTGGCATCTCATAATTTATTATTTCAAATTATGAGACATCAACTAATGCAGATGAAGGTGGATTTGGTTGAGGTGTTTGATTAATGGGTTATGATGTGGAGGGAATACTTATTAAGGATGTTGATATTGATGTTGATGATATGGTTGATGTGGATTGAGTTTGACCACATGTACATGTAGTCAATTATGATGAAGATGAGGGTATGGAGGTGGAGTCGTGATGTAGGGTATTTATGGGGATTTTCTCAAGAATATGAACTTTAGATAAATAGGTGGATGGTGTGGTGGATGATGTGGTTGATGGGGTTAAGAAAAGGTGAGTGGATGGAAGAGTGGATTCGTAGGGATTTGAATTAAAATTACAATACTTAAACTGTTCAATGTCCATTGGTATACAATGAATTTATCCCTCATGTACATATTTTAATAATTTATGAAGTATAGAGGGGACACATCTCATTTACCTAATACAATGGCATACAATAAGTACATTGTACACCATGGAACATTCCACAATGTGGAAAATTATGTCCAATATTTTTACCCCCACTTCAATGGGTAAAACTATAGTGCCAACTATCGAACAAAGAGCATCATTAAATGCTTTCAAGGTGAAGGTGGATTTGGTGATGTGAGATGGTGGGATATTAATATGTTGGAGAGAAGTAGTGGTGATGATATTGATGGAGGAGTCAGTATCAATAAATACTCATTTGAATGGCTTCCTATCAATTTGAGCCATGATGTGTAATGGAGGATCCACCAATTCTGATGATATTGGTTTGATTTCAAAATTGTAGAATGTAATGGCAGGCTCCACACATGTTCGGATACTTCCCACAAAATTGCTAAAGGTATTAGCATCTTGAGATTGGAGTTCAATGGATTTTAGAATCTCCATTAATGCCTCATGATGTGGGGGAGATTATTGAATTAGCTCATAAATAGATAGTTTTTTTGAAGCCATTTTAAGGCTAATGGTTAGCTAGATACTTAGAGATATGATTGGCCTTTATGTATGATTGGAAATATGAGTGGGTGGATATGGATGACTTGGAATGTGAATTGACTGGGAAGAATTGGTGAATAACTGAATGGAATATGATGAATTGGTAGGTTGAGGAGATGCACTTGCCTATGGTACTATGGGAGATTGAATAGTATGCTATAGTATATTTTGTTGATTGGTGTGTTGTTGAACTTAGGTGACTACATGAATAACACCCACAAAATATTGGTATTTTTGAACATGGTTAAATTGATTAGAAATCTTAGTGTTTGATCCCCCTATTGTTATTTGTGCTTCCTCACGATGAGGAAGTGGTGTTTGATAGATGCCAATTTTTAAATTTTGTTGAGCTAAGGTACTATCAAACTTGATGGTCCCAAATTCAATTAGGTCTTGCACTATATCTTTGAATGTGTAGCAACCATTAATATCATTCCCATTCTAGAAATGATAAGGGTAAAATAAATTTTCCCTATAGCTTTTGCTACACTTGGTAGGATCATCTGGTTTGAGCTCAAATAAGGCAAGTTGATTTACGTCATACAACCTATGAAACATGGAGGCATATTATTTGGACAAGGGTGTGTAGTGGTAATTTTATCAAACAAATTGTCGATGTTGGTGATTATCTATAGTTAGCACCATAGTTTGAACTTGTTATGGTGGGGGAACCACTTGATATGCAATTTGTTGTGATTTTTGTTGTATTGGTTGCTATTGTTGAGCCACTATCGACTGGCTCATGACCACTTGATTCACTTGATTTGCTTGATTGGCTTGATTTGGATTATCTTGGCCAAAATAAATTCCTTTGGATTGGCCATTGTTCTACAATTCTTTCTTTTTAGGCTTTACCAAAACTTCTTGGATTTTTATCTCATTAATTATGCTAGCCTAGGCAAGAGCTTATTTGAATGAGTTGTATTGTTGCAATTGTAATAACCAAGAGATGGGTTTTAAACAAATCTTGGTGAAAAATCAAGTTAACTCTTCCATTGGTAGGAAGAATGGTAGTTTGGTAATAACAAACCTCAAATGGTTGCCAAAATCATAGACTGACTCATCATTAGTTTCTTAAGATTGTATAAGTCAAACAATGTGATTTTTTAAGAACATTAAAGGAAAATATTTCAATAAAATGGTTGACCAACTGTTCAAAAGTATAAATACTATGACGAGGTAGATGGTTATACCACTCCATGGCATCTCCCCCAACGTCTGAGGAAATTTTTTGAGAATTAAAGCATCTTGATTTTAAATTTTGAAGCATGAGTGAATGAATGTGATTACATACTCTCTAGGATCCTCAGTCCCTTCATGTTTATCAAATTTTGGCACTATAAAATCTATTAGATATGGAAATTATGGTATCAAAAAGTTACTGGGTTGATTGATTAGTTGTCTTAAATTTGGCTTCTGGTTCATCATACCAAATGTGTATTGTATCAAGCTATCAATATGCTATTGCAAAGCCTGAATTATAGGGTCTTTCCCAGGTATGTGGAAGCCATGAATTACTTGATGATTGTGTGGATATGAAGTGGTGAAATACTAGGGTGTGATGATATTTTGATGATTTGATAGACTAGAATGTATTTTATGGTGTTGGATTTCATGAAGAAATTATTACAAATGATGGAATAGAGATGAGGTTTGAGGACTATGAATGTGTTGACTTGTGGGAATGGAATGTTGGTGGGTTAATGGATGTGTGGGGATGGAAACCATAGAATATTGCAATACCCATGATGGATTTGATGTAAAGAAGGTAGGCTATATTGGAATGGATTGGGGCTTAAGATCAGCCACCTATATTTGCTATTGGGAGCCACAATGAGTATTTTTTTTTTCATAAGCATTTTATTGGGGTGTTTACATGATTTTTGTATGGAAATATATGAAGTATAAGATGTAGGTGTTGTTGAAATAGATGGAGTGGGTGGAGGATAAGTTGAAACGAATATTTTAACTGAATGGGGAATATTGGATGCAGTGGAGACTAGCATTTATGAAGAATCATTAAAATGTGATTCATACAATGTATTGCCATAGGTGGTAGTATATGAATATGGAATGGAAGTTTTTTGGATACATGACTATTATGGGAGAGACCAGTGATGGGAAGGTGCAAATGACATGTCAAAAAAGGGTTAGTATGCACTTGGGTGAAACTGGAAAGATTCAAATGGGTAAGTTCCTACTGAGAAGAAGGATCATGCCTAGGTGGGCTATTTATTTTCTATAGAACATGGTTACTGGATCTTAGAAAAGTTCCAACTTTATCCATATCTATGTAGGTGATGTTATGATTGGTGGGAGATGATGGCTTGGTTTTTGAAATGGGGGTATTAATGACTCTATGTAACACATAAAAATTTGAGGTATACACAACATGTGAGGGTCCCGTAGATAAACCATAATAGCTTTTATGTATCACAATTACAACATTCACTATAGAAGTGGTGGGGATAGATGTAGAACACTCCATGTCTGAAGTGGTTTGGGTGATGGAGGTTTGACTCAAAATAGTTTCTTAGCTTCAAATTGAAACCATAATCTAATGAATCAGATTGGGGCGATGAGTGTGTGGAATGTGCAAAAAATATGCAATAGAAATCACACAAAATCAAACAAGAAATTTAATCCTATGTTTTACAATAGAATATTTTTTTGTGGGGTTTGTGTATTTTTTATGTGCTAACATAAACTATTATACAAGGTGTAATCTAAGGCTAGATGGAAAATGAGAATCTTTTTGGTGATGAAATCCAAAAATATTACTCATGGGTACTATGGTTTCTATGGGATGAGATGATATATGGAGATGAAGCCCACCATCACCAATATCGAACAATGGTTGGTGATGAAATCCAACTCAATGTTGTTAAATGTGTGACGTACAAATAGTGTGATTCATTTTAAGTTTTATGTTATCTACAGTGTTCATTCAATATTAAAATCACTCTATTTCACTTGTCTAAGCTAGAATACAAGGATGTTAACACCAAGTTCCTAAAAATAACCTAGGGTACATCGCTTAAGACCCACCCTGCATAATCAAGTGATTCCAATAGTAGAGGGTTTACCCAGTTCTACTATCCTAAATCATCAAGTGATTCCAACTGTGGGAGTATACTCAGGTGTTGTGATCTTGTTACAAACTAGAAAAGCAAAAATGGAATTTCTAAACCCTAATGTGCAACTACTTATGCTATTGGCATTTCAATTGCAAACAACATACAAAAATAGTGAATGAAACACCATAAAGCAACAAAAATCTAAATTAAATGTGATGATGCAACTATAGTGAATGCATGAATGCAACTCTACTCTATATATGCAAACTATATAAAAAAATGCAAATGCCTAAGATGAAAAATGTAATTGCTTTTTAAAATAGAAAATGAATGTTTTCTTGTTGATTTTACTATTAAAAAGAAAAAAAATGAAAACAAAATTGAGTTAGGGTTTGAACCAAGCTTACTAGGAAGCCTACATATTTCTTCCCCACACTTCTAAACACTATCTAGAGTCTCCTGAATGTTGTGAGGTATTTCCAAAACTCTATAGGGTATTCCTTAAATTCTACAGGGCATATGTGTGACCACTATTTGAACTCTGCAACTCCAAAAATCCTTGTTTTCATGATTTTCACAGGATCAAAATTCTGGAAACCTATAAAATAGAAACAAAAACATAAATTAGTAACAAGGTAAATCAAAATAAGGAACCCTTTGGAGATCCCACCATGATCACCATTTTGTAAACCAAAACCGTAAAACACTAATACAAAGCAAAGGTACAAAAGCACAAATAACATAATAGAATGCACAAAATGAATAACCTTTATTGATATTGGTAGATCTTCAAGTTATACAATGAATGTACCCCAATATGGGGTTAAAAATACTTTTGATAAAAATATTACAGATAATAGGGTTTCAAAAACCTAGTTCAATGAATAGCTAGTGTCTTCTAGTTCGTTCTTAATCCAAACAAGTGTGTGGGTGGGCTTGTGTATCCCTATGGGACCACCCTAGCTACAATAGTTTCCAAAAATGTGATTCTTGCACCAACAAACAACATAAAAGGAGTTAAAAACATCTATGTGGGCTCCACTATGTGAGGCCCTCTAAAAGATAAAATATCTCTAAAAAATCTAATTGTTGTAAAATAAAACTATAAATAGAAATGCAAGAACATAAATGAATGCAACAAATATTTTACCTTGTCAATGTTGATTTGTGCTCCTATGTCTATGTTTGAGGGTCATACGGATGCCTAGAATCATTCGATGACTTACAAATTGCAAATATACTATAGGAAATACCCAAAGGTATTTTGTGATGGCTATGAATTCCCAAAAACATTCTATAAATGCTCAGTAGTGTTCTATGAACTCTAGGTGGTGTTCGAAGATTGAGGGAAGTGAAGTAAAACCAGATCTAGTTTATGAGGATTTGGCAGTAGCAAAAATAGGATGGGCGATGGCAACAATGAAATATGAAGATGACAGCAAAATGGCTAGGGCAATCTCAAGAATATAAAATTTTTGAGAGTTTTTGTGGACCTTGATTCATTAAAATGAATCATATTTTATAATCTTCCCTTTAACATGTTTTCGATGAAACAAAATGAGTAGCCGATATTAAAACATGAGGAAGGGTGGAGATTAAGCTTGGGTAAATGACATGGATGGATATATGGTTGAGATTAAATCATGGTGGATGACTAGGATTTACTCATATAAATACATATATATTTCTAAAATATATAAATATAAATATAAAATATTAATATTTATGTATATATTAAATAAACACACACACACACACACACACACACACACACACACACACATATATATATATATAATGGACAAATGTGATTGGCGGGCACAGATGGATGAAAAGTGGCTAGATTTTGGCATCTACAAAAACAATAAAATTTACTTTAAATACTAACATGACACCTAGTTATTATGATGTTTATCCCTACATTGAATTCATGCCCTATATCTGATGATCATGAATACAATTTTGCACCTTATATCTAACGATCATGAATCTAATCAAACCTACAAAAAGGAAAAAACTAAAAATTAGTCATTAATTTTTGGAGGTCTACTTAAGCTAAGGTAGATGCTTGGATCGTAGATGTGGTAGTCAATCCCCCTTGGTCCTTTTATCTAAACATAAAATATAGATAAAATGTATGACCTTTTGGAACATTAAGAAATGTAGAGCAAAGAAAAGATAAAAGAGGGTTTCACAGAAAGCAAAGATAGAGAGTAAAAATAGAGAAATTAAGGAAAGACAATAAAGGGAAGAAATGATTACCCCCAAGTTAGCATAGCCAATTTCACAGTCCTTATATAGAGGCTATGAAATCATGATAATAAAATAAAGGGAAAAAGGCAAGTCCTTAAAATACTTGGAAAAGTATTTCTATCATATTAATGCCCTATAATGGGTGATTGTAAATTTGAGACAAAAAATAAAGAGTGCTAAGAGAGAAACAAAGAGAAATCAAGGTTTTCACTAAAATTGTACCCCATAAGGATGGATCATGAATTCATAATAGAAGAATATTTAAGGGTAGAAGGGTAATATAATAGAAACTAATAGTTATTCAATAATTTGAATAGATGCAATTATAGTTAAATGATACAAAGCTAAAATAAACCAATGCAATAGTGATGAGCCTTGAAAATGCTCATTTTTGCATAAAATTTCCATATATATTGCAACATTTATTTTAATAGAAATATATGTTTTACGTAAATTTTATATGTATTAAAATTTAGATTACATATGTTGTCTAATATTTATTTTTGAGTGAATTATGTGTAGATTCAGTGGTTTTTACAGTATTTTAGCATGACAACATCAAGGTCCCATTCGGACCTAGCACTTTTTGATTTATGATAATAAAAATATCTGCAAAAAAATAATGATGAAGCGCTAAGTCAGGAACCTAATTCCTATTTAGTGCTTGACTATTGAGCACCTGATTCATATTTGGTGTTTGACTATCGGGTGCCTAATTACTATTAGGCACCCAAATCCCATTTTGTGCATGATTCCCATATTCTACAGATAAGGTGCCTAATTCTTGTTGACGTAGAATTACAAAACAACCCCTATTATTTGTAGAATAGAATGATGATTTACATGATGGATGAAATTTTGAATTCAGTTATGCATGTGGACCAAGGACAATTTCAACAACCATATGTCATTTATTTTTTAGAAATTACATAAAAATCAATGTAATCAGGTAGAGAAAAATATTAGATGTATTATATTCTGATACAAAATACATTGAATATATTCTGAGTTTAATATTTTGCTTTCTCCTATATTTTTGCATATTGTTATAACAATAAAATTAGAAACTGATTTGCTTTCAAAATGTAACAGAGCATGGTCGCATATATTATAAATATGTAGGCCACTCCTAAAAAATAGATCCTAGATTTCTCTCTATTTTTTTACTACAAATTTCAATATAATACATTTGAGTCTTTTAATCAAACTCAACTAGCATCCGGTGTATGAATTAATGTGGGTGGAATATATTAGAAGCTTGGGTCCACTCTCAATAGTATTCCTCCCTTATTTTACCTATTTTCTATCATTTTAATTCATTTTCCTATTTTTTGTAATTTAGTTTAATACTATAATTTTCCCTATTTTTTGTAAATTTTTAGAAAGTGTGCAGTTTTTATTTCAAGGCATTTTTAATCATGTCTTTGATAGTGTGAATTATATTAATAGTTTGTAAGATAAATGAAAACTCCAAAAAAACAAAACCCCCCAAACCATAGAATCTAAGGTACTCATCTTATTAAAAGGAGATTACAGGAATATACTGTGTAGGGTTACTCACAATTTTATAAGCTATCCTGGGTTGACAATTAAATGGAGGCAATGATATATACCATAGAAAACTAACCAATGTTTTTTCCAATATTTTGGCATCATTATCAGGGAGTAGCCAACTATAATTTTATATTCTAAAAAAAGTATTTTAGAAGTAGTTTGGGTTACTTTCTACAAAACCTCCATTTGAAATTTTGTATGATTTCACCTAGAATTAGAGGACAAAAAGGTAGTTTTATCAAGAACACAAACATTTTTTCTCAAAAATCCTTTATTTTAGTTGTGCTAGATCCTGATACTGAAACCTATCCACCACCATATCCACTTATGCATTGGAATCAACATCCATTATTTGGATAGGATAAACCTAAAATAGACCAAAAAAAACTTAGGGAAGGATCTAAGATAGGAAGAGTTTAATCTGAGGAATATTTACTAAACCTTCAATGTTGGCAAGTAGTTGAGAAAGGGACTATTTCAAATACTAATTTAGTAATCCTTCTGAAGAAAAAATAAATGATATAGAAGCCTTGAAAGCTACCCTAAATGCAGTATGTGTAGAAACCTTGATAGCATACAAGATGAATGAAATAGTAAAAGAAGCATCCACTAGTTTTAACTTCCCCATATAAGAGGCAGGAGGCGACCACAATATGAAACATATCTCTCTTGTCCACCTTCCAATATTTAGAGGATTTCAATAAGAATATCCCAACCTATTTCTCTTCAAGTTTGACATTCTATGTAGGTTGGTAGACTATAAAACTGATGTTCAAAAATTAAAATAGTTTTCTTTAATTCTTGATGATGCATCCTTACACTAGTTCATCAGTTTAGGATACAGACAGATAACTACCTAGGAAGATATGAAAAACTCTTCCTATATCAATATCAAGAATTTATAAGAGCATAGGATTGCAAATAAGTCTTGGATATAACACATAAGGAAGAATAATCATTGGAGGAGTACTGGGATAGGTTTAGTTTTAATTTGCAAATATCTCCCCAAGCAATACTAGGATACAGGTCCTTGAGAAGTATCTTCTTAAAGTGGATTATGAATGAATCTCTTGATTTGTTAAACATGATTTTTAGAGGGATCATTTATCAACACCAAATGTCTGATATCCATCACTTATGCCAAAACTACTCAAGAAGGAAGGGTAATTTAACCCCCAAGAATATCAAACAATAAGCCACTATCACTAAAACAAAAATAGGAAATATGCTTGAAGACCTCAAGAGTGAGATGTTTTCATATCTTACACTCCAAATGGACAACCTTATACTTAAAAAGAAGAAGTAGTAGAATGAGGTAGCACTAGCCTATTTATGTACTAAATGTAGGGGAAAGCACCCTAAAAATAAATGTCCTAAGAATAAAGTTAGAGTGTGTATTGTGTGTCAAAAATATCATAAAACTAAGTTGTGTCTACAGTTATCAAAATATAGATAGGAACCTAAAGTAATAGAAACATACTTCATGGGTAATAGGATAAATTGGCAATAGTATCCTATAGGAAACAACATGCCAGTAGGAATGTCATCCTATGGGGTAGTAATTATCAGCACCAAGGTCAAGTTCAACCACCCAACATGGGTTTGTGGGGACAACAACCTTGGACTCAATTTACCCAAGGAGCAAATATTTACAATCCCTACCCATGGGTGCCATACCAATAGCCTAGATAGTAGTGGAGAAATCAGAATTCTTGGAGCCAAACTCCATAACATGCTACACCAATCCCACTATATCCAAGTCTACAAACTCCTCTTACTTTGAGACCTGATCAACTGCTGGTACAACCGACTTCTAATCCAAAAAATAAACTATAGATAGCATACCAAATGGAGAATGAGATACATCCCATGTATAATATCAAAGTAGATTGTAGTCCCATACAATTAAGGTCAGGTAGACTAGTAGGTGTAGAAGTAGCTCCTCTGGTAGAAGAGGAAGAAAGCATAGAGTTAGAAAAAGAGGAATAATATTTTATAGAAGAAGTAGAAGAAGAATCAACAATTGTAAATTACAAAAAGGGGTTCCACATTTTCCAAAAAGGTTGTAGGAATCCAAGAAGCCAATACAACTAGAATTTGATATTCCATATAGTTTGAAGAACCTGATAGTCACAATTCCTCTCTTTTAGGTCATCAAAGATATTTCTATATATAGAAATACCATAAGAGAGATGTGTCTAAGAAAAATAGGGAGAAAATCAACACAACCAATCAACTTGGTAGGACAACTAGCTTATCTTATGCTAGGAAATACCTACAGCCAAAAATATTTAGACCTAGGAAGCCCTATTTTAATTATGAAAATTGGAGGATATGTTTTACCCAATATATTAGTAGATATGGGGGATTATATTAATGTCATGCCCAATGAAACCATGCAAAAAAATATTTTAACCAATATAAAGCCAAAAAAATTGTCCTTCAGTTGGTAGAAAAGTCAATAGTGCTCCTTGAGGGAATGATAGAATACATCACTATTACAGTGGATACATGGGACTACCTAGTAGATTTCTTAGTGCTACAATCTAAATCTAGGTTAGGTGGATATCATATCATCTTAGGTAGGCCTTGGATGGTAATATATGATGCCTACATAAGTTGTAGAAATTTGCAAATGACCATTTTTGATGGTCATGATGTAAAAAATCTGATCATCCATCCACCTACACAGTTTATAAATTTATTGGGAGAACCTTAATGTGATAACTAGAACATGAGTGGTTTATCAATGATTCAATACATCATGGTACTTTATGAGTTGGGCGATGAGAGTGATGAGGATAGGGTGATATAAAATATTTTCTAAGGAGAACCCTCTTTTCGTCCTCTAGAGTTTCCACTTGTGGGAGGAAAAGATCACTATATTCAGCAAATAGAAGTTGCACCTGGGAGAGTATTAAACATAAATGATGGGTTGACATCTGAAGAGTAGATCAAAATAAGAAAAACATTACTTAAACATCAAGGTGCATTTGCTTGGGAGTATTCAAACATGAAAGAAATAGCTCCTAAAACCTGTACTCATCGAATATATTTGGAAGATGAAATAAAATTGGTAAGACAACCACAACATAGGATGAATCCAACTATGAAGGAGATTGTTAAAACAAAATTGTAGAAAATCCTGATAGTTGGGTTTATCTACCCTATATCATATAGTGAATGGGTATCACCTTTGGTGGTGGTGCCCAAGAAAAATAGAAAGTGGAGGATTTGTGTTGATTATAGGTCACTTAATAAATTAGCCAAGAAATAACACTTCCTCTTACCTTTCATAGATCAGGTCCTTGACACCTTAGCGGGGAAGAAATAATTTTCTTTCCTGGATGTATTTAGTGGATATAATCAAATTTATATTGGGTAAGAGGACCAAGATAAGACCACATTCACTTGTCCATGGGGAACATTTGCTTACTATTTTTTACCCTTTGGTTTGTGCAATGCTTGACACATTTCAAAGGGTAGTTTTAAACATCTTCTATGATATGATTGGATAAAATATGGAGGTATATATGGATGATTTCACTATTTATGGTGAAAAAATTCAATAAGCCACCAATTTTTTAGAGAAAATACTTCAATGGTGTGAAGAAACCAATATGCCCCTAAGTAATGAGAAATTTATATGCTAATGCATGAGGGGATATTTTTAGGACATCATATATCTGCAAATGGGATTAAGGTAGACAAGAAGAAGATAGAAGTTATCCAAAACCTGCCTACATCCAAAAATCATAAGGATATCTATAGTTTCCTTGGATCAGTTGGTTACTATAGGAGGTTTATAATAGACTTTAGCAAAAATGCTAAACCCCTAAGCACATTGTTAGAAAAATACATAGAGTTTGTTTGGAAAAATGATTATGAATAAGTATTTAACATTTTGAAAGAAATACTGAATTCTAATCTAGCCCTAAGCGGTCTAAATTAGACCATCCCCTTTCACATATATGCAAATTCATCGAATAATGTCATAGGGTCAATTTTGGGATAGATAGATGATGATGATTTTTATGCCATATATTACATCAGTAAACATATTATAGGTACTGAGTCCAATTATACTATCACAAAAAAGGAATTCCTTGTAGTTATATATGCTCTTAAAAAATTTCACCACTATATTACATGATATTAGGTTTTTGTGCACACTGATCATTCAACTATCAAATACCTAACAAAAAAATTTAGAATCAGTGGTAGGATTATCATATGGTTGTTAATTCTACAATAGTTTCATGTGAAAATTGTAGATAAACTAGATAAGGACAATGTGGTAGCTAATTTCCTTTCTAGATTGACACATCCTAATAATTCAACCATAGAAGACCAGTTTCCAGATGAGCATTTGTTTGCTCTTAATGAATAGATACATGGTATGCATATATGGCTAATTATTTAACCACTAGTAAAGTATCCCTTGCACTTTCACCACGTGAGAAATAAAATTTAATTGAGAAAAGTGTAGACTTATCATGGATTTATGGGTGCCTATTTAAAATAGGGTCTGATCAACTCATGATAAGATGTTTTTATGATAATGAGATTGTAGAAATACTAAAAGCTTACCATAATGAACCTTGTGATGGCCATTTTGTAGGAACAAGGATTGCATTCAAAGTATTGCATGCTGGTTATTAATTGGTAGTGTACCTAGGAATAGATATTTGGGGATATATTATTATATTTTATAAGGGTTGGCATGGGCCACACAACCCAAGGTTGATTGTATTATAATATTATATTATATTATAATATACTATTATATTAGTAGTAGGCTCCCCAAAGTAGAATAATAATAAGGATATATAAAGAAGAGATATTTGTCATTAAAATAATCATTGGAGAATAATCTTATGTAATCATCGTTGCCCACAAAGTGGCTTATGGGACTTTACCCTCCTTAAGTGGCCTCTCATATTGGGAGAACTTGTGGAGTAATTCCTTCCTTAAGGAGTATTATTGGTGTTTTCCTACCTTAAGGGTATTATCTATCTCTCTCCCATTTGTTTATTGTTATTGTGGATAATGTATTGTGGATGAATGATTTGATATTTTTGTATATTGGTGAATGATTTCTGTTAATGATAATAAAGTTATGCAACAAGTGGTATCAGAGCAAAAATTTTGGCAAAGTGAGGATTTTTGTGTGAAATTCCAAAATTAGAGCAAATGTTTTTTTGGAAAACATATCATCTTTCAGGAGCCATATATTTGTAAACATTTATCTTATTCATGTGATTCTTGGATTAGTTGGTGCATAATTTGAAGAGCTTTAAAATGAGTGGTCATATGAAGGAATCCAAGTAGTATTGAGATATATATGACCTTTTGAAGTTAGTCACCTGAAAAAAGGATAATGATGAATTTCGTGGATTTTTTTGGAAAAATATCTCATATTTTAGAAGCCATATCTCTATGAAAGTTTATCTAATTCAGGCGATTCTTAGACCAGTTTGTGTAGAATTTGTAGAGATTTATAATGAGTGGTCATATGAAGGAATGTGAGTAGTATTGAGGGAGTTACGACTTTCTAAATTCAGTCATCTAGAACAAGGGTAGTGACGTTTTCAAGTTGCAAATTTTTTAAAAGATAAAATTTGTTTAGTTCAGGTAAGCAAATCTGTTGCACTTTATTTTGTTTGGAAGAAACATTACACATATAGTTTTCTATATGATTTTTTAGCTTCAAATTAGTGGGAAGTTATTTATTTCCATAAAACCCTAGTTTTCATTAGGGTATGAAAAATGGCACTCCAATTTTTTTCTATAGAAGATGATATTGATGCTAGAGAATGGTGGAAAAATTTTAGATCTCTACATTGTAATAATTATCAATGGAAAATTAGCCCTCAATGGAGTCTTGTAAGAAAATCTTGGTATTGGTTGAAAAATATTTGTAAAGAAAGGAATAATGATTACACTTGGGATGAAATAGAGCATGAATTCTTGGGTAGATGGGATCCATATTATATAGATAGACTAATGGATGTCATCAAAGACCTTGAAAAGAAACTACAAGGAACTCAAAATGAGCGGAATGCAATAAAAGGTGAATGGGAAGTTTTCAAGAAATAGAATGAAGACTATGAAAAAGAAATAAAATTACTCAATAAGAAAGAGAAAAATGTCAGGGAAGATAAAAAATATGTCAATATGCAAAAAGAGGAAACCATACCTTTGGTAGAAGATAAATTAGAAAATGAACAAAGAAATTTGTTTGAGTATAAAAAATCTATTTTGCAGGTTCATGGAAGTATTCAAAAGAAATAGGTTATTATTTCCATTGACCCTTGTAGCATATATAATTTTATTAATATTTCTTTGGCTAAGAAGTTGCAAGTTCAAGAAACAAAAATTAAGGACATACAACTAGAGGGTGAGAATGTTCAGATTTTTGAAGATTTGAAGATCACCATGGATAAATATGTTTTACATTTAGATTTTCATGCTATTTAGATGGATGATGAGGATATTGTTCTTGGTTATCCTTGGTTATATTATTTAGGTATTGTTAACATTAATGTGCAAAATAATTTTATGAAGTTATGGTACAGGAAAAAGAAGATATAATTGTAGGATATTTCTCATTTTAAGGAGTAAGGATCTAAGGAAAATCAAGAAGTGGTTGTAGAAGAACTTGAAACAGAATCCAAGAAGGCAATATTAGCAACAGAGTCCTTGAAAGAAGTAGCAGTAACTGATTCAGGGAAAATAACAATAATAGAGTCCAAGGAAGCTTTGATAAAAGAGCATAAGGACACACCAAACAACGAGAACATGAAAGAACAATGTGTAGAATAATTTAAAATAATAGAGCCAAATGTTGAGGAGTCAAAGAAGGTAGAACATCAAGTTAATGTTGCACCATATCACCATCCACACCACCATGAGCATCAACAATCTTGGAAGTATGGTTCTAGACAACAATATTATGGTTCTACATGGAATCAGAAGGGCACCAACTATGGTAGTGTTTGGTAGCGAAAGCATAGTGATCCTAGTTTTTAGAGTGGATCATCAGCATCAAGGAACAAGTGGACCCATAATTCAAGTTATCAAAACACAGTAGCAGAAGCATGGAGCCAACGAAGTAGATTTGGATACTCAAGTAACAAAATGGCATACCAATATTAACATGTTTTACTTGGATGAATGGATGATCAAGATTGGTACCAATTGCTAACATTGCTTAGAAAATCATATTATCATGTTTCTTCATATATTTTGAGGATGAAATATTTGTAAGGAGGGTGGCATGGTAGGGTACCTAGGAATAGATATGTTTTGAGGTACATTATTGTCCTTCACTATTCAAAGATACAACCAAGCACGTGAGCCAATGTGACCAATGTTAGAGGATGGGTAGACCTACTCTTAGAGATGAAATGCCACTCCAACCACATGTACACATAGAACTATTTTATAAATGGGGGATGGACTTTTTTGGACCCATTAATCCATAGTCAGCAGGGAAGAGGTATACCTTAGTTTACACTGACTATGTGACCAAGTGGGTTGAAGTGCAGGCATTGCATAATTCTAAAGAGAATATTGTAGTAGAATTATTGTATTCATCTATTTTCACTATATTTGGGGTTCCAAGGGAGATCACAACTGATCAAGGGCCTCAATTTACTTCAAAGTTGATTCAATAACTCATGTAGCAATATAAAATCAAGTATAATAAAACCACTACTTACCATCCATAGGCAAATGGGAAAGTAGAGGTAACTAACCATGAACTGGAGAATATTCTCACAAATATGGTACAACAACATAGGAAGGACTGGACCATGAGATTACCAAAATTAGTGTGGGCTTACAGAACCACCTAGAAAACTACTACTAGTTTTACACTATTCCAACTAGTATATGGAAAGAATGATATGATGCCCATACAATTTGAGATTAAAAATCTAAAAAATGTAGTAGATTTAAATTTGAATCTAGATGAGGCAAAAAAGGAATGGATTTAGAAGATTAACTAGCTGGATGAATATCGAAGAGATGCTCTACATCGGATAAAGGTCATCCAAAAATAGAGGGCCAAGTGGCATGATCATCACACCATGCCAATACAATTAAAAGTGGGAAAGTGTGCATTATTGTATGAATCTCGATTCCAAAAAAAGAAATGTAAACTTATGCAGTGCTGGATGAGGCCATATGAAGTGATTGAAATCATCAACAATGGATCTATAATGATTAGATCGATTGATGATAGCAATATTACATTAATAGCCAATGGTCACCGACTACGTCCATATCATGTATTTAAGAATTATATGATGAAGTATAGATTAGGCATGGGAGAGACCCCAGTTGATTCTAGTTTTAAAAAGAGTTAGTAATATGTGGACATTGTCCACATGGTCCAAATACAATTATTCTTTTGAAGTTCTACAATTTTTCTTTCTTTAGTTGTATTTCTATTTTGCAAGAACGATACTTGAGTGCAACTGTTAAGTAGATTGAGAAACCTATGCCTAACAAGCAAAATATCCATGAGCCTACATAATCCTAGATTTCTAAGAGATTAAATTCTAGTAGAAGTAGCTTATCCCCACTTGGAGGGGGAAACCATATTTGAATAAGTATTTAGGTGTTTTGTTTTGATATTCATGAAGAAAAATACCCGAATGCTAGTTTAGGTAGCAGATGCTAATTCCATCCATATTCTTCAAACTAGAATGTTGAAGGCTTGATAAAATGTAAGCATACTATAGTGGACACATTAGTATACATTGAAATAAAGGAGTGCCTAATTTCTATTTTTCGAAGAGGAAGGCACCTGATTCCCATTTTCTAGAGAAGAATGTGCCCGACTCTTGTTTTTACGGAAGAGGGCACTCGATTCCTATATTTTGGGAAAACAACGCCTGATTCCCATTTGTACGGTAGAAGGTGCCTGAATTCTAGTATGCCAAGGAAAAGGTACCTAAGTACCATTTCCTGGCATACCAACACCTGATTCCTATTTTTGTAAGGAAATGGCGCTCAAATTTCATTTTTTAGGAAGAAGACACCTGAGTTCCATGATTAAAAAATGCTTTATATTTTTAATTATGGCACTCAATTTCCAATAAAATGTGTCTGCTTTCTATTTTATTTTTTTAAGTATGACACCCAAATTCTAGAAAAATGTGTATGCTTTCTATATTAAGCATGACATCTAATTTCTAACAAAAGGTGCCTACTTTCTATTTACCAAGTGCATTTGTGCCTTGATTCGAAAGGAGGTACCTAATTTCCACATAAGGAGGTGCCTAATTTCTATTTTCATGGGCATTTGTGCCTTGTATGAATAATATTCAGCATTGGAAAGTGGCCCGAGCTACGTCAACATTTCACCCACATGCATAAGTCAAACTTCATAGATGAAATTATTTAAATTTTTTCCATAAGGGATTTATGCATGCTCCAAGGTCATCAATGAATAATTTCCAATGGAGGGATGTTTTTTGTCCCATGAAGACATATTTTTCTAATATTTTCTTGAAAATATGCAAGAATTCTCAAATGTATCAAATTGTAGCAACTAAGAACTAGTCAAAATGGAGAAAAATTTATCGCATGGTAAATATGCCTATAATTATTTATTTTGATACATCTAGTCACCATAAAGTAGCCAATGTCAGTGCACCACAAGCATTTATGCATTATACACATACAAAACATAATACAAGTACATGCTTAATTTTTTGTTATATATATATATATATATATATTGTTTTTATAGGCATATGTTACTATAAAATAGTGTTGACACAATGCCCATTGAATTACCAAACACCCATTTCTCTCCACTTGGTATTTTTCCATGTGTCACTACTCTGATTTGGGAAAATACTCATGGTCATCATCTACACAAAATATAGCACATGTTTTAACAAGATTTTGCATAGATAACCATAATTATTTCTAATTATGGTAATCATGTGCCTACGTTAATGGATGCATGTGACTTAAAACCATGCAATGGTAAAAATCTATGCAATAAAATAATAGAGTTGTTGGAGATAGAAACCAGAGTGATAAATTGTTGCAAGTAAAACTTAGAGTTGAGAAAATTTTAAACTATGCCATGGGAGGAAATCGACCAACCATCTATTGAAAAAGAGTGAACCTAGAAATTTTTTAGGCATTAGTGAGGATGTACAAGTGCAATTCTACACCTGATGGTTGGAATACTGCCATATGGTTAGCCAAAAATAGGATATAGAAATAGCTAAAGAATTTATGGTATCTATGAGGGACAAAGTTGTTCACATGTGAGGACTAGAAATTCTAGTCATCAAAGAGTACATTATTGGCATAACAGGTCTTACCCAAATAGGGGAACACACGTATAAGGATGAAAACCCCGCACTCTATGTACAATTATTCTTTGGGCACCCAACGTAATACCTAATGTGTGTTGGTCTGCCAAAGTATTACATCCATGAATTTTGAAGACCGGTCTTCAAGTAGATTGTTCGTTCTTCACATGTACGTGTAGGTTTTACAAACTAAACTCTAACCATATTTGTTTCCTAAACCATTTACTACATGGGTAGAATATCAATGTCCCCCATTATCTTGCATGTACACTCAAGGATGAGGCTAGCCAGTACTAGGTAGACATACATCTACCCTGGATCACCATGGCATGATTTTGGCCTTGGTACGACATGATAAGTCATACAAAGATGTAACGGTTGAGGAAGCTAAAGGAAATAATATCATTTTTGAGGTAGAAGAATAAGCACTGGAACCATAATATATTGATTAGTTGGTTGATAGGACAACGAATAAAATAGATATAATGCTTGTATCCTAGCCTAAGGAAAATACACGGGATGCTGGGAAAGTCTCGTCCCCTATTTTTTCTCAATTTTATGAGGATGCAAGATAGGCTTCATCTCTTATTGGTCCTTAATTTAAATATGAGGTAGAGCATGATATGCCAGACCCTACTTACATGCTAGTTTCTATTAAAACTAGGAGTAGGAGGATGAAGGTGTCCATGGTGGTTTATAGCTCATCATATGATGATGCAACGATTGACAAGTTGAATATGAATGAGTTTATGATCCATATATTGTAGGAATTATCCAAGGAAAGTACTTCTTAGTAGGAAATGCAGAGGGAGGATATATAGTAGTAGCTACAAATATTGAAAGAATAGGCTTGTACTTGGGAGGCCAAGTATAAGGAGGAGCAAACTCTTTTTCAAGAGTTCAAAAAATCAATTGCAATAAAATTGTAGGAGCTATATCAAACCATCCATCAGTTGCAGAAGATGATATTGAAGTTTTAGTTATAGATTCAAAAAATTGAGGCTTAATTTCCAGGTAAGGCAGATGAGATGGTGTAAACTAATTGGGCTATGGAAGTGCCCACTACCTCTCCAGATCCTAAGGAGAAAATAACCTCCTCTGTCCCTTTTCGATCAGATGCAAGGAATTCTAGTAAAGAAGATAAGGTAGGGGACCAATCAATGGATTATTATACATATATGTCTACACAAGGAAGCCCTAATTATTGGGTAAGGGCCCCTACAATTGTTATATAAATCATAACTAAAGAATCCTCCTAGAAATCCCATGCAGAAGTAGAGTAGGAAATAAATGCAGTAATGGAGGTTGAACAACCCCATTCACCAGATCACTGTACAAAGTAAGAGCAAGATAAATGTCCTAAAGTTGATATGGGATAGTCCCCAACATCTTATTCCTATATAGATCCATAGATAAATTAGGAGTATGAAATTTAGGTTGAAGAACCTCAACTTTCAACAAAATATGTAAAGGAATACATAAGGTAGGAAGATGAAATTGAGGCTGAAGAGCCTCAAATTTTAGATAAAGCTACAATGAAGAATCAAGAGGTTTTAAAATATCAAGATTCCACTTATTTTGTAGGTCAATAGTTAGAAGGATATGTAGGGGCTAAGCTTGAACAACTTCAAGAAGATAAAGGAATTTTAGTATAGGAATCACCTACTACACAAAATGTGACTGAAGGATCACTTGAGAAAATACCTACAGAGCAAGCATAGGAGACTCAAAAGTCTCAAACTTTTGAAGATAAAGCAAAATCAATAGTAAAATTAGTGGAAGGGGAAAATCCCCCTGTTTCAAAAAATTACATAGGCCCATAAATACAACCAAAGAAATTGAGATCTAAAAGGAAGGTTGTAAGGGGACCTCAAAGAAGACCTAGGACTAGAGCAAGGACTGCACAACTAAAATAATTAGGTATGAATTTTGATGAAGAATGGGTAGATACTTTGAAGTTTTTTTATGAGAATAAAAATAAGTTCAAACAACTCAAGGTAGATATCAAGGTAGATAAGGAGTATAGGAAAGCCTCTACGAGAGTGGCCAAGGAAATTATAAAAGAGGCCAAAAATGTATCCAAGGCTCCTCATAAGAAAATTGAATTTTTTTGAATAGCGTAGTTCTAGAATTTATATAGTTCAAAAGGTGATCAGCCTTCCAAGATGAAGGTATATTTCATGAAGATGAGACTGCTAGGTTTTGTACCACCTACAACTTAGGCAACAATAAGCAAATATCCTCTAGTAGAAGTAGAGTCTAAAAATGATGTTGAAATTGAGCTAGTGGTGGCCAATTTTCCTAAGGCCAAGGTTGCTAATAAATATAGCATTTTATTTGGTGATGAATCTACATATACAATGGGAGAAAGTGTACCCCCTCACCATCAATACTGGAAGTAGGCTAAGCCAACATTCTAGAATGATGCCTCCACTTTTACTGGCTACTACTTGAGGAATGTGGTAGGGAGGAAAGTTTGGACAAAGGAACAACTAGGTGAAGAAGTAGGATCCAGTCAGCCAACTTGGCATATAAAGCACCTAAAAAAGCAACAACAGGAGATAGCCACCCCCAAAAAACTGAAAGGGCGAAATCCCAAAGATAAGGCGAAATTCAAAGCTATGAAAAGAAGAGGAAGGAAAAGTCAGGGTTTACTAGAAGGGTGTTAGTGAGACTGGTAATTACCAGTTCAAAGTGGCATAGGGATGTGCCAACCCTTAAGCATGGGGGAATGATGAGCCCTGAAAATGCTCATTTTTGTATAAAATTTCCATATATATTATGGTATTTATTTTAATAGAAATATATGTTTTATGCAAATTTTATATGTATTTAAAATTATATTATGTATGTTGTCTAATATTTGTTTTTGAGTGAATTATGTGTATATTCAATGGATTTTACAGTATTTTAGCATGACTATGTTGAGGTCCCATTCAGACCTAGCAGTTTTCAATTTGTGATGGTAAAAATCTATAACAAAATAGTGATGAAGTGCTAAGTCAGGAACCCGACTCCTATTTAGGTGTTTGATTCCCATTTGGTGCTTGACTGTCAGGTGCTTTGTTCCTATTTTGTGCTTGACTATTGGGTGCTTGATTCCCATTAGGAACTTGACTCTTTTTTGACACCTTGATTCCCATATTCTATAGATAATGTGCCTAATTCCCCTTGACATATAATTAAAGCACAATCTCTATTATCGATAGAACATAACAACAATTTCAGTGATGGATGCGAATTTGATTTCAACAATGGATTTGGACCAAGGACAACGTCAATTACCATATATCATATATTTTTAGCAATCACATAAAAAATAATATAATTGGGTAGAGCAAAATATCAGACGTATTATGTTTAGATATAGAATATGTTGAATATATTATGAGTTTAATTTTTTGCATTATCTCCTTTATTCCTGTGTATTGTTGTAACAATAAAATAAAAAATCAATTTGCTTTTATAATGTAACAAGGCATGGCTACATATATTATAAATATGCAAGCCACCCTAAAAAATAGATCTCAGATTTTCTCTATATTTTTCTATTGGGAATTTCAATACAATACATTTGAGTCTTTTAATCGAACTCAAATAGAATCCGGTGTATGAATTAATGTGGGTGGAATATTTTAGAAGCTTGGGCCCACTATAAATAGTATTCCTCACTTATTTTACTTATTTTCAATCATTTTAATTGATTTTCCTATTTTTTGTAATTTAGTTTAATATTGCAATTTCCCAGTTTTCTATAAATTTTCAGCAAGTGTGCAGTTATGATTTCAAGGTATTTTTAGTCATGTCTTTGATAGTGTAAATTAGATTAATTGTTTGGAAGATAAAAAAAACTCCAATAAAAAAACAACACCCCCCAAACCATAGAATCTAAGGGACTCATCTGATTAAAGGGAGATTACAAGTATATACTATGCAGGGTTACTCACAAGTTTACAAGTTGTCCCAAGTTGACAATTAAATGGAGGCAATGATTTATACCATAGAAAACTAACCAATTTTTTTGCCAACAAATAGTAAATTAAGGATTACAAATTTAAGTAGAACGCACTAAGAGAATCTATGAGAAGAATGCAATAAAAATATGAAATAACAAAAAAGGAACTAAAATAATAAAAGAGCAAAGTGAAGAGAGGGTGGAAGGTAACAACCAAGAGAAGAGTGATCCCCTAAAGTGACCATGACTCTTATTTTTTAAACCTTTAGATATGGTGAAGTGAATATCCACTAAAAATAAATCAAGAAGCAATCAATCACAAGATATGGTAGTTATTGAATCACACTATCATCACTTCTCTAGCTTGCTAATGATTCACTCTTATCTCCAAACACTAATTCTAATCACAAGTTGTTTGTTCAAATTCTAGTTACTAGATCACATATTCTAATTGAGGAAAAGGGGAGCTCAATACCCCTATTCATAGGAGCTTTAAGGGTAAGGTAGAAAAATATTTGGATTCAAAAACTAGGGTTAGGTATAAAAAAGTTAAATTTCAGCTCAAAGGTTAGGGTTTTGAGGGTAAAACCCTAAAATCATGAATTCGTAGCTAACCTGGGTTGACTATAAATCTATGAAATCTAATTGTTAAGGTTAAATTAGCACCAAAACATGCTATCCAAATTCATGGTTTGTCTAGGATGACAATAAATTTGGCAAAGCTAGGAAAAATGGTTGAACTAAGGGGTGGGGAACTCAAAAAATGCACTTAGCAACTTTAAGAGGTTTCCAAAACACCTAAGGGAAAAATGGCTTATTTGGATGGGTCAATTTTTGGTGTCTACAATTTTACCTTCTTTGATACATTTATGGCATAATAAATACATAAATGAAAACTATAGATGCTTGTGGGCTTAAAACAATAGACATTAAAAGGTGTAGTAGGTTTAGGTAGAGGTATGGTGCAAAATTATGTTAATATAAACACTGTTAAATTTGGCACCCTTTACGAGGTAATGATGATATCAGTACCCCCAAGGCTAGGGTACCCCTTGAGTTTCAAAAGGAAGGAAAATTTCCTAGAGAAACTCAAAATTGTAGAGGAAGAAGAATAGAGAAGAAAAGGATAAAAAGAAGAAAAATAAGAGATAGAAAGAGAGGGATAAGAAAGGAGGAGAGGGTGAAAATCAATTTATTTTTACCATAAAAAGAAGAAAAAAATCTCTAAAGAAAATATATGGAACTACTAACTTACCGTGTAGTGCTTGATAGGGGTGAGGCAAACACCATAGTTTATTGAGCATGGGTAAGAATTGAACCCTACCTTATAGACTAGGAAAAACTATATTAGCTTCAAATGTTTTATATTTTTTATTTTATTTGGAAATTGCCATGCAGATATCAATGCAAATTTAGGGGTCAACCATGAATTTTGGTAGTCAATGGCATAGAATGAATATGTGGTTAGCTAAGACCAACCATGAATACAAAAATTAACACCCTATAAGAAAAATTAACACCCTATAAGTATAGGGTGTGAATTCATGATTTCTTGCCCTAAAATAATAGGGTGCAAAATCACAAAAGGAGAGACAAATAAGGATAGAGAAAAAGAAAGAAAAGAGGGAGAGAGAGATTAGACAAATAAGAATGGTTAATGTGTTATTATTTTATTATTTTAAATGATGTGAAACTAATTAAAATTTTGTTTAATTTAATTTTTATAGGAAAAATATTGAGGAAGAAAACTAGCATAGATTATTCTCGCTAGATCTACTAAGATCCAAGGTAACTATGGGGCTATGGTCCTCACACTTAGGCTTATTATCTAGGATTCACTAAGAGTGTTTTAAAGACTCACTCTAAGTCTTAAGGGGGTTTAATGTGTTGATTTAAAATCACCTAAGTTTAGCCTTAAATAATAAATAAAACTATAGTTACTAAAAATACTATAAAAGGATGCAAGAAAACAAAGATGCAAATAAAAAAGAGCTAACTTATAAATGACTCTTCAATTGAATAAGATACTAAATAATAATTTTTTTCTTAAAGGAAGGGTTCAAGAAAAGTGCATAGACAATCTAACCTAATGCATGACTACATTCAATTCTTTTTATATGCCTAAGGGTAAAAATAAATATATTTTTCTATGCCTAAGAAGATAAAACTAAATGAACTTTATTTTTCCTTAAAACTAAGATTCTTTCCAAAATGAGATTAAAATTACTTTATTTTTTAATTACTAATAGAAAAGATAGAAAAACATAGAAATACACAAAAAAAATATATAAAATACTCAAATTTTCTTTAAATACTAACATGGCACTTATTTGTTACAGCATTTGTCCCTATACCAAATTCGTGTTCCACATTTGACAATCATAAACCCAAATTTGTGCCCTATAGTCAACAATCATGAATTTGAGAAAACCTACAACATGGAAGCACTAAAATGGGTCATTAGTGTTTGGGGGTCTACTTAAGCTTAGGTGGATACTAGGCTTGTAGATGTGGTAGTTAATCCCCCTTGGTCCTTTCCATTGACCATAAAATATAGATAAAAAGTATAACCTTTTGGAAGTTGAAGAAATATAAAGCAAAGTAAAGACAAAAGAGGGTTTCAAAAAAAGAAATTACAAAGAGAAAAAATGGAGAAAGTAAGGAAAGATAACATAGGAAATAAATGCTTACCCCCAAGTCACCATAGCCAATTTCGTGGACCTTACATATAGGCCATAAAATAATGATAAAAAAAATAAGGGAAAAAGGAAGGTCTAGAAAATACTTAGAAAAGTGTTTCTACTAAATTTGTATCTAGTAATGGGTGACCAAAAATTTGATATAGAATAAGAAAGAGCACTAAGGGAGAAGTAGAGAGAAAGCAATTTTTTTTATAAATTCATGCCCCATAAGTATGGATCATGAATTCATGACTAAAGAAAATTTAAGGACAAAAGGGCAAGAAAATATAAATTAACAGCTATTCAAGAATTCTAATAGTTGAAGTTATAGCTAAATGAAACTAAGTTAAATGTACTAAGCTAAAACAAAGCAATGCAATAGTAAATTAAGGCTAATAAATTTAACTAGAACACACTAAGAGAATCTATGAGAAGAATACAGTTGAATAAATGAGCTATAATAATAATAATAAAGCAAAGAGAAGAGATGGGGGAAGGCAACAACAAATATGGGAGTGATCCCCTAGGGTGAGCCTAACTCTCCTTCCTTCAAGACTTCAAATATGGTGAATTAAAGATCCACTAAAACCCAATCAAGAAGCAATTGATCACAAGAGATGGTAGCTATTGAATCACACTATCATCACTTCTCTATCATGTTATTCATTCATAATTATCTCTAATTGCTAATTCTAATTAGAAGTTGCTCATTCAAACTCTAGTTACCAAATCATATATTCTATATGGATAAAAAGGGATTTCAATGCCCCTATTATAGGAGCTTTGAGAGTGAGGTGGAAAAATATTTGGGTTCAAAAAATAGGATTAGGTCTAAAATAAGATAAAGGTCAACTCAAGGGTTATGGTTTTGAGGGTAAAAATCTAAACTCATGAAGTTTTGGTCGATATGGGCTAACTACAAATCCATAAAATTTAACAATTAAAAGTCAAACTGGTACTAAATTATGATATTCAAATTCATCGTTGGTTTGGGATGATCATAAATTTGGCAAAGATAGTAAAAAGGGTCGATAAAAGCAATGGGTATCTCAAAAATTGCATTGAGTAACTTTAGGATGCTTCCTAGGCATATAAGGGAAAATTTACTCATTTGGATGGGTCAATTTTTATTGTCTATATTTTCCTCCTCTTTGATGCATTTATGGCATAATAAATATTTCAAAGAAAGTTGTAGACACCTACAAGCTTGAAACGATGGACAGTAAAAGGGATAGTAGGTTTAGGTAGAGGGATGGTGCAAATATGATGTTATTTCAAACACTTCAAAATTTTGCATGCTTTATGATGAAATGCCCCCAAGTTTTGGGTACCCCCTCAAGTTTTATAAGGAAGGAAAAATTCTTAGAGAAACTTGAAATAGTAGATAAAAAAGAAAAAAGAAGAAAAGGAGGAAAAAAAAGAAAAAGAGGAGAGAGAAAGGGAGGGATAAAAAAGAGAGGGGAGGGTGAAAACAAATTCATTTTCACCATGTAAATAAGAAAACAATATCTCTAGAGAAAATAAGAATATGGTGCTACCAACTCACTATGCAGTGATTGCAAGAGGTGAGGTCAACACCATAATAAACTGAGCATGGGTAAGCATCAAAGCCTACCTTCTGGGCTAGGAAAAAAATAGATTAACTTCTAATTATATACATTTTTTAAAATTTTTCTTGGAAATCATCATGCAAACCCTAACACAAATTTGGGGGTCAACCATAAATTTTGTTGGTGGATAGTTTATAATGAATTCATTGTTGGCTAATACTGGATGTGAACTTATAAATTCATGTACTAGAAGTACATGACATGAATTCATAATTTTGTGCCCTAAAAGAATGGGTTGTAAAATCATAGAAAAATGATATATGAAGGATAGATATAGAAAAAAATAATACGGATGGTGGTGCTGTGATGAGCGCATGATGGCGAGCATAGAGGCTATGGTGAGCACACAATAATGTGAGTGGAGGCTATGATGAGGATGTACATGATTAGTAGGGCTTTTGAGATGGTGTGGAGGCAAACGAGGATGAAGCCCATGGGGAACCAAAGCACCAACAATGACGATAATACTTCTCTTTGTGAAAGGGGTGTAAACCCTAGGTGCAGTCAAGTGATGGAACAAAGCAATAAATTTGGGTACAGTATTCACAAAAGAGATGGAAAACCTGGGTGCATTCAAGTTATGGAACAAAGAAATAAATGTGGGTACATTATTCACAAAAGATATGCAAACCCTAAGTGCAATGAAGAGGGTTGTTCACAAACTGTCTCTTCAATCTATGATAAAGACTCTTCGATTAAAAAAAATATTTCTCAAGGATATTTGGGTTCTTAGGTGGATGTACCCATTCCATCTATCAATATTTTTGAGGATGAATTTGGGTTGGATCTAACTGATCATGAAGCTCGAACAACTATTTGCAAACTCAAAGTCAAAATACCATGCCTAGAGGAGATCAAAGTATACATTAAATATTTGTGGAGTTTAGATTTCCAAGTAACTCTCCTACCTAATTTTTTTTTTTGTTTCTTTTTCTAATCTAGAGGATAAATATAGGGTAATGGATAATAGATATAATTGGTTTTTTAGATAAAGGGGTGTCTATATAAGACCTTGGACTCCTAATTTCAATCCCTTTATAGAAGAAGTTAATTGCTTCCCAGTCTGGGTGAATCTTTATGTTCTCCCTATGGAGTTTTGGGAAGAGAATATATTCACCAAAATTGGTAATGTCATTGGTTCATTCCAGTATATGGATACCCAAATTGAGGAAAATTTATCTAGTAAAATTAATATGAGTAAATAAATATTGGTTGTTTAGATGTATGTTTTGATTCCTCGGCCTTAATCCATTACTATCTCCTTGACCAAAGGGGAATGGCTTCAAAATATTGAATATGAAAACTTTTTCCTAATATGTTATGGTTGTTAGTAATATGGCCACTTGAAGAAGAAATTCTCAAACATCCAATCATGCTTTGATTCCTCCTTGGTGGAAAAGGGCCTAAATACGAATGATTCAAAACCTTCAAATGTCCCAGTTCAAAAGAAAGAAGTTCATCCTCTAAATACACCAATTATCCAACAAAAATCATGCAAGAAATAGAATACTCAACCCCAAAATGAGAATTTAAATCAGATCATTGATAAAATACAAATTATTACTAAAGAAGAAGCTCATCCTCTAGATGCACCAATTTTCCAACAGAAATCATGCGAGCAAGAGAATACTCAACCTCAAAATGAGAATTCGAATCAGATCATTGATAAAAATCAAATGATTACTAAATACCATACAAATGATTCCATGGAAAATATTATCACCTCAGATGGTACACTCAAAGCTAATTATAAAAAAATTAATGATGGTGAGTTTTTTAAAAGTGAAGATCCTACAAAATGTGGTACAACTAGATATTTCCTCAGGTTATTGAAGTGTAAAAAAGCATTCTCAGATCTTACCACTCTATAGGAGGAAGAATATTTGCTACAGAAGAAAAATAATCAAACTAATTTCCTCTTTGATAGATTACTATTAATTTTTTTTTTATTCTACTTGTTGGAGATATATGTCATGTAAGGGTTGTTCTTGTTGTTAGTTCCTTAAAAAAAATTGATTATGGAACCTTAGTAGTTTGAGGAAGATGGAAAATATCTTTGATAGAAAAGAAAATATAGATATGCTTTAATTAATTTTTTAGAAATGTAATGAGAGCAATGTATCATTTTGTTTTTGTAATGGGAGTGTCCCCCAATACAAGCCACACATAGCTTATTCAAAAAAATAAGAGAGAGAAAAACAAAGAAAAGAGGAAGAGAGAGATTAGAGAGAGAAATAAGATGAATGGTTGTGGATTTTTAATGTGTTATTATTTTATTATTTTAAATGATGTGAAACTAATTATTTTGTTTGAAATAGTTTTTGTAGTATAAATATAGAGGACGCAAACAACCGTAGATGATTCTTGGTGGATCCACTAGGAGTTGAGGTAACTATAGGGCTATGGTACTCACACTTGAGCTTGATTATCTTGGGTTCATCAAAAGTGTTTTAAATATCCACTGCAAGTCTTAAGGGGTGGTTTAATTTGTTGATTTAAAACCACCTAAGTTTAGCCTTAAAGAAGAAATAAATATATAGTTATTGAAAATATTGTAAAAGGATGCAAGAAAACAAAGATGCAAACAAAATAAGAGCTAACTTGGAAATGATTCTTCGTTTGATTATGCAACTACACCTAAGATGCAAAAAATAATATTTTCTTATTTAAGCAAGGGTGCAAGAAAAGTGCACAAACAAGCTAACCTAATGCACAATTATATGTAGTTTTATTTTTGGATGCCTAAGGGTAAAAACAAATAGATTTTTCAATGCCTAAGGAGATAAAACTAAATGAACTTTGATTTCCTTAAAAATAATATTATTTTCAAAATGAGATTAAAATTACTTTATTTTTTATTACTAATAGAATTGACAAAGAAATATAAATTCACATAAAAAATATAGAAAATAATCAAAATTGCTTAAAATACTAACAATGCACTTAGTTGTTATAATGTTTGTCCCTACACTAAATTTGTGACCCACATTTGATGATCGTGAGTCCAAATTTATGCCCAGTATCTGAATACCATGAATCCAAGAAAACCTACAAAAGAGGAAGCACTAAAAATGGTCGTTAGTGTTCAGGGACCTATTTAAGCTAATGTGGATGATAGGCTCATAGATGCAATAGTCAAGCCCCTTTGGTACTTTTAGCTAATTGTAAAATATAAAAAAATTTATGTGACCTTTTGGAAACTAAATAAATGCAAAGCAAAGAAAATATAGAAGAGGGTTTCATAGGAAGCAAATATAGAGAGGAAAATAGGGAAAGCAAATAAAGACAATGGAGGGAAGAAATGCTTACCCCTAAGTTACTGTAGTTGATTTCACGGTCCTTACATAGAAGCCATAAAATAGCAATAACAAAAGGAAGGGCAAAAAGGAGGTCCAAAAACACTTTATAAAGGGTTTCTACCAAATTTGTACTCCATAATTGATGCAGGAGCATCCGGCAGCACCAGAAGCAAAAGCAGCAAAGTTCGGGAAAAACCATGCTGAAGAGTCAGGAGAAGAAGAAGCAGGAAGCAAGGAGGAAGAAAAAATGGCCAAGTCTGAAAACCGTCACGATTTCGCGATGTGTCGCGAAATCGCGACATAAATTGGCAAGGAGGAAGTGCAGCAGAAGGGGCCACGATTTCGCGACGTGTCGCGAAATCGTGACAGTTTGCCAGAGAGGGATGAAGGCGCAGAAGGGGGCACGATTTCGTGACATGTCATGAAATCGTGACCCATGATTTTGCTACATGTCGTGAAATCGTGACAGGTTTCGGAGCAGAGGAGAGAGCGACAAAACGGTCGTGATATTGCGACGTCGCGATATCATGACGTTGCGATATCGCGACGCAAATTGGACAAGCGGGTGTGGAGGAAAAATGGTCGCGATATCGTGACATGTCGCGATATCGTGACCAAAATGGCAAAAAAGCACAAGGAGCCAGAAACGTCGCGATATCACGACATGTCGCGATATCGTGACAGAGAGAGAAAATGGCGCGGGAGGAAGAGAAAAAGATGGCGAGAACGGTGTTTTCGAGGACTGTTCGAATTTGACACGTGGCAGAAGCAGAAGTTAAAGCGGGGGATGACCAAGAAGCATGAAAGACGAGAAGGATGGGCCACGCAGGGATTTCTGACGGATTCTGCAGTGACAGAGACCGTGCGGGAATTAATTTCGGGTTGGTGAACCCATTTTCAAAATTTTAATTAATCGGGTGGTTGAACCCGTTTAGGCGGTAAATTGAAGTTTGAGAGGGTCGGGACCTCTATAAAAACCCATTATTTTGTTTTAATCGGGATGGTGGACCCGAGAATACCCTTAGAGCTTAGGAGTGAGGAAGCGGAGAACCGAGCTGAGGGCCGGTGATTGTAAGCCTGTGGGCTGTAATTTTTTTGCATGTATATTTTTAGTTGTTTTTAATGAAAAGGCAGGGTTTGTGCAGAAGGGTGTTTTTCGGTGCCCCGTCAGTGGTATCAGAGTGAGAGTTTCTGAGAGTGCAGCAGATCCGTCGAAAGTGAGGCAGTTGCACCAAGACCTACGGGAGAGTTGAGAGAAAAGGAGAGTTGAGGATTCCCGAGCGTGTTAGCAGACCTCCGAAGGAGAGGTAGCTACACCGAGATCCATTCAAGCTTGTGAAAAGGGAGCAACATGCATTCTCGAAGAATACGGGACAAGCAGGAAGATGTGGTTACGGAAGAGGAATATTTGGCTTTGCAACGGCAATTAAAAGCCTTGCAAAAGGAATGGTTCACAATGAAATTACGAGAGAAAGAAGAACGGCAAAAAAGGTGGGAAGAGAGACAAAGAAAAAATGAAGAAAATATGGAGGCTGTAGAGGAAGAGAGCAGCAGTACCGGGACCTGCCCGAAAGAAAGCACAGATTATTCTGTGCAAGAGGAAGAGTTAAAGCCGGCTGCAGCAGAAGTTTGTAGCAGTGGAAATCTGTCCGGTTGAAGACAGAAGTGTGGGCCCGGAGCCGAGGTCGAAGCAGTTTGCAGAGACGGAGAAGGGTTCGAAAGTGTTGCGGGAGGCAGCAACCAGACCCAACAGAAGTGAAGATCACTTCTTCACTTACCTCGGCTATCTGATGTAGGAGCATCCGACAGCAGCAGCAGCAGAAGCAGCAAAGTTCGGGAAAAACCGTGCTGAAGAGTCGGGAGAAGAAGTAGGAAGCAAGGAGGAAGAAAAAATGGCCAAGTCTGAAACCGTCATGATTTCACGACGTGTCACGAAATCGCGACAGAAATTGGCAAGGAGGAAGTGCAGCAAAAGGGGCCGCAATTTCACGACGTGTCGTGAAGTCACGACAGTTTTCTGGAGAGGGACGAAGGCACAGAAGGGGGCATGATTTTGTGACATGTCACGAAATCGTGACCCATGATTTTGCTACATGTCACGAAATCGTGACAGGTTTCGGAGCAGAGGAGAGAGCGACAAAACGGTCGTGATATCGCGACGTCGTGAAATCGCGACGCAAATTGGACAAGCGGGTGCGGAGGAAAAATGGTTGCGATATCGTGACATGTCATGATATCGCAACCAAAATGGCAGAAAACCACAAGGATCCAGAAACGTCACGATATCACAACATGTCGTGATATAGCAACGGAGAGAGAAAATGGCGCGGGAGGAAGAGAAAAAGATGGCGGGAACGGTGTTTTCGAGGACTGTTCGAATTTGACACATGGTAGAAGCAGAAGTTAAAGCGGGGGATGACCAAGAAGCACGAAAGACGAGAAGGATGGGCCACGCAGGGATTTCTGACGGATTCTGCAGTGTCAGAGACCGTGCAGGAATTAATTTCGGGTTGGTGAACCCATTTTCAAAATTGTAATTAATCGGGTGGTTGAACCCGTTTAGGCGGGAAGTTGAAGTTTGAGAGGGTCGGGACCTCTATAAAAACCCATTATTTTGTTTTAATTGGGATGGTCGACCCGAGAATACCCTTAGAGCTTAGGAGTGAGGAAGCGGAGAACCGAGCCGAGGGCCGGTGATTGTAAGCCTGCGGGCTGTAATTTTTCTGCATGTATATTTTTAGTTGTTTTTTTTAATGAAAATGTAGGGTTTGTGCAGAAGGGTTTTTAATGGTTCCCCGTAAATAATGGATACCATAAATTCAAGATAGAATAACAAAGAGCATTAAGAGAGAAGCAAAGAGAAACCAAGGTTTTTTTCAAATTCACACCCTATAAGTATGGATTGTGAATTTGTGATCAAAGAATATTTAAGGATAGAATGGCAACTAGACATTACCTAACAACTATTCAATAATTCTAATAGATGCAATTATAGCTAATTTATACTAATTTAAATGTACTAAGATAAAACAAAGCAATTCAATAGTAAATTAAGTCTAGGAAATTTTACTCGATTACACTAAGAGAATATATGAGAAGAATGTAATAAAATAAATGAACTTACAAAAAAAGGTACTAAACTAATAACAAATCAAAGTTAAGAGATGTGGGGAAGGTAAAAACCAAGAGGGGAGTGATTCCCAAGGGTAATTTTGACTCTCCTTCCTTTAGATCCTTCAGATATGGAAAAGAAAATATTTATTAAAACCCAATCAAGAAGTAATCAATCACAAGAAATGATAGCTATTGAATCACACTATCATCACTTCTCTAGCTTGCCATCAATTTACTATTATCTCTAATTGACAATTATAATCGTTAGTTTCTCATTCAAATTCTAGTTACCAAATCATAGAGTTTAGTTGGGCAAAAAGGGAGCTCAATGTCCTTATTATACAGGAGCTTTGAGGATGAAGTGGAAAAATATTTAGGTTTTAGAACTAGGGTTAGATCTCAAAAAAATGTAGAGGTCAACTTAAGGGTTAGGATTTGAGGGAAAAACCCTAAACTCATGAATTCATGGTCAATCTAGGACAACAATTAATCCATGAAATTTGATTATTGAAGGTTATATTGGTGCTAAAGCATGCTATTTAAATTCATGGTTGACCTAGAATGATCACAAATTCAACAAAGCTATGAAAAAGGTCGAATTAAAGAGTGAGGTGCTCAAAAATTGCACTTAACAACTTTGAGAGGCTTCCTAGAAATCTAAGAGAAAATCAACTCATTTGGATGGGTCAATTTTTTGTGTCTACATTTTTCCCCCTCTTTGATGTATTTATGGCATAATAAATGCATAAAATAAATTTATAGACACCTACAAGATTTAAATGATGGACACTAAAAGGGGTAGCAAGTTTATGTGGAGGGATAGTGCAAAAATGGTATTTTTTCAAATACTTTGAAATTTTACATGTTTTGTGCGACAATGATGATATCAATACCCCTAAGGCTAGGGTGCCCTCTCAAGTTTCAAAAAGAAGGAAAAATTCTTAAATAAACTTAAAATGGCAAATGAAGAAGAATGGAGAAGAAAAAAAGAAAAAAAAGAAAAAGAGAAGATATAAAGAGAGGGTAAAAATCAATTCATTTTCACTATGCAAAGAAGAAAAAAAGATCTATAGAAAAAGAAGATATGGTGTTAATTATTCACAATTTAGTGATTGTGAGGAGTAAGGCTAGAACCATAATTTACTGAGCATGGGTAAGCATCAAAACCTACCCTCTAGACTAGGAAAAACTAGATTAGATTCAAGTTTTATGCATTTTTTTTTTAATTTTAGAAATCATCGTTTGAACCCCAACTCAAATTCAGGGGGTCAACCTTGAATATGATCAATTTCTTTGAAAATAATTAATTCATGTATTTCTAATACCATTGTGAATTTTTACCCTAAAATTATAGGGTAGAATTTATGATTTCATGTCCTAAAAGAACAAGACACAAAATTGTAGAAGGAAATATGAAGAAAGAGAGAAAAATATGACTGGTTGTGGAGTTTGAATATTTTATTATTTCATGATTTCTTATTATGATTTTAATAATATGCAACTGATAATTTTTTTATTAATTCTAGTTTTACAGAAATATGTGCTCTATATTAGGGAGTGGTGACTTAGGACCTTAGAGGATGCCATGAGGGATATCATAGTAGGGGATAGATAGGTTCTATGGATGGTGAGTCTATTGAATTTGGTATATATTCCCTAGGTAGAGGTAGGTACACTCCTCTTGATAAAACTCATTAAGGTATGGTAACTAGAGTCTTCAACATTTTGGATACTCATAGGAGAGATGACCATTCAAGTGGATTGCATATCAATGACATGCCAACATGATATGGAGTAGATGCACTGACCAATGTGCTCTACAAGGTGGTTGTTGGGCTCTTTGTGTTCCATACAAGAAAGTGACATCTACCAAGGTTATTGGTGGTGTATTGGTAGACATGTGATACCAGTAGTTATGTTTTGTATGGGGTCCATATGTACTAGTCTGTTTATACAAGATATTGTACAACATCATGTATAAACAAGGGGGTAGTATGGTATGCACAACAATACTCTAGGTATAGTATTGGGAATAAATTTTAGTTCATATACCACATGCACTTCTAGAGCTATCACCCAACTCAAAGTGGCCAACAACATATATATGACCTCAACAATTAGAGCACATCTAGAGGATGTGCATTGGTGTTCTACCATTGGGATGAACGGTGATAGATGAGCTTCAAGATTGGATGATTATCTCATGACCATATCATTAGCACCTAAGGTGGGTAGATGATGGATATGAGCTATCTAGGATATGGAGGATTTTATGGGTTACTATAGACCAAGAAAAACTAGAGCTATATCAATTTGAGTACAAAGGTAGTTCAACATCCTATAGGAAGTGTTGGAATTACTAGACTACTAGTTCATGTGAGTACGGAGAGACCCATCAATAGTCAATTGGAATCTTAATATAGCAAGGTTAATAGAGGAGGATATTTATGGTCCTGTTTATGTTTACCTAGGGGTTTATGAAATTGGGGTGGCTTTCAGCTATAGATGATGGTAAGCCAATGGATAGAGGAGAGGTGATAGAGATTTACTAGATAACCTAGGAAGAGGTAGTTGGAGTTTAGGGTGGAGATTGTGATGGTAAGTAGGGTAGTCATAAATATATTGAGCATGGGTAGATAGGGGATAACAAGAGTTTCCCCCATGAATACAAAGGCTATTCCAACAAATATAGCAATAGTTTCCCTACTACTATAGATATAAGGTCTAATAGGAAAACAAGTTGGGATGAACTAGAAAGGAAGGTAAAATTGATGCAGGCTAATATGGCCCACATGTATAAGGAGATGTACCTAATCTAAAAGGAAATGACTAAGAGGTTTGAGGGGATACAATTTGTGATGTGTGACATCCTCACAAAGTGAGACCAAGCCATTGCAAAGTGGGACATGACAACGAAGGAAGAATGCCTCACGGAAAAGTCAATTAGCGTGGATCAAGAGTAGCAATAAGCCTACTTAGAGGTAAAGCACCTCAGAGGATATATTGGATGACTAAAGCATGAGAGGTAATAGGTACACATAGAGTGGATGGACATAATTATTAGTGGCCAATAGGATCAAGAAATCTAACTACTATAAGAAGAGTTGTAGAGGGTGAAGGAGGCACTATATACATCAATGTAGAGGGAGACCTTCTACTAGATGGTATACTTTTAGATCATTTTTAAAGATTAGAGGGTGTATCTATCATCCTAACTATGATACCATAACATATCTAATTATTTAATATAGACCATCTCATGGTCCATGAACATACCTCCTCAAGGACCACCTCTAATAGGCAAAGTAGGTGAGTTTGGGTCACAAATGTAGGGTGGACATCAAGATGACATGCCAATTTTAAATGTGGAATGCTTATTTGGCCTATGGTATGGTTGAGTGTGCCATGATTTTTTTTGTGGTACACTTATTTAGTTATTGACATGTACTCTCTATTTGAGTGATATATAACTACTTTGTTATTACGATGTGTTTATTAGTTGTGATTGTTAATTTACTGTGCATGGATGAATGAATGATAAATATAAATGGATAGATGAATGAACCTTAAATTATGTATGATGATAAGATGGTTAGATTTAGGTAAAATAAATTAATGAAAAAAAAAGTGATGGAAGAAAAGGAAATATAAGATAGGGGAATAAAATAGAAAAAGAATAAGGAGAAAGCTTACAATAAGGTCAAATAAAGAAAGAATTGTTTAGATTAGGCCACTTAAATTAGTATAGATTGAAAGTGATCAGTGTGACAAAAAAAACACAAGTCAAATAAAAATATGAGTGATCCATGAAAAAATATGGAGTGATACTCGAGAAGAATGTGTGCTCACAAATGACTAATGATGAAGCAATACCTGCTATAGGTGTGGTGGTCATGAATATTCATATATCTATTCTATAAGGGTGTGATCTCACTGATGAAATGAATATGGTGGAGTTATACCCACTATGAGTGTGTGTTTTCTAGTGACCAAAGGATGAAGTGATACTTGCTATGAGTGTGTGCTCGCTAGTAACCAAAGATGAAGTAATACATGATAATGATGTATGCTTACAAATGATTAATTATGAAGTGATACTCACTATAGGTGTGGTGCTCATAAATAGTCATGAACCTATCCTATCAGGATGTAGTTCTTGTAGATGGTCAAAAGAAGTGTTACCCAATAGGGGTTTAGTGCTCATAGATGGTCAAAAGAAGTGTTACCAAATAAGGGTGTGGTGCTCACAAGAAGATAAGTGATTTGATCAAAGCAAGAGTGTGTGTGTGCATGTGATAGATACAAGCAATATAGATAAAATAGGAGAAGAAATATATAGAAAGCATAAGAAGAAAGTATCCCTATTGATATTTTGATAGCCAAAAGTGTTAGTTTTGATGCAACATACAATGGGATATGGCAATCACAAGATGCAATAATAAATAAAGTAAATCCGTGAGATGACTGAAATATGCTGTAAATAGAAATGATGAAAAATATTACAATAGTATCTATGGAGGAAATGGACACTCCATGATATAAGCTACTGCTCCATGAATGAGCTTTGATCTTATTACTCACACACACTATCCTACTACCTATCTACCACACACTTTATTTTATACAATGAATTCTATGATATCTATCTTCTACATCTATGGCCATTATATATGAAGATAAGTTCCTTGGCCGACACTCTACCTAGTTGTACAAGTGGACACGTTGGACTTTACAAATTGCAAATTGATATTTGTGCATTTATTACATTGCATGAAGTAACTAGATAAATTTCCCCTAAAGTAATCTAATGTCCTAAGTATATACCAAGGAAGGTACATTTACATGATCCAAATAATGTAATATACTCTATTTATAAAACTCCCTGGAGTATGATATTTGGATATTGAAAACTTAAGATTTCAATGTGGATCTTCTTCCATATGATGGCTTTGAATTTTATCTTCTTCCTTGAAAAGATCTTTGGCTTCTTTAGTAGTTGCTTCAATCTTCAAATGATGCAAAAATAGGTTGAAGCTGTAGGCCCTTCTTTTAGTTGACCTTTCACTGAATTCCTCCTTCTTTGGTCTCGTTGCAAGTATCTTGGTTCTATTTTCATGATGACATGTTTTCTTTTAATATGAATTTTCTTTATTTTCCTTATTCTTATTCTTTTATAATTTTGCAATGGTGTTGATGGAGTTTTTGCTTCATGACAAGTTAGTATATCATCACAATAATAATATTATTCTTTATTGTTATCTTGTTTCTTGTGTTGATTAAGTACAAACACAATTAGAGATAGATACACCATCAAACATTCTTCTAGTGAGAATATAACCAATCCTTGTGAATTCCACCATGCTATGAAGAGGATATCATGAATATAGCTGATCAATATTGTAAAGATACCTTATTTAGCTTCTTTAAGAAATAGGGAGAACTTTTCTTTGTCACTAGAGGATAGATACTCATATCCTTCTAGAGTATCTATTAAGTTTTGAGAGTAGTATTCTACTTCATGAAATAATTCTTCATTATTGAAGGTATTTATCAAGATATTATCCATGATAGATATAATCCTTGATAAAATTATATAAGCCTAATTTTATAATACCTATATGAATCCTTGATTCTTGAAGGCTTCCTTATGTCTCTCTAGTAATGAGAATGAGTACTCTCAAGGAGTTTTAGATTTTGTAGATAGCTTATATATTTCTAATGGATTTGTAACTCGATAAATAATAGATTCGAATATTACCAAGTTTTGTAGAATACCTTATGACTCCCTAGTATATTTTGTACAAGATATAAAGTGCTTTTTTGAGTTATAGTTCAATCTTGGTTGATTTTAAATTTTTTTGTAAATTCTAAAATCAACTTCTATTGTCCTTATTGCTCCTATTGAACTAAGAATTTTTTCTAGATTTCAAGAGGTTTTAATGTTGGATATTTTATCTCTATTTGAGAAGATTTAAGACAAGTAAATATTATAATTTCCAACCTTTAAATGTTTTTGATAAACCTCTTATAATGGGTCTTTGAGATTTTATTTTAATTTTTGTAATATCCAATAAATCAATTTGTAGCAGTAGACCTTATGAATCCCAAATTTGGAAAATTAGAAAAGATAATAATATTTGCAAAGTATTAAATATTTCAACCTAAGTAGAAGACCTTATATCTCCTAAGTTAGTTTACAAATAGTATTTTAATTTTTGGTAAGTTATCTCCTCTATATTTTGATTTATCAACCTTTAAGTTTATCCTTAAAATTATAACCTTATATCTCTTAAGTTTGAAAGTAATATTAATGAGATATTTCTTTTACCTTAGCCCTTTGACTTCACACTTGAATGGTGCAAGTTTTGACTAAAATATAATAGTACTTTATGTACCCTTTTTGCGGTGCTTGACTTGATGAATCTAAATGAAAAAGTGTCGTATGGTTTTTAGGCTTGCTCTTTGATGCTTGGAGAGTAGATGCTGACCTTCTTCAATGGAGCCTTAAATGATCATATGCTCTCATTATTTCACATTGTTCTTAGAAATGGATTGACTATGATATTCCTCCTATCCTTTGACTGCACTTTTCTCTCCACTTCACATTACAAATATCAGATAAAAATTCTATTCTTTTTCTCTATATATGATACATTTAAGGGCAATCATTTATGGACAAGTGGCACCAACATTTCTTGAGAGTATTGCCACTTCTTCTTGTAACACTGTTGCACAAACTGTTACTCCTTTGTAATGTATTAACCTTGCTTTGAGTGCTCTCAACATTCATCTCTTGAGCATTAGAGATATAATAGTAATTATGGAATATTATGCCAAGTAGCACTCAACCCTCTTGCTTGGTTTTTTTATGTAATTCCTCCAAGAAGGAGATTATAAATCCTTCAATTATCTTCCTCAACTTGATTTGATTTCTTGAACAACAAGCAATGTATTTTATTTACAGGTAATTTTTGAGCTACCTTGGAGCTTCAAATGAGGATGAGGTAGCTCTCTTGATACCTTCTATTGATTATATTCCAAATGTAGCATATACTCTTCTTATTTTTGCTTATACCTTCATTGTGCTCCCTATTCACATTGATAGAGGTAAAGCTTGATGCGTCTGAACACTGTATGTGCTTTATCTTCCTTTTTTACGTAAATAGCTTCTTAGTCTTGCTATGGTTTGCATAAATATTTGTGATAATTTTTCTTTGGCTTACATAAATAACCTTGGTAGTCTTGCTATCATTTACATAAAATCTTCCTTTGTATTGCATATCCGTTCTTCGATAGAATACCCTTTCATTTTTAGAGAATACTTGACCCTTTGTCCCTTATTTTGGCTACCTTTTTTCTTGTACTTGTTATGCCTATTGTGGTACCTTTAAATCTACTCCTTTAACTATGTTTGGTGTATTGTAGAAGTGCAACACCATGTAACCTTTACATGTATATAGAATATTTATATTGCACCTTTTCTAGCACTCTTTTGAAGGTTTAAAATTTTGATTTTTATAGCATATTAATGAGTGCAAAATGAGGGTTTTAAGGATATCTCTTTGGATAGAATCCTTACCCTTTTTTCTTGGATTATTGATGGTGAATCCAAGCCTTGTAAATTTTTTATAACGGAATATTTATTTTAGTTGCATTAACCCTAAGTCCTTTGTATTTGAGACTCACAAAGTCTCATTGTTTGAAGCTTTTTTTTTGTTAGCTTTTCTTTGCTTGTATTAGCCAATTTCAATGGCTTATATTGCCCATTATGAGTTGTAGGTTTCCATTCTTAGGAGTGTCTTTAGACACTTGATCCAAACTAGATTTTGTAGCCTTTATTTTAAAGCACAAAAATAATTCCTTTTGAGAGTAATAATAGTGAAAATGAATATAAAAAATTCTACTTTTAATGCACTAACAGATTACACCTTATCACTCAAATATACTCTCAAGAAAATGCACTTAATCAATTCACTGCAACTAATCAAGAATAATCTAAAATGAACCTTCAAGATTTATCTTGTAAATTTCTTATAAGCAAGATATTAGGAGATAGTCTTATTTTACTTTCCAAAGTAGATAATAGGCTAGTTGATAAATTATTAAAATTCTGAAATCTAATCAGCTCCTAATGTGTATATGAAACTTAAAAAAAAAACCTTTCTTTTTTCACACTTGAAGACTATAATATAAATCTCCTTTTTAATACTTTAATCAGGATGAAGGTTCTTTAATAAATCTAATAATTAATCAAACTAATGAATCTACTTGCACCGATAGTTGCTTACCTTTTTTTTAATGCTTTTGTAGTTGCTTTTATACTTCTATAGAATATGTAGATCTTGGTGCCTAAGATAACCAAGTTTCTACCTTGAGTAGGATCGTGTAGCTCTTTGTAGATTATTTTGAATAACTCCACCAAATTGATGGTCTCAAAATTCATTTCACGTGCCTAGGATTTGGTGACTTTGATATCCTCTTGTAATATCCTCCTACTGTAGATTTGGAGAAGTTTGTATCTTTGAAGTAGTGACCTTTTGCTATAGGAGGTAATCTTCAAATCTCTTGGATTTGATAAGCTTCTTCTACCTTCAAGTCTTCTTGTCAAATTTTGACTTCAAGAAGAATATTCTTCTAAATATTTTGAATATCTTGAGGTCTTCATTGGATTATTCTTATGCTCAAATTTGGTACTCCTTGCCAAATTCTCCTCCTCTTGGGCTTGTTGTTGTATGGTGACAATCATTCCAAGTCCTTCACTATTAGGAGCTTCTCCTTGGTAGTGGATTTATCTAGTGAGTTCTCCTTTGATGAATTCTCTATCCAGACTCTCTTAGCCTTTTTACTAGATGCTCATTGAGACCTTACAAGGTCTTTGATATTGCAACTTCTTTTGGTCTTCCTTAAGACCTTATCTTCAACCTTCTACTTTTGGAAGTGTTGGCATTGAGATATTCTCTTGGATCTCTAATTTTTCTACTTCTATATTAGATTAGGACTCTCCTAGTCCTTATTCTTCTTCTTATTCCTACTCTATAATTTCTTCAATGAGATCTCCTTTTGATATGTTTTTCTTCAAGTATTAGATTGATTTTAAAGAGGTTTTTCTTCCTAAATTTCTTGTAGGAAACTTTCTTGACTTACTAGATATCGTTTACCTATAAAAAAAAATATTAGTACTTAAATTTACTTCTAAATTAGATCCTCTCCTCTGGAATCTTCTTCAGCATAAATGTATCTATATCCTATTTCAATATCAAGGCTTGTATGACCTTTTATTTTGGATCAATGGTTCTATGTCCTTTTCTTCTGGATCAAGGTTTCTATGGCATTTTCTTATTGATAAAGGCTTCTATGGATTTTTATTCTATATGAAGGCTTCTATGGCATTTTATTCTTATTAAGTTCTTCAATCTATTAATGGATATCTCTTATATTTTGAATTCACCATGATTATATTCCAAAAGTTTCTTCTAAAGTATTCTCCTCTCTGCAACAACTTATCTCTAAACTATGAAGGCACTTCGAAATTTAGGTAATGAAGTTGAGGTATCCTAGATTTCTATTGTAGGAGGTGTCCCAATCATCTGAGTATTAATTTCCTACAATAAAATAAACCTTCATATAAGTATTTCCATATCTATGAGCTTCACTAGTTGATTCATCAACCTAGTGGATCAAATGTTGAGTCCTAGTCTTCACGAGTTTTCCTTCAACTTTGTGGAAAGACTCTAGCCCTATGTAATCTCAGTATTTCTAAAACTAATATTTTAGTCCTCACTTGTAACTCTCCCTAATTCTACCACCTAGAATATTCTAAGAAATTTTGATAGTGACTAATCCAATGGCACGTTAGGTTCTCAAAAAACTCATGGTTACTAATAATGGTGGTCTCCCTATAGAACTACTGTGGCTTGATCTACCATAGCTCTAATACAATTGTTAGCTTTTGATACCACATACAATGGGAGATAGAAATCACAATATGCAAAAATAAATAAAGTAAATCTATGAGATGATTGAAATATGCTATAAATAGAAATGATGAAAAAAATTACAATAGTAGCTATGGAGGAAATTGACACTCCATGATATAAGCTACTGCTTCATGAATGAGCTCTAAGCTTATAACTAACACACACTACTGTAATGACTATATACCACACACTATATTTGATACAATGACTTATATTATATCTATCTTCTACATATATGGTCATTATATAGGAAGATACGTTCCTTGGCCAACACTCTACCTAGTTGTACAAGTGGACACATTGCACATTGACATGTGTGCATTTATTACATTGCATGAAGTAACTAGATAAATTCCCCCTAAAGTAACCTAATGTCCTAAGTATGTACCAAGTAAGGTACATTTATATTACCCAAATAATGTAATATACTTTATTTCTAACAAAGATAGGATCATAGAATAATCAATGGTCATATGAACATCATAAATGATATCCATGTGGTATATATCCTATCTATGAGTATCCCTTGATAAACAAAAATTCAATAAAATAAGCATGATAAAAATAATATATGTAAAATATGTGCAAGATATATAGTGTATATCCTTTGTCTTGGTGAAAAAGGAAAAATGATTAAATTTTTTGAAAGGATAAAGGATACATCAAAAATTAAAAGAAAGAAATATATCCCTTGACTTGGGGAAATTTAGCTAGTATAATTATACTTACAAGTTCATGGAATAGATGAGATAAAATATAAGAAAGAGGTGCACAAATGGATTTAAATATAAAAACAAGATTCCCACTAGCACATAATTACCTATGTATATGAAAAAGAGAGGTAATCATTAGTATCCTAATGGAAAAAGTAAAATAAATACCCTAGGTTGGGGATTCACAAAGCATAAGTGACTTAGTGCAAGTGCAATGCATATGAGCTAATTCTAACTAGATGTCATAATTTCCTCATTACAAAGTCCTTAAAATCTATATGATCAAGTAGTTAGATGCAAGGATGATCAAGCAACAAAGTAACTATATGACTATTATAATTATAGAATAATAAGTATGTCAAGAAAGTCATGAAATATATGACAAGTGTTTGGAAAGATATTGGTTACACTATAGTTGATTTTATTGCCTCCATTTAAATTGTCAAACCCAGGAAAGCTCGTTAACTTTGTGAAGTATCATGCATAGTTTATGCTTGTAAATCCTGACAAGATGAATCCACTAGGTCCCAAGGTTTGGGGGAGTGGTGTGTGGTGTCATTTTGTTCTTTTAAAAACCATTAATTTATCCTACATTATCAAACACATTACTGGAAATAACTACATAAAGAAAAATGCACACTTGCTAGAAAATACAAAAAATAGGGAAATCTATAGTAATTAAATAAACTGTAGAAAAGATAGAAAATAGAGAATAAACAATGCATAAATAAATTACAAAAAGATAAAAATGGGAGGAATACTATTGAGAATGGACCCAAGCTTCCAAAATATTCTATCTATATTAATTCATGCACACTAAACGCTTAGAAAATAGAGATGAACACTAGAATGAATTGTATTATAGATTCAAAAGTGATTTTATAAAAAATTATTCGGGGATCCTTTTTCAAGGGTGGTATGTGCATTTATATAGTGTACAACCATCCATGATTAAAAAATTAGGCAAGTCTATTTCAAAATTTTTGTTATAACAAACACACAAAAAATGATCTTAGATGACTCATAGGATAAATTAGGCATGTTCTATTTATCGAATAAAATATATGTAAAATTACATTTTAATAGATATTCATTGTTTTATACAATTTATTTGTGTGTTTTATTAATCATTAATTAGAAATGAATACATTTTCCAGTTCATTCTATTGTCCTTCATCTGCATATATCGCTAAAAACTACCATTCTATTTTTTATGAAAATAGGGTTCTTGTTGCACTCTGCTTCAATGAGAGTCAGGTTTCGTCCATCCTATCACTAGAAATAAGGTACTGTTGAATATAAAGTTAGGATTCAAATGCCATTGACCTTGAACTTGATAGTTATATGCCTTTGATATTGAAGTCGTGAGTCAGTTTCCTTTGATACTAAAGTCAGGAGTTAGGCACCATCGACCTCGAAGCTAGGATTTAGGCACCTTTGACCCTAAAGTTGGGAGTCAGGCATCGTTCTTTCAAAAGATAGGAGTTAGATGCTTTTCAACTTACATAACTTCTTTGTTGTGGTCAACATTTTTTCCTTAGTTATCCACCATAAAATATGAAGTGTCAGGTTCAAATGGTATCTTGACATAAATATGTAGAAAAGAAGAAAAATTGTTGAATCTACACACAAATCACACACAAAATATATATTAGAGAATATAGACAATTTCCTATTAAATATATATAAAACTTTCATAAATATTACATTCTATAAAAATAATTCCACACAATATGTTATTAATCCATACAAAAATATGAGCATTTTAATTTCTCATCATTCCCCCATGCCTAACTATTGCCATGCCCTCATGGCACTTTCTATTGGTATTCCCCTATTTAATCAACAACCTGCCAGTATGCTTTTTTTCTACATTTTCTTTTTCTATTTGTGGCTCAATCTCCTTATTATGTTTTCAATTTCCACCCTATTTTGGCTAATTGGGACCTATTTCAAGTGCCTTTTTTTGTGGACTACACCATAGGGGTTGAATTGATCCTACTTCTATATGAAACCTTGTTTTGCTCCACATATTTTTGTCTACTGCTTCTTCTACATAGAATCATGTAAATGTAGTGGTAGGATTTTAGAATACAGACTCAACTTGCTTCTAGTATTGATGATTTAGGGGGAGTTGGACTACTACTGGAAAGTCAGGCTTGTTCCACGGTGGATAATTGGATGTATCATGCACTCGAATCTTAGGAAATTTTTCCAACTCAAGGTCAAGAATGAAGTCCTCTGTAGTATTATTTTTTGCATTATTTTCCTCTATATCATTATCCTTTGTATATTTAGGGGGTAGATATTTAGATGCTCAAACTAGTGGTGGCATCATTGGCTCCTTTCTAAATATACCCATATTGTTCATATATTCCCTCATCCTTGAGGGATTGCCATATTTTGAACCATATAGATTCTTGAACTATTTTTAATGTGTAGGGGTAACAGAAATACCTGGCTCTTGATCCGTTCTTCTGTAAGCCTTTTAATCCTTTTTAGCCTCCTTCAGGTTCTTTTGGATCCCTTGAAACTACTCCTTCTAGATGGAGAAGGCTTCCATGGATGCAACTCATTCTTCATTTGATTTGGGGTCTGGCTGCACCTTCAATTTTTGTTGGGTGGCCTTCTAATTTTACTACCTTGCTATTTTAGCCCTTGTGTTTGGCCTTTTCTATGGTGCTCTCTTAGCTTTCCTTTTAGGCCAAAATTTCCTTGATGCTCCAGGTGTTTCCACCTCAGCTATGGAAGTCGAAGGACCAACCTCCTCCTACTTCTATAGGGGTGGTATATCCTGGATCCTAGAGGACTCTACATCTTGCTTTTATCAGGCCCCAAGTATATTCCTAGTTGGTCCAGCTATGGTCTATTCGTCCAATTATTTAGCCTCTATTTGGTCAACCAATGGTTGACCGGCTGACTATGAAGTCTTTGTGGGACCGGTTGACTCTTGTGGGTGACCCTTTTCATAGTATTTCCCTTGCCCTACTTCTATCTAGATAGTAGATGATGAGTGATTATTTGGCACATATTTTTGTAGTAAATTGTCTCATTTTTATATTTAATTTGTGATTATAATGTATTTTAAGTTAGTTGTTTCTATTTATTCCTGTGAATTATCAATAAAAATATGAATGTAGTTAAATATAACAAATGTGTGCATTTCATGTAAAATACATTCAAGTTATGGGTAATTATGCAGAAAAGTCTTGAAGGGCGTTCCATAGATGCATGATGCAACAACGCAAGCCTTGGGATATACCTTGGACACAAGAAGATGGATGTATGGATAAAGGATTAAGGAAGCTTTAGGTGTGATGACAGAACAATGGCAAATTACTATTATAGAGGGTGGTAGCTAATCTATGTTACAAAATATGGTTACCGAAGCATGTTACAAAAGGTATCTACTATAGACTATTACCGAAGAGAACTATTACCAATAGTTATTGAAGAGATCTAACCAACGTTGTATGCCACATCAGCGATAGCATGACGCTCTCACACGAAAATCAAGGATTACAATCATATTAGATTAAGTTGACTTCTCACATATTCTTCATGAGGATATTGTGATTGATAAAGTTGTTATCACTTTATTTCATAAAAATTGTATAATTAGAATATTGTTAGGTTTATTGGATTTAGATGCAAGATTGTTATACCTTTTTTGCAAATAAAGGATATATGATTATATTATACATGTTGCAAATATTTAAATTAGTATAGTTTTGTTAAGTGCATTTATAAAATGCCATTTGGACCACTTAGTATGTTTACTGAGTCCAAGTAGAGTTAGGAATTTCATTAGTTTACATTATTTTTGTTAGTGCATAGTTGTCGCATTATCAAGTCCACAACTCCACATGGCAAAATATGTGGAAGATTTTATTCAAAATTGTCCAAGTCACAATATAAATTACATAGGGAGACCTTTGAAAAGGTCTAATATAGAAATGTTGAAATGTTAAAATATCGAATGGAGAAATATCTAATGTCTAATCTACGGAGAACTGTACAATTCTTGAATATTTGCACTAGCATGCACATTTGAATTTCCAGCAACAAAAGTAGCACTTCATTCTTCGCATATGGTAACTGTGTCATTCATATTTACTACTAAATTAATTTTATGTAGTTGTAACTATACATTCCTGCATTCACAGAATAAGAATAATGTTAGTAGTAGTTATGCATTTTAGTTACTAAGATAAAGTAGTTTAGGGGAGAAAGACTTACAATGTCCTCTAGGAGGCAGGGCCCACTCCTACGACCAATCCCTAAGCTCTCACCCCTACAATAGGTTAGAAATAGTTAATTAACCTTAGAATATAAAATAAAATAAAATAAATTATTATAAAACATAAAGTTATAATAGATAAATAAAACTAACTGCAAAAAGATCCTCAACAATAGATAAATTCACTAATAGATCAAACCATCACTAGATCATCTTATCAATAGATTAAATCATCAATAGGTAATTATCATATTTACTGCATCAATCATAAATTGTATTCTATTTTTGTTCCTACATAATTTAATTTTTATTTACTATGTTTTTGCAAACACCTAAAACTAAAAGAAATCTAAACTAATCTTAGCATTGATCCCCATGGTACAATCTATACTAGATTCCTACTCTTTAAATCTAACCTTGATTTATCCTCAGATTGATAAATTAAATGTAAGCTATTACAACTGATCATTTTGGCATTGTTGCAAAGGAGAGTAGCATCGTAATGGTTAATAAGAAAAGTTGTGTAGCAGTGCAAAAAGGTGAGGCTTACTTGTATGTGGAAAGAGGTATGTATGAGTCCTTGGCATGCATATGAGTCAGAGTGGCATGATATGGTCCTAAAAATCCCCTTCATTCGATGTTTCCAAGTTCATTTCTCTTGAGGAATTAGTTATAATAATTTCTTAATTATAATTTTATTTCCTGACATTTTTGTTTCTTGTAAATTTTATTTCCTACAAATTTTATTTCCTATAAATTTCAATTTCTACAAATTTTCCAGCTTTGGGTGATTATTATTGTTTAGTTTGACTTAGGACCTATGATAAAAATAGGAAGTAGGTATGCCTGAGTGATACAACCATACTGAAATACCCCTAGACTTGTCTTAGGACCTATCAGAAGCAGGAAGTAGGTATGGTTGAGTGACACAACCATAGTGAAACCCTCCTGAACAATCAAACAAACAATAATAGTTTAACCTTTTATTTCCAGTTAATTTTGCTTTTCTAGTAGAATTTCATTTTACTCCTAATGTGCTAATATTGGATGTATAAATATTTGTAGGAATGAAATTCGCACCTAATTTTAGCAAAAAATTAGGATTGTTAAAATTTACTTTTTCAATAATATTTTATATTATTCCTAGTGTGCTAAGATTGGCTATATAAATATTCGTAGGAATGCGAGTCATATATAATTTTAGAAAAACATTAGGATTGTTGTGAAATTTTATTTCAGTTCTTCCATGCTATATTAAAGATAATTATAAATTCAATTATTGTGATTTGTATCTAAACTTGACAACAGTGGGATTAAAACAAAAAAAAATAAAAATCCAAAAAAAACCAAAACTAGAGAGAAAGAAAAATATATATAAGTTGCTAGATGGTGGAAAATAGTCTGAATCAGTCTCCACTTAAAGACCTTAGAGAACTATTGATAAAACAAGAAGTTAACCTAATTTTTGAGCAAGGAAATAGAGCATATTGTAAAGAGTGGGAGTGTCTATATGAATGCATTGACATTATTAAAGAAAAATTAGACAAGATAAAGGAAATGAAAAGGACTGACATAGCAAAAACTCTAGGGATGAACTACCATTCATCTTACCTAAATCTCAAAAGGAGTTGTGAGCGTTGGCTTTGGGACAGAAGAGCAACAATAAATTCAATAATCTACCCTTGGAATCAATATTTTGAATACTCCCTCCTTATTCACAAGTTCCTTGCAGACCTAGAAAAGAAAGAAGTAGCCCTAGAATATAGAAAAATATCACAAGATACCTAGAGTTGTGTGCTTTAGGTAGTTGTGTCAAGATTTATGCTATGAGTTACAATTTGGATATCCTGACCCCATTCCAACACAAGATTTTCTAATTCAATTGATTTAATTGGTTATAGACCATTTTTATTTTGAAGAACACTTCATGACACCTGAACAACTTAATCCAATCAACGATATTCATAGACTATTCAAGGAATACTAGACATATTGCAAAAATAAGAAAAATTAGAAAATTCATGAGCAGAAATAGAGAATCTAAGGGAATATTTATAAAGATCAATAATTTAGAAAGAAAATTCCAAAGAGACTTTAGCAGGGAGCCTAGGATTTATAAGTTAGAATAATTTGAAACAAAAACATCAACCAATCAAGGTAAAATCCTAGAACAAGATCTTGACTCATACTTATTACCAGAATAAGAATTTGACAATCACATAGATCCTTCTTCTATTTTTACTGAACCCATACCTGGTCCAATTTTTGAAATCTTACATTCGGTTATGGATGACCATTAAAGTGGGCAGGGAGAAGTAGAAGAGAACCAAAGAGGGAATGAATAAAGATAAAATAGAGAGTAGAGAAGAAATGGGTAAATAAAGGCATTTGCCTTTCCAATATTACATACATATGGGACAACAAAAGAAAGTAAGTTAGTCTCTATTTTTGTATTTCCCACCTTCCATGGGAAACCACACAAATATCCGGATGTTTTTATTTTTGAATTTGAAGTAGTGTGCCAAGCTTAATTTTACACTACCGATGAACAAAATCTAAGGTTGTTTCCCTCTACTATTAAATATGCAGCTTTAAGATGGTTCATGGGTCTAGGAGAAAATATTTGTAATAAATGGGATAGAGAAAATGGATTAAAAGATCTATTCCTTGAATGATATCAAGATTACTATAGATTTAGGGATAGTAAAGCTAAGCTATTACGCATAAATTAAAAATAAGAAGAATATTTGGAGGATTACCTTGAGAGATTTCTATTTGTTGGGTCTAGAGTGAATATAGACCTTTATGAAAAAATCTTAAAAGAACTATTTCTAAAATGACTCTAAAAATATGTCCTTGAGGTTCTGAACCTTATGGAAAAATGTGATATCCATATTATGGTATTTGAAGAAATTGTAAACCTTTATGAAAATTATTCAATAAAAAAACCTCTAAGGAGTAATAAGCATACATCTACAAGAGGAGTAACAAGAGCAAAAATTGGAAACATGTTGGAAGGTTTAAAAATTGATATGTTAAGTACCTTGACTACATATTTGGATTTAATGGATAAGAAGCCAAAAGCATAGGATAATGAAGAAATATACTATCACATATGTAGGAAAAAGCATAACCTAAGAGAATTCCCTCTCAATATTACCAACATTTCCAATATTGCTACTTGTTGTAAAATTTGTGATAAAAATCACAAAACTAAAAACTATAAATACATCTCTACTATTAAAGCTATCATAAAGGAACATGAAGTTGAAGAGGTAGAAGATGTTTATTTTGTAGCCCAAATATGGAATGGTCCATTCAATGAACCATAAAATTGGTCAAACCCTGGTTATTCCAACTTGCAAAGACCTAATCAATGGTCTAATGCACCAAACTGGAAAAATTGGAACTCTTATTCAAACAATCAAGACTAGAACATACCCCCATGGACCCACTTTATGACAAATACTTATGGAAATCCACCTCCATGGAATAAATGGATGTCAAGTCAAAACAATTGGAATAATAATGGCCAATATAACTAGGGACGATCTGGTTGGTCTCAAAATCCGTCGCAACAACAGATGTTTCAAAACCAATTTAGGGAAAAAACCCTTCAAAATCCATTGTAAAATAGACTTCTTCCACCTCCAGTTAATAATAATAATCCTCTTAAGCAACCTCCTCTTCCAGCTCAACTGGTTCCTAATCCTAACAACAACAAGAACATTCAACAAGATTATGAAACTAGTGAAACATGTTCTATATCTATAGTACCCTATCAATAAATTCAATTGATATTAGGAAAATTTAAAAAAATTATGTAACTCTCACAGAGATTGAAAATACCACTATATATTTATTCAAAAATGAGGATAACAATGAAAAGGAAATGGAAAATTCACTAGAAAACATTCCAAAAAAACAACAAGAAATCCAAATTCCTCAAAGGAAGGAAGTAGAGGTATCATTTCCTCAAATATTGGCAATACCAAAATAATCATCTAAGTTGGCCCTTAACTTCCTTCAGGAATTAGAAAAGGTTACTATCAAGATCTATTTGTTACAAGCTATCAAGAATATACCCATCTATTCCAAGCTCATTAAAAACATATGTACAAATTCAAGAAGGAAAAATAATAACAAATCCAAAACTATTCAAGTCATTGGACAATTGTTTGAGATAATAACGGGAGGCAGGTTTTTACCAAAATACACAGATCCTGGAATACCTATACTCACAGTACACATAGGTGACATAGCCTTGCAAAATATCTTGATCTATTTAGGAGCCACTACTAATGTAATGACTAAATAAACAATGAAATATTTAGGGCTACATAAATTGCAATCAACTTATATTATACTCCAACTCATAGATAGGTCTATTGTTAAGCCAGAGGAAAAACTAGAAGATGTTATAGTCTTCGTAAGTTCATGGGAATACCCTGTAGACTTTATAATATTAAAACATAAGAAAAAGGTAGGGGGAAATCCCTTAATTTTAGGGCATCCATGGATTACAATGTTTGATGCTTATATTAGCCATAGATCAGGAAATATGACTATTTTTGATGTCAAGAATACTAAAGACCTTAGCCTATTCCCTGAATCAACAATAGAAGATGAATTTCTAAAGAAATTATGGTATAATTTCCCTCATGATTTTGATGAAATTCAAACCTTATCAATTAATATTTTTAGTGAACATATTCAACAAGAGGTCGAGGGACCATTACCATTACTTTTAGGGAATCAAAACAAGGATTAAGGTCAAGACAATAGTTGTTCATATAAATATACCATGGCTATTAATGAAGCAAGCACAAGTCATTCTCAAAAAATGATACCATATGAATATTACTTAAATATTCTTGAACATGATATAATGGAGATAGATGCAAACATAAAAAAATGCAAACAAATAGATATCACACCAAGAAGGACCTTGAATATCAGTGATGAGCTCACAAGTATACAAGAATCACAATTAATAGACGTGCTTAAGGAATATCAATTAGCATTTGCATGTAACTACGAGGGTATGAAAGGGATACATACAAATATTTGTACCCATCATATTTTTATCCAAGAAGGATGTTATCCAGTAATATAACCCTAAATAATATTGAATTCGGTTATGAAAGATGTGGTTCAGGAAGAAATCATTGAACTCTTGAAGGCAGGATTTATATATCCAATTTTAAATAGTCAATGGGTGTCACCTCTTGTGATATTCCCTAAAAATAATGGCAAATGGAGGATTTGCATGGACTATAGGGAATTAAACAAGGTAACGAAGAAATATTATTTTCCCTTGCCATTCATTGATCAAGTTCTTGATACATTGGATGGAAAGAAATATTTCTGCTTTCTAGATGGGTTTAGTGGTTATAATCAGGTTTCCATAATTGAGGAAGATTAGGAAAAGATAAAATTCACATGTCCAATAGGTACCTATGCTTATAAAGTCTTACCTTTTGGGTTATGCAATGCACTTACCACTTTTCAAAGAGTTGTTTTGGCTATCGTTTCTAATTTAATAAATGAGTGTGTAGAAGTCTATATAGATGACTTCACAGTCTACGGTAATACCTTTGAAGAAACCTTGTCAAGCTTACAAAAAGTTTTTATTAGATGTCAAGAGAAAAACCTCTCTTTGAGTCATGGAAAGTGATTCATGATGATGAGAGGTGGTATTTTTCTAGGAAATTATATATCAGAAGGTGTTAAAGTAGATACTAAAAAAATACAAGTTATTTAATCCCTTCAACCTCTAAAAATACAAACATAGGTGAGAAGTTTCCTAGTACATGAAGGATACTACCATAGTTTCATTAAAGACTTAAGTAAAATTTTTGCTCCCATTATTAAGCTCTTAACTAAAGAAAGTAAATTCAATGGACTGAAGCATGTCAAGAGGCCTTTGAAGTTATAAAATATAAATTGATTACTACTCCAATTCTGAGAGGACCAAATTGGGAATTACCATTCCACATAAATTGTTATGCTTCGGGTTATGCAATAGGGTTAGTATTGCAACAATTATTCTATCTATTATGTAACTAAAATTCTACATGAAGACGAGCTTAATTACACTGTTACTAAAAAACAGTTTTTAGTTGTAGTCCATACCATCAATAAATTTAAACTTTACATAACAAGGTATGAAATATTCGTTCACACTGATCACTCTACCATTAAATACTTAATTAACAAATCCATGGTAGGAGGTATAGTGTTTATATGGCTTCTTTTGCTACAATATTTTAATGTCACAATCATAGATAAGGTAGGAAAGTATAACGTCATTGTAAACCACCTATCATGTATGCAAATATTTGATGATGATGAGTTGATTCCTTATAATTTCCTAGATGAACATTTGTTTGCTCTTTCTATTTTTACTCATTGGTACAATGATATTATGAATTATTTAGTAACAGGAAAAATGCCTCAAAAATTTACACCACGTGAGCATAGAAAATTAATATGTCAAAGTACTCCTTATATGTGGATCCATGGAGTCTTGTTTAGAAGATGTCCTTACCAAGTAATTAGGATATGTGTGCAAGAAGACTATGTATATGATATCATTCAAGAAGCACATGAATAACCCTATGGAGGCCATTATGCCACCTAAAGGATAGTTAATAAAATACTTCAAACTGGTTAATTTTGACCTACCATGAATAAATATGTCCATAAATTTGTTGATAGATGTGATGCGTGTCAAAGAGCTAGCAAGCCTACCCCTTCGATGGAGATGTCTTTGGTTCTGTAGATAATGTTTGAACCATTCAAGAAATAAAGAATTAACTTTTTTGGGCCAATAGACCCCCAATAAAAGGTAATAAACACATACTTGTGTGTACAAATTACATTACTAAGTGGACTAAATTTAAATCTTTACCACAAGCATAATCTGAGCTAGTTTTTGATTTCTTTTATGAAAATATTATGCAATGCTTTGGAGCACCTAGAGAGCTAGTTTTAGATCATGGAACCCAATTTCTCTCCAAATTAATTGAGCACTTGACATTTATAAAATAAAACATAGGAAAACCTCACCATATCACCCTCAATCCAATGGATAAGTGGAAGTTATGAACAAATAACTTGAAAATATCATTATAAAAATTGTAACTATTAATAAGGGTGATTGGGCTGAGAGATTGAAAGAAGTTGTATGGGCATACAATACAACCTGGAAAACTACCATAGGATTATCACCTTATAAAATGGTCTATGGAAAACAAGCTATCATGTCTATCAAATTTGAGATAGAAACCCTTTGTACAGCGGTACTTGACATGAATTTGGACAAAGCACAAAAATCTAGATTAGAAAAGTTAAAAATTTTAGATGAAAAAATACCAGAGGCATTACATAGGACTAAATAATCCAACAAAAATGAAAGAAATGGCATGATAAACACATTGTACCATGCACATTCAAATAAGGAGATTGGGCGTTGTTGTTTGACTCTTGTTACCAAGACTTTTAGGGTAAATTGATGATAAGATGGCTAGGACCCTATGAAATTAAAGAGATATTAAAAAATGGTAAAGTCAAGCTTAAACCTATAGATGATTCAATAAGGAAACTACTAGTAAATGGCCATAGGCTTAAAATTTATAAGAAGTCATTATCTAAGAAATAATACATACACCACCTTAAGCAACAAGCCAATTTGCAGTACATATTTGAACTGCAATCAGCCGCTATTGAATAATTTCTCTCGCGCTTAAAAAAAAGATCATGCTTCCTTTGTTTCATCATGAAGTTTCTATATTTTTAGTATTTCTATCATAATTTCATCAATTTTTAGTCTCAATGTTTCAAAAATATCCCAAGAAGATATTTCATTAAAAATCTTGTAGGAAAATGACTAACCACATGTTGCATAATACCTTGTTTGCTAAGTAAAATCTAGGTGTTTTTCAATTTCTTAAAAAACACTAGTATTTTGAGCAAATTTTCATCGAAATTCAAGCAATATTTTGATGTTGTAATTTATTCCTAGTCAATCAAGTTTTCTTGTACTATGCACATTTAAACATATGAAAACATTGTGATATTTGGAGAGATTAACTCATGTGTTACTATTTCCATAAGTGAAAAGTTTCCCTTGCTTATCCATCTATGTGCATGGCCTAGAGTACTAATTAATTGGCAAAAGGACAAGCTTGCCCTTCACCCTTGAAAATAATATATATATTATATCTCCTATTCATCATCTAATCGAGCAAGTAAAAATTATCTTCTTGCTTCCCCTAAAAATAGGCAAGAATCCCAAAAAGCAATAAAAATCCCTTTCTCCATCTCAAAATGAACAACTATCCCAAGAAAAGTCAAAAAAAGGGTAAAAGAGCTTGAATCCTTGGAATTCTTAGTATCTCAAAAACCATGGGGTGATCCTCATTACAACAATGGATTGAATGAAACCTACCTGGAAATAAGGTATCCTTACGCAAGTATGCACTAAGTCTAGAAAATACCTATGGATGTTCATAGATAAGCTAGCTTGTTGGTATAAGTGACCTTTGTTTTACTCAATCCTTACTCATATGGGAAATGAATACTCACTATACACACAGTTGGTTCTTGAGAAGCTTGAAAATATGAGGATAACTTTAACACCATATTGATTTTTGAAATGAATAGATGAAGTTGTTTAAAAGTCACTAAGATGTTTGAAGTCTTTGAGAAATTAATCTAGAATATCAAAAGTAGGCAAAATTCAGAATAAAATACCTATGGAAGTACTATAGTTCATTTTCTCCTATAAAAATATGGTTTGTATCTCTCAAAACCTTGTATCTCTTAGCAGAAGCCATCATAATATCAGAATATCTATTCCATTTTTTATAAATGATTGAAAATATCCCAAGCCTTTGATAGATACCTATTTTTACATACATTTATGATTGATATCAAGCTTTATAATCATTATTTTCTCTCACTTGGATACTCCTTAATGAAATTCAGGAAGCACAATCACAAAATTTTTAATAACCCCCATAGATAAAACTTATTATTAGATTACCCACCAATATAAATAAAACACCATCTTATTTTGGTTATATAGCCAAAAATATAGTTTGGGGGGTGTTGGAGCCAAATTTGACTCAACTTTGAAACCCCCAAATTTAAATTTTTGGTTTCAATCAAAGTATCGATAATGTTGGTCGCTTCTTCAAATTAGTGTGTGTATCTAAGTTTTTCATTGAATTGATTTGATGAGTCTAAATATTGGTCATTGATTAGGTAGATACCCTTTTAATAATTGCTTAATTGTCTTAATAAGTGTTATGACAAGTTTTATTAATAATTGACCTTCATAAGTAAAACCTCCCTAAGGTCTAAATCCAATGTTAAAACATAAAGTCCTAAAATCCATAAGGATATCACTAAGGATTAAATAAATCATTATACCCTAAGGTCCAAATAGCTTTATACTTTAAAAGAGGGTCAAATAAATCATCATGGTCTAAAAACTAAAATTCAAAAGCGCTAGCCTAAGGTTAAAATCAAAGTTTAATTGAAACTAAGGGTATGTGCCCCCTTTGCTAAAAAATGAGCAACATTATTAAAATCAAAGGCCGCACCTTTACCGCTCCAAATCGAACAGTAGCGCTTTAAGCAACCCGCCATCATATAAGTCAAAAGATCTATAAAGTTACAACCTAAGGTCAAAAATGATTAAAAACCATGCGACTTGGCCGATCTGGATGGATGTGCTCGATCCAAGCCAAATCCAATGGCTATGCAATTTCCAAAGAGTCAAAACTTTAAAAAGAAGTCGTAATAGGTCAAAAATTCCAATTAAAAAGTGAGCAACTCCGACAGATCGGACGGTAGTGCTCAATAAAATTTAAAATCAATGGTCATGCTTTTTTTAAATGAATCACACATTAAAATTAATGTTAAGGGTCCACACCCCCTTTGAAATAACCATTGAGCAAGTTGGTCGGATCAGACGATAATGCTCGAACACGATTCAATCCAATGGCGGTGCTCCCATAAAAGATGCTTTTAAAAGGTAAAAGTCCCCATATGATTAATTAAAATATTAAGCATGATTAATAAGGGTTTAAACATGTTGGCTAATCATCCCCATTTCAGCTTAACCAAGGTTTAAAGTTTCATGTCCTTAGTAACTAACCCCGCAGGTTGAAGGAGATCATTGGTCGCATCGAACATCGATCAAGATCCAATGGCCGCACAAAAAATCATGAATGATAAGATATCGGATGAGGACAAAGGTAAAGTAAAAACTAATTATGTAATTAGCAAGGGTCTAACATGTCATCTAATCTCCCCCTTTTAGATTAATCAAGATTAATCAAAATTAAAATATGCACCCCCATAGTTATTAAAGTGTGCAAGTATAGGAGATCCGACGGTTGTGCTCATCGCCACTCAAATATGACGATGCGTGTTGGTAAAAGTGATCAAGGTTTAATCTAAGGTTTTCTTTTGGTTAATTAAAAATGTGTCCCTTCTATCTTATGTTAAACCAAGCACATGGTCGGAAGATCCAACGATCGCACCTTCACCATGGTAAGATCTAACGATGATCGCAAGGAAAGGTAAATGTGTAATATGCTACCTAGGCTTAAATCGAGTTATTAAGATAAAAAATCATGGGATTAAAATTGGATAATCATGATTAGATGAAGATTAATATACCACGTTATTAGAAAATTAAATCAATAAAATTATGGTCTCTAACCTTTAAATAATATCTTATGAATTATTACCAAACCAAAGGTTTTTGACAATACAAGCATGATTAACCCAATCATATGCAGGAAGACTAACTATTGTGTAGGTCCCAAGACATCAACGAAGGTGTTTCATCTCAAATAAATCTGGTGATAGCACATGAGCTAAATAGTTAAGCAATGAATCAACTATCGAGATATAATGGCAACACTTCATTGAGATAAATGAAATCCAATGGTTGTGCATGAATCAGAATATACACAAAAAAAATACAAAGGGTTTAACAAACAAGCATCTTCGATGAATCAAATGAATGCGCTCACCTACACTCAGATCCGACGGTAGCACTTGATCCAAAGGTAAATTGAAGGTTTAAAGAATATCAGAAGTAGCCATGATGGAACCTATCAAGTTCATGAACCAACAAAATAAGTGAAATCATCCGTAAGAAATATCTGACAAACTAAGCTCCTAGAGAAGAACCATCACCTCATAGAAATTTCCTCAACATATATCAAGGTAGATATAAAAGAAGTGACTTGTTCACAGCAAGGTACACCAAAAGACGTAATGAAGATCAATAACCAAAGACAAAGTCAAGACAATACACATAAACGTCATGAATCCAAAAGGATACCCAAGAAAGGAAATATTCGAGCAAATCAGAGTAAATCCCTTGGATAGTACCTTGGTAAGGACAAAATAAACCAAACAAAATATAAATCCTGACGCTCAAGCCTGCAACCAGATCATGTATATCTCATGGGAATAATAGTGTACCACAAAAATAAAACTACAAAGCATAGTCACATCTTGTAAATAAGAGACAATAAGGGAGAACTAAAATGCATCGGAAAAGTGAAACTATGGAGTACAAAGAATATAAATATGTTCATTTTCTGTTCTACAAATACTTAAGATGATGAAAGCACATGAAGTAAAAGGTATGGTTTTGACTTACAGAAAGCCATTCAATCCATGCTTCGATGAAATATAGTTACAAGGGAGACACTCCGACAAAGTATAGTTATGGAAGTGGCCTATAAATGCTTCTAGATCATGTTTTCCATTCCCACATTCTTCCTACTTACCACTGCCTCTCTCCTTCTAGGATTTCTTCCATAACCATCCCAAATTTTATCCCCATATTGTGCCATCTCACTGCATTGCAATGTGTTAAAACCCCCTTTCCTCTTTTCTTCCTTCACTCTATCATGTGATCAGTGCAACTATATCTATTTTCTATTGGCATGCCATCCCTTGTCTTCACCATCACATCGGGTTCCCATCCATTCTTCATCTATAATTCACGATGATAGCCTGGCCGGTCCTTAACGGCTGAGCATAGTGGCCAAGACAAGCAGAACAAAAAAGAACTTATATAGTATTGAATCCTTAGTTTCTAGGGCCAACCAGAGAGAGCAAAAAGGCCAAATTAAAATAGCAAAGAGCTCCCTTCAGTCCAAAGAAGAACCTTAATAGTCATTTTAGAGCCGCACTAGCTAGACAACATATAGAATAGGTATAATCAAATATCGACAAATGTAAGGCCAGAAATAAACTAGAAATAACAAAATCAAGAACTAGAGGCTATAAGAAGAGGTAGCTGAGGATAGATTCTGCATCAAGCAATTAGAGAATAACATTTTTGCTAAGAGGTATACTTGAGTGCCCTGTTATTTGTGTTGTTGTATCCCCTTCTATGTCTATTTTCCTTCTCATTCTTATTCTTCCCTTTGTTGTGCAGGATTGTAATAGGAAAGTGCTCAAGAAGCAGAGATTATTTCCTGTCCTATTGAGCCTGAGATTCTGTAGCACCCTAAAATTGGTGCATTAAACCTTAGCAATAATTAAAATTACCTTAGTAATAATTCAAAATTTGAATTTCAACCCCAAACCACCCGTTAACCACCTGTTAAACTGCTTTCCTCGTTTTCTACACCATTTTTAGGATTTGTTTTGACCGTTGGATGATATCATCGCCGATCAAACGATATCGCCTCAGATCGGACGATTTTGTCTGGAGAAGAACGTCTAGATGATTTCATCCTAAAATTGATTTTTCATAATTAGCTTTTGTTTCAAAGGCATCTCTAACCTGGGCAAAAGTGTGTCTGCGCGGTTAGAGACTTCCCCCGTTGGATATCTCCAAAATTGGGATGATCTCCAACCTCCCAACCTCCTTCCTATGCCTATTTAATCTTAGGCCTTCCCCTTGACATTCACCTGGCTGAATTTTCCTGTAACACGAGTTCTATTTGCATTAGACCATCTTAAATCACCATTTGCATTCGTATTTTTCCAAGTGTATTTGCAGGAACTTCATTTTTTTTTAGCCAGAGCAAGCTCAGATCATCGCAGATGATCTTGTACAATCTCGAACGATCATGCACCAATTCAAGACAATTTCAACTGTAGTCAACATTGGGGGCAATCAGTGCCCTGAGTTTGCATTCTTTCTCCACTATCTACTGTTTTGCTTTGCATTAGTTAGACTTATTACTATTTTGCATCCTGGAGTTCACCCATATAATTTTAATGCATAATAAAATAATAATTTGTCATTAAATCATTGTGATACACTTATATTTTTGTTTATAAGTATCATTTTAATATTCTTATTGTCATTCTACATCATTGCCCTCTATTGGAATAGTTGCATTTTCTATATTTTGTATCTATTTCTCTGATTGCAGGTCTCTGACGAATTCGTCTAACAAATTCGTCAGATCCCAGACAATCTTGTCTGATCGTAGATGATCCTGTCATATCAGAGGCGATCTTGACTACAAAAATTAGAATCTCCATCAGACATCCGGATCAGATATGGCTTTTTAATCTAGCTTATTCTATGTGTTTTCTGTTCAAATCTGTTTTCTGTATTCATTTAAATATGCATTTCATATAGAATAGTTTAGATTCATTTGGCCAAACCTAGGAGTTGAATGATCAAACATAAAAATGAACACATCAAACACCCTCTCAACCTAGGCATGGAAACTACCATTCAAAAGTTTCCTGGTGAACCCACCATCCGTCGAAAAATCACCTTAATACCCCTCCCTCGAGAGGCGGGACCTTCAAAGGGCCTCTCAGTCCGAGGTATTGTCCCATCCTTCTCGCATCCCCCTTCCAAGCGTGGATCCTTTAGCTTGAAGGTAAGGGTGCAAAAAATTTGGAATGATACAGATTCAGATATTATGTTGTTACCAAATTGGAACAATTAGAGTAGGAGAGACCTGTTACATTATTTGAATGGGATATTTTCATTGTATTGATATATTTTTCTTGAAAATAGAGTTAAAATGCATCCCATCCACTCTGCATGTAAAAATTCTTGAAATAAATACAATTTTGAGTTTCATTTTTATTATATCTTTGTCTCAGTACTATGTGTCACTGTATAATGGGTTACATTATTTGAATGCATTATATACATTTTTCTCATTGGTTAACTCCTAGTTTTATTATGATATTTGAATGAAGCTTTGAATGCCAATTTTATTTTCCCCTTTATCTCCATTCATAATTAAAAATTATTTTTAAATTGCTATAACAACCCAATGAATCTAGGCACCGGTCTACATAAGGCATAACAGTTGGTTGTTTTTATGCTTGGTCATTTTAAAAAGAATACTTATAACTCTAATACATCTGGATCATGTAATTAGAAGTTTAATCAAATAATTACCGTTGGGGTTTCCTTACCCGTTCTGCAGTCTTCTTTAGCAATATTCATGTTTAGAAGAACATGAGGTAGGTCGACCATAGCCTATAATAGCTCGTTGGTTTTAAATGGATTCTTGTAGCATGATAATCAAAATCCTACAGATGCAAGAATCGATTCCAATAGTTTTTTGGCATCGTTGTCGGGGAATGAACTTATAAGTTAAAATCATATATTTTTAGTTTGTTTCCCAATGAAAATTTTGTGCTTTAACCCATCAAGATGATGCCAATAGTTTTTTGGTGTCGTTTCCAGCGAGAACTCTTACATTATAAGCCTGGAGTTCACAACATATATCAATCAACAAGCAGCTAAATTAAAATAAAGAACTTGCATTTTAATTTCTATGACTTTTAATGTTCTTTATTTTTGCCCATAGTTTTTAATCATGAGTTTTTTGCATCTCTGTATTTTCTTAAATTTCTACTTCTTGATTTTCTTGAAAATTCTTTTTCTTGATGTTATTGAATTTTCCCAAGAACCAACTTCTATGAGGATGAGTGGTAATATCAAGTATTCTTAGTAAAAGTGCACGTTATTCTTTCTGCACCCCGATGTTGGTGACTCTACTGGACGAACCTAGAAGAAAAATATAAAAAAGGAGAGAACAGAACATGTTGGATAACACCAGGAGAAGTGGTAAGGAGCTATTTCCAGAACTCAAGAATACAGAGGTATTTATACATACCCAAAAAACTCCACTTTTTAAGAATAGTGTTTATAACAGTAGATTAAATTCTAGCAGTAAAAGGTACGTAAATAAAATTCAAAATACTATTACTGTTGATATTATTGTAGATGAAGATTCAAAATCAGTAATAGAAGATATATGTGATTATTCTCATAATAATAATTCAAAGGTAGATAATTCATTATTTTACGTTCAAGCTACCCAAACCCATACCACCGTAGGTACTACAGTTGTGAAATTAAATTCTATAGTAGCAATGGCTAGGTTAATGTTAATTTATGGAGAACTGACAGATATAGGCCTTTTGCATTACCAGTTAATTTAAATGCCTTACACAGTAAAGCTCACAAATACCTCCCTAAGTTTTTAGGAAATAATGTAGTAATTGAAGAGGATCATATCAAAAGTTTCTTAGATGCAATGGATAGTCTGGAAGTTGAACATGAAGTTGTAGTATTAATATTGTTTCTACAGACTTTAGAAAAAGATGCCAAAGAATGGTTTAATTCCCTTCCTAACAATGATATCCCAGACTTCACCAAAATTAAAGAGGTTTTTCTAAATAAGTATGGTGAAAGGAAAAATGAACAATCATTGTTGACTAAGCTAGCCACTACAAAGAAGAAAGAAAATGAGGTTGTTAGTGATTTTAACAGAATATTTTCAAAAACAAGAAACAAAATCCCTGCTAACCTCAGGCCTAGTGATATGCAGTCTATTTTTTTATAATAATTCTTTTCAAGGAGAGTTTAACTATGAATTAAGGCAAGAACAAGCCACTATCATAGATGGTTGCATGGAAAAAGCAATGAATATAGAAAGAAATATGCTTGACAGTGGTAATATGAAGCCTTATTCTTTAGAGGTTAACATTCCTGAGAGAAAACCTAAGAGAGTGGATTCTGATATACAAAGAAGAACTAGAATTGATCCTGTGGAGAAGTTGATTAGTGAGATGATAAAAATGTTCAACAACATGAGTAACAAGTTAGCAAGAATTGAAAGAAATAGAAATAACAATGAATCTTCATAGATAGAGTGACCACATATTGACAACCATCCCCCATTTAAGAAAAATTACAATAATAATTGGGGAAACAACAATAGTTTTGAATAAGGGAATAGGAATAAAGGTAATGGGAATAATATCTAGAAAAATAGATATTCTGATAGGGATTAGAATAATGTCCCTAACCCAATGTCATTTGCCAATGTAGTTGAAGTTTTTCCTTATTTTTGCTCTACTTGTGATGCACCCTATAACCTTGATGCATGTGGAATACACATAAGTGATCAGCATAATGTAGATATGCATGCAGAATTAGAAGAGGATATAAGAATCAATGCATGTTGGTCTATTGAAGATGAATCTAGAGAAATTTTGTTTGAAGAAGACATGGATAAATATCCTTCAAATCATCATCCTCATATATTAGTAACTTAAGGAACTAAAATCTTAAAAAAATCACATGAGTCAAGATATGATAAGATGAAGCATGAGAAATTGATCTCCACTGCTCAAGAGGTGGAAGAATTAGAAGAAAACCATGTTTTAAATTTAAGGAATAGAACAGTCCCTAAAAGAATAGAGAAATTATCTACAAATGAAATAAGAAAATAAACTTTCACCAATAAAAATATTAGTAAAGAGAAAAATGATAGGAACCATAACAAGATTACTCATGAAGTAATAGAATCAATGGAAGAAATTCCCAAAGAAGAAAGTAATAAACCATTGGATATAAAAGAAGATAGAATTTTATGTTGGGTTAGAAATCGGTAAGAAAAAATTTAATATCACATTTGGTGAACTTATGAAAGTTTAAACATACAAAGAACAAGTATGTAGAGCTTTTGGATTAGTAGAGCTGAAAGAAGACCCTACTTGTCATGCTACTGGACAAAATCAACATGATACAAGATCACCATATTATGTCAAACCCTTCTATGTGTTGTTAAGATATAATTCAGATGAAGGGGAAAGATATGTGATTCACAATTGCATGCTCGACAATGGAGCTTCACATAATATCATGCCTAAGCTAATAGCTAACCAAATGGGATTAATCTATACTAGATATTCAATTCCTATTTCTGTAATGGACAGTAGACAAATTCCATGTGTAGGGGTGATAACTGGATTATTAGTTTACCTAGATCAACACCCCAAAAAGGGCATTGTCATGGACATAGCAATAGTTGATTTTGATCCATTCTTATCAATTTTACTTAGTAGGCATTGGGCATAACAACTATGGGGATCAATACAACTAGACTGGTCTTATGCTACCATCCTTATATCAGATAAGAAGAATATACTTTTGAGAAGGGAACCACTCAAAAAACATTTTGTAGAGTTAATTCAAATAGATGAAACTGTTATTAACTTAGTTAACTCTATGGAAGAAAAAGGGATGGGAGTCTATTCAATATGGCACAACCCATTCCTGGTGGAAGTACCAGATGCAAAGAGCATGGATCCACAAGATATGAGAATAACTGATGCTGAATCAGACCGATTATTAACCCAAGAAATGTGGACCATGTCATTTGATAGGGCTAAATCCTAATCTAGAGAAAGTGCAAGTGTAAATTTGACTGATATTAAAGGAAACAACCTTAGTATCCCTTACAGATTTCAATTTCCTTGCACAAACAATGTAGCTGAGTATGAAGGTTTACTATTAGGGCTAAGGAAAGCAAAAGAGCTAGGTATTAACTACTTAACTGTAATAGGGGATGCAAAAATTATTATACTATGAATCAAAGGTAAATATTAGACCAAGCATCCTAGACTTAAGCAATATTAGAAATGCAATACTAGAAGAAATCGATAAATTTTTGGTTTTCAATATTTCATATATTCCTATAGAACAAAATCATGTTGCAGATATTTTAGCTATAAATGCCTTAGGTCTAGATCACCCAGAGATAACTATAGAATATATGGATAGATTCTGAACTATTTTAGTCTATAAACCTTCTGTGCCATATAACATAGTATATCTATAGGTCTTTCAAGATGATATAGATATTAAGGATTTTATGACTTTACAAAATCAGTATGCAAATGTAATCTATGATGAAAAGGATGAATAAAAATTAAAAAATCAAATAGGAGAGCTAGTAGAAGTAATCCAATTGAAAACTAATAGAATACCCAAAGGATTAGTTTCTCTAGAGAGCCTATTCGATGATTTTGACAAAGCCTATAAATATTTAAAAAGAGAAGTGATATCTAAGGATATTAATATTGGGTCGATGAAAGAACCCAAGATAGTGAAAATAGACATGGCTTTACCAGCTAAAGAAAAGGCTGGATATATCAGTTTCTTGAAAAATAACAAAGAACATTTTGCTTGGACTTATAAAGACCTCAAAACCTTCAAGATAGACATAATGACTTACATAATACCTTTGAAGGAAGATTCCAAGCCATTCAGACAGAAACAAAGGAAATACAATTCAAATCTGCACCCAGTAATGCAAAAATAGGTACAAAAATTGTTGGACTCCAAGATAATAAGAAAAGTAAGATTTTTCTCTTGGATATCTAACTTAGTACCAGTTAGAAAAAATAATGGGGACATTAGAATCTATGTGGATTTTAGAAATTTAAATAAGAGCTCACTAAAAGACAATTACCCTTTATCTAACATGGAACAACTATTACAAGCAGTAGTAGGTGTAACTAGATTGTCCCTATTAGATGGATTTTTAGGCTACAATCAAATTTTGATAAATCCAAAAGACAGACACAAGGTAGCATTCACCACACCCTAGGGCACATTTGAATATTTAAGAATACCTTTTATATTTATGAATGCAGGTGCTACTTTCCAGAGAGCGATGGACTTTGCTTTCAAAGGATTAATGTTCAAAATTGTAGTAGTGTACTTATATGATATCACATTTTTTTCTAAAAATACAAAAGATCATCTAGAAAATTTGACTGTAGTTTTCGCCTGGTGCAAGGAATTTGGAATCTCTCTAAATCCAAAAAAATATATATTCGAAACTATGCAAGGAAAATTTCTAGGTCATATAATTTCAGAAAAGGGGATAAGCATTAATCTAGAAAGGATAGAAGCCATTTCTAAAATTCTCCCACCCAAGAACCTAAAAGGAGTAAGGTCATTCTTTGGCAAAATAAATTTTATCAGAAGATGTATCCCAAATTTTGTAGAAAATACCAAACCCATAAATGACATGGTGAAGAAAAATGGAGAAATAAAGTGGATAATATAAAATATGGAAACATTTAACAAGATCAAAGAAGCCATATCAACCACTCCAACTTTAAGTTTCCCTAATTATGCAAAGGATTTTAATATCTATTCATATGTGTTTGAACACTCTATTGCTGCAGTTATTTCACAAAAATATAATGAAAATAATGAAATACCAATAGCCTTTATGAGGTTAGGACTAAAAGGAGCACATCTTAAATACAACCTGCTGGAAAAGCATTCCTATGTAGTAATCCAATATTTAGAACACTTCAAAGGTATATTTGGCTCAAACAAAGTTTACTGTTGTATTCCCTTTATAGAAATAAAAGATGTATTTTCTCAATCAGAGTCATTAGGAAGACCAACAAGATGGATGGTAAAAATTTTGCAATATGATGTTGAATTTAAAATAGTTAAAACGATCAAAGGACAAGGTTTAGGTAAACTGTTGCCTAACAAAGAAGAAGTAGGATCTAAAAATATTCTCACCATAGATCAGACATATGATGACAGAAGAATAAAAAATGAAGAATGTAAATGGTACGAAGAAATACAAACACTATCTTTTCCTATATATATGTCAATAAATAGAATGTCAGTCAAAATTCAAGCTCATAAGTATTATATACAAAATGGAGTATTATATTAGAAATATCTTTATGGAGTATTATTAGTCTGCTTGTATGAAAGAGAAGTCCCATAAATAATTAATTAATTTCAAAATGGTTTTTGTGGAGGACACTTTTATCCAAGATCTACAACTAATAAAATCATGAGAGCAAGATATTATTGGCCATCCCCTTTTAAGGATGTATATAAATATGTTAGGAATTGTCATAACTACCAAGATTTTATAGGAAAAAGCACCTACCAGCCATGCCCCTCAAACTAGTAATTATTGAAGCACCTTTTGCTCAATGGGGTATTGACTTGATTGGAGAGATCAAGCCTAACTCATCTGGCCAGCATAAGTGGATTATAATTGCAACATATTACTTCACAAAGTGGGTGGAAGCTGCATCTTTGAGAACATCTACAACTATTGCAGTCATCAAATTCATAGAATAAAACATCTTGACTAGGTATGAAGTTCCTAAAAATATTGTAACTGATAATGCTCAATATTTGGTATCATATGAAATGGTAAAATTTTGTGCTGAATATGGAATTGAATTATCTCATTCTGCTAATTATTACCCCCAATGATATGGCCTAGCTAAGTCATCAAATAAAAACATAATAACAAGAATGAAAAGGTCATTAGGGAAAAATAAAATAGGATGGGATAATGAACATAAATTTTCTTTATGGGTTAATAGGTTTTCTATCAAAATAAACACAGGGAGAACCCCTTATGAGATGGTATATGGAGGGAAAGCCCTGTTACCCCCAATAATAGAAAAATTAGCACTTTCCCTCCTATTGTAAGACCATGAAGACCCCAATCCCATACAAAGAAGGCTTGATCAAATTGTCATGTTAGAAGAACAAAGAAGAGAGACCCTTAATAGAATGATGGAACAAACCAAGAAAACCATGGAATTGCTTAATAAGAAAGCTAAGGGTACTCCTTTTCTCAAGGAGATATAGTCATCTATTGGGATCCCAAAAATGGTATGCATGGTGAAAAAGGTAAATTTGAACTGAAATGGATTGGCCCATATCAAATTGCCCATGTTATTAATCATAATACTTACAAGATACAAACTTTGCAGGGATAAATAATGGTTATCCCTATTAATGGCCAACACCTCAAAATGTGCAATCCCTATTGAAGGTGTACTTTACGACAAAAAATAAAAATAAATAAATATAAAAAAAAAAATCCAAAAATAGAGTGGTGTATTTTGTGTATTAGTTAAGCTTCCCTTTTGTTATTGAATAATTTTGAGTTTACTCTACACATGATATCTTAGTTTGATGAGTATATCTAACTTTTTATCCCACCAAATATAGTAATAAAAAAGGGGATTTATTTTAGATTATGATGAGGTGTACAATTCTATCAAACATGAGTGTTTATGTAATAAGTTGTTTGATATGAGATAAAATAGAAAGAAAACAAAGCTGATTGAAACATCATGTCAAGTCTCACATTACAAATGATACTTAAGGTGACTTAAAAGATCCGAAGAACTGAGTTATCTTTGAGAGGGTATTTGAGACAAAAATTATTACACTCATATTTCATAGCTAGAAACTAATCCTCAACTCAGGAATACTTATTGCACAATTTGCTTATATATCCAAACACTTATCTCACGAGAAAGAAAAATAAAAAAATAAAGTAAAATTGAGTCATTGCCTGAGATATTTTGGAAAATATCTACTGGAGCTATAGACGCTTGACTGGAATTAGGGTAAAACTAATATGGGATTAGAAGCAACTCCACCAAGGCTATAGACATCTAACTGGTAGTGGATCCTATAGAATGATGACATTTTTTAAAGATTGAAATCACATATTAGGCTTGACTATTTTGCTTAGATATGGTAAATTTCTAAAATATTTAGAAATCCATAAAAATAACACACAAACACACAAATGGGAAAAAATATGATGAAACAAGCGGTTGTGACAAATTTGTGTAATCATATCTTATGACTTAGCTAAAACAAGCATTACAATATGTCAAAAAACTCATTTGTTTCTAAAATTCTAAACTCTTTTTCCAAATTGAATAAAAAGGGATCTATAGTTTTTCATACTCTACTTGATTTGATATCATGTTGTTCATACAGTTTTTTAGTATATATATAAAAAAAAAAAAATGAAAGAGGAAGAAAAAGTTTTCTTTTATACAATTCAAGCTTTACTTAGCAGTTCAAAGTTTTATTCTTTTTTATTTTCTTTTGCAAATAAAACCGATAGATTCTGGAATTCTCAAGAGCCTCAAGTTTTCAGAACCTTGTCCCAGTCAGAGCCTATGTTGGAGCCAAATTTGACTCAGCTTTGAAACCCCAAAATTTAATTTTTGGTTTCAATCAAAGTATCCATAATGTTGGTTGCTTCTTCAAATTAGTGTGTGTATCTAAGTTTTTCATTGAATTGGTTTGATGAGTCTAAGTCTTGGTCATTGATTAGGTAGACACCCTTTTAATAATTGCTTAATTGTATTAATAAGGGTTATGGAAAATTTTATTAATAATTTACCTTCATAAGTAAAACCTCCCTAAGGTTTAAATCCAATGTTAAAACATAAAGACCTAAAATCCAAAAGTATATCACTAAGGATTAAATAAATCATTATACCCTAAGGTCCAAATAGATATATACTTTAAAAGAGGGTCAAATAAATCATCGTGGTCTAAAACCAAAATTCAAAAGCACTAGCCTAAGGTTAAAATCAAATTTTAATTGAAACTAAGTATATGTGCACCCTTAGCTAAAAAACAAGCAACATTATTAAAATCAAAGGTCGCGCCTTTACCGCTCCAAATCGAACGGTAGCGCTTTAAGCAACCCGCCATCATATAAGTCAAAATATCTATAAAGTTACAACCTAAGGTCAAAAATGATTAAAAACCATGTGACTTGGTCGATCTGGATGGATGCACTCGATCCAAGCCAAATCCAATGGCTGCACAATTTCCAAAGAGTCAAAACTTTAAAAATAAGTCATAATAGGTCAAAACTACCAATTAAAAAGTGAGCAACTCCGATGGATCGGACGATAGCGCTCAATCAAATTTAAAATCAATGGTCGCACTTGTTTTAAATGAATCACACATTAAAATTAACGTTAAGGGTCCATGCCCCCTTTGGAATAACCATCGAGCAAGTTGGTCGGATCGGACGATAGCGCTCGATCAAGATTCAATCCGATGATGATGCTCCCATAAAATATGCTTTTAAAATATAAAAGTCCCCATATGATTAATTAAAAAAAATAGCAAGATTAATAAGGGTTTAAACACATTGTATAATCATCCCCATTTCGACTTAACCAAGGTTTAAAATTGCATGTCCTTAGTAATTGATCCCGCAGGTTGAAGGAGATTAGTGGTCACGCCGAACATTGATCAAGATCCAACAACCGCACCAAAAATCATGGACGATAAGATATTGGATGAGGAGAAAGGTAAAGTAAAAACTAATTATTTAATTAGCAAGGGTCTAACCTGTCATCTAATCTCCCACTTTTGGCTTAATAGAGATTAATACAAATTAAAAGATGCACCCCCTAGTTATTAAAGTGTGCAGGTATAGGAGATCCGACGGTTGCACTAATCATCACTCAAATCTGATGGTGCGTGTCGGTAAAAGTGATCAAGGTTTAATTTAAAGGTTTTATTTTGGTTAATTAAAAATTTGTCCCTTCTATCTTATGTTAAACCAAGCACATTGTCAAAAGATCCAAGGTCATGCCTTCACCATGGTAAGATCTAACGACAATCGCAAGGAAAGGTAAACATGTAATATGCTACCTAGGCTTAAATCAAGTTATTAAGATAAAAAATAATGGGGTTAACATTGGATAATTATGATTAGATGAAGATTAATATACCACGTTATTATAAAATTAAATCAATAAAGGTATGGTATCTAACATTTAAATAATGTCTTATGAATTATTACCAAACCAAAGTTTTTCGATAATACAAGCATGATTAACCCAATCAAATGCAGGAAGACTAACTATTGTGTAGGTCCTGAGACATCAACGAATGTGCTTCATCTCAAATTAATCTGATGACAACACATGAGCCAAATATTTAAGCGATGAATCAACTATCGAAATCTAATAGCAACACTTCATTGAGATAAAAGAAATCCAACGGTCGTGCAAGAATCAGAATAAAGACAAAGAAAATACAAAGGGTTTAATGAGCAAGCATCTTTGATAAATCATATCTGAAGGTAGCACTCGATTTAAAGGTAAATTGAAGGTTTAAAGAATATCAAAAGTAGCCATGATGGAACTTGTCAACTTCATGAACCAACAAAATCAACGAAATCATCCATAATAAAGATCCGACAGACTAAGATCCTAGATAATAACCATCACCTCGTAGAAATACCCTCAAAATATATCAAGGTATATATAAAATAAGTGACTTGTTCATATCAAGGTACGCTGAAAGATGTAATGAAGATCAATAACAAAAATACAAAGTCAAGACAATACGTATAAACATCGTGAATCCATAAGGATACCCAAGGAAGGAAATATTTGAGAAAATCAGAGTAAATCCCCTAGACAGTACCTTGGTAGACAGTACCTTGGTAAGGATAGAATAAACCAAACAAAATATAAATCTTGACGCTCAAGCTTACAACCAGATCATGTATATCTCATGGGAATAATAGTGTACCACAAAAATAAAACTACAAAGCATAGTCATAGCTTATAAATAAGAGACAATAAGGGAGAACTAAAATGCATTGGCAAAGTGAAATTATGGAGTACAAAGAATATAAATATGTTTAGTTTCTGTTCTATAAATACTTAATATGATGAAAGCGCATGAAGAAAAAGGTATGGTTTTGACTTATAGAAAGCCATTCAATCCATGCTTTGATGGAATATAGTTACAAGGGAGACACTCTGATGGAGTATAGTTATGTAAGTGGCTTATAAATACTTCCAGATATTTTTTTCCATTCCCACCTTCTTCCTACTTACCACAACCTCCCTCCTTCTAGGCTTTCTTCCTTAACCATCTCGACTTTTATCCCCACATTGTGCCATCTCATCGCCTTCCAATGTGTTAAGCCCCCCCTTTCCTCTTTTCTTCCTTCACTCTATCACGTGATCAATGCAACTACATCTGTTTGCCATTGGCATGCCACCCCATATCTTAACCATCATGTCGGGTCCCCCTCCATTCCTCATCTATAATTCACGATGATAGCCTGGTCAGTCCTTAACAGTTGAGCATAGTGGCAAGGACAAGCAGGACAAAAATAAAAAATATAGTGTTGAATCCTTAGTTTCTAGGGACAACCAGAGAAAGAAAAAATGCCAAATTAAAATAGAAAAGATCTCCCTTCGGTCCAGAGAAGAACCTTAACAGTCAGTTCAGAGTCACACTAGCTGGACAACATATAGAATAGGTACAATCAAATGTTGATAAATGTAAGGCCAGAAATAAACCAGAAATAATAGAATCAAGAACTAGAGGCTATAAGAAGAGGTAGCTGAGGATAGATTCTGCATCAAGCAATTAGAGAATAGCATTTTTGCTAAGAGGTATACTTGAGTGCCTTGTTAGTTTAGATGTTGTATCCCCTTCTATGTCTATTTTCCTTCTCATTCTTATTCTTCCCTTTGCTATGTAGGATTGTAATAGGAAAGTGCTCAAAGAAGTAGAGATTATTTCCTATCATATTGAGCCTAAGATTCAGAGATTCTACTATTACAAAATTGGAACAAGTAGAATTACATTATTTGAATGGGATATTTTCATTGTATTGATATATTTTTCTTGAAAACAGAGTTAAAAGGCATCCCGTACACTCTACATGTAAAAAATATTGAAATCAATATAATTCTGAGTTTCATTTTTATTATATATTTGTCTCAGTACTGTGTGTCACTGTATAATGGGTTACATTATTTGAATGCATTATATAGGTTTATCTCATTGGTTAAATCTTGGCTTTATTACAATATTCAAATGAATCTTGGAACGCTAATTTTATTTTCCCATTTCTCTTTGTTCATAATTAAAAATTGTTGTTAAATTGCTATAACAACCCAATGAATCTAGGCACCGATCTACATAAGGCATAACAGTTGATTGTTTTTATGGTTGGTCATTTTAAAAAGAATACTTATAACTCTAATAAATCTAGAAAGTGTAATTAGAATTTTAATCAAAGAATTACCGCTGGGGTTTCTTTACCCATTCTACAGTCTTCTTTAGCAATATTTGTGTTTAGCAGAACATGAGGCAGGTCAACCAGAGCCTGTAATAGCTTGTTGGTTTCAAACGGATTCTTGTAGCGTGACAATCAAAATCCTATGGATGCAATAATATGTTTCAATAGGGAGGAAGTAAATAAAGGTATACAAATTTCACAATATAGTTTGGGGGGTAAGAAATAGGTAAAGTATTTTCTCAAATTCTAACAACTATAGTTTTTGTAGGTATCTTTGGTATACGTCTTTCGTAGATGTCTACCATAGTAGTCTTCTATAGAGGTCTTCTGTATATGTATTCTATAAAGATATTTCATAGATGTCTTCCGTAGAGGTCTTTTGTATGTCTTCTATAAATGTCTTTTGCAGATGTCTTCTATAAAAATCTTCCATAGATGTCTTCTATAGATGTCTTCTGTAAATATTTTCTATATATATCTTCAGTAATAATCTTCTGTAATAATATTTTGTAACAATATTCTATAATAATCTTCTATAAGCATATTTTATAGTAATCTTATGTAAGTTTCATCCATAGATGTTATATGTAATGCATATCATGAAATATTCTTAAGTATCAAAGCTTAAATCAACCCAGATATGAGAGACATGTGGTAATTCAAAAAATGATAAGACAAGTGATAAAGACGCATCAACAAAGAATATAGTGAACACATGGCGGTAATATTTTAAGAAAAATCAAGGGAAACAAAATAAAAAATAAATTATATTAATTTTTTAAGTGTGTACATAAAGGTGTAAATGATAAGCCCTATTATGATGTGTATGCCCAAATTGGTACCATGTGTTGCCCTCTTATTATGAAAATGCACAAACTGGTGCCACATGCCATTAATTTTAAACCCTTTTAAAAGTGCATATGTTCTCAAGGGATGAAAATAAAATTTTCATAGAATGATGGTCTATTGGAACATGTGCACACAAAAGAAAATGATTAAGGATATGGACCAATATAATTATCCATAGAATATAGCATTGACAATAATTTCCCCATGGATGAAATATGGTAGAAAACATAGAAAAATGATAGGAAAGAAGATGACAGGGGCTAGTGACATGTTGGAGGATAAAATAATAAACATGGTAAACAATTAAAATAACATTTTTAGCTACTGGGGTGATCAAAATGTAATTACAACACTTGGCAATAAAAAATCCACCCTTGCCATGCAAGGTGGTAGGTAAGTTTTGCACCAAATGAATATCAACTACCCTAGAGCTTATGTCGATGAATGACTAGTGGATTCTTTTGCCAATCATAGGAGACACCATAGATGGACAACGTTAGCCATTGATCAAATTTCAAATGGAGGATTGCAATGGAAGGAAGGAAACCTACAATGAGTCTAGAAACTTCATCATGATAGTGATGTAGGGATAAGATCACCGATGCATGGATTTTATCAACCAATTATACATTGGGACATGGATTTAAATTCTTTACCATCGATTAAATTCAAATCTACGAATGTGATCTACCAGAATTGATATTTTCTTCACCGTCGATGAGAATTAGAATGGTCACTGTCGTTGATGAGAGTTAAAGTAGTCACCACTATTTGATAGGATAATTGGATGGTGTAGAACCTCTGCATGGCTAAAACTCTATGCAAAGGAAAATAAACCCTACACTTATTTTTCTTTTGATAGAATGCCATAAAAAAATTATCTGTAATCGAAATGGAGTTGGAACATCATAGATTTTTTCCAAAAAAATTAAATCGAACCTCAAAATTATGAAGAGGAAACATGGGCAAAATATTTTGGAGAATTACGATGTAGGGTAACAGAGTTCATGCAAGGCAAAAAGGCAAAAATGATAGGTAAAATTTTTATTTTACTATTTCAACTTTGTTCTTAGTTGCAAAACTAGATATTTTAAATACCTTAATCATTCTGCTATAGATGTAATTAAAAAATATATTTTTAGGAAGTTATGTAGAAGGTTAGGTTAGAATTAATGTTGTCTATTACGGAGTAATTAATAAATATTTTTAGGAGTTATGCAGAAGGTTAGGTCAGAATTAAAACTATCTATGTCGATAACAAAACCTATCAATTTTATGGATATTAATGTTAAACAATTTATAAAAATTACTCCTAAAATTCTATGTTTTCACTTAATCCTTTATGAAGATAATGAATTATTTTGAAAAAAATTGTAATAAGTATTTTTCTGTATGTGATGGAAATATTGTTGCAGGTTTCTCAGCTCCTAACTTTTGAAATTTATTACCATACCCTCTACCCTAAAAATCCATACCCCGTTCCATGTTTCAAAAATGTAGTGAACCCCCATCTATCAAAACATAGAATCCTAGTGATTCTATAACAGAGTTGTTTCAAAGAGCCATGTGGCGGGATGCCATCATGAAATTCAAAGGCATGATCAGGGGGTGTGTTGGAACTGATTCTTGCATATGTAGGATTTTGATTGTCATGCTACAAGAATTCATTTGAAACCAATGAGCTATTATAGGATCTAGTCGACCTGCCTCATGTTCTGCTAAACACAAATATTGCTAAAGAAGCCTACAGAACGAGTAAGAAACCCAAGTGGTAATTATTTTATTAAACTTATAATTACATGCTCCAAATTTATATTAATCTATAAGTATTCTTTTTAAAATGACCAAGCATGAAAATAACCAACTGTTATGCCTTATGTAGATTGGTGCCTAGATTCATTGGGTTGTTATAGAAATTTTAACAACAATTTTTAATTATGAACAGAGAGAATGGGGAAAATAAAATTAGCGTTCAAATATTCATTCAAATATTGTAATAAAACCAGGAGTTAACCAATGAGATAAATGTATATAATGAATTCAAATAATGTAACCCATTATACAGTGACATACAATATTGAGACATAGATATAATAAAATTGATACCCATAATTGTATTGATTTCAAGAATTTTTACATGCAAAGTGGGTGGGATGCATTTTAACTCTGTTTTCAAGAAAAATATATCAATACAATGAAAATATCCCATTCAAATAATTTAACATGTCTCTCCTACTCTACTTGTTCCAATATGGTAACAATAGAATCTCTGAATATTAGGCTCAATAGGATAGGAAATAATATCAGCTTCTTGAGCACTTTCTTATTACAATCTTACATAACAAAGGGAAGAATAAGAATGAGAAGGAAAATAAACATAGAAGGGGATACAACAACACAACTAACAGGACACTCAAGTATAAATCTTAGTAAAAATGCTATTATCTAATTGCTTGATGTAGAATTTGTCCTAGCTTCCTCTTCTTATAGCCTCTAGTTCTTGATTCTATAATTTCTAGTTGATTCCTGGCCCTCCACTTGTTAGCATCTGACTGAATTCATTCTGTATTCCATCCAACTGGCTGAACTGACTATCATGGTCTTTTCTTGGACTAAAGGGAGCTCTTCTACTGATCAATTTGGTCATTTTTCTTTCTCAGTTAGCTCTAGAAACTAAGGATTCATCGTTATATTTTTTCTTTTTTTTTCTTGTCTCGGTCACTATGATTTGTTGTTAAGGCTCGACCGGTCTGTTATTATGAATTTCAAATGATGAACGGGGGAGACTAAACGTGACGGTGAATACAAGGGGTGATTTTCTAGTGGTAGTCGAATGAGATCACACTAATCATGCAATAGAGTGAAGAAGTAAGGATGGTGAGGGTATAATGGATGGAATGATAGGGGGTAAATGGTAAGAGACGGTAGTGGGCAAGGGTGACATACTAGGAAAAATGTCGATGGTCAAGGAGGAATGCCTAGGAGGAGGAGGGTAGTGGTAAGTAAGAAGAAGGTGGAAATGGACAACAATATATGGAAGCATCTATAATTTACTTCCATAACTATACTTCATCAAAGTGCTCCCCTGGTAACTATATTTCGTCGAAGCGCAGATTGAATGACTTTCTAAAAATTGAAACCATGCTTTTTTCTTCATGCGCTTCCTTCACCTTAAGTATTTGCAGAACAAAAAATGATAGTATTTGAATCCTTTATGCTCCATTGTTTTCTTTTGCTGATGCTTTAACTCTTCCTTACTGTCTCTTATTTATAAGCCTATGACTATGCTTTGTAGTCTTATCTTGTGGTACACCATTATTCTAGTGAGATAATACATGATCTGGTGGCATGCTTGAGCGTCAGGATTTATATTTTATTTGGTTTGCTTTGTCCTTACCAAGGTTCTATACATGATATTTTCTTTGATTTCTTCGAATCTTTCCTTCCATGAGTATTCTTTTGGATTCATAGCTTCTATGCATACTATTTTGACTCCATCTTGGCTATTGATTTTTGTAATGTCTTTCAGTGTACCTTGTTGTGATCGAGTCACTTATTTGATTTCTACCTTGATATATGTTGAAGGTATTTCTGTGAAGTGATCATCCTTCTCTAGAAGCTTGGTCTATTGAATATTTCTTACGGGTGATTTTGCTGATTTTGCTGGTTCACGATCTTCACAGGTTCCATCATGGTTGTTTCTGGTATTCTTAAACCTGCAAGAGTGTTGGTTTCTAAAAATTTGAAGACGTTAGTCAATGGTGATTTTATTTTTATTGATATCTTCGTATCTATAGGGTTAGATATTTGACCACGTTCAGTCGATTGACCAGCCTTTATTGTATCACTTTCTTAAATATTTTATAACCTGTAGGTTAGATAGCCAAAAGATGCATGCTTTGAACTCTTTTCATTTGATTAATCAAGATGAATATGGTGATTAATAATGTGTTAATGCCCTTGTTAAGAATGTTTAAATCTTTAATTAATCAGACGTCTATTTTAAACTTACCTTTGGTTTACCTTTGGATCGTGTGCTACCATTGGATCTGAGTGTAGGTGAGTGCATTCGTTAGATCCGTTGAAGATGCTTGTTTGTTAAACCCTTTGTATTTTTCATTTTGACTCTGAATCTTTCATGGTCGTTGGATCTCTGTTATCTTGATGCAGTGCTACCATTAGATATCGATATTTGATTCATCGCTTAACTCTTTGGATTGTGCATTGTCATAATATTGATTTGAGATGAAGTGCATTCATTGATATCCTAGGACCTGCACAATAGTTAGTATTCCTACGTATGATTGGGTTAATCATGCTTGTACTGTCAAAAACCTTTGGTTTGATAATAATTCATAAGACATTATTTAAAGGTTAGAGACCATACTTTCATTGATTTAATTTTCTAATATCATGGTATATTAATCTTCATCTAATCATGATTATCCAATATTAACCCCATGATTTCTTTATCTTAATAATTTGATTTAAACCTAGGTAGCATATTACGTGTTTACCTTTCCTTGCAATCGTCGTTAGATCTTACCATGGTGAAGGCACGACCATTTGGATTTTTTGACCATGTGGTTGGTTTAACGTAAGATAGAAGGAAAAAATTATAAAGTATTTAATTAACCAAAAGAAAACCTTTAGGTTAAACCTTGATCACTTTTACCAACGTGCACTGTCAGATTTGAGCGATGATGAGTGCGTCCATCAGATCTCCTGTACCTACACACTTTAATAACTAGGGGGTGCATATTTTAATTTTGATTAATCTTTATTAACCCGAAAGGGGGATATTAGATGATGTGTTAGACCCCTTATAATTACTTAATTAATTTTACCTTTATCTTTGTCCTCATATGATATCTTACCGTCCATGATTTTTGATGTGGCCATTGGATCTTAGATAGCTATTAGTGCAACCGTAGATTTTAATCAACCTGCAAGTTAGTTACCAAATGATGTGTGGTTTAAATCATGATTAAGATGAAAGGGGGGTGATTATCCAATGTGCTTAGACCCTTGTTAATTTTTTTTAACCCGCTTAATTAAGCTTACAAGATTTTACCTTTTTAATGCTGCTTTTATTTGCGTACCACCGTAGGATTAGATCTAGATCGAGCACTATCGTCCGATATTCCTAACTTGTTTAGTGATTATTCCAAAGGGGATGCAAACTCTTAATGCTAATTTTAATACATGATTTATTTGAATCTGGCACTACCATTAGATCAAACATTGCTTGGGCGCTATCGTCCGATCGGTCGGACTTGCTCACTATTTAATTTAAATCTTGACCCATGTTGACTTATTTTAAAGTTTTGACTCTTTGATAAGCACGCAACTATTGGATTGGATTTCAATCGAGCACTGCCATCCATATTTGCCAAGTTGCATGAATTTTAATCACTTACTACCTTAGGTGATAATCCTTTTTAGACCTTTTGACTTTATCATTCGGGTTTCTTTCAAAGGCGCATCCATCGGATTTAGATTTTAAAGATGCACTACCATCCGATTAAGCCTAAGACATGATCTATTTACTTCTGACCATGGTTTTGATTTTTGACTTATCTCTTAGTTGATCTTATTTAAAGGGTAGAGACCATACTTTCATTGATTTAATTTTCTAATATTGTGGTATATTAATCTTCATCTAATTATGATTATTCAATATTAACCTCATGATTTATTTATCTTAATAATTCAATTTAAACCTAGGTAGCATATTATGCATTTACCTTTCCTTGCAATTGCTATTAGATCTTACCATGGTGAAGGCATGACCATTTGGATTTTTTGACCATGTGCTTGGTTTAACGTGATATATAAGGGATAAATTATAAATTATTTAATTAACCAAAAGAAAACCTTTAGGTTAAACCTTGATCACTTTTACCGACGTGCACCATTAGATTTGAGAAGTGATGAGTACAACCGTCAGATCTCCTGTACCTGCACACTTTAATGACTAGGGGGGTGCATATTTTAATTTTGATTAATCTTGATTAAGCTAAAAGGGAGAGATTAGCTGACATGTTAGATCCTTGCTAATTACTTGATTAACTTTACCTTTATCTTTGTCCTCATATGATATCTTACCGTCCATAATTTTTGACGTGATCGTTGGATCTTAGATGGCTATTGGAGCAGCCGTAGATTTTAATCAACCTGCAAGTTAGTTACCAAAGGACGCATGGTTTAAATCATGATTAAGATGAAAATGGGTGATTATCCAATGTGCTTAGACCCTTGTTAATTTTTTTTAACCCACTTAATTAAGCTTATGAGATTTTACCTTTTTAATGCTTTTTTTATTCATGTGCCACCGTAGGATTAGATATTGATCGAGCATTGTCGTTCGATATTCCTAACTTGTTCGATGATTATTCCAAATGGGGCACAAAATCTTAATGCTAATTTTAATACATGATTTATTTGAATCTGGCGCTATCGTTAGATCAAACATTGCTTGGGCACTATCATCCAATCAGTCAGACTTGCTCACTATTTAATTTAAAGCTTGATCCATGTTGACTTCTTTTAAATTTTTGACTCTTTGGTAAGTGTGCAACCGTTGGATTTGATTTCAATTGAGCACTGCCATCCAAATTTGCCAAGTTGCATGAATTTTAATCACTTACTACCTTAGGTGATAATCCTTTTTAGACCTTTTGACTTTATCATTTGGGTTTCTTTCGAAGGCGCATTCGTCAGATTTATATTTTAAAGATGCGATATCTTTCGATTAAGCCTAAGACGTGATCTATTTACTTCTGAACATGGTTTTGAATTTTGATATTTATCTTGGTTGATCTTATTAATGCACCATCATCCAATTACCTTTGGATCAAGCATGACCCTTGGATTAAATCTAAGGTGCTAATTTGTTAGTCTATTGGGGTGCATACCCTTAGGTTTCAATTAAATTTTGATTTTAACATTAGGCTAGCACTTTTGAATTTTGATTTTTAGACCACGATGATTTATTTGACCTTCTTTTTAAAGTATAAAGCTATTTGTAATTTAGGGTCTAATTATTTATTTAATCCTTAGTGACATACTTTCAGATCTTAGGTATTTATGTTTTTACATTGGATTTAGACCTTAGGGAGGCTTTACTTATGAAGGTCAATTATTAATAAAAGTTGCCATAACACTTATTAATATAATTAAGAAATTATTAAAAGGGTTTCTACCTAATAAATGACCAAGATTTAGACTCATCAAACCAATCCAATGAAAAACTTAGATACTCACATTAATTTGAAGAAGCGACTAACATTATGGATACTTTTATTGAAACCAAAAAATTAAATTTGGGGGTTTCAAAGTTGAGTCAAATTTGGCTCCAACATAGGCTCTAACTGGGACAAGGTGCTGAAAACTTGAGGCTCTTGAGAATTCTAGAATCTCTTGGTTTTATTCACAAAAATTTGAACAAAATTTTAACACCTTTGACTTGCTAAGTAAAACTTGAAATACATAAAAGAAATTTTTTTTAGCTCTTTTTTTTTATATATATACTGAAAAATTGTATGAACAACATGATATCAAAGCAAGTAGAGTATGAAAAACTGTAGATCCCTTTTCATTCAATTTGGAAACAAAGGTTAGAAATTTAGAAATCATTGGGTTTTATTTTAAAATATTGTAATGCTTATTTTAGCTAAGTCATAAGATATGATTACACATATTTTGTCATAGTCATTTGTTTCATCATATTTTTTCCCATGTGTGTGTTTGTGCATTATTTTTTGGATTTCTAAATCTTTCACAACTTTACCATTTCTGAGAAAAATAGCCAAGCCTGATATGTGATTTCACTCTTTAAAAAATTTCACCATTCTACAAGGCTCCAATGCCAGTCAGGCGTTTATAGCCTCGGTGGAGTTGCTTCTAATCCCATCTTAGTTTTACCCTACTGCCAATCAAGCATCTATAGCTTCGGTAAAGGTTTTCCAAGATATCTCAGGCAGTGACTCAGTTTTACTTTATTTTTTATTTTTCTTTATCATGAGAGAAGTGTTTGGATATATAAGCAAATTGTGCAATAAGTATGCCTGAGTTGAGGATTAGTTTCTAGCTATAAAATATGAGTGTAATGATTTTTGGCTCAGCTAACCTCTCAAAGATAACTCAGTTCTTTGGACCTTTGAAGTCACCTTAAGTATCATTTGTAATGTGAGGCTTGACATGATGTTTCAATCAGCTTTTTTTTCTATCTGTTTTATCTCATATTAAACAACTATTGCATAAACACTCATATTTGACAAAATTGTAAATCTCATCAACATCTAAAATAAATCCCCTTTTTTATTATTTTCTTTGGCGGAATAAATAGTTAGATATACTCATCAAACTAATATATCATGTGTGCAGTAAAATCAAAATTATTCAAGAACAAAAGGGAAGCTTAACTACTAAACAAAATTCACCACTTTGTTTTTGGATTTTTGTTTTTCTATTTTTTTTTGTAATTTTTATTTTTTTTGTAAAGTACACCTTCAACAAGGATTGTACATTTTGAGGGCCATTAATAGGGATATCCATTATTTCTCCTTGCAAAGTTTGTAGCTTTTAAGTATTCTAACTAATAACATGGGCAATTTGGTATGGGCCAATCCATTTAGGTTCAAACTTACCCTTTTCACCATGCTTATCATTTTTAGGATCCCAATAGATGACTATATCTCCTTGAGAAAAAGGAGTATCCTTGTCTTTCTTACTAAACAATTTTACAATTTTATGGGTTTATTCCATCATTCTATTGAGGGTCTCTCTTCTTTGTTCTTCTAACAAGACAATTTGGTCAAGCCTTCTCTAAATGGGATCAGGGTTTTCATGATATTGCAATAAAAGGGAAAGTGCTATTTTTTCCATTTTTGGGGGCAGTAGGGCTTTTTCTCCATAAACCATCTCATAGGGGGTTCTTCCTGTATTTATTTTAACAGATAGCCTATCAGCCCATAAAGCAAATTTAAGTTCATTGTCCCATCCCATTTTGTTTTTGCCTAATGATATTTTTATTCTTGTTATTACATTTTTATTTGATGACTCAGCTAAACCATTTCCTTGGGGGTAATAATTGGTAGAATGAGATAATTCAATTCCATATTCAGCACAAAATTCTACCATTTCATATGACACAAAATATTGAGCATTATTAGTTACAAGTTTTTTAGGAACTCCATACATATTCAAGATGTTTTCTTCTATGACTCTAATGAATATAGCAGCTGTATATGTTCTCAAAGGTGCAACTTCCAACCACTTTGTGAAGTAATTTGTTGTAGTTATGATCCACTTATGTTGTCCAGATGAATTAGGCTTGATATCTCCAATCAGGTCAATACCCAATTGAGAAAAATATGCTTCAATAGTTACTGGCTTGAGGGACATGGCTGGTAGATGTTTTTTCCCTATAAAAACTTGGTAGTTATGACAATTCCTAAAATATTTATATACATCCTTAAAAATGTATGGCCAATAATATCCTGCTCTCATGATTTTATTAGTTGTAGCTCTTGGAGCAAAGTGTCCTCCACAAAAACCATTATGAAATTCATTAATTATTTTTGGGACTTCTATTTCATATAAGTAGACTAATAATACTCCATTAGGATGTTTCCAATATAATACTCCATTTTGTATATAATACTTCTAAGCTTGAAGTTTGATTGGCCTCATTCTGTTTATTGAAATATCTCTAGAAAAAGATAGCATTTTTAAGTATGATAAAATTTCTTCATACCATTTACATTCTTCATTTTTTATTCTTATGTCATCATATGTCTGATCTATGGTGAGAATATTTTTAGATCCTGCTTCTTCTTTATTAACCAATAGTTTAGCTAAACCTTGCCCTTTGATTATTTTAACTATTTTGAATTCAACATCATATTGCAAAAGTTTTACCATCCATATTGTTGGTCTTCCCAATGGCTTTGATTGAGAAAAGATATATTTTATTGCTATAAATTGAATACAACAGTAAACTTTGTTTGAGCCAAATATACCTTTGAAGTGTTCTAAATATTGGATGAATTCATAGGCTTTCTTTTCCAGTAGGGTGTATTTAATATTTTCTCCTTTTAGTCTTGAGCTCATAAAGGCTATTGGCATTTCATTGTTTTCATTATCTTTCTGTGAAAGAACTAAAAAAATAGAGTGTTCACACACATATGAATAGGTATTAAAATCCTTTGCATAATCAGGGCAACTTAAAGCTGGAGTGGTTGATATGGCTTCTTTGATCCTGTTAAATGTTTTCATATTTTCTATTGTCCATTTTATTTCTCCAGTTTTCTTCACCATATCATTTATGGTTTTGGTCATTTTTGCAAAATTTGGGACAAATATTCTGATAAAATTTATTTTTCCAAAGAATGACCTTACTATTTTAGGTTCTTAGGTGGGGGAATTTTAGAAATGGCTTCTATCCTTTCTGGATCAATGCTTATCCCCCTTTCTAAAAATATATGACCTAGAAATTTTTCTTGTGTAGTTTCGAATATGCATTTTTTTGGATTTAGAGAGATTCCAAATTCCTTGCACCAGGAAAAAACTGCAATCAAATTTTCTAGATGATCTTCTAGATTTTTAGAAAAAAATGTGATATCATCTAAGTACACTACTACAATTTTGAACATTAATCCTTTGAAAGTAAATTCCATCGCTCTATGGAAATTAGCACCTGCATTCATCAATCCAAAAGCTATTCTTAAATATTCAAATGTGCCCCAGGGTGTGGCGAATGTTGCCTTGTGTTCATCTTCTAGATTTGTCAAAATTTGATTGTAGCCTAAAAATCCATCTAACAGGGATAATCTAGTTGAACCTACTATTGCTTGCAGTAGTTGTTCAATGTTAGGCAATGGGTAATTGTCTCTTAGTGAGCTCTTGTTTAAATTTCTAAAATCCATGCAGAGTCTAATGTCCCCATTATTTTTTCTAATTGGTACTAAGTTGGATATCTAGGAGGAAAATCTTACTTTTCTTATTATCTTGGAGTCCAACAATTTTTGTACCTCTTTTTGCATTACTGGGTGTAAAGTTGGATTGTATTTCCTTTGTTTTTGTCTAAATGGCTTGGAATCTTCCTTCAATGGTATTATGTGAGTCATTACATCTGTCTTGAAGGTTTTGAGGTCTTCATATGTCCGAGCAAAATTTTCTTTGTTATTTTTCAAAAAATTGATATATCCAACCTTTTCTTTAGTAGGTAAGGCCATGTCTACTTTCACTATTCTAGGTTCTTTCATTGAGCCAATATTAATATCATCAGATATCAATTCTCTGTGTATAGGTTTATAAGCTTTGTCAAAGTCATCAAATAGGATTTCAAGAGACACCAATCCTTAGGGTATTCTATTAGTTTTCAATTGTATTACTTCTATTGGCTCTCCTATTTGATATTTTAGCTTTTCTTCATATTTTTCATCATAGATTACATCTGCATACTGATTTTGCAAAGTCATAAAATCCTTAATATCTATATCATCTTGAAAGACCTGTAGATATACTATGTTATCTAGCATAGAAGGTTTATAGACTGAAATAGTTGGGAATCTTTCCATATTTTTTGTAGTTATCTCTAGGTGATATAGACCTGAGGTATTTATAGCTAAAAGATCTGTAACATAATTTTGTTCTCTAGGAATATATGAAATATTGAAAGCCAAAAGCTTATCGATTTCTTCTAGTACTGCATTTTTATTTTGCTTAAGTCTATGATGCTTGGTCTGATATTTACCTTTGATTTTTAGTATAATAAGTTATGCATCCCCTGTTACAGTTGAGTAGTTAATACCTAACTCTTTTGCTTTCCTTAGCCCTAATAGTAAAGCTTCGTACTTAGCTACATTGTTTGTACAAGGAAATTGTAATATGTAAGGGATACTAAGGTTGTTTCCTTTAATATTAGTTAAATTTACACCTACACCTACTCTAGATTGGGATTTAGCCCCATCAAATGACATGGTCCACATTTCTTGGATTAATACTCGATCTGATTTAGCATCAGTTATTCTCATATCTTTTGGGTCTATGTTATTTGCATCTGGTACTTCCACCAAGAATGGGTTGTGCCATATTGAATAGACTCACATCCCTTTTTATTCCATATATTTAACTAATTTAATCATGGTTTCATTTATTTGAATTAAATCTACGAAATGTTTGTTGAATGGTTCCCTTCTCAAAATTATATTCTTCTTATCTCATATGGGGATGGTATCATAAGACTAGTCTATTTGTATTGATTCCCCTAATTATTCTTCCCAATGCCTACTAAGTAAAAGTGAGAAAAATGGTTCAACATCAACTACTACTACATCCATGATAATACCCTTTTTGGGGTGTTGGTCTAGGTAAACTAATAATCTAGTTATCACCCCTACATGGGGAATTTGTCTACTATCCATTACAAAAATAGGAGCATAATCTCTAGTACATATTAATCCCATTTGGTCAGCTATTAGCTTAGGCATGATATTATATGAATATCCACTATCAAGCATGCAATTGTGAATCACATATCTTTATCCTTCATCTAAATTATATCTTAATGACACATAGAAGGGTCTGATAGAAGATGGTAATCTTGTATCATGTTGATTTTTTCTAGCAGCATGACAAGTAGGGTCTTCTTTCTACTGTATTAATCCAAAATATTTGCATACTTGTTCTCTGTATGTTTGAACATTCATAAGTTCACCAAATGTGATATTAACCTTTTGCTTACTGAGTTCTAACCCAACATCAAATTCTATCTTCTTTATATCCAATGGTTTATTACTTTCTTCTTTGGGAACTTTTTCCATTGATTCTATTACCTTGGGAATAATCTTGTTAGGGTTCCTGTTGGTCATCAAATCTTCCCAGGAAAGGATTTGGGTAAGTGTATGCACCCTAGACCTAGACCAACATTGAAATGCCGAAGGGAAGAGATTCCCCTCGTGCCAATCTTCGGAGAAAGGACGACTCCTATACTAAACTACTTTGATGTTTAAGATAAGGGTATAGGAAAGAGATAAATAGAGTGAGGGTGTAGGAAAGAAATAAAAGAGTAAGGGAAGAAATTTTAGTAGTTTAATGGTGGGAAAGAACCAGAAGCATGATTGCTAGCCAATAACTTAAAACAATAGCAAAGAACACCAAGAATAAATGAAATGAATGGAATATTAATCCTCCTATGTATCCTCTAGACGAGTTCCAAGATTACCCTTCCTTCTCGTCAAAATTTAGAGTTCAGAGTAATGACGATTAGGAAAAATGAATATAACAGAAACACTATCCACAGGCAGCATAAAAGAAAACTAATACAGCGTTTTCCTCCCCTATGTATCCTTCGAGAAAATTTTAGGGTTCAGTCCCCAATCGCATACCTAAATCCAGAGTTCAGAATTACAGTATGCAAATGAAGAAAAGATGAAAGAAATAATCATGGAAGGTAGCATAAAAGAGAGAAATAGAGTCCAAATCTCTTTAGTATTAATTGCAAGAATATAAGTTACAATAGCTTTCTAGCAGAAAGTTCCCCCCCTTTTACATTACAATGCCTGGGTTTTTATAGAGGACCCGACCCTTTGAGCCATCAATGCACAAAATGGAGGGGTACACCCTCGAAACTTGAGAAGTCGGCTCCTCGCGGCCCTCATGATTGAGCTCTCAAATCTGTTACCAAAACTGGAAACTATGACCGGGTCATCCATGGAAACTTGCATTAATGAGCCATCTGAGCGTCCTTAAATTTTGGGTATAGTTTTCGAGTGGCCGCCATGCTGGGCTCTTCTTCAGAGACTGATACTTCATTTCCAATTGCTAAAAATGAGCAACGGGCTTACCGGGCACGTAAAAATGCATTTACGAGGCACTTGATCACCTCGAGAAAATACCTAGCTTGGAGCGCATGCCCTTGAAGCACTTCGCTAGATCTTCATTCGCAACTTCGCTTTGCAATGGACTTGTGCCGAAGCAGATTCTCCTTGATTTGCACTTCGCATGGTGGAGCTTCACAAAACAGCTTCGGGGGTGATGAGGGCCAAAGTAGATCTCCTTCGCAATATGGGCTCTTCATTACTACTTCATTGGAAGATGTGCCAAAACTGCTTCGCTGATGTATCATCAAAATGCTTCACCGTGATCTTCTTTCAAAATTGTGGTTTAGGAGGATTTTGGCTGAAGCGCATTCTTGCCTTCAAAATTGCTTTGACTGCTTCTACTTCGGGCGAAAGTACTTCGCACGAAAGATGGCCGAAGTAGATGCTTCGCAATGACTTTCGGTGAAGTAGAAATGGTTCGCTGATGGGGAGGCCCGAAGTGGGTGCTTCGACGGTTTTTCAATGAAGCATTTTCAACGTTGCGCTCCTTCAAATCCCGCTTCACAAGTTTCTTGCCCAAAGTAGCTATTGGAAATGCTTCGGGTGTGAAGCTCTTTTTGACGTCGCTTCGCAAGATTTTCGCCCGAAGTAGCTTTTTGAGGAACTTCGGTCCCAAAGTAGTTTTCTTACTTAGCGATTTCTTTCGGCGAAGCTATCTTCCTTAGTTAGTTCGGAATCAAAGTTCTTTCTTCTTCTTTTTATGTACAAGGGGGTGGCAGGGAAAGCCAAAATTGCTGCAACACTTGAAAATGTTGTCTCTAAAAGCAAGGAAACAAATTCATAAAATTGAAAGAAATACTTTACAAAAAATTTGATTCTTCTACCCCATTGTGCAATGTGACAAAATTGTCAACATTCTTGGTGGCTCGTGGGGCAACGAGCTCATCTCGGTGGGAGAACCCTCAGCTTTGATCCATTGGGCTAGAGTTACCTCCAGACCCTTCTCCATTTTCAATCTCTGGGGGTGCTTCCATGGCTTGTTCTTCTTCTTCTTCTGCTTCCTCTGGCGTGGCTTCCTACTGTGGCGATGGGGCAAGGTGATTGTGGATGCGCTTCATGGTTCGGCGGACGTGAGCCCAAGCACCCTTCAAGAAAGGCTTTTTATATTGCAATGCCTTAACCAAAATGTGGAACCGATCAATCTACCTGATATTAGCATGTTTGGCCCTGGTGTATAGATCATTCAGGCAAGCTACAATCTTGTAGTGTCTCAAAATGAAATCTGTGACCTACCCTTCTATTATCGGTTCCACCCATTCATCTATCTCCGAGACGTCACCTTCAAAATGAAGCCATGTCGGCTTAAGCTCTTCCTTGGTTAGAATATTCCCATCATCATCCATGAAGCTCGAGAAACCTAAGGAAGAGAGATCCTAAAAATAGCCTAGCGATGCACGCTGCTCATTCTCAAACACATCCAGGAGGTCCTTCACCTTTTGTGCCTTCCTCACCTTGGAAAATAAGGCACGAACTATGGCTTGGGCCGTGGACCAATCCCTAGCCATCCGACTCATTGTAGCAACCTGCAAGTCCTGATATTTCATGCTTTGGACATCAAAGGCTAATTTGAGTCAACATCTAGCTTTCTGAGTGACCTCATCTATGATTGGCCCTCCTTCGGTAGTGGCACACTATGCTTCGATGATAAAGGTCAAAATTGATAGGGCACTGGAGGCCCGAGACTTGAAATTCTTGAGCAAGTGTGAGCGGATTTCTTTGATTCTACCTCTGTCAAACAGCTCCAAGATTTCTTTTTTATGTAACTGCTACTGCAACTGCAAGATCTTGCTTTCAAACTCCTTAGCCCTCAGATCAGCTTTGGCCTATATTTGGCTTTGAATTTTGGTTGCATTCTATAGTTGTCTTATTTTCCATTTTAGAGCATCTGCTTCTTTCTTTATCTGCTCACATTACCTTTTTGAATCCTCTAGCTTGGAGTGGATTCTAGCTAGCTATTCTTCCAACTTGATGTTGGTATTTTCTACTTCAAATATACACTAACTGGCGATGTTTGCATGCGCATGAAAAGTTTCAATTCTGACGTGCATAGATGTAGATTCATTATCAACATTCAAATGCTCCAGGTCCTTGGATTTATCTTGGTAGTCGTAGTCCGCTGGAGTCATTTCATCCAAGGGCTTCTGGACCTTGGGGATATTTTTTACCTTGTGCAACTTCCCAGCCTTCAAATCGAAGATAGCACATTTTTCAACCTGGGCCAAAGAGCGCCCTCTCTTCTTCCTCGCCTCCTTCAACATCTTCTCTATATTTTTTTGGGCTTGAAGTAGCTTTTCAGCTAGAGGGTGTTCCTTTATCATGGACATTTCTGATTCAAATAAGGCTGGATCTCCAGCTGAAGGGGTAAACAAATATAAAGAATGAATGGGGGATGCCTCACCAGAAGGTTCGACGATGGGTGTAGCAGGAGCTTCGACAAGTGGAACGACGTCGTGTATGACGGGGGAATGAGGCACGGGGTTCGACGTTTGAGTACTATCTTCACCCTGACTGAGGACCAAGGGAATGGTGGCATGGGTAGGTGAAGTAGTACCAACAGACTTGTCTCGACGAGATGACTCAAGTGGGGTAGATACACTTGTGGGGCTAATGGGACCCTAAGGCAAACTTGGAATAGCAACAGGCAACGCGTGAAGAGGTGATTGAATTTGTGAGGGAGGGAGAGACTGATGGGGAGACTCAACCGAGACCATGGTGGACATGTGAGAGACCAAGGCAAAGGGTGGAGAGTGCATACCTATGTGCCCTTCTGGCAGAGCGGTCGTGGTGACTTCTTGTGTAATAGGCTCTTGCTCTTTTTGGACTTTGGCACTCCCGACTTCCATGACTTCTACTTCAGGATCTCCCTCTTGTTGGAGGAGTTCCTCCACATCAATGATGTCTATTCCTGGGACTGTCTCGGCACTTGGTGGCATCACCTCTTCAACATTTCCTTCAGTTGGGCCTAATGCAGGCTGTCCGGCATGAGCACTTGGGAGCTTCGTGCGGGGTCGCTTTGGGTGGCTCGGAGGCACTTGAATTTGCTCTTGCCTCTTTCTTTTCTTCCTCTCTAATGGTTGCTCCAACTATTCGGCACTTGTGTCATGGATTTTTGATGGTCCCTGTGGTAGTGCCTCTGGTGTAGCTTCGGCTTCTTCCTCTTCTTCCTACTTCGAAGCATCGTTAGCTCCTCTTGGGCTTTCACTCGATCCTGGGGTAGCTGGAGGAACAAAGTCAGCGAAGGATATGGGCTTCCAAGTCCCAACATTGGCTTCGTAAACAATTATGAAGTCCTTATCCATTTTCAAGAGTCCATAGGAATTCATATTTTGGTGATGGACTCTCATTATCCACCACTCCCTTAGTTGTTCCTCACCCCAATTCTTCAATTCCTCTTTCAAATCATCCTTCGCCTTTCTCCAAAATGTGGAGTCTAGAGTTGGGAAGGGATGTTGGTCAGGGTCAAACTCGACCTCCATAGGGTAAAATTCATGCCAAGGAGGCAATGTCCTCATCCTCTCTAAATGCCACTCTAGATCTTTCCCATTGGGATTATTTCTTTGCTCCACAATTTCGGGGTGGGGACAGACATGAAAATTCTTGAATTTTAAGTGATCCCTCATCACTCCCAAGGGATCATAGAGCCATTGTTGAGGAATCTAGAGTAGGCCAAAATTGGCAAGATTTTCCTCCAGGAATACATTCTACTTCAAGGCAAATACTTCAATTACCCCCATCTTGAAGGGGAAGTCACAAGTATGTGCCCATTTTCGACCGTGGCCATAGATGGCGTTTGTTACATCGCTCTATCGAGCGACCTCCAATGTGAACTGGTACTCGTAGGGTAGACTGGTAGCAGGAAGGGTTTCCCTATGAAGCCAAAAAGGTGAATCACCAGCCCTTGTGTCAATTGAAAGACATCCCCCTTCTTCTCCATTACCACTCTGTCTCTCAAACTGAGGGGCACCCGAGGGCAAGAGCCCTTCAACAAATGCATAGCAGGTCCTAAGAACTATTGATTAAAATAATAATAAGACTTTGTCCTCAATAGGAGGGGAGTCCATTGGTACACAAGCAGAGGATTTCCATCCTTTTTGCTCGAAGAAATTGCAATGTGGGGGAATTTCTTATGTACATGATAGAAAAATAACCAAACAAGGAAAGAACAGGGTGCAAAGTACTGGCCCGTCACTAAATTCTTCATGCTGGTGAGCCGCGTGTGTAAGTTTCGGGCCACCCATTCTGCCCAATCAAATAAAACTGGGTTGGTGTTTGGTCTTGAAGCATCAGGGGCATAGAATTCCCCTCTCGAAATACATTCAGCCAAAGACACCTGCCAGGGTTGCACCAAAGCATATTTCGACAGGGCCGCCACCCATGCAATGATAGAGAAAATATCAATGTTCTTAAATACCGCCAAGGGTAAGGGAATTTGGGGCAGCTTGCCTGAAGGGAGCCTACTTTTGAGGTTCTTGCATAAGAATTTCAATATGTAGTCTTTGGAGGTGAACCTCTCCATCTGTTCACTCAGAATGATGTTGCGAACGGAATAGCCCTTGGGCGGACCTTGTTGCAGTGCAAATGTTGCTTGCACATATTCCTTTAGAATGGAAAATAATTTATGACCCAAAGTTTCCAACACTTTCCTAGAGGTAGGCTAGTAGTTCTGTGTGATATCATAGATTAATTCGAGACAATGGTGAGCGGGCGGGGTCAAATACTAGTAAATCTGAGAGTAATATGTAGCAGCTCTCTTGTTCTCTGGGGTGAGTCTGCTTGTCATAAATTCAATAGTGCGTCGGAGGTCAACCACACCCTTTGAGAGCTCTGTGTCTCTAATTTTCTCCCACCCATCAATTGGTGGTTCTTCAAGCTATTCCTCTTCAGAGTCCTCTCTTTCTTCCATGGGCTAATTTTTTGGGCAAGGGGTGAGATCAATCTTCTTAGGTGTATGCTTTTTCTCTTCCTTGCCCTTCTTTATTTATTTGGGGCCTATTACTTCTGGTTCCTTTCCTTTCTCCTTAGATTTTTTCTTTCCCATTGTGAAAATGGCAGTGGTAGAGTCCTTGATACAGAGGGCTTTGACGCAAAGGTCTTCGATGCAAAGGGCAGAAGAATTGCAGAGTAACCGAAGGCTCTTAGTCTTTGCATGAACTGATGGATGAATAACCTTCTCTCTGCTAGGGCCTCATGTTTTATAGCCTTAAAAGGCAACCACATAAATTTATGGCACCTACCAAAATTAAACTTACACCTCGGATGGAGGAAGTTGTCATGCCCTTTGATTGGTTCTGTGATGGCATAGTACGCGGGGCCACGCGCTTCGATGATTATGCCTTGCATTGGAAATGCAACCTACTGCCACCTCGTACCTAGGCATGAGATTTTCTCCTAACCGAATCCTCTCGGGATGTGTTCCACCAGATTTGCATTAAAATTTTTTGCCCCAAAAAATCCCCTAGGTTGTCACCGATGTGTCTTCCAAGACACGTTTTAAATGCTCCTGATTCGGTGAAGTTGAAATCAACATTGAAAATGCTTCACGGTGAACCTTTGGTGCGGGCTATTTTTTAGCACTTTGGGCCCAAAGTAGTTCCTCCTCGCTGTGCTGCCACTTTGTTTCATGAAGGCTACACACCGAAGCTTGTCTTATTTTGAAATCTCCTTCGCAAAACTTCTTCCCGAAGTCACCTTTTGAAATGCTTCGGGTGTGAAGCTCTTTCATTCCTACTTTCCCTTTTGATAATGCCTTCGGTCTTTCGAAGACCTTTTGGAAACCAAAGTGCTTCGCTGTGAAGCATCTCATGTCAGTTGCTTCACACAAAAATTTTTCGAAGTTTGTTCCTCTTGGAAAATGGTTCGCTGGATTTTCTTTGAAAACTGCTTCGCTCATACTCCTTTTGCGAAGCATTTCTTGGCCTTGTTTCTTTCGAGGACTCCTTCCAAGCCAAAGTGCTTCACTGCGAAGCATATCACATCAATTACTTCACACACAAAATCCCCGAAGTAGATTTTGGTTATGCTTGGTGAAGCTAGAGTTTATCATTGTAACACTTAGCCTTTTGCAATCTCGAAACAGGGTGTATATACACAAATGAAAAATTATATACAAAAGTACATACATTTTTTTTTGTTTTGCCTCAGCGATGAAAAGTCTTCAGATGAAGACCATTGACAGAAATTGGTAATACCTGGCCATCTGCATCCTTGAGGATGAAAGAGTTGGCCGAGTTCACCTTCATGATTTCGAATGGCCCATCCTAGAAAGCATCCAACTTGTCATGATTCCCAGGCTTGGCCTTCCAAGAATCCCACTTCCATACCAGATCTCCCACTTTGAATGTGCGATCAAAATATTTCTTCCTGAACCAATCTTGGGTGACTTGAGCATGCTTAGCGAAGCTCTGATAGGCTTTCTCGTGATCCTCCTCTAGTCATGTAGCAGTTGAGCCAACCTGTTTTCCATAGGATTGACTCCTTCTTCTATCAGCTGCAATGCAGGGATCTCTATGTGGGTAGGCAAGATGGCCTCCTTGCCATACACTAGAGCATAAGGGGATGTTTTGATCGACTTCTTGATAGAAATATGATCAGCCCACAAGGCCCGATCTAGAAGAAGGTGCCAAGTTCTTTTGTTTGTCTCTATGAGCTTCCTTAACACCCTCAACAGAGTCTTTTTGGTTAATTTTTCCAAGCCGTTACATTGTGGATAGTAATTGGAGGAGACTTTATGATATATCCCATATCGATAGAGGAACTCATTGATTTTGGTGCCTAAAAACCCGGGACCATTGTCTGTTATGATTGCTTCGGGGATGCCAAATCGGGTGATCAACCCTTCAAGGAAGGCTATGATAGTCTCTTGATCAGCATGCTTCATGGGAACTGCTTCGGCCCATCTGGTGAAGTAGTCGATCGTGGTCAGGATGAACCTATGCCCGGTGGAGGAGTTCGATGATATGACCCCTATGAAATCCAACCCCCATTGTTGAAAGGGAGTTTCTACTTGTATCGGTCGGAGAGGCATTGAAGCATTTCTGCTTTGGCCGATGAACTTCTGACACTGCTCACATCGGCGACAAACTACGAAGGCATCAGCGAAGAGTGTAGGCTAGTAATAACCCACCTTGATGATCTTTAATGCCATCGTTCTTCCCATGAAGTGACCTCTTGATAATCCTGAATGGAATTCTCCTAGGACTCTCCTTTTATCATCATCTTTTATGCACTTGAGAAGGATGCTATCAATGTTTCTTAAAAAAAGGCCTTCGAGGCGCAAAGTGTATCGGGAGGACCGCATCCTGAAATGCCTTTGCTATGAGGCATTTAGATATAAAGGACATTTGTCGGTGTTGAAGTATTCAATTATCTCACTGACCCAGTCTTTCTTGTCCTCTTCCTGGTTTGCGAAGCATCCTTCTACTGGTGAGTCATCCCACTGAGATTTTGTAGCTTCGGCCACCACGCTCTTCGCCAGTTCTTGACACAATGCGTGATCATGAACCAGTTTTGTAGGTTTGATCTCGATGTCAAATTCTTGTATCTTGCTGACCCAATCGGCTCTTTTATTACCCAATTCTCCTTGGATGATGAAATTGCGCACATCAGGGTGAATGACAAAGACTATAACCCGACTTTGGGAGATGAACTACTTGAATTTCCTAAGAGACTTCATTACTGCATGCACCTACCTTTCTATGAAATTATATTTTTCTTCATGAGGGTTTATCACTTGGCTTAGAAACACGATGGGGCGCTCTTCGCCATCTTCCCTCTTTTGTGTTAGGACCGCAACATAGCTCTCAGGTTCTCCTATAGCATATAGGATGAAGTCCCGATTGTAGTCAGGGTTGGTGAGGACCGGTGCTTGAGCAATTCGGGCTTTTATTTCTTTGAATGCTTCTTTTCTCTCCTTAGTCCAGATGAATTCTGCACCCTTCTTCAAAAGTTCGAACATCGGCTTGATGACCTGGGCGAAATCTGGGACAAACTTTCTCATGAAGTTGATCTGGCCAAAGAAATATTGAAGTCCTTTCTTGTCTACTGGGAGTGGGAGCTTCATTAGAGCCTCAGATCTATCAAGATCTATAGCGAGACCCTTCTTTGATATCGCATGTCCCAGCAACTTCCCTTCGCTGACTGTGAATATGGACTTCTTTGGATTGATTGAAATGCCAAATTCTTGACATTTTTCAAAAATTTGTTGTAAGTGTAAGGGGTGATCCTCCCTTCTTCGAGAGAAGATGGTCATGTCATCTAGATAGATAACAATAACCTTATTCAAGAGCTCACCAAAATCTAAATCCATTGCCCTTTGAAAAGTGGCTCCCGCATTCGAAAGGCCAAATGGCATCCGTTGGTAAGCAAATGTGCCCCACTTGGTAGTGAATGCGGTTTTATGCTGGTCTTCATCCCTGACCCATATTTGATTGTATCCTGAGAAGCCATCGAGTAGGGAGAAGCATTGAGCCCCAGCCACCAAATGCAAGATCTGATCGATCTACGAGAGAGGGTAGTGATCTCTGAGAGAATCCTGGTTTAGGTTACGAAAGTCCATGCACAATCGTATATCTCTGTTCTTCTTCCTGACTGGGACTAGATTTGCTACCCAAGAAGAATGTTTGATGGGATAAATTATCTTCACCTCGAGAATTTTCAGGAGTTCGGCCTTCATCAAGACTTTGATCTTCGGATTGATAGGCCTTTGCTTCTATCGAAAAGGTTTGATCCCTTCCTGCAACTCAATTGTATGCTGGATCAATTGTCGATCATATCCCTTTAGATCTTGATAAGACCAAGCCACTGTGTTGGGATACTTTCTGCATAGAGATCGGATCTGCTCTAGCTCTTCCGAAGTGCAATCTGTTCCAACTTTTATTGCTTTCCCAGGTTCAAGTTCTAAATCTTGATACTACTTTGCATTAACTTTGATCCTATGAGAAACTTCTTGATCATTCTGATCAAAGAGGCTTTCAAGAGTAATTAATCCCTTAGGCACATGATTATTCTTTAATTGAACTAGCCCTTCATATTCTTCTTCATCAGGGCTTCTGCTCTCAACCGTGGCTGCTTCTTGAATCATAAAATTCACAATCTGCTCATCACTGTCAAAGACTTGCCAATGCAGATCTCTATCTGGGATAGAGGGCCTGTAAATCATCCTCATAGCCTTAGGCTTATGCACCATGTCTTCTACTGGAGAATACTTGGCTGTGATGGATGCTAGAACATCGGCGTGTCAATTCTTTTCTCTTGGAATAGACTGTAGATTGAGAGATTCGAACTGGTCGAGCAAGTCCCATACCCTATTTTGGTATGACTTGAGATAGTGCTTCTTTGAAGTGCATTTGTTTGTGACTTGATTGCATACCAATTCAAAATCTCCAAAGATTTGGAGATGCTTTATGCCTAAATTTTTTGCTTTCTTGAGTCCTAGGCATAATGCTTCATATTCTGCTGCATTGTTGGTGCAACTCCACACCAACCGGTAACAATATTCCTTTTGCTCTCTAGAAGGTGATACTAAAATAATCCCCGCCCCGATGCCATTTTTGCATCGGGCGCCATCAAAGAACAATTTCCACAATCCTTGGGTGAAGACTTTATCTTCTGATTTGATGTGTTTCTCAGGCTTGGCGATGGCATAACATCCCATCTCGGTTTCTATCATGGCATTAAAGTCTACTAATGAAAACTCATCTTCACAACTTAACTGTGTGAGGGATTCCTCGATCAAGTCCACCTGCTCCATTTCCTCTACTATCGCATGCACAGGGTCACTGCTCTCTCCTTCGGACATCTTTTCTATGAGGAAGGTGGAAGGCTTCTCATTGTAGATTTTTATCTTCTTCCCTTTGAATGGAATCTCCAAGTGCGAGTAGTCCATAGATAGATATCCTCCTAGCTTCATCGTAAATTCTCTCGACAAGCACATACTGAAGTAGGGCTCAAGGTCAACGACTACCACCTCTTGTATAACTATGATCTGAGGCATTTTATGTAGTCGGATAGGAATATCTTTAATTACTCCTACAGTCTTCACAGGAGTACCATCCAACTGTAGCACATCATGACTACTTTGCATGTATTCCATCCCTATCTCCTCGCACACTACTTTGGGCATGACTGTTGTCATGGCCCCAGAGTCAATCATACAGTTATGTACAACATACCCTTCCATTTGTAGAGACATGTAGAATGATGGTGGCCTATTCTTTCTTGTAACGGATGTAGACAGGGTCTACACTAGGGCAAGCGGTGCTACCTTTCTTGCTTTGGTTATCTTCAATGACTCTTGCAACAAGTCCACTTGTCTAGGTAGTTGCAGTGCATCGTACAGACTAATTTTGGTTGGAATCCTCTTCAACTCATCTACAATATTGTACGCCAGGGAATTGGGCACCTTGGGTTCCTTCTTCGGCTCATATCTGGTGTGATACTATTCTATAGCTTTGACCCTTTGTCGCTTGGTCAGCGAAGGAAGCTTGAGCTTCTCTCTAGCCTGTTCTTTAGTTTCCACCTATGGTGGATTTGCAAGGGCCTGTTGGGCCTTCTATTTGACTGGTGTAGGCTGTCGAGCTTTGTTCGGGGCTAGAAGGAGGTTGCTGTCCTTTCTCATGATGAGCATGCACCTTTAAGGGAGCCATTTGAGTAGCATCCACCTCTATCGACCTCTTTCCTCCTCTGGTAAGGACTGCAACTGGCTCTTCTTCGCCAATCACCAGATTGTGACTCATTTGTCTGATGACATTGACTTGACCACCATGACTACTGCTCACCAACGTTTGTACATAGTGTTGGTGCAGCATATAGGTATTCTCTTCGTGAGGGTCATTACACGTGGAGCACCAATGTATATAATCAAAAGTGCTCGGGGCTTTGTCTATTGCAGCATTTCTTGTCGAAGCTCTTCCTTGTTGGGCCACTTGATCTTTAGTAAGCACAAGTGTAGGATAAGATCTTCTCGATAGAAACTCTTGTTGCACTTGCTTCTTCTTCATAATGGTCATGTCATTAGATAGGGTCTACACTGTGGAGTTCAGGGACTGAACTTCTTGCAGTATTTTGGCTTGCATATCATCGACTTTTGGAATCGGTGGCAATGGAGCCATTGTTGGTATTGGAGGTAGGGAGGGGTGTTGAAGTGGTGTTGGCAATACAGGGAATGCTAAAGTGACCATGGGTTGTGGAGTCAAAAAAGTAGGAAAATGAATTTGTGGAGCAGTAATTTGAGATACAATGGGATTCGGATTCCAAGATGAGATCGAGAGTGTAGGGGTTGCAGAGATCTACAAAGCGGTTGCGCTTGCATACTAGGATTGATAGAAATCAAGAAGTATAGGCATTGGCATCCTTTGGGGAAGCTTACCCATAGCTATTAGATCCATTTCTACTTTCTAGGCTAACTCATATAACTCTGGGAAGGTATTGATGTTCGAATACCTCACCATGACGCTTATTTTAGGATTGAAAGCCCAGAGGAAATAGTATGATGTAGCTTTGTCGGTTGGCCGAAGTCCAACTGGTATTCTTTGCCAGGTCCGAGTGAACCTAACATTGAAGTCGATGATCTCTTCTTGTGGATGTCTTTGGATCATTGTGAACTGATGTAGGAGAGAGGTCGGATCGGTGGACTCATTGAAGCTTCGCATCAACTACCCGGCTAACTGGTCCCATCCCGTAATGGTACTAGGTGGTAAAGATCTATACTAGTAGAGGAGTTTTCCTCTAAGAGATAGAACTAGAAGCTTTACCATAACCCGCTCTTCTATGATGTCATGAATTTCCACCAGAGAAACTATGTCCTAGATGTGCTCCAAGGCAGTCTTCCCAGTTCCATCGAACGTTGGGATCTTCTTTATAGTAGCAGGAGGCACTTGCCCTTGTCCCGCTAGATTTAGCGGTCCTGAGGAATTCCATGCTGGGAATAATCTGGGCGGTGGTTGCTACTACATTTGTTGTTGTTGTTGTTGTTGTTGTTGTTGTGCCATATTTACTCTTAGATTTTGAGAAACAGGAATTCTTGAAGCTCCTCCTTGATTTCTAACAGGACGACCAATAGGAATGGAGGCACTAGGATTCTTCGATGAGTTGGGAGGATTAGGAGGAAAGCTAGCCACTGTGCTATTAGAAGTTAGGCCTTGCTCGTCAACAATGGCCTCTTGTGAGGATGTTCCACGTAACAAAGAATCGAGGGTGACCAACCTAGATCTTTCCCCAAAGGCGTCAATATCAAGCTCAAAGAACTCAGTTTCCTCTCCTCTATTCCTAACTCTCCATCTTGTTTGCATGAAGGCACAGACTTCGGTACCGGTCTTTACGACTTAAATATTCTCGAGTAAACAGAGTCGCCAGATGCTAAGAGTCTTTCGGTAATGAGAGCATCGGTTCTCACTACTACTCACAAGGTGAGACTGATCGAGTCCCACCGGGCGTGCCAAAAACTGTTGGTCATCAAATCTGCCCAGGAAAGGATTTGGGTAAGTGTATGCGCCCTAGACCTAGACCAACATTGAAAGGCCGAAGGGAAGAGATGCCCCTCATGCCAATATCTAGAGAAAGGCTGGCTCCTATACTAAACTACTTTGATGTTTAAGATAAGGGTACAGGAAAGAGATAAACAGAGTGAGGGTGTAGGAAAGAAATAAAAGAGTAAGGGAAGAAATTTTAGTAGTTTAATGGTGGGAAAGAACCAGAAGCACGATTGCTAGCCAATAGCTTAAAATAGTAGCAAAGAACACCAAGAATAAATGAAATGAACGGAATATTAATCCTCCTATGTATCCTCTGGATGAGTTCTAGGATTACCCTTCCTTCTCGTCGAAATTTAGAGTTCAGAGTAATGGCGATTAGGAAAAGTGAATATAACATAAACACTATCCATAGGTAGCATAAAAGAAAACTAATACAACGTTTTCCTCCCCTATGTATCCTTCGGGAAAATTTTAGGGTTCAGTCCCCAATCGCATACCTAAATCCAGAGTTCAGAATTATAGTATGCAAATGAAGAAAAGATAAAAGAAATAATCATGGAAGGCAACATAAAAGAGAGAAATAGAGTCCAAAGCTCTTTAGTATTAATCGCAAGAATATAAGTTACAGCAAATTTCTAGCAGAAATTTCCCCCCCATTTTTACATTACAATGCCTGGGTTTTTATAGAGGACCCGACCCTCTGAGCCATCAATGCACAAAATGGAGGGGTACACCCTCAAAACCTGAGAAGTCGGCTCCTCACGGCCCTCATGATTGAGCTCTCAAATCTGTTACCAAAACTAGAAACTATGACCGGGTCAACCATGGAAACCTGCATTAATGAGTCATCTGAGCATCCTTAACTTTCGGGTACAGTGTTCGAGTGGCCGCCATGCTCATCGGGCTCTTCTTCAGAGACTGATACTTCATTTCCAATTGCTAAAAATGAGCAGTGGGCTTACCGGACATGTAAAAATGCATTTATGAGGCACTTGATCACCTCAAGAAAATACTCGGCTTGGAGCACATGCTCTTGAAGCGCTTCGCTAGCTCTTCGTTCGCAACTTCACTTCACAATGGACTTGTGTCGAAGCATATTCTCCTTGATTTGCACTTCGCATGGTGGAGCTTCGCAAAACAGCTTCAGGGGTGATGAGGGCCGAAGCAGATCTCCTTCGCAAGATGGGCTCTTCATTACTGCTTCATTGGAAGATGTGCCAAAACTACTTCGCTGATGTATTATATCGCTCCAAATTTTTTGCATCCTTACCTTCAGGCTATAGGATCCATGCCCGAAAGGGGGATGCGAGAAGGATGGGACAATACCTCGGACTGAGAGGCCCTTTGAAGGTCCCACCTCTTGGGGGAGGGTTATAAGGGTGAATTTTCAACGGATGGTGGGTTCACTAGGAAACCTTTGAGTGGCAGTTTCCACGCCTAGGTTGATAGTAGGTTTGATGTGTTCATTTTGTGCTTTAATCATTCAATTCCTAGGTTTGGCCAAGATGAATCTAAACTATTCTATATGCCAATGCTGATTTTATGAATACAAAAAATGTGAATAAATGCTAAACATAGAGAATATGCTAAATAGGATAGAACATACCTGATTTTTGGATGTCTGATGAAGATTTTGAGTCTTGTAGTAGTCCAAATCGTCTCAAATCATACGTAATCATCGGGGATTGCACAAAATCATCTCAGATCTTAGTAGGTCATCTGAGATCAGACGAGATCATCGTCGATCTGATGAATTCATTAGACGAATTCATCAAAAACTTGCAATCACAAAAATAGATACAAAATACCAAAAATGCAACTGCAAAAGCAAGGGGAAATGATAGAAATAACAATGAATTTGTCTAAATAATAGATCAAAATAGCAATTAAAAGGAAATGCATCAACTTAACAATTTATTTTGGCTTTATCATGCATTTATATTAAATGAGGTGAACTCCAAGATGCATAAATACAATAACTAAGACAATGCATAAAGAAATGCAGAAAACAATAAGAAAATGCAAACTCTGGGCTCTGATTGCCCCCAATCTGGACTACAGTCGAGATCGCCTCCAATCGTACGAGATCATCGTCGATCTATGATAAGATCATCCAAAATCATCTGTAATCACCTGCGATGATCCAAGCTTGTTTCGACTGAAGAACAGTAAGATTCCTGCAAGAAAACTTGAAATATGCAATGCAAACAAAAGTGTGAAGGTGTTCTAAGGCAGAAGGAACTGAATTTGCAGGGAAATCCGTCAGCTAGGGGTTTCAGGGGGATAAACTGAGAAAGTCCTAGTTTATATAGGATTAGGGAGAGGTTAGGAGGTTGGAGATCATCCCAATTTGGGAGATCTCCAATGGGGGAGACTCTAACTGCGCATACACTCTTTCTACCCAGGTTAGAGAAGTCGTTGAAACAAAAGCTAATTATGAAAATTTGGTTTTGGGACGAAATCGTCTGGACGTTCTGTTCCAGATGAATTCGTCAGATCTGGGATGATTTCATCTAATCTGCGATGATATTTTCCAACGGTCAAAACAAATCCTAAAAATGGTGCGAAAAAACAAGGAAAGTGGGTAGCAGGCGATTTATCGGGCGGTTTGGGGTTAAAATTCAAATTGTTATATTTTTACTAAGGTTTAATTGTGCCAATTTTGGGGTGCTACATTTTGCCCCCTCTTTAGTGAATTTTCCGAAGAAAATGCGTTAAAGACGAGTTCTTCCCATTTTACGAGAAAGCAAAAATGTACTCAATCTTTTAGATGATGATTCTAGGTCGAATCGTACAACTGCTTACTATGGTGCCCCCTCCGTGTGTTTACCCAAATCAAAAATTTGAGGTAAAAGCACGAAAAAGCAAAATTAAAAAAATGTTGTTTTTAAATAAAATTAAGAAAATAGGGTAAAACCCTAATTCATTTTTACTATTTAGTTTTACTGATTTTAGAGCTCTGCAGACAAAAAAAAATGGTGGAGACAACACACCGATCGACAGAGGTCCGACGTGGGCTACGGGTAAGAATCTAATCCTAGTAAATTAGGTTTGAATTTAATTTGTGCAATTGTTTGTTTGAAATTTTGATTTTTTTGGGGCATCGCGGCCTTTTTTAGGCCGTCGACGATGTCGGGATGAAATCGTCCCGATTTCGTCGGAATCGTCCCTAGATCATCGATTTCATCGGAGGGCGAAATCGGTGATTTAGGGGCGATCCCGTCCAACAAGGGGCGATCCCCAAGTTACGAAATCATAGATGATTTCATCCTACAAAGGATGATTTTACTCAATTTAGGATGATATAATCTAATGGCGGACGATATCATCATTTTTAAGAAATTAAGCTTGATTAAAATGTCTTTAATTTTAATGATTGGTTTATTAATGAATTTAATTGTTTTATTGTTTGTTTTGTAGAGGGGATTACTAAAGAGTCGAGAGTGGAAATACGGGGGACTGAGAGATGATGTAGCCATGCTCGACCAGGTGGAGCGTGATCGACTCGCTCAGGTCGGTTTGCAGCATGTGGTAGAGATGCCACAAGTACCGACAGACATGGGGCTACTAACAGCCCTAGCAGAGAGGTGGTATCCGGGGTCGTCCTGCTTTCGGTTATCGATAGGGGAGATGGCTCCCACACTAGAGGATGTATGGAGGATCATGAGGATCCCCATATAGGGATGGCTAATGAATCCTATGGCCAATCAGGGCCAGGCGATGATGAGGTTGACCGGGGACCCGAGCTTCACCCTGGAGAAGGGCGGGGTGAACATCGAGTCTCTGAGGTAGATGCCTGGGGTATCTAGGCTGACTCAGGTTTTGGTAGGGGTGGTAGGTGGCTTACTGTTGTGCCACCAGAGCGGGTGCAGACTACCGTGGCTCCTCTCAGATGTGGTCTATGATATGAGAGACCATGGATATAGGTTTGCATGGGGTAGCTTTGTACTATGCCGCTTGTATAGGATCCTGCATGGGGTCATATACAAGGGAGGCCGATGTCTAGTTTTGACATCGTTGCTGCAGGTTTGGTGCTGGGAGCACATCGCGGTGTGGAGGTCGATAGGGCTCCCACTGATAGGGGTTGACCAGGAGAGGCCCCGGGTTTTCTAATGGTGGTTATAGAGGGGGTCACAGCGGTGGATAGATCTGTCGATGTCATGGAGGTTTCTAGATGACCTCATCCTAGACCAGATCACCTGGAGGCCATGGCGAGAGCACCCCGAGTGGGCAGAGGATGGGCAGGAGCTGGCTCGCATCAGGCAAGTCTGTTGGCTGAGGATGGAGCGGGGAGAGGTAGAGCTCCACTGCTATGACTGGGTTCTACGACAGTTCGGTCTACAATAGGGGATCCCTTCTCTCAGGGATTACGAGTACTCCTAGACTGTCTAGGATAGTACCATGCTGAGCAGGGCTCCAGACATGCAGTGATTTTGGAGTCAAGATGCAGATGATGCCCCCATCCAGCCAGTGGATGGGGATGATGCTAGGGTTACAGACGGATATGATGCCTAGTACATAGGCATCTACCCTCCTCGGATGACGAGGGTGTAGGGTCCAGTGCATGCTATGGTGTGATGGTTGGGGAGGTAGTGTCAGACTACTATTGAGGTAGCGTGAGGTCATGGTGGGAGAGAGCAGTGACGGTATCTGCAGGAGAGACACCATAGGATGGCACAAACTCCATAGAGACCACAGTGAACAGGGAGGAGGGAGGAGGGATTCCCTTCTCAGTAGGGGGAGAGACCACCATCACCCGATAAGGGCAAGGGTGTCGAGGTGGGGGAGAGCAGCGAGATGGTGGCTCTCTAGGCTGAGGTTGCTCGCCTCCAGGCTCAGGTGTAGACACTTTAGGATGAGGCTACACGTCTCAGGGCTGGGAGCGGAGGGGTGAGCATACAGGAGCTGGCACTATCTATGGCCCAGACCATGTTCTATCAGAGAGTATACTTATAGCTGGTGCTAAAGGGTCAGAGGTTACAATTGCAAGCCGAAATTGTAGAGCCTATCAGGGTGGGATCATCGAGGACATCCTCACGATCGATGGTGAGGACCCGGGACACAATTCGGACCTCTATGGGACCACCTCCTCCACCTCAGGGCGGGGGAGGAGATGAGGTTGAGAGCTCGAGGGCTTCTTGAGGCTAGCTACTGTAGATTGTAGACTGTATTATTATTATTACTTTGAGGGGATTGAGTATGCCAGGGTTTTGATTGTGGCATACCAATCCAAATGATGTATAATTTATTGAGATATATATATGGTCTTTTTGATGATATGACTTGTGTATATGTTGTATGATGCTTTAATTTGGATTTTGTTTGATTGATGATTCATGTAATTATGTCATTTGGAAATAAATTATAATTTTTTATGTCATGGTATAAAATTGTAAATGAAATAATCTGATGTGAATAAATTGGTTGTTTTGTGGTGTGATTGGATGAAAAATAAAAGAGACTTCTAACAATAATTTCAAAGGACATTGTCGCTGTTTATAGACCGTTTCATGGAGTCGCCACTCGCTAGGTCGTCAAGCTAATCCCAGGATAGAAATATTGTTAAAAGTAAAAGAATGCTTAAGAGACTGTCTTAAGACTTTGTGTTGTGATGATGGAAGTGATGATGGTGATGATTTATTTTCAGATTTTCATAAAAAATATTATGCATGACATATTAAAGAAATATGATTTTGCTAGGCATAAATTCCTAAGTGTGATAAAATTTTTGGAATAAGTCCCTAGGAACTATACCATCATTGCAAAATTGAATGTTTGACATAAGGACATAAAATGGAAAATTTGTGTTCTTTTTAAAGCTCAATTGGGTAACATACTGATGTAAGCCATATGTTTTTATGATTTAAAATGAATGGGAAATAAAATGAGAACAATGGTTTGCGCTAGGCATAGACTTAGAGGTATAGACTTATACCATCATCGCGAAATCTCAAAAGAATTTGATATTTTAGTTTTATTGCATAATTGATTTTTGATTTTGAGATAAACAAAATATAAAATAAAGACTTGTGCTAGGCATAAAATTCTAGTTTAGGTTTTGGAACTATACCATCCTTGCGGAAGTCGAAGATATAAATAAATGTGACTTTATTGCATATTTTTGAAAGAAGTTTTAGATTTTGGAAAGAAAATATGTATGTAATTGGTTTTATACTAAACAGATGTGCTGAAATAAGAAGATAAAATTATTCCAAAAAAGGGTTGCAGAAATATTTTACATTTATCTCAAAGACAAATATAGATTTATATGGAACCCTCATGTGCAAATGTGAGTTCATTACCGATATTGCTTTATCATAATGATACATAATCTCTCAAATATAAATGTGTGTGCAATTGTATTATTCATTCACCAATTTTGAGCAAGAAAATTTGATACAAGTAATTTGAATTAACCAAATAAGTGTTCCTTGATCGTGATTTATATGCATGTAACCGTACCAGACTACTATGTAAGTTGGGTTATCAAGAGCTAGCTAATCCATAAGCCGACATAGGTCTATACAAAAGAAGGTCACTAATGTGACAGACATATCACCACGCTAGGAATTACCCAAGGCCAAGCGGGTTGGGCACAAACCACCTGTTATGGGGCTTACCTCACAGTTTTTGAATAATTGAGAATTCCAGGGATTCAAGCTCATTCACCCTTCTTTTCTTTTCAAAGGGTAGGGAAGGGATTTTGTTGCTTTTTGCTTTTTCTTTTCTCTTTTATTTATTTATTTATTTATTTTTGTATTTTTTCTTGGAACTGAGACAATGCTAAAATATTGCTGCGATGGTACAAAATGATATTTTTCTTTTTCTCTTTTGCTTTGACTTTTTCTTTTGCTTCCTATACTAGGGATACTTGCTCGGATTGGCTGTAGAGCAAGGGATTTTTATTCTAGGTAGGGGTGAGCTTGTCCTTTTGTCAATTCTCAAAGATTCTAGACCATGTGCATGATAGGATAGCAGGGGAAACTTTTCGCTCAAGAAACCACTTCTACTATGTAGCATCATATGGAATTTGCAATGAAATCATTTTAATGTGAAAAGATATGCTTGGTTCAAGTAAATAACAAGATCAATTCTCTATGCTCAAAACTTTATTTAATTCAAATGTGGACTTTGATATAAGAGAGAGTAATAATCATACCAAATAAAAGCAAGATATTTATGTATGTGAGTGTGAAAGTGCGGGATTCCAAATAAATGCTAATTTATCCAAAATAATTGAAAATATAACTGCAATACTTCAAGAATTGATGTGTGAAAATAAAAGATATTTTTGAAGATTTTAAGGATTTTGATGTTTTTATATTTTGATTTTAATTGATGAATGGAAAGAAGAAATACGATTACTATTTTTTTTTTGAAACTTTATATAAATAACTAAAAGGAAACAATATGCAAAATACACAATATATACAAATGATGAAAATGACCAAATGTTACGCATAGTAACACCTAATATGCATAATGTTCATAGGTTCTTTAAGATATTTACCATCTAAGGTAGCTAATTGATATGCTCCCGATCCAAATTTAGCAGTGATGACATATGGTCCAAGCCAGTTGGGCTCAAATTTACCTTTAAGGTCTTTAGTTGCATTAGTATTTTTTTTATTTTCTTTTAAGACAAGGTCACCGATCTCAAAGGATCGATGATGAACTTTCTTGAGGTATGCTCTCTTAAGCTTGTTTTGGTAGGCACAAAGATGCTCCAAAGCATTGATGCACTTTTCATCTAGGAGTTCCAGCTGACTAAATCTGCCAGCACGATATTCATCTCCTACTTCAGTATCTTGAAGTAGTAGAGCTAAAGAAGGAACTTCTAATTCAAAGGGAAAAATAGCTTTAGTGCCATAGACCAAAACAAAAGGTGAAGTACCTGTGGGGGTGCGAACGCTAGTTCGATAAGCCCACAAAGCAGGATATAATTGGATGTGCCAATCTCGACCAGATTTATTGACCAATATTTTGAGGATTTTGATTAATGTTTTATTAGATGCTTCTGCTTGGCCATTACCCTGAGGATAATAGGGAGTGGACCAACGATGTTGAATTTTATATTTTTGACATAATTTTTTGACATATTTATTTTTGAAACAAGTTCCATTATCTGAGATGAGATTTGCAAGAATTTCGAACCTACAAATAATTTGATTAAAAATAAACTTGGAAACTTGGGTTCCAGTGCAAGAAGCTAAGGGCATAGCTTCAACCCATTTCGTGAAATACTCAGTGGTGGTTATGATGAATTTGTGTCCATCAGATGACACAGGGTTGATTTTTCCAATGATGTCTAAGCCCCATTTTGAAAAGGGCCAAGGAGATGAAATAGCCTACAGTTCTTGTGCAGGCGCATGGACAAGTTCAGTGTGTTTATGGAACTTGTCACAATGGTGCACATAATCATGTGCATCATTCTCCATGGTAGGCCAAAAATATCCTATCCTAAGGAGCTTCTTAGCAATGGCGCTACCACTAAAATGCCCCCCACAAGATCCATTGTGGGCTTCACTCAAAGCTGATTTAGATTCTACTAGATTCAAACATCTCAGTAAGATGCCTTCAAAAGATCTCCTATACAAGGTATTACCAATAATTACGAAGCGACTTGCTCGTCTACGTAACAACCGACGCTGGTTGCTATTACAACCTTCAGGGAAGGTCCCATTTTGCAAAAATTTAAATAAATCAGTGTACCATGGTTCAGGAGTAGTTTCGTTGATTAGAAACACATCCAAAGGTTCTAAGCATGATTTTCTTGAAGAGGGTTCCTAGAGTCGACGAATAATGATGGTAGCATATTCATCATCTAACTCCAAGGGCAAAAGAGATGCAGCTGCAACCATAGCGTCAGCCGCATGGTTGCTAGTTCGAGGAATAGCTTCCAAGGTAACGTGATCAAATAAAGATAATAATTGTAAGACATACGCTTTATATGGGCATAATTTATCATCTCTGGTCTGATAAACATCATTGATTTGATTTATGACAAGTTGAGAATCACCGAAAACCAATAAATTTTTAATTTTTAGTGCCAAGGTAGCTCGTAATCCAAGGATTAGAGCCTCATATTCAATAGTATTATTAGTGCAAGCAAATGTTAATTTGAAGGATAGAGGTATAAGATGTTTTTGCGAAGATATTAAAATAATACCTGCACCAGCCCCACTCATGCATCGGGCTCCGTCAAAGTATAGGGACCATTGCTCAAGATGGTCTGCCTCTAATCTAAGGCATTCGTCAGGAAACTCAATGATGAGGGGATGGGTAGACTCTAAGGGTGCAGTAGCTAATTGGTCTGCTATGATTTGACCTTTAATAGACTTTTGTCCTATAAACGTGAGTTCAAACTCGCTTAGCACAAGAACCCACTTGGCTATGCGACCAGATAAGTACGATCGACTCATGAGATACCGTAAAGGATCGAATTTAGCAATAACATACGTTTTTTGACTAAGCATATAATGGTGTAGTTTCTATGTAGAAAATACGACTGTGAGACATAACTTCTCTAATACCGTATAACGAGTTTCATAACTGATTAAGGTTCTGCTGATGTAATAATTAGCACGTTCTTTCTTCTCATCGTCAAGTTGAGCTAACATAGCTCCTAAGGCACAATCTAAAGCAGAAATGTACAAGATAAATGGACGATCAGATCTAGGTGGGGAAAGCATCGGTGGTTGAAGGAGATATTGTTTGAGGAGTTCGAATGCTTCCTGACATTCGTTGTCCCAATGAAAAGAGACATTTTTTTTAAGAAGCTTAAGAAAGGGTCCATTTTTATCTGCCAACTTGTCGATGAAGCGACGAATAGCTTGAATTTTACCTTGTAGACTTTGTAATTCAGATATATTTGTGGGTGTGGGCATATCAATGATAGCCGCGATCTTGAGAGGGTCAATTTCAATGCCACATAAAGAAACTATAACCCCCAATAATTTATCGGACTTAACTCCGAATATACATTTGGCTGGATTTAGTCGGATAAGATATTCCCTTAACCGATCAAAAACTTTTCTCAAGTCATCTAAATGATCATCTTCTTTGATGGAATGAGCTATAATATCGTCTACATAATCATGTAGAATATCATGCATCATATCGTGAAAGATATAAGTCATGGCTCATTGATATGTTGCACCTACATTCTTTAAACCGAATGGCATCACTTTCCAACAAAAGGTTCCCCAAGGGGTAATAAAGGTTGTTTTAGCCTGATCTTCAAGAGCTATCCTGATCTGATTATAGCTAAAAAATCCATCCATTAAGGATATCATTCCGCTCCTAGTAGTAAAATCAATGATCTGATCCATGTTGGGAAGAGGAAAATCATCTTTAGGGCATGCAACATTAATATCTCTAAAGTCTATGCAAACCCTAACTTTGGTAGCTTCTTTCTTAGTTACTGGAACTACATTCGAAATCCATTCAACATAATCAATGGCTTGTATAAAAATGACCTTCAAGAGTTTTTCTAATTCTCCTTTGACTAGTAAGGCCACTTTGGGATGCATTTTTCTAAGTTTCTATTTAACAGGTTTAGCATCCGGATGGACTACTAGGTGATGCATAACTACAGAAGGGTCTAATCCTGGCATATCTTCATATGTCCAAGAAAAAACGTCTTCATATTTTTTTAGGAATGAAATGTATGTATCTTGTTTTTCTTGGCTCAATTCTGATCCAATGTTGATTATGTGAGGGTTATCTTCGGTTCCAATGTTAATTTTTATAACATTTTCAACTTCCATATGTAGATCTCTCTCAAAATTAGATGGGGTGGGTGAAACGCCTAATTCTTGTAATTCTTCCAAAGTTAGCTTGGATAATTCGTCTTGAGGAGCCGTGGCCTCAAGCTAGGCTACACTAGGTATAGAGCCATCGAAATAAAATCCATTATGTAACAATTCCTCAACGGAGACATCATGGAAGATATCCCCCTCCAACTCATCGTTGGATTCAGAAATCATCTTAGGGTAAGTTATGGATAGCATATTGCATGTAAATGGATTATCCCTTAAATGCAAAGCATCACGTTTATCCAAATAATCTTGGTAACATATGAGATGGTCATCATCCTCGAATGGGAAGGACTGACCTTTACTAGAAAATAGGCCCACACCACATCGGGCAGGCCATGGTTCTACCTCAAAAGGTTCTTTCATACCATTCTGGAAAGGTCCCAAACCTTTTCCTTTATATCCCAATTTAAGCATTATAGGCTTAGCTTTAACATACTCATTAGCAAAATAACATCGAGCATATCCATCATAATGAGTCTTGATGTTTCTGGGTATTCTTCCCCAGTCATATCCCTTATAAATAAAAGCACATCTCCTGACTTGGTAAATACTTCCCATAGGCTGTGGGAGGCCCAAAGTACGAGGAGAGGGTGGCAATTTATTTAAAATAAGGGAATCTTGCATAGCAATGTTTGTTTTCTCTGATATAAGAATTTTAGATAAATCGGGTAAGAGCTCATCAGTAAGAGCATAAGAGGTAGAAGGAATATTTCCTACATCTTCTGATGTGGAAACTACGTCTCTGGTGGATGTAGATGTTGTAGAGATGTCTGTGGATGAATCGATGGGTATGGAAGTTATAGGAGTAAAACAAGAAGCATTGGTTGTGGGTTTAGGATATTTTTGAGGTCCTAATGTGGTTTGTTCGGAAGATGGTTGAATTATATGTAGAGGTGTAGTTGGTGGGGAAAAATTAGATGATGTTATGAGTGTGTGTTTCACACGTTTAGGTGGATGATTAGAATTAGGATGTGTGGATGATAGAGCAGGGCAAAATTGAACTCCGATAGGTTCTGCCAAAGCGCACATATCAAAGGGTCTGGGATCACCATGAATGGTAACCAACTGATTTTTAAATTTGAATTTAACACACTGATGTAAAGTTGAGGGAACAGCTCGCATCGCGTTGATCCAAGGGCGACCCAAGAGTATATTGTACGATGCAGGGCAATGTACAATAAACACGATCGTGTCTAAGGTTCGAGGACCAACTTGCAATGGGATAGTAATAACTCCACATGTTTCTTGTGTTTCATCATTGAAGGCTTTTATAATCATATCAGTTCTTTTCATTTCATCACTTCTAAACCCAAATATTTGGTAGAAGTCAAAAGTGCAAATGTTTAAAGATGAACCATTATCAATCAAGACTCGTTTAACTACTACATCTCCAATTAGGGCAGTAATATATAAGGGGTTATCCTTATGTAAACTATGTTGAGGTATATCTTTATCTCGGAAGTCAATACAATCGACTTCTCGAGTTATGATAGTATTGGACATGGCTTCAGGTTGAATATTTTGTGGTACCATCATTTGGCTTAATGTGAGCATTAATTCATCCCTATGGGTAGGAGAAGATCTTAAAAGGTCCAAAAGGGAAATTCTAGATGTAGTATTTGATAATTGTTCATTAATATTATAAGGAGGTTTAGGTTGAACATTAGGTGCATGATTCCCTTTATTGGGATTTTTCAAAACGAATGGAGCTGATCCATCATTCTGAGTTTGATCTTGTTGAGAATTTTGAGCCTGTTGTTGAGTAACAACTCTGATGGTACCTACAATATTATTTTATGGATGATGAATGGGTCTTGGTCTAGCATTTATAGCTTGTTCATTAGAAAGTAATTGTTGAGACGATGGTCGAGTAGTGACTCTTCTTGGAAATGGTTCTTCTGGAATCATAGAACTTGTGATAGGTTGAATAGGATCTGATTCATCTTCAGAACTATTCAATTGATTTGAAGTGATTTCCATGTCACTTTTAGTCTCATATTCGATATCACTAAGATCACGTGTTCGAATATTATGTAGAGGTCTGGTCGTAACCATGGATAAAGTGGTGTCAAAGATTTGTGGATCATGAATAGGTAAATGTCCACTAATAGCTCCTACATATCAAGTAGGAGGGGGAACATTATGATGCTCAATTTTATTAGCCACCTCTTTACCATGCTTTGGTAAAGGATGTTGAAATATGTCCAATGATTGATTGGCATTCTGATTCTGATTTTGGGGGATGTTCTTTTGAGCATTATTAGGAGGATTTTGTTTAGGTTGAAAGGCTTGCACCTCCATCTCATTGTTATCAATCAGGTCTTGTATTTTATGTTTTAATATTTTACAAGAATTGGTAGCATGTCCAGGTCCTCTATGGAAATCACAGTGTAAATCAGCCCTGTATCCGGGTATAGTTGGATCAGGTTCCCGGATATTTGGTAATTGGATCATTCCTCGCACTAGTAATTGTGAGAGAATGGTTGATAAGGGTTGATTTAACCTAGTAAATTCTTGGGGTGGTTTATCAGGAGGTTTTAGTATAAATTTCTCTATTGTTTTTGCAACATTAATAGTAGCGATATTTCTACTATCAGTGACTCCATCGCCCACAACTTGTTTATTTTTATATTGATTTCTGGATGTTTTCTCATCATCTTTCTTTTTAAGTTGACCTCTCCTAACAAGAGCATCTTCCACTCTTCGAGCTAAATCTATAGCTTGATCGAAGGTGGTCAAGGTAGTAGTTGATAACTCATAGGATAGTTGTTCTTGTAAATTATTGATAAAGATATCCAGCATTTCCCGATAAGGTAACACAAAGTGCAATTTTCCTATCAACTATCTCCATCGAGCTAGGAAATCAGCAAAACATTCCTCTTTGTCTTGTTTTAGGTTGTACAAATCTTTAATAGTTACATGCCTTTCAATGTAGGCACTAAATTGATGCACAAAATATTCGGTGGTCTCTTCAAAATTTCTCAAAGAATGAGTGGGTAATTGATAATACCACTCCAATGCCATCCCTCCTAAACTTTTTGGGAACATTTTTAGTAATAACAAATCATCATGGGATATATCATGACACGCTATCCTAAACATACAAAGATGCTCTATGGGATCTTCAGTTCCTTTATATATAGGTAGGACAGGCATAGGAAAGTGTTTAGGATATGGTTGTGCTACAACTATGGGATCTAGAGGCTGACTACACATCTCTCGATAATTGTACGAGGGACGGTAGGGATCTATCTGGTCCATGCGGGATACTAATTGTTTCACCATGGCTTCCAGATTACTAGTTTGTCCACCATATTGGTTTGGTGGTACATGAGTATGGGATTTGTGAGCGTAGGATGGCGTGACATAAGGATTAGATGCTATATTGTTGTTATGCAAATGGTTGGTAGGAAGAGTATTATGAAGAAGATTTGTTGTGGCATTATGTTGTACCCCAGATTGTTGGAAATTGGCATTTGGTTTTGTTTTAGGCTTTTGTTGATTTGAGGTATGTTGATCAATAACTTGACAAAATAAAGCAGTGAATGATGGTTTCTTTTGTGTGGGAATAACCCTAGGCTTGGTAACAGGCTCTCTAGGTGGTTGGGTAACCTGTTGTTGTTGCATGTTCTAGATTATAGCGGCCATATCCAAATTGGATGGTCCAGATTGATCACTTTCTTGATCAACGAAGGACAAGGGATTAGTGCGTGTGTGATATATGTCTTCTAGGGTTGCTTGAGTGTCACTAATTTGATCCTTGTCCATATGGACTGCTCTATTAAGAGTGCCAATATTAGTATTGAGGAACTTCCAAAAATGTTCCATGTTCTCAAAAGTAACTGCTCCTTTCGAGGATATTTTAGGAGATGAGGATCCTTCCTCTCTAACAATTTCTCTTTGTTCATTTGCATCAACAAACTCTTCTTCTTGTTGGTTTAGGGTTCCTTCTTCCTGAATTGGGTCTTCAGGAAGGACATCTGGTTTATTTACTGGTCTTCCTAACCAATCTTCTTCTACTTTAGTCTGTTTTCCATTCCTGAGTCTGGTCATTATGTTTAAATTTAGATTTTAGCAAATATATATTAATATATTTGCAACAAATTTGGGAGGTATATATTTTAATTATATACCTACTATAATACTTAAAAGAAAATGTTTTGATTTTTTTTTTTTTTTGTTATGTTTTTGTTTTTATGATAATAAAGACAACAAACAACACACTAAATGCAAGAAATAATAATAATAAAATAATGGCTTAGTTTTCTATAAATAGTTTATAGATGTCATTGATAGGATCAAGTTCATCAGGAGTCATGAAATGCTCCTCTTCAAATTGGAAATGGTTTTTCAAGAATTTGACAAAGTGTGCTATGGTAATGTTATCTACTTCTAACTCTGACTTGTAAAAATAGAGCTCATGGCAATACTCTCGATATAACACAGCTCTAGGAACTCTATTCCATCTCTTTCTATTCATAAGAATGACCTCTTGATCCTCTATACGAGATAGAAATTTATGTACTACAGCTGCATTGTCGAGGTATTCCTCAAAGGTGTACAACTCGAAAGACACAAGGGCTCTTTTATCTGCTAACCACCTATGGCAAGCTCTCTGAAGCTCATGATACAAGGTCACTTGATCAGGATCCAGGATTCTATCTAGGACAAACCTCTTGATTTGCCTAAGTTCGGTTGATCTAGACTTAATGAGATTCAATCTCCTATTAAGTTCATCCCATAAAGGTGGGACTCTATATGTTTGAGATACTCTAAACAAAGAATTAATCTCTATAGCTGCTAATTGATTCTCAACATTAATGGTGACAGCTCATCTTTTATTATAATCTACCATCTAAATGTTATATGCAATCTTACTTTGTTGTTCTAAATGCATTTATGTTTTGTTTTTTGTTTTGTTTTTGGATTGTTTTCAAAAGGTTTTTAGTTTTCACGTCGGGTTCACCAAAATGTATCGCTCCAAATTTTTTGCATCCTTACCTTTAGGCTATAGGATCCACGCCCGAAAGGGGGATGCGAGAAGGATGGGACAATACCTCGGAATGAGAGGCCCTTTGAAGGTCCCGCCTCTCGGGGGAGGGGTATAAGGGTGAATTTTTGATGGATGGTGGGTTCACCAGGAAACCTTTGAGTGGCAGTTTCCATGCCTAGGTTGATAGTAGGTTTGATGTGTTCATTTTGTGCTTTAATCATTCAATTCCTAGGTTTGGCCAAGATGAATATAAACTATTCTATATGCCAATGCTGATTTTATGAATACAAAAAACATGAATAAATGCTAAACACAGAGAATATGCTAAATAGGATAGAACATACCTGATTTCTGGATGTCTGATGAAGATTCTGAGTCTTGTAGCAGTCCAAATCGTCTCAAATCATACGTAATCATCGAGGATTGCACAAAATCATCTCAAATCTCAGTAGGTCATCTGAGATCAGATGAGATCATTGTCGATCTGATGAATTCATCAGATGAATTCATTAGAAACCTACAATCATAGAAACAGATACAAAATACCAAAAATGCAACTGCAAAAGCAAGGGGAAATGATAGAAATAACAATGAATTTGTCTAAATAATAGATCAAAATAGCAATTAAAAGGAAATGCATCAACTTAACAATTTATTTTGGCTTTATCATGCATTTATATTAAATGAGGTGAACTCCAAGATGCATAAATACAATAACTAATACAATGCATAAAGAAATGCAGAAAATAATAAGGAAATGCAAACTCTAGGCTTTGATTGCCCCCAATCTGGACTACAGTCGAGATCACCTCCAATCGTACGAGATCATCATCGATCTATGATAGGATCATTCGAAATCATCTATAATCGCCTACGACGATCCAAGCTTGTTCCAGCTGAAGAACAGTAAGATTCCTACAAGAAAACTTGAAATATGCAATGCAAACAAAAGTGTGAAGGTGTTCTAAGGCACAAGGAACTGAATTTGTAGGGAAATCCATCAGCTAGGGGGTTTAGGGGGATAAATTGAGAAAGTCCCAGTTTATATAGGATTAGGGAGAGGTTAGGAGGTTGGAGATCATCCCAATTTGGGAGATCTCCAATGGGGGAGACTCTAACTATGCAGACATGCTTTCTACCTAGGTTAGAGAAGCTGTTGAAACAGAAGCTAATTATGAAAATTTGATTTTGGGACGAAATCGTCTGGACATTTTGTTCCAGAAGAATTCATCAGATATAGGACTATTTCATCTAATCTATGATGATATTGTCCAATGGTCAAAACAAATCCTAAAAATGGCACAAAAAACAAGGAAAGCGGGTAACAGGCGGTTATCGGGCGGTTTGGGGTTAAAATTCAAATTGTTATATTTTTACTAAGGTTTAACTGTGCCAATTTTGGGGTGCTACATGTATCACCAAAATGCTTCGCCGTGATCTTCTTTCAAAATTTTGGTTCAGGAGGATTTTGGCCGAAGCGCATTCTTGCCTTCAAAATTGCTTTGACTACTTCTACTTCGGGCAAAAGTACTTCGCATGAAAGATGGCCGAAGCAGATGCTTCACAATGACTTTTGGTGAAGTAGAAATGGTTCGCTAATGGGGAGGCCTGAAGTGGGTGCTTCGGAGGTTTTTCGGCAAAGCATTTTCAATGTTGCACTCCTTCAAATCCTGCTTCGCAAGTTTCTTGCCCGAAGTAGCTGCTGAAAATGCTTTGGATGTGAAGTTTTTTTTTATGCCGCTTCACAAGATTTTTGCCCGAAGTAGCTTTTTGAGGAACTTCAGTCTTGAAGTAGTTTTCTTACTTAGTGATTTATTTTGGTGAAACTATCTTCCTTAGTTAGTTCGGCAGCAAAGTTCTTTCTTATTCTTTTTATGTACAAGGGGGTGGTAGGGAAAGCCAAAATTGCTACAACACTTTAAAATGTTGTCTCTAAAAGCAAGGAAACAAATTCATAAAATTGAAAGAAATACTTTACAAAAAATTTGATTCTTCTACCCCATTGTGCAATGTGACAAAATTGTCAACGGTTCCTATTAGTTTTCTCTTTAATGATATTTTTATTGGTGAAAGTTTGTCTTCTTGTTTTATTTATAGATAATTTCTCTATTCTTTCAGGGACTGTTCTATTCCTTAAATTTAAAACATGGGTTTCTTCTAATTCTTCCACCTCTTGAGCAGTGGGGATAAATTTCACTTGCTTCATCTTATCATATATTGAATCACGTGATTTCTGTAAAATTTTAGTTCCTTCAGTTACTAGGATCTGAGGATGATGATTTGAAGCATATTTATCCATGTCTTATTCAAAAAACCTTTATTTGGATTCATATTCAATAGACCAACATGCATTGATTCTTATATCCTCTTATGATTCTGCATGCATATCTATATTACATTGACCACTTAGGTGTATTACACATGCATCAGGGTTATGGGATGCATCACAAGTAGAGAAAAAATAAGTAAAACCTTTAGCTACATTGGTAGATAGCATTGGGTTAGGGATATTGTTCTGATCCCTATCAGAATATTTTTTTTTCTAGTTATTATTCCCATTACTCATATTCCTATTTCCTTCTTCAAAACCATTTTTGTTTCCCCAATTATTATTGTAATTTTTATTAAAGGGGGGATAGTTGTCAATATGTGGTTGCTCTGTCTATGAATATTCTCCGTTATTTCTATTTCTTTAAATTCTCTCTAACCTGTTACTCATGTTGTTGAACATTTCTATCATCTGACTAGTCAACTTCTCCATAGGATCAATTTCAGTTCTTCTTTGTATATCAAAAACCACTCTCTTAGGTTTTCTCTCAGACATGTTAACCTCTAAATAATAAGTCTTCATCTTACCACTGTCAAGCATATTTCTTTCTATATCCATTACTTTTTCATACAACCATCTATGGTAGTGGCTTGTTCTTGCCTTAATTCATAGTTAAACACTCTTTGAAAAGCATTCTTATAAAAACAAATAGACTGAATATCACTAGGCCTAAGTATGGTAGGGATTTTATTTCTTTTTTTTGAAAATCTTCTGTTAAAATTACTAACAAACTTAGTTTATTTCTTCTTCATAGTGGCTAGCTCAATTTAACAATGATTGTTCATTTTTCCTTTCACCATACTTCTTTAGGAAGACCTCTTCCATTTTGGTGAAGTATGGGATATCATTATTAGGAAGGGAATTAAACCATTCTCTAGAATATTTTTCTAAATTATGTAGAAATAGTCTTAATAATACATCTTCATGTTCAACTTCCAGACTATCCATTGCATATAAGAAACTTTTGATATGATCCTCTCCAGTTACTGCACTATTTCCTAAAAAATTAGGGAGGTATTTGTGAGCTTTACTGGGTAAGGCATTTAAATTTATTGGTAATGCAAAAGACCTATATCTGTTAGTTCTCCATAAATAAACATTAACTTGAGCCATTGCTACTATAGAATTTAATTTCATATATGTAGTACCTACGATGGTATGGGTCTGGATAGCTTGAATGTAAACTGATGGATTATCTACCTTTGAATGAGAATAATCACATAAATCTTCTACTGTTGATTTTAAACGTTCATCTATAGTAATATCAGTAGTAATAGTATTCTAAATTTTCTTCATGTACATTTTACTGCTAGAATTTAATCTACTATTATAAACAATATTCTTTAAAAATGGGGTTTTCTGGGTATGTATAAATACCTATGGATTCTCGAGTTCTAGAAACAATTCCTTACCACTTCTCGTAGTGTTCACCAACATGTTCTATTCTATCCCTTTTTTATATTTTTCTTCTAGGTTTGTCCAGCAGAGTTGCCAGCACTGGGGTCAGAAAGAACAACGTATGTTTTTATAAAGAATGCTTGATATTATCACTCGTTCTCATAGGAGTCAGTTCTTGGTATAAAACTCTAGCATAGTTTGGGGTTGTCACATTATGAAAAAGGGAATCACAATATACATTTCCAAAGTGATATATGGAAAAGCAATAGTGGTTGTGGTAATTCTAAGGATAGCTTATCATCAAGAATGAGTGAGCTGAGGTTTAGCAGGTGTGACGAGAGTGGGGATTTAAATTTTCTAGGCAGGAATCTCAGCCAATGCAGTAGAGGTAGAGTAGGTACGAAAGGGGTGGGTGGGAACCTCAAACATGGATCAAGCAAGGATCCAAATGAAGGCAGTCAGGCTATGGTAATTTTAGATATGGGCATCATGCGGGGCCTCGAACCTCATCAGAAAGACCCTCATAAAAAATATACAAAGGACAATGCGGGGCCCAAGAAGTGGCTATCTTTTGCTGAGACTCTTAGAGGAAAAATAAAGGAGGTTCTCTCTCTTCCACCCCTAGTTCTAGTAAATAATAAAATTTTGGCCCCGGTAAGTTCCATGAGCCCTTTTCTTTCAATGGAAAAATTCTCCCTGGTAGGCAAGTTTTTGGGAGGTAGTCCGGACATGGAGACTATCAAGGCTTGGGAAATGGGTAAATGGTGACTAATAGGCAACTTGGAGTTGGTAGCTCTAACTCAAGGGTTATTCATTATCCATTTTAATAATATGGAGGATGCTAACCATATTTTAACAAGAGGTCCTTGGTTTTTGGGCAAAAGGAGCCTTTTTCTTAGACGATGGGGTGAATATTTTGACCTTGAAAAGCAAAATATTAACATTGCCCCTATTTGGGTTCATCTCCCGAGTTTACCTTCCAATTATTCAATGAATATTGGTTGCAGGGCATAGCCAGAACTATAAGGGAGCTTATCTCCATTTACCATGCGACCTTGTCCAGAACAAGGATGACTCATGCATGAATTTGCATAAATGCTAATTTGGATAATGAATTACCAAGGTTTGTGGAGCTAGAGTATGGAGAATACTATCAAAAATATCCGGTAGAATATGAGAACAGATCGATATTCTATGTATAATACAAAAATCAAGGACATCTATGCAATCAGTGCCCTAACCTGGTAATGAATAGAGAAAAGCAGAATCAGGAAATGCTAGACAAAGGAAATTTGAGGAGTTTCCTTGGTAGAGACGATTTCAATCAGGTAAACTATGTCTACAAAAAATAAAAGAGAGGGTGCAGGATCCCAAAAAGACAAAGGAAAACAACAGGTTTTTGGAAACCAAAATACTCAAGTAAGTTCCAATCCTCTAGTTTCAAATAAATTTTCAATTCTATCCAATATGGGAGTAGGATTATTATCGAAAGATATGGAATCCTAGAACCTTCAGGATAACCTTTATAACTCTCAAGAATCCCCATCCAAGTCAGGATCCTCAAACCGTAATGTTGAAATTACTGTAAGCCCCATGGGCATCATAAAGCCAAACCCTAATGCCCGATATCTAGAATCCCCATCCAATTTAGGATCCTTAAACCCTAATGCTAAAAATACTTCAAGCCCAGTGGGCATCCCAAAGCCAAAACCTAATGCTAAAGAACTTAGGAAGAAAGTTGAGGCATTGGAAAATAAAAAATCTCATCTCCCTAACATCATCACTAGGAGCCAGGTGAATCCTACTAAGGGGTCATCCCATAGACCAGGGGAATACAGGAAAAAAGGAGAAGATTTGGATGTAGGGGTGGAGATATGTGAAACTCTTTAGACTGAGGAATATGGTAGTCCGGTTCTGCAACAAATTGCCTCCCCCAAGTTTAGTCCTAAACAAACTAGGAGCACTGTGAATTCTCCTATAGATTTTGGCAGTGAAAAAATAAGAGGGAGAATATCAAATGCTGAGCATCAAAAAATTAAAATTGATAATGACATTGCCAATGGAAAATAGAGAACCTTGTTTCAACAAGTTATTTTGGGTTTTGAAGATAACAAATTAGGAAAACCCCCTCAAGGGAGGGGGAGAGGAAGAAATCCCCAACAATCTAAATGAAGTTCCTCTCATGGAATGTGAGAGGCCTCAATGGCATGCCCAAACACATGGAAGTCGATGCAATAATAAATCAAGTGAATCCAACTATAATCATGTTGCAAGAAAAAAAAATTGATGAGATTTAGTCAAAAAAAGTAGCAAAAAAATTTTGGAATCAAGGGGAGATGGTTTGCAAATCATCCATAGGAGCGTCTAGAGGCCTTATGACTTTGTGGGATCCCTGGATAGTAGAAGGCACCATTATTCAGAAAGATGACAGGGTTCTTAGTGTTTTATTTAAGAAAATAAATAGCAATATGTCATGGATCCTTTCAAATATTTATGCCCTGACTTAAATTCAAGGGAGAGTTCTACTGTGGGAGTACTTAGGCAATCTGAGTGAAATATTCCATAATGTCCCCTGGATTCTAGCTGGGGATTTTAACACTCCTATTTACCCTTTAGACAAAATGGGTGGAAATGGACCACCTATCAAGAGCATGGATGAGTTCAATGACTTTGTGAACTCCAACATGTTGATGGATGTAAAACTTAGAGGAGCAAATTATACCTAGAGCAATTGGAGGATAGGATGTCATCTCATTCAAGAAAGGCTTGACAGGTTTTTTCTATCAAAGGAGGCTACAACTCTGTTCGGTGATTCTACCCTACAAGCCCTTCCTAAAATTACCTCTGATCATAATCCCATTTTTTTGGATATCCCTAACTCTCTTTCCTTCAATAAACCTTTCAAATTTCAATCTATGTGGATAAAACATTCCAGTTTTAGAGATAACTTAATTTAGTGGTGGCAACAACCTGTTAGGGGTAGTGCAGATTTTAAACTTGTTGGAAAATTAAAGTTTGTTAAGGAAAAGCTTCAAACTTGGAACAAAGAGGTCTTTGGGAACCTCTTTGAAAATAAAAAAATGTTGTTGAAAGTTTGAATATAATTTATTAGAGGATTCAACATGGTGATGCTGATGAAACTACTAGGCAGGAGGAACGGATAAAACTAGCAGAGTTTCATAACATTTTGGCCTGTGAGGAAATATATTGGAGGTAAAAATCAAGGGCTATTTGGTTGAAATATGGATATTCAAATTCCAAGTTTTTTCACGTCACCATGCTTAGAAATATAATAAATAACAAGATAATTTAAAAAAAAAAAACATATGGTTCTATTACTCAAGACTTAACAGAAATGAGAAAGGAGGCAGCAACTTATTTTAATTCTATCCTTGGTCAGGAATTGCCGTGCAATGAGGAGGTCAAATATATTCTCTTGTAATACATTCTTAGCATAATAAATGATGATATAAACCTTAAGCTTCTAGCTCCATTTTCTAATGAGGAAATTAAGGAAGACTTATTTAGCATGGAGACAAACAAAGCCCCAGGACCCAATGGTTCTCTCCCTTTTTTATATCAAGATTTTTGGGACATCATAAGTGAGTATGTAATTTCTACTATTAGAGAATTCCAATCAAGAAATCATATCCCAAAATGTCTCAACTCTAATTTTATTTCTCTAATTCCTAAGAAGCAAACCCCTAAATCTATGTCTGACTTTAGGCCAATTAGTCTATGCAATATTTCTTACAAGATCCTAACTAAAGCCATTGCAAATAGAATGAGAGATGTTTTACCCCACATCATAGATCCATTCCAAGGAATCTCTATCCAGGGTAGGTCAATCTTGGATGGAGTTATCATATTTTATGAATATTTGCACTCTGGTCATAAGACTAACAGGTCTGTTTTTGCCCTAAAGCTTGATATGAACAAAGCATTTGACAGGCTAAATTAGGAATTTCTGATTGTTGTCCTCCTTAAGTTTGGTTTTCACCACCAATGGGTTAATTTGATCAAAGAATGCATTTCTAAAGCATGGTTCTCGATTCTGGTTAATGGAACAACTATTGGTTACTTTTAAAGTCGTAGAGGAATTTGGCAAGGAGACCCTATCAACCCCATGTTATTCATCATTGTGGCAGAATATTTAGGCAGAACCATAAAAAATGCTTGTAGTTCAAGGCTAATATCAGGAATCAATACAACATCTCTCACTAGGGTTGGTTCTCATAAAAAATTCATTGATGATACCTTCTATTGACTAAGGTGTCGGTGGTTGAGGCCAAAATAATTAAATACATCCTACAACTCTACGAGGATGCTACTGGTCAAAAATTTAATTTTAGTAAAAGCAAGTTATATTTCTTGAACACCCCCATTTAGAGGTAAGGAAGGATTGTAGAAATTTTAGGGTGTGATATAGCAAACCTCCCCACTTCGTATCTTGGTCTCCCTCTTTTCATTGGTTCTTCGAGAGAGTCAATGTGGGATAGGGTTATTGAAAGAATTCAAAAAAAACTTGCTGGATGGAAAGGTCATCTTCTATCTCAAGTAGGAAAGCTGACCCTCACTAAGGCCTCTCTTTAGAGCATTCCAGTATATTTCCTCTTCATTTTCAAAGCCCTTGTGAAGGTTTTCCATAAAATTAAGAAACTCCAAAAAGAATTTTTATGGACTGGATCAGAGGAGAAAAAAAGGATACACCTTGTAGGATGGACCAAAGTGTGCAAACCCAGGTAAAATGGGGGCTTAGGTATGAGGAGAATTGCTCATATGAATTTAGCTTTACTAGCTAAGCAGGCGTGGTGCCTCATTTTTTATGAAGGAAATTAATGGACAACTATCATCAAATGAAAGTATCTTCAAAATATGGAATTTCTAAGTGACTCAGTTCCAATCAGAGGTTCTACTTTTTGGAAAGTAATTCTCAATTCTAAATAAATCATCATAAAAGGTTTAAGATGGGTTTTAGGCAATGGTGAGAGGACAAATTTTTGGAATTATAGGTGGGCTAAGGATGAACCACTGATGCAATATCCTAACTTAGCCTGAATCAAAGATATCATGGAAGAACTCATTGGCAAAAAAGTCTTCGATTATATGGTTGAGGATAGAGGCAGAATGAAGTGGAAACAAATAAGGATTTAGGGATTTCAAGTGAAATCAAATGATCTTTGTAACATTCTCGAGAAAAAATTTATCCCCATGAGACCCAAGGAATATCAAGTGACCTAGGATCCTACAACAAATAGATAATTCACTATTAAATCATCTTACAAGCTTTTGCTTGATGACGAGGATTTTGTCCTCCAAAAGGACTTAGTTTGGATAAAAATTTAATTCCAAAAATTGTAGTCTTTTCATGGCTAGTTATCCAAGGAAGAATTATAACCATTGATAATATGATGCGTAAAGGTATTTGTATCACTAATCGTTTTTATCTATACAGGGCTAATTGGGATACCATTTATCACATTTTCCTTGAGTGCCTTTTTCCTTGATTGTCTGAAGTGGGATTTTTCAGGACTTTAATATTTCTTGGGTTAAACCAACCATTGTACTTGATTTGTTCATCCACTGGCCTTACCCCTTTTCAAGCCAAAGACTTAAATACATGTGGAAAATTTGTCTAAATCACTATCTTTGGAAGATGTGGTTAGAAAGGAACCATAGAGTCTTTAATGAGTCTATCCATGATCATCAAACTATAATTACCAAGATCCTATCATTTGCCAATGAGAATGTGAACCTTATCCCTTTTGATAGTCATAAAAATCATCTGTAGGAGACCACGATTGCTCAATATTTAAGCTTAACCTTGTTAGATGAGTATGTGCCTAGGGTAGTCAACCCCATAGCCAATGTTAAGTGGTACCCACCTCCTACAGGTTGGTTTAAATTTAATTTTGATGGAGCGGCTAAGGAAAATCCTGGTAGAGCAAGAACTAGTGGCATTGTGCGAGATCATAATGGTAATATGATGCTTGTGTTTTCCGAATATTTGGGAACAAGGACGAACAATGAAGTTGAAGCTAGAGCTATGTGGAGAGGTCTTCAAATGACTCAATACTTAGAAGGCAATTTCATCATAGAAGGAGATTCTATGCATGTTTTAAATCTCCTCAATAATTTTAAAACACCTCCTTGGAGGATTAAAACAATTTTTGAAGAGGCTAGGATCCTTTTCCAGGGAAGACATGACAAAAAATCCCAACATGTCTTTCGAGAAGCTAAAAAAGTTGCTGATAAGCTGGAAAATTTGGGTTTCGATGGTGACAAAATTTTCAAATGGGAATACAGTGTCCCGAGCTAATTAGAGGAGCTTATTCAACAAGAATTCCAAGAATTATAGTAGAATTTACCAACAAGGAAGACGCTATAATTTTGAAGGCTATGAGTATTCCTATCTCTTTTTTTAAATGGACTCACAATAAAAATTATCCGAGCTATTAGTCTTGGTGGATACTGCTTGGAAATACTATAAAGACTAATGGGGATAGTTACATGTCAGATAAAATTACTCCTAGTCATATTAGTAATTTGAGGTTAGTTTATAATCACAAGGTAGGAAAGAAATGGGAATATAATACTTCGAACTAGAGCCACATGGACCACCAGATATTCACCACCATAAATCTAGCCAGTAGGTTTAATTCTCCAAGGCTGATTGGCCAAGATGATATGTGGTCCCAAAGCATGTCATATATGGAAGAAAACAATTACCAAAGAATTATTAAGAGTAACTGTCAATACAGAGCTTGTGGGAGTTTTTTTTAGTACTCTACTATGTGTGTCTATAGCTTTTTGTTTCTCCACTATTTCAAGGAAGGGATCTGTGTCTGTTTCTTTTTTTGTAATTATGATGTAGGTGTGTTTTCTCGAGGTATACCCAAAATGTTGTATGGGAAGTTTATTTTTTATAACAGGCTATGTGCCTTATCAAATGTAATGGATTTGGCGGCATGTAGATTTTACATATATAGGATCCTTAGTAAGGACATGTTCATCAACAACCCTGGGCTGATTTTTGTAAAAGGTTTTGGGTCAACCTGTAAAACCTGGTATTAATGATATAGTATCTTATCTACCAAAAAAAAATTTCTTGGGATAAATCAGGAAAATTAAGAAACCAAAATTTCAAGAAGATCAAGAAAAATAAAATTGAAGAAGATCAAGAAACGTAAAGAAAATAAAATTGAAAAACACGGGTGAGAAAGAACGTAAAAAATGTAAAAATTAAGACAAATGTTCTCTATTCCAACTGGACACCCATTGATTTAAAGATAATATCATTTGGAGAAATTTTTTTAATAAGGTCATTAACTCTTTCTATCAATTCCTCCCCATCAACGACACCAAAAAACTATTGGAACTGATTCTTGCATCCATAGGATTTCGATTGTCAGGCTACAAGAATCCATTTGAAACCAACGAGCTATTACATGCTCTGGTTGACCTACCTCATGTTATTATAAACATAAATATTGCTAAAGAATATGTATATTGGGTAAGGAAACCCCAACAATAATTCTTTGATTAAACTTCTAATTACATGCTCCAGATTTATATTAATCTATAAGTATTCTTTTTAAAATGACCAAGCATGAAAATAAGAAACTATTATGCCTTATGTAGACTAGTGCCTAGATTCATTGGGCCGTTATAAAATTTTAACAATAATTTTTAATTATGAATAGAGAGAATGGGGAAAATAAAATTGGCATTCAAAACTTCATTCGAATATCATAATAAAACCAGGATTTAACCAATGAGAGAAACATATATAATGCATTCAAATAGTGTAACCCATTATACAGTGACACACAATACTGAGACAAAGATATAATAAAATTGAAACTCAAAATTGTATTGATTTCAAGAATTTTTACATTCAGAGTGGACGAGATGCCTTTTAACTCTGTTTTCAAGAAAAATATATCAATACAATGAAAATATCCCATTCAAATAATATAATAGGTCTCTCCTACTCTACTTGTTCCAATCTGGTAATAGTAGAATCTTTGAATCTCAGGATCAATAGGACAGGAAATAATCTCAGCTTCTTGAGCACTTTCCTATTACAATCCTACACAACAAAGGGAAGAATAAGAATGAGAAGGAAAATAGACACAGAAGGGGATACAATAGCACAACTAACAGGGCACTCAAGTATACCTCTTAGAAAAAATGCTATTCTCTAATTGCTTGATATAGAATATTTCCACATCTGCCTCTTCTTATAGCCTTTGGTTCTTGATTATGTTATTTCTGGTTGATTCCTAGCCCTCCACTTGTCAAAATCTAACTAAATTTATTTGGTATGCCATCCATCTGGCATGGCTCTGAACTAACAATCATGGTCTATTCTTGGACTGAAGGGAGCTCTTCTACTAATCAATTTGGTCGTTTTGCTTTCTTAGTTGGCCCTAGAAACTAAGGATTCATCGTTATATTTTTTCTTTTTGTTTTGCTTGTCTCGGTCACTATGATTTGTTGTTAAGGCTTGACCGATCTGTTATTGTGAATTTCAAATGATGAATAGGGGGATACTCGATGTGACAGTGAAGACAAGGGGTGATGTGTTAGTGGCAGCCAAATGGGATCACACTGATCATACGATAGAGTGAAGAAGTAAGGATGGTGAGGGTCTAATGGATGAATGATGGGGGATAAATGGTAAGAGGCGGTAGTGGGCGAGGGTGACATACTAGGAAAATGTCAGGATGGTCAAGGAGGAATTCCCAAGAGGAGGAGGGTAGTGGTAAGAAAGAAGAATGTGGGAATGGAAAAAAATATCTGGAAGCATATATAATTTACTTCCATAACTATACTCTGTCGAAGTGCTCCCCTGGTAACTATATTTCGTCGAAGCGTGGATTGAATGACTTTCTAAAAATTGAAACCATATTTTTTTCTTCACATGCTTCCTTCGTCTTAAGTATTTGCAGAATATAAAATGATAGTATTTGAATCCTTTATGCTCCATTATTTTCTTTTGATGATGCTTTAACTCTTCCTTATTGTCTCTTATTTATAAGCCTATGACTATGCTTTGTAGTCTTATCTTGTGGTACACCATTATTCTAGTGAGATAATACATGATCTGGTGGTATGCTTGAGCATCAGGATTTGTCTTTTATTTGGTTTGCTTTGTCTTTACCAAGGTACTATACATGAGATTTTCTTTGATTTCTTCAAATATTTCCTTCCATGAGTATTCTTTTGGATTCATAGCTTCTATGTGTACTATTTTGACTTCATATTGGCTATTGATTTTTGTAATGTCTTTCAATGTACCTTGCTATGAATGAGTCACTTCTTTGATTTCTACCTTGATATATGTTGAAGGCATTTCTATGAAGTGATCGTCCTTCTCTAGAAGCTTGGTCTATTGAATATTTCTTATGGGTGTTTTTGCTAATTTTGTTGGTTCGTGATCTTCACAGGTTCCATCATGGTTGTTTCTGGTATTCTTAAACCTGCAAGAGTGTTGGTTTCTAAAACTTTGAAGATGTTAGTCAATGGTGATTTTATTTTTATTGATATCTTTGTATCTATAGGGTTAGATATTTGACCACATTCAGTCGCTTGACCAGCCTTTATTGTATCACTTTCTTAAATATTTTATAACTTGTAGGTTAGATAGCCAAAATATGCATACCTTGAACTCTTTTCATTTGATTAATCAAGATGAATATGGTGATTAATAATGTGTTAATACCCTTGTTAAGAATGTTTAAATATTTAATTAATCAGACGTCTATTTTAAACTTACCTTTAGTTTACCTTTGGATTGTGCGCTACCGTAGTATCCAAGTATAGGTGAGTGCATTTGTTAGATCTATTGAATATTATTGCTCATTAAATCCTTTGTATTTTTTGTTTTGACTCTGACTCTTTCACGGTCGTTGGATCTATATTATATCGATGCAGCGCTACCATTAGATCTTGATAGTTGATTCATTGCTTAACTCTTTGGCTTGTGCACTATCGTCAGATTGATTTGAGATGAAGCATGTTTGTTGATGTCCCAGGACCTACACAATAGTTAGTCTTCCTATGTCTGATTGGGTTAATCATGCTTGTACTATCGAAAACCTTTGGTTTGGTAATAATTCATAAGACATTATTTAAAGGTTAGAGACCATACTTTCATTGATTTAATTTTATAATATCATGGTATATTAATATTCATCTTATGGGCTGGAAATCTTGGTTCCTATGGGCTGGCAATCTTGGTTCCTCAAAATGGAGTCTTGTTAAATGGGATACTATTTGTCGACCAAGGCAAGCTGGGGGGTTGGGTCTTCGTCTAAGCTCTCTTTCTGGGACTGCTTTGGCTGCTAAGCTGTATTGGTGTTGGTGTAGTAATCAGGAGCAAACTTGGGCCAAGATTATCTCCCACAAGTATCTTAGGGGAGTGGAAGGTTCAGAGATTCCTCGATACAGCTTGACTGGTCGAGGATCATTTGTTTGGAATACTTTGAAAAAGGGAGCAGAGCTGGTTAAGCAGGGGTTATTCTGGATTTGTTATACTGGGTCTCGGGCTCTTTTTTGGCAGGATTCTTGGGATGGATTTGCTCCTCTTCTTAGCGAGTTTCCACATCTTCAAGATCTTGCTCAATGCTTTTGGGATGCTAGATGGTTGAAGGTGGCATATTTCAAAACTGTTAAGTCCTTTGGTCAGATGGTTAGTCTCCAGTGGAAGGATCCTCAAGAATGGCCTACTGGTGGCACTATGGATGCGAGGGCAGAGCTGGCCCGTATTATCGCTAGCCGTCCCTACTCTTCTCTACCTGGGGATGATGTGCTAGCATGGGGAAGAGATAATAGAGGGATATTTTTGGTTGCTGCTGGTTATTGTGTTTTGGATCGGCAGCGGTTTGGTGAGGAGGAGGTTCCATGGTGGAAGCAAGTTTGGAATAAGTTTATTTGGCCGAAGTGTAGTTTTTATGGGTGGCAGGCTACTCATAATCGTTGTCTAACTTGGGATAATTTTCAAAAGCGTGGGTTTGCTGGCCCCTCTTTATGCTATAACTGTGGGAAGGCTGAAGAATCTGTTGGGCATTTACTTCTCCAATGTGACTTTGCTCGACAAGTCTGGCATTATTGGTGGGGAGTATGGAATCACCCTTGTTCGCATGCTTCATCAATAGTTGATTTTTGGAGGAGTATGGGGCGGCCTCCTGTAGCGGCTTTCTTTTTACAAGTTGGATGGAGTATTGGTCCTTCATGCATTTTTTGGCAGATTTGGCTTGAACGGAACCGTCGGATTTTCCAAGGTAAGGAGTTAACTACTTCCCAGGTCTGGCAGAGGATTTTGCGAATGATCCAGGAAACTGTGTCTGCAAAATGTCAGATTATTTCTCCCGTGGACCATGCAAAACGTCAGATCATGGAAATATTAGGCTTGATGGTTAATGGTCCTGGTCCTAATGTCTCTTGCAGATGGATGGGTCAAAATAATCGGGTGCGGAGGGCTGGAAAATGGAATCCGCCTCCTCCGAGAGTGCTGAAAATTAATAAGGATGGATCTTCCCGGGGTAATCTGGGTAATGCTGGTATTGGTGGTGTGGGGCGGGATAGTAGTGGTACTATCCAATTTTTTTTCTCTTGCTTTAAGGGACATCATTCTAATAACTTCATGGAAGCACTCACAATTTTATATGCTTTGGAGCAAGGGTATGCTTTGGGTTGGCGTCGGATTGTTTGTGAATCTGATTCTCAGATTGTTATAAATTTGTTAACTTCTGGAGATAGTCTTCATGGTTGTTGGCGGTTGAGTTGGGTTGCTCGGCAAATTCTTAATATCTCTGCTCACTTGGACTTCATTTATTTTGTGCATATTCCTCGGGAGTGGAATAGGGTAGCGGATTTGTTAGCTAAATGGGCTTCTAAGTTTCAAGATGGTTGGGATGTTCAAAATTGGTCTCAACTTTCTTCTGATTGCTCTCAATCTCTCTCTTCTTTATTGAGAGCTGATATGTCTAAATAGCTTCTGCTTTTTCTTTGTATCATGAATGTTTTGCTGAGTTAATAAATTTTTACCCTCTTTTACAAAAATAAAAATATTCATCTTATCATGATTATCCAATATTAAACTCATGTTTTCGTTATCTTTATATATCAATTTAAACCTAGGTAGCATATTATGCATTTACCTTTCATTGCGATCGCCGTTAGATCTTACCATGGTGAAGGCACAGCCATTTGGATTTTTCAACCATGTGCTTGGTTTAACGTAAGATAGAAGGGAAAAATTATAAAGTATTTAATTAACCAAAAGAAAACTTTTAGGTTAAACCTTGATGACTTTTATTGATGCACACCGTCAAATTTGACCGGTGATGAGTGTAGCCATCGGATCTCTTGTACCTACATACTTTAATAACTAGGGGGGCACATATTTTAATTTTTATTAATATTTATTAAGCTGAAAGGGGGAGATTAGCTGATGTGTTAAACCCTTGCTAATTACTTGATTAACTTTACCTTTATATTTGTCCTCATCTGATATCATATTGTCCATGATTTTTTGCGTGACTGTTAGATCTTAGATGGCTATTCACACAGCTGTAGATTTTAATCAACTTGAAAGTTAGTTACCAAAGGATGCATGGTTTAAGATTAAAGGGGGGTGATTATCCAATGTGCTTAGACCCTTGTTAATTCATTTTATCCTGCTTAATTAAGTTTACGATATTTTACCTTTTTAATGGTTCTTTTATTTGCATGCCATCATAGGATTAGATCTGGATCGAGCGTTGTCATTCAATCTTCCTAACTTGCTTAGTGATTATTCCAAAGGGGGTGTGGACTCTTAATGCTAATTTTAATATATGATTTATTTGAATCTAATGCTACTGTTAGATCAAACATTGCTTGGGAACTATCGTCCGATCGGTCGAACTTGCTCATGGTTTAATTTAAAGCTTGATCCATGTTGAATTATTTTAAGTTTTTGACTCTTTGGTAAGCATGCAACCGTTGGATTGGATTTCAATTGAGCACTGCCATCTAGATTTGCCAAGTTGCATGAATTTTAATCACTTACTACCTTAGTCCATTTTAGAATTTTTTACTTTATCATTCGGGTTTCTTACGAAGGTGCATCCTTCATATTTAGATTTTAAAGATGCGCTACCATCCAATTAATCCTAAGACATGAACTATTTACTTTTAAACATGGTTTTTTATTTTGAATTATCCCTTGGTTGATCTTATTAACATGTTGTCATCCGATTACCTTTGGATCAAGCGTGGCCCTTGGATTAAATCTAAGGTGCTCGTTTGTTAGTCTATTGGGGTGCATACCCTTAGGTTTTAATTAAATTTTGATTTTAACCTTAGGCTAGCGCTTTTGAATTTTGGTTTTTAGACCACGATGATTTATTTGACCCTCTTTTTAAAGTATAAATCTATTTGGACCTTAGGGTATAATGATTTATTTAATCCTTAGTGACATACTTTTGAATCTTAGGTATTTATGTTTTAACATTGGATTTAGACCTTAGGGAGGCTTTACTTATGAAGGTCAATTATTAATAAAACTTGCCATAACCCTTATTAAGACAATTAAGCAATTATTAAAAGGGTGTCTACCTAATCAATGACCAATATTTAGACTCATCAAACCAATTAAATGAAAAACTTAGATACTCACACTAATTTGAAGAAGCAAATAGCATTATGGATACTTTGACCAAAAATTTAAATTTGGGTGTTTCAAAGTTGAGTCAAATTTGGCTCCAAAAAGGTGGTCAAAAAATTTGTTTTAAACTGTAACACCACAATTATGACCACTCGAGTCAGAGACATCCAGTTTGAGCTTAACCTGAGTATTTTTTCTAAAGTACTAGGTCTATCTGAAGTAGGGTTGTCATATTATAAAAACCCCTCTAAAAGTGTCACCCAACTAGTTGTAAAATTCAAAGAAAAATACACCATTATTCAAGACAGAGAGGGATGGATTAAGGGTGTTGCTACTGCTTCACTTTCTCTCATGTGGTAGGAAGTTGCCATCCTAATTATCAAATTATTCACCCTAGAAGGACGTATGTCCACCTGTGCAATCTACCATATTTGCATGTTGATAAATTTTAAATTCTCAAAGAATAATTATTATGTCATCAACCTACCATATATTTAGTTTTAATCTCTAAAGTCTATTTTTATTCGTGTTCAACCTAAAAATTCACAAGAAAAACCTAAACTAAATTTACTTGCACACCATGGCCTTATCAAATTAATAGTTTTTATAAAAGCACATGAAGTAAAAATATCTTGAAACAAAATAGTCAAGGATTCTAACTTGCCAGAATATTTTGAGTCTACTAAAAATGAGCTTGAAGAAAACAGTCCTTCTAAGAAATATCATGAGTCAAATAGTCAAGAGGAGGAACTTGAGTCCCCAAAATGTAAATGTCAACCCACCAAAATTTCTAAACCAACCCAACTTGTGTAGAAGACTTGGCATTAGAAACACACTCCTGAAACCCATGAGAAAGGAAATATATTAGGGCATGAATCTAACTTACCTGGACCTGAATCAGCTATTGAAACCCTATCTCACCTTCGGGTATTAAATATTTTCTTATAAATAAAAATTGATAAACTAAGGGAGGAATTTGTAGAGCATTCAAAAGTGGTCCAACAAGCCCTTGCTCTCTAGATAAACATTATTAAGTAACTCTAAGTAGATAAGGTGACAAAACCTGTTGATTTTGTCAATCGACCGCCACCTATAGATGCTTCCCCCCAAAAAAGCTCCACTACTAGTAGAAAGCAAAAAAAGTCTATTAATTTTAGTAAAGCAATCTACACCAACAAACCCTTTGAATTTTACAAGATTCTTGAGGAAGAAAGTTCCCAACCATTTGCCAATATAATATAGTAGAATCAATAGAAAAGATTGGTTCCTTCCACCAAAATAGGAACTACACCTAAAAATCTTGTCTTAAACATCAGGACACCTCCAGATATTAACACAATAAGAGACAACATAGTTGCATCAGTTGAGAAACCTTCACCTTATCAAATGCAAGATGTAGTGCAAAGAGAGGATTCCCTCAAGGTTGAACATATCAAAATAGTCATGGTTGAAACATCGGTTGGTTAACATAAGGCCAAAGAGCAAGTACAAAAGGTGAAACACGAACACAAATTACCACTAGAAATACCCCCATCATCAATAATCTCCATCCAAAAATCACAAGTTAGATGAACTGATAAATTGTTGAACTGATAAAATCTTTAAATGTTTCATGATTTTTCCAGACTTAATATTTTTTATATTATTATTATCTATAAAATGTTTAAATATATGTAGATATTATTGTGATATATATGTATCTATAAAATAATATTGTAAATAATATTTCATGTTTGAATTTGTTCGGATATGTAGTGTTTGATTTTTTAATATCACAATTTTAGCACAATATGGCCGTGAAATAATTTGGAGAACTCATTTTTCTTCTAAGAAATATTATGTTATTGTGCTCTTGCAGAAACTGTTCTTTGAAAATAATCGTAAACAACATATTTTTTCTGTAGATGATCAAATGTTATGGATTTATTGATGAAATTATTTTTGTTACAAGCAATTCCAATAATCATTATATTTTTATCCACTTAATAGTTTATGAGAAATTTGTATTGTCATAGGAATGATTTGTATGTAAGCTTATGTTTGTCTCATTTACTTCCCATGCATGAGTACATGCATATATTTTAGTTTGGGGAAAAATGATGAGTGATTATTTGCACATATTTTTGTTGTTAATTGTCTCATTTTTATATTTAATTTGTGATTATAATGTATTTTAAGTTAGTTGTTTATGTTTATTCCTGTGAATTATCAGTTAAAATATGAATGAAGTTAAATCTGAAAAATGTGTGCATTTCATGTAAAATACATCCGAGTTATGGGTAATTATGCATGAAAGTCTTGAAGGTTTTTCCATAGATGTACGATGTAGCAAGGCAATCCTTGGGATATACCTTGGATGCAATAATATGGATGTAAGGATAAATGATTAAGGAAGCTTTAAGCATGATGATAGAACAGTGATAGATTACTATTACAGAAGGTATATAACGTGTGTTACAAAATATGGTTACTGAAGCATGTTATAGAAGGTAGCTACTGAAGACTATTACTGAAGTTAACTCTTACCAATAGTTACCGAAGAGAGTTGACCAATGTTGTATGCCACATCAGTGACAACATGGTGCTCTCACATGCCAATAAAGGATTACAGTCAGCTTAGATTAAGTTGTCACATATTCTTCACAAGGATATTGTGATTGATAAATTTGTTATCACTTTATTCCATAAACATTGTATAATTCAAATATTGTTAGGTTGATTAGATTTAGATGCAAGATTGTTATGATTTTTTTGAGAATAAAGGATATATGATTATATTTTACATCTTGAAAAATATTCAAATTAGTATAGATTTGTTAAGTGTGTCTATAAATTTCCACTTGGACCACTTAGGATGTTTATTGTGTCCAAGTAGAATTAGGAATTTCATTAGTTTAGATTATTTTCATTAGTGCATAGTTGTCACATTATCAAGTCCACAACTCCACATGACAAAATACATGGAAGATTTTATTTAGAATTGTCCAATTCACAACATAAATTACATAGGGAGACCTTTGAAAATTTCTAATATAAAAATGTCAAAATTTTGAATGAAGAAATGTGTAATGTCTAATCTATGGAGAACTGTACAATTTTTGAATATTTGCACCAGCATGTACATTTAAATTTCCAGCAATAAAATTAGCACTTCATTCTTCGCATATTGTAACTATGTCATTCATATTTACTGTTTAACTTCTTATATGTAGTTGTAATTATACATTCCTGCATTATTAGAATAAGGATAATGTTAGTAGTAGTTATGCATTTTAGTGATTGAGATAAAGTAGTTTAGGGGAGAAATACTTACACTATCCTCTAGGAGGTAGAGACCACTCCTATAGCTAGTCCCTAAGATCTCACCCCTACAATAGGTTAGAAATAGTTAATTAACCTTATATTATAAAATATATTAAATTGCATTATTATAAATAGAAAGTCAGAATAGATAAATAAAACTAACTGCACAAGGATCCTTAACAATAGATAAATTCACCAATAAATCAAACCATCACTAGATCAGCTCATCAATAGATTAAATCATCAATAGGTAATTATCGTATTTACTACATGAATCAAAAATTACATTTTGTTTTCATTCCTGCACAATTTAATTTTTGCATATTATGTTTTTGAAAGAAATTTGAACTAATATTAGCATTGATCCCCATGGTATAATCTATACTGTATTTCTACTCTTTAAATCTAACCTTGATTTACCCTCAGATTGATAAATTAAATGTAAGATATTATAGCCAATCAGTAAGGTCAAAGGTCTATGTGTCATTACCTAGTTGAGTGGCACCCTATTTTTTTTTAGACTCCCCAGATAATTGTGCCACTTCTACTTTGTCATCTGGTGGCTAGCCATCAAAATGGGTAGTATCAGGTATCCTGATTGATTCCTCAATCTTACTGTCTTTAATTTCTACTATAGGGGGCTCTATTTGTGGAATTGGGCCCTCTTTCTCTTCACAATTTGTTTTAGTTGAAGCCTTATAAAGGTTTCCTACCTCAGATTCTATACTAAGCTCTTTTATAACATTTGATCTAATATAGCTAGAAGAGGTAATCTTCTCCTTAGAGTCTATATAAGTCATATGTACCTCCATTACCCAATCCATATGGACTATTGCATCAACCTTGGATATTTGACTAGCCTCTATTTGTTGCACCTATGATTTCAATCACTACACTATATTTTGTAGCTTGTGTATGGTGTTATACATCTGTATTTTATAGCTGGTGTATGGTGTTATACATCTCTAGCTACTTTTTTGCTATAGCATTTCTAGAAACCTCAAAGAGAGTCTGCTCTATTTTGTATTTTCCTTCCCAAATGAAGGTTTGTTCCTTTAATATCTATAATTATATCTGTAGATCTTTTCCTTGGACTTCTGTGTGATGAGGTTCACCACCGACCATATTTTGTAGCACCTAGGTAGAAAATTTTATCCTTAGTAATTCCAATGACATCTTCATCACTGGATGAATTGGAGAAAACCAAGGATGCTCTCTTTGTCTTGCTTCTGGTCCTTGGGTAGGTCATCATATAAGTAGGTCCTAACATGTTTGGTATTGCTTCTTCATTAAATTCTAAGAAATAGGTGACATAGGTTACCCTACCTCCCCTATTAATTAATCATGATGGTAGGTAAGCATCAACTTGGTTGGTCTTGATGCCCCTACAGTTTAGTGACTACAGGATTCATGTGCCTCTATCATCTCCTACTGCTCTAGAATAATAGTGTCTTCTTCAATTGGTGCCTCTTTATGTACCTCTACATGCCTAATTAAGGATGAAATAAACCCATGGTGTGTCAGGATAGTAGTTGTCCCTACCTAATACCATTTGGCATCATCCTTTAAGGCACATGCTAAGTAATATGGGATATTGATCTTATTCCCATGTAATAAATGATTTAGAAAAAGGAAATGATTTGCATTGAACCATGAGTACCTACTCGTGTAGGTGAAGAATCTAGCTATTTGCTCAAATACTTGGCTCCAAAGATCTGGGAGGTGCTAACTTGGTAATCTAGAACACGTAAGATATGTCATTTATTTCCTATAAAACATCTATGCAAAATCCACAAGGTTATCATATTTATATACATGGTCCCCTATTTGAGGGAGACTAAAAACTATAGTAATTTGGGCCTCTGTGACTAGAATTTCTAGTCAATGCATTTGGACAACCTCATCCCTTAGGGATTTGGCAAATTCCTTAGCGGCTTCTATGTCCTTGTTCTGACTAACTAGGTGGTAGTAATCCATCCATCTGATAACTTTGAATTACCTCTGAACATATTCATTGATTCTTGAAAGGTCTTTGGGCTCATTATTTTTAAGAAGATGGTTTATAAATTTTCCTCCCATGGTGAATTACTCTTTTTTTTCATCTACAAATTTTTCTTATTCTTTGGGTTTTTCTACAACTTACTCTGGATCATAGGTTCTTTTAACATATCATCTCAATTAAATTGTATCTATGCAATTAGGTGCTTCATCACCATAATTATAAATAATTATAGTGATGTGTGCAAAAGATTGTCAAAATCATGTGCTAGATTTGTAATGGATGATTGTTATAATCTTTAACCAAATGATAATTGACATGTGGATAAATACAAAATTGAGTATGATGATTGTATGAATTTCTACGGATAATGTGGTGACATTATTTAGAGAAATGTATTTTACATGAAAATTATATACATATAAAACAAAAAATTGAGTACATACCTAAATAATGTTTCACGTGTGCATGATGTGTAGACACTCATTGATGAGTATCATTATTTTCATCATTTAATCTTATTATTTTTCAAATTTTGGGTGGTTTCCAAGGTTTTCTATGATAGAAGGTTTAGGCATATTATAATTTAGACATTTAGGTTACAAGTATTTATTCGATGAAACATATGTTGGTTTAGCATTTTTGGTGTCACACTAAACCTAATATATAAAATGAAAACTAAATTAACTTGCAAGAATTGAAAACTAATTCTAATTTGTAAAAATTGAAATCTAACTACAATTGCAATAATTGAAATTACTAAATTGAAATGTTGCTGAATTGAAATCCTAAATTACACTTGCAAAATTGAAACCTAGTTTACTCTTGTAGAATTGAAATGATACTTGGAAATAACACTTATGCTAAAAACACCTATTAGTGTCCTACTATAGAAGGTCATCAAGCTTCTGCTATAGTGACTGACAACAAAATGAAAACTATTGAAAAATTGATAAAAGTTGTTGAAACATGAAAAATAGGGGAACATGGAAATAGGGAAAATAGGGGAAACAATGAAAACATGGGTCTAAACTAATTTATAAAATTACACACACATTTTTTGCACAAAAAAAAAAACTAAAAACATGAAAACATCACATTAAATCAAAACAAGAAATGAAAATGTGACAAGCATCCTGCTAAATCTACTGCAACAAAGTTATCAGGAAAACCTGTCATAAAAGTCCTCCTTCCAGGCCTAAAAGTGGGCCCAATATTCCTAATCTAAAATAAGGTGGGAAACTATTTCTAACTACCTAACACTCACACTCACTCATGAACACAAGATAATTGAAGAAACTACACTTTATTGATTATTGCAAAACATTACAATTCTACGAGAAAAATCCAGCTTCTCACTGTTCACTATTAGCTACTACTCACTATTATCAGCTATAAAATATCTACTAGCTCAAAAATTTAGGGAGATATTTTATTTATAATGTCCTATTACATATGCAACATGCTCAATTTAGCTTATTTTATTTCTCAGTGATTTGCTAATCAGTTCTGAAACTGAATTAGTCCAAATTAAGACAATATGTGTTGCAACAATGTTCATTGGCCTTTGGAATTTGTCTCTAGTGGTGGGAGTGAGTTTGAGGTGGTTTATAAATATATTGTACACCTATATCCACCTTAAAATACCTTTTACCTACCATTTTGGGTGCTCAAACCTCCATTTGGTTAAAACTAGCCACTTTTCCCCCTCATTCTAGAGCTTCTTTGGAATATCAGGTTGTGAAATAAACTTTATGCTCATTTGTGCTAAAAAATTCCAAAAAATTATGTTTAACCAGATATAATATCTTCCCTATCCCTCAGAATTCAGATCCAATAAGTTTTGCATGCCAATTCTGACAAATTCCAAGGCATCCAATAAAGTGACAACTTGCTGGTTTTTGTATGGTTGTTTTCTCTAGATTTCTAGATTTTTGTATAGTCATAATAATTTGGTGCCAATTTGGATTTCAAATAATTTTTAGGGTGGTAAAAACATTCAAAAATTATTTTGAGGTGATGGACATCAGCATTTAACATTTTTCTATTTGAAATGCATAAAATAATCAAACTTGAAATAGTGCAGAAAATGTTGCACAACTGTCCCTATTTTGTGATGCCCTATTGTTATCCATTTAGACTATGTGGGAATGCTTCTAAATAGGTTATATGTCTTCTTTAGTCCCTCTAAATACATTCCATACATTTTCTCATGCTTTGCTTGACAACTTCAAGGTGCTCCTTTAATGTGACAATTGGTTGATTTTTGTATGCTGCACAAAACTTGTCATTGCCCTGTTTTACAATAGAGATTATTTTGATGCCAAATCACTTGAAAAATCTAGTTTTGAAATGGTATGACACTTAAAACATGTTGGAGTTAGCCAAATATCTGAACATGCTTATCTTATTTATTATTCTATGTTATTTTCATCAACAAAATCATGTCAAAAATAGTCACAAAATGCAAAAAAAATAGTCAAAATAGGGATATAGTGTTTCTAACATAAAATCATGCAAACACTTAACAAATAATATATTCTAATAAACTATTTGGCAATTAACTTTGTCATGTTTGGTAATATGTAATTTTTTATATGTCAAACATAGTGTAAAAATGAGACATTTTTTAGCCTCATCACTCATGGAACATATGGATTGGTTGTCTCATGATGATTGTGATTACAAAAATAAATAATGTCATGTGTATTTTCCATGTGAATAAATTATCCTTGGGTGCTACAATTTTATTTTCATTTGAGGTTCCTTGCTAAAAAAACATGCAAGAAAAATATTAAACTAATACTTTTTTGTGGGACAACACATCCCTCCTTGGAATTCATTTTCTTATTGTCTTGGAATGTGTAGAAATATCCAACAAAAAAAATATTTTTATCCATGAGAATTTTGAATTTGATCACATGGATAAAAATGATGATGTGGCTTTGATCGCTTCTCAATGTATACTTAAAACAAGAACTTTATTAGAACAAAATCCAGACACCTTTTTTACTAGAAATTAGGTGCCTTAATTCAATACTTGAGAAATAGGCACCCGTTAGAATAGCAGTCAGGCATTTTTTACTAGGAATTAGGCACCTTACTTCAATACACTAGAAATAGTCACCTGTTCATTAATTATCATGGATATATATAAAAATATTTTTTTCATTGGGACTTTCCAATAATGGGAGTCAGACACCTATGGAAGTCAGGCACCTCTCCATAATTGAAAATTCAATGTCTATTGATGTGTCTGCAGTTGAGTTCTTCTAGTTGATCAAAATTTTAGCATTCTCCTTTCAAAAATAGAATAAAAATTCACTAATTGAACTAACATATGGGCAATTCTCTCCATGAAGATGTAAAACACCCGCACACATATGCAAGCATGGTTATCCCCATCTATATGGGGATGAACGTATACTAAAATTAATCCTCATAGAAAGTTAGAAATGCATAGGTTCATGGATCATGTGGTTGATAGGCCTAGGTTTCCTAGGATACCTTAATAGTGCATTCAAGTAATCATTCCTACAAAAAAAAAACACAACTAAAGAAAGAAAACTGTAGGACTTATAAAAGAATAAACTATTTTTGGATCATGTGGACAAACATGTGTCCACTTCTTACTATTTTTTTTTTTTTTTAATTTCAATCAAATGGGGTCTCCCCCATTCCTATTATGGACTCAATCACATAATTCTCAAGCACATGATATGGCCACAATCGGTGACCATTGAATGTCAACACAGTGTTACTACCGTGAATAGTTCTAACATGCACAACACCATTGTTGATTAGTTTGATCACCTCATATGGCCCCATCCAATGCTGCATAAGTTTCCCCTTTCTTTCTTAGAATCGATAATTATACAATAATGCCCATTCTCCCACCTTGAAATTCTTTGGTTGAATTCGATGATCATGCAATTGGATTCTTTATTTTTGAATGACTTTTATTTGATGCAAAGCATCATTCTAGTATTCATCCAGCTGATTAAGCTACTGAATCCATTATTTATGTGCTTCATCCAAATTCAAATCCAGTTCTACTATAATTCTAAGATTTCTAATTTTAAACTCTATAGGCATCATAGAATTCTTTCCATATATAAATTGGAATGGTGTAAAACCAATGGTAGATTTTCAAGTGGTTTTGTAAGCCCATAATGCTTATGGTAATCTCATAGCCTAGTCTTTCCTATGTTGCTATACCATTTTTGTGAGAATGTTATCCAATTCATGATTAGTGACTTCTACTTGCCCATTTTCTTGGGGATGGTAAGGAGTGGTCTTATTGTACCTAATTTTGTACTACTGCATTATTTTTTGGATCACATTCAAAGTGAATTGGGATCCTTGGTCAGTAGTGATTTCTCTTGGAACATCAAATCACATGAATATGAATGAAAACAAGAATTTTGCAATAGTATTTTCCTTGGAATCATGCAATACCTACACCTCAACCCATTTAGTCACATAGTCAATGTAAACTAAGATATATCTCTTACCTCCTGACTATGGATTAATGGGCCCTAAAAATCCATTCCCCATTTGTCAAATGGCTCAATGTGCACATGTTATTGGAGTGCAATTTCATCTTGAAGAGTTGGTATGTTCATCATCTAACACTTGTCACATTGACTCACATGTTTTACTACATATTTAAATAGTGTAGGACAAAAATATCTAGCCTACAATACTTTAAATACAGTCATTTTACCTACAAAAATTGCCACCATAGGGTTCATCATGGTAAGCTTTAATAATTTTTGCAATATAGTTTTTAGCAACACACCTTCTCATGATTTGATCAGGCCTAGTTTTAAACAGGCGATCATTAATCCATGAAAAGACCCCACTCTTCTCTATTAATATTTTTTTTCATGCAGTGAGAGTGCAAGGGATAATTTACCCATTGTTAAATAATTAGCCTTATCTGCATACTACTGTATTTGTTCATCAAGAGAAAAGAGATGCTTGTCTATAAATTGATCTTCCATGGTTGTATGATCTGGAGGTGTCAATATGGAAAGCAAATCTCCAACCACATTACCTTTTCTTGGTTTGTCAACAATTGTAATATCAAATTCTTGCAAAAGTAAAATCCATATAATAATTCTACCAGTAATTGTGGATTTTTTCATCAGGTATCTAATGGTTGAATTATTAGTATGCACAAAAACCTTGTAACCTATAATGTAGTGGTGAAATTTATCAACAACATGGACGACAACAATAAATTTTTTTTGTGATAGTGTATTGATACTCAACACCTATAAGATGTTTACTGACATAATAAATTGCATAAAATTCTTCATCATATATCTATCCTAGTACTTCCCCTATCACATTATTGGATACATCCACATATATGTGAAAGATAATGGTCCAATTTGGACCTCTCAATATTGGAGCAGTGGTCAATCTCTATTTCAAAGTTTGAAATGCTTATTCCCATTCATCTATCCAAAAAAACTCTATATTTTGATAATAATGTGGTCAAAGCTTTAAAATTTTTGCTTAAATATGATATAAACCTTCTATAATATCCAACAAAACCAAGGAAACTTTGGACATATTTCTAAGTTTTAGGAGTGGATAAATTTTTTATTACCTCTATTTTCTTTTTATCTACCTTTATCATATTTCCAAATATATGATGTCCTAATACTATCCCCTCCCGCATTAACATAAAATATTTTTCATGAATCAGGGATAGATTAGTTTCCTTACACTTTTGAAGCACTCTTTCCAAATGTGCTATGGCTTCCTTGAAAGTCTCACCATAAACTATGAAGTCATCGATATATACTTCCATAGTTTATCCAATCATATCATAGGAGATACTCAATACTACCCTTTGAAAAGTGGTAGGTGCATTACATAAACCAAAATGTAAGACTCGGTAAGTGAAGGTCCCCCATGGACAAGTGAATTTTGTTTTATCCTGATCCCCTTATCCCATCTGTATATGGTTGTATCCACTAAATCCTTCCAAGAAGGAAAAGTACTTTCTTATTGCTAAGGTGTCAAGGACATAATATATAAAGGGTAAGGGGAAGTGGTATATCTTTGTTGCCTTATTGATAATTCTATAATAAACATAGATACATCATTTTCCATTTTTCTTGGGTACCACCACCAAAGGTGATACCCACTCACTATCAGATATGGGGTAGATAAATCCAAATGTTAGGATTTTTTGTAATTTAGTTTTAACAATCTCTTTCATAATTGGATTCATTCTATTCTAATATTGTACATTGGAAACATCTCATTTTACATTGGTATGCTGGTTGGTTTAGTTTATTGTTGGGATTTTATGTGCGCTATGTAGGAAGTTGAGTAGGTCTCAAAATAGAGGGAGCTGACAAACTCTACTATAATGGGACTTGTGGTGAATTCTATGGATTTGAGTTCCATGCATTATAGTTTCTCCATTGAGATCCAAGCTACTAATATGGCATATATGGGTATGGATTATAAGGAGTGGATCCTTGGGGGGTGTTGTTCCAAGGTTGTTTTTGTTTCCACCAACCCATATTGGATGGCTAAACATAACCTTGATTCATGTAATTACCTCCTCCAAAGGATGGAATTCTAGCTAGCATGTTTTTTCCATATGAGACTATTGTCAGTTTCTCGTATTTCCCATGAAATATACTTCCTCTTCTCCAAGATCTTCTCTAGATTTTATAAATTATGAGCACAACTTTATCTTATGATATTTTTGACCAATAACACATACTCTAATCTTGTTTTCTATACATGAATTTTTGTGGTGTGTCCCTCTACATTTGGGATAAAAATAGGCTAATGTTACCTCATTCTCCTACTTCTTTCTCTAAAATAGAAGAGTATCCATATGAAGTGCAAGAGATGATAGCATATAATTTTTAAGTCTTCTAGCATGTTATCTATTTCTATTTTGGTGACTGTAGCTATTGATTTGATATTTCAAGAGGTTGGTTTACCTTTTCCTTTATGAATAATTTTGATATAAACATCGCATATCTATCATTTGATTATGGTAAACATCTCATCGTGATATCATAATCAGTGCTTCAAGAGACTCATTGGTGAGTCCTTTTAAGAAGACACTTCTTAAGGATCTATCACTCAGTTTTGCATGGGGAGATATTTGTAGTTTAAAGCTAAATATATCCTAGTACTCTTCCAACGATTCATATTCCTTTTGATTCATGTCAAATATTTCCTCTCTAGAGTCTCATGCCCTGCCAAAGTTTTGGTATTATTCTAGGAAGAGTATTTTCATATATTTACAGGTAGTAATCTATTTTTTTCCTAAAATAATGGATCAGCGTATGGTTGCATCATCTAAGGTTGAAGAAAATAGTTTCAATTTTTGGGCATTGGTCTTGTAGTCTACTAACCTGCATAAAACATCATACTTGAATAGGAACAGGTCAGGATTTTTAGTTTGAAAACCTCTAAAGATAGGAATGTGGGCAAGATAGATGTGTTTCATTTTTGTATTTCATGTTGCCTCTTTTATTGGGAAGTTAAAACTGGTGGATGTCTCTTTAGTTTTAGCCATCTTTTCAAAAACTTGGGTATCTACACCTACTTTTCTCAAAGTAGTTTCTAAGGCTCTTCTATCATTTAGAGTATTTTGTACAAGAATCTCTAAGTTAGTTGTTGATATAGTTCCATCCTCTATAACTTTCCAACATTGGTTGTATAACAAATCCTCCTCAGATTGAATTCTTCTAATGTTGTTGTTATCTACCATAAATTCTTAACTAGGATTTGGTTATTTGGTAAGGAAGAACTCTGTGCAAAAATTGGATGTTGACTCCAATGCACTGGTGGATGAGATGGAGGTGAAGAAATTTCAATTTTAGAATCTGGTACAATTTATTTAGGGCTTCCTGTGGAACAATTTTTTTACTCTTTATATAATAACCATTTGATCCTCTGGTTCATGGTGGACTCATACAAGATTAGGTGGAAAAATTATGTAGAGTTAACCTAAAATTTTAGATTCAGTTACTACAGAACATGCTTTTACAATTGGTACTTCCCCAAAAATGGTACCAAAATGTTGGGCAAGACATTGGTTACACTATAGTTGATTTTATTACCTCCATTTAAATTGTCAAACCTGGGAAAACTTGTAAATTTTGTGAAGTACCATGCACAGTTTATGCTTGTAAATCCTGACAAGATGAATTCACTATGTCCTAATGTTTGGGGGGGTGGTTTGTGGTGTCGTTTTATGTTTTTCAAAACCATTAATTTATCCTATATTTTCAAACACATGACTGAAAATAACTACAGAAAGTAAAAATCCACACTTTCTAGAAAATACAAAAAATAGGGGAATTTACAGTAATTAAGTAAACTGCAAAAAAATAGAAAATAGAGAATAAATAGTGCATAAATAAATTACAAAAATATAAGGGGAGGAATACTATTAAGATTGGGCCAAATATTCCAATAGATTCTGCTCAAATTTATTCCACACATCAAATGCTTAGAAAAATAGAGATGAACACTCGAATGAATTGTATTGTAGCTTCAGAAGTTATTTTACAAAAAAATATTCGAGGATCCTTTTTCAGGGTTGGTTGTGCATTTATATAGTGTATAGCCATCCCTGATTACAAAATTAGGCAAGTCTACTTCAAAAAAATTATTACAAAAACACGTGAAAATGATCTTAGACAATGAACACGTGCTAAATTTATCCTTCACATGATAAATTAGGTATGTTCTATTTATCAAATAGAATATATCTAAAATTACATTTTTTAATCGATATCCACTATTTCATACAATCGATTTGCATGTTTGCTTAATCATTAATGAGAAATGAATAATTTTTCTAGTTCATTTTGTTGTCCTTCATCCGCATATATCGTTGAAAATAATCATTCGATTTTTTCTAAAAATAGGGTTCTTATTGCACTCTATTTCAATGGGAGTTAGGTACCGTCCAACTTGTCATTAGAAATTAGGTACTATTGACTCTGAAGTCGAGAGTCAAGAATCATTGATCTTGAATCCATGAGTCAAGCACCTTTGATCTTGAAGTTGGGAGTCAGGTGCCTTTGATGCTAAAGTTGAGAGCCAGGAACCATCAACCTCGAAGCCAAGATTCAAGCACCTTCAGCCCTAAATTTGGGAGTCAGGCGTCACTCTTTCCAAAGATAGGATTTAGGAACTTTTCAACTTAGATAACTTCTTTGTTGCCGTTAACCTTTTATCCTTAGTTCTCCATCATAAAATATGAAGTGTCAGGTCCAAATGGGATCTTGACATAAATATGCAAAAAAGGAGAAAAATCATTGATTCTACACACAAATCACACTTAAAACACATATTAGAGTATACACAATTTCCTCTTATAAAAAAATAAAAATATATATATATATATATATATATATATATAAATTTCATATAAAGTACATTATATAAAAATTATACCGCACAATATGTTATTAATCTATACAAAAATATGAGTATTTTAGTGCTCATAAATAAGCAACCATGTAGTATGAGCAAGAAAAACAATGCAAGTTGATACGAAATAAGTAAATAAGTGAGATAATATGATGAAGAAGAATAGATAAATGGTCAATGGAGAGAAAGAGAGATGAAGAGAGAAGAAGAGATGACAAATGTGAATTCATGCATAATATCTTTTTAAGTGTATTATGTTCATTGGTTCTTTAAGATATTTACCATCTAAGGTTGCTAAGTGATAAGCTTGCAAGACAAACTTGGTTGCTATGAGAAAGGGACCTAGCCAATTGGGATGAAATTTGTCCTTCATATTTGTTTGAGCATTGGTGTTCTTTGGGTTTTCCTTGAGGAAAATTACCCAAATTCAAAAGAATGATTATGAAATTTCTTAGTGTAAGTTCACTTGAGCCTATTCTGGTAGGCTTGAAGATGCTCTAAGGTATGGATGCACTTTTCATCCAATATCTCCAACTAGTTTAAGTAGACTAGGTAAAATTTATCACATATTTTGATTATGCCTTCCTTCTTAGAAATAGGAATGATGACTCCTAATTGTTCAAGGTCTTCGATAGATGCAAGAATTTGATCCTCTTGAGAACTAGAAGATTGGACATGGGTGAAACAAGGGATTTATTCATAAAATAATATATTATTACAAAGGATATATTCATGAGTAATATCAAAAATAGTATCTCCTTCAACATACTCTCCTTGAGTCATGATTAACTTAGGATGATCTAAGGTTATCATGTTACAAAGTATAATGGTAGAAGGATAAGGGGGTCTCTCATCATGATCACTCCATTCTAATGCATCCTGATCTATGAATTCTATGATATTTATGACCTGATAATCATTAATAGGTAAGGATTGGTTCTTGTTGGCGATATAGCCTATGAAATATTTCCTAGGTCATATTTCAACTTCCAAAGGATCCTTATTGCCTTTTTGTTGAGGTCCCAAGCCCTTGCCTTTATATCCCATACTAGTTAGGATTTGCTTAGGTAATGGATAATTATTGGATAGGTAACAAGTGGTAAATGTTATCTCTATGGGTAATGGGTTGCTACCATGGATATTTTCTTTACAATATATTCCTACATAAGTAAAGGTACACATTCCTATATGTACTAATTCACCATTTTTATGAGGTAAAACCATGGTTTGAGGTGAAGGTGGTAGCTTGACTATGTTTATGAGATGAATTTTAACCAATTGATTAACTTGATCCTTTTATGAATTGATATTTGGAGGTTCATCACTAATTCTTAAGTTCTTAAAGTTTTTAGTGATTTTAGAGGAAGCAAAAAATATAGAGGAAGAATAAGAAGAAGAAAGAGGAAATTTGTTGAGGGAAACTATGGGATAAAAATAAAAAAATTCTTGTTCTTGCTCAACTAATTAATAGTATTGAAATGGATTAGGGTCACCCATGATGTTTACAAGTTGATTTTTAAATTCATACTTAAGATATTGATGAAGGTTTGAAGGGACAACCCTCATATAATGAATCCAAGGGCATCCAAGAAGAAGATTAAAAGAAGTTTGGAAAGATACTATATAAAATAAAGTTTCAAGGATTTTGGGTCCTACCTTAAGGGAAAGGGGGATAATGCCACAAAGTCACTTGGTATTCATTGTTGAAAGCTTTGATAATTACATCAGATTTAGTTATATATTCCTCCCTTAATCTAAATTTTTAAAGAATTTATAACTACATATATTAAAGGATAATCCATTGTCTACCAAGATCCTCTTGATAAAATTTTCCTCAATATATCCTATGATGTAGAGGGAATCCCCTTGTAAGGTTGTTAGAGGAAGATCATATTCGTAGAATGATATGTGATTAATCCCAAGAGTACCTACAACATTAGCTAGGTTACTAGGTGGGAGGTCTTGTGGGATGGAATGTTGGCTTAAAAGCACAACTAAGGCTTATTTATGGATAGGGGAAGTTTGAAAGAGTTCTAAGAGGGAATTATTGGTGGGTGTGCTAGATAATTATTGTTTAAGATCAAAGGAAATTTTTTGGTTGAGATTTCAATACTAATGTTGGCTTATCAATATTAGTTCTCTTCTTCTAAGTGTTCCTCAAAACTAAGGGTGGTCTAGAGGGTGTTGAGCAAGGTGCAGAGAAAGCAGTGCAAAAGTATTGTAATTGTTGTCAACATAGAAAGATTGATGCAGTTGATGCAGTTCAGAGGTCAGTCAGATCAAGTGCAGAAAATCTCAAGAAAAACAGAGGGGACCCAGATCCAGAAATTTGCAGAAAAAGACAAGGAAGAAAACTGTCGCGATATCGCGACATGGTTCCTGTCGCGATTTCGCGACAAAAAGGAGGAGAGAGAAAGTGCAAGAAAAATGTCGCGATTTCGTGACATAAACGAGGAGAGAGAAAAAGCATGACAAAATGTCACGATTTCGCGACTGTGATGTTTTCGAAGAAAAGAAAGAGAAAAGTGTCGCGATTTCGCGACAAAAAGCAGGAGAGAGAAATTGCAAGCCAAATTGTCGCGATTTCGCGACATGTCTGAGGAGAGAGAAGATGCAAGTAAGATTGTCGCGATTTCACGATATGCTGGAAGAAAAGGCACTAACTAAGAAAAGTGTAGCGATTTCGCTACATGTTGCAATTTCGCTGGTGAAAGCGAAGAAAAGGCACTAAGTAAGGAAAGTGTAGCGATTTTGCTACAGGCTCTAAATGCAAAGGATGAAAGATGTAGCGATTTCGCTACAAGCTTGAAACACTAAGAACAAAAGTGCAGCGATTTCCTAACTGTTTCGAAAGGCAAGGTAAAAAGGTGTAGCGATATCGCTACAGGTTGAAAGTGCATAGTGCGGAGGTGTAGCGATTTCGCTACAGGTTGAAAGTGCATAGTGCGAAGGTGTAGCGATTTCGCTACAGGTTTGAAACACATGTTGGGAAGGTGCGGCGATCTTGCTACGAGTTCAAAGTGCAAAGTGGAAAGGTGTAGCGATATCGCTACACGTCGGAGTTTCACTAGCTAGCAGCAAAGAAAAATGCTAAGGCAACAATGGTGTAGCGATTTCGCTACATGTAAGGTTTTCGCGGCTGCATGGAGTAAAAATTGTACGGAGGCCAGAAGCGTCGCGATTTCGCGACGGCAATGAGGATGACGTCAGCAAGACCAAAAACGTCATGATTTCGTGACATCTTAGAAGATGACGTCAGCAAAACCAAAAAGTGTCACGATTTCGCGACAGGGTGAACGAAAAGCCATTGCAAGCCGAAAACGTCATGATTTCGTGACATCTTTGAAGATGACGTCAGCAAGTCTAAAAAATGTCGCGATATCGCGACAAGTTGCCAGAGAAGCCTCAGGAAGCCGAAAGTGTCGCGATATCGCGACAAAGTTGAGGATGACGTCAACAAAGCGAAAAACGTCGCGATATCGCGACATGTAAGGTTTTCGGGGTTGCTTACAGAAAGGAAGTCTAGGAGAAAGAAAACGTCGCGATATCGCGATAGGTAATGTTTTGGCAGGAAAAAAGTCAAAGATACATGCATTGTGACAAGTGGCAAATAGCGCCAGTTACGATAAACCTAACTGGAGTCAGATCTGCAGTTCCAAGTGACAGGTGGTGAGAATGCATAGGAGAAATTCATGCTTGCAGTTAATCGTAGTTACAAGTGAAAGTAACTAGACAACGAATGTAAGAAAAGAACGCGTTGTAGGGCCGTGTTGGCAAATGGCTAGCAAAGGTGGCAGTTACAAAGAGTTGCCACGGAACTATGCATTGAATGTAGAACGGTTGTTGCAGGGCCGTGATGCTCAAAGTGGCGTAAAGAGCAGTTTTTTAGATAATCTCTGCAAACAAGAAATTCTCTCGATGGTTGTGCTTGACTCACAAGAAAGTAACGGGTAGAATAGAAGGATCGACACCGTTTAGAAAAGAGTGCAAAAGAATTAGAAAGAGCAGTTACGTAGATTTTGGAAGAACAAGATAATAGAGCATCGAAACGCGCAGAAGGGTTGTCAGTATATGCAGAGAAAAATACTGTCAATATGTGCAGAATGTGCAGAGAAGAAGGACTATCAGTATATGCAGAATATGCAGAGAAAAGATGGTCAGAATGTCAGTAAGAAAGCGGCTAAAAGGCGGATCAGGTCAGAGAAGGATTTGACACGTCAATTACAGCCGAGAATGCATGAAAATGTTGGAGGGAAAATTGAGCCGTTTCAAATTGAGCCATTCGAGGAAATCAAGGATATAAGGATCGAACTGGCACAGTTAGAAGGTTACCGCAACTGTGCTGTATTGAATAAATCAAAAGGCAAAGTGTGGTAAGTGTGCTGCATGAAGAACAACAAGAGAACTAAAACCTGTATATTCTTCTTGTAAAATAACAGAGAGGTTTTAGATTTGAAAGGAAGATATTGAGTCTCTAACAAGTCTCTTTATGCTTCTGTGAGATAAAATTGCATGAGCTATAGACCAGTAAGGGTCTTGCAAAAGAGAAGGCATTTTTATGTCCATTTATCTTGCAAAATAGAAATCCAAGTTGGTGCTTGGATAAAGGGGTTGGTGCTCCTTCCAGTGGGTGCTGGTAAACAATTGTAAATATTGAATCCTTGCAAAGACTGGATTTGGATTGAAGTCCAAACAGTCATTATTTGAGGAGTAGCCACATCGGTGAACCTCGTAAAATCTTGTGTTGTGTGATGCTCTTGTGTGATACTTGCATTATCTAGTTTCAAGCTTGCATTATTAATTTTAATAATTGCAGACTCAAGTTTTTAAGTAGTTACACTGATTCACCCCCCCTCTCAGTGTCATTGTGAGAATATCAATTGGTATCAGAGCAAGGCACCTGCACAAGCTTAATCAGCTAAGGTGTTCTTGGGAGATATACAATGGCCGGTGGTGAAGGTTTTTCTTCTAACAAAGCTCCTCTGTTCGATGGAACAAATTATTCTTTCTGGAGGCTCAGGATGCAGACTTATCTATGTGCATTGGGTTATGACATTTGGGAATCTGTTGAAAATGGATACACCACTCCCACTGTTCCTCCAATAGATGCGGCTGAGAAGAAAAAGTTTGAGAACAACTCAAAAGCCAAGAATGCTATTATGTGTGGATTGGTCGACAGTGAGTTGATACGCATCATGAACTGCAAATCTGCTAAAGACATATGGGACAAACTGCAAAGCATTCATGAAGGAGATAGCAAAATCAAGGAAGCTAAGCTGCAAACACATCGTGCCCAGTTTGAAGCATTAAAGATGACCGATGATGAGAACATTGAAGCCTATCTGCTGAGAGTAAATGGAATCATCAATGCAATAAGAGGATTGGGGGAAGAAATGGAAGATGCAGTTGTTGTGAAGAAGGTACTGAGAACTCTCAACAAAAGGTTTGATGCAAAGGTTTCTGCCATAGAAGAAGCAAAAGATTTAAATTTTTTCAGTATGGATGAAATGCATGGTTCTCTAACAGCTTATGAAATGAGGATTGGACAAACTAAGCCCTCTGACAGAGAAGCAGCCTTCCAAGCACAGAAAAATGTAAAATCTAAACAAGAGTCAGAGGAAGAAGAATCTGCAGATGAAAATGAAGCAAACTTTGTTAGGAAATTAGTAAAGGGAAAAGGAAAGTACAGAGGTAAGCTACCGTTCAAGTGCTTTAACTATGGAGGCATTGGGCACTTTGCAGCAAAATGCCCCATGAATGAGAAAAATAGAAGTGATGAAGGGACACATCAAGAAAGAAATGTCTGGAAGAAGAAATCACAGTTTAGAAAAGGAAATTTCAAGAAGAGAAGCTTCTTCTCAAAGAATGTTGACTCTTCTGAAGACAGTTCCTGTGAGGACTCAGAAGAAGAAACTGGTGAAGCCTTGTTCATGGCTTTTGAAGAACAAAGAACTGAAGAAACCCAAGAGTGTGAAGAAAAATTAGAGGATGAGGCTGAGATAGATCTGGAAGGTGAGTTGGTTGCTGCTCTTGAAGAGTTAAGTGCAGAAAGGAGAAGAAATAAAAAGACTTCAAGAAAACTTGAGGATGCTGGGAAATTAATTATAAGTTTGAAAGTACAAACTGAAGAATATAAGAAAAAGTCTAAAGATTTTGAAGCTCAGCTAACCGTGAAAATAAATGAGTGCAACAAGCTAGAAGAAAACATAGTCGGATTAAGGCTGCAGCTAGAAGAAATGAATCGAAACTGAGTTGTCATCATAAATTTGAAGACAGTTCTGCGAAGCTGAACAAAATGTTGAATAATCAAAGGCCCATGGGTATCAAGTTTGGTTTGGGCTTTGATGAAGGAGAATCCTCAATGGACTCAAAGGCTATAACTGTAGAACCAATAAAGAATAAAGACAAGATCAAGGTTGATAAAGATAAACCGTATCAGGCAAAAGAAAACAACAAGTCCAAGTTCGAAAGGAGTGCTACAAATGATGGATTCACCAAAGTCTCTCATCAAAGAAGGAGAAGACCCATGGCTCCTACCTCCACATGGCAACAACCATTTCCCAGGTACACTCGTTCCTTTTCTGGTTATTGTTTTAAGTGCAATGCATATGGTCATAAAATTTCAAGTTGTAGATATAATGTAGAACAAAGAAACTTTACTAGTAGAAATACTTTTTCTCCTTTGATAGATTATGCTGTAGAATGTTATAACTGCCATAACTTCGGCCATATTGCAAGAAATTGTCGTAGCTCTTTTGCAGGAAATAAATATCAGGAAAGAAAATATCACTCAATTGGATCAAAACAGTATGAGAAAATTTCCCAATAAACTGTCACAAGCAAATGAAAGGGAGAAGGTGAAGAAAGTGACCAGATCTCTTGTCAAATCTCAGTGGAAAGAAAAGGGACAACCGAAGAAAGACAAAGAATCCCTGATCGTTCAAACAGACTCTCAAAGCACAGAATAAATCTGCTCCCTGGATTCTAGACAGTGGATGCTCCAGTCATATGACAGGAGACAAACAGAAGTTTGACAACCTACAGACATACGAAGGTGGTTCTGTAAAATTTGGAAACAATGATGGAGCAAAGATAGTGGGTAAAGGATCAGTTAAGTTAAGTGACGGTAAAATCAACTCTAAGGAAGTTCTTTTTGTGGTAGGACTAAAGCATAACTTGTTGAGTGTAAGTCAGATTTGTGACAGAGGTCATGAAGTAATTTTCAAGAAGGAGGGCTGTGAAGTAAGGAAGACAAGAAATGGAAAGTTAATAGCCACTGGACTGAGAACTTCTGGAAATTTGTATACTCTCTCGGAGACTTCAGAAGGAGCTTGCTTGGTTGGTCAAGAAGAAGAAAACTGGCTGTGGCATAAAAGACTCGGTCACATAAGCTTTGATAATCTGATAAAAATCAGCTCGAAAAGAGCAGTAAGAGACATCCCCACAATTAGTAAACCATCAAACAACATTTGTGATTCATGCCAAAAGGGGAAGCAAACCAGATCTACTTTCAAAGCAAAAGAGTATTTCACAAGCAAGCCATTAGAACTGATTCACACTGATTTGTGTGGACCCATGAGGACAGAGAGCATAAATGGATACAAATATTTCATGCTGTGTATAGATGATTTTTCCAGAATGACATGGGTACTCTTTCTGAAACAGAAATCAGAAGCCTTTGAGATGTTTAAAACCTTCAAAAATCTTGTTGAGAATCAATCTGGAAAAAGAATTAAATGTTTGAGATCTGATAGAGGAGGAGAGTTTATTTCAGAAGAGTTTGCAGAATTCTATGAAAAACATGGAATAAGAAGACAGTTTTCAGCAGCAAGAACACCTCAGCAGAATGGAGTAGTTGAAAGAAAGAACAGGACTGTGCAAGAAATGGCAAGAACCATGTTAACAGAGAGCAAAATTGCTGACAGGTTCTGGAAAGAGGCAGTTCACACTGCAGTCTACATTCAGAATAGATGTATGTTGAGGCCGCATGAAAGCAAAACACCTTATGAACTGTGGTTTGGCAAAAAGGCTACAGCAAAATACTTCAAAGTGTTCGGCAGCAAGTGTTACATTAAAAGAACTGAAAGCAATCTTGGCAAGTTTGAAGATAGAGCTGATGAAGGTATATTTCTTGGTTACTCAACAAAAAGCAAAGCCTATACATGCTACAACAAAAGACTTAAGAAAATAGTGGAGAGTGCAGATGTGAAGGTTGATGAAGGCAGAAAACAAGAAACCACCAAAAGTGAAAATTACCCAACCTATGAAGAATTTATTGAAGAAGATGAAGATCAAGAAAAAGAAGAGAGACAAAAATCAGATTCAGAGGACTTAGAAAGAGATGAAAATAGAAAATACAGAACAGGCAGTTGGCAGAAAAATCATCCCAAAGAGCAGATTATTGGGGACCCTACAGTTGGCATTCAGACAAGAAGAAGAGTAGTAAATAACTATTCTCTGTTATCCAGTATTGAGCCCAAGAATATTATTGAAGCAAGCACGGATGAAAGCTGGATGGAAGCAGTAAATGAAGAACTAGATCAAATTGAGAAAAACAAAACCTGGGAATTAGTACCAAGGCCTGAAAATAAAAACATAATTGGTACTAAATGGATATTTAGAAACAAACTGAATGAAGATGGACAGGTTGTAAGGAATAAAGCAAGATTAGTCTATAAGGGATATGCCCAAGTTGAGGGGATTGATTTTGAAGAGACTTTTGCACCCGTGGCCAGACTTGAAGCAATAAGACTATTTTTGGCTTTAGTTGTTCATAAGAATTTCAAGGTTTATCAGATGGATGTAAAATCAGCATTTCTGAATGGAAATCTTGAAGAAGAAGTATATATTGAACAGCCTGATGGTTTTCAACTTTGTGATAATCCTAACTTTGTTTGCAAGTTGAAGAAAGCATTGTATGGCTTGAAACAAGCACCTAGAGCTTGGTATGCAAGATTGGATAGCTATCTCACTAAGCAAGGATTCAAGAAAGGTATGGTAGATAGCAATTTATATGTGAAAACTGAAAATGGCAATTTCATTGTCCTAGTTGTTTATGTAGATGATATAATTTTTGGGAGTAGCAATGATGAATCATGCAAAGACATAGCAAACAAAATGCAGAAAGAGTTTGAAATGTCTATGATAGGTGAACTTTCATATTTCCTTGGATTACAAGTTAATCAAACCGAAAAGGGGATTTTCATTTCTCAAATTAAATATGTGAAAGAAATGCTGAAAAAGTTCACTATGGAAGATAGTAAGCCAGTGAGCACCCCCATGACAACAAGCCGCAAGTTGAGCAAGGATGATAAATCTCTGGATGTTGATCAAACAATGTACGAGATCAATGATTGGGAGCTTGCTGTATTTGACAGCAACCAGACCGGATATCTTACAAGCTGTTTGCATGGTTGCAAGATTTCAGGCTAGTCCAAAAGAGACTCATGTAACAGCTGTGAAAAGGATCTTTAGGTACCTCAAGGGTACTATGGAGTATGGGCTGTGGTATCCAAAAGGAAAAGACTTCACTCTCTTTGCATATTCTGATGCAGATTGGGCAGGATGCATTGATGACAAAAAAAGTACAAGTGGAGGAGCATTTTTCCTTGGAGATAAATTGGTAGCATGGCACAGTAAGAAGCAAGAATCAGTCTCTCTATCCACAGCCGAGGCAGAATACATTGCAGCAACAACATGCTGCACACAAATACTATGGATGAGACAAACATTGAAAGATCTAGGTATTCACTTCAATGAGCCCATTTCAGTCAAATGTGACAACACTAGTGCAATCAACATTTCAAAGAATCCGGTAATGCATTCCCGCACCAAACATATTGCAATCCGGTATCACTTCTTGAAGGATAAGGTTGCAGAAGGAGAAGTCAGATTAGAGTTTGTTCCCACTACAGAGCAAGTAGCAGACATATTCACCAAACCCTTGCCAAAGGAAGTATTTGAATACCTTCGGAAGAAGTTGGGAGTAGTCACACTTCCCAAGCACTGACTAGCTATGGGAAATACATTCTCAGGGGGAGCATTCAAATTATTTATGCCTGAGAATGGTGTGCATAGACTCAGGGGGAGTCTGCAGCAGCCCTTTGGCATTATTGGCAAAGGGGGAGAAGAATTTGAGCAAGGCTACAAAGTGTTGCCAACAATTCCAAAGGGGGAGATTGTTGAGCAAGGTGCAGAGAAAGCAGTGCAAAAGGATTGTAATTGTTGTCAACACAGACAGAGTGATGCAGTTGAAGCAGTTCAGAGGTCAGTCAGATCAAGTGCAAAAAATCTCAAGAAAAACAGAGGGGACCCAGATCCAGAAATTTGCAGAAAAAGACAAGGAAGAAAACTGTCGCGATATCGCGACATGGTTTCTGTCGCGATTTCGCGACAAAGGAGGAGAGAGAAATGCAAGAAAAAATATCACGATTTCATGACATATCGAAGGAGAGAGAAAGCATGCCAAAATGTCACGATTTCGTGACATTATGTTTTCCTGAGGAGAGAGAAAATGTGTCGCGATTTCGCGACAAAAAGTAGGAGAGAGAAATTGCAAGCCAAATTGTCACGATTTCGCGACATGTCTGAGGAGAGAGAAGATGCAAGTAAGATTGTCACGATTTCGTGATATGCTGGAAGAAAAGGCACTAACTAAGAAAAGTGTAGCGATTTCGCTACATGTTGCAATTTCGCTGGTGAAAGCGAAGAAAAGGCACTAAGTAAGGAAAGTGTAGCGATTTTGCTACAGGCTCTAAATGCAAAGGATGAAAGATGTAGCGATTTCGCTACAAGCTTGAAACACTAAGAACAAAAGTGCAGCGATTTCCTAACTGTTTCGAAAGGCAAGGTAAAAAGGTGTAGCGATATCGCTACAGGTTGAAAGTGCATAGTGCGGAGGTGTAGCGATTTCGCTACAGGTTGAAAGTGCATAGTGCGAAGGTGTAGCGATTTCGCTACAGGTTTGAAACACATGTTGGGAAGGTGCAGCGATCTTGCTACGAGTTCAAAGTGCAAAGTGGAAAGGTGTAGCGATATCGCTACACGTCGGAGTTTCACTAGCTAGCAGCAAAGAAAAATGCTAAGGCAACAATGGTGTAGCGATTTCGCTACATGTAAGGTTTTCGCGGCTGCATGGAGTAAAAATTGTACGGAGGCCAGAAGCGTCGCGATTTCGTGACGGCAATGAGGATGACGTCAGCAAGACCAAAAACGTCATGATTTCACGACATCTTAGAAGATGACGTCAGCAAAACCAAAAAGTGTCACGATTTCGCGACAGGGTGAACGAAAAGCCATTGCAAGCCGAAACGTCGCGATTTCGTGACATCTTTGAGGATGACGTCAGCAAGTCTAAAAATGTCGCGATATCGCGACAAGTTGCCAGAGAAGCCTCAGGAAGCCGAAAGTGTCGCGATATCGCGACAAAGTTGAGGATGACGTCAGCAAAGCGGAAAACGTCGCGATATCACGACATGTAAGGTTTTCGAGGTTGCTTACAGAAAGGAAGTCTAGGAGAAAGAAAACGTCGCGATATCACGACAGGTAATGTTTTGGCGGGAAAAAGTCAAAGATACATGCATTGTGACAAGTGGCAAATAGCGCCAGTTACGATAAACCTAACTGGAGTCAGATCTGCAGTTCCAAGTGACAGGTGGTGAGAATGCATAGGAGAAATTCATGTTGCAGTTAACTGTAGTTACAAGTGAAAGTGACTAGACAGCGAATGTAAGAAAAGAACGGTGTTGAGGGTCATGGGACAGTTACAAAGAGTAGCCACGAAACTAAGCATTGAATGTAGAACGGCTGTTGCAGGGCCGTGATGCTGTAAGCTGGCGTAAAGAGCAGTTTTTTAGATAATCTCTGCAAACAAGAAATTCTCTCGATGGTTGTGCTTGACTCACAAGAAAGTAACGGGTAGAATAGAAGGATCGACACCGTTTAGAAAAGAGTGCAAAAGAATTAGAAAGAGCAATTACGTAGATTTTGGAAGAACAAGATAATAGAGCATCGAAACGCACGTGAAGGGTTGTCGGTATATGCGAGAAATCTACCGTCAATATGTGCGAAATGTGCAGAGAAGAAGGATCGTCGATATATGCAGAATATGCGAGAGAAAAGATGGTCAGAATGTCAATAAGAAAGCGGCTAAAAGGCGGATCAGGTCAGAGAAGGATTTGACACGTCGATTGTAGCCGAAAGTGCATGAAAATGTTGGAGGGAAAATTGAGCCGTTTCAAATTGAGCCATTCGAGGAAATCAAGGATATAAGGATCGAAGCGGCACAGTTAGAAGGTTACCGCAACTGTGTTGTATTGAATAAATCAAAAGGCAAAGTGTGGTAAGTGTGCTGCATGAAGAACAACAAGAGAACTAAAACCTGTATATTCTTCTTGTAAAATAACAGAGAGGTTTTAGATTTGAAAGGAAGATATTGAGTCTCTAACAAGTCTCTTTATGCTTCTGTGAGATAAAATTGCATGAGCTATAGACCAGTAAGGGTCTTGCAAAAGAGAAGGCATTTTTATGTCCATTTATCTTGCAAAATAGAAATCCAAGTTGGTGCTTGGATAAAGGGGTTGGTGCTCCTATCTGTTGTAGCAGATAAATCAGGGGTTGGTGCTCCTTCCAGTGGGTGCTGGTAAACAATTGTAAATATTGAATCCTTGCAAAGACTGGATTTGGATTGGAGTCCAAACAGTCATTATTTGAGGAGTAGCCACATCGGTGAACCTCGTAAAATCTTGTGTTGTGTGATGCTTTTGTGTGATACTTGCATTATCTAGTTTCAAGCTTGCATTATTAGTTTTAAAAGTTGCAGATTTAAGTTTTTAAGTAGTTACACTGATTCACCCCCCCTCTCAGTGTCATTGTGAGAATATCAATTGGTATCAGTAGTTAGAGGTATTTGTGTCTAGGATTGTTGTGATTGAACTTATTTTCTTATTTTTACTACTATCATGCAAACCATGTGATCATATAGAGGTAGCACAACATGATAGGAAACTTGATTTGTTGTTTTTTTCTCATGGTTGGGTAGAGGATTTTGAAATATCTCCATATTTTTTTTGGTGGATGGAGAAGGTTGGGAATCACCTATAGCAAGGTGACCCTCATCTATTAAGTCTTGGACTACATGCTTAAACCTCTTATATTGATTTGTAAGACGTCCATCAACTTTATGATAGTCATAATATTGGTCTAATTTATACTAGGTTGTATCGAGTTGTCTTATGTTGGTCATATCGATCATGTTAGCTTATAAGAGTTGTGTAAGTATGGAAAATAAAGTTTGGCTGAGTCTTGTGAATCTCCTTGGTGAAGTTCTCTAAGGTTTATTAAGTATAAACTTTTATAGGGTTCTTGCTATGTTGACATTGTTGGTCTATCTATTGTCAGTGACCCCATCACCTACTACATGTGTGTTCTTATATTGAGGTTTCATCATACTTTCTTCTTTTTTCTAATTTTGACTTGACCCCTTCTAATATTTCAACTCTTCTAGATAAGTATATTGCTTGGTCAAAAACAATGATAGTTGCCATCTCTAATTTGTATGAGAGTTGTTCTTGTAATTTGTTAATAAAAATTTCTAACATATCTCAAGGAGGTGGGGTATACTATAATCTTGCAAGAAACCCTCTCCATTGTGAAAAAATTATAAAAATATCTCATTCTTAAATTGTTTAAGGAGGTAAATATATTGGAGGGTCACTGTATTTTTGATATATGCTCCAAACTATTGGATAAACATTTTAGTTGTTTCCTCCAAATTCCTTAAAGAGTGGAAGGGTAATTGATAGTACCACTCTAAATTTATTCCTCCAATACTTTTAGGGAGTTTTCATACTAATAACTTGTCATCATATATAATGTCATGATAGGTCGTTCTAAACATCCTTAAATGCTCAATTAGGTCCTTTGTTCCCTTGTAGATTGGAAAAATTAGTGTAGAAAATTTCTTGGGGTATGGCTAAGTAGCTACTACAAGATCTAAGGGATGGTTGTACATTTCCCTATAAGATTAAGTAAATCTAGGTTCTTTTAAGGTGCCCATTATTAGAGCAATTTTCTTTACTATAGATATCAAATTTTGAATTTTAGGATTGTAATTGTGCAACACTAAATGGGGTTCAATTGGAATGTTCACTCTATAATTCCCTAAAGGTGGGTTATAATTATTTGCATAGGTTTTTGTAATTGTACTTGGTTTATGTTTGAGGTATTCAAACTATTATGGTATGGATTATTGGAACAACTCCAAAATCTAACCAACCTAAGAGAGATTTGTTTTTTGAACTTAATAAGGTTCATAGGAGTATCCATGGAATACATATATTGACTAAACTTAATAAAATTTTGTGTCTAAGATGCTACAAATATCACTTAAGTGCTACGAAATCATGACACTCTTGTCTCTCTGCCTACTTGCCCCTTTTGAGTCATGAAAATGCAACATGTCATGATATCACGACACTTTTGTTTCTCTGCCTGCCTACCCTTTTTGAGTCATGAAAATGCAACATGTCACGATATCACGACACTTTTTCTTTGCTTTGGACCATGAAAATGCAACATGTCATGATATCACGACACTTTTTCCTCCTTGCTCTTTCTCTTTGCTTTGGACCGCAAAAATGCAATATGTCGCGATATTGTGACATTTTTTCCTTCTCTTTTGGCCATGAAAATGCAACATGTCGTGATATCGTGACACTTTTTCTTTATTGTTATTTATCTTCTCTTTTGGCCATGAAAATGCAACATGTCGGAATATCGTGACACTTTTTCTTTCTTGTCTTTCTCTTCTCTTTTGGCTGCAAAAAAGAAACATGTCGCGATATCATGACACTTTTTCTTTATTGTTCTTTCTCTTCTCTTTTGTCCATGAAAATGCAACATGTTGTGATATCGCGACACTTTTTCTTTCTTGCTTTTTATCTTCTCTTTTGGCCATGAAAATGCAACATGTCGTGATATCACGACACTTTATCTTTCTTGTATTTCTCTTATCTTTTGGCCGTAAAAATGCAACATGTCGCGATATCACGACACTTTTTCTTTCTTCTCTTTCTCTTCTCTTTTGGTTGCAAAAATGCAACATGTCACGATATCGCGACACTTTTTCTTTCTTGTATTTCTTTTCTCTTTTGGCCATGAAAATGCAACATGTCAGGATATCGTGACACTTTCTTTCTTGTTTTTTCTCTTCTCTTTTGGCCGTGAAACTACAACATGTCACGATATCGCGACACTTTTTCTTTCTTGCTTTTTCTCTTTGCTTTGGACCATGAAAATGCAACATGTCACGATATTGTGACACTTTTTTCTCCTTGCGGTGTTTTGCTTTTTCTTTGATCTTTAGCATATGGGCCACTTCGGTCTTCTTGGAAAATAGGTAAAAAGGTGGGTCCCCAATTTTGGGGTACATTGTGGAGCAGCCACAGCAAATGGCGACTCTGCTGGGAAATGCTTCTGAGCATTTCGATGAGAACCCAACCTGAACACCTTCAAAAATCAAACATAAGCATCAAAAAATATCCCAAGAATGAAACTAAATGAGAGATACATGAAGCATTAGAATTATTAAGCATCATCTTGGTGTGTGCAATGTGCTTCATTCCCTATAATTTGAAATTGATCAAAATTCCATCATATTTTTCACTTATAATCTATGCATATGAGAAGTTATGGATGATTCCTGTAGGATTTAATGTATGGTGAAGGTGCTAGAGATATAACAACCTACTTTGCAAAGGCTCCAACTTTCTAGTTTCATGAACAACCATATTAAAAATGTCAAATCCTCTTAGGACCAAATATGTGCATACTGGATTAATTTACTAGATCTCCATGTGCAAGTGTAAGTGAAATCAGATCTTTGGGAAATAGGATTCCCAACCTAAGCGAGATGGGAATTTAACCCTATCCTTACTAGTCTGATCTGGAGTTCATTACCTCATCTTGAACAAAATGATTTAATTTGTTATGGATGAGACTATCAGGCTAGCCTATCCGTTTGAGTAGTCAGTGGTCTTGCTTTTAGACAAAACATGTTGCCACGCATGAGCATACTCCACTACCAGTTAGGCATCTATAGCCCCAGTGGAAATCAACCCCATAATCCAGGATTTGCTTTACTTTTGATTTCTTGAACCTTGGGGATGACTACCCATCCTTGCAAGGGACATGTAGTATGATCCTTCCAATCCAATATCAATGATGCAATAAAAGTAGAATGAAACATATTCGCTTTGGAATTTCAAGTTCTTGATTGGGAAAAATAGAAGCTTTGGGGAATCGGATTCTCAACCTAAGCGAGATGATAATTATACCCTATCCTTACTACTCCATGAATTTCAAATCAGAGCTTTGGGGAATTGGATCCTCAACCTAAGTTCGATGAGGATTTAACCCTATCCTTACTACTCTAATTTTAGGCTTTAAGCATTATGGGAGTGGTAAAAACCACTATTTTAAGTATTATGTTGCATGATAGGATAGACACGAAATACTCCTTTCGCCTCACCTTTTCTTCCAAGTATGGTTTTGACCATTTTGCTCAAGATCCTCTTTAATGTGTAGAACGTGCTTGGTTCAAGATAGTTCGGGTATCAGTTCCCAAACTTAGAATCTTTTTAATATACATTATATAATAACCCTAAGAGGATTCAACACTTTTTCAATGATTGTACTTGAAATGTAGATGCAACTGAGATGAAACGTATATGCAATGTGGAATGTAACATGAGATATGGATGAATGCATTGCTTTTTTTTTTGAAATGTAGATGGAGTATTCCACCTACTTTGCCATAATTTGTAAAACAGACAACTTCATGCATCACAAGTTCTAAACGATATTATTTAATGTTTCTGTGATACTCGTGGACCTTTCTGCAATACAATTCTGATGTTTCATATTCTCTTAGTCTTAGTCAGCATTCATAAGGACATAAGTTGACATCTCGTTTTTTTTTTAAGAAGAACCAAAAAGTGTCCAGAGGACCAACATACAAAACTTAAAACCAAATCCAAAAAGCAATCCCAAAAAAAAAACTTGAAAACACAAACCAAAACCAAAAACCAAAATCTATATACAAATGTACAATATAATACAAGATGGTGCAAAGTTTGGATTATCATTTTCCCAGATCCCAAACCTGATTAGAATTATTTAAAAGACATATGACCTTAAACGCATACCAAGTTTTCTAGGCATCCAAAAAAAACAAGATCAAACCAAACAAAGACACAAACTTCCACTTGCCCCTTTCACCATACCAATTTGATTTAGTTTCATTAATAATCCTATGGTGGAGTTTCAAGTTTTCAAATTTTATTAGAAAATGATTGATATTCAACTCTTTTATGTCTATTCTTTAAGATGTCCATTCCGCACTTTGATTCATGGTGTAGAAATAAGCTTTCATTTTCATTCAATAAAGCCATGAAATTAATAATATTTGAATAAAACCCTTCATTAGGCAAACCTTCATTCAAATTTTGCATGGTAAAACCAAAAAGGTGAGATTTTACCTTTGGCATGTTTTCATTTGACCTTACTTGAAGAGAATTTGAAAATTCCTCTTTTCTCTCATGACATTCATCATCATGTAGCACTTGTTCTTTCTCCATGACTTGTTTATCAAAGGCACCAAACTTAGGTACCCAATTGAAAATATGTCCATCCCTTTCAAACCATAAGTCTTGTCTATATAGGGGTGGGTTAACTAACACATTTCCATGATTGATCACTTGGGTTGTTTTGGGTAACTTGAGATTTTTGATTGGATCATCAATGATATCAAACCCAAATGATTTAGGTTTTATAATTTTCTCATTTTGAAATGGCATAATCATTGTAGCACAAGTAAGTGGATAAAGATTTTCAATTTCTTTTCCTTCAAAGGAATCTAAAGCAAGTGACTCTCTTTCTTGATTCATGGTTGTAGAATCCTTATCATGTTTCAAAATTTGATGAGATTAGAATTTCTCTTCCAAAACTTTCTCAAATTGTATAGGATTTATAGTATCCTCATGTGAGGAAGTAATTGAGTTATCCTGCATATTAATTGACACAACAAGTTTGTTAGAAGATTCAAATTGATAATATTCTTCCCATTTCTTCCACGAATCATAGTAATCATCTTCCAAGTTCAAGTTGTGACATTCAAGTACTTCTTCATCTTCTGATTCATCAACATGTTTCTCATCCAATTCATCCTCACCTTCCTTAGATGGTTCAGTTATTTCCAAAAGTGGGTTATCTCTTGAATTCAAATTGGTAAGGCTATCATAATCCAAATTTTTAACCCATGATTCAATTTTATCACAATTTGGAAGGTGTGGATCCTCTTGGTCATCACTTTCGAGAGCATCATCCATAGTGTCTTTCGAGAACAAGTGGTGAAATTCAATTATGTCTTCAACTTCATTTGTTGATTTTATTTCAGATTCATTTTTAGCCACTTGTGATGACTTAGGATATTCTACAATGGGATCAATTTTTGAATTCCGTGTCATATGGCTGCTCCAATACTTTGCAATTAATCTGACCAAATCATATCCACATAAGTTTGTTCATCCAAATCCTCCTTTTTGGGTAATGATTATGGATATTTATTTTCCGAAACAAGATGGTGATCATTTGATTCCAACTTCTTGTTACCCATCCATAGGATTTCTTCTCCAAAAACTTCATGCTTTTCAAGACTTTTTGAATAGGTATTTAATTCAATGTGAGTCACATCAAAATATCTTGTATCGCTTGAAGAAGCATAACATGAAACATTATTAAGATCGACATTGTGAATTTTCTTCCTAGGATGATTTAGATGCATACATTGACGTGCTCATTTTTGTGGTGGAACATGCCTACATACCCTCTTAACCACTTTATTTTGATCTTTTACTTTTGATATGAACTCTTTGGGTTGAGTGGTAGAAGTAGCAGTATTAGTTGGGTTGATACCCACGGACAAAGCTTGAACATTTGTTGCAATGGTTCCATGGGTGACCACATGATTCTCTAATTGAGGCATAGTTGTATGTATGGAAGTGCTTGTATAAGCACATGTGGGAGCATAATTTGGTATGGTAGGATAAAGTTGATTGTAGAGAAAAATATTTGATATCTAATTTTGTTGTACCCATGCTTGATTTACCATCGAGGTTTGATTGCTATCCCCTAGTTGTCCTACCATAGTTGATTGCTCCATTCCATAACCTTGTGGCCTCAATTGTTGATCTACAATCATAGCTTCGGTGTATGCCGATGCAAGATCAGTAACCAAGGGATTCATCCTAACAAATATGGCACACCATGGATCCAGTGCTTGAAAGTATATTTGAAGAGCACCACTTTCCTCAATAGTATAGGGATAAATTAATCTCTCATAAAGCTTTCGAAACTTCATGTTGAAACTTCTCACTAGCTCATTAGGTTCTCTTTTGCAAGAAGTAAATTGTTGATATATCGTGAGAGGATCAATGAGCAACCTAAATTGATTGATAAAACCATATTTCAATTGAGTCCAAGATGTAATAGAACCAGTGGGTAAATTGATGTACCAATCATATGCCACCTCATCTAGGGTTCTCGAAAACATTCTACATGCCACATCCTCATGTTCGACATTCCATCTAACTAGGATATCCACATAGGCTTGAATATGTTCCTCGGATAATGTTGGACCATTGTGTTTAAATTTGGGCAAATATTTTTCTACGTTCTTGGGTAAATCATGAGAATCTCCACTAATGTTCAAAGGATTAACATGTATCCCATACCACATTCCTACAGTTGTATCCATTAACGAAACTCAAATAATGACTTCAAAACCAATTTTTTAGTCATGAAAAAAGGAAGGAACCATGACAAAGCAATATTCTAAAAATGTAAACTAGTTTCCGATTCACCAAATCGCATATGCGCAAGTGAAGAGCATACTTCTAGTTTTGTAGGATTTATGGTTCACAAGATCGCATTACATGCAAGTGAAGAGCATAATACCGACAACAAATACATTTTAGACAAAATAATTCCTTATAAATAAGCATGAAATGACTAGCAAATATCAAACATGTAATGTATGAATAATCATGTTAGCATCAACCAAGAAATGTATCCATTAAAATCAAATGAAAGTAATTGCATGGAGACAACCTCTTTAGTCAAGACCAAAAATTTTCAAAATCAAATCAAAACACATTATTCTTGTATGAACAATCAAAAGTGTTAGAACAATGCATAGCAATTCATGTCCTCCTTTTAACACTACAAGGTTGTATTGTTAAAATAGGGCTAAATATAATAATCAATAGGGCATGAAATATTCAAAATTTAAATCCCTATAGCATTTAAATCACACTGAAATAAACCAACTCGGGCCCTCCTTCTAGCACCAAAATGTTGAGTGGTTTTTTCACCCAATTGTGAAAGTACACTCTCCCTTAGGATTTGGACTCAAAATCCCCTCTTGCAAAGAAGTTAAACAAACAACTTCTCCAAGGTCTCTGCTATATTAGCATTTGCATATGTGTATTAGTAATATCAAATAAAGATATTCAATTTAAATGCTTGGAACACCTTAGTGATTGCAAGTAACTGTAAACAAGGGGTAATGTTGGTTTATTTTACCATGAAACTTTAGTGATTTTTAATTGAACCAAAATAAAGCAAATGTGAGTTGGCCCTCATATGACCACGATATAGTGCCTTAATTCCTTTTATCTTGAGTGTTTTAAAATAGATTTTATCTTGCATTAAATCCTCAATGATGAATAGGGTCTTCAAATGTAGCTTCAAAATGTCACTTTAACTTATCCCTCTTAAATGAAATCAAATTTTCATTAAGATGAACAATTAAGTTCTTTGAAGAAATGACCTTCAATGTAATACTCAAATTACCCCTCTTTCATAAAATTAGAATTTTTATGAAGAGAGGGCAATTTTAGGCTCAAAAAATGGAAATTTGTGAAGTGCCATAAAACATAACTCCTTCAATGAAATTAGAATTTTCATGAAGGGAATGTTATCATAGTCTCATGAATGAAACATGAAACTAAAAAAATGAAATTCGGCCCACAAATGGAAATTTTCTATTTTCGGATTTTTTGAAATCTGTAATAAAACAGTAACTTTGATAAATTTTATTAAAAAATACTAAACAACTCCGAAAATGAAATTTCAAAGTGCGTATTAGAAGTATGAAGCATAACCTATGAAATAGTGAAAATATTTTTGGATTTTGACATTTTTTAAATGTTTATTTTAATGCCTGAAAATTAAAATAAAAGTTAAATTTTTTGGAAAATAAAATGCAGAAAAAGTTGAAAGAAAATGCAGAAAACTAAAAGTTAAAATGCATTCAGTATGATGCTATCCTATTTTGACAAAACCGAAGATGTGAGGTTTTCATGCATGCAACCTAACCTATTGGACTTGCAAAACAAGCACAATCTGGATAAGCTAAGTGCTAGCTCCTAGGGTTTTAAATGAGGTTTTCAGATTTAAAAATTCGCATGAAGCAACCAAAAAATTTGCATAAACTCCATTTACAAGCCTAAAATCTGAAAAGGGGAAAAGATAAACATTTAATCTTGCATGCAAAAAATGGCTCCTCCTTTCTTGTCCATAAGATGCAACTTTCTGAAATTTTATGTATTAAAAATTTGTCATTTTACAATAACAAAAATTTTTGGTTTTCCCAAACCAGTCCATGGAAGAAAAACAACCCAAACAGGTCCAGAATGGCCCTCTTGCCTTCAAATCTGCAACTCTGCTCGTAGTAGTTTCCAACCCCTCAAAAAATCCTTTCCTAGCATATTTAAAACTTTCAGGAAGCTTTTCGTTTCACCTTCCATGACTATTTGTTTTCTCCTTCCCTTGTGTATTCATGTGTTTTGTTTTCCAAAAATGCTTTTCATTTCTATTTTGTGGCCCTTCGTTTCCTTTTCTCCACATGGGCATGCATCTGCTTCCTTCCATGTGTAATGACCATCTTAAATGATTTCAAATAATTAAAGATTCATTATGTAACATTTTGTCTTATTCATTGAATTTTGTCCTTATGTGACAAATTACCTTATTCAACCTTCGATTTATTCTTTATAGGTCCACGTCACTATGCAGTATTTAGTTACACTATCCTGGTGTTCATCACTAATATCATATGCACTTTCCACTACTCTGTTCCCTTGGAAAAAATTGGACATGTCGTGAAATCACGACACTCTTGTCTCTCTACCTGCCTGCCCCTTTTGAGTCGCAAAAATGCAACATGTCGCGATATCACGACACTTTTATTTCTCTGCTTGCCTACCCTTTTTGAGTCGCAAAAATGCAACATGTCATGATATCGCAACACTTTTTCTTTGCTTTGGACCGCAAAAATACAACATGTCGCGATATCGTGACACTTTTTCCTCCTTGCTCTTTCTCTTTGCTTTGGACCGCGAAAATGTAACATGTCATGATATCGTGACACTTTTTCCTTCTCTTTTGGCCACAAAAATGCAACATGTCGTGATATCGCGACACTTTTTCTTTATTGTTCTTTCTCTTCTATTTTGGCCACAAAAATGCAACATGTCGCGATATCGTGACACTTTTTCTTTCTTGTCTTTCTCTTCTCTTTTGGTCGTGAAAATACAACATGTCGCGATATCGCGACATTTTTTCTTTCTTGTCTTTCTTTTCTCTTTTGGCCACGAAAATGCAACATGTCGCGATATCGCGACACTTTTTCTTTCTTACTTTTTCTCTTCTCTTTTGGTCGTGAAACTGCAACATGTCGCGATATCGTGACACTTTTTCTTTCTTGCTTTTTCTATTTACTTTGGACTGTGAAAATGCAAGATGTCGTGATATTTCGACACTTTTTTCTCCTTGCGGTGTTTTGCTTTTTTTTTATCTTTAGCATATGGGCCACTTCGGTCTTCTTGGAACATATGTAAAAAGGTGGATCCCCAATTTTGGGGTACGTTGTAGAGTAGCCACAACAATAGGATAGGCCAAGATCCTCTAGGTAACTAGGGTTTACCCCATATACCTCTATGGCATAGAGGACACATTTTAAAAGGTCTCTCCATTTTTTTGATATTATAAATACAAATATCTTGACCTTAGCATTAGCATTATTCCTTCTTGGTATTTAGATAAGGGGATGCCAATTCCTTCTTTTAGCCATAATGTTGGATCTATTATATGTAATATATTAGTCTAGTTTAACAAAATCTCTATGGTAATCCCTTAAATTTCAACCTTGTCTTCCCCATATCCATGATAGGGATCTAAGCAACAATCACTCCACATGATTGTCTTCTCATAGACATAAGAACTAGATGTTGCTACCACACAACAACCCAAGTTAAAAAGGAGAGTTTTAGACAAGGTTACCTTTAGAACCCATCCCAAAAGAAACCCCTAAGCCCAAAAATAATTCTCTTTCTCTCTCTCTTTTACAACTAAAATAAGAGCAACTTTTGGAATAGAAGCATACATCATATATTATCTTAAGCTTACAAATAAATCTATTAAAACCTTTAGATCAAAAAATTACCATGGATAAAATAAAAAAATCAATAATCATCATGGCATCATGATAAAAATCCAAGTAAAGGTTTATATTTAAAAAAAATAAGTCCTTAAAGTCTATTATAATAAATCCCCTTTCATCAAGAGTTATTTTCAAACTAATTTTTCACATTGACACATAAAGCAAAAAGGAATTCCATCATCTCAATCTTCTATCTTCTTTCTCTAGCCTCCATGGTGAGTTTTTAGGAGAAAGGGATCATAAAAACTCATATGCAAGTATAAATGCATTTTTATATGATTCATGCATAAAATACACAAGCAAAATAAGCCCATACTTCTTTTAAAATATTCTACGCAAATATTTTTTCCATCATAGCACAACCATGCATTTCTATAAGATTCATTTCACTATAGCAACACATGCATAAGAAGACCACACTTCTTTCCAAAAATATTTTCCACAAATATTTTCTATTTTTATTCTACTCAAGCATTTTTTCTCTCTATCAACAAAGGAACAAAACTTGAATCCATCACCAGTTCTAAAATACCTCTTAGATTTAAGACCAAAATATTGGAATATTAACAACATTGGATGAACCCAAGAATATAAGAGTAGATAGATTAATAATTTGATCTAATATTATTTCCAAAATACAACCCATCCTTAGTTAATCAATTTATTATCTACCAAAATCCTAAATCTCTTAATCAATCAATTAATTACTATGAACTTAATAATTTAGTCCATCCTTAGTTAATCAATCTATTTGATTTAACATGATTAGGTTAGACTAACTTCAAATTGATCAAACATTTTGATTAATGTGATCTATCATTAGGTTATTCTATCATAAATTAATAAATATATTTTATTAATTAAAACTAACATTAGATTAGTCCATCATTAATCAATCCATTTGATTAATTAAAACTAACACTAGATTAGTCTAGCATTAATTAATCAGTTCATTTGATTAATTAAATCTAAAATTAGATTATTTTATCACATTAATCATTTATTAGATTAATTCACAACAAATATTAGATTAAACTAGATTTAATCATTCATTTGATAAACTAGAAACTAACAATTAGAAAAAGCTTAACACAAAGCTAAAACTAGCTCTAATAATTCATTTTATTAAATAAAAATATAAAATTAGAAAAATATTAACAAAAAGCTCATAATAGATTAAACTAGATTTAATCATTCATTTGATTCAATCAAATCTAACATTAGAAAAAGCTTAATACAAAGATAATAATAGATTAAACTAGATTTAATCATTCATTTGATTCAATCAAAAACTAACCTTAGCAACACTAAGGTCAAGATCCAAACTAAACAAAGTAAATTAAGGCATCTATCCACTTGAACTTAAAAGCATTCTAAAATTAAATCATTTTAATCTACCAAAACAAACACAACTAATCATGCACTAGGAGGGAAAATTAAGGGTAAAGTACAACTTAGGGAAGGATACAAACATCTAATCTTGAGCTACATAAAGGTAAGCTCATAGGGTTACCATATCTACAATAGTCCTATTGTGGCTGATCCACAACACACCCCAAAATTGGGGATCCACCTTTTTTGCATGCTTTCAAAGAAGACCGCAGTGGCCCAGATGCTAAAAAAATTCAAAAGAAGAGCAAAATACAGCATAAGAAAAAAGTTTCATGATATCGCGACGTGTTGCTTTGTTGCTGCTAAGAAAAAGAAAGTGTCGCGATATCGTGACGTGTTGCTATGTTGCTGCTAAGAAAAAGAAAGTGTCGCAATATCGCGACAGGTCACGTTTTTGCGGTTCATAGAGGAGAGAGAAAGCAAACTAGAAAAATGTCATGATATCGCGACATGTTATGAAATCATGGTCAAAGCGGTCAAACAGAACAAGATGCCAGAAATGTCGTGATATTGCGACGTGTTTCATTATTGCGATGCAAGACAAAGAACTAAGTGAAGACTCAAATTTGTCGCGATATCGTGACCTGTTGTGTTTTCGTGATATTCGATGGGTAAGAGAGCCAAGTACAAAAATTATCGTGATTTCGTGACATGTCATGTTTTCGCGACTTGTCATGAAATCGTGGTTAAAGTAGGTAGGAAGAAGTGTTGACCGAAAATTGTCGTGATATCGCGACGTGTCGTGAAATCGCGGGTCAAATAGGAGAGAGAAGACAATAAAAAAATGATGCGATATCGCGACATGTCACAAAATCGTGGTCAAACTAGTCAAATAGGGCAAGGCACTAAAGTTGTCACGATATAGCAACATGTCATGTTTTTGTGATCTTAATACGAGATGAAGGGCAAATATAAAAAACATCGTGATATCGTGACATGTCTGGTTTTTGCGATAGGAAAGGGAGGAAGGAACAAATGAAAGAAAGTGTCACGAAATTGCGACAGGTTACGTTTTCACGATCTATCAGTGGTAAAAGAGGTAAAGATAGAAAGATGTCACGAAATTGTGACATGTCTCATTTTTGTGATTCACAATGACTGATAAGCTAAGCAAGGGAAAAGTGTCATGATTTCATGATAGAAAGCAGCGAGACAACCCGAAAGAGAAAAGTGTCACGATTTTGCGACAAAAAGCAGTGAGATGGTACGAAATGAAAAAGTTTCATGATTTCACAACATAAAGCAGTGAGACAGCCTGAAAGAGAAAAGCATCATGATTTCATGACAAAAAGTAGCAAGATGGTACGGAATGAAAAAGTGTTGCGATTTCACGACATATCGCGTTTTCGCGGCTAAGTGCAACAAAACACAGTGAAGGAGAAAAACGTCGTGATTTCGTGACAGGTTGCATCCATGCGGCTCGAAGGAGAAACACATCACGATATCATGACATGTCTCATTTTCATGGTTCTTGAAGACGAATAAAGCTACAGGTATAAAAACATTGCGATATCACGACATGTCTTGTTTTTGCAATATAGGTGGAAGCACAAAACTGTAGATAGAAAATGCCATGATATCGCGACATGCTATTTTTATCGTGATTCACGACGGGCCGTTATAGAATATACAGGGGCAGCGCTGGACACATGGCATAAAGGTGTAAGAATCATGGGAAGCATTATAGTTCATAGAGAAGATCAAACATTTCGACATCGAGCAAAAAGTCAAAAGGCGACGAAGAGGCGGGGAAGATGAAATGACGGGACCTAGGAAACAAAACGAAGTGTCGTAGAGTGAAACAAAGAGCATGGTCAGAAAGTTTAAAATTAGAAGCATAGATTGGTACAAAGGTCAAAAACTACTATGAACAGATTTGCAGAGCTGAAGGTGATAGGCTATTCTGGGCCTGCTTTTGGAGTGTTTTCCTTCACATTTGTTCTGGACTGATAAAACTGGGAACTTCTGTTGTTGTAAACTGACATATTTTTAATACAAAAATTACAGAGAGTTGCATCTCATTGGCAAGAAAGAAGGAGTTATTCTCTGCATGCAAGATTGAATGTTTATCTTTCCTCTTTTCGATTTTAGGCTTATAGATGGAGTTTAATGCAAGTCGTCTTGATTGCTTCATGCAAATGTCTAAATCTAGAAACCATGGTTAAAACCCTAGGAACCAGCACTTAACTTATCTAGATTATGCATGTTTATATGTTCAATAGGTTAGGTTGTATGCAGAAAACCTCGTATCTTTGGTTTTGTCAGAATAGGATTGCATCACCCTGAATGCATTTCATTTTCATTCTTTGCACTTTATTTTCATTTTTCTTTTCTATAGTCATCAAAATAAAAATTAAAATTTTTTCAAAATCCAAAAATAGTTCCACCATTGCATATGTCATATTGTAGATTTCAAATACGCATTTAAAATTTCATTTTCGGAGTTGTATAAATTTCACCGCAACTGTTGTTTTGTTGCAGACTTTAAAAATCCAAAAATAGAAAATTTCCATTTCAAGGCCAGAATTTTATTTTTAGTTTTATTTTTCATTCATGAGCCAATGATGACATTCCCTTCATGAAAATTCCAATTTTATTGGAGTTATGTTTCATGGCATTTCATCAATTTCCATTTTGAAGTTACGTCATGGTCATATAAGGGCCAAATCACATTTCATTTATTCGGGTTCAATGAACAATCATTAAAGTTTCACAGTAAAATAAACCAACATTGCCCCTTGCTTTCAGTTACTTGCAACCACTACGGTGTTCCAAGCATTTAAATTGTATGTCTTTATTTGAGATTATTAATACACATACACAAATGCTAACATAGCGAAGACCTTGGAGAAGTTACCTGTTTAATTTCTTTGCAAGAGAGGATTTAGAACCCGAATCCTAAAGGTGAGTTGTACTTTCACAACTGGGTGAAAATACCACTCAACAGATTGGTGCTAGAAGGAGGGCCTGAAACGGTTTATTTCATCATGATTTTAAATGCTACATGTTTATAATTGCTTAAGAGCTTTGAAACACATTTTGATTGTTCATACAGAAATGATGTGATTTGATTTAATTTTGAAAATTTTGGTCATGACTAATGAAGTGTTGTTTCATGCAATTACTTTTCATTTTATTTTAATGAATACATCTCTTAGTTGATGCTAACTTGATTTGTATACATTGCAGGTTGGATATTTTCTAGTCACTTCACGCTGATGTGCCGTGATTCCTTCTATCATTTTTGACTAATAGATTTGGTTCTAAAATTACATTTTGAGTTTCACTAATGGCAACATTTGAGGAGAAAATGGTATCCCTAAGAAAAGAAATGATGTCTCTAAGAGAAAGAACGGTATCTATAATTGAGGATCATTATAAGGGTTTGTCTATACCTGTGGTACCCTATCAAATTCCTAAATTGTTATTAGAGTTTCTACGATGTTTTAATCAAGATGTGCCACTAGGATACTTGCAAAGACTGTACGTCTACAAGGATACATTATGTCAATTCTAGATTTTCTATGAGGACATGGCTTGTAAGTTATTTGCATACATTTTGGATGATAAACCATTATTTTGGTACAGCCAACTACCCATGGAGGTTAGGACTTCTTGGATACAACTAGAAGCAACCTATCTCTATCATTTTGGTAATCAGGTTGACTTAGAAATGTTGAAAAATTAGTTTACCTCCATATGTAAGGAGCCTAATGAATCCTTGAGTCAATTCAATGGAATATTTCATGAGTTGCACTCCCAAATGTGGGAAAATTTTAACACATTAGAAGAGGAAGCCATGGAAGTATACCTGGGAGCCATACACCCCACACTTGCTTCACTCATTAAGGAAAAAATGGGTGGCTTGTCTCTAGAGAAAATCCATGAGATCTTAGAAGAGATAGAACGACAAGGTCTTGAAGAAGAAAAGGCACAACATGTTCACATAAGAGATTGTCCTTTTGAAGTTAGTGATGCCAACCTACACCAACCATAAAATAGAGCACCCTCCACTCCAATGATATCTAGGGTAAATGATCAAGGGGATGAATTTGAATATCCAAATGTTACAACCACCTTAGATGTAGTCCAAGGGGAGGTGCAAATTGCTAAGCCAACATCCGCTAGTGAGGATTATGCAGAAATGATCTCATTCATAGAGATACATGATTATCCAGATAAAGGGGTCCTAAATTCAAAAATATTTGAAATATGTGATAGGACGGAACCTACCATAGAATTGAATGAAGTGGTTGAAAGTGAAATGGAAAGAAAATCAATAAATAAATTCGAAGATATGATAGAGTTTCACCACTTGTTCTTGGAAGATACTGTTGATGAGATGCATAAAATTAACGATCAAGAAATTCTTCACCCTCCAAATTATGATAAAATTGAATCATGGGTTACTAATTTGGACGATGATAGCCTTATAAATTTGAATTCAAGAAATAACCCACTTTTTGAAATAATTGAACCATCTAAGGAAGGTGAAGATGAATTTGATGAGAAACACATTGATGAATTGGATGATGTTGAAGAAGTAGTTGAACATCACCACTTTATTTTGAAAGATGATTATTATGATGCATGGAAGAAGTGGGAAGACTACACTCTCTCCAAAACTACTAACGAAACTTGCATGCCAATTGATATACAGGACACCATAATCGCCTACTCGAAGGAAGATATTACAACTCCTGTACAATTTGAGGATGTTTTGGAAGAGGGTTTCAAATATCATCAAATTTTGGAATATTATAATGATCCTATTGCCAAGGACAAAGAAGAAAATGAATTGATGAATGAATCAAAAGATCATGTCACAAGTACCATGGAGTTTCATCTCACAGATCTAGATGACGATTTTCACAATGGTTGGGGGAGATATGATAATGCATTCTTTTCTCACATCCCTATAGATGAAACTCATATTTCACTTGATATGCAAGATATTGAAACTTCTACCTCACATGAAGAGATACCATGGATAGTGAACAAAGAATTAGAACCAAATGACAAAGAGATTGATCAATTGGAAGCAACTTGAATAAGTGATCATCAAAACAGATTACTTGACATACACGACCAAAAAAAATTAAGGGTTGAAAAGGAGGGCCATGTTTTCAATTGGGTGCATGAACATATTTTGAATTTGAATTATGTTTATGATGAAATGTCATTAAAGGTGAATGAAAAACAAGGTATAATTTTTAATCACACCTTTAATAACATTGTTTTAATGAATGGAAAAGACGTTGATGCACTTGAATTGTTAAATCAAATTCATCAACAATTACTAATTGAATCTAGGGTAAAAACTGTTAATGATCCTAATTTAGTAAATATCCTAGATGCTTGCAAACTGTTACACAAATTTGATTGGCCTACAAATTTGGAAAATGATCTGGCTTTAAAATTTTTAGAAATAGGCTCTTGCTTACAAAGTCTCATTTTGGATAAATAAAGCCTACTTCTAAATCATGAATGGAATGATGAAACTTGCACTTTAAAGAATAGACAAGATAAAATTGAATACCAACCATTGTCTAATCAATTTGATTTGAATCTCACCTATGGTTTTGGTAATAGAACTAAATCAAATTGGTATGGTGAGTGTGGCAAGTGGAAATTTGTTGCATTGCTTGGTTTGATCTTATTATTGTTGGATTCCTACAAAATTTGGCATACATATTGTGTCATATGTCTTTTGAAATGTTCTAATCATGTTTAGGATCCGGGAAAGTGATAGTCCAAGATTTGCATCATCTTGTATTATATTGTACATTTGTATATAGATTTTGACTTTTGGTTTTGGTTTATGTTTTAAAATTTTCATTTTTGGATTGCATTTTGGTTTTGGATTGAATAAGTTTTGATTTAAAGTTATGTGTTGGTCCTATGGACATGTTTGGTTTGTAAAAAAAAAAAATTGAGATGTCAACTTATGCCTAAAATCAGGAGAATATGAAACATTGGAATTGTATTGTAGAAAGCTCCACAAGTAACGCAAACACATTAAATAATATCATTTGAAACTTGTGATGCATGAAGTTGTCAGTTTTACAAATTATGGCAACATAGGTGGTATACTCCATCCACAATTCAGAAAAGCAATGCATTCATATTACATTCCATTTTGCATATATATTCCATCTTAGTTGCATATCCATTTCCAATACAATCATTGAAAAATGTCAAATCCTCTTAGGGTTATTCTATAACATAAAACATAAAAAAATCCTAAGGTTGGGAACTGATGCCCGAACTATCTTGAACCAAGCACATTCTATGAACATTAAAGAAGATCTTGGGTAAAATGATCAAAACCATGCTTGGAAGAAAAGGTGAGGTGAAAAGAATATTTCATGTCTGTCCTATCATGCAACATTATCCTTAAAATAGTGGTTTTTACCACTCCCATAAAGCTTAAAGCCTAAAACCAGAGTAGTAAGGATAGGGTTAAATCCTCATAAAACTTAGGTTGAGGATCCAACTCCCCAAAGCTCTGATTTGACCTACATGGATTAGTAAGGATAGGACATAATTATCATCTTGCTTAGGTTGAGAATCTGATTCCCCAAAGCTTCTATGTTTCATTCCATCATAAATCTTGGATTGGAAGGATCGTACTACATGTCCCTTGCAAGGATGGGTAGTCATCCCCAAGGTCCAAGAAATAAAAGTAAAACTAATATTTTCCATTTCATCATAATATTGGATTGGAAGGATCGTACTACATGTCCCTAGCAAGGATGGGTAGTCATCCCCAAGGTCCAAAAAGATAAAAATTAATACTTCCTATTTCATAAATCTTGGATTGGAGGGATCGTACTACATGTCCCTAGAAAGGATGGGTATTCATCCCAAAGGTCCAAGAAATAAAAAAAAAAAAGAGAATGAATGAAGCCAAATCATGGATTATGGGGTTAAGTATGCCCATGTGTGGCAGCATGTCTTGTCTAAAACAAGACCACTGATTGTTCAAACGGATAGACTAGCCTGACCATTTCATCCATAACTGGTTAAATCATTTTGCTCAAAGTGAGGTAATGAATTCCATATCAGAGTAGTAAGGATAGGGTTAAATTCCCATCTCGCTTAGGTTGGGAATCCTATTCCCCAAAGCTCTGATTTCACTTACACTTGCACATGGGTTCAAGATGGTAGCGACACATAACCAACTTTGGGATCTAATAAATTAATTCAGTATGCATATATTTGGTCCTAAGAGGGTTTGACAGTTTTGATATGTTGTTCATGATACTAGAAGGTGTGAGCCTTTGCAAAGTAGGTTATTATGTCTCTAGCATCTTCATCATACATCAAATCCTGCACAAATCATTTATAGCCTTGCATACAAATCATAAGTGAAACTGACAATGGAATGTTGATCAATTTCAAACGATAGGGAATGAAGCACATTGCACACACCGAGTTGATGCTTAATGATTCTAATGTTTCATGTATTTCTGATCTATCAGCATTTGTTTATGTTTTTATGTGTTGATGCCTATGTTTAAGTTTGTATATTTCCAGGTTAGGTTCTCACTGAAATGTTGAGTAGCATTTCCCACCAAAGTCGCCATTTGTTGTGGTTGATCCACAACACACCCAAAAATTGGGGACCCACATTTTTTGCATGCTTTCAAAGAAGACCGTAGTGGCCCAGATGCTAAAAAAATTCAAAAGAAGAGCAAAATACAGCATAAGAAAAAAGTGTCGCGATATCGCGACGTGTTGCTCTATTGCTGCTAAGAAAAATAAAGTGTCGCGATATCGCGACGTGTTGCTCTGTCACTGTTAAGAAAAAGAAAGTGTCATGATATCGCGACAGGTCGCATTTTCATGGTTCATAGAGGAGAGAGAAAGCAAACTATAAAAATGTTGTGACATCACGACATGTTATGAAATTGCGGTCAAAGCGGTCAAACAGAACAAGACGCCAGAAATATCGTGATATCGTGACGTGTTTCATTATCATGATGCAATACAAAGAACTAAGTGAAGACTCAAAGTTGTCACGATATCGTGACCTGTTGTGTTTTCACAATATTCGATGGGTAAGAGAGCCAAGTACAAAAATTGTCGTGATTTCACAACATGTCATGTTTTCGTGACTTGTCATGAAATCGCGGTTAAAGTAGGTAGGAAGAAGTGTTGACCAAAAATTGTCGCGATATCATGACGTGTCATGAAATCGTGGGTCAAAGAGGAGAGAGAAGACAAAATAAAAAAATGTCGCAATATCACGACATGTCACAAAATCGTGATCAAACCAGTCAAATAGGGCAAGGCACTAAAGTTGTCGTGATATAGCAACATGTCATGTTTTCGCGATATGAAGACGAGATGAAGGGCAAAGATAAAAAACGTCGCGATATCATGACATGTCTAGTTTTCATGGCAGGAAAGGGAGGAAGGAACAAATGAAAGAAAGTGTCACGAAATCGTGACAGGTTGTGTTTTCGCGATCTATCGACGGTAAAATAGGTAAAGATAAAAAGATGTGAAATAGTGACATGTCTCATTTTCATGATTCACAATTACTGATAATCTAAGCAAGGGAAAAGTGTCACGATTTTGTGACAGAAAGCAGCGAGACAGTCCGAAAGAGAAAAGCGTCGCGATTTCGCTACAGAAAGCAGCGAGATGGTACAAAATAAAAAAGTCTCACGATTTCATGATAGAAAGCAATGAGACAACCCGAAAGAGAAAAGCGTCACAATTTTGTGATGGAAAGCAACAAGATGGTATAGAATGAAAAAGTGTCACGATTTTGTGACATGTCGCATTTTCGTGGCTAAGTGCAACAAAACACAACGAAGGAGAAAAATGTCACAATTTCACGACAGGTTGCAGCCACACGGCCCAAAGGAGAAACACGTCGCGATATCGCAACATGTCTCATTTTTGTGGTGCTTGAAGACATAAGTTGTGGGTATAAAAATGTCACGATATCCTGACATGTCTTGTTTTCATGATACAAGTGGAAGAACAAAGCTGCAGATAGAAAATGCCACGATATCGTGACATGCTATTTTTATCATGATTCATGGTGGGCCATTACAGAACATACAGGGGAAGCGCTGGACACATGGCATGAAGGTGTAAGAATCATGGGAAGTGTTACAGTTCATAGAGAAGATCAAACGTTTCAATGTCAAGTAGAAAGTCAAAAGGCGACGAAGAGGTGGGGAAGATGAAATGACGGGACCTGGGAAATGAAATGAAGCCTCACAGAGTGAAACAGAGAGCATGGCCAAAAAGTTTAAAAGCAGAAGCACAGATTGGTACAAGGGTCAAAAACCGCTACGAACAGAGTTGCAGATATGAAGGTGATAGGCTATTCTGGGCCTACTTTTGGAGCGTTTTCCTTCACATTTGTTCTAGTTTGATAAAACTGGGAACTTCTATTGTTGTAAACTGACATATTTTTAATACAGAAATTATAGAGAGTTGCATCTCATTGGCAAGAAAGGAGTTATTCTCTGCATGCAAGATTGAATGTTTATCTTTCCTCTTTTCGATTTTAGGCTTATAGATGGAGTTTAATGCAAGTCGTCTTGATTGCTTCATGCGAATGTCTAAATCTGGAAACCATAGTTAAAACCCTAGAAACCAGCACTTAACTTATCTGGATTATGCATGTTTGCAGGTTCAATAGGTTAGGTTGTATGCAAAAAACCTCATATCTTTAGTTTTGTCGAATAGGATTGCATCACCCTGAATGCATTTCATTTTCATTCTTTGCACTTTATTTTCATTTTTCTTTGCATTTTACTTTTCTACAGTCATCAAAATAAAAATTAAAAAAATTTCAAAATCCAAAAATAGTTCCACCATTGCGTATGTCATACTGTAGATTTCAAATATGCATTTAAAATTTCATTTTTGGAGTTGTATAAATTTCACCGCAGCTGCTATTTTGTTGCAGACTTTAAAAATCCAAAAATAGAAAATTTCCATTTCAAGGCCAGAATTTTATTTTTAGTTTTATTTTTCATTCATGAGCCGATGATGACATTCCCTTCATGAAAATTCCAATTTTATTGAAGGAGTTATGTTTCATGGCATTTCATCAATTTCCATTTTGAATTTACGTCGTGGTCATATAAGGGCCAGATCACATTTGCTTTATTCGGGTTCAACGAACAATCATTAAAGTTTCACAGTAAAATAAACCAACATTGCCCCTTGTTTTCAATTACTTGCAACCACTAAGGTGTTCCAAGCATTTAAATTGCATGTCTTTATTTGAGATTATTAATACACATACACAAATGCTAACATAGCGGAGACCTTGGAGAAGTTACCTGTTTAATTTCTTTGCAAGAGAGGATTTAGAACCCGAATCCTAAAGGTGAGTTGTACTTTCACAACTGGGTGAAAATACCACTCAAAAAGTCCTTGGCGACATAGTGAAGCCAATTAGCTTAGAATAAAACCCCTAAAAATAGGATGTAACATCAACCCTAATATCTTAAGGAAAAGATGTAGAGTGCACCAAATTGTGATACGCTATAACTACCAACCATCTCCAGAAAACAAGCAACAAGATAAATTGATGATGCAATGATCTAGTGATTCAAATGCAATGATGTCATTGAGTGCTTTCTCTCACTATGCAAGGGTAATGGGTCCCAAGGTGGTGAAATAGCGTGAAGGAAACCTAGGCAACAACCAGACTTACAAGCATACCAAAAAGTAATAAAAGAAGTGCATGCAGTTCAAACAAAAGCCTAAGTGATATTAGGTGACAACTAAAACAAGGATAAAATAACACAAGCAATATAGTGGACATAAAACTAGAAAATACCTCCAACTCATACCTAAAAAATGTGTGACATCTTACTTCCAAATATTAGTCCTTGCTAGTGTTGTGCTTCACTGTGCAATTCACTATACTTTCCTCTATAACCCTACCTTCCTCTTTCAAGTTGATGCATGAAAATAAATACTCATGGTGTAATACTATACCTTCCTCCATAACCCTTGAGTGCCACCATGTAAGCCTCGTGGTGTAATACTCAAGAGCATTTTCCAACGCTCAATCCTCAACTAAAGCCACAAAGATATCATGGGAAAAAGAAAAGCATACATTTAAAATAAAAGTTGGATCTTTCAGTGTACAACAAAAGTATTAAGAGCCTATCATGCTAAGTTAAATATGGTACCAAAATTTAGCCTCATCAAAGTATAAACCAAGCATTGAACTAAAACTCAAAGCTTTTCGTTAATGGATTAATTTTACCAACCTTACACAAGAAAATAATATAAACCAATTAGTTCTTAAGCACACAAGGGGGTAAACAAATCCATCATTATATATGCAAGAACACCTGCATCTTATATATGCAATAACACATGCATTCTTTCGATGTTTAGTACCTTTTTTTATCCCTAAATTAGTGGCTCATTATATAATATAGACTCAGGCTATCACTGAGTCATGTTAAGGAGAATCATTGCTAGCAAATTTCCTAGTCTGGTGGTATGAACATGCATATAATTAAACCATAATGCACCTACATGAAAGGGTATTCATTCATGTCACCCTAAGTTGTTTTATGAATGAGTCAATATCATTATTTCCATTTTAATATGGTCTCTCATTCCTTGTGGCCTATTATCTTGTCCACCCATGAGAGTACCTTATCCTAAACCCAAGTAGAGCATCAGTAGTACCATATTCTTACACAAAATGAATGCAGTATTAGAATCATATATCCATAAAAACAATAAAGTTAAGTATTAAACATCATTCTCTAATACACAGTTTAACTTAAGTACCAAGTCCTACCAAGGTGGGTCATGACATATTAAACCCCTTGGACTAAACACAATCTACAATGTTTCCTGTAAAACATTACATTTAACTTTATTCAAACAAATAAGGAAAATTTCTTTTCATTTTATCCACTTTCTCCCAAGTGGATTTTTTCTCCAAATACTAGTCCCATTGGACCCTACACTATTTTAGAGTTTTTTTCATCATTGCTTTGGAACAAAACTCCAAAATATTTATTGGCCTCATTTCAATGATTGAAAGATCTATCACCTATAATTTTGAGACATCCCACACATGATTAAGATCAACAATATACTTTCTAAGTAGGGATATCTATAAATATTCATGGATATTTGAAATATTGGGTGGTAAGGCAAGTCTATAAACCACCAGATTGATATTTCTAGTTATCTCAAAATGCCCAAAAAAATAATAGTCCAACTTGGAAGAATTTATGGTACTCTTCATGAATTTGACTCTTAGGAAAACTCTGTCTCCCATAGATAATTCTCTAGGTGAATGCTTCAAATAAGTGTAGTTATTTCAACAATCGGTGGCTTTCTTAAGCCTTTGTTAGGTCATTTTGAGTTTCTCCTCCATATCTTTAACTACATATGGTCCAATGATAACTTGATCATTTGGGTTATCCCAAGATAGGGGAGTTCTGCATCTCCTACCATAAAAGGCTTCAAATGAGGCCATTTTCAAGAAAGTTTTGTAACCATTGTTATAAGCAAACTCAACTAGATGTAAACAGTCTTCCCATCAAGAATTTTTGTCCATGCAATACATGAGATGCATATCTTCCAAGAATTGGTTCACTCTTTCTATTTAACCATCTATTTTTGGATGATATGCAGAGATAATATTCAAATTTGTGCCCACTACACGATGAAGGGCCTACCAAAATTTATATGTAAATCTAGATTCCCTATCTAAAATGATCATCTTAAGAAAACCATGCAACCTAAAAATTTATTTGGTGAATCTATTGGCCACTATCAGGGCATCGTCCTTGGTGTTTCTTGGAATAAAATGAGCAACCTTGGTCAATCTATCAACCACTACAAGGATTGCATCATGTTGGTACCTAGTCTTAGGTAAAACCACTATGAATTCCATATATATCACCTACCATTTTTGTATTGGTATATCATGTGGGTACAATTTCCCTATTAGATGTCTATGCTTGGATTTCATTTTCTGGTATTCTAGATATCAAGCCATAAAATTGGTGATATCATTCTTCATTCCTAACCAATAGAAGGTCTTATTCATGTTCTCCCTCATTTTTTTCCCTCCTCGGTGAGCAGAGTAAGGATATCTATGCACATCTTGCATTATCAATTTTCTTAAATAACTAGTTTTAGGGATCACCACCCTATTTGTAAAGCATAAAAGTCCATCCTTTATGCCAAAATCCTTATTCTCTTTAGAATTTTCTTCCATATTGGCTTGAATTTCGCTACAAAACTGGTCTTATTCTTGCATTTTCTTTGACTTGGTCCATTAAGTCTATGTGACATCAGGTTAAAGTAGCTATATGCCTTCTCCTAATAATGGTATCATCAACCTTATTTTCCTTACATTTGATATATTTTAGACCAAAATAATATTCTATTAATAACTCAATCCAAATTCTATACTTTACATTGAGCATTGATTGGGTAAATATATACCTTAAGCTCTGATGGTTGGTCCTTAACTAAAAAGGCTTCCCTAGCAAAAATATCACCAAATATTAATGGTTTGCACTACATCTACTAGTTCCAAATCATGTGTAGCATAGTTGACCTCATGCTTCTTGAGTTTCTTCAACTCAAATTTTATGATTGAATCATCCTAGGATAGAACTTCCAAACCTTCCAAGGAAGTATCAGTGTAGACTAATAAATTCCCTTATGGATCTAGAATTTTGAGAATAGGTGCAGTTGTAAGATTTTATTTAAGTAGCTAAAAAGTAGCTTTACAGTTGTCTATCTATTTATATCCCTTCCCTTTGATTTGAAGGTTAGTTATGGAATAGGCTATCCCAGAGTAATCCTTAAAAAACCATCTATAATACCCTATTATGACCATGAAGCTCCATATTTCAAGAATATTAGTGGGTGATGGCTAGCTCAAAATGATATCTATCTTCTTAGGATATACTACTATCCCTTTAGTAGATATAATATATCCTAGGTACTACACCTCAGGGATATAAAAACCATATTTTGATAAATTTCCATAGATTTGGTTCCTTCTCAACAACCTAAGCATGATCTTTAAATGCTTATCATGCTCTTCCTTATTTGAGGAATATATCAGAATATCATCCAAGAATACTAATATAAACTGATCTAGATTCTCCTTGAACACATTTTTCATTAAATTCATGAATGGTATTAGGACATTGGTTAATCCAAAAGGTCGGACTATAAACTCATAATGCCCATACCTAGTCTTGAAAGTAGTCTTGTGAGTATCATCTTCATGGATTCTTAGCTAATGCTATCCTAATTTTAATTCAATCTTACAATATATGGTGACACCCTTGAGTTGATCAAAAAAATCCTCAACATATTGTTAACAGTTGCTTTGTTAAGCATTTTGTATTCTATGCACAAGCTTAGCGAGCCATCCTTATTTTTAACAAAAATAATTGGTGCACCCCATGGTAATACACTAGGTTTAATCAATCATTTTTCTAAAAACCCCTAAATTTACACCTTTAACTCCTACATCTTGAGAGGATTCATCTTGAAATGAGTCTGATGAGTAGAATATGACCCTGGTAGAAGTTTGATCATGAAGTCAAATTAATTCTTAGGTGGTAGCCCTGGAAGGTCTTTAGGAAAAACACCCCCAAAATCTTGCAAGATTGAGTGCTCCTTAAATATTTCTTCCTTCCTATAATCCTTAGTATTGTAGTTCAATTTAATGATATAGACCATATCACCTTTCTTAATATGTTTCTTTAGCTACATTATAAAGATCATTTGAGGGTGAAAATACCCTTGTTCACTATTAACTCTTAGTCTTTGCTTATCCTTACATGAAAATTCTATACATATGTCTTAAAAATTAATCATGACTTCATGAACCCTTAAACACTCCATTACTAATATGATGTTGAAGGAATATAGCAGTGCTACATATAAGTGCCAAAGGGTGGAATCATTGGTTAGGGTGATCTCGATTATCAAAAAACATTGATCCACTGAGTAGGTATATCTAGACCCAAACTCGACTTTCCACCCTTGTGCAAAAAATCTTGGTCTTTCTAGAAAATCCTTGACTATAATAGAAGAAATGAAACTATCCATAGCTCCACTATCTATCAAGATCTTAACTTTATTTTTTCAAACAACCATCTAGAATCATAGGTGTGGCTTGGACATTAATATTCTTGTTTCCAATTACCACATAGATTCTACGGTTAGGATATTCAGTATTTTTGCTTGGTCCTACTCTATTCAACCGCTTGTTCAAATAGTGAGGTCCCCCATAGTCATAGCAACCATCCTTGGGACTTGGATCTATTTCCTATTTCTATTCCCCTATCTACTTGGTTCAAGATGATTCAGGTTGTTTTCATGCTTGACGGATTTTGTTATCCTTCCTCTTCTAGAATTTTTCCTTGGAAATCCCTTGCTTCCCATCATTTCTATTTTCCATATTAAGAATATATTTGATTTTATTATTATTACCATTTCATAAATCCACCATTCTTATTTTTCTTAATGCTTGTTGATTTATTTCTAACAACACTGCATAGTTTAATTTATCAGATTTAAAAATTTAGAATGAAGCACACTTATTTTATTATATCATTATGAATATTTATACATGAATCTAGGTAGTCTAAAGAGATGTACCCTTTCATTAATACCCTTAAATTTATTCACTAATGTATTATTATAACATTCCCCCATAATACATTAGGTGGGATAATGACTTAGGTCCTTGACTATAGCTCTTAGCTTCGGCTCTTGGCTCTGGCTCTAGCTATGGCTCTGGCTACTCTTGTTGAGATAAATACCTCTAGGTATACCTTTGGGTCTATCACCTCTAGGTTTGTATCTATGTCATTTGGCCTTTGGGTCTACCTCTAGGTTGTTTTTCCTTTGGTTCTACCTCTCGGTCATTTGCCTCTAGATATACCTCTCGGTCATTTGCCTCTGGGTCATCCTTTAGGTCTAAGCAAAATAAGTACTTCTTGAGTACTTAAGAAAAAGTGGGTCATCCCTCACTTTTCTTTAACAACTATGAATGTACTTATTGTAATATTCTCATCCTACCAGTTTGCATGGGTAACCATCTGCTGCAACTACCAGGCGTGATAGATTAGATTACTACATACGATGTTCACTCTATTGTTAGGTATGTTCCCCCTCAATGTGAAACTCATCTCATGATGATGGTGGATGGTGGCTCAAGATGAACAAGAGCAAAATCCTCAATTTCCTCCTTGTCGTCAGTATGGAAAACATCCCATTATTGTTGGTGGTGTGGTTGTCTTTGGTTCCACTCTCCCTTGTTCTTAGGAGGTGGTCCTCTTTGCATAATTATAAATAGATTTCTCACATGGGAATATTTTGTTGCTATATATGTCCCTCATAGGAAATATTCTGAGCATGGTGCTCTCTGAAATAATGATTAAAAAATAAATTTTCATGGACCTCCACTATCCTTTGATTTTTAATTCAAAGGATAATGATATTACCTTTTATGTGGTTGAAAATATATATTGGTAACTTTATATTGGGCAAATTAATAAAATATGCACCTTCACATTCTCACTTTTATTAAAGTACCAATATAAAATTGATAATGTAATGTTAATATTAAGATTTGATAAAGTACCAATATCAAATAAAGTAAATTTAATATTATAATTTAATAAAGTACGTATTAAAGTGACTTTATAATATTAAAGTTACTGTGACTTAAGATGTCCATACGGGTTGGAATTTAATATTTCCTTATGGTTGGAATTAAAGATCAAGCTCTGGGAAGTGGGTGATTGTGGTTGCTTTGGATTCTGAGCATCCTCGACTTGATTGTTACCAAATCATTAAACATAAGTCTATGGTGGTCACCCAGTGATGATAATGTTTATAGCACCAATATAAAGTCGTAGGTTCACCCCCTACCTAGCGCACCAAAATTCAAAAAAGGAAATCCAATGTGGCTAGAAAAAACTACATGAAGCCCTAGAAGAAATCACCACATGGTAATTTCATATTGGTTGTACTTAAAATTTGGATCTACGATGTGATTGGTGAATTTTTAGGGTTTTTACACCTTAGAAAGGCGTATTAATTTTTTTTGTTTACTTTATTGGATGTCTCTGATTCTGGATCTACTCACCTATTTATATGTGTTGGTAGATGATTGGACAATCAAGGGATGGTAAATCCATCATGGGAACCCTTTTTTGGATAGCACTAGAATTTATGTATCCAAATGATGATATGGGCTATGGTTAGAAGACCGATATCTAGTCTTTTGGTATTACAGTGATGGAGCTGGAAAATAGAGATGCTCCTTTAGTGTTCACTATCCACTTTGATTGTTCCATTGATTTGAATGTTGAAAATGTATCATGTGGGTAGCGTGTTTTTATCTATTCTATTGGGCCACTTCCCACGTATGTTTTCTTTTTTTAGATGAATTTTTGAGTTTCATTTTTGCAATAGGAAACCTCCAACTACATGATATCTAGTAATGTGACCAACCTTTTTTTGTGTGTGTGTATTTTTTGGATTGCATGAAATATTATTGTTAGTACTATGTGATAGCTCTAGGATTGATGCATGAGGAATTATAAAATGATCAGTGACGTATGATAAAATGCACCATAAATCAGGAAAGTAAACCACCTAGTTATAGCAGGAAACTACTTCCAAGTGGTTGGAAAAATAATTAAGGAGTGTTATCAACTGCACATCCACCAATCATGCTTGTTGTCTATACAAGGAGTTCAACATTGTTGGGTGGGCTTCAATGGGATTGTTCAGTGTAGTGGTTGTGGTTCCTATTTAATAGAGTTAGGGTTGGAGTAGTCAATGCTACACATTGCACTAGATGGCTCTCTTCTGTACGAGCTCCTCCTCATCCTGTAAATAAACTAAGACTAGGGATTGCATAGTTTCCATATGATTTTATCAAGCACTTGGTATATTGGTTTGGATAGGTTATCAAAAAACTAATTTGAGATGCTCACAAGAAATATTTTATCCTATTTTCTATGCTCAGTTGTGTTCTCTCCTGTGTGTACCAGCACCTGTACACTGATCTATTTTTGCTAGATTAATCCTAAGTATATATATATATTGTTTTTTTTACATTTATATTTGTAGTTGGGTCTTCCTTGTCTCAAACTAATTTTATGGGCATTGGATGCACCACTCCTTTGCAGGTCTGATGGCAGACAACAAGGATTATATATTATTATTTTTTTATTATTTTTATTTTTATTTTTATCATGGTGCTCTAATACCATATCATATTTAGCAATGTAGAACGAAGAACACTTATTTTATTATATCATTATGAATATTTATACATGAATTTGGGTAGTCTAAAGAGATGTACCCTTTAATTAATACCCTTACATTGATTCACTAATGTATTATTATAACAAAAGGGATACTTGTTCAACTATAGGTTGGACTCATCTTGACAAGCTAGGTCATATACCTTTTGTAAAGTCTCTAGCTTATGCATTTTTACTATCCATATTATCTTAGGATCCATTCCCAAAATAAAATTATGTACCTTCATGTGTTCATCATGTTCATAAAGTGGTACATAAGTAGTTTTATAAATTTTTGATAGCAAAACTCTATTGTAATTTTTCCTTGGAGAAGAGTGGAAAATTCCTCAAATTTCTCCACATAATGTTGTTCAATAAGTAATATTTTCTTAAATCCTCCACAAACCCCTCCTAAGAAACATTAATAGCCAAAATATTTTGATTGGATTTAAAAGTATTCCACAATTCTAACCTAGTCTCTTGCAAATGGGGACTAGACCAATAGGTCTAGGTCACTGAAGAATAGTTTTTTTATGGAGAATTATATCTCCAAATAATTCAACCAAGCTTCATCTGAATCACCTCCATATTTTTTGATGAATTTAGATTTTAACATTCTTTAAATACTTGGTTAATTTTATCTCGATAAGAGACTTAACTTCTTGCTTATCTATAGGATGGTTTCATTCTTGTATAGCCTTAATATTTCTATTTTGACTCACTATGGTTTCCAAAATTTATCTCTACTGATCCATTTGTTCTCACTATTATTCTAATTGCTCTTGTAAAAGTGAGATAGTAGCAGTGAGGTTCTCTGCCTCTCTACTAGAGTTCCCTAAACTTTATCCTAGGTGTCTAGCATTGACACTATCCTACCTATCATACATTTATGGAATATAAGATCCTCTTCTTCCTATTCTTAATTTGGTACCATAGTTTCATGGTCACACAAAAGTATCTAGGTTACGTTGTAGTTCTCCTTCTAATGCCTCCTACATACTAGTTAGTTAAATTATCCAATGTACTAACAACTATATACTATCATCTAATAATAGTACTCAAATTACCATTACCCAATTCACCCATTAATTCAACTCCTCTAAGTCCTTTCTAGGGAAGCTTCTAGTCCTATGACCTAGAGCTCTAATACCAACTATAACAACCCCAAAAGCTAACAAACTCGAGAGAGAATTTTTTTTTAATTTAACAAGGTTTATAGGAGTATCAATGGAATACATACATTGACTAGATTTAACCACATTTCAAGTCTAATATATTGTAGACATCACTCGAGTGGATAGTAGAGGCCAAGATCCCATAGGTAACTAGGGTTTATCTTGTATACCTCTATGGTATAGAGGACACCTTTTAAAATATCTCCTCACTTTTTTAACATTCTTCGTGAATGCAAACTTTTTTACCTTATTGTTAGGATTATCCCTTCTCAGTATTTAGATAAGGGGATGCCAATTCCTTCTTCCAACCATAAGTCAATCTATGTTGGGTCCATTAGGTATAATGTCTTAGTCTAGTTTAATTGCACCTCTATAGTGATACCTTAAAATTTAAGCTTGTCTTTACCATCTTTTTGATAGGTCTCTAAGCAACAATCACTCCATGTGATTGTCTCCTCATGGACACAGGAACTAGGTGGTGCTACCCCAACATAGCCTAGGTTAAAAAGGAGAGTTTTAGATAAGGTTACCTTTATATACCATCCCAAAAGAAACCCCTAAGCCCAAAGATATCTCTCCCTCTATATATTTTTTGCAAGTAAAATAAGATCAATTTTTGGAATGGAAACATAAATACTATCTTATATTAAGCTTGAAAAAAAATCTATTACAATATTTAGATCAAAGCATTAGCATGGATAAAACTATAAAATCAATAATCATAATGGTATCATAATAAACATCCAAGTAAATATTTATATTTACAAATAATAAGTCCTTAAATTCTATTACAATAAATCCCATTTCATAAAGAATAATTTTTAAACTAATCCTTCACATTGATACATAAAGCAAACACGAATTCCATCATATCAATCTGCTATCTTCTTTCTTTGGCATCCATGGTGATTTTTTAGGAGAAAGGAAACATTCATATGAAGGTATTAATGCATTTATATATTATTCATGCCTAAAATACACAAGCAAAAGAATCCCATACTTCTTTCAAAATATTCTCCACAAATATTTTTTCCATTGTAGCACAATCGTTCATTTCTATAATATTTGTTTCACCGTAGCAACACATGCATAAGAAGCCCATATTTTTTTCCAAAAATATTTTCTATTATTATTCTACTCATGCATTAGTTCTCTCTATAAAAAAATGAACAACACTTGAATTCATCACCAAATCCAAAATGACTCTTAGATTTAAGACAAAAATATTGGAAGATTAACAACATTGGATTAACCCAAGAATCTAAGAGTAGATAGATTAATAATTTGATCTAATATTATTTCCCAAATACAACCCATACTTAGTTAATCAATATATTATTTACCAAAATCCTAAAGCTCTTAATCAATCTATTGATTGCTATGAACTTAATACTTTAGTCCATCCTTAGTTAATAAATATATTTGATTTAATAGGATTAGATTAGATCAACTTCAAATTAATCAAACCTTTTGATTAATGTGATATATTATTAGGTTAGTTTATCAAAAATTAATCAATCCATTTGATTAATTAAAACTAACATTATATTAGTCTATCATTAATCAATCCATTTGATAAATTAGATCTAACATTAGATTAGACTAGCATAAATAAATCAATCCATTTGATTAATTAAAACTAACATTAGATTAGTATAACATAAATTAATAAATCCATTTTATTAATTAAATCTAACATTAGATTATTCTATCACATTAATCATCTATTATATTAATTCACAATAAATATTAGGTTAAACTAGCTTTAATCATTCATTTTATTAAATCAAAACCTAACATTAGAAAAAGCTTAACATAAAGCTAATAATAGATTAAACTAGATTTAATCATTCATTTGATTCAATAAATAACTAACCTTAAAAACAAAGCAAACAAAGCAAACAAAGCAAACAAAGACATCTATCAAGCCGACCCTAAAAGAATTTGTAAATTAAATCATTCTAATCTACCAAAAGAAACCCAACTAATCATGCACTAGGAAGGAAAATTAAAGGATAAAGTACAACTTAGGAAAGGAGAGAAATATTTACTCCTAAGCTATGTAAAGGTAAGATCATAGGGGTACCATATCCACAATGATCCCTGAAGATACAATGAAGGCAATAATCTCATAATAAAATCCCCAAAACTAGGATACAATATTCTCTTAAGGAGAAGATACAAAATACACCAAACGGTGACACCCTATAACTACCAACCATATGAAAAATATAAGAAACAATAAGTTAAATAAATTATGCAATGATCTAGTGATCCAAACACAATGTTTGCATCAAGTGCTATCTATCATTGTGCAAGAGTAATGGGTCCCAATGTGGTGAACGAGCACAGATAAAACCCAGGAAACAACCAGACTTACAAGCATGCCAACAAAGTAATAAAAGGAGTGTGTGAAGTTTAAACAAAATCCTAATAAATATTAGGAAAAAACTAAACTATGGAGAAAATAGCACAAGCAAGATAGCAAAACTAAAACTAGCAAAGGCCTCAAACACATACCTAAACATCATGTGACATCTTTCTTCTAAAGCTTAGTCCCTGCTGAAACTACACTTCACTGTGCAATTCACTATACTTTCCTCCATCACCCTACCTTCCTCTTTCAATTTGGTTCATGCAAATAAATAGGTAAGCCAAACCCTTGAGAACCACTACGTAAGGCTCATAGTGTAACACTCAGCCCTCAACTAAATCCACCAAGACATTATAGAAAAAATAAAAGCTTACATTTAAAACAAAAGATGACTCTTCCAACGTACAACAAAATTATTAAGAGCCCATCATGCTAAGTTAAAGGTGGCACCAATTTTTATCCTCATCAAATCATAAAGCAAGCATTGAATTAAAACTCAAAGCTTTCCCTTAATGGATTAATTTTAATAACCTTACACAAGAAAATAATATCAAATAATTAATTCTTAAGCACACAAGATAAAAAAAGACATCATTCTATATGTAAGAACATATGCGTTATTTTGATAGTTAATACCATAATTTTATCCCTAAATGAGTGGCTTCTTATTTAAGATATACTCAAGCTATCATCAACTCATGTTAAGTATATTCATTGCAAGTAATTTTCCTGATCCAATGGTATGAACATGCTTATAAGCAAATCATAATGCACCTATATAAAAGGTTATTCATTCAAATTTACCCTGAGTTGTTTTATAAAAAAGTCATCACCATAATTTCTCTTTCAAAATGGTCTCTCATTCCTTATGGCCAATTCTCTTTTCCACCCATGAGAGTACATGATCCTACACCCAAGTAGAGTATCAAATGTACCATATTCTTACATAAAATAGATACAATATCAAAATCATATATCCATCAAAAAAATAAAGTTAAGCATTAAATATCATTCACTAATACATAGTTTAAATTAAGTAGCAAGTCATACCAAGGTGGGTCATCATAGTTATGATGAGGTGGGTGTTGTATAATATCTTATAGAGTAATCAAGTTAGCATTGGAGGAATAGAGAACAATTATTAGCATTAAGAGGAAAATAAATATTTGGACTAGAAGAAAAATTGACATTGGAATAATTTGGAGTAAATTGATTGTGAGTAATACTACTAGTATGGGTTCTTTGATAGAATCCCCCAATATTGGTTGTTGTGGTAGTAGCATAATTTAGTTTGTGAAATGGATTAATTTATGATTTTGAGCATATTGAAATAAAGGATTAATATGAATATTATAATGAAAGCTAGTTTGGTGATGGGATGGTCTAGCTTCATTGAAGTAGATGTCATTTTAAAATATTTCATTCATGATTTTCTTATTTTTATATAAAATTTCATGACATGATCATGTTATTTGAAACTGATTTGATCGTGAGGTCCTTCTATCATATCATAGTTATCATTGGTTGATACATAATCATCCTCTTATATGTTTGGATTCTCCTTATCAAGTTGACCCTCATAATTCCATAAAGGATTTTAAGAAAGATCCAAAAAATTTCTCTTGATCCAAAGGGTAGGTTCCATGGTTGAAGTAAAATTGGTTTAAAACTAAACTACTCAAGATGCAAAAGACACAAAAGTTATTAAATATTTAATTTAGTGAGTTAATCTACACAAACAATTTTATGTGGTCTTGTTTAAATTAAAAAAAAAAGAACAAAAATTTAAGGAAAAGGTTTCCTAATGGCCACTAAGGAGGTATTTCATGTTGGGTTCACCAAAAATGTAGAGGAAAACTAGAATAGATAATTCCTGGTAGATCTGCTAGGAGCTGAGATAACTACAAGGCTATGGTCCTCACACTTGGGCTTGATTATCTAGGGTTCACTAGGAGTGTTTTAAAGACTCACTCTAAGTATTAAGTGGGGGTTTGATGTGTTAATTTAAAATCACCTAAGTTTGGCCTTAAAGAAGAAGAAAACTATAGTTACTAAAAATATTGTAAAAGGATGCAAGAAAACAAAGATGCAAACAAAATAAGAGCTAACCTAGAAATGATTCTTCATTTGAATGTGCAACTACACCTAAGATACATAAAATAATATTTTCTTCTTTAAGCAAGGGCATAAGAAAAATGCATAGACAAGCTAACCTAATGCACAACTATATAAAATTTTATTTTTAGATGCCTAAGGGTAAAAACAAATAAATTTTTTAATGCCTAAGAAGATAAAACTAGATAAACTTTGATTTCATTAAAAATAATATTATTTCCAAAATGAGATTAAAAATTACTTTATTTTTTATTATTAATAGAAAATATAGAAGGAAATATAAGTACACATAGTAGAACATAGAAAACAATCAAATTTTCTTGAAAGACAAACAAGGCACTCAACTATTATGATGTTTATCCCTACACCAAATTCATACCCCACATATGATGATCATGAATCTTAATTTACTCCATGTATCTAATGATTGTGAACCTAATAAAACCTACAAAAAGGGAAGCACTAAAAATAGTTGTTATTGTTTAGGGTTTTCTTAATTCAAGGTGGATGCTAGGCTTATAGATGTGGTATTCAATACCCCTTGGTCCTTTTAGTTGACAGTAAAAGATAGATAAAATATATGACCTTTTGCAAGCTAAAGAAATGTAGAGAAGAGAAAAAATAGAAGAAGGTGTCACAAAAAATAGAGATAGAGAGGAAAAATAGAGAAATTGAGGAAAGATAATGGAGGGAAAAATTCTTCTCCCCAAGTCATCATATCCTATTTCGTGGTCCTTACGTAGAGGCCACAAAATTGTGATAATGAAAGGAAGAGCAAAAGAGAGGTCCAAAAAACACTTGGAAAAGTCTTTCTATCGAATTTGTACCCTGTAATGGGTGACCATGAATTTAAGATAGAAGAATAAAGAGCACTAAGAGAGAAGCAAAGAGAGATCAAGGTTTTCACTAAATTTTTACCCTATAGGGATGGATTAAAAATTCATGATAGAAGGGTAATAGAATATAAACTAACAACTATTCAAGAAATCTAATAGATGCAATTATAGCTAAAAGATACTAAGTTAAATGTACTAAGCTAAAATAAAGTGATGCAATAGTAAATTAATGCAACAACCTATGCAAGAATAATGCAACATAAGAAATGAGCTAAAAAAAAGGAACTAAAACACTAAAAAAGTAAGGTGAAGAGAGGGGTGGAAGGCAACAAACAATAGGAGAGTGATCCCCTAGGTCAAGCCTACCTCTCCTTCCTTCGGGCCTTGAAATATGGCAAATAAAATATCCACTAAAACCCAATCAAGAAGCAATCAATCACAAGAGATGGTAGCTATTGAATCACACTATCATCACTTTTGTAGCTTGCTACTAATTCATAATTATCTCTAATTATCAATTATAATCACCAATTGCTCATTCAAATTCTACTTACTGGATCATAAAATCTAGTTGTACAAAAAAGGATCTTAATGACCCTATTTATAGGAGCTTTGAGGGTAGCACAACAAAAGATACAGGTTAAAAAATATGGTTAGGATTAAAAAAGGGGTAAAGTTTGTCTTAAGTATTAGGGTTTTTAGGGTAAAACCCTAAACTCATGAATTCATGGTCAATATAGGCCACCCATGAATACATGAAATCTAAATTTTGAACATTATATTGGTACCAAAGCACACTATCACAATTCATGGTTAGTCTTGGATGATCACAAATTCTATAAAGCTAGGAAAAAGGTAAAACTAAGTGGTGGGGAGCTCAAAATTGCACTTAGCAACTTTGAGAGGCTTCCTAGATATCTAAGGGAAAATTGAATCATTTGGATGGGTCAATTTTTAGTGTCTACAAAAGAAAATTATGTTAGGCTAAGATATTTTTGGATTATTTCCATTGAAATTCTTAGAATATTGCATGCTATGATTTTTGAGTTTATTATTAGAGTGCATATTTAGCATTTATATTTATATTTTTAACCAAAATGAATTTAATTAGGTCATAGGTCATTTGCTTCATTTTAGTTGGAATTATTAGAATGTCAAATGCTACAAATCCTAAATAATTTGTTGTATAGAGTTATTATTTTTGTTTATGTTTTGGCTAGAGTAGATTATATTAGGTTGTAAGCTATTTGGATTATTTTAGTTAGAATTCTTGGAACATTGATTGTCATAGAGTCTGAGTACATAATGATTACTCACAATATTTGACTAAGTATATAGTCATGTAGTAGGTTTAATAGCTAACTAAGGTTCTATTGATGTAGTATATAGACCTTTCCTTATGTTGATAATCGTGCTAATATAGCATAGCTCCTAAGGCATGGGTCATGGCATACATGTAAAGCAATACTATTTTAGAGGATTTAAGAGGAATAAAAATAGGGTGGGATAGGATATAGGACTTTAAGGCATCAACGGTTGCTTGACATTCATCATCCCTTCAAAATTATATATCCTTATGTAAAATTTTAGAGAAAGTTTGGCAGTTATCTGCAAGTTGAGAAATAAATTATCATACAACTTGGATTTTACCTTGAATTATTTGAAGTTGGTTATGTTTCATAGGTGTGGTATATTGACAATATTCAAAATTTTATTAGGATCAGCCTTGATGCCACATTAGGATACTAAAAATCCTAATAGTTTCACTAATTTTACGTAAAAGACACACTCAGAAGGTTTAAGTTGTACGATCCCAGGAATAAATACACCTAATCTATTTGTAGCACAATACCAAGCATAAAACCATGAAAGTATAAAGACACATAATTAACAAGAACACATGATCTATTTTATTGATTCATTTGAAACTTAGGTTACAGATAGGTCCCTCTTAGGGATACCAATTTCTTGATACAATGATTACAAATGGAATGAAATAGCCCCTGTAAGGGGATGGTGCACTCCGTAGGTCTCCTGGATTCATATATAAATTTTCTCAAGGGCTTATTGATACCTTCTTCTCACTTGGTCGAAGGGATCTGATGCCCCAAATGCATTAAATTAATCCAATACCTATGGTCTATGCATAAGAAAAAATAGAGAATAATCAGTAGCATATACGACCTCTTATGATGAGGATTTCTTTAAATATTAGCATAAAATAACTTGGAAATATGATGAAAGCATAAATATATAAAATAGAAGCAAAAATGCAATAATAATTAAGAAAATTCTGTACAAATACAATAGAAAAGATAGATCTATGCTAATCTAAATTTATAAAGCTAAAAGCAATAATAAATCTATGCTAAGAACTCAGGAAATGATGAATCCAACCCTAGGCTATGCCTAAAGGCCACTGTCTAAGACAATGATCATGAACTAAAACTCTCTACCTCACAAACAAGGGGCTACAAAACTCAATCTTTCATTCAAATTGATGTTCAAGGGTCACCTTCATGTTAAGATATGCATGGGCAATGAAACTTGTGTGGAATTGAATGCTTGAATGGTGTTTTATCATTGCTAAATTGAACAACACTTCGTTACTCCTCAAGGGGATGCGAAATTTATCTCCAATTCGCTAGGGCTTCGTTGTATAAAAACTTAGATTTTTTTATTTCTTCTTATTCTTGGGAGGATGCATATGTAGATCTCCTAGATCCATTTCTTGGCTTCTTGGAGAAGACAAGATCTAGATTTACATATAACTAAAAATTAGAGAGGAAGGATCAATCACAAATTTGCATGGAAGGGGCAATCAAGAGGAGCTCTGGGAGATCCATGCCAAAAACTACTTGAATCCAATGCAAATGTAGTTAGATTGCATGATTTTTGTCTGCATTCATGGCCAGTTTGTATTTTAGTGCTTGTAGTTGTCTAGATCAGTGGCTAGCTATGGCCGCTCTTAGCTTTAGCGGCCTAAGTTGGTGGTCACTCTAGTTGACATCGATCAAGCCTGAATGGGCCATAACCACCCCTTATGAGTGGTTAGGACAACTGTTGGATCTTGTAGAGGTCCAAGATCAAGTATATAGTCTTTGGATGTTCCCATATGAGTAGTATCCTAAAAATAATGCATTTTAGGTATCTATATATACCCCTTTTTAGGATACATTATGTGAAAACACAATGCTGAGCAAAAATAGACCACCTAGGACCACATTGTAGGGTGTGTGATGATCATTGATCTAATCAAAATTGGATGCCCCAGCCATGAGAAACGTGTGCATCTTAGAATAATTACATTGAATGGAATGGAAGGCTTAAATTTGGTGCTTTGGCACTTCTGGGTATAATCGGGTAGGACTGATAGACAGAGTGACAAAGGCTTATCTCATCATATTTACTTTTTACCCCAACAAAGGGTAAGCTTATGATAGTTGTTGGTAATGATTCATAGGATGAACATAATTTGACATGATTGAGTGATCCTTATATTATTTTGATTATGATTGTTGATATTATGACTACCCCATCAAGCGATGAGTCGATGAGGGAAGGACAATGAATAAAACAGTGAGTCGCTTGACCAAGGTGATTGATTTAAATGATTTAAGAGTCTTGCATTATTATTATATGGTAGATCCCATTTTAGGATTGAATTTAACCATGAATATTTATTGCATATCTCTCCCGTAGAGGGGTCCAACTGCAATGGCCTTCTTAGGGAATCAATATGGTGCTAATTCGATTTAACTTGTATTGAATGACTTCAATGATTTGCTAAAATTTTCATAGAAGAAATAAAATGAATGTCTCATTCTTGTGGGGTAGTCCGGATGCCATGGCCTTATTTGAGATTGAAGTGAATCATTTCAATTCAAAAATGACTAATTTACACCAAATGACCTTATGGTAATTTTATCATCTTATTGGATTGCATGGAGTGCAAGTCGATGCAAGTGTATAGAGTAAAATATTGAATATGAGGCGCATTTGAGATTTTGATGTTATTTGAATTTTTTGTGATTTTGTAATTTTTTATGATTATGGACCTGTAGATGTGCTTAATTACCCATTTTGAGGTTCCTCATGATGAGAAATTGAGTGTTTTTATTTTATTTTACTAGCCGCTATCATCAGCAATGACCCCCAATTGCAATTTCATGGTCGTTATCAACGTCAGTGGCCAGAATGTGTGGTCCACTAATTCTAGCAATGGCCATGAAAAAATAGGTAAATATAAAAGAAAATTCTAGGTTTTTGAATTTCATTATTGCTAGCTATATTTTTCTTTTGAGCTCTGAGGTGAAAGAGAGTGCTAGTGACCCAAAACGCTGATGAGACTTGAGACCATAGTGGAGCAAGGCGAGGCATCTACCAATGGAGGAGTCGAAGCTTCATGAGTATTTCTATAAATCCTAACTTATTATTTAACTAGTAAAATAAACCACATTAAGTAATTTGGTAAATGAACCCCATTAAACCCATTGGTAATGAACCACATCTTTATATAGGCTTAGAATAGGTTTAATTTAAGTGGGTTTTATTTTATTTTTAATTTTGTTAAATTTATTTTTGGAATTTTAGGTGAGGGAAGATGTCGTTGGCATGCCGCATTGTGGCCGCTATCACCTAGAGCAGCCCCTAAGTTTCAAATACAGTCTACTATTATCGAAAGCGGCTAGCTTGAATTCCAACAGTAAAATTTTTAACCATTTGTGGATGGCCACTGCCGACTTCAACAATCGCTACTAGCATGAGCGATCGTGCAACTTTACAAAATTTATCAAAAAAATTCTTTTTTGAGTGATTTAACTGATTTCTTTGAATTTTTTAAGTGTAAATTTTGATATTTTTGCAAGTCTTGGTGCATTTTATTAGAATATTTATATTCATCTTGATTTTGAACTATGTTTACACCATTTTTGGATTTTATTATGTTTCTTATTTTAAGTGCATTTAACTAGGCATTTATTTTGCACTTTTACCTCTTATCTGCAAGGGCTCAATACCTCAGTTTACTCATGTAGATTCTTCATCTGATTTATGATGTGGATTGGGATTGATTTGATGCTCAAGGACTCATGTATATCATGAGGTTACTGATTGAAGAACACAAGCTTATACTGAGAGGAGGGCTAAACAGTATAAGATCACTTTTTACTTTTTCTTTCCCAATAAATATTATGTAATGTAAATATAGCAATATCAATAGTAGTAATAAAAGAAATGCAAAAATAACCACATATAATAGAGGCACCACAATTTACGTGGTTCACCCAATGTGGGATACTCCATGGAGAAAATATTTCACTAATTTTTTCTCAATCAATATCTTGGGAATAATTTCCCTATTACAATGTTTATGTAACTTTCCCCAAAGGAGATACCAATCCCCTAAATCAAGTTTGTGGATATCTATCCACAAGAGAACTTCTTCTCCTCTACTTTGGTTGATGATCCTCTAGAAGATTATTGCCTCCACTGCACTGGCTTGTGGATCTCTCTCCACTAAAGACTCTTATCTCCACTCATAAGACCTATCCTAACTACCTTGGCTAATGGATATCTATCCACTAGATACTGATGTCCTCTCTGCTCTATCACCTCCAAATATCTATCTCAAATTTACAATAAACATATTCCTTTGTTCTAGCAAAAATCTACTCAATATCTATCTCTGGTCTGCAATAAATCTATCCTCAAATGATGGGGACCGGAAAATCACACCTTCAAAATTTTCATGCTTTTCATTAAAATCTTCTAAAAATTATACACACATCAAAATAAAATAGCCCGCAGGCTTTACAATGACCAAGCTCAGCTTCGGTCTCACTAACTGTGCTACTTCTCCCCGTTCTCCAGTCCACCACCCCCAACTGTTACCAAAATTTGAGTTTTTATCGAGGTCTCGGTCCTCTAGGCAATTAATGCCCCCGCCTAACAAAATTTCAAATTCGATTTTCCCCCACGGCTGAGTTTTCAAATTTGTCTGCCATAAATGGGCAACTGCCCGATCCGCCATGAAGCTTGCATTCATGGCCTCCCTTGACCTGCAACCACCGTTTTGGTCAGACTGTTCTTCTGCACCGCTGTCCCATCCTTAATGTCCGTCGCCTGTAACTGTTGTTTGCCAAAAATTTAAAAATGTGCATGGCCGACATCTCTATTTTGAATTTACGTGGCCCTCATCTTTGTTTCAATACACGTAGTTGTCCGCGTGTTTAATTCGTCTATGTCTTCTTCTTGTCGCAATATCTTTCATACACGTGCCCTTCACAACTGTCTTGATACACGTGGCTGTCCACGTGTCAATTTTGGCCTTGCCTGGCCGTCCGCTTATAAACTTTGCCCTGTCTTCTTATTGGCCGCGATATCACGATAGGTCACGAAATCATGACATGTCGCGATATCACGACCAAAAGTGCCTTCCCCTGCCGAAGCCCCTTTGGGGTCACGATTTTGCGACATGTCACGAAATCGTGACATGTCGTGATTTCGTGACCCCCCTTGCCTTTGCCTTGCTGAAGCTCCTTGGGGTCGTGATTTCGCGACATATGGAAAAATCGTGACATGTCACAATTTTGTGACCCCCCCCTCTGCCTTCTCTTTGCCGAACCTTGCCTTGCTTTGTTTTAGCTTTGGAAGCTGTTTCGAGTCCATGCCACGTGGCAGCTTTTCACTGGTTGCGATATCATGACAGTCGCGATATCGTGACCTGTCACAATATCATGACAGTCGCGATATCGTGACCCGTCACGATATCATGACAAGTCGCGATATCGTGACCTGTCACGATATCATGACAGTCGCGATATCGTGACTCGTCATGATATTGTGACAGACTCCCCCCTACGCCTTGTTTTGAAATATTATCGTGATATCGCGACGTCGCGATATCGTGACGTCGCGATATCGTGATGTCGCGATATCACGACGAAAATTGCCCTTACCTTTTTTGCAGCTTTTGAGGTCGCGATTTCGTGACATGTCACGAAATCGTGACATGTCACGATTTCACGACCCCCTTCCCCCTTGCTTTACAGAAACTTCCCCCTTGGGAAAAACTGAAGAAAAGTACTTAGAAAAAAAATTTGTAACAAAAAGTTTTGGAAGATGCAAGATTGCTCTAACTGTCGCCGGATGCTCCTGCATCATCAAATCTGCACCAAACTCTATCCTCAAAATATGCTCTAAAATTCCACATAGAAATTGCTTAAATATGCTCAACAAGTCCACAAAGAACTTGCTTAAATTTTCTCAACAAGTCCACATAGAACTTTCTTAAATCTTCTCAACAAGTCCACATAGAATTTGCTCAAATCTGCTCAACAAGTCCACACAAAACTTGTCCAATTTTCTCAAAAATTCCATATAGAATTTTGATCAATAAGTCCACACAGAACTTGTCCAATCTACTCAAAAAGTCCAAAAAAACATGTCCAATCTACTCAATATCTATATTATAAACTTCCACAAAAGCTCACACCAAATCTGTCCACAAGTCTTCACAAAGACTTACCTCAAATCAGCTCAACAAGTCCACACAAAACTTGTCCAATATAATAGAAACATAAAGAGAATTTTTAGAGACTCAATATGTTCTATACTAATCACAATGCTCAATTAATGTCAATCACTCTCTTAGAAATATAAGGATATTTGTTAGAGACTCAATATGCTTCAAATTCAACTCAATGCTCAATCACTTTCTCAACTCAATTTGGAATATAGAATAGTTTATTTTATGGAACTTGAACTATCACTTCACACATCCACTTGACTAGGCTCAACCAAATTTACTCAACCAATCACTCAATGAAATAATCCTTGCTCACAAACCCTAGTCCAAGCATATGATCACTCACTCAAAATATTTCCAATAACGCTCAACAAAAAATCTCACATAACAATGATACTCATGTTTTTTTCAAACCCTAGTTCAAGTTCTTTTCTCAACAACTCACTTCAACAACAATGCTTATAAAACAAATCTCACATAACAATGATACTCATGTTCTTTTCAAAACCTAGTTCAAGTTATTTTCTCAACAAATCACTTCAACAAAAATGCTTATAAAATAGTTGTCACATAAAAATGATACTCATGTTCTTTTCAAACCCTAGTTCAAGTTCTTTTCTCAACAACTCACTTCAACAATAATGCTTATAAAACAACTCTTACATAACAATTATACTCATGTTATTTTCAAACCCTAGTTCAAGTTATTCACACAACCAATGGTTTCAACAACAATGCTTATCAAATAAGGTTTTAACAACACTTCTTTATTGATCCTCTCCAACTCTCAATCCAACATTAATTCCAAATTGGTAAAGATTGGGTTACAGGGAGAAAATTTTACCAGGATCTCTGGCATTTTGGCGGGAATCCCTCTGCACTGTCAACGGCCGTGGCTCTAGGGTTTCAGTTCGGAAACCTCCTTCAGCGTGTTTGGGGTCTGTTGCAGGCCTCTGGACAAGGATCTTTCGGTTTCCCGGGAGGGCCCAATGGGGTCTCTTCCTGGTTCTCACGAAGGAAAAAATACCTCTTATGCGGAGATTCTTCGAGAGACTCCTGCGTCTTCCTCTGCTGAAGCTCAACGCAGTGCCTTCCATCTGCTAGCCAAGAATGCGGGCAAGGGCTCTCCTGGGCACAAAATTAATGGTTGTCTCCCGCAATCTACATCAAGACCGAAAATTGTCATCGAACCAGAGCTGGTTGAAGACACGATAAACTACCGGACCACGCATGATCTGATTTGCAAGTTCATGGGCATTCGACCCACCCCTGCACTTTTTGCATTCCCTGGGTGAGACAAAACTAGGAGCCAATCGGTGAGTACTCCTTATGGCCCATTAGCAATGGGTATTTCATTATTAGTTTTTCTTCCCTAATGGATAGAAACAGAGCATTTGAATCAGAGAAGAGGAGCCATGGCCCGGCAGGGTTATTTGTCCAGCCATGGAGAGCGGGTTTTGACCCTCGCATTGAACCCACGGCTGTCCCGGTTTGGATCCGGCTGTACGCGCTCCCGATGGAGTTTTGGGGTGAGCGGATTCTTGAATTGATAGGCAACTCTCTAGGTAGATTTTTGGGAGTTTCTAAGGATACCATCGAAGGAAATACTGCCGTTTATGCAAGAATTTGTGTAGAATTGGATATTAGTCAATCGCTACCACTGAGATGGAATTGGAGCTAGCAGGACATTCTTGGGTACAACGACTAGACTATGAAGCCCTACCTTTCCGTTGTAGAGTCTATCATTTGCATGGCCATTTGGCAAGGTTCTGTCCAAATATCTTGAGCACCAATGCGGATGCTACACAGGGAATGTCAAATCGCTCCCGAGGAGGTAAGTCCACTTTGGCCAAGGAACCATCTATCATTCCCACTGGGTCTGAGGGCCAGAATGATGGCTTTGAACAGTAGAAGAGGAGAAGAAACAAAAAGAGAAATGGTAAGGAGCAAGCTCTCCCCAAGCCAACAAATCGGTATGAAATCTTCAAATATCTTGTGGATCAAGAAGACAAACCTATGGAAGGAGCAGATGGGATCCTTGAGGACAATATTATCCCTACTCATGCTCCTCCTTCCTCAACCCCTGTCCTTGAACAGGCTTTTGATTCCTCTGAGACTTTGCACCATGAAAACCTTGGGACTCTGGTTATCCACGCCCCAGCCCAGCCCGTTATCAAAGATGTTTCTATGGAAATTGTAGAAAAGCTCAGAGAAATACCAGCTCTTGGAATTTCACAGGTGGAGAAGAGATCGAAAAATAGTAATTCCCAAGGGGTGGGCAGGAAATCCAATAAGGATCTAATCACAGTGCAAGGGGATAAGCTAATCAATGGAGGACTGGCAAGAACAATTGATTCGTATTGCTCCCAAGGTTTCCAATGATTATACAATCTTGGAATGTGAGGGGTTTAAACAGTAGAACCCATCAATCTGCTATTCAAAGACTTTTAGAAAGAAGTAAAACAGACTTTCTGCTCATTCAGAAACAAAAATGTCATTAGACCTCATGGGTAAACCGTCGGCCGAATCGGAGGGGTGTCGGCCATATGGCGATGGTCGCTCTTGGTGCCTCGGGAGGGATTGCTACTCTCTGGAATCCTTTGGCATGGATAGCAGTAGATCATATAGCCTGGAGAGGGGTCCTAACATCTCTTTTCAAGAATATAGTTACAGCTGAACAAGTCTTAATTACAAATTTTTATGGGGTACGAGAATACCGAAGGTCGACGGTCTCAATGGAAAGTCTGTTCAAAACATGAGGTCATCCCGGGAATATCTTGATTGGATTTTAGTCGGGGATTTCAATGCTAAATTATCCGCTAGAGATCGGGAAGGTGGCATCCCCTGTTCCGGATACGAGGGATAGGTCGTTTATTGCCCACGTTCGTGCCTTTAACCTTGTTGACATCAAAGGTCCTGGTACAAACTTTACATGGACTAATAAGAGAAGAGAGCCATACAATAGGAGGGTTAAGCTTGACAGGTTTTTGGTCTCGGAGGAAGCTTATGTTAGATGGAATATCAAATTCCAGATCTTGGAGGGCCCAGTTTTTGATCACTCTCCCATTTTGCTGGAGGGAGGGACTATGTCAGGAAAGTATTACAAACCTTTTAAATTTGAAAATTTTTGGTTGCAAAAAGAGGACCTACGAAGGAAAATTCCACAGTGGTGGAAAGAAGGCCGTCCCCCTTTTGGAACAACTATGTTCAAAATTCACAAACAGCTTCTCTATGTTAAGAGTAAACTGAAACAGTGGAAGAAAACTAACAAATCTAATTTCCAGTTCCAACGGGCCCCCTTGCTGGATAGATGGAATGAGGTGCAAAAACAATTCGAGAGAAGGAATTATTTCCGAGCATCTTAAATTTGAGGATGACGCCTTACGCAAAGCGAGTTGAGGACATTGATAATCAAGAAGAGATCTATCGGAGACAGAGAGCCGTAAATACTTGGCTATTAGAAGGAGATAGAAATACTAAATTTTTTCATCGTTCTGCCTGTGCTAGAAGGCAATTGAATAACATGGAGTTCCTCCAAGATGAGTTTGGAAATTCTTTTGACACTCTTCCTGACATGCACTCCATTTCTATGGAGTACTTCTCAAACCTCTTCAAGGAAAGTCTGCAACATGATGTGGAAGCACAAAATGAAGTCATTGACGGAATTCCCTCTATTATTTCTCATGAAGAGAATCGGTCCCTTCTTAAGCCCATAGATCGTGATGAACTCAAGAAGGTAGTCTTTGGGATGTGCACGGGAAAGTCGCTCGGCCCGGACGGTTTCCCTATTGAGTTCTTTCGGGCCTTCCGGGACATCCTGGAGGAGGACGTGTTGGTTGTCATTGAGGAATCCCGAATTAACAAAAGAATGCTCAAGGCTCTAAATCATACCTTTATCTCTTTAATTCCGAAAGGAGAGGGGGGGCTCTCATTTCTGATTTCAGACCTATTGCTCTATGTAATGTGATCTACAAAATTATTTCTAAACTTATGGCTGAAAGACTAAAACCCCTCCTTCAAAATTTAATTTCCCCTGAGCAAGGGGGTTTTGTTGAAGGAAGACAGATCTTGGATGGAGTGATCTTGGCTCGGGAGGCTATCCATTCTATGCATAATTCAGGTAACAAAGGAATGTTCATCAAATTGGATATGTCTAAGGCTTATGACAGAGTAGAGTGGGGTTTCTTGGTCAAGATGTTGGCAGCCTTTGGTTTTTCTCAGGACTGGATTGCCTGGGTCATGAGCTGTATCTCTACGCCTTCATACTCTATTTTAATTAAGGGGCTTCCCTCGCCACCTTTTGGAGCCTCTCGGGGTCTCCGTCAAGGAGATCCCTGCTCTCCTTATCTCTTTCTTATCTTGGCTGAAGGTCTTGGCAGACTCTTCCTGAGAAGAAGACGTCAAGGACAGATTACAAGAATTAAAATCGGAGCCGAAGTTTTGACTCATTTACAGTTTGTGGATGATACGGGCTTGGTGGGAGTTTCCAGCCTCAGAGAAGCAATAGGAATCAAAGATACTCTTAACGTCTACCTTCGGGCTTCTAATCAAGCCATCAATGATTCAAAATCAAAAGTGGTCTTCTTCAACCTTGATCAAAGGTCGCAAGAGAGAGTTATGGAGATTCTGGGCTTCACTCGGACCTCCCTTCCTGTTGTTTATTTGGGGGTTCCTCTGCACTTTAAAAAACGACAACTGATTTCTGGAAGGACCTGCTAGATGGCATCAAAGAGAGAATGAATCATTGGTCTCATAGATGGTTAAGCTATGGGGGCCGATTAACTTTTTTGAAGTCTGTTATTCAGGCTATGCCTATTTACAAATTTTCAATTCTGGCCGCCCCTCCCTCAATTTGGAAAGAGTTGGACAAAGCGGCTAGAAGTTTTCTTTGGGAAGGTGCCAATGGAGAGAGGAAATGGGCCTTGGTTGGTTGGGATAAGGTCACCCAGCCCAAGGAAAAATGTGGGTTGGGCTTGAGAAGCTCCAAGTTTAACAATCGGGCCCTGGCTGGGAAATTGTACTGGAGGTGGATTTCTCAGCCTTCGTCTCTCTGGACGAGAATCCTTTCTAGTAAATACTTGGGTACTGTTCCTCCCAATGACTTGGGCCGCTATCCTCTGGAAGGTAATGGTTCTCTTATGTGGCAGGCGCTCAAGATTGGTTCTTGCATTATCAAAGATCAATTGTTCTGGAAAGTTGGGAGAGGGGAGAAGGTCCGGTTCTGGACTGACTCTTGGGATCAGCATCCTCCTATTCTTGCAGTGTTTCCCGATCTGCTTTCGCTAAAAATAGCTCTTGAAGACAAAGGCTGGATTCATATTCAGACCTACTTCACTACCAGCCCTCTGGGGGAATATAAGGTTAAAAAATTTAAGCGGCTGGGTGAATGGCCTATTCCAATCCCCCCGGAGCAGGCCCCAACTCTGGAAAAACTTTTGGCTGAAAGGTTTCTATCTGGGAGTGATGAGGAGGATGAGCTTGCTTGGGGCTTTGGGAACCTTGGGGTTTATTCTGTGAAGGAGGGCTATGCTTCGATCCTACCTGAGCCCCCCCCACACTCTTTTCCTGTTCATGAATGGAGGAAGATTTGGCATCCCAAGGGCTGGCCGAAAGTGAACTTCTTTGCTTGGCAACTGATGCATAATGGTATTTTGACCTTTGACAACCTTAGAATTAGAGGCATCATTGGTCCTTCCCAGTGCGTTTTATGTTATAGGAATGAGGAAACTGTGAACCATCTTCTGTTTGATTGCTCTTTCACACAACAGATTTGGCAATGTTGGTTCTCCCACTTTAAACTTCAGGTGCTTGGAGATCTGTCCCGGACCAATTTATGGGAAAGCTGGAAGAGAGGTATATTTATTTCTAAAGCTCTTCGTACTGGCTGGGAGATCGGTTTCCTTTTTATTTGGTGGCAGGTTTGGTTGGAAAGAAATGCTCGTATTTTTCGTGAAACCTTCTCTTCGGTGGAGGGGGTTTGGCAGATCATTTGGAGCAAAGTTGTGGAAACCGTTGCCATCTATGCTCGAGAAGGAAAACCAGCCTGCTTCTAGGCCTTTGAGTGGGAGAGGTGCTGATCCGGAGAGACAGTAAGAAGTTGTTGGAAACCTCCCCCAGAAGGCTGGGTCAAAATCAATACTGATGGAGCTGCTAAAGGTAATCCGGGAAATGCTGGCAGTGGTGTTATTTACCGTGATCATGCTGGGACTGTGCTATATTGGGAATTGCAAGGTCTGGGATATGCCACAAACAATGAAGCTGAGGCCTTTTCTATTAAATCTGCTTCCATATGGGCCGTCAAGCATGGCCATAGAAAGATAATCATTGAGTCTGATTCTCAAATCTTGGTTGGTGCTCTTGATTGCATGTGGAACTTTGCCTTAAAAGCTTGGAGGCTCCAGATTTTGGTTGCCCAAATTTTAGAGCTTTGGAAAGAAATTGAGGATGTGATTCCTGTTTATGCTAGTAGATCTCTTAATAAAGCGGCCGATTTCCTTGCTAAGTTGGGTGCTGAGAGAGAGGTTGGGATTCATCTGCATAGCAATTTGCCTGTGGAGAATGTCGAGATCAGACAAGGCCTTGATCAATTCCTGAAATAATGTGCAAATTTTTTTTTGCTAAGGGTCCTTTCTGTCGCGATTTCGCGACTTGTTGCCCTGTCGCGGCTGTTGGCTGGTTACTGTCGCGATATCGCGACAGGTTGAGTCTTTGTAGTCTCCGGCTGGTTTCTGTCGCGATATCGCGACATGTCGCGTTATCGCGGGTCGTGATTCCGTGACATGTTGCGCTATCGTGACATGTCACGTTATCACGGGTCACGATTCCGCGACATGTTGCGATATCGCGACATGTCGCGTTATCGTGTGACGCGATCCCGCGTCTTGTTGCGATATCGCGACATGTCGCGATATCGCGACATGTCGCGTTTTCACGCCTCGTGATTCCTTGACATGTTGCGATATCGCGACAGGTCCCGCCTTCCTGGCGTCTGGGTGGTTAACTGTCGCGTTTTCGTGACCTGTTGTGATGCTGCTTCTTTGCGCTGGTTTTTGTCGCGATTTCACGACAGGTTGTGCCCTCCTGGTCTCTGGTGTTTTTCTTGCGCGATTTCACGGCATGTTTGGCTCCTTTGCGACTGGGTGGTTTTCCGTCGCGATTTCGCGACCTTATTGAGGCTTGTTAGTTGCTTTCTTTTTCTGTCGCGATGTCGCGACGCTTTCTGCGGGTGGCTGTCGAGGGCCTTTCCTGTCGCGATTTCGCGACATGTCGCGTTATCGCGCCTGTTGGTGCCTTAGTGGCCGTGTTGGGTTTTCCTGTCACGATTTCGTGACATGTCGCGGTTTCGCGACCTGTTGCTGTTTCGTGCCTTCCGTTCTCTGTGCCTTGCGGTTCTTAGCCTTGCCTTGGTGCACCTTCCTTGTTTTTTTTCTTGTGGCTCTGGCTCGGGATGTGTTCTCTCCCGCTTGTATCTGATTCTTGTTTTAATACAAGTTTTTCATTTTTTCAAAAAAAAAACAACACTTCTTTATTCTAAAAAATCTTGAAGCATTCACTTAACACACTCAATAGGAAACCATAATCAAGTCCTTTTCACTCCAAACTTATTTTCCATAAAACCAATCAATCAACTCAACTATGGAAGAATGTGCTCATACCTTTTTCTTGATGATGAAGGGATCTCATAAATCTGTCACAACCACAAATACTTCTATACCAAGCTCAAAGAGGTTAGAAGATAAATATTTCTCACAATGTAATGTAAAACTCAATTACACCTTATCACTCCATTTCAATAGCAATATTTGACAATAATATCTTCACAAAAAATTCCTTTTTAAAACACACCTTCAATTTCTAAAAATTGATATTCCAACTTAATTTCTATCTCCTAAGGTAAAATAATATTTACCTTAATAAAGCACCTATTTACCACTTAGGTAAATAAATTAATATCACCTTATAACTCCCTAGCCTTTGCACAGTTAATAAAATTCCATAAACACCCTTAAAACCTTAGCACAATGATCAAATATCACAAATATTCCCTTATGCCTCCTAAACCTTTGTATTATGCAAAAATCAAATTTAAATCATAAAAACCTTTGGTGAACCTCCTTCCACATTTTTTAGAGTTTTGATCATGTGCCTTCTCCCTCGATTGGTGCCTTAGCCGTGTCTTGCTAGCCATGTGAGATAAGCACTCCACATACTTATCTTAAGCCCTAATTTTGCTTAAGCCTCTTCACAAAGGATTCAAAAGCCTTTGGACTTCTCCTAAATCTAGTACCAAGCTAGACTGTGAGGGCTTCTCCCTTTTCTTTTTTCCTCACTTGAACACCATGCGCTACCTCGATCACAATGTGTTTCCTTGATTACAATGCACTATCCTGCTTCGGTAATACACCACTTGAAAATTTTGGAGGCTCTGAATTTTTTGTTGTATATTAATTCACATTACAATAATACCTAAGGTTTGTATTAGGGTTTAAATACCCTTCATTTTCTTTGCATACAATGTCGATGGATGATTCGACTTGATGATGTTGGCTTGTATAAATTATAATTTATAATTAATTTAAATTCAAAAGAATTTAAATATTATAAATTTAATTTATAAACTTTATATTTTAATAAAAAATTAAAGCCCTCTTTGATTTAATATCAAATTGTCATTTGCACTTCACTAGGTTGATGAAAAACAATTCTGCCATCTTGGTTTTAATAAAAACCTTAATTCTGCCATCACAATGTTAGAAAATATCATTATGATTTTAATAAAAAACCTTTTAATGTGCCACCATAATTAAAAAAAAAACCTTATAAAAATATATTTGGTTAACTTTTCTCCATCTCTTTGCATTGCTTCCTAGTGTTAATGATGATGTACTCCATGGTATTAATTATAGCTTCATGTGTTCACTTTGGCATCAATGACAACTTTTTACCTTGAAATAAATGAAAACTAAATGAGCTCAAAATGTCCAACAATCTCCCCCTTTGTCATTTATGGTAACCCAAATTCTTTTTATTGAAAACTTGACCTTTCATTTGTTCTTCTCCCCCTAGGAAAATTCTCCCCCTGGCTCAATGCTCTCTCCTCTTTTCTCAAATACCAAATCTCTCCCCTTTAATCAAATATCTCCCCCTTTGACATCAATGGAAAAGGGTCACCTTTGGGGCTTGGGTCTAATAATGATCTTCTTATCTTATCCCCTCCCCCACCTCTTCTTGAGGTGGTTAATTCTAGGGTGGGAGTATTTCTACTCCAATAAAAAATAGTTCTTTACCTTTATCCTCTTTCCTTATTATATGATCCTTCTGATTCCTTTTACTATTTCTTTCCATTTCCATGTTCCTATCCATTTCTACATTCCTATCCCTGTTCCTATTCATATCCATGTTCCTATTCATATTCCTGTTCATATCCATGTTCTTATTCCTATTCCTATTTATATCTATGCTTGATTTTGGAACACCACTTTGCTGTGTGACCATCATTATTGCACTTGTAACACTTAATATTATTATTCCTTGGAGATGCAAATGTCTTAGTATTTCTCCTAGTGAAGCCATATCTTATTCTATCATGAACCCTGCAATTCATTGCTTCGTGACAAAATTGATTACATGAGTAGAAATACCCATGGAATAGTTATATGTTCCCATATTCCTATCTTTCCTGTGTCCTGCACTATGAAGCCATGTGCCCAAAATTATGACATGAAAAACATATTTCATTGAATCCTCCTTGCCTTGACCTCATTGGTCTCCTAGTCTCTATTGACCTATTCTAATTGTTTTTCCATCTATATCTTCTTTGTGCATTATTTTCGTTCTTTTTGAACTCTCTATTGTTCAAATCATCCTCAGATGTCTCACTTTATTTTACACTTTCTTCTTTTGAAGTATCTTCATCTGATGTTTATTCTCCTCCAAAACTTGATATTGACTCTCCTTCCCATTCCTTTTGATCTTGTCAAAATACAAGACATATTTTGCTTGATGTATGCTTTTGTATCTTGATGAACTTATCTAAGCTCTTTGAGCTATTTTTGAACCCTTTTATCTTGAATTTGGAGTCTTCTAAATCTTCTCTTCATAGTGTCACTTCTTGTTTTAAATTTTCACATTCTAAGATCTTTTCTTCTAACTTATCCTTGAAATTTTTTTCCTTAGCCTTTGATTTTTCTAAATCCTCTATAAGCAATCTTCTCTCTTCATTACATTCTTGGAAATGAATTTCAAGTTTATAATGTTGTTTTATTACCTTATTTACCATGTCAAGGGCATAAATAAGTTCTCCTTTGAGATTATATCCATCCTTTTCTAAATATTCCTCTATTTTTTTACCTTTTTCCACATCTTTATTTTTAGTTGGATTGTCTTCTATAGGATCACCTACTTCTTCTTCTAATGCCATTATAAGGTTTTCATCTGGTCCTTCAAATACATCCTCATATTCATCATCACTAAAACTATAGTCATCCCTTGTACAATCATCTTCAAGATGTCCAAAGTTACCACATCTAAAATACTTGAGAATTATTGGAGTCCTTTTCTTAACTTGTTCTTTTTCTTCAATCATAAATAGGACTTCATCTCTATCATTATCTAAAAAATTAGCATCACTGTCACTTGAGTACTTACTTGCATTATCTGCATAGTAGCTCCTCTTTTATCTTTGTAAGAACATCTTTCCATGTCTATTTTTTCCATCCTTGCTTTTAGTTTTGTGCCTATGTCTTTCTGATTCCCTGTTCTTGTGATCTTGTTTCTCTTCATCATTTTTATTCTTAGCTTCTTGATAGTCAATTGCATAATGACCATACTTTCCATAATTGAAATATTTAACAAATATTGTATCTCTAGATATTATTGAATCCTTATTACTTCTACCATAATTTGCTTCTTTATCGTTGGATGTCTAATTGCTTGATTCTGAATTCTTACCCTTAGTCTTCTTGATTGATTTGAATGTTGCTTCTTTCTAGGGAATATGATCTTTTGTTCTTATCTCATGTGCTATAAGAATACCAAGCAACATATATCTTGTCAAATTATCACCATCCATTGACACTTATATAGCAAAAAACTTTTCACTAAATCAGTTTGTAAGAGTTCTCAAAACTTTATTACAAACATCTGATTCATTAATCTTCATTCCAAGTCCTTGCATAGCATTGAAAACCTCATAAATTTGAAGTGGATAAGTACTAATTTTTTTTCCATACTTCATTATTAACTCTTCAAATTGTCCTTTTATATTTTGCATGTTTTCTTTCTTGACACATTTATTTTCTTCATATATATTTTACAATTTATCCCACATGTCTTTAGCAGTTGGGAATGCATAAATTTCATAGAATTTGTTCTATGTAAACCTATCAAAAGTGCATTCATCACTTTTGAATTGTAATTTTGTAGGAGCTTACCTTCCTTATCTGTAGGAGTATTAATTAAAGGATCATATCCAAATTCAACTACTTGCAAAATTTTATTGCCAAGTGCCATCAGGTAGATCTTCATTCTCATACTCCAATACATATAGTAAATTCCATAAAATACTAGTGCTGAATTATCTAAGGACACATTCTTAAAATCGATTGTGTTCTTGTTAGATTTTCCTTTAAGCTATTAAACTCTTATGAAGGAATACACTATGATACCAATTGAAGAACACAAGCTTTTACTAAGAAGGGGGGGTGAATATTATAAGACCACTTTTTAATTTTCCTTTCCCAATCAATATTATGCAATGTAAAGATAGCAATATTAATAGCAGTAATAAAATCAATGCACAAATAACTACACACAATAGAGACACCATAATTTATGTGGTACACCCAATGTGGGCTACTCCACAAAGAAAATATTTCACTAAAATTTTCTCAATCAATACCTTGGGGATCCTTTCCCTATTACAATGTTTATGGACCTCTATCCAAAGGAGACACCAATCCACTAAATCAAGTTCATATATCTCTATCCATAGGAGAACTCCTTCTCCTCTACTTTGGTTGGTGATCCTCTAGAATACTATTACCTCCACTGCACTGGCTTGCGGATCTCTCTCCACTGAAGACTCTTGTCCTCACTCAGAAGACCTATCCCCACTACCCTGGCTAATGGATCTCTATCCACTGAATATTGTTGTTCTCTATGATCTATAACCTCAAAATATCTATCTCAAATCTACACTAAACATAGTCCTTCGATCTAGCACAAATCTGCTCAATATTTGTCTTTGGTCTGGCACAAATCTATCCTCAAATTTGTACCAAAATCTATCCTCAAAATCTGCTCAAAAATTCCACACAAAACTTTCTTAAATCTACTCAACAAGTCCACACAGAAATTGCTTAAATATGCTTAACAAGTCCACACAGAACTTGCTTAAATTTGCTCAACAAGTCCACATAGAACTTGCTCAAATCTGCTCAAAAAGTCCACATAGAACTTGTTCAATCTGCTACAAAATTCCACATAGAACTTGTCCAATATGCTCAATATCTATATTGTAAGCTTCCACAAAATCTCACACCAAATCTGTCCATAAGTCTTCTCAAAGACTTACCTCAAATCATCTCAACAAATCCACACAAAACTTGTTCAATCTCATAGAAACATAAAGAGAATTGTTAGAGACTCAATATGTTCTATACTAATCACAATGCTCAATTTATTTCAATCACTCTCTTAGAAACATAAGGAGAATTGTTAGAGACTCAATATGCTTCAAATTTAACTCAATGCTCAATCACTTTCTCAACTCAATTCGGAATATAGAATATTTGTTCTATGGAACTTGAACTATCACTTCATACATCCACTTGACTAGGCTCAACCAAATTTACTCAACCAATCACTCAATGAAATAATCCTTGCTCACAAACCCTAGTCCAAGCATATGATCACTCACTCAAAATATTTCCAACAATGCTCAACAATAAATCTCATATAACAATGATACTCATATTCTTTTCAAACCCTAGTTCAAGTTTTTTGCTCAACAAATCACTTCAACAATAATGCTTATAAAACAAATCTCACATAACAATGATACTCATGTTCTTTTCAAACCTTAGTTCAAGTTATTTTCTCAACAAATCACTTCAACAACAATGATTATAAAACAACTCTCACATAACAATGATACTCATGTTCTTTTCAAAACCTAGTTCAAGTTCTTTGCTCAACAACTCACTTCAACAATAATGCTTATAAAAAACTCTCACATAACAATGATACTCATGTTATTTTCAAACCCTAGTTCAAGTTCTTCACACAACCAATGGTTTCAACAATAATGCTTATAAAACAAGGTTTTAACAACACTTCTTTATTCCAAAAAACCTTGAAGCATTCACTTAACACACTCAATAGGAAACTCTAATCAAGTCCTTATCAATATAAATTTATTTTCTAGAAAACCAATCAATCAACTCAAATATGGAATAATGTGCTCATACAATTTTCTTTATGATGAAGGGATCTCATAAATCTGTCACAACCATAAATACTTCTATACCAAGCTCAAAGAGGTTAGAAGATAAATCTTTCTCACAATGTAATGTAAAACTCAATTACACCTTATCACTTCATTTCAATAGCAATATTTGACAATAATATCTTCACAAAATTTCCTTTTTAAAACACACCTTAAATTTCTCAAAATTGATATTCCAGCTTAATTTCTATCTTCTAAGGTAAAATAATATATACCTTAATAAAGCACCTATTTACCACTTAGGTAAATAAATTAATATCACCTTATAACTCCCTAACATTTGCACAATTAATAAAATTCCACAAACACCCTTAAAACCTTAGCACAATGATCAAATATCACAAATATTCCCTTATACCTCCTAAACCTTAGTATTATGCAAGAATTAAATTTAAATCATATAAACCTTTGGTGAACCCCTTTATGCATTTTTTGGAGTTTTGACCTTGCACCTTCTCCCTCGGATGGTGCCTTAGCTGTGGCTTGCTAGCCATATGAGCTAAGCACTCCACATGCTTAGCTTAAGCCCTAAGGTTGCTTAAGCCTCTTCACAAAGGATTCAAAATTCTTTAGCTTAAGCTCATAGTCTAGTGCCAACCTAGACTACAAGCACTTCTCCCTTTGCTTTGTTCCTCGCTCAAAAACCATGCGCTACCTCGATCACAATGCGCTGCCCTGATTACAATGTGTTGTCCTACTTAAGCAATACACCACTTATAAATTTTGGAGGCTCCGGATTTTTTGTTGTATATTAATTTGCAATACAATCATCGCTAAGGTTTTTCTTAGGGTATAAATACCCTTCATTTGCTTTGCATACAACGTCGATGGATGATTCAACTTGATGACGTCAACTTGTATAAATTATAATTTATAATTAATAAAATTCAAAATAATTTAAATATTATAAATTTAATTTATAAACTTTAGACTTTAATAAAAAATTAAAGCCCTCTTTGAGTTAATATCAAATTGTCATTTGCACTTCACTGGGTTGATGAAAAGTAATTCTACCATCTTGGTTTTAATAAAAACATTAATTCTACCCTCATAATGTTAGAAACTATCATTATGGTTATAATAAAAAACCTTTTAATATGCCACCATGGTTTTAACAAAAAACCCTTATAAAAATATATCTGGATAACTTTTCTCCATCTCTTTGTATTGCTTCCTGGTGTTAATGATGATGTACTCCATGGTATTAATGACAACTTCATGTGTTCACTTTGGCATCAATGAAAACTATTTACCTTGACATCAATGACAACTAAATGAGCTCAAAATATCCATCACCGATGATTATGTCAGACCAGGACTATCTTACTACCCTAGCACATAGGTGGGATTCCTTTATGAACACATTTCATATCCCTACTAGTGAGATGACTATCACTCCAGAGGATGTGTACAGGATATTTAGGATCCATTTTGATGGAGAGGCTATCATGTCTTCCACCACTACTCCTAGAGACATATTCATGAGGGTTTTGGAGATTAGGAAGCTGTAATATTGTTTGACACCTAGCATGGCAGAGTCTTCGTGGCTGGGTGGTATCGAGAGGATGTCTTCACATAACGATAGGCTATCCTGATGCATGTTATATGCAACATGATTTTGCCAAATTTTTCTATAGTGATGTTCCCATGGAACCTCTTGTATATGGTTCAGGACCTCTTAGATAGTGAGGAGACAATTATTATGGTATTGGGGAGCATGTTTCTATCTTAGTGTTATGATGAGATCTATAGGATTTAGCAATGTGGATGAGCTAGTGTTACCTGTAACCTGCTTCTTCAAATCTAGGGCTACATTAGGTTGGACCATATAATAGTATTACCTATTAGTATTACTACCATATCCAAGGTGGCCTAGTGTTATGGATACAAGTGGCCTCATGAGTGAGAGGAGCACCGAAGCTGATGTTATGCAGGGGACTTGACACATTATGTAGCTGCCCTGACTGGCCTGAAACAAGGGACATCATATGGAGGTATTATTTTGAGTGCCCTACATGGATATAGGTATATATATTTATGGCTTGTACTAGGTGTGACTGATGGATGATCAATTGCAAGGGTAGTATTAGAGAGTTCTTTAATTACTCCCAGGTGCTATGCTAGTTTGGTATACAACAAGATGTACCTCTCAATCTATTTTTGTACAAGATCATCACAGAGAGAGATATTCCACTACCCCAAGTTATACCAGTATCATATTAGGAGGAACCTCCTATAGTTTATGTGGGTATAACTAATGTCAGGGTTACTGGGGAGTATATCCAATGGTGGGTTACATAGTTGTGGCATGGTGGTGGTAACTTGGGATAGACTGAGGATGAGGCAGATGTAAAGGAGGATCCTAATGTATGCCAAGTGAAACCTTAGACTGAGGAGTGGAGCCAAGAAGTAGAGCTATAGGTAGGAGAGAAGTAGGTAGTTCTAGATAAGGAGGAGGAGTTATGTCTAGAGGAGCAACAGTCTCCTCTTTGGGCTTAGTTACATAGTGTAGAGGTTGAGCTTCAAGTAGCTAGTATTCATATTTTGTAGTGGGACTCTACTATTGCTATGATCTAAACCCATGTTAGGGGTTTTGAGGAGATGAGGACCACTCTATAGGCTCATATTGAGTCAGCCCAGCTCAGAATAGAGTGGCTTATTGTCAAGAGGGATACTGCAAGAGGATAGGTTGTACCCGTTGCTCCAGCTACTCAGGGACCCATAGGTTTGGACTTGGGTGCAGAGGTTAGGCACCTATGGGGACTCTTAGAGGAGTGTGACACCTAGATGTTGGTATATGTTGGGTACATTGCATCTTTACAATTTCATATTTAAATGCTAGACACCACTCCTCATGAGAGACCTATCATAGAGGGCTTATAGTAGAGCAAGCAGAGTGTTTCAGGGCAGTCATCAGTTTGGCCTAGCTAGAGGACCAGGACCTAAATATAGTAGACCGTAGGGACTAGCTCTTGAGATAATCATAAGGATGGATATGAGGGTGGAGGTTAGCCTAGGGGTGTAGGCCCAGTCTAATGATTATGATGGATTTTGTATTATTTTTTAGTGTAAGGTTGGTGGACCTACACTATTGTAGCCTATAGGTATTTTTGTATCTCCATGTACTTTGCCACACTATACACTCATATATATGATTTTATTTGTTTTATACTCATTGTGTGTATTATGTGATTGTTTTTATTATGATGTTTATGAGATGCATATGGATGCAATGTCTATGATCTTATGCTATATGATGTGATGTATTGATGACATGCTCTAGCTAGATGATGGATGGATGCTTAGATGCTATGATCTAGATATGTGGATGTACTATGGTGATGTATGCATATATGGATGCAATGCTTTGTGTTAAATGCATGTTTGATTTTGATTTAATTGTATGCATCTAATTCATGATGTTATGATATGGTAAATGTGATGTGTGTAATGCATTGTTTAGATGATGATGATCTAATGTAAATGAACCTGTATGCCTTAATCACTTAAAACATACGAAATGAATGTGATATGAGTTTAACAATATAATGGATGACACCATAGAATGTATAAAAATCATGAATAAATAATAACTCTTATCATAATAATTAATCATTTAAACATCCAGATGTGAGATGAGATGATGTGGTTTGTATGTGCTTTATTTATAAGCTTTTGTAAATTAAAAATATGTGTATAAAATAGTTAGTGGTTGTATAAACATTATTACTGATATTTATCCGGTATCTATCCCATATCATAAACACCCTTTAATGAAAAAAAACTCCTAAATAAAGTTGATGATTTGATTGATGACATGATTTGTTGCTATGAGGTGATTTTTGAGGTTTTCCATGAAACTCAAACACCCTAGTTGATTAATAAAAAGTTGTATAATGACCATACCATACTTCTAAAAGATAAGGTTTTTGTGATGAAAGACCTAGATATTCATTATCCCTGTGTGTGTAAATTAATATATTAGATGATATATAAGTCTACCCTAATTCCAAATAGGAATCATTATGTAGCGACCCTGGGAACGTGCGCATCGGTCCATTTTATTAAAACCCTACTTGCAATGCTATTTAAAATACCAAATATGAAATGGAAAGACAAGAGGAAAAAGCATATAACATGAAATAACCAAAGATGGATCTGTTTATTGATATTGAAGCTCGGTTACATGTCGGTCCCTCTTAGGGATACCCATTTTGATACTATAAATTACAAGTGGTCAAGGAGTGCCCATTCCACGAAGAGGTGGTGCGCTTATAAAAGCTTCCTGGTTCTGCACATAGAAATGTATGAGGTCTTACAGATGCCTCCTTCTCCAGGTATGTTTCCTATAGGGATACCTTCTGCTCTCGTATGTTGTAATATTTATCTAATGTACCTGTGGCCCTGCAAGCAATGAAACAACAACACACTTTTAGGTGTCCGATATTTCCTCCTCGGATGAGGTTGTTAGTAATAAAATAATGTAATAGAAATATGATAAAACAATGCCATGAAATCATGTAAATATATGCTAATGATATAATAAAACAAAATAAAGATGCTATGTCTATCTAAGATAATCCTGCAGGCCACTATCCAAGATAATGGCCGCTAAATAAAACCTTGCTCTCCTTACCCCAAAGCTATGGGTCAAATACTATGATCTAATATTGAAGAAAGTAGGTGTTATACCCTTTGATTTGTCAAAGCTTCACCACACATGTGATCTCAAAGAGAACTCTCTCTAAAATGATCTCTTGTATGTGATGCAGACCTCTATTCTCTATATGATAAAATATTAAAGGATCTCTGGATATGATAAGTCTCTCTATATGCCCTGGTGCTCTTAGGCTTGCACCTTTTATAGTGTGAAACCCTAGGTCTATGTCCAAGCCCTAGAAATGAATTTCTCATGTGTAGTGCAAGTTAGAATGAGAATCTCTTGTCTATTGTCTATATTTGAAGGCTAGTTAAATAAAATCTAACTACCCACTTGAGTCTTCTATGGAAACTGTTTTTTAGCATAAGCAGCTTTTATCTTTTGTTTATGCTTGGAGGTTAGTTAACTTAAGTCTAAATGCAAACTCAAGACTCCTATGTGAACTGGTCATGAAAAGGAATGCAAATTCACTCCCGCTCACCTTTATTGCATGCAGACTGCCACTTCTACCTGATATTGGGCCTGTTTGTTAGCAAACCACTTCTTATGGCTTAGTCATTGTCATCTTGAGCGGCTAGAATCTAGTCACTCTTGGCTTGAGCGACCAAGCTTGGATGGCTTGAAAAGGCCCCAAATGATTGGTGAGAACCATTATTGATGCTTGGAAGGTCCAATATTATATCTTATGATCTTATGAGTGTGTCTATGTAAGTAGATCCCCTAAGCATGACACTATTTAGGTGTCTACAGATGCTCCTTTTTGCGATGCGATGTGTGGAAAACACAACACTGAGCAAAAACATAGATTGATCCATTTGTAGGGTGTATGGTGATCAATAGTCTGATCAACATCAGATGTCCCAATTAGGCAAGATGGTGCACATCACTTGAATCATTGAATCAATGTTTGGAGGACTTAGCTCAGTGGATTGTGCATGTTAAACTGCACTCGTTCCTTAAACTCAATCGGGTAGCTTCAACTGCTATAATAATTTTGATCGGTAGGAGAGCTACAATTGAAGATATCATGTCTACTTACATTCCTAGAAAACAAGGGAAATTTATGATTGTTGTATACAATGATTTGAAGAATGAAAATGGTTTTGCTATGATCAAGTGATATTTTGTTGATTTTGATTATGATTAAGTTGAAGTTTTGAACTACCTCTTCACACAATGAATTGGTGAAGAAATGATAATGATTGAAGCCATGATTCGCTTGACCAATATGACTAATATGGTTCATTTCTAGCATTTACTTATTTTAATGGGCAATCCCACATCCAAGTGTGACTCCAATTGCTTATGATAATCATCCATCCCTATCTCGAGGAGCGGTTCGGCTATCAATATCCTTCTTAGAGAGTTAGGATGAGTGATTTTGTTCATGCCTATATTGTATCACTTTGACTTAATATTTTTGATGTCATAAGGGAATTAGAATGACCCCTTCGTGCCTGTGGAGCAGTTCGACCATCTTGATATTCTTCGAGTTTGAAGGGTGACATATCGTAATTCCAAAATGAGTTGCTTTTGCCCCAAGTGGCCTTATGGTTACCTACTCATCTCACCGAAATACATGGAGTGAAAATTTTTGCAATCATTGAGTGGATAGAGTAGGTAACTGGATACGAGGCTTGCTTAAGATTGTGATTTTATGTAATTTTTTTTTGTTATTTTGAACATTATGATGATCATAAACCATCAAAGTGTGATTATTTGTAGTTTCTTTTATTCCCTCATTGAAGGAACTTATTTAATTTTATCTGTGAGCTTGGCCACTGTCAGGCCTAGTGGTTTCTGATTTCCTATCTATGGTCATTGTCACCTTGAGCGGCCAAGAAGCTCGAGCCACTAATGTTAGCAACGATCAAGGCATAATTAAGGAAATATAAAATTTGCAATTATATGGTTTTGACCTATCATTTTCACTGTTGAATATTCCATTTTTAGAGCTCTAGTGCAGCGAAAACGGTTGTGACTTCAAAACTTTTTGGTGTTGAGGATATGGTTGTGTGAGGTGAGACATCAGCTACTGGAGGAGCCGAAGCTTCCCGGGTATCTCTCGTCAAAACCCTAGCTCTCTTTTCTTAGCCTAAGTAAAATTAAACTTCACTAAGAAATGAGAAAAAAAAATATTACTAAACCTACTGACAATGAACAAACACTGTAATTAGGCTTAGGTTCCATTTTGCTATGGTGGGTTAGTCCCCAATTTTGCTATTTGTTAGTGGCTTCAACTAGGGTCTTTCAATTTTTTTCCATTATTCACCTATTGCCGCCATTTTGGGTATTCTCAAACTTAGCTTAGTTTAGATGCTTAGGTAGGCGATTTTTTTTCCAATTTGTTTGCTTTCCTCCCTTTTGTTGTTTTTTTGAAGCTATCTTGTCAAAATTGTAATTTTTTTTTATTTTTTGGCCAAGGGTTCACGGGTTTGCCATGCCGCCCCTTGGTCGTTGTCACTCAGAGCGGTCGGATCTGAGTCACTGTCACTTAGAGCGACCAAGCTTGAATCCCAATGGTCAAAAATTTGATCATTGGGCCTTGGATGTTGTTGCCTCTAGTGGCCAGGTTTCGAACGCTATAGGCAACAGTGGCTAAAGCTTGAGCCTTGTTTTTGCATTTTATGTATTGATTTTATGATTTTTTTTTGAATTTTTTCTTTGCTTAGGTGTAATTTATTATTTTCTTGATTAGATTTAGAGTAACTCATACTATTTTGCACCGTTTTCATGTTTATTGTAAATTATACCTTATATGCATTGTAGTATATATATATATATATATATATATATTTGCTTTGTTTAGATCCTCACTGCTCGGGCTCAGGACCTGAAGCTCCTACTGGACTTGCTTTCTGGATTTGATGACACTGATTGGGAGTGGTTTAATGCCCATGGGCTATAGTACATTATCAGGTTTCCCCACATTATGGCCGATCAGGCATATCTTATAGCCTTAGCCCATCATTGGGACTCGTAGACCAACACCTTCCATATTCTGCCCAATGAGATGACTATCATGTCGAAGGACGTTTACAAGATTTTTCAAATATCGTTCGATGGGGTGCTTGGGTTTTTAAAGCACACTCTACACAAGCCCTCTGAAATACTAGGTTTGGGGGAGTATCTATCAAGACTTGGTATGATGCTCAAGTTTTCACAATGAGACATGTCGTGTTGCTGATGGTGATCAACAATGTTCTTATCCCAGATTGCTTGGGTTTGAGGTTCCCTTGGAACCTCCTGGCGATGGTGCAGGACATTATGGATAGGGAGGAGCCTATCATATATGCATGGGATAGATCATTATTGGCTCAATGCTATGATGAGTTGTACCATATTTGTCGATAGGGACGTGTTAGCATTTCTTGCATTTTGCTCTTACAGGTTTGGGGATGGAAGCACATTAAGGTAGATCACCCTAAGGGGCTTCCAAATGAGATTACATCTATTGAGGCTTAGACACAGTGCTATGGTGACAGATGGGCTCAGGATCATGAGGAGCATAAGAGCCACACTTTTGCAAGGGAGTTGTCCCACTATACTGATGCTTTTACTAGACTGTTGGCTAGAGATTTCATGTGGTGGCCGTACTATGAGTGTCCAATTTGGGATGATCCAACTAGTTTTACTTCTAGAAAACGATGTGAGATATGGCTCATTGGCCGTAATATTGCCATCCAAAAGTATTTCTTCTACGCTTAGGTTCTTCATAAGTACAAATTACAATAGTATGTGCCCTTGGTACCATTCTTGTATAGACACCTCATAGCAGAGAGGGACCTACCTCCATGACAAGTCATAGAGCTTATATATGAGGAGGATGCCCTAGTCGTAGACCCTATAATGGTTGGGGGAGTTATAGAGGTGTACTCTTAATGGTGGTATGATCGAATGTGGCATGGCATTGATAGTCTAGAGTGTGAGGATGATGGTGGGGTGATGGCAAAGATCCAATAGGACACAGGGTTTGAGCTAGGACCGAGGTATGGGGCCAATATGTAGAGAAGGTGGCAACAAAGGATCTTAATGTTCTTGAGGAGGAGGAGGAGTTAGAGATCGAGGAGAGAGACTATCCTTTGAGAGCATAGTTACATGAGGTTGAGGCTGAGATCCATTCTACTAATATCTATGTATAATAGTGAGATGTTATGATTGAGTAGCTCATAGCACAGATACAGGATCTATAGGCTACTATTGGGGGTGGTGATGTCAAGATGCATTTTTTTGTTCTTAATTCTATACCACAGGAGGTTCTATTTACAAGATCAAGGACAGAGATGGGATGGATTCAGTCCTTGTTGGATGAGCATGAGGAGCAGATCTAGGGACTTGTGGATCATGTTACCCTCCTTTAGATGTAGCTCAGGAGGTACAGGATTGTCCCTAAGGATCTAGTAGGTGTAGGTGGTTCACAGGCCAATGGGCGATCTACCTTAGGGTAGTCTTCTACCAGTCCTAGCTAGCAGTCCCAGTCTCAGATAGAGAGACCTACAGGCTCATGTCACTCGACTCACGACATCGCCATAGGGGGAGGTGGCACTAGAGGATATGGCACGGTGGGCTCAGGCCTGAAACCTGATTGATGTTCTACATGGTTCTTGATACATTTTTTATTTTGACTGACCTACATGACTATAGCCATAGGTATTTTTGTATATCCATTGGACTTGACACATATTTTTATGATAGATTTGCCTTTTATGACTCATTATGTGTATCGTTTATTGCTTATATTTTTGTTGTTATTTTATTTTATGATATGATGCAATGATGATATTATGATGATTTGATGGATATGTTATATGATAGATGATATTTGAAGATGCTTAGATGGATGTGTAGATGCTTATATGATTTTATGATATGATGCAATGTATTTTTATGATGAATGATGAATTTATTTTATTCAAATGGATATTGCCTATATGTTTTATGATGTGGTTTATGGATGATTAATGACTTGTTTTCATGGATGCAAATGTTATTGTTAAATGCATGTTCAATTTTTGCTTTAATTATATGCATCTAACTTATGTGATGGAATGGTATAAATGAACTTGTATGCTCTAATAACTTAAAACATACGAAATGCATATGACATTGACAATCTTAATGGGTGATACCACAAAAAGTTTTAAAAATAATCATTAATTTAAATAATAACTTCCATCATAAGAATTGATTAAGTATTCATATATGAGATGTAATGGTGTGTAATGTATTTTCTTTAAAAGTTTCTATAAATTAAAATATATAAAGTAGTCAGTGGTCATCTATATACTATTTCTAATTTATATGTGATATATGTCCTACTATGTTTATACCTCCTAATTTATAGAATCTTATAAGGAATATTATGGTGTGAATGATGTTATTATTTATTGCTATGTAAATTTTTTTTGGGATTTTTCAAAGATTTAAACACTCTAGTTCCCCTATCAACAGTTGTCTACTTTTCACTTAGACTTTTGAAAAGTAATGCTTTTACCATGGATCTGGTTTTTCATGATCTCTGTGTGTGCATGTGATTGTATATTTGAAATAGAACTTCAATAATTTCCTCCGATGTTAGGCGGGATTCTTTCAGCCCATTGCTAAGATCAGGGATCCTCAAGTGTTCATCTCATATTTATGTTGGACTTAGTTGGACTATATCACTAGGAAATATTTGATTACCTAAGCTAGCTCATCCACATTTAAATATTGGTCTACAAAAATACATAAAGCAATTGTAATAGACATATCACCATGCGTAAGGATTTCTCCTTCCAGTTTTGTACAATGCTGATAATTCCAGGGATTCAAGCTTTATTCCCTTCTTTTTGGTTTCTTTTTGGCTTTGGATTTTTGCTCATATGTAGTGATGAAAATCACTATTTATTTTTTATTGATTTTTTTCTTTGAGCGAGGATTTTTTTGTAGTGATGATAATATCTGTTTATTTTGCTCATTTTGAGTGATGAAAATCACTGTTTATTTTTGATTGATTTTTCCTTGATCTTTCTTTTTTTGTATTTTGAATATATGATTTGTGTATCAGATTTTTGCTTTGAAATCTGGACTTATGCTTGGCTTTTTGAATATGTACTTTGCTTTGGAATTTTGCTTGTTTTTATTTAAGCATGGGATTTTGATAGGGTAAAGCTTGTCCGTTTGCCAATTCTCAACACCTTTAAACTGGTTACATAGGGGGATAAGCAAGGATTAGCTTTTTCACTTAAGGTAGCCTAGACCACTTTGCAGCTTTCATCTTTTTCTTGTACTAGCTAGGATTTTAGTGTTTCAATTAGTGACGATATCTTGAATATCCAAGGCTTTATCATAGCTAGGCCTTATTTTCTACTAATCAAAGTTTTTTTCCTCAAAAGTTGATAAAATTACTAGATTTTGTTGACTAACTGAAAAGCCTTAGTATATTATGTATAGCTAACAAATAATGTATAGCAACAAATATAGTATATTATGTAGTGGATATGAAAATTCAATGCAATGATGTGGATGCAAAATGTGAGATGCAATTGTTTTTTGTATTTTTGATTAGTTTGACCAAAGGGCTTATTATGCCTTTGGTGCTTTTGTTATTGCTTTTGACCAAGCGGTTTGAATCACCCTTGGAGCATTTTTGATTAATTTTTGACCAAGTGGTATGAATTACCCTTGGAGCCTTTGATTTGATTTTTGACCAAGTGACTTGAATTACCCTTGGAGCCTTTTTAATTGTTTTTTGACCAAGTGGATTGAATGCCCTTTGAGCATTTTGAATTGATTTTAACCAAGTGGTATGAATTACCCTTGGAGCTTTTTGTATTTATTTTTGACCAAGCAGCATGAATTACCCTTGGAGCCTTTGATTTGATTGTTTGACCAAGCGGTATGAATTACCCTTGGAGCCTTTGATTGTATTTTTGAAATTTTATGCTTTTATGATTTGTTTGTGTTTTTGACATATTTGAATGTTTTTTATTTTTGACATATTTGAATGTTTTTTATTTTTGACATATTTGAATGTTTTTATGTTTTATGAAATATTTGAATGTTTTTGTGTTTTATGTGTAAAATGCCTTTAAGTGAATGATATTGAGAGGTTCAGGCCCTTCAAAACCATTTAATGATATAAGGCAATATGATCGAGGCCTAACTCTCTATGAAATCATGTATGGACCTATCCATTTTACCATGAACTTATCTCGCAGATGCGGTGACAGATTTGAATTCTACTTGTTTTCTTTGAGCACTAGATCTCCAACCTTGAATTCCCTTAGGTGGACTTTACTATTGTAAGCTTGTGCAAGGTGATCTTGGTAAACATAGAGATGCTCTAAATAATCGACTCGATGTTCATCAAGAAGCATCAACTGATCAAGGCAGCCCTTCCATGCAGCTTCATCATCTATGAAGTATTTTAGTGCTATGCGTAGAGTCAAGATTTCTAACTCTAGAGGCATGATGGCTTCAGTGCCATATACTAGTGAAAATAATGTTACCCCAGTGGGCATCCATATACTAGTATTGTATGCCCATAGTGTAATAGGTAACTGTATGTGCTAATCCTTGTGATTTTCTTGCACTATCTTCCTCAAAATGGAGACTATTGTTTTTTTTTAGGCTTTTGCTTGCCTGTTTTCTTGCAGCTAATAAGGTGTTGAAAAATTATGTTGAACGTGATATTTGTTCATTTTTTTTAAGCAAAAAACCCCTTGCGGGGCTGCCTTGGTCTGAGAGACCATGAACATGGGGTTCTACACCATCAAAGTCACTCGAGAGTCACACCCAACCCTGCCCGCACCAACATTATCAATTGGATTTTGGATACCCAATTTAGCTTTTTGGTAGGGTGGAGATTTGAACCTGGGATATCCCTTGGAGGATTGCCCTCTCCTCTCCAACTCACCTACAACACCTGGTAATATTTTTTCATTAAAGCACACACATTTTTGTTCTTAAAATATGGCCCATTATCCGATATTACCTTAGAAGGGACCCCAAAATGACTTATGATAATGTGGAGTATAAACTCCGCAATACTTGGTCCAGTTGTTGATGTTAAGGGGATCGCTTCTACCCATTTAGTGAATTATTTCATGGCCATTATGATGAATTTGTGTCAGCCTAAGGATGAGGGTGAGATATTCCCAATCAAGTCTAGTCCCCATTGCAAAAATGGCCATGCTGCCTAGATGGGCTACAAAGCTTGCGATGGTAAGTGTATTAGATTTGCATGATATTGGCACTTACTACATTTATTGACATACTCGCATTAGTCATTTTCCATTGTGGGCCAATAGTAACCCATTCTCAAGATGCGCTTAATGATTTCCATGCCACTGAAATGGCCTCCACATGTTCCTTTGTGAGCTTGTGAAACTATACAATCTATTTCCTAGGGCTTAAGACAACAAAGCAATACTCCATCACATCCTCATTTGTAGATGATTTATCCTAGAAAAATGTATCTTGTTGCTCTCTATTTAAATGTTCACCTTTTAGTATGTGACAAACCTTGAGGTATTATTCTGAGCTTTAGGAAGTCCTATAGTTGAGAAAGCCAATCCTGATAGGCCATAGTCTCTATAGAATAGATAGCTTGCTCTTCCTACATTTTTGAGGTAGTGAAAACAGATTGAGGAATAATTCTATGGTATATGGTCACACCACACTCTATAGGTCCTTAGGAGATCAAAGGCCCCAAGGTGTCATTTGCAAGAATTTTTTGGCTACGAAGGACCAATCCTAATTTGGTTCGATGTTGATCATGTTGACTGATTCTTGATTGTCAAAAGCTTTACATTGTATTGCTGAGTGTGAAAGAACTTTCACATGAATGGTTGTAAAATTAGTAGATGAATTTTGAGGGATTAAGGATCCCAAATAGGCCATAGTATCTGCAAATATATTCTATGTACGAGGGATTGCCTTGATGTCGTGCCATTACAATCGGGCTAAGTAATTGTCAACAAGTTACTTGTAAGTCTTCAGGAGTGGGCACCTGCATTAGAAGAGTCCTTTGACCTGGTTTACTATGAGTAAGGAGTCACCGAAGATATTCAATATTTTAATGCCCATTTCTATGGCTATTTGGAGTCCTAGGATCAATGCTTCATATTATGTATTGTTGTTTGTGCACAAGAAGTCTAATTTGAATGATAAGGGCAATGGAGCACCCTATGGTGTGATAAAGACAATTCCTGCTTTGCCTCCTTGTTCACACTTCAAACCATATAAGAACAATGACATGTCCTTTTCTCTCTTAGGTTCTTCAAGTTCTGGTGTATCTGATAATGCAAAGACTACATCATCAGTCAACTCTATGGTGAGAGGCTTGTTATCCTAAAGAGGTGCCTCTGCTAATTGATCTGCTATGACTTATCCCTTGATGGAATTTTGACTTATGAAATCTAGATCGAATTCTATCAATAGCATGATCAACTTTGCGATACGTGTATTGTGATACGTCTTGCTCATCATGTACTGCAAAGAATTTTGTTTTAATATGATGTAGGTTGTATGGCTCAACATGTAGTGTCGCAACTTTTGAGTTACAAAGACCACTGCTAAACACAATTATTGACATACGCATATCCTACCTCATAGCTCACCAAGGTGCGACTAATGTAATATATGGATTAATCTTGTCTTGTGCATTATTTTGGGCTAACATGGTGTCCAATGCAAAATCAGTAGTCGATATATATAGTAAAAATGGTATGTTTGGCCTTGGTGGAGCCAATACTGGCGACATTTCCAGATACATTTTGATCTCTACAGAGGCTTGATGGCATGTCCCAATGAAAGGGGAATTCCTTACATAGCAACCTATTCATAGGTATACATTTGTTTGATAATTGTGCGATGAATATTTGATGGATGCTATCTTGCCTTGTAGGCTCCTCAACTCCCTAATGTTGGTAGGGGCTCCCATTTATAGTATATCCTTTACCTTTGTAGGATCTATTTCGATGCCTCTCTTAGATATGATGAATCCTAAAAGCTTGCCATAAGCTACGTCAAATACGCACTTCTTAGGATTCAATAAGATTTTGTGTTCTATGAGGCAATCAAAGACTTGTCTAAGGACTTTGGCATGCTCTTGCCACAATAGGGATTTGGCTAGTAAGGCATCCATGTAATATTCCAAGATCTTATGCATATAGTCATGGAATATGTATGTCATGGCCCGCTGATATGTAGCACCAGCATTTTTGAGACTGAATGGCATCACTTTGTAATAGAATGTTCCCCATGGAATAATGAAAGTAGTTTTATATTGATCTTCAGGCTTAATCTAGATTTGGTTGTATCCAGAAAAACCATCCATTAGGGAGAGCATTTCATGACCTGTGGTTGCATCTACAAGAGCATATATGTTTGGAAATGGGAATGAATCCTTTGGTGTTACCCTATTTAAATCTTTGAAATCCATGCAGATACAGACTCTTCTATCAGGTTTCCCTATGGGTACCATGTTTGACACCCACTCAGGGTAGTCAATAGGAACTATGAATACTACATCCAATAGTTTTTGCAATTTGTTATTTACCATAAAAGCGATGGTTGGATGCATTTTCCTCAATTAGGTTTTGAACTAATAACTTTGGATCTATCCCTAGCATGTCTTTGTAAGTCCAAGAAAAAATATTTGGCCTCTCCTTGAGGAGAGGAATTAATATGGCTTGTTCCTATGGAGATAGACTTTCTCTAAACTTGAATTTCCTTTGTTGGGTAGGATCATCACTGATGTCCACCTCAAAAGTTGCTTCTATAGCCATATGTGACCCATCCTCTAGCTTATGAGGCATTCGTACCAAATGAATGTCATCAACGGGATTCATAGGACCTACTAACTCAGGTTCCAAACCAACATGGAAGACGTCATACGCACAACCTAATGCAAAATGGAATGGCTATAACATCTCTTCATTGGAGAAGAGGTCTTCTAGCTCTATGGGTGAACTAACACGGTTCCAATCAATAGTGTCTATATCAAGATGCAATGATTTGGTAGGATCTACTAGATTATAAAGTGGAGTGGTCAAATCGATGGAGATCATGTTGATGGATGGGATGAAATCTCCAAGACCACATGGGTGCAATATTGTCTCAGGGGTTTCTCTTCCATACTCACAATGAGGTTCTGGAGGAATGGGAATTTTTGGATTTGGCCCATGAGTAGGGTGGACAATAGGATCATTGGGCTCTAACTGCTCTATCAATATAGGCATATGGGGATTAACCATCCGATGAATTGAAGCTAGGTCAATAGGTCTCCCCAAAAATTAGAGTTGAGGGTCTATGGCACAAAGTGCCACCTCTCTCTCTACTAGCTTGTTGACTTGCCACAAGTGGTGAGGTCCAAGATAAGCCATCTCGGTCTCATCCTCAAATTCATCATCACTTATCTAGAAACTATTAGCATTGGTATGCAACCCTAATACAAAGGGCTCATGTCTTGGCCCTAATTAGGCCATCTCTATTTCATATTCATATTCTTTGTCACTTATGAAGAACCCATTTGCATTTTTCTCTTGAACCAAAGTCAGGGGTTGATGGCTTAAGCCTAAGTAAGCTCTTTCTTTTGAGTCTTCTGATTCATAGTCACTTTCATCTGATGTATATTCAATCTCATCATGGATGGACCATGTGAAACTTTGTAAATAGCGAGGCCCTTGATAGGCTAAGCCAAGTTGCACCGCATCATCACTTACTTCATATCCATTCTCCTCATCGCATGAGTTGTACACTATTGGGGTGGAATCAATTGAGGTGTTTGGATGATAAGTTTTTGGAGGCGATATGTTTATCGTGGCCACTTGTCTATTGCTCAAGTTTGCTATTCTCAAGGGGTGATAAGGAATGAAATCAATGTCTTCTCCCAACCCTATGCTTAATATTTCCAATACTGCTACAAGTGAGTCATTTCAACCTCTGCTATAATAGCCTAAGCAAAATCTGTCGAAAGGAAGCTGATATAGTGGATCGTAAGGCCTCCTATGCCCCTGCTCATATATTCCAAGGCCATAGCCATGCTAATGGCAATGCTCAAAGTAGCTTAGATCAAACTAAAAATTAGAGAGGTAATTAACATTGATTATGAATAATTTGTCACCATTTCCTTCTATATCTGAAGATTTATGAGTGCATTCTAGGCTGGCATAGACAAAATTGGTTTGTTTGGGAGGGATTCCAAGTGGAACCACTATTTGTACTGGTAGCCTCAAGTCTTTAGGCCTCCCTATGTCCTGTGCAGACTCAATGATAGGCATAAAGGTGATTTTTTGCACAAGGTATTCCCCTATTCTTGTACTTGCCAAGTGTATTGATGCATGCAACGTGGATGACCCCATGAATGATACTAGCGAAGTAGGGTGATAATTACTATCTTCATCTTGATCTTGAGGATATTACTCTTCCATAGGACTTGGCATTTTAGAAATGGCTATAGTTGGAACTTCTTTGGGACTCTATTCCTTAACTAAGGGGGCCTTTAGCTTTTGATTGTCTTTTATTTTTGATGTTGATGATACTTTAGAAGCATTGACTATCTTGAGTGCACCAGGAGGTGTTGATGTGCCTAGGTTTTTTATTACCCATTTGTACTTGTTATAAAATTATGTGGTTGGGGATGAAGGTGGCACGTATAGGTCAGTAGAAGGGATCACAAAATTTTCAAGAATATCCACCTGATTAACGTATTTAAAAGGTTCTTCATCATCCAGAACCACATAGACTTTGCTTTCATGCACATACTTGACACACTGGTGCAAGATCAAAGGCACGAACTTCATGGTCCTTATCCAAGGGTGCCCTAAGAGAATTTTGTACTACATAGCACCTTCCAAGACATGATACATCATGGGGATGGTCTTGTGCCCCACCTTGATGGGTAGGACTATCATTCCCATAGTATTGCATAAAGCATCATTAAAAGCTCTCAATGTGTAAGTTACTAGAACGATATTGGTCTTGGGTATCTTGAGGTGCTCTATTTTAGTTGTTGTGATGATGTTTATCGATGAACCTATATCAACCAAAACCATCTTGAATGGTAAGTTATTGATGGCTGCTACAATGTTTAACAGAGGTTCTGGTAAGGCAACATAAATTGTCTTAATCTCATGATCATAGAATCAGATTATAGGTTATTGGCATTCTTGCACTTGTCCCACAAAGTGAGTGAATGCATTCGCATCTTGCCGTTAAAGCTCAATTGTTATTAAAATATCCATTAGAGTATCCCTATGCTTTGGGGACTGTTGTATGAGCTCATATATGGATAACTTAGCTAGATTCATTGTAGGTTTTGCTCCAATCTACTTTGAATAGTTACCATAGGTCTCATTGGTGGACCTAGAAGGTTGTATTACCTTTGCCTAGGAGTGGCTAGGATGTTCATGGGAGTTGCAGGTGGTTGCGGTTGACCATACCGCCTAGTCCTTGTTGCTATATTAATGATATTAACCATCCCAACACATCTGTGGGTAGGTATATCAACTCAAACCTAATTGACTTGTGCCCCTTGCTCTCGAGGGGCTTCATGATTAGGCAATGGGTTTCTGTATATGCCCATGTCTCTGTTATCGGGAGCTAGTGGGTTGTCAACTTTAAGCTCTCCTACCTTAATAATGTTTTGCACTTGATTCTTAAATCCGACCCAAGCCTTAATGTCATACCCTGATATCCTATGATAAGGACAAAATCGATCTTCCCTATATCCTTTTGGCTTAGGATGGTTGGTATCTATAAGAGGTATATAAAAAAATTTGATCCTCTTGGCCTCGCTTAACTGATTAAATATTGATTGCATTGATTCTGTCAGAGGTGTGAAATAACGAGGTGGCTTGCATTCTTAGTTTCTTTCTTGATTGTTCTTTTGGTCATAGTTGGCTGGTGGGGGATGTGCTTGATAGTTCTATGGTTGTTGTGCACCCCCATCCTTGGGTGTAGCCAATATGACTTGATTTATTGGAGTAGGGTTACTCTGCTTCTGCTTATACTTGTCATTCTTACCATTCTTGTTCCACTCCTTTTTGTTTTGAAGATTAATGGTTCCCTCATCTACTTTTATCTCTTCTATGAGCTTGGCCTATGCCAAATATTCCTTGAATGAAGGATACTATTGGAGTTGCAGTAAGAGGGAGATATGTTTAGAACAACTTTTGGTAAACATATGAATGATCTCTTTTGTGGGAATAGGGAATGATAATTTTGCCATGATTTTTCTCCATCTATTCTCATAATCCATTACTGTCTCATCATCATACTATTTTAGGTTCACCAGGTCTGAAAGGTTCACCTTCTTCTTAGCACCAAAGGAGAAATGCTTCAAGAATGCATTTACTAGTTGTTCAAAGTTTGTTATGCTATGCTTAGGTAGTTGGTTGAACCATTGAGTGGTAGCACCTGAAAATGTCATTATGAATGTTCTTAGCATGAGAGCATCATTGTATTCAATATGAAAATAAGCATTGATAAAATTGGTGACATGCTCTTATGCATCCTCTTCACCTTTAAAAATCTCTAGCCGAGGCATCTCAAAGTGCTTAGGATATGGAGGGCTAGGGATTGATGGGCACAATGGTTGATTGTGTATCTTGCTCAATGTTGGTGAGTTCCCAGCTACCTCTTGTTTCTCAAAGGTTTTCATCTTTTCAGCAAGCTCTTGAAATGCCTTTGATGCATGAATTTCCTCCTCGTACAAGCCTATTGGAATTGGCAATAGAGGTAACTCTCTATCCATTTGATTTATTTTATTTTCCTCCCTCCTACGACGGGACTCAAGATTGTGATCTTGGTTTGTTATGTTTGCCCTCCCCCCATTAGTTGGATTTTGTTCATGATTTGGTGGGGGGTTTCATTGTGGGATATCTTGTCTAGGGTGTATTTCCTTAGATGAGTCAGCATGTCTTGTTCTTTGGTGGTCACCACCATTTATCTATAAATTGTTAAGAGCTAGCTACTTATATTTCTCTCTTAAATGCTGCTCATGTTGGCACAAGATTCTTTCTATTTGTTTCTCTTATTCGAGAGCTTCCACTAACTCTCGCTCTTTACGTAATTCATTTTCTAACCACCTCATTCGGTCAATTTGTGTTATTGTAGAATACTCATGTTTATCTGACTCTATTATTGTAGTCTTGACTTGCAAATTCCTCAAGGGGGTTCTTGTTGTATCTGTACTCTTGCTAGTTAATGTGACTTGTTTAGTGTACTATTGAATATCCCTATGATTAGAATCCACATGTCTTCTTTGGGGTCACTTTGAGGTACCCCAAGACTAGGAGGTATGTTTAGAAGTCACATTTTGTGAGCTTCCAAATGTAGAGTTCTCAGTAGCTATAGTTATTTGGGTTGGTTGAGTAGGAAATCGATCCAACCTATCTACCTATATCGTTCTCCATGGCTGGTCTCATGGGGTGCCATTTACTCCTATGAGCTCATATTCTATGGGAATATTTCTTTTTTTGTGAAGGGTTTCTTCTATATTATTCCCATGACTAGATGTAGCTCTATTTTCTTGCCCTTCAGTGGGTAGACCTATTTCATATGTTTCTTGTGAGTCTTGAGGTGTTGCAATTCTTGTTTGCCTTCTTGATGAAGAGGTCTTGGTGGTGACATGTTTTCTCCATGTGGATGGAGATGTGGTAGTCTCATCATCCCTATGTGAAGAATGAGTCTTAGAACCTTCTTTATGTCCATGTGAGGAGGAAGCCCTTCAAGTTTCCTCATGTCTTTGAGATTTTTCTATGTGTTTATAGGAGGCCCTTGAGGTCTCCTCATGTCTCCTTTATGAGGATGGTTGTAAAGCCTCTTTTTGTTTATGTGACTTTATTCCATGACGTGGTTCCTTACTTGGGGTTTCTTGAGGATATCCCCCAAGAGTTGAGTTATCACCCCTTAGGATCGTGGAGCTACGTCTCATGGTCTTACGGATAGGTCATTCAACATTACTATAACTTTGCCTATGGGTATGAATTGTTTTTGTCTCTCCCTCGGTATCAGACCGAGGGTGATTACTTCTTATTTTGACCATTTTGTTTTATGACTTGATAATTTGAGTTTGCTATTTAGGAATGACCAGTCAATTCAAAACAAATGTTTATCTTGATTACCAATTTAAGTGTGCCCTAAACTATTTGGTGTGTTTTGATGTGTTATTATCTTGATTTATTTGCTCTTGTTCTTGGATTAAGAACGAGAAGACTCATCCATAGTGACAATAAAGTACACCCATGCCAAACATGATTTTCTCAAAAGAAGATAGGGTACACCACTGAAGACCCAATGGGGGGTTTGCCTAGCTCCTCCAATCTGAACCAATGATTGCTCCAACAATGGGAGACAGTTTGAACACAAGTAACTTAGTGTCACTATAAGTAAGTTTCCCAATCCATTTCTAGGAAGCTCTAGGGGGTAAACCAATGGAAGGAGATGAATTCCAATGTCATTGGACTGAATTGAAGGTTGGCGATGAAATCCAACTCTCCAATTTTTAAATGAGATGTGCGTGTGTGGTGTTTATTTTAAGATTGCATAACATAAAGTGCATCATATAACAACAATGAGTCTTTCCTATATGCCTAAGTGCAAAAATATGTTTCAATATTCAAAAATATGCATGAACTACTATGATTTGTATGAGCACACTTTATCTCGTGCAACTATGGCCTCTAGCAGGGCCTCAAAGTAAGTAAAAAACATACAATGTCTAGCACATTGGATTCTAGGGCAAACTTTGCAGGCATAAGCCGTTGTTCCTAGCAAAACCTAGTGGAAAATTCAAAAGAAGATCTAAGATATGCAAAATGCTTAATTCTTTTTTATTTATTCTTTCAATTTCTAAACATAAATGTGATTTAAGTTCTCTATTTTGAACACATAGAAGTAGATAAAAAGCTGTAAAATATCAAAAAAGCTATACCAACCTTTGATCCAACTCAAATATTCGATGTTTTAACCTCTGCTACACTCTAGTCTTGGTTGATGTTTACCAGAGTAGCTGGTTCTTGGTCACTGTAGCTCAGAGTGCTAGTTTCTAGCCATTGTAGCTTAGAGTAGCTAGTTTCTGGCCGATGTAGCTCAGAGTAGCGAGACTGCACATAAAATTAAGTTAGTATTCTAGCCAAAAATGAAAAATTAGTGGTCATACCACCATGATCACCATCTATAGTGACCTTGGGAAAACGCACATCGGTCCCTTTTCTTAAAACCCTACTTGCAATGCTATTTAAAATACCAAAGATGAAATGGAAAGATAAGAGGAAAAAGTATATAACATGAAATAACCAAAGATGGATCTCCTTATTGATATTGAAGCTCGATTACATGTCGGTCCCTCTTAGGGATACCCATTTTGATACTATAAATTACAAGTGGGCAAGGAGTGCCCCTTCCATGAAGAGGTGGTGCGCTTATAAAAGCTTCCCAGTTTTGCACACAAAAATGTATGAGGGCTTACAAATGCCTCCTTCTCTAGGTCTGTTTCCTAGAGGGATACCTTCTACTCTCATATGTTGTAATCTTCATCCGATGTACATGTGGCCCTGAAATCAATGAAACAACAACACACTTTTAGGTGTCTAAGATTGCCAAAAGAATATAACATAAATATGATAAAAAAATGCCATGAAATCATGAAAATCTATGCTAATGATATAAAAAAACAAAATAAAGATGCTATGTCTATCTAAGCTCAGCCTATAGTCCACTATCCAAGACATTGGTTGCTAAAGAAAACCTTGCTCTCCTTGCCCCAAAACTATGGGTAAAAGACTATGATCTGATATTGAATAAAGTAGATGTTATGCCCTTTGATTTGTCAAAGCTCCATCACACACATCATCTCAAAGAGAAATCTCTTTGAAATGATCTCATGTATGTGATTTGGGTCTCTATTCTTTGTATGATAAAAGATTAAAGGATATATGGATATGATAAGGCTCTCTATATTCCCTGGTGCTCTTAGGATTTCACCTTTTATAGTGTGAAACCCTAGGTCTATGTCCAAGCTCTAGAAATGAATTTCTCATACGTAGTGCAAGTTAGCATGATAAGATCTTGTCTATTGTCTATATTTGAAGGCTAGTTAATTGAAATCTAATTGCCCACTTGAGTCTTCTATGTGAACTATTCATTAGCATGAGAAGCTTTTATCCTTTTTTTTATGCTTGGAGGTTAATTAAATTAAGTCTAAATGCAAACTCAAGTATCCTATGTGAACTGGTCATGAAAAGGAATGCAAAGTCACTCCCGCTCACCTTTATTGCATGTAGACTGCCACTTCCACCTAATATTGGACCCGTTTGTCAATAAACCGCTTCTTATGGCTTAGCCACTGTCGTCTATAGTGGCTATGACTTGATCATTATCATCTTGAGCAGCTAGAATCTGGTCGCTCTTGGCTTGAGTGGCCAAGCTTGTATGGCTTGAAAATACCCCAAATGAATGGTGATAACCACTGTTGATGCTTGGAAAATCCAATATTATGTCTTATAATCTTATGAGTGTGTCTATGTAAGTAGCTCCTCTAAGCATGACACAATTTATATGTCTATACATTAAGCCCAGTATTGTATTGGGTATCATCAAATTCTCATCATGATCCTAGGTTGGAATCATTTGGATTAGACCTAGCTAGCTCATCAAATGCTCATCATGATCAAGCTAGCTCTTTTTACAAATTGCTTAGAACTACCCCAATGTCAGATGGGATTCATTTAGCCCATTTCTATATTAGGGATCACTCTATGGTTTTAATTAGTGAGCATTCCAGGGATTCAAGCTCTTCACACCCTTATTTTCTTCACTTTTATTGGGATAATTGCTCATGCATAGTGATGAAAATCACTATTTATTTTGCATTCTTACTTTTCTTTTGTTCTGAGCAAGGGATTTACTTTGATATTGGGGTTTTTTTCATTTTGTATGAAAGCAAGGGATTTCTTTGGGTAGGGGGGAGCTTGTCCTTGTTTCAATTACTAGCACTCTATAACATACACATCACAATATGAGTAAGTAAAAACCTTTTACTTAGGATGCCTAGTACCAATTTGTAGTGTTCATATTTCTTTGTCCATACTAGGATTTTTAATGGTTTTAATTAATGATGGTATTTTGATATATGCTAGGTGCTATCAAGACTAGACCTAATCCATAAAAGAAAAGATAGTTTTCTACAAGATCTGAGAAGATCACTAGGTATGGTTGAATGACCAAAAAATCCTAGCATATTCCTTTATAGCAACTGGAAGGGATTGTGCTGAAAAATATAGTTATTCGCATGAGTTATGAATGGATGAGTAATGAAAGGTGCATTATTTAGATACAAAAGTGGTGTCATTTGTATGATAACAAAACACAATCTATTCTAATACAAATGTAATGGATGCACTATGCCTAATGTAGTGCAATTACATGAATGCAAAATGCAAATGTTTTTGTATTTTTGTAATGTTTTTGAGTTTTATTGCTTTTGATTTTTGATATTTTCCATTATTTTTGGAATTTTGATTATTTTGGATGTTTTTGAATTTTTTATTTTTAAATTTTTTTTGTGCTTTTGTTTTAATTTTGACCAAAGGGCTTAAATACCTTTGGAGCCTTTTGTTAGTTGACCAAAGAACATAAATATCTTTGGGGCATTTTGTGAGTTGACCAAAGGGCTTAATATGCCTTTGGGGATTTTTTTAAATCGACCAAAGGGCTTAAATACCTTTGGGGCTTTTTTGAGTTGACCAAAGAGCTTAATGTGCCTTTGGGGATTTTTGTGAGTTGACCAAAGGGCTTATGATACCTTTGGAGATTTTGTGAGTTGACAAAAGGGCTTAATGTGCCTTTGGGGATTTTTGTTAGTTGAACACAGGATTTATGATGCCTTTAGATATTTTTTGAGTTGATCAAAGGGCTTATGGTGCCTTTGGAGCTTTTTTATTTGTTTGGATTTTTATGTTTTACATTGTTTTTAAATTTTTGACTATTTTATATGTTTTTTAATTTGTTGGTTTTATGTGTAAAATGCCTTTATATGGAGAATGTTAAGAGACTCAAGCTCCAAAACACCTTCTAACAATGTTAGGTTATATGTCCTTGATCCAATCTTCTCTGAGATGATATAAGGACCTATCCAGTTGGTCGTACATTTTTATCACATGTGTGGTAGCAAGTTTGAATTTTGTTGGTTCTCTTTGAGCATAAGATCCCCTACCTTAAAGTCTCGTAGGTGGATTTATTGTTATAAGATCATGTCAAAATATCTTGGTAAACATGAAGATGCTCAAGAGCATTAATGCGATGTTCATAAAGAAGGGTCAATTTATCAAGGTGAGCTTGTTGCACTTTGTCATCATCAATGAATTCTTTCAATGTGATGCATAATGTTGGAATATCTAACTAAAGGGCATAATGAACTCAACACCATATACAAGTGAAAATGGTTTTGCCCTAGTGGGCATCTGTATGCTAGTTATTTAAGCCCATAATGCATGAGGTAATTACATATGCCAATCCTTATGATTTTATTTTACCATTTTTTTAATATGGCTATGATTGTTTTGTTAGAGGATTCTGCTTGTCCATTTGCTTACGAATAATATGGTGTCACAAAATTGTGTTGACTGTTATGTTGAAGAACACAAGCTTATACTGAGATGGGGGTGAACAATCTAAGATGAATTTTTAATTTTCTTCTCAAATAAATATTATGCAGTGTATAGATAGCAGTATCAATAACAATAATAAAAGCAATGCATAAAATGCCATACATAATAGAGACACAAATTTTAACGTGGTTCACCTAGTGTGGGCTACCTCCACAGAGAGAAAATATTTCTTCTAAATATTTCTCAAATAATATCTTGGGAATATTTCCCAAATTACAATTTTTATGGACTTCTGTCCAAAGGAGATTTGGATCCCCTAATATCAAGTTCATGGATCTCTTCCATAAGAGAAATATTTCCCCTTCTGCTTTGGATAGTGATATTCTTGAAGACTCTATCTCTATGTTGTACTGACTGGTGGATCTCTTTCCACTTGAAGACTCCTCACTCAGATTTATCTTCAATTGTTCTAGCTACTAGATCTCTATCCACTAAGACTCTATCCTCTATACTTTTTCACCTCCAAAGCTTTGTCTCAATACTATACCAAACATAGTTTAGTAATTCTAGTACAGTTATACTCAATATCTTATACTAAACATAGTATAGTCAATCTAATACAATTTTGCTCAATAGGTTCACACAGAACCTGCTCAAATTTGATCAATAGGTTCACATAGAACCTACTTAAATATGTTCAATAGGTCCACATAGAACCTACTCAAATCTGCTCAATAGGTTTTACATAAAACCTGCTCAAATCTGCTCAAAAGGTCCACACAGAACCTACTCAAATCTACTCAACAGGTCCACACAAAACTTGCTCAAATCTGCTCATCAGGTCCACATAAAACCTGCTCAAATATGCTCAATAGGTCCACATAGAACTTGCTCAAATCTGCTCAACAAGTCCACATAGAACCTACTCAAATCTGCTCAATAGGTCCACATAGAACCTGCTCAAATCTGCTCAACAAGTCCACATAGAACCTGCTCAAATCTACTCAATAGGTCCACATAAAACCTATCCAAATCTGCTTAATAAGTCCTCTCTAGGACTTGCTCAAATCGGCTCAATAAGTCCTCTCTAGGACTTGCTCAAATCTACTCAATAAGTCCTCTATAGGACTTGCTCAAATCTGCATAATAAGATTTCACAAAAGCTTAACTCAAATCAGTCCACAAGCCTTCTCAAAGACTTGTCTCAAACCACATATAATCATAAATAAAATTGTTAGAGACTCAATATGTTCTAAGCTCAATGTTCAATCAATATCTCAATTCAATCTCATAGAAGCATAAAGAGAATTGTTAGAGACTCAATATATTCTATACTCAAATCCCAATATCAAATCAAATCAATCTCATAGAAGAATAAAGAGAATTGTTAGAGACTCTATATGTTCTATAATCAAATCCCAATATCAACTCAATAGAAGCATAGAGAGAATTGTTAGAGACTCAATATGTTCTATTCTTAAATTTCAATCTCAACTCAAATCAGAATATGAAATAGTTTTTTCTAGGAACTTGAACAACCACATGCATCCACTTGACTAGGCTTAAATCAACTCAACTCAACCAATCACCTCAAGGAAAAATCCTTTCTCACAAACCCTAGTCCAAGCATGTATTTAACCAACTCAAAATGTTTCCAACAATGCTCAATCACAAATATCACATAACAATTATACCCATGTTCTTCTCTAACTCAAGTTCAAGTTCATTTCACAATCAATGGGATTCAACAACAATGCTTCTAAAACAAGGTTTAATTACAACTCACAAACTAGAAAACCTTGAAGCATTAAACCAACAACTCTAAAAAATGGAAACCATAATCAATCCTTTTCTCTCCAAATATATTTTAGAAATAAACCACCATAAAAAATCAATAGGAGAATGTGCCCTTACCTTTTTTATGCCAAGGAGTTGTCCACAAAATCTTCCACACTTAAACACAACTTTCCTTTCCAATATAAATAAGGGTTAGTGGACTTCAAATGATCACAATATAAAGCATAACTCAATTTACACACTTTTTACTCCAACTAAATAAACACATCCACCAAAGTCCATTTTTAATCAAACCTTTATCAAAATAACAACCAATAAGCCTTTCAAAAGTACTTTAAAACAACTCCTTATTTCTCCTTCTTAATAACCATCAAATAATTCATTAAACCCCTCAAGTTTTGCAATAATTAATACATCCTAAATAACAAAGCTTAATTAAAACTTTAATTTCAACTAACCACCTTATAACTCCAACCTTAGGGCTAAATAAAATTAAATTAATGCAAAAACATAATTACCTCCTCAAGGGGATTCGAACCCCTGACTTGCCCACACCATGAGTATCTTAGCCATGGCTAAGATTCCACATGATCTAGCCACTCATTGGAAAGGGAAATACACAACGTGCCTTATTCCCATCGCCATCTTTTGCAAAACCAAAGGCACCAAAGCGCTTCTCTCATGCTTTCCAAAAAATGTAGTCAAGGGGATTTGATCCTTGATATTTTGGTCTGCCCCATGCCTTATCCAAGTCCTACTTGTTAATGTGCCATGCTACCCACGATGTTTGTTTCTCTGAATACAGTTTGTATTATTCATTGCCACACTTTTCAAGATTTTTTCACGAGCTCATAAATGATTCGATAGCCAACACTTTTATTACACGAGCAATGATAAAATAATAATCAATTGAAGCTCCCTTTATATAGTCCTTTAATCATATCAAATACGTCAGTGGAAATATGAAATTTTATTTGCTTGATGACGTCGGTGGAAATCTTGCATCTTTAGTTTTAAATTTGAATTCAAATTTTAAATAATTAAAATTTTAACCAAATATTAAAACTTAAATATCTCCATCATCGGGGCACCATTTTCGATGAAACAAAATCCCAACTTGGGTTTTAAGAAAAAACCAAATCAAATATGTTGTCCATGGTTTTAAATAAAACCTTTTATTTTTCCTATATTGATTTTCACAAAAACCCCTCATTGACCCTTTTGACATTAAATGATCTTTTGACATCAATGACAACATATTAGCTTAGGGACTCAAAATGTCCAACAATCTCCCCCTTTGTCATTTATGGAAACCCAAATCCTTTTACTAAAATCTGACATTCTTTTCTACTCCCCCTGGGACTTTGCTCCCCTGGCTCAATGCTCTCTCAGATATCAAAACTCTCCTCATATCAAAAACTCTCCCCAAAATACACAAATCTTTCCCCCTTTGACATCAATGGAAAAGGGTCACCTTTGGGGCTTGGGGCTAAAAATTAATCCTCTTATATTTTCCCCTGCCCCACCTCCACATGATGTGGTTAATTCTAGGGTGGTAGTATTTCTACCCCCCGAAAGCACTATTCTATGCCTTTGTCTTTTCCTCTTTCTTTTTGTTGAATCCTCTCACTATTTATTTCCAAGTCATCATATGTGTTCCTATTCCTGTTCTTGTTCTCATCCATGTTCCTATTTTTATTTTTATCCATGTTCCTATTATTTTACCTTCTCTTTTCCTCATTATTTTCTGAGTCTCTTTTCTTTTCTGAGTTTGTGTTCCTATTCATCTTCTTGTTTCTGTTCATCTTCTTGTTCCTACCCATGTTCCTATTCCTGTTCATATTTATGTTTCTGTTCATATTTATGTTTCTATTCACATTCATGTTCCCATACATGCTTGATTCTAGAATATTTTGTCTATACCATCTTGCTATGTGACCATCATTATTGCACTTATAACACTTAATATTATTATTACTTGGATGTGCAACCGTCTTAGAATTTTTCCTAGTGAAGCCATATCCTCTTCTGTCATTAATCCTGCAATTCATTGCCTTGTGATCAAAATCATTATATGAATAACAATATCCTTGGAAAATTTGTTCTCTTTCATATACATGTCTTTCATGTGACCCGTACTGTGAAGCCATCTACCCAAACCTATGACACGAGAAGCATCTCCCATTGAAGCTTCCTTGTTTAGACCTCATTGGTCTCCTATTCTGATTTTTTTTCCACCTGAATCTTCTTTTCCCATTGTCCCTGTTGGACTCACTGCAATATGACTCATCCTTAGAATTTTCACTTTCACTTTCATTTTCATCTAAGAATCCCTCTTCTGAAGTGTCTTCTTCTGAAGTTCCTTCTTCTTCAAGACTTGAAGTAGACTTTTCTTTTTCCTATTTCTTTCCAAAGCCAAGACCTGTTGAACATGATGTTATTTATTGTCCACAAATGAACTTATCCAAATTATTAGAGATATTTATGAAAATCTTCATCTTGATCTTGGATTCCCTTAAATATTCCTTTAGAGTAGCCACTTCTTGTGCTAACTTCTCACATTCCAAAATCTTTGCTTCTAACTTTTCTTTGAACTTAATTGCCTTAGTCTTGGACTTCTCTAAGTCCTCTATGATCAATAATATTTCTTCATCACATTCTTTAAACTAACTTTCAATCTTAGAGTGTTGCTTTCTTACCTTCTTTACTATGTCAAGAGCATATATGAGTTCTCCCTTGAGATCATAACCATTCTCTATTGAATAGTCCTCTATTTGTTTACCTTTGTCTATGTCATTTCTTTCTTTTGACTTGTCTTCTATAGGATAACTCAATTATTCATCTTCTAATGCCATTAGAAGATTCTCATTTGTTCCACCAAGTGCATATTCAAAATCATCATCACTAAAACTATAACCATCCCTTGTGCAATCATCTTCAAGATGTCCAAATTTACCACATCTAAAACACTTGAGAATAACTGGAGTATTTTTCTTAACTGGATATTTTTCTTCAACCATGAACAAGAATTAATCTCTATCATTGTATGAAAGACTAGCATCACTATCAATTGAGTACTTACTTGCATTATCTACATAATAGCTTCTCTTTTGCCTTTGTAAGAACTTCTTTCCTTTTCTATTTTGTCCATCCCTACTTTTCTTCTGGTACCTATGTTTTTCAGATTCCTTGTACCTATGATCTTGGTTTTCTTCATCATTATTATTCTTTAGCTCTTTGCACTCTATTGCAAAATTTCCATACTTACCACAATTAAATCATTTAATATATCTCATATGTATTGATCTTTTGGAACCTCTATCTCTTCTACCATAGTTAGCTTCTTCATCACTAGAAGATTCATTGCTTGATTCTGTCTTCTTACCCTTTTTCTTACTATCCACTTTGAATGCAACTTCTTTTGGAGGAATAGGATATTTTGTTCTTATTTCAAAAGTTGTAAGCATACCAAGAAAAATATTTCTTGTTATATTATCACTATCAATTGATGTTTCTATGGTAGAAAATTTTTCACTATACCTTTTTGGAAGAGTTCTCAAGATCTTGTAGCAAGCATCAGATTCATCAACCTTCATTTCAAGACCTTTCATCTCATGTATAAGTTCATCAAATTTGTTGAGATAGTCATGAATGATTTCCTCATCCCTCATTCTTAGATTCTCAAATTCTCCCTTGAGATTTCTGATCTTAGCTTTCCTAAAACTTTTATCTCCTTCATATATGGTATGCAATATTTTCCACATATCTTTTATTGTTGTACATTCCATAACCTTCAGATATTTTGATCTATGTAGTCCTCTTATAATTGCATTCATAGCTCTTAAATTTGTATGCATGATAAGCTTACCTTCCTTATCTCTAGGAGGATTGGCTCCTGAATCATATCAAAATTCCACTTCATCCCAAACTTCATTTTCAAGTGCCATCAAGTACAATCTCATCAGCACACACCAATACAAGAAGTCACTTTCGTCAAAGACTGGTACTGCATTATTGAATATTGTCCAAATTACAATTTTTATGGACTTCTATTCAAATGATATGATGATCCCCTAATCTCAAGTTTGTGGATCTCTTTCACAGAAGAACTCTTTCCCCTTTTGCTCTAGCTAGTGATCTTTTAGAAGACTCTGTATCTATTCTACACTGACTGGTGGATATCTTTCCACTTGAAGACTCCTCACTCACATATATCTTAAATTGTCTTGGTTGTTGGATCTCTATCCATTGAGACTTTGTCCTCTATAATCTATCACCTCCAAAGCTTTATCTCAATATTGTACTAAACATAGTTCAGTCAGTCTAGCATAGTTCTGCTCAATCTCTTGTACTATACACAGTACAATTAGTCTAGTACAATTCTTCTCAATAGGTTCACACATAACCTACTAAAATATGCTCAATAGGTTCACACAGAACCTACTTAAATTTTCTCAATAGGTCCACACAGAACCTACTCAAATCTTCTCAATAGGTTCACACAGAACCTACTCAAATCTGCTCAAAAGGTCCACACAGAACCTGCTCAATCTGCTCAATAGGTCCACACAGAACCTACTCAAATGTTCTCAATAGGTCCACATAGAACCTACTCAAATATGCTCAACATGTCCACATAGAACCTGCTCAAATCTGCTCAACAGGTCCACACAGAACCTGTCCAAATCTGCTTAATAAGTCTTCTCTAGGACTTGCTCAAATCATCTCAATAATTCCTCTCTTGGACTTGCTAAAATCTGCTTAATAAGTCCTCTCTAGGACTTGCTCAAATCTACATAGTAATCTTTCACAAAATATTAACTCAAATCAGTCCACAATATTAACTCAAATCATTCCACAAGCCTTCTCAAATACTTGTATCAAATCACATAGAATCATAAAGATAATTTTTAGAGAATCAATATGTTCTAAGCTCAATGTTCAATCAATATCTCAATTCAATCTCATAGAAGCATAAATAGAATTGCTAGAGACTCAATATGTTCTATACTCAAATTCCAATCTCAACTCAAATCAATCTCATAGAAGCATAAAGAGAATTTTTAGAGACTCTATATGTTCTATACTCAAATCCCAATATAAACCCAATAGAAGCATAAAGAGAATTGTTAGAGACTCAATATGTTCTATTCTTAAATTTTAATCTCAACTCAAATCAGAATATGAAATAGTTTATTTCTAGGAACTTCAACAACCACATGCATCCACTTGACTAGGCTTAAATCAACTCAACTCAACCAATCACCTCAAGGAACAATCCTTTCTCACAAAACCTAGTCCAAGCATGTATTTAACCAACTCAAAATGTATCTACCAATGCTCAATCACAAATATCACATAACAATTGTATTCATGTTCTTCTCTAACTCAAGTTCAAGTTCATTTCACAATCAATGGGCTTCAACAACAATGCTTCTAAAACAAGATTTAATTACAACTCACAAACCAGAAAACCTTGAAGCATTAAACCAAAAACTCTCAAAAATGGAAACCACAATCAATCCTTTTCTCTCAAAATATATTTCAAAAATAAACCACCATAAACCATAAATAGGAGAATTTGCCCATACCTTTTTTATTCCAAGGAGTTGTCCACAATATTTGCCACACTTAAACACAACTTTCCTTTCCAATCTCAATAAGGGTTAGTGGACTTCAAATAATCACAATATAAAGCATAACTCAATTTACACCTTTTTTACTCCAAATAAATAAACACATCCACCAAAGTCCCTTTTTAATAAAACCCTTATCAAAATAACAATCAATAATCCTTTCAAAAATACTTTAAAACAACTCCTTATTTCTCCTAAATTCAATTCTTAATAACCATCAAATAAATCATTAAACCCCTCAAGTTTTGCAATAATCAATACAACCCAAATAACAAAGCTTAATTAAAACTTTAATTTCCACTAACCACCTTATAACTCCAACCTTAGGGATAAATAAAATTAAATTAATGCAAAACATAATTACCTCCTCAAGGGGATTCAAACCCCCAACTTTCCCACACGATGAGCATCTTAGTCGTGGCTAAGATTCCACATGAGCTAGCTACTCATTGGAAAGGTAAATAATCAATTGAAGCCCCATTTATATAGTCTTTTAATCATATAGAAGACGTCGACAGATATATGAATTTTTATTTGCTTGATGACGTCAGATGAAATCTTGCATATTTAGTTTTAAATTTGAATTCAAATTTTAAATAATTAAAATTTAAACCAAATATTAAAACTTAAATATCTCCATCACCGGGGTACATTTTTCGATGAAACGAAATCCCAACTTGGGTTTTACAAAAAACCTAGATCAAATATGCTTTCCATGGTTTTAAATAAAATATTTTATTTTCCTATCTTGGTTTTCACAAAAACCCTTCATTGATCCTTTTGACATTAAATGATCTTTTGACATAAATGACAACATATTAGTTTAGGGACTCAAAATGTCCAACATATATTTGAAAATTAGAGCCTACACATTTTTATTCTTAAATGAAGTACCATTATTCAAAATTATTTTGAAGGGGAGCCCAAAGTGATTGATGATATTGTGAAGTATGAACTTTGTAATTCGAGGTCCTATTATTGATGTTAAGGGGACTACTTCCACCCACTTGGTGAAGTATTTAGTGGTTGTTAAGATAAACATATGTCGACCTAAATATGGAAGAGATATTTCCAATTAGATCAAAACTCCATTGATAAAATTTCCAAACCTCTTGAATGGGCTGCAAGGCTTGTGATGGTAGGTGCATTTATATTTGCATGATATTGACACTTAGCGCACTTCCTAATATACTCGTAGTAATCCTTTTTCATGGTGGGCCAATAATAACCTATTTGGAGGATTCACTTGACAATGGTCATGCCACTAAAATGGCCACTATAGGTACCATCATGAGCTTGAAAAATCATCCAAGCTAATTCTTAAGGCTCAAGACATCGAAGGAGGACTCCATCAAAGCTTCGATGATATAATATATCTCCTAAAAAGACATATTTGGTCAATTTTATTTGAATGCTCATTTTACAACTTGTGATAATACTTGTGATATGATTCCAAGCTTAAGTAAATCTTGTAATTGGCCTAGTCAGTCCTGATAAGCTACAACCTCAATAGACAAGATGACTTGTTCCCCCTATGATTTGATATGCACAATTGCATATTGAGAGATAGCCTTGTGGTGAAGGGTGATACCGTTATCCATAGGACCCTACGAGATCAAAGATCCCCAAGGCACCTTCTTTAGAAAGTCCCTAGATTTTTAGAACCACTCATAATTTGGTTCTATATAAATCATTTTTACTGATTCTTTGTTATCAAAAACCTCATGTTGCATCACTGATTGTGAGAGCGTCATTAAATTAATGGTAGTGAATTTAGTAGATAGATTTTGAGGGATCAAGGATCCCAAATATGTCATAGTGTCTATAATTATATTGGACATTCAAAGGATTACCTTGATGTTATACCATTCTAGTCAGGCTAGGTAAGTATCAACAAGTTCTTTGTAAGCTTTTAGGATTGGAAACCTAAACTGAAATAATCCTTTAACTTTATTGACTATGAGAAGGGAGTCACTAAAGATATTTATCCTTTTGATCTTCATAGTGATGGCTATTTGGAGGCCTAAGATTAGGGACTCATATTCGGAATTGTTGTTTGTGAAAGGTAATTCTAGCTTAAATGACAAGGGCATTGGAGTAACTTGAAGTATGAAAAACATAATCCCTGCACCACACCCTTGCTCACACTTTGAACCATCAAAGAAAAATATCATGTCAACTTTATTTTTTGGTTCTTCGGGTTTGGGTGCTTTCGATAATGCAAATACTACATTATCAAGAAGTTCAATGGTGAGAGGTCTAATCTCCTAAAATGACACCTCTATCAGTTGATCTACTATGACTTATCCCTTGATGGACTTTTGACTTATGAATTCCAAATCAAATTATATCAGTATCATGATCCACTTTGCAGTACATGTATTATGATATGTCTTGATCATCATATACTGCAAAGGATTCTATTTTGATATCACATTCATTGTATGGCTTAGCATATAGTGGCACAGCTTCTTGGTCATAAATACCACTACTAAGCATAACTTATCTATGTATGCATACCATAGCTTGTAACTCACCAAGGTGTGATTGATATAATATATCACTTGTTCTTTGTCTTGTATGTTCTTTTGAGCCAACGTGGTGCCTAAAGAAAAATTGGTGGTAGATATATAAAGAAAAAATTGCACATCTAGCCTTGGTGGATCTAGCACTAGTGGGGTTTCCAGGTATTTCTTGATCTTAGTAAAGGCTTTCTAACATTATTCATCCCAATGGAATGGGATCCCCTTGTGTAGTAGTTGATTCATGGTTTGATATTTATCTAATAGTTGTGCGATGAAATTCTTTATGGATGCTACTTTGCCCTGTAGGCTTCTTAGCTCTTTGATGTTAGTGGGCGGGACCATTTATAGGATATCCTTTATCTTTTCTAGGTCAAATTAAATTTCTTATTTAGAAACAATAAATCCTAAGATTTTTCTTGATGTTACACTAAAAACACATTTCTTGGTATTCAACCTGACATTGTAATCTATTAGGCAATCGAAGACCTTTATTAGAACCTCGGCATGTTCTTCAGGTAACAATGACTTGGTCAGTAAGTCATCAATATAATCTTCTAATATCTTATGCATGTAGTCATATAAAATGTATGTCATAGCCTATTGATATAGAGCACCAGCATTTTTAAGACCAATGGCATTACTTTGTAACAAAATGTCCCCCATGGAGTAGTGAACGTGGTTTTATGCTAGTCTTTGGGTTTAATTCAAATCTAATTGTAATCAGAAAAACCATCCATGATGGAGAGCATCTCATGACCTATAGTTGTGTCTACAAGAGCATCTATGTTGGGCAACGGGAATAAATCCTTTGGTATTGCCTTATTGAGGTCTTTGAAATCTGTGCAAATATGAATTCTTCCATTAGGTTTTCCTATGAGCACCATGTTTGATACCCATTCTAGATATTCTATGGGTACAATAAATACGACATCCAATAGATTTTGTAACTCATTCTTTACTATCAAGGCAATGGTTGAATGCATATTCTTGAGCTTTTTCTTGAATAGTTTCTTTGTGGGATCTAGCGAAAGGTTGTGGACAACCAATTTTGGATCTAAACCTAGCATGTCTTTATAGGTACAAGCAAAGATATTAGGTCTCTCTTTCAATAGAGGTATGATGATGGCCTATTATTCTAGAGATAAGCTTCCCCTAAACTTGAATTTCTTTGGATTAGAAGGATCATCGTTGATTTCCACTTCAAAAGTATCCTCTATTGCCATATGTGACCCATCCTCAAGTTGATGAGGAGTGGGGATCAAATGGATGTCATCCACTGGGTTTAAAGGTTCAACTAAATATTGGTCAAAATTAGCATGATAAACATCATGTGCACAACCTGGTGCAAAATGAAATGGTTGTAGCATTTATTCACTGGGGAAGAATTTATCAGGCTCTAAGGGTGAATCAGTGCGGTCCTAATCAATAGAATCTAAGTTAAGACACAATGGTTTAGAAGGATTGATTGGGTTTTAGAGTGGAGTGGTCAAATCAATGGAGATCACATTGATGGATGAAATGGAATCTCTAGGACCACATAGGTGTGACTTTGCATTACTAACTTACCTTCCATATCCAAGATGTGGCTCTGGTGGTATGGGGATCTCAGGATCTAGTCTATGGATAGAAGATAATATGGGATCATTTGGTTGAAGCAACTCTATAAATATAGGTATATATGGAAATACCATGTGATAGATCATATCTAAATTTAGTGGTATTTCCGTAGAGTGAGTACCAAGATATATTATGCAGAGTATCTCATCTATTTCAACAAGCTGATTGACTTAACGTAAGTGACAAGGCCCAAGATGTAGTCACTATCATATATGGAGAATCCGTCATTCCTGCCTACTGGAACTAGATGGTGACCTAATTTTTGAGACCCAAGATAGACCATTTTGATCTCATCTTCATAGTCACTATCATCTATGAAGAATATATTGTCTATTTCCACTATCCTTACGATGTGGTATTCATGTCTAAGCCCAAGGTAGGCCATATCAATTGAGTCCTCCAACTCATAGACACTCTTATCCATGATTTATCCACCTTATGTGTTACCTGATAAAGAGAGGTGTTGTAAATACCAAGGCCCATGATAGGCCAATTTGGCTTCATCCTTGAACTCACTTGTGATGTACTCATTCTCTTCTTGCTCATAACCATAGCCTGGTTCATCCTCCCATAGGATGATTCTTGATGGGCTTGCCTCCTCGAGAGATAAATATTGATGATACTCCTTGGGTGATCCTATATTGACCATAGCCACCCACCTGTCACTCAAGTGTATTCTATTCGATTGATAGGGATTCCATTCAATGTATTCCCTAAACCCTAAGCTCATCCTATCTAGGGATGTAGCCAATGAGTCATCATAGCTTCATATATGATATCCTAGTCCAGATCTATCAGTAGGTAAATGATAGCGTGGTTCAAGTGGATTTCATAATCCTTGCTCATATAGACCCAAACCATAGTCATGCCAATGGTTTTTCTTGAATTATCAAAGAGCAAAATCATGATTTGAAAAGTAATGAACATTTGATATGAACAAATCATACTCATTTTCCTCAATATCTGAAGCATTATGGGCACAATCTAAACTAGCATAGATGAAGTTGGTTTGGTTAGAGGGGATCCCTAATGGAACCACTATCCCATTTGGCAAGTTTGAGACTCTTGGCCTTCCCATATCTTTTGAAAACTCAATAATGGGCGTGAAAGTAACATTTTGCACAAGATACTCATCTATCGCTATGTTATCTAGGTGAACTATCACCTACGATGTAGATAATGCTAATAATAATGTAGGTGAGGTAGGTTGAGGTACCTCCTAGAATATAACTTGGGGATATTCCTCCTCCATGGGACTTGGAATTTCCATTGTTGCTATGGTAGGGACTTCCTTAGGTCTTTCCTCCACCAAGGGTGCTTTTAGCTTCTAAGAACCTTTTTCTTTAGACATTAATGGTTTCTCAAAAGTGCCAGTAGCTTTGAGAGTTGGAGGTGGTATCGATGTGAATAGGTCACATCGCACTAATTGAGACTTTCTTTCTAGTTGCGTGGTTATGGATGGTGGCCTAATATATAGGTGTGTGTATGAAAGGAAAAAATATTTTGATAAATCAACTTGATGTACACATTTGAAAGGCTCTTAATCCGATGATACCACATATACTTGTCTATCATGCACATACTTAATACATTAGTGCAATATCAAAGGAACACATTGCATGTACCTTATCTAAGTATTCCATAGGAGGATATTATACTGCATAGCCCATTCTAATACATGACATATAATGAGGATGGTCTTATGCCCTACCTTTACAGGTAAGATGATTGTACCCACTATGGAGCAAAGTGCATCATTGAAATCTCTCAGTGTGTAGGAGGTTGGGATGATGTTTACCCTAGGGATTTTCAATTACCCCATAACTTTTGTTGTGATAATGTTGATTGATGAGACTGTATTGATTAGAATTTCCATTAGAGTCTCCCTGTGTATAGGATAATGTTGAATAAGCTCATATATTGATAACTTTATCGGTATCATTTGGAGATTCTGCATAAGTCTGCTCTAAAAATTTATCATTGGTCATGTTGGCAGACCTAGAGGATTATTTTGCACCAAAATCTATTGAGGTACAACCAAGATATGAATATGAGCTACTAGAGGCTTTGGATGATTGTATCGTCGACTCCTTGTCACCATGTTGACTATTTCAACCATTCCAATGAATCCTTGAGTGGGAGGTTCAATTTGGACTTGGTTTACTTGAGCACCCTAATATTTTGGAACCTCATGATTAGGCAACAGGTTTATGAATATGTCCATGTATCTATTATCGAGTGCTAATGGATTGTCAACTTTGAACTCACCCTTATTGATAATGTTTTGCACAACATTATTGAAAATGAAGCATGCTTTGATATCATGCCCCTACTTTTGATGATATGGAAATTAGTGATATTCCCTATATCCCCTAGGATTGGTATGGTTAGGGTTAAGAAGTTTTTTTGTAGGTAACCTAAGTCTCTATGCCTTGCTTAGTTGATTAAATATCGATTGCATTTATTTTGACAGAGGCATGTAGTAGCGAGGTGGTTGGCATTCTCTATTTTGACCTTGGTTGTTGTTTGGGTTATAATTGGATGATGGGGTTTGAGCCTAATAATTTTTTAGTTGTTGGTTATTCCCTCTCTTTAGTGCATTTAACATAACCTGATTTACTGGAGTAGGATTGGCCTGCTTTTTTTGATTGTTATTATTATGGTTTTTATTGTTCTAGTCCTTTTTGTTTCGAAGCTTAAGATATTCTTCAACCATGATGTATTCTATAATATTGGCTTGATCCAAGGCTTCCTTGAATGTTTCATATTGTTGTATTTGCAAGAGAAACAAGATGTGATTAGTAAAATTTTTAGTAAAAATTCAGGTGAGCTCAGTAGTGGGAACAAAAAATGGTAGTTTTTCCATTTCTTTTCTCCATCTGTTCCCATAGTCCATGACTAGCTCATCATTGTATTGCTTTAATATTGCCAAGTTGGACAAGTTTTATTTATTCTTGATGCCAAAAGAAAAGCATTCAAGAAATGCATTCACTAGGTACTCAAAACTGATGATGATGTATTTAGGTAGTTTATTGAACCATTCAGTCACTACATTCGATAATGTCATGATGAACGTTCTTAGCATTAGGGAATCATTATGTTCAATTTGGAAGCATGCATTCATGAAATTTGTGACATGTTCTTGCACATATTCCTCTCATTTGAATTTATCTAACCTAGGCATATCAAAGTGCCTAGGATATGCAAGACTTGGTATCGAAGGGCACAGAGGTTGATTGTATATCTTACTCAAGGTTGGATTTTGCCCAACCACATATTTTTCTTGAGAGATTTGACTCTCTCAATGAGTATCTTGTATGCCTTCAAAGAAATTATCTCTTATTCTTGAAGGTTTACTCATGGTGTTCAGGGATGTAATCCTACGTCTACCCTATTTGAGCATCTATATTCATCCCCCATGACTATGGATGAGGGTTTAGGATATGTCTACTCTTGATTCTCCATTCTTACCTATTATTGATTATGTTGTGTTTTTTCTAGATTTAGGCATTGTTGATTCTTTGTAGCATGATGTGATGTGTGGTGAGTGTGCTCATATCTTGGTCTAGTGCATCTCTCATGCTGAGAATCGACACCTCTATCCATATGTAAGTTGGCCCAAGCCAACCTATTGGCTTGTTCTTCACACTCTATTTGTTCCTCTCTCAATTGCTACTCATTTATGTGTAAACACCTCTTTCTCCATGTTTTCTCTTACTTGAGAATTTCTAAGATTTTTTGTTCTACACACAGTGTTTCCTCTAACCTACGTACATGGTCATATTGGTCTACCATTGAAGGTCCATGACTCTATAACTCTATATAAGGAGTCCTAATGGAGATAACTATTTGAGAGGCACCTACTATGCTCTTGCCCTTGTCTATCAAGGTGACCTAGTTTGTATATAGTGACCTATGTTATGTACCCCCATGCTCGAAGGTAATATGCATACTACGAGGTTTCTTTGAAGCTTTCCCTGGTTCATTAGTGTGCTTAGTTATTTTATGGATACATGAATTTCCCAAATTTGAATGTGTAGTAGTAATGCTTCTTTTATTTGGTCTATAAAAAACCTGATCCAACTCATTAAGTTGTCTGGATTTCCATGGCCGATCTCATAGGGTTCCATTGGCACCAATGATATTATGATGTATGACTATCCTCCCATATTCAAGGAGGCCAAGAACTACTATGGGTATGTGACTCGATGTAGCCCTTTTGTCTTACCCCTCAGTGAGATGATCTGACCTAAGTCTATTATGTGAATATTAGGGCCTTGAAGCCCCCTCATGTCTATGTGAATATTGAGGTCTTGAAGCCTCCTCATGTCTATGTGAATATTGGGGCCTTGAGGCCCCCTCATGCCTAGTACAAGAAGAATATGAATATGGTTCTCTAGCTAGAGTTTCTCAAGGAGTACTCCCATGTGTTGAGTTATCACCCCTAAGGCTCGCTAAAATTCATCCAATGGTATTGTGTGTGGGTGGCTCAACATAATTGTGTCTATGATTATGATTGCATGGAGCATTAGTTTCCACCTCAGTGTTAGACCGAGGGTGGTTGATCCATGTAAAGACCATGAAAATTGTGAATTATCTCTTAGGTAGATTTTATAATACACAAAAAAAGCAAACAAGTGTTTATCTTATTTAAATTTTCTTGGTGTTCCTAAACTGGTTATGTGTATTTTCAGATTTTTGATAGCTACAATATAATTCTCATCATGTTTTACATTTTGTTGATGATATACTCAGATTTTTTAAGTGTATTTCACCTGTATGCTCATAGCTTGACAATTGACAAAGAAATTCTAGTTATGTAAACCCACCAAAGCATGGATATGAAACCCACACTCGATCAGGGAGCACAGGTCCTACCATATCCTCACCCAGTCTCATCTAGTCAGCATCATACCCTCTGAAGAGAAGTATATACAAATGTTTTGGGCTATGTTAGTTCTTGGATCCGGTATTGGCCAATATAAAAGGGTATGTGGGATTTGAGCCAATAGGTGGAGATGAAATCCACCATCGCTAGACTCTACTAGTCGATGGTGATGAAGTCTATGTGACCCTGGGAAGTGCACACCATAACCAGCCTTACTTGCAATGTTATTATTATATCAAATGTAGAAATAAATAAAGCACACAAACACATATAACACAAAAATAATGAGCAATAAAATATTCTTTTATTAATGCTTCCAAATCTCGGTTACATGTACATCCCTCTAAAGGATACCCTTTTTGACACAATTTATTATAAATTGGATAGTGGTGAATGTATCCCCTGCAAGGGGATGGTGCACGTTCATAGGCCTCCTGATCTCGTACACCAAACTATCTGAGGGCTTATAGATGCCTCCTTATCCTGATCTTGTCCTAGAGGGATATCGTGCTCTAGATACCCTGGAATGATCTTGTGAACCTGTATATACAAGCATAGAAACAATAGAGTACAGTAAGTAGTATGGGCTACCTATCTGGAAGAGGCTCTTATTAGTAAATCTGATAAATAAGATAAATGATCATGATAAAAATGAAATACAAGCATAAATTGAATAATAATATATGCATTGAAATCTTAGAAATACGATGCAATTGCATTAATAAAATTAGATATGAGCTATGAATAACTAATAAATCAAGAAGTAATGGATCTAAGATAAAACAAACAAAAATATGCTTGTAGGACACTATCCAAAACAATGGTCATGAAAAGCAACTTTCCTCCTCGTGAACTAGGGGTTGTAAAACTATCCCCTTTGCTCCAATTGATGTTCAAGGATAACCAGTTTTGTCTTGGTACGCTTATTGGTGGTGAATAATAATGTATATAAATAGCATGTGTGTAGTCTCCTCTCATTCAGATAGCACTTCGTTGCTCCTCAAGGGTGCACAAATTTGGTCTCCAATATAACAAGGCTTCCTTGCATGAACTCTAAAATAATTGTTCCTTTTCTCTTTTTTGGGGACCATCCATATGTAGACCATCCCTCTATTTTTTATCTAAATTTTGGCTTCCAGGAGAAGCCTCAATCTAGATTGCATGTGACTAACCATCCTGGGTGGAAAGCATCAATCACAAACTAGCATTGAAGAGGCTGTTAGGAGGAACTCAGGGAGTTCCTCACCAAAATTTACTTGTAAATAATGCAAGGTGTAGTTAGACTATATGATCTGGGCTCGTATTCATAGCCACACTATGCATGGTTCTAGCTACTATCAAGTCCACCAGTTTGGTGTGGTCACTATCAGCTTCAATGGCCAAGTGTGGCAGTCACTTTGCTTGAGAGTGGCTAAGCCTGGATGGGCTAGAACTACCCTTTTTAAGTGGTTAGGACCACTGCTAACTCTTGGAGAGGTCCAAGAGGATTCATATGGTCTATGAATGTGTCCATATGGATATTATCCTAAATATGATGTGTTTTAGGTGTCTAAAGATACCCATTTTTGGGATGTGTTGTAAGGAAAACACAATGTAGAGCCAAAATAGACCACCTAGGATCACATTGTAGGTTGTGTGATGATCATTGATCTAATAAACATTAGATGCCCCAATCATGATAAAGGACACACATCCTAGAATCATTACTTCCAACAATGTGGAAGGATTAAATTTATGAAAGCTTCCACATGTCCAATGGTGATTGGGTAGCTTGAGTGCTATTATAGGCTTGAGTGTAACTATAGATCCAAAAGGAGGAGAGCTACAAACTTAAATATTATGTTTGCCTTTTTCCCCAAAAAATGGTAAGCTTATGATAGTTTTTGGAAATGATTCATAAGATAAATTTAATTTGACATGATTGAGTGATCTTTTGTTGATTTTGTTTATGATTATTTAAAATGTTTTTGACTACCCCCTCAAGCGACGAGTCAATGAAGAAAGGATAGTTAATAGAGTGACAAGTCACTTGACCAAGATGAATTATTTGAACCTATTTAGAGGGTCAGTTCATTGTTATAGGGTAGGTCCCATCCAAGTGTAATTCTAACCATTTTTGTTAAGTGTACATCTTTATCCCATGGGGCAATCTGGCTACAATGGCCTTCGTAGAAAATCAAGTTGATAGCAATTCCATTATAGCTTGTGTTGAGTCACTATTTGTTATAGGAGAAAGGAGATTGATCCTCGCTCATGTGGGTCAGTCCAGCCATCATGGCCTTCTTTGGGATTGTAGTAAAGCATCCCAATTCTACCATAACTATTTTTTCCCAAGTGGCTTTATGGTAATCTAATCATCTTGCTGAATTGAATAGAGTGCTAGTCGCTACAATCGCCAAGTGTGTAGAGCGAATAATTGATTACGAGGCTCACTTGAGATTTTTTTATTTGATTTTTTTCATGTTAAATTGAATTTATGATGTTTTTGGATTTTTTTTTTTGGTAATTATAATAATAGATTAATTGTGGGTTTTTATAAAGGATCCCAAAACCTTATGTATAAAATCAGCCTTGCTAAAATATATTTCATGTTGAATGGCTGGGTAACTAGAGTAGTTCGTAAAAAAGATAGGGAAATACAAAATTCCCGAGGGCCCCAGAAGACATGGACAGTCATAGAAATCTTGATCTTGAAAAACATTAAAATAGAATAATAGCCAAAGACAATATATCAACAAACTTTGGGAGAAGACCTATGATACAAATTCTTCATTATGAGGGAATATCTACCTTGGCCAAACTGTCCACCTCGGTTGGGAAATGAGAATGCCAAACAACCGGGCACATGGTCATCAGTCCTTTGATGGCCAAGTTATACGCCACCCGGTTACCTTCTCTGTAGATGTGCCCCGTCTCCCACCTGGCACGTCGAGAGAGGAGCATCCTAGCCTCGAGGATGATATTCAAGACCCGCCATGATGGGTCTTTGGAGCCAAAAAGGTAGTTGATAATTTTTAGAGAATCACCTTCAATAATTAAAGGCCTAGGATCATTCGATATGACCTACAACCCTTTCAACACACCACGGGCTTCGGAAAAATGATTGGTCTGAGGACCCAGATTTTCACAGTAGGCCAAGATCAGCTTCCCATTATGGTCCCTGAAAAGCCCCTCGAAACCAGCAGGCCCCGGGTTGCCTTTAGCAGCCTCGTAAAAATTAATTTTGATCCACCCCAAAGGAGGTTTGGTCCAAGTGACCTCCCTACGACCATTCACTGAGTCAACTCTGGAAGAGGAGCCAAGGTCCAGTCTTTTGAAAATAATTACCTCCCAAGGATTATGAGGGCGGGAGCTGGGAATAGTTTTTGAATTCTCGATAGCAAAGGATAAGGCCCGCTGGGCAACAGAGGGAGCCATTCTAGGGATCTTGCCGAAGACTCTAGCATTATGCTCCAGCCAAATTTGCTAGATGGAATGGTGAAAGGCAGCCTCACAAAGGAATCAGAGCTTAGAATTCTTAAAGGGCTTGGGCCATTGGAGGAAGGCATATTTAAGGGAGCGAGGGGAGCACCAGAGTACTTGGAAGGAAGACAACACATAGCTTAGGACCGAATGGGAAAATGGGCAATGCAAAAATAAGTGATCGGATGTTTCACAGTCAGCTAAGCAAAGATAACACCTGTTGGGAATTGCAAGGCCTCTCTTGTGGAGATTGTCTATGGTAAGGGCTTTGTTATAAAAGGTAATCCAAGAAAAGTAATTTATCTTAGGAATAATCCCTTTCCTCCAAATTGCTTTCCATCGGGGGTCCATAGCAGCCTCACACGACAGAAGATCATAAGCGGACTTAATAGAAAACCGCCCATCCTACGTGTTGCTCCAAATAATTCTATCATCTCTTATGATCGAAGGAATTAACACCGATTGGAGGACACTGTACAAGAAATTAACCTCATTATCAAACCCATCCACCATCAAAAGTTTCCATCGAGGGGGAAGGGAACTTCGGTCAATTCAATTTGAAACCTTGAGATGACTGTTTGGATCAGTTTGGGCCCTCAAGCCAGCCAAGTTCTAATTTACAACGAGAGCTTCATCTGTAGCCCACCTGTCTCTCCAAAAAAGGATCGTGGATCCATCCCCCAAGATCCAACGAGCACCCTTGTTAATCATCGAATAGCCTTGAAGCACCATCTTCCAGAAAGCCGAAGCTTCATGAGGAGACTCAGCTTCCAAGAGAGAATTTTCCCCAAGATACTTTCTTTTAACTATATTGACCCATTCTACCGGTGCATTAATAATAATTCTCCAAGCATGTTTCGCAATTAATGTAGTTTTCATGAGCCTGGATCTTCTCAATCCCATGTCCCCTTGGTCCTTTCGAAGGCAAACCTTATCTCATGCCACCAGAGGAATTCTAGATTTTTCTTTGCTGTCAGACCAGAGAAAATTCCTTTGAATCTGCTTGATTTTGGAATGGATAAACACAGGAAGCATGAAAATAGACATGAAATAGGTGGAATTCCTTGAAGACATGCTTTGGTGAGGGTTGCCTTCCCAGCTTGAGATAGCAATTTGCCTTTCCAAGTGCTGAGTTTCTTATGAAGTCGTTCCAAAATTGAATTCTAGATGTTCCCACCGCCTCGCCCATTGCAAACTAGCAGCAACCCCAAATAAGTTGCAGGCAGGGAATCAATAGTGCATTCAAGGATTCTGGCAATGCGAATTTTCCTATGTAGAGGGGTATTAACAAAATAAATTTTGCTCTTCAAATAATTAACTTTTTTGCCAAAAGCCTTCTCATACCGGGACAAAATGCACTTGATATATTTGGCCTGAGTGACAGACGCTCCAGTGGATATGAGCGTGTCATCCACAAACTATTGGTGAGTGACAGGATCAACTCTGGAAGTAGGCAGAATGCCAGAAATCTTGCTTCGATGGAGGGCTTCATTCAAATGCTAGCTAAGGACCTCTGCCAAAAGAATGAATAAAATAGGAGACAGAGGATCCTCTTGTCTGAGGTCGTGAGTACTCTAGAAGAATCCATCGGGGGACCCGTTGATCAGCATAGAAAAGGATGGAGTGGAAATGCAACTATTCACAAGGTCAATCCAGTGATGATGGAAGCCCAACTTGCAAAGGACAGCACAGAGGAACCTCCTGTCCACTCTGTCAAAAGCTTTATTCATGTCTAGTTTAAGGAAAAGCGTAGCATTCTTGGAACATTGGGCAGTATGGAGGGTTTCATGAATAGTAATGATGCCGTCAAGGATGTTTCTACCCTTAACGGTGCTCCCCTAAGCTAAACCTACCAAAGAGGGGAGGAGGGATCTCAGATGATTGGAAATGGTCTTGGTAAGAATATTGTAGAAAACATTGCAGAGGCTTATGGGATGATAGTCAAAAAAACTTTTACAGGCGGGCGACTTAGGAATGAGAGCTAGGAAGGTAGAGTTGAGCTTCGGATGGATGGATCTTGATGCTTGGATTTCTAAGATAGCCTCACAGACATCAGGCCCCACAACATCCCACATAATTTGAAAGAATCGGGGGGGGAACCCATTAGGCCCGGGGGCCTTATCTGGTTGCATGGAAAAAAGAGCATCCTTAATCTCAAAATGGGAAAAATGTTCCAGGAGTTTAATACTTGCCTCATGGGGGACCTTGGTAGGGAAATTAGCAAGCAAGGATTTCTAAACTTGGAGGACACTATCAGGAGGAGCACCCAGCAAATCTTGGAAGAAATCGACTGCTTCACTTTGAATTTCCTCAATCTCCCTAGTAGTGCGCCCATCCTTACACAACACCTGTCTGATCTTGTTGGCCCCCCTGTGTCTCATGGTAGACGTGTGGAAAAAATTTGAATTTGAATCACCGCTCTTCAGCCAGAGATCCCTGGACTTTTGATGCCAAAATGTTTCCTCACTGGCAAGAATGGAATGATAGTCCACTAGGAGGCTCCGTTCCTCCTCTTTGAGGCCTTTAGAATACCCTTCGACCTCCATATTTTCCTCTAAACTCTTCAAGCACTCAGAGATGGACCTTTTAGACTCAAAAATGTTGCCAAAAACCTCCTTATTCCATGCCTTTAAGTTCTTTTTAATCATCTTAAGTTTTAGGGCCAGTATTTTGGACGCTGAACCAACCATCGTCACCTGCCACCATTCTGAAACCAACTATTTGAAATCCTTGTGGGAAATCCACATGGACTCAAATTTGAAAGGGATCTTAAACCTAGGCCTACTAGTGGCCTCTAACAAAATGGGATTATGATTTGACCCGATTCTTGGCAAAGCTGAGAGAGTTGCAGCACAGAGGAAGGGAATAGCTTCATGGGAAATGAGGAACCGGTCGAGCTTGACCTAGATGAGACTACTCCCAATCCTCCTGTTGCTCCAGATGAAGGACACCTCCTTAAGTTCAATGTCTAGCATATTATTGGATGAAACAAAATCTCTGAAATCCTCCATGCTATGGCTGGCCAGCTCAGCACCTCCCTTCTTTTCAGAGGGATGAAGAGGGCAATTGAAATCCCCTCCCACAACCCACGAGAAGTCACTAAAACTTTCCCTCATTAGAGATATGGTTTTCCACAACTCATCTCACTCCAAAGTAGAGTTCAAGGCATAAACATTGGTCAAAATCCATGACAAATTATCAACCTTGGAGTGAAACAGGACGTTGATAGTCCTACTGGATGCCGATAGAAGACTACCCTCGACCTTGTCAGAGTCCCACAACACCATGAGACCTCCTGCAGAACCTATTGTAGGGCTGGAAAGGAATTTGGCCATGGCCCAAATGGCCCTGGCAACCTTGATAGAGGCAGAGGCATCAGACTTAGTCTCTTGCAAAATGAGGATGGATGGGTTAGACTTCTTTCGGAGATCGGCCACCACCCTACGTTTGGCCGCTCCATTAAGACCTCTCACATTCCATGAGAGGATTTTCATCTGGACATTTTAAAGACTTTATTGCCTCCCTTTCCCTGCTGGATGGGAGGTTTTGGGACAGGCGAATCACCCACCAGGGAGTCAGAATCTTCTTGAAAAAGCAACCGCTGGGATCCATTTGCAATGTCTACTACCGTTTCCTTATCCCTTCTTTCTTTGTTAGGAGGTCACCCCTATTTTCTTTCACAGTCGAAATACACCCCTTGCTTTTGGATTCTAGTTTTTTGTGGACTAATGTTGCCATGTTGTTCATCCCTCTTGCCCAGTAGGGACTCGAGAGGTTTCTAGTTTTGACAAATAGGGGAATCAGCCTGAGCAGACATACACGAAGGAGACTGATCCTTTTCCACTTGAGGTTCTGGTTGGGAACTTACATTGCACAAAATGACGTTGGACTTAGGGAGAACCCTAGAAGGATCTGGAGACTCAGGCACTATCGCTACAGGGTGTTTTGGTTGTTTTCCTTCTTGCTTCGGGGGGTTGCCAGAAGCCCCACCCTTCATCCTTGGCTTTTGAAGAGGACAATTTGACTGAAGATGCCCCTGGGAACTACATCGAGGGCAAAAGGCTGGTCTATTTTTGTAGTTAATGACTTGCTTATGAAGAATGAAGCCTCTAGACCGAAGAGTGATGGAGGATGGAAGGTTCACCTCCAAATCTACCAGGACACAGAAGCAAGCTTGGAAAAATCTGGTTCGGGCCCGAGTGGGAGGGTCAATGGTGACCAACTCACCAATGGAATGGGCGATACCCCTAATAAAATTTTCATGCCAGCAGAAAATGGGAAGGTTCGGTAGTCTAACCCATATTGGGGCAATATTAATACTCTGGGTTTCGGGGTTAAAATCCATCCCCCACTTCCTGAGAAAGAGACTCCTGCGTCCCAAAAACCAAGGGCCCCCAGCCAAAATTTTACAGTAATCCTTCGCATTATTCAGCCTAATTGCGAAAAAACCCTAGGATAGGGTAGCCAGCTCCATATGACCTAAGGTTCACCATTTTCCTACCGCCCACCTGCGGATGGTCTCCATATCGGGATGCCCTCCAATAAACTTCCCGATTAGGGTAAATTTTTCAAATTCTATGAAACTTGATAGGATTTCCTTTGGGATGTCCAATTCATGCCTAGATAGAAAGAGGTCCTTAGTGAAAATACCATTTGGTGTTTCAGAAGCCGTTGCCTCTGCAAACAATTTCTGTTGGTAGTCTCTCCCTTTGTCAGGCAGATCCTTCCCATGTTTGCCTCCATATTCGGGTAACTCCGTCGAGCCTCCATTCTCTAACTGCCCCCCCTCCACCTTGTTGTGGCCCTCCAACTTGTCGATGCCTAGGTTCATAGTGCTGGCACTCCCGCTCCCATGCCCTCCCGCCGCTACCTTCCTGCTCATCGTTGCTCTCCTTTGTTCACTTTGTGAAGGATGTATTCTTGGAAAACAACATAGAGATGCATTTCAAGTTGGCCCTATTTTTGGATTTTTATTTATGTTATTGTTTTGGTATTTGTGCACATATTGGTTTTTTTAGATTGATATATGTACTTATTGACTCATTTAAGGTGCTTTATGGTGAGAAATTGAGTGAATTTTTCCTTTTTTCTTAGATGATGTCAGGTACAACAACCCCTAATTGTTGCTTCATGGCCACTATTAGGTCCAATGGCTAAAAAGTGTGGGCCAATGACATCAGTAGTGGTCAAGGTGTGATTTGAAAATATAAAATTAAATTCTAGTGTTTTACCTTTCATTATTGTCAGCTGTCAATTGCACTTTTTAGCTCTAAGGTAAGAAAGTGTAATTGTGATACAAAGTGCTACCAAATTTGTTGGTGATTTGGATGTCATGGTTGAGCAAGGGGAGGCATCTACGAGTGGAGGAGCTAAAGCTTCATGGGTAATCTACGTAACCTTGACTTGTTTATGTAATTTGGTAAAATTAACCTAATTAATTAATTTTGTAAATGAACCTCACTAAACCTGTTGGAAATGAACCGAACCCATCAATAGGTCTAGGTTAGGGTTAATTTTAGTGGGTCTAGGCTATTTTTAGGATTTTTCCATTTTTTTGTGATTTTTGGCCAAGGGGGAATGTTCCAGCAACTGCTTCGTGGTCACTCCTAGCGCGAGTGACCACTAGGCCTTAAGACTTATTTTTCAAATTTTTGAATTTTTAAGCAATTTAATTGATATTTTTTGCAATTTTGAAGTGTAGTTTTTTATTTTTTTAATATTTATGTGAATTTAGCTATTATGCTTGTAGCTTTAGAGGTCTTAGTGTTAATTTGCACCATTTTGGTTTTATTGATTTTAGCTTGTAAGTGCATTTATGTTGGGTATTTATTTTGCACTCTTAGATTCTATCTACATGATCTCAGGATCCATAGTTGCTTGTGGATATCCTACCCAACATGGATGCGATAGATTGGGGTTGACTAGATGCTTGTGGGATCTAGTACATCACTTGGCTTTCAATGATTATGTTGTATTAGGTCTACCTCACTACCCTAGCCCACCGATGGGACTCCAGGACTAATACCTTTCATATCCCCATCGATGAGATGACCATCACATTGAAGGACATCTATAGGATATTTTGGATCCCTTTTAATGGAGTACCCATTGTGTCTTCCCCCATTGATTCCAAAGATGTAGTTTTTATGAGGGTCTTTGGGGCACATGAAATTGCTGCATTCAAGAATACCAGGTTTGGTGGGATTTCTATTGCTTGATGGTACTGGTAGGATGCCTTTTCTTAAAGACACATCATCCTATTGATGGTGATTTACAATATTCTTTTTCTTGACTATTCTAGAGTGATGTTAGCATGGAACCTATTGGCTATGGTCCAATATTTAGTGGATAGCATAGAGCCTATCATCTATGCTTGTGGGAGTGCATTACTAGTGTAGTGTTATTATGAGCTATACCGTATTCAGTGTCATGGATGGGCTATCATCACTTGCAAATTTCTCCTCCAAATTTAGGGATGGGAGCACATCAGGGTGGCCCACCCAATAGGAATTCCTGTGGAGATTAATAAGATAGCCTATGTAGCCTAGTGCTCCAGATCCAGGTGGTCTAGAGAGCATAAGGGGTACAAGAGTCGACCTCATGTAGGGGATATTTCCCACTATACAGTATATTTTATTGGCCTACAGGCCAAGGACATCATTTAGAGGTCTTATCATGCTTGCACCACCTGGGAGGAGATAGATATATTCACAACTTGGACTCGATGTGGCCAATGGGTCATCAATCGCAAGGATGGCATCAAGAAGTTCTTCTACTATTCCAGGGTGCTTCAACAGTTTGGTATATAGTAGGATGTTCATCTTGAGCCAATTGTGTACAAATAGATTATTGTTGAGAAGAACCTTCCACCACCATGAGTTTTAATAGTTTTAGATGAGGATGACCCTCCTGTAGTTGATGTGAGCATTACTTATGGTGGGGTTACTAAGGCATATACCTACAGGTGGGTTACATGATTGTAGTAGGGTGATGGCCACCTGGGGTGGTCTGTGGATGAGGTAGATGTTGAGGATCCTGATGGGCATCGAGTGCAGGCTTGGAAAAAGGATTGGTGATAGCCAAAGTAGTAGGTGGTAGAGGAGTAGGTTTCCCTTAAGGAGGAGGAGGAGCTAGCTCTAGAGGAGTAGGATTCCCCTCTTTAGGCTCAATTGCATCATGTGAAGTCCAAGATTAGTCATCTCATATCTAGATTTAGTAGAGGGACTCTACTATTACCATGCTTTAGGCATGAGTTAGGGGCTTCAATGATAATAGGACCACTATATAGAATTAGATAGACTTAGCTAATACTAGGATATATGAGCTCATAGCTAAGAGGGGTGCTACTCGAATTTAGGCTACACTAGCTATGCCAACACCTCAAGGAACTACTAGGCTTGATACAAATGCAAATATCAGATGTTTGCATAGGATCCTATTAGAGAACTTAGAGCAGTGCACCCTAGACAATGTCTACATCCTTACACTAGAGCATGAGGTCAGAATTCAATATCACCTACCATATAGGCCCATGGTAGGAGGGTCACATAGGAGTATGTAGATTACATCAAAGCATTCATTAGTTTGACTAAGCCATAGGACCAGGACTTGGATAGAGAATATCGTAAGTACCAGTTCCTATCACACTCATAGGAATAGATCTGAGGGTAGAGGCGAGGTAAGGGGCGCAGGCCTAGCTTGATGGATTTACTGATTTATCTTTATTTTTTAGTGTAAGGTCGTATGACCTACACATTTGTAGTCTTATGGCATTTTTGTACCTCCACGTACTTATTTGATACACATATATAAATTTATATCTATATTTTGAGACTTATTATGTGTATTTATGTTTTTGCTTTTATGGTGATGTGATGCATTATTATGATTTTATGCTATATGATGTAATGTATGACATGCATTAGCTAGATGATAGGCGTATATTTAGATGTGATCTAGATGCATATGTGGATTATGGTGATGATGTATGTATATATGGATGTAATGCTTATTGTTAAATGCATGTTTAATTTTATTTTATGCATCTAACTTATGTTGTTATGATATGGTGAATTGCAATATGTGTAATGCAATATGATGATGATATAATGTAAATGAACCTATATGCTTTAATCACTTAAAACATAAGGTATGCATGTCATATGAGTTTAAAAATATAATGGATGACACCACTGAATGTATAACAATAATGAATATAAATAATAATTCTTAGCATAAGAACTAATCATTTAAACACCCAAATGTGAGATGAGATGATGTGAAATGTACACACTTTCCTTATAAGATTTTGTAAGTTTAAAGATATACCCAAAATAGTCATTGGTCATCTAAATGTCATTGCTGACATTCATCCGGTATCTACCCTATCTCATGCACACAATTTAATGAACAAAACCTCCTAAAAAAAGTTTTTATTATCCCATTTATGATAGGAATTTTTGTTATTTGAGGATTTTTGAGATTTTCCATGAGACTCAAACACCCTAGTTCCTCCATCAAAAGTTGTATACTGATTATACAGAGCTTTTGAATGATGAATTTCTTGTTATTAAGACCTAGGTATTCATTATCCTTGTGTGTGCAAATGTGTTTATTAGATAAAACATAAGCATATCCCAGTTCCAGGTAGGATTAATTCATCCCATTGTCGTATTGGGGATCCTAAAATGTTTATCTTGATCCTATGGTGGACTCAGTTGGATTAGACCACTATGTGATACAGGACACCTAAAGCTAGCCCTTCCACATGCAAACATTGGTATGTATAAAATCAAGATTCTAATGCAACAAATATGTCATCGTGCATAAGGATACCTTACGGTTCATCCATGCTAAGAATTCTAGGGATTCAAGTTCAATACTCCCTTATTTTCTTCATATTTATTTGGGAAACTTGCTCATACTTAGTTATGAAGATCACTGTTTATTTTGATTTTTGATTTTTGATTTTTAGCAAGGGATTTATGTAGTGATGATAATCATTGTTTATTTTGCATTTGAATTTTTCTTTGTTTAGGATTTTTGCTTAATTTGATCAAAGTAAGGGATTTATTTAGGTAGGGGTGAACTTATCCTTCTGCCAATTCTCAACATTTCTAAACCGGTCACACAGGGGGATGAGCAAGATAAAATTTTCACCTTAGGATGCCTAGTAACGCTTCGCAACATTCATCTTTACCTTGTTCCAATTAGGATTTTAGTGTTTTTATTAGTGATGGGATTCTGAAATATACCAGGTTCTATCAAAACTAAACCTTACCTATCAAAAGTGAATATATATTTCTTCCAAGTTTGATAAAACCACTATATATGGTTGAGTTACCTAAAAACCCTAGTATATTCCTTATAGCAATAGGAAAGGTTGTGTTGAAAAGCACAGTTACACACACAGGTTATGGATGATGATGGATTTTGAAGATGCATTATTGAGGTACAAATATGGTTTTGTTTGCAATATAGTAAAAAAAAATCTATCCTAGTGCTAGTACAACGAATGCACATGCCTATATGCAATGCAACTACATGAATGCAAATGTGGAATGCAAATGTTTTTGTATTTTTGATGCTTTGAATTGTTTTTGAGTTTTTATGTTTTTTTTTTACCAAAGGGCTTATGGTGCCTTTGGGGATTTTTAGGAGTTAACCAAAGGTCTTATGATGCCTTTGGAGCTCCTTGTGAATTGACCAAAGGGCTTTACGATGCCTTTGGAGCTTTTTTTAAATTGACCAAAGGGCTTTAAGATGCCTTTGGAGGTTTTTGTGGTTTGACCAAAGGGATTTAAGATGACTTTGGAGCCTTTTTGTGGTTTGACTAAAGGGCTTTAATATGCCTTTGGAGCCTTTTGTGGTTTGACCAAAGAACTTTAAGTTACCTTTGGAGATTTTTGTTTTTATGGTTTTCTATTGTTTTTGTGATTTAGAATTTTATGGATGTTTTTGATGTTTTATTGGTTTATTTGAATGATTTTGGTGTTTTAATGTGCTTATGTGCGAAATGCCCTTAGATGAATAATGTTTATAGGCTCTGGCTCCTCAAAAATATCTAGCATTTTTAGGTGATATGCCCTAGGTCCAATCTTCTCAGAGATGATATAGGGACCTACCCAATTGGCCACAAATTTGTCTCGTAGGTGTAGGGGTAGATTTGAGTTATGTTGGTTCTCTTTAAGCACAAGATACCCAACCTTAAAGTCTCTTAGGTGGAATTTATTATTGTAATATCATGTTATATGGTCCTCATAGATGCAAATATGCTCAAGAGCATTAATGTGATGTTCATCCAGAAGGGTCAACTAATCTAGGTGAGCTTGTCGTGTAGTGTCATCATTGATGAATTATTTCAATGTAATGTGTAATTATAGGATTTACAACTCTAAGGGCATAATGGCCTTAGTGCCATATACAAGTGAAAATGGTATTTCCCTAGTGGGCATCCACACACTAGTCGTGTAAGCCCATAATATCAAGGGAAATTATAGATACCAATCCTTATGATTTTATTTCACTATCTTCTTTAATATGGCTACTATTGTATTTTTAGAGGCCTATGATTACCAATTTTCCTATGGATAGTATGGCATCACAAAAATATGTTGAATATTGTATATGTTGATTAAAGCTCACACATTTTTGTTTTTGAATGACGAACCATTATTCAATATTATCTTGAAGGGCATCCCAAAATGATAGATGATATTGTGAAATATGAACTTCATAATCTCAGGTCTGATTGTCGAGGTTAAGGGGACCACTTCCACCCATTTGATGTACTCAGTGGTCATTAATATGAAAATGTGTTGGCCCAAATATGAGGGAGAAATATTTCCAATCAAATCGAAACCCCACTAAGAAAATGGCCAAGCTTCCTGAATGGGATGTAAGGTCTGAGATGACAAGTGCACCAAATTTGCATGATGTTGGCATTTAACACATTTTATAACATACTCACAGTAATCCTTCTCCATGGTGGGCTAGTAATATCTCATTCAAAGGATTCACTTGTCAATGGTCATGCCATTAAAGTGGCCACTACTTGTACCATCATGAGCTTACAAAATCACCCAAGCTGATTCCTAGGGCTCTAAGCAAAAAAGGACTCCATAATAGCTTTGACGATACAATATGCCTCCTAACAAGACATATAATGTTTTTTTATATTTGAATTTTTATATTTTAGCATGAGATAGTCCTTTTGGGATAATTCCAAAGTCTTGTAACTGGGATAGCCAATCTTGATAGGCTACAGCCTTGATAGATAAGATGACTTGTTCCTCCTACAATTTTATTTGCACAAATGCAGATTGAGAAACAACATTGTGGTAAATAGTGGTACCATTATCCGTAGGACCCTACGAGATCAAGGACCCCAAAAGTGCCTTCTCTAAAAATTCTTTGGCTTTATAGAACCATTCATGGTTTGGTTCTACATGAATTATGTTGACTAATTTTTGTTATCAAAAGCCTCACGCTACATTGCTAAGTGCAAAAGTGTTTTCACATGAATGGTAGTGAAATCAGTAGATTGATTCTAAGGGATAAAGGATCCTACAGATGCCATGGGATCTAAAAATATATTTTATGAATGAGGGATTACCTCAATGTCATACCATTCTATTTGGACTAGATAGGTGTCAAAAAGCTTCTTGTAAGCTTTCAAGATTGGATCCCAGCATTGAAATAGTCCTTTGACTTGGTTTACTATGAGTAGGGAGTCACCGAAGATGTTTACGCTCTTGATTTTCATAGCGATGGCTATTTGGAGATCCATGATTAGGGCCTCATATTTACTATTATTGTTCATGCAAGGGAAGTATATCTTGAATGAAAAGGGCATTGGAGCACCTGGTGGCATGAAAAATATAATCCCTACACCACCTCCTTGCTCACACTTTGAACCATCAAAGAACAAAGTCATTTCAACTTAATTTTCAATTTCTTCAAGTTTGGGTGCCTCTGATAATGCAAATACTACATCATTAGTAAGTTCTATGGTGAGGGACCTACTATTTTGGAGAGGCACCTCAACCAACTGATCAGCTATGACTTGTCCCTTGATGGACTTTTGTCTTATGAATTCCAAGTCGAATTCTATCAATAGCATGATCCACTTTGCAATATGTGTATTATGATATGTCTTGCTCATCATATACTACAAAGGATTTTGTTTTGATATGACATACATCATATGACTCAGCATGTAGTGGCATAATTTCTTGGTTGCAAAGACCACGACTAAGCATATCTTTTCTACGTATGCATATCCTATCTCATAGCTCACCAAAGTGTGGTTGATGTAATATATTGCTTTTTCCTTATCTTGTGTGTTATTTTGAGACAACATGGTGCCCAAAGAAAAATTGGTAGCAGATATATATAACAAAAATGGCACATCCTACCTTGGTGGAGCTAAAACTAGTGATATTTCTAGGTACTCCTTGATTTCAACAAAGGCTTGCTGATATTTTTCATCCCATTGGAATGGGACCTCCTTATGTAGCAGTCGATTCATGGGTCAACACTTATCCAATAGTTGTGTGATGAATCACTTTATGGATGCTAATTTGACCTGTAGGCTTATTAGTTCATTGATGTTCATGGGTGGGTCTATTTCTAGGATAGCCTTTACCTTTGTTGGATCTACCTCAATGCCTCATTTGGAAATAATGAATCCCAAGATTTTTCCATAGGTCATGTAAAATACACATTTCTTAGGATTCAACCTAACATTATGCTCAATCAGGTGATCAAAGACCTTCCTAAGGGTCTTAGAATTCTCTTCATGCAACAATGACTTGGCCAGTAAGTCATCGATGTAGTATTCCAAGATCTTGTGAATGTAGTCATGGAAAATATATGTCATTACCCACTGATATGTGGCACCAATATTTTTAAGACAAAATGGCATCACTTTGTAGCATAATATTCCCCATGGAGTGGTGAATTCAATTTTGTGTTGGTATTTGGGTTTAATCCAAATTAAATTATAAATAGAAAATCATTCATTAGAAAGAGCATCTCATGACCTACAGTTGCATCTACAAGAGCATCTCAATTTGGAAATGGGAATGAATCCTTTGGCATTTCTTTATTGAGATCCCTAAAATTTGTGCAAATGTAGATTCTTCCATCTAGTTTTTTTATGGGCTTCATGTTTGATACCCATTCTATATAGTTTATGGGAACAATAATGAAGAACACAAGCTTATACTGAGAGGGGGGGTGAACAGTATAAGACCTCTTTTTAATTTTTCCTTTATACTTCAAAATAGTAAAGAAATATACCCAAAGCAATATCAAAGCAATGCATAATATCATCCACAAAGTGACACCAATTTTAATGTGGTTCACCCAGAATGGCTGGGCTACGTTCACAAAAATTTTCTCTAAAAGTTATCTCAAAGTTCTTTGGGAATCCTTCCCAATTACAATGTTTATGAGCCTCGGCCCAAAGGAGATACCTTCCCCCAATCAGAATTTATGAGCCTCTGCTCAAAGGAGATACCTTCCCCAATCAAAATTTATGAGCCTCTGCTCAAAGGAGATACCTTCATCTCTGCTCTGGAAATGATCACTCGGAAGATCAATCGCCTCTACCTCTTGCCAGCACGTGGAACTCCTTTCCACCGAAGACATCCTATCCTCAATGCTTAGCCTAAGAGACCTCTGCCTTCTATGATCATGTCCACAGTAGCTCAGCAACCTGTACCAAACATAGTTAGTCGATCTAGTACAAGTCTTCCTCTGTCTGTCAGATCTATCCAACTCTTGAACAAATTAATCCTCTGCATACAAGCCTTCTCAAAGACTTGCCAACTATCCTCAGGTTCTTCTCATAGAACTAATGCACCTCTATCCTCAAGTTCTCTGATAGAACTATCAAAATTAGCTCACAAGTCCTCTACTAGGACCTGTCCAAATCTGCTCACAAGTCCCCATCAAAACCTATCCAAAACTGCTCACAAGTCCCCATTGGAACCTGTCCAAAAACTTAGCAAGCTCACCAAGAAAAAATTTCTTAGTAGGAAATCACAAAGTGAATTGTTAGAGACCCAATGTGATTTTTCAAACTCATAGAAGCATAAAGAGAATTTTTAGAGACTTAATATGTTCTATACTGAAATCCAAATCTCAAAACTCAACTCAAATCAACTCAGCTCAATCTCAATCGCAAATCTGAAAGCTCAACTCAATATTTGAAATGGATAGGATAGAATGTTTTCTTTCAAGAACATGAAACCCCAACAATTGCCAACTATGCAAAGAATCACATAACAATGATACTTATGTTCTTTTCACCATCAATTAGGGTTTCAACAATAATGCTCATCAAACAAGGTTTAGTCAACCAACACCATTCAACTCAACATCAACCTTGAAGCATTCAACAAATCATCACAAGAAAAGGAAACAAGTAGAAATCCTTTTCCCTCCAAAGATATTTGAACAAAACAGCCACCAACACAATATCACCAAATTCAAAGAATAACTTGCTCAAATCAACTCAATGGAGTAAGCCCAATATCATGAATCAAGTAAAGCAATAACTTGATCAAACAACCTCTATGGAAGCAACTCAACCATCAAACTCAAAACAGCCAACCAAGGGTTCCACCAACTCAATGAAAGTAGCTAGACTCACAAATATAAACCCTAGTGCACAAAGCTTCCACTATATCAAACCAAAAATTATGCATTCACCAAAAACTCTCCTTAAGGATAACAATGCATAAGTAGTCTTCAACAAACCAGAAAATAGGATTTACACCTAGCCAAAGGATACCTAGTAGAATACCTTCTCACTCCAACCTTATTTTAGAAAACATACACCAATCATACTCATAAGAAGAATGTGCCCATACCTTATTGGAGTAGAAGATAATTGAACCTTCAAGTTGTCACCACACACAACTCTCAAACTTCCAACCAAGTTAGGGTTAGAATAAAAATAAATGAGAAATAATATAAACTTCCTTTATTACACCTTTTAGCTCCACTTCTTTAAACACAACCACCATAACATGCCAATAAATCAACAATCACAGACTCACACCTTATACCTCCATTTTTAATTTTAGCATAGCAAAGAATAATCTTAAAAAAACATCCAAAGAAATATGCCCTTATTTCTCCTAAGCTTTTATTCAATGCTAATCACAAAAGCCAAAACTCATAAAATTTAATCACACCTTATAAATCATTGTCCAAGAAAATTTGAATATCGTGGCATAAAGACGTTTTAATAAAAACGTGTGTTACTCTAGCAAAGCACCCCTGTGAGAATCGAAACGATGACCTCCACAAATGCAGTGCCCAATAGCAGCCTTCACTACCACTAGCCCATGCGGGCTATGAAGTTCACAAGTGAACTTCCCTCCACTTCACCCTCAAAAAAACTCCCAAAGACTTTTCAACCGCACGTGCTTCTAAGTCTTCCTTTGATCGCAATGAATATAGAGCACAAACACCGCAAATTGCATTCGGGGAATTTCAAATTGATTAGCCTTCCAACCTTAGGAGTTGGAGAATAAATAGTCTCTTCGAAGACACCTTGATGTCGACAGAAATAAAGACCATTTTGAAATTAATCAAAAGTCTTTTCAAAAAGGGTTTAAAAACCCTTAAATAATTTTAATAAATTAAGAATAATTTCTCCCTTAATTAATTAAATAATTAATTAATTAAAACCTTGAAGGGTTTTAAATAATAATTAAATAAATAATAAAGAGAACCTCCATTGGTTTTAATAAAAACCATTTAACTTGGTTTTAATAAAAATTGGTTTGGTTTTAATGAAAAACCCTTGCCAATGGAATCTCTTCGGATTCTCTTAAAAATATTCTCTTGGAATCTTCCACCTTTGAAGCCAACACATCCTCTTAACATTAATGCCATTTCCTTTTGACATCAATGAAAACTCATAGACAAGAAGCTAAGATCTCAAACCCAAAATTGCCAACAATCTCCCCCTTTGTCATTGATGGCAAACCATGCTTCTCAACAACACAGAAACTCAACATAAATAGCCCCCCCTATCTTGAGGCTCACCCCCTTACTCAAATATCTCCCCCTTTGTCATCAATGGCAAAGGGTCACCTTTGGGGCTCGGGACTAAGAATGATCCTCTTAGCTTAGTCCCTCCCCCACCTCCTGATGAGGTGATTAATTCTTGGGTGGGAGTAAAACTCCCATTAGGCACTAATCATCATCAGCGTCTATAACTTCCTTGTCGAGCCTTCTCTTGAACTCTTTGTCCATATTCTTGTTCCCGTCACTGTTCTTGTTCTTGTTCTCATCCCTGTTCTTGTCCATGCCTTGATCCTTGGACCTGATCATGCCACTGTTCCTCGTTCCTGTATTCTAGAATTTCAGCTCTACACTCGTCTGATTGTGTGACCTTCATTGTTGCACTTGAAACACTTGACAATGTTGTTTCTCTAAGGTAAACCTGATCTTTGAATCCACCAGTTCTGACCAAACCTATTCTGACCAAAACTATTCTGGCCAAACCTGTTCTGACCAAACCTGTTCTGACCAACCCTGTTCTGGCCAAACCTATTCTGACCAAACCTATTCCAGTTATTTGCCTTGCAATAAACTGCCTTGTGCCCAAACTGTTGACAAGAGTAGGAATACCCTTGAAAGTAACTAGCACTTCTGAAACTGTCATTTACCTCCTTCACTTGAGCCATGCAATATGAAGCCATGTGACCAAACCTGTGACAAGAAAAACATCTGCCTTGAAACTTTCCTTTAATTGACCACGTAGGATCTGAAAACTTCTCATTCTTAATTTTGTTTTCTGTGCATCTATCATTCAAGGACTCATTTTCTGAAATACTTTCCTCATCAGAACTCTCTTCCTTTTGGAGTCTCTTACTAGACTCTCCAACTTGTTCCGTGTTGCTTAACAAAACCAAGGCCTGTTTTATCCGTTGTCTTTCTTTGACCTTTGATGAGTGACTTAACCTTTTTGGAGCTATCTTGAAACCTATAAATATTATCCTTGTACTCTTTAGTTTCCTCTTTCAAAGAAGCCATTTTTTGTTCTAACTCACTATACTCAAGAACCTTAGACTCTAACTCATCCTTGAGTTCTTGTGTCTTAGCCATAGAGAAGTCAAGACTTTCCATAAGATCATCTCTCTCCATACAACATTCATCTAACTTATCCTTGAGTCTAGAATTATTCTTTCTTTCCTTTTTCAAAGCACTAAGATCACTAATAAGTTCACCTTCAAGATCTACTTCACCTTCCTCTATATCTTCCTCTATTTGTTTGCTTTTTGAATCATCATAGCCTTTTTCAGATTTCTTATCACTAGAGGTGCTACCCTTTTCAAAAACCATACATGCATCTTCCTTATAATTTTTTGAAGCATCCTCATACATAATAGAAAAAAAATCATTATTTGTGCAATCATCCTCAAGGTAACCAAAATTTCCACATCTAAGACATTTCATGATAATGAATCTATGTTTCGATTCTTCCTCTTTTTCTGATATGAACAACATCTCATTTTCATTATCACTTGAATAAATTTCACTATCACTACTAGAACACTTACTTGCTTTGTCTAGGTAGAAACTCTTCTTGTGCTTGTGAGAATACCTCTTTCCTTGATTGCTGTGCTCATCTTTGTTTTTCCTATGATGCTTGTGCTTTTCAAAATCCTTGCTCTTAGAATCCTGTTTATCTTCATCACTTTCATTCTTAGGAACAGTACAGTCAGTAGCATAATGACCAAACTTTCCACAATTGAAACATCTTACATTTTTCATACTTTGGTGCTTTCTAGATAACTTGCCTTTCTTGCTGTAATATGCCTCTTCATCCCTAGAAGACTCATCACTATCTTGAAGCTATTTACCCTTGAAATTCTTGGTAGCATTGAAAGCTGCCTCTTTCTTGACATCAACCTTCACTTGAGTTCTCAACTCAAATGCTACAAGTATACTATGGAGCTCATCCTTTTTCAACTTATCCAAATATTTAGCTTCCTCAATAGTAGAAATATTTTCACTAAATCTATTAGGAAGAGATCTTAAAATATTATCACAAACATCATTTTTAGCAAGCTCAAGACCTAAGTCTTTCATGGAGTTAACAACATCATCCATACGAAGCATGTAGTCACTAATATTTTCATCATCATTCATATTGAGTTGTTCCAACATACCTTTGAAGTGTCTCAACTTGGCCTTTCTAACATTTGTATTATCTGTATGAACCACCTTCAACTGTTTCCACATTTCACTAGTTGTCTTGCAGTGAATCACTTTGGTGAGATCTGCTTTCTATAAGCCTTTCAAGATTGCATTCATTGCTTTTGAATTGATGTGGTGTAGGAGCCTTTCTTCTTTAGTATTAGGACCATGTTCAGGAATAGTGTACTCATCTTCAATCACTTCCCAAACCTCATTCCCAATTGCCATTAGATGAACCTTCATCCTTGCACTCCAAAGACCAAAATCTGACCCATCAAGAATAGGTGTTGCATTGCCACTTGAATAATCCATTGTGTTCTTTAATAGCTTATCCTTCAAGCTGTTAAACTTTTCGAAGGCACTTGCTCTGATACCAATTGAAGAACACAAGCTTATACTAAGATGGGGGGGTGAACAGTATAAGACCTCTTTTTACTTTTTCCTTTATACTTTAAAATAGTAAAGCAATATAACCAAAGCAATATGAAAGCAATGCATGCACAATATCATCCACAAATTTACACTAATTTTAACGTGGTTCACCCAGAATGGCTGGGCTATGTCCACAAAACTTTTCTCTAAAAGTTATCTCAAAGTTATTTGGGAATCCTTCCCAATTACAATGTTTATGAGCCTCGGCCCAAAGGAGATACCTTACCCCAATCAAAATTTATGAGCCTCTGCTCAAAGTAGATACCTTCCCCAATTAGAATTTATGAGCCTCTGCTCAAAGGAGATACCTTCCCCTCTACTCTGGAAATGATCCCTCAGAAGATCAATTGTCTCTACCTCTTGCTAGCATGTGGAACTTCTTTCCACCGAAGACCTCCTATCCTCAATGCTTAGCCTAAGAGACCTCTACCTTCTATGATCACATCCACAGTAGCTCAACAACCTGTACCAAACATAGTCAGTCGATCTAGTACAAGTCTTCCTCTATCTGTCAGATCTGTCCAACTCTTGAACAAATTAATCCTCTACATACAAGCCTTCTCAAAGACTTGCCAACTGTCCTCAAGTTCTTCTCATAGAACCAATGCACCTCTATCCTCAAGTTCTCTAATAGAACTATCAAACTCAGCTCACAAGTCCTCTGCTAGGACCTATCCAAATCTACTCACAAGTCCCCACCGAAACCTGTCCAAAACTGCTCACAAGTCCCCACCGGAACCTGTCCAAAAACTCAGCAAGCTCACCAAGAAAAACTTTCTTAGTAGGAAATAACAAAGTGAATTGTTAGAGACCCAATGTGATTTGTTAAACTCATAGAAGCATAAAGAGAATTGTTAGAGACTCAATATGTTCTATACTCAAATCCCAATCTCAAAACTCAACTCAAATAAACTCAGCTCAATATCAACCTCAAATCTGAAAACTCAACTCAATATCTGAAATGGATAGGATAGAATGTTTTCTTTCAAGAAAATGAAACCCAAACAATTGCCAACTATGCAAAGAATCACATAACAATGGTACTTATGTTCTTTTCACCATCAATTAGGGTTTCAACAACAATGCTCATCAAACAAGGTTTAGTCAACCAACACCATTCAACTCAACATCAACCTTGAAGCATTCAACCAATCATCACAAGAAAAGGAAACAAGTAGAAATCCTTTTCCCTCCAAAGATATTTGAACAAAATAGCCACCAACACAATATCACCAAATGCAAAGAATAACTTGCTCAAATCAAATCAATGGAGTAAGCCCAATATCATGAATCAAGTAAAGCAATAACTTGATCAAACAACCTCTATGGAAGCAACTCAACCATAAAACTCAAAAAAGCCAACCAAGGGTTCCACCAACTCAATGCAAGTAGCTAGACTCATAAATATAAACCCTAGTGCACAAATCTTCCACTATCTCAAACCAAAAATTATGCATTCACCAAAAAATATCCTTAAGGATAACAATGCATAAGTAGTCTTCAACAAACCAGAAAATAGGATTTACACCTAGCCAAAGGATACCTAGTAGAATACCTTTTCACTCCAACCTTATTTCAGAAAACATACACCAATCATACTCATAAGAAGAATGTGCCCATACCTTATTGGAGTAGAAGATAATTGAACCTTCAAACTATCACCACACACAACTCTCAAACTTCCAACCAAGTTAGGGTTAGAATAAAAATAAATGAGCAATAATATAAACTTCCTTTATTACACCTTTTAGCTCCACTTCTTTAAACACAACCACCATAACATGCCAATAAATCAACAATCACAGACTCACACCTTATACCTCCATTTTTAATTTTAGCATAGCAAAGAATAATCTTAAAAATACATCCAAAGAAATATGTCCTTATTTCTCCTAAGTTTTTATTCAATGCTAATCACAAAAGCCAAAACTCATAAAATTTAATCACACCTTATAAATCGCTGTCCAAGAAACTCCGAATTTCGTGGCATAAAGACATTTTAATAAAAATGTGTGTTACTTTAGTAAAGCACCCCCGTGAGACTCAAAATGGCGACCTTCGCCAATGCAGTGCCTAATAGCAGCCTTTGCTGCCGCTAGCCCATGCGGACTACGAAGTTCACAAGTGAACTTCCCTCCACTTCACCCTCGAAAAAACTCCCGAAGACTTTTCAACCGCACGTGCTTCTAAGTCTTCCTTCGATCACAGCGAATATAGAGCACAAACACTACAAATTGCATTTGGGGAATTTTGAATTGATTAGCCTTCCAACCTTAGGAGTTGAAGAATAAATAGTCTCTTCGAAGACACCTTGACATCGATGGAAACAAAGACCATTTCGAAATTAATCAAAAGTCTTTTCAAAAAGGGTTTAAAAACCCTTAAATAATTTTAATAAATTAAGAATAATTTCTCCCTTAATTAATTAAATAATTAATTAATTAAAACATTGAAGGGTTTTAAATAATAATTAAATAAATAATAAAGAGAACCTCCATTGGTTTTAATAAAAACCATTTAACTTGGTTTTAATAAAAACCGGTTTGGTTTTAATGAAAAACCCTTGCCAATGGAATCTCTCCAGATTCTTTTAAAAAGATTCTCTTGGAATCTTCCACCTTTGAAGCCAACACATCCTCTTAACATTAATGCCATTTCCTTTTGACATCAATGACAACTCATAGACAAGAAGCTAGGATCTCAAACCCAAAATTGCCTACAAATAAAGACTACATCCAACAATTTTTTAACTCGTTCTTAACCATCCAAGTGATATTTGGTTGCATATTTCTAATATTTTGCTTGATTGATTTCTTTGTGAGATCCAATGAAAGGTTATGGACAACCAACTTCGTATCTAGCCCTGGCATATCTTTGTAGATCCAAGAAAATATGTTTAGTCTCTCTTTCAATAAAGGAATAATGATGGCCTATTCTTCTAGAGATAAGATTTCTCTAACTGGAATTTATTTGGATTTTAAGGTTCATCACTAATGTCCACTTTGAAATTCTTCTCTATTGCCATATGTGATCCCTCATCAAGCTAGTGAGGATTGGGGATTAAGTGGATGTCATCCACTAGGTTTATAGTTCCCACTAAATCAGGGTCAAGACCAGTATGATAGACATCATGTGTGCAACTTGGTGCAAAATAAAATGGTTGTAACATTTATTCATTAGGGAATAAATATCCAAACTCTAAATGTGATTCAACATGATCCCAGTAGATTGTATCTAAGTTAATACATAATGGTTTTAAAATATATACTAGTTTGTGAAGTGGAGTGGTCAAATCAATGGATATCATGTTGATGGATGGAATGAAATCTCCAAGACCACATGGGTGAAACTCCTCATTAATGATCTACCCTCCATACCCAAGATGAGGCTCTGGGAGTATGGGGATATTAGAATATAGTCTATGAGTAGATGAAATTATGGTATCATTAGGCTACAATAGCTCTCTAAATGTTGGTGGATTCGGGAAGACCATGTGATAGATGCCATCTAGATTAGGTGGTCTTCCTAGGAAGTGAAGGTCAGGATCTATGACACGAAGCACCATCTCTCTCTCAACAAGAAAATTGATTGGATATTAGTGACAAGGTCCAAGATAAGCCATCTCAGTCTCATCTTCAAATTCATCATTGCTTATGAAGAAACCATTAGCATTTGTTCCTAGCCCTAGGATGGGGTGGTGACTTGCCTACTAATACCCAAGATAAGCCATCTCAGTCTTATCTTCATTGTCATCATCACTTATGAAGAATCCATTAGCATTTACTTTTGGCCCTATGATTTGGTTCGCATGTCTAGGTCCCCAATAGGCCATCTCTATTGAGTACTTTGATTCATATCTACTCTCATCTAACATGTATCCACCCTCATTCGAGATGTATCCACTCTCATCCGAGATGTATCCACTCTCTGTGTGGCCTCTGCAAGTAAGGTTTTGTACATATTGAGACCCATGGTAGGCCAGGTCAACTTCACCTTCATCCTCACTTGAGATATAATCATACTCCTATCGCTCATATCTATGCATTGCCTCTTCCTCCCATAGAATGGATCTTGATGGAGGTGCTTCAAGAGAGGATTCAAGGTGATACTCATTAAGTGGGGTGATATTGATCATCGACACCCATATATCATCCAAGTAATTTTTGATAGGGGGTTGATAGGGATTCCAATAAACATCCTCCTTGCACCCTATGCTTATCCTATCTAGGGCTGCTATGAAAGAATCATCGCATCTCTGTATTTGGTATCCTAGACTACACATATCAATAGGTAGTTAGTACTGTAGCAAGAATGGTAGCTAGTGCCCTTTCTCGTATAGACCTAAGCCATAGCCATGCTAATAGAACTACTCAAAGTATCTTAGAGAAAATTCAATATTTGATAATTAATGAGCATTCATGGTGAATGGTTCATCCTCATGCTCTTCAATATCAATAGCAGTATGGGCACAGTCCACACCAGTATAGATGAAGTTGATTTTATTAAGGGGAATTACTAACTGAGCTAATGTACCCACTAGAAAATTTAGTACTCTTGGTCATACCATGTCTTGTGCAAACTCGATGATAGGCATGAAAGTAATATTTTGCACAAGATATTCACCTAACCCTATGTTGGCTAAGTGAACTATCACTTACAGTGTAGATGATGTTGTTGATGAAGCAGGTGAGGTAGGTTGAGGTACCTCCTCAACTATATCCTAGGAATATTTCTCCTCCATGGGATTTGGAATTTTTACAACTACTATAGTTGGAAGCTCCTTGGGTGCTTCCTCCACTAGGGGTGCTTTCAGCTTCTGATTATCTTTTGCTTTATATGTTGAAGGCTTTTCAGAAGTGCCAGTAGTCTTAGGTGTAGGAGGTGGTGTTGATGTGGATGGATCACATCACACTAATTTGATCTTTTTTTTGGTTGCATGATCAAGGATGAAGGCCTTATATATAGATGCATTGACAAAAGGACAAAGTCCCTTGGCAAGTCAACCTGATGCACATACTTTAATGGCTCTTCATTGGATGAAACCACATGAGCTTGTCCCTCATGCACATAATTGATGGATTGGTGAAAAATTAAGGGCAAACAATACATGTCCCTTATCCAAGTATGCCCTATAATTATGTTGTATTGAATCACCCCTTACAACACATGACACATCATGAGGATGGTCTTATATCCTACTTTTGTAGGTAAAATGATTGTACCTACTATGGAGCACAGTGTATCATTGAAATCCATGAGTGTGTACGAGGTTGGGACAATGTTAGACTTAGGAATATTTAGGTGCCCTATAGCCTTAGTAGAGATAATGTTGATCGACAAGATCATATTTATTAGAACTTGCTTGAATGGTATGTCATTGATTGGCATGATAATATGCAATGATGGGTCTGCTAGGGTAGTAAGAACTACCTTGATTTTGTGATCATAGAAATGAATCACAGGATCTTGGAACTACTGCACTTGCCCCACAAAGTGTGTGAATGCATTTGGGGGCTATAGCTTGATTGAACTAAAAATATCCATAAAAGTCTCCCTATGCCTAGGATATTGTTGTATGAGCTCATAAATTAACAACTTGGCTAGAGTTGTTTGTAGGTTTTGTTCTAGTCTACTATGGATAGTTACTACAGGTCTCGCTAGTAGACCTAGAGGATTGTTTTGCACTTGTCTCTACCAATGTGTAGCCAAGATATGAATAGGTACGGTTGGAGGCTATGGTTGACCATATTTCCAAGTCCTAGTTGCCATATTGACTATCTCAACCATTCTGATGCATCCTTGAATGGGTGGCTCAACTTGAACCTGGTTAACTTGGGCACCCTGATCTCTAGGGGTCTCATTATTTGGAAATGGGTTCCTGAATATATCCACATATTTTTTATCGATAGCTAGTAGGTTGTCAACTTTCAGCTCTCCCTTCTCAATCATGTTTTGTACCACATTCTTGAATTTGATACATGTCTCAATGTCATGCTCTTATATTATGTAATATATATAGTATTGATCTTCCCTATATCCCTTTGGCTTGGGATAGTTAGGGTCAAGAAGTTGTACATTAGGAAACCTAATTCTCTGTGCCTCACTCAACTAATTAAAAATTTATTGCATTAATTTAGTCAAAGGCATGTAATAGCGAGGTGGCCGACACTCCCTCTTTTAGCCTTGGTTGTTCTTTGGATCATAGTTAGCTAAAGGAGGATGATCTTGATAATTTTAGGGTTTCTTTCCATTCCCCTCCTTTGGCATGGCCAATACAAACTGATTAACCTAAGCAAGCTTGGTCTACTTCTATTTATTTTTTTCATTCTGATTGTTTTTGCTCCACTCTTTCTTGTTTTAGAGCTTGAGGTCTTCTTCATCGATCTTTATGTCCTGATGTGGCTGCTCCACAACACACCCCAAAATTAGGGACCCACATTTTTGCATGCTTTCAAAGAAGACCTCAGAGGCCCAGATGCTAAAAAAATCAAAGGAAGAGCAAAATATCACAAAAGGAAGAAGTGTCACGATATCGCGACTTGTTGCTCCATCGCGGCTAGAAATGAAAAGTTGTCACGATATCACGACGTGTCACATTTTTGTGGCTCAGAGTAGCAAGGTACATTGGAATGAAAAGGTGTCATGATATTGCAATGTGTTGCTCTATCACTGCTAAGAAAAATAAAAGGTCACGATATTGTGACATGGTGCTGCTAAGAAAATAAAGTGTCGCGATATCACGATAGATCACGTTTTCATGGCTCAAACAAGCAAAATGTAGTAGAATGGAATATTGTCATGATTTCACGATGTGTTGTGAAATTGTGGTGTAAGATAACAATAGAAGAGTCAATGCAGAGGTTGTCGTGATATCATGACATGTCGCAATTTCACGACCTAAAGACGAGATGAAGGGCAAAGATGAAAAATGTTGCGATATCACGACATGTCAGGTTTTTGTGGCAGGAAAGTGAGGAAAGAACAGATGAAAGAAAGTGTCACGAAATTGTGACAGGTTGCGTTTTCATGATCTATCAGTGGTAAAAGAGGTAAAGGGAGAAAGATGTCACGAAATCGCGACATGTCTCATTATCGTGATTCACAATGACTGATAAGCTAAGCGAGAGAAATGTGTCATGAAATTGTGAGATGTGTTTTCATGACCTAGAGCAGCCAAGTGGTACGGAAAGAGAAAAGCATTGTTATTTCATGATATAAAGCAGTGAAGTGGTACAAAACAAAAAAGCATCACGATTTCACGACAGAAAGCAGTGAGACAGCCAGAAAGAGAAAAGCATCATGATTTCACGATAGAAAGCAGCCAAGTGGTACGAAATGAAAAAGCATCATGATTTCATGATAGAAAGTAGTGAAGTGGTACGGAATGAAAAAGCATTGCGATTTCATGACAGAAAGCAGCCAAATGGTATGGAATGAAAAAGGCATCATGATTTCATGACAGAAAGTAGCCAAGTGGTACGAAATGAAAAATGCATCGCGATTTCATGACATGACACGTTTTTGTGACTAAGTGCAAAAAAACACAGCGAAGGAGAAAAATGTCATGATTTCGTGACAGGTTGCACCCACGCGGGCCTAAGGAGAAACACGTCATGATATTGTGACATGTCTCATTTTTGTGGTGCTTGAATATGAATAAAGCTACGGGCATAAAAACATCACGATTTCGTGACATGTCTCATTTTCATGATGCATGAGAATGAATAAAGCTGCATATAGGAAAATGTCACGATATCGCGACATGTCTCATTTTTGTGATACAGGTAGAGGAGAAAAGCAACATGTTTTTTTTACGATTTGCAATGGGCCATTACAGAACATGCAGGGAAGTGCTAAACACGTGGCATAAAGGTGTAAGGGTTACATAATGGTTACACTTAGCAATAATATCAAATGTTTCGATGCTCAAACAAAATCCAAAATAATGCAAAGAGGTGGGAAGATGAAACGAAAATACTGGGAGATGAAGCAAAGTGTCACAGGGAAAAATAGAGAGCATTGCCAGAAAGTATAAGAGTAGAAGCACAGATTGGTATAGGGGTCAGAAATCACTGCGGGTAGAGTTGCAGAGCTGAGGGTGATAAGCCATTCTTGGCCTACTTTTGGAGCATTTTCCTCCACTTGTTCTGGTTTTGTCAAAACTAGAACATTCTGTCATTGTAACTGATATATTCTTTTTAATACAAAATTACAGAGAGTTGCATCTCATTGGCAAGAAAGGAGTTATTTTTTGCATGCAAAATTGAATGTTTATCTTTCCCCTTTCAGATTTTTAGATTTATAGGTGAAGTTTAATGCAAGTTCTCTTGGTTGCTTCATGTGAATGTCTTAAATCTAAAAACCATAGTTAAGACCCCAGAAACTAGCACCTAGCTTATCTGGATTGTGCGAGTTTGCAGGTTCAATAGGTTTGGTTGTATGCAAAAAATCTCATTATCTTTAGTTTTGTCGAATAGGATTGCAGCCCCTGAGTGTATTTTAGTTTCATATTTCTTTACATTTTATTTTTATCTTTTCTGCACTTTTAATTCCAGAGAGTTTAACTTTTTATTTTAATTTACAGTCATCAAAATAAACACTTGAAAATTCACCGAAGTAGAAATCATTATAATTTCAAAGTGAAATAAACCACAGTGCCCCTTGTTAACAGTTGCTTGCAACCACTAAGGTATTCCAAACGTTCACATTGAACATCAACACTTAGACCAAATGTTAACATAGCGGAGACCTTGAAGAAGTTACTGGTTTAATTTCTTTGCAAGAGGGGATTTGGAATCCAAATCCTATTGGAGAGTGATACTTTCACAACTGGGTGAAAATACCACTCAACAGATTGGTGCTAGAAGGAGGGCCGCATTGGTTTACTTTATTTTTATTTTCATACAGAAGTAGTGTGTTTTTTATTTGATTTTGAAATTATTTCTTAAATCTCATTAACGACTAAACCGTAGCATTTTTTTTGGTGTTGCAGGTTTTCTTGGAGATAATCGAGAGTTTCGTCAGGCAGGCTAGACCCACCGTGCCGTATCATGACTAGGTCCCAAACAACTGGGGAAACCATATTCCATGACCTTACACTCACTTGTACTCCAAAGAATAAAACCAAGCAAGCTTTAAACCTACCAGTTACAAAATATCTTTTTGCTTCAGGAACATCAAGTGGACCTACATCGGTGGTATCAATTGCCACTAGCATACCTATCATCAGTACCATTTCTGATGCAGGAGCATCCAGAGGTGGAAAAGCAATATTGCATCACCCAAAAATATTTTTTTCTTTAAGTGCCAAAGCTGTCGTGAAATCGCAACACTTTTTGAGAAAGGGCGCCAAAGGGTCAAACTATCGTGATATCGTGACGCTTTTTGAGAAAAGGGGCCAAGGCGCAAAATGGTCGCGAAATCGTGACATTTTCTAAGCAAAGTAGCCTGGATGCAAAATGGTCACGAAATCGTGAAATTTTCTAAGCAAAGCAGTCTGGACACAAAATGGTCGCGAAATCATGACATTTTCTAAGCAAAGCAGTCTCGACGCAAAATGGTCATGAAATCACGACATTTTCTAAGCAAAGCAGTCTGGACGCCAAATGGTCGCGAAATCGTGACACTTTCAAAAGCTGGGCTCGAAGGAGCAAAGTGGTCACGAAATCACGACACTTTCAGAGGCAAGACTCGAAGGCGCAAAGTGGTCACGAAATCGTGACACTTTCGAAAGCTAGGCTCATAGATGCAAAGTGGTCGCAAAATCGTGACACTTCCGAAGGTAAGACTCGAAGGTGCAAAGTGGTCACGAAATCATGACACTTTCGAAAGATGGGCTCGAAGGCGCAAAGTGGTCACAAAATCGTGACACTTTTGGAGGCAAGACTCGAAGGCACAAAGTGGTCATGAAATCGTGACACTTTTAGAAGCTGGGCTCGAAAGCGCAAAGTGGTCATGAAATCATGACACTTTCAAAAGCTGGACACGAAGGTGCAAAGTGGTCACAAAATCGCAACACTTTCGAAAGTAAGGTGTCAGGGTGCAAAGTGGTTGTGAAATCGTGACACTTTTGGGGCAAAGGCACCAAGGGGTAAAATGGTCACGAAATCATGACATGTCGCGGTTTCGTGGCCCGAAGGAGAAAATAGAGGCTGAACGCCAAAACGTCGTGATATCATGATCAAAGAGGAGAGAGGGCATAAGGAAGCAAACACGTCACGATATCATGACAAAATGCTCATGACTTCAGACCAGCCGGTAGTTGTAGAGACCATTGTAGAAGGGCACATGGCATCAAATCACAGGCAGCCATAGAGCACTAGGTGGTTACAGAGGCCATGGCAGGAGGGCACATGGTAGCAGATTACAGATGGCTAGAGCATTCCTTTGAATTATGACTCAACAGGTGGATGCATAGGCGGTTGTAGGGCACTCTGCCACCCCATGCCATGATGAAAGAAGATACCTAGCCATAACATGCATGCGGCGATAGAACACTCATGCGAGCGGTTACAGGGAATACCACATTCTGTGTAATGATGTCCAAAGGGGGTCGGGTCTGTTATAAGAGAAATGCATACATTGTAAAATAGACTTTTGGCCATTTTGAATAGAACCACTGTATTTTCGAGTTGGAGACCTCTGTTAATGAAATTTGCATGAATTTCTCTATGTTTATCTTAGTTCTTCTTCAAGTGGTATCAGAGCCAGAAGGTTCTGAGTGCGCAAACCGATCGTCGACAGTGAGGCAGTTTGTGCCAGGATTGTGGTTGTGCGTGTGAGGAAGCGAACATGATTCCCCCACGTAGGAACCATGGTGGTGTGAGGAACAGGCAAGCAGAGGTCGATCTTAGAGCCTTGCAGAGGCAAGTTGAAGCCTTGCAGGAGGAAATCAGAAGAGGAGTTGAGCCAAGAAGGTAGGAACCCAATGAAGATGAAGTTTGGGAAGAAGAGGGTCCATCTGATGAGGAAGAAGCATTGGATCCAGTAGAGGCTAGGCTGTATAGGGCCATATCCTAGATCGGGAAGAAGCTAAAGTTTGATGTCTCTACTTATTCTGGGAATCTTAATCCCAAGGAGTTGATAGATTGGATCAATGACATGGAGGAGTATTTCGAGTATGAAGAGATCTCAGATCCAAATTGGATCAGGTTCACAAAAACAAAGTTGAAGGGGCATGCTAGCATCTGGTGGAAAGGAGTGCAGCTAGAAAGGAACAAGAGGGAAAATGAAAAGATCACCAGGTGGGATAGGATGGTAGAGAAGTTGAAAAGGCAATTCATCCCTACAGATTATGAGTTGGATTTGTTGAGGAATATGCAGAGTCTTAGACAGGCAAGTAAATCTATCAAGGAGTATACAGAGGAGTTCTACCAAATTTCGATTAGAATCGTCCATTCTAAGGCTAATAAGGAGAAAGTCGCACGATACATCAATGGATTGAGAACCAGCATTCAAGAAGAACTGGGTCTAGTTAGGATGAGCACGGTTGAAGATGCATGCCAGTTTGCATTAAAAGTTGAGGAGAAGCTAAATAGGAGGTTTGATGGTAAGCAGAGAGGAAAGGATCAAGGAGGAAGAGCTGGTGGAATAACCAATGGAGGAAGAGCTGGTGGAATAACCAATGGAGGAAGATACAGGGATGTGGGGAAGACTGGTGAAGCAAGCAGTAGCCAAAAATAGAAAGAGGAGAAAGAGGAGAATACCCAATGCCCACGCAATCAGAACAACAACTACCCAAGGGGAAGAGGTAGGCCTGGGTGAGGGTTTGGAAGAGGTGTCTTTCAAGGAACCTGCTTCAATTGTAGAGAAGAAGGACATCGGGCATACAACTGCCCGTAGCATCAAGAAAGGCCAAATCGAATACCTGAGGGTCAGGCCCGAGCTGCTGTAGCAGACGAAGGTGTAGAATCTGAGCACTCTGAGGAGGCAAAAAGAGGAGAAGCGATGATCATTAGAAGAGTCTTGTTGAATGAAGAAAAGAAGGTAGACCAGAGGAATAGTCTGTTTTGAACAAGATGCAAGTGCACAGGCAAGGTCTGTAATATCATCATCGATAATGGAAGCACTAACAACTTGGTTTCTGAGGAGATGGTTGCCAAACTATAGCTGGAGAGGAGAAAACACCCGCACCCTTATCGGATTGCATGGTTGCAAAAGGACCATCGGGTGCTGGTCAATGAGCAATGCCTGGTGAAGTTCAACATTGGAACTTATCGAGATGAGGTCTTATGTGACATCTTGCCTATAGATGCATGTCACTTGCTGTTGGGGAGACCATGGCAGTTTGATTGAAGTGTTGTACATGATGGTCAAGCTAATACATATTCCTTGTCAAAAAATGGAGTTCGGCATAAGTTGAAACCCCTGAAGGAGACGGATGAGAAGGTATGCAGCAGTGCACAAGTTTGTCTAGTTGATGGAAGAAAATTTCTATATGGCCTGAAGCAAGATCGTATGTGCTATGCAATAATCCCTAGGGTCAGGGAAGAAGAATGTAAGGAAACTCCAGTGGAAGTCATGGGACTATTGGAGGAGTTTCTAGATATCATTTCTGATAATGTTCCTGAAGGTTTACCACCTGTTAGGAAGATTAGTCACCACATAGATTTGGTGCCTAGATTGAGCTTGCCGAATAAGGCTGCACACAGGATGACGCCTGTAGAAACTGAGGAGTTAAACCGACAGGTTCAAGATCTACTCAATAAGGGATTGATTAGGGAGAGTCTAAGTCCATGTGTAGTACCTACAGTTCTAGCACCCAAGAAGGATGGGGAATGGAGAATGTGCATAGACTCTTGGGCAATTAACAATATCACTATTAAATACAGGTTCCCATTGCCCAGGATGGATGATATCATGGACTGTTTGGGTGGAGCTGAGTACTTCACGAAGATTGACCTGAAAAGTGGTTATCATCAGATCTACATTAGAGAAGGGGATGAGTTGAAGACAGCCTTTAAAACTAGAGAGGGGCTGTATGAGTGGTTGGTTATGCCATTTGGGCTAACCAATGCACCGAGTACCTTCATGCGGTTAATGAATGAAGTCCTGAAGGAATTTCTAGGCAAATTTGTTATTGTCTACTTGGATGATATCCTGATTTTTAGCAAAACCCTGGAGGAACACCTGATGCACATCAGGAGGGTTTTTGATAAATTGCGAGAGGAGCAGCTGCTGATAAATCTGAAGAAGTGTAACTTCGTGAAGAGGGAGCTAGTATACCTAGGATTTGTTATCTCAATAGATGGTCTCAAAATGGACCCCGAGAAGGTGAGGGATATCATAGAATGGCCTACTCAAAGAAGCATGACTGAGGTGAGATCGTTTCATGGTCTGGCCAGTTTCTACAAAAAGTTCATTAGGAACTTTAGCAGTATTTGCGCATCCCTTACTGAGACAATGAAGGGGAACAAGAAGGAATTCAAGTGGACAGCTGGAGTAGACAAAAGCTTTGCTATGCTGAAGAATAAGGTCATAGAACAACCTGTTTTAGCACTTCCATATTTCAATAAGGTGTTTCAGATAGACTGTGATGCGAGTGGCAGTGCCATAGGAGCCGTATCGAGCCAAGAGGGTAAGCCTGTTGCTTATTTTAGCGAGAAGCTCAATGATGCCAGAAGGAAGTATTCGATATATGATCAGGATTTCTATGCCATAGTTCAAGCTCTAAAGAAATGGAGGCATTATTTGTTGCCAAAGGAGTTTGTCCTTTATACTGATCATCAGGCACTACAGTATATTAACAGTCAAGGGAAATTAAATCAGAGGCACCTGAAATGGGTGGAGTTCTTGCAGAGCTACACCTTTGTGCTGAAGCATCGGAGCGGGAGATCCAACAGAGTTATGGATGCCTTGAGTAGGAGGCAATGTTTATTGATGGAGATGAAGGTGGAGGTTGTGGGGTTTGTTGAGCTCAAGGGTTTATACCCTGCAGACCCTGACTTCGCAGAAGCTTGGAAAGCCTGCACTGTGCCTATTACATTGGACAGGACTAAGTGGTTGAATTTTTTGACTCAATATGGAATGTTGTTCAGAGGGAACCGATTATGCATTCCGATGAGCTCAATGTGGGAGAATCTCATCAAGGAAAAGCACAGTGGAGGTTTAACTAGACACTTTGATCAAGACAAGACCATCTCACTTGTTAGTGAAAATTACTACTGGCTGCAATTACAACAAGATGTGGCAAAATTTATGCAAAGTTGTAGGATATGCCAAATGGCAAAAGGTGTGAGGTAGCCTACTGGTTTATATCAACCACTACCTATACCTGAAAGGCCATGGGAGGATATTAGCATGGATTTTATTCTTGGTTTACCCAAGACGCAGAGGAGACATGACTCCATATTTGTGGTAGTGGACAGGTTTTCAAAAATGGCTCATTTCATTCCCTTCCAGAAGACTAGCGATGCAGTCCATGTGGCTGGTTTATTCTTCAAGGAAGTGGTACGCCTTCATGGGCTGCCAAGGAGCATTGTTTCAGACAGAGATACCAAATTTGTAGGGTATTTCTGGAGAACCCTGTGGAAGAAACTAAATACGGATTTAAAATTTAGTTCTGCATACTACCCCCAAAAAAATGGTCAAACAGAGGTGGTGAATAGGAGTTTAGGCAATCTACTGACATGCTTGGTCAGAGACAAGCCCAAGGGATGGGATCTGGTTTTGTCGTAGACAAAATTTGCTTATAACAGCTCAGTCAACAAGAGTACCAATAAGTTGCCATTCCAGATAATCTATGGGAGTAGCCCAAGAAATGCTTTAGAATTGAGAAGGATGGATATAAGAGAAAAATGCAGTTTTGAAGTTGAAGACTTTGCTGAACACCTGAAGGGAGTGCATGAGGAGGTGACAAGGCACATTGCCAAGATGAATGCTCAGTATAAGGCCAGGGCAGACCAGAAACACAGGGTTAAGGAGTTTGAAGTAGGAGATTCTATCATGGTCCATCTAAGGAAAGAGAGGTTTCCTGCCAAGACCTATAACAAGATAAAAATGAAGAAGTTTGGGCCATGCAGGATCATTGGAAAATGAGATTCGGGTAATACATATGAGGTGGAGTTGTCGAGTGAACTTAACATCTCACCGGTTTTTAACATTTTAGATTTGGTCGAGTTTCATGAAGGAGATAGCAGTGCAACACCAAGCCCGGATTTGTGGAGCATTCCCACGGTTACTCCAGTCACAGATGAGAAAGAAGAAGTCCTTGATACGCATGAGGGCCGAAGTACTCGAAATTGGAATTATTCTGAGTATTTGATCAAATGGAAGGGCAGGCCCATCGAAGATGTGACTTGGTTGTCGAAGGCAGAGGTTGACCACCTGGGTCTACCTCAGATAGATCAGAAGTGAAGGTCACTTCTTAATTCACCCCGGGTGTCTGATGCAGGAGCATCCATAGGTGGAAAAGCAATCTTGCATCACCCAAAAATATTTTTTCTTTAAGTGCCAAAGCTGTCGTGAAATCACGACACTTTTTGAGAAAGGGCGCCAAAGGGTCAAACTGTCATGATATTGCGACGCTTTTTGAGAAAAGGGGCCAAGGCGCAAAATGGTCACGAAATCGTGACATTTTCTAAGCAAAGAAATCTGGACGCAAAATGGTCGTGAAATTGTGACATTTCCGAAGTAAAGCAGCCTGGACGCAAAATGGTCATGAAATAACGATATTTTCTAAGCAAAGCAGTCTGGACACAAAATGGTCATGAAATCGTGACATTTTCTAAGCAAAGCAGTCTGGACGCCAAATGGCCGCGAAATCGTGACACTTTTGGGGCAAAGGCACCAAGGGGTAAAATGGTCGTGAAATCGTGACATGTCGTGGTTTTGCGGCCCGAAGGAGAAAACAGAGGCCGAATGCCAAAACGTCGTGATATCACGACCGAAGAGGAGAGAGGGCGTAAGGAAGCAAACACATCGCGATATCACAACAAAACGCTCACCACTTTAGACCAATCGAAAGTTGTAGAGACCATTACAGAAGGGCACATGGCATCAAATCATAGGCAGCCATAGAGCACTAGGTAGTTACAGAGGCCATGGTAGGAGGGCACGTGGTAGCAGATTACAGATGGCTGGAGCATTCCTTTGAATGATGACTCGGCAAGTGGATGCACAAGCGGCTGCAGGGCACTTCGCCACCCCATGCCATGATGAAAGAAGATACCTGGCCACAACATGCATGCGGTGACAGAACACTCGTGCGGGTGGTTACAGGGAATCCTGCATTCTGTGTAATGATGTCCGAAGGGGTTTGGGTCTATTATAAGAGAAATGCATACATTGTAAAACAAACTTTTGGCCATTTTGAATAGAACCACTGTATTTCTAAGTTGGAGACCTCTGTTAATGAAATTCGCATGAATTTCTCTGTGTTTATCTCAGTTCTACTTTAATTTCCACCACTTTTGTAGGGTTGTCCTCATCATTTTTGAGTCAAATGGCCCAACCTCCAGCAACTCGTTGGTATGGAGCTAATAATATCCCTTTGAATATTGCAGGGGATATCCATGAAATCCCTAAGAACATAGAAATATTCTTGCCCAAATATAAACCAGATGGCCCAAGGACTGCAGAGGAGCATATCTAGGCCTATAGGGATGTTTTGATAAGGTTGCAAGTATAGCATGAAGATGTGGCTTGCAGAATTTTTCCCATGAGCCTAGATCCAGTGGCCTATGAATGGTACATTTGCCTACCTACTGGCTTGATCACTTCATGGACACAAATGGAGAATGCCTTTGTCAATTAGTCACCTTTGGATCCTGCAACCATCTACAATCAATTTATTACATGCAAAATGGGCTAAGGTGAGCCAATCAGAACCTTTAATTAGATATTCCAAAAATGCTATAACAGATTAGTTTGGCATTTTGCCATAGATCCCGTAGTGGCCTTGCAAATATATTTTTGGGCATTGGATCCCATGATAGCAATGTTTGCAAGAAGAAATCCTTAATTCACCATGCTAACCTTATCTTACAACGAAGCTATGACCATCGAGCAGCAAATGACACCACAGGGCTATGGGTTTCTCCAGATGCCTATGATGGGACAATATGCTCCATATGGTCAAGTTCCCATGAAAAACTAGAGCATGGCACCACAAATGCCAAACATGAATGCTTTCCCATATCAACAACCATATCCACCAGCACCTGCCTATGCACCCATTCCGATCCAACCGATCACATCCATTCCACCCGTTCTCGCATTTTTGCAAAATAGTCAATCGACTATGCAAGGAACTAGCTAGGTTAATTCTCAAGCTATAGTTCCTTTCCCAAATCCAACTCCGATCCAAAGTGTAAATCCATATATGAGTCAAATTCCTCAAAATCTAACTTAAATGTTAAATCAGGATCCCACGAATTATGCAAACCCAACGTGAACTAACAATAATGTAGCTCCACCGAAAGAGATTTATTCGAATGTTGAAGAGCTCAAGAAGATAGTTCATAAACTGAGTAATGACATGGTTCAAAAACAAAAGTATGAGTCCCATGCCCCTCACTCAAATAAAAATTTTAACAATAGAGGGAGACATTGGAACACGAAGCCAAACAATGGAGGAGTAACTGCCCCTATTACCAATCAACTAGATACTTCTGCAGGACCCAGTCAATCCAGTTCCCTTTTGAATCTTTCTCGATTTTGCATGGGAAAAGGGGTGCAGATTGCACAATACAAAAGAGCACAATGAGAGGAATTGTCCTGAAATCGCTAGATACACTCATTGTCTCCAAGCCCAAGTAGATGACCTAGAACTTGTGCCAAATGAGGGTCCACCTCAACATCAAGATGATAACATTATGGTGGTGGAAACTTTATACCATCAAGAAGGTGAGAGTGAGGAAGAAGAAGATGAAATTTTGGAGCAGGAGGTGCAAGCTTTTTGAGAATTTAGAAAGGGGAATCATGGATATCATTTGAGAAGTAAATCTAAAGCTCCTAAAACATCATCAAAACCACCAAATAACTCTATCCTTCCTCCGAATACTAAGGCTGATAATAATCCTTCTCCTCCACTTAGAAGAGAAATGTCTAATGACGTGCACAAGACAGTCAAATTTGAAAAACCAAACTATGACATAGTGGAGGATCTAAAGAGGTCCAAATCAAGCATTTTGTTGTTAGACGTGCCCAGATTGCCTGGCCAAAAAGAAGCATTGATAAAGGCTTTGAACTCACCTGATCAAGTGTGGAATGGAAAGGAAGTTGAATCCCATTTGATTTTACGAAAGGACAGATGGGATGTCCCGCCATTCTTATTAACTCTAAGAATTGCTAGTAAGAATTTGCATAATTGTTTGGTGGACACGGGTGCCACGAGCAATCTCATGCCTTGAGAGATATGTCAAATGCTAGGTCTACAGTCTGTTTCATCCAAATGTAAGGTTTTCCAATTGGACCGATCTAAGGTAAATGTGGTAGGGACCCTATATGATGTCAAAATTCAATTAAATTCTGAACCCAGTGTCCAAAAATTGGTCGACATTTTGGTTGTTAATATCCCAAGTAGATATGGAATGCTACTTTCTAGGGATTGGATGAAAATATTGAATGGCTATTTTTCAACAGATTGCTCACATATGTGGCTACCCTGGAAAGGAATCACGAATCAAATCAGAGTAGAAAATGAACCGAGGCTTAAGGAAATCATAACAAAATTTAATAAGCCAAATGAAGTTCAATTTTTTGAGCCAGAGCTGGGGGTCTATGCATTTGATGTTGAAGAAGCTACTAAAGAGCCTAAAAAGGAAACATTTCATGGCAGCTCTCTTGAGGGAAATAATTTCATATGGTTGCTTAGGTTTGATGGATCCAAATCCAAATAGGGAGCAGGAGTCGGAGTCGAGCTCACTTGCCCAGGAGGTAAACCATTATTGTCTGCCTATAGATTGCAATTTCCTTGCACGAACAACATGGTTGAATATGAAGCACTGATCTTTGGTTTACAACTAGCGTTGAGCAAGCAGGTTAAATGCTTGAAAGTATTAGGAGATTCTAAACTGGTAGTCAAATAGATTAAAGGACAATATACATGTCGTGATAAGAGACTGATCCATTATAGAACTAGGGTAATGGACCTCATTGAGTAATTCGACGCTTTCAATATAGTCCTTATTTCTAGAAAAGTAAATCGCGTAGCATATTCTCTTGTAGTCACCGCAGGCATGTTAAATCTAGTTGATATAAAAAGGTGTAAAAATTTCTCCATCGAATTAGTTCCTTGTCCATCAATACCTGATAATGTCAAGAATTTCCAAGTTTTTGAAAATGACAGACACATATTCAAATTTGTCACGAACTCAAGTATTTTTGAAAACCAGGTGATTGATGAGGAGCAAAGAGGGCAAGAAGAAGCAGAAAATGAAAGTGAAACTGCATTTCAATCCAACAAAATACCTAAAGACATAGTTTCATTGGAGAAAATGTTCGATATGGGGTACAAGGCTGATATAGAGCTACACACAACACACAGCAAGAATGCAGAAATCAACAATGCACCGGCAAAATTCCAGCAAGCTTCATTAAAACAGAGGTCTCTCCTCGAATACACAACTATCCCCAAAAATAAATGGCCAAGAGTCCTTCAATACAATGCATGCGCGCCTTTTATCCTCGGCCGCCACCTCCTTCTCCATCATTACGCAAAGTGCGGGCCTTTTTTTTATCCCCAGGCCCGACTCTCTTTGGACCATCATTACCTTGAATGCGAGACTCCCCATACCGCCCGCACGAATGCTCTGTCCCGCCCGCATGATGCCGCCAGTGCATCAAAAAAATCATGGCTCGTAGTGGCGGCATGCCCTACGACCGCTCGTCAATCCTCCGCCAAGTCATCATTCATAAGAATGCGCCATGGCCGCTTGCAGTTGATGCCACGTGTCCCACTCGTCATGCTCCCTGTAACCGCTTCATACTCTCGAGCCACCCGTAACTTCACGCCACGTGTCCCTCTCGCACTGGTCTCTGTAATCATCGGCTGGTCAACGTCGTGAGAGCTCTGGTCGCGATATCACGACGTTTTTGCTCCAATACTTTCTCTCTCCTCTTTGGTCGCGATATCACGACGTTTTGGCGTTAGGCTTCTCTCTCCTCCTTGGGGCCGCGATTCCGCTACACGTCACGAAATCGTGACGTCTAGGCTTTTCTTACTCGCCTTCCTCCCTTGGGCCGCGAAACCGTGACATGTCACGATTTCGTGACATCTTTGTGTTCCGTACTTGCTGCCTCGTTTCGGGCCACGAAACCGTGACATGTCACGATTTCGTGACATCTTTGCATTGTGGAACCTTGCCTCCGGATATGTCACGATTTCGTGACATCTTTGCATTGTGGAACCTTTCCTCCGGATATGTCATGATTTCATGACATCTTTGAGCTCTGCCTTCGAAGGTGTTGCGATGTCTTTATGCTTCCAAGTCTTGCCTCCCATAAGTGTCACGATTTCGTGACGTCTTTTAAACTTTATCTTTGAAGGTGTCACGATTTCGCGACGTCCTTTAAGCTTGCCTTCGAAGGTGTCACGATTTCGCGACCATTCTTGTGCCTTAGAACCTTTTTGCCAAAGATGTCCCTATGCTTTCAAATCCTGCTCCCGAAAGTGTCACGATTTCATGACCATTTTGCGTCCAGACCACGTTGCTACAGAAATGTCACGATTTCACGATAGTTTGGCGTCCCGACTGCGCTGCTTTAGAAATGTCATGATTTCACGATAGTTTGGCGTCCCGACTGCGCTGCTTTAGAAATGTCATGATTTCACGATAGTTTGGCATCCCGACCATGCTTTTTCAAAAAAACATCGCGATATCGCGACAGTTTGGCCCGCTGGTGCCCTTCTTCAAAAAGCGTCGCGATATCGCGACAGTTTTAGTACTTAAGAAAAAAAACACATTTTGGGTGATGCAAGATTGCAACTTCGCCACCGGATGCTCCCCGCATCAGACACCCGGAGTGAGTTTGAGAAGTGACCTCACTTCTGATCTATCCGAGGTAGACCCATGCAATCAACCTCAGCCTTTGATAACCAGGTCGCGTCTTCAATGGGTCTGCCCTTCCACTTGACCAAGTACTCCGGGTAACTCCTGTTCCTAGTACTCCGGCCCTCACGCATATCCAGAACTTCTTCTATCTCGTCCACAACTGGGATGGCTACTGGAATGCTCCACAAATCTGGATTGGGTATCTCACTACTTTCTCCTTCATGATACTCGACCAAATCTGAGATGTTAAACACGGGGGAGATGTTGAGTTCGCTTGGTAACTCCACCTCGTACGCATTGCCCGAATCTCGTTTGCCAATGATCTTACATGGTCCAAATTTCTTCATTTTTAGTTTGTTGTAGGTCTTGGCAGGAAACCGTTCCTTCCGCAGATGGACCATGACCGAATCTCCTACTTGGAACTCCTTAGCTCTACGTTTTTGATCCGCCCTTGTCTTGTACTGAGCATTCATCTTGGCAATGTGTTTTGTCACTTCCTCATGCACTCCCTTCAGGTGTTCAAGCAAAGTCTTCTCGCTTCAAAGACCGCATTTCTCCCTTGTATCTAGCCTTCTTAACTCTGAAGCGTTCCTTGGGCTGCTCCCATAGATAATCTGGAATGGTGACTTGTTGGTACTCCGATTGACCGAGCTGTTATACGCAAACTCAGCTTGCGACAGAATTAGATCCCATCCCTTGGGCTTGTCCCCTACCAAGCATCGCAGTAGGTTGCCCAAACTCCTATTAACCACCTCTTGTTTGTCCATCTGTTTGGGGGTGGTATGCAGAACTGAACTTTAACTCCGTCCTCGCCTTCTTCCACAGGGTCTTCCAAAAATAACCTACAAACTTGGTATCCCTGTCCGACACAATGCTTCTTGGCAGCCCATGAAGGCGTACCACTTCCTTAAAGAACAAACCAACTACATGGACCGCATCGCTAGTCTTCTGGCACGGGATAAAGTGTGCCATTTTCAAAAATCTGTCCACTACCACAAATATGGAATCGTGCCCCCTCTGCGTCCTAGGCAAACCAAGAACAAAATCCATACTAATATCTTCCCACGGCCTTTCGGGTATAGGTAGCGGTTGATACAAACCAATAGGCTGCCTCATACCCTTTGCCATCCGGCAAATCCCGCAACTCGCACAAACTTTGCCACATCCTGCTGCAATTGTGGCCAGCAATAGTTTTCACTAACCAGTGAGATGGTCTTGTCACGACCAAAGTGTCCAGCTAAACCCCCACTGTGCTTTTCTTTAATGAGGTTCTCTCTCATTGAGCTCCTCGGAATGCACAATTGATTCCCCCTAAACAACATTCCATCTTGAATCAGGTAATCCAACCATCTAGTCCTGTCCAACGCAACAGGCGCAGTGCAGGCTTTCCAAGCTTCTACGAAATCGGGGTCTGTAGGGTATAAGTTCTTGAGCTCAACAAACCCTACAACCTCCACTCTCATTTCTGTCATCAGACATTGCCTCCTACTCAATGCATCTGCCACCCTATTGGATCTTCCACTCCGATGCTTCAAGACAAAGGTATAGCTCTACAGAACTCTACCCATTTCAGGTGCCTCTGATTCAATTTGCCTTGACTGTTGATATACTGCAGCGCTTGATGGTCGGTGTAAAGAACAAACTCCTTGGGCAACAAATAATGCCTCCATTTCTTAAGCGCTTGGACTATGGCGTAGAACTCCTGATCATACACCGAATACTTCCTTCTGGCATCATTGAGTTTTTCGCTGAAATATGCAACAGGCCTACCCTCTTGGCTCAATACAGCTCCTATGGCATTGCCACTTGCATCGCAGTCTACCTGAAACACCTTATTGAAATCTGGAAGTGCTAAGACGGGTTGCTCAGTGACCTTCTTCTTCAGCATAGCAAAGCTTTTGTCTGCTCCAACTGTCCACTGAAATTCCTTCTTGTTCCCCTTCATTGTCTCTGTAAGAGATGAGCAAATACTGCTGAAGTTTCTAATGAATTTTTTGTAGAAACTGGCCAGACCATGAAATGATCTAACCTCGGTCACACTTCTTGGGACAGGCCATTCTAGGATAGCCCTCACCTTTTCGGGGTCCATCTTGAGACCATTTGCTGATATGACAAATCCCGTGTATACCAGCTTCCTTCTTCACGAAGTTGCACTTCTTCGCATTGATCAAGAATCGTTCCTCCCGCAGTTTCTCAAAAACCTTCCCGATGTGCATCAGGTGCTCCTCTAAGGTTCTACTAAAAATCAGTATATCATCTAAGTAAACAATAACAAATTTTCCCAAAAATTCCTTCAGAACTTCATTCATTAACCTCATGAAGGTACTAGGTGCATTGGTTAATCCAAATGGCATAACCAACCACTCATACAACCCTCTCTCGGTTTTAAAAGTTGTCTTCCATTCATCCCCTTCTCTAATGCGGATCTGATGGTATCCACTTTTCAAATCAATTTTTGTGAAGTACTCAGCTCCACCCAAGCAGTCCATGATATCATCCATTCTCGATAGGGGGAACCTGTATTTAATGGTGATCTTGTTGATTGCACGAGAGTCGGTGCACATCCTCCATTCTCCATCCTTCTTGGGTGCTAGTACTACTGGTACAGCACATGGACTAAGACTCTCCCTTATCAGGCCTTTCTTCAACAGATCTTGAACTTGCCGATTTAATTCTTCAGTTTCCACAGGTGTCATTCGATGTGCAGCCTTGTTTGGCAAGCTCGATCCAGGCACCAGATCTATGTGGTGACTGATCTTCCTAACAGGTGGTAAACCTTCAGGAACATTGTCAGAAATGATATCAGGGAATTCTTCTAATAGTCCCATGACTTCCATTGGAATCTCCTTGCATCCTTCTTCCCTAACCCTGGGGATTATAGCATAGCACATATGATCCGGCTTCAGGCCTTCCAAGAATCTTCTCGCCATCAACTAGACAGACTCGTGCACTGCTGCATACTTTCTCATCCGCCTCCTTCAGGGGTTTTAACTTATGGCGAACTCCATTCTTTGACAGAGAATATGTGTTGGCTCGACCATCATGAACAGCACTTCGGTCAAACTGCCATGGCCTCCCAAGCAGCAGGTGACATGCATCCATGGGCAAGATGTCACATAACACTTCATCTTGGTAAGTTCCAATGTTGAACTTCACCAGACATTGCTCACTCACCAACACCCGATGGTCCTTTTGCAACCATGCAATTCGATAAGGGTGTGGGTGTTTTCTCCTTTCCAACTGTAGCTTGGCAACCATTTCCTCAGAAACCAAATTATCAATGCTTCCATTATCTATGATGATGTTACATACCTTGCCTGCACACTTGCATCTTGTCCGAAACAGGCTGTTCCTTTGGTCTCCCTTCTTTTCTTCGTTTAACAGGACTCTTCTGATGATCATCGCTTCTCCTCTTTCTGCCTCCTCTGAGTGCTCAGATTCTACACCTTCATCTGCTACAGCAGCTCGGGCCTGACCCTCAGGTCTTCGATTTGGCCTCTCTTGATGCTGCGGGCAGTTGTATGCCCCGTGTCCTTCCTCTCCGTAGTTGAAGCAAGTTCCTCTAAAAACACCTCTTCCAAACCCTCGCCTAGACCTACCTCTTCCTCTTGGGTAGTTGTTGCTCTGATTGCGTGGGCGTTGGTCATCCTCCTCTTTCACCTCTTTCTATTTTTGGCTGCCGCTAGCTTCACCGCTTTTCCCAAAATCTTTGTATCTTCCACCACTGCCTCTTCCACCAGCCTCTTCCACCCCTGTCCTTCCCTCTCTGCTTGCCATCAAACCTTCTATTTAGTTTCTCTTCCACTTTTAATGCAAACTGATATGCATCCTCCACTGTGCTCATTCTAACCAGCCCCAGCTCTTCTTGAATGCTGGTTCGCAATCCATTTATGTAACGTGCGACCTTCTCTTTGTTCGCCTCCGAATGGCCGGTTCTGATAGAGATTTGATAGAACTCTTCAATATATTCCTTGACAGTCTTACTAGCCTGTCGAAGACTCTGCATTTTTTTAACAAGTCTAACTCATAATCTGTAGAGATGAACCGCCTCTTTAGTTTCTCTACCATCCTATCCCACCCGGTGATCCTTTCCTTTCCCCTCCTGTTCCTTTCCAACCGCACCCCTTTCCACCGGATGCTAGCATGTCCTTTCAACTTGGTTTTCGTGAACCCGATCCGATTTGGATCCGATATCTCTTCATATTCGAAATACTCCTCCATATCGTTGATCCAGTCTATCAACTCCTCAGGGTTGAGGTTCCCAGAGTAAGTGGAGACGTCAAATTTTGGCTTCTTCCCGATCTGGGAGATAGCCCGATACAGCCTAGCTTCTACTGGATCCAAGGCCTCTTCCTCATCAGATGGAACTTCTTCTTCCCACACTTCATCTTCGCTGGGTTCTTCCCTTCTCGGCTCGACTCCTCTTCTAATTTCCTCTTGCAGGGCCTCAACTTGCCTCTCGCAGGGCTCTTAGATCGACCTCCTCCCTTCTTGCTCGTCTGTGCCTTATACCACCACGGTCTCTTCACGGAGGCATCTTGCTTCTTCTTCACAACCCCACAACCACGGTCCCGGCGCAAACCGCCTCTCTCGTTCGGCGATCGGTTTGCACTCTCGTAACCAACCTGCTCTGATACCACTTGATATAGAGCTACACACAACACACAACAAGAATGCAAAAATCAACAATGCACCGACAAAATTCCAGCAAGCTTCATTAAAAAAAATAGAGGTCTCTCCTCGAATACACAGCTATCCCCAAAAATAAATGGCCAAGAGTCCTTCAATACAATGCATGCGCGCCTTTTATCCTCGGCCGCCACCTCCTTCTCCATCATTACGCAAAGTGCGGGCCCTTTTTTTATCCCCAGGCCCGACTCTCTTTGGACCATCATTACCTTGAATGCGAGACTCCCCATACCGCCCGCACGAATGCTCTGTCCCGCCTGCATGATGCTGCCAGGTGCATCAAAAAAATCATGGTCTATAGTGGCGGCATGCCCTGCAGCCGCCTGTCAATCCTCCGCCAAGTCATCATTCATAAGAATGCGCCATGGCCGCTTGCAGTTGATGCCACGTGTCCTACTGTCATGCTCCCTGTAACCGCTTCATACTCTCGAGCCACCTGTAACTTCACGCCACGTGTCCCTCTGCACTGGTCTCTGTAATCGTCGGCTGGTCAACGTCGTGAGAGCTCTGGTCGCGATATCACGACATTTTTGCTCCAATACTTTCTCTCTCCTCTTTGGTCGTGATATCATGACGTTTTGGCGTTAGGCTTCTCTCTCCTCCTTGGGGCCGCGATTCCGCTACACGTCGCGAAATCGCGACGTCTAGGCTTTTCTTACTCGCCTTCCTCCCTTGGGCCGCGAAACCGTGACATGTCACGATTTCGTGACATCTTTGTGTTCCGTACTTGCTGCCTCGTTTCGGGCCGCGAAACCGTGACATGTCACGATTTCGTGACATCTTTGCATTGTGGAACCTTTCCTCCGGATATGTCACGATTTCGCGACATCTTTGCATTGTGGAACCTTTCCTCCGGATATGTCACGATTTCGTGACATCTTTGAGCTCTGCCTTCGAAGGTGTTGCGATGTCTTTATGCTTCCAAGTCTTGCCTCCCAGAAGTGTCACGATTTCGCGACGTCTTTTAAACTTTATCTTTGAAGGTGTCGCGATTTCGCGACGTCCTTTAAGCTTGCCTTCGAAGGTGTCACGATTTCGCGACCATTCTTGTGCCTTAGAACCTTTTTGCCAAAGATGTCCCTGTGCTTTCAAATCCTGCTCCCGAAAGTGTCACGATTTCGCGACCATTTTGCGTCCAGACCACGTTGCTACAGAAATGTCACGATTTCGTGATAGTTTGGCGTCCCGACTGCGCTGCTTTAGAAATGTCACGATTTCGTGACAGTTTGGCGTCCCGACTGCGCTTCTTTAGAAATGTCACGATTTCGCGACAGTTTGGCGTCCCGACCGTGCTTTTTCAAAAAAACGTCGCGATATCGCGACGCTTGGCCCGCTGGTGCCCTTCTTCAAAAAGCGTCGCGATATCGCGACAGTTTTAGTACTTAAGAAAAAAACACATTTTGGGTGATGCAAGATTGCAACTTCGCCACCGGATGCTCCTGCATCAAAGGCCAGAAAATAAAAAAAGGTTCCACTCCCCAAAGATGCATGTGATCTAATTAATCTAAGGAGTGCAGACAATCCTTGGGAAGTGTACATCGCAAAGGCATGTACAGCTGAAGAAAGAGAAAATATAATACATGCACTAAAACACTACGTGGATTGCATTGCTTGGAATTATAACAAATTGAAAACATACAACCAAAACGTCATTACACATACCATCCCTCTAAAGCTAGACTCCAAGCCTTTCATACAAAGACAGTGAGTTGTTAACCCACTATTGGAGCCCTTAATAGAAAAGGAGGTCAAGAGATTATTGGAAGCGAAGATTATTTTTCCTGTTAGGCACTCAACCTGGGTTGCTAACCTCGTTCCAGTAAGAAAAAAGATCGGAGAGATTAGGCTATGTATAGATTTTTGAAATCTTAACAAGGCCTCTCAAAAGGATAACTATCAATTGCCATCCATTGATAAAATTTTACAAACAGTGCATGGATCTGAAATGATGTCTTTTCTTGATGGATATTTTGGATATAACCAAATTCTTATTCATCCCAATGACAGGATGAAAACAATCTTCACAACCAAATGGGGGACATTTTCCTACAGAAGAATGTCATTTGGACTGTTAAATGTTGGTGCAACATTTCAAAATGCCATGGACTATGCATTCAAAGGGATTATAGGCAAGTGTATCATTGTGTATGTGGATGATATTCTAGTATTTTCAAAGAAAAGAGAAGACCATGTTAAGGATTTGAAAAATGTTCTTCAAAGATGCAGAGAGCATGGAATTTCTTTAAATCCCAAAAAATGCATCTTTGGAGTAACAGAAGGAAGAATACTTGGTCACATCATTTCAAAAGAAGGTATATCCATTGACCCAGAAATGGTAAAAGCTATCCAAAACTTGCCTCTCCTGGGTACTAAAAAGGAGTTGAGATCTTTCTTCGGGAAAATTAACTTTGTGAGGAAGTTTATTTCAAGTTTCACTGAGATAGCCAAACCTTTGAACAAGATGCTCAAGAAGGATGTAGATGTCAGATGGAACGAGGAAAGTAGGGTGGCCTTTCAGAACATTAAGGATGCCATTTCCAGAGCCCCTGCCCTCATAAGTACAAACTATGCCAAACCTTTCTATATTTATGCTTTCGCATCGGAACACTCTTTTGCGAGTGTCTTGACCCAGAAAGGTGACGATAGTGCAAAAAATCCCATAGCATTTTTAAGTGCTCCTATAAAAGATGCTCAATTGAGGTATTATATCCTTGATAAGTAGATGTACGCACTCTTTAAAATGGTAAAAAAAAATTGACATTACATTGTGCACAACAGAGTTTTTGCCATTGTGCCTGACCCTGCTGTTAAAACTATGTTTTTACAGAATGAGCTAGGTGAGAAAAGAGGTAAATGGATTTCTACTATTCAAGAATTTGATCTTGAAATCCAACCCATGAAACTAGTTCGAGGACAGGGACTGGTGAAGATGATTGCTAAGAATAATCCACAAATGACATGCCAATATTTAAATGCGGATTACATTTCTAAAGATGACTGGTATGTTGAAATTGTACATTTTCTATTAAATGGTAAGTGCCCATATAATTTGAATTCCACTCAAAGAAGGGATTTAAGACTTAAATCTGTTAATTATCTGATTAGATCTGGTGTTCTGTACAGGAAAAATCATGAGGGGATCTACATGAGATTCTTGAATAAAGAAGAAGCTGCCAAGGTTCTGCAGGAATTTCATGGGAAATATGGAACTAGCCTGGTGCGGAAAATGCTATAGTGCATCAAATCCTAAGAGCAGGATACTATTGGCCCCACATTTTTAAAGATGCACATGCTCATGTACGATCTTGCCACATTTGTCAAGTAGCTGCTAACAGAGAAAGAAATGCAGCCATGCCATTACAACCTGTAGTTGAGATGAGACCATTTGCATAATGGGGATTAGATTTCATTGGGGTTATTAACCCAAATTCTTTTGATTCCCATAAATTCATACTAACAGCTATAGATTATTGTACAAGGTGGACAAAATTAGTTCCTACAAAACATGCCACTACAGATGTTGTAATAAGATTCCTTGAGGATCACATCATAACAAGATTCGGAATGCCCGATTCTATCGTTAGTGATAATGGTAAAGCTTTTTTTTCCATGCAATTTGTAGATTGGAAATACGACAATAAAGTGAGTTTAAAATTTGCATCTAATTATTACCCTCAAGGAAATGGTTTGGTTGAATATTCAAACAAAAAATTGTTGAATATCATTAAGAAATTACTAGAAAAGAACCCTCGAGATTGGCATAGCCAGTTAAAGTTTGCTCTTTGGGCAGATAGGACTAGAGTAAAAGAATCAATAGGGAATACCTCATATCATTTGGTCTATGGACAATACCCGATATTTATTGCAAACTTGAAGTTGCAAACCTTGCATTTCATGCAAGAATACTTGGGGACAGATAACCAAGTTGAAGCCAGATTAAGTCATTTACTGCACCTTGACAAAAAAATGGAGGAAGCCATGATTCACATAAATAAACATCAAGAGGTTGTTAAAAGATGGTTTGATAGAAGGGCCAAAATTAAATCTTTTAGGATAGCAGAATTGGTCTTACTGTGGGATAAAAGACACGAAGAGAAGGGAAATCACCAAAAGTTTGATTGTCTTTGGTTAGGCCCTTATCAGATTTTGAAAATCCTAGGAAAAAATACCTTCAGATTAAAAACTTTAGACGGGAAGGATCTGACGTTACCAGTTAATGGGCATGTTTTAAAGCACTATTTTATCCCTTAAGTCGTAGGAGATTGGAATTATATCTTTATGTTTTGGTATGAATTTTCAAGTTTTTTGTTTCTTTTTATTATTTAAGTTGTGTGTTTATTTGACATGTTTTGTTTGTCTATAAAAATAAAAATAAATAATAAATAAAAAAAATGATGAAAAAGTTGTCTTGAGATGCTAACTTATGTTCTAGATCAGGGAAATATGGGACATTGGAATTATGTTGTAGAAAGATCTGCAAGAAATACAAACAGTTTAATAGTATCGTTTGAAACTTGTGATGCATGAAGTAGTCAGTTTTATATGGGAATATTCCATCTACAATTCAAAGGACAATGCATTCATATTACATCTCACTTTGCATATACATGCCATATTAGTTTCATATGCACTTCAGATACAAATCATTAAAGTGTGTCAAATCCTCTTAGGGTTATGCTATCACATAAATAAGAAGAAAATCCTAAGGTTGGGAACTGAGGCTCGAGATATCTAGAACCAAGCACATTTTATACACATTAAAAAGGATCTTGAGCAAAATGATCAAAACCTTGCTTGGAAGAAAAGGTCGAGTGAAAGAAGTATTTCATGTCTATCCTATTATGCAACATGATCCTTAAAATAGTGGTTTTGACCACTTCCATAAAGCTTAAAGCCTAAAATCAGAGCAGTAAGGATAGGGTTAAATTCTCATCAAACTTAGGTTGAGGATCCAACTCTCCAAAGCTCTGATTTGACCTACATGGAGCAGTAAGGATAGGGCATAAATTCTCATCTCGCCTAGGTTGAGAATCTGATTCCCCAAAGCTCCTATGTCTCATTTCATCATAAATATTGGATTGGAAGGATCGTACTATATGTCCTCTACAAAGGATGGGTAGTCATCCCCAAGATCCAAGAAATAAAACTAAATATTTCTCATTTCATATTTATATTGGATTGGAAGGATCGTACTACATGTCCTCTGCAAAGGATGGGTAGTCATCCCCAAGGTCCAAGAAATAAAACTAAATATTTCCCATTTCATCTTTATATTGGATTGGAAGGATCGTACTACATGTCCTCTGCAAATGATGGGTAGTCATCCCCAAGGTCCAAAGAAATGAAGATAAATCATGGATTATGGGGTTAAGCATGCCCATGCATGGCAGCATGTCTTTTCTAAAAATAAGACCATTGACTATTCAAATGGTTAGACTAGCATGACCATTTCTTCCATAATTGGTTAAATTATTTTTCTCAAAGTGAGGTAATAAATTCCAAATTAGAGTAGTAAGAATAGGGTTAAACTCCCATCTCGATTAGGTTGGGAGTCTGATTTTCCAATGCTCTGATTTCACTTTCACTTGCACATGAGTTCAAGATAGTAGTGACTCATAACCAACTTTGGGATCTAATAAAGTAATTCATTATACATATAGTTGATTCTAAGAGGGTTTGATAATATTAAATGTTTGTGTATGATACTATAAGGTCTAAGCCTTTATAAAAGCAAAATCTCTAAGAATATTTATCAGGTCACACAAATCATTCACAATCTCACATATGCATCCATGTAAAACTGGCAATGGAATGTTGATCAATTTCAAACGATAGGGAATGAAACACATTTCACACATAGAACTGATACATAATGATTCTGATGATTCATGTATTTTTTATCTATGGGAATTTTTTTTTATTTCTTATGTGCTAACACCTATTTTCGAGTTTGTATACTTCCAGGTTAGGTTCTCACCAAAATGCTCAGGAGCATTTGACATCAGAGTCGCCATTTGTTGTGGCTGCTACACAACACACCCCAAAATTGGGGACCCACATTTTTGCATGCTTTAAAAGAAGACCTCAGAGGCTCAGATGCTAAAAAAAATCAAAGGAAGAGCAAAATATCACAAAAGGAAGAAGTTTCGCGATATCACGACTTGTTGCTCCGTCGTGGCTAGAAATGAAAAGTTGTCACGATATCGCGACATGTCAAGTTTTTGCGGCTCAGAGTAGCAAGGTACGTCGAAATGAAAAGGTGTCACATTATCATGACGCGTTGCTCTATCGTTTCTAAGAAAAAGAAAAGATCGTGATATCGTTACATGGTGCTGCTAAGAAAATAAAGTGTCGCGATATCGTGACAGGTCGCGTTTTCGTGGCTCAAACAAGAAAAATGCAGTAGAATGGAAAATTATCACAATTTCATGACGTGTTGTGAAATTGTAGTGTAAGACAGCAACAGAAGAGTCAATGCAGAGGTTATCGCGATATCACGACATGTCACCATTTCATGACCTGAAGATGAGATGAAGGGCAAAGATGAAAAATGTCGCGATATCGCGACATGTCAGGTTTTCACGATAGGAAAGTGAGGAAGGAACAGATGAAAGAAAGTGTCATGAAATCATGACAGGTTGCATTTTCACGATCTATCGACGGTAAAAGAGGTAAAGGCAGAAAGATGTCATGAAATCATGACATGTCTCATTATCGTGATTCATAGTGACTGATAAGCTAAGCGAGAGAAATGTGTCACGAAATCATGACATGTCATGTTTTCATGACCTAGAGCAGCCAAGTGGTACGAAAAGAGAAAAGCATCATGATTTCGCGATAGAAAGCAGCAAAGTGATACGGAATGAAAAAGCGTCACAATTTTGTGATAGAAAGTGGCGAGACAGCCAAAAAGAGAAAAGCATCACGATTTTGCGACAGAAAGTAGCCAAGTGGTACGAATGAAAAAGCATCACGATTTCGCTACAGAAAGCAGTGAAGTGGTACAAAATGAAAAAGCATCGTGATTTCATGATAGAAAGCAACGAGATAGGCCGAGAGAGAAAAGCATCATGATTTCATGACAGAAAGTAGCCAAGTGGTACGAAATGAAAAAGGCATCGTGATTTCGTGACATGACGCATTTTCGTAGCTAAGTGCAACAAAACATAGCGAAGGAGAAAAACATCATGATTTCATGACAGGTTGCACCCACGCGGGCCTAAGGAGAAACAAGTAGTGATATCGTGACATGTATCATTTTCATGGTGCTTGAATACGAATAAAGTTGTAGGCATAAAAATGTCATGATTTTGCGACATGTCTCATTTTTGCGATGCATGAGAACGAATAAAGCTACATACAGGAAAATGTCATGATATCGTGACATGTCTCATTTTTGTGATATAGGTAGAGGAGCAAAGAGACATGCTATTTTTGTCATGATTCATAGCGGGCCATTACAGAACATGCAGGGAAGCACTAAACACGTGGCATAAAGGTGTAAGGGTTATAGAACGGTTACACTTAGCAAGAAGATCAAACATTTCGACGCTCGAACAAAAGCCAAAATAATGCAAAGAGGCGGGAAGATGAAACGAAAAGACCTAGGAGATGAAGCAAAGCGTCATAGGGTGAAACAGAGAGCATTTCTAGAAAGTATAAGAGTAGAAGCATAGATTGGTACAGGGGTCGAAAATCGCTGTGGGCTGAGTTGCAGAGTTGAGGGTGATAAGCCATTTTGGGCCTGCTTTTGGAGCGTTTTCTTCCACTTGTTTTGGTTTTGTCAAAACTGGAACATTTTGTTATTGTAACTGATATATTCTTTTTAATAAGAATAACAGAGAGTTGCATCTCATTGGAAAGAAAGGAGTTATTTTTTGCATGCAAAATTGAAGGTTTATCTTTCCCATTTTAGATTTTTAGGTTTATAGGTGAAGTTTAATGCAAGTTCTCTTGAATAGGATTGTAGCCCCCTATTTACATTTTATTTTTATCTTTTCTGCACTTTTAATTCCAGAGAGTTTAACTTTTTATTTTAATTTACAGTCATCAAAATAAACACTTGAAGATTCACCGAAGTAGAAATCATTATAATTTTAGAGTGAAATAAACCACAGTGCCCCTTGTTAATAGTTGCTTGCAACCACTAAGGTATTCCGAACATTCACATTGAACATCAACACTTAGACCAAATGCTAACATAGCGGAGACCTTGGAGAAGTTACTGGTTTAATTTCTTTGCAAGAGGGGATTTGGAATCCAAATCCTATTGGAGAGTGATACTTTCACAACTGGGTGAAAATACCACTCAACATGTCCTCAATAAGCTTGGCTCAAGCTAAGGCTTATTTGAATGATTCATACTACTGTAGTTGTAATAACAGAGAGATGTGTTTTGTATAGCTATTTGTGAACATTCAGACGAGTTCCTTAGTGGGGACAGAGAATGATAGTTTCACCATGATTTTTCTCTACCTATCCCCATAGTCCATAACTGGCTCATCATCATACTATAAATATTAGATAGATTGGATAGGTTCACCTTATTATTGGTATCAAAGGAGAAGCATTCAAGGAATGCATTTACCAGTTGCTCAAAATTAGTGATGTTATGCTTGGGAAACTAATTGAACCATTGAGTTGCTACACCTGATAATATCATGATAAATATTCTCAGCATTAGGGTGTCATTCTACTCAATATAGAAGTATGTATTCATGAATTTGATAACATGTTCTTGCATGTCTTCCTCTCCCTTAAAATTTTCTATCCTAGGCATCTCAAAGTACCTAGGATATGCGAGACTTGGGATTGAGGAGCACATAGGCTGGTTGTGTATCTTGCTCAATGCCAGATTCTATCCATTTGTATCCTATTTTTGTAGATATTTGACCCTCTAAACAAGTATCTGATATGCCTTTGAATAGATAATATCTTGTTCTTGAAGAATCACTCATGATGGTAAGGAAGGTAATCATGTGTTTACCCAATTTGGGCATCTTTACTCATCCCACATAACCACAAATGGAGGTTCAAGATATGTCTATTATTGATCTTCTATCCTTGCATGTTCCTCATTGAATTATGTTTGTTCAAGATACAAGTGTATTTGATATTGTGAAGCATGGTGAGTACACTCATTTCTTTGTCTAGTGCTTCTCTCTTATTAAGAATCGGTACATCTCTCATGTTGTTATCTCTCACCACCTATGTGTGCATCAACTCGAGATAGCCTCTCTACTAGCTTTTTGCACTCAAATATTTCTTCTCTCGAGTGTTGTTCTTGTAGGTATAGGAACCTCTTCCTTCACTCTTCTTTCTTAATTTTTTCTACATGCTATCACTCGATGCATAGCACTTCCTCTAACCTATGTATACAGTCATACCAACCTGCTACAGAAGGTTCATACCTTTATAACTCTATGGAAGGATTTCTAATATTTAGGTTCCTCAGGGAGGCTCTTGCTATGTTCTTGCCCTTTTCTATCAAGGTAGCTTGTTATGTGTATTGTGTTAAGGGTTGAGTACCCCCATGGTCAAAAGCATTATATGTGCTACGGGATCACTTTGAAGCTTCCCCTATTTAATTGGTGTTTCTAGTAGTTATGCTACATGAAATTCGTGAAGTAGAACATTTAGTAGCAATTCTTCTTAGAGTTGGTCTTGAGGGAACTCGATCCAACTCATAAAGTTGTCTAGTTCTCCATGATTCATCCCATGGATTCCCATTGGCACCAATGAGATCATAATATAAGTGTGAACTCCCATATGTAGGGAGGCTATAGGATGTCCTAGGTCTATTATTAGGTTCAGTCCTAATATCTTACCCCTAAATGGGCTGATCTATCTTATGTGTATCATTTGATATTTGGGGTCTTGCAACCCCTGCATTCCTATGTGATGATGGAGGCATTTATGCCTCCTCATGATGGTGTGATTATGGATGCCTTGAGGCTTCCACATGTCTATGCAATGATGGAGGTCATGATGCCTCTGCATTTGATGTGTCAAGGGAGGTTGTAATACCTCTGCATGTCTGTGTGGTGAGGAAGGGCTTGAGGTATCCTCATATATATGTGATTAAGGAAGTCATAATGCCTCTGTGTGTCTGAGTGATGAGAGGGAACATGAGGTATCCTCATGTTTATATGATGAATGAGGCCTTGAGGCCTCCTCATGTCTATGTGATGAGGAACCATGATGTGGCTCTCTTATTGGGGTTTCTTGAGGAGTCCCCCCAAGGGTTGAGTTGTCACTCCTAAGACTTATCAAACTTCATCTGGTGACATTGTGGGTGGGCAGCTCAATACCAGTGTGACTGTGAGTGTGTTGAGCATCTATTTCTACCTCGGTGGTGGACCAAGAGTGGTTGCTCCAAGTGTATACCATGGTGACTTATGATTTATATTATTAGGTAATTCTAAATAACATAAAAAAATAAGTAGATTTTTATCTTGTTTAAGGATTTATGTGTATGTTCCCTAGATTTTTTGGTGTGTTTTGATTTTTTGGGTATATAAAATAAATCTCATCATGTTTTACACTTTTATTGGATTGTAGAATTAAATTTTTTAAGGTATTTCACATATACACTCATAGCTCAACAACCTAGTGATGAAATCCAGGCCACATAATCCAACCTATAATGTGTGGTAATGACTTCCACACACGATCAGGGAGCACAAGTCCTCTCGATCCTCACCTAGTTCACCTGTAGTCAGCAATATACCACTTTGAAGAGAGATACATGCAAATTTTCTATGGGTTATGATGGTTCTTGGATCTATTATTGGCCATGAATGGGTCTTTATGATACTTTTTCTCACAAGCCAACCAATTGGTAATGAACTCCACTATTGGTCTCGATCAATGGGTTGGATGTGAGAGCCCAATATCGCTGATGTTAAAAATAAGATGTAATGTGTGTGGGGTTATTTTTAACCTTACATGTAAACAAAATGCATCACCAAGAAAACATGATATTTCCTATATGCCTAAGATAAAAGATGTTTTATTTCATAAATATGCATGTATTCAACTTATATGATCTTCAAAGAATGCATTCTACTTCATGAATTAATGGCCACTAGTTGGGCTGCATGCAAGTAATCTAAACACATGAAAGCCTAGCACGTTGGAGACTAGGGAATCCCTTAAAAGTAGAGTCTCATTATTCCTAGAAGTTCCTGACAAAACTAAAGAAAACTCTTAAAAAGCATCTAATGAATTTTATTTTTCCATTTTTATTTAAAATTTCCCTAGTAAAAATCTTGACTTAAGTTGCTATTTTTTGGAAAAAGATTGCAAATAGAAAAACATAGAGAAATAGAGAATGCTACCAACCTCAAATCTTGGTCTGATGATGGAAATTTTGGCCTCTGCTACTTTTCTCTACCGACTATTATTGATCAAAGTGGTTGCTGCTAGCCACTAACTATAGGATCATCTAAGATCTTCTGGTTGTTGTCGACTAGAGAAACCAAAACTTGCTGGTCACTATCGACCAGAGCGATCAAACCTACAAATTGAAAAACCCAAGAATTTTAGTAAATAGATAAAAAATAAAAACCTAGTGGGAGTCCCACCATAATCACCATCTGTGTGACCTCGGTAAGTGTGCACCCCAACTAGCCCTACTTGTAATGTTATTATTATATCAAACATGGAAATAAAGAAAGCACACAAGTACATATAACACAAAAATAATGAGCAATGAAATATTCTTTTATTAATGCTTCCAAATATCGGTTACATGTATGTCCATCTAAGAAAAACCCATTTTGATACAATCTATTACAAGTGGGGTAGTGGTAAATGTACCCCCCATAAGGGGACGATGCACATTTGCAAACATTTTGATATCACACACCAAAATATTCAAGGGCTTATAGATGCCTCCTCCTGATCTCATCCTAGAGGAATCTTATACTTTGGATACCTTGGAATTATCTTATGAACCTGTATCTACGGTCATAGAAACAATAGAGCATAGTAAGAAGTACGGGCCACCTCTTTGGAAGAGGCTCTTATTAGTAAATCTAATAAATAATATAAATTATCATGATAACAATGAAATACAAACATAAATTGAATAATATTATATGCATTAAAATATTATAAATACGATGCAAGTGAATTAATGAAATCATATATGAGCTATGACTAACTAATAAATCAATCAGTAATGGATCTAAGCTAAAATAAATGGAAATAATGTCTAATGCCCTAAAATATGCTTGCGGGCCATTGTCCAAGATAGCGGCCATGAAAAGTAGCTTTCCTCCTCACAAACCAGGGGCTATAGCATTATCTCCTTTGCTCCAATTATGTTCAAGGGTCACAAGTTGTATCTTGGTACACTTTTTGGTGGTGAATAATAACGGATCTAAATAGTGAGTGTGTAGTCTCCTCTCAGTTTGATAGAACTTTGTTGCTCCTCAAGGGTGCACAAATTTGCTCTCCAATCTGATAGGGCTTCACTGCATGACTCTAAAAATGTTTGATACTTTGATATTTTTGGGGGACTATCCATATGTATACCAACCCTCTATTTTTTATCTGAATCTTGGATTCCTGGAGAATCCTCAATCTAGATTGCATGTGACTGACCATATTGGGTGGAAAGAATCAATCACAAAATGGCATTGAAGGGGTATTTAGGAGGAACTTGGGGAGTTTCTTGCCAAAATTTACCTATAAAAAATACAAGGTGCAATCAAACTATGTGATCTAGGCTCATATTCATGGCCAGACTATGCATGGTCCTAGCTGCTATCAGGTACAATAGCTAGGTGTGGTAGTCACTCTACTTGAGAGTGGTAAATCTTGGATCGGCTAGAACTACCCTTTTTGAGTGGTTATGACCACTGCTAACTCTTGGAGAGGTCCAAGAGGATTCATATGGTCTGCAAATGTGTCAATATGGGTAGTCTCCTAAAAATTATGCATTTTAGGTGTCTACAAAGTCCACTTCACTAGCGTTTAGATGAAACATGGTGTGTGAGTGTTCCTTTTAAATTATTACACGAAGAAAAAAATGCATCAAGAAGCACTCATGCTATTTCCTATATGCCTAAAAAGAAATGTTTCATTTTTAGAAAAATGCATATTTAACTGATTCCATGAATTTCAGAGAATGCATTACTACTTTATGAAACAATGGCCTCTAGTTGGACCCCAGGTAAGCAATATCTGCAAACAAAACCTAGACCGATTAGGACTAGGATGAATCTTAAACCAAAGGTTCATTGTTCCTAGTAGCGACTAGAATAAAACTAAGAAAAATAATAATATTTATGCATTTTTCTTTTAATTTTTTCTACATTTTCCTGATTAAATGATATTTTATCTACTGTATTATAGGAACAAATTACAGATAGAGAAAGGAAAAATAGCAGAGAGTTACCCCAACCTAAAAACCATATCTGATGAAGCATAGGCTGATCTTTGTTGCAATTTTTTTGTTGGCCACTATTGACCAGAGTGGCTGCTCCTGGCCCCTATCTTCAAAAGTGGCCTCTACATGTTAGTCATTTTCACCAAGAGTGGCTAGACCTACACATAGAAAAAACATAAAATATCATAAAATCATCCAAAAAAAAGAAAACTGGATGGGAGTTCCCATCGTTATCACCATCTGTACAATCCCAAGAAGCAATACACCTAATATATTTGCAGCATAATACCAAGCATAAAACCATGAAAGTATACAACCAAAAAATTAACAAGAAGAACACAATATCTCTTTTATTTATTCATTTGAAACTTTGGTTATAGATAGGTCCCTCTTAGGGATACCAATTGCATGATACAATGATTACAAATGAAATTAAATAGAACCTGAAAGGGGATGGTGCACTCCGTAGGCCTCTTGGATTCATACATGAATTTTCTCAAGGGCTTATTGATGCCTTCTTCTCACTTTCTCAAAGGGATCTAATGTCGTAGGTGCATTGAATTAATCCAAGACCTATGGTCTACGTATAACAAACAACAAATAATAATCAGTAGCATATGCGACCTCTCATTATAAGGATTTCTTTAAATATCAACATAAAATAACATGGAAATGCGATGAAAGCATATAGATGTTAAAGAGAAGCAAAAATGCAATAATAATTAATAAAATATCATACAAATGCAATGGAAAAGATAGATCTATGCTAATATAAATTGATAAAGCTAAAATAAATAATAATTCTATGATAATAACTTAGGAAATGATAACTCCAACCCTAGGCTATGCATGTAGGCCATTGTATAGGATAGTGGCCATGAACTAAAACTCTCTACCTCACGAACTAGGGGCTACGAAACTCAATACTTCATTTGAATTGATTTTAAATGGTTGCCTTCATATATAGATATGGATGGGTGGTTAAGCTCATGTGGAACTGAATGCTTGAATGGTGCATTGTCATTTCTAAATTAAAAAACACTTCGTTACTCCTCAAGGGGATGTGAAATTGCACTCCAATTCGCTAGGGCTTTGTTGCATAAAAACTCAAATTTTTTGGATTTCTTATTGTTCTTGGGAGGATGCATATGTAGAACTCCTAGATCTAGATCTTGTATTCCTGGAGAAGCTAATATTTACATCTACGTGTAACTGACCATTAGAGGGGAAGGCTCAGTCATAGATTTGCATGGAAGGGGCAGTCAGGAGTAGCTCTAGGAGATCATGCCAAAAATTGCTTGAATCCAATGCAAGTGCAGTCAGACTATGTAATTCTAGTATGCATTCATGGCTATTTTGTATTTCAATGCTAGTTATTATCTAAAGTAGTAGCTAGCCATGGTCACTCTCAACTTCAGTCGCCTGAGTTGGTGGCTGGTTTGGTTGACAGCAGCTATGCCTGAATGGGCCATAACTGCCCCTTATGAGTTGTTAGGACCAATGTTGGCTTTTGGAGAGGTCCAAGATCAGTCATATAGTCTTTAGATGTACCCATATGAGTAGTATCCTAAACATGATGTGTTTTATGTGTCTACATAAGTATGCCTTATATTCTCTTACTCATTCAAAGATATATCTTATATATCAAACATGATCTCTGTGATTGAGAGATTAGCCATGTTGACCATCAACATGATATTCCATAATACCATACATTATATCATGAAATAATGGGTCATGAACCTTTGAAATATGGCAATTATAGTCATAGCTTGATCCTTAGCAATGATATAAATTTATTTGTATTCTAAGAATTCATTCATTAAAGATAATATTCCATACCTAGCTGTAAATTTAGAAATCATGTCAATATTGGAAAAAGGGTAAGCATATTTAGTACATGCCTTGTTAATGTCCCTAAAATAAATAAAACATCTAAAACTACACTCTTTTTTGATATCAGAATAATATTAGATATCTACTTAGAATAATTGATATCATTGATAAGTTTGACATTGAGAAAATTTTGAAGATTCTCCTTAACAAGCAAGGTGACCTTGGGAAGCATCTTCTACAAATTTTATTTGATAGGTTTTGCATCTAGCTTGACTACAAGGTGATAAAAAAAGTATAGGTATTTTATCCTAGCATATCCATGTATGACCAAGCAAAAATATCATTAAATTCTATTATGATCTTGGTGTACTATTTGTATTTAGAAGGGATTAAGAATTTACCCTACTTAATGATTCTAGGAACATTAGGTGTTCTAATGTCATGTCAATAGTATTCTCTATGAGAATATGCGATTCATCCTCAAATTAAGGAGTTGGCGATACTCCTAGGTGTTTAAATTCTTCAAGAGTAATAGAAAATTGATCGTCATCCTTTGGTTGATAAGTGTTAATATTGGGTACTAGATAAAAGATCTATGAAAGTAAAAGGTGTATTGAAAAACACCATCATGGGGTAGGCCACATAAGATTTCCCTTTTTTTGTTGGAGTATATTACATTATTTGGTACATGCCCCTGGTACCTTCATAGTACATCTTGTAAATATTAGATTAGGGTTGATTCTTAGTTTAAAGTGTGAGTTATATTTACCCTTATGTAAGTGTGAATGTGCAAGATATGGACAAGTGTCATTAAAGTTATAATGTGTAGGAAATGCACAAGTGTTATGTGAGTGTGTGTGCAAATATAAGTTGAGTCTATGTGCACAAGTGTATTATATGTAAGAGTACAAATTTGTAATGTAAATGTGTGCACAAGTATCTTAGATTAGAGTGTGCAAAGTAAAGGTCAAGAGTCATGTCTAAGTGTACATACAATATAGTGTTAAGTTTTTATCAAGTATGTAAGTGTCAACTAGAGAAGCCAAAAGTCATGAGACTTGGAATATGGAGAGGAATAATCAAGTATCCTAAGAATCATACTACTATGGATATACACTCCATATCATATTGGGTCAATCAAGAAGTGTCAAGTATCAAGTTCCATCATATTTTTAAGACAAAGTGGAGTAATAAAGATTGCATACATTTTGAGAAATTAATATTGTAAGTTGTTCTATATTCTTGTTACATGTATGATTCAGGCTAGTTATATTCATATTGCTACTTATTATTGAGTGCTTTATATACATATTAATTTTCTCTTATTACTCTACTCATATCATTATCTTAGCATTTATTTGTGGTTGTATTATATTTGATCCTATGATATTTAACCTATGATATTTCTAGTAGTATTAAGGCTTAAAAATACATCAATGGTATCAGAGCTACCATCAAATTCTGTCCAGGTTGATAGAATTTAATCTAGCTACTTGTAAAAAATCAATTTTGTCCAATTTGATAAAATTGATTTAGAGTCTATCTACTTTAAAGGCAGTAAGACTCAGACTCTATTGTAAGATCATAATGAGTAGAAAGACTAGAATATTTCCATAGTTGGAGAATAACCAGTGAAGACTGGGACTTAGCTATAGAGTCTTTCCATGGTTGAAGAATAACCTGTGAAGAGTAGGACTCACCTATAAAATATTTCCATGGTTATAACTAGTGAAGACTAGGACTTAGTTATATTGGAAGGCATATCAACTTTGAGATAGTTGATCATTCAAGGACATAGCCAACCCTTGATATTTATTTAGAGATAGTTGAAGAATTACGAACATTCAAGTCACATTTATAATAGAGATAGAGGTATCAAAGGCATTCAAGTCACCTTGATAAGATAGAGAAATATTTGTAGCAAAGGTTAATCCTCAAAAGTGTGAGAAGCTTCCTATAGTAGATAGAGAATAATTTCATCTTATAAGTGTAAGAGAAAAAATAAAAGGAGAAGGATATATCAAGCCCTTAAAATAAATTTTCATCGAGTTGTATAATAATTAGAGTTGTAATATATTGAAGATTTATGTTTTAGAAACCTTGATATTAAAATTGTATGTCTTTAAGAGAGGTCTTCATATAGAAGAAGGTTTTTAGGTAATTATATATTGACCTTGACATAGGGGCTTGATAAGAGCATCCATATAGAGATCAAGATATAGCAGTAGAGAAGAAGAGATATTTTTAAAGTAAAAATGTTCCTCCACCTATTGAAGTGGATAGAAGGCCATAGAGTAGCAAAAATAAGCCTAAATATAATAAATTTAGGTTAGATTTATAGTAAGACAATTGGTTATTATAAATATGGAGAATGAACTCTAGGTCTAAAATACATAAGGCAAAAACTAGAGGTTCATTTAACATAAGGTAAAGAGGATTCACTCAAAGAAAAATATTGAGGTTCATGTTTGGTATAGTATAGAATGCTCAACACAAGGAAAAGGAGAGATGCACAAAGTTTGAAGTCAAAAGAGATTACAATGTAGATAAAAGACATTAAAGGTTGAGTGCTATCTTAGGTCAAGCTTATGTATAACAATTTACAAGCATAGATACAAGCATCATATACCAAGAACCAATTAATATACAAAAGAGCAACCTGAATATTAGGTAAAATAAACACAAAATTTAAACATCAAAGATCCAAAGTGGATTATAGTGAAATATAGAGTGATGCAGATGTAATTTTTATTTTACCACATCCAAGTAGAATGCAATGCTGGAAGTGAAGGTAAATTATAGAGAAATTTCAAGGAACATGAGTAGTCAGTGCTCAATTGGAATTCCAAGAGCCAAGAAAGAAATATTAAAGTAAAATTAATCAAGTGCCAAGTGAGCATTGTCAAAGCAAAATTAATCGAGTTTCGAGTGAGCACTATAAAAGTGAATGCAATCGAGTTTTGAGTGTGCACTACTAAGGTGAATGCAATAAAGTTCCAAAAAAGTGATACCAAGGATAAATTCATCAAAATTTTAGTGTTACTAAAACTAATTGAGTGATGAGAACTACTAAGGAATAGTGATACCAAGTGTTTCAGTTAAGGAACAAAATAGTCTAGCAAGTAATGTTTGCAAAGGTAATACCCTAGCACAGTGCTAAAAATAATTCTCAAAAGTCATAATGCTTGTAAGGATACATGTTTTGCAAAGGTTCTTTTGGAAGAGGTAATATGAATTCACAACAAATCACATGCTTGAATAATTTTTGAGGGAGACTCATTTCATTTGCTAAGGTTCATGGAATATTATTTTTGAAATATAATTTAGGGTTTTATTATATTTGAAGCTTATTTTTAGAAAGTAGGAGAAATAAGGCTATTATAAAGTTTAATAAGGTTTAAGTTGTTATTTGGAGTGATAAGTAGGAGTAATAAGTTTTTTATTTATTTCTTAAAGTTTTATAAAAGGTTTGGAGTGATAAAATTGTAATCTTACTGCAGTGGTAAGGGATTTGGCCTCTCTTTGAGAGGTCCAAGATTCAAAACCCACTCAGTATGAAGGAGTCGGGATCCCTCATAAAAACCTATGTAAACTCAGTGAAAAAATAATAATATAATATTTGTTTTAAAAAAAACGTTTTGGGGTGATATTAATTAAATTTGTTTAAGTTATTACAAGTTTTAGGAGTGATACGTTTTTAGAGAATTGAAAGTTTCATTAAATAGTTATTAAAGAAATGAGTAATAAGGTTTTCTAAGTTTATTTGAATTTAGGAGTGATAAATTTTCTTTGGTTTATTAATTTTCTTGGAGTGGTAAGTAGAATACAAGTTTATTTAAGTTTATTCAATTGAAGTAATAAGGTTTTTTTAGTAGATTAAAAAAATTTATAAGTTTTTGGAGTAATAAGGAATGCAATTATTTTTCTTGTTTTTTAAATTTTTCAAGTTTATTGAAGTATATTTAAATTGGTTTTATTTTTGAAAAATATAAGTTTTTGAATTTTTGCAAATTGATTAATTTGGGAGACAATAGGATTTCTATACCAAAATATAGAAAAACAAAAATTTGCAAAATTCATTTCAGTTTATAGAATTAGGGAGACATAAGGATGTATACTTCAAAGGAATAAAAATCTTAAAATATTATGGATAACAATATGGATTTTATAGGTCCGATGTGTAGACCAATTGGTTCGACCAAACCTCGTAAGGGGGGTGAAAGTCCAAGGTTCAAATCTTGGGCCTTGTCAAACTGAACACTTATCCCTTTCCTGGTTCTTTCAATGGTGTAAAAGGTTTTAAATTATTGTGGCATGGTGGTTATAGGGATGGACTGCATGAAGATCTGTGTGGCATCTTCCAAGGTGAAAAACGTAGAATACTATGGTGGCCATAAAAGCTGGATAACCTACCTAAATTTATGGCGGCTACTGATTCCACCATGTAAATTCAAAAAAAAAAATATGGTGTTTAAAAATTAGAAAATAAAAATTATATGTCATAAAATTTGGGATTAAAAAATTGATTGAATTTTTTTAAGAAAAGATAGATATAGTTTCAAAGTTAATCTATAGTGAAGCCATAGAAGAAAATCTTGAAACTCTTGAATATTATTTACATGCAAGAATGTTGAAGCAATTGATGATGGAAAATATCATATTATGATACTTTTAGATATTGGTAGCATAATATAAATGGAAATACTTTTGCTTAATCTTCAAAAGTATGAGATATTGAAACAAAGAGAATTAATTGAATCTATTAAGGAGAAAACAAAAAAATATGAATCATTCCTGGAAACTATATTGCATAATTCTTGTAGTGTAGATATTCGAAGTACATCTAACTCAAGATTTTATTATGATGCACTAAGTGAATGTTCAAAAACCACTACAACAAAAAAAAAAAGAAACATATGTTTCTCAAGACAAAGGCAAAGGAAAAATTATTGTATAACAATTTGATGATGGTGAGATATTTCAAGAGACTTGTGATCTTGAAGCTACAAATATTGAATAACATAAATATGATGATGAACATACATAAAAAAAAAAAAAATAATGAGAAGATAAAACTAATTAATATAAAATAGAAGAACACTTGCATTGCAAGGTGTCATGACCCACCTTGGTAGGACTCTTTTATGAGAAAATTTATGCATTGATAAAAGATGATTTAATACTTAGTTTTTATGCATTTGGTTGATTTTATACATTTATTATTTTCATTATATGATATGTGGATATGGTACTACTAATTTTTTGTTTGGATGTATGACTAGGTGCTCTCATGGATGTGTGAGGAAGTCAACCACCGAGAATGCGATACCAAAAAAGATAAATAAAGTAACAAATGGATCTAGGGTAATATGTACCCAAGGTAACAAATGGTTACCACATATAGTTTGAATTCACATAGTTTTTTTTAAGGTAAAAATCATTACCTAAAAATATGTCCATTGTAGAAGTTGATAACCTAATAGTTATTGTAAACTCTTTTGCATCTCTAGGCCACTCTAGATATGGTGCAGCTAATGAGGCTACATTTTTTTATCCACATGGATGGTGAGTGTATCCTACGATTGAGGGAGAGTGGGGGTAGGCGACCACATAGGTGGAGGAGCAGGGTTATGCATAGTAAAAAATATTTACAAATTGGGAAAATATTAGGATTTCAAAAATTAGAAATTGGTGAATATGAGGACCCTCGACGTCGGCCCATTTGCCTAAAATTTTTGGGACCAGTTTTATTTTTAGTATCAATTTTCCATAATATATATCCAAACATAGGCATATTTGTACTCATTGGAAAGCTTTTTTCGATCCTAATATAATGGTGGTGTTTTTATGAAGTTATAAGGTGATTTAATAGATTAAAATTTGTCCCAAATATGACCTTACTTTTTAGGACTTCAAATACCTCAAATTTTGGTATGAAGATAATTGATTTGATTTGTTTAGGATTCATCGTGATTCACCTTGATTTTAATTAAGATTCACCATTTTTTTACAAGTAAAATTTAATTCTAGCCCCTTATGCATAACCTTAGAGGAGCCTTAGGAGGAGGAGGAGGGTGATAAAGATGCGCCAAAGTATGAGGTGTCCCAGCTATGGGCATAAGTACATAGTCTGTAGGTATAGTTGTAGACATCACAATTGTAGATCTTAAAGAGAGACACCTCTCTTGTTATAACACAGGTTCAGCTGAGTGTAGAGTAGACATGATGGTAGGGTTATGAGGAGGAAAATATCACATTATAGGAATAGTTTGATTCAACTACTACCACTATAGAGAAGATCACCACATAGAAAGGTCTTCTACAGGCACATATTTATGCCAAGATGGCCAAGAGGGATTCCTATAGGGCACAAATAGATACTGCTACTGCTTCTTAGGCTATAGCATCTACTCTAGTCACTCAGAGAATGATAATTTTGGATGGATATGCATATATCAGACATATATGGGGTATCATAGTAGAGTATACAACTCAGTATACCATAGATTATACTTATATCATTGCTTTGGAGGCTAAGATTAGATTTTATGGTGGCACTCTTCCATCTAGGTCTACAGTAGGAGGGTCTCATTAGAGTAAGTGGAGCGATTTAGGGTAGTCATCAGTGTAGCCAAGTCACAGATTAGGGGTATGATCAGAGCGATTGGTAGGTACCATCTCTAGGAAGCCTCATAGAGAGGGTGTAGAGGGGGAGGAGACTTAGGGGGTGTAGGCCATGCATGAGATGGCATGATGTCTGATATTATTTTTGAATGTAAGGTCTAAGGACCTACACTATTGTAGCCTGTGAGAATTTTGTACCTCTATGTACTTATTTATTGACACACACACACACACACACACACACACACACACATATATATATATATATATATATATGATACTCCTATTTTAGGGCTCATTACATGTATTATTTTTTTCTTTATGTTCATGTGATGCAAAAGTTATGTAGTTTTATATGATGTTTTGATTATGTTATATGGATGTGATGCATTAATGACATGCACTATCTATTTGATAGATGTATGATTAGATGTGATGATATATATGTATATATTCACTATGATGTATGCATATATGGATGCATTGCTTATTGTTAAATGCATGTTTAATTTGTTTTAATTATTTATGCATTTAATCTATGTGATATGTGTTGTGATATATGATGTATGTAATACATTAATTATGTGATAATGATCTGATAAAAATTAACATGTATGCTTTAATCACTTAAAACATAAGGAATGAATATAATGTGTTTAACAAACTATAGGATGATGCCATAGAATGTATGAAAATCATGAATGAAAATGATAACTATTATCATAATAATTAATCATTTTTAACATCCGTATATGAAATGATAAGATGTGAGATGTATGTGTTTTCTCTATAATATTTTGTAAATTAAAGGATGTGCATAAAATAGTTAGTGGTTGTCTAAATATAATTGTTGATATCCATATGGTATCTAACCTATTTTATGGATACCCCTTAATAAGAAAACCCTCATAGGAAAAATTGGCGATTGATTGATGAGATGACTTGTTGCTATGAAGGATTTTTAAGGTTTTCCATGAGACTCAAACACCCTAGTTGATTAATAAAAAGTTGTATAATGACTATCTAGGACTCTTGAAAGATAAAGGTTTTTGTTATGATGACCAAGATATTCATTATTTCTATGTGTAAATGAATATATTAGATGATACATAAAACTACCTCATTGCCATGTGGGATTCATTCATCCCATTTATATAATGAGGATCACCAAATTTTCACCATGATCCTAAGTTTGGACATAGTTGGAATAGACTACTAGATAATATAGGCCACCTAAAGCTAGCTCATTTTTAAATTTCTTAGAACTATCCCAATGTCAGACAGGATTCATTCAGCCCATTATTGTATTGGGGATCACTCAATGGCTTCGAGTACTAACCATTCCAAGGATTCAATTCTTCACCCCCTTATTTTCTATAAATTTATTGGGATACTTGCTCATGCTTAGTGATGAATTACTATTTATTTTGCATTTTTTTTAAGCAAGGGATTTGTTTTGATTTTGGAATTTTGCTTGTTTTGTATGAAAGTGTACTGACCCAAATTTTTTGTGCCCTTACCTTCAGGCTAAAGGATCCATTCCCGGAAGGGGGATGCGAGAAGGATGGGACAATACCTCGGACTGAGAGGCCCTTTGAAGGTTGTGCCTCTCGGGGGAGGGGTATAAGGGTGAATTTTCAACAGATGGTGTTGTAATCACAATGACACTGAGAGGGGGGGTGAATCAGTGTGTTCTTTAAAATTTCTAAAACATATGATTTTAAATCCAGCAGCAGTTTAAAGTAGATAAAAGAGATACTAAACGCATCAAGAAAGCATCACACATAACACAACAATTTTAATGAGGTTCACCAATGTGGCTACTCCTCAAAAAGGACTGCTTGGACTACCATCCAAATCCAATCAATGCAAAGCTACAACTTTACATAATCCTTTACCAGCACCAACTGGAAGGAGCACCAACCCCTTAGCTTTATCTGCTTCAATAGAATGGAGCACCAACTCCTATTTTTCTAGCACCTACTGGAAAGAGGCACCAACCCCTTATACCAAGCTGCAACTTGGAGAATAATAAAGATAATCAAAATGATACAATAAAACTTTATTCCTTACAGTCTGCTATTTTTTTGCATTCTACTTCTGCATAAAACTCTTCACACTGTCATCCATGCATTCATGATCTGCAGATCCGAACTACGACTTTGCACTCTACTCGACTGAACTTCATGCAATCACGATCTACAGATTCGAGTTACGACTTTGCATTCTTCTTGACCGAACTTCATGCAATCACGCTTCTCGCACTCGCACATTATCTCATTGCTACGCTCTCTTTACTACAACTCCAAAGAACTATCACTTTGCTCACTCTCTGGATTGAAACGACTTGCTCTCTGCTTGACATGAACTTGTTTTGCACATTTCACACTTCTCGCTTCTATTAACCTCGCAATAGCCCCCTTTTTATAGAAGAGAATTCAACATCAAACATATTCGACTGTAAATCAAAGACGTCGGCTGCAAACCCTAATGATGTCAACATCAAACCCTAGAATTTTTTTGGCTGCTTAAACTTTGTGATTGTCAGCTGTAAACCCTAAAAATGCCCATTGTAAAACCCTAGAAAATTTAGGCTTTGAAACCCTAAAGACATCCACTATAAAACCCTAGCAAATGTCGGCTTTGAAACCCTAAAGACGTCCGCTGTAAAACCCTAGCAAATGTCGACTTTAAAACCTTAAGGATGTCCACTGTAAAACCCTAGCAAATGTCGGCTTTAAAACCCTAATGATGTCCACTGTAAAACCCTTGACAATGTCAGCTTCAAACCCTAAAAACCGTCGGCCTCGATTCAAAATTGTCAGCCAAAACTCCTCTACCACCTTCTTCTCCTTCCTACAGCTTATTTTCGTGAAGTAGCAACACGTCGCGATTTCACGACAAGAATGGTAGTGAAGCATTCAAAAACATAACCTGTTAAGTGTGAGTCAAATCTGTGATAAAGGACATGAAGTGGTTTTCAAGAAGCAGGGTTGTGAAGTCAGAAAAATAAATAGTGGGAAATTTATAGCAACCGGCTCAAGGACGTCTGGCAACCTATACACACTCTCAAAATTTTTAGAAGGTATGTGCTTCATTGGACAAGAAGAAGAGAACTGGTTGTTGCATAAGAGGCTTGGACACATAAGTTTTGATAATTTGGTGAAAATCAGCTCTAAACAAGCAGTGAGAGATATTCCAACCATTAAGAAACCTTCAAATAGTGTTTGTTCTTCATGTCATAAGGGAAAGCAAACCAGGGTTTCATTTAAAACAAAAGAATATCACACTATCAGGCATTTGGAACTCATTCATATAGACTTATGTGGACCCATGAGGACTCAAAGCATAAACGATGACAAATACTTTATGCTATGTATCGATGATTATTCCAGAATGACATGGATATTCTTCCTAAAAGATAAAATAGAAGCTTTTGAAATGTTCAGAACCTTCAAACAGCTAGTTGAGAATGAAACAGGAAAAAGGATTAAATGCTTGTGATCAGACAAAGGAGGAGAATTCATTTTGAATGAATTTACAGAATACTGTGAAAAATATGGTATCAGGATACAATATTCAGCAGCCAAAACTCCTCAGCAAAATGGTGTAGTAGAGAGGAAAAACATAACTATACAGGAAATGGCACGCACCATGCTGGAAGAAAACAAAATAGCAGATAGATTCTGGAAAGAAGCAGTTCACACAACAGTATACATTCAAAACAGGTATATCTTAAGAACTCATGAATGCAAAACACCGTATGAGTTGTGGTTTGGTAGAAAAGCAACGACAAAACATCTCAAAGTATTTGGCTGTAAGTGCTACATCATAAAAACTGATGACAACCTCGAAAAGTTTGAAGATAGAGCAGATGAAGGAGTTTTTGTTGGTTATTCTCCACCTAACAAAGCTTACAAATGCTACAACAAGAGACTCAATAAAATTGTGGATAGTGCAGATGTTAAATTCAATGAAGGGAGGAAACAAATAGTTAACTTTCAAGAAAACTATCCAATCTACGAAGAATTCATTGAAGGATATGAAGTGCATGGTACAGAAAATACGTTTACGGCTGATGCAGATAACTTATCAGATGACTCAGAGGTACAAGAAAACAAAAAATTCAAAATGGGTAGCTGGCAGAAAAATCATCCTAGAGACCAAATAATTGGAGATCCCACAGTTGGCATTCAGACAAGAAAGAAAGTAATAAGTAATTACTCTCTTTTATCCATCTTTGAGCCCAAAAACATAGATGAAGCAAGCAAAGATGACAGCTGGATGAAGGCAATAAATGAAGAGCTAGATCAGATTGAAAAGAACAGAACCTGGGAACTAGTACCTAGACCTGCAAATAAGAATGTAATAGGCACCAAATTGATATTTCGAAATAAATTAAATGAAGACGGTCAGGTCATTAGAAATAAAGCAAGACTAGTTTGCAAAGGCTATGCACAGGTCGAAGGCATTGATTTTGAAGAGACTTTCGCGCCAGTGGCCAGACTAGAAGCCATTAGAATGTTTCTGGCACTAGCAGTTCACAAGAACTTCAGAGTTTATCAGATGGATGTAAAATCTACGTTTTTAAATGGGAAACTTGAAGAAGAGGTCTATATTGAACAACCAGATGGCTTTCAAATTAGTGAAGATCCTAACCTTGTCTACAAATTAAAGAAAGCACTGTATGGATTAAAACAAGCACCACGGGCATGGTATACTAGGCTAGATAATTATCTTTCTCAATAGGGATTCAAGAAAGGTTTAGTGGACAGTAATCTGTATGTGAAAACATAAGGTGGGCATCTCATTGTTCTTGTTGTGTATGTAGATGATATCATATTTGGCAGCAACAAAGATGAATCGTGTAAAGACTTAGCAAACAAGATGCAGAATGAATTTGAAATGTCAATGATTGGTGAACTGTCTTACTTTCGGGGCTACAAGTTAATCAGAATGAGAAAGGTATATTCATTTCCCAAATCAAATATGTGAAAGAAATGCTAAAGAGGTTCACTATGGAGACTGTAAGCCAGTCAGCACTCCCATGACAACAGGTTGCAAGTTGAGTAAAGAATACAAATCTCTACCTGTAGATCAAACCATGTATAGATCAATGATAGGAAGCTTACTATATTTAATTGCAACCAGACCTGATATTCTGTAGGTAGTTTGCATGGTAGCCATATTTCAGGCCAGTCCCAAAGAGACTCATGTAACAGTAGTTAAAAGGATTTTTCGGTATCTCAAAGGCACCATGGAGTATGGGTTGTGTTATCCAAAAGGCAAAGATTTCACTCTTATATCATATTCAGATGTTGATTGGGCTGGATGTGTTGATGACAGAAATAGTACCAGTGGAGGAGCATTCTATTTGGGGGACAGATTGGTTGCATGGCACAATAAGAAGCAAGAGTCAATTTCTTTATCTACAGCTGAGGCAGAATATATTGCAGCAGAAACATGTTGCACTCAAGTCTTGTGGATGAAACAAACCTTGAAAGATCTAGGTATCAATTTTAGTGAACCAATATCAGTAAAGTGTGACAACACCAGTGCAATCAACATTTCTAAGAATCCAGTAATGCACTCACGGACAAAGCACATAGCTATAAGGTATCATTTCTTGAAAGAAAAAGTTGCAGAAGGAGAAGTTAAATTGAACTATGTCCCCACTACAGAATAGGTAGTAGATATTATACAAAACCTTTTCCCAAGGAAGTATTTGAGTATCTTCGAAGAAAATTAGGAGTAGTCACACTTCCTAAGAAGTGACTAGCTATAGGGATCACTTTCTCAGGGGGAGCATTTGAGTATTTGAGGATGGACTCAGGGGGAGTCAAGTTGTACCTGAGAAGTGTGAGGATGGACTCAGGGAGAGTCTGCAGCAGCCCTTTGGTATTATTGACAAAGGGGGAGAAGAGTTACAATAATGTACACAGGTGTTGCCAACAATTCCAAAGGGGGAGATTGTTGAGCAAGGTGTTGCAAGAGTTTTGTCATTGTTGTCAACTCGGGCAGTTAGATCTAATAATGCGGTGGACGGAGCGATTCGGAAGTCATTCAATGCAGGCTGATAGATTTTAGGGTTTGCAATTCACCACATTTAGGGTTTGCAGTCGACCATGTTTAGGGTTTGCAGCCGACCAATATTAGGGTTTGCATTTGCATAATCAGCCAACTACTATTAGGGTTTTCATCTCAAAATCTCAAGTATATAAGTAGGGCTGTTTGGAGATTTAGGTATCCATCGGGTGAATGTTGAAGTGCGAGATGCGGATGTAAAAGCGTAGATAGCATAGAATCTGTGAGATGATAGTGAAGTGCATAATGTGAGCTAGTTGTGTCTAGTTGTTCGAAGTACGATTGTGAATGCACATAGAGAGCAGAGTTTGGAATGACACAAAGTGTGCAAAGTGTGTGAGCAGAGAAAGCAAAATGTGCAGAGAGCTCAAAGGGCAAAGTTGATTGTAAATTTTGGCTGTAGAAATGCAGCAGATTGTGTGAAGAGATTGCGCAAGAAAGAGCAGAGTGTGCAGAGATTGCAAAGGTGAAGTAGATCAGTTAGAGTCTTGCAATAACAAAGGTATTTGTCAAACATTTTCATTCAAAATTGAAGTCCAGTTGGTGCTAGCAAATTAGGGGTTGGTGCTCCTTTCTGTTGGTGCAGATAAATAAGGGGTTGGTGCTCCTTCCAGTTGGTGCTAGTAAACAAATTGTAAAGTTGGTGCTTTGCAAGAGGCTATATTTGGATGGTAGTCCAAGCAACCGTTCTTTTTGAGGAGTAGCCATTTTGGTGAACCTCGTTAAAAATCTATGTTGTGTGATGTTCTCTTGTTGTACTTATTATATTTTTTTATAAGTTTTAATTGTTGTGGTTTTTAGAGCTATTAATTCATGTTTTGGAATGCCACACTGATTCACCCCCCCTCTCAGTGCCATACTAAGTACAACGAGATGGTGGGGTTCACCAGGAAACTTGGAGTGGCAGTTTCCATGCCTAGGTTGAGAATGGGTTTGATGTGTTCATTTTATACTCAATCATTCATATAATTAGGTTGGCCAAAATGAATCTAAGCTATTCTATATGAAAATGCTAATTTATATGAATACAGAAAGTATGAATGAATCCTAAATACTAGAAATATGTTAAATGAGAAAGAATACACCTGATTTCGGATGTCTGATGAAGATTCTGAAGCTTGTAGGAGTCTAGATCATCCTAAATATGATAAGATCATTTGCAATTGTATAGAATCATCCCAAATCATAGGTGATCATATGAAATTAGACAAGATCATCGTCAATCTAACGAATTCGTCAAAAACTTGTAATCACAGAAACAGATGCCAAAAACCAAAAATGCAACTGCAAGAATAATGCAAAATGATAGAAATGATAGTATAAATGCTTAAATGATAAATCTAGATAGTAGATTAAAGAAAATTATTGTTTTAATAACCTATTTTAACTTTATCATGCATTTATGCTAAATGAGGTGAACTCTAGGATGCAGAATAAAAATAAATCAAGCTAATGCATAATAAAACAAGGAAGGAAGATGAGAAATGAAAACTCAGGGCTCTGATTGCCCCCAATCTGAACTGTAGTCGATATCATCTCCAATCGTATGAGATCATCACCGATTTGTGATAGGATCATCCAAAATCATGTGGAATTGCCTGCGATGATCCGAGCTTCCTCCAGCTAAAGCACAGTGAAATCCTGCAATGAAAACTTAAAACTACGAGTGCAAACAATGGTAGATAGGACGTCTTAACACAAAAAAGCTAAATGGTAGGGAAAATCAACCAGGGAGAGATTCAAGAGGAGAGCCAAGGGGATAAACTAAGAAAATCCTAGTTTATATAGAATTAGGGGGAGGTTAGGAGGTTGGGGATCATCCCAATATAGGAGATATCCAATAGAGGAATCTCCAAATGCATAGACATGCTTCTGCCCAAGTTGGAGAGGTTGTTGAAATAGAAGCTAATTATGAAAATTTGGTTTTGGGATGAAATTGTCTGGAATTTTTGTTCTAGATGAATTCATCCGATCTTGGATGATTTCATCTGATCGATGATGATATCGTCCAATGGTCAAAACAACTCCTAAAAATGGCATGAAAAATGGGGTGAGCGGTTAACGAGCGGTTTCGAGGTTAAAATTCAGAATTTTATCTTTTTACTAAGGGTTTAACTGTGCCAATTTTAGGGTGCTATATTTTACTCCCTCTTTAGCAAATTTTTTGAAGAAAATACGTTAAATATGAGTTCTTCCCACTTTACGAGAAAGCAAAAATTTATTCCATGTTTTAGACGATGATTCTAGGTCGAATCGTACGACTGCTTGCTATGGTGCCCCCTTCGTGTTTTTACCCAAATCGAATGTTTGAGGTAAAAGCACAGAAAAGCAAAATTAAAAAAAAAAAAAAATTTTAAATAAAATTAAAAAAAATAGGGTAAAACCCTAATTCATTGTTACTGTTCACTTTTGCTATTTTAGAGATTTTCAGGAAAATGGTGGAAATGACACATAGATAGATAGAGGTTCGATGCAGGTTACGGGTAAGGATCTAAACTTGATGCATTATGTTTTTAATTTGATTTTTATGATTTTTAATTTGAATTTTGACTATTTTTGGGTCATTGTGGCCATTTTTAGGCCGTCGACGACGTCGGGATGAAATCATCCCAATTTTGTCGAAATTGTCCCTAGATCACCAATTTTGTCTAGGGGCAAAATCGACGAAATAGGGGCGATTCCGTCCAACAAGGGGCAATCCCCAAGTTGAGAAATCAAAGACGATTTCATCCTACAAAGGATGATTTGACTCAATTTAGTATGATATCGTCCAATAATGGATGATATCATTTTTTTATAAGATGAAATTGATTTAACTGATTTTAATGATTATCTATTAATGATTTTTGTTGTTTTATTGTTTATTTTGTAGAGGGGATTACTAAAAAGTTAGGAGTGGAAATATGGGGGGCTAAGAGATGATGTAGCCACGCTCGATCAGGCAAAGTGAGATTGACTATTGGAGGTTGGGCTACAGCATGTGGTAGAGATGCCACAAATACCTACAGACATGGGGCTACTGATAGCCCTAGCAAAGAGGTGGTATTCGGGGTCGTCCTGCTTTCGGCTACCAACAGGGGAGATGGCTCCCACTCTAGAGGATGTATGGAGGATCTTGAGGATCCCCATACATGGGTTTTTGATGACTCCTATGGCCAATCAATGCCATGCCATGATGCGATTGTGCAGAGACCCTAGCTTCACCCTGGATAAGGGCAAAGTGAACATCGAGACATTGAGGCAGATTCCTAGGGCATCTCGATTGACTCAAGTTTTGGTAGGGGTAGTGGATGGCCTACTGATATGTCACTAGAGTGGATGCAGGTTACCATGGCTGCTCTTAGATGTGGTCTGCGACATGAGATATCATGGCTACAGGTTTTCTTGGGGTAGCTTTATACTATGCCGCTTGTATAGGATCCTATACGGGGTCATATACAAGGGAGGTCAATGTCTAGTACTGACATCGTTGCTACAGGTTTTGTGCTGGGAGCACATTGTGGTGCGAAGGCCGATAGGGCTTCCATTGATAGGGGTTGATCGGTAGAGACCCTGGGTTTTCTATTGGTGGCTCCAGAGAGAGTCATAGTGGCAAATAGATCTTTCGATGTCCTGTAGGTTGCTAGATGACCTCATCTCTGACCAGATCACCTGGAGGCCATGGAGAGAGCATCTAGGGTAGGGAGAGGATGAATAGGAGTTGGCTCACATCAGGGGAGTCTTTTGGTCAAGGATGTAGTAGGGAGAGGTAGAGCTCCACCGCTATGACCGAGTTTTGAGGTAGTTCAGTCTACAGTAGGGGATCCCTTCTCTCAGATACTATGAGTACTACTTGACTATCCAAGATAGTACTACATTGAGTAGGGCTCTAGATATGCAGTGATTCTATATTTAGGATGCTGATGATGCCTCCATTCAGCCAATGGATGGGGATGATGCTGGGGTCACAGACGGGTATGATTCCTGGTACATAGGCATCCACCCTCCTTGGATGATGAGGGCACAGGGTCCGATGCATGCTATGGTGTGATGGATGGGGAGGCGGTGCTAGGCTGCCATCAATGTAGTGAGGAGTCATGGAGGGACGAAGTAGATACAGTCTCCTTAGGAGAGACATCGAAGAGCACCATAGGCTTTAAAGAGACCACATTAGCCAGAGAGGAGGGAGGAGGGGCTCCATTCTCAATAGATGAAGAGGCCACCATCACCTGATAAGGGCAAGGGTATCAAGGTGGGGGAGATTAGTGAGATGGTGGCTATCCAAGTGGAGAATGCCCACCTTTAGGCTTAGGTGCAGACACTGTAGGATGAGGCTACATGACTCAGGGCTCGGAGCAGAGGGGTGAGCACTCAAGATTTGGTGTGGGCTATTGCTTAGACCACATTCTACCAAGGATTGTACTATCATGTGGTTCTAGAGGGGTAGAGGATATTGCTACCAGCTAGCATTGTAGAGCCGATCATGATGGGGTCATCGAGGACATCCTCACAATCGATGTCGAGGACCTAAGACACAACACGGACTCCGATGGGACCACCTCCTCCACCTCAGGGTGGGAGAGGAGATGAGGCTGAGAGCTCGAGGGCTTCTTAAGACTAGCTACTCTTTGGCTGTAGACTGTATATTTTTGAGAGGATTGAGTATACTAGGGTAAAGATTGTCGCATACCGATCTAGTTTTGATATGATGTACATAATTTTGATATATATATATATATATGATCTTTTGTGATATGACTTGTCCATATGTTTTATGATGCTTTAAATTTTGGATTGTTGATTGATTATTCATGTAATTATGTCATTGGAAATAGTATAATTTTATGTCATGCTGTGAAATTAAAATGAAATAATCTGATGTAAAAAAATTGGTTGTTTGTGGTGTGATTTAATGAAAAAATAAAGTGACTTCTAACAATAATTTCAAAGGACATTGTCATTGTTATATGACCATTTCATGGAGTCGTCGCTCACTAGGTCGTCAAGCTAATCCCAGTATAGAAATATTGCTAAAAGTAAAAGAGTGCTTAAGAGACTGTCTTAATACTTTGTGTTGTGATGATGAAAAAATGATGATGGTGATGATTTGTTTTCATATTTTCATGAAAATATTATGCATGAAATATTAAAAATATGATTTTTGTTAGGCATAAAATTCCTAAGTGTGATAAAATTTTGAACAATTCCTTAGGAATTATACCATCGTTGCAAAAAAACTAAATGTTGACATAATGAAATGAAATAGAAAAGTTTTCATTCTTTTTAAAGCACAATTGTGTAACATAATGATGTAAGCCATATGTTTTTATGAATTAAATAAATGGGTAATAAAATTAGAACAATGGTTTGCGCTAGGCATAGAATTGTTAGGTATAGACTTATACCATCATCGCGAAATCCAAAATTAATTTTGTTGCATAATTTATTTTTTATTTTGAGATAAACAAAAAATATATAATATGAGGACTTGCACTAGGCATAAATTCCAATTTAGGTTTAGCAACTATACCATCATTGCGAAAGTTGAAATATATAAATGTGACTTTATTGCTAGATATTTGAATATGTTTTTGAAAGAAATTTTGGATTTTTGAAAAAAATGTATGTAATTGTTTTTATACTAAACAGATGTTCTCAAATAAGAAGATGAAATTATTCCAAAATATTTGCATAAATATTTTAAATTATCTCAAAGACAAAATGTATATTTATAAGTAACCCTCATGTGCATATGTGAGTTCATTGTCGATCTTGATTTATCATAATGATACAAAATCTCTTAAATACAAATGTGTGTGCAATTGTATTGTTCATTTACCAATTTTGAGCAAGATAATTTGATACAAGTAATTTGAATTAACCAAATAAGTGTTCGTTGACCATGATTTATATGCATGTAACCGTACCAGACTACTATGTAAGTCGGGTCATCAAGAGCTAGCTAATCCATAAGCGGACATAGGTCTATAAAAAAGAAGGTCGCTAATGTGACAAACATATCACCATGCTAGGAGTTACCCAAGGCCAAGCGGGTTGGGCACAAACCACCTGTTATGGGGCTTACCTCACGGTTTTCGAATAATTGAGAATTCCAAGGATTCAAGATCATTCACCCTTCTTTTCTTTTCAAGGGGTAGGGAAAGGGATTTATTGCATTTTGCTTTTTATTTTCTCTTTCTCTTTTATTTTTTGTATTTTTTGCTTGGAACTGAGATAATGCTGAAATATTGCTATGATGGTACAAAATGACATTTTTCTTTTTCTCATTTTTTTTTACTTTTCTTTTTCTTCCTATACTAGGGATACTTGCTCAGATTGGCTGTAGAGCAAGGGATTTGTATTCTGGGCAGGGGTGAGCTTGTCCTTTTTTCAATTCTCAAAGATTCTAGACCATGTGCATGATAGGATAGCAGGGGAAAAATTTTGCTCAAGAAACCACTTCTAATATGTAGCATCATTGTGAATTTGCAATGAAATCATTTTAATGTGAAAAGGTGTACTTGGTTCAAGTAAATAACAAGATCAGTTCTCTATGCTCAAAACTTTATTTAATTCAACTATGGACTTTGATATAAGAGAGATTAATAATCATACCAAATAAGATCAAGATATTTATTCATGTGAGTGTGAAAGTGAGGGATTCCAGATAAATGCTAATTTATCCAAAATAACTAAAAATATAACTGCAATACTTCAAGAATTGATAGGTGCAAAATAGAAGATATTTTTGAGGATTTTGATGATTTTGATTTTAGTTTATGAATTGAGAGAATACATAATATGAATTTTTTTAAAATTTTTATATGAATTTACTAAGAATGAAATAAGATGTACAATATATATAGTGATGAGATTACCAGAATTATGAGTAATAGCACTTAAGATGCATAATGTTCATAGGTTATTTAAGATATTTACCATATAAGGTAGCTAATATGTATGCTCCAGATCCAAATTTAGCAGTGATAATATATGGCCCAAGCCAGTTAGGCTCGAATTTGCCTTTAAGGTCTTTAGTTGCATTAGTATTTTTTTGATTTTCTTTTAATACAAGGTCATCGATCTCAAAGGATCGATGATGAACTTTCTTGAGGTATGATCGTTTAAGCTTGTTCTGGTAGGCTCGAAGATGTTCAAAAGCATTGATGCACTTCTCATCTAGGATTTCCAGCTGACTAAATCTTCCAGCACGATATTCATCTCTTACTCCAATATCTTGAAGTAGTAGAGCCAAAGAAGGAACTTCTAATTCAAAGGGAAAAACTGTTTTAGCGCCATAAACCAAAATAAAAGGTGAAGTGCCCGTGGGAGTACACACGCTAGTTCGATAAGCCCACAAAGTAGGATATAATTGAATGTGCCAATCTCGACCAGATTTATTGACCAGTATTTTGAGGATTTTAATTAATGTTTTATTAGATGCTTTTGCTTGGCCATTACCCTAAGGATAATAGGGAGTGGACCAACGATGTTGAATTTTATATTTTTGACATAATTTCTTGACATATTTATTTTTGAAACAAGTTCCATTATCCGAGATGATATTTACAGGAATTCCGAACCTACAAATAATTTGATTAAAAATAAATTTGGAAACTTGGGTTCCAGTGCAAGAAGCTAAGGGCATAGCTTCAACCCACTTCATGAAATACTCGATGGCGATTATGATGAATTTGTGTCCATCAGATGACACAGGATTGATTTTTCCAATGATGTCTAAGCCCCATTTTGAAAAGGGCCAAGGAGATGAAATAGCCTATAGTTCTTGTGTAGGTGCATGGACAAGGTCAGCGTGTTTCTGGAACTTGTCGCAATGGTGCACGTAATCATGTGCATCATTCTCCATGGTAGGCCAAAAATATCCTATCCTAAGGAGCTTCTTAGCAATGGCGCTACCACTAAAGTGTCCCCCATAAGATCCATCATGGGCTTCACTCAAAGCTGATCTAGATTCTTCTAGATTCAAACATCTTAGTAGGATACCTTCAAAAGATCTCCTATATAATGTATTGCCAATTATTACGAAGTGACTTGCTCGTCTACGTAATAACCGGTGTTGGTTTCTATTAAAACCTTCAGGGGAAGGTCCCATTTTGAAGAAAATTGAATATATCAGTGTACCAAAGTTCAGGAGTAGTTTCGTTGATTAGAAACACATCCAAAGGTTCTAAGCATGATTTATTTGAAGTGGGTTTCTGGAGTCGATGAATAATGATGGTAGCATATTCATCATCTAACTCCAAGGGTAAAAGAGATGCAGTTGCAGCCATAGCGTCAACCGCACGATTGCTAGTTCTAGGAATAGCTGCCAAGGTAACTTGATCAAATAAAGATATTAATTGTAATACATATGCTTTATATGGGTGCAATTTATCATCTATGGTCTGATAAACATCATTAATTTGATTTATAACAAGTTGAGAATCACCGAAACTAATAGATTTTTAATTTTTAGTGCCAAGGCTGCTCGTAGGCCAAGGATTAGAGCTTCATATTCAGTAGTATTATTAGTACAAGAAAACGTTAATTTAAAGGATAGAGGTATAAGATGTTTCTATGGAGATATTAGAATAATACCTGCACCAGCCCCACTCATGCATCGGGCTCCATCAAAGTATAAGGACCATTGCTCTAGATGGTCTATCTCTAGTTTAAGGCATTCATCAGGAAAATCAATGATGAGGGGGTGGGTAGACTCTAAGGGTGCAGCAGCTAATTGATCTGCTATGATTTGACCCTTAATAGGATTTTTTCCTATAAACGTGAGTTCAAAATCGCTTAGAGCAAGAACCCACTTTGTTGTGTGACCAGATAAATAAGGTCAACTCATGAGATACCACAAGGGATCGGATTTAGCAATAACGTATGTTTTCTGATTGAGCATATAATGGCATAGTTTCTATGTAGAAAATATGACTGCTAGACATAACTTCTCTAATGTTGTGTAGCGAGTTTCATAACTAATTAATGTTCTGCTAATGTAATAATTAGCACGCTCTCTCTTCTCATCATCAAGTTGAGCTAACATAGCTCCTAAGGCAAAATATGAAGCAAAAATATACAAGATAAATGGGCGATCAGGTCTAGGCGGTGAAAGCATAGGTGGGTTAAGAAGATATTGTTTGAGGAGTTCAAATGCTTCTTGACATTCGTTGTCCCAATGGAAAGAGACATCCTTCTTAAGAAGCTTAAGAAAGGGTCCGATTTTATCCGCCAGCTTATCGATGAAGCGACGGATAGCTTGAAGCTTACCTTGTAAAATTCGTAATTCAGATATATTTGTGGGTGCGGGCATATCAGTGATAGCCATAATCTTGAGAGGGTCAATTTTGATGCCACGTAAAGAAACTATAACCCCCAATAATTTATCGGACTTAACTCCAAATATACATTTGGCTGGATTCAATCGGATAAGGTATTCCCTTAACCGATTAAATACTTTTCTCAAGTCATCTAAATGGTCATCTTCGTTAATAGAACGAGCTATAATGTCATCTACATAATCATGTAGTATATCATGCATCATATCATGAAAGATATAAGTCATGGCTCATTGATAGGTTGCACCTACATTCTTTAAGCCGAATGGCATCACTTTCCAACAAAAGGTCCCCCAAGGGGTAATAAAGGTTTTTTTAGCCTGATCTTCAGGAGCTATCCTGATTTGATTATAACCAGAAAATCCATCCATTAAGGATATCATTCCACTCCCAGTAGTAAAATCAATGATCTGATCCATATTGGGAAGGGGAAAATCATATTTAGGGCATGCAACATTAATATCTCTAAAGTCTCGTACAAACCCTAACCTTAGTAGCTTCTTTCTTAGTTACTGGAACTACATTCGAGATCCATTCAACATAATCAATGGCTTGTATAAAAATAACATTTAAGAGTTTTTCTAACTCCCCTTTGACCAATAAGGCCACTTTAGGATGCATTTTTCTAAGTTTTTGTTTAACAGGTTTAGCATCCGGATGGACTACTAGGTGATGCATAACTACAGAAGGGTCTAAACCTGGCATATCTTCATATGTCCAAGCAAAGACATCTTCATATTCTTTAAGAAATGCAATGTATTTATCCTATTTTTCTTGACTCAATTCTGATCCAATGTTGATTATGTGAGGATTATCCTCGGTTCCAATGTTAATTTTTATGACATTTTCTACTTCCATGTGTAGATTTTTCTCAAAATTAGGTGGGGCGGGTGAGATGCCCAATTCCTATAATTCATCCAAGGTTAGCTTGGATAATTCATCTTGAGGAGTCGTGGCCTCAATCTGGGCTATACTAGGTATAGAGCCATCAAAATAAAATTCATTATGTAATAATTCCTCAACGGAGACATCATGGAAGATATCTCCCTCCAACTCATCGTCGGATTTAGCGATCATCTCAGGGTAAGCTATAGATAGCATATTACATGTAAATGGCTTATTCATTAAATGCAAAGCATCACGTTTATCCAAATAATCTTGGTAACACATGAGTTGGTCATCATCCTCAAATGGGAAGGGCTGACCCTTACTAGGAAATAGGCCCACACCACATCGGGCGGGCCACGGTTCTACCTCAAAAGGTTCTTTCATACCATTTTGGAAAGGTCCTAAACCTTTCCCTTTATATCCCAATTTAAGCATTATAGATTTGGCTTTAATATACTCATTAGTAAAATAACATCGAGCATATCCATCATAATGAGTCTTGATGTTTTTGGGTATTCTACCCCAGTCATATCCCTTATAAATAAAAGCACAGCTCCCGACTTGGTAAATACTTCCCATAGGCTGTGGGAGGCCCAAGGTACGAGGAGATGGTGGTAAATTATTTAAAATAAGGGAATCTTGCATAGAAGCATTCATTTTCTCTGATATAAGAATTTTAGATAAATCGGGTAAGAGCTCGTCAGTAAGAGCATAAGAGGTAGAAGGAACATTTCCTACATCTTCTAATGCGGAAACTATGCCTTTGGTGGATGTAGATGTTGTAGAGATGTCGATGGATGGGCCTATTATAGGTATAGAAGTTATAAGAGTAGAACAAGAGACATTGGTTGTGGGATTAGGATCTTTTGAGGTCCTAATGTGGTTTGTTTAGAGGATGGTTGAGCTATATGTAGGGGTGGAACTGATGGAGAAGAAGTAGATGGCATTGTGGGTGTGTGTTTCACACGTTTAGATGGGTAATGAGAATTAGGATGTGTGGATGATAGAGTAGGGTAAAATTGAACTCCAACAAGTTCTGCCAAAGCACACATATCAAAGGGTCTAGGATCACCATGAATGGTAACCAACTGATTCTTAAATTTGAATTTAACACATTGATGTAAAGTTGAGGGAATGGCTCGCATCGCATTGATCCAAGGGCGACCCAAGAGTATATTGTACGATGCAGGGCAATGTACAATAAACACGATCATATCCAAGGTTCTTGGACCGACCTGCAATGGAATGGTAATAACTCCACATGTTTCTTGTGTTTTGTCATTGAAAGCTTTTATAATCATATCAGTTCTTTTCATTTCATCACTTCTAAACCCAAATATTTGGTAGAAGTCAAAAGTGCAGATGTTTAAAGATGAACCATTATCAATCAAGACTCGTTTAACTGCTACATCTCCAATTAAGGTAGTAATATATAAGGGGTTATCCTTATGTAAACTATGTTGAGGTATGTCTCTATCCCGAAGTCAATACAATCAACTTCATGAGTTATTATAGTATTAGCCATGGCTTTAGGTTGAATGTCTTGTGGTACCATCATCTGGCTTAATGTGAGCATTAATTCATCTCTATGTGTAGGAGAAGATCTTAAAAGGTCCAAAAGAGAAATTCTAGCTATAATATTTGATAGTTGCTCATTAATATTATAAGGAGGTTTAGGTTGAACATTAGGTGCCTGATTCCCTTTATTAGGAACTTTCAAAACAAATGGAGCTGATCCATCATTCTGCATTTGATCTTGTTGAGAGTTTTGAGCCTGTTGTCTAGTAACAGCTCCGATGGTACCCACAATATTATTCTACGGATGATGAATGGGTCTTGGTCTAGCATTTATGGCTTGCTCATTAGAAATTAATTGGCGGGACGATGGTCTAGTAGTGACTCTTCTTGGAAATGGTTCTTCTAGAACCATATGACTTGTGATAGGGTGAATAGTATCCGATTCATATTCAAAACTATTTGATTGATTTGATGTGATTTCCATATCACTCTCAGTCTCGTATTCTGTATCACTAAGATCAGGTGTCCAAATATTATGTAGAGGCCTGGTCGTAACCATGGATAAGGTTGTGTCAAATATTTCCAAATCATGAATGGGTAAATGCCCACTAATAGTCCCTACATATCGGGTAGGAGGGGGAACATTATGATGTTCAATTTGATTAGCCACTTCCTTGCCATGTTTTGGTAAAGGATGTTGAAATATGTCCAATGACTGATTAGCATTCTGATTCTGGTTTTGTGGGATGTTATTTTGAGCATTATTAGGAGGATTTTGCTTAGGTTGAAAGGCTTGCACCTCCATCTCATTGTTATCAATTAAGTCCTGTATTTTATGTTTTAATATTTTACAAGAGTTGGTAGTGTGTCCAGGTCCTCTATGGAAGTCACAGTGTAAATCAGCTATGTATCCAGGTATAGTTGGATCAGGTTCCTAGATATTTGGTAATTGAATCAAACCTCATTCTAATAATTGCGGGAGAATAGTTGATAAAGGTTGATTTAACCTAGTAAATTCTCGAGGAGGTTTATCGGGAGGTTTCAATATAAACTTCTTCGTTGTCTTCGTAGCATTAATAGTAGCAATATTTCTACTATCAGTGACTCCATCACCCACAACTTGTTTATTTTTATATTGATTTCTGGATGTTTTCTCATCGTCTTTCTTTTTAAGCTGTCCTCTCCTAATGAGAGCATCTTCCACTCATCTGGCTAAGTCTATAGCCTGATCGAAGGTGGTCAAGGTAGCAGTTGATAACTCGTAAGATAGTTGCTCTTGCAAATTATTAATAAAGATGTCCAACATCTCCCTATAAGGTAACACAAAGTGCAATTTTCCTATCAATTGTCTCCACCTAGCTAGGAAATCAGAAAAGCATTCATATTTGTCTTGTTTTAAGTTATACAAATATTTAATGGTCACATGTCTTTCGATATAGGCACTAAATTGATGAACAAAAGACTCAGCGGTTTCTTCAAAATTCCTCAAAGAATTAGTGGGTAATTGATAATACCACTCCAATGCCATTCCTCCCAAGCTCTTCGGGAACATTTTTAGTAATAACAAGTCATCATGTGATATATCATGACATGCTATCCTAAACATACGAAGATGCTCTATGGGATCTTCTATTCCTTTATATATGGGCAAGACAGGCATAGGAAAATGTTTAGGATACGACTGTGCTACAACTATAGGATCTAAAGGCTGACTACACATCTCTCGATAATTGTACGAGGGATGGTAGGGATCTATCTGGTCCATGCGGGAAACTAACTATTTCACCATGGCTTCAAGATTGCTAGTTTGTCCACCATATTGGTTCGGTGGGACATAGGCATGGGATTTATGAGTGTATGACGGTGTGACATAAGGATTAGACGCTATATTGCTATTATGTAAAGTGTTGGTAGGAAGAGTATTATGAAGAGGATTTGTAATAGTATTATGTTGTATCCCAGATTGTTGGTAATTGGTGTTTGGTTTTGTTTTGGGTTTTTGCTGATTTGAGGTATGTTGCTCAATAGCTTGGCGAAATAGAGCAGTAAATGATGGTTTCTTTTGTGCGGGAATAGCCCTAGGCTTGCTAACAGGCACTTTAGATGGTTGGGTAACCTGTTGTTGTTGCATGTTCTAGATTATAGCTGCCATATCCAGATTGGATGGTCCAGCTTGATCACTCTCTTGATCAATAAAGGACAAGGGATTAGTGCGTGTGTGAAATACGTCTTCTAGAGTTGCTTGAGTGTCACTAATTCGATCCTTGTCCATATGGACTGCTCTATTAAAAACACCAATATTAGTATTAATGAACTTCCAGAATTGTTCCATGTTTTCAAAAGTGACAGCTCCTCCCGGAGATATTTTAGGGGATGAGGATCCTTCCTCTCTAACATTTTCTTCTTGTTCATTTCTTACAGCAAGCTCCTCTTCTTGCTGGTCTAGGATTTCTTCTTCCTGGACTTGGTCCTCAGGAAGGACATTTTGGTCAATTAATGGTTTTCCTAACCAATCTTCTTCTTCTTCGGTTTGTTTTCCATTCCTAAGTCTAGGCATTGTGCTAAACTTAGGTTTTAGCAAATATATATACTTATATATATGTGCGATAGGGTTGAGAGGTATATATTTTAACTATATACCTACTATAATACTTAAAAGGAAATGTTTTGATTTTTTTTTGTTTTGTTTTTATTGTTTTTGTGTTTTATAATATTATTATAAAGATAACAAATAGCATTCTAGTTGCAAAAAAAAATAACAATAGTAAAAAGAATGACTTAGTTTTCTATAAATAGTTTATGGATATCATTAATAGGATCAAGTTCATCAGGAGTCATGAAATGCTCCTCTTCAAATTGGAAATGGTTTTTCAAGAATTTGACAAAGTGTGCTATAGTAATATGATCTGTTTCAGATTCTGACCTATAGAAATAAAGTTCATGGCAATACTCTCGATATAACACAACTCTAGGAACTCTATTCCATATCTTTCTATCTGTAAGAACGACTTCTTGATCCTCTATACGAGATAGAAATTTGTGTACTACAACTACGTTCTCAAGGTATTCCTCAAAGGTGTATAATTCAGAAGACACTAGTGCTCTTTTATCGGCTAACCACCTATGGCAAGCTCTCTGAAGTTCATGGTACAAAGTCACCTGATCAGGATCCAAGATTCTATCTAGGACAAACCTCTTAATTTGCCTAAGTTCTGTAGATCTGGATTCAATGATACCCAATCTCCTATCAAGTTCGTCCCACAAAGGTTGGACCCTATTTGTTTGAGGTACTCTAAGTACAGAAGTAATCTCTATGGCCGTTAATTGATTTTCAACATTTATGATGACAACTCATCTTCTATTATAATCTACCATCTAAATATGATATGCAACTTTAATTGTTTGTCTAATGATTCTAGATGTTACTTAATAATATTTTTTTTTTTTGGATTGTTTTCAAAAGGTTTTTAGTTTCACGTCGGGTTCACCAAAATGTACTGACCCAAATTTTTCGTGCCCTTACCTTCAGGCTAAAGGATCCATGCCCAGAAGGGGGATGCAAGAAGGATGGGACAATACCTCGGACTGAGAGGCCCTTTGAAGGTCACGCCTCTCGGGGGAGGGGTATAAGGGTGAATTTTCGATGGATGGTGGGGTTCACCAGGAAACTTTGAGTGGCAGTTTCCACGCCTAGGTTGAGAATGGGTTTGATGTGTTCATTTTATACTCAATAATTCATATCCCTAGGTTGGCAAAAATGAATCTAAGCTATTCTATATGAAAATGCCAATTTATATGAATACAAAAAGCATGAATGAATCCTAAATACCAGAAATACGTTAAATGAGAAAGAATACACCTGATTTCGGATGTTTGATGAAGATTCTGAAGCTTGTAGGAGTCCAGATCATCCCGAATATGACAGGATCATCTGCAATTGTATAGAATCATCCCAGATCATAGGTGATCATCTGAAATCAGACAAGATCATCGTCGATCTGATGAATTCATCAGACAAATTCGTTAGAAACCTGTAATCATAGAAATAGACACCAAAAACCAAAAATGCAACTGCAAGAATAATGCAAAATGATAGAAATGATAGTATAAATGCTTAACTAATAAATCTAGATAGCATATTAAAGAAAATGCATTGTTTTAATAACTTATTTTAACTTTATCATGCATTTATGCTAAATGAGGTGAACTCCAGGATGCAAAATGAAAATAAATCAAGCTAATGCATAATAAAATAAGGAAGGAAGATGAGAAATGCAAACTCAGGGCTCTGATTGCCCCCAATATGAACTACAGTCGAGATCACCTCCAATCGTATGAGATCATCACCGATCTACGATAGGATCATCCAAAATCATGTGGAATCACCTGCGATGATCCGAGCTTCCTCCAGCTGAAGCACAGTGAAATCCTGCAATGAAAACTTAAAACTACGAGTGCAAACAATGGTAGATAGGATGTCTTAACACAACAAAGCTAAATGGCAGGGAAAATAAACTAGGGAGAGAGTCAGGAGGAGAGCCAAGGGGATAAACTGAGAAAATCCTAGTTTATATAGAATTAGGGGGAGGTTAGGAGGTTGGGGATCATCCCAATCTGGGAGATCTCCAACGGAGGAATCTCCAACTGCGCAGACACGCTTCTGCCCAAGTTGGAGAGGCTATTGAAACAAAATCTAATTATGAAAATTTGGTTTTGGGATGAAATCGTCTGGATGTTCTATTCCAGATGAATTCATCCGATCTGGGATGATTTCGTCTGATCGATGATGATATCATCCAATGGTCAAAACAACTCCTAAAAATGGCACGAAAAATGGGGTGAGCGGTTAACGGGTGGTTTCGGGGTTAAAATTCAAATTTTTATCTTTTTACTAAGGGTTTAACTGCACCAATTTTAGGGTGCTACGAGAAAGCAAGAGATTTCTTTGGGTAGGGTAGGAGCTTGTCCTTTTGTCAATGATCAACATTCTAGACCGTGCACATCATAAAATAAGCAAGTAAAAACCTTTCACTTAAGGTAACTAGGACCACTTTGTAGTGTTCATATTTCCTTATCTAAACTAGGATTGTTAATATTTAAATAGTGATAGGATTTTGATATATGCAAGGTACTACCAAAAATAGACCTCATATTTTGAAAGTGAAGATAGCTTGCTACAAAATCTAAGAAGATCACTAGGTATGGTTGAATTACCAAAAACCCTAGTATATATCTTATAGCAATAGGAAGGGTTGTGTTGAAAAACATAATTACTCACAAGGGTGATGGATGATGATGAAGAATAGATGCATGATTAGCATACAAACGTGGTGTCGTTTGTATTATTATAAACACAACCTATCATAATGCAAGTGCAATGGATGCAAATACCTAATGCAATGTATGTAAATGAATTCATATGCAAAATGTAAATGCAATTACAATTTTTTTTTTTTTTGTATTTTTAATGTTTTCTAATGTTTTTGAATTTTATTACTTTTTTATTTGTTTTTATTTTTGGTGTTTTTCAATTTTTTTTGAATTTTGAATGCTTTTCAAACATTTTTATTTTTGGTGTTTTTCAAATGTTTTTGAATTTTGAATGCTTTTCAAATGTTTTTGAATTTTTAATTTTATGTATGAAACACTTTTAGATGAATAATGTTGAGAGGTTCAGGCTATTGAACATTTTCTAGTAATGTAAGGTGGTAAGTACCAGGTCCTATCTTCTCTGAGATAATAAATGGACCTAACCAATTGGCCGTAAATTTGTCTCATAGATGCGATGATAGGTTTGAGTTTTGTTGGTTATCTTTTAGCACAAGATACCCAAATTTAAATTTTTTCAAGTCAAATTTATTATTATAAGCTCATTTTAGCCAATCTTGGTAAACTCGAAGAAGCTCAAGAGCATTCACACAACGTTCATCAAGAAGTGTCAATTGATCTAGGTTAGCTTGTTGCACAATGTCATCATCAATGAACTCTTTCAATGAGATGTGCAATGCTATAATTTCTAATTCCAAGGGCATGATGGCCTTAGTACCATATACTAGTGAGAACAATGTTGCCCCAGTGGGCATTCGTATACTAGTTCAATAAGCCCATAATGCAAGAGGTAGTTGAATGTGCCAATATTTGTGATTTTCTTGAATAGTTTTCTTTAAGATTACTATCACTATTTTTTTTTAGGCCTATGCTTCCCCATTTACTTATAGATAATATGGAGTTGCAAAACTATGTTGAATATTATACTTGGACTTTAAAGCCCTTATAGTTTTATTTTTGAATAAAGTTCCATTATCGGATATTATCTTGGATGGTATCCCAAAACAACATATTATATTGTGGACTATGAAATTTGTAATACATGATCTTATCATTGTAGTTAAAGGGATTGCCTCCATCCATTGGTGAAATACTCAGTGGACGTTATGATAAATGTATGTCAATCTAAATATAGGGGAGAGATCTTACCAATTAGATACAAACCCCATTGAGCAAATTACCAAGCCGCTTGGATGGGTTGTAAGTCCTAAGGTGGTAGGTGCATAATATTAGCATGGTGCTAACATTTGATGCACTTCCTAACATACATTGTGTAATTATTCTCCATAGTGGGCCAATAGTAACCCATTCGAAGGATGTGCTTGACAAAGGTTATGCTTTTGAAATGGCCACTACATTTACCATCATGAGCTTATGAAATTGCCCAAGCTAATTCTTGGAGATAAAGGCAATGAAGGATAATTCCATTTTAGCTATTATGATACATGATGTATTCTAATAATACATATCTAATTGCTTTTTGTTTAAATTCTCTTTTTTTGTCATGCAATAATCCCTATGGAATTACTCCAAGCTTAAGGAAATCATGTAATTGTGATAACCAATCTTGATAAGAAACAACTTCAACTGATTGGATGATGTATTCACACTATAATTTGACTTACACGAATGCATATTGGGCTACAACCTTATGGATAATAGTGGTACCATTCTCTACAAGACCCTACACGAGCAAATATCCCCAAGGTGTCTTCTTAAAAAAGTCTTTAGCTCTATAGAATCACTTATGGTTTGGTTCTATGTAAATAGTGTGAACTAATTCATAATTTTCTTGAGCCTCACATCGTATTGCATATTGTGATAGCATTTTTACCTGGATGGTAGTGAAGTCAAGAGATGGATTCTAAGGGATTAAAGATTCCAAAGATGCCATAGTGTCTGCAAATCTATTGAATTTTCAAGGAATTGCCTTGATGTCATACCACTCCAGTTGGGCTAGGTAAGTATCCATAAGTTCTTTGTATGCTTTTAATATGGTACACCTACATTGATAACTTTCCTTAACCTAATTTACTATGAGAAGAGAGTCACCTAATATATTCAGCTTCTTGATATTTATGGTAAGCATTGTTTGGAAACCCAAGATTAAGGACTCGTATTCAACATTTTTATTGGTGTAAGGAAAGTTGAGTTTAAATGACAGGGGCATTGGAACACCTTGTGGCATGAAAACACAATACATGCACCACCCCCTTGCTCATATTTTGAACCATCAAAGAAAAACATATCAACTTTTTTATTTGGTTCTTTGGGTTTGGGTGACTCTGAAAATGCAAATATTGAATCATCGAGAAGCTCTATGATGAGAGGTCTGTGATCCTAAAGAGGAGCCTCTACCAGTTGCTCCGCTATAACTTGACATTTAATTGATTTTTGACTAATAAATTCTAGATCGAATTTTATCAATAGCATGATACACTTTACAATATGTGTGTTATGATATGTCTTGCTCATCATGTAATACAAAGGATTTTATTTCTATATTACATATGTCATATGACTCAACATGTAGTGGCACAACTTCTTCATCACAAAGACCACTACTAAGCATATATTTTCTACATATGCATATCATAGCTCGTAACTAACTAAGGTTTGATTGACGTAATATATTACCTGCTCTTTTTTTTGCACATTCTTCTAGGCTAGCAAGTTTGTGGTAGATATATACATCAAAAATGGCATATCTAGTCTAGGTGGAGCTAATAATAGTGACGATGCCAGGTATTGTTTGATCGTAGTGAAGGCTTTTGATAGTCTTCATCCTAGTTAAATGGGACCGCCTTATGTAGTAGTCAATTCATGGGCCGATATTTATTTGATAACTACATAATAAAGCACTTTATGGATGCTACCTTGCCCTATAGGCTTCTTAATTCCTTGATGTTTGTGGGAGGACCTATTTCTAATATATCCTTGATATTCAGTGGGTTAACTTCAATCTCTCACTTAGAAATAATGAATCCCAAGATTTTACCTAAAGTTACACCAAATACGCATTTCTTGGGTTTCAACCTAACATTGTGCTTTATTAGGCAATCAAAGACTTTTCTTAGGACCTCGACATGCTCCTCACGCAACAATGACTTGGCTAGTAAGTCATCGATACAATATTCTAATATTTTATGCATATAGTCATGAAAAATGTATGTCATAGTCTACTGATATGTGGCACCAATATTTTTGAGTCCAAATGGTATAAATTTATAGAAAAATATTTTCTATGGAGTGGTGAAAGTAGTTTTATGCTGGTATTCAAGTTTAATCCAAATCTAGTTGTAACCAAAAAAACCATCCATGAGAGAAAGAATTTTGTGACCTACAGTTGCATCTACAACAACATCAATATTAAGTAACATAAATAAATCCTTGGGTGTTGCCTTATTGAGGTCCCTAAAATTTGTGCATATGTGGATTCTTCCATAAGGTTTTCCTATGGGTACCATGTTTGATATCCATTTTGGATAGTCGATGGAAATTATGAACTCTACATCCAACAAATTTTGTAGTTCATCTTTAACCATCAAGGTGATGGTTGGATGCATCTTCCTAAGTTTTTTCTTGACCATTTTCTTGGTAGGGTCCAATGAAATTTTATGAGTAACCAGTTTCATATCTAGACTCGGTATGTTCTTATAGGTCTAAGAAAAGAGATCAAGTATCTATTTCATTATATGAATAAGGCTAGCGTTCTCATCAAGATATAATCTCTCTCCAAATTTAACCTTATTTGGATTGGTGGGATCTTCGCTGATATCCACTTTGAAGGTTTCCTCTATTGACATATGTGATCCCTCCTCAATCTGTTGAAGCATAAGGATCAAATGGATATCATTTTCTAGGTTTAAATGTTCCACCAAATCATGATTGACCTCAGCATGATAGACATCATGTGTACAACCTAGTGAAAAATGGAATAGTTGCAATATTTCTTCATCAAGAAAGAAATATTCAATCTCTAGGGGTGAATCAATGTGGTCAAAATCAATAGCCTCAGAATTGAGGTGCATATATTTCAAAGGGTTAAATGGATTATGAAGTGGAGAGGTCAAATCGATGGAGACCATGTTGGTGGAATGGAATAAATATCCAGGACCATGTGGATAAACCACACTATCTGTAGTTTGCTTCCCTTGCTCTTGGGTATGCTTTAGGAACAAACATAACAATTGGATCCTCAAGGGGATACAATTAACTTAAATTGGAAGGACTAAAAAAACTATATGATATATCTCTTCTAAGTTCACCGGTCTTCTTTGAATGGGAGGACCTGGGAATATTGTATGATAAATTGGTTCCATGTCTATAGGCTCCCTAAGATTATGCATATGATGAGTCCCCAAATAGGATATCCCTATTTCATCTTCATACTCATCATTATCACTGACATACTCACTCTCATAATCTTCATAATTGTATTCTAGATTTTCCTCCTCTAAAATGGATTATGCTTTAGATATTTCTAAGGATAGACCTAGATGGTAAACCAAATATGGTTCTTTTGTAACCATGGTCATAGGTCAATTACCCCTCCATGAGTGTGAAGGGTGTGGATTATAGGGATTCTAATTGATGTCATCCCCAAGGCTAAGGTTTAATAAATCTAGAGATATAGCTAATAACTCATCCTGACCTCTATTATGATAACCTATACCAAACCTATTAGTCAGAAATTGGTATTACGACTGATACGAAGTTTGATGCCCTTGCTCAAATAGACCTAATCCATAACCATGCCAATGGTAATGATAAAAATAATAAAGGGTGTACTCCAAGTTTTATAGATAATGAAAATTTATAGCAAAAGGTTCATCATCATCTTCTTCCATGGGTGAGAAATATGTAAGTTGATCCAAACCCCCATAGATGAAATTTTTCTAATTGGGTGGCACCCCTAGTGGTACCACCATCTCAATAGGAAAGTCATGAGCTTGAGGTCTACCCATATCCTATGTAGATTCTATGATAAGTGTAAAATTTACATTATGCACCAAGTACTCAGCTAACCTGGGATTAACTAGGTGAATCATCACATGTGGTGCATATGATGTGATTGATGACATAGGTAAGGTAGTTTGAGGTACCTCATCAACTTCATTTTATGAGTTTTTCTCCTCCACTAGATTTGGAATCTTTTCGGTTGCTATGTTGGAGATTACCCTAGGTTCCTTTTCACCCAATGCTGCCTTTAGCTTTTGGTTGTTCTTTAGTATTATCGATGTTGTAGGCTTTTCAAAAGTAGCTATTGTATTAGGGGTTGGTTTTGGTGCTGATGTAGAAGGATCGGTATATATTGCCTTTGAATTACCCACTAAATGTTTTATATGAGACATAGATCTAATATCTAAGTGAGTAGATGGGAGGAGTATCTCAGTAATTCAACCTGATTGACATATTTGAACGACTCTTCATATTAAGGTACCACATGTACTTGTCCCTCATGTACATATTTTATGCATTGGTGCAAAATCAAGGGGATGAAATGCATGTCACTTATCCATGATTTATCTAGGAGAATATTATACTACATAGCACCCTCAAGCACAAGGTAAATCACCAGGATGTTTTTAAACCCAACCTAAATAGGAAGGACTATTGTGCCTATTATCAAGCACATTGTATTATTGAAAGCTCACAGCATAAAGGTTGAAGGTATGATATGCAACTTAGGTAAGCTCAGGTGTCCTAAAGTCTTTGTGGTTATTATGTTGATTGAAAGTCCTTTGTTAATCAAAACTCGCTTGAAATGAGTGTGGTTCACACATGCAATGATGTGTAGCTTTGGGTTCACTATAGCAATGAAAATTGTTTTGATTTTATGATTGTAAAACCAGATCATAGGTTACTGGAACTACTGCACATGCCCCACAAAGTTAGTGAAAGCTTCAAGATCTTGGGGATGAACTTTGATGCCTCTTAATATTTCCTTTAGTGTCTCCCTATACCTAGAATATTGTTGTATGATTTTATATATTAACAATTTTACCAAGGATGTCTATAGAATCTAGATGAGTCTATTCCTAATTGTTACCACTGATCTTATTGGTGGGCTTGGCAATGGGTTCTATGCTGGCCTCTTCTGAGGTACAACTTGAATTTTAATGGGTGCTACAAGAGGATCTAGTTGGTTGGACCTCCTATTTCTAGTGACCACATTCACCATACCGATAAATCCTTGAGTAGGTGGATCAATATGCACTTGGTTGACTTGTCCAACATTATTCCTTGGTAGCTCATTATTCAGCAAGGGATATTTAAAGATTCCCATATTTTTATTGTCCAATTCCAAGGGGTTGTTAATTAGCAGCTCATTTTTGTCGATCATATTTTGCACCAAATGTTTAAAACTGTGACACACTTTGATGTCATGCCTATTTTGTTGATGGTATGAGCAATAATAATCTTCTCTAGAACTTTTGGGTTTAGGACAGTTGGGATCCAATAGATACACTTTGAGGAATAAAAGCACCTTATCCTCACATATTTGGTTGAATATTTATGCCAAAGTCTCATACAATGGCATAAATTGGTGAGGTGGGTGACGTTTCTTAGCTTTGCCCTATTTTTTATTGCACTAATTGTATTGTGCAGGGGGTGGTTGTGCTTGATAATTTTGTGGTTGCTATATTTTGTCCCCCTTTTAAATATTTAACATGACTTGATTCACATGTTTAGGCTTGGCCTAACGATTTTTATTCTTCATGTTCTTATTGATCCATTCTTTTTTTATCCAGAGTTTCAAGTCTCCTTGCAACTTGATATCCTCAATGACTTTGGCTTGTGTCAAGGCCTTTTCAAATGTTTGGTACTACTACAATTGTAACAATAGCGAGATGTGATTTACATAGCTCTTAGTAAACAATCATGTTAACTCTATAGTTGGGATAGAGAAATGTAGTTTGGCCATCAATTTCCTCCATATATTACCATAGTTTGTGATTGTATAATCATCATATTGCTTTAGAGAAGTTAGATCAAATAGATTGGTCTTCTTCTTGATGCCAAATGAGAAGTGTTCAATAAATGTATTCACCAACTGATCAAAGTTGGTGATGCTATACCTCTTCTACTAATTGTACCAGTCCATGGCTGGGCCTAAAAGGATTATTACAAAAGTCCTTAGCAATAAGGTATCGTTGTTTTGAATATGAAAATATAGATTCATGAAACTGGTCACATGTTCCTATGTGTCATCATTACCTTGGAATTTTTCTAGCTTAGGCATCTCAAAATGTTTGAGATATGTCAGGCTAAGGACTGAGGGAAACAGAGGTTGATTATGAATCTTTTTTAGAGTAGGATTTTGATAAGTCATCCCCTATTTCTCAATATCTTTGATTTTCTCAATGAGGACTCTATACGCTTGAGAGGATATAATTTCCTATTCTATAAGTGACCTTTGTGGTGCAATTGGAGGTAAATTTATCTTAGAATGATATGGACGATTGTGATTATCATCCATATCTATAGAGGAGGGCTCAAGATATTGTTGATCTTGTTCATCCCCCTATGATTTCTCGTACTGACTATGTCCATGCTAGTCTAGCATTTGATGCTATTATTACCTTGGATTATGTTGGGATATATGATGAGTGTGATTCTCAACTTTCCTAGGGCATAACTCTAGATGCAATATAGTACATCTAGTGTTATGCTACTCCCTATATTCACTATTAGGAGGTATATTAGCCTGAGCTAACCTATCCTCTCTCTCTCCATGCTCCTTCTAGTTGAGAATGTATTGTTATTACAAGAACTGCTCATATAAACATTGTTTAAGCAACATTTACCATTGAGTTTCCTCTTGTTTGAGCCACTCATGCTCTATGTGCATGTCTTCCAACTAATCTTGGAATATACACTATCTTATTTTAAACCAAGCATACATGTTCAATCTACAAGATCAGCTATGTATGATCTTTGGCTTTACAATTATGTGCAAGAAGCCTTATGAGTATGAGCTCCCACATATTGGTTTGTTACACTCTTGCATTTTTATTAAAGACTACATTGGTGTTGTGTTGATTCCTTTGTTCTATGCTCGCATGCATGAATAGGGCACATGTGCTATGGGAGTATTTTTAACATTACCCATGTGCATAGGTATACCTCTACCTATCCTTACTATGTGTACTCTTAGAGTGAGAGTGAGAAGTAGAGGTCCTACATCCTAATATTCCTAGCACTTGATCTAGTCCATTGAGTTGACTAGTTCTCTAGGGTTTTTTATGAGGCATACCATTGACTCCAATAGTATTGAGATATATTACAAACCTTCTAGGTTCATCATGATTTGGAGTCTTTGTGGTTCTATGATCTGACATAGGCATTTCATATTGCTTTTGATTGGGTGGATATTTTCTATGCCTATCTTGTGATAGCGGGGGTCTTGAACCACCCTTAGTTCTGTCATGCAAGTATCTTGTATTTTATCCTCTGATTGGGATATTTTGATGAAAACCCCCATGAGTTGAGTTATCACCTCTAATGCTAGTTGAACATTGTTCAGCAAAATTATGTGTAGAAGGTTCAAATTTAATGTTCTATGTGTTGGTTGGGGCCTTAGTTTCTACCTCAATTATGGGTCAAGGGGGACGGTCTTGTGTATTAACCATAATTTGTGAATTTATCTCGTATGTTATTTTTTAAGGAAAATAAAGTATACAAAGTGTTTATCTCATTTATATTTTGTTTGTGTATCCTAAAAATGTTTAGTAAATTTTGATTTTTTGAGTATATAGTCTAACTCTTATCATGTTTTTGCAAATATTTATGGTAATATTAGATTTTTAAAGGTTTTTACCTATATACTCACATCAATAAGCCTTGTAATGACATTCAGGTTGTCTATCCCCCAAGATATGGAGATGAAATCGATCAGGCAAGGAGCATAGGTACTACCAATTCTCACCCAACATACAGTGGTGAGATATACACCCATTCAAAGAGGAATGTGTGTTATTTTCCATGGATAGGATAGTTCTTGAATTAGCCTTGTCCATGGATGGGTCCCAATAATACAATGTCAAATGATCCAACCGATTAGTAATAACTTCCACTATTGGTCTCGGTAAATGGGTTGGATGTGAATGCCCAACACTGTTGATGTTTAATTTGAATCATGGTGTGTGTGTGTGTTTTTAATTTTGCATTAATGAAAGATGTATAAAGAATCATTCATGATTATTTTCTCTATATGCCTAGAAAATAATGTTTAATATTCAAAGAAATACAAAACTAAATTATCTTGAATTTCAAAGTATGCAATGCAAAACTATCATAAAATTAGCCTTTAATCAGGCCTTAAGCAAGTAAAATATGACACACATTCTACATAGTGGCCACTTATCTGTGTAGTAGGCAACATTGTCAGTTGCTAAACAAAAAAGCAATAAAAAATTCTAGTCATTGGAGACTAGAGAAACCAACAAAATTGGCTATTGTTCCTAGAAGTGGCCAGCAACAACATAGTATTTTCATAATTTCTCTTATAATTTTACTATGTGATATAATTAAAGCCTAAATCATAGATAAAATGTAGATAACTTGAAATATGCAAAGGATACTACCTACCTAGAAATCCTCATCTTATGTAGAAACATGTTGCTTACTGTTATGCCATATTTTTTTCTAGTCATTGTTGCTCAGGGTGGCTAGGATGATAGCCACTATATTCAACTATGGCTGAGACTGTTAGCCATTTCTAATCAGAGTGGTTGGTACCTAGATAGAGAAAAATATAGCAAACCAATAAATGTAGCAAAAAATATAAGTTTTTGCCATGATTGCCATTGTAAACAGTAAAAATCATGCATCTAACTATCTATAGACGTAATCAAATTGAAATCAAAATATAATGTAACTATTGCAAGATAAAGAAATTATTTGTAAATGGAATGCTCTTTGTTAATAACAATGAGTCAAGGTTACATTATTTCCCTCTTAAGTAATCCCTCAATTTGATACAATTCATTATAAATTTGTAACTCTTCCAAAAGGGAGAGATGCATTGCAAACAAATTTCACTCTTCCCACTAATTTATTTATAAGAGGGCTTATGAGCTGCCTCCTCTTTTGGATGTCAAGAAATGTGATCTTGATGCTTTGAATCTTGAATAAATTTGTCACCTACATGCAAGGAAACAACAAAGCACATTAGTAGCACATGAAACCTCTCATGATGAGGTTGATTTTCAAGCAAATGTATGAAATATAGAAAATATGTATAGAATGCATGAGCATATATAAAGGTGTGTAAAGTTTACCTAAAATATTGACACCAAAACATGAAGAAAAGCTTACAACATATAAAGAAACCTAGAAATACATGTAATCTTTCATATTAAGCATAAAATAACCTAATATATAAAAGCATATAAAGGTAAGCATGAAGTGCATAAATGTAAGCAAATATGCCTATTAAAATACAAATGAACCATGAAAATGCATGAAATATGATTAATCTATGCTGAATTAATCTAAATTCCTACTAATAAATGTAAAACTATGGCTAAATTAGAGAAAAAAGCATTTCAAACCCTAGGCACTAATGCTCATAGCAACTGGCTCTGTTAGTAACTATTGACAACCACAACTAAGCTTATGGGCCACTGTTGACAACAATGGCCATGGGGAAAATATCTTGCTATTAAAATCAGGTCTGTAGAGGCTCAATTTCTCCATGTAATTGATGATCAAAGGTCATCAATGTGTCTAGACACATATTTATGGGTGAATTATTGTTATTCATAATATATTGGTGTGAAATAACAAGCTTACTCCTCAAGCTATTTCAAAATCCATTGCTTCAAATGCAGGTATCATTCTCCAATTAGACAACATCTTGGCACTCCTAAAGGGTTGCAAGTGGCTCTCTAATTTGGTAGGGCTTCATTACATTCAAATTGTCTCTCTATTTTTACCTCTTTGTGGGGTCTATAAATAGAATCTCCAAATCCCAATATTAAATTCTCAAGGAAGCCAAGATCAAGAATTAGTTGGCCTGAGAAGTTCGAAGGAATCCTCTAGAAGCTTCCCTGCCCAATATCGCTCCAGAACCATTGTAATTTAAGTTTTTGAAACTGATTTTTCTTGGCTCAAGAAGGCCAATTTTATTACAATGCTATCCAATCTTGCTCAGTGTGGCTAGGACCCTAGTCACTATTTTCATCAATGTTTGAGATCTTAGCTATTGATGTCATCATCAACTAAGGATTAATAGGCTTAGATTGCCTAAAGTGAGTGGTTAGAACCACTGCTTGGTCTTGGAAATGTCCAAGCTCATTGACATGGTCTAAAAAGGTTACCATATGAGTAGTCTCCTAAACATGATGTGTTTTAGGTGTCTACATATAGATTATCATAGAGTGAAATCAATGGTTTGATCATTGTCCAAATACCATCTACTTCCATTAACAATAGTAAACCTTGACTTTAGCAATCCTTGCCAAAATGTATAACCCGAGGATGGAATATAATCCCTAAAAAAATCACCATCATCCTATAAATATTTAACTAACATAATTTGGACCCAACCAACAATATCCTTACTAACTAATTTTCATGCTTGTTTTTGCCATGAGTGTTAGCTTTTGAAGCTATAAATTTAAAGGAAATGCAACCACAAGTAATGGATAACTAATTTGCATGAAAATAAGAGTAGAAAATTATAAAAATACTCAATAAATAGCCATTAATGAAATATCACATAAATATACAATGTTATGCAATGAATTTCTGTAATCCTCCATACTGCAAAAATGCTCTACATTGTATCTACTACTACTCTATGGTATGCACTCCAAAAATATATCTTCTCTTCTACTCTAAGAAGGCCTATTTATAGTGATACATGATTCTTGGTCTTCCATATTCTTATGAAACCTTACTATTGTATTATTAGGACTCATTTATATGTGTACTAATGCACATTTACATCATTGCACATTCTAATAATATTTGTGCATTTATTACATTGCTTTAAACAAATACTTAAATCCTAATCCAAGATAAAATCCTAATTTAAACATGTATCCATGATGGTACTATAGCAAGAAGAAAATAATGTAATATATTCCAACACCCCTTGTATTACATTATTTGGATATTGAAGACTTCAGTATTCAAAATGGATCTTTGTTTTGGTTCTATATTTAGTTTACTTTGCACTGTATGCCTCATTTATCATGTTCCTCTTTTTTATCTTCAATATCCAGGTTGTATTTGTCTCTTATATGTTATTAAACTTGGTTTGGTCCTTTATATTAATTATTAGAGTCTTCCTTCATACTTTCATGAGTTGTTAAACTATCATCAGATTCCTGCAAAGATAGTTTATCTTTATCTTTGTCCTTCTCATCATAATTCTTCTGTAATACTGAATATTTTGTACAACCACTTAAAGCATCATGATAAGATCTTGAGTTAGAAGAACTTGATGTATCAATACTGCATGAGGATTGAAATATCTTCTCCAAGAGAGATTCATCTATTTTTTATTTCTCTTTAAGTAATTCAATTAATTCTTTTTGCTTTTCATTCTCTTCTTTGTAGTATTGGAATGTAAGTAAAGCCATATATAAAATGCTCCCAATGTCTAGAGAAAATGTAATATCATAATTTCTATTATCAATTGCTTCTATTATTATACCATGTAGATAATATTCCAAAGTTCTAAATTTTTCTTCTAAGGCTTCACTATAGATTACTCTTGAAGTAAGATCTAAGTTTCTAGTCTTTGTAAGTAGATTCTTGATTCCAATTTTTATAATACTTACCATTTCCTTTCTGATGAAATTTTCCATGTTGTTATTATTTGTATTTTTTTATGTAGACATATTTCTTCCTCTTTAGTTTTAATAGACTAATGTCACTTGTAAACCTTATATCTCCCTATTTTGATTTGTAAATTTTAAGCTGAATTTGAGTATATGATCAAATTCTAACTTTCAATTCTTGTAGTATAAGATCAATAAATAGAATTTATTTTTTGCTCATTAGTATTGAAAATAATTTTAATAGAACCTTTGAGGTAGTCTACCTTATGACTCCCTAGTTTTGGGTATGTGATCAAGTACTATCTTTTAAATTTTAAGTAGTATTCCTTTTGACTCCCTAGTAATTGATACTATTTTCCAATTTTAGAGTTTTGTAGAATACTTTATCTCTCTCAAATATTTGAATATAGCTTTTATAGAAGTCTTAGCTTTATAGTATTTAATTTTATTTGAATCCCTTTTTATCTCCCTAGTGTTTAGATGACAAATTTTAATATAATGTTTAACTCCTATCACCAAGGTTATGCATAGTGGCTATTTTCGTAAAATTGGCTAAAATTAGGATTTTCAAAATTTAGAATTGGCTAATATTTGGGACCCTTTACCAGGATCAATTAGCCAAAAAAAATTGGATGAAAATTATTTTGGGGGTTGATTCGCCCCAATTTTATAATCATTTGACCATTTAAAGTTTAAATTTCCAACATTACCCCTAATAATAGTGAACCTTCTACATGTGTTTGGACACTATTCACCTGGATTTTGAAACCGATTCACCAAATTTTTATAAATACATTTTGGGTCTGACCCCTTATGCATAACCTTGCCTATCACCTTAATTCAATATTTTATTTCTCCTTGTAGAAATATTTAAGATGTAGTTTCAATGAATAAAACTCTCAATATATTTAAGGTATTCAAGTTGGATTCTCTATGTCCTTTCAATTTGAATATGAGACTAATAAAATTTATCTTCCAAATTTTAAGAAATTCTAGAGTTTACATCTCCCTTATCTATAATTTTAATTTGATGTAGGATTCCTTATATCTCCCTTAGTTTATAAATTTAGAAAAACTATGTATTTGTAAATTAAACTTCACTTCAATTTGTAAGGAACCTTATGTCTCCTTGTTTAATGATTTGCAAATATTTAATGTAATATGGATAATAGTTTCAATGCTTCTATTTACTATTACCTTCTAAGGCATTCAATATACTTTCTAGGGTTTCTTTTAACACCTTATAACTCCTACTATTTAAATATCCCTAGAGTATTAAAAACTCAATTAATGCAACCTTTAATATGTATACCATATTACTCATTAATGTTTTGCAAAGACAATGAAGATCAATATTACCTTTAAGACATAAAATATTTGTGTGCGCTATCATTGTATTATGCACTCAACCAAACCTGTAATCAACTCAATATATGTGTATTAATGGCTTTTGACTACAATAACTCCTCACTGTGCTTTGGTATTTGACTCATAATTCCTCTACACAATACCTTTTCACACTCATCACTCGAATTAGATTCCCATGTGCCTTATAATGAGTTCACTATATAAACATCCTTTGGATGTGCTTCTCCTTATTTATTCTAACTGACATGCAAGGTGGCTAATGCCAAGTGGTGCTAAGATTCTTCAACTCCTTGGTAACATATTCTATAGTGCCTTTCACTTCTCCAATGCCTGTGCCAAGTGGAACCAAGGTATTCATTTATTTATTCAACATCATATGAGGTATTATTAATGCCTAATTTATCTTGTGAGAGCATTATATTACTCAACTGAATCCTCTTCACTATTGATGATGACATCCTCTTTAATGGTGTGTAACATCGTCTCCATGTGGTGAGTACTTTTCAAACACTTGGCCTTATCTTTGCATGACCTAATATTCTTAGCATTTTCCTTTGAAGCTACTCAACATCTCATTACACTTCTTTGTAACTCCTTAACACTCATAAATATATTCGTCTCCTTCTATGGTAGAGGATTCAACTAGTTTGGTGGTAATATTTCCAACTTATTGATGCCATTATAGGATGCAAGTGTCCCTTGTCTTCCAACATTTCTTTCAGGTGTCAACTAAGTATGTGCTTTGGCCTATAGGGTGGATTTTGGTAGTGAATAACTCTCCTTCATGATTAGTGTAATATTTTTTGGATTAGCTTTGCAACTTGTAACAATCCTCAATGTTGTTACATGGGCCAAATGGGAACACTTGCCTAGGTGAAATTTGATGTTGTTACATGGGTAGAATGAAGATAATGTGTTAGTGCCCAATGATGCTTTCTCTAATGTATTGTTACCTTCTAACTATGTTGCTTGGAGTAACCTTCACTATACCTCTTTATCTTACCTTCACCAAAGGCTAGATGTACTTTACTTTGCCTTCACCAAAGGCTTTTGAATACTTCAATCTTGCTATTGAGTTCTTCTACTTTTAGATTAATAGTTAGATGTATACGTATCTCGATAAGTCTAAAAAAATCTTTTACTTTTCTATTTTTATATGATTTCTTCTCCAAGCAATATCCGATTTGCTTTATTTTAAATGTGCAGGTTGATGATGTCCAAGATGTCTCCTTTTCACCTTGGATATACTAAACCTTAGAGATCTATTTAATTCTCTAATATGGTGCTCTTGAAACCTTAAGATGCATTGATTTAAATGCTTTCCCCTATACTTTAAACTGACTTCCTTGCCTTCTTGAAATGGTGGATTTTCCTTTCTTTGCAAGTTGTGATAATGTAGGATTCAATATTTCCTTCTAACCTTTGGCAACTCTCTCCTTGCTTGGTTACTTTTAAATGATGATTCCAAGCTCTTTGAACCATGTAAATAGAGTGCCCTTTTTGGATGATAATACTATGCACTCTTGTATATGCAATATAACCTTTAGAATGAAGTCTTATTTCCTTTCAATAGGTAATAGAATGTTGATATTTTTATTTCTCTTGAAATATATCTAACTTCTATTCTTTATGTGCAGGTTTGAACCTTGTAGAAATTAACTTCTGCACTACTTTGAAGACTTTAAATTTGAAATATTTTCATGCAACTTTAAACTCTAATCTGGTGCTTAATAAACTTAATAATAAACAAAAATATAAGTGTTCAATTAATGAACCTTTTGCACCTTAGTTGCATACCTTTTAAACCTTGGTTTGTAGATGGATTTCTTGGTGATTTGGATCACCTAAATGCTACCCTGTAAATGATAAATTTGCAGCTCTTCTTGGCTGTCCAAAATAGCTCTTTAACTCACCTATTTGCAGCCTTGAAACTTCTTTAACTTGCTGCCTAAAAATATAGTTTGGTGGCTTCAACTCCCTTTCAAGATACACCCTAAAAATCTTAAACTTAGAAGCTATTAATTCTGCCTAAAATATTGCTTTCTTGATATCCTCAAATCTGAAAATTTCAGATTGCAAAGTAGTCAAATTCTCCTCTGACATGTTGCTTTTGAATCTCACAAATTTTATAGGAAACTCCTTCAAATCACAGCTGAGATTTTCCTTCAAGAAAATTTTAATTTTATGATGTAAAAATAGCAAACCTCCTTCTGCAAGTAAGCCTTCAAATCCTCCAAAGGCAATATTTAAACCTCTTAGGTTTGGTGGTTTCTTCTAGATCCTTTATCCTTCAACCTCCTTGTCAAATTTTGACTTCAACCTTGGCCTATCTAGTGGCCTTCTTCTCAAGAATCTGAATGTATTTTTTTTTGTGGAAAACATCCTAGAAGGTATGCCACTTTCGGGTAAGACCCAAGGAGGTAGGTCTTCACTATTATTCTCAAAAATTTTGTGAAATTATTGCCAAATCCTTCTTCCTTGGGATTATTTTCGAATGGTTATAATTTTCCCAAATTATTCACTATAATGAACTCCTTATTAGCAATATTTTCCAATTAGTTCTCTAAAATATCCTCTAATAATCTTCTCCAAATATCCTTCAATGAGTCTTTCTAGCCTTATACTTCTATCTCCTTCCAAGTAGCTTGAGGTATTCTCCTAGGGCCTTCAAATCCTACAACTTCTTAAGTCTTCAATGAGACTTTTTCTTAATCTCTCCAATATTCCAACTATGGAAGTTCTGCAATGAGATCTCTTCTTGGATCTCTAAAATATGCTACTTCTAAAATCTACAATAGGACCTTTGCTAGTCCTTTTCTATCTTCAATATTCCAAATATGGAATTTCTTCAATGAGACCTCCTTTGGGTCTTCTTATTCAATCTAAAGTCTTCAATATTCAATGGAGATCTCCAATATCCAATATTCTTCAAGATTCTTCTCCTTGAGTCTCTTCTTCCTTCAATGGAGTCTTCTTTTTAGAACCTCCTCCTTGATTTATAGCCTTAAATATGGCTTCCTTGTCTTCTAGATCTATTCTCAATCTCCAACTTGGATTCTTCAATATAAAAATATGACAATAGGATATTTTACATTAGGCCTCCAAATATTCAATCTCCAACTTGTTGCTTTAGGTACTGGATTGATTCCAAATAATATATTATTTCTAGATCTTGTAGGAAGTTTCCCAAATTTCTTTGAATCTCCTTTTTTCTACAACAAAGTATTAGGAAATAATACTAGAAATTTCTTTGAATCTATAGAAAATAATATTCACTAGTTGATTTATCAATCTAGTGGAATCAATGTTGAGTCCTTGTCTTCAAAAGTGTTTTCACAACTTTGTGGAAAGGCTCTAGCCAAATGTAGTCTCAAATTTTTTAAAAATAAGATTTGCTATCTACTCTCAATCTCTCTTGTGGCTCTCTCTATTTCCTATCGATATACCTAGTTATCTAATACCACTATTATATTTTAAAGCTATAAACTTAAAGGAAATGCAACCAAAAAAATGAAAAAAGTATGCAATGTTATATCTATGATAATGGCTAATTAATATGCATGAAAATAGGAGTAGAAAATTTTAAAAATAATCAAGAAATAGCCATTAATGAAATATTATGAAAATGTACAATTCTATGCAATAGAGGTCTCTAATCCTCCATATTGCAAAAATTCTCACATTGTACTCTACCATATGCACTCCAAAAAACCTCTCTTCTATTCTACTCTAGGAAGACCTATTTATAATGAGACATGATTCTTGTCCTTCCATATTCCTATGGCACCTCACTATTCTATTCTTAGGACTCATGTATATATGGACTCCATGCACATTTACATCATTGCACATTTTAATAAAATTTATAAATTTTTTACATTTCTCTAAGCAAATACTTAAATCCTAATCTAAACATGTACCCATGATGGTACTTTAGCAAGCATCAAATAATGTAATACATTCCAACAATGAGGGCCTTGTTCATTAAATGGATCTTCTTGATGCCCAACCCACCTTGAACCTTACTACTATAGGCATGTTCCTAGGACACCAGGTGGATTCATTTTCTATCATCAACCCCTGACCACAAAAAATATTTTTGGATGCACTCGATATTGCAAAATATTTTCTTTGGAATAAGTAAAATGCACATAAAGTACACTAAAATACTTTGTAAGGAGACTTTTACAAGAAGAGCCTTACTTGCATAGATTAAAGAGTTTCTTACTAAATATATCAATTATAAGATCCCAAAAGCTCTCTTTGAATCTACCTTTAAACAAAGGTAGCCCAAGATACACAAAATAGAGGCTTGCAATCTCAAACCCTAAGATATTTGTGATTCTTCTCTATCTAGTCATCAAGGTATTGAAGAAGAAAATCTTACTTTTCAAAAAGTTAAAATTTTGACCTGCTAATTTCTTAAACAATACCAAAATATTATTCACTACTTTGGCCTTAAGGATCAAGGAAACAAAGGAAATGAGAGTTTCATCTACAAAATAGTGATGCAAATCAAATTTAGATAAAGAGCAAGTTTAATACCCTTCACCTTAGATGATACCTTAATGGATCTTCCCAATACCTCTACCAAAAGTATGAAAAGATATGGATAGATAGGATCCCCCTACCATATACCTCTAAAGTTACTAAAATAACCCTCTAGGGAGCCATTGATGATGACTAAAAATTTTACAAAAATAAGCATGTATTAAGAACATTTATCCAATTTGGGAAAAACCCAAATCTAGACAACACTTTCAACAAAAAAATACTATGAAACCCTATCATATGCTTTGTTCATATCCAGATTTAAGAATAAAATTATTCTTCCACTTTCATCCATACAATGCACTTATTTATTAACATCAATGACACCATCCAAAATTTGTCTCCCAAGATCAAAACCAGACTAGAATTCATCAATTAGAATAGGCATAAGTAGTTTTAACCTATTAGCCAACACTTTTGTTAAGATTTTATAAAAAGTATTGCATAAACTAATGGGCCTAAAATATTTGAAGCCTTTCACCTCAACAAACTCTAGAATTAGAGTAAAAAAAGTGGAATTTACCCCATAGGAAATAAATTTCATCCTCTAAATCTCTTTTAATGCCTCTACTACTTCATTACCCAAAATGTGCTAATACTTCTAAAAACAAAATTGTCAGGTCCAATGGCCTTCAACACCTCCATAGAAAAAATTGTAGTTCTAATATTTTCATTATTAAATGGAGTAGTTAGTGAATATTTCATGTCTAGAGTCACAAAATATGGAATATTCCTAAGAAGGTTACCCTCTACCTCTTTGTCCCCATCATATTTATCCCCAAGGAGATATTTGAAAACTAAGATTGCTTCTGCTATAATTTCCTATACCTTAGACACTTTGGACCCATCCTCCTTTGTGATTTCCTTGATTCTATTAATATCTCTATTCCTCAAAGTGGACACATGAAAGAATTTTGTATTTCTATCACCCTCATTAAGCCAACACAATCCTAATTTATGTTTCAATATTATTTCCTTATGTGCTAACATATTAAGAAGATCTACCAATATCCATTTTTCTTTGATTTAGGTATCTTAAAAAATGGTCCCTTCTTCCACCTCTAATTTGAATAGATTTATTTTATATTTTAGTGGCTCTTTCATTATAGTAACATTACTAGAAATGAATTTGTTCCATTCCTTGAGCTTGGAATTGATGACTTTTAGTTTAAACACCACTTGTGAAGCTTTAGGACCCAAAACTACAACATTCCACCACTCCTTCACTCTATGTTCAAGGTTTGGATGATCAGACCACATAGCCTTGAACCTAAAAGTCTTAGGAAAGAAATCCATATGCTATTGTGAATCAAAACACAAAGGGCTATGATCTACACCTATTCTAGGGAGGGAACAAAGAGTAGCATCCCCAAATAAAGAAAGAAACTCCCTATAAAGAATTTTTTTTCCATATTGATCTAAATGAGTTGAGAAACTATTCTTCTATTGCTCCAGGTGTATTTAGAATCCTTCAAGTCCATATACAATAGTTCAATTTTAAAAATGAATTCTTGGAACTCTTGCATTCCTTTAGACCAGTTTAGATTTCTCCCTTTCTTATCAACAAAAAATAATATGGAATTAAAACCCATAGCCAAGACCTAGGCTTTAGACCTAAAAAAATCTTTCATAGTTCTTAGATATGACCAGAAAAGACTTCTACTAGCTATAAAATTAGGAGCATACATATTTGAAATTATCCATTTTTGTCCAAAGGTCTTGCAAAAAACAAAATGTTTATAACTCTATTAGAAGAGATGACAAAACCATCAAGCTTATTAAAATTCTAGAAAAAAGTACACCCATGGAAGCACCCTAGGCTAGCCTAGCTACAAAACTTACCTCCTTGAAAAAAAAAAATCTTATTAAATCTATTTGACCCTCTTTAATCTTTATCTCTTAGATGGAAATAATATCCAAACAAGACTCCCAAAGGAAAGCAATATCTGAAACAAACTCTTTCTTCTTGAGAGATTTGTTGGAAGATCTCCCAACCTTCTTCTCAACTCTAAAATTGATTGATAATTTCCTCTAGCTATGAATTTTGGGATCCACATATCTCTTAACTAGATTAAGTTTTGGGGAATCCTTCGACAACTTAGAGGGATGAGAAACCATCTAAACAATAGATTCATCCTTACCCAAACAACCAAAATAATTATGGAGGAGATCATTGGACACCAAGACTTTAGTAATAAGGTTCAAAGGGCTTACCTTAGAAATAAGAGCTAAATAAATTATATTTGGTTGGGTTAGGGGCACCAAGTCCTCATAAAACACCCCATCGATACTTTCTAAACTATGTCATTTGCCAATTTCTACCCAAGACTATTCCTAGAGATCATGTCTCCCATTTGGTGGGACTCCTCTACCTTTGTTTGGAGCTCTAGGGGAATTTGGGGACTGCTAGGGTTAGTGGGTTTGGCCCACATATTTTATTCCTTAATTTTCCATGAATCATAGGTTTCTTGGAGGATTTTTAGATCCATTTTTTAGGGTTCTTCACCTCCCTTGCATTAGGTTTTAGTCTTGATCCTCATTGAGAATAATGATCTGGAGAATGGCCTTGCATTTTACATCCTAAATAGATACTAGGTATTTTTTCATATACAATAGTCTTATTCAAGGATCCCAGAGGGGTTTCTAATTCAATAAAATAGGGGAGCTCATATTTTGGGTCTTTCATCATGCACATTTTGGCCATGACCATCCTCATTTTCACTTTCATGGCCAGATCAATCAAAATAATATCCCCTATTACCTTGGCCATACCCCTAAGAATATCCTCATGCCATAGGTGGAAGGGTAGACCCAAGAGATTAACCCAAAGGGGAACCAAGTTAATATTTTAGGTATTCAGATCAAAATCGATCCCCCATTTTTTAAGAAACAATCCTCTTTTGCCAAAGAACTAGGGGCCTCCACCTCTAATTTGCTTTGAATCCTATTCATAATTTAGTTTAATAATAAATAAATTTTTAGGCACCATAACTATTTCTAGTGATTTCAATGGCTTATATTTAGTTATTTACCATTTCTATATGGAATCCAGATCTAGTCAACCCCTTGAAACTTTCCCACCAAGTTCTAGGTGCCTTCATTCAACATAATATTCAACAAATCCATTGGAACCCTAATCTTGTTTTAGACCAGGAAGAGATAAAAAATATACTTGATCTATATATTTTACTACCTTTCTCCATAAAAGCAAACAAATTTCTTGGGTAAAAAGTTTTAAGAAGTGCTTGATACCCCAAGATATAGGCCCCACCCTCATAGGTGATAATAGTAAATCCATTATTAGCTACATGACCCATATGCTCCTCTTGACATGCCACCTCAATGAATATATACCCATGCCTTCTATAAATACCACCCAAGGTATTGTTCCCCAAAAACAAGTTGTTGAAGCAACCACCCCCACAACCAATAAACCACCAGCACCAAAGACATCTTGGGGTCTATCAAACCCCTCCACTCTACTAGCTTGCTCACCCCAAAAAACCACCTTCCCAAAATTTTCCAAATAAAAAGCTTAATCCATAGACTCGTAGTAAGCATCCAATTCCATTCCATAGAAACCCGAAGTTGCACCCCATAAGAACTTAAAATTATTATTATTATTATTATTATTATTATTTCAAAGCCACTACTTATATCCTACTCCTCTTGTGGAACCTCCACTCCATGCACCTTTGAAACTAAGATTTTTTTAGTTTTAAAATAATTATTTTCAAAATATTATTTATAAATTTTGCAAATCTTATGAAACCTCCACTCCATGCACCTCTAATGTTGCTTTTCAAATCCTGCTCCTCCTGTGGAACCTCCACTCCATGCATATCTAACACCAATATTTTTAATTTTTTTAAATAAATATTTAAAAAATATTATTTATATATCCTGCTCCTCCTATGGAACCTCCACTTTATGCACCTCTAATGTTGTTGCTTAGATCCCACTTCTCCTATGGAACCTCCACTCCATTCACCTCTCACACCACTACTCAGATATTGCTCCTCCCTTGGAACCTCCACTCTTGTCATGAAATGAAAAATTTCAATCATAATCATAAGTAATTAATTATTCCAAATCCCATTTAATTTAATCATTTTAGATTTGAAAAATTTATAAAATGCAACCTTTACTTATATAACACACGTTTATTTCTCCTTTGTTATAATAAGGTCTCATTTCCCTATTTTTGTCTTTAATTACTCTACCAAAAAAAAAGTGATGTTTAAATTCACTTGACACCTACGTAAATATCAAATCCCTTCCATTTTAAAAAATAAACCTAACTCATGTGTGAGGGCATCATGAGTAGTATTTCTTCCAAGCACATTCTATGCAAAGGTAAATAAATCAAATAGTAAAGCTTTTAGCTCTTACTCTAGGCACACAGGTTGAATGTCCACATAACACTTCGTTAAGGCATTAGGGAATAAGAGGCCCATATAAATATTATTAATTTTTATTTTATTTAAGGTAAGGTTTATTTGATCAAGGAATACATAGGAAAATATTAGAACATTGTGTAAACAAAACAAGCTAGCGTATTCATCAAGTTTTTCTAGGGTTTACTCGACAAAAACACACCATTTTCAACCAGGCATTTTTTCCAAATAAAGAATTCATTCCAAATAAAAAATATAAAATGAATACCCTCTTAACCAAATAATTGATTCCAAACAACAAGGTAATACCACAAATGCTTATAAAAAATAAAGTTGGATGACACAAAACCTCTTGATGTTGCTCATCGTAGTGTCTCCAAATTCTCTATCTTCTATCCTCAAAATGAGTCGCCCTTCTTTACAATTGGGTTATTAAGGTCCAAGGATATGGTCCATCCATTTTCACAAAATGAACTTTTCAACCACCTAAAAGCATCTGAATTTCATTTTAATTTTAATCAATGCAAAGTATTTTCATAATTGCCATTGTCTTTAATGATTTTGATTTTATAATGTTTATAAAGTATATATGTAAATATTAATAAGTCCACCTTATTAATATATATATATATAAGTCCACATTAGAAAATATTAATTATCAAATATAATTATCAATATTAATAAGTTTGCCTTATTAATATGTAACTCAACATTAGAAATATTAATTACAAATATTAATATAGCATTAAAATCTAATGTTCAAGGAAATATGCCTTAATTATTAATAAGTCCATATTATTAATATATTATTAGAAATCATGATATACTTTTAATAGATTTCCATCAATGGCATTTTTATCACACGAAGCAAAAAACTACAAGTACAAGGAAGGTAAACACAAAAACCAAAACAATATGGAGTAATACACCACCATTTCTTACTGTTCCTGGTCCACCAAGCATCATAATCAGGTGTCCTCCCAACATATTCTACCCTTGTGTCTCCTAGGGCATCCTCCTCATTTTTCAAAGTCATGAGCTAAGATCACATAGGCTATGTCTTCACCTTAAGGTGGTGGTATAGGATTGGATCCTCTAGGATGTCATGTTGGAACCCAAATTATCTAGTTACTTGGTAGAAATAAAAGAACTCCCATATCTCGAGCTTACACTCAATGATCCAAAAGTCATGCCTAGTCTATGCTAGGTATCCCGTGGCCTCCTTCCATGCTAGGAAATCTAAGTAGGACCATCATATGATTTGACTAGCTTGTAGCCCTATTAGTCTATCTATGTAGTGCTGCAAATCCCTGATGTGAGACCTACTTTGGTATGTCTTTGACTTCCATGGAAAATAGGCACCATAGCACTATGTCACTCCCACTAATGTTGTGATACCCAGGGGCAATCCTCTAGTTTTATTGATCTTGATATGTTCCCATGCACAGATCTATAATAGTAGGTTGCAACATATGCCCACTCATTCCCACTACATAATGTGGTATAGCTCATCACATAGCTAGGATAGGAGTGCACTTCCCCACACCATGATGATCAGCTTATATGTGGTGCTCCCTAATATATCCTATGCCATTTCCAAGAGGTTCCAAGGGAACGTCACTCCTAAAATATCCAAAAATAGCACATTATAGATAATGTGCATCAAGACAACCTAACACAATGAGAAGACATCCTCCCTGTACTAGTAGGCCACTGGAACCCCACCATGTTCTATGTCCCCTAATACCTCAAGGTACCTATCACTAAAAATCCTTTGGAACACTACAATATTTGTTGTGGTAGCCTAAGAGGTGATAGTGTGTTCATCTATAGGGATATTGAAAATACGATAGACATCCTTCGGTGTCACCATCATCTCACTAGTCGAGATATGAAAAGTGTTAGTCCTCATATCCTAGTGATGGGCTAGTATTATAACGTATGCCTAATCTGACCCGATGGTCAGTAGTATTAGAACATATCCAAGGCCTAATGCCCTAAACCAATCCAGTTCCACAAGGATCAACTCGAGAAATAATTCATGAAGTACTTTAGGCTCCCGTGCCCATGCAGTCAAGGTCTAAGGGAAAGAAAACAAGATGCATAATCACCCTCAACTTAAAACATTCAAAAACATCAAAAAAATCCACTTCAAAAATTAAAAATAAAAATAAAAAAAATCAACTTCCAAAATTTAAAAAAAAAATCAAAAAAATCAAAAAATCAACTTCCAAAAAAAAAAAATCAACTTTAAAAACCAAAAAAATAAAAAAATGGGCTAAAGTTTTTAGCTGCTCAAGGCAATAGAAGCCATCATCACAATAGTTGTTGTCAATAGTGGCTAGCACCAATGGTTAAATTTTTGACCGTTGGTGTTTCAACCTAGCTACTACTAGCTACTGTGACCTCCAATTGGCAAATTGGGAGCTACTGCTGCCAACAACGACTATGATAGACTCCTTGCGAGGTCATTTCCCATCCCAAAAATGCTCCAAAAATTAAAATCCCTCCCCCTAAGATACCCTAAAGCTAAAACCTACCTAGAGGTGAGGTTCATTAACAAAAATTTAATGAATTTCATTTAACACCATTAATTAGTGAGGTTCTATTTAAATTCTCAAATAATGAATGAGAGATGGAGATTCTACCTTAGGAGCTTTGGCTCCACCACTAGTATATACCTTCATTTGATATGCCATGGTGGTAAATGGTAAATTTGGTAGCATTCTATATAAGTTACTCTCTCTATCACCTAAGATCTCTCACTTTCACTATCTACCAACTAGAAATAATGAACAATAAAAACCCTAAATTTGCTTTTATTTTCCATTTAACCCTTAGCTACTAATGGCAAAAGCAACTACATATTAGGGTAACCCTAACCACTGCTATCAACATCAGCTAAGAAAATTACAAAAATCAACTACGACTAGCAACAAGCAATAAATGCACTCATTTTCTCATCGTGAGGAGCATCAAAATGGATAATAATAATTATCTACCGATCCAAAATTCTAAAAAAATTCAAAAATAACAAAAAAAATCAAATAAAATCAAACTTTCAAGTATGCATCATACCCAATTATTTATTATCCACACTTGGTGGTTGTAGTGACTTGTGATTCATGCAATATGGAAAGATGATTAATTTACCATAAGGCTATTTGAACCGAATTATTCGTTATAGACTTGAAATGTTTCCACTTCAATCTTGAAGAAGGTCATGGTGGTCAGAATACCCCACAATAATGAGGTATTCATTTCATTTTTACTATGAAGTTCATCAAATCATCAAACATAGTGATTCAGCACAAGCTTGATTCCCTAAGAAAGCCATGGAGGTCAAACTACTTCGCAATATAGATATGTAAAATTACTATTAATGATTTAAATCATAGTTGTAATAGGACCTACCTACTAACAAAATGCAAAAGTCTTGAATCATCCAAATTATTCATCATGGTCAAGCGACTTGTTGCTTTCATCACTTGTCCTTTTTCTCATCGACTCATCACTTGAGGGGGTAGTCATAATATCAAATTCATAATGAAAATCAGCAATGGATAACTCGATTGTGTAAATTATGATCATCTTATGAATCATTACCAACAACTATCATAAACTTTTCCATTTGTAGGGGCAAAAAGCAAACATAGCAAATTAAAATTTTGGCATTTTGTTCTTCGGTCATTGTCATTCGAACAATCCATTATGATTTCTTGCAGATCATGTCCAAAGTTTTACTCAAGTTAAGCCTTTCATTTAATTGGAAGCAATGATTCTAATATGTGCATCCTTTGCAGGATTGGGGCATCTAGCATTGACCAGATCAATGAACATCAATCAACCTATAATATGGCTTTAGGTGATCTATTTTTGCTCAGCATCATTTTTTCCCATAATGCATCACAAAAGGGGTATTTTTAGACACCTAAAACACGTTATGTTTAGGAGAATACTCATATGGGCACCTTTGCAAACCATATGAATGAGCTTCGACCTTTCCAAGACCAAGAAGTGGTTCTAACCACTCATTTTAGGTAATCTAAGCCTATTCATCCTTAGTCGTTGATGACATCAGCAACTAATATCTCAACCACTGATGACAATAGTGGCTAGGGTCCTAGCCACACTAATCAAGAGTGGATAGCATTGTAAAAAAATTGGCCTTCTTGAGCTGAGAAAAATTAGTTGTAAATACTCAAATTGTAATGGTTTTAGAACAGTTTTGGGTGAGGAACCTTCTAGAGGATTCCTCCCAATTGCTCATGCCAACTAATTCTTGATCTTGGATTCCTTGAGAATTTAATATTGGGATTTGGAGTCTATTTATAGACCATCAAAGATGCAAAAAGAGAGAGATAATTTGAATGCAGTGAATCCCTACCAAACTGGAGAGCCACTCACAAACCTTAAATATTGCCAAGATATTATCTAATTGGAGAATGACACCTGCATTTGAAGCAATGTTGTTTCCAATAGCTTGAGAAGCAATCTTGCAGAGAGATATTTTGAATGCAGTGAATCCCTACCAAACTAGAGAGCCACTCACAAACCTTAAATATTGCCAAGATATTATCTAATTGGAGAATGACACCTGCATTTGAAGTAATGTTGTTTCCAATAGCTTGAGGAGCAATCTTGCCATTTCACACCAATACATTACAAATTCATAATAATTTACCCTTAAATTTATGTGTAGACACACTGGTGACCCTTGATCATCAATTCCAAAAAGAAATTGAGCCTCTACAAAATTGATTTTAAGAGAAGGATGTTTTCCTCATGGTCGCTATTATCAACAATACCCCATAGGCTTAGTTGTGGTTGTTAATAGTGGCTAACAGAGCCAGTTTCTATGAGCATCAGCAACTAGGGTTTGACATGTTTAATTCTTTGATTTGGCCATAGGTTTCATTTCTTAGTAAGCATTTAGATTATATCAGCATATATTAATCATATATCATGCATTTTCATTGTTCATTTGTAGTTTAATAGACACCTTTTCTTACATTTGTGCACTTCATGCTTTCCTTTATATGCTTTCATATATTAGGTTCTTTTATGCTTAATATGCAATATTACATGCATTTCTAGGTTCCTTTATATGTTTCAAGCTTTGCTTCATGTTTTTTTATCAATATTTTAGGTAAAATTTACACACCTTTATATGTGCTCATGCATTCTCTACATATTTTATATATTTAATACATTTGATTGAAAATCAACCTCATCATGAGAGGTTTCATGTGCTACTAATGTTATTTGTTGTTTCCTTGCATGTAGGTGATAGATCTATTCAAGATTCAAAGCATAAATATCACATTTATTGACATCCAAAAGAGGAGGCAACTCATAAGCCTGCGTTTAAATAAATTAGTGGGAAGAGTTAAAGTCTTTTGTAATGCATCTCTCCCTTTTGGAAGGGTTACAAATTTGTAATGAATTGTATCAAATTGAGGGATTATCTAAGAGGGAAATAATGTAACCTTGACTCATTATGATTAATAAAGAGCACTTCATTTGCAAATCATTTCTTTATATTGCAATAGTTACATTATCTTTTGCTTTCAATTTGATTACATGTTTACAGATAGTTAGATGCATTATTTTCACTGTTTACACTATCTTGTGTGAAACCTATTACTAGAGCTTGCCTTGGGGTCAAAGTGGATGATCATTTAGACACAATCAATGGTTTAAAGAGGTGGAATTCCTTGGATATGTCTACCCTAAAATAGATAGAGAGAGAGAGGTTTGGTGCTTTATTTTAGATAAGTTTAAATTTTAGGTTATGAATAATGGGTAAGAAGAGGATTTTAGGTTTTATAATGGAGAGAAATATGGTTCATTCTCTATTAAATTAGCCTATCTTAGCTTGGATTCTAATCCTAGGCACTAGTTTCCTTTAGTTAAAATTTGGATAAAAGGCATCACTCCTAAAGTTAACATGTTCTTCTGGCTAGCTATTCAAAACAAAATTCTAACTATGGATAACTGGAAAAAAGATGAATGTATTTGTCAAATAGGTGTTATCTCTATAACTCAAATGAGGCAACAGTTGCCCATATTTTCTTTCATCGTCCCTTTAAGCATAGGATGCTGAATTTTATTCTAAATTCTCCAAGAGTTTTTTGGATCACTTTGAAACTTTTCTTATACTATTGTAAATAATGGCTTACTCCATTCTCAGCTCCAAGGTTAAACTTAATATGGCAATTTTGTTACCCATTTCTTTGCTATAACATTTGGAAAGAGAAAAATAGAAGGGCCTTTAACAATTCTAGCAGAGATATCACCATTCTATACCTTAGAATAATATAAGTTTTAATTGAAAATATATATTACATCAAGGTGGATTTAAATGGAGGTAGGGAGGATGAGATAAGATTGGAGTTGAATCTAGGTCTCAAACCAAGACCAGGGGTTGGTAATACTTATCCTAGATCAAGATATTTTATTAAATGGGAACCACCTCCTACAATATGGGTTAATTTAAATTTTGATGGAGCCTCAAAGGGTAACCTAGGGTTGGTAGATGTAGGGGGGTGATCATGGATTATAAAAGGGCTCTACTTTTTGCTTTTATGGAAAACCTAGACATTCAAACCTATCATTTTATCAAGGCTAGATATATTTATCATGGTCTACCTTTTTTGAGCTCTCTAGAAATTAGAAGAGTTATTATTTATGGAGAAGCTCTTAATATTATAAACACCATGAAAGGGTCCCAAAACCCTAGTTGGAATATTTTAAATAATATTTGGGAAGCTAAGATATTGATGTAATCTTGGGTTGATGTTCTTCTCCAACATATCTATAGATAATGCAATGGTGATGTTGATTTTATTTCTAACTTGGGGATATCTCAATCTAATATCATTGTATGGATAAGGGTCTTCCCTCTTTGTCTTCTTCATTTGATTGATGACCTTGTTCTATAGTTTGTGTTGGGTTGGTCTATCTTCTTGGGATCTAAGTGTGGTTCATCCATTGTTTTGGGGGGGATTTAATTATGGTGTTTTTGCGAATGAGATCCTAGCCATAACTTTCATTGACTCTAGTTGCTTTTTCTACCATCATGGGTCCTTGAGTGAATCCAAATTATTTCTAGTTTTATTCAGATATGGGTCATTTTATGGATCCATAAGGTTTTTAGATTTTATAGATGTTGGAGTTTATTTATCTTGAGCCAAGGAGGGTTGGATTTTCCTTCTCAATTATTAACTTTGGGGGAGGTCTTTGTGGCTCTTCTCTCAAAACCTCTTCCCTTGGAAATTAGTGGATTTTGTGGTGTTTAAATGTAATATCCATGTTGTTGGTTGCTATTTCAAATTTTAAGGATGTGGTTTTTGGCAATAAAAGTTATTGTAGCCTTGGGATGTATGCCCAATTATTGTGTGTGACCTCAAGAAGCATGAACCTTTATTCTACTTGCAATATTATTTAAAAATGAAATTAAATACCATGAAATACATCTAACATAAAAAAATACAAGAAATATCCTTTTATTTATATTGAACCCGAATACATGTCGGTCCCTCTGAGGGATACCCATTTTGATACAATGAATTACAATTGGAACATTGGTGAATAAAATGTCCCCTTGCAAAGGGGTGGTGCGCTTTCGTAGTCTTCCTGATTCTGCACACGAACTTGTCTGAGGGCTTATACATCCTTCTCCTGATCTCATCCTGGAGGGATCTCATGTTGTGGATGATTTAGACTGATCCTATGAACCTGTATTTGGGTGCATGGGAACAAAAAATCATAATAAGTAGAATGGACAACCTCCCTAGATGAGGCCTTTTGTTAGAAAATACGATAATCTAAATAAATAAGCATAATGTGCATTGAAATATCATAGATGTAATAAATGTGCATATGAAAATCATATAATTTAATATAAATGCAATGAAATATTTAGATCTATGCTAAATCCATGTAAATGAAATAATGATAAAAAAATATCTACTACTTAGAACAAAGGAATCAACCATTTTAAAACCTGGCTATGACTATGGGCCACTGTAAAAGATAGTTGCCTCTAACTTAAATATTACCTAAAGTATTATGGGTTATAGAAGTCGATCCCTTGCTCGAATTGATGTTCAAGAGTCACCTGTTGTGTCTCCCACACTGATTTACAGTTGGGAACGATGGATCTAAATACTAATGCATGGACATAACCCAATGTGATGTTACTCCAATTCTCCTCAAAGGGGTATATATTTGCTCTCGATTTTAACAGGGCTTCACTACATGCAATTTTAACTCTCTCCACATATTTTGCCTTCCTCGAAGTCTGCATATGTAGCCTTCATATTTTCAAGTCTAGATCTAGGGCTTGGCTTCTTGGGGAAGCCAAACTCTAGATTTGCATACCAACTAACTATTCCAAAGGGATGGTTCAGTCTTGGATTGGCATACAAGGGGCAGTCAGGAGGAAAAATCAGAGTTCCTCACTGATATCCATTTGAAATGCATGCAAACTACCATTACTACCCATTATTTGGATAATCCCTCATGGAAATTCACATTTTAGTGCTAGACACTATCATCAACAGTGGCCATATATGATTTCTCTTAGCTTGAGCAGCTAGGATTGGTGGCCACTCTAGTCTATAGTGGCCACTATGGTCTATAATAGCCATGATTGGTGCTCACTTTGGTCTATAATAGCCACTCTAGTCTATAATAGCTAGGATTGGTGCCCACTTTGGTCTATAACAGCTAGGATTGGTGCCCACTCTGATCTATAGAGACTAGGTCTAAATGGGTTAGAACCACCCCTTTTGAATGGTTAGGACTACTGCTTGCTCTTGGAAAGGTCCAAGATTGGTCATATGGTCTACGAATATGTCCATATGGATAGTCTCCTAAATATGACGTATTTTAGGTGTTTATAGATGCCCCTTTTTGGTATGCATCATGGGAAAACACGACATGGAGAAAAATAGATCACCTAAGGTCATATTGTAGGTTGGATGATGATCATTGATCTGATCAACATTGGATGCCCCAATCATGCGGGAGGACACTAATCCTAGATCATTGCTTCCAATGGAATGGAAGGCTTAAATTTGTGTAAGTTTGCAATCACTCATCAAGCAATCGGGTAGCTTCAGTACTATTATAGGTCTGAAGAAAGGGGAGCTACAAACTTAACTATCATATTTGTTTTTTCCCCCAAAAAATGGTAAGCTTATGATAGTTGTTGGTAATTATTTGTGAGATGAACACAACTATGACATGATCAAGATGATCTTTTGCTAACTTTGATTATGATTTTTGAAATTTTTTATTACCCCTTCAAGTGATGAGTCGATGAGGGAAAGGATGATTAATAAAGCGACAAGTCACTTGACCAAAAATGAATAATTTGGACCTCTTTAGATGGTTTCTCTATTTTTTATTCAAATTTAGATGTTCTTATCATAAAAAGAGCATACATCATTGAATCATTGACTTTTATAAGTTGAAGAACTTGGTTTTGGTAAGCTTAAATTGAAATCCTAGCCTAGGTGGCAATTAGGAGATAATATTAAGTCTAATCCTAGCCTTGGTGGAAATTAGGAGATAAGCTTAAGTCTAATCCTAGACTTTGCAACAATTAGGAGATAAGCTTAAGTCTAATCCTAGCCTTGGCAACAATTAGGAGATAAGCTTAAGTCTAATCCTAGTCTTGGTGGAAATTAGGATATAAGCTTAAGTCTAATCCTAGACTTGGTGGCAATTAGGAGATAAGCTTAAGTCTAATTCTAGCCTTGGTGACAATTAGGAGATAAGCTTAAGGCTAAGCCTAGCCTTGGAGATAATTATAAGATAAGCTTAATTCTAATCCTAGCCTTGGTGGAAATTAAGAGATAAGCTTATGTCTAATCCTAGCCTTGGCAGCAATTATGAGATAAGCTTAAGTCTAATCCTAGCCTTGGAGGAAATTAGGAGATAAGCTTAAGTCTAATCCTAGCCTTGGCAATAATTAGGAGACAAGCTTAAGTCTAATCCTAGCCTTGGCAGCAATTAGGAGATAATCTTAAGTCTAATCCTAGCCTTGGCAACAATTAGGAGATAAGATTAAGTCTAATCCTAGCCTTGGCGGTAATTAGGAGATAAGCTTAAGTCTAATCCTAGCCTTGGCAGCAATTAGGAGACAAGCTTAAGTCTAATCCTAGCCTTGGCAGAAATTAGGAGACTAGTTGCCTAGCTTGCTTGAATTTGCTTTTGATCTTTTGTTTATTTACCCCAAGCAAGGGAGTGCATGATTATTTTTGGCAATTATTCTTGAACGAATACACTTAGCTATGATTAAGTGTTTAATTGTTGACTTAGATTATACATGTTATTATTACCAATGGGATTAACAGATGCCATTGGGACATTTTGGGTGACCAAAGGGTTTTTGGAGACCTTTGGGTATTTTGGGTGACCAAAGGGTTTATGGTGCCTTAGGAGCCTTTTGGGTGACCAAAGGGTTTATAGATATCTTTGGGACTTTTTGGGTTGACCAAAGGGCTTATAGATACTTTGGGGCTTTTTTTGGATTGACCAAAGGGGGTTATTATGCCTTTAGAGATTTTTGGGTGACCAAAGGGTTTATGTATACTTTTGGAGCATTTTTAGGTTGACCAAAGGGTTTTGGATACCTTTGGAACATTTTGTATTGACCAAAGGCTTTATGGATACCTTTGGGACTTTTTGAGTGACCAAAGGGTTTTGGATACCTTTGGATTAACCAAAGGATTTATGGATACCTTTGGGGATTTTTGGGTTGACCAAAGGGTTTATGGATACCTTTGGGACATTTTAGGTTGACCAAAGGGTTTGTATATACCTTTGGAGTGTTTTGAGGTTGATTATTGATTAGGGGAGGTATGATACCAATAATGCCCCAGTTGATGTTTAGAAAATATTTTTGTTTTGATTTTATATTATGGATATAATGATGGATGTTATGCCTAGATAATTATTTGAGTATGCTATATGTATGCAATGTATTGATGACATGTTCTAGCTAGATGATGGACGTATGGTTAGATGATGGATATATTATGTGTAGATGGACTATTTATGATATATGCATTTATGGATGCAGTGCTTATTGTAAAATGCATTTTTAATTTTGTTTTAATTGTTATGCATTCAATTTATGTTGTTATGATATGATGAATGCAATGTGTGCAATGCACTATTTACATGATGGTGATCTGATGTAAATGAACCTATATGCTTTAATCACTTAAAACACAAGGAATGAATGTAATATATGTTTAAAAACTAATGAATGATACCACAAAATGTATAAAAATCATTGATAAATAATAACTCTTATGACAAGAATTAATTATTTAAGCATCCAAATGTGATGAGATGTATGTGATTTCTTGATGAGCTTCTGTAAATTAAAATATATGCACAAAATAGCCAGTGGCCATTTAAATATCATTGCTGGCATTCATCTGGTATCTATTCTATTTTCATGAACACCCTTTAATGAATAAAACCTCATAAATAAAGTTTGATTATTTGATTGATGGAATGATTTGTTGCTTTGAGGGGATTTTTAAGGTTTTCCATGAGACTCAAACACCCTAGTTACTCGATCAAAAGTTGTATACTGACCATACATAGCTTCTGAAGGATAAATTTCTTGTTATGAAGACCTAGATATTCATTATCTCTATGTGTGCAAATGAATATATTAGATAAAACATAAGCATACCCTAGTTTCAGGCGGGATTCATTCAACCCATTGTTGTATTGGGGATCCTTAAATGTTCATCCTGATCCTAAGTTGGACTTGATTGGATTAGACCACTAGGTGGTGCAGGATACCTAAAGCTAGCTCTTCCATGTGCAAACATTGGTCTGTACAAAAAGTGAGATGCTAATGTGACAGACATATCATGTGTAAGGCTAATTCATGCTGAGAATTACAGGGGTTCAAGTTTAATACTCCCTTATTTTCTTCATATTTTTTTGGGATACTTGCTCATGCTTAGTGGTGAAAACCATTGTTTATTTTGAATTTTTTATTTTCTTTTGAGCAAGGGATTTATATAGTGATGATAATCACTGGTTAATTTACTTTTGAATTTTACTTTGTTCAAGATTTTTGTAGTGATGATAATCACTTGTTTTTGAATTTTTGCTTTGTTCAATATTTTGCTTGTTTTGATTAAGCAAGGGATTTATTTGGGTAGGTCTGAACTTGTCCTTTTTCCAATTCTTAGTATTTTCAATCCGATCACATAGGGGAATGAGCAAGATAAACTTTTTCACCTTAGGATACCTAATACTACATTGAAGCGTTCATCTCTCCCTTGTTTCAACTAGGATGTTAGTGTTTTCATTAGTGATAGGATTATGAAATATACCAGGTGCTATCAAAACCAAACCTCGTCTATCAAAATCAAAGATAAATTTCCACAGAGTTTGATAAAACCACTAGGTATGGTCGAGTGATCAAAAAACCCTAGTATATTCCTCATAGCAATGGGAATGGTTGTGTTGAAAAACATAGCTACACACATGGGTTATGGATGATGATGGATGTTGAAGATGCATGATTGAGGTAAAAACATGGTGTCATTTGTAAGATTGCAAACACAACCTATCCTAGTGCAAGTGTAATGGATGGTCATTCCTATATGCAATGCAACTACATGAATGCAAATGCAAAATGCAAATTATTTTATATTTTTGATGCTTTCAATTGTTTTTAAGTTTTTTATTATTTTGAATGTTTTTGATATTTTTATTTTTGAATTGTTTTTGTGCTTTTATGTTTGCTTTTGACCAAAGGGCTTATGGTGCCTTTGGGGATTTTTGTGATTTGACCAAAGGGCTTATGATGCCTTTGGAGCTTTTTGGGTGACCAAAGGGATTTGGATACTTTTGGAGCCTTTTGGGTTGACCAAAGAGTTTATGGATATCTTTGGAGCTTTTTGGGTTGACCAAAGGGTTTATGAATACCTTTGGAGATTTATTTGATTTGACCAAAGGGCTTTAAGATGCCTTTGGAACTTTTTGTGAGTTGACCAAAGGGCTTTAATATACCTTTGGAGTTTTTGTGAGTTGACCAAAGTGCTTTAATATACCTTTGGAGCTTTTGTGACTTGACCAAAGGGCTTTAAGATGCATTTGGAGATTTTGTGACTTGACCAAAGGGCTTTAAGATGCCTTTGGGGCATTTTTTTTTTAATTTTGATTTTTTCTATTGTTTTTGAGATTTTGATTATTTTTAATGTTTTTGATATTTTGATTTTTGAATTGTTTTTGTGCTTTATGTTTTGCTTTTGACCAAAGGGCTAATGGTGCCTTTGGAAATTTTTTTGATTTGACCAAAGGGATTATGATGCCTTTGGAGATTTTTGGGTGACCAAAGGGATTTAGATACCTTTGGAGCCTTTTGGGTTGACCAAAGGGTTTATGGATACCTTTGGAGTTTTTTGGGTTGAACAAAGGGTTTATGGATACCTTTGGAGTTTTTTGCGTTGAACAAAGGGTTTATGGATACCTTTGGAGATTTTTGTGATTTGACCAAAGGGATTTAATATACCTTTGGAACTTTTTGTGATTTGACCAAAGGACTTTAATATACATTTTGAGATTTTTTGAGTTGACCAAAGGGCTTTAAGATGCCTTTGAGATTTTGTGACTTGACCAAAGGGCTTTAAGATGCCTTTGGAGATTTTGTAACTTGACCAAAGTGATTTAAGATGCCTTTGGGGCCTTTTATTTTTCATTTTTATGTTTTATATATTTTTTGTGATTTTGAAATTTATATGTTTTTGATATTTTGATTTTTGAATTGTTTTTGTGCTTTTATGTTTTGCTTTTGACAAAAGGGCTTATGGTGCCTTTGGGGATTTTTGTGATTTGAACAAAGGGCTTATGATACCTTTGGAGATTTTTGGGTGACCAAAGAGATTTGGATACCTTTGGAGCATTTTGGGTTGAAAAAAGGGTTTATGGATACCTTTGGAGCTTTTTGGGTGACCAAAGGGATTTGGATACCTTTGGAGCCTTTTGGGTTGACCAAAGGGTTTATGGATACCTTTGGAGATTTTTGTGATTTGACAAAAGGTATTTAAGATGCCTTTGGATACTTCTGTGAGTTGAAAAATGGATTTAAGATTCCTTTGGAGCCTTTTTGTTTTTTATTTTGATGTTTTCTGATTTGTTTGGGATTTTATAATTTTTGTTGTTTTTATGATTTTGAAATTTATGAATGTTTTTTTGATATTTTTTTGGTTTTACAGGGGTAGGTATGATACCTTAGGTACCCCCAGTATGCATTTTTCCTACTGTAATGTAGTCATTTTTCTTAGGAATAGTGATAGAGATCAACTCTTTCAATTGGGGCACGAACCTCTGCAGGGTGCCCTTGTCTTGGTGGGGAGAAATGAGTGAACCATATTCACGAAGTTCATTTAATTATAATAGGTCTCGAAAAACCTTTTGGAATGATTGAAAACTATGGATGTCATGCCCCTGTATACAATAATACATGCCAAAGAGGCTCTAATCAGTGGACCCATGCTTGGGCTCTCTTTGGTTGACCTCGGGTAACACAAATGCATTTGCCTTGTACAACTTTTAAAATAAATTTATAGTAGTCATTTCAAATGTGACCACTTATTGAGGTGGCTTGTTAGGTTTATGAGGTTGTGATTGCCCTTGCGTTCTCTACTGGGATGATGTGGACTCTATTTTGATAGGTTGACGCACTATGGATGAATCTTCTATGGGAAAAATCCCACTATCTATGAGATCTTGAACCACATTTCTAAACCCATAACAATTGTGAATGCCATGGCCCTATATTAGATGTTAGAGACAGTAATGGTCCTCCCTATAATCCTTATTTTTGGATTTGTTTGTATCTATAGGTTTTATTATGGGTAAGATTAAGACTTTAGCTTCTTGCAGCTTCTGGAAGATGATAGACGTAGGCTTGTTCAAAGGAGTACAGATGCATTGTGGATGCTTTGAGCGTGCAACACATATTTACCTAGTTTGAGGACTAGGTTAAGCCCAAGGTATATCACTTGCTTGCTTAGGGGGATCAAGCAATGAGGTATGCTTGTCAGTATTCTGAGGCAGCCGAGTTGGCACTAGCTCTAGTTGAATCTTTTCACATGGCTATTCAGGATATGGTTTGACCTTAGGTTCTTAGTTCTCGAGTTGGTTCATGATAAAGTGCAATGCCTCATTTTGTTTCTCCATTTTTACCTCTATATTGTAGAGGTAATTTTTCATATGCTCCAATACTGATAAGGCTCCCCTATGTATTTCTAGCGATTTTTTCAAAATACCATTTTCTACTGAAGGAGGTGAAATATTGGGTGCCAAATATCCATTAGGTAATTGTAAATCACTCATTTCCCTCATTTTATTAAATGTGGAGGCTTCATGGTGATCCACATTGATAGTGGTATCCACATGCTCATGTTTATGAATCAGTTGATATCTCTATTTCAATTTGTGGTGTTGAACTATGTCAGCTTTAGTACCCCCAGTCTGATGTGGGGGAAACCCATGTTCTTGTTATTGAGGAGGCATCATGAGAAGTGAGTCATGGGTGACTAATGCTAATGATTTTAACCCCTTCAATGTGGCAACAATATCTGATTGCACCATATCTTATTTTATCTTCCTTAGAGTCACTTGGTATTTTGACTTAATGTTAACCATTGCCACAAACTCTTTATAGGGCGCTCTAGCTTTTGGACCATTTGAATGCAATTTAGTCATGTTAACTGATGTTTTATTCTCCTCATCAGGTAATATGATAGCATGATTTTTGGTGATGGAAGAAGGTAGCGACTTCTTGGTGCAAGCCTCGATCAAATTTTTCATGATTTTATCCAAATGAATGTTTGGAGGCCTACATGCCACCAAAGGTTTTTGTGGCTCATCGAACTCTTTGTAATACTTGAATGGCTCAGGATCATGGGGGACCACATATACTTGTCCTTGGTGTATGAAATTTAGATTTTGGTGCACTATAGAAGGCACACATTCCATATCCCTTATCCATGGTCTACCTAGCAATATGTTGTACTACCTCTCACCCCCAGGATATGGCACAATGTAGGTATAATATTTATCCCAACCTATATAGGTAGGATTAATGTACCAATTGTTGAGGAAGTATCATTATTGAAGGCTCTTAATGTGAATGTTGAGTCCTTAATGCATGAAGGTGGTAAATTTAAATACTTTAAAGTTGCATTCATGATGATTTTGATAGTTGACCCAGTGTCAATCAAGACTCTCTTGTATGGAATTTGATCGATGCTTGCTATGATATGTAGAAAATAATCGGGTTCATCCATAGATATTGGCTTAATCTCTTACCTGCAAAATGTAATCACAAGATCATTTTGTAAGTGAATTGAACTGATTAATTGTGTGGACCATGATAGATTATTATTTTTAGTTGAATTTCTCGGTATGTTGGGTTGATCAAGGTATATTTTTCTTCTTGTTGTAGTATTTATCATACTGATAAAACCCTCATCAGGTGGGGCTATGTGCACCTCATTGATGTGATCAATTTGATTGTTGGATGCTATGTTTGCTTCGTGTGTAGGCAAGGGGTCTTGGAAGACTCTTATTTTAAGCTCTTGCATCTCGATCATATCTTGCACTAAATATCTAAAGAGATGAAATATATGAATGTCATGACCCCTTTGTCGATGGTACACAATATAGATTTTCTCTGTCTTTGATCTACGCTTGTTAGGCTTCCATGGATGGATCTCTGGAAGATTTATTCTTCACGCCTCATATAATCGATCAAAGAACAATGCTAATATATTGAGAAAATAAGTATATTTTTGTTGTGGTCGATGTTGTCAGCCCTATATCTAATTCAGTTGCATATGATTTTGGGCCAGAGAAGGTTGGTGTTGGTAATTATGTTGCATTAGTAGTGGTGGTGCTACCTGAATTGAGGGTTCAGGGATACTCAAAACAACTTGATTGATTGGGTCTACCCTTTGTTGCATGTTGCCACCTATAATATTCTTGTTTGGCAATTCATTTTTATGGATTTGAATATCACCCTCTTGTATCTTGATTGTCTCAATGGACTCTGCATATTCTAAGGCCTACTCAAATGTTTGATATTGTTGCAATTGTAATGGAAGTGATATTTGCTTTAAATAACTTCTCATAAACATTCAAATGAGATTTTTTGTTGGTAAGGTGAAAGGTAATTTTAACATCACCTTACTCCATTTATTTCCATACTCAATAATAGGCTCATTTTCAAGTTAACGAAGGCTAGCTAAGTCAATCAAAATTTATCATTTTCTTAGTACCATAGATAAAATTTTATAGGAATGCATCGACTAATTGCTCAAAGGTGTTTATGCTATGGTGTGGTAGGCGATTATATCATTCTAAAGCATCTCTAGCTAGTTTTGTAAGAAATATTCTCAACATAAAGGGGTCATTGTATTGAAAATGGAAGCACATATTGGGGAATATTATCACGTGCTCTTGTGCATCTTCGTCATATTTGAATTTTTCAAGTTGAGGCATCTTGAAATTCAATGGATATGTTGGTGATGACACTGATGGATGCAAAGGCTGATTTCTAAGCTAATTTAGTGTAGGTTTTCGATAAACTAACCTTTTATTTTGTTTCTCGAATGAATTTATCTAATCAGCTAGCACTTTGTATGGCCTTGATGACATGATATGATCTTCCTTTTGTCACCCTTGATTAGGTAGAGGAGGCCACTTTTGATGTTGAGTTTGATGATAAGTGTAATCATTAGGTACCTCATTATAACTGGATTTAGGGTAGGCATCCACTTCTTCCCGATGTTCCCATTGGGACTCTTCATATGATTCCTCATCATATTGATCTTGGTACTATTAAGGAGTATGAGGTTCTTGATGATAACCAAAATATGGCCTTTGATGTTGAATGTGATTTTTGTGTGTCCAAGAGGAAATATCTTGAGATCTCATTGGATGCGTTATGCGTTGTTGCATCTTCTTGGTTTTAGGTGTAAGAACCACTTTATGTAATGCATTTTGCACTTGCTTTTATTATATATTTTTTTGTTCTTGTATATTTTGTTGATACAAACTTTATAGGTGTACCTATTGCAAGTCCACCCCTTGTTGATTTAATTGTTGTTGATCCAATTAGAGTTGATCCATATACTCTTGTTGGTTAAGCCATGACCTTAGTGCCTGATGTGCATGGTCCCATTGTTCAGTTGCATGGGGAATATGTACCATCATATTGGAAACTCGAATGGTTTTGTCATGTATTTTCCCCTAGTAGGATCTATCACTTGTTTTCCATGCTCCTTAAGTATTGAACTAACCTAATACTCTGGTTTATGAATTGGCTCTATATAGTCCGATGATGTAGATATGCAATGTGGCTACCCCACGTAACCTCCATAAGGAGTGGGAAGATGACTTGGGTCCTCTTCCTCATATATGATAAATGACACATATTCAGTCTTAGATATAATCCCTACACATTCAGACTACACAGAAGCATAATGTGTATATGCAAAATTCTCTCTATGAGGAGTAGGGGGATGACTTGCTTGACCATATGGTGTGGTTTGATCACCTAAGCTAGGCCATGGTGTAATCTCATTTTTATTTTATGATTGATGTATAGAGCAAGCTGGGATGTGAACTTACAACATTGACCTACTAGGCCCCTCAGTGGGTGGATTATTCCTTATATAGAATTCTATCAAGGTGTTCCAGTCAAGAAGTTTCCTTGGAGGACCTGTGGATACTTCCTAATAGGGATATATCAAAGGTTTGAATACCTATGGATGGTATTGATGTTATGATAAGATCTAGGATGCCATTCAGGGATGGCCATGTCTTCTAGACTAATTTTTGTATGTTTAGTGGTCATCAAAACTGATTCCCTCTCTAGGTTGGAGGTCTTGCTCATCATGGAAGGTCTCCCAGCCATAATTTTTGATATAAAAATTTGAATTCCGAATTTTTTTTTGTAAGTGTTATACATCAAAAATATCAGCATTATGAGCTAAAAACAATGGGCTATGACTCTAAAAAATGACTTTCAGGTCAAAATTTTATATGTTTTAAATAATTGGCCAACTGGGGCTCATGGGGAAATGCCCACTTTTAGGAATTTTTGGTAAATTTTGAACCATGAAAATTTAGGACTCAAAATTTCTGGGATAGGTGCCCAAGGGGCTAACTAATACAACAAAATAAATTTTGCAATTTTTGGAGTTGTCTAGCCCATTTTATGACTATTTTAGTGCAGTTTTTCCCTATTTTTAGCTTCAAAAATAGAGTAATCATAAAACCAAAATAATTTTTTTGTTATTGCTCCGATTTGGATGATTCTCGATCTGTTGGATGTAAAATCAAAAATTAGGGTTAGGTTTATTACCCCAAAAATAAAAAAACACACAAAGTAGACAATATAATTATATCTTTTATGGATTAAATGTGTGTCCTAAAACTTGTTTAGTGTGTTTTAGATGTGTTGTTGATATTTCTTTCTTGTTTGTATTTTGGAATTAGAATGAGGGAACTCACCCAAAGTGGTGACTAGGAACACTAGTTCCAAGCATGATTTCTCAAAATAGTCTAGGGTACACCACTTAAATCCTAGTGGGGGGTTTGCCTAGCTCTTCCACTCTAATTCAAAAATTGTTCCAATAGTGGGAGATATCTTGAACACAAGTGACCTATACCAACTTAAGGAGTTTCCTATTCTATATAAGGATATCTAGGGGGCAAGCCGGTGGAAGGAAGTGAATTCCAACTTCAACGGTCTGAATTAGGGTTGGTGATGAAATATAGCCTTACCAATGTTATTGTGATATGTGCAAGTGTGTGGGGTTCTATTTATATTTTGAAATATAAGACGATGCATCAACAACATTCATGCTTTATGTCACTACATGCCTAAAAATAATGTTTTTCATTTAGAAAGATGCATATCTAATGTAATCTATATGATATTCATGCAATGCACTTCCTAATTTGTGAATGGGTGACCACTGGTTGGGCCACATCCAAGAAAACTTACACGTAGAAGCCTAGCATGCTGGATACTAGGGCAAACCTTATAGGTAGAGGCCCACTATTCCTAGTAGCACCTAGAGGAAACTAAAGACATCTAAGAAACTTAAAATACAAATTTCTTTTCATTTTTCTTCATTTTTTCCTACTTAAACTATGTTTTTGTTTGTTTTTTATGAAAAATAAATGTAAACATAAAATCATAGAGAAGATAGAGTCTAAAACCAACCTCAAATATTGCTCTAGTGATGAAAAATTTGAGCTCTACTGCACTTTATTCATGGCTGCTATCGACTAGCTTGAATGACTCTGGACGCTGACAACTACAACAGATAAGATCTACTGGTAGCTATCATCTAGAGTGGCCAAACCTTCAGAAAAAATCATGCCTAAAACATTAGTAAAATGGCCAAAATTAAAAATCTAGTGGGGGCCCCACCGTGATCGCCATCTGTTCGACCTTGGGAAGCATGCACTTCTACTCTACTTGCAATATTATACCAAAATAAAATGAAAGACCATGAAATACATATAACATGGAAATAACAAATAAAGATTCTTTTATTTATATTGAAACCTGGTTACATGTCGGTCCCTCTGAGGGATACCCATTTTGATACAATGAATTACAAGTGGAACAATGGTGGAATAAATATCCCCTCACAAAGGGGTGGTGCGCTTCTGCAGGCTTCCCAATATTGCACATGAACTTGTTTGATGTCTCACAGATGCCTCCTTATCCTTCTATCATATAGTATGGATACTATGCTCTAGATGCTTTAGAACGATCCTGTGAACCTGTATCTGCTTGCATTAAAACAATAAAGCACAATAAGTAGAACAGGAAACCTCCCTAGATGAGGCCTTTTGTTAGCAAATATGACAATCTGGATAAATAAGCATAGTGTGCATTGAAATATAGTAGATGTAAGCAATGTGCATATAAAAATTAGAAATATTAATCTAAATGCAATGGAATATTTAGATCTATTCTAAAGCCATGTAAATAAAATAATGATAAATAAAGTTCTACTACTTAGAGCAAAGGAATCAACCATTTTAAAACTTGGCTATGACTATGGGCTGCTATCAAAGATAGTGGCCTTTGAATTAAAGGTTACCTCAGGTCTTATGGGCTATGGAATTCGATCCCTTGCTCAAATATATGTTGAAGGATCACCTGTTGTGTCTCCTACACTGATTGGAGGTTATGAACGATGGATCTGAATACTGATGTGTGGATGTAACTAAGCATGATGGTACTCCAATACTTCTCAAAGGGGCATAGATTTGCTCTCCATTTTAATAGGGCTTCACTGCACATAATTTAAAATCTCTCTATCTCTTTTGCCTTCCTATAAGTCTACATATGTAGCCTTCCTGGTTTTAGGTCTAGATCTAGAGCTTGGCTTCTTGGGGAAGCCAAACTACAGATCTGCATGCCAACTAATTGTTCTAGAGGGATGGTTCAGTCTTGGATTGGCATATAAGGGGCAGTCAGGAGGAACTTTAGGATTTTTTCATCAATATCCCTTTGAAATGCATGGACACTACCTTCATGGTAGTTCATGTTTTAGTGCTAGCCGTTGTCATCAGTAGCGGCCATATGTGGCCACTTTCAGCTTGAGTAGCCAAGATTGGTGGTTGCTCTGGTATATAGCGACCAGTATTGGTGGCTACTCTGGTCTATAGCGACCAGGTCTAAATGGGCTAGAAATGCCCCTTTTGAGTGGTTAGGACCACTGCTTACTCTTGAAAAGGTCCAATATTGATCATATGGTATGTGAATGCGTCCATATGGGTAGTCTCCTAAACATGATGTATTTTAGATGTCTACAAATTCGTGGAGCTCATTTGGTGAGCTATTTTTTTTTTTAGGTTTTGTGTTGCAATAAGTTCCTTGGCTCAGTTTATCTCCCATTCTTATGGAAGAGAATCATGCCTTTGGACTTCTTTGAGTTTTCTTGGAGCAGATTTACATTCCTAGCCTTGGTAAGATTTGTATTTTTTATTTTTAAATTTTCATTGGATGGCACCCCTTTTCGATTTGAGGTGGGTTGGATATAAAAAAATCATTTTTTGTTGGTTGTGATAGTATTATTATTAGTTTGGGAACCTATGTGTCTTGGATGGCTAATTCCTTCTTATGCTTTTTGCAGGTTTTTTTGTTAGTTGGAGTGTGGTTAGTGGTTCCTTCGAGGAAAGTTGACTTCGAAAAATTGGTTGTTGGACTGTTGGTTAGTTTTATTGGGCTATGAGACCTACTGGTTTTATGGTGAACCTCTAGATTCATCCTAGGCTACCTAGATAAGTAAAGGTTACATTTTATAATGTTTGCAAATTTTAAATAAGGTAAATTAAATGGTATTTGGAATAATTTATTAATTATGATTTTAATTAAATATTAAATGAAATAAAGATTCTTTGTTTTATTTACTTAGACTTCTTAATTAAATTCTTAAGAAGGTTCAAGTAAATGTTTGATTTATGGATTAATTATATATCTTATGTTGTATAGGAAATAATATTGTTTGGTTAAGAGTGGAAATAAAGTATTATATTTGCTTTATGGAAAATTATGAATTATTAAATGAACATGGAGTTCATTAGTGAAGGAAAATTATGGGGTGTTTCTTACTTGTGTTGTTTTATAGAATATAGGAAATTATGGGGTTTCCTCTTGTGCTTAGTTTCCTTAATTAAATAATATAGAAAACTACGAAAAGATAAAATAAAAATAGTGGAGTTTCTATATTTTGGAATTATTAGAATATAAAAAATTATAGTGTTTTCACTTGTGCTTAGTTTTCTTGATTAAAGAATATAGAAAATTAATGAAACATAAAATATAAATAGTGGAGTATCTATATTTTGAAATTATTAGAGATTGTGCTTAGCTTTCTTGATTAAAGAATATAGAAAACTAAGGAAAGATAAAATATAAATAGTGGAGTATTTATATTGTGGAAATATATTATCTATTTGTAGAAATATATTGTGGAAATTTATTGCTTGCTTTGTGAAGATATATTGTGGAAATATATTGTTTGTTTTGTGGAAATATTTTGTGAAAATATATTGTTGGTTTCATGAAAATATATTGTGGAAATATATTGTTTGTTTTGCGGAAATATATTGTGGAAATATACTGTTGGTTTTTGAAAATATGATTGCTCAAAATTTAAGTATAAATGAAATAGTCATTTCAATATGGGATAGTTGACATTTAGATATAATAATATGAATGATAATATTATTGAGAACACATGATTCATTTTTTTTTAGGTGGTAGAAATTATATTATATGGTTTTAACTGGTGCCCAAAAATATAAACATAAGCATATGACGAAAAGTACATAGAGAAGCAAAAAATAAGGTGTCTACACCCTAGCCACTCCATGAAACAGACCAAAGAAAAAATAGACCCACACAGGGGTTGTTTAACAGAAAAACAAATATCAAAAGAGAGAGCCCACATAGGATCTAAGGAGAACTTAAAGTAAAATAAAACTAGTGCCCATGCAAGGGTCAAAATATTAGTACCAAAATTCCCACACAGGGGAATAGAGCTCAAAATACAAAATAAACCAACTCTAATCATTGATAATATATTTATATACAGAGCTCTTTTGGCCATGTTTCTTGACCAATAATTTTAGGTAGGTGTTGATGCCCATACCACTAATGATGCTACTAAGGATGGTGTTGTGGATCAAGTTGAATATGGACACCAGAGAAGCAGGTATATCACTCCCATAAATAGACTTTTTGATGTGAGCATACCTCTTAGGGCTGGTTGTGCATTTCCAAGTCGACAATAACATCATAAAGGACATTTTGAGGGAAATTTTGATGCCATATGGATATATTCCTATGACTAACCTTAAAATTGGTGAGAAAATTAGTATAATTGTTAGCTTTTTGATACACATGGCAAGTTTTAGTGTTGCAAAAATTTTGCTTCAAGACCTTAGCTTCCTGAATAATAGTGTGCATGTTCCATAAATAAATTTTGTCACTGATGATAAAGTTTGTAACATTAATGGAATCACCTTCAATTTATAAATTTCCTATGTAATATATGAGAAATTATAACCCTCTCCAAAATGCATGAGCTTCAGCATAGTGGTTAGTTTGGACATCTAGAAACTCAACATAGGCCACTATGAGTCATCCATTATGATCCCTGACCATACCTTCGGCATCCACTACACCCAAATTTCCTTTAGAAGCACCATAATAGTTAAGTTTAAGCCATACTATAGGATGAGGAGTCCAATGAGAACCAATTATAGGATGGGTATTAGAAGGAGTAGAGTTGGGACTATGGGGAATGCTGAGAGAAAAAAAAAGAATGGACTCAAGGGCAGACTCAGGTGGTTTAGTGCAAGGGAAAAGCTTAGAAATTTTAATATCAAAGGTGATGGCTTTGTTGGAAATAGATATAGAGTCCTTGAGGGTGTTTGAAAATATTCTACTATTTATTTCAATCTAGATCTACCATAGGAGATGATGGAGATAAACTTTCCATAAAGAAGAAAACCTAGAATTTTGAAAGGAATGGGCCACTGGGAGAAAAAAAGAACCAGGGAGTTCGTTCGGGTCCAATATATGTGAAAGGTGGACATGAGATGATCCATGGTAGAGTGAAAGAAAGAATTTTTTTTTTTAATATGTGGTTGACAGATTCCTAGGATACCAAGCAATGATGGCATCTATTAGGAACAACCATCCCTCTCTTCATGAGATTATTAGTAGTGAGGATATTTTTTTGGATGGCCAACCAAGAAAAGATAACAACTTTAGGTATGAGGTGTTTAAGCCAAACCAAATTGAAATGAATGAGAGAATTTTAGGGAGTGAAATTCAATAGATGAGCATATTTGACAAAAAAAATACCAAAGTCAGTTTCTTTCTAGAAAGGGGTATCATGAGATATATTAGATGGGATTACAGTTTCCCTCAGTAATTTTAATAATTCTATGATAACATTTTAAATCTGGGCATCATAATTTATAATGTGGAGCTCTTTCCATATTTTGGGTTGGACTGAAGAGTCTATGAAATCAGCCTTATTTCTACCTATGAGAGTATCCAGCAAAGGCTGCACCACTAAGAATTTTTTGTTATCACTAAGTATTTGATTGGAGATCCACTTGTTTGACCAAAAAATATTAGCATGTTTCCTATTCCAAGCTACCATCTAGATACCCTTTGAATAAGAGGTATGATCTAGAGGATTGATTTCCAGAACATGGACCCAACTTTAGGAATATTTTTTATTGATGATGGAAACCCATTCAATATTGCAATTGGTAAACACCTTCCAAGCCTACTTGTCCAATAGTGCCATGTTCATATTACTAATTCTTCTAAGACCCAACCCTCCCTGAATTTTGGGTAAGAAAACCTTTTCCCAACTGACTAGATGAAACTTTTTTTTATCCTTTGAACCTACCCAAAGGAATATATTTTGAATCTATTTAATTTTGTTATAGACAGAAACTAGGGTTTTGAAGACTGACATAAAATAAATATGAATACTTTGAAGATAGGCCATAGTGAGAGTGGCTTTGGCTACTTGGGATAGGAGGACCCCTTTCCAACCTGTAATATTTTTATTGATTCTTTCAATAACATTGCTCCACATAGAATATTTCAGGCAACTGGTGAATAGGGGAAGCCCTAAATAGATAGTGAAAATATCATATTTGACACACTGAATAATACGAGTAATATTGACCTATCTAGACGGGGGTATTGAGAAATAAAACTTTACTCTTGGCATATTTTATATTTTCCCCTATAGCCTCTTTGTAGAGATATAAAATTCCTTTAATTTACTTCACTACCCAAACTGAAGCATGGGTGAATAATATAGTATCATCTACGAACTATTGATGAGAAAGGGGCCTCATGTTGGAAGCATCTTGAATACCAAAGATCGTTCCATATAAGAAAACAACTTGGAGAGCTCTTCCAAAGGATTTAGAAATAATAATGAAGAGATTAGGTGATAAGGGATCCCCCTACATAAGCCCTCTATTGCTTGGAAAGTAACCTACTACAGATCCATTGAGTAACATTGAGAACCATGGGCTAGAAATGTAGTCTTGAATAAGTTTGACCCACTCTCTATGGAAACTAAAATTGAGAAGGATAACAAACAGGAACTCTTGGTTCACCCTATCAAAAGCTTTATTTGTATCAATTTTAAGGACCAGGGTAGATTTTTTGTTGTTGGAGATAGAATGGAGGGCTTCATGCAAAGTGTAACAAACCAGGGAAGCGGTGCACTGTCCCCACTACTCTACTTGCGATTTAATTGAATATTTTACATGTTAAACATGCATTTAAATGAAAGGCATAAAAGAAGATATAACCAGAATGCAAAGAAATAAATGAATGAATGCTTTTGTATTGATATTTCCAAGATCCGGTTACATATGAATCCCTCTAAGGGATACCCTTCGTTTGATACATGATTTTACACACAAAGAGGGTAGCAGGTGTATAAAATATCCCCTTGCATAGGGGTGGCACGCTTTATCAGGCTTCCCGATGATGCACACGGAAATGTATGAGGGCTTACAGATGCCTCCTTCTCTAGGTCTGATTGCTAGAGGGATCCTCTTGCTTTCGTATGTTGTGGATTTGTCCGATGAACCTGTAGCCCTGTAAGCAATGAAACAACAACACACGCTTAGATGTCCGAGATTGCCTCCCGGATGAGGTTGTTAGCAATGAATACACTTAATGAAAACAAATGCAATGAAACTAGTGCTATCAAAACAAGTAAATGAAGCAAATCTATGCTAATGACATGAAAAGCAAGTAACAAGCTAAGATGTAAGAAACTAGTACAAAGAATGCTAGATTAGGCCGATGGGCCACTATCCAAGACAGCGGCCACTAAGGTGAACCTGTTTCTAGTACTCCAAGGCTATGGATCTAAGCTTGTTGTCGATGTTGAAAGAGTTGTCATTTCTTGTCCATTGTATCAAATATCCTATAGATGGAAAACCCCTAAATCGGCTAGCACTTTGTCGCTCCTCAAAGATGCTCCAATATGCTCTCCAATCCGATAGGGCTTCACTATAAAAATGATCTCCAAGGGAAGCTCTCCAAGTCTTGAAAAGCTCTCCTCAATGACCTATTCTATTCAATTCATGATCCCTTGGTGCTCTTAGGCTTGCACCTTTTAAAGTGTGTGAAGCCCTAGGTCTATGTTCAAAACCCTAGGATTGAATCCCTCATGCATAGAGGATGTTAGCATGAGAAGCTTTTGTTTTTCTATGTTTAACTGAAGTCTAAATTTGGACTTAAGTCTCCCATGTGAACTGGTCATGAAAGGGGAATGCAAAGTTATCCCCGCTCACCTTTATTGCATGCAAACTACCACTTCCACCCATGAATGGGCCGATTTATCGACAAGTCACTTTTATGGCTTAGTCGTTGTCATCCACAATGACTAAGATTTAGCCATTGTCATCTAGAGGTAAGGTTTGGCCTCTAAGCTTGAGTGGCCAGGATCTAGCCACTCATGTTTACAGCGACCAAGCTTGGATGGGCTAAGACTACCCTAGATGAGTGGTGAGAACCACTTTTGATACTTGGAAAGTCCAAGGTTTAGTCACATGGCCTATGAATGTGCCTATGTTAGTAGTTATCCTAAACATGACATGTTTTAGGTGTCTACAGATGCCCCTTTTTGTGATGCGCTATGTGAAAAACACAATGCTGAGCAAAAATGTAGACTGATATGTCTGTAAGGTGTATGATGATCATTGGTCTGATCAATATTGGATGCCCCAATCATGCAAGATGGTGTGCATCCTTGAATCATTGCTTCAATATTTGGAAGGCTTAACTTAGCATAGGGCTTGCACATGTTCAATTGCACTCATTCCTCAGACACAATCGGGTAGCTTTGTTGCTACAATCAGATCCGATCGGTAGGAGAGCTACGAACTGAAGATGTCACAATTTTCTTATGATCCCAACAAACAAGGGAAATTTTGTAATAGTTGTCTACAATGATTCGTAGGATGAATGCAATTTTGATATGATCGAGTGATATTTTGTTGATTTTGATTATGATTATTTGAATATTTGAACTACCCCCTCACACAATGAATTGGTGAGGGAAGGGCAATGAATGAAGTGACAAATCGCTTGACCAATATTGACTAGTTTTGGTTTCTTTCTAGTATTTGTTCTTTTAATGGGCAAACCCCCATCCAAGTGTGATTTCAATTATTTATGATAATCATTCATCCCTATCCTAGGGAGCGGTCCGACTATCAATAGCCTTCTTAGGGAATTAGGATGAGTGATTCTATTTATGCTTGTATTGCATCACTTGGCTCAGTGTTTTTGTGTCATAAGGGAATTAGGATGATTCTATCGCACCCGTGGAGCAGTCCGACCATCTTGGTCTTCTTCGAGATTGAAAGAGGCACATCGTAATTCCAAAATGAATAATTTGCCCCAAGTAGCCTTATGGTAACTTACTCATCTCGCTGAATTGCATGGAGTGCAAATCGCTGCAACCATTGAGTTGATAGAGTAAGTAACTTGATACGAGGCTTACTCGAGATGTGTTTTTATGTGATTTTTTTGTTATTTTGAACATTATGATGACCATGAGTCATCAAAATGTGTTTATTTGATGTTTTTGCTACTTCTCATGGAGGGAATTCCTCCTATTTTTGCTTGTGCTATTGGCCATTGTCAGATCCAATGGCCCCCAAATGCCTATTTTTGGTCGCTCTAGGCTACAGTGGCCAAGAAGTTTGGGCCACTGACGATAGTAGCGGTCAAGGCATAACTTGAAAAATATAAAATAACCTAGGGTTTTTGACTTTTCACTTTTCCAGCTGGCGATTTGCTTGTCAGAGCTCTGGAGAGAAAGTGACTTTTGCGACTTGGAGTGTTGTTGCATCGAGGATCATGGCTGCATAGGGTGAGGCATCATCGAGTGGAGGAGCCGAAGCTTCTCGGGTACTCTTTGAAATCTTTAACCCTGCTTGTTTCACTTTTGGGTAAAAATGAACCACACTAAGTAATCAAAAAATGAACCTCATTAATCTTATCGACAATGAACCAAACCCATAGTTTAGGCTTAGTTTAGGATTTAATGTGGTGGGCTTGCCCCCATTTTTTATTTTTTAATTTTTTGGTATTTTTGGCCTAGGGCGTACATGTCTGCCATGTTGCCCATTGGCCACTACTGCTCAGAGCGGCTATCTTGGCCTGTAATTTGGTCGTTGTCGATATAGATCCATTTGAATCTCAATGGTCAAAAATTTGACCATTGGGGTTTGGCCACTTCTATCCTCGCGACCAATTTTTGGCCATTGTAGGCGATAATGACCAAGAGCACTTAGTTAAATTTTTGAGTTTTTTTGCATTTTGAAGTGATTAATTAATTTTTTTGAATTTTGAATTCTTTCTTGTACTATGTTGCATGATTAGGTGCATTTATTCCTCTTTTCTCCTAGAATTAGAATAGTCTATCATTATTTGCACCATTTTTCATGCTTTATTTATGATTCATGCCTTAGATGCATTGTAGTTATGCTTTGTTTTCTTTTGCTCTTAGATTCTCACTACTCGGGCTCGAGACCCAAGGCTCTTGAATGACCTTCTACCCCTCTTGGATACTATGGATTGGGCCTAGCTCAAGGCCCATGGGCTATAATATGTTACTAGGCTACCTAATATTATGTCAGATCAGGCTTACCTCATGGCCCTGGTATACCGGTGGGATCCCTAGACTAATACCTTCCACCTTCCCACCGATGAGATGACTATCACGCTAGAGGATGTATACAAGATTTTCTGGATCCCCTTTGATGGAGTGGCCATTGTCTCTTCGACCACTAATGATCATGATGTTATATTTGCTTGGGTGTTCAGAAGGCATGCTATAGATGCCTTCAAGGACACCAAATCTAGTGGTGTATCTATTATATGCTGGTACCAGGAGAAGGTCTTCTTCGAGAGGCACATAGTGTTGCTGATGGTTATCAACAACATTCTCATTCTAGATTGCTTAGGCTTGAGGTTCCCATGGAACCTCCTTGCGATGGTCCAGGATCTGATGGACAGTGAGGAGCCCATCATCTATGCATGGGGGAGGTCTCTATTGGCCTAGTGTTATGATGAGTTGTATCACATCCGATGGGGTCATATTGGCATCGCTTGCAGCTTGCTCTTACAGGTTTGGGGATGGGAGCACATCAAGGTAGATCATCCCAAAGGGCTTCCTACCAAGATTATAGTCATCAAGGAGTGGATGTAGTGCTATGCTACTAGATGGGCTCGAGGGCACGAGGAGCGCAAGAGCCATCCTCATGCGAGGGAGCTCTCCCACTACACTGCTACTTTTACTAGGTTGAAGGCCGAAGATATCATATGGCACCCATACCATGAGTGCCCAACTTGGGATGATCCAGCTAGTTTCATAGCTAGGACACGACATGAGCGGTGGCTCATCGACCACAAGGTTGGCATCAGGGAGTATTTCTTCTACTCCAGGTTCTTCGTCAGTATAGGTTATAGTAGGATGTGCCACTAGTTCCATTTTTGTATAGGCACCTTAAGAGAGAGAGACCTTCCTCCACCATGGATCATAGAGCTTTCTGATGAGGAGGATGCCCCAAAAGTTGACCTAGGAGTCACTAGGGGAGTCACAGATGCATTTGCATAGTGGTGGGGGGATCTGATGTGGCATGGTGATGGTAGCCTGGGCCATGAGGATGATGGTAGGGATGATGGTGCAGATCTAGAAGGGCATAGAGTCTGAGCCAGGACCGAGGTATGGGGCCAGCCAGTAGAGTAGGTGGTAGCAAAGGAGCAGGAGGCTCCTAAGGAGGATGAGGAGGAGCTAGATCCGAGGAGAGAGATTATCCTCTAAGAGCACAGTTGCATGAGGTCGAGGTTGAGCTCCAGTCGACCAAGATCTAGGTACAATAGTGAGATGCTACTATAGCACAATGAGATGCCACTATAGAGTAGCTCATGCTATAGATCCAGGCTTTGTAGGCTACTATCAGGGGTGATGCTACTAGGATGCAATTTTTTGTTCCTCCTTCTACACCATAGAGTGATATCGAGGCAGATCCTAGGGTAGATATAGGGGTAGAGGTTCTACACCTACAATCATTGCTAGATGAGTACGAGGGGCAGATCTAGGGGTATGTCTCCCATATAGCCTCTCTCCAGATGTAGCTTAGGAGGCATAGAGTTATCCCTAGGGAGGCACCAGGTGTAGGTGGTTCATAGGTCAGTAGGCGCTCCACCTCTAGGTAGTCTTCCATCCATCCTAGCTAGAGGACCCAAACTCACATAGAGAGACCAACAGGCTCACATCACTCTACTCATGACACAACCATAGGGGGAGGTGATGTTGGGGGTGCAGGCCCCATGTTTGACTGATGATGCACTTGGATTCTATTTTTGAGGTCTACTTGACCTATATGACTATAGCCCATGGGCAATTTTTGTATACCCACGTACTTGATACACACATTTATATGATATCTTTGCATTATGACTCATTATGTGTATCATTTATTGCTCATGTTTTTGTTTTATTTATGCGATGTGATGATGGCATTATGATGATTTGATGTATGTGTTAGATGATAGATGATATTTATGATGATGTGGATGTTTATATGGATGCTCATGTAGATGTGATATGATCCAATAATGTGATGTATCATGCATTGACTTGATGATGGATTTATGATTGTATGTATAGGTGGATTATGATGTGATCTTAGATGTGAATGGATGAGTTATGAACTATGTATTTATGGATGTAATGTTTATTGTTAAATGCATGTTTGATTTTGATTTTATTGTATGCATCTAACTCATGCTATGATAAGGTGAATGCAATATGTAATGCGTTATGTATATGGTGTTTAATCTAATGTGAATGAACTTGTATGTTTTAATCACTTAAAACATAAGGAATGCATATGATATGATTTTGAAAATCTAATGGGTGATACCACAGAAAGTATAACAACCATGAATTTTTAATAATCATTCTAATCATAAGAATTAATTATTTAAACCATCCATATGTGCAATGTAATGGTGTGGAATGTATGTATTTTCTGGATAAGCTTCTGTAATTTAAAAGATATAAAATAATCAGTGGTCATTTAAATATCATTTCTGACATATATCCGGTATCTAGTTTATTTTATTAATACCCCCTAATTTATAGAAGCTTATAAAGAAAGTTGATGATGTGATTGATGATATGATTTGTTGCTATGTAGGAATTTTTGAGGTTTTTCCTAAGACTTCAAACACTCTAGTTACCCTATCAACAACTATGTACTGACCATACAAGACTTTTGAAAAGCAAGGCTTTCACCATGTTCCTGGATATTCATTATCTCTATGTGTGCAAATGAATATATATTTTGAGATAGAACCCAAGCATTTCCTTCGATGTCAGGCGGGATTCTTTCAGCCCATTGCTAAGATCAGGGATCCTCAAGTGTTCATCTCATCCTTATGTTGGACTTAGTTGGACTATACCACTAGGCAGTATTAGGTTACCTAAGCTAGCTCATCCACATGCAAACATTGGTCTATACAAATGCCAGAAGCAATTGTGATAGACATATCATCATGCGTAAGGATATCTCCTTCCAGTTTTGTACAATGCTGAGAATTCCAAGGATTCAAGCTCCATTCCCTTCTTTTCTTCATTTCATTTGGGATACTTGCTCATGTGTAGTGATGAGAATCACTATTTATTTTGATTGATTTTTTTCTTGAGCAAGGGACCTATGTAGTGATGATAATCACTATTTGCTTTGTTTTTGCATTCTTTGAACTATGACTTTGAAAACTAGGGTTTTGAATTTGTGCTTTGTTTTGGGATTTTTGCTTGTGTTAATGAAAGCAAGGGATTTATGCAGTGATGATAATCACTCATTTTTGGGTAGGGTGAAACTTGTCCTTTTGCCAATTCTCAACACCTTTAAACCAGTCGCACAGGGGGATAAGCAAGGAAGATCCTTTTCGCTTAAGGTAACCTAGACCACTTTTGTAGTTTTCATATTTCCCTTGTACCAACTAGGATTTTAGTGTTTCAATTAGTGATGGGATCCTGAATATCCAAGGTATTATCACAACTAGACCTTACCCTCTACTAATCAAGGTGGCTTTCTACAAAATTTGATAAGACCACTAGATATGGTTGAAAGACTAGGAAACCTTAGTATATTTCTTATAGCAACATGAAATGGTTGTGTTGAAAAACACAGTTACTCACATGGATGCATGGATGCAGATGTATTTGAATATTGTGATTGTGATACAAATTGTGGCATCATTTGTAAGAATGTGATCATAACATATGGGAATGCAATGGATATGTATGTTATAATGAAATGCAACTATGTGGATGCAGATGTAAGATGCAAATATTTTTGTATTTTTTATTTTTGCATTGTTTTTTACCAAAGGGCTTTAAGATGCCTTTGGAGCTTTTTGTGATTTGATTTGACCAAAGGGCTTTAAGATGCCTTTGGAGCATTTTTATGAAGTTGACCAAGTGGTGTGAAGATACCCTTGGAGCATTTTTGATTGATTTGACCAAGGGCTTTAAGATACCTTTGGAGCATTTTTGATTGATTTTGACCAAGTGGATTAGATACCCTTGGAGCATTTTGTGTTTTGACCAAAGGGCTTTAAGATGCCTTTGGAGCATTTTATGAAGTTGACCAAGTGGTGTGAAGATACCCTTGGAGCATTTTTGATTGATTTTGACCAAGCGGATTGGGTACCCTTGGAGCATTTTTGATAGAATTTTGAATTTTATGTTTTTTTATTTTTTTTTTGTTTTTATTTTTGACATATTTGAATGTTTTTGTTATTTTTAATTTTATGTATGAAACACCTTCAAATGAATGATATTGAGAGGTTCAAGCTCTTCAACACCATCCAAAGATGTGAGGTGATATGCTCCAGGCCCAACCCTTTCTAAAATCATGTAGGGGCCTATCCAATTTACCATAAATTTGTCTCGCAAATGCGATGGCAGATTTGAGTTCTGTTGGTTTTCTTTGAGCACAAGATCCCCAAATTTGAATTCCCTCAAATGGAATTTACTATTGTAAGCTCATGCAAGGTGATCCTGATAAACATGGAGATGCTCCAAGGCATTGAATCGACATTCATCAAGAAGCATCAACTGATCAAGGTGGCCTTGTCATGCGGTGTCATCATCTATGAAGTCCTTCAATGCTACACGCAAGGTTGGAATCTCCAACTCTAGGGGCATGATGGCCTCAGTGCCATATACAAGTGAAAATGGTGTTGCCCTAGTGGGCATCCGCACACTAGTCCTGTATGCCCATAATGCAAGAGGTAATTGCAAATGCCAATCCTTATGATTATCTTTCACTATCTTCCTCAAGATGGAGATGATTGTTTTGTTTGAGGCTTCTGCTTGCCCATTTGCTTGTGGATAATAGGGTGTTGAAAAACTATGTTGAATATGGTATTTTTTCATTAAAGCACACACATTTTTGTTCTTGAAAGATGGCCCATTATCCAAAATTATCTTTGAAGGGACCCCAAAATGACTTATGATATTGTGGAGTATGAACTCCACAATCCTTGGTCCAGTAGTCGATGTCAAGGGGATCGCTTCGACCCATTTGGTGAAGTACTCAGTGGTCATTATGATGAACGTGTGTCAACCTAAATATGGGGGAGAGATCTTCCCAATCAAGTCTAGTCCCCACTACGAGAAGGGCCATGCTGCCTGGATGGGTTGCAAGGCTTGTGATGGCAAGTGGGTGAGGTTTGCATGATGCTGGCACTTGATGCATTTCTTGACATACTCACAATAATATTTTTCCATAGTGGGCCAATAGTAACCCATTCTCAAGATGCGCTTAACGATGGCCATGCCACTGAAGTGACCACCACACGTACCATCATGAGCTTGCAAAATTGCCTAAGATGCTTCCTAGGGCTCAAGACAATGAAGGAGCATTCCATCATAACCTCATCTATAGAGGATATCTCCTAGAAAAATGTATCTTGTCACATTTTGTTTAAAGGTTCATCTTTCAGCATGTGATAGGTCTTGTGGTATCATTCCAAGCTTCAAGAAATCTCGCAATTGGGAAAGCCAATCCTGATAAGCCACAACTTCTATGGATAAAATGACATGTTCCCCCTATGATTCAGAATCTGAGAACACAGATTGAGAAACAACCCTATGGTGAATGGTTGTACCACACTCCATAGGACCTTGAGAGATCAAATATTCCCAAGGTGTCATTTGCAAGAAATCTCTAACTTTGAAGGACCAATCCTGATTTGGTTCAGTTTGGATCATGTTGACTGACTCTTGATTGTCAATAGCCTCACGTTGTATTGTTGAGTGCATAAGCACTTTCACATGAATGGTTGTGAAATCAATAGATGGATTCTGAGGGATTAAGGATCCCAAATATGCCATGGTGTCTACAAATATATTTGATGTACGAGGGATTGCCTCGATGTCATACCATTCTAATCAGGCTAGGTAAGTGTCAACAAGCTCCTTGTAAGCTTTCAGGAGTGGGCACCTACATTGGAACAATCCTTTGACTTGATTAACTATGAGCAAGGAGTCACCAAAGATATTCAATATTTTAATGCCCATTGCCATGGCTATTTGAAGTCCCAAGATCAAGGCCTCATACTCTATGTTATTATTCATGCAAGGGAAGTCTAGCTTGAATGATAAGGGCAATGGAGCACCCTATGGTGTGATAAATACTATCCCTACTCCACCTCCTTGCTCGCATTTTGAACCATCAAAGAACAATGCCATGTCTCTTTCTTTCTCAAGTTCTTCGAGTTTTGATGGATCTGATAATGCAAAGACTGCATCATCAAGCAACTCTATAGTGAGAGGCTTGCTATCCTGAAGAGGTGCCTCTACTAATTGATCTACTATGACTTGTCCCTTGATGGAATTTTGGCTTATGAACTCTAGATCAAATTTTGTCAATAGCATGATCCACTTTGCAGTACGTGTATTGTGATATGTCTTGTTCATCATGTACTACAAAGGATTTTGTTTGGATATAACGTAGGTCGTATGGCTCAACATGTAGTGTCACAACTTTTTGGTTGCAAAGACCACTGCTAAGCACAACTTTTCTACATACGCATATCCTAGCTCATAACTCACCAAGGTGCGACTAATGTAATATACGACTTGCTCTTTATCTTGTGCATTATTTTGGGCTAACATGGTGCCCAAAGCAAAATTAGTAGCCGATATGTATAGTAAAAATGGTATGTCTAGCCTTGGTGGAGCCAATACTAGTGGTGTTTCCAGGTATGTTTTGATCTCTACAAAGGCTTGTTGGCACTCTTCATCCCAATGAAATGGGACATCCTTGCATAGCAACCGGTTCATGGGTCGACATTTGTCTGATAATTGAGTAATGAACCATTTGATGGATGCTACCTTGCCTTGTAGGCTTCTTAACTCCCTAATGTTGGTAGGGGTGGCCATTTCCAATATAGCCTTTACCTTTGCAGGATCGACTTCGATGCCTCTCTTAGAAATGATGAACCCTAAGAGCTTACCAGAAGTTACGCCAAACACGCACTTCTTAGGATTCAATCTGACGTTGTGCTCAATGAGGTGATCGAAGACCTTTGTAAGGACTTGAGCATGCTCTTGCCGCAATAAATATTTGGCTAGTAAATCATCAATGTAGTCTTCCAAGATCTTATGCATATAGTCATGAAAGATGTATGTCATGGCCCACTGATATGTGGCACCAACATTCTTTAGGCCAAATGGCATCACTTTGTAATAGAATGTCCCCCATGGAGTAATGAAAGTAGTCTTGTGTTGGTCCTCAGGTTTGATCCAAATTTGATTGTATCCAGAAAAACCATCCATTAGGGAGAGCATCTCATGACCTACGGTGGCATCAACAAGAGCATCTATGTTTGGCAATGGGAATGAATCCTTTGGAGTTGCCCTATTCAAGTCTCTAAAATCTATGCAAATGCAGACTCTTCCATATAGTTTTCCCATGGGCACCATGTTCGAGACCCATTCAGGATAGTCGATGGGAACTATGAAAATCGCATCCAATAGTTTTTGCAACTCGTTCTTTACCATCAAAGCGATGGTTGGATGCATTTTCCTCAAATTTTGCTTGACTGGCTTCTTTAGGGGATCCAATGAAAGGTTGTGAACAACTAACTTTGGATCAATCCCTGGCATGTCTTTGTAAGTCCAAGCAAAAATATTTGGCCTCTCCTTAAGGAGAGGGATAATGATGGCTTGTTCCTCTAGAGATAGACTTTCTCCAAACTTGACTTTCTTTGGTTGAGTAGGATCATCACTGATGTCCACCTCGAAAGTTACTTCTATAGCCATATGTGACCCATCCTCCAACTGGTGAGGCATGGGTATCAAGTGAATGTCATCGATGGGATTTATAGGTCCTACTGACTTAGGATCCAAACCAGCATGGAACACATCATAAACATAGCCTGATGCAAAATGGAATGGTTGTAATATCTCTTCATTAGAGAAAATATCCTCAGGATCTATGGGTGAATCAACATGATCCCAATCAATAGCCTCTGTATCAAGATACAAAGGTTTCATGGGATCTATTGGGTTATGAAGTGGAGTGGTCAAATCAATGGAGATTATGTTGATGGATGGAATGAAATCTCTAGGACCACATGGGTGAAATTTTGTCTCAGAGGTTTCCCTTCCATACTCATGATGAGGCTCTAGAGGAAAAGGGATTTCTAGATCTAGCCCCTGAGTAGGCCGGATAATAGGATCATTGGGCTCTAACAGCTCTCTGAATGTAGGTGAAGGGGGATTGACCACATGGTGAATGGCAACTAAGTCGATAGGTCTTCCCAAAAACTACAAACCAGGGTCTATGGCATGAAGTGCCACTTCTCTTTCTACCAGTGCATTGACTTGCTGCAAGTGGTGAGGCCCAAGATAAGCCATCTCGGTTTCATCTTCAAATTCATCATCACTTATCCAAAAACTGTTAGCATTGGTATGTGGCCCCAAGACAAGAGGCTCATGTCTTGGCCCTAAGTAGGCCATTTCTATCTCATCTTCATATTCTTCATCACTTATGAAGAAGCCATTTGCATTAGTTTCTTGCCCCAAGCTATGGGGCCACTGCCTTGGTCCTAGGTAGGCTCTCTCTATTGAGTCCTCTGACTCATAGCCACTTTCATCCGATATGAATCCACTCTCATTGTGGATGGACCAAGTAAATCTATGTAAATAGTGAGGCCCATGATAGGCCAAGCCTACTTGTGCTTCATCATCACTTACCACATATCCATTTTCTTCTTGCTCTTCATCCCATGAGTTGTAACCCATTGGGGTGGCATCAATTGTGGAGCTTGGATGATAAGTTTTAGGTGGTGGTATGCTCACCATGACCACTTATCTATTGCTCAAATGTCTTGTACTTGGTGGGTGATAAGGAATAAAATTGATGTCTTCTCCTAACCCCAAGCTTAATCTATCCAAGGCTACTACTAGAGAGTCATCTCGACCTCTGATATGATAGCCTAACCCAAACCTATCAGTGGGAAGCTGGTATTGTGGCTCGAATGGCCGCCTACGCCCCTGCTCATATATACCAAGACCGTAACCATGCCAATGGCAACGTTCAAAGTAGCTTAGAGCAAACTCAGGATTAGAGAGGTAACAAACATTAACAGTGAATAATTCATCATTGTCCTCTTCTTCATCAATAGACTTATGGGTGCAGTCTAGTCCAACATAGACAAAGTTTATCTAGTTGGGAGGGATTCCAAGTGGAACCACTATTCCCACTGGTGGTCTTAAGTCTTTTGGTCATCCCATGTCTTGTGTGGACTCTATGATGGGTGTGAATGTTATGTTCTACACAAGATACTCTCCTATCCCTATACTTTCCAAGTGTATAGTCGCATGTGATGTGGATGATCCTACAGATGACACTGGTGAAATGGGTTCTAGTATCTCCTCAACTTGATCTTGGAGATCTTCTTCTTCCATGGGACTTGGAATTTTCTCAATGGCTATGGTTAGCACTTCCTTGAGCTTTCTTTCCTCAACTAAGGGTGCCTTTAGCTTCTGATTGTCTTTTGGTTTAGACGTTGATGGTCTCTTAGAAGCATTAGTCATGTTGGGTGCTAGATGAGGTGTTGATGTAGATGGGTCCTTTTGTACCCCTTTGTCTTTATCATTCAGTTGCGTAGCTGGAGATGAAGGTCCTACATACAAGTGGGTAGAAGGAATCACAAATTCTCCTAGAAAATCCACCTGATGGACATATTTGAATGGCTCTTCATCAGCCAACACCATGTAGACTTTGTTATCATGCACATACTTGACACATTGGTGTAATATTGAAGGAACACACTTCATGTCCCTTATCCAAGGTTGCCCTAGGAGGATGTTGTATTGCATGGCCCCTTCCAAGACATGACACATCATGAGGATGGTCTTATGCCCCACCTTGATAGGTAGGACTATCATTCCCATAGTATTGCATAAAGCATCATTGAAAGCCCTTAATGTGTAGGCTCCCGGAATGATATTGGACTTGGGGATCTTAAGGTGTTCTATTGTTATTGTTGTGATGATGTTGATTGATGAACCTGTATCGATCAAGACCCACTTAAAAGGTAAATCATTGACTGATGCCACAATGTGTAGTGGAGGGTCTGGTAAGGTAGTAGGCACTATCTTAATCTCATAATCATAGAATCGGATTATAGGTTCCTGGCATTCTTGTACTTGTCCCACAAAATGAGTGAATGCATTTGGATCTTGTGGTTGGAGCTCAATCGACCTTAAAATCTCCATCAAGGTCTCCCTATGCTTTGGGGACTATTGTATGAGCTCATAGATGGATAGCTTAGTCGGAGTCATTTGTAAGTTTTGCTCAAGTCTACTCCGAATAGTTACCACAGGTCGAGTTGGTGGACCTAGAAGGTTGTTTTTCCCTTACCTCTACCTAGGTGTAGTGGGGACATTAATGGGAGCTATAAGAGGTTGTGGTTGACCATACCATCTACTCCTAGTTGCTATATTGACAATTTCAACCATCCCAATGCACCCATGGGTAGGCGTATCAATTCGAACTTGATTGACTTGTGCACCTTGCCCTCTAGGGACCTCATGGTTTGGGAGAGGTTTTTGTATATGCCCATATCTCTATTATTAAGAGCCAATGGGTTGTCAACTTTAAGTTCTCCTACCTCAATCATGTTTTGCACTTGGTGCTTGAAACCAATGCAAACCTCAATGTTATGCCCCGGTATCCTATGATAAGGGTAAAATTGATCTTCCCTATATCCTTTTGGCTTAGGATGGTTGGGATCTATAAGAGGTATATCAAGGAACCTGATATTTCCTACCTCGCTCAATTGGTTGAAGATTGATTGCATTGATTCTGTCAATGGTGTAAAATAGCGAGGGGGTTTGCATTCTCTATTTCACCCTTGATTGTTCTTTTGATCATAATTGGATGGTGGGGGCTATGCTTGATAATTATAGGGTTGTTGCATAGCCCCATCCTTAGGTGCAACCAATACCACTTGATTAACTAGAGCAGGGTTTGCCTGCTTCTGCTTATATTTGCCATTTTTATCATTTTTGTTCCACTCCTTCTTGGTTCGGAGTTTGATGGTTCCCTCATCTACTTTTATGTCCTCAATGAGTTTGGCCTGTGCCAAGGCTTCCTCAAATGAGGGGTATTTTTGAAGTTGTAGCAAGAGGGAAATGTGTTTAGAACAACTCTTGGTGAACATGCGGACAATCTCTTCTATGGGGATGGAGAATGATAATTTTACCATGAATTTTCTCCATCTATTCCCATAATCCATTACTGGCTCATCATCATAATGTTTCAAATTGGCCAGGTCTGAAAGGTTCACCTTCCTCTTAGCACCAAAAGAGAAATGCTTCAGGAAAGCGTTCACTAGTTGTTCAAAATTGGATATGCTATGCTTGGGCAGTTGGTTGAACCATTGAGTGGCGGTGCCCAAAAATGTCATAATGAATGTCCTTAGCATAAGAGCATCATTATCTTCAAGATGAAAACATGCATTGATGAAATTGGTAACATGCTCTTGTGCATCCTCTTCACCCTTAAACTTTTCCAACCTAGGCATCTCAAAATGCTTAGGGTATGCGGGGCTAGGGACAGATGGACATAATGGTTGATTGTGTATTTTGCTCAATGTTGGTTGGTTCCCAGCCATCTCTTATTTTTCAAAGGACTTCATATTTTTAGTGAGTTCTTGGAATGCCTTTGAGGTGAGGAGTTCCTCCTCTTGTAGACCCCCTCATGGTGGTGGTGGAGGTAGCCCTCTATCCACTTGATCTGTTCTATTTTCTTCCCTCCTATGAGGGGATTCAGGATGTGTCTGATCCTGCTCTATCAGGTTTACCCTTTCTCCACCAGTTGGATTTCATTCATGATTTGGAGGGTGGTTTTATTGTGGGTTTCCTTCTTGTCTAGTGCACCCCTCTCTTGGTGAGTCAGCATGTTGATCTCTTTGATGATCATTTCTATTTGCTTATTGGTTGATACGAGCTAGCTGCTCAACTTGCTCTCTTAAACATTGCTCATGTTGGTGCAAAAGCCTTTCTCTTTGCTTGTCATGTTCGAGAGCTTCCACAAGCTCTCACTCTTTGCATAAGGTATTCTCTAGCCATCGCATGTGGTTAACTTGCACTATCATAGAAGACTCATGCTTATCTGATCCTATTCTAGTGGTTTTGATTCATAGATTCCTCAAAGAGGTTTCTACTATTTCTTTGCTCTTGCTAGCTAATGTAACTTGTTCAGTGTATTTTTGAGTGTCTCTATGATCAGAATCTATATGTTTACTATGGGGTCACCCTGAGGCACCCCCAATTTGAGAAGTGGGCTTAGAAGTCATGGTTCATGAACTTCCAGATGCAGAATTCTCTATGGCTATGATTTTGGGAGGTGGCCTCGAATAAATCTGATCCAACTCATCTAACTATCTTGTTTTCCATGGCTGATCCTATGGGGTGCCATTTATTCCAATGAGGTCATAGTCTATTGGAATCCTTCCTCTTGTGTGAAGGATATCTTCTATTTGATGTCTATGACTGGATGTATCTCTAGTTTCATGCCCCTCAATGGGCTGATCTATTCTAAGTGTCTCATGTGAATGTTGGGATGTTGTGACTCCTATGTGTCCTTTTGATGATGAAGGCTTTGTGGTCACCCCATTTCTCCATGAGGATGGAGGTATGGAAGCCTCATCATCCCTGTGTGAAGAATGGGTTTTAGAACCTCTCTTATGTCCATGTGGGGAGGAAGCTCTTGAAGCCTCCTCATGTCTTTGAGAAGTTTCTATGTTTTTAGAGGAAGCCCTTGAGGTTTCCTCATGTCTCCTTGATGATGATGGTCATGAGGCCTCTTTGTGTTTATGTGATGTAGTTCCATGATGTTGCTCCCTATTTGGGGTTTCTCGAGGAGAACCCCCAAGGGTTGAGTTATCACCCCTAAGACTCGTAGAACTGCGTCTCACGGTCTTACGAGTGGGTCTTCCAATGTGACTACGACTTCGCCTATGGGTATGTGTTGCTTTAGATTCTCCCTCGATATCAGACCGAGGATGTTTACTTCTTGTTTTGACCATTGTGTTTGTGGATTCAATTTTTTGTGTTGCAATTAAATATAGCCAAACAATATCAAGCAAATGTTTATCTTGATTATCAATTTAAGTGTGCCCTAAACTGTTTGTTGTATTTAGATGTTTTGTTGTTCTTGTTTCTTGCTCTTGTTTTGGATTTAGAATGAGGAGACTCATCCATAGTGGTAATCAAGAACACCCATGCCAAACATGATTTTCTCAAAAGAGACTAGGGTACACCACTTAAATCCTAGTGGGGGGTTCGCCTAGCTCTTCCACTCTGAACCAATTGTTCCAATAGTGGGAGATAGTTTGAACATAAGTAACTTAGTACCACTATAAGTAAGTTCCTAATTCCATTTCTAGGAAGCTCTAGGGGGCAAACCGATGGAAGGAGATGAATGCCAACGTCACCGGACTGAATTGAGGGTTGGTGATGAAATCCAACTCCCCAATGTTTAAAACATGCATGCGTGTGTGGGGTTCATTTTAAGTTTTTGCATAAAGTAAAATGCATCATACAACAACAATGACTCTTTCCTATATGCCTAATGCAAAATATATTTCAATTTTTAGAAATATGCATAACTACTATGAGATTAATGGATGCACTCTATTTAGTGCAAATATGGCCTCTAGAAGGGCCCCAAAGCAAGCAAACCAACACACAGTTTCTAGCACATTGGATTCTAGGGTGGACTTTACAAGCATAAGTCATTGTTCCTAGCAATGCCTAGTGGAAACCTAAAAAGAAACCCTAAGATTTAGAAGATGCAAGTTCTTTCTTTTTCATTCTTTCAGTTTTCAAAATATGTCTTAATTTTCACTATTTTTAAGAAAATAGAAGCAGACAGAAAACCATAAAGCATCAAAAAAGTTGTACCAACCTTTAATCCAGCTCAGAGAATCAATGTTTTGACCTCTACTACACTCTAGTTCTAGCCACTATCGACCAGAGTGGCTAATTTTTGGTCACTGTAGACCAGAGCGGCTGATTTTTGGCCATTATAGATCAGAGCGGCTAAACCTACACACAAAACCTGAATTAGTAAAGTGGAAGAAAATGAAAATTAACTAAAGAACTAGGTAGGAGTCCCACCATGATCACCATCTATAGTGACCCTAGGGAAGCGATGCGCCATCCCCACTACTCTACTTGTGATTTAATTGAATATTTTAATGTTTAAACATGCATTTAAATGAAAGGCATAAAAGAAGATATAACTAGAATGTGAAGAAATAAATGAATGAATGCTTTTGTATTGATATTTCCAAGATCCGGTTACATATGAATCCCTCTAAGGGATACCCTTCATTTGATACATGATTTTACACACAAAGAAGGTAGCAGGTGTATAAAATATCCCCTTGCAAGGGGTGCGCTTTATCAGGCTTCTCGATGATGCACACAGAAATGTATGAGGGCTTACAGATGCCTCCTTCTCTAGGTCTGATTGCTAGAGGGATCCTCTTGCTTTCGTATGTTGTGGATTTGTCCGATGAACCTGTAGCCCTATAAGCAATGAAACAACAACACACGCTTAGATGTCCGAGATTGCCTCCTCGGATGAGGTTGTTAGCAATGAATACACTTAATGAAAACAAATGCAATGAAACTAGTGCTATGAAAACAAGTAAATGAAGTAAATCTATGCTAATGATATGAAAATCAAGTAACAAGCTAATATGTAAGAAACTAGTACAAAGAATGCTAGATTGGGTCGATGGGCCACTGTCCAAGACAGCGATCGCTAAGGTGAACCTATTTCTAGTACTCCAAGGCTATGGATCTAAGCTTGTTGCCGATGTTGAAAGAGTTGTCATTTCTTGTCCGATGTGTCGAATATCCTGTAGATGGAAAACCCCTAAATTGGCTAGCACTTTGTCGCTCCTCAAAGATGCTCCAATATGCTCTCCAATCTGGTAGGGCTTCGCTATAAAAATGATCTCCAAGGGAAGCTCTCCAAGTCTTGAAAAGCTCTCCTCAATGACCTATTCTATTCAATTCATGATCCCTTGGTGCTCTTAGGCTTGCACCTTTTAAAGTGTGTGAAGCCCTAGGTCTATGTTCAAAACCCTAGGACTGAATCCCTCATGCGTAGAGGATGTTAGCATGAGAAGCTTTTGTTTTTCTATGTTTAACTAAAGTCTAAATTTGGACTTAAGTCTCCCATGTGAACTGGTCATGAAAGGGGAATGCAAAGTTGTCCCCGCTCACCTTTATTGCATGCAAACTGCCACTTCCACCCATGAATGGGCCGATTTGTCGGCAATTTGCTTTTATGGCTTAGCCATTGTCATCTGCAGTGACTAAGATTTGGCCGTTGTCATCTACAGTGGCTGAGGTTTGGCCACTCTGAGCTTGAGTGGCTAGGATCTAGCCACTCTGGTTTATAGTGGCCAAGCTTGGATGGGCTAAGACTACCCCAGATGAGTGGTGAGAATCACTTTTGATACTTGGAAAGTCCAAGGTTTAGTCACATGGCCTATGAATGTGCCTATGTTAGTAGTTATCCTAAACATGACATGTTTTAGGTGTCTACACAAAGCTATGATACCATAAATTATAGATCTTCCTTTTACCAAAATGCCTTAGCAGGGATCTATTATTTGGGGAAGAAATTATTTCACTCTGGATGCCATAGCTTTGGTTAGGATTTTATAAATCATATTACACAAACTGATGGGTCTAAAATACACCATAGATTTGCACATAGGCCATTTAGGAACAAGAGCTATGAAGGTAGAATTAATACCTCTAGGGATGGATTTTACATGTTGGATTTTAGTGATTGCCTTGCACACATATTGCCCAATAATGTCCCAAAAGGTTTGAAAAAAATGAGGGGAGAAACCATCAGGTCCAAGGGCTTTATCAAGGTGCATAGTGAATAAATATTGCTTGATCTCATCTGAAGAAAGAGGCTTGATGAGCAAGGAATTTATTTTTGGAGTGACCAAGGTAGAAATGGATTGAGTAATTGATTCTTGGCTCGATCAAAATTTTACAGTTGGGTATCCAAGAGATATTCAAAAAATAAGTGGATTCACATCGAATTTCAAAATATCCCTGGTAATGGAGCCATCACCTCTGGTCAATTCCTTGATTTTTTTTGAACTTTTATGCTTGAGGGTGGAAGCATGAATTTTTTTTTGTATTGGAATCATCCTCCTTGAGCCAAAGGGATCTAGATTTATACCTCTAGAACATCTCTTCTTTTCCCAAAATATTATGATACTGTGTTAAAATTTGTTTCTCCTCAACTTTGATTTGGTCACTCATTTTGCCATTCTATTTTGTTGTTCAATGCTTTTTAGTTTATCCATAATCTGCTTTTTACTTTCAAATATATTGCTGAAAATTTTCCTATTCCAGATTTTGAGATTTTCCTTGAAAACCTTGAGTTTATGGGAAAATTGAGTAATGAAAGACACAAAAAAATCCTTCTACCACCAGTTAGAGATTCGATTACAAATATCAGGGTGCTGCATCCACATGGCCTCAAGTCTGAAAGAAATATTGAAATTGAGACCTTTGTTAGCTTCAAAAAAAAAAAGGAAAATGATCAGATCTAACTCTCGGGAGACGAATGAGATTAGAATAACCCATATTAGGAATAACCTCTTGAGAAATAAAAACTTTATCAAGCTTAACTTGGATATGTTGATCCCTTACTCTCCTGTTGGTCCATGTGTATTTTGCTCCTTTAATTTGAATGTCCATTAATTCAGTATTAGTTACAAAATTATGAAAATCTTCAATGCTTCTAGATGGAGTGATATTTATCCCTTTCTTATTTGATGGGAAATTAGGGGAGTTAAAATATATATCAAGGATCCATGAATAGTTTTTGAAATAATTCCTCATGTGTCTCAAGGTAACCCATAAGGTATTTCTACTAGTTGGATTGTTGGGGATGTAAACATTGGATAAAACCCATGAATAATTTGTATTTGTAGTGGAACAGAATGTTCAGAACTCTATCTAATGAAAATATTATTATACCTCCAACTTTATTAAAATACCGTAGACAATTTAATCCTCCTGAAATTCCTTGAGTAGGGCTAAAATTGAAATCATTATTATTCCAAATAGATTTAGCAAATTTTTGGATTTTATTTTGGTCAATCTTTTTTTCTTGCATAATCATGATAGTGGGCATGTATTCCTTCCTCGAAGTGCATTCAAGTCTCTACTTGAAAACACTATTGAGACATATCATATTCCATGAGAGGATCCTCATTTAGAAATTTTAGAAAAAAAATTTGCCTCCCTTTCACTATTGTAAGGGAGATTTGGATCTTTTTATTCATCTTTCTCCTGATTGAAAAGGTCCTGGAAAAGATTCTTTTGAATGCCATTGGAAATTTCATTATTTGTATCTTTATTTTTTGGTTATTTATGGAAGTTCTTCCATTTTTCTCACTATTGATATCCAAAAAGGCTTTCTTATAACTTTTGGTGTTGATAGGGTTGAATTCAGGTTTGGATAAGTTAGGATTACAATATTCAGATTCAGTATTGACAGGAGTAGGAATACAAATTTCAATATGCCCTTTGGGGGTAGGTAGAGGTTTAGAAGGAATATGGGAAGGTCCAAATCTAGATAGGGAGTGGGTTTCCCCTTGGAAAATAGTGATGGGTCCAAGGGGTACAGACTCATGCAATAGGGTTTCATCAAAGGGAGCTAAATCAAAAATAAAAAATTTAGCTAATACACCAAATTTTTTAGGGTAAGAACAGGGAGAGCTAACCTTAGCTTGGTCATCCACTAGATCTGAAACTGCAACTTTCTTCCCTTTAAGCAAAACCAAAATTGAATTATTTTTTTGGTAAGGCCTAGTGTGGTTTTTTTTTTCATTGGAACCTGTCACCTGGATGCCCAACATGGTACCTAGATATAGCCATTTCTTTATAGCGTTTGAGATATGAGCACTAATATTTGAGGTAACCTTGAGCTTGGCACTCAATACAAAAAGTGGGATTATTCTCATATTAAATAGCCTAACATATATGATATGAGCTGTACACTAGGTTAATATGGGTTGATATTTGAGAATCCAAATTTGCATTAATGTAGATTCTTGCATGAATCATGTGAGTCCGAGCTTTAGTGACAGGATCGATAGCTACTAATTCTCCAATGGATTTAGCAATGCCATGCAATATGTCTTCATGCTAGAACTAGATAGGTAGATCTGGAAGATGAATCCATATAGGAGTGTAGTTAATACTTTGAGTTTTTGGGTTGAAATATTCACCCCACTTCCATAGAAAAATACTTTTCCAACCATAAAACTAGGGCTCACCTGTGAGAATTCAGGAGACATCATCTTGGTTATTAAGGTAGATAAAAAAAACCTTGAGATAGGGCAACTAGATCCATGTTACCTAGGGTTATCCACTTAGAAAATCCCACCACTGTATGGAATCCATGTTAGTTTTACCTCCAATAAATTTCCCAAATAGAGTGTGGGACTTAAGAAAAATATATTCAGTCATGGTCTCATCAGGGATAACTAGATCTTCAGTATTGGAAGTAAGGTGTTGATATTACTTTTTTTGGAAATAAATTTCTCCCATCCTTTCACTTTTTTAGCAAAGGTGAGAAAGGGTAAAATAATATATTTTGGGGCCTCACTCTATTTTTCCAAGGGATATTTTCCTCAAAAAGGTTCTACATTCCCTAAAAACCCCATGCCATATGGTTCTGAATTGGGTCTTGCTTTCTCACTATTGCATGCATTGCCTATCTCTAATGAGTTTCTTAGGGGTAGATACACCTGTAAATATTTGAAAATTCATATTCGCACCTTCCTCTCACTCTCTTGAATCTATCTAATCTCCTAAAACCTCTCATTCACTTGTAATCACCTCTACTATTGCTTAACCTAGATGAAACCCTCACATAATCGCTTGCCAAAACTCTCATTCACACATAAGGATGCACTAGGATATATGTTGCTAAAAATGATCTAAAAATTGGTGGATATATTCTAGGGTTTTTTCAGTCAAATACCCCAAAATTTTCAGCTCAATATGAGTTTGGATAAGTGAAATATGGCCAAAAAAACTTCAATAGTTTCGGTAGTCCTGTGAAAAATATATAGAACACACATTGATTCTTGAAGGTTATTAGGATTAGGGGAAATATTATGGAGTGAATTATGGAGTTTCCTTATCAAGTGTGTTGTTTTTATTTGAGAAAAATAAAGCATGGAATATTTAAATTGGATGTGAAGTCCATTGATGATATAGGGCTATAAACAACACACAACAAGAGTGCCGAGATCAACAATGCACAGGCCAAAATTCCAGCAAGTTTCATTAAACAGAGGTCTTCATTCGAATACACAGCAATTCCCAAAATAAATGGCCAGGAGTCCCCCCATACAATGCATGCGCGGTCTTTTTATATCACCGGCCCCAACTTCTTTCCATCATTACATCAAGTGCGGGATTCCCTGTAACCCTTCGCACGAATGTCCTGTGACCGCCTGCAACATGCTGCCAGGTGCCCCGTATTATCATGGTCTGGGGTGGCGGAGTGCGCTGCGGCCGCCTGTCAATCCTTTCGCCAATTCATCATTCAAAGGGATGCGTCACAGCCGCTTGTAATTTGATGCCACGCGTCCCCTTGCCAGAGTCCCTGTAACCGCTCCATACTCTCGGGCCACCTGTAACTTCACGCCACGTGTCCCTCTGCACTGGTCTCTGCAATCGTCGGCTGGTCAACGTCGTGAGAGCTCTGGTCGCGATATCACGACGTTTTTGCTCCAATACTTTCTCTCTCCTCTTTGGTCGTGATATCGCGACATTTTTGGCGTTAGGCTTCTCTCTCCTCCTTGGGACCGCGATTCCATGACACGTCGCGAAATCGCGACGTCTAGGCCTTTCTTACTCGCTTTCCTCCTTTGGGCCGTGAAACCGTGACATGTCACGATTTCGTGACATCTTTGCATTCCGTACTTGCTGCTTCGTTTCGGGCTGTGAAACCGTGACATGTCACGATTTCGTGACCATTTCACGCCCTTGAGTCTTTGGCTCGGAAGTGTCACGATTTCGTGACCACCTTGCGCTGTTGAGTCTTCGCACCGGAAGCGTCGCGATTTCGTGACCACTTTGCATTTTGGAACCTTGCCTCCGGATATGTCATGATTTCATGACGTCTTTGAGCCTTGTCCTCGAAGGTGTCACGATTTCATGACGTCCTTGAACTTTGTCTTCGAAGGTGTCACGATTTCACGACGTCCTTGAACTTTGTCTTCGAAGGTGTCACGATTTCATGACGATTCTTGTGCCTTAGAACTTTTTGCCAAAGATGTTCCTGTGCTTTCAAATCTTGCTTCCCGGATGTGTCACGATTTCATGACCATTTGGCACTCAAGTGACTTTGCCTCGGAGCTGTCGCGATTTCGCGACCAATTGGCGCTGAAGCTGCTTTCCTCCGAAATTGTCATGATTTCGTGACCGTTTGGCGCTGAAGCTGCTTTTCTTCAAAAATGTCACGATTTCATGACAGTTTCACGCCTTGGCCCTTTCCATGAAAAAGCGTCGCGATATCGCGACAAGTTGGCCCGCTGGCGACCTTCTTCAAAAAGCGTCGCGATATCGCGATCGTTTTGCACCTTGGCCCTTTTTATCAAAAAGCGTCGTGATATCGCGACAGTTTGGCCCGCTGGCGCCCTTCTTCAAAAAGCGTCACGATATCATGACAGTTTTAGTACTTAACAAAAAAAATACATTTTGGGTGATGCAAGATTGCAGCTTCGCCACCGGATGCTCCTGCATCAGACACCCGGGGTGAGTTTGAGAAGTGACCTCACTTCTGATCTTTTCGAGGTAGACCCAGGCGATCAACCTCAGCCTTTGATAACCAAGTCACGTCTTCAATGGGTCGGCCCTTCCATTTGACCAAGTACTCCGAGTAACTCCTGTTCCTAGTACTTCGGCCCTCACGCATATCCAGAACTTCTTCTATCTCGTCCGCAACTGGGATGGCTGCTGGAATGCTCCACAGATCTGGACTGGGTATCTCACTGCTTTCTCCTTCATGATACTCGACCAAATCTGAGATGTTAAACACGGGGGAGATGTTAAGTTCGCTTGGTAACTCCACCTCGTAGGCATTACCCGAATCCCGTTTGCCAATGATCTTACATGGCCCAAATTTCTTCATTTTTAGTTTGTTGTAGGTCTTGGCAGGAAACCGTTCCTTCCTCAGATGGACCATGACAGAATCTCCTACTTGGAACTCCTTAGCTCTACGTTTTTGATCCGCCCTTGCCTTGTACTGAGCATTCATCTTGGCAATGTGTTTTGTCACTTCCTCATGCACTCCCTTCGGGTGTTCAGAGAAAGTCTTCTGCTTCAGCACTGCATTTCTCCCTCGGATCTATCCTTCTTAATTCTGAAGCGTTTCTTGGGCTGCTCCCATAGATAATCTGGAATGGGGATTTATTTGTGCTCCTATTGACCGAGCTGTTATACGCGAATTCTGCTTGTGGCAAAACTAGATCCCATCCCTTGGGCTTGTCCCCTACCAAACATCGCAGTAGGTTGCCCAAACTCCTATTAACCACCTCTGTTTGGCCATCTGTTTGGGGGTGGTATGCAGAACTGAACTTTAACTCCGTCTTCGGTTTCTTCCACAGGGTCTTCCAGAAATAACCTACAAACTTGGTATCCCCTGTCTGACACAATGCTTCTTGGCAGCCCATGAAGGCGTACCACTTCCTTAAAGAACAAACCAGCTACATGGACCGCATCGCTAGTCTTCCCGGCATAGGATAAAGTGTGCCATTTTCGAAAATCTGTCCACTACCACAAATATGGAATCGTGCCCCCTCTGCGTCCTGGGCAAACCAAGCACAAAATCCATACTAATATCTTCCCACGGTCTTTCAGGTATAGGTAGCGGTTGATACAAACCAGTAGGCTGCCTCATACCCTTTGCCATCTGGCAAATCCTGCAACTCTGCACAAACTTTGCCACATCCTGCTGCAATTGTGGCCAGTAATAGTTTTCACTAACCAGTGAGATGGTCTTGTCACGACCGAAGTGTCCAGCTAAACCCCCACTCTGCTTTTCTTTAATGAGGTTCTCTCTCATTGAGCTCCTCGGAATGCACAACTGGTTCCCCCTAAACAACATTCCATCTTGAATCAGGTAATCCAACCATTTAGTCCTGTCCAACGCAACAGGCGCAGTGCAAGCTTTCCAAGCTCCTACGAAATCGGGGTCTATAGGGTATAAGTTCTTGAGTTCAGCAAACCCAACAACCTCCACTTTCATTTCTAGCATCAGACATTGCCTCCTACTCAGTGCATCTGCCACCCTATTGGATCTTCCACTCCGATGCTTCAGCACAAAGGTATAGCTCTGCAGGAACTCTACCCATTTCAGGTGCCTCTGATTCAATTTTCCTTGACTGTTAATATACTGCAGCGCTTGATGGTCGGTATAGAGAACAAACTCCTTGGGCAACAGATAGTGCCTCCATTTCTTGAGTGCTTGAACTATGGCGTAGAACTCTTGATCATATACCGAATACTTTCTCCTGGCATCATTGAGCTTCTCGCTGAAATAAGCTACAGGCCTACCTTCTTGGCTCAATACGGCTCCTATCGCATTGCCACTCGCATCGCAGTCCACCTGAAACACCTTATTGAAATCTGGAAGTGCTAAGATGGGTTGTTCAGTGACCTTCTTCTTCAGCATAGCAAAGCTTTTATCTGCTCCAACCGTCCACTGGAATTCCTTCTTGTTCCCCTTCATTGTCTCTGTAAGAGATGCACAAATACTGCTGAAGTTTCTAATGAATTTTCTGTAGAAACTGGCCAGACCATGAAATGATCTAACCTCGGTCACACTTCTTGGGACAGGCCATTCTAGGATAGCCTTCACCTTTTTGGGGTCCATTTTGAGACCATTAGCTGATATAACAAATCCCAGGTATACCAGCTCCTTCTTCACAAAGTTGCACTTCTTCAGATTGATCAGTAACTGCTCCTCCCGTAGTTTCTCAAAAACCTTCCTGATGTGCATCAGGTGCTCCTCTAAGGTTCTGCTAAAAATCAGTATATCATCCAAGTAAACAATAACAAATTTGCCCAGAAATTCCTTCAGAACCTCATTCATTAACCTCATAAAGGTACTAGGTGCATTGGTTAATCCAAATGGCATAACCAACCACTCATACAGCCCCTCTCTGGTTTTAAAGGTTGTCTTCCACTCATCCCCTTCTCTAATGCGAATCTGATGGTACCCACTTTTCAAGTCAATTTTTGTGAAGTACTCAGCTCCACTCAAGCAATCCATGATATCATCCATCCTTGGCAGGTGGGAACTTGTATTTAATGGTGATCTTGTTGATTGCCCGAGAGTCGGTGCACATCCTCCATTCTCCATCCTTCTTGGGTGCTAATACTGCTGGTACAACACATGGACTAAGACTCTCCCTAATCAGTCCCTTCTTCAACAGATCCTGAACTTGCCGATTTAGTTCCTCAGTCTCCACAGGCGTCATTCGATGTGCAGCCTTGTTTGGCAAGCTCGATCCAGGCACCAAATCTATGTGGTGACTGATCTTCCTAACAGGCGGTAAACCTTCAGGAACATTATCTGAAATGATATCTGGGAATTCTTCTAACAGTCCCATGACTTCCACTGGAATTTCCTTGCATCCTTCTTCCCTAACCCTGGGGATTATAGCATAGCACATATGATCCGGCTTCAAGCCTTCCAAGAATCTTCTGCCATCAACTAGACAGACTCGTGCACTGCTGCATACTTTCTCATCCGCCTCCTTCAGGGGTTTTAACTTGTGGCGAACTCCATTCTTTGACAGAGAATATGTGTTGGCTCGACCATCATGGACAGCACTTCGGTCAAACTGCCATGGTCTCCCAAGCAGTAGGTGACATGCATCCATAGGCAAGATGTCACATAAAATCTCATCTCGGTAAGTTCCAATGTTGAACTTCACCAGGCATTGTTCACTGACCAACACCCGATGGTCCTTTTGCAACCATGCAATCCGATAAGGGTGCGGGTGTTTTCTCCTCTCCAGCTGCAGCTTGGCAACCATTTCCTTAGAAACCAAATTGTCAGTGCTTCCATTATCTATGATGATGTTACATACCTTGCCTGTGCACTTGCATCTTGTTCGAAACAGGCTGTTCCTTTGGTCTCCCCTTTTCTCTTCATTTAACAGGACTCTTCTGATGATCATCGCTTCTCCTCTTTCTGCCTCCTCTGAGTGCTCAGACTCTACACCTTCGTCTGCTACAGCAGCTCGGGCCTGACCCTCAGGTCTTCGATTTGGCCTCTCTTGATGCTGCGGGCAGTTGTATGCCCTGTGTCCTTCTTCTCCGTAGTTGAAGCAGGTTCCTCGAAAGACACCTCTGCCAAACCCTCGCCCAGACCTACCTCTTCCTCTTGGGTAGTTGTTGTTCCGATTGCGTGGGCGTTGGTCATCCTCCTCTTTCACTTCTTTCTATTTTTGGCTACTGCTAGCTTCACCAGTTTTCCCAAAATCTTTGTATCTTCCACCACTGCCTCTTCCACCAGCTCTTCCACCCCTGTCCTTCCCTCTCTGCTTACCATCAAACCTCCTATTCAGTTTCTCCTCCACTTTTAATGCAAATTGATATGCATCCTCTACTGTGCTCATTCTAACCAGCCCCAGCTCTTCTTGAATACTGGTTCGCAATCCATTGATGTAACGTGCGACCTTCTCCTTATTCGCCTCCGAATGGCCGGTTCTGATTGAGATTTGATAGAACTCTTCAGTATATTCCTTGACAGTCTTACTAGCTTGTCGAAGACTCTGCATTTTCTTTAACAAGTCCAGCTCATAATCTGTAGGGATGAACTGCCTCTTTAGTTTCTCTACCATCCTATCCCACCTGGTGATCCTTTCCTTTCCCCTCCTGTTCCTTTCCAACTGCACTCCTTTCCACCAGATGCTAGCATGTCCCTTCAGCTTGGTTTTCGTGAACCTGATCCGATTTGGATCTGATATCTCTTCGTATTCAAAATACTCCTCCATGTCGTTGATCCAGTCTATCAACTCCTCAGGGTTGAGGTTCCCCGAGTAAGTGGAGACGTCAAATTTTGGCTTCTTCCCGATCTGGGAGATGGCCCTATACAGCCTAGCCTCTGCTGGATCCAAGGCCTCTTCTGCATCGGATGGAACCTCTTCTTCCCACACTTCATCTTCGCTGGGTTCTTCCCTTCTCGGCTCGACTCCTCTTCGAATTTCCTCTTGCAGGGCCTCAACTTGCCTCTGCGCAGGGCTCTTAGATCGACCTCCTCCCTTCTTGCTCGCCTGTGCCTTATACCACCACGGTCTCTACGCGGAGGCATCCTGCTTCTTCTTCGCAACCCACAACCACAGTCCTGGCGCAAACTGCCTCTCTGTTCGGCGATCGGTTTGCACTCTCAGAACCAACCTGCTCTGATACCACTTGATATAGGGCTATAAACAACACACAGCAAGAGTGCCGAGATCAACAATGCACAGGCCAAAATTCTAGCAAGTTTCATTAAACAGAGGTCTTAATTCGAATACACAAGCAATTCCCCAAAATAAATGGCCAGGAGTCCCCCCATACAATGCATGCGCGGTCTTTTTATATCACCGGCCCCAACTTCTTTCCATCATTACATCAAGTGCGGGATTCCCTGTAACCCTTCGCACGAATGTCCTGTGACCGCCTGCAACATGCTGCCAGGTGCCCCGTATTATCATGGTCTGGGGTGGCGGAGTGCGCTGCGCTGCCTGTCAATCCTTTCGCCAATTCATCATTCAAAGGGATGCGTCACAGCCGCTTGTAATTTGATGCCACGCGTCCCCTTGCCAGAGTCCCTGTAACCGCTCCATACTCTCGGGCCACCGGTAACTTCACGCCACGTGTCCCTCTCGCACCGGTCTCTCGCAATCGTCGGTTGGTCAACGTCGTGAGAGCTCTGGTCGCGATATCGCGACGTTTTTGCTCCAATACTTTCTCTCTCCTCTTTGGTCGCGATATCGTGACGTTTTTGGCGTTAGGCTTCTCTCTCCTCCTTGGGACCGCGATTCCGTGACACGTCACGAAATCGCGACGTCTAGGCCTTTCTTACTCGCTTTCCTCCTTTGGGCCGTGAAACCGCGACATGTCACGATTTCGTGACATCTTTGCATTCCGTACTTGCTGCTTCGTTTCGGGCCGCGAAACCGTGACATGTCACGATTTCGTGACCATTTCACGCCCTTGAGTCTTTGGCTCGGAAGTGTCACGATTTCGCGACCACCTTGCGCTGTTGAGTCTTCGCACCGAAAGCGTCGCGATTTCGTGACCACTTTGCGTTTTGGAACCTTGCCTCCGGATATGTCACGATTTCGCGACGTCTTTGAGCCTTGTCCTCGAAGGTGTCACGATTTCGCGACGTCCTTGAACTTTGTCTTCGAAGGTGTCACGATTTCGCGACGTCCTTGAACTTTGTCTTCGAAGGTGTCGCGATTTCGCGACGATTCTTGTGCCTTAGAACTTTTTGCCAAAGATGTTCCTGTGCTTTCAAATCTTGCTTCCCGGATGTGTCACGATTTCGTGACCATTTGGCACTTAAGTGACTTTGCCTCGGAGCTGTCGCGATTTCGCGACCGTTGGGCGCTGAAGCTGCTTTCCTCCGAAATTGTCACGATTTCACGACCATTTGGCGCTGAAGCTGCTTTTCCTCAAAAATGTCATGATTTCGCGACAGTTTTGCACCTTGGCCCTTTTCATCAAAAAGCGTCGCGATATCGCGACAGTTTGGCCCGCTGGCGACCTTCTTCAAAAAGCGTCGCGATATCGCGACAGTTTTGCACCTTGGCCCTTTTTATCAAAAAGCGTCGCGATATCGCGATAGTTTGGCCCGCTGGCGCCCTTCTTCAAAAAGCGTCGCGATATCGCGACAGTTTTAGTACTTAACAAAAAAAATACATTTTGGGTGATGCAAGATTGCAGCTTCGCCACCGGATGCTCCTGGCATCAATTGAGGAAATTATGAGAGTTTTCTTATTTACTTATTAAGTAGATATAAAATCATTGGGTATGGAGTCCATTATTAGTGAAATATTATGGGGTATTTCACATAATATTTAAAGTGGATGTGGATTCCGTATATAGGGAAGAAATAAGAGAATTCTCCTTATATGCTTGGTATATTTTAAAACATAGAAAAACAAGTTGGGCGTGGAGTCCATCTTGGATGAAGAAATTTATGGGGTTTCTTCATGTGATTGTTTTAAAATAAAATAGAAATGTAAAGGATAATTTTTACACGAATACTTGATGGATTAAATATGTAAAACTTAAATGGATTTTTTATTTTCTTTATGTTTGTATTGGATGCATGGAATATGAAATAAGCATTTAGGATTGCATTATCATATCTAAGAGTTGTCCTGATCCCTTATCATATCAATTTATTAGAGAATTTCAAGGAGAGCTTAATCAAGGAGAGTTACTCTATGGATTTTTAGAAGAATTTTATTTATGAACATTTGTAAAGAAATAAAACAACTTGTTGACAAATTATCAAATAAGTAGTTTTGTAAATAATTTGAGTGAAACATTATAAAATTGAGATGTACTCAATTATGAAATAAGAATTTGTTTCCTTGCTATGAATAGGTGTTCTCTAAGAATTGATTAGAGGAAATTGAAATAGTGCTTTCATTGATTAAAAATTTAGCATTAAAACACTCCTTTCATTATGAAATGTATGTTTTAAATTTTATATACATCTTTGAAGATGTAGATGTTATACTTTATTTTATACATGTAAATTGAAAGAATGCTAAATGTTATAATGAGAGAGAATGAGAGAAAAAGGAGTAATTAGTTCATGTTTTGCTTTGGTTTTAGGTTTTTGTATCTATGGGAAACATCCTTAGTTATTCAAGCCTAGAAGAACATAAAGGATGGATCCAAACCTGAAGTTGTTGCAGTGTAGCAACACCTAAGGGTTTTGTAATGGGAATTTTTGATAAGGATTTTTGAAGTGGACCCAAAGTTGAGGAGTATTTTGGAAAGATTTCAAGTAGTATAACTTGAATCCTCTTTTCAAACTATGAAGGTTTGGATTCCATTAGTAAATTGCATTTGGTAATGGAGCCTCAAATGACCAGTCGATGTCCATGTGAAGGATATCATGCAAAGTGATAATCACCTTGATTAAACTATCATAGATATGAGATAACTGAGCATTGTAGTTCTATATATGGTGTAATGTGTAAACTAAGAATATTTATACCTAAGTACTAGTATAGATGGACTTATACTAGTAAAGGAATTGGCATCCCTTTTCTCTAAATACTAAGATAGGGTTAATCCATATGCTATGGTTAAGTTATCCTACATTCATAGAGAGTGTAAGAAAATGGGGTGACCATGTGAAAGTGTCCTTTAAGCCATGAAGGTGTATAAGGTAAAACCTAGTTATTTTATAGGAAATTGACCACTATTATCCAATCAAGGGATGTTTAAAATATTATGACCTCAAAATATGGTGAAGTCTCTATGAATATAAATACTGAACTAGAAACATCTTGGAGAACCTTATCAACCTTTCTCCTTTAAAAAAATCTCTCTCTCCTAGGTTGGTTATATCTGGGTTGTTACACAAGGTTACCTTAAGAATGAAGATCAATATGAAGACCATGACTGAAGACTAAAGTCTTAAATAACCAAATAATGTAATATAGGGGGGTGTTGGAGTATATTACATTATTTTGTACATGCTAATGTACCCCCATGGTACCTTAATGGTATATATTATGAATATTATATTAGATTTGAGTCTTATTTTAGAATGTGATTTATATTTCCCCTTATATAAGTGTGAATATGAAATACATGCACAAGTGTCATGTAAAGTTGTAATGTGTAAAATTACACAAGTGTCATATGAGTGTGTGTGCAAATGTAAGTTGAATCTATGTGCATAAGTGTCTTACATTAGATTGTGCAAATTGAAGGTCAATATTCATATTTGGGTGTACATACATTATAGTGTCAAGTGTTCATAAAGTATGCAAGTTTCAAGTAGAGAATCCAAAAGTCATGAGACTCGGCATATGGAGAGAAATAGTCAAGTATCCTAACATTCATACTACTATGTATATATACTCCATATCATAATGGTTCAATCAAGAACTATCATTTATCAAGTTCTATCATATTTTTAAGATAATGTGGAGTAATATATATATTGCATATATTTTGAGCAATTAATATTGTAAGTTGTTCTAAATGCTTGTTACATGTATGATTTAGGCTAATTATATTCATATAGCTACTTATTATTGAATTCCTTGATATACATATTAATTTTCTCTTATTACTCTAATAAGATCATTATCTTAATCTTATTGCTTTGTGGCCATATTATATTTGATATAGTGATATTTAACCTATGATATTTATGGTAGTATTTAGGCTTAAAAAAACCATCATTTTTTATTATCCTATTTAGTGGCAATTAACTTGGGATGCACTAGTATTATAAGGTTTACACTAACAATGTGTGTAAGAAAAATAAAAGGACTTATATTAATAGAGTATTTCACATTTGTTTCATCATTATATTATCCATTTGTGGAAATGATATCTTCATGGGACTCTCAAAAGTAAATAAAGGATTTATTTTCATCATTGAAAAATAGGAAATCAAGTACGATATGATTTTTTTTAAGGATGTATCCCATCCCATAATGAACAAGACAATATTTAGTTTCTAAAAGAATTCCTTTAAGCCCTACTAATGGGATCCTTTTGTTTTTCCTTAATATAGCATATTTTTAAGCATCTACTTAGGTATGGGATATCAATCAAACAAATAACATAAAACATATTGTCATTCAACTGGGTGAGGTTTACTACCAGGGTTATGCATAAGAGGTCGACCCCAAAATATACTTATAAAATCAAGGCAAATTGTCTTGAAATCCTGACAAATTGTATCCAAGGAGACATGGCAAATTGCATTCATTTTTCACAAAAAAATTTCAAACAATGGCAATTTTTTCTATGTTGGGGGCTATGAATGTTGATTGCCAAATTCTAGCACTGTATAGAAAAATTAAAAGCTTTATATCAATAGGAAAAGCTATGCCTATAGAATAGTACCATTAGTAAAAATATATTCCAATCAGTCTAAGATGATCAACATAGCTTTCATGATGGTCAAAAAATATCAATCAGTTGTAGATATGAAAGTTGTAAAATGATGATCGGTAAAATGATGATCAGTTGCAAATATGTCAATGTGTTGCAACAATACTGATCAGATGTAGCAATATCGACCGGTTCCAGATATGACAATCATAAAATAATGATCGTTTGTAGATATACCTATGAGTTGTAGTAATTTTTATTGGTTGTAGAAATATTTCTTGTTGTAGACATGACAGTAAAAAAGGATGATCGATTGCAGATATACTGATGAGTTGCAACAATATCTATCGGTTGTAGCAAAGTCGATCAGTTACAACAATACTGATCAATTATAGTAAAATTGATTGGTTGCAACAATACCAATAGGTTACAACAATACCGATCAATTGTAGCAATGTTGATCAATTATAGTAATGTTGATCAGTTACAACAATACCAATGTGTTACAACTATGATGATCGATTGCAATAATACCTATGCATTGCATTAATTCCAATCAGATGCAACAAAGCCAATAAAAAGTAGAAATATCAATCAATTGTAGCAATGTTGATCATTTGTAGCAATGCCAATGTGTTGCAGCTATTATGATCATTTGCAATAATGCTAATGCATTGAATTAATGTTGATCGAATATAGTAAATTCGATCAGAAGTAGTAATATCAATCAATTGCAACAATGTAAATTGGTTGTAGCAAATTTTATTGGTTGCACTAGTGACCATTAGATGCATCCAAGTTGATGAGTTACACAATGTCAATCAGATGCAATAGAGTCTATCGATTGCAACAAAGTCAATCATTTGTAGCACATCCGATCATTTGTAGCACACCCGATCGGTTGCATTGATGATGTATTGCATCTAAACTACATGTCAACCATCCATTAAATGATTACATGTAAATACCATGTGTCAATTATTTATTCAATGGTTTCATTCAAAAAATTCTATATAAAGGCATAAATTTTTTTTTTTTTCCTTTTCTAATGTAGTTTTTACCCTTCAATTTTTAATATAGTTTTAACGTTGTCAAGTTTCCAATACCTTCCATCCTACATCATGATCTGTATTCCCTCGTAGTATCGTGCACAATGAAATAATCTAATTGCATCCCCTATCACCATTCGAATTTTTAAAATTAATCTCAAAAACCTTGCTTGCCCCCTAATTTCCAAAATATTATCAATATCAGGTGATGATAGGTTATGGGTCCAACACTCTGGTATTTGAGATCTAGTTTCGATGTCGTAGTTTGACATAGACATTAAATTTTTGTAGAATATAATTGTAGGTTACGACACTAATTTGGGTAAGGTAAATGTTGTCATTAACAATAAAAATATCGTATTTCATTTCACAACCTCTGATATTGTTAGATTGATAGCATTATATCACACCGGTTGTAATCCAGTCACATCGAAATTCACATTAACTAATGATGGCAAACTCTACTTGGAGACAACCTTCAATGTGCAGCTAGAATATTTTCAAAGTATAACTACATAATTTTTATTTAATTAAATTTAAATTCCAAGGGTCTATAATTATTGATTTATTTTTTTTGCAATTATGACTACCAAGTCCAGAAGGGATCAGACTGTACTGGATATTCAGGATATCTTTATTTGGGTATGTTGTAAATTCTTCCTAGCTAGACTCATTTTGTAAGGAAGACCGAATTTTTTTTTGATGTGGGCATTGGCATATTTGGTTCATTGTATTGCACACCAATAATTCTACTGGTCCACCTATGTCTCACATAAAATAAGAATGGATATCCAAAATGTGATAACCCATGCTTCAACTTTGCCAATTTTTAGTTAATATTAAAGTAATAATTTTTTATTTTTCATATGTTTATAATTTTTATAATTTTAACATTTTATACAAAACATAGAAAATGGCATCCTCTTCCTCTTCAAAGCGGTATGTTGCTTTCAAAGGTTAAATCCAGAGGAATTGGGAGACTCCAAAACACTTATGGAGGAAACAACACAACCACTAAGAAAAATATCAATAAGGAAACATGTAATATCTAGTTCTCCGAATCCTCAACAATCTCCACCTACACGTCCACTGCCAATGGGTGTAGTTTTGAAAGGGATCTCATCTTCATGAAGTAATTTTTATAGTCTTCCTTCACAAAATTTGTTACCAAATTTTACTATTTTTTATTAAATTTTATATTGTGTTTTTATATGTACAGTGCACCCACATTCCATTTGTATATGTGGCTATGCAAGAGGTCACTTCTTTTGTTGGTAAGTGTTATAACCAATTTTGAAACCAATATTTATAATCCACTTTCACAATTTTTGTAACCAATTTTTATTTTGATATTTTAAGCTCCTATACAAATATTACATCATCAAAATCAACTGTCGATGTCACCCCCTCCACCGTGCCAACCTAAGGTGTGAGATCAATGCTTCCTGAATGGAAAACAAATTATTCCATCTAGACCATAGAGAGAAGCAATAAAGCAATTTTTAGGATTTGGACCTATGTATTTTTTATAATTTTATAGGTGTACTGGAAACTTTTGGTGTTGGGTTGGATAATGTTTCACTTTATCATGATTTATTTTTACAAGACAAAATACCCACTATTTTTCAAGTAACAGATCCGCTCTGAGATCCTCAAATTGAAGGAGCAGAATGTTCAAGCAAATCTCCTCCTAAGGAAACTAGCACCTCTCAGGCTCATCCTCTACTAGAGGATGATAAGTAAACTTTTCTTAAAAAAGAATTAGTTTTTGATAAAGTTGAAGCAACCATTAAATATTCTCTAGTTTCAAATATAACAGAAATGAAAAATGGGAGTATCGGGCCAAATTTTTGATACAAGAAATAAAATCCCGATTAAAAAAAATTGAAAAAGAGAAAAATATTTTTATTTAGTTGAAAATGGATTGGAAAAGATTGAGGTTATACTACATCAAGATAAATTAGGCATTGTGCAAGTTACTTCTTACAATGATTAAACTTTAAGGGTTATGTTGAATAGATCGGAGAACTTAAACGTTGAGGCCCAAACTTATTATAATGAATGTATGTGTGATAATAAAATGGTTGTTGTTGTTGTTGTAGCTACAAATAATGTTGCTAAGGTTTGACTAATGTGTTATATTTTTTTTTGTTCTCTTTTTTCAAATGTAAATAAATTTTGACTAATTATTTTTCCTTTTGCAGATAAAGTTTGATAATATGAAGAAACGGGTTCAAAACCTGCAAGACTATCTCCAAATAGCAAAGGATTCTTAAATGCATCTATGGCAATGAAAAAGAGCTCAGGAAGTAGTTCAAAAAAACAATGCTTTTCAAAAAATCATTATCCAAAACGGATTGGATCCTGATTTTCTGCTTAAGAAGGGTAAATAAGTTCTTGCAACAATATTCAAAGATGCTGGAAAAGAGGAAAACACCCTGCTCAAAGGCTTGATAAGTGTAGAGAACATCCTTATCATTTATGGAGCATTTGAGAGTACTGTTAACCAACCTAAGGGAGTATCCCTTGAAATGTAGAATGTGGAAGTAGTTGAAAAAGAAAAAGGAGTGGCACATGAAAAAGGAGTGGCAAAGGAAAAAGATGCTAAAACTTCCTAAAAAAGACAGCTGGTTCTTTTATTGCTTTTGAAATTTTAATTTTTCAAAAAGATATTTTTATTATATGTTTTCATTTGAAAACAAGATATTTGATTTTATTACTTTACTATTATACTATTTAAATTTATATTTGTGTGTTATTTTCATCACTTTAGTATTATGGGGTTTCAAATATGCTTGAGTTTACAAAGAATATATGTATGCATGGGTTTAAATTTTCATTTTATTCAAAGTTATTCTTGTTGTGATATAAAAATGAGTATTATATTGTGTATTATGCTATATTGTTTTTATATTTCAAGTAAGAATACGAAGGATATATCTATGCATGGTTTTAAATTTTCATTTTATTCAAAGTAAATCTTATTATGATTTAAAAGTGAGTATTGTTGTGTGTATTATGATATATTGTTTTTACATTTCCATATCTAGAGTAATATGTTATTTGCATTTTGTCTTCTAGAGTCAAAGCATACATACTAATGATACTAATGATACACATACATACATACATTCAAATTTAAAGCATTAATTATTATATTTTGTCAACATAGATAGTTAATTCAATAAAAAAGAATTATTGCATTGTATTGTTGTTTTCGTAACTTGAGATTTATGCTAAATGCATCGTGCTTTCTACTACTCTAGACTACATACAACACTTTGTAAAAGAAATATTTACTAATTATGCATTCATGCATGGTTTTCAAATTTCTAGTTTACTCAAATCTAAAGCATAAATCATTATATTTTGTTAACATAGATAGTTAATTCAGTAACAAAGCATTATTGTATTGTATTGTTTTTTCATAACTTGAGATTTATGCTAAATGCATTGTGCTTTTCTACTATTATAGACTACATACAACACTTTGTAAATGAAATATTTACTAATTATGTATGCATGCATGGTTTTAAAATTTTCAGTTTACTCAACGCTAAAGCATAAATCATAAAATTTTGACAACATAGACAGTCAATAACATTAAAAATCAAATACGCAAAATCATTGATAATAGAATGATTATATGATTTTTTTCAAATCATTGAAATTTTACAAATGATATCAAATACTGAAAATCATTGATAATATGATTTTTTTCAAATCATTGAAATTTTACAAATGATATCAAATATGAAAAATCATTGATAATATGAATTTTTTCAAATCATTGAAATTTTACAAATGATTTCAAATCTGAAAAATCATTGATTATATGAATTTGTTTAACGCATTGAAATTTTACATTGCTAGAATCTCATACAAAGTCTTGTTGACTTCTCCAAAAGAACCAGGAATAATTTATGAATTTTGTGTTTCCATAATATTATCATCACTACAAGCTGACTCATTATCATCATTATCAATAGTATTAGTAAGATCTCTCCTGTCTGCTAGGGACTTCCAATATGTCAAAGCTCTGTCATATAGAAACTTACCCAAATCATACGATGACACATAAATTCTCAAATAATTTTCCAAATTTTTGTCCAACCTATTACAAAATTTTGATTTAACAAAAGATAGTGCACTGAAAACCCTTTCATATTCAATAGATCCCAAAATCATTGTCTGACATAATTCATATAAAATAAAGTATTCACTCATAGTTTCTTGTAAGACACTACTTCGATATTTTTTTTTTCTAGAAATACGTGATGGAACCAGTCTCATGTGGGTTTTGAAATGTGCAATTTGATTATCCATTTATTTCAAAATTGGTTTATTGTTGTATCAGAAGTTCTTTGTTTAGAATACCATTGATTTCAATACCATTTACTTCCACATGTTTAGATAAATGTGTCATAAGAGTACCCATATATTTTACAAACAACTCACTTTTAATTCTATGGTCAAGACACTGATTATAGAAAATGGGATTAACAACAACCATGGCCTCAAGTGTCTCATATTTATGAAAATGATCTCTTATTTCACTTTTTAATGTTTTTTCAATTCTTTTCAATTTATTCTTTTTACTATCCAAAACCTCATCGAATCTGCAATGTGTTACATACACTTGTTCAACATCATATGTAAGTGTATCTAACTATTTTTCATAACAATATAAATAAATCATATTTCCACGTATAGCAACTCAAAGATTATCATTATGTTTAACTTTAAAAAGTTGTTAGGATCATTGAATTGAACTAACGTATTCCAACTATCAAAAAAAGGATCGTTAAAAAAAAATTAGATACGTAAATATTATCAATAAGCATACATATTTTTTCTCACCCTAATGAAATCAGCAATATAAATTTCTCGTTCATGTGTGAGTTTAATCAAAGAATTCATTTCTTGCAAAAATGGAAGAATAACACATAATGTGAGAAGATTTTCCAAGTCAATCATATGAAATAGTAAATATTTTGCCTTGTCAACACCCATACGATGTGCATACATAAACCCAACCAATGATTGATATTCTAAAAAAATGCTTTTTGTAGGAAGAAACAATGAAATCCACCTAGTGTCCACATATTTTAACAATTTTCTACCTTCAGTTACTCCTAGAGAAAATTATTTAAACCCTACAAACCTTTTTGGATTGCACGATAAGTAAGAGTGTATTTCATGGATGAGATCTTCCACTCTAGCTACATTATCAAATGTGATCACAATTTTATATAGAAGATTCATTCGATGAGCCATGCAATGAATGGGAATCAAATATGGGGTAATTTATTTCTAAAGCCTAACACAAAGACTGCTCCTTTGTCCTTGCATTATAGTCACACCATTAGCTCCAACACGAATTAAATTTGTGGTAATTGCTTTTTCATCCATTCCAGCAATATTGTTTAAACTGGTTACAACAACATTATAAATGTTTTTCGCATCATAATTTTCCATCATCTTATGTAATGCTAGTAAATGAGATTATCTCAAATTATTTTGGAATGTATAAATATGTATGCAAATCGAAGATGTGTTGTCAATAGTTGTTACCCCATAAATGGAAAGTTTGACTTGTTTTATATTCTCTCTTAGGTCCTCCTTCTCAACCAGTGATAGACATTTTTCCAATTCCCAACCACTTTGATCTGACCAATGGGAACTGGTAAGGTTTTGTACATCGACTAGTTGAAATAGTTACTTAAAATTAGCAAAATCAGACATGGGTTGACCCTTTTTTAGAATACTATATACAAAAACAAACTGCAAATATTTTGAGACTAAAATAGTCTTATTAATTTTTTGAAATTGGACCTGGATTGTTCCACCCTTCTCAATGAGAGTTTTTTGGTGTTTCATTGCTTTTTTGTATTCAAGTGCATATCTCACATGCACATATTTTGATGCATCCTTCCACCTATGAGATCTCTTAATTTTTCCATCACTTTGTATTTCTTTGATGTAAACTTTCACATAGTATTTTTCTATTATGTCTTTCTTATTTTACAACAAATGATCCTTTCCCAGATTCAAATTATAAATAACACATCTATAAACTTTCTCTAATTCATATCGCTCAATAAAGGGGTATAACCATGCCCATTCACTTTTAAAATCCTTTCCAATAGTCCATTTGCTTGTCTTTTGATGTTCATATTTTTTACTACAATATTCCCTAGAGGTTTGCATGTTAATTGTACCGTCATTTCCTTTTTGGTTGATGTGTTTGTATTAGGCATCTCGTGAAGTTGTTTTCAAATATTGTTATTAGGAGAATTATCATGTGGTCCCATCTCATCCACTAGAATATCTTTGAGTGGACGCATATCAAGGTCGACAATATTTACTGCATTCAATGTTTGGTTTTTAGTATAATTTTTTGATGTAAAAAGGCACTATTTTAAAGAATTAATAAAATATAGTTTTACAAAGCATTTAAAAAGAGGTAGATAAGTAGACAATAATTTATATATTAATAATTAAAGGCTTAATATTTAAGAATAACATATAAAAAGTAATTATTTGATGGTAAAAGGTGTTTGTACCTACATGTTGTGTACATGTGGATGCCTCATTATATTTTTATATTTGTGTAAAACATTTTAGAATTGTTTTTTTACCAGAATATTGGCCTCCATTCTTTCCATATTTAGTTAACATTGTATCTGTAAAGAAAAATATTTACATGTTAGGAAATGAATATGAAACTGAAGGAAAATTGCATAATTCCCTCAATAATAATTTTCATTTCTAAGTAACCAATGTTAAACTATAATTCCATAAAGAATATATGAATCTTCATAAGAATGTATGTTGTCCTATAGAATGACATTTGATAGATAAGTAGTCTTTGACAAGAAAAATACTCCTAACACATGGATACTTATCTACCACAGTTGCAGATAGTGTATTTATATTGCTTAGAAATATACTCTAATAGACAAGAAGCAGTATCTAACAAGATAAATGCTCCTAACACACAATAACATGACATGGATACTTGTCTACCATAGTTGTGGATAGTGCATCTACACTGCCTATGAAATATACTCTAATAGACAAGAAGAAGTCTTTGACAAGAAAAATGTTCAACATGACATGGATACTTGTCTACTATAGTTGTATATAGTGCATCTACACTACCTATGAAACTGAAGAAAAAAAACTTTGGAAAATAGAATAGTGGAAGAAGAATAGTCTACCTATTGTCACAATTGTCACAAATTTTTGTCACCTATAGTCACTTTAATATTCTTGTAACCACTCGATCATGGTTGATTGAAATTACTTTGTAAATGCTTGTTCATTACCGATTGACAAACCTTTGCAACCTACTAGTCTATGCCAATTGACACTCCTCTACAACTGATTGGCTTAATATGATAGGCACGCATTTACAATAGATTGGCTTATATTGATAAAAATACCTCTACAATCGATTGAATTATATCGTTAAACACTCCTCTAAAATTTATAGGCTTATACTGATAGTCACTAATTTGTAACTAATTATCTTATATTGATTGTCACTCCTCTACAATCAATCAACTTATATCGATAGACACTTATTTGTAACCGATCAATTTATGTTGATTGATACTACTCTACAACCAACATGCTAATTTCAATCGACACACCTCTGCAACCGATCGGCTTATGCCGATATAATCTTCTCTATAACCGATCAACTTATGTCGATAGACACTCCTCTAAAATTGATTGACTTTTGTTGATTGAAACTCCTTTGCAAACAATCAACTTATACTGATAGAGACTTCTCTGCAATCGATCAACTTATGTTGATTGATACTCTTTTGTAACTGATCGATATATGTCAATTGACACTCCTCTTCAATTGATCAACCTATACTGATAAACACTCCTCTACAACCAATCAGCTTATACCAATTGACACTCCTCTAAAATTGATCAGTATATACCAATTAACACTCCTTTGCAATCAATCAACTTATGCTTTAGAGATATTTTTGAGTTAGAGTGTTTTAGATGTATGTTTATTAGTACCCCTTATAGTATTTATATGGGTAGTATGTTATGTGGATTGGTCAGGAAAAAATATTTATAATTTGAAGGTGAATTATCCATGGGGCGAAAGTGGTCGACAAATAAAAATAAAAATAGGATAATTATTATCAACGGTGGGTGAATTTACCCCAAAAAAATTCCACCCCATAAATTTTGGGTGAATGGGACCTAGTGTAAGGATCCCAAATTAGCAAATTTCAAATTTCAAAAATCTTAAATAGATAAAATTTATGATGCTTTGCGCTTATGCATAACATTGTTTACTACCATGATTTTTCTCTTCATTGGAAATATCAATATTTACAAATGAGAAAATCCCTATGTGCATCATTTTACCCTTTTGATACTGTAAGACTATGGTTTTATGGGAATGAGGGAGCTTAGATAAATCTACAAGAGGTTTATTAAGGTGATTAGGTTATGGGTTGGAGATTTATCACATATATTTATTTGATTATTAATTTGATCCTTAGGTTGGATAGATTAATTATTTAGAGTCAAAGATCCTAATGCATATTCATGTTGAGAAGAAGAAGTTATTAAGTATTGAGGAAAGGAAAATGATTGGTTTTAGAATTCCTAGCTTTAATTATCTTACAATAGGAAAATATTTAAAGGTCAACCATGATGTGGATGGTTTTTCCTTGATACTCATATTTAAGGCATTGATCAAGGGTAGAAGGGATGGCCTTCATTGCATGGATTAAAGGTCATCCAAGAAGGATATTATAAGTGATTTCATAAGGTATAACATAAAATATATTATTAAGGATGCATGACCTAAATTGTATTGGAAAATTTATGGTTCCAATTGCTTCACAAAGCCCATTATCAAAGGCTCTAATCACAATATTATATTTTTAAAGATCTTGCTCAATTAATCTAAAGTTTTGAATGAGTGTAAGACTACACATGTTAAGGCCTATTATATTATCAATATATATTATTTTGATAAATAGATCATTTATTTGATCTATAATGTAAGGATAAATTTATCTAAGAATATATGGTAGATGGATATCATCTTTATAATAGGTTTTAGTATAGATTACCCCAATGGTTCCTAATATGGTAGTAACATCATTTGGATTGAGGTCTTGAGGGATGATTTATCACTTAAATTTTTTAGAAAAACTTATCTATGAGTTGGAGAGGTTTGGAGAATTTTAGGAAGGGAAATTTTGGCTAGCGTACTCAAGAGTTGCTACTAGAGATCAAATGTACTCTTATATTGGCATTGTGATTTTAGGATGAGTGGAGGTCTTTTAGAGGACATTATTTTCTCAGCATGAAGGACCAAGGATGGTTGAAAATTTTGATTTCTACATTGATTCTTTTATTATTACCTAATTATAACATATATGGAAGAGGAGTGGTCCAAATAATAGATCATGCCCAATGTATTTTGGTTTGGAGGTGGGACATTAGTATATAGATTATTATTTACTTTTTTTTATCATGGTTTGGTAGTGGATTTTGAAATATCCCCATGTCTTGGTTAAATGAAGATTGATATTCAAAGTCATTAACAACAATATAATGATTATCTATCATCTTGGATAAGGTGCCTAAGGCACTTGCACTTATTATTAGAGTGATAGTCGACAAGAGGAAACACACAATGTTCATTAGGACAATATCAATATTTTCTAGTATCTATTGATTATATGGGTGGAAGCTCAATAAATTTGGCATCAAGGAGTTTTTTAGGGATGGTATAAGGGGGTTGATCTAACTTGTTGAACTACCTCTTAGGATTTTATTGCTTTGTTAGGAATAATATTTTGAGGGTATCTATGGTATTCATATTATTATTTTGATGTGATTTTGTGACTTTGTTGCCTACTAAATGTTTGTTCTTATATTACATTTTGTAGGTTTTTTTCTCTTATTTATTGAATTTATGTTTTTCCTCTCTTTATTAGGGTATTTTCCACTCATTTAGCTAGCTCAAATACTTCAATAGTGGAAATTTTAGAAGTCTCTAAGGGGTAACATAATTAATTATGTAAGTTGCCTATGAAGATATCTAAAAAGTCCTTTTGTAGGTGATTATACTAGAGTATTCCCACTAGATATCACCACTTTTATAATAAGTATACATATCTCTCTTATTTATGTTGTTTGAGTGTATATACTTCATCAATAGTGACCCTTTCCTCAATATAAATTGAGAATTATTGGATAAACTTCTTAGCAAGGTTCTTAAAATTCTTAAGGGAATTGTATGGGAATTGGTAATACCACTTAATAGTAGGTCCACAAAGGATATTGGGACATATTTAATAGTTACATCTTGTCATACATGATGTCAATATAGTCAGCATGGAAAAGAGTAAGGTGTTCTATAGTTTCTTCCTTTCCTATATACATTTGAAATATTGACATCTCAAAATTGGATGGGAAATGTCAACTTGCCACCATTGGATCTAATATTTGGTTACATATATAGTCATAAGAATACTTATAACTATATGAGGATACTTCAAGATATTCCATTCATTATGTTAGTAGCTTTTATTGAGATGATAGAGTTTGAATATCGGTATTAGGTTGCACATTCAAAGGTGTTTAGTAATTGATAGGAGAAAAATTTGTGGTTTTAGGGCATATGATGTTAGTGGTGTCATCACATGGATACCCCCTAAGTTATGTAAGATGATAGAAACTTTATTAGGAACTATATATATGGAATTTTGAAGCAATTTCCTATTTACAATAATGAAATTATAGGATGGAGGATTGATAAAAGGATTTGAAATTAAAGGATTATGTGGGACTTCTAGATTAAGGGCATAACATATGCTTGGTTGTTGAGTTGTGGGGAAACTACTACTGAATATTAATAGCTCATCAAGTGATGGTATGGATGTAAGGTTTTCTGAATATAGTGGAAAATTTGGTGTCACACCACCTATGAAAGTGGTGATAGTATTAAAATTAATATAATTTGTATTTTATGCATTAGGATCTAGGGTATATTGGTTAATATTTGCATTTGTTGGACTAAAATATATTTTATTGATCACAATTTCCATATAATAGAATACTATTTATATTTTAATGATTAAAAGATATGAAAATAGAATTAGGTTATTGTTAGGGAGGGTTTGAAGGTGAACCCTTCTAAAAAGAAATATTTTAATTAATAAGTTGTCATAATATTTCTATTCTCTCTCAAAAACATCCATTATATGATCCATGGAGTTAAAGTGTATTCTACCGTGAGCATTATTTTGAGGGTTGAGGTATCATTATCCTCTTCCTCACAATTAGGGTTTTCTAGAGAATTTTAATTTTTATTATCATCCCATATGGGAGGGATATTAGGATTCACTAATTATTTCCAACTATGAAGGTTACAAATTCTTTGGGCCATGTGGTAAGGTTTGATATAAAAAATAAAAATAGTTAGTTTAAGTTTTAGAGTGATGAAAATTAATAAAAATAATGTTTTTCCTTATAACCTTTTCTATCAAGAACAATCTAGTTAATATACCTTAGGGGGGCTTCCTAATATACCTAAAAATTTCAATAATACCTGAACTTTCAAGATAATCATCAATAAATGGATGAAACTTGAAATGACCCGCCTTTTCAATACTTTTTCTTGTTTCTTGATTGATGTACTAGTGTGTTGATTGTACCGATATAAAAAGTATACACCTAACTAGTGCATCAATTAACATCAAGCATTAAAGCATCAAAATATGGACAACAATGAATTTAACAATAAAGTAAGGTTTATTTTATTAAATCTTTGCCAAATCCTAATTACAAATACGTCCCTCTTAGGGATACCCAAATCCTTGATACAATATTTTAAGGCCCCTAAATGGGGATTGTTGTAATACACAGACTTTCTAGAATGGACACGAACTGCTCAAGGCCAAAGATAGCTTTATTATCACGCGATTGGAGGAATATGTTGCCAAGAATAGCTTGAAATGCTTAGATATTGTAAACCTACATTCAAGAAATAATATAAAAGAGGTTAATAGCAAAGGAGGCCTCTCTTGATGAGGCACTTGATAGATAATTACATAAATGATGAAAAAGATAACAAGAAAGCATGTAAACTAGTAAATATGTGCATGAAATCTCTATATTGTTGTAAATTTTATAAATAAAGTAGGAAATCTAGAAATTAGGCAACCTAACTAACAATTAAAACTTGAAATACATCAAATCCCAAGTAACTAGTCTAAATTGATAAATGCAAAGAAAAAAGGACAAATCTACTTCTAATTCCTAGATTTATCCATAAAAATTCATTAAGGAAAGCTAATCTATATTAGATCTACCTAAATATATGTTTGAAAGAGGAAATATATAGCTAAAAAAAAGGAAATCAGAGATCAAACCCTCATCGTGGGTTTGAGATGCAGTTGGAACTGTTAGCCACGGTTGACAGTCATGGTTGAGGAGAAAATCATATTGTTCTTGTAATCAGGGCTTGGATATTTAATTTCCTTCATGGAATTCATGATCAAGGGTTGCCTTTGTGTTCTTGCATAGATTTTATGATGTGAATTCTCTAAATTGGTTGTGTAAGAGGCTCAATTATGATGATTGATCTCCTTCGACTCTTGAATCCTCCATAGAATTGAATGCAATGATGATTTCCAAATTGGTAGCAAGTAAGAACTCCTCAAGGGTTTTCAAATGACTCCATAATTCAATAGATCTTCGCTGCATTCAATTGAAAAATCTCCTAAAATGTTCCCCAATTTGAAGGGGGGTCTATAGCCTTCTCAAGTCCTTGGTCTAGCTTCATGGAGAAGCCAAGATAAATAACCAGGAGGTTGGAATAGTTGGGAGGAAGGTTTTCGATGCTTCATTTCTTAAATCCAATTGAAATCCATTGCCATGGCTATTGTAACTGCATTTAGCTTGGCTTAGGAATTTAAAATAGTTTTAGGGCTATCTGCGACTCTGAGGCATACCTAGCTCTGTTAGCCATGGATGTCAACCGTGACTAAGTCTAAGTATGCCAACTATGCCTAAATTTAGTGGTTAAAACCACTACTCTATCTTGGAATAGTCTAAGATCATTCATATGGTCTGTTAGGATGCCCATATAAGTAGTCCCCTACACATGATGCATTTTAGATGTCTACATTGAAATTAATGCATGATCCTATTTTATTCTATAAATATGAGTTGATAGTTGTACTTTATGCTTTATAAATTTGGATTATGATATTTTTAGAATATGGCACTACTAATGAATTTTATGGTTGTAGGATTAGACATTGTCATGGTTAGATTAGTATGGGACAACCAATAGAGTTGAGATAAAAAGAGAAATTATAGATGAATTCTCATCGATAGCCACAATGGAAAAACCCTCATATAGATGCATTTGCATATGTTTGATTAAAATGCATCATTGGGCAAGGAGGTTGCTATAAAATCAAAATATCCCTTACTCTATGCTTAGGGTATCCTTCATAGGTGGGTGATAACATTACAATTATCATAAAGCCTCCTACTTAAGGAAAAATATTGTTTGCACATATTTTTATTTGCAAGAGCCCTTGTGTTGTTGCATGTGTTTTGAAGCATGGAAATTATTTGGTTAATAATTTTATCAAGTTGGTATTAATAATAATGTTGGTATTATTAATACTTAAAATATTAAATATCGATGTTAATGGTTAATATTAACATTTGGTATTAATTAAAATAATTATATTATTATTATTATCCTAATGGTAGTAATTAATTCTAGCATTAGAAAGTAATGGAATTAATGATATGAGTAAGTTATTGAGTTATTAATTCTAGTTTTAAGAGCATTAGTAAATTAATTTAAGCATTACTCTACAAAAATAAGAGCATTCAATAAATTCATATTTTAATAATGTTAGAATTTGGAAATTTTGGAAAAGTTGAGAATGTCGGAAATGTTTTAACATAAATTGAAATGCAATAGGCTGGTGAAAGAGAAGGTATGGATGGGTGGTAGGCATACATAGAAATCCACTCCCAATACTTGATCTCTCTCTTCATATTAAGCATTATTTTATCTCCTTGTCTACCAAGTTTTGGTATCGCTAGTAGGAGAAAATATATTGAAGAGAAAAGGCTATAATAAGTGGGAGGATAAGGAATTGTTGGTACAGAGCTCCTTCGTGAGTGCCTTGAAGAGAAATTGTATGAGCCAAAAGGTTGGTTCTTAGATTTTTCCTTTAAAAAATAAATTAGCATGCCTTTATGGTATAATATGTTTTAGCATTGCTCAAGGCATTTTTTGTAAATGTTTTTCATTAATATCTCAATGTAAGTGATATTATTTAGCTTTGCTTGAAGTTGAATAGCATGACCTTACCTTGTATTTGATTTGTGATATCTTATATGGAGGAAGTTAGGCAATGTTGGGGCCTTTTTAGATGAGTAAACATTTTCTAGGAGGTCATATATTTACTTTATGCTTTTCCCATTTAGTTTTTAGGATCCATTTGCATAGTTTACCTTTAGCAAGCATTTTGGGAATTGTTGGTGACTATAGCTTTGCATTCCTTTTAAGGAAAATTCTAGATCTATGGAATCCTTCTATTTTCTAGGTCTTTATTCAATTGAGCTTCCACCTATTTGATTTTTAATGGCATTGTAGACATTTTTATCTTTTGTGAGTTGGTTTAATACATTGGCTTATCTAGCATAGGAGCACTCAAAAGTATTTATGGGTTAGGTATACACATATTATATATTATATGTGTATCCTTGGCTTGATTAGTATTCCCTTAGAACTTGCATCGAACCTTTGAAAATTTGCTTTGGTTTCCAACATTAGTAGGATGGATCTATTTCAACCAAATTTTAAGTTACCATTTTGGGTGGATCATCTCAAGAGCTAGTACTGAACCTTAGGTATGGGAGTTATATGTATTCTATATTTTAAGCTTTTATTTAATTGCAATAATTTATAGATTCCAACCTCTTTCAAAATGAGATAAATTACCCAATGTTTTATGAATAAAATGCCACATAGTGAATTTGGTATAATACCACAAGCACAATAGGTAATATTTTTAAAATAATGGTGTTTGCATCAATCATGGAAGATATAATCTACACTCAAACATGTTGGCTAGGCCAGAATCCTAATTTTCTCTTCAACCTTTACCTTTTGTGTTGGATAGGTGAAGTACTAATTTCAAATGAAAGTAATTTTAGTTTCAATTTGGAATGCCTTTATTTTATATAAGATTTAAGTTATTATAGTGTTCCTTTAATAGTGTTGATTCATTGATGGTTGTTTATTTATCAATATTATATATTAAGTATGTTTGTTATTTATTGTAACTAATTAATAGTCTTTAAAAGTCATTGGGATAAAACTATGATTGAAGACTCTTGTCACAATCATATGGATCAAATAATGTGTTTGTGTCAATATTATTAATTAACTAATAGTTTTATTGAGGTTGAAACTATTAATTATTACATGTCAAAAATTAAATTTTTTTGTCTTGATAATAGTGATAGTCAATATTAAAGATAAATAATAATAAGGGGTAGGGAACTTCCCTGGGAAGTCCTTCTCAAATTCCCTGTAGCCCATCCTTGTTCCCTTTCGATATCCCTAGAACATTTCCTTTCCTCATCGACTGGTAGGTGTTATAGATGATCTCCTTGGGATGGGAGGTCACTGTTCCTTTTGTTTCCCCTTTGATTGCTATTTGGTGTGGTTTCCTTTTGGTTCCTATGATCTGGGATGTCCCTGGGTTCTGTTCTAGTTCCTTGGCACTATTTTACCCTCCTCCTTTGTTGTATGGTGTTGCATATGATCTCCTTGGGTTGGGAGATCCCTTATTCACTTATCTACCCCTTTCCATGCCTACTGGCAGGGCTTTCCTTTTGGTGCTTGTGAACTGGGACATCCTTAGGATTTTTTGGGTTGTCCCTAGTTTTTCCTGGGTCCTCCTTTGGGTTTTTTGAGTTCTTTCAGGAACCCTTTCCATTTTTTCTTGCAGGGTCCTATTTGGTGCTAAGGATCAGAGGTTATTCTAGTGTAGTGCATTGTGGCTAGGGTTTTTTGGCTTCATGAGCAACTCTTCACAGTATCTTTTGGATTGGTCAGGACCTTGTGATTATTCCTATGGTGTTGCTCTTTGGGTTTCTAGTTGCAGATTTTATTGTGGGTTCTCAGATTTTTGTGGCTAGAGGGAGGCCTCCATATTAATTTTTGTTGTGTTCCTATGGGTCATTCTCTTCTGGATCCTTGAAGCTACTTATTGGTGGCATTGATGCTTGATGTGGATCTCTTTCTACCTTTTTGATTGACCTTTGTTAGGGCCCTATGTTTTTAGGTGGTACCTCGTGCTTCACAGCTCCTATGTTGAGATTTCTTGGGACCTCCCCAAATTTTCACTTGGCTCTCATTATTGTATTGATATTTCCTATATCTCCCTTGGCTATTGAGTAGTTTTCCTTACTGAAATAGGATTTCATGGCCTCTGGAGTCCCCTAGTTTTTTTTCCACTTGTAGGTCTATTTGGGATGTTGATACCTACTATTGCATCCTTATAATGCATCCATGTGCATCCTCAGGTGGTAATTTTCTACATTTCCCACTCTAGTTTCAAATTTGAATTTTCAAATTTTTGTTTTGGGTGGGATTGCCCTATTTCAAAATTTTCTGGGTGGGTTTGCCATTTTTCTTTTCTTCCTTATACGTTCTGGTTGAGTGGTTTTTTGCACGTGTTTTTTTGGCTATTCTGGATGGGGTGGTGCCATCCCAGACTTCATTGTAAAAAGAAAGGAAAAAAAATTATTTTAAAATTTTGTCCTTTAAGGCTATCCTTTAGCCTTTCCTGAAAGGATGTCCTTAAGCCTATCTTGATAGGCTTTCCTTATGTATTTGCTTTGGATTTTGGAAGTCCTTTCCTGTGGCCTTCCTCTGGTTTTTTGTCTTGTGACTTGTTGTAATCAGGTTTTGGGATCCTTGATAAAAACCATTTTCAATTTAACTTATAAATAATAATAATAATAATAATAAGGATTTTAGTTTGATTTATTAAGTGAAGAATTATTCCAATGTATTTTTTATATCCTAAAATTTTAGGAAATGAGAAGTTTTTATTAGAAGGGTTAGATAGCAATATTTTCAAAGAGATGAATGAGGCTTGAGTAGCTAAGGAATCCTTAATTTGTGGGAAGTGTGGGATTCTCTCAAACTTGCAATTTCTTTCTTGATATTGGTTGGCTTAATGCACATTTTTGCATGGTTGAATGTTATTGCATAGTGCATGTTAGGCTTGCACATGCATTCAAAATTTGTCTTGATCCCTAAAATTATTTGCAATGTTTCATTGGAGAGAATATATCCAATGGAGGACTTTGAGAAAGAATATGGACTAGAGGCCTTTCATGTATATTTATCTTAAAATATTATAATTGAAGATGAGAAATACTTGGAAAGTATCTTAGATGGAAATTATGCTATGCAAATATTATGATGAAGTAAAATATGTCATGTAAATATTCTTGTTATATTATTTTGATATTTTTCAAAGAATGAAATATTAAGTAGTGTTTTTGTTTTATGTTAAGTTCTTGGAATAGTTAATTATTTGAAAAATGGAATGGATGTGTTATTGAAGAGAATGACATAATATAATTGATGGATTATGGTTATGATTCTTTTATATGTTGATTTCATCCTTTCATGTTAAATAACAAAATTCTAAATTCTAGGGTTATGATTGAATAAGTATTTAAATTCTTAGTCTTCAACAATGTGTTATGTAGAATTTTGAGTATGTTTTAATATAGCACTCTACTTTATTTTGAGAAATGATTATAATTGTTGGGATGCTTGGGTTGGAAGGGGTTTATTTTGGGCATGTTTTAGCACCATATTAGTAAAACCTTGAGTCAATATGTACCTAATACTAGTTGAATGTGAGATAATCAACTAGGTATTTGTGAATGATACACCCTAAGTGGTGAGGCTTGGGTGGCCCAAAGTGGTGAGGCTTGGGTAGTCCTAGCAATGAGGCTTGGATAAGTCCTATAAGTGAGGCTTATGAATCTTAATGGTGGATTGGTATGGTATATTCTATCAAATCATTCACAAGGTGGTATAATTGTGGCACTGTAGCATATCCAAAAATTCAACCCACTTGAGAGAGAATTTTTTTATATATACATTCATTAGGAATCTACATATCTCCACCTTCCATAAGTCATTCTATGTAGGTGTCTATTGAAATCAAGCCCTATGATTAAGTTGTCTATATCATCTTCGTGATGAGCCAACTTATCCTCCTTAAATCCATTAAAAAGGGTACACCCATCTCTACACCATATATAAGTTCATCTATGTAGGTACACTAAGTGTAATGCAAATAAGCTATCTATATCATCTCCACGATGAGATAAGTTATCATTTTTATTTTATCAAAAGGGCATTCATATCTCTATACCATACATAATTTTTTCTATATAGGTGTACTAATAATATTGTGCATAGGCTATCCCATTAATACTTTAGTCTACACTCTCTCTCTCTACTTCTACCCATAAGTATAAACATTAATAGATGTTAATTTTTAATCATATGTGCTTCATCATAGTAAGGAGTATTCAATAATACAAGGAGTTTTTATTGCTTAATCACCATGACTAAGTTATCTCTAGATTAACCTTTACAAATATTCTAAATGGTATAACATACTAATCACATGTAATTCTTAATAAAATTATATCTACGGTCTAAGAAATACCATGAACTTTTAATTTTATTAAATACCAACATATCTATCATGAACTAGATTTAGAAAAAAATAAGTACAAGGTCATAAAATGACAATAACAAAACCACACATGACACAACATGTATCCTAGGAAACCCTTGCGAGAAAACCCCATAACTAAAATATATCAATTTCCATTACTTTTAGAAAAGTCTTCAATACAATTATTCTAGTAATCTCATAATTATCTTTTCATACAATTATGGGAACATAAGAACCCCATAATTATTATGTCCCTACAACATAAATAAATGTAAATTAATTCACATTTCTCAATACATGATGGAACCCCATAGTTACCTTGAATGAACTCCATGTTCATCCTCCTTCATTTGACTTAAAATCAAAGGAACATCTTCCCTCCAAGAGTCTAATGTAACCGTACATAAACCATAGAACTTCACACACAACTCATTAGAGAGGATCCCATAATCCCCTCTAATGAATTCTCATGTGAACATACTAAGAAGATGAGGATCCTTCTCCAAATTATTCCAGGTGTCAAAAAAGAACATACTATTTTCTAATATGTTCCTCCACTCAAATAACCAAATGGACTATATTATCCACTCATACATTTCTCACTAAATCATTCAAATGAAATATACCATTCACTACTTTATTTCCTAACTAGATTATTTGAAGGAAAATAATACTATCCACTAATATATTTCTAATCCATTATTTAACTAAAATGAGATATAATATCCACTATTACATCTCAAGTCCATTCTACTAAAGAACCATAATATCCATTATATATTTTCCAAGTCCATTCTACTAAAATGAAACATAATATTTGCTATTATATTTCAAGTCCATTCCATTGAAATGAAACATGATATCCACTACTACATTTTAAATCCACTCTACTACAAAGAAACATAATATCCACTACTATATTTCAAGTCCATTCTACTAAAATGAAACATAGTATCCAATACTATATTTCAAGTCCATTCTATTCAAAAGAATTACATTATCCACCAATTTATATCTAACACATTTTATCCAAATGAAGTATACTATCCACTATTATATTTCCCATTTAATTTATCTAAATAAAATATACTAAGGAGTAGTACTTCTCTCATACAAATTATCCAAATGAAACATACTATCCATAGATACATTTTTTCCTTCAATTTATCCAAATGAAATATACTAATCACTAGTACATTTATCATACAAATTATCCAATGAAATATACTATCTACTAATACATTTCTCATTTGATTTATCTAAATAAAATATACTAATCACTAGTACATTTCATACAAATTATCCAAATGAAATATACTATCCACTAATACATTTTACATTTAATTTATCCAAATGAAATATACTAATACATTTCTCATTCAGATTATCCAAGTGAAATATACTATCCACTAGTACATTTTTCATTCAAATGGAATATATGCTATTTCTAACTTAATTAATCTAGATGAAACACATTATCCACTAAAGTATATTCTAACTTATTTAACTCGAAAAGAATACACTATTAACTACTCAAAATTCTATAATCCATCCCTTCAAATTAATCAATAACTAACCTTTCATTTAATTAAGGTTTAAAATCAAATACATATCCTTTCATTCAACCCATAAATAATATTTTTAGACAAAATAACTATAATCTAATTTCTTAATTAAATAGTCTTTCATTTAATTAAAATCACTATAAATCATCCTCTTAATTAAATAGTCTTTCACTAGATCAAAATAGCTATAGACCATTCCCTTAATCCAAGGTCTTTAGATAATCAATTAAATACATAAATTGTTCTTTAGTATAAAGTTTCTAAGAGGGTATTTCATTCCAAATAAAGAGTTAGAATTTTGCAACCAACAAAAAATGTGAAAAACCAAACACTTGCATATAACTAGTTTCAAGGGTGAGTTAACCAGTCCAAAAATGATCGCTAAGTGGCCAGCGCCCACAACTGGTACCTCTAATATGGATTGTAGGGAGTGCCTCCTAACTACCAATAGATGGTCAAACATTAAAGGGAACCTTACCCTTATTGAAGCACGTAAGCACTTTCCACACAAAGCATGGAGGATTAAATTTCAAGGGTGCATATAAAAATTGGTTAACCTTAGCACAAAACCAACACAACTACCATGTATCAAGTGAACCAAGAATAATGACCATGTGGTAAGGCATAATTGGGTCTATGAATGGGTTAAAAATGTCAATAGAATATAAAATAAACTAATAAAGCAATCCACATCATATGGGGGTATTTATAGCACCCACCAATATCACTACAAGTGACCACCAAGTGGTTGAGTACCTATAGGAGGATACTCCCTTTTAAGAAGCATCATACTCCCATACATATACCATGTGGGATATAATTTAGAGAAGGCTTGTAGCAGCCTTCCCCAACCTGTGACCACTCGAGCACAAACATCTCAATAATAATTACATGCTTGGGTGGTGAGGCTCTAGATCAACCTCCTAAGGTGCTCAAACCTTAAGATGAGATGTGAAAGCATGTGTACGGAAGCACAGGCACACCAAGTGTGATGCAAACAAAAGCAGTTGTATTAATGAAATGCTAAGTGCATGAAAAAGGGAAAGCGAAGCATGAATGAAACGAGATGTAAAGAAAAAACAAAGGTGCAGCCTCTTTTATTAATTTTTCTTATGATCAGGTTACAATACGTCTCCCCCCATTTTCAGGGGCTCGGAGCGTTCGATACAATTTTGTTACACCAACGGATGGTGCACTTCCCTTTGGGATCTTCCGTGTGCCCACATTCGAAATGGGTGGGCCAAACATCGTCGTCGCTTGCATGAATACGTTCTTGGTTCCTTGCTACCCCTCCGGTGTCGAGATCCTACATATAGAGAAACAACAAATTATTAATAGCACATGTGGATGGAGGGAAACATGCAATCCCCAAGGCCTCTGGTTAATGCATACATGAAATAACTAAAATAGTGATCAAAACTTATCAGAACGGAATGAAATTTAAATAGAAGCATGTAAACACCATCAGGGACACATTGCAAAAAGAATTGTTAAGAAATTTTCTATAGATTTCTAATCGCTCTAGGGTGGGACGATTAGGACTATCATAAAATGTCCGAAAGTGACCTCCCAAATGTCCCATCCAGAGGCCTCCAAAACACCTGCAAACTTGGGGTTAGGCAAAATGGGGCATTTTGAGATGACCTAGAAGGTTGGATTTTGCAGATTCTGCCCCGATCGCCCTGTATCCGAAGGCACTCCTTGTATGTTAGTAAAAGCATAAAACAATGAAAACATAGTCAAAACAAGTCAGAATGCATTGAAATTTGAACTGCAACATATATGAAACACACAAAACATGATGCAAAAGAAATAGTGAAGAAATTTTCTATAGATTTCTAATCGCTTCGAGGTGGGGCGATTAGGACTGCAACAGTGCAGGGGGCGCCCGGGGGCAGGATGCCCGCCATTTGGGGCTTGGTTTTGACACCAATCCACTTGGGATGGGTCCAAAACCTCATAGAGGGGTTGTGTTGGAAAATTGGGTGTGGGATTGTGGCCAATTTTTTAGGTTTTGGGTCTATATTGCGCTCCTAATGTTCACCCAATAACCTCCCTTCCAAAAGAGAGATCAAGGATGTAGGAAGCACAATGAGGGTGAGGGTATAATTCGGTAGCACTCCGTTTCTCCAAATGCTCCTGCTCTATTCTCTTTTTTGGGTGAGAAGACTCACCATTTTATAGACCTGAAGGTCTGCTTTGAATGTGCATGCAGGGGTGCCACTTGGCCATCATGCCTTGTTAGGGGAGAGAAGATTCCTCCCTGATTAAGGGCTCCATGACTGCCTTTATGACTGCCTCTTTGAGCTTTGAAATGCTCACTCGCACTCCCATGCATTGAAGGTGGAGTTGAGTGGTGGATCTGGGCTGCCATTTGTCAAGGTTTGACTTTTTTCTCGTCAAACTTGTTATTTGCCCCACCCTGGAGTGATTGCTGCTAATCATCCCGGGGTGGGGCGAATAGCATTCTAATCATCCCAGGGTGGAACGAATAAGGAGCAGGGTGCTTGAAAGGTGCCAAATTGACCTCTAACCTTCCAAAACTACTTTGGGAGTGGTTAGGACCACTTTTTAACCTCTAGGGGCTACCCTAGGGGCTATGTATGCCAATTCGATCAGTGCTTGTAGCCACATAATCAGATTGGTGTTGTTTTGGTGTCTATAGATGCCCCTTTTTGGGATGTGATGTGCGTGGCACAGTGTTGAGAAAAAATAGATAACCAAAGCACTTAATGATTAGGGTTTCTTAGTAACCTAACCAAATTTTGATGCCCCAAGTATGGAAAGGGCACGCATTCTTGAATCCTTGCTTCTGATGAGCTAAGGAGCTTAATTCAAGTGTTAACCTTTTTCGGTGAGGTGTTACTTGATCTTGGACATTGTTCAGTCATGAATAGGCAAAGGGTGCAACCTTTTGTCTATGGGAACCTTGAGTTCATGATTCTAGAATGCCAAGTGTTTGATCAGCTTGTGATTATTGCTTGTTTGCTGCCCCAAGTAGGAGTGTGATTGTCTTTGTCAATGATTCTTTGAATGCATGCCATTTCCTTGATTGGGTGTGTATTTGTTGATTGGTGACTAAGTGTGACTACCCCCTCAAGCGATGAATCGATGAGGGAATGAACTACATGAGAAAAGTGACGAGTCGCTTGACCCAAGATGACTTTTGTAAGGGTGCCTTCAGTTGTTTTTCGTTGATCTCTTATGCAGTTTCCCAACAATCGGACCTATTTTTGGTGGGTTTTGACCCTTTTTGTGACGCTTATTGGGGCTGAAATTGTCAAAAATTCATCCTCCCATGGAGCGGTCCGGATATGGTAGCCTTCTTAGGGAGTAGGATATTGATAATTTGTGGCCCTGAAGTTGGTTTTGTATGCCAAGAATGTCAGGCGCAAAGGCGCCTTTGTTCGGCAATTTTATTATTGTTTTTTGGTGGGTTTTGACCCTTTTTGTGACGCCTATTGGGGTTGAAATTGTCAAAAATACGTCCTCCCGTGGAGCGGTCCGGCTATGGTAGCCTTCTTAGGGAGTAGGATAGTGAGGATTTGTGACCCCAATGTCAGTTTTGGATGCCATGAATCGCAGGCGCAAATGTGCCTTTGTTCGATAGTTTTATTGTTATTTTTTGGGTGGGTTTTGACCCTTTTTGTGACGCCTATTGGGGTTGAAATTGTCAAAAATCCATCCTCCCGTGGAGTGGTCCAGCTATGGTAGCCTTATTAGGGAGTAGGATAGTGAGGATTTGTGACCCCAACATCGATTTTGGATGCCATGAATCACAGGTGCAAAGGTGCCTTTGTTCGGCAGTTTTATTGCTATTTTTTGGTGGGTTTTGACCCTTTTTGTGACGCCTTTTGGGGATGAAATTGTCAAAAATCCGTCCTCCCATGGAGTGGTCCAGATATGGTAGCCTTCTTAGGGAGTAGGATAGTGAGGATTTGTGACCCCAATGTTGGTTTTGGATGCCATGAATCACAGGCACAAAGGTGCCTTTGTTCGACAGTTTTATTGTTGTTTTTGGTGCATTTTGGATGCAGTTTTGGTTGTTTTTTATTTTCTTGCTTTGTAATCATCCCAGGGTGGGACGAATAGCAATTTTGTAATCGTCCCAGGGTGGGATGAGTGCTAACTAGAGTGCTCATCCCAGGGTGGAATGATTACAGGCCTAAGAGCCTATATAAGGGCCAAAACTAGGTTTTGGGCTCATTTGCAATTGTTTTTTCTTGGCGATTTGGAGCTATGGGGAGGAGGAGTGCAAGTTTGCATAGCGGAGCACTGTTAAAATTTTATGGACACCATGAGTGCAAGGACCGGATATTTGAGTGGCGGAGCCGAGGCGAGACCGGTAGGTGCTCCTTCCTTCTGCTTGTTATTTGTTTGTTTTTATATGAATTTTTAAAACTCGCATTTTATCATTGTTTTTTTGTCACATTAAGGTTAAAACCCTAGATGAATGTTGTGGTTTTATTTGTTTTGTTTTGTTCATAATAAGGTTAAAAAAACCCTAGATGATTTTTGTGTTTTAATTTGTTTTTGTTTACACTTAAGGTTAAAAACCCTAGTATAGTTTTAATGTTTTTGTTTGATTTTTTTGTCCACACTTAAGGTTAAAAACCCTAGTATGATTTTGTTTGTTTTATTTGATTTTTTGTTCACACTTAAGGTTAAAAACCCTAGGATGAATTTGTTGTTTTATTTTTTTTTTTTATTTTGTTTTTTTTCATTTAGACTAAGATTAAAAACCCTAGTTTAAAATTTGTATTTTTTGTGTTGTTTATTTGATTTTTTTTAATGTTTTTTTGTTTAGTATTTGTGTTCAGACTAAGGTGAAAACCCTATTTTGAATGTTTTTTTGTTTAGACTAATGTTAAGCCCTAGTTAATTTTTGTTTTTTTTTGTTTTTGTTTGTATACATTGTTGTACATTCGTTTTATTGTTGTATAGTTTTTTTTGTTGTCATGTTTTAATGTTTTTGTGTTGTTTTTGTTTTTCAGGTTGTGAAGAGTCGGTACTATCAGCTAACGGTATTTTTTGATGCACGGGATGTGTTGACTGTGGTGGATTGGGATTGGCTTGATGCCCTTGGGCTCAAGCAAGTGACACGGTTGGAGCCTATGGTGGGGGATCGGGCATATTTGACTACCCTGATCAATTTGTGGGATCCCCGCACCAACACCTTTCATCTCCCAATAGGGGAGATGACAGTGACTTTGGAGGATGTGTATTAAATTCTACGGATTTTGATAGATGGGCTGCCCATTTGGATGACTCCTCGTGATCAACGGATGATGGTGCTGACACGATGCTTTGGGCATGCGATAGAGATGGGGGTGGATAGGGCGGTGGAGAGGGTAGAGGGGGACTGCCTGATTGGCAGGATTCTGGTGCGGTGGTGGTTTGAGAAGGGCATGTTGGGGGTGAGGCATGTGTTGCTCATGACCCTCATCTCCAACATGTTACTTCTCGACTCCTCAGGTGCGAGGTTCCCTTGGAACCTGCTTGAGGTAGTGTTCATACTAGTGGAGTGTCCGATAGTAGTGCCACTGATTATGAGGTGGGGTCAGATGCTACTGGCATAGCTATATGATGAGTTGTACAAGGTTCGCTATCGGAGGTGGAAGGGGATTGGGTGCAGCTATCTATTGCAATGTTGGGGGTGGTAGCACATAGCTATGGAGCGGTCGTAGGGGTTGCCTTGGACCACTCGGGGAGAGATGGTGGACAGGGAGATTGGCTATGTTGCTCTATGGCGGAGGTCAAAGGAGCAAGGGTAGAGTCGGTGGTGGGAAGGTGTCGTAGGGCACTATACTGATGCCTTCTCTTGTCTTGCTCTAGGGGAGGTGTTCTGGTGGCCATACCGGGACTATCCAACATGGCCTGAGGCTGGAGAGTGGCTCCGATGGGTGCGCAGGGGGAGGTGGTTGATCGGGTGACATGGGACCGAGCAGGAGTACTTCCCATATGTTTGGGTGACTCGATAGTTTGGGGTGCACCAGGGATTTCCTGGTGAGCCCTTGATCTATCGGCGTCGGGGCGATGAGAGGACTCTATCCTGGCCGATCATTGAGCCACTGGGTGAGGAGTCGGATGTAGTGATTGATGTCCCCAACGTGGACAATGTCGGGGTGACTATAGAGTACGACCAATGGTGGATGATGCTACGATGGTAGGGTGAGGGGCCTCTAGGAGGTCCGGATGCGGTAGCAGCAGGTGGTGGGGTTGTGGAGGCATCGAGGGAGGGTTGGGGGGCTCCGATCGATGATGCAGATATGGTGGAGGTAGATGACTTGATTGGGGATGATTTAGGGGTTTCAAAGCAGTCGGATACACAGGACATCCTAGAGCAGTGGGTGTCGGAGTAGCCTACCATCCCAGAGATGCCCATGCCTCAGGAAATCCCAGGGGACATGGAGGCTAGGTTTCATGTTGAGATAGCACGATTGGAGGACCTACTACGGAGATGGGATGAGGAGCACAATGTTGAGAGGGATCTCCTATGGGCTCAGTTGGCGCAGCGGGATGATGCATTGGCTATGTACCACCGACGGGATGTGGAGTGGGGTTAGTGCCAGGTGGAGTTGGAGGTCGAGATTATCCACCTCGGTGGGCAGTTACCTGAGCTCACTGGAGGTGGATCATCACATCGTACAAGAGGCAGTGAGACTGAGCAGTCTGCATCCTCTCATCACAGGTGGGTGGGTGAGGGTAGCGCTAGTGGGCATGATGCGAGGGATAGTAGCAATCACCCTGAGAGGTCCCATAGGACCCACACCACTGGGGGTAGTTCCAGTCACATCGATCCTGCGTGATCATGGTGGCCGACTCCCTAGGCTTTGGGGATTTTGAGGTTTTGATTTTTTTGTGAGGTTCGAGGACCATTGTATTATAGCCTGCGCCCATTTTTGGTGATATATATACATAACTCTCTTTTTGATTATACACTTGTCGTGATTTATCATTTATTTTATGCACATTTATTTATGTTGATGTATGCATGTGTTATTGTGAATGCGAATGTTTCTACTATATGATATATGCATATGGAAGGGATGAAATGGTTTGTTGATAACTTGGCGGTGGCACCATAGACTGTACAGGATTTACTAGCTTTTTGTACTATGTGATTGCTTTGTGGAATGACTTTGCATGTGTAATATTTTTTTGTTTGTATTTTTTGATGGTGATGTAAGAATGGAATGTACCACAGGTGTTTTAGAATGTAGTTAAGGTTTTTCTGAGACTCAGATGTTTTAACTAACTAGCCAAGACTGTACATTTATCTCACAAGACTTTTGAACAAGGTATGAATCAGACTTGAGTTTGACCAAGTTATTTCACATCCCTATGTGTGCGATTGAATTTGTTTATGTGGTAGTTGTCAGGATACCGCCAATGCCAGATAGGTTGTCAACCAAACCTATACTGAGGATCACCTAATTAGCTCCACTAACTCCTTTGTTGTATTTAGTAAGATTAATCTACGGTGCAATCTAGGATACCATAAGCTAGCTCATCCACATGCAAACATTGATCTATACATAGTTTAATGCGATAGATATATCGTCATGTGGGAGGTTTTCCACCAGTGACCAGTAGGCTATCCACCAAACCGGTACTGAGGATCACCTCATGACCTTTCGAATGCTGAGAGTTCCAGGGATTCAAGTTCGACTCCCTTCTTTTCTTTACTTTTATTGGGATACTTGCTCGCGTATGTAGTGATAAAAATCACTGTTTATTTTTATTTTTTTTTTTGAGCAAGGGATTGGAATTTTGAGTGATGAGAATCACTATTTCTTGTGCTTTTTGATGTGTGCACTGTGTGGGTTTTGATGTCAAACTTTGGAGTTTGTACTTTGAATTTTCTTTTTTTTTTGCAATTTTTTTTGGATATTTGCAACTTTTTGAGAATTTGGGATGCTTGGGGAATTGGGTAGGGAAGATGCTTGTCCTTTTGCCAACTCTCAGCATTCTTGGGGTCATTCGCACAGGGGGATGAGCGAGATAACCTTTTCACTGTATGGTATCCTAGATTGCTTTGCAGGTTTCATCTTTCGTTCACACAACTTGGGAAATTTTTATGTGTTTTAACTTGTGTTGGGATGCAACGTAACAAGGTGTGATCCAAGTAAAACTCTACCTTTGTAAAAATTTGTCTGACTTTGTACAGTTTTTGGCTAGAAATCTAAAGACAACTGAATGACGAAAGCTCTAGATACATTAGAAGACAACTGATTATGATATGGTGAAAAATGTGGATGGCGTTTATTTTTGCTAGACTATTACAAAGTGGAAAAATGTGGGAAATGATGGAATTGCCGAGTAATTATAGTCTATGGTGCATTTGACATGTATGACCAACAAATATGCAATGTATGTGTGCGATGCCTAATGCAGCTTATTTTTTTGTGTTTTGATTTTTAAGAGTATGCATGGAAGTGAGATGCAATTTTTTTGTTATTTTTGATTATTTTATTTTTTTTGAATATTCGTTATGGTTGTTTTATCCCGATTGGGTGTGGACCAATGACCAAAGGTATTATAGATACCTTTGGGGCATTTTGGGTGACCAAGCGGTTGTGGGAACCCTTGGGGCTTTTGGTTTGACCAAAGGGTTTATAGATACCTTTGGGGCATTTTGGGGTGACCAAGCGATTGCGGGAATCCTTGGAGCTTTTGGTTTGACCAAAGGGATTATGGGCACCTTTGGGGCATTTTGGGTTGACCAAGCGATGATGGGAATCCTTGGAGCTTTTGGTTTGACCAAAGGGATTATGGGCACCTTTGGGGCATTTTGGGTTGACCAAGCGATGATGGGAATCCTTGGAGCTTTTGGTTTGACCAAAGGGATTATGGACACCTTTGGGGCATTTTTGGGTTGACCAAGCGATGATGGGAATCCTTGGAGCATTTTTGGGTTGACCAAGAGATTGTGGGAATCCTTGGAGCTTTTGGGGTGACCAAAGGGATTATGGGCACCTTTGGGGTATTTTTGGGTTGACCAAGCGATTATGGGAATCCTTGGAGCTTTTTGGGGTGGGCCATGGCTCTTTTAAATGTGGAATGGCCTCAAATGACTGATGTTCAAGGGTTCTAGTTCCTTGATTCCTTCAAGAGAGGCGAGCCGGTATGTTCCAGGTCCTATTTTACTATCGATGACATAAGGACCTAACCAATTTTCCATGAACTTGTCCCTTAAATGGGGCGGCAAGTTAGAATTTTGTTGGTTCTCTTTTAAGACCATGTCACCAACCTGAAAGTCCCTCAAGTGAACTTTCATGTTATATGCTTTCTTAAGTCGCTCTTGATAGATACGTAAATGCTCGAGAGCATTGATGCATCGTTCATCGAGCAATGTAAGCTGGTCTAACCAGGCCTACCATGCAGTGTCATCATCGATGAACTCTTGCATTGATATGCGTAGGGAAGGTATTTCCAACTCGAGAGGCATGACTGCCTCGGAGCCATACACCAAAGAAAATGGAGTTGCCCCAGTGGGCGTCCGAATGCTAGTGCGATAAGCCCAAAGGGCAAGTGGGATTTGAATGTGCCAATCCTTATGATTATCTATGACCATATTTTTAAGGATGGCAACTAGCATTTTTTTTGATGCCTCTGCTTGCCCATTTGCCTACGGATAATAAGGTGTCAAAAAACTATGCTAAATTTTGTACTTCATTGTTAAAGCACGCACATATTTGTTCTTAAATGACATCCCATTATCCGAGATGATCTTGGATGGAATACCAAAATGACATATGATGTTATGTAAAATAAACTCCGCAATGCGGGTCCCAGTCATAGAGGTAAGCGGAATTGCTTCCACCCACTTGGTGAAGTACTCTATGGCCATTATGATAAACATGTGACAACCTGATGACGCAGGGGAGATCTTTTCGATTAGATCTAAGCCCCACTATAAAAATGGCCAAGCCGATTGGATCAGCTACAAGGCCTGAGAAGGTACGTGTGTCAAGTTAGCATGGTGTTGACACTTTGCACACTTCCTCACATACATGCAACAATCTCACTCTAAATATGGCCAATAATAGCCCATGCGAAGGATGCACTTTGCGATGGCCATACCACTGAAGTGGCCATCGCATGTACCATCGTGCACTTGGGTGATCACCCAAGCGGACTCCTGCTGGTCCAAGAAATGAAGGAGGATCCCTTCGTAGCTTCGACGGTACAAAATGTCTCCTAGCAAGACATGTTTTGCCACTTTCTATTTGAATGATCTTTTCATGGCATGCGACAATCCAAGTGGGAGGTTACCTAGCTTGAGGTAGTCTTTTATGGGTGTGTACCAATCCTGCTGATCAGAAACCTTGATGGTATGAACGGCCAATCCCTCTTGAAGTTCATCCCTAGAAAAAGCTGAGCGAGAAAGAACTTGTAAGAATAGCATTGTGTTGCTATTAAGAGGGGTTGGGGAGAACAAGGACCCCTAGTTGGCGTGATTCAGATTATCATGGATTCGAGAGAACTTATCCTGAGATGGTTCAATCTGGATCAGGTGGATTCTTGGTGTTAGGTCAGAGCTTGCACGCTCCATCATGGATTGCGATAATTTTTTGACTTGAATGGTTGTCATATCACCAAAAATGTCTTGCGGGATTAGTGACCCCAAGGAGGCCATAGTGTCCACAAAATGATTCGATGATCGAGGGAGTGCCTCGATGTCGTACCATTCAAGATTTTCCAGGAATTTATCCACAAGGGCTTTGTAGGCCTATAGAACTGGGCATTTGCATTGGAATACCCCTTTCACTTGGTTGACAATTAACATCGAATCACCAAATATGTTCAAGCATTTTATGTTCATGGTGATGGTTGTCTGAAGACCTATGAGCAGGGCTTCGTATTCGACATTGTTATTGGTGCATGAGAAATCAAGTTTAAATGATAGAGGCATTGGAGCCCCTTGTGGTGTGAAGAATATGATTCCCGTACCACCCCCTTGCTCACATTTAGAACCATCAAAAAATAGGGTTATGTCGACTGTGACTCAGGCTCATCAGAATCTGGCGATTCTGAGACATGGAAGACCCCATCATCGGGAAGCTCTACGGTCAGAGGCTGATCATCTTCGAGAGGAGCCTCTGCTAGTTGATCGATGATGACTTGACCTTTGATGGACTTTTGTCCAATGAATTCGATGTCAAACTTCATCAACAACATGATCCATTTTGTCATGCAACTACTATGATAAGTACGACTCATCATGTACCACAATGGATTCTCCTTAGACACAACATACGTCGTATTGCTCAGCATGTAGTGGCATAGCTTTTTGGTGGCAAATACCACTACTAAGCATAGCTTCTCGATGTATGCATAGTTAATTTCATAACTGACCAGGGTGCGGCTAAGGTAATAATTAGCCTATTCTTTATGTAGTTCATTTTTTTTGGCTAGCATGGTGCCCAGTGCCACCTCAGTAGCTGAGATGTATAAATAGAACGGCACTCCTAGTCTAGGTGGTGCCAATATTGGTGGTGAAGCCAAGTATTATTTAATGTCATCGAAGGTTGACTGGCACTCGTCATCCCAATGAAATGCTACCCCTTTGTGTAATAATTTATTCATGGGTCGGCACTTGTCAGATAGCTGTGCTATGAAGCACTTGATCGACACGACCTTTACCTTGAAAGCTTCTGAGCTTCTTGATGGTGGTTGGGGGAAGCATTTCAAGGATTGCCTTGACTTTATGTGGATCTACCTCGATGCCTCATTTTGAGACTATGAAACCCAAGATTTTTCCAGATGTGACACCAAATACGCACTTCTTGGGGTTTAGTCTGACTTTGTGTTCGATGAGGCGATCGAGGATCTTTCTTAAGTCATCGAGATGATCTGGGCGCAAAAGAGATTTGGCCAACAAATCATCCATATAATCTTCCAAAGTTTTATGCATGTGATCATGGAAGATGTATGTCATAGCGCGTTGGTAGGTGGCGCCAGCGTTTTTAAGGCCAAAGGGCATGACCTTATAACAAAATGTCCCCCAAGGCATTGTGAACACCATTTTTAGTTGATCATCGAGATTGATACGAATCTGGTTGTATCCCAAGAAACCATCCATGAGGGAAAGCATTTCGTGGCCTGCTATAGCGTCTACCAATGCATCAATGCTAGGCAAGGGGAAATCATCCTTGGGACTCGCTTTGTTTAGATCTCAAAAATTAGTGCATATGCGAATCCTCCCATCAGGATTTTTGACGGGCACCATGTTGGACAACCATGGTGGGTAATCCACGTAGATGACAAACTGTGCATCCAACAACTTTTGTAATTCATATTTTACCATTAAGGCCACTGTTGGGTGCATCTTACGTATTTTTTGCTTGACTGGCTTGACTGTCGGATCAAGCGTTAGATTATGCGTGACTAGCTATGGGTCTAGCCCCGACATGTCTTTGTAGGACCATGCAAAAACCTCCTTCTTCTCTTTGAGAAGGGTAATGTAATCAACTTGCTCTTCGGGGGATAGACTTACCCCGACTTGATGATCTGTGGATTCATTGGATCAGAGCCGATGTCTACGTCAGTCGTCTCTTCGACTAACATGTGGGACCCATCCTCCAACTGGTGTGGAGTTGGGATTAGGTGGATATCATTTTCTAAATTTAGATCTATGTTTGGAACGTCGGGTTCCTCTTCAGCATGGAAGATATCTTGAGTTGGTCTTGGGGTGAAATGAAGCATCTCACCGCAAGGCCAATACTCTGATGGGGATGGTGGTGAGTTAGCACGATCCTAGTCTATGGCATCTAGGTTTAGATACAATGGTCATGCTGGATCGGCTGGATTGTGGATGGGGGCGGTTAAGTCAATGGAGATCATGTTGATGAAGTGAATTTGGTCTCCATTACCATGCGAGTGGTGACTCGGACATCCTTGGTGATCTTTGTGCTCCGGATCTGGCTCTATGGGTATTGGCACAAATGGATCAGCCCTATGTGTAGATAAAAGGATAGGGTCTACCTTTGGCACTGATGGCTCTATAGGGTCTCTGGGTGGAAGGTGCTCTTTGTATGCCTGAAGTGGTAGATGCAACACTTGGTCCAACTGTGCTTGGTTCAAGTGCCACCTATGCCTTGGCCCCATGTTTAGCTGTTCAAACATATCGTCAATGTCTATGGGGTATTGTTGCTATCGCATATGGTTGAGATATGCCATCTCAGTCTCATATTCATAATCGCTATCAGAGATCCATAGGCCTTCATTGGATCTGACAATTGTTTGTGGCATGTGGTTTTTGCTCTACCTCAAGCAAGTTAATTTGGTCCCATCGAGGTTGTTCCGCTCTCTACGGGAGGACCTGATTCTCTTGAGGTGGCAATTGCTCGATTGGAGCATTCAAGGGGAACATCACCATGAAGTTCTCCTGATAGTCATCTATGGGCATCACTTGCGAGTGATTGCTATCAGACTCGAAAGGGTCCCAAGGTGCTACCTCATACTCTGACTCGTCTTTTGAAGATCCTTCTTGGCCTTGTCTATATCCCTCTTGCGAGGAGGTAACTTTCCCCTTTCTCGATCAAAGGGAAGGGATTGTTGAGGTCAACAAGGTTTGTTGTTAACAATGGGAGATAATCCCCCAATGTGTATGTTGTGTTAGGATTGGCATATGGATCTTGTGCCAACCCATCCTTTTTGCCTAGCCCTAGGCCTTGCATGTTTTCTACCAAGATGTCAAGGGGTAGAGGGTGGTTGAACCCTACTCCTGATTTGTCGTATGGCATCTGATATCTTGGTTGACAAAGAACACGCACCCCTTGTTCATATCTGCCCAACCCATATCCATGCCAATTACATTGGCCAAGGTATTTCAAAGCGAAGTTCGGGTTGGATAGATAGTTGACATTCTCAAAAAAGGGCTCTTCGTCCTCTTCCTCTTGTAGGTAAGGTTCAATGCCATTGTCGAGGCCCCCATATACAAAATTTGTCTGATTTGGTGGGTAGCCCAAAGGGACAATAGTGTCGATGGGGAGGCGAGGTCTCCCCATGTCCTGCATGGACTCAAGCATGGGTGTTGCTACAATTTTCCGCACTAGATACTCCCCTAGGCCCGTATTGGCCATCTCAACGGTGATCGTTGGTGGTTGAGGGGGAGGGAATGGGAGTTCTTCCTAGGTCCACTCCATGTTGGGTGAACCAGGCGTCTCGACTTCCATTCGACTGGGCACCTCTTTGGTAGAGATGGTTGAGACCAATGGTGGTATCTCTTCCAGGGGCTTCTTCCCATTGTCCTTTGGTGTGGCCACCATAGGTGGTGTCATTGGTGAAGGACAAGATGATGAAGATGGGCCCGGTTGGTGATTTGAGGGACTTAACAATGGGGATGTATGTGGAATTGGACCTTGTTTGGATGGATTCAACTAAAATTCCAAATGTGTCGATGGGAGGGTCGATTGTGGCATCAACTGCACCGCATTGCAATACTTGAAGGGCTCTAAGTCTGCTGGGACTACATGCACTTGCCCTTCGTATGTGTACTTTAGGCATTGATGGGCTATCGAAGGGACACACTTCATGTCCCTAATCCAAGGCCGGCCCAACAAAATATTGTAGGCCATCTCACCTTCCAGGATGTGGCACAACGTAGGAATAGTCTTTTGTCCCACTTGGATGGGCAGGACAATTGTGCCAATCATCGAGCATATCGCATCATTGAATGCTCGAAGAGTATAGGTGGAGGCCACAATGTGAGATGCTGGCAACTTGAGGTGTTTCAATGTCGTTGTTGTGATTATATTGTTGGACGAGCCAGTGTCCACCAACACCCTCTTAAATGGAATCCCATTGACCCATGCAATGACGTGCAGGGGTGGATCCACCATATCACCAGTAACCAATTTTAGTTCATCTTCTCTAAAGGTGATGACTAGTTCTGTACATCATTTTACATGTCCCACAAAGTTGTTGAAATAGTTTTCTTTGTGGGGTTGTAGCTCGATGGCTTTGAGTATCTCCATTAGAGCCTCTCGATGGGGCGATGATTGTTGGATGAGCTCATAGATGGAGAGCCTACCAAGTGGTCCTTAAAATTTGGGTAAGTTTAGTCCATGGCCACTGGTCTAGGCGGGGGAGGTTGCGTAGGGTGTTGTTGAGGTTGTGACGTTGATGGAACCTCTCCTATAGCTACGGAATGGGGTAGTTGTGCTTGGGTACCTCTTGTTCCGTGTCACTATGCTTATCATCCCTACATACCCCTGCATGGGGCAGTTTTGTGTCACCTCATTGACTTGTAGAGTCTTTTCCTACGCATCATGGGTAGGCAGGGGGTCTTTGAAGACCTCCATCTATTGGTTGCTTGGTGCTATAGGATTATCCACCGCTAGCATTTTGTTGTCTATTAGGTCCTACACTAAGCTTTTGAACTTCCAACATGTGTAAAGGTCATGTCCTTTCTATCGATGAAATCTACAATATAGTTCTTCCCTATAGCCCTTGGGTTTTTGTGCACGTTGGGGTCTATGGGTTGACTTTCTGGCAGGTTTATCAAGTTTACCATGGACAAGCGATCAAACAAGGAGTCTTTAGACTCTATGAAGGGTGTGAATTGTCGCCTAGGGTGATGCTACTGATTTTTCTCTTGCCTATGATTTTCCTTTTCATAGCTATCAAGAGGAACTACCTGATAATTAGCCTTTGGGGGCTGTGTCGTCTGTGCAGGCTTTGGTATGTTTATGGCAACCTGATTGACCACGACGGGTTTCGGTTGCGTGGACCCAGTTTTGGCATTTTTGGGCCACTCTTTCTTGCATGGCTTGGCAATCTCGCCATCCTGTATCTTGATCTCCTCAATTATTCTGGCTTGCACCATGGATTCCTCAAGAGTGGTATATTTTTGTAGCTGCAATAGCATGGAGATCGACCTTAGGCAACTTTTCGAGAACATTTGGGTCAGGTCGGCCATGGGAGGGAGGTAAGGAAGCTTTGAAAGCAACATTCTCCACCAATTTCCATAAGCCACCATGGTCTCCTCCTCATACTGTCTGAGGCTAGCTAGGTCACTTAACGATGCCTTCTTCTTGGTGTTGAAGGTGAAACGTTCGAGGAATGCATCCACTAGCTAGTCCAGGTTACTGATGCTATGCTTCGACAATTGGATAAACCAATCCGAGGGAGGGCCTACAAACATGGTTATAAATGTTCTTAGAAGCAATGCATCATTGTCCTAAATGCCAAAGCATTGGCTCAGGAATCTTTTCACATGCTCTTGGGCATCTTCATCCCCTCTAAAGATTGCCAATTGAGGCATTTTGAAGTGTTCAGGGTATGGGGGTGCCAGCACTGAAGGATGCATAGGGTGACTACGGAGCTGGCATAAAGTGGGCTTTTGGGGCCCAGAAGTCTTGGTCTCCACAGACTCTAAGCACTCTAGCAATGCTTTGTATGCATCGAAGGATTTGATCTCTTCCTCCTTGGTTTGTTCCCATTGTGAATTGTGAGGAACTTGAGGCCTATGGAGGGGTAACCGGATAGTGCCCCCCTACCTTGGTAGGGCATTTCAGCCCACTCTTCTTCTTGCTTAAATTCCTCATAGGCTTCTTGAGGAGTTCTTGGGTGTGACCTATAAACATGGGTGGGTGCCCGAGGAGGGTGCCCATCATTGGCTCTAGGGGTGGCCTCCCACTCAGGTCTAGGAGGTCTTGGAGGCAACGCTTGATAAGGTCGTGGAGACCTATCTCGCACCAAGGGGTTGTGCCTCTCATAAAGCTCTATCTTATGTGTGCAAGGGGTTGGAATCCTCTCATGCATAGTGTTGTGGAGCAACTCGTCTGTCTGACATAGAATGCACTCTTTGCTAAGATGATACAGGTGCTCTAACTATTGTTGATCTTGCTCAAGCTGCATGATTTGTGCTTGGTGGGTGGTATGTTTGGAAAATGCCAAGTTAATTTGTTCCATTGTCTTAGGTCTAGGAGGCCTAGATGCTTCCCCTACATATCTACCTCGGTCGTAGTGATCCGAGATCTCTATAGGTCACTTCCCTCTATCGAGGTTAGCAGCATTCACCCGAGGCTCTGGCCTCAGTAGGTGATCCTGATAATTAGTAGGTGCAGAGGCGCATTGCTCCCACACTATGTATTTCTCTTGAGGAATATAGTGGTTTTCCTCGTGCTCCCTTTCATATATGTGAAAGGGGTGGGCAAATTTGGCTCACCCTATCTAAAGAGCCTTGTGCTCTGGGTTTGGCCTATTGTTTTTGACAGTAATGAGGGGTAGAGGAGGGATGATATAATCATGTGGCCCCTCCTTATGCACCCTATGTTGTTCTAGCACTTCCTCGCACGGTGGCCACTCATAATGAGTGTCTAAGGGGGCCTTCCCATGTATGTACTCCTCTTGAAAGGGTCTATGTTGAATGGGAGTGCCCCTCGAAGGGGTGCCTCTATAGTCCTATTTCGTCATGGTATGATGTGGACTATTTTGTGGGTTAGGTCGCCAAGGTGGTATAACCAAGTCCTTGGGGCTATAACGGAGGCGACTTGTGCCCCCTTGTACACTTTTCATAGCTTCTGCCCATGATTGGGCTTGGCTATGGGTGTACACCATGGTGGTGGTTCTCTAAAAGATATGTATGTTTTTATCTTCTTTATGATTTTTTTATGCTACACTAAACAAAAAGGGGACCACACAAACAAAGAAGTGATTATCTCATTTATAGATTAAATGTGTGCCCTAAATCTGGTTCAGTGTGTTTTGATTTTTGTTTTGAAAGCCTTGTAAAGAAAATTTTGTTGTACATGCAATATGAGGGCTCTTATATCTCCCAAAATGGTCTCCCCTTCAATATACCACTGCCATACTGTTATACTGAACCTCTCAATATACCCACCCTTATGTGAGGGAAACTATTGGTACGCGAGAGCATAACAGTACGTGGAACATAGGCGGTACGGAAGGGGAATCACTCTATTTTTGACACCTACCATAGAAGACTTATCCTCATGCACTGGGAATCACCCCTGCTACACTTGGTCAGCTTTCATCAGGATTTACGTCTAGCAACAGTCACGATCGGGGTTATGTATGCAAAATTCAAGCCAAGGTGGTGATGAAATCCACCGTTGGTCTTGATCAAGTGTTGGGGTTTTATGACCAAATCCTTGATGTTTATATTATCACATGGTGTGTGTGGTTATTTTTACTTGCACAAAGAAATAAAACATGCAGCAAAATTCTCTATGCAAGCAAAGAAAGCAGAAAAATCATAGAAACAGAGACAAAAAATTACAGAGGATGTTCAGAAAACCTACCTCTTCTCTGCCCAAACCGGATGCCCCTGAGTTTCTACTCAAAAAATGCATAGAGAGCTAATCATCCCATGGTGGGATGAATAGCAGATTTGTATTCATCATAGGGTGGGATGAATGCCTTATTCATCCTAGGGTGGCATGAATTCCAATCTGTATTCATCACAGGGTGGCACGAGCAGCAGTTCAACACTTGAAGGATTAACACCTGCAAGCAAAAACACAAAATTTTGATCAGAAACTTGATCCCAAAATTAGGGGACAGGGTCCCACCATGATCGCCACTGAAATCATGTCTACGGAAGCACAGGCGTACCGGGTGCGATGCAAACAAAAGCAGTTGTATTAACGAAACGCTAAGTGCATGAAAAAGGGAAAGCGAAGCATGAATGAAATGAGATGTAAAGAAAAAACAAAGGTGCAGCCTCTTTTATTAATTTTTCTTATGATCAGGTTACAATACGTCTCCCCCCACTTTCAAGGGCTCGAAGCGTTTGATACAATTTTGTTACACCAACGGATGGTGCGCTTCCCTTTGGGATCTTCCGCATGCCCACATTCGAAATGGGTGGGCCAAACGTCACCACCACTTGCGTGAATACATTCTTGGTTCCTTTTTCCCCTCCAGTGTTGAGATCCTATGTATAGAGAAACAGCAAATGATTAATAGCACATGCGGATGGAGGGAAACATGCAATCCCCAAGGCCTCCGGTTAATGCATACATGAAATAACTAAAACAGTGATCAAAAATTATCAAAACGGAATGAAATTTAAAAATAAGCATGTAAACACCATCAAGGACACATTGCAAAAAGAATAGTCAAGAAATCTGCTGTAGATTTCTAATCGCTCCGGGGTGGGACGATTAGGACTATCATAAAACGTCTGAAAGTGACCTCCAAAATGTCCCATCTAGGGGCCTCCAAAACACCTAAAAACTTGGGGTTAGGAAAAATGGGGCATTTTGAGATGACCCAGAAGGTTGGATTTTGCATATTCTACCTCGATCACCCTGTATCCGAAGGTACTCCTTGTATGTTAGTAAAAGCGTAAAACAATGAAAACATAGTCAAAACAAGTCAGAATGCATTGAAATTTGAACTGTAGCATATATGAAACACACAAAACATGATGCAAAAGAAACAATGAATAAATATGCTATATATTTCTAATCGCTCTGGGGTGGAGCGATTAGGACCACAACAGTGCGGGGGGCGCCCGAGGGTAGGACGCCCGCCATTTGGGGCTTGGTTTTGACACCAATCCACTTGGGATGGGTCCAAAACCTCCTAGGGGGTTGTGTCAAGAAATTGGGTGTGGGATTATGGCCAATTGTTTGGGTTTTGGGTCTAGATTGCGCTCCTAATGTTCACCCAATAACCTCCCTTTCAAAAGAGAGATCAAGGATGTAGGAAGCACAATGAGGGTGAGGGTATAATTCGACAGCACTCCATTGCTCCAAATTCTCCTACTCTATTCTATTTTTGGGGTGAGAAGACTCACCATTTTATAGACCTGAAGGTCTGCTTTGAATGTGCATGCAGGGGCACCACTTGGCCATCATGCCTTGTCAAGGGAGAGAAGATTCCTCCCTGATTAAGGGCTCCATGAATGCCTCTATGACTGCCTCTTTGAGCTTTGAAATGCTCACTCACACTCCCATGCATTGAAGGTGGAGTTGAGTGGTGGATCTGGGCTACCATTTTTCAAGGTTTGACTTTTTGCCTCAATCTAGCTATTCGCCCCACCCTGGAGTGATTGTTGCTAATCATCCCGGGGTGGGGCGAATAGCATTCTAATCATCCTAGGGTGGAAATAATAAGGAGCGGGGTGCTTGAAAGGTGCCAAATTGACCTCTGACCTTCCAAAACTACTTTGGGAGTGGTTAGGACCACTGTTTAACCTTTGGGGGCTGCCCTAGGGGCTATGTATGCCAATTCGGTCAGTGCTTGTAGCCACATAATCAAATTGGTGCTTTTTTGGTGTCTACAAGATGGTAAAAAATATTAAAATAAACCCTCCTCTATAAATTGGATTCTCCTTGATGGTGCAATAGGCACAAATGTAGATAGTAAATATGAAATCACAAATGATTGAGGTGAAATAATTCCATTATGAATCTCAGAAAAACAAGTTTTAGCACAACGTGAATAGAATTTGAATTAAAAACATGATCAGAGGTTGAATTAAAACATGATCATGATCAATATGGAGCCTTTTAGAGGTAGAAACAAAGAAAAAGGAAATTAATCAAATCTTGATTTAACCTCCATAGGAGGGTTTGACCACCTGTGATGATAGCAAATGATCAAGATATAAAAAAATATATTGTAGTGCTCAAGTGGATAAAATAGATGCTAGGAAGGTTTCATTACAAGTGGTAGATGATTCCAATGGTGCAGAGAACCCGGATGTTCCCTAAAACATCCAAGGTGGTCATAGAAGACTTAAAGATAGTTTAATCTATAGAGGAAAATAATCAACAGGGGACACAACTAAACATCATTATTCAGTTATATTTCAAAAAGTAGTAATACACAACCAACCTACAATAATAGAGTGAATTAAATGATGATAACAAAGGTCTTATCCATAGGAAATATAAGTCTTAACCTCTCAAAAATCTACTACGGTCCCTACCAAAATATCTTGGATACTTGGCGAAATCAAAATCTAAGAAAAAACTTGTATAATAGTATTGGGGTTGATAATATGGGTAGAAGGGGATCAAATGACCAAAATGAACCTAAAATAACATCTAAGCAGACCAAAAAAATTCCAAGGGATAGAAAATAAATTAATGATATTTGAACCATTACAAAGAACAAATAATATCAATCATAGAATGGAAAAATCCCCTTTTTTATTTCATATGCATTCAAAAATTCAATCCTAGATCAGAGTAATGAGGACTAGATCCTACCTTGTTGGACACTCTCCCATTCCTTTTAAGCCTCTCCTCTAGAATTCTTTCCCCCTTACTTTGAATTCCCTCCCCCTATCCAAAAAACTATGATGGCTCCCTTTTTTTTTTTGAAACCTAACCTCTCAAGGCATGATGGCTTCCCCCAAGCCATCCCCCTTGTAGTCTCCAAGAACATGCACTTTTTCCAATAAACATGATGCTTTATATCTCACCTATTTCCAAATTGGTAGGGATATACTTTTTATTAATGTAGCCTCCTTTCTCAATCCCAAATGACATTGAACCAGTAACTCCACTTTCCATATTAGCCAATTTTTAATGTATTAAAAAATACCTGCTTCTTTTGGAAAGTCAAAAGAGACTGGTTTATATTAAAATATATTTTAAACAATCCATGATTTTTAGTCTTCTTAATCAAAACCCATTATGGTATAAAATCATATTAATCTATTCCCTTGCTAATCAATTTAAATGTAACATCAAATCTTAATATTAAATTGTTAGCTTAGTATTGTCCACTTGCAAGCATGATTAGTCCTGCAAAACCACATAAACCAGTAACATCATAATCATGAAAAAAAACTAAATGATACAACATATCTTTGCAAATTCATAGCACCAACAATATTAGCATTAAAATAATAAATCTAATTATATTATCTTCTCAATAAGGGTCCTATAATGGTAGGTCATGACAGGCACATTACGATGAGGTAATCATGACCATGATCATTATCAGGTGAGTGGTAATGGTCTTAGTTATTTCAAAGAGAGGTGAAGCTAACTAATCACTAAGGTATCACACTAAAATAATACTACATAGATAGAATTATATAGTATTAGGATATAGGCATCACATTTAAGTATAATGAGACTTAAAGGATAATTCCTATGTTGTGGTCAAGTTGACCTATATAGGTGAGTGTATAGGAAAAGTGAAGGGACCATGGATGGATTTTTTTCTAATGGTGGGGTTAGAAAATTTAACCCTAGATGATTATGATAAGTTGGTGACTCCTATCTACTTGAGTTTCATCTGTAGTGACAATGAAATAAAAAGTGGTTAATGCATTTATATTGAATAAAATATTGGGTCTTCTTTGTGATTTAATCCTTGTAAAATAAATAAATCGGATCTCTCCCTTGGGTTGATTTTGTGGGTCATATAGTTTGTATTAGAGCCTAGTTTGTAATATTCAATATTTCCATGAAGAGAATCTAGGTTGAACCTTGAATTTATGTGCTAATTTTAAGAAGTATTACTCTTCTAGATACCTTGAGTTTATTTTTGACAAGGCAGGTATTGCATACCGTCTTGATCACTCAAAACAAGGAGTAAAAATCCTAGAAAATACTTCTTATTGGTGTTGGCACCTTGAAGAGAGACAAGTGTGACCATAATTATTATTAGGTGAATTATAATGATATTAATTAGTTCATGGGGAGATGAACTAACTAAAAAATATAATTTCTTAATGGGGAATCATTACTTATCCAACTCATTTTTGTGGATAGGAGATGGCACCTATTTTGAGAGTATGATCTTCTAAGAATTTAGGGTCAGATACGTAGGAGGAAGCTACAATTTGTCCCTAGAAGAAATCTATAATATCAAAGAAATCCAATAAGAGGATGGAAAACCTTACTTTAGTAGTCAATTTTCTTCCAGAGTAGATGAAGCAACATTAGAAAATGTTGGAAACACTTGTTAATCAAGAATATAATAAGATGAATTCAAAGGGTAGGCAAGAAGAAAATCTTGCTAGAGGATTTCATGAGGATAAAGCTCAAGTTAAGGCTAATATTTAAAAATAGTTAAATAATTTCAAGGTACCTAAATTTAATAGAAGAGAAGGGCTTGATGCAATGGAATCTTAGTTGAATGATTTGAAAACTTACTTTTCCATGAAGAATTACTCACCAAAAACCCAAACTATTTAGGCAACCCTTCATATCTAAGATGTTTCCTTAGAATTATGGAATACATTAAAGGTAGGTAGAGGAATCCAAGTAGTCGATCTAAAATAGGATGATTTTGTAAGGGTATTTAAGAAATGATTTCTACCAAATCGATTTTACATGGAGAAATTTGAGGAATTTTTTACTATCCAACAAGGCACCTTGATTGTGGAGGCATATTATCAAAAAATCATCAAAATTTTAAAATATATTTTTGAGTATGAGAATAAGGAACATTTGAAGGTGTATAAGTTCATCTTGGGAGTGGATCCTAATATTTGAATAGTAATTAATTTTCTTAAGACATAAAACCTATATAAAGCATATGATTTGACTAGATAGGAGGAGATAAAATTAGCATACCAAGAAGACCTTCTTCAACTATGGACTCATGGATTTTTGATAGAAGGAGAGATATAGGAACTCAAAAAGAGGAAGAGTGTTGGGTTTACAAGATGTGAAAAAGAAAAAAATAAGAAAAGCAAAGGAAACCCAAAGTTTAGAAATACGAACAAGGAAAATTACAAGAATGTTTTTAGAGAAAAGAGAATCCAAAATCCTAACCTAAGAAGTAGAATGATTCAACACAAAAGTAGGATACAAGGGATATAATATAGGGGAAGTATCAAGCACCTAAGATAGATTGTTTTATTTTTGAAGGTCCTCATTATGCAAACAAGAGTCCCCAATAGGCAGAGTAGAGTGGTAGAGAAGAGGAGAAACCTCATAAAATCTATGTAGCCATAGGAAGTTACAAATTAGATGGTTAAAAAACTCACATGCTATTAAATTGTAAGTTTTTTAATATAAATATAAAGGTTTTAAATGTTTGTGGATCCATAGATAGTTTTATTTCTACTAGTATTATTGAGGATATGACAAAAAAACCTATATTTTTGTCATCAGGGTGTGTTGGGGTTTTAATTGACATCAAGGGAACCTTGAACTATAAATATGAATCTTTGAATTATATGAGGTGTATACCCACTAATAATAGCTCAAAATATAACATTGGATGGATAAGAGATATACTTCAATCCAACCTCTAGAGTAGGCTGGTATTCCTTGTCAACTTTTCAAGTGTTGACTCAATTAAGATCAATTAAAAAGTGTAAGTTTATGGATAGAAATAGGGTAAGGGTTATAAAATAATTGATAAATTAGGTGGTTAGATAGAGCTAAAAACATTGACAAATAACAATAATCCACTGATAAATCACATTTTTAGAATGCCACACTTGAAACTAACAACAATAAAAATTCATCTTCATCATTTAAATAAGGAAATGCTCAAAAAAATATTTCAAACATCTAAAATGCTAATAATACAAATAGACAGAATTGACTAATCATAAGTAGTAATAGAAAGCATTCATAGAACGAATTTACAGTTGATAAAGATGAAAAATTAGAGGTAAACATCCAAGTAATGCTCCTTATATTTATATCATAGTAATTATAGTAATATATCAGGCAAACACTCCAGAGCTGACCCTTAAACATGGGGATTCGATCTCCTTATATATGTTGTTACAATGATTAACCTACTGGAACATTACAAGGACTTTCTCTATTAAAACAACGAAGTGTTGAGCTGGTGTCCTCTCATGAATCTTCAAGAAGATAACTAAGCTATGCTCCATTAATTCTAAGTCTCTAAAATATATAAATGCTCGGCTCCTTAATTGACTTCCATGACTGGAGAGGTTACAAATCAATCTGGATCATTCTTCATTGTTGCAAGAACCTTTCGTCATTGATTTGCAACTGAAAATATAGTTGGATCTTGATTTCGGTGATGTTTTTTCTTCGCAAATATTTTCACTATTTTTATCAATTTTCACTATGCTTTGTACTTTTCAAAATCTATTGGTTTCTTTTTTGCTAATCTTAGCCTGACCATATTGAATACAAATTATGAAGTCTTAGACACCTCGCAATCTTTCAAATAATTTGTAACTCTAAATTTCACTAAGGTTTGATTGCATTGACTACAGAATTGGCTTATCTATGGATACCAATGGATTTTTTGTGCAATTCGCTACTTTAATTTTTGCTAGGTCAGGTTTGATTGGTTTTACTATAGAATTTGTTTTTTTAGTAGATTTTTAAACTCTCACTCCTTCTGACGTGAAAAATTTTCACACACCATTGTTGATTTCTCTATTTTCCACCATTTTGAATTCCACTTGTCTAACTTTGACCTCACTCACTACAGAATTTGTCTCCAGTGGAAACTTCACATAACCTTTACCATTTTTTTATTACTTAGCATATTTACATCATTTGGCTAAGTATGTAGCCTTTTGGGGTCTACATTTTTGTGCCTCTTGGGTAACATTGCTAGCAAGGCTACAAACTCAGATCCTTATTCATTGGGTATTGGAGTCAAAAATAAAATAATTTATCTCTACCCTTGTTAGTCTACCACAATCCACTATTGTCCACTGGTTGCAAATTTATGTTTCAAAGAAAACTTCCCTATAAACCCCACTCTCTAAAGTCATCGAAAGAAAACTTAGAGAATAACAGTTCACATGGAGGCCATATTTAGGAACTATTACCATACTCAAAATACATGGGAGTATGATCCTTATGATATATATACATGATCAGGATAAGCCTCACACCTTTCACATGTTTGGATAAACCCATGATTCTTTTTTTCTCTGATAGTATCAGGTTCAAAACTGCCCCTCCCAAAAATGATCTTTATATTTTATTACTCTAACTATAAAAAACCCTGAATTAAAAGCACAACAAAATTATTGGTATAATCATGCCTTTATTGCTGATCTTGTTCTTAGGTAGCATCTTTTGCTACCTCCTCTTCTTGTTCCTTTGCCTTTTTTCCTTCTTCCTCTTCATCTCCTAAATGTTGTTGCTCCTCTCTATCCTTGGCCTTTTTTTATTCTAGTTCTCCTTTTAGAATGTGTTATTCCAGATTTAAAATATCCATAGCATTATTCTAGGACGTTAATGTAGGATTTTGGATTTTTGAAAGCTGACGATGAACATATCACAATTACACCATTGTATCATAAGAGGAGGAAACTCCCCCTTCTTCCAGGTTAATTATCATATCCTTTAGTTTGGTTACATTCTTCATTAGCTGAGTAACTTTCTCTTGATTGATTGGCTCCTACCATGCATTTATCTCTGTTTCTTCTTGAATCAATGCTTCTATACTCCTTTGGAAATATTAATTTGATATCATCAAGTCATTTTCCCTTCAAAATATATTGAAACTGTATTGCACCATATCCTCATTGATATCAAAAATACTTTGCAATTCTTCATCCAATATTTCAATTTGTGGCCACCCTTTTTGGAGTAGATTATTCTTCGTAAGAATGATTCTAGCTACATTTCTTGAAGTGCTCCAATCCCTTTTGGGAATAGGCTTATCCAACTGGTTCCATGTATCTTTTGAAATATTTAGGAGCTCATTGGTCTTAGGAGAATTGATTGTATGAGTTTGGTGGTGGCTTCTATAGCTTCTCTTACTACTAGCAACAACTCTCTAGCCTTTTTTAGGAATTAAAAAATGTGTTGTATTCCTAAGCACCTCTCCAAGATCTCATATAGGATTTCACTTCTAACTTGTTTCACCTTGACCTTGGAAAATTTTACCAACCTTATTTTCTCCTCCTACAGTTGTTGCTCTAAAACCTATATTTTCTCTACATACTGCTTGTTCTATTCCTGCAGGTGCTACACCTTTTCCTTGAAATATACCATATTTTTTAACTTACTCTACCATTTATTGGCATCATTTGTGAAGGCTTGCATCTCCTTATTTTGATCCTTGATGGTATCTTGGAGTTTTATAACCTTTTCATCTAATTTGGTAGCCTTCTCCCGATAGATATCAATTTTGAAAACATTGTTTTTAGTCTAGCTTTGGATGAAACCATCACATCCTCTATGGCTAGCTACTCTATATCTTCTATTTTCTCAACTATCTGATAATATTCAACTAGTTTGTTGACTAGAGGAAGCATTTTGAATTTCATCCTCTATCGAGACATTAGATCAACTACCATTATCTTCCTCACCCCAGCCACTCCTTTGGAAGATTGATCTAGATTCATGCTCCAAAAATTTTGTGCTTTTACAAAAAATATCATGATCCTTTGAAGATATACCACTGTGGGATGATTCGTAGGGGTAGTAGCAGTGACATTGGTAGGGAAGGAGGGGACCATTGTAGTATAAAGAAGAGTTGAGGTCATAATATTTGAATTAGTGTTTACAATGGAAATAACAAATGGAATAAAGATAGTTTCTATGGTTGATGGAGGGGTAAATGGTAATGATGTTGCCACTATTATTAGGGGTAATGATGATGTAAAAGTTATATTTATGGAAGTTGGAGGTGGGGATGATACTTTGGTACTCTTGGTGATATTTATTAGGGAACTGACTGAACGAAAAGGATAATGGTGATGAGAGGGAGATGATTCAGCTGAGGATAAGTTCACTACATTATTATTTTGAGAAGGGAAATGATATTTCTCTAGAGAATAAGTAGGATAAGAAGAGAAATGAGATCAAAAATCATACCTAAACCTGTTGTTGTAGCCTGATTGAGAACTTCCATAGTATGTTTCTCCATATCTTATTGAATATTTGGTTTATCAAACATCATGGTAGATTAATCGATATTTCCACCTTATCCAATCTCTACTTCTTCAGGGATTCAACATCAATCTCTAGTACTACACCTTCTACCTTCCTTTTGAATGGTATAGCTAACTATGTTTTTTTTAGGAGGTATTTCAGTAGCTTCTACAATTGGAGTTGTCTTACCTTTCCTTTTAGAGGGGGTGACAATCATCTGGTCTAATTCTTTCCCTTTTTTCTTTTGACTTTATTTTACAGGGGTATTTACCTCTACAGATTTGCATTGGGATATTCTCCTCCTTGGAGTATCCTCTTCTACCCCAGCTTCTTGTACATTTCACTCTCCCTTTTGTAGAGAATTTATGGATGGAAAGGTAGATTCTTGCTGCTTCTTAGCTATTTTGGACCTTTTATCTTTTGTTTTACTCCTTTCGGGCTCGCTTGTCTCCACTTTCCCTAGAACCACTTCTAAGATTTTCTTTGGTTGAGCCTTTCAAGTTATAGCATTTTCATCGTATATTTTCTAAAATTCCTTGTCAATTTTAGGAGTGGGATATATATTCTTCATTGTATTTCTTTCCACTCTCATTTTCCACCATTCAAGGGTTTTGGCTAGAAATAACTTGTGAGTTTCCTCTATTTCCTTTTCTCTTAATTGGTTGAGCTAGTGAGAGACCTAGGTTGGATAATAATAATTTGCATGCATGTAAAAATATCTCCATGGTGGAAGTGGTTCCATTTTACTCACATTCCATTTAATAGGAGGTTGCTCTCTAATATTTATGTTTTTATCCATATGCGTGCATTTATATTTCACTAGTTTTGCCATTTTTTCTCCACACTACTCCTTGATTCTTACTACGAACAAATAATTTGGGTCATACCCCCATATATGTGGAAGTTGTATGAGGCCTAATATTTCCATGGTTATCATGATTTGATCATACTATAATTTTTTCCACACAATGATGTCACCCTCATTAAAAACATATTTAATAGTTGTCCTCCTTTTGTTTTCAAAATTGAATCTATATTTTATATAATCAACCTACCTGTAATATTCTAGTGTGAATAAGCAATGAGTGACATAATATGGTAATTATAAGGGCTTCTCTATAAAACCATATAATATTATGGTTATACCTTATGTTAGAATGTACCAGTCTCCTTATTCTACCCCATTTATCCTGATTCTCTTTTCAATTTCTAAGGCTAGTCTAGGACAATCACCATACATAACCTTGAGATTTGGTCTAAGAAATTTAAATTTGAAAGGGTAATATGATTGAGTTCAGCTTGAAACCCTAGTCTAATGATATACTGGTAATATGTGTCCATATGTGTCCCTATAATTTGCTGATATCCATGGGTATTCCTCTCTAGTAGCACCAAAGAACATCTAGATCATATTAAAATAGTGTCTGAATACCAAATTTTCTTCTTCCTTCTATATTTCCACCAACTACTAATGCATTCTTCTAGTGAGGTATGAGGGCCAATTGAATTAAATTGGGATGCTACTCTTATCACCTTTTTATGAGGTGTACATCCTACTATTGGAAATACAATATGTAGTAGCCAATTGCCAATCATTAACCTCTATGTTTGACTCAAGGCTAGCTATAACCACTAACATTAAATAAAGCTCTGCTTCTATAAACTCACTCATGGGAATGGGAGTCACAGGCAGGGCTTGATTGGGCTTGTTGTTCTTGATTTGGTTGTATACCCAATCTCTAAAATGACTCCCATATTGCTTTCAATTCCTCATGGTATAATACTTAGATTGTTGCTCTAATCTAAAGTCTCTATGGGATGTTTGGAATTTTTGCCCTATTTCAAACATCTCTCAATAGGTTTGTTCAGTGATATGGAAAAAAAACCTATCGTGTGATGACCTTACAGACCTTGAATTAGGGTCATGAAATGTAGCTATACTAGAGACTAATTCATGGCATGGATGTATTGCATCACAAGTGTAATAGGTAAGGAAAGAATACATGGCTCCCATACCTTGGTTTGAAAGTAGCTCACCCTTGAAAAATATCTCTTCGTACTTCAATCTAAGGTTGTCTCTAGTCATATATGTTATATTTGTATCCATAACCCCTAATTTCTTGTTTATGTAGAATGGTTTATCTATTTTGCCAAAGATGATGTCATTTTAGCTTCCACTTCAATTTTTTCTTTCACAAATTACCTAGTGATAAGTTGTAGATCATTCTCAACAACATTTCTACTTCTTATGATCAATTTATTGTAAATGACTAAGTATTTAATTTTTTCTATTTAAATAGCCCTTTTTGCATCCCTTAATTATTTATGAAAGTGAGTGGGAAGTTGCTCTCTCATGATTTCAAAAGGATGAATAAAATGATGTGAAGCGTGGCTTGTCAGTGAAGGGTGATTCTCTTATTGGATTAGGTTCGATGTAGATGGTGGTAAACTAACCATTGGTACGCTTCCCAAAGCATATTTAATTTCCATCTCTTACGATAAAATTCTAAAATTTTGCAATTATGCTATGCCACTTTGACTACCTTAGCTATAGCTTTTCCCCTTGAGTTACCCTCTTGTAGAATGTATCACAATATTTTCTGAGAGCAGAATTTTTCTTCCCCTTTTTTTTACTTGTTTTTGCTTCTTTCTTTTGAACGTGGTACAAAAAATACAATACAAAATGCATACATAAAAAAATAATACATCATATGTACATATATTACAATAAGAGGATTTCATCTAACTAAAGTAGAGTTTGAGGTGGTACCCATTTACAAGAATGAGTTGAATGTTTCATCTTTGATCCTCGAGCTTAAATGCATTGCTCTCTTTTACTTCAATGATCTTGAATGGTCCTTTTTAGAAAGAGTTAAATTTATAATGATTTCTTGGCTTAGCATTTTTAGCATTCCATCTTAGCACCAGGTTACCTTCCTTGAAATTTTTGAATGTTGCCTTCTTATCAAACCACTCCTTGGTGTTTATGGAGTACATATAAAATTTTTTGTATGCCTAAGTTATCTATTCCTCTAAATGTAGTAGATGCATAAATATGGCCTCTAGAAGACTTTGATCAACTTTTGTATCATTATTGGCAAATATTAAAGTTGGTATTTCCATGTGAGTGGGAAAGAGACCCTCCTTACCATAAACCAATGCATAAGGGGGTTTTTTGATAGATCTCTTGATAGTGATTCCGTCAGCCCATAGAACTTGGTAAAGTAATAGATGCCAACTGTTTTTGTTCTCTTCTAATGCCCTTTTCATGATTCTAAGCAAATTTTTATTGGTAGATTCTGCTAGCTCATTCCATTTAGGGTAATATTTAAAAGAGCTCTTTATATTTATACCATACTTTCTTGCGAACTCAATTTACTTTGCACCTATAAAAGCAGGGCAATTATCGCTCACTAGTGCTTATGGGATTCCAAATATTGTAATTATATTCTCTATAAAATAAATCACTACCCCTTTATCAGATTTCTTAGTTAGAATAGCTTCAATCCATATAATAAAATAGTCTATGGTGGTAAGTACGAACTTATACCCTGCTGATAAATTTGGACTCATAACTCCAATAAATTCAAGTCACCACTATTGAAAGGGTTCTTCTACCTAAATTGGTTTGAAAAAAAATGCTACATTATTGGTTATTCCCACATATCTTTGACATTTGTCACAAGAATTAGTTGCCTTGAAAATATCTATGAATATGGTAGGCCAATAATATCCTACCCTTATTATCTTCATGGTAGTTATTATTCCAAAAAAATGACCACCTGATAGGCCTTTATGAAACTCCTCAATGACCTTTTGTTTCTCATTAACCTTCAAATATATTAAGAGCACTCCATTCAAGTTCCTTTTATACAATCCTTTTAGAAGAAGTATATATTTAAGAGATTGCAACCTGAACCTTCTCCTTTGTGATGGGTTGAGTCCTTGAGGGCATATTCTTGATTGGAAATAAGTTGTCAATTGATCTACCCAATTAGAATCTTCTAAGAGACTATCATTTTGATCATCCTCAACTTCCTAACATGCCACTATTTTCTCTAAATCTACCTTAGCTACTAGCTATTGGCATAGTGCTCTTCCTCTGACTAGATTGGTATGATGGATCTGACTAGCTTGGTAGGATGGATCTCGATCGATGATATGTTTTATCTAGATTTACAAGAAACTTTCTAGAGAAAATATAATCCAAAAACCTAACCTAATAAGTAGAATGATTCAACACAGAAGGATGATACAAGGGATATAATATAGGAGAAGTATCAAGCACCTAGGATAGGTTATTTTATTTTTTAAGGTCCTCATTATGTAAAAAAGAGTCTCCAAAAGGTAGATTAGAGTGGTAGAGAAGATTTGAAACCTCATCGAATCTATGTAGCCATAGTAAGTTACAACTTAGATGGTTAAGCAACTCCCATGCTATTAAATGGTAAGTTTTTTAATAGAAATATAAAGGTTTTAATTGATTGTGGATCCATAGATAGTTTTATTTCTACTAGTATTATTGAGGATATGCCAAAAAACCTAGAATTTTGGCACAAGGGTGGAAATTTGAGTATGATTCTAGGAAAACCTACTGAATGAATCAATGCTTTCCCACTACTAATATTTCCTTACCCAATGGATCAACTATTTAATACTTATATGTAGCATCACTAAATCCTTTTGATATTATTTTAGGGATGGATTAGATAAAATCCCAATGGAACCCTAATTAATTTCCAAGAAAGACAAATGGATTATATTGATAAGGATAAGTGAATATTAAGGGTTCAAAGTAATCGAGGATCTATTCGACCATATTTATTGTCAACTATGCAACTTAATAAGGTAATAAAAAGAGGTGGAATATTTTATGTAGTTAAGATAAATGGAAAGAAAGGAAGTAAAGAAGATTCTAAGCTTTTCAAGAAACATCCAGTTCTATATGAATTTAGGGATGTGTTTCTAGAAGATCTCCTAGGCCTTCCACCTTGGCATGAATTTTATTTAACTATTGAATTTATGCCTAGAGCTAAACCTATTTCTAGAACACCTTATATAAAAACTCTTATTGAGTTACAAGATCTAAAGATGCAACTCAAATATTTATTGAAAAAAGGTTTTATTAAACCTAGTGTGTCACCCTCGGTGTAACAACCCTCATTGGAAAAAAAATTAACATCAATTTATGTATTTATGTGTAGATATATAATGCATAAAATAATTTTGTGTTACCATCATGTGTTGGTAATTACACTTTCTGATTTTCCCTCAAGCCTGATATGAACAAAGCATTTGACAGGCTAAATTGGGACTTTCTGATTGTTGTCCTCCTTAAATTTGGTTTTCACCACCAATGGGTTAATTTGATCAAAGAATGAATTTTTAAAGCATGGTTCTTGATTTTGGTTAATGGAAAAACTACTGGTCACTTTCAAAGTCACAGAGGAATTGAACAGGGGGACCCTATCAGCCCCATGTTATTCATCATTGTGGTAGAAGCTTTAGGTAGAACCATAAAAAATGCTTGTAATTCAAGGCTAATATTAGGAATCAAGGCAACATCTCTCACTAGGGCTATTTCTCACAAAAAATTTGTCGATGATACCCTTCTATTGACTAAGGAATTGGTGGTTGAGGCCAAAAGAATTAAATACATCCTGCAACTCTACGAGGCGTTGTTGGTCAGAAAGTTAATTTTAGTAAAAGCAAGTTATATTTCTTGAACACCCCAATTCAGAGGTAAGGAAGGATTGCAAAAATTTTAGGGTGTGATATAGCAAACCTTCCCACTTTGTATCTTGGTCTCCCTCTTTTCATTGGTTCTTCGAGAGAGTCAATGTGGGACAGGGTTATTGAAAGAATTCAAAAAAAACTTGTTGGATGGAAAGGTCATCTTCTATCTCAAGAAGGAAAGCTGACCCTCACTAAGGCCTCTCTTCAGATCATTCCAGTCTATTTCCTCTTCATTTTCAAAGCCCCTGTGAAGGTTTTCCAGAAAATTGAGAAACTCCAAAAATAATTTTTATGGATTGGATTAGAGGAGAAAAAAAGGATACACCTTGTAGGATGGATCAAAGTGTGCAGACCCAGGGAAAATGGAGGCTTAGGTCTGAGGAGAATTTCTCATATGAATTTAGCTTTACTATCTAAGTAGGCATGGCACCTCATTTCTGGTGAATAAAATAAATGGATAGCTATCATCAAATGAAAGTATCTTCAAAATATGGAATTTCTAAGTGACTCAGTTCCAATCAGAGGTTCTACTTTTTGGAAAGCAATTATCAATTGTAAGGAAATCACCAAAAAATGTTTAATATGGGTTTTAGGCAATGGTGAGAGGATAAATTTCTAGAATGATAGGTGGGCTAAAGATAAACCACTGACGCAATATCCTAACTTAGCCTGAATCAGAGATATCATGGAAGAACTCATTGGCAAAAAAGTCTTCGATTATATGGTTGAGGATAGAGGTAAAATAAAGTGGAAACATATAAGGATTCAGGGATTTCAAGAGGAATCAAATAATCTTTGTAACATTATCGGACAACAATTTATCCCCATGATACCCAAGGAAGATCAAGTGACCTAGGCTCCTACAAAAAATAGGCAGTTCACTATTAAATCAACTTACAAGCTTTTGCTTGATGACAAGGATTTTGTCCTCCAAAAGGACTTAGTTTGGATAAAAAAATTAATTCCAAAAATTGCAATCTTTTCGTGGCTGGTTATCCAAGGAATAATTATAACCATTGATAATATGATGCATAAAGGTATTTATATCACTAATCATTGTTATCTGTGTAGGGCTAATTGGGAAACCATTTATCACATTTTCTTTGAGTGCCCTTTTTCCTTGATTGTCCTAAGTGGGTTTTTCTATGCCTTCAATATTTCTTGGGTTAAACCAACCATCGTAATTGATTTGTTCATCTAGTGGTCTTTCCCTTTTTCAAGCAAAAGACTTAGATACATGTGGAAAATTTGTCTCAATCACTATCTTTGGCAGGTGTGGTTAGAAATGAACCATAGAGTATTTAATGAGTCTATCCATGATCATCAAACTATAATTGCCAAGATCCTATCCTTTTCCAATGAGAATCTAAATCTTATCCCTTTTGATAGCTATAAACCTCATCTGCAAGAGACCACGATTGCTCAATATTTAAGCTTAACCTTGTTAGATGAGTCTGTACCTAGGGTAGTCAACCCCAGAGCCAATGTTAAGTGGTCCCCACCTCCTATGGGTTGGTTTAAGCTTAATTTTGATGGAGTGGCTAAGGAAAATCTTGGAAGAGTAGGTGTTGGTGACATTGTGCGAGATCATAATGGGAATATGATGCTTGCATTTTCTAAATATTTGGGAACAAGGACGAACAAGGAAGCTGAAGCTAGAGCTATGTGGAGAGGCCTTAAAATGACTCAAGACTGAGAAGGCAATTTTATCATAGAATGATACTATATGCATGTTATAAATCTCCTCAATAATTTAAAAATACATCCTTGGAGGATTAAAACAATTTTTGAAGAGGTTAGGATCCTTTTCCAAGGAAGACAGGACAAAAAAGCCCAACATATCTTTTAGGAAGCTAACAAAGTTGCTGATAAGTTAGCCAATTTGGGTGTCGATGGTGATGAACTTTTCAAATGGAAACATAGTATCTCGAGCGAAGTAGAGAATATTATTCAACAAGAATACCAATAATGGTAGTTGAATTTACCAACAATGAAGGCACTGTAAGTTTGAAGGCTATGAGTATTCCTGTATCTTTTTTGAAATAGACTCACGATAAAAATTATTCGAGCTATCAGCCTTGGTGGATGATGCTTGGAAATAAAGACTAATGGGTACAATCACATGTCAGATAACATGGCTCATAGTCATATTAGTAATTTGAGGTTGGTTAATAATCATAGGGCAGGAAAGAAATGACAATATAAGACTTCAAACCAGAGCCACGTGGACCACCAGATAGCCACCGCCATAAATCTAGCCAGCAGGTTCACTTCTCCAAGGCTGATTGGCCGAGACGGGATGTGGTACCAAAGCATGTCATATACGGAAGAAATCTATTATCAAAGAATTATTAAGAGTAACTGTTAATACAGAGCTTGTGGGGGTTTTTTTTAGTACTCTGCTATGAGTGTCTACAACTTTTTGTTTCTCCACTATTTCAAGGAAGGGATCTGTGTCTGTTTATTTTTTGTAATTATGATGCAAATGTGTTTTCTTGGGGTATACCTAAAATGTTGTATGGTAATTTTATTTTTCATAACAGGTTATGTGCCTTACCGAATGTAATGGCTTTTGCGGCATGTAGATTTTACATATATAGGATCCTTAGTAAGGACATGTTCATCAACATCCCTAGGCTGATTTTTGTAAAAGGTTTTGGGTCAACCTGTAAAACCCAGTATTAATGTTATAGTATCTTATCTACCAAAAAATTTACACTTTATGCTTTCTTTAGAATATGGCATTGTTAATGAATCTATAGTTGCAGTACTAGGTACTCCCACTAGTGGATTCACAGGGGACAACCACTAGAGATGAGAGATAAATTTGGAAAATTATGGTTATAACTTGTTCATCGACAACTTAAGGGTAAAATATTACCCTTCATATAGCTACATTGCATTCATCTATGTCTGTGTGTTTTATGTTAAGCACACCATTGGACTATGAGATTGCTTTGGCAAAGAAGTCATCCTTAGTATGATGGGGATAATGCTTTGGTTATTTAAAAAATCCATTTACTCAAGGACAATATGGTGGTGCATATGGTTGTATTGCTTTTGGATGCTTTTTGAGATGCAAAATATTAATTTTAAGATGATATTAGTAATGCTAAGATTTCAAAATCGGTGTTAGTGGTTAATATTAACACTTAATATTGAATAGCATTTTATCCTATTGTTAATAACATAGAAAATATTAAAATGTTCTTATTTATGATTTAAGTATATTATTAGCCTAATAAAATTTAATAGGCTTGTTAATATAATTATTTCTAGAAAATAATGTGTTTAAATTAATTAAATTGAAAATAAGATAATGGAAATCACCTTTGTCATGTTGTTTAGTGGGATATATGATGCATTCTTGTAACATAAAGTGGAGATGTTATGAGCCACATGAAAGAAAGTTGGATCCTTAGTTGCCTTGGTAAGACTCCTATTGGAAGTATTACATTATTTTTCCCCCTTGTAATATTAATTTGGTATATGATTTATATTTTATATAATGTATGTGTCAATATGAGGAATATGAAAGGATGCATCTCCCAACTATTAGAGGAGAGCAACAATAAAATTACTAAAAAGTCATGTAAAATTATATATTATAGATTTCTCTCCATGCAATGTAATCAAGCTAAATCAATCTTGTAATCCTGTGATATTGTTATTCCATTTTTGTAATTTATTATTATTTTGTGATGCATTTATGTAATCTACCCTTGATCCTAGATAAGGATTTCCTTTAGATAATCCTATTGAAAAACATCAGTGGTATCAAAGTCATGGAGTGATATGAAAATCCAAAAAGAATCTAAGTAAATATTTTGGAATAATCATCATCGTACAACAAGTCCAATTGAGAGAAATTTTGGTTTTTGAAAGTATTGTTGTTTGACTGCACATGAGGATTAAAGACTATAATAGTCTATATTGATTTGTTACACAAACAGATTTAGAACATTGGATCTAAACCCTAGGGTAAATGTTACTTTTTGGAGCTCAAGCTGGAGGATTACATCAAGAATAATAAATGTGAGTCACATCTATGAGCACCTATAAACCAAGTCTATGGGAGATGTGCAATCTAAAAAATTGAAGTGTAGAGACTCTCTACAATCTAGTTGATTCATCCTATAAAGTAGAAGATCAAAATGCATCATTGAAGGAATTTTTAATGTGTGACACTAAGCCTAAGAGAGTATGTTTTTCAATATTTGCACTATAGTGAATACTAATTCACTAACGAATAGGAGAGAGCCAAAGGTAAATCATGGATAATTGATTCTAATTTAAGTGCATGCTCATTTTTAAGGAGTATTAAAGTAAAGAATGATTTATTTCTATCAATAGTTGGAGCTATAAGTAGATATATCATACATTGATGTTTTCAATAAGTGGAGCTATAAGTAGAATTATTTACATCAAATAAGGGAGCATTTATTGAAGAAAAAGTAACTGGTAGTAAAAGATATTTGTTGGACAGATATATTCATCGAACAGGAGTAGAAGTTACAATTAATAAAATTGATATGTGAAGATGTAATGTTTTCAAGGGTTATAAAGTATGTAAAATTACTAGATATAATGCATGCCTTACTCCTACGTGGGTTCAATTCCTAACTTTGAGATATTCACTATATAATTTATCCCCTAGTTGAATTTGAAGGAGTCATAGTTGAATTTTTAAAACTAGTTGGTAAAATTCATAGCATAGATGTTGTTTGAGTAGTAGTGTCAAGTTGAAACAGATACAAAGGTATTTTCTTTGAATTACTTATAAGACGATGAAAGGTATTTATTTTTTTAAAGTTATTTAAAAGGAGAATTATAATCATTGGGAAGAATCAATTAATAAATTGAGTATTGAGAAAATTGACAATGAAAAATGATTAAAGACCAAGGTCATCTATTTTTTGTGGAGGCTAAAGATTCAAGATAATGTATGGAACCATGAAGTACAATTAGAATCAGCTAAGTGCAGGTATTTTTTTCATGTTTTACACCAAGAAATTTTAGATTGAAAATAAATCTAATATATTTGATGTATTGTGGCTGTAAGGTAGAAGTGGAATTAAAAATAGATAATGGTTTATTTTATGGGTTGATATTTTTATTAATCATGGAAAAATACATGATTTGGAAGCAAAGAACCAAATATTGATTCTATATATTACAACACTAGCCCGTGTTCTCCATTCTCAATAAAGTACAAAATAAAGAAGGCACATATGGCATAGAATATCAAATACATTCAAATGATATGCATAGTTAGCATTTTTAGATATTAAAATGCCAAAGGAAGGGATATTAAAGATTAAATTTCTAATTATTGTAACATATAATAGCAAAATAAAATATTGATAAAACATTTTTTATCCTTGCAGTAGGACACATGGATATGCAAACATTGTTGAATTCAGACTTGAGGATTCAAAATGCTAAAAGTTAGACTCCTTTCAACAAAGGAAATTTTTTCCAAGAAATAAATGTGAACAATTTGATAAGTTATTTATCAAGCAAGCATGCAAGCATGATTCATCACACAAGCACAATTTGTGAGCAAATCAATTTAAAGTTAAAATTAAAAATACTTATTGATTAGAGTTTTAGAAGCTTATTTATAAGTAGGATTTAATTATAAAGTTGTCATTATAATGGTTAGTTTGTTCTTTAATTTTTAAAATTTTCGAGTAATAAGGTTTTTAATTTAGTTAATTAGTTTAGTTATTGTTTTTTGAAAGATAGAATATTGAAATTAAAATATTAGAGAAGGTTCTAAAATTCTGTAAATTTAATATTTAGGAGTGATAAGTTTTAAAAAGGGATATATAAGGTTTAATTACTATTATTTATTTATTTGGATTTATTTTAAGTTATTTTTTAATGGAGAGATAAGGTTATAAAAAAATTTTTGAAAGATGTTTTTAATTTTACTTATTGGAGAAATAAGGTTATTAAGATATTTTTGATTTTTGAATAAGATTTTTTAATTAGAAGTTTATTTAAATGCTTTCAAATATTTTTGAGAAAGTTGAAAAGTAGAAAATTATTGAATTAGTAAATTATTGCAAATTTGGTTATTTGGGAGACAAAAGGGTTGCAATCTCAAACTTTAGAAAAAAAATAAATTTTAAAAATTTATACTATAGTTTCTAGAACTAGAGAGATATAAGGTTTTCTATCTCATAGAATTTAATTTAGAAAATTTGATTTCCTTAAACCTACTTCAAAGGTTTAGAAAATTAAAATTAAAAATTTGCAAAATTTAAATTTTAAAATTTCAATTTTGGGATTATAAGGTTGTCAACTTCAAAGGAACATGGCAAAGAAAAAGCATGAAAAAAGAAAAATAAATGATAAAAAAACAAAGATACAAAAACATGAGTTGTTAAAAATAAATGAAGAAGAAAACTTATGTTTAAAAAAAAAAACAAATATACATTCAAGATGGCTCACTAGAAGAGACTAAGGAAATATTGTAAAATTTAAAATGTTTTACACAATACATGATAGAAAAAATTAAAGGACAAAAGGATACATCAATGAAGGAAAAGAGAATATTATAATCAATCATGAGAGAAGCCAAAGAAACTTGCAAATTATCTAAATTCAAAACTTGATGAAGCAGTTGAAGACTCTAAAGATGTTTTCACATTACCTAGTGATATAGGAAAGATAATGTATATGGAATTACTTTCTAATGAATTTCTAAAAGGTAAGAATAGAAAGCAAGAGGAAATGATTACACATTTGAAAAATAAACTTGTAGCTATTACTAGGGAAGAAAAAAGGAAGAATTTTTAATAATTCAATAATGAATATAAAGCATTCTTAAGTTATTCCTTTCCTCCCAGGGGATCAATTTTTTGGAAATCAATCCTTCAAACTAAAAACTTGCTAAGCAAAGGGCTACGTTGGAAACTGGGAAATGGAAGAAACATTGATTTTTGGGACCACAAATGGTTAAAGGACTATCCCCTCTCTGCAGACCCAATCATTTCAACCCTTAGAGCTTGGACAATTGAAGTTTTTGGTACCAAAGCTGCAGATTTTATTACTTTGTCAAACAATAGAAGGGTATGGAAGCCAATAATGAATAATGATCTACCAGGGGCATCAATAATACTGGAGAATGAATTAAAATAGTCTTTACTCCCTTCCGGCATTCTTGAGGACCAGCTTATCCGGGAAGCTTCGGACAATGGGGAATTTTCTCGTCAAGACTGCTTATCTGATGCTTATTGATAATGATGAACCTACTTTCCCTCACTTGGAAGTTTGGCCAAAAAGCATTGTTCCGAAGGTTGGGTTTTTTGCATGGCTGGCCATCCAAAATAAGATCCTCACCATGGATAACTTAATAAAAAGAGGTGTGATTGTTGTTAATAGGTGTTATCTTTGTATGTCTGAGTGGGAGTCTATTGATCATTTGTTTCCGTATTGTAATTTTTCTGTCTCAATCTTGTTAGGTCTGTTACAAGTGTTTCATATTTATTGGGTCCATCCTCAGTCCATTTTTGACTTATTTGTCCAGTGGCCTTCCCCATTTTTGAATAGGCGTCTTAGGTATATGTGGAAGATCTGCCTTCATCACTACTTGTGGCAGATATGGTTGGAAAGGAATCGTCGGGCCTTCTTGGATAAGGTTTCTCGGTCATCCTCTGTCTCGTCAAAAATTTTAGCATATGCTAATGAGAATACTTGTTTAGTTCCTGCAACATCTAGACCTCCAAATCCTTTTGAAGCTTCATTAGGCCAGTCATTAAACTTACCTCTCATTGATGGCCTCAATCATCCTCAAGTCTGTCCTAGAACCATGATCACATGGACCCCACCCCCCCTAGGGTGGATTAAGTTAAATTTTGATGGGGCATCTAGGGGCAACCCGAGTGAAGTCGAGGCTGGTGGCTTACTTAGAGACCACAAGGGTGAGGTGCTTGTAGCTTTTGCGAGAACATCTTGGAGCTCAAACTAACAATGTGGCTGAAGCAAGGGCAGTTTGGAGGAGCCTCAAGGTGGCGGAGAATTATCCAGGGAAACTGTTGGTGGAAGGTGATTCTCTTATTATTATAAATCTTCTAAATAACACTAAGAGAGCTCCTTGGAGATTTGATGACTACATCCATGAAGCAAGGGCTCTAATTCATGACCGACCTGAGGCCATAATTTTGCATACCTTCCGAGAAGCAAACATGGCAGCTGATAGGCTGGCAAATGAAGGCATTGTAGCAGAAAATTTGATCACGTGGACTGAAAATCTTCCTCATGCGGTCTCAATGGTGATAGATAATGAAAAACTTTAGATTGGAAGGCTCAAAGTGGATCAATGACGAGAAAATGGGGGCATTTTAAAAAAAAAAAAAAATTGAACCTTATAATGGATTTTGTCATATTTGTTTTTTTTGTTCATGTGACTAGTGTTTTTTGCAGCTGGTGGGGCACTGATATAGGTTTTTTATCTACAAATTCATGCATGGGAAAAATCTGCTTTGGCCTCAAGTATTTCCCAAGGTGTGTTTGGATTCGATGTCGCAAAAAGGCCCTAGCAAGAAATAACAAAGTGTTGGAGATCCCTGAAAATGAGGCACCAGACCCCACCATAATAGTCTTGGAGAAGATGACAATTTCATCGACCTCCAACGGTATCAACCGATTGAAGAGTCTATCCGGCCTCATCGGTGCAGTTGTTGATTTGTGTGATTCCTTAAATCTTCGTTTTATAGCCAGCATTTCCAGGGGCACAAGGAGTCAAAGGCAAAATCTAAATATGATGGCAAGAACGATGATAAGAAGTTAGATGAGGACTACAAGGAAGACTGCTTGGCCTCTTGGCTGTCCATTCTATGGGATGTTTTTTTTTTTTGACCATATTCTATTATTTTTATATGGGCACAAGCTACTCTGCATGGTGCTTGCATGATTAGTTTTTGTCTTTGTTAGTTCTTTTTTGCGTCTTTCTTTTCTGATGGCCATAATATTAGGCTTCCATAGTTTAGTTTGGCTGTATTCTAATGGAAGAGTAGGTCTTGGCAATTTTTGTTGTCAGTTTAAACTTTTAGGGCTTGGCCTTTGTCCAGTTGGTCAGTGGACCCTATTTTGTAAAATGGTTTTGGGTCAACCAGTTAAAACCCGGTGTTAATTATAATATTCTCTTACTTACCAAAAAAAAATAATGAATATAAAGTATTCTTAATGATGCTAATTATTGTTATGAAATTTTTGTTACTATACCTACTAGTTTATGGAAAATAATATACAAGGGAATAATCACTCTAAATGTTTCCAAGATAAGAAAATAAGGAAAGGTTGAAGAATTGGGAATAAAACAATGATGAAATATGTATGCTATAATACAAATGATTTAAGGCCTATGATAGTGAATGAATATTATGATACTAATCAAAAATAAAAACATACATGTGATACTCATCAAAATAAAATAAAAAATTTTGATGCAAGCAATGATACTTGCGACTTAGAATTTATAAAAAAGATAGAATAACCTGTTACACAAATAGATGCAACATGTGATATAAAGTATTTGAATCAGTTCATTTTGTGTAATGGTTTGTTACATTTGGTATTAGATAAACCACTCAACTTTGAGTCACAAAGAGGGTTATAAGAAGGCTATTGGTCTAAAGTCCAAAGTCTGGTTCCCTAAGTGGTCTGTGTAGCGGAGTGGGTGACAAGGAGGTTTGTTAGCTTAGAGTCTAGGTTGTGAAGCATGGCAGGATGTTATTATCCTAGTGTATTTAAATTTCATTAATGCCTTGAGGTTTTGGTGTAACAATTTGTTACATTTAGAAAAATCTTATTCTATCAAAATTGATGATGACAAGGATTCAAATGATGATAGATATAGTGATGGTCAAAGTTATGTTGATGTTGATAAGGACCGGTTTGATGATATTTTTGGTTATTTTTAAAGGTATACTAGAGGAATTGGTTTAAAATTGTTAAGTAAAATGGGATATAAAGATACAAGTTTTGAAAAATATGGACAATGAATGAAAGAGCCAATTTTACCAAATATAAGACCAAAATGTGAAGATCTTGGATATACAGGACAAATGAGTAGCAAGAAATCAAGAGCTAAATTTGTGACAAGAAAACAACGACATCAAATATATAACAAGGACTAAGATAATTATTAACAATGAAGGACAAGAAATAAATTATATATCTACAAAAATTTTAGAATATAGATAATCATTGTGGTAGATATGGATATAAGATAGAGAAATGTTAAAATCTTCATAGTTGTGAAATTTATGGAGGACATAATCATTCACAAATATTTTATCTACAAAAAGAAAAGAAATGCTATATATATATATATATATATTATTACATGGTGTAATTAGTAGCCACCATGAATCCAAGTAGGTTGTCCAGCTTTTATAGCCACCATAGTATTCTGCACTATCCACCCTGGAAGTTGCCACACAGATCTTCGTGTAGTCTGCCCCTTTAACCGCCATGCCACAATAATTTTAAATATTTTACATTGCTGAAAGCACCAAGAAAGGGAAAAGCATTTAGTCTAGCGAGGCTTGAGATTTGAACCTTGGACCTCTGCCTCCCTTATGGGGTTTGGATGAACCAATTGGTCTACACCTCGGATCCGAGAAAAACTATATATTAAAAATGGATTGTGGATTGATAAAAATGAATGAATGGTATAAGATAAAAGGAATGTTGTATATTTTCTACAAAAGAAAACCAAGTATGATCAAATTTTACTAAGAATATTTTTAGTCTTATCATAAATAAATAAATTATTATGACCCAAGCATAGCTTGGAAGATGGTCTATAGTGAAAGCACCTATAGTGATAATCCTACATATATGATAGTCTTATGAATGTTCTAGTGGATGAACCAAAGAAAATTATAATCTAAAGGTGACCCAAAGGTAGAGTTCTAGAGGAAAATACCTAGGGTTAGTGTTCCAATGGGTGTGACCCAGAGACAGTGATCCAAAGGTAGAGACCAAGAGGTAGTGACCTAGAGGTAAATCCAATGGCATTGACCCAGAGGTAGAGATCTAGAGGTGATTCATACATTAATCTAGAGGTGAACATAAATAATTCATAAAGGAATAAGGTTGCACATATCCAACCATGCCAAAGTTAAATTTAAATAATAAAGAGAAAGAAGAATCAAAGATTGAAGAAAAAAAGTCTTCTTACCAATTAACGTAATACGAGGGGTGTTGGAAGTATTACATTATTTTTCCCCTATGTAATATTAGTTTGGTATATGATTTATATTTTATATAATGTATGTGTTAGAATGAGGAATATGAAAGGATGCTTATCCCAGCTGGTAGAGGAGAGAAATAGTTAGAGTAGTAAAACTTCATGTAAAATTATATATTGGATATTTCTCTCCATGCAATGTAATCAAGTTGAATCAATATTGCAATCCTATGATATGGAATATACTAGAGACATATTTGAGATATATTGTTATTATTCCATTTTAGTAATTTATTGTTATTATGTGAGGTATTTATATGATCTACCTTAATCCTAGATAAGACTTTACTTTACATAATCATATTGAAAAACCACCAACTCTACCATGATTTTATGGTGGAATAAATTAATTTAGTTTTTAGTTGAAGAAACCTTGGAAGCACGAAGACCGAAGGAGGAAGCATTTTTTGAGGAGAAAATTTGTTTAATATTTCATAACAAAGGTACTTGCACCAGTAGGCTTAATGGAATAAATGCTTACATTGAATTTAATTAGCTCTGTGTTTGCTTTAATGTATGCTTATGTCATTCATCTAAGTTGGTTTTGGGATTTTGTACTACACTCTTTAGTCATTTGGATTTTTGGCCTAGTCATTATCTCTAGGATCAGAATAGGACTAGTGTAGGTGTGTTGATGTCTTTTGTCCATATTAAGTTTCCTTGTGTTGGATCTATGCATGTTTATTATTTAAATCCATGAAAGGCAACTATGGAAGCACTTTTTATTGAGTGTTGGTCAGTCCCGTTTTATTTTGTTGGCTAAATCGAGTAGTTAGTAACCATTGCCATTTCATCATGTTTTGGTCTATGGCTTGGTGTTTTTTAAGTTTGCCTTATTGTGCTTGGTTTTGAAGTGGTCTAGCATCTAGTGGTAAACTCATATTTAAGCTAGACCCAATCCTTAGGCAATACTAGGGTAGTGCAGTGTTAAAATTGTGTTTGCATATTTGATGTTTTTTGTTCTCCCTTAGGTTATTTTTGTGGGGGAGGGTTTGTTGGTCCTATTTGATATGCATTAGTAAGCACCTTGTTAGCTCTCTATTTTTTTCTTTATTTTATATGAGATTTTTTAGTTGAGATCCCTATTCATATGCTTTTAATCTAAGGTTGCTAATTCATTTAAATTGCTCTTCAACTAGAATATGGTAACCCTTAATTGTTATTAGATATTTTATTCAAGTAGCTTTTGGTTTAATTAAAAGCTAATGAATTCTCCTATGATATTTTGAAAAAAATAAGATCCTTCAGTATATGATACTTTTTTGGTAAGTTCAAATATTTCATTAAAGAGGGCATTTTAAAGGTATCCTAATACCTTATAACATTAGGATAAAAAAAAATGCATAATCCACAAAAATAGCATCATTGAGGACCAAATTTAGCAGAGGAAAATAAAAACAGTTAAAACATGATAAGAAAGAAATCCCAAAGGGACAAAAACAACAAGGAAGCCATTCAGGTAGTAGCAGACTCATAAAAATCCTCTTTCTTCACTTACTTGGTGTTGTCCTTAGAAAAATACTTAAAACTATCCTTATAGACCTCCATAGCTTCATCCTCCTTATCTTCAGGATTAGCACCATCAGTGGATTTTACGGGAGTATCTTCTTCAAAGTTGTCACAATAGAACATAAGACTAAGAGCATTCATGTGCTCTTTTAGCTATGAAATGGCTCCTCCAATATGAAATCTTCAAGTTCTTTAAAAGAGAAATTGTATAGGATGTACTTTTATTTCTTTAAAGGGTAGAAATTTTATGGCAAGATCTAGTTTTTAGAAATGAGTATTAGTGCTTTATGTGTCTATTTTGAATAAGGATGTATTATTTGAATGAAAGCCTAGTGGGATGGGTTTTTTATTTTTACAAAAGAAAAAGGAGTTTTGGTTTCATCAAAATAATTGTAATAATTTTCTCAAACTTGAGTAGGTAGGTAAATCATTATAGAGAGAAGTATGGGATTCGCTCCATGTTTATTAAAAAATTGGTGTGTGTGGTGGATTGCATCTATTTGTAGAGCATGTTAAGTTGCATTGCATTAAGAGTTGTCCTAATACCTAAGTTTATTGAAGTCTATGGGATATTCCTTTTATGAAGAATATTGTGAAGAGAAGATGGTGTAGATGACTTCTAGGCAAAATTATTCTAATGTATTTGGGAAGGAAAAATGGTTATGTAAATGGAAATTTTAGAGTGTAATTATTGGTTATTTTATTTCCATTATTGATAAGGCTTGGAAGCTTTTTGTAAGTGCATGAACATATTTTGATTTTTGTGTAATGAATAAATGAAATAATGGGTTAGTTTTTTATCTCCTTTAATAATGTTTTTCATTGTGGAAAGAAAGGAAAAATTATATGCTAGCATTGATCTAATTGAGGTTGATTCTAGAAAGAATGGTAAGGATCAAGCATTCCATAACTATGTAGTTAATGGAATCAGTTATGAGATAGCTATGGTGGTACCATAAATAGTGAGGTTTAGGTAACCATGCTCATAACCAGGTGAGTGGTGATGACCTTAGTTAGCCATGGAGGTATGATAACTAAGCATCAAGGCTTTACACCTAAATAACCTACATAGATGAACTTATGGATAGGTTAGGGAATATGTGTACCTCTTTTAGGTTTTATGCACCTTAAAGTATAATCCCTACACCATGGTAAAATTATCCTATACTGATGAGGGTATAGGAAAGGTAAACCACTTTGGCATCCTTCTAGATAGTGAGGTTTAGTAAGGTGAACCTTATAAATATGGGATATTGGAAACTCTTATCCACTTGAGTGTTGTCTATAGTGATATTAAAATCAAATGTGACAAAGTGTTGATCATTCTAGAAAATTATATTTGGACCCCTTGTGAACCTACTTGTAAATATATATATATATATCAGGTTGGTTTTGGTGGGTTGTTACAATTGGTATTAGATCGTAGGTTGTAGGACTATAAGCTTCCATGGAGTGCACCTAGGATGATCCTTGACTTGATGTGTTACTTTGGGGAGACTTACTCTTCTAGGGACCTTAATGTGATCTAGGATAAGTCGGATATTGCACGTCAACTAGACCAATCAGACCAAGGAGTTAATATCCTAAAGAGTATGTTTTCTTATTGGGGATGGAACTTTGTAGGTAGGAAAGAGTGGTCATGATTATTATTAGTTAAGTGATATTGGTCTAAGTTAGTTCATGGGGAATGAAACTAACTAATTGTAAGTATAATCAAGGGAATTGTAACTTATCAATTTTATTTGTGTAGATAGGATATGGCAACTATTTTAATAATATGATCATCCAAGAAGGTGAGGTCAAATACACAAGAGGAAATTGTAGTGCACCCCCAAAAGAAGATGGGATGAACAATGAACTCTAGAAATAGAGATAAGAGAACAATTGACCCTAATAGAAAGTCTAAGAGGACAACACATTTTGGAAAGAAAAGTAGAGGAATAGCAGGTCATAGTGGGAAGGTAGAAGATATTTATTCCATAGTTAAGTTGCTTCAGGAATATATGAACAACAACAAAAATTGTTAGAAATCTTGATTAATAAGGAATCTAGTTCCAGATATTTAGAGGGTCAACAAGAAGAGAATCTTGTTAGAAGAATCCAAGAGAGCAAGGCTCGAATAGAGGTTGAGCTAGCTAAATACCTTAAGAGTGTTAAGGTAGATAAATTTAATGGAAAGGAATGAGGAGATGCAACAAATTCATGGTTGAATGAGCTAGAAATATTCTTTTCCATGAAAATGTTACTCTTATAAATCCTAGACTATGTGGGAAACCCTTCATATTTAGGATGCAGCCCTAGAATGGTGGAAAACATTCAATACATGCAAAATATCCAAGCTATGGATCTTAAATGGGATAGTTTCATCAAGGTTTTAAAGAAAATATTTTTTTCTTATTAGTTTTATGTATATAAGTTTGAGGAATTATCTACACTTCAATAGGGTTCACTGTCGATAGAGGTATACTTTCAAAGATATGTGAAAATTTTGAAATATATTTTGGGATGATAAAAATGAGCAAATAAATGTTCATAAGTTTATCTTAGGTGTGGATCTTAAGATAACAACTATCATCAATTTTCTCACACCCAAAAGTCTACAAAAGGCTTATGATTTGGCCAGATAGGAAGAGATCAATATTCAAACCAAAAAGTTATTAAACTATTTAGGGTTGATAGCGGTAAGTAAATAGGAGCTTAATAAAATAAAGAGTGCAACGTTTATGAAATGGGATAAGAATCAAAATAAAAAAGGAAAAGGGAACCCAAATTTTGATAATAAGAACAATGAGAACCAAGGACAATACAAAAATAAATTAAAATAAAGGACAATTCTAACCCTCCACCACATAAGTAAAATGATTCAACATATAAAGAGTGAATAGGGAAGAAAAGGTAGGAAAGACACCAAACATGTAGGATATTTTTATACATATATAGAAGTCCTCAATATTCTAACAAGTTTCCCTAATGACTATATTCAAGTAACAAAGTAGAGGATCAACTTTATGTCACTACCAATCAAAATTTGGATGGTCAAGCAAAACCTATGTTGTTAAATGGCAAGTTATTTGACAAGGATGTTAAAGTTTTGATAGATAATGGGACTATAGATAGTTTTATTTACACTAGTATTATTGGGTATATGCCAAAAAGACCTAGATTTTTGGCATAAGGATGGAAATTTGAGTATGGTTCTAGATAAACCTACTCAGTGGAAAAATATTTCCCTATGACTAATATTACCTTACCCAACGGATCCATTATATGGCACTTATATGTAGCACCACTTCATGTTTTTGATATTATACTAGTTATGGATTGTTTGAAGGCTCATGGAGCCTTAATCAACTTCCAATAAAGGTGGATGGATACACTGATAAGGATAGGAAGAGAGTGAGAGTTTAAAGTAGGCAAGGGTCTTTTTAACCATCCAATTTTGGATTAATTTAGGGATGTATTTCTAGAAAACATCCTAAGCCTACCACATCAATGTGAATTTGATTTCACCATTGAGTTAATGCTTGGGGTAGAACCCATTGCAAGAACACCTTACAAAATGACCTTGATTGAGTTGCAAGAGTTAAAGGTGTAACTTCAATATTTGTTATAAAAAGGGTTTTATCAAACCTAGTGTGTCACCTTAGGGTGATTCAATATTATTTATGAAAAATAAGGATGGTTTCTTGATATTATGCATTGATTATAGGATGTTGAATAAGATGACCATCAAAAATAGGTATCCTTTGCCTAGGATTGATGACCTTTTTAATCAACTAAAGTATACTACCATATTTTTAAAGATTGATTTGAGATCTAGGTATCATCAATTGATGATTATATATGAGGATACTCATAAAAAAAACTTTAATTCTAGCTAAGGACACTATGATTTCATATTGTTTCCATTTGGATTGACAAATACACCAGCATATTTTATGAATCTAATGAATAACATGTTTACAAAATATCTAGACCGATTTATTTTATTATTTTTAGATGATATCCTAATATATTCTCACACCAAAGGGAACATGACCAACATTTAAGGTTAATGTTAGAGGTGTTGAGAAAAAACCAACTATATAGAAATTTGTCTAAATGTGAGTTTTATACCTCACAAGTGTAGTATTTGGGATATGTCATCTTGGTAGAAGGAATTGTCATAGATCCTAAAAATATTGAGGCTATATTAAGTTGATCTGTACTTATAAATATGTCTGAGGTGAGAATCTTCATGGGACTCACTCATTATTATAGGTAGATTATAAAGGATTACTCAAAGATTGCCTACTCTATCACCAACCTTCAGAGAAAGGGAAAATATTTCAAATGGTCAAATAAATGGGAGACCACTTTTGGAATTTTGAAGAATAAGCTAACTACAACACAAATTCTCAAGATACTAGATCCTTTTAGGAATTTTACATTGTGTATAGATGCTTCCTTATAAGGTTTGGATGGGGTGTTGTCCTAGAATATGGATACAAGGCATATGAGTCTAGAAATATTAAGAAGCATGAGTTAAATTATGCTACACACAACCTAGAATTGGTAGTATTCATGCATGCACTAAAGGTTTAGAGGAACTATTTTTTGGGTTAACCATTTGAGCAAAGGATAAACCATAAAATTCTAAGGTATATTTTTACCCAACCTATGCTAAATATAATATAGAGAAGATGGATTAAGTTCTTAGAAAAATATAACTTTAGTGTTGAGTATATCAAAGGGAAATAAAATAAGGTTACATATGCATTGAATAGGAGAAGGAATATAATAGCATTAAAAATGAATTGTATAGAATTTATGGACAAAGTTGGAGAAATGCAACTATAGAATTAGTATTGCATGGAAATTCGAGATAAAATTAAGAAAAAACTTGAAGAAAATTAGGATTTCAACATAAAATATAGACTTTTCTATTTCAAGGATAGGGTTATCATACCCAAAACTAGAGATTTGAGGAGAATTATTATGCAAGAGATGCATAGTTCTCCATAATATACTCATCTAGGAGGGTCTAAGGTGAGGGAAAACTTAAAAACACCTTCTATTAGATAGGAATAAAATAGGATATCACTAGTTTTATTGCAAGATGTTTAGTGTGGTAGAATTTTAAGAAAGAATATTAACAACTAGCAAGGAAATTGTACCCACATGACATACCTACATAGAAATGGTAGGTAATATCTATGGATTTTATTGTGGGTTTACCTAAGACTAGGTACTAGCATGATGCAATCCTTGTAGTGGTTGATAAGTTGACCAAGGTTGCATATTTTATATTGGGTAACATCAAGGATGATGCACCCATAGTGGCAAATAAGTTTTCCAAAGAAATTTTTTAGGTTACATGGTTTTCCTGAGGTGATCATATCAGATAAGGATTCTAGGTTCACTTTAAAATTTTGGCAAGCTCTTCACCATGCATTGGGTACTAAGCTCAACATCAGTTCTGCATATCATCCAAAAATAGATGGTCAAATAGAGAGGGTGAACCAAGTTTTAGAGGACATGCTCTACATGTATTGCATGGATCAAAATTCTAAGTGGAGAAGAATTTTTGCATCTAGTGGAATTTTCATATAATAATGGATACCATGCATCCTTGGGAATGGATCTATTTGAAGCCTTGTATGGAAAGAGATGTAGAACACCTCTATCATGGGATAATATAGAGGATCAGGTGGTGATCAAACTAGACACTATCAAAGAGATGGAGGAACAACTTAGAGGGGTTTGACAAAGGTTTTAAGAAAGTTTTCAATAACTATAAGATCTACGATGATATAAAAAGATAACCAAGAGAATTATCTATGGGAGATAGACTTTTCTTGAGGTTGAGACCCATGAAAAGTGTCATCAAGTCAACTAAGTTGGATCCTCACTATGTTGGGCCTTTTGAGATCATTGATAAGATTAGACCAATAGCCTATAGGCTCACCTTGCCACCTAACTTATCAAATATCCATGATACTTTCCACATATCCCTCTTTAGGAAATACGTTCTTGATCCTAGTCATGTTTGGAATTTTTCTAAATTGTAGATGATATATCTCTCAACCATTGAGGTAAGATCGATAAATATTCTAAGGTATTGAGGAAATAAACCTTAGATCAATATAAGGTCCAATGGGACCAATATTATGAAAATTGTGCCACTTGGGAAGATGTTAAAGAAATTAGAAAGCAAATCCCATATTTTTTTGAATGAAATATATGCTTATGCTTATTTTTAAGAAACATTGAGGGCTATGTTTAGTCCAAGGGAGGGAGTATGTAATGACCCTCCTTGGTAAAATTTTTCTTAACATTGATTTATGTATTGATGTGTGGATATCTAATGCATAATCTCATTTTGTGTTACCATTATGTGTTGGTAATTGCACTTTATGCTTTGTTTAGAATATGGTACTACTAATGAATATGTGGTTGCAGGACCAGGTACTCTCATCGATGGATTGGCAAGGGACAACCACTAGAGATGAGAGATAAATTTGGGAAATGATGGTGATGACTTTTTCATCGATAGCTCAAGGGTAAAAGGATACCCTTCATGTAGTTGCATTGCATTCATATATATGTTTGATTTTAAGCACACCATTAGGCTATGATATTGATTTAGAAAAGAATTCATCCTTAGTATAATGGGAACAATGCTTCAGTTATCTTAAAAATCTATTTACTCAGGTACAATATGGTGATGCATATGGTTGTATCACTTTTGGATGATTTTTGAGATAAATTTTTTTAACTTTAAGATGATATTAGTAATACTAATATTTCAAAATCGATGTTAGTGGTTAATATTAACACCTATTGAATACCTGGTTAATAATATAGAAAGTATTAAAATGTGTCAATTTGTTATTTAAGTATATTATTAGACTAATAAAATTTAATAGGCTTGATAATATAGTTCTTTCTAGAAAATAATACATTCAAATTTATTAAATTGAAAATGAGATAATGATAATCACCTTTGTAACAATATTTGGTGGGCTATGTAAGAGATTCTTGTAATTCTGAGTGATGTTATGAGCAAAATGAAAGAAATTTGGCTCCTTTGTAATATTCATTAGACTCCACCATGATTTTATGGTAGGAGGAATTGTTTTAGCTTTTATTTGAAGAAACCTTGGAATCATGGGGACAAAATGAGGGAGCATCATCCAAGGAGAAATACTATTTAACATTTCATAATAAAGGTACTTACACCAATAATTTTAATGGAATAAATGCTTGCATTGAATTTAATAAGCTATGTGTTTTATTTAATGTATGCTTGCATCATTTATCTAAGTTAATTTTGTAATTTTTAATTGCACTCTTTAGTGGTTTGGATTTTTTTCCTAGTCATTGTCTCTAATATCCAAATAGGGATGGTGTAGGTGTTTTGGTTTCTTTTGTTTACCTTAAGTTTACTTGCATTATATCTATGTGTATTTAGCTTACCTAAAGCCATGGAATACTAATATGGAAGTGCATGTTAATTGAGTGTTGGTTAGTCATGTTTTATTGTTAATAGGGTCAAGCTAGTTAGTAGTCAGTGCCCTTTTGATATGTTTTGGTTTGTGGATTGGTGTTTTGTAATTTCATCTTGTTGCACTTAGTTATAAGGTGGTTGATCATCTAGTGGTGTGCATAGGTTTAGGCTAGACCCAACCCTTAGGCAATATTAGGGTAGTGCAATGTTAAGCTTTTATTTTGGTGTCTAGTGATCCTGGCTCTCTCTTAGGTTGTTTTTGTGGGGGAGGGTTCATTGGTCCTCTCTAGTTTGCATTGGTGAGTACCTTGTTAGCTCCCTATAGTGTTATTTATTTTATATGAGAGTTGTTAGTTTATCTCCTTATTCATATGCTTTTAATCTAAGGTTGCTAATTCATTTAAATTGCTCTTCAACTAGAAGATGGTAACCCTTAATTGTTACTAGATCTTTCATTCAAGTAGATTTTGGTTTAATTAAAAGCTAAGGAATCTTCTTATGATGTTTAGACAAAAGTAATATCCTTTAGTATATGATGTTTTCATAAAATAAAGAGTAGTAATATTTTTATGCATGAAATCCTCAAGTTATTTAAAAGAGAAATTGTATAGGATGTACTTTTATTTCTTTAAAAAGGATAGAAATTTTATGGCAAGATCTAGTTTTTAGAAATGAGTATTAGTGCTTTATGTGTCTATTTTGAATAAGGATGTATTATTTGAATCAAAGCCTAGTAGGATAGGTTTTTCCTTTTTACAAAAGAAAAGGTAGTTTTGGTTTTGTAGGAAAATAATTATACAGAGGAGTATAGAATTATCTCCATGTCTATTGAAAAATTGGTGTACATGGTAGATTTCATCCACTTTTAGAGCATATTAAGTTGCATTACATTAAGAGTTATCCTGATACCTAAGATTTCTTTAATTCCATGGGATATTACTTTCATTAAGAATATTGTGAAAATAATATAGTGTAGAGGAAATCTGGGTGGACTTGCTATAATGTATTTGGGAAGGAAAAATGGTTATGTAAATGGAAATTTTAAAGTGTAATTCTTGGTTATTTTATTTCCATTGTTGATAAGGCTTGGAAGCCTTTTGTAAGTGCATGAATATATTTTGATTTTTGTGTAATGAATAAATGAAATAATTGGTTAGTTTTTGTATCGCTCCAAATTTTTCGTACCCTTACCTTCAGGCTATAGGATCCGCACCCGGAATGGGGATGCGAAAAGGATGGGACAATACCTCAGACTGAGAGGCCCTTTGAAGGTCTTGCCTCTCGGGGGAGGTGTATAAGGATGAATTTTCAACGGATGGTGGGTTCACTAGGAAACTTTTGAATGGCAATTTCCACGCCTAGGTTGATAGTGTGTTTGATGTGTTCATTTTTATGCTTGATCATTCAACTCCTAGGTTTGGCCGATATGAATCTAAACTATTCTATATGCCAATTTTGATTTAAATGAATACAAAAAATAGAAATGGATGCAAATAACAGAGAATATACTAACTAGAAGGTGTCATACCTGATTTCGGATGTCTGATGAAGATTCTGAGTCTTGTAGCAGCTTAAATCATCTCAATTTGTACGTAATCATCTGATATCTCTTGGGATCATCCAAAATAATAGAAGGTCATATGAAATTAGACAGAATCGTCTAAAATCTTATGAATTCATTATACAAATTCATCAAAAAATTGCAATCACAAAAATAGACACAAAATACCAAATATGCAAGTGTAGAAGCAAGGGATAATGTTGGAAATAATAGCAAACATGTCTAAATAATAAATTCTTATAACAAATAAGGAAATGCAACAGATTTAATGATTGATTTTAACTTTATCATGTGATTATGCTAAATGAGGTGAACTCCAAGATGCAAAAAACCTAATAACTTAAAACAGTGCAGAGATATGATATGAAAAATGCAGAAAAGCTAAGAAAATGCAAACTCTAAACTCGGACTGCCCTTAATATAGACTACAGTTAGGATTGCCTCCAATCGTACGAGATCATCTAAAATCATCCGAGATTGTCCACGATGATCCAAGCTAGCTTCAACTAAAAAATAGTAGAGTTCCTACAATAAAAAATGCAAAAATACCAAATGCAAGCAATAATGCGAGGGAATAAGGAGCAAACTCTGCAATGAAATCCTATCAACAAAGGGGTTAGGGGTTCAGGGATAATTATCCAGGAAATCAAGGAGGTTCAGGGCGATAAACTAGAAAAATCCTAGTTTATATAGGATTAAGAAGAGATTTGGGAGGTTGGGGATCATCCCAATCTGAGAGATCTCCAACAGGGAAATCTCCAACTGTGCAGACACGCTTCTGCCCGAGTTGGAGAGGCTGTTGAAATAGAAGCTAATTATGAAAATTCAATTTTGGGACGAAATCGTCTGGATGTTCTATTCTATACAAATTTGTCAGATCGGGGATGATTTCATCTAAACTGCGACGATATCGTCAAACGGTCAAAACAAATCCTAAAAATGGCACGAAAAATGAGGAAAGCGGGTAAAAGGTGGTTTAACGGGCAGTTTGGGGTTGAAATTCAAATTTTACTATTTTATATTTTTACTAATATTTTAATCGTGCCAATTTTTGGGTGCTACATTTTGCCCCCTCTTTAGCGGATTTTTCGAAGAAAATGCGTTAAAGACGAGTTTTTCCTGTTTTACGAGAAAGTGAAAATATACTCAATTTTTTAGATGATGATTCTTGGTCGAATCGTAAAAATGTTGACTATGGTGCCCCCTCCGTGTTTTTACCCAAATCGGATGTTTGAGGTAAAAACGCAAAAAAGCAAAAATTAAAATGTTGATTTTTAAATAAAATTAATAAAATAGGGTAAAACCCTAATTCATTTGTGATATGATGTACAAATATTTTTGAGATGTATATATGTGAAGAACACAAGCTTATACTGAGAGGGGGGGTGAACAGTATAAGACCACTTTTTACTTTTTCCTTCAATTCAACTTTCAATTCAATATTATGCAGTGTATAGATAGCAGTATCAACAGCAGTAATCAAAGCAATGCACAAAACACCATCCACAAAGAGACACAACAATTTACGTGGTTCACCCAAAGTGGGCTACTCCACGGATAAAATATTTCACTAAATTTTATCAAACAACTTCTGGGAATACCTTTCCCGATTACAATGTTTATGGGCACCAACCCAAAGGAGACACCAATCCCCTAGCTCTGCTCTGGCTGGTGATCCTCTAGAAGACCTCTACCTCCGCTGCCCTTAGCAAATGGAACTCTATCCACAGAAGACACCTGTCCTCCCTGCTCTGGCTGGAGACCTCTGTCCTCAACTCTATCACCTCCAAAGCTGGTCCTCGAATTTGCACTAAACACAGTCCTTCGGTCTAGCACAAATGTCCTCGATCTCTTTCTATGATCTGCACCAAACACAGTCCTTCGGTCTGGCACAAATGTCCTTGTCCTCTTTCTCTATTCTGCACAAAAACACAGTCCTTCACTCTTTTTGTGCAATCATAGCTGCACTTGATCGAACTTCGACCTTTGCACCTCTATGCAATCATAGCAGCATCGTCTTCGTGCACTCTGCTTCCTTGCAATCTCTCTCACTTAGAAGATTCGACGAAATGCACTCTATACACTGCTATCAAATTTTGCACTCTGCTTCTCGGTGATCGAACTTCACCCCCGCACTCTATCTACGAACGTCGCTCTTCGAACGCACACTTCGATCGATGCTTAACTCTCCAAGCAGCCCTCCTTTTATACTAACACTTTCAAGATTAAAACCTTGATCTTAGTTGGTTGCACATCCTAAAACTACGTCGGCTACAAACCCTAATCTTTGTCGGCCCAAATTTAACTTTGTCGGCTTCACTGCCTCTACAACTCCTCTGTAGCTTCTACCACGAAACTACAACATGTCGCGATATCACGACACCTTTGCAACCATACACTATCTTATGGCTTTTGTCATGAAATCATGACACTTCTACCTCTGCTGACATCATCTTCACTTTTGTCATGAAATCGTGACATTTCTCGCTTTCTCAACCTTTTCTCGCTTGCACTAGGAAAATGGAACATGTCACGAAATCCTGACACTTTCGCCTTATCTTCACGCAAACTGGAACATGTCATGAATCACGACCCCTGCTCTTCACTTGAAATCATGACACTTTAACCCAAACCTCCAATTCACGAAATCGTGACACTTCTGCTGATGAAACCTTGCTTACTATTTTTGTCGTGAAATCGTGACACTTTCTCATCTGCTTTCTCTGTCATGAAATCATGACACTTTCTGCATCCGTACGCTTTTTCTTTAGCCTATCACGAAATCATGACGCTTCTCATTTCAGACTCTTCCCTTTGCTACATGTCATGAAATCATGACAGTTCTCACTTCGAGCTTTTAGCATGTCACGAAATCGTGACAATTCTCACTTTGTATTTTGTAGCATGTCACGAAATCATGATAGTTCTCACTTCGAACTCTGTAGCATGTCACAAAATCATGACACTTTTCAAATTACTTTATCTCTCTTCGAACTTGTCATGAAATCGTGACAGTTCACACTACGAACTCTCTCTTCTGCATCATGTCATGAAATCGTGACACTTTTTCATCCGTACAACCTTCCTTGCAATATGTCGCAAAATCGTGACACTTTTCCTTCTTTGCCTTCCTGCACTTTTCAAGTCACGAAAATGCGACATGTCGCGAAATCGTGACACTTTCCATCTTGCTCTCCTTCTCTGCCAACATGTCACGAAATCGTGACAGTTTTTCCTGCTTCTTCTCTTTCTTCCAACATGTCGCGAAATCGTGACAGTTTTGCCAGCTCTTTCTCTCTCCTCTAACATGTCGCGAAATCGTGACAGTTTTTCCAGCACTTTCTCTCTCCTCTAACATGTCGCGAAATCGTGATAGTTTTTCCAGCACTTTCTTACTTGTCTTTTTCTTTGATCTTTTGCAAATGGGCTACTGTGATTTTCTTGGAAACTCACTGTCCATGCTCTGAATAATCTTCTTGGAAACTCACTGCCCAAGTCTGCACATTATTTGACATTAATTCAAATTCCTTCAAGAGCTTCTTGACATCAATGACAACTTCTACACTTGAGCAAATGCAATGTACCCAAGGTACCCAAAATTGCCAACAATCTCCCCCTTTGTCATTGATGGCAAACCTTTATGGAAAACACATCTCAAGAGCCAAAACTGAAACCAACTATGCTAACAACTGAGAATCTGCCTTTGAAGTTTTGCTCCCCCTGACTTGAAGCTTTCCTCTTCATTTGAAGCTCTCCCCCTTACTCATATCTCTCCCCCTTTGTCATCAATGGCAAAGGGTCACCTTTGGGGCTCGGGACTAAGAATGAGCCTCTTAGCTTAGTCCCTCCCCCACCTCCTGATGAGGTGATTAAAATAGGGGTGGGAGTAAAACTCCCATTAGGCACTGATCATCATCAGCGTCTACAATTTCCTTGTCGGGCCTTCTCTTGAACTCTTTGTCAATATTCTTGTCTTTGTTCCTGTCACTGTTCTTATCCATGCCTTGATCCTTGGACCTGTTCATACTATTGTTTCTGTTCCTGTACCTCGGAAGTTCAGCTCTACACTGTCTAGCTGTGTGACCTGCATTGTTGCACTTATAACAAGTAACAAAGTTATTTCTTTTAGGCATACCTGTTCTTTGAGTCCACCAGTTCTGACCAAATCTGTTCCTGTTATTTGTCTTGCAATAAACTGCCTTGTGCCCAAACTGTTGACAAGAGTAACAATACCCTTGAAAGAAACTAAAACTTCTAAAATTGTTGTTTACCTTCTTCATTTGAGCTATGCACTGTGAAGCCGTGTGACCAAACCTGTGACATGCAAAACATCTGTCGTGAAATATTCTTTTGTTTGACCTCTTGGGTCCCGAAAACTTCTTCTTCGCATTCAAAATTCTATTTTCTATTTCTGTGCATCTATCACTCATGGACTCTTTCTCTGAAATACTCTCTTCATCAGAACTCTCTTCTTTTTGAAATCTCTTACTAGATTCCCCAACCTGTTCCTTGTGTGGTTTAACAAAACCAAGACCTGTTTTATCTGTTGTCTTTCTTTGACCTTTGATAAGTGATTTAACCTTTTTGGAGCTTTCTTGAAACCTGTACAGCTTATCCTTGTACTCTTTAGTTTCCTCTTTCAAAGAGGCCATTTTCTGTTCTAGCTCACTATATTCAAGAACCTTAGACTCTAACTCATCCTTGAGTTCTTGAGTCTTAGCTATAGAGAAATCAAGATTTTCTATAATATCATCTCTTTCCATGTAACATTCATCTAACTTATCCTTGAGTCTAGCATTCTTCTTTCTTTCCTTTTTCAAAGCACTAAGAGCATTAGTAAGTTCACTTTCAAGATCCTTTATTTGTTTGCTTTCTGAATCATCAAAGCCTTTTTCAGATTTCTTATCACTAGAGGTGCTACCCTTTTCAAAAACCATACATGCATCTTCCTTATAGTTTTCTGAAGCATCCTCATACATACTAGCAACCAATTCATTATTTGTGCAATCATCCTCAAGGTGACCAAAATTTCCACATCTTAGACATTTCATGATAATGAATCTATGTTTCGGTTCTTCCTCTTTTTTTGATATGAATAACATCTCATTTCCATCATCACTAGAAGAACTTTCACTATCACTGCTAGAACACTTACTTGCTTTGTCTAGGTAGAAACTCTTCTTGTGCTTGTGAGAATACCTCTTTCCGTGATTGTTGTACTCATCTTTGTTCTTCCTGTGATGCTTGTGCTTTTTAGAATCCTTGCTCTTGGAATCCTGTTTATCTTCATCACTTTCATACTTGGAAACAGTACAGTCAGTAGCATAATGACCAAACTTTCCACAATTGAAACATCTTATATTCTTCATGCTTTTGTGCTTTCTAGAGAACTTGCCTTTCTTGCTGTAATATGCCTCTTCATCACTAGAAGACTCATCACTCTCTTGAAGTTGTTTGCCCTTTGATTTCTTGGTAGCTTTGAAAGCTGCCTCTTTCTTGACATCAACCTTCACTTGAGTTCTCAACTCAAATGCTGCAAGTATACTATGGAGCTCATCCTTTTTCAATTTATCTAAATCTTTAGCTTCCTCAATAGCAAAAATATTTTCACTAAATCTATTAGGAAGAGATCTTAAAATCTTATCACACACATCATTTTCAGCAAGCTCAAGACCTAAGTCTTTCATGGAGTTAACAACCTCATCCATACGAAGCATGTAGTCACTAATATTTTCATCATCATTCATTTTGAGATGTTCAAACATACCTTTAAAATGTCTCAACTTGGCCTTTCTGACATTTGCATCACCTGTATGAACCACTTTCAGCTGATTCCACATTTCACTAGCTGTCTTGCAGTGAATCACTTTGGTGAGATCTGCTTTCTGTAAGCCTTTTAGGATTGCATTCATTGCTTTAGAATTGCTGTGATGTAGGAGCCTATCTTCTTTAGTATATGGACCATGTTCAAGAATAGTGTACCCATCTTCAATAACTTCCCATACCTCATTACCAAGTGCCATTAGATGAACCTTCATCCTTGCACTCCATAGACCAAAATTTGATCCATCAAGAATAGGTGTTGCATTGCCACTTGAATAGTCCATTGTGTTCTTTGCAAGCTTTTCCTTCAAGCTGTTAAACTTTTCGAAGGAACCCGCTTTGATACCAATTGAAGAACACAAGCTTATACTGAGAGGGGGGTGAACAGTATAAGACCACTTTTTACTTTTTCCTTCAATTCAACTTTCAATTCAATATTATGCAGTGTATAGATAGCAGTATCAACAGCAGTAATCAAAGCAATGCACAAAACACCATCCACAAAGAGACACAACAATTTACGTGGTTCACCCAAAGTGGGCTACTCCATGGATAAAATATTTCACTAAATTTTATCAAACAACCTCTGGGAATACCTTTCCCGATTACAATGTTTATGGGCACCAACCCAAAGGAGACACCAATCCCCTAGCTCTGCTCTGGTTGGTGATCCTCTAGAAAACCTCTGCCTTCGCTGCCCTTAGCAAATGGAACTCTATCCATAGAAGACACCTGTCCTCCCTGCTCTGGCTGGAGACCTCTGTCCTCAACTCTATCACCTCCAAAGCTGGTCCTCGAATTTGCACTAAACATAGTCCTTCGGTCTAGCACAAATGTCCTCGATCTCTTTCTATGATCTGCACCAAACACAGTCCTTCGATCTGGCACAAATGTCCTTGTCCTCTTTCTCTGTTCTACACAAAAACATAGTCCTTCGCTCTTTTTGTGCAATCACAGCTGCACTTGATCGAACATCGACCTTTGCACCTCTACGCAATCACAACAACATCGTCTTCACGCACTCTACTTCCTTGCAATCTCTCTCACTTAGAAGATTCGACGAAATGCACTCTGTACACTGCTATCAAATTTTGCACTCTGCTTCTCGGCGATCGAACTTCACCCCCGCACTCTATCTGCGAACGTCGCTCTTCGAACGCACACTTCGATCGATACTTAACTCTCCAAGCAGCCCTCCTTTTATACTAACACTTTCAAGATTAAAACCTTGATCTTAGTCGGCTGCACATCCTAAAACTACGTCGGCTGCAAACCCTAATCTTTGTCGGCCCAAATTTAACTTTGTCGGCTTCACTGCCTCTGCAACTCCTCTGTAGCTTCTACCGTGAAACTACAACATGTCGCGATATCATGACACCTTTGCAACCGTACACTATCTTATGGCTTTTGTCATGAAATCATGACACTTCTACCTCTGCTGACGTCATCTTCACTTCTATCATGAAATCATGACATTTCTCGCTTTCTCAACCTTTTCTCGGCTTGCACTAGCGAAAATGGAACATGTCACGAAATCGTGACACTTTCACTACCTTATGCTTTTCTCTGCTTACCCCTACGAAACTGGAACATGTCACGAAATCGTGACACTACTGCCTCTACAGACTTCATCTTCACTTCTATCGTGAAATCATGACACTTTTGTCTTCATAGCCTTCCTCTCTACTTTTGTCATGAAATCGTGACACTTCACCTATGGAAGACATGCTTTCATTTTCTATCACAAAATCGTGACACTTCTACTGATGAAACCTTGCTTACTGTTTCTGTCATGAAATCGTGACACTTCTACTTCCGTCTACTTTCTCTACTGCCTGTCACGAAATCATGACACTTTCTACATCCGTACGCTTTTCCTTCATCCTGTCACGAAATCGTGACGCTTTCCATTTCAGACTCTTCCCTTTGCTGCATGTCATGAAATCGTGACACTTCTCATTTCGATCTTCTTAGCATGTCACGAAATCATGATAGTCCTCACTTCGACTTTTGCAGCATGTCACAAAATCATGACAGTTCTCACTTCGAACTCTATAGTATGTCGCAAAATCGTGACACTTTTTGAATTACTTTCTCTCTCTTCGAACTTGTCACAAAATCATGACAGTTCACACTGCGGACTCTCTCTTCTGCATCATGTCACGAAATCGTGACACTTTTTCATCCGTACAACCTTCCTTGCAATATGTCGCGAAATCGTGACACTTTTCCTTCTTTGCCTTCCTGCACTTTTCGAGTCACGAAAATGCGACATGTCATGAAATCATGACACTTTCCATCTTGCTCTCCTTCTCTGCCAACATGTCACAAAATCGTGACAGTTTTTCCTGCTTCTTCTCTTTCTTCCAACATGTCATGAAATCACGATAGTTTTGCCAGCTCTTTCTCTCTCCTCTAACATGTCGCGAAATCATGACAGTTTTTCCAGCACTTTCTCTCTCCTCTAACATGTCACGAAATCGTGACAATTTTTCTAGCACTTTCTTACTTGTCTTTTTTTTTTGATCTTTTGCAAATGGGCTACTGTGATTTTCTTGGAAACTCACTGTCCATGCTCTGAATAATCTTCTTGGAAACTCACTGCCCAAGTCTGCACATTATTTGACATTAATTCAAATTCCTTCAAGAGCTTCTTGACATCAATGACAACTTCTACACTTGAGCAAATGCAATGTACCCAAGGTACCCAAAATTGCCAACAATATGATATTTTTGGATATGACTTGTTCATATGTTTTTATGATTCTTCAATGGTTGAATTGTTTTCTTATTGGATTGATGATTCATGTAATTATGTCGTGTTGAAATAGTATAATTTGATGTCATGCTGTAAGATTTTAAATGAAATAATCTGATGTAAACAATTGGTTGTGGTGGTGTGATTTGATAAAAAATAAAAGAGAGACTTCTAACAATAATTTCAAAGGACATTGTCGTTGTTATAGACCATTCCATGGAGTCACCGCTCACTCGGTCGTCAAGCTAATCCCAGTATAAAAATATTGTTAAAAGTAAAAGAGTGCTTAAGAGACTGTCCTAAGACTTTGTGTTGTAATGATTGAGACAATGATGGTTTGATGATTTGTTTTTAGATTTTCATAAAAATAGTATGCATGAGATATGAAAATATGATTTTGCTAGGCATAAATTCCTAAGTGTGATAAAATTTTGAACAATTCCTTAGAATTTATACCATGGTTGCAAAATTGAATTTGAACATAATGACATGAAATAGAATAGGTGTTCGTTTGTTTGTAAAGCATAATTGTGTAACATAATGATGCAATTCATATGTTTTTATGAATTTGTTTTAAAATAGATGGAAAAGAAAATTAGAAAAATGGTTTGCGCTAGGCATAGAATTATAGGTATAGACTTATACCATCATCGTGAAATCCAAAGAAGAAAATAGATTGTTGGTTTTATTGCAAGATGAATTTTTTTGACCTTTGATAAATAGAAAATTAATAATATGAAAATTTTGTTTGAAATTATTTTTAAGATTTTGTGAGAAGATGTATGTAATTGCTCTTAAAGAAAACAAGAATTCTGAAATAAAAGGATAAAATTATTCCGAAAAGAGTTACAGAAATATTTTAAATTATCTCAAAGAGAAATGTAGATTTATAAGGAATCCTCATGTGCAAATGTGAATTCATTACCGATATTGATTTATCATAATGATACAAAATATCTCAAATACAAATGTGTGTGCGATTGTATTGTTCATTCACCAATTTTTGAGCAAGATAATTTGATACAAGTAATTTTCCTTGACCAAATGAATGTTCGTTGACCATGATTTATATGCATGTAATCGTACTAGCCTACTATGTAAGTTAGGTTATCAAGAGCTAGCTAATCCATAAAATGACAGAGATTTGTATAAAAGAAGGTTGCTAATGTGACAGACATATCACCACGCTAGGGATTACCCAAGGCCAAGGGTTGGGCACAAACCACCTATTATGGGGCTTACCTCACAGTTTTTGAATAATTAAGAATTCCAGGGATTCAAGCTCATTCACCCTTCTTTTCTTTTCAAGGGGTAGGGAAAGGATTTTATTGCATTTTGCTTTTGCGTTTCTCTTTCTTTTTTTTTTTTTTTTTGTACTTTTGTATTTTTGCTTGATTTTTGAGATAATGCTAAAATATTGCCGTGATGATACAAAATAACATTTTTCTTTTTCTCTTTTTCTTTAAATTTTCTTTGCTTTCTATGCTAGGGATACTTGCTCGTATTAGCTGTAGAGCAAGGGATTTTTATTTTGGGTAGGGGTGAGCTTGTCCTTTTGTAAATTCTCAAATATTCTAGACCATGTGCATGATAGGATAGCAGGGGAAAATTTTCGCTCAGAAAACCATTTCTACTATGTAGCATCATATTGAATTTGCAATTAAATCATTTTAATGTGAGAATATATACTTGGTTCAATTAAATAACAAGATCAGTTCTCTATGCTCAAAAATTTATTTAATTCAACTATGGACTTTGATATAAGAGAGATGAATAATCATACCAAATAAAATCAAGATATTTATACATGTGAATGTGAAAGTGCGGGATTCCAAATAAATGCTAATTTATCCCAAAATAACTAAAAATATAACTGCAATACTTCACAATTTGAGAGGTACAAAATAAAAGATGTTTTTGAATATTTTGATGATTTGGATGTTTTTATTTTTAAGTTATGAATTGAAAGAAATACAAGATAATTGTTTTTTGAAATGTTTTAAATAAGTGACTAAAAATGAAATAATATGCAAAAAAAATATATACAATGATGAAATGACCAATTTTTATGCATAGTAACATTTAAGATGCATAATTTTCATAGGTTCTTTAAGTTATTTACCATCCAAGGTAGATAATTTGTATGCTCCTGATCCAAATTTAGCAGTGATGACATATGGTCCAAGCCAGTTGGGCTCAAATTTACCTTTAAGGTTTTTAGTTGCATTAGTATTTTTTGATTTTCTTTTAAGACAAGGTCACCGATCTCAAAATATCGAGGATGAATTTTCTTAAGATATGCTCTCTTAAGCTTGTTTTGGTAGGTGCAAAGATTCTCCAAAGCATTGATGCACTTTTCTTCAAGAAGTTCTAGCTGACTAAATCTGACAGCACGATATTCATCCCCTACTTCAGTATCTTGAAGTAGTAGAGCTAAAGAAGGAACTTCTAATTCAAAGGTAAAAATGGCTTCAGCACCATAAACCAATATAAAAGGTGAAGTTCCAGTGGGGGTTTGAACACTAGTTTGATAGGCCCACAAAGCAGGATATAACTGAATGTGCCAATTTCGACCGATTTTATTGACCAATTTTTTGATAATTTTGATTAAGGTTTTATTAGATGCTTCTTCTTGAACATTACCTTGAGGATAATAGGGAGTGGACCAGTGATGTTGAATTTTATATTTTTGACATAATTTCTTGACATATTTATTTTTGAAACAAGTTCCATTATCAGAAATGAGATTGGCAGGAATTCCAAACCTACAAATAATTTGATTAAAAATAAACTTGGAAACTTGTGTTCCAGTGCAAGAATCTAATGGCATAGCTTCAACCCACTTCATGAAATACTTAGTGGCGGTTATGATGAATTTGTGTCCATCGGATGACACAGGGTTGATTTTTCCAATGATGTCTAGGCCTCATTTTGAAAAGGGCCAAGGAGATGAAATAGCCTGTAGTTCTTGTGCAGGCGCATGGACAAGGTCAGCATGTTTCTGGCACTTGTCGCAATGTCACACATGAATATGTTCATCAGTTTCCATGGTAGGCCAAAAATATCCTATCCGAAGGAGTTTCTTAGCAATGGCGATACCACTAAAATGTCCCCCACAAGATCCATTATGGGCTTCATTCAAAGCTGATCTAGATTCTTCTAGATTCAAACATCTCAATAAGATGCCTTCAAAAGATATTCTATACAAGGTATTACCAATAATCACAAAGTGACTTGCTTGTCTACATAATAACCTATGTTGGTTGCTAGTACAACCATCAAGGAATGTTCCTTTCTACAAAAAATTAAATATATCAGTATACCATGGTTCAGGAGTTGTTTCGTTGATGAGAAACACATCCAAAGGTTCTAAGCATGATTTTATTGAATCTGGTTCCTAGAGTCAATGAATAATTATGGTAGCATATTCATCGTCTAACTCCAAGGGTAAAAGAGATGCAACTACAACCATAGCATCAGCCGCACAATTGCTAGTTTGAGGAATAGCTTCCAAAGTAACTTGATCAAACAAGGATAATAACTGCAAAAAATATGCTTTATATGGGTGTAATTTATCATCTCTGATCTGATAAACATCATTGATTTGGTTTATGACAAGTTGGGAGTCACCAAAAACCAATAAACTTTTAAATATTTAATGCCAAGGTAGCTCGTAATCCAAGGATAAGAGCTTCATATTCAATAGTGTTATTGGTGCAAGCAAATGTTAATTTGAAGGACAGAGGTATAAGATGTTTTTGTGGAGATATTAAAATAATACCCACACTAGCCCCACTCATGAATAGGGCTCCGTCAAAGTATAGGGACATTGCTCTGAATGGTCTGCCTCTAGTTTAAGGCATTCATCAGGAAACTCAATGATGAGGGGATGAGTAGATTCTAAGGGTGCAACAACTAATTGATCTGCTATGATTTGACCTTTAAAAAACTTTTGTCCTATGAAGGTGAGTTCAAATTCACTTAACGCAAGAACCCACTTGGTTGTGCGACCAGATAAATATGGTCGACTCATGAGATATCGTAAAGGGTCAAATTTGACAATAACATACATTTTTTGACTGAGCATATAATTTCATAGTTTCTGTGTAGAAAATACGACTGCTAGACATAATTTCTCTAATATGGTATAACGAGTTTCATAACTGATTAAGGTTCTGCTGATGTAATAATTAGCATGTTCTTTCTTCTCATCGTCAAGCTGAGCTAACATAGCTCCTAAGGTAGAATCAGAAGCAAAAATGTACAAGATAAAAGGATGATCAGATCTAGGTGGGGAAAGAACTGGTGGTTTGAGGAGATATTTCTTAAGGATTTCAAATTCTTCTTGGCATTCTTTGTCCCAATTAGAAGAGACATCTTTCTTAAGAAGCTTAAGAAAGGGTCCAGTTTTTTCTACCAACTTGTCGATGAAGCGATGAATAGCTTGAAGCTTACCTTGTAAACTTTGTAATTCTGATATATTTGTGGGTGCGGGCATATCTATGATAGTCACAATCTTGAAAGGATCAATTTCAATGCCACATAAAGAAACTATAACCCCTAATAATTTATCGGACTTAACTCCGAATATGCATTTAGTTGGATTTAGTCATAAGATATTCCCTTAACCGATCAAATACTTTTTTTTAAGTCATTTAAATGATCATCTTCTTTTATGGAACGAGCTATGATATCATCTACATAATCATGTAGGATATCATGCATCATATCGTGAAAGATATAAGTCATAGCTCGTTGATAGGTTGCACCTGCATTCTTTAAGCCAAATGGCATCACTTTCCATCAAAAGGTTCCCCAAGGGGTAATAAAGGTTGTTTTGGCCTGATCTTCAAGAGCTATCCTGATATGATTATAATTGTAAAATCCATCCATTAAGGATATCATTCCACTTCCAGTAGTAAATTCAATGATCTGATCCATGTTGGGAAGAGGAAAATTGTCTTTAGGGCATGCAACATTAATGTCTCTGAAATCGGTGCAAACCCTAACTTTAGTGGCTTCTTTCTTAGTTACTGGAACTATATTTGAGATCCATTTGGCATAATCAATGGCTTGTATAAAAATGACTTTCAACAGTTTTTCTAGTTCTCCTTTGACTAGTAAGGCCACTTTAGGATGCATTTTTCGAAGTTTTTGTTTAACGAGTTTAGCATCTGGATGGACTACTAGATTATGCATAACTACAGAAGGGTCCAAACCTGGCATGTCTTCATATGTCCAAGCAAAGACATATTCATAGTCTTTAAGAAATGAAATGTATTTATCTTGTTTTTCTTGACTCAATTCTGATCCAATATTGATTATGTGAGGGTTATGTTCGGGTCCAATGTTAATTTTTATAATGTTTTCAACTTCCATATGTAAATATCTCTCAAAATTAGGTGGGGTGGATGAAACACCTAATTCTTGTAATTCTTCCAAGTTTAGCTTGGATAATTTGTCTTGAGGAGTCGTAGCTTCAAGCTGGGCTATATTCAGGATAGAGCCATCAAAATAAAATTCATTATATAACAATTTCTCAATGGAAACATCATGAAAGATATCTCCCTCCAAATTTTCATCAGATTCGACAATCATTTTAGGGTAGGCTATGGATAGCATATTGCAGGTAAATGAATTATTCTTTAGACACAAAGAATCTTGTTTATCTAAATAATGTTTATAACATACGAGATGGTCATCATCGTCAAATGGAAAGAGTTGACCTTTACTAGAAAATAGGCCCACACCACAGCAGGCAGGCCACGGTTCTACCTCAAAAGGTTCTTTCATATCATTTTGGAAAGGTCCCAAACATTTTCCTTTATATCCCAATTTAAGCATTATGGGCTTAGCTTTAAGATAATCATTAGCAAAATAGCATCTAGCATATCCATCATAATGTGTCTTAATGTTTCTGGGTATTCTTCCCCAATCATATCCCTTATAAATAAACACACAACTCCCGACTTGGTAGATACTTCCCATAGGATGCGGGAGGCCCAAGGTACGAGGAGAGGGTGGAAGTTTATTTAAAATGAGGGAAGTCTGCATGGCAGTGTTGGCTTCCTCAGATATAAGAATTGTAGATAAATCAGGTAAGAGCTCATCAGTAAGAGCATAAGAGATAGAAGGAACATTTCCTACATTTTTAGGTGTAGAAAGGATGCCTGTAGTGGATGTAGATGTCATAGGGATATTGATGGGTGAATCTATAGGTATGGAAGATATAGGAGTAAAACAAGAAGCATTGGTTGTAGGTTTAGGATCTTTTCAAGGTCCTAATGTGGTTTGTTCAGAAGATGGTTGAGCTATATGTATAGATGTAGTTGAAATATTAGATGATGTTATGGGTGTGTGTTTCACACATTTGGACGGATGATAAGAATTAGGATGTGTGGATGACAGGGCAGGTCAAAATTGAACTCCAATAGGTTTTGCCAAAGCACACATATCAAAGGGTCTAGGATCACCATGAATGGTAACCAACTGGTTTTTAAATTTGAATTTAACACACTGATGTAAAGTGGATGGAACCGCTCGCATCGCATTGATCCAAGGGTGACCCAAAAGTATATTGTAGGATGCAGGGCAATGTACAATAAACACGATCGTATCTAGGGTTCTAGGACCAACTTGCAAGGGTATAGTAATGACTCCACATGTTTCTTGTGTCTCGTCATTGAATGCTTTTATAATCATATCAATTCTTTTCATTTCATCACTTCTAAACCCAAATCATTGGTAGAAGTCAAAAGTGCAGATGTTTAAAGATGAACCATTATCAATCAAGACTCGTTTAACGGCTACATCTCCAATTAGGGCAGTAATATATAAGGGGTTATCCTTATGTAAACTATGTTATGGGATATCTTTATCTCGAAAGTCAATACAATCAACTTCTCGAGTGATGATAGTATTGGACATGGCTTCAGGTTGAATATTTTGTGGTACCATCATTTGGCTTAATGTGAGAATTAATTCATCCCTATAGGTAGGAGAAGATCTTAACAGGTCCAAAAGGGAAATTCTAGCTGTAGTATTGGATAATTATTCATTAATATTGTAGGGAGGCTTAGGTTGAACATTAGGCACATAATTCCCTTTATTGGGATTTTTCAAAACAAATGGGGTTGTTCCATCATTCTGAGTTTGATCCTATTGGGAGGTTTGAGCCTGTTGTCTGGTAACGGCTCCGATGGTTCCTACAATATTATTTTACAAGTGATGAATAGGTCTTGGTCTAGCATTTATGGCTTATTCATTAGAAACTATTTGGTGAGAAGATGGTCTAGTAGGGACTCTTCGAGGAAATGGTTCTTCTGGAACCATAGAACTGGTGATAGGTTGAATAGGATCTGATTCATCTTCAAAACTATTCGATTGATTTGAGGTGATTTCTATGTTACTTTCAGTCTCATATTAGGTGTCACTAAGATCAAGTATCCAAATATTATGTAGAGGTCTGGTCGTAACCATGGATAAAGTTGTGTCAAATATTTGAGGATCATGAACAGGTAATTGTCCACTAATAGTCCCTACATATCGGGTAGGAGGAGGAACATTGTGATGCTCAATTTGATTGGCCACCTCTTTACCATGTTTGGGTAAAGGATGTTGAAATATGTCCAATGATTGATTGGGATTCTGATTCTAATTTTGGGAAATGTTCTTTTGAGTGTTATTAGAAGGATTTTGTTTAGGTTGGAAGGCTTGCACCTCCATCTCATTATTATCAATCAAATCTTGTATTTTATGTTTTAATATTTTACAAGAGTTGGTAGTGTGTCTAGGTCCTCTATGAAAATCACAATGTAAATCAGCTTTGTATCCGGGTATGGTTGGATCAGGTTCCCGGATAGCTGGTAATTGGATCAAGCCTCATGCTAGTAATTGTGGGAGAATGGTTGATAAAGGTTGATTTAACCTAGTAAATTCTTGGGGTGGTTTATTAGGAGGTTTCAATATAAACTTCTCTGTTGTTTTCACAGTATTAAAATTAGCAATGTTTCTACTATCAGTGACTTCGTCACCCACAACTTGTTTATTTTTATATTGATTTCTGGATGTTTTCTCATCATCTTTCTTTTTGAGCTGACCTCTTCTAATAAGAGCATCTTCCACCCTTCGAGCTAAGTCTATATCTTGATCAAATGTGGTCAAGGTAGCAGTTTATAATTCATAGGATAGTTGTTCTTGTAAATTATTGATAAAAATATCCAACATTTCTTGATAAAGTAACACAAAGTGTAATTTTCCTATCAATTGTCTCCATCGAGCTAAGAAGTCAGTAAAACACTCATCTTTATCTTGCTTTAGGTTGTACAAATCTTTAATGGTTACATGCCTTTCGATATAGGCACTAAATTGATGCACAAAATACTTAGCGGTCTCTTCAAAATTTCTCAAGGAATGAGTAGGTAGTTGATAATACCATTCCAATGCCATCCCCCCTAAGCTTTTCGGGAACATTTTTAGTAATAGCAGATCATCATGTGATATGTCAAGACATGCTATCCTAAACATATGAAGATGCTCTATGGGATCTTCGGTTCCTTTATATATAGGTAGGACAGGCATAGGAAAGTGTTTGGGATATGGTTGTGCTACAACTATAGGATTTAGAGGTTGACTACACATCTCTCGATAATTGTACGAGGGACAGTTGGGATCTATCTGGTCCATGCGAGAGACTAACTATTTCACCATGGCTTCCAAATTACCAGTTTGTCCACCATATTGGTTTGGTGGCACATGAGTATGGGATTTGTGACCGTAGGAAGGAGGGACATAAATATTAGATGTTATATTGTTGTTATGCAAATCGTTGGTAGGAAGAGTATTATGAAGAAGATTTGTTGTAGCATTATGTTGTATCCCAGATTGTTGGAAATTGGTATTTGGTTTTGTTTTAGGCTTTTGTTGATTTGAGGTATATTGATCACTAGCTTGGTGAAATAGAGAAGTGAATGAAGGTTTATTTTGTGTGGGGATAACCCTTGGCTTGGTAACAGGAACTCTATGTGGTTGGGTAGCCTGTTGTTGTTGCATGTTTTGGATTATAGCAGCCATGTCCAAATTGGACGGTCCAACTTGATCACTCTCTTGATCAAAAAAGTATAAAGGATTAGTGCATGTGTGATATATATCTTCTAGGGTTGCTTGAGTGTCACTAATTTGATCTTTATCCATATGAATTGCTCTATTAAGGGTGCCAATATTATTATTGAGAAATTTCCAAAAATGGTCCAGGTTCTCAAAAGTAACAGCTCCTTCTGGAGTTATTTTAGGAGATGAGGATCCTTCCTCTCTATCATTTTCTTTTTATTCATTTGCGTCCACAAATTCTTCTTCTTGTTGGTTTAAGGTTACTTCTTCCTGAATTGGGTCTTCAATAAGGGCATCTGGTTTATTTGTGGTTTTTCCTAACCAATCTTCTTCTACTTCAATCTATTTTCCATTCCTGAGTCTAGTCATTGTGTCTAAATTTAGGTTTTAGCAAATATATATTAATATATTTGCAACAGATCTTGGGAGGTATATATTGTAATTATATACCTACTATAATACTTAAAAGAAAATGTTTTGATTTTTTTTTTTTGTGTTTTTGTTTTTATGCTTATAAAGACAATAAACAACACACTAAATACAAGAAATAACAATAATAAAATAATAACTTAGTTTTCTATAAATAGTTTATAGATATCATTGATAAGATCAAGTTCATCAAGAGTCATAAAGTGCTCCTCTTCAAATTGGAAATTGTTTTTCAAGAAGTCAACAAAGTGTGCTATGGTGATATTATCTGTTTTAGATTTTTTTTTGTAAAAATAAATCTCATGGCAATATTCTCAATATAACACAACTCTGGGAACTCTATTCCATCTCTTTCTATCTATAAGAACAACCTCTTGGTCCTCTACATGAGATAGAAATTTATGCACTACAACTACATTATCGAGGTATTCCTCAAAGGTATACAACTCAGAAGACACAAGGGCTCTTTTATCTGCTAACCACCTATGGCAAGCTCTCTGAAGTTCATGATACAAAATTACTTGATCAGGATCCAGGATTCTATCTAGGACAAAGCTCTTGATTTGCCTAAGTTCGGTTGCTCTAGATGAAATGAGATCCAATCTCTTATCAAGTTCATCCCACAAACGTTGAACCCTATTTGTTTGAGGTACTCTAAGCACAGAAGTAATCTCTATAGCTGCTAATTGATTTTCAACATTAATGGTGACAACTCATCTTTTATTATAGTCTACCATCTAAATATGACATGCAATTTTTTTTTTTTTAAAGTCTAAATGCATTTATGTTTTGTTTTCTTATTTTTATTTTTTTAGAAAATTTTTGTTTTCAAAAGGTTTTTGTTTCATGTCGGGTTCACCAAAATGTATCGCTCCAAATTTTTTGCACCCTTACCTTCAGGCTATAGGATCCGCACCCGAAAGGGGGATGCAAAAAGGATGGGACAATACCTCGGACTGAGAGGCCCTTTGAAGGTCCCACATCTTGGGGGAGGTGTATAAGGGTGAATTTTCAATGGATGGTGGGTTCACCAGGAAACTTTTGAATGGTAGTTTCCACGCCTAGGTTGATAGTGTGTTTGATGTGTTCATTTTTATGCTTGATCATTCAACTCCTAGGTTTGGCCGATATGAATCTAAACTATTCTATATGCCAATGTTGATTTAAATGAATACAAAAAATAGAAATGGATGCAAATAATAGAGAAAATGCTAACTAGAATGTGTCAGACCTGATTTCGGATGTCTGATAAAGATTCTAAGTCTTGTAGCAGCTCAGATCATCTCAATTTGTACGTAATCATCTGATATCTCTCGGGATCATCCCAAATCATAGAAGGTCATCTAAAATAAGATAGAATCATCTGAAATCTGATGAATTCATTAGAAACCTTCAATCACAAAAATAGACACAAAATACCAAATATGCAAGTGCAGAAGCAAGGGATAATGGTGGAAATAATAGCAAACATGCCTAAATAATAAATTTTGATAAAAAATAAGGAAATGCAACAGATTTAATGATTGATTTTAACTTTATCATGTGATTATGCTAAATGAGGTGAACTCCAAGATGCAAAAAACCTAATAACTTAAAACAGTACAGAGATATGATATGAAAAATGCAAAAAATCTAAGAAAATGCAAACTCTAAACTCGGATTTCCCTCAATCTGGACTATAGTCAGGATCACCTCCAATCGTACGAGATCGTCTAAAATCGTCCGAGATCATCTGCGATGATCTAAGCTAGCTTCGACTAAAAAACAGTAGAGTTCCTGCAATAAAAAATGCAAAAATACCAAATACAAGCAATAATGCGAGGGAATAAGGAGCTAACTCTGCAATGAAATCCTGTCAACAAAGGGGTTAGGGGTTCAGGGAGAATCAGCCAGGAAATAAAGGGGGTTTAGGGGGATAAACAAGAAAAATCCTAGTTTATATAGGATTAGGAAGAGGTTTGGGAGGTTGGGGATCATCCCAATCTGGGAGATCTCCAACAGGGAAATCTCCAACTGCTCAAACATGCTTCTGCCCAAGTTGGAGAGGCTGTTGAAACAAAAGCTAATTATGAAAATTTAGTTTTGGGATGAAATCGTCTAGACATTCTGTTCCAAATGAATTCGTCAGATCGGGGATGATTTCATCTAATCTGTGATGATATCGTCCAACGGTCAAAACAAATCCTAAAAATGGCACGAAAAACAGGGAAAGTGGGTAAAATGTTGTTTAATGGGCAGTTTGGAGTTGAAATTCAAATTTTAATATTTTATCTTTTTACTAATGTTTTAACCGTGCCAATTTTAGGGTGCTACAATTTTTTATCTCCTTTAATGATGTTTTTCATTGTGGAAAGAAAGGAAAAATTATATGCTAGCATTGATCTAATTGAGGTTGCTTAAACTAAGTAGATGTTTTATGCTAGCATTATGTTAGAAGTTAGCATTATGACTACTTTAATAATGTTTTTATTCTAGCAAGATGTTTCTTCCATACTAGATTTATGTTGATGTGTATGATCTATTTCATCCTAGATCTAGCATTGTGTTATAGCTAAGCATAGCAATTCATTGCATAATTAAAAGAGAGATGTTAATTATTATTTTAGCATAAATCTTGGGAGGGGTTCTTAGGCATTGATGTAGAACCTTGAGGATCCTTGAGTCAAATAATTAACCCAATCCTGGGAGGAGTTATGGAGATGCAATAACCAAGTATATGTGAGTCTTAGAAGAAATTTCAATGATGCAATAGCTAGGCACTCATGAATCTGGAAGGAGTTACAATTATGCAATAGCCATATTCTTATGATTTATACACCTTGAATGGTAAGGATCAAGCATTTCACAACTATGTAATTAATGGAATCAATTATGATATAGCTATGGTGGTATCATAAATAGTGAGGTTTAGGTAACCATGCTCATCACCAGGTGAGTGGTGATGACCTTATTTAGTTGTGGAGGTGTGGTAACTAAGAAAAAAGTCTTTACACTTGAATAACCTACATAGAAAAACTTATGGATAGGTTAGGGAATAGGCATATCCATTTAAGTGTTATGGACCTTAAAGGATAATCCCTATGCTATGGTTGAATTGTCCTATACCGATGAGGATATAGGAAATATGGGGGGACTACTTTGGTGTCCTTCTAAATAGTGATATTTAGTAAGGTGAACCCCAAAAATATGGGATGTTGACCACTCCTATCCACTTGAGTGTTGTCTACAATGATATTAAACTCAAATGTGGTGAAGCCTTGATCATTCTATAAAATTATATTGGAACTCCCTTGTGAACCTACCTGTGAATATATATATATATATATATATCTTGGGTTAGTTTTTGGGTTGTTACACTAGGGTGCTCTAGTGTTGTTTATTAAGAAGTATGGTTCCTTAATATTATGTATTGACTACATGATGTTGAATAAGTTGACCATCAAGAATAGATATTCCTTCCCAAGAATTGATCTTTGTGATCAACTAAAGGATGCCACTATTTTCTAAAAAAATTACCTTATATTAGGATATCATTAGTTGATAATTCAAGAGGAAAATCACAAAATAGCCTTCAAGATTAGATATGTACACTATGAATTTATAGTTCTACCATTTGGGTTGACAAATGCATCAACAACCTTTATGAACCTGATGAACATTGTGTTCAAAAAATATCTAGATCATTTTGTTTTGATATTTTTGAATGATATATTAATATATTCCTACACCATAGAATAACATGACCTACATTTTAGATTTGTTTTAGAGGTGTTGAGGAAGAATCAAATTTATGGAAAGTTGTCAAAATGTGAATTCTATACTTCATAAATACAATATCTAGGGCATATTATATTTGTAAAAGAGATTGTTGATAAAAATAAAATTGAAGTCATATTAAGTTTGCCTATATCTACTAATGTGTCCAAAGCTAGAAGTTTCATTAGAATGACTGGTTATTCATAGAAAATTTGTGAAATACTACTCAAGAATTGCCTATTCTATCACCAACATTCAAAGAAAAGGAAAAGAGTTCAATTTGATAGAGAAGTGTGAGGCCACCTTTGAAATTCTAAAGAATAAACTAACTACAAAACTAATTTTAAAAATACCTAATATTTTTTGGAAATTTTATAGTATTCACAAATGCTTATTTAAAAGGATTGGGAGGAGTGTTATCCCAAAATGAATCTATAGTAGCATATGAATCTAATAAAATTAAGAAGCATGAGCTTATGTTACACATGATTTGGAGTTGGTAGTGGTTGTCAATGCTCTTAAGATCTAGAGCCACTATTTATTGGTAAAACATTTTGAACTAAGGACTTATTACCAAAACCTAAGGTATATCTTTACTCAACCAATTTTGAATGTAAGGTAAATAATGTGGATAGAGTTCCTATCCAAGTATGACTTTGGTAAATATTATATCAAAGGAAAGGATAAAAAGGTTGCTAATGCCTTATGTAGGAGGAGGCATATAGCAAAATTAACCTAGAGTCATGTATATTTGATTGAAAAGGCTAGGGAAATGTAGTTACAAGACTAATATTGCATTGAAATTTGAGATAAAAATGAGGTAAATCTTGAGGAAAATGGGGATTTTAATATAAAATATGGGCTTTTATATTTAAAATATAGCATTTTTATACCCAATATTGGTGTTTTGAGGAGAATTATTATGTAGGAGGTGCATTGTTCTCCATATTTTTCTCATTTGGGATGTGCAAATATGAGAGAGAATATGAAAATGATTTTCTATTGGCCTAGAATGAAACAATATGTTAATAGTTTCATTTGATAGATGTTTGGAATGCTAGAAAGTAAAGGCAAAATATCAACATCTAGTAGGAAAAATTTACCCACACAATATACCTACTCAAAAGCGGTATATCATGTCCATGGATTTGATTGTGGGTTTACCAAAAAAAAGGTATCAACATGATGCAATACTTTTTGTGGTATACAAGTTGAAAAAGGTTTCACATTTCATGTTGGGGAACATCAAGGATGATGCATTAATTGTGAAAAATATTTTTTTGAATAAAATAATTAGGTTATATGGTTTTCTTAAGGTTATCAAATCACATAGAGACTCTTGATTTAAATTAGAGTTCTAGCAAGATCATTATTGTGCATTGGGTACTAAGTTGAATATCAATTTTTCTTACCATCCATAAATATATGGGAAAAAAAGAGGGCTAACCAATATTTTAAAGACATGCTTCACATGTATTGGATGGGTAAAAATTCTATGGGAAGACTATTTACATCTAGTTGAATTTGCATAAAATAATGAATAGCATGCATCCTTGGGAATGGCTCCATTTGAGGCCTTGTATGGAAGATGTAAAACACCTCTATCTTAGGATAATCCAAAATATTGGGTGGTTATCAGACCAGGAACTATCAATAAGATGGAGGAGTAGCTCAAGGTGATTCAAAAAAGGCTCAAAAAGTAGTTGCTTTCTAGAAGAGCTATGTTGATTTAAAATGATAACCAAGAGAATTCTCTATGGGAGACAGAGTCTTCTTAAGGATGAGACCCAATAAAAGTGCCATCAGGTCAACTAAGTTGGATCCTTACTTTTTTTATCCTTTTAAAATCATTGATAAGATTAGTCTAGTAGCCTATAATCTTACCTTTTCGCCCAACCTATCAAATATCCATAATACTTTCCACATATCCTTGCTTAGTAAATATGTTGTTGATCCTTCTCATGTTTGGAATGTGTCAAATTCATAAATGGTAAATCCCATGGCCATTGAGGTGCAACCTATCAATATTTCATTCTAAAAATTTGAAAAAACATACCCTAGATCAATGTAAGGTCTAGTGGGACTATTTTTATAAAAATTGTCCAACTTGGGAAAATGCAGAGGAAATGAGAAAGCAATTCCCATTTTTGTTTGAATAGAAATATTATATTTTAAAAAAACATAAGGGACTGTGTTTAGTCCTAGGGAGAGTATGTAATGAGCCAACGTAGTAGGACTTTTCCTTGATGCTTGATTGATGTACTAGTATGTTGATATTAATGCATGGTCCTATTTTATTCTATCAATATGAGTTGATAGTTGTACTTTATATTTTTTAAAGTAGGATTATGTTATTTTTAGAATATGGTACTACTAATGAACTTTTTCATTGTCAAACTAGGTACTCTCATGGGTAGATTGGTATAGGACAACCACCAAAATTGAGAGAAATTATGGATAAATTCTCATTGACAACCATAAGGGTAAAAACCCTCATGTAGATGCATTTACATATACTTGATTAAAATGCATCATTGGTCAAGGAGGTTGCTATAAAATCAAAATAGACCTTACACTATGCTTATGGGATCCTTTGTAGGTGGGTGATAATGTTGGAATTATTGTAAAGCCTTCTTCTTAAGGAAAATAATATTCTTTGCACATATTTTGATTTGGAAGAGCCCTTGTGTTACTACATGTGTTTTGAAGCATGAAAATTATTTGGTTAATAATTTTTATCAAGTTGGTATTAATAATTATGTTGGTATTATTAATACTTAAAATATTGAATATTGATGTTAATGATTAATAATAACATTTTGTATTAATTACATTAATTAAATTATTATTATTTTGATTAGATACGAGAAGGGGTTTTGAAAGGGACCCTGAAACTTAATAAAAATGGACCAAGAGATCTTAGGGACACGCCCCAAATCTCAATCAATAAAAACACCAAACAAAGATAGAAAACCATAAAAAAAAAGATGGTCCAACTACAACAGTAAAAAAGGAATACATAATCCTACAGGAACTCAAACTAGAATACAACCAAATAAAATATAACTAGGATTCCCACAAACAAAAAGACCAAAAAAAGAATAAGGAGAACTAGATCCCCATAGAATTATTTGAATCTAAATCATTCTTCTACTGCTATACCATTTCACAAATTTTATTGATGTAAGAGATCACAACTTTGAGAGAGCCTAACAAACCCTGGTATTTTTCATCCAGTTTATTGAGGAAATGCTAGATGATAGGGGATTCAAGTATTGAGGAGGGGTATATCTCCTTGGATTCCTTTGAATTCATTAATATATTTGAAATTTTATTCAATTATAGACTTTATTAATTCAAATAATTCCATTAATATAGGGCAGTTTTCCATCTTCTTCACTTTTTATGAGAGGTATTTTGAACGACACACTTGACCCTCTTGGATACCACTAGGGGATCCCACCACCTTGCTCACAAACTTAGCATTCCATTTCAAAGAATAAAAGGGAGTCTTAAAACCATATGATTTGGAATTAGATGCTGAAGAGCTAGAAGACGTTAGAGATAGGTCAAAGATCAAGGGATTTTTCTAAAATTCAATCTTCGCTAGAACCTCCTCCACTGCAATATCTCTAGATTTGGCCACAAGTTCAAATATTAGCAAAATCAAGTCTTGATGGATATGGTCTAACCCTTTGCCTCTCCTCACAACTCTTAGATACTTCACCAATGAATGAAGAATAAATGAGGGGATGTTCATGAGCCTTTTGCTTCTAAGTTGGTTTTGAAACATCATATGAAAGTTGTGAATCACCTCTCTATTCACATCCAAGGTAAAATAATCCATTATCACCATAATAAATTGATTCTATGGGGATTTGAGAGCCTTGGTATCAAATCCATTTTGTAGCTTCGATAAATATTCCCCATTATCTAGGAAAAAACTCAATTTCCTCTTTAGGAAATGCTTTTTCTGATTGTAGCAAGTGTTGTCGACTGATAGAATAGTCACCTCATATACTAAAACCAAAAAAAATAAAACTCAAACCCACCAACTTGAACCCAAACCTTTCTCTAAGAGTGCACCAACATTTTTGAAAGGCCTCTATGATGCCCATGAAAGGACTGAAGATAGTCCAAGAAGTTTTCTTTACACAAAATTTTCCTTACTTCATCATCAACCACTAAAGTATTAAGGTTCTAAAGGACCTCCAAATCCTTCTACATATATCATTGGCTTATTTTGAACCACTAGATACCAACATAATAAGAATTAATTTTCACACTCCAACAACACCCTATGCTAAAAATTACCTCCTTAAATTGAAAGAATGAACAAAAAGGCCCATAAAAACTTGGGTAGCAAGCTTCAATGAGAGTTTGAAGATTTTGCTAAAGGATGCAGTGCCATAGACTAAGAGACACTCTATCTGGACAACAATGCTAATAGGGCCCACACCAAAACTGACAATTCAACCAAAGTATATTAGGCTTGTTGTCATTGCTCACTAACCAAGCATGAATAAGGAGACCTTTCCCACACAAATGCCATGGGTGGAGATGATAGTATTCAAGACAAGTGAGGGATGCATCATTTTAACTAAGTCTTATAGGAGAAAATATCCATAAAACTAGTTATTAACCTACCAACACCATGAGTAAAACTTATGCAAAGACTTATATCTAATTACAAGCATGCATTCAAATCAAACCATGAGGTGGCACATCATCAACCAAATGATAAAATTTAAATATAACCATGAGATATACCTTTACCATTCAAAATATTCCATCTATATAGGGATGTTCCACTAGCATGGGAGGAATAGGAATCTAGCATTAGACCATCCCTGACTACAAAGAATCAACCAATCTAGAAACCAAGACTAAGAAAAAACTTGCAAACTCAAGAACAAAATATGACTAGATTGCATATCCACATGAAAACCCCTTGACTACAATACCACCTGGTCCAATCAGATCTGAATATCCCTTCAATATGGCTTACCATTATCAAATGCCTTAAACATATGATGAAGGAACCAAAAAGAACCAAGGGGATTTCAAAATTAAACAAGCCCTTGAACCAACCAAAGTACCTGAGTGCCCCTAAGCATAATGCTCCCAATAATACAAAACACTAGATTGAATAAAGGATAAAAGTAACCAATCCAAAAGCATTACACCTCCCTTAACTACCTAGAAATACAAGTACCAAATCTTAGCCATTATCATCATCTATAAATCTCTGAAGGATCTGAGGGAAATTGGAATTCCAAACCTAAATCCCCTATTGAGAAAGGTCTAAGTTTACAATTAGGTCTGCCACTTTATTTCCTTCCCTATAAATATGTTGACTTTGAACTTCTTCTCTAGATTGAAAAATTATGGTGGCTTCATAGATCAAATTAGCTATCATCCAATTTGGGGGGCTAGGGGATTTGATTAAATTGATTATATTTAATGAATCACCCTCCACCAATACTTTTAGGAAACCTATAGAGTCAATCAATAATAAACCTTGTAGCAAGGCTCCAAACTCTACAAAATGAGAAGTTTATACTGATAATAATTTTGCATAAGCCCTAATTAATTCACCTCTTTCATTTTTTATCACCCCACCATCCCCAAAGACCAGGGTTCCCCTTCAAGGCTCCATAAAAATTAAGCTTAACCCATCCATTGGGGGGTAAGGACCATATCACTTAGCTTCTCTAGGCCAAGGTAGGGGGTCCAATAGGTCTAGGATTTAGAGAAAAACCAAGTAAATGATCCAATATTTCTTCTTCAACCATACCACCATATAAATCTAGGAGACAAGTAGCCACATTTTCCACTACTCTCTTGATAACCTTCAAGTCGATTGAATCCATGTATCTTTTGTAGTTTTTAATGCTCTTTAGTTTATTTCCTACAAAATTCCCCAAAATATATGAGGAAGCAAGAATTTATAGAATAAAATAAGATGTGAGGAACTAAAAGGATAAAATCAATTAAGTAGATTAATATTATTATTATCCTAATGTTAGTAATTAACTCTAGAATTAGAAAGTAATGGAATTAATGAGATGAGTAAGTGATTTAATTATTAATGCTAGTTCTAAGAGCATTAGTAAATTTGTAGACATGGAAAATTCTAATCTAGCCTAGGAGGCATACCCATCCTTGTTCTACTATTGTGTCAACTTTACCCCTCATGATGGTTGCACAATGTGTTGAAAATACCACTTCTCCTTTTATACATAGCTCTTCTTCTCCTCCTCATGGTGAAAATGAATTTATTTTCACCCTTACCTAATTTTATCCCTTCATTTATCTATCATATTTTGAGGGAAAGCCTCTACTATTCCTATTATATTTATATGCATAATATTGTATTTCTCTACTCTATTCTACATTTTGTAAAAATCCCATCTTCTCTATTGCATGTTGTTTTCCAATCTACAAAAGGTTAATAACTCTTTTTATTTGTATGATCAACTAAAAGGACCAAGGGGGTTTGAATATATTGCACAAAATCTTAGCCTTCACAATAGCCTAAGTAGACCCCCATGAAGAACACAAGCTTATACTGAGAGGGGGGGTGAACAGTATAAGACCACTTTTTAACTTTTTCCTTTTACTTCAGAAAGAAATGCAATGAACCAATAGCAAAATCAAAGAAGTAATAAAAACCAGTGTACAAGTCATCACACAATTGAGACACCAATATAATGTGGTTCACCCAAGGTTGGCTACTCCACAGAGAAAATATTTCACTAAATTTTCTCAATCATATCCTTTGGAAATCCTTCCCAATTACAATATTTATGGACTTCCTGTCTAAATGAGAATCCTTCCCCTAATCAAATATTTATGATCCTCCTACACAAAGTAGATGTCCTATCCCCCAAAGAAGTATTTATGAGCCTCCTACCCAAAGGAGATGTCTTATCCCCCAAAGCTCTGTAAATGATACTTCAGAAGATCACTGCCTCTTCTACCGCTAGCAGGTGGAACTCCTTTCCATAGAATACGTCTTCTCCACCTTGCTATGGCTCTAGAGAATTTTTTCCTCACTGATCACCTCCACAGCTACTCATCAAAACCTGTACTAAATACACTCAGTCTGTCCAGCACAAGCCCTCTCAAACTCTATCACAAATCTACACCAAAATCATTCCTCTGGTCCAGCACAAATTTGTTCTCAAATCTCTGTCAGATCTATCCCAAGATTAATCCAAAATCTTGAACAAATAAATCACAACTGCTGACAAGTCTTCACCAAGACTTCATCAAATATTTCCATGAGTTCTTCAAAAATAACTTGTCCAAATCAATCCAAAATTTCTCCACAATAACCTGTACAGATCATTCCACAAGTTCTCCACAAGAACCTGTCCAAATCAGTCCTAGCAAGCTCACCAAGAACTTGCCCAAATCAGCTCAAGCAAGTTTACCAAGAAACTTACCCAATTTGAACACACAAAGAGAATTGTTATAGACCCAATGTGTTTCATCCAATCATATCAAATAAATCTCATAGAAGCATAAATAGAATTGTTAGAGAATCAATATGTTCTATCCTTCAACTTTCAATATCAACTCAAATAAATCTCATAGAAGCATAAATAGAATTTTTAGAGACTCAATATGTTCTATCCTTCAACTCTCAATCTCAATTCAAATAAATCACATAGAAGCATAAAGATAATTTTTATAGACTCAATATATTTTATCCTTCAAATTTTAATCTCAACTCAAATCAATCTCATAGGAGTAGTATACTTTCACAATATCTTGAACCACAACCCAACAATTGCCAATAATGCAATATCAAGGAATCAACTCCTCCAACATAGAACCATAACTTGCTATCAAATCCTAGCCAAGTTAGTTTTCAAGAACTCAAAGCAATCTCTCTCTAAGCATCAAAAAGGGGTTCAATATATTTCCAACTTCTCTCAAATGGGAATGCTTAGCTTAACCACACAACCAATTTTATCAAGCAAAGTACAACTTGTTAAAATCAAATCTCAAAGGAGCAAGCCCAACTCATGTATCAAGTAAAGCATAACTTGATCAACTCAATCTCAATGGAAGCAATCTCAAAACCAAACTCTCAACATCCAAACAACTCAATTAGATTTTCAAAAACTTATAGCAATGGCATAATATTCTCACTCCAAAACCCTAAAGCAAACTTCAAATGCTTCCACTCTCATAAACCAGAATTATGCAATAACTCATAAACTCATCATGATCTCATATTACATAATAAATAATTCCAATTTCAGAAAATAAGATCCACTCCAAATAAGGAAACTTAATTTAATCCTTTTCACTCCAAACTTATTTTTAGAAAACCATCAATCAATAATAACCATGGAAGAATGTGCCCATACCTTTGCTATGATGAATAAGGAGAACTCAAAATCTGTCACAACACTAACTCTCAATTTGCCACAAATTAGAGTTAGAAAAAATGGAATAATACACAATGATAATATTCCTAATAACACCTTATCACTCCAACTCATCAATAGTCAAAACTCATAAATATACATATCAACAATATTCCTTTACACCTTATAACTCCTACTTAATATATCACAAAATAACTTCAACCTAAAAAATAATTACAAGAGAATATCCACTCAATAACTCCAAAGGCTTTCTAACCCCAATATGACAATAAGCACAATTATTCCTTAAACCCTTATAACTCCTAAAATACATTTACTTCTAAATGCATTTACCACATAAACATTAAGCATCAATAATAACAATGTCAAAGCAATATTTCTATTTAACCTTATACCTCCATCCAATCACCAAAAATAATTTGCCAAGTCAAATCAAATATTACACATCATCAACAAAAGATCTACCTTGGCCAAAAATCAATTCTCAAACATTAGGATAAGTGTGGAGACACCATCATAAGCGCCAAAGTGCTTCCTCCTCCAAACTCATGGACCAAAGCAACCGTCGTACCACGTGCACAATAACTGTGACCAAAAAATAAAACACGCTCAACATGAATCGCTATCGACACCTCTGCCTAGCAAGCACCTTCGCTCCATTACCTCTACAATTGGAGCACAAGTGCCTGATGAAACTCTCAAGTTCCACTCATTGTTTTACCTTCCCTTTGCTCATAGAAATTAAAGACAAATATATTTGGCTTCCGCATAGGCGTACAAAATCAAAACTTAAACACAGAGCAATACGAAACTCAAAAATCATAGAGTAATCCAAAATCGAAGGTCACAGAGCAATACAAAATCAAAGGTCACAAAGCAATATGAAATTGAAGGTCATAGAGAAATACAAATTCGAAGGTAATCATACAAATCGAAGGTGTATTGAACCTTAGGAATTAATGCCCTTTAATAGTCTTTTGCATCCCATGCAAGTTGATGTCGACACTCCTTCCAAAAAAACGATTTTGATGAGGTAAGTCTTCTACATTAGCGTCGCTAAGGGTTTAGAAACCCTTTCAATAATAATTATTAAATTAATAATTATTATTTTAATAATAATAAACTTAACTTAAAACCTTTTCAAAGTTTTGAGTTAATTTCTTTATTAATAATCAAAATGGACATTTAAGGTTTTTTCAAGGAGCAAAAACCTTTTCGTTAAGCCAAGATGGTTTTAATAAAAACCCTTAATGAGTCTAGATGGTTTTAAGAAAAACATTTAACCTTGTCACCATGGTTTTAATTAAAAACCCTTAAACAAACATCATGGAACTTTCAAGATATTTTTGGCACCAAACTCTTTTTGACATCAACACAAATTCCTTTTGACATCAACACAAACTCCTTTTCACATCAATGACAACTCACAAACATGAAGCTAGGTAACATTCCCAAAATTACCAACAATATCCCCCTTTGTCATTGATGGTAAACCACTACCAACTATAAAAACTAAAACCAACTAAAAACCATCCTCTGAAGCTTTGCTCGCCCTGACTCAAGGCTCTTCCCCTTACTCAAATATATCCCCATTTCTAATAAATGGAAAAGGGTCACCTTTGGGGCTCAGGGCTAAGAATGAGCCTCTTAGCTTAGCCCCTACCCCACCTCCTGTTGAGGTGATTAATTCTAGGGTGGGAGTAAAACTCCCATTAGGCACTGATCATCATCAGTGTCCATAGTTGCCTTTCCATGATTATCCTTGTCCATGTTCCTATTAAAAACCCTGTTCCTATTCATGTTCTCATCCCTATTTTTTTCCAAGCCATTATTATTTTTCCTATCATTATGCCCATTCCTACCATTATTCATATTCTTGTTCATAGCCCTAAACCTATACCTTGGAACTTCTTCTCTACACCATCTAGTTGTATGTCCTTAATTATTGCACTTATAACATTTGACAATGTTATTCCTTTGAGATGTACCTATTTTCTGAATCCTCTCTGTTGGACCAAACTTGTTCCTATTGTTAACCCTGAAATTAATTGCCTTGTGCCAAAACTAATTACAAGAGTAGCAATACCCTTGAAATAAATTACCATTTCTAAAATTTCCATTAACTTGTTTTGCCTGAGCCCTACACTATGAAGCCATGTGTCCAAACCTATGACATGCAAACCATCTTCCATTGAAATTTTCTTGCCTTGACCTCATAGGTCCTTTAGTCTTTCTCCCCTTATGCTGATTCTTATTTTTTGATTCTGTGCTATCTGAATCACCATCTAAAAACTTACTCTCTGAAGTACTCTCTTCATCTGAACCATCTTCTTCTTGGGAGCTCATACTAGATTCCTCAACCTGTTCCTTTTGTTTCTTTCCAAAACCAAGAACTGTTTTATATATTATCCTTATTTGATCCTTGATGATTAATTTTACCTTCTTGGAACTTTATTCAAACCTATAAAGCTTCTCCTTGTACTCTTTAGTTTTCTTTTTCAAGGAAGCTACTTCATGTTTTAACTCTTTACACTCAAGAGACCTAGTTTCCAACTCTTCTTTGAGTTCATGTGTCTTTGCTATAGAGATATCAAGATTCCCTATAAGATCATCTCTTTCATAACAACATTCATAAAACCTATCAATGAGTCTAGAATATTTCTTTCTTTTTTTCTTTAAAACATCAAGAGCATTAACAAGTTCAGCTTCAAGATATACTTCTCCCTTTTTTGAAACATCCTTTATTTGTTTAACTTTTGAAACATCAATATACTTTTTTGATTTCTTACCACTAGAAGTGCTATCTTCATCTAAAGCCATAATAATATCTTCCTCATAATTTTTTGAAGCATCCTCATACATAGTATTACCATAATTCAAACCATCATTTGTACAATCATCCTCAAGGTGACCAAAATTTCCACATCTAAAGCACTTAAGCACAACAAATATATTCCTCTTTTCTTTTCCTTCCTTTTCTATTAGAAACAACATCTCGTTTATATCATCACTTGAAAAACTTCCATCATCACTACTAGAACACTTACTTGCTTTGTCTGTGTCGAAACTTTTCTTGTGTTTTTGGAAGTACCTCTTCCCTTGACTGTTTTGCTCATTTCTATTCTTCCTTTGTGTAGCACCCTAAAATTGGCGCAGTAAAATTGGAATAATTACATTCACCTTAGTAAATAAATTTAAATTCAAATTTAACCTCCCAAAACGCCCGTTAACCATCGAGAAATCCGTTTCCTCTTTTTCCATGCCATTTTTAGCAGTTTTTTTGACCGTTTGACTATATCATCTCCGATCAGACAATATCGCCCCAAATTTGACGATTTCGTCTGGACTAGAACGTCCAGACGATTTTGTCACAAAAATAAATTTGCATAGTTGGAATCCGTTCCAACGGGTCTCCAATCCGGGCAGAAGCGTGTCTGCGTCGTTGGGACCCTTCCCCGTTGGAGATCTCCCAAATTGGGATGATCTCCAACCTCCCAACAACTATCCTATGCCTATTTAACTCTAAAACTTTTCCTTCCCCAACCCCTGGCTAAATTTTTATGTAAATAAACTCCCTATGCGCTAAAACACTTCAAATTTGCTCTTGCACTAGTCCTATATTAATTTTATTGCAGGTACACCACTGGTTTTCAACCGGAGCCAGCACCTATCGCAGCCGACGAACCTGTCAAGATCGGAGGCGATCTAGTCAAATTCGGGATGATCTCATACTGATGCGAGATGGTTTTGATTGCAGCACACATCGAGGCAATCAGTGCCTGGAGTTTTCTCTTCTTTCTCTTTTATCTATCATTTTATGCTATAAATTAGATTGTCTATTCAGTTTCAATACTATATTGCATCTGGAGTTCACCCATTTTGTCTAGTTTGCATATTAAGATCATATTATGCTATCTAAACACAGTTATTTGCATTTAATTTTGTTCTTGTATATTGTTCAATACTCATATTACTTTTTCATATAGTTTGCCCCTGTTTACAAAATAGAATTTGTTGTATTTCACATTTGTTTGTTGTTTTGCAGGTCTCTGATGAATTCGTCTGATGAATTCGTCAGATTGCAGACAATCCTGTCAGTTTAGACGATTTTATCAAATTAAAGGTGATTCTGTTGAATTGCAGACGATCTGGACTGCTACAAGTAATCAAAAACTTCATCAGACTTCCAGATCAGGTAATCTTCATTGGCCTCCTGCAAATTCTCTGTTTTTGCTTTCTTTTCTGTTTGTTGTATTCATTTAAATTGCATTTTCATGTAGTTTAAGTTAGAATCATTCGGCCAAACCTAGGATGAATGTTTAAAAATAAAATGAACTCATCTAAAACTCATTCCAAAACCTAGGCGTGGAAACTGCCACCAAATGTTTCCTGGTGAACCCACCATCCATCGACAAATCACCAAAATGCACCTCCCTTGAGAGGCGGGACCTTCGCAAAGTCCTCTCGTCCGAGGTACCGCATCATCCTTTTCCCATCCTCCTTCCGGGCGCGGATCCAATAGCCTGAAGATAGGGATGCGAAAAATTTGGAGCGATACATTTTGGTGAACCCGACGTGAATGCATCATAACCTTTTGAAAACAAAAGCAAAAACAAACAAAAACAAAAAAAAATTAGAACAACTAAAACTTAGATGCATTTTAAAACATTTAAGGTTCAAAATCATGTTTAGATGGTAGCTCCTAAAAAGAGGTTAGTAGTTACTATAAACGTAGTAAACCAATTAGCAGCCATAGAAGTTAATTCTGTCCTTAGTATCCCTGAAACAAGTAGAAATCAATCCTTGTGGGACGAGCTTATCAGGAGACTTAGTATCATTTCATCTAGGTCCACACAACTTAAACAGATTAAGAGGCTAGTCTTGGATAGAATCCTAGATCCTCATCAATTAGTGTTCTATCATGAACTTCAGAGAGCTTGCCATAGATGGCTAGCCTATAGGAGAGCTTTAGTATCTTCAGAGTTGTTTAGCTTTGAGGAATACCTCAAAAATGCAGACATTGTACACCACTTCTGAGGCCTTGTAGAAGACCAAGAAGTTGTTCTCACAGATAGGGAAATATGGAATAGAGTTCCTCGTGTTGTGTTATATCGAGAGTATTGCCACAAGATTTCTTTTTATCAACCAGCATCTGAGATAGACAACATTACCATAGCCCTTTTCATCAAATTCTTAAAAGAAAACTTTCAGTTTGAAGAAGAACATTTCATGACCCCTGAACAACTTGAACCTGTTAATGATATTCATAAGTTATTCATAGAAGATTAGTTCATCTACTTTCAGCCTTATTATTATTGTGTGCATTTATTGTTTCATTTGTTGTCTTTATTATATTGTTTCAAAGAAAAAAAAAAAAAACATAGTAAAAAACTTAAACATTTCATTTACAATATTGCATTAGGTATATATAAATATATACCTTTTAATTTGTTGCATATATATATATATATATATATAAATATATATATATATTTGCTGAAATCAAAACTTAGCACCATGACTAAACTTAGGAATGGTAAAGAAATTTTAGGAGAAGGAGAAGATTGGCTACAAAATACAACTAAAAACCCAAATGTCCTTCTTGGAGATACAAATCCGGAAGGTGAAACTCTAGGACAATCAGATGAAGACTTAGGTGAAGATAAGGAACAAGAAGGAAGTGTTAAAGAATCTTCGTCCCCTAGAATAGCTCCAAATGGAGGCATCACTTTTGACAACGCAGAACATTTTCAAAAATTTCTTAATCAACATATCGATGTCCTTAATGTGGCAGTCCGTATTGATAAAGGGGAAATTAGTGATGCTCAAGCAGCCTTAGAACGGGTGCTTGATATGCAAACTAATCCCTTGTCTTTCATTGATCAAGAAAGTGATAAGGGTGGACCATCTAATGCGAATATGGTCACTATAGCCCAAGCCATGACCAAAAAATAGGTCACCCAACCTCCTAAGCAACTTTTTGCTCAACCTAAAATCACTCCCGCACAAAAGAAAATTCCCTTCACTACTTCCTTCCTCCAAAATATTGAGCAAAATGCTTTAAACAGACAAAATTCTAAAACAAATCCAAATACAAACTTTCAACAATCTACAATACAACACAATCCAACTTCAAAATTCCTCCATAATATTCTTCCTACCAATGTTTTACACAATAGTAACATGGCATCTAATCTGCATGTTCCTCCATCCTACGCCCATAACACTTATGGCAATGCCCCACCGAATCAATAGGGGGCAAACTAGTAGTTTGGAAGCTATGGTGAAACAATTTGCTTCACATATGGACCAGATAGATCCCTACCGTCCCTCGTATAATTATCGAGAGATTTGTAGCCAACCATTGGATCCCATAGTGGTAGCTCAACCATACCCTAAACATTTTCCCATGCCCGTCCTGCCTATCTATAAAGGAACCGAAGATCCCATAGAACATCTTCGCATGTTTAGGATAGCATGTCACGACATATCGCATGATGACTTGCTATTACTAAAAATGTTCCCCAAAATTTTAGGTGGAATGGCGTTAGAGTGGTATTATCAATTGCCCACTCATTCCTTAAGAAACTTTGAAGAAACAAGTGAGTCATTTGTTCATCAATTTAGTGCCTACATCGAGAGGCATGTAACTATTAAAGACCTATACAATTTAAAACAAGATAAAGACGAATGTTTTGCTGATTTCTTAGCAAGATGGAGACAATTGACAGAAAAACTGCACTTTGTGCTACCCTATAGGGAAATGTTAGACATTTTCATTAACAATTTACAAGAACAACTTTCTTATGAGCTATCAATAGCTACTTTGACTACCTTCGATCAAGCTATAGACTTACCTCGAAGAGTAGAAGATGCCATCATTAGGAGAGGCAAAATTAGAAAGAAGGATGATGAGAAAACATCTAGAAATCAATATAAAAATAAACAGGTTGTCGATGATGGAGTCACTGACAGCAGAAATGTTGCTAATGTCAATGCAACAAAAACAACAAAAAAATTCATCTTGAAACCTCCTGATAAGCCTCCTCGAGAGTTCACTAGATTAAACCAACCTTTATCAACTATTTTATCTCAACTTCTTGAAAGAGGTTTAATCCAACTACCAGCTATCCGGGAACTTGACCCAAGCATACCCGGATATAGAGTTGATTTGCACTGTGATTTTCATAGAGGTCCTGGACATTCTACCAATGCTTGTAAGAGATTAAAACATAAAATACAAGATTTGATTGACAATAATGAAATGGAAGTGCAAGCCTTCCAACCTAAACAAAACCCTCCTAATAATACTCAAAAGACTATTCCCCAAAATCAAAATCAGAATGCCAATCAAACTTTAGACATATTTCAACACCCTTTACCAAGACATGGTAAAGAGGTAGCTAATCAAATTGAACATCACAATGTTCCCCCTCCTACTCGATATGTAGGAACCATTAGCGGGCAATTACCTGTTCATGACTCTCACACATTCGACACAACCTTATCCCTGGTTACAACCAGGCCCTTACATAATTTTCAAACTTCTGATTCTAGCGATATAGAGTCAGATAGTGAAAGTGAAGTAGACACTATTCAATCAAATAGTTCTGAAAACGAATCAGATCCTATTCAACCTATCACATATGCTAATGTTACAGAAAAACCATTTCCCAGAAGAGTCACTACTCGAATTTCTTCTAATGAAGTCCTTCCTTATGAACAAGCCATAAACTCTCAACCGAGACCGTTTCAACGTCGTCACTATAACATTGTAGGTACCATCGGAGTCGTCACCCAACAACAAGCTCAAAATCCCCAACAAGAACCAAACCAAAATGATGGATCAGCTCCATTCATTCTGAAAAATCCCAATAAAGGGAATAATGCTCCTATTGTTCAACCTAAACCCCCTTACAGCATTAATGAACAGTTGTCTAATACCACCGCCAGAATCTCCCTTTTAGATTTATTAAGATCCTCTCCCACCCATAGGGATGAATTGATGTTTACTTTGAGCCAGATGATGGTACCTCAAAACATCCAACCTGAAGCTATGGCCAATACTATCATCACGCGAGAGATTGATTGTATTGACTTTCGAGATAAAGATATCCCACAACATAGTTTACACAAGGATAATCCCTTGTATATTACAGCTTTAATTGGGGATGTAGCTGTCAAACGAGTCCTGATTGATAATGGCTCATCTCTAAACATCTGCACCTTTGACTTCTACCAACGATTTGGTTTTAGAAGTGATGAAATGAAGAAGACTGATATGATTATCAAATCCTTTAATGACAAAACACAAGAAACATATGGAGTCATTACCCTCCCATTGCAAGTTGGTCCTAGAACCCTTGAGACAATTGTGTTTATTGTACATTGCCCAGCATCGTACAATATACTTTTGTGTCGCCCTTGGATTAACGCCATGCGAGCAGTCCCATCAACTTTACACCAATGTGTTAAGTTTGAGTTTAAAAATTAGTTGGTCACTATTCATGGTGACCCTAGACCTTTTGATATGTGTGCATTGGCAGAACCAGTTGGAGTGCAATTTTGCCCTGCTCTGTCATCCACATATCCTAGTTCTTCTTCATCTAAAACTATGAAATATAAACCCATCACTTCATCTATTCCTCCTCCATTAACTTCATCTTCCCATATAGATCAACCACCTTCTAAACAAATTACTGTAGAACTTCAAAAAGCTCTTAAAACTACAACCAATTCTTCAAGTTCTAATCCCATAAATTCAAAACCTTCAGACACATCTATCATACCTTCCACATCTCAAGACATAGGTAATAAGCCTTCTACATCTTATGCCCTTTCTGATGATCTTTTACCAGATTTATCTACAACCTTAATATCAGAAAAAATGAATGCTTTCATGCAAGATTCAAACCTTTTAAATCAATTGTCGCCATCTCCTCGTACTTTGGGCCTCCCACAACCTATGGGAAGTACTTACCAAGTCGGGAGTTGTGCCTTCATTTACAAAGGATATGACTGGGGAAGAATCCCTCAGAATATCAAAACCCATCATGATGGATATGCTCGGTGCTATTTTACCAACGACTATATTAAAGCTAAACCCATGATGCTTAAAATGGGATACAAAGGGAAAGGCTTAGGACCTTTCCAAAATGGCATGAAAGAACCTTTCGAGGTAGAACCATGGCCTGCCCGATGTGGTGTGGGCCTATTACCTAGTAAGGGTCAACCTTTTCCTTTTGAGGATGATGATCATCTCATATGCTATCAAGACTATTTGGATAGACATGTTGATTTGCCTCTTAAAAATCCGTCATTTTCATGCAACATGCTATCCATAGCATAACCTGAAATGATTGCTGACCCCGATGAAGAGTTGGAAGGAGATATCTTCCATGATGTCTCTGTTGAAGAGATGTTGTACAACGGGTTTTATTTTGATGGTTCTATACCAACCATAGCTCAACTTGAGGCCGCTGACCCTTAGAACGAATTATCTAAATTAACTTTACAAGAATTACAAGAGTTGGGCGTTTCACCCGCCCCACCTAATTTTGAAAGAGATCTACACATGGAGGTAGAAAATGTCATTAAAATTAATATTGGAACTGAGGACAACCCTCACATAATCAACATTGGAGCGGAACTAAGTCAAGAAAAACAAGAACAATACATTGCATTTCTTAAAGAGTATGAAGATGTCTTCGCTTGGACATATGAAGATATGCCGGGTCTAGACCCTTCCGTAGTCATGCACCATCTAGTGGTCCAACCGGATGCTAAACTTGTTAAACAAAAACTTAGAAAAATGCATCCCAAAGTGGCTCTGCTAGTCAAAGGGGAGTTAGAAAAACTCCTGAATGTTATCTTCATACAAGCTATTGATTATGCTGAATGGATCTCCAATGTAGTTCCAGTCACCAAGAAAGAAGCCACCAAAGTTAGGGTTTGCACAGATTTCATAGATATTAACGTTGCATGCCCTAAAGACGACTTTCCTCTTCCAAATATGGATCAAATTATTGACTTCACTATTGGAAGTGGGATGATGTCCTTAATGGACGGATTCTCCAGCTATAATCAGATCAGGATAGCTCTTGAAGACCAGGCTAAAATAGCCTTCATTACCCCCTGGGGTACCTTTTGTTGGAAAGTGATGCCCTTTGGCCTAAAGAATGCTGGGGCAACTTATCAACGGGCTATGACCTACATTTTTCATGATATGATGCATGATATCCTACATGATTATGTAGATGATATTATAGCGCGCTCTCTTATTTAAGATCATCATTTAGACGATTTAAGAAAAGTTTTTAATCGATTACGAGAATATCTCATTCGATTAAATCCAGCAAAATGTATATTCGAAGTTAAATCCGGCAAGTTATTGGGAGTTTTAGTTTCTTTACGAGGGATCAAAATTGACCCTCTCAAAATTGCGGCTATCACTGATATGCCCGCACCCACTAATATATCTGAATTACGAAGTTTACAAGGTAAACTTCAAGCTATCCGTCGCTTCATTGATAAGCTGGCGGACAAAACTGGTCCCTTTCTTAAAATCCTTAAGAAGGACGCCCCCTTTAATTGGGACACAGAATGTAGAGAAGCTTTTGAACTTCTCAAGCAATATCTCCTTAACCCTCCGGTGCTTTCACCACCTAAATCTGATCGTCCATTTCTTCTATATATTTCTGCTTCAGATTCTGCCTTAGGAGCTATGTTAGATCAGCTTGATGATGAAAAATGAGAACGTGCTAATTATTACATTAGCCGCACCTTCATCAGTTATGAAACCTGCTATACAGCGTTAGAGAAGTTATGTCTAGCAGTCGTGTTTGCTATGCAAAAATTACAACATTACATTCTTAGCCAAAAAACGTATGTCATTGCCAAATATGATCCTTTAAGATATCTCATGAGTCGACCTTATTTATCGGGTCGCATAGCCAAGTGGGTTCTTTCTCTAAGCAAATTTGATCTCACCTTCATAGGACAGAAGTTTGTTAAGGGTCAAATCATAGCAGATCAATTAGTTGCTGCACCCTTAGAGTCCACTCATCCCCTCATTATCGAGTTTCCTGATGAATGCCTTCAATTAGAGGCAGACCTTGTTGAACAATGGTCCTTATACTTTGATGGAGCCCGATGCATGAGTGGGGCTGGTGCGGGTATTATTTTTATATCTCTGCAAAAACATCTCATTCCTCTGTACTTCAAACTAACCTTTGCTTGCACCAACAATACTGCTGAGTATGAAGCTCTAATCCTTGGATTACAAGCTGCTTTAGCGCTTAAAGTTAAAAACCTCTTAGTTTTTGGGGATTCCCAATTGGTTATAAACCAAATTAATGAATTTTATCAGACCAAAGATGATAAACTTCACCCATATAAGGCCTATGTTTTACAACTAATGGCCTTGTTTGATCAAGTTACCTTGGAAGCCATTCCTCAAACTAGCAACCGTGCAGCTGATGCTATGGCCACCGCTGCATCTCTCCTACCCTTGGAGTTAGATGACGAATATGCTACTATCATCATTCGTCGACTCCAGGAACCCGCTTCACATAAGTCATGCTTAGAGCCTTTGGATGTGTTTCTAATCAAGGAAACTACTCCTGAACTCTGGTATACAAACATATTTGATTTCCTCCAAAATGGGACTTTCCCTGCTAATTCTAATCGCAACCAGCGTCGGTTATTACGTCGATGAGCAAGTCGATTTGTAATCATTGGCAATACTTTATATAGGAGATCTTTTGAAGGTATCCTATTAAGATGTCTAAATTTAGAAGAGTCTAAATCAGCCTTGAGTGAAGCCCACGATGGATCTTGTGGAGGACACTTTAGTGGTAGCGTCATTGCTAAAAAGCTCCTTCGGATAGGATACTTTTGGCCTACCATGGAAATGGATGCACATGAATATGTGTGCCATTGCGACAAGTTTCAAAAACATGCTGACCTTGTCCATGCGCCTGCACAAGAGCTGTAGGCTATTTCTTCTTCTTGGCCCTTTTCTAAATGGGGCTTGGATATTATTGGTAAAATTAATCCTGTGTCTTCTGATGGACATAAGTTCATCATAACCGCCGCTGAGTATTTCACGAAGTGGGTTGAAGATATGCCTTTAGCTTCCTGCACTGGTTCACAGGTCTCTAAATTCATTTTTAATCAAATCATCTGCAGGTTCAGAATTCCTGTAAATCTCATCTCTGACAATGGAACTCCGTTCAAAAATAAAGATGTTAAAAAATTATGTCAAAAATATAAGATTCAACATCGCTGGTCTACTCCCTATTATCCTTAGGGTAATGGTCAAGCAGAAGCTTCTAACAAAACTCTAATCAAAATTCTCAAAATACTAGTCAATAAAACTGGCCGTGACTGGCATATTCAATTATATCTAGCCCTGTGGGCTTATCGAACTAGTGTTCGAACCCCCACAGGCACTTCACCATTTGTTTTGGTATATGGTACCAAGGCAGTTTTTCCATTTGAATTAGAATTTCATTCTTTGGCTCTACTACTTCAAGACACCGAAGTAGGAGATGAATATCATGCTGGCAGACTCAGTCAGCTCGAACTCCTAGACGAAAAATGCATCAATGCTTTAGAGCATCTCCGTGCATACCAAAACAAGCTTAAAAGAGCATATAATAAGAAAGTTCGTCATCGATCCTTTGAGATTGGCGATCTTGTTCTAAAAGAAAATCAAAAAAATACAAATGCAACCACAGACCTGAAAGGTAAATTTGAGCCCAACTGGCTCGGACCGTACATCATTACTGCAAAATTTGAATCAGGAGCATATAAATTATCTACCTTAGATGGTAAAGAACTTAAAGAACCCATGAATATTTTACATCTCAAACGTTATTATGCATAAATTTGGTCATTTCATCCATGTATATATTTGTTCAAAATCATTATCGTGTATTTCTTTCAATTTATTCAAAAACCTCAAAAACATTCATAAAATCTTCAAAAATCTTCAAAAATATTTATTGCATTTATTTAAAGCACTTGTTAAGATGTTGTTGCTCAAAAAAATCAACATAAAAATCCAAAAATAGCTATATGCTTGACTCTTTCGAAACCAAAACAATATACAGAATAAAGAGAGAGTCAACATTCTCAAAACTTTCTCAAAATCATTATTTTCTTACAATTATTGCAATTATATGTTTCAACTTATTTTGGATAAAACTAGCATTTATTTGGCATCCCTCACTTGCACACTCACAAAAATAAATATCTTGATTTTATCTGGCATGATTACTAATCTCTCTTATATCAAAGTTCACAAAATTCAATTAAATAAAGTTTGAGCATAGAGAATTGATCTTGTTATTTACTTAAACCAAGCACATTTTTTCACAATAAAATGATTATATTTGTAATTTCCATGTTTTGCTACATAGTAGAACTGATTTCTTGAGTGAAAAGTTTCCCTTGCTATCCTATCATGCACATGGTCTAGAATCTTTGAGAATTGGCAAAAGGACAAGCTCACCCCTACCCAGAATAAAAATCCCTTGCTCTACAGCTAATCTGAGCAAGTATCCCTAGAAAAATAAAAAGAAAAGAAAAATTCAAGAAAAAGAGAAAAGAAAAATGTTATGTTAGCAATATTCCAAGCATTATCAAGCAAAATAAATACAAAAAGAAAAATAAGCAAAGTTCAAAAGAAAGCAAGAAAAGCAATAAAATCCCTTTCCCTACCCTTTGAAAAGAAAAGAAAGGTGAATGAGCTTGAATCCCTGGAATTCTCAATTATTCGAAAACTATGAGGTAAGCCCCATAACAGGTGGTTTGTGCCCAACCTGCTTGGCCTTGGGTAACTCCTAGCATGGTGATATGTCTGTCACATTAGCGACCTTATTTTTTACAGACCTATATATGCTTATGGATTAGCTAGCTCTTGATAATCCGATCTACATAGTAGCCTAGTATGGTTATATGCATCTACATCATGGTTAATGAACACTTATTTGGTTTCTTCAAATCACTTGTATCATAGTATCTTGCTCAAAGCTGGTAAATGAACAATGCAATTGCACACACATTTGTATTTGAGAGATTTTGTCTATCATTATGATAAATCAAGATTGGCAATGAATTCACTTATGCACATGGGATTCCTTATAAATCTAATTTTTTGTCTTCAAAATACTTTGAAATATTATTTTTGCAAACTTGTTTGGAATAAACCAAGTACAATTATTTACCACAAAGACAACTATATAATAGAAAAAATCAAAAATTTCAATCAAAACATATCATATATATCTTATCGACTTTCGCAACGATGGTATAGTTTCAAAACCAAAATTGGAATTTTATGCTTAGCGCAAGTCCTCATTATCATATTTTATGTTCATCAAAAATTAATCATGCAATAAAACTATCCTTTCTTTGATCTTCGTGATGATGGTATAAGTCTATACCTACATATTCTATGCCTAGCGCAAACCATTGTAACAATTTTATTTCCTGATTTATCAAAGATCATACAAAACATATGACTTCATTTTTTTTACAAATTATGCTTTTCAAAAGCAAACACATTTTTATTATTTCATATCATTATGTCAACCTTTGCATTTTGCAATGATGGTATAATTCTTAAGGAATTATTCACAAATTTTATCACACTTAAGAATTTATGCCTAGCAAAAATCATTTCACAATATTTCATGCATAATATTTTCATGGAAATCTGAAAACAAACCATCATCATCATCATCATTTGCATCATCACAACAAAGTCTTAAGACAGTCTCTTAAGCACTCTTTTCTTTTAACAATATTTCTATCCTGGGACTAGCTTGATGACCGAGTGAGCAGCGACTCCATGAAATGGTCTATAATAGCGACAATGTCCTTTGAAATTATTGTTAGAAATCTCTTTTTATTTTTATCACATTTCATTACAACCAATCAATTTGTTACATCAGATTATTTCATTTAAAATATTTATAGCATGACATCAAAGTTATAATATTTTCCAAAATGACATAATTACATGAATCATCAATAAAATCATTACATCAATCAACTCAATCAATCAATCAAACATAAAAAGCATCATAAGCATCACATAAGACAAGTCATATGATCAAAAAAATATCTCATCTATATATATCAACAGAATATATACATCATCAAAGCTGGATTGGTATGCCACAATCTGTACCTCGGCATACTCAATCCTCTATCAATACAAGTATAATACAATATCAGTGGCAGTATCCCGCCCTCTAGCCTCGAGAGCCTCTAGAGCTCTCGGCCTCATCTCCTCCCTCGCCCTACGGAGGACGAGGTGGTCCCATCGTAGTATGTGTGGTACTGCGAGTCCTCATCGTCGACCAAGATGAGCTCCTCATCGACCCTGTCCTGATAGGATCTGATAAGGCAGGTGGCACCTGTATCCTCTGGCCCTCTGGCACCGCCTGGTAGTATAGAGCCTGATAGAATGCGGTCTGAGAAACCGACCGCATCAGCTCCTGAGTGCTCACCCCTCCGCCTCGTGCCCTGAGACGAGCATTCTCATCTCGTAGCTGTGACACCTTAGCCTGGTGCTGTGTAGCTGCATCCTATAACGTCTACACCTGAGATCGCAGATGATCTCTCTCTGCCCGGAGAGTAGCCATCTCGCTACTCTCACCAATGTCCACACCCTTGCCCTTATCAGGCAATGGTGGCCTCTGTGGAGATGGGGGTCTCACCTCCCTCCTCTCCCTCTCCCTCTCCCTCTGTCGTGGCCTCTCCTGTGTCTGTGGCCTCCTCTGCTCTCCTCTTCCGTGACCTTGGGCTACCTCTACCACCTCCTGGCACCGCCTCCCTATCCGACGCACAACTACGTGGATCGGTCCCTGAGCCCTCGTCATTCGAGGAGTGCGGATGCCTGTGTACCAGGCATCATAGCCATCGGCTACCCCTATGTCGTCCCCATCCACTGGCTGAATGGGGGCATCGTCCATGTCTTAACTCCAGAATTGCTGCATATCTGGAGCCCCGCTAACTGTGGTGTTATCCTGGACAGTCTGGTAAAACTCATAATCCCTGAGAGATGGGATCCCCTGCTATAGACCGAACTGTCGCAAAACTTGATTGTAGCGATGGAGCTCCACCTCTCCCCTCTCCATATGTAGCCAACAAACTCGCCTGATGCGAGCCAACTCCTGTGCATCCTCTGCTCACCCTGGATGCTGCCTCCATGGCCTCCAGGTGATCTGGTCTGGGACCAAGTCATCCAGTAGTCTTCGGGACACCGATAGGTCGATCCGTCGTTGTGCCCCTCTCCGGAGCCACCAGTAGAAGACTCGGGGCCTCTCCCCATCAAACCCTATCAGTGGAAGCCCTACCGGCCTTCGCACCGTAATGTGCTCCCAACACCAAACTTGTAGGAGCGATGTCATGACCAAACATTGCTCGCCCTTGTACACGACCCCGTAAAGGATCCTGTACAGCCGACATAGAACAAAGCTGCCCCAAGAAAATCTATAGCCATGGTCGCGCATGTTGTAGATCACATCTACCAGCATCCATGGTACCCTGCATCCGCTCTGGTGGCACAGCAGAAGTCCACCAACCACCCCAGCCAAAAATCATGTCAGTGTAGATGCCCCATGCATCTGGCGCAGTGCCTCGATGTTCACTTCGCCCTTCTCCAAGGCGAAGCTCGGGTCACCGCAGAGTCGTCCCATCGTGTGGCCCTAATTGGCCATATGTGTGATCATCCTCCCTTGTATGGGGATTCTAAGAATCCTCCATACATCCTCTAGTGTGGGAGTCATCTCCCCTGTCGGTAACCAGAAGCATGAAGATCCCGGGTACCACCTCTCTGCTAGGGCTGTCAGTAGCCCCATGTCAGTAGAAACCTGCGGCATCTCTGCCACATGCTGCAAGTCGGCCTGTGCCAGCAGATCCTGCTCTGCCTGGGTGAGAGCGGCCAAGTCATCTCTCAGCCCGTCGTATTTCCACTCTCTGCTCTTTAGTAATCCTCTCTGCAAGCATAAACAATCAAAACAACAAACAATCATTAATAACAATTTCAGCAATCAATAATGCACCTTAAAATCAAATTTTTGCAATTGATGATATCGCCCACTATTGGCCGATATCGTCCGAAATTTGAGCAAAATTGTCTCCAATTTCTCGTGTCGAAATCGTCTCTAATTTGACGAAATCGTCCCTTTTTCACCGATGACGAACTTGAGACGATTTCGTCAAACTAGGGACGATTTTGTCCGGACGACGTCGAAGGCCAAAAACGGCCGCAATGCTCAAAATTCATCCTAAAATTCATTTACAAAGCATGTAAATTCAAATTAAATCAATATAAACTAAGTTTAAACCCCTACCCGTAGACCGCGGTGAACCTCTGCAGATCTGTGTCTTTGTCTCTACCATTTTTGCTCCAGAGCTCTAAAAACAGTAAAATGAACAGTAAACAATGAATTAGGGTTTTACCCTATTTTTCTTAATTTTATTCAAAATAATTCACAAATAATTTTTCTTTTCCGCGTTTTTACCTCAAACGTTCGATTTGGGTAAAAACACGGAGGGGGCACCATAGTAAGTTGTCGTACGATTCGACCAAGAATCGTCGCCTAAAAATGGGAATAATTTTTTGCTTTCTCGTAGATCGAGAAGAAATCATCTTTAACGCATTTTCTTTGGAAAATTCGCTAAAGAGGGGGAAAAATGTAGCACCCTAAAATTGGCGCAGTAAAATTGGAATAATTACATTCACCTTAGTAAATAAATTTAAATTCAAATTTAACCTCCCAAACCGCCCGTTAACCGCCGAGAAACCCGTTTCCTCTTTTTTTGTGCCATTTTTAGCAGTTTTTTTGACCGTTTGACGATATCGTCTCCGATCAGACGATATCGCCCTAGATTTGATGATTTCATCTGGACTAGAACGTCCAGACGATTTTGTCGCAAAACTGAATTTGCATAGTTGGAATCCGTTCCAACGGGTCTCCAATCCGAGCAGAAGCGTGTCTGCGCCGTTGGGACCCTTCCCCGTTGGAGATCTCCCAAATTGGGATGATCTCCAACCTCCCAACAACTATCCTATGCCTATTTAACTCTAAAACTTTTCCTTCCCCAACCCCTGGCTGAATTTTTATGTAAATCAACTCCCTATGCGCTAAAAAACTTCAAATTTGCTCTTGCACTAGTCCTATATTAATTTTATTGTAGGTACACCACTGGTTTTCAGTCGGAGCCAGCACCTATCGCAGTCGACGAACCTGTCAAGATCGGAGGTGATCTAGTCAAATTCGGGACGATCTCATACTGATGCGAGACAATTTCGACTGCAGCATACATCGAGGCAATCAGTGCCTAGAGTTTGCTCTTCTTTCTCTTTTATCTGTCATTTTATGCTATAAATTAGATTGTCTATTCAGTTTTTATACTATATTGTATCTGGAGTTCACCCATTTTGTCTAGTTTGCATATTAAGATCATATTATGCTATCTAAACACAGTGATTTGCATTTAATTTTGTTCTTGTATATTGTTCAATTCTCATATTACTTTTTCATATAGTTTGCCCCTGTTTACAAAATAGAATTTGTTGTATTTCACATATGTTTGTTGTTTTGCAGGTCTCTGATGAATTCGTCTGACGAATTCATCAGATTGCAGACGATCCTGTCAGTTTAGACGATTTTATCAAATTGAAGGCGATTATGTTGAATTGCAGACAATCTGGACTGCTACAAGTAATCAGAAACTTTTTTAGACTTCCGGATCAGGTAATCTTCATTGGCCTCCTACAAATTCTCTGTTTTTGCTTTCTTTTCTATTTGTTGTATTCATTTAAATTGCATTTTCATGTAGTTTAAGTTAGAATCATTCGGCCAAACCTAGGATGAATGTTTAAAAATAAAACGAACTCATCTAAAACTCATTCCAAAACCTAGGCGTGGAAACTGCCGCCAAATGTTTCCTGTTGAACCCACCATCCGTCGACAAATCACCAAAATGCACCTCCCTTGAGAGGCGGGACCTTCGCAAAGTCCTCTCGTCCGAGGTACCGCATCATCCTTTTCCCATCCTCCTTCCGGGCGCGGATCCAATAGCCTGAAGGTAGGGATGCAAAAAATTTGGAGTGATACACTTTGATACCTGTGCTTCTCATATTCCCTATTATTATAATCTTATTTTTCTTCATCACAATCATCCTTGGATTCTAGACAGTCAGTAGCATAGTGACCAAACTTTCCACAATTGAAACATTTAATAGATTTCATACCTTTGTGCTTTCTTGAGAACTTGCATTTCCTGTTGTAGTTTGCTTCTTCATCACTAGAAGACTCATCACTGTCTTCTTGATGTTTACCCTTGGAATTCTTGGTAGCTTTGAAAGTTGCCTCCTTCTTAGGATCAAGTACCACTTTAGTTCTTAACTCAAAAGCTACAATTATACTATGAAGCTCATCCTTTTCAATTTATCCAAATATTTGGCTTCCTCAATAGCTGAAATATTTTCACTAAATATATTTGGAAGAGACCTCAAAATTTTATCACAAACATCATTTTCAGCAAGCTCAAGGCCTAGTTCCTTCATAGAATTAACAATCTCATCCATACGAAGCATACAGTCACTAATATTTTCTTAATCATTCATCTTGAGTTGTTCAAGCATACCTTTGTAATATCTCAATTTTGCTTTTTTGAAATTTACATCACCTATATAAACCACTTGCAATTGATCCCACATTTCCTTTGTTGTATTACAATGAATCACCTTTGTAAGATATGCCTTTTGTAGAACTTTCAAAAATGCATTCATTGCCATTGAATTGCTATGATGTGGAAGTTTCTCATCTTTAGTAGTAGGAGGGAGCTTTGTAATAGTGTACCCAAACTCAACTGCTTCACAAAATTCATTTCCAAGAGCCATTATATGAACCTTCATGTTATGCTTCATAGACCAAAATCTGTCCCATCAAGAATAGGTGCTGAATTACCACTTGTAAAATCCATTGTGTTCTTTTCAAGATTTTCCTTCAAGTTGTGAAACTCTTCCGAAGGAACCTACTCTAATACCAATTGAAGAACACAAGCTTATATTGAGAGGGAGGGTTGAACAGTATAAGACCACTTTTTAACTTTTTTCTTTTACTTCAGAAAGTAATGCAATGAACCAATAGCAAAATAAAAGTAGTAATCAAACCAGTGTACAAGTCATCACACAATTGAGACACCAATATAACGTGGTTCACCCAAGGTGGGCTACTCCACAGAGAAAATCTTTCACTAAATTTTCTCAATCAAATCCTTCCCAATTACAATGTTTATGGACTTCCTATCCAAAGGATAATCCTTCCCATAATCAAATATTTATGAGCCTCCTAGCCAAAGGAGATGTCTTATCCTCCAAAGAAGTATTTATGGGCCTCCTACCCAAAGGTTATGTCCTATACCCCAAAGCTCTAGAAATGATACTTCAAAAGATCACTACTTCTATCGCTAGCAGGTGGAACTACTTTCCATAGAAGACGTCCTGTCCTCCTTTCTTTGGATCTAGAGACTTATGTCCTCACTGATCACCTCCATAACTACTCATCAAAACATGTACTAAACACAGTCAGTCGGTCTAGCACAAGTCCTCTCAAACTCTATCACAAATCTGCACCAAAATCAGTCCTCTGGTCTAGCACAAATCTATTATCAAATCTCTGTCAGATTTATCTCAAGCTTAAGACAAAATCATGAACAAATCAATCACACCTACTCACAAGTCTTCATCAAGAATTCATCAAATGTATCCACAGGTTCTTCAAAAAGAACCTATCCAAATCAGTCCACAAATTCTCCAAAATAACCTATCCAAATCAGTCAAAAATTTCTCCACAAGAACCTGTCCAAATCATTCCTAGCAAGCTCACCAAGAACTTGCCCAAATCAGCTCAAGCAAGTTTACCAAGAAACTTGCCCAATGTGAACACACAAAGAAAATTGTTAGAGACCCAATGTGTTTCATCCAATCATATCAAATCAATATCATAGAAGCATAAAGAGAATTTTTAGAGACTCAATATGTTCTATCCTTCAACTTTCAATCTCAAATCAAATCAATCTCATAGAAGCATAAAGAGAATTGTTAGAGACTCAATATGTTCTATCCTTCAACTCTTAATCTCAATTCAAATCAATCTCATAGAAGCATAAAGAGAATTTTTAGAGACTCAATATGTTCTATCCTTCAACTTTGAATCTCAACTCAAATCAATATGATATGAGTAGTATACTTTCACAAGATCTTGAACCACAACCCAATAATTGCCAAAAATGCAATATCAAGGAATCAACTCCTCCAACATAGAACCATAACTTGCTATCAAACCCTAGCCAAGTTATTTTTCAAGAAATCAAAGCAATATCTCTCTAAGCATCAAAAAGGGTTTCAATATATTTCCAAATTCTCTCAAATGGGAATGCTCAACTTAACCACACAACCAATTTTATCAAGAAAAGTATAACTTGATAAAATCAAATCTCAAAGGAGCAATCCAAACTCATGTATCAATTAAAACATAACTTGATCAACTCAATCTCAATGGAAGAAATCTCAAAACCAAACTCTCAACAACCAAACAACTAAATTAGAGTTTCAACAACTTATAGCAATGGCATAAGCTTCTCACTCAAAAACCCTAAAGCAAACTTCAAATGCTTCCACTCTTATAAACCAGAATTATGCAATAACTCATAAACTCATCATGATCTCATAATACATAATCAATACTTCCACTGTCAAAAAATAAGATCCACTCCAAATAAGGAAACTTAATTTAATCCTTTTCACTCCAAACTTATTTTTAGAAAACCATCAATCAATAATAACCATGGAAAAATGTGCCCATACCTTTGCTTTGATGAAGAAGGAGAACTCAAAATCTGTCACAACACTAACTCTCAATTTACCACAGATTAGAGTTAGCAACAATGGAATAATGCACAATGAGAAGAGTCCTAATAAAACATTATCACTCCAAATCATCAATAATCAAAACTCACAAATATACATATCAACAATATTCCTTTACACCTTATAACTCCTACTTAATATATCACAAAATAAATTCAACCTCAAAAATAATTACAAGAGAATATCCACTCAATAACTCCAAAGGCTTTCTAACCCCAATATGACATTAAGCACAATTATTCCTTAAACCCTTATAACTCCTAAAATACATTTACTTCTAAATGCATTTACCACATAAAAATTAAGCATCAATAATAACAATGTCAAAGTAATATTTATATTTAACCTTATACCTCCATCCAATTACCAACAATAATTTTCCAATAGAAATCAAATATTCCACATTATCAACAAAATATCTACCTTGGCCAAAAATTAATTCTCCAACCTTAGGAGAAGTGTAGAGACACCAACATAAGCGCCAAAGCACTTCCTCATCCAAACTCATGGCCCAAATCAATCGTCGTACCACATGCACAATAATCATGACCAAAAAATGAAACATGCCCGATGCAAATCGATCTCGACACCTTTGCCTAGCGAGCGCCTTCACTTCACTGCCTCTATCATTGGAGCACAAGTGCCCAAAAAAACTCTCAAGTGCCACTTATCATTTTATCCTCCATTTTCTCATAGAAATTAAAGATAAATAGATTTGTCTTCCTCTTAGGAGTATGAAAATGGAACTTAAACAAAGGGCAATACGAAACTCAAAAATCATAGAGCAATCCAAAATCGAAGGTCATAGAGCAATACAAAATCGAAGGTCATAGAGAAATATGAAATTGAAGGTCACAGAGCAATATGAATTCGAAGGTAATCACACAAATCATAGGTGTATTGAACCTTAGGAATTAATTCCCTTTAATAGTCTTTTGCATCCCATGCAAGTTGACGTCGATGCTCCTTCCAAACAAACGATGTCGGTGAGGTAAGTATTCTACATTGGCATCGCTAAGGGTTTAGAAACCCTTTCAATAATAATTATTAAATTAATAATTATTATTTTATTAATAATAAACTTAACTTAAAACATTTTCAAAGGTTTGAGTTAATTTATTTATTAATAATCAAAATGGACTTTTAAGGTTTTTTCAAGGAGCAAAAACCTTTTCATTAAGCCAAGATGGTTTTAATAAAAACCCTTAATGAGTCCAAATGGTTTTAAGAAAAACATTTGACCTTGTTACCATGGTTTTAATTTAAAACCCTTAAACAAACATCATGGAACTTTCAAGATCTTTTTGGCACCAAACTCTTTTTGACATCAGCACAAATTCCTTTTAACATCAACACAAACTCCTTTTGACATCAATGAAAACTCACAAACATGAAGCTAGGCAACATACCAAAAATTGCCAACACCCCAAAAATTATAAAATATTATCTCTCATATTAACCTTAGAAAGAATTCAAATTTCAAAAATTAAACTCTAATATACCTCTACGTGTGACTTCTCACATGACTTTTATTGAACTAAACTTGTTTTATGGATGAGTGTTTCATTATCAAACTTGGTTCTTGGATAAGTGTTTCACTATCTTCCACCTATGTTGTGACTGATAGTCTTTAAAAAGTAGTTTACCATAAGATGTTTCATTTTCCACCTTCAACATGTGATTTGCATGTGCCTTCGAGTGGTGTAATGATATTCACTATTTTGAAGTGGTGTTTTAAACTTTGTAATGCTTTCTTGAGGTGCTTAATTTCACTTGATTTCATGAGGTGTTTGACTACACTTCTCAAGCCATTCAACCACTTTTTTTCCCTATATATCTTCACTCTATGATGTTTTATTACATTGCTTGGTTTGGTTGCATTACTTGGTTTCATTCAGTTTGTCATCATTTCATTTCTTTCAAATTTTTCCATTGCTTGATTTATTTCAATCCGAATTGATATTGCTTGAATTCTATTTGATGTTTCTTGGCTTGTATAGGCTTTGCTTCCCTATTTCTCTTAGATCAACTAGTCTTGGTTCAGCTTCTCTACTATGTATATGCCACTTCTTTATGCTTGGCTTTCATAGGGGAGCTTTTGAATTATCTACGTTCACCTTGTATTGTTGTTTGTTTTTAAGACTATATTAACTCTCACTATGATAACTCATAGGGGCATATGTTATTGTATATAAATTAGACCATGTATCAAGTTATAAATGAGCCACATGTTAAGTTAGGAGAGTGTGTGTCATGGAATCATGTATATAATTGCTTCATTATAAAATCTCTTTATTTTCATAAAATTATGAATGTAACCACTTAGTATCATGAATGTAACTATCATAAATCAGGTAAGTTAGTTTTATTGTCATAGAATACTATCATAACAAGATGTCATAGAATATTATCATAAATTATTAAGAAATATTGTTGTAAATATTATAAAATAGAAAGGACATAACCCTAATGGGTAAGAGAAGAATTTGCATATCTTGTAAGGAAGTTGTCCCCTCGAATTAGCCCATGATATTAATATTCATGTCCCAATTTCCTATTATTTATGTTTCCATGTTTCAATTGATGAATACTTATGTTATTCAATATACAATATCAATGCTACTTTTATATTTACTTTATGCAATCATAGTTAGAATTATATTTGGCACTAAATTTCTTATCTTATTATAGCTCCACACTAAGAATTTTGAGGTGAATTATTTGCATGAGAATAAGAGGTTAATTACAAGTGGTATCAAATAAATTTATAGGGAAAATTAAGGTTTTGTTGTGAGAATTTTTTTCTATTAATCCTAGGTCCATAGGTTATAAATGATGTTTCAACCATTTTAAAATAATACAAAGGAGTTGTCATTTTTGGCTAAGCTATATTACCCATAAAGCATATAGTAAAGTTAGGGGTGATTAGGTCCCAATACCTAGGCCTTAGAAAAAAGTCATACATGGATTTGTGCTCCTATGTACCTCTTGTATATTGGAAGACCCCTTTAGGAACCCATAGCCAAACCTTCATATACAAGAAAATAGTCAATTGTGTAATATCCATAGTTCATATAGCACTCAAGAAAATTATACTCCTATATTTTTAGAGAGGTAGGTAGTGCACTCAAGGGTATGTGTGGGACCCTCCTTGAGTAGTGGTCTAAAATATTAGTTTTAGAATTATTGATCAAGATGCAATATTGAAAGAGTTAAAAGATAGAAATATACATATTAGATAATGTTGCATATTAGGAGCATTTTTAAGGTGTTTATGTTATAAATTGATTAAATCTAAGAGAATTTTTATTCAATTTTGATCTTGGAAGATCATCTATACCTGCATGTACATAAAGAATATAAGGAATATAAGCTTCAAAAATGTAAGCAATGGTAGAAAGGAATATATAGTATTGAAAATAAACAATAATACAAGGTGAACGTAGACCAATTGAAAAACTCCCCTACAAAATCCAAGTATTTAGAAGTGTCATATACATAGCAGAGAAGTTGAGCTAAGCTAATTTAAGCCTAGTTGAGCTAAGATGATTGGTGAAGCAAATCCCAACCAAGCCAAGTGATATCAAAGGGAAGTCAAGCAACGTCAAGCCAAAATGAAAGAAGCCAAGTGATGCAAAAAGTTGGGAGAAGTGAAGAGATGGAAAATTGAGTGAAACCAAGTAATGCAACTAAGACAATAAATGGAATAAAAAATCATAGAGTGAAGATCCATAGGGATACAATGTTTTTTAATGTATTTAGAAGTGTAGTCAAACACCTTAGGGAATCAAGTGAAATTGAGAACCTCAAGAAAGCATTAAAAAGATTGAAGCACCACTTCAAAATAGTGAATATAATTACATCACCCAAAGGAACATGCAAATTACACATTGAAGGTGGTAAATGAAATATATTATGGTAAACTCTTCTTTAAATGTAATCATTTGGATCACATATGGAATATAGTGAAACACTCACCCAAACATCAAGTTTGACATTAAAACGCTTGCCGAAGCATCAAGTTTCGTTCAAACAAAGTTGTCTGAGAAGTTGTTGCATGTAGAGGTATATTAGAGTTTAATTTTTGAATTTTGAATTCTTTATACGGTTAAGAGGAGAGATAAGGTTTTATAATTTTTTTATTTTTTATTTTTATAAGGTATAAATTTAAGTGGAGAGAAAAGAGTATTAATAGTGTAATTAATACTTTATTTATTTTAGAAGTTTTGGAGTGATAAGTAGAACTCGAAAATGTTTATTTTGAAGTTTTTTTAAATTCATTAAATTATTTGAAAGGTTAATTTATAATATTTTTTGCAAATTATTTAATTTTGGAGAGAGAAGATAGTCTACTTCAACTTTAGAAAAAATAAATTTTGAAATTTTTTACTTTATTAGTTTGTAAATATGTAGGGAGGCATAAGGAATTTTACCTCATAAGTATAGAAACCTTGTGTTTATCCAAGAAAAACCATTATAGATTACTAGTGCATATATTTTGGAGCTAGTAGACACGTGACCGAGAACAAAAAATGGTTTTGTACACTTTAAGAAAAATATGAAAAACTAGTTGCCATAGCAGATGGTAAAAATTATGAAGTAAAAGGAATAGGATATGTTATAGTCAATCTAATAAATTTAAAAGGAATAATTTAAAATGGTTTATATGTTTCCATCTTGATTACTAATCTTCTTTTAGTTTCTCAACTCATAGATCAAAACATGACAGTAAAATTTAAAGTTATCAATGGAAGAGAAAAATGTCATATTATCAAACAATGGAAGTTGATAGACTCAAGTTCCTACAAATATAGTCTATTTACTTTAGATACTACCACAAATTTATCTCTTTCAATGGGAATGTCTAAGACGTGAACTTTGGCATAAACAATTAGGACAAACTAGTGCATCATCTTTAAACAAAATGGTTAAATATCAAATGGTAAAAAGTCTACCAAATATTTCTTGGGATTCTACCTTATGTCCAAAATATTTATCAATAAAACAACATAGAATACCTTTTGAACTCTGTCAGCATAGGTATCAACAACCATTGGAATTCATTTATGTGGTCCAATGAATGTTACTAGTATTGGAGGACATAAATATTTTTAATTATTTATTGATGACTACACTAGAAAAATGTGGTCATACTTTATGAAATAAAAATCTAAAGCATTTGGTTTCTTAAATAATTAAAATTTCAAGTGGAAAAGCAATCAAGAAAAACTATCAAAACTCTTTTTTCAAATAGAGGAGGTGATTTTTTATCAAAAGAGTTCAATCTATTTTTAGAAGAAAATGGAATAAAAAGATAAATTAATATAACATATTCACCACAAAAAAATGGAATTATAGAAATAAGAAATAGATATATAATATAAATAGTGAGATGTATGATAAAAGAAGCTCATCTTGATCATCAATATTAAGCAAAAGCAGTCAAAATAGATGTATATTTACAAAATAGATTACCTACAAGGATACTCAAGAATGTTACACCATAAGAAGTATGGTCAAGACAAAACCTAAATATTGATAAGTTAAGAATATTTGGATGTAAAGCCTATATGCATATTTGAAAAAAAAAGGGATAAAACTATATGAAAAGACTATGTATGGTACATTTATTGGTTACGATGATGAATCTGTAGGATATAGGATAATTAATCCAACCATAAAAAATTCTACATAAGTAGAGATGTAATATTTTATGGAAGAATCAAGGATGAGATTAAAAAGTAAAAAGTTGATTCATAATTTCTTTTAAATTTTTTAGAATAAAGTTTATCAAATGAGGAGACAAAATCAGAATCTTAAGATAAACAGAGTGAAAATACATAAACTTCTATAATTTAAAAAGTAAAGTAACCTATATGGATTATAGATACACTCAAAAAAAAAAATATTTAACAAATGATAGATCTTACTACTACAAGGCCTTAAAATCGTAGTCTAACCAGAATAAACAAAGGATTATTAAGCACCATGATAAAACTAGCAACAACACTTTAGGCACTAAATCATTCAAAATGGAAGGCAGCCATGGAATTAGAATATTCATCATTGCTAAAAAATAAAACATGGAATCTAGTAGAACTACCTCTAGGAAAGAAAGTAGTAGGTTGTAAATGGGTTTATAAGATTAAGTATAAAGCATATGGATCACTTGATAAGTACAAATCTCAACTAGTAGCAAAAGGATATACTCAAACAGAGGGAATTGACTATGAAGAAACTTTTGCACAAACAACCAACATGACTACTATCGAAATAGTAGGTGGTTTGTGTTAGCTTTTGAGGATATATACAGTGGAGAGATCTAACACAGGTCCCAATGAAATACAAGAAACATAAATTAAATTTGAATAGCAATATGCATTAAATATAGTATAAATAGAAGTGACAAAAATACAATGTAATATAGAGGAAATGGTCACTCCATTGATATGAGCTAAAGAGCTGCATTGTACTCCATATAGGAGAACCTGATAGATATTGATATTAATATGATAATATGAAGATGATTGTAATCTACTACTATGAGACCCTTCATATAGGAAGATAGATTCCTTGTCCAAAACTCTACCTAGTTGTACAAGGGGACACCTTGCACATTACAACTTGCACATTGCCATTTGTGCATTTATTACATTGCTTTAAGTAACTAGATAACTTCCCCCTAAAGTAATATCCTATCCTAACTATGTACCTAAGGTGGTACATTTACATAACCCAAATTATCGATATACTTTAACTCTAACACCCACTATATTACATTATTTGGATATTGAAGATTTCAATATTCAATATGGATCTTCTTCTTTGTATTCAGATGTTCTTCAACTTGATTGGGTCCTCTTTAATTCATTGTATACATTCTTGCATTGGTTTTTCTTCTTCCTTACTGAATTCAAAACTAGAACTTGTATCCTCCTTCATTGTTTACTATATTCTGATCAGGAAAGTAGTTAGTGTCTTCATATGATGTAAAGAGAGGTGTAGCTGAGGGTACTTCAATATTTATGATTTCCTTGTTATTCATGTCTTGTTTGCTAAAATTTCTTTTATCAAGTCTTTTATTCCTTGTCCTCATTCTTCTCCTATGATTTTGCATGGATACTAGTGGAATTTCTACTTCATGAGGATTTAGTCTATCATCACAATAATATTGATTTGTATTGCTAGCTTGCTTCATGTGTTGGGTAAGTACAAACACAATTAATGATAGATAAAATATAACTATATTTTGTGAACTCCACCATGATCTAAATAGATTTTCATGAATATAACCAATTAATGCTTAAAAGCTACCCTCTTTTGCTTCTTTGATAAATAAGGAGAATCTGTCCTTATCGCTAGTTGATATATTCTCATATCCTTCAAGGGTATCTATCAAGTTTTGAGAATATAATTCCATTTCATGAAATAATTCTTTATTGATGAAGGTATTTATTATTATTTCATCCATATTCCTTATTGATAGTTTTGATATAGTATTTCTTGTTAATCCTTAGGATTGTAAATATGGATTTGATAGAACCTTTTAGAGCTTAGGCTTTGTAGGCTTCCTTATATCTCCCTAGTTAAGATATGTGAATCAATAGAGTCCTTGTAGACTTTGTAGAGACCTTAGAAGTTGATAATATTTGATGAATGCTATTGTTATCAAGTTTTTTACAATGTCTTATGTCTCCTTAGATAAAGTGCTTTTGAGAATAATAATTCAATTTTGGGTTGATTTTGTGAAGTTTTGTGAATATCAAAAATCAACTTCTTTTACACCTTATTACTCCTATTGAACTTTAAGCACTTTATAATTTGATGATATTTTAATATTTGGATTCCTCTTGTCCATTTAATGTGTTTTGAGACAAGTATATCAATTAATTTCCAACTCTTGGTTTTAATTAATAAACATCCTTTTATAGCCTTTAATAATTTGATATTAGTGTTTCTAAATTAAAATTACCTACTTTGATGGAGTATTCCTTATAACTCCCTAATATGGAATATTAGAAAATAATGAAATTTGCAATAACAAAAATTTTGATTTCCAAGTAGAATTCATAATTTATCCTATATTATAATATTGCAAATATTAGGCTATTTAATATGTGTTTCTCCTTTTTATATTGCTTTTAAATATGGCTGATTTCTTTTAGTGTCTCAACCTAATGTTATACCTTATAACTCCTTGTTAGTGAAAGTAAATTTAATAAATTCGAGACCTTAACTTTGATGTTGTATTCTATACATATTCACCATAGATTTTGGATGTATATGACAATCCACTTTAATACCTTCCCCTTGAGTGCTTATGAAGGATGGTGTACATTGATTTTCCCTTGGCTTTCATGTTGGACTTCTTTGACCTCCTTGACTAGATATTTTAATGTTCTTTCGCATTTCTTCCATGTTGTAATTAGGCTTGTGCTATGAGTAAATTTTGTAATATGGAATATATGGACTTCCTTGGTCTTTGGTACCTTTTTAATGGAAGAGGGTTCTTGTGCTATGTGACTAGTGTCATGGAAGTTACTTATTGAGTGCTTCGAGGAAATAAAGATGCTTCAAGTCACCTGTAGGTAGCGTATGGGCATTACAACATTGGAGGAGTGCTTATTTACTTTGAAGAGAAGTGTATCCCTTGTTCTAATGTACCACATTTATTGCTAGTAATGTTCCTTTGCTTGAATGTGTAAAATATGGGTTCTCATGTAAGGAGCGTTAGGAATTATTTTCAAGTGACAAGTGTCACTTCCTCATTATGCATAGGATCTTTCTCTAATGCTTGTTTAATATATTTTTGGAGCACCTTTAAACACTATAATATTCTTATCTCTTCCTTTGTTTTATGGTGCTTGTTTATGAGTTGGTTCCAACTGTAGTGAAGAGCAATGCTTTGGTGGAGCTTTGGTGGAGTTTTTGTGAACCTCCAACAATGGTATAGAATGCTCATTGTATGTATGTCTATCTTTAATATTGCTTCAACCTGTTATGCTCTCATTTTTTCCCTTGAATATAATGCTTCTCTTTTACTTGTATTATGATTTGTTTACTTGCAGACTTGGTTGTCCAAGACATAGAGGATTCAACCCTTCTATGGGGTTATTTTAACCTTTCTTGGAGTGTGCAAGTATTCAGCTATCATGGGTTGTTATGCCTTGAGAATATTATACCTTTTAGACACTTAAAAATATTCCCTTTTCCCTATGTAAAATAGATTAGGATAGTGCAAGATAATGTAATATATTTTGTATATAAAAATATACCCTTATTGCACTTCTTTTTGTACTCCTTTTGCAGATCTAATTTTTTGATTTGATGATAGTTTTATTTGAAGGCAATGGGATATCTTGAGGTTGTGTTTTGATTATAAAACTTTCCCATTTTTGCTTTGATATTTGTTGAATGAATCCAATTTTGTAACCACATAGATAGAAGCTCTTTTCTAATGTTATTTCTTGCAATTTTTCCTTGTAGATAACCATTGTATTGCTTTGAGTTTGAGACTCACCAAGTCTTTATTTGAAGTTTCTCTTACTGATTTTAATGTTGGCTTTCTTATTTACTCCTTGAAGGAATCTAATCTGACTTTGGTGGCTTATTTTGGCCACTAAATGTTGCAAGTTATATGCACAAAATAGTGTCTCTAGACACTTTGATTAATCTTCTGGTTTTTGTGCTCTTGATCCTTAACAATCAACAAACACAAACTAACATTTTTGATAGTAACTAGTTAGAGATAAACTAGTATAGTGCCAATGCACTTTTTAGTGAAAATAATAATCTCACCTTATTGCTCTAGTAAATGATATATAAAAATAAATTCAGATGCACTTAATAATATCTACAACTTTTAAGAGTAGTCTGTAATGAACCCTTAATAATTATTCTACAAATTTTCACTACAGTCAATATTGTACGATATAGTCTTCTTGCTTTCTAAATAGGTAGATGTTACAACTTTGAAAATCATAAGAGCAGGCTATTATTGGCCTACTATATTTGTTGATACTTTCAATTTTACTATGGCCTGTGACAAATGTCAAAAATATGTTGGAAGGACAAGGAATTCTTCATTCCTCGTCAAGTCGATACAGGTTGAAGAGCCTTTTCAACAATGGGGGTTGGACTTCATAGGGTTCATCAACTCTAATTCCTTAGAAAAGCATAAATATATTATGACTACCACAAATTATCTTACCAAATGGGTAGAGGCTATTCCTACTAATAAATCAGATCAATAATTTATGATTAATTTTATGGAAATTTTGATTTCAAGGTTTGGAGTTCCAGAAGCCTTGGTAAGTGACAATGACCCAGATTTTATAGGAGCCAAGTATATTGATTTTTATAGTAAGTATGGCATAACTCTTAAGAATACTTCAAATTATTACTCATAGGGTAATGGAAGTGTTAAATCTACTAATAAAAACCTATTAAGGATTTTTAGGAGACCGCTTGAAGGGAATAAAAGAAGTGGGCACCTACAGCTGGACCAAGATTTGTGGGTAGACAATATTACTATTAATATTTCAATTAAAACTTCTCCTTATGCTCTTGTATATAGCAAAGAGGGAATATTACCAGTCCATTTGGAAATTCTAGCATTTAAGCTTGTCAATATAGAGGAAGAGTTAGAGGAAAATCTAGTAAAGACTATGTTGACCCACTTACTATAACTTGAAGAGAATAGAGCTCAGGAATATGAAAATTTCCAAAAGCATTCCTCATATGTTAAGGCATGGTTTGATAAGAAGGCCAGATTCAAAAAATTCCAAGTTGGAGATGTAGTTCTCAGGTGGAATGTAGATAGAGCAAAACCAGGCAAGCATGGAAAGTTTAATTCTTCTTGGGATGGTCCTTTCAAAATATTAGAGGTTAAGGAATCCAATGTGTTTCAGCTGGAAGATCCATAGGGGAAAATACAACTGATTTCAATAAATGCTTTTCATATAAAACTCTACTATGTTTGAAATATGAGCTAATTGTAACATATGTATATACATTGCATTATATTTCTCTTTCTTTCTGCACTTTGTATTTAGTTTCTTTATACACTTTGTACAAGCTCATTGAAAAATATTTGCAAAAAAATGGCTAAGTGTTGACAAAGAATTCAGTGAGGTTCCAATTCACACTCAAATACATGTAAAGTGTAGCAGAACAGTAAGAGATTCTAAATCCACACAAAAATGCACTAAAGTTCCAGCATAATGGTACAAGTGTTGTTTTCCACATGATAAAAAAATCCAAGTGTCAAAATAAGTGAAGGCATATCCAATATAGGGATTTTCAAAAGCTGAAGCATAGTAGAATGGAACCAAGATGATTATCTGTGCGTAAAATGAGTTAAGTGTCAACAGAATCAAAGAAGTTTGTAACCCACCGGTTTCAATAACTAAGGTAGAGAAAAGCAGTGATTTTGTGACCATGCCACATGGAGAGGAAAGAAAAGGTTTGAATTGAATGCTAATAAGCCCACACTCGAACCAAAGAGATGCTATGATGTGGCAGTGTAGTTTGAATTTTTGACCAATGAAAATTTAGAATACCACCATTGAGCCACCAAAAGGAACAAGTGGAATTTGGAAAGCATGCTAGCGGGTAGATCATGTAGCAATCTCATTAATTGTGGAAGACATACATGTGGTAAGAAATAAAAGAATAAAAAAGCACAAGCAATGTTCATTTAGTGACAAATCATGTTCACATATTAGAAGAGGGTGAGATAGTACTCAAAAGCTTTCGCTACAAATTCCAAAGAGAACATAGTATTATTGCTATCAATATGGATTTCAAGGATACCCAAGAAGCTAAAACCCTAGATAGAAGGGCAATGGCCCCATACATCGACAGAGTAGAAGCTGTGGTGGATACTAAAATGGTCCTCACAGATAGAACAAGACTCAAGAGAAGCGTGAATGACATATTCAAGAAGAGAGTTGCTTTGTCTATGGAAGGTAGATGTGTTATCCTTTCTTACCTATATTTTTACATTTGTGATTGTGTTCATCCTTACCCAGAATTAATAGCTGCAATAGTTAAATTTTATGACCCAATGGCCAAAGTAGTGAAACCTCTAAAGGTAAAACCCTATTTAGTATCACTTATGCCTCCTATCATAAGTTTTTTGCCCTAGGTTCAGAACCGTCAGTGAGGCTGAAATAATTTAGGATGATTGACTAGGATAGGTATTAATCTCTGGAGAAATGAGCTAATTATGGTGAGTCATTTACGAAATGGGTTTATAAAAATCTTGATGCTAAGCCCAGGAAGAAATTACCTGAATTTCCAATCCTTATTGATGAATTCCCAAACTCTGTACTATTCTCTATGTTGGCCTATATGGAAGGTTTAGATTCTGATAGAATGGTGTATGTCTGGAAAGTTACTGTAGCCTATTGTATTTCAAATGAAATAATGTATGAGGAGGATGCAGAGGAAAAAGGTACTAGGGTGATCTATTTTTACTGGCCAACCTTTTTTACCCAAAGGATACACAAAAAATTGGTAAGAATGAAAAGGGGCTCTAATGCTCCTAGTTTTAGGTATTGCTGAAGTCTAGTATGGATGTTTTATATTTCCATTAAGTACAAGATGCCTTGGATTCTGATTAAGGATAAAACTAGTGATGGGGAACCCTTGCCGATTTATTATTGGACAAGTCATTTGAGAAGTAGTGAATCTTTTATAGATTCAATTTGGAATTCCTTGGACCTACATTAAAAAAAAATGTATGGAGAGTGCCCTAGATTGCCACCCTTGGCTAAGAAAATTTTGAGAGCAGATGGTGTCAAATAAGGAGATTGGTATTTATTTACTGAAGGCACAATAATCAAACTATATGGTTTCATGGGTAAACCTTTTCTCCTGCCCCATTTTGTTACAGAGAGGCTCTTTGCCTTGGAATATTTGAGGCAATTAGAGTACATTGATTTGGGTTATGGTTTAGGAAAGAAAAGAAAGTATCTACTAACCTACCACACTATGGAGGATATTACTATAACAAAGAAGGAGCAGAGTGAGCAAATTGACCAATACCTTTATAGGTTAGGTCTATTTTACATTTTCCAAAGGTGGATTTATGACCCTGATGGTATTTTCACTACAAGAAATGTGGCCCTAAATGGAGAAAAAGCTTACAAATTTGAAAAGAGGCCTAGGGATAATTTCAAAAAAGTTAGAAATAATGATGAGAACACTCTTTTGGAGTGGAATGTGTCAAAAATGGGTCAACTACCTCCATGGTTGGATTTTTATGAATAGATTGTGGATTATGATCCAAACAAGAAGAAAAGTCATCGGCTGACAGAAGGCACCATGTGTGATATTAAAGTGAAAAACAAAAATAAAAAGGGCCCTCAACCTGATGAGGATGCTATTGAAGAAGTAGAAGGAGAATAATGGAATGTAGCAAAAATTTTAGATTTGTGGAGAATCAAAATTGAAATTGGAAAACCTAAGTCCAAGTTTGGCATGAAGATAGATAAAGAGTTTTCTAAGAAGTATGATGAAAATATTAGAACCTTTTTAGAAGTAGGAGGACATCAAAAACATAGTGTTAACAGTTAAAATGTCCTTGGATGATTTTGAATCTCTCTCTCCACCCACAGATCAAGAAGCTCTAGCAGAAGAGCAGGAAAATCCTTTAATAGTAGTTGAGGTTGTGAAAATGTTCCTTCCCACTTTTGAACAAGTTGAAAAATTTCCTAAGGGAGCACCACTTCTGAGAAAAATGTAATATTCAAGTGAAAAAGTTGTCAGTACTCCAGTCATCAAAGTAGTTTTTAGTCCTAAATACTTAACTCTGGGGGACAACCTCCAGATATAGATATTTACTAGATATAGAAGGATGAGATTTTTAGGTTCAAACCCCTTACTTTCACTACCATAGCATCAGTAGAATTGCATCCCATTTTTAATAAATTCTTGCTTATCAAAGTAGTACAAGGAGATGTATAAGAGGAATATTCAGAGAGTGATATGGCTTCCTTTTAATTAATTCACATAAGAGCTAAAAGAGGTCTAGAAAGAAGGGAAAGAGAGCTTTCAAAGAAATAGAGATTGGATATGGAGGAGATTGCTAAAGAGGTACCTATTTCAGTTGTAGAAGAATTGACTCATCATGAGCAATAGTAGTATACAAATATAGAATAAGAACACCCTACATATATAGGCAAAGGTATGGTTTCTAATGCCCCTTCTCCTCTTCATCCTCTTGAATCCCCAAGGAAGTATCCCTCTCTTTTTGGTCAATAAAATGTGACAAAGGTACCTTCTCCCTCTCAAGGTCCACCCCATGTTTCATTGGTCATAACTAAAGTACAAGTCATCCCTTCTCTCCCAAAGTCACTCCAAATACCACTTTCATCATCTGAGGTTCCCACTTCATCATATCCCATCACTTCATATTCACTATTACCACCAGCCCCATAAAAAGGGGTAAATTGTTCCCAGTACCCCCATGCATCCAATTGTTACTCTTGCATCAATTCCTATGAGTTTACCAATAGCAACCACAACAGTAGTTATAGAGTCCACTATTTTTATAGAGACTATTGTAATTACTTCCACACACCATTGTTAGTGATTGAGTCCACCCTTACAATTCTAGTATCTTAATATCCCCTGGCTGAAATTTTTCAAGCCATATATCTTTGCCAAAGGAGCAGGAAACCACACAAAAATAAATTATTTCTAGGTAGAGAAGCTTTCTAAGCCTTCTATTAGGATGGTTGTAAGGAAAAGAAGCATTTATGGTGATATAGTTTCCAGGAAGAGGATATCTAGATCTATGACTTCACTTGTAAATAAACCTAAAACTAAAATTATTGTCCAAGATTATTGAGTGGAAGAGGTCACATAAGATATTGAGAAGATTCCTAAAGTAGATGAGTTGATAATAGCCAAAGCCCACTTAGACACCTTCTATGTGAAGAATGATATATTTAGAGAGAAGGTGGGAAAACAGGATAAATAGATTGAAAAGCTTCAGAAGACTCTAAAAAATCAAAAGGAAGTGGAAAAGTCTCTGAAAAAAGAGGCCAATGGCTAGCAGGAAAAGTTCTAAGAAGACAATAAACTCAAAGACCAACTAGAAGAGCAAAAGAAGTTGAATTAAGAATGAGCAGAAGAAATTTAAAGTTTGAAATAGTAGCTTCAAGTAGAGAAAGCTAAGTCTTCTGGCCTTTCTAAAGCTGGATTAAAGAAGATTAGAAAAGAATTGCTCTTTGAGGTCCAAGGGAAATGTTCAGTGCTTCAACTTATGATTGACTACCCAGATGATGTCAACCGCTTACTCCCCAATGTTAAAAAATATTTAGATCAAATCACTAGAGATTTGTAGCCTATGGTGATTTTGGTAGAATAGATGTACAGGTTGGTTTATAGTTAACTTAGTAATTCTACTAAACCAATTCCCAATAAAGAATGGAATCTCACAAGATTTGTTGCTATAACCATGGTCAAGAAGCATAGGGTACTTCAAAGAGCCTGGTTGTTATTTGATAATATTTAATGAGTGATTAAGTATGTTGTGGATGTAAAAAAATAAATGATTCAAGTTGTTTTCAAATATCTGTAGATGGAGGATCACAACTTGCTACCTGTGGAAGATATCTAGAAGAGCATTGATGAAAATCTACCAGATGAATCTAGAATTGATTCTCTTGAAGAGCCACTATACCAAGAGAAAGTTTCCCAACTGATTGTTGTATGTACCAGATTAAGATATCTCATGGAAGATCAAGTGAATAGAGGGAATGCTTCTAATTATGAGGATATTGGAGAATTACAGTATATTTACAAGCAACTCAAAGAAACATCAAACCCCTTTGAAGCAGCTTGGAAACAGTATTTATAAACTTTGAAATTGATGATTCAGTTGTTTGGTGATAACTATGGAGGAAGGAATAAAAACAACCTTCTCCAAAAGAAAAAATGAAGAATAAGAAGAATAAGAGAATGAATAAGAGGCCGAGGAAGAGGCCCATGAAGAAGAATAACATGATGGAACTGTCATAGGCCCGAAAGGGGCCCACACTTAGTTCATTTTTATTTTTGTACATATGCACAAGTTTTGCATTTTTTTTTTCTCTGATAATTGTCAGAAATAAGCAATAAAGGCATGAAGCCTAGAGAGCACAGAGAGTAGAAGTTTTTTTGTGAAGGCATTTTTGCAATAAGGCCTTATAAGAGGAGTAGAGTTATGCTTGATTTTTGAAGACAATGGCAATAGGCCTACATTTTTGGCATAGTCTCCATATAAGCGGATAAGTTCTGATGTTTTTGGCTTGATCTCCATATGAACATTTACTCTCTAAATATATTGTTAGATTTTTTATAGGGTAGTTTTTATATGGAAATTATTATTTAAAGCATATTTTTGAAGATGAGCATTTTCTGACTCCTAAGGCCCAATGGATAAGACTCTGAGTTCTATGGCTTTGCAAGAAAATCCACGTGGGAGGTGCCAAAATGTAGGCCCAAAATGGCCACATACTTAGGAAAATTTTGAAAATTTTTCCTAAGACATGAAGATCTCATTCCACACACTTTGTAGTGTATTTTGGAGTGGATCTGCAGTAAAGGCCACAAATAAACCCAACACTTGGTGAATTTTTACACTTGGAGCACTTCTGCATAGTTTCTTATGTTCTTGGCTCTGGACTGGCGATGTTCCCCAAATCCACAAAAGCTTTTGAAGAAGGATGACATCAATGTAAAATAATTGTGGATTGGTGATTGTTTCATATTCTTCGATATCTTTTGAGTGGCTATGTGTTGGAGAACCCAATTCTAGAGAGTGCATAGAACATTTTTACTCGAAATGGTGATAGAAGGTAGAAAGCTAAGTATATGAGATGTTGATTCATGATGAAGGATATTTTTTACTAATTTTCTTCCAAAATAGTGACAAGCAATGCTTATTTCTAAAGCCAGTGCATAATGGAGGAAGAGTCACTTTACATTGCATCAGGTCCGGAATAGTGTTCGCAGGCCAATATAATTGCTTAGGTCCGAAATGAAATCCATAGAATTTTTAAGGAGATATGACATCACCACATTTTTTGTGCAGATTGGTGAATGCTTCATCACCAAATAAGAAAGACGAAGGATAGGGAGCGGATTTCATCCCGCTTCACTTTCAAAGCATTTTAGGGCCGGATTGACATTCCATAATTTTTGAAGCATGAAAGGTGATGTCATCAATTTTTAAAATTAGAATTGCACTATGTTCTCCCTCGCCATTATATCAAGCTTATTTTAGATTAAATCGTAGCCGTATAATAGGGAAGATCGATGATTCAGATTTTTCCAAGAATTCTAAAGCATATAAAAGCAATTTCTCATCAAAGTTAAAACAGTCAGTTGGAGGAGGAAGCTGAAGCATTGAGGGTTTAAAAAAGATAAGAACTAAATATGGTTGCATATCGATGATGGTAGAAGATTTTCAATATTGATCAATGATGCATATGCAGTCTCCAACGACCAAAACTCCAGTTAGTATCGAACAACCAACAAGTTGTAGAGGTTTCTAGCTACCATGGCGGTCCACTTGCAGTGGATTTATTAGAGGTTAAATTAGTAAGAGAATGCTAGCAAAAAATCTCTATTGAGCTGTTAAATTTGATCTTTGTAATGTTCCTTATTATTTTAATTTAGTAAAACTATAAATAGAGGTAAAACCCTCATTTTTAAGGGTCGGCTCTAGTGTATTTCCCTGTGCTACTATAAATATTCCCAAGGGCTAATGAAAGGAGCATTACATTGATTTTCACCTCAAATTTTGTGTCTTCATAATTTGCTATCGGAGGTTTGAATTCTTTAGTTGCATTTCTATGAATACTTGAACGGTTAGTTTATGCAAAATTAATGGATTACTAACTGCTAGGGTAATTGAAATCTACTTCTGAATTTGATTTTTATTGTTAGGGAGTATATTTCTATAAAATCTATATATTGATTAATTCTATTATTTATATTATCATTATTTAGATATTGAAATTGTTGTCTACACTATTTCTCTACTATTCTATAATGAATAAAATTATATTTAATTTGAGATAATTTTGATCTATGTAATATGTCGTCAAATTGGTTTTTTTGAGATTTTTGTTGTAGTGCAATACTGTTATCCTATCCATCCACTATTGTTCACTTTTTCTAATCCTAATATTTTCTTACCCTAATATCTATAACCGTAAGTGAGCATAATTGTGTCAACATCCTATTTAAGTTGACAAGGAACCAGCCTACTCTGGAGGTTGGATCTAAAACCCCTATTTTGGTTCATCCAATGTTGAGTGCTGAGCTGTAGCTATCGAGTGCAATCCTGGAAAGAAATTAGGAAGATAGACAGTCGTAGTATTGAGTAAAAATTGATGCAATTTAGTGCCCAATAGTTCTATTGATGACAAAAAAATCTACATCATGATATATCTTTTATCTCATCTTAGGACCAATATCATGGTATAGTAAAAAATAACATGCAGTAGCACTCTCATCTAATGAAGTAGAATATTGTGTACCAAAGGATGTAGCCTATGAAGTATTATGGATACAAAACATACTATCAAATATGAAAATAAAAAAAACTCCAACTCTAATACATTGTGATAATCCAGGAGTACTAAATTTGATAAAAATATAATTTTACATGAATGGGCTAAAAATATTGAAGGTTAGTGTGACTTTATTAGAGATCACTTTTAAAATCATCATATTAGGTTAAAGAATATTCCTATAGAAGAATATATTGCATATATTTTCACAAAGGCTTTAGGTCGAAATAATTTCTAAATATTTAGAGATCATTCATCCAGATAAAAAGAAGCTCATATCAAATAACGTAATATAGATGGGTATTAGAATATATATATATATATTACATTATTTGATACATAATAATATCAAGGATTTCCTAGCCAAGTGTCATGATAAGAAACTCAAAGGTCATTTATGAAAGCTATATTATGGACTCAAGATCCATAATATTTTGTACAATTTTATCTATAATGAAAGCTCTATGCATTGTTTCTCAAGTGTTATGTATGTAAGTTTCATTATTGTTCAATATTATTATTTTATTCTATTTCATTATATTTGATCCTATAATTATTTTCCTATTAATTTCATGTTAAGTTTAAGTCTTCAAATGCCTTCAATTATTTAGGTTTATATACCTCAATCTCTATGGTTATTACAATGCATCTTAGGATGATTAGCATGCAATATATTAGAAACAAGTATGTAGCCCACTTTAGAGAATGTACACATAATTCTATGAGTTTTGTGATTCACATCTAGATAGGGACAACACAACTTGTAGATTAATATGGGAGGAACTACCACTCAACTTGAAGAAAAAAGGATAATTTTTTTCCCATAATTTTTAATTGGTCTTGCCATCACACAATTGTGATGAGGCCAAAAAATACCTCATTTTATACAACCTTTTTACCTCCTTTTTACACTATCTATGTTTTTATAGGTCAAAATGGATACATCAAGAAAGAATTAAATATTTTAAAAATATGACTAAGTGTCAAGGATGTCATGAAATCAAGATCAAACCAATCAAAAGGTGCCTAAGCCCAAAATGCATCAGGGTCATGCAACAAGATGAAGCATCAAGATATGTTGCTAAACCATGGTCAACTTGGTCAACATGTTCCCAAGCTCATAATGTATTGAAGCCACATGACAACTTGCTACAAAGAAGGATGTCATGAAATTGAGGTCAAACTAGTCAAAAGGCACCCAAGCTCGAAATGCATCACAGTTGAGTGATAAGATGAAGCATCCAGAGATGTTTCCAAATCACAATAAAATTGGTCAATAAGCATCCAAGCCCAAAATTCATCATGGTTGTGTGATAATATGAAGAATCAATAAATGTTGTCAAACCACAATCAACTTGGTCAATAGGCACCCAAGCTTACAGTGTATCGCAGTTGAGTGATAAATTATTGCAAAGGAGAATTTATGAAACTAGGGTCAAAATGGTCAAAAGGTACCCAAGCCCAAAATGCATCATGATTGCATGACAAATTGAATCAACAAAGAATTATCACCAAAACTTGTTCAAAATGGGTCAAAGTAGCCCTAGCCTGAAATGCATTGTAATCACACATAAAATTGAAGCAACAAAGGATTGTTGCCAAACCATGGTCAACTTGGTCAACAGGCATACAAACCTGAGATGCATCATGGTCATATGAAAAATTGAAGCAAAAAAGGATTATCACAAAACTATGATTAAAATGGATCAAAGCAACCCTAGCCCAAAATATATCATGGTCACACAACAAATTGAAGCAACAAAGCAATATCACCAAACCATGATCAAAATGGGTCAATAGGCATCCAAAATTGAGATGCATCATGACTGCATGATAAATCAAAGTAATAAAGGATCATCACTAAACTATAGTCAAAATGGTCAAACATGTGCCTAAGCCGGATGCATCACGATCATGTGATAAAATTTAAGGATATTCGATCACGGTTGTTAAAAAAAAAACCAAATCGATGGTCAACCCACTTCTTCTATGTGGAACAACATCATAGAGAGGATCCAAAAGAAAATTGTAGGGTGGAATGGCAACCTACTATCCCAAGCTTCCAAAACTACCCTCACGTTAGATTCCCTTAAAAGTATCCCTATGTACTTCCTCTCTATTTTTAAAGCCCTTGTCGTAGTGTATCACATAATTGAACAGATTCAAAAAAATATCTTGTGATCAGGAACTAAAAACAAGCAAAGGTTATACCTTGTTGCTTGGGATAAAGTGTGTAGACCTAAGGATAGAGGAGGAATTGGGCTCAGAAGAATTAAACCCCTAAACATAGCCTTGATGGCCAAACAATCCTGGAGGTTGGTTACTAAAACCAAAAATGAGTGGACATCCATTGTTTAAAGAATATATCTACAAGGAGCTAATTTATTCAATGACGCAGTGCCTACAAGATGATATACTTTCTAGAATTCTATCATAAGTACCAAGTCACTTTTGAAGAAATGTTTAATATGGATACTAGGGGATGGAAGAAAAATTAAATTCTGGAATGACAAATGGATTACAATAAATCCCCTCATTGAAGATCCCGTTCTATCCAGACTTAAAGCCTACACATAATTTAGGATAGGACACAAAGTATCTAACTTCCTAAATGTCTAGAATAACATAGTCAAATGGAAATTCATTAGATGTACTACCCATATTTTTGAATCCATAAGATTGAATTTCCTCCTGCACTCCACCATTATGCCTCCCATTAATTCTAATGACATCCTTATTTGGGAGTCTTCAGAGAGTGGATAATTCACTGTCAAGTCTGCTTATCAACTCCTTATTGAAACTAAGGATATTATACTACCTTTTAACCTTGTTTGGATTAAATACCTTATCCCTAGGGTATCATTATTTTCTTGGCTTACCATTCAAGAAAGGATCCTAACTATTGACAACTTGATCAAAAAAGGTATCACCATTCCCAATAGGTGTATCCTTTGCTTAGTTTCTTGGGAATCCCCCTCTCACATCTTCCTCCATTGCCCATATTCCTCATCCATCCTTGAATCCATATTCCAATCCTTCCACATCCTCTAGGTCATACCTTGTTCCATCATCAATCTCTTCATCCAATGGCCTAGTCCCTTCCTTAACCCTCACCTCAAATTTCTCTGGAAAATGTGCCTTCACCATTTCCTTTGGCAAGTTTGGATTGAAATAAACCATAGTCTTTTCCCAAATCTCGATTTTCCTAGAGCTTATCATTAGCAAAATCCTATATTATTCCAAAGAAAATGCCACCCTCATTCCCCCTCCCCAAATCATACCTTTAGGCTTAAGCTCATTGTTAGTATATTTATTAACCTACCCTTGGAGGATTTCCATCCTTATATTAATCATGAGATTGATTCCAAGTGGATTCCTCCACTGATAGGTTGGTTTAAACTAAATTTTTAAGGGGCTATGAAAGGGAACCTGGGAAAATTAGGAGCAGGATGCATCCACAAAAATCATGAAGGAGAAGTCATCCTCACCTTCACTAAGGGATTGGGATATCATACCAATCATGTTGCAGAGGTGAAAAGCATGTGGAGAGGTCTATCCCTTGCCAAGAATTTTTCTAATAGGTTAATTATTGAAGGAGATTCTCTCAATATCATCAGTTACCTCAAGAATAATAGCCATCCTTCCTAGAGAGTCAGGTATTATATTTAAGGTGCTAGGAATTTGATTCTTGACATGTAGGAAGTCATCTTCCAATATGCTTACAAAGAAGCAAATGGAGCTACAGACAGGTTGGCTAACATTGAAGTCCATATGCCCAATATTCTTACCTAGACTGACAATATTCTTGATGAAATTTATGCCATTTTGGATCTAGAAAAATCTTATATTGATAATATTAATGTTATTACTCATTAGGATGTACTCCTCCAAGATCCTCATCATGTGTCACATGCATAAAAATGGTACAAAAATATGTAGCAAGCCCACATAGATAGGGAATATTCCACAAGAGCATGGAAAAAGTGTGCATCATGCAATATTCATTGTGATTGGGCATCATGCATCCATTTAGACCTTTCTCCATAGCAAAAAAACATTGCTTGTCTAACCCGATTTCTTGGAAATTCACACTAACATATTTTTTAATTCTTGGTAATTTTTCTTAATCATGTGCAGGGACCTAGGTGGTGTTTCAAATTCCAATAAGAAGATGTTTCACAAGGAAATTTACTTCAATCACATCAATTATCTATTGCATCAGAAATGGCACCACACCAACATTGGACCAAGTAATATACAAAGCCAATATAGAGCTATAGCTCCCGAAAGGTAGATCACCAAAGGCATTATGGGTTGGACATAGCTCCTCCATAGGAAAGGAAGGGATGACAATGGTCACAACTTCAGGATAATGTATTGGAACCTGAATCACACCCTCATGGAGGATTATGGCAGTAAAGGCAATTTTGGTTATCATTACAGAAACATCTATTTTGGCCCTAGAACCAATCATTACCAAGATCATAGTTTCATAATTTTCAACCCTCATTTTTTCCTCGAAGATCATCCCTCTCCTAGAAATCATTTCAAAAATAATCTTGAGATTTCTAATTTCTTAGTACTAAATCTGATATGCTTCATTGATATCATTAATGACAACCTCTAAGAATTGGAAATTTTTCCTTGATCTATTTCCCATAAATCCACCATATACATCCTTTGTGTCCCTATTCTATCCAACACCATCTATCATATTATTATATTCATCATCCCTCCTTGCTGGTGTAGAGAGCTACCCACACTTTTGTCCTTAGTTCTTCCCTCTAGACCATTTTCTTTCCCTCTCTTCCAGCACACCATGAACTTTATAGAGCCCAAAAAAGTCGAATGTGATGCCCTTGCTGAGAGAATCCTCACTTAGTGAAACTTCTTTTCCTTTTTTCACTTGTTTTCTAGTGAGGAGCTTGACATTACGATGGTCTTTTTGCAATCCTAGGATAAAGGCTTTTTGATAGTATGTGGAAGAAGATTTCATGTGGATGTCAACCTCTTGTCTCCTATTATTGGTCAACCCATAAAAATACACTCAATCCATAGGGAAAATCACAATTGGGAGGTGGAACTCAAGGAGTTCAAGTAAAATAATAGAATACACAAAGGAGACAAGTAAGGTATATATAGTAGGATCTCTTCACCCCCTTTAATGACATGATGAAGCCCGTTATGGAGTTCATCACGATCGATGACCTAGAAAAGTGCTTTGTAGTTTCCATTTGGATTTTTTTAACCACTTTCATGATGTCAACTCCATAAATATTTTTTTTTTTTTTTCAATTCAATGAACTATTCCATTACATCCTATATAAATAATAAAGGCCATGACCTTCCTTTTCATCAAGGAATGTTCAAGGTCATATATACCTATATCCTATTCCATAGCCCTTAGGCTAATTTTGAGCATTCCTAGCCCTTCCACCAAATTTGTTGGGCCCTCTACCTGCCTATCCCTTGCTGATTGGAAGAGGAAATCCATTGAATCCATTTAGGAGATTAAGGTAAGGAAAATAATTAGCTTTGACAATACATAAAGGCCCATCAAGAAATCTGTCCATATTCAAAATCAAGCGGTGAGAGGCAATAAGAAGGTAATCAACATCAAGATAGATGATGAGGAGGTGGAAGATGAGGTGAAGTAGATGAAGGAATTTATCATTTCCACCACTACAGGTATGATAAATTCCATCATAAATGCTATCATCAATATCAGAGAAGGCCTTTAGAAGCTTTTCTTAGGAGTACATGTGGCCAAGAGGTTGACAACAGGTCTAATGCGAAGGAGGTGGGTGTTTTCAAAGAGGAGCCTAAGGACCCTATGAAAGGTGATAACAAGGATTAGGATGAGGATTCCATTGAGGATTTATATCCTTGGTTTCCTGCATTTTGTTCCTATAGCTTCCCTGCATGGAGCTTGTTTCTTTTTGTCTGTGGGTTGCCTTACTAAGGCTATCCCAAATCAGTTTCAATTGTTCCTATGGATACCCTATGTGGAGCTTGTTTCTTTTTTTTTGTAGGCTATCCGTCCTAGGTAGTTTCCTCTCTTCTCCTCTATCTCATTCTGTCCAAGGCTATGTCTTCTAATTTTCTCTTTTTATTTTATGCTCAGGGCTACGTCCCTTGTTGATAATCCTTTATATTCGTTTCATATTTGGTTGTTTTTGTATCAAGGTTTTGGTATCCTTAAAACTCACTAAGCAATGAAATCCTTTTACTTATCAAAAAAATATTCAAATTCTTTGAAAGAGCATCAATTAAAAGAAGTTTTATTATGACCACACAATAGAAGACACGTAGATAAAATAAATGTATGGTTAGTACCATCCATTTTAACATGTTAGTGAGAGTTGAAATATCAGGTTTGGAGGACTAAGTGATAGGATTCAAAATCTTTTGATTAACTAAATTATGTTGGATATCTACCATAAAAATGGCTACAAGAATAGAGGATGGCTCAAATTAAATTTTAGGTAATACATTTCTTGCCAATTATAGAAGTGGGTGCACATTAGAATTAGGGTTTAAAAGTATGTGAGGTTACCACTTAGGCATTATGACTATGGGCCCATCTAGCATATTTTTATAATTTTAACTGCAATTATCTATTAATAGAGGTCATAATACCAAAATAGAGGTCATCTCTTAAGAATTTATAATTTATATGTACAAGAGATATTACATATTGAAATATATAAAGGAGTTTTTGTTTGGCCTCTAGTTCAACTTTGTTATAGAACATGTATGTATGAATGGTTTCTTATTTTTAATTTTAACTTAACAAATTCTCATGGTGTTAATTTTTCTTACTATATTTATACTCATAATTTATTCTCTGGTTCTAGAATCTATAATTTGATAGAAATACATTGTATAATGAATGTTCTATGATTATTTAAAAATTGGTTGGTCTGTTAGGTGGTTTACTTGCTTTCTCAGTTGCATGGTCTTTTACAATATATGTATCTTGATGTGGCTTAATCTACACCAACATAAGTTCTAGCTTTAGCTCTATTTACTTCTTTCAACCCCATTTTCCCTCCATATTTTAGGAACAATTAGCTTGGAGTTCATAGGAACCAACCTCCTCTAGATATTGACCACCAAAGCCTCCAATTTTTAGGGTCATTCAATATTTTTCAAGGTTTTTGGAAACACAATATTACCATATGAAAATTCTTAGACCAATATTTTTTAGCACGTTCGATGGGACCTGGTCCCACTATGTCTATAAAATCAGAGTTTCAGTGATACTATATTTTATAAGAATATTTTCAATCACCTAGTGATTCCATTTGAATTCAACCTAGATCTATTTTAATTTACCTTAAAGAAACCCTATTGCCTAGTCACCTTATACAATAAATGTTTACAATATAGGCATCTAGAATATTGGATGAACCATTAGAATTCTGAGAGCTACCTCTCCATTCTCATTAAAAAAAATTAATTAATTGCCCATCCTAAATCATCTCCTTATTTGAATATTTCATAGGAGGAATATTCTAAATATATCCCTCCTTCAACTTCATTAAATACTCCATTACCAATGGTTGAAAATCCTAATTAGATCCCTAAGGACTACCCAAATTTGAATAATATAGGTCCTCTAAATTTGTTGATCTAGAACCCTAATCCACAAGAAGCTTTGAAAGCACTGGTAACATATGATGGCACCATAAATATTACTTATGAGAATTATCAATATGTAGCATCATTAGTGGATATTCATAATATTCAATATGAAGATATCATGATCAATCTATTGGTTATATCATTTATGGAAAAATGTTATACTAGTAAAAAATATTACCAAATAAAACTATAAATACATGGGTCGAGTTGGATGGCCAATTAGTGGATCCAACACCTTATGTTGTCCCTGCATTACTAGATCCTAATCCTTAGATAGTTTCCTTGTAATAAATGGTCATAGCTGTAAAAAATCTCACCAAGGAAGTTACTTCCATGAATAAAAGGGAGGCTAGGAGGAACTTTCAACCAAGAATATTTCTATATGTCACAAAGGATCAAGCTACTTCTAACAAACCTTTAAAAAAATCCAATATAGTATATAACAATCAGGACGGTGAATATTTTACCTGAGGATCTAAGTCAAACTACTGGTGTTCAAATTGCAATGATCCATATAGTGAAATTTCTTGTATGATATATCAACACAACATCCAAAATATTTCCTTTGAGAAGGCTGAAATGGCTCAAAAATATTAGGTAAATATGCTATGGTAAATGGACTATAATTTCATGATACCATCTATTGAATAGATATTAGTCCTAACAAGATTAGGCAAGAAGCCTTTGTTAGTTGATACTAAGGTAATGTATCATTTTAAAGTACTATACGAGGTAAAAAACCATCCAAATAAAGATATACCTTAGAATACCCAATCCAAAAAGCCAACTCAACAACAACAAAAGATGACAAAGGAAGGTGAAACCCAAGAGCAAGCAAGATATAAGCTAATATATCCTTCTCTAACCAAATACCAAATTATTGAGGAAAATCAATAACATAAGAATAAATATGAACTTGCAAAGGAACATAGAAAATATCCTAAATTTTTTGGTTTCAACATAGTGGAAGAATTGAAGAAAAATCAATGAAAATCTAGCATGTATGATATACTCCTTATTCCAAGATATGTTGATCTATTAGAGGCTTCACTTAAATATATCAAGAGTCAAGGAAAGCATAAAGTAGAGCTTAATATAGCTCAAGGTCATCCTACCTCAATAAAAAGAAAAAATAGACCATCACCATTTTACTTATCCTTGTAGATAGACGGATGGGTGGTTCACAATTGCATTATTGACTTAGAAGTAGGTACCACAGTAATGCCCAAAGAAATTTATAAAATAATTGGCATGAAATATACAAGGAGCAATCTTTGTGTACTACAATTGGATGGTGCACCAGTAAATATAGTAGGTGTAATCAAAGATGTGTCCATTATCTTACACAAATTACCTCAGATTATTGTTAGTCAATAAATTATGGTAGTTGATATAGAACCTTATTTTAGGATGTGTCTATTATGAGATTTCACTGTCAAGTTGGGTGGGTACTTATATCTTGATTATTCACACATGGATATCCCATTTAAATGCAAAACAATTAAGGTATTTTTTGAGAAACCATCCTCTTTCCATATAGAGAAGCTTGAAAAATAAAATCAGCAAGCTAACCTAGTCAACATGATGATAGAAGAAGTGGGTCTGATGGAGAAAGTGCTAGAAGATATTAGGATCAAAGATCAATTTTATTTGTACTTCAATGCTATGATTGAGATAGGAATTGGAACCTATTAGATCATGAAGCCTAAAGAAAAGAAGACTACAACTCTAATTGGTAAAAATCCCTACAATAACCATAAGTGGAAGCTCTTCTTTGATGAAGTTAGATGTAAAAATGGTGTTGGGGCTGGCATAGTGTTGATAGCACCTACTGGAGAAAAAAATAAATTTTCATATAGATTAACATGGAACTGTACAAACAATGCAATAGAATATGAGGTACTATACCAAGGATTAAAGAAATCTAAAAATATGGGGATAAAATAGCTATAGATATTTGGTGACTCATAGTTAATAGTTAATCTATAGAAAAGTGTGTTAGCAAACAACACTATCTCAAAGCTTACAAAAATAGAGTTGGAATTTACTAGAGGCTTTTGAAGCTTCGAATATCAAAGCCATCCCTAGAGAATAGAACGTCCACGCTAACATATTAGCATATATAGTAGCTAATTTTTTTCTAATATTCATACACAATTCCAAAATAGTAAGGCTTGTGTATAGGCATTTTGTCCTTAATAAGGACACCTTTTGGTATGTCATTGATAGTGATTAATGAGTGATTAATTTCTTGATTTAGAATATGAATTGTGCAAGTGACTGGATGCTAGAAAAGGATGAGGAAAGTGAATTGATATAGCATAAGAAAACACACATCCCAAAAGTATTTATAATGTTGGAAAGCATATTATATGGTAGTGACTGGTTGGCTACTTGCAAAAATTAAGGTTGATAGCCAAAACTACAAGGATGTACAAATTGAACCAGGAAAGAACATCAAGATTGGTGTACATTGTATAGAGGAAGATATCAAATAGATTTTAGATTTATGCAAATAATTCAATGATATCATAGCATGGAAATATGATGACCTAACAATATACAATAAAAATACCATTGAGCTCACATTGGATGAAAAACCTTTTTGACAAAAGTAGTGGTAAGTAAATCCTAAGATAGAGGTCTTGATGAGATAGGAGCTACTAAAATTACTAATTGCCAAGATCATATACCCAATTAAACATTCTATATGGATGTCTAGTATGGTCCTAGTAAGAAATAAAAATGGAGACATCCATATTTGTATAGACTTTAGGAACCTAAATCAAGTTTCTTTGAAGGACCACTATCCTCACCTACAAATTTACACTTTCCATACTATAGTCAAAGCTAAGATATTCTCCTTGCTATATGGATTTTTAGGTTTTAACCAAATATGGGTCTAGAATGAAGACCAATACAAAACTGCATTCACCACCAAATGGGGTACCTTTTCATATCAATGAATGCCTTTTGGTCTATCTAATGTAGGTGCAACATTTCAAAGAGCTATGGACTTTGTATTTTGGGAGCTAGTAAATAAGATAATAGTTATCTATTTGGATGACATGACTCTCTTATCTTATAACAAGAAAAAATATGCAGAGCACCTCAAAATGGTATTTGAAAAATAAATAGAATTTGGGGTTTCATTAAATCCTAAGAAATTAGTTCTTACATTGCATGAAGGAAAATTATTAGGAAATGTGGTGTTAGAAACATGATTGGTAATTGATCCAAATAGGGTAAAAGTAATTATAACACTTCCTCTACCACTAAATAATAAATTAATTTAGTCATTCTTTGGGAAAATCAATTTTGTTAAAAAAATTATTTTAGATTTTGCTCAGATAGTCAAGCCTATGACCAAGATGCTAAAATAAGAAGTGGGTTTCAAATGGATAGATGTCCAAAAGAATGCTTTCAAAAATATTAAACAAGAAATATCTCAAGCCCATGTCCTTTTTAATATGAAATGGATAGATGTCCAAAATAATACTTTCAAAAATATTAAACAAGCAATATCTCAAGCCCATGTCCTTTTTAATATGAACTACTCTAAATATTTCATCCTTTATGTACTTGGAGAAGAATAGAGCTATGTCGTACTTAAAAAAGGGAAGAAGACAATGAGCAACCAATAGCTTTCCTAAGCCAAATCTTGAATTATCATGAAGAAAGGTATAATTTCATTAATAAATAGGTTTATGTAGTAATGAATCTTTGAAGAATTTTAGGAATTTTTTCTTAGAGAAAAACCTTGGTATATGTAGAGCATATGTATGTTTGAAATTTTGTAGTTCAAGGAGAGTTAGGGGATAAAAGAGCTAGTTGGGTAACCAAAATTTAAGACTTTAATGTTGAGATCAGGCCAACCAAACTAATAAAGGGTAGATCACTATATCAACATCTGGATGAGTCCACTAAATATAATATAAATCTACTAATAGGAGAACAAGAGCAACCTACTAAGCAATAAGGGCCACAAGTATTGTGAGATACTTGGGTTGAACAACTAATACATTATATCAAATTCGATAGATTTATAGAAGATCTATTTGCAACTCATAAATGCAAGTATATGTTGTAGGTAAAAAAGTATGCACTAATTAATGGCATTCTATTTTAATGAAAATTTGATGGGGTGTTTTTGAGATGTTTACATACAAACAAAGTAGAAGTCCTAAAAGAAAATATTGTTGGTTTTTCAGTCAAAATAGCAATATCATGTGACAAATGCCAAATATTTGTTGGAAAAACAAACATGCTACCATGTCACTTCAACCAGTATTTGTAGAATAATCAATCTAGTAGTGGAGATTAGACTTTACAGGTATGATAAATACCAATTCATCAATAGGTCATAAGCACATATTGATGGCAATGAATTATTTTACTAAATGGATAGAAGTAGGGCTACAAAACATATTGATCAAGACACAGTTATTGAAGTCATGGAAATATTGATTACAAGATTTATAACTTTGGCTACCATTATTTCAAACAATGTTGTATATTTCATTGGTGCCAAGATAATTGATTTTACCAAGAAATATGGTATATATTGGAAAACATCTTAAAATTACTATCCTTAGGTAAATTGCCTTGTAGAATCCACAAATAAGAAGCTATTAAAAATAATTAAGAGAATCATTGAAGAAAACCCAAGAAGCTAGCACATGTTGCTTGATCAAGCATTATGGGTTGATAGGATAACACCCAAAAAATATTTAAATACATCTCCATATGCACTTATGTATGAAAAGGATGCAATTCTTCCTATCAACTTGGAGCTTCTATCTCTCAAGTTTATCAATGAGATGGAACCTAATAATTTTTATCCAATGGAAAGGAGATTGGCAAAACTAGTACAGTTGGAAGAAAACATGAACAACCATATAACAACTTGTTTCATCATCAAAGAATTATGAAGCATTGGTTTGATAAGAGGGCAACACTAAAGGCATTCAATGAAGAAGATCTAGTTTTAAAGTGGGATGTTGATCGAGAAAAGCTAATAGTACATGATAAATTTAAATTTATGTGGTTTGGACCGTATCTTATTGAGTAGTGTGAAGATATGAATGCATTCTAGTGACAAGACCTCATCGACTGATTGCTCCCAATATCAATGAATGGTCAATATTTGAAGCACTATGCCAAGGTGTTATGACACAAAACATGTATATAAATAAAGAAGGCCAAAAATTTATTGAAGTCATGGATTATCACAAAAAAATGGTTAGCACAATCAACATATGCCCAATTTTAAGATGTAGCGCGGTCACACAATAAATTAGCCCAAAGAGGGAGCAACTACACAATGAAAGTATATCCCAAAAATATGGTCAACACAATCAACAAGCACCCAAAGCATGTGATTCATTATGGTCGTATGATAATGATAAATATATCATGGCTAAATAAACCAACAAAAGTTGAATACAAAAATCAAATTCTAGCCATGTGCTAGTTTCTCGTACAATTGGTTGAAATAAAATAAACATCACCACACAATAGAAGAAGAGACATGAAGTTTAAAATTTCAAAATAAGGAAACCGTTCTCATGCCAAAATATCATTAGTGATAATCTACCTAATTTACCAAATTAGCATGATCACCATATGAACAAAAGAAATGCCAATATAATAACTAAGAGGTAGTTCATCTGCCATAGTAATGGTGAAAGCTTTGGGAGTAAGAAACAAGATAGTTATTTAACCAATATTTTGGACGATAATTATTCTACTAATGTATTCAATATTTAGAAAGTTCTAAAGCAACCCTAGCATCTTTGAGATTCCTCAGAGTGTTTTTTAGAGATTCCTTAGTGCTAAAAAAACCCAATTTATGTCAACTAAAAAGAAGTTTAATCAAGCAAGATGATGTCTTCCTCTTCAATATCTAGAGCATCTATAGACATCGAGGCTGAGAATGACCAAATATTCTAAGATAAGGTAGATAAAATTGCAAATATGGTGATGACTTAGAAGACTAAAGAACAACTTAGGATCAACATAGAGAATAGAAAATTGCAAGGCCTTTCATCTTCAACTCAAATTTATTTCTCTTTTCATTATTTTCTATAATTTTATATTTGTACTCTAGTACACCCATGTTCTGAGTTAATTCAAACTATAGCAAAATTCTATGATCCTAAGTAAATGGTAGCCTTCATTTCTTAGGGAAGACATATTTTTAAATTGAGACTAGAGCTTTTTCTAGTGCATTTTTTAGGGCATGGTTCCCAAGGTCAAGCTAAATACCTTTCACACTGAGGAGAAAGAAAAGTTTTACACTCTAAAAGGCTACCCTAATTAAGGGTATTACTTTAAATTTTGGTTGAATTCATAGTTTAAAACCTTAGAAGTAGGTGATACCTTACCCAAGTCTCCCATTTTGACTAAACATTTCTAGAATCCTGATATATTTTCCATAATGGCAATACTAGGAAGCTTGCACTCTAATAGCAAGGTCTATGATTGGCAGATAACCACAATCTATGGTAATTCTAACACCAAAAATTATGTTATAATATTAATGGATAAAAATACTAGGCCCTTATTTTTTGTATTCTTGTGTAGTCAAGTCCATGATAAATTGGTTAGGTTGTAGAAGGGCTCTCACACTCCATTCAAATGCTACTCTCACTTGGCTTGGTTATTTTTCTACTTTACTACTGGATTGCTATAAATATAAAGGATGATAAGGAATCTCCCATGCCTGTATATAGATGGACTAGTGTATTAACAAATTTTGATACATTATAATTTCAATAAAGAATTCTTGGGACCAACCCACAAAAATTTGTATGGAAATTTCCCTAGGCTATCCGCCAAGGTAATGACCATGCTGCAAATCCATCATGCAGAGGAGGGATACTAGTATATCCTAGTAGAAGGTATGGTCATTAGGTTTTATGGATTCACTGAAAATTCATTATTGTTGCCACATTATGTCACTGACCAGTTATTGGTAATGGAATATTACCGACAGATGGATTTTTTCAACTATAAATTTGGTACCAGGGTAAATAAGAAGTGAATCTACAACTATCCCTTAAATTTTTAAGATATAACAATAAAAAGGAAGGTCTAGCATAAGAGCATTACCCAAGCCATTAAGGAATTGGGCCCTAATGGAAATTTACCAAAGTTGGAGGTATGATCCTACAAATAAATTCCTTGATAAGTTAAATCTACCTAACTCAAGAAAACCTCCAAAAATTTAGAATAGAAAGGTCCCATATTGAGGCCTTTAGAAAAAATCAAGAAACCTCTAAGTTAGAATGGAACATTCACCAAATTCAAGCCTTACCCTCATGGAAAGATTTCTATGATCAACTTGTAGACTAAAATCTCCAAAATAGGTAGGAGCATGTCTTGCAAGAATTAAATATTGGAAATGTATAGAAGAGAACCAATTGGACTGATGGAAAAATACTAGGGTGGTGGACTATGAGAGTGGAAAAAAATACAACCAACTCTAGATTTAGCACCAAGATGAACATAATTCTCACTAAAATATGATGAATCTTATAAATCATGGGTAGCCAATAATAGAAAAAAATATAGCCCTAAGCTTTAGTAAGGCTAAAGAAATAAAGGACAAAGAGGTGGTTGAAGCATCAGATACGAGAAAGGAAGAAATAATTTAGGAACCTTCATCTCAATCCTAGGAACATACTACTTTGGATATAGTACCTCCTTTTGTGATCACTCAAAAGCAACCTACTTATGTCTCTACACAGAAAAAACTAGAAACATACACTAAAGCGGCAAAAATGATGCAAAATTTGGGATATGCTAGTCGAGGGCTAGGAAAAGATTCAGTAGGACCCACAAAGCCACTTTAGATCTATAAAAGGTCCAAACACCAAGCCTTGGGGGAAAATACTATACAAATGGAGGAATATAGACATACTAGTTCCCAAATATTATTTTTAGCCTCATATTCTATAGATCAACAACTCCATCCATCCTAATAAATTATTGTTTCACCCCAAAAACAAGTAATTATTCTAGGGACTAATCCTCCTAATAAAGTTTTAAAAATAAAAATGATAGATGCAGTTGAGAGTGGTACTAAAAAGGATATGATAGATGCATTTAAGACTAGCTCACCAACATAGAAAATCTAGAAAGGAGATACATGTATTATTTCTATTCTTTCTTCTCCCTATCCTAATTTCCCAAAACATTCCCCTTCCCCTTCTTAGCAAAAAGTCTCTAAAATGTCAATTGAAACTACTCCATATTATCCATTCCCACTTTTGCATTATTTGGCTACCACATTTGTTGCCTCCACTCACCCCATTGTCCCCACCTTCCAAAAAATTAAGAAGATAGCAATGAATGCTAAGCAATGGTGGAATAAGAAGGTTTTCTATCCTTTGAAGAAATTTTCTCACCCAAGATAAATGTTGGTAATTGATCCAACTACTCTTAAATGAACCCGAGTTAAACTTATTCCCTTGGTAAGTAAACCAGAAAAATATATGACTATATAAGATTACCAGGTTGAAACAAAAATATAATATATTACCCAATTACCTTTAAAGGATGAAGTCATAGCCACCAGAGCTACTTGTATATAGTCTACATACAAGGTGATCTATACAAGGGAAAATGTAAAAATCTAGAAGATAAATTTGAAGAGTTGGAAAAAATAATAGAGGAACAACAAAATGTGGAAAAATACCTCAAAAATGAGGTTTAAAAATGGTAAGGAGAGTTTCAATAAATGGATAAATGTAATGAAGGCACTCAGAGCTAAAATAAATATTTTTTAGATCATGGACCTTTAGTAGTAGCTCCAAATAGAAAAGATAAAAATAATAGGATTCTCAAGAGAAGGTGCAAAACAAATAAGGAAAGAAGCTTGGAGAAAGATCCCAGAAAAGAGTTGAGGTTAGACCTATGCTCCTCTTCCTAGAAGAAATTATCCAAGTGGTGGGCAAGATGAAAGAAGACATCAAAGCTACCCAAAAGGAAATACAACCTAAGATGCAAAGGGCATCAAAAATCCAAAAAGTGATTGAAAGTAAGTTTGGATATATTGCTCAAGCAATCCCCAATAAAGAGTGGTGCTCTACCAAGATAACAACTAGAAATATCATAAGAAAAAAAAGGCTAATAGCCAAAGTATGGTAGCTAATACAAAAAATAGAAGCAAAGGTAGATCGAATGATCCAATCCATACAAAATATCATAAAGTGATGATTCCAAGGATTTTGGGATGAAAGATCCAATATCCTAAGATAAAGTGAGCTTCAAGAAGCCCTAAAAACAATAATGGAATATGGGTCTAAGGTTGAAAATTGGCCAGAATCCATCCAACAGGATCAAGTAGTTTAGTTAGTAAAATATATGATTAAGATGAAAATCCTCTTGGAAGAAATGGCTAGTAAGGGTAAAAATCTATCATGTGAAAAAAAATTGAGCTACAATGCATTTAATAATAGATAACGAATATATTAGATCCCACTCAATAAAAATTGAAAGAAGCTTGCAAATTCTTGAGCAACATACTCCAACTTATAGAAGAAAATATAGGAGAGAAATAACTAGAGGAATGATAAGAGGAGGAAGAACCTTCTGAGCAAGAAGATGTCAAAGAGGTAAAAAATAAAAATGAACGTAGAATTGGTTGTTATGAGAACCTCTAATGCATTTAACATGGGTGAAATGTAAGAAAAAGCAAGCAAGAAGAAAATTTTGGTTTCAATATTGATCCTTCACTCCCCATTTTGTTATCTCATTTTGGGCCCTATCCATTCATATTTCCCTTCATTCATCCATTTTTCATTAATTCATTCATTGTACATTTTTTTTATTTTACATCCATTTGATTTTTGACTCCATCTACCCAATGAATAAGGCTCTAAGTTTTGTATCTTTACAATAAAATCCCACTAGGAGGCACCAATAATGTAGGCCAAATGGCTGCATCAAAAAAGAATGAAATATTTTGCAAAAATGATTGAGTTTCAAGGATGTCATGAAATCAAGGTCAAATTGGTCAAAAGGTGCCCAAGCCCAAAATGCATCACAGTTGTGCAACAATATAAAGCATCATGAGATATCAATAAATCATGATCAACATGGTCAATAGGCACCCAAGCTTGGAATGTATCACGTTCATGTGACAACTTGCTACAAAGAAGGATATCATGAAACCAAGGTTAAACTGGTCAAAAGGTGTGCAAGCCCAAAATTTATCATAATCACATGCCAATATGAAGCATCAAGAGATGTCACCAAACAACAATCAACTTTGTAAATAGGTGCCCAAGCCTAAAATGCATCATGGTTGTATGATAAGATGAAGCATCAAGAGATATTACCAAATTGTGATCAACTTGTTCAACATGCACCCAAGCTCGAAGTTTATTGTGGTTGCGTGACAATGTGTTGCAAATAAGGATGTCATGAAATCAAGATCAAATCTATTAAAATGCACCCAAGCCCAAAATACATTGTAGCCACATGATAAATCAAAGCAACAAAGTATTGTTGCCAAAATATGCTTAAAATGTATCAAAACAATCCTAGCTAGAAATGCATCATGGTCATGTGATATATCAAAGCAATAAAGGATTGTCACCAAACCTTGGGCAACTTGGATAGTAGGCATCCAAACTCAAGATGCATCATAGCCATGCAAAAAATCAAAGAAACAAATGATTATCACCAAACCGTCATCAAAATGGGTCAAAGAAGTCCTAGCCCAAAATGCATCATGATCATGTGATAAATCAAAGTAATAAAGGATTATCACCAAACCATGGTCAAAATGGGTTAGCAGGTGTCCAAGCCCAAGATGCTTCTTGGTCATGTGAAAAATTGAAGTAACAAAGGATTATCACCAAATCATGGTCAATATATTCAAACATGCACCTAAGCTTGGGATGCATTATGACTACATGATAAAATGTAAGGAGATTCGTTCACAACTGTTAAATAAAAAATCAAATCAATGGTCAAGATTCAAATTTAAAAAAATATCAACTAAAAGAAGTTTCATCATGAAAACATGACATAAGACACATATATAAAATAAAGGTATGGTCAGGGCCATCCATTTAAACTTTCTAGTGAGCATTGAAATATTGAGCTTGGAGGACTAAGTGATAGGATTTAAAAGCTTCTGATTAATTGAATTGTGTTGTAGATCTACCATGAAGAATGGATGCAAGAATAGAGGATGACTCATATTAAAGTTCAGGTAATAAATTTTCCATCAGTCACAAAAGTGGGCACAAATCAGAATTAGGGTTTGTAAGGTTACCATGTAGGCATTCTACCTACCTAGCCCTCTAGCATATTTTTGTAATTTTGACTGCAGTTATCTATAAATAGAGGCCATAGTGCCAAAAATAGAGGTTGGCTCTTAAGCATTTACAATTTACATGTACAAGGCATATTACATATTAAAATATATAAAGGAATTATTGTTTGGCCTCTGGTTCAACTTTGTTGTAGAACATGTATGTATGAATGGTTGCTTATTTCTAATTTTAACTTGTTGAATGCTCATGGTGTTAATTCTGCTTACTAGATTTATACTCATGATTTATTATCTAATTCTAGAATTTGCAATCTAATATAAATACATTGTATAAATTATTGTTCTATTATTGATTAAAAATTGGTTGGTCTGTTAGGCAGTTTACTTGCTTTCTCAGTTCTATGGTCTTTTACAATATATGTATCTTGATGTGGCTTAATATGCACTAACATAAATTCTATATTTAGCTCTATTTTCTTCTTCTAGCCCTCTTTTCCCCCCATATTTTAGGAACAATTAGCTTGGACTTCATAAAAACCGACCTCCTTTGGTGATTGACCACCGAAGCCTCTCGATTTTAGGGTCATTAAATGTTGGTCAAGGTCTTTGGATGCATAATCTTACCATAGGCAGATTTTTAGACCAAAATTATTGCTTCATCATTACATTAGTTAATTAAATATGGTAATTAGGATTAATCCATTATTAAAGTAGAAAGTGTGAGTATCTATTAGAGAAGGTAAAAAAAGACTTTTTTCTAACCAATATCAATATTTAGAGAATAAAAAGGGTTATCAAGTTTTTGTACAATAGTTGAAGTTCATTGGACACCTTAAAATCTAATATTGGAGATGAGAACCCACCTGACATTTGAAACCAATATTGTAACAAGTGCTAAATATAGCTTCATATAGTCAGTATCAAACTCAACAACCCTTGATTGGTGCTATATATTATAAAACTCAACTAGCACTAGGAATTGGAAAGATAGGTTGACATCTAATGTTGGATGACAGGTGCATTGGACCCTAGGAAACAACTTGGATCTAGATGTGGAAGAATAAGATAATAGAGATGTGGCTAAAGAAAAATACCATTAATCAACCTATAAATTCTATTTTTGTTATTTTAGTCAACAACTATTAGTTTTGCTAGCCAATTATGAGTGACATTAGCATACAAGCAACTGCTCCTAACTCAACATAGTTGGCAATCACTCCTAGGTAAGGACAATTTGTTTTGCATGCATAGGCTTGGGAAACTACTCTAAAATTAAATATGTTATTTCCAATACTTCCACCATGGTTGTTAGAATCTGTTACACCTACTTTTGTTTTTACTCACTAAAAATGATTTCTTATGTATCTTGTTGTAACATTTAAGTAACAAATATAGAGTATGGTCTTGTCCTCATCACCTATAAATATTTGTACGAGGTTAGATGTTGGATTTAGATAAGCTATTACTATAATAATTCTATTATTATTTACTACATTTTGTAAGGAAACTCTTTCAGTTTTATATCTATAATTATATGTTTGTTTGAGTTGTTGGTATATTTCATTGATGTGATATGAATTGAGCTTTCCCTTTCCATCATCTCTAGAGCAAGGGTCCACTCAAAGCAATGTGAAAGGTACCATTTTTCTATATTTTATATTTACTATAGCATAGATTAAATTGATATTATTTTATACATTTTATGATAGTTGATTAGTTGTTTGAATTCATCTCCCAAGAGTACTAAATAGCCAATCAATTTGAAATTATGATTTTTATAGAATAGTGTTAAAAGAAGTAATACTTTATGTTTAGTTTTTCATTCTATCCTTCATTAATTACTTTCATTTCTAACATGTTATTTTTATTAGCTTAGTCCTTTTTATTTTCTACTATAGTGAGTTTTATTGTTGCTTTCACACTTATCTAGAGTAAAATACCTAGACCTAACCTTACTTAAGCCATTTCTAGCACATGCAATCTACAAACACCACATCACATTAGATAAATAATTAAAGTAATTTTTAACTACACCCATCACTTTTTATCACCATTGATGGGAACACATCATTGCTAGGATCATTTTAAGAGTTTTCTAAATACCCAACATTGCATCCTTTAACTTGGTTAGAAAATTGATTAGTCATAGAGGTTAAAGCATACCTCCTTAGTTTGCTATTCTTGATATTAGTTTTCACTAGGAAAAATTAAGGTTGATGTTATAAACCAAGATACCTAATGTCCTTATTTGCACCTTATGCCAATAAGATACTAATTATCTAAAACTGAGTAAAAACTAGTGGTGTTGAGAAGGAAAGGTAGAGGTGTTAGAAAAAGTATTTTTTTGATAATTTAGTATGTATGAATAGATCTAGGAATAAGAAGGGTATATTTGTTAAAAATAATCCTTGACAAGCCATAGGTAAACAATAATCACATTTAAATTTTGCAAAAGAGTACTCAATACAAGTAGTCATGGTTCCAAGTGATTCATTATAAATAAGTGAAGAATAAGGAAGTACTAGTAGACCATCATCATCAATTCTAGGGTCTTTAAGATCTTCTAAATTTAAAATTTATAAGAAAAATCCAATAGTTTTCCACCTACTCCATACATATTTACATCTCTTGAAACTTTAAATAAATTTATAGCATTTATTGCGAAGAAATATTATGGGGGATAGGCAATATGGAAATAACATAAGGTATGGAAAAAGTGATATAAATTATCATAGAGAACCTAGTAATGGTACTAGGACCTTCACATACCCTATTCAGTTAGATCCCCATATGCAGGACCCTATGAAAAAAATTTATCCATCAAACATACCCATATTTAGGGGGACTACAATAGAATATCCATATTAGTTTTTATTCGAATTTAAAGTTACATGTCAAACATATGATTACATAATTGAAAATAAAAAACTCAAAACTATTTCCCTCCATACTCAAAGACTTAGCCATGTGATGGTTCATGCGGTTGGCCATAGAATCCACTCATAGCTAGGCTAAGTATAAAGGGTTTTCCTAGAGAAATACTAGGAATAATGCCATGTTAAGGATTGCAAAGAAAAATGATTTATGGTGAAACAAAATGAGCATAAAATTATTAAAGACTACTTAGATATATTCCTCTTCATCCATAAAAGATGTAGGTAAGGGATGGAACTAGAACTCATTAAATTAACATTTTGCAAGATATACAATATGAATCAAGGGATTTCATGAATCTCATGGGAAAAGGTGATGTAAATAAAGTAAGCCTTACTGATATTATAGAACTATAATTCTTGTACAAGGATAATTACTTGAAAATATTGAGTAGGCAAGAGTGGTAATGAGATAGGAGATTTTTTAGAATAATATACCAATTTCAAGAAAAACATTGTCCTACACTTGAATACAACATTGGATGAATTGCATGCAAAAGCTATGGCCATTGAACCACTTGCCATATGTTGTCCAAGGTGTAAGAAAAAACATACCTTACAAGAATACCCTTTAAACAAGACAAATATACCTAGCATCTATGATAAAAACCACCCTATGGATTGGAGTGTTATCTTACCTAAAATCAAGTCCGCCCTTGGTATGAGTCATCCTACCAAAAAAATAACTTAATTATGTAGAATAATTTTTTTTCATAATCAAAGAGAGTTGTGGATATAAAATCCATGGAACATACTCCACCACAACAAAAATGGGATGAATACCCTTGGTAACCATATCTTGAGTGGAATAATCTAGGATTGTTTAACCAACCATGGATGCAATCAATGCTTAATGAATCATGGCGAACTTAGAACTAGCAATGGTCAGGACCATCCCAATATAATCAACCTTATGGGGAAAATAATGATTTCAAAATCAAAAACCATTTCTATAAGGGCCCATTGGTGCTTTCCAAGTAGTACAACCACAACTACCAAAGCAACATCTACTAGCTCAACCTATACCAATCCAAATAATAATAAATAGGAACCCTTGTCTATATTATAGAACATAATGACATAGTATTCTTAGTGCTATCAACCATGACAATGTTCAACTAATCTTAGGAAAATTATTGCATGATCCAAAACCACCTATGATAGTACAATTACAAGAAGTAAGGTGAGCTCCACCAAATATTGAGTTTTCAAATAAAGAAGAAGAAAATATTCTAAAAACTTATGTCTATAAAAACTTATAAAGCATCATATCTTGAATGCATAGAACCCAAAGAAGATATTTTTAGGTAATACAATATTTTAATAAAACTAAAATATTTAAATATTAGAATCCCATTACTCCAAGCAATCAAGGATGTACCATTTTTTAACAAGGTTATCTAAGAAATGTATATTAAGAAGCTTAGGAGAAGATAAAAGGCTTATCTAAAGACAATATAAGTTATGTATTGATCCTTATATGACCTTAGTTATCTATAGTTTTTGCTTTCATAGATTTTAATTCAAGGTATATGACTATATAATATATTGAAACAAAAAATATTTCTCTATACCCTCCAAGTCAACCCTCCATGGATTTCTATAGAAATCTATGGATGGACAAACTTGGTGAATAAAATAATATTTCTTATCTAGCTATGGTAACAATAAAAGAGTATGTAGAAGAGTTAGATCCACTAGAAGGAAATATATTTGAAGATACAACTATCCTATTAGATTCCTCAAGTGGATATTTCTCAGATGATGAGGAGACTATAATTCATATATTCTTGTGGAAGGATAAGGATGACACCTATGTCACTTGTATCACTATGGGATAGATCATTTACTTTGGTACATAGGTAACAAAGACATATCCTCCTATATTTTAGATGTTATTTAACAAATATCATTCCTACATGGATTACTTTTAATGAAAACAATAGAATTTTCCATTCCTTACTACCCCATAATTAGCCCTTAAACTCATTGGTAAGTAAAGGTGTTAATTGGTGCAACCAGACACCAAGCAAATAGATATATAACCAAGGAAATTTATCAATATTAATAGTTGGTTTATGTGTGCATGGGACTATATTGATATTAAGGAAATCCACCCTAACATATACACTCATAGAAACTATACCATCAATAAGAAGTAAATTTATCAACCACAAAGGTTGATAAATCCTGCTTTGAGGGATATGGTAAAAATAGATATTGAGAAGTTATTGGATGCAGGGGTAATCTAATAGCCAAAGGGTATCCCATTGGTTATTATTCATAAAGATAATATAAATATGTGCATGTGTGTTGACTATATAAAACTTAATAAATACACACAAAAAGATCATTTTCCATTACCTTTTATAGACCAAGTACTTGATTACCTTTCTAGAAAATATATTTTTCTTTATTCAATAGTTTTAGTGGTTACAACCAGATATAGGTGGCACTAGAATATCAAGATAAAACTATATTCACATACCTATAGGGAACATATGCCTATAGAGTCTTACCATTTGGGTTATGAAATGCTCCCACAACTTTTTAGTGAGTAGTTCTTGCTATTTTTGTGGATATCACTAATGAATGTGTTGAGGTATATATGGACAATTTTATAGTATATGGATAAATATTTGTTGAGGGTATTCATAAGATATATTGATTTCTCACATTATGAAAATCCCATAATCTATATTTGAGCAATTTTTTAATTATGATGGATGAAGGAATCATGTTAGGGCATCATATCTTAATCATATGCATAAAAGTGGATGCAAAGAAAAAAATTATAAATTAGTTACCTCTAAGACTTAAAAAAATGTTAGAAGTTTCTAAGGACATGCATAGGCAGCAAATCCACCTCCCATAAGTAGAAGAAATGATAATATGTGGATTTTCATAATTTTGGTGAAAGTACAATTTTTGTCTAATTGTACAATATAGGGTTGGTCGAATTGTACAATGTAGGGTTTTCCTAATTATACAATGTAGGGTTTATTTGATTGTGAAATGTAGAGAAATAAATATGAATGCATAAAATGAAAAAAAAATGTAATGTTCTTGAAATATAATTTTATGAAAATCAAATTAGAACCTTAGTAAAGCATTATTGAAATTAAGTTGGTTGGAAAGTTGTTGGTGGTAGTTGTAAATGATGTGATACCTTAGAAACCACTTTGGAACAACCTAGACATGCATTATAATCCAACCATTAAATTTTTGTAGGTTTTTTAATGCTATGGATCATTGTTCAGTGTTGTCTATTGTTGTTCAATATTGTTGTTGATTTCTAAGGAGAATTATAGGTCATAATTTAGCATTGTTGTGTATATGCATGTTACCGGTTGAGTATGGATTGTAGAATTTCATGTAATTTTATAGATATACTATTATTATATTGGTATGATTATACAATGACAATAAATTATTGACTGATACCCAACTATGTATGAGAATTGTGGATGAAGAATTATTTATTAATTTCTTCCTATACATTGCAATTGCCATGTTTGCAAGGTTTTGTATGGTTTTTGGAATGAGTAGTACATGTGGTTAGATATAGAATAGGATGTGTGACTCCAATTGTACATTATTGATTACTAAGTTAGTAATTCCATCGATAGAGATATCCAATTTCTGTTATGCCAAAATATTACCAAAAGTATTGTCGATCTGAGATTGAGTAATTACATTAAGGGTTTACTATAACCGTATAGTCAACTTCCCTAACTATATAGTTGGTCAATAACTTTTCATTTGGATGGTAATTACGTATTTTATACTTACCAGAGTAGAATTGATGATTTTAAAAGTTAATGATTACAAAATGATCAATTTATTGCTCAGTAACTAAGTTTGGCATAATGTACGATTGGAAAATCATACATTTCAGGCCATTGTACGATTATAACCATACATTTGAATTTTTTGTCATTGTATAGTCACCAATTGTATGTTTTTGGAATCATACAGTTGTAATTGTACAATTGTATGAATTGACCCATATTGAGTGAGTATTGCTAGAATTCACCCCAAAACCTTCTATTTCACATCCCTCATCAGGAATACTACTAATTGTGCTACATTTGGCATCATTACCTATAAAAAATGGGTTAAATTCTTGCAGTTAAGAAGGACCTATGATTGATCATTTTTTAGAAGGAATGAATTAAAATTGGAGGTGAATGACAGATACAAGTCTACAAAGAAATGTAAGACAAGATCATAGAGAAGAACAAGTTTTAATAAGGAGTACCAAAATTGCTTAAAGAGAAAATGTGAATAATTCAACACATGACACAAACGAACCTACATTAGAACAACTATGGACATTGGATGAAGTAGACATTAAAAGGTAAGAAACATTACTAATAGAAATGAAAGAGATGGTACAAGAACCACCAAGAGTCAAGAAGGATGTTGACGTAAGGGAATATATTGATATAGAGATAGTGTGAGGATATAGTAAGTGGATGGTAACACATGAACAAGCAATGGATAGGTTGTCAAGGGGTGTATAGAATAGGAGGTAGGCACTAGAGAAATAGCATATGAGGTCTTAGGAAAAAATAGCAAGACCATAACCATGATACCAATTAAGAAGGTCATGGAGTGAGGATGCACAAGAATTTAGGATATGATTTTTTTCTAAAAATAAGGTACATAAAATAGAAACATATGATGAAGAGTAGAATATTGAATCATCCACAAGGAGGAATCAAGCAAGGAATTCAAGGGATACCTCATCAAATGATAATTATGGAGGAACCCCACCAATGCCTAACATATCCAAAAGAGAAAGAAAGCAGATCTACCCACCCTTCACAAGAGAAGAGAAGGAGGACCTGGTTAAATATATTTATACATGTATAACCATTTGGAGAGAAAATTATGTAAATAAACTAGATGAGTGGTTGTAACTATTTTTTATCACATTGTGAGAACTCACGATAGATTGGTATCTAAAGTAAGAAAATACACCAGCATCCTAAGTTTAGAACATGATGAAAAATACCTTCATTAAGGAATTCCATACTTTGAGAGATGATACTAAAATACTAACAAAAATATATATCACAAAGCAAGGAAAATATGAGGACATTAAAACATATAACTATTGATTAAAATAACTAGCAAACAAGATGAAAATACCACTAGCATATGGAATTGTCAAGTGATTGTTTCTTGATAGGTTGATGCCTAAATATAGAAAAAATATGAAGGTAGTGTCATCCTCAACATATGAAGAAGTTCTAGAAAAAAAGCGAAAAAAATTGGAAGTGAGGTAAAATAGACAATAGTAGTAATTGTAGCGCATTCCCAACATGAGGACTTTAATAGCAATGAAGAGGATACGATGCATCGCTCCATTCAATCATTTCAAAACTAGTTTGATAATATGTTGAAGGAGGTTAAATGTAAAACAAGGAGAGATTAAAAGGATATCTGGTGTATAGAATGTAAGACCAAGGGCATACAAATGTAAATTATCCTCAAAATACATATTGCAATATATGTGATGTGATAGGACATGAAGTGGTAAATTTTCCATTCAATTTAAAAGTACAATATCAAACCATCAATTTAGGAGAATGAGAAAAACCAAAACCTCAAGGGAATGAACAAGCCACAACCAGTGGAGGTTATAGAAATAATCATAGAGGGAAAGACCATATCAAGGCAATTGATAAGGAGGTCAAAGTTAGTTGTAGTATAATTTTAAAGGTAGGTTGATCATATAATGTTGCAAATTCTAAGAGTGGAAACACTTTGTGAATAATTACCCTTCTCCCTAGATAAAATAAACAACAAAAAATAGTGCTACACACATGTGTATATGGTGTAGTCCTAAGAACCATAAGGAATTTAATTATCCTAAGCAAAAAATTACGAGTGGCTCACATAATGTTAATTTCTTGGATATTGATGTACCCTCAATTAAGGAGAAAGGAAGTAAAAAGGAAGTACTAGTCATGACATAGAGTTAGACTAAGAAAGACAATTATCCAAAACTTACCAAGGAGGATAGATGGCAAGAAGTAAAAAAAGATAATTGTGGAAGAAGCGTAGAAGGCTAAGAAAATAAGGTTGGAAAATTAGAAATAATTAAAAAATAAAAGTGGTCAAAAAGATAAAGTATTAGTGAATAATCTAACAACACAGGTTCTAAATATAACAATAGAATTAAAATGGCTAGTTTGTTCAAAGTCATACCATCCGTACATAAGGTGATAGGGGATGAGATGCAACCATAAAAGGTGATGGAAGTCTAGAGTGAGCCAATGCAGGAAGTATAAAATAAGGATTACTTTATGGATCTGACCATATCGATGATTGATGTAGGAAAGAAACCAACATTAGTCCATATAGAGATAATGGAACACAATTTAATATAAGTTGCTATGGATAGAGGATCCAGTGTCAACGTACTACCCAAAAAAATTGGAGAGAGATCGGGGCACCATTTTTGTGGGAGCCTAATTTTAGGTTGTATGGTTCTAAACAATATGGCATTGAGACTAAGGGGATTTGATAGCATAGAAGGTAATAATATCTAAGTAGGAATTTATCAAGAATTTCATTATGATTACAATGTAGAAGCCTGCATATGATGCACTATTAGAGAGAGGTTGGCTGCAAGTGGGTAGAGTTAATCACAATTAGAAAAAATATCAGATTACATTCAAGAAGGGATAGCATAAGTATATGATCAACCTAAAAATTAAAGGATCAGCAAGGATATCACTATGATGGATGAATCAGGTAGTTCTTCAGGTGAAGAAGAATAACATGAATCCAACGAAGAAGGGATGTTGTACCTTGAGGAATGTAGTGAGGATGAAGCTTGGTATGATAGTGGACTTCTCTATTGATAGATGGAATAGTACAAAGTATTTAATCCCAACTACCTCTATATTATTATATAGGAGACATATAAAGACAAGATAAGAAAAATGTTAACAAGAAACTAAAAGAAGAGGAACAAGAAAAATGGACATTTACTAAGAGTTTTACAAAATACACAAATGGATATGTGGAGATAGATGCAAGATCAACACATCCAAAAAATGTGGCAAATGCTAAGATAGAGTCATAGAATATTAAGTATGAAATACCCTATATAGTGGAATTAAATCTAGGAACTAAGAATGAACCAAGGATGATTCATTATGACGAAGATTAGGATTTGGTATTGAAAGCAATAACTTTCAAAATATTTTTGGAATACAAAGATATTTTTGCATGGACATATAAGGACTTGAAAGGGATACCACTATAATTACATGTCCACAAGATTAAATTAATACCTAGCATGTAACCAATGAGGAGGATATCCTATAATATGAACCCAAAGTATACAACTTTGGTAAATACAAAGAAAATATGTTGGATGTTGGCATTGTTTTTTAGAGTTACCACAAGAGAATGGGTTTACCCTATTATGGTCACCTTAAAGAAGGAGGTGGCTAAGATTTTTTTCCATGTTGAATTTTGTAGTTTGAATGCAATAAATATCAAAGACACCTGTCCTATTCCATTCACATATTCCATCTTAGAGAAAGTTGTTGATCATGAAATTTATTCATTCTTGGATGGGTTTTTGGTTAGAAACAAATTAGTATAGCCAAAGAGGATAAATTGAAGACCATATTTATCATGGATAATGGAATTTACGTATATAAAAAAATTTCATTTGGGCTATGCAATGCATCAACTATATTTTAATGAATTATCTTGCATTTATTTGACCAAATTGGCAATAGAAAAAATCAAGGTATTCTTGGATGATTGATTTATCTATAATAAAATCAAGGATTATATACTAGCTCTGAGTGAATGTATGAGTTGATGTAGGAATACATAGGTCTCCTTAAACCCAAGGAACTATTACCTGATGGTGCCTTATGGGAAGCTACTAGGACACATATTATGCAACAAAGGATTGAAGATAGATCTTTATAAAATTCATGTCATTCTAAATATGGAGCCATATGATACAATTTCATTAAAAATATTTTTAGGATCCATGGGATATTATCGAAGGTTTATCCAAAATTATGTGCATGTATCCTACCCATTGGACTCATTGATGAAAAAGAATGTTCCCTTCATTTGTACAAAGGAGCATCAAATAGCTTTTGAATAATTAAAAGAAAATCTTGAATGTAGCCCCATTTTGGCATTTCTAGATTGGGATAAAGAGTTCCATGTCCATTAACACTTCTAATTTTGCAATAGGATGTGCACTGGCTCAAGAAGGTTATTTTAGTTTGGACCAACATTATAGTCAAGAGTGGAAAGGAATTATAGTACAATAGATTTAGAGGCTTTGGGAATGGTAAATGCAATTCAAAAATTTAGGCATTACCTATTGAAAAACCCATTTTAATTCTATTTTATCACTATGTACTATTGTACTTAATAAATAAATTGGTGATACAAGGGTGAGTTAGCAACTGGTTCATGACCTTAAAAGAATTTGTATTTTGGGTAGTAGTGAGACCTAGCAGGAAGCATGTGACTGCAGACCAATTTTCGTGAATTCGATCAGGAGAACCTGTAGGGATGGAAATCTAGATGAATTCCCTAATGCATAGATATTTACAATTCACAATGTACCATCATAGTACAATTTAATTAAATAATAACTACCCATTTGGGAATTTCCACAAGAGTTGGCAATGGTAGAGAAAAAGAAGATGATCATCAAGTTAGCATATTTTTAGTTGATAGCCTTATTGTTGTACAAAATGGATGTATATGACATATTACGACGATGTGTAATGGAGAAGGAATTCAAATTAGTGTTAAATTAATCCCATGAAATCTTAGTAGGAGGACACATGGGATCAAATGCTACTGCTAGAAAAATACCTTTGGCAGGATTATGGTGGCCTACATTATATCATGAAGCAAAATAATGCGTACAAGCATGTGATACTTGTCAAAGAATGAAAACCATTACTAAGATATTTTATGCCTTTGCATCCATCGTAACCTCGAGAGCTATTTGAAATATGGGGTCTAGATTTTATCGGACCATTGATAACAACCCATCAATAGAAATGTTGATATATCATGATAGCAATGGAGTACCTAAAAAAATGGGTAGAGGTAAGGGTGCTACCAAATAATATAGCAAAAAGTATAGCTCGGTTCTTGTATGAATAGGTGATTACAAGTTTTGGAATTCTACTACAAATAATACATGATAGAGGTGGTCATTTTGTTAATGATATTATTAATAAGCTAACAAGTAACTTTAGCATTTTGAATTCATTGTCAAGTTCATACTATCCCATAGCAAAAGGTCAAGTGAAGTCAACTAAAAAATTCTTAGTCTCCATGCTATATAAGACCTATGGAATAGAAGGATCATATTTTGAAGAAAGGTTGCCATGTACTTATAGAACAATATTTAAACTAATAATGGACCATACATCATTTCAATTATTGTATGATCAAGAGGTAATAGTGCCAATCAAATTCTTGGTGTCTAGTTTTTTATTAGTTGTGGATCATTGCTTAAGTGACTAGGAAATTCTGGAGGAAAGACTAGTAGCACTCATTAAGTTGGATGAAAGGAGAGTCATGGAACAATGGATAATTGAGGTGAACCAAAAGTGGAGGGAGTTGTGGCATGATAAATATATCCAAAAATAAGAATTTAAAAAATGTTATTTAGTTCTAAATTTTAATGGTAAATGGAAAATAAAGCACCCAGGTGTTGTAGGTGAGTTGGAGAGGAGAGGGAAATCCTCCAAGGGAGGTCCTAGGAATGAATCTCCACCCTAACAAAAAGTTGAATTGGGTACCCAAATCCAATTGATAATGTTGATGTGGGTAGGATCGAGCACAACTCTTGGGTGACTTTTATGGTGTAGAACCCCCTGGTAATGGTCTCTCAGACCAAGGTGGCCCTACAAGGGGTTTTTTGCTTAAAAAAATAGGAAATAAAGCCAAGAAAACTAAAAACATTGTGGCTTGGTCCCTTTAGAGCTATAAAAATGAGGGACAATGGTGCAATTAAATTATAGAAATTGGACAATATAGTAATACCCAAAATAGTGAATGGGTCAAAGTTGAAACCCTATAAGGCACAATTTATATTCATCACTTTACAAGAAATAAATATAGTGGAAAGAAGAATAATCTAGTGATCCATGAAAACATCCCACAATAATCAAGATTCTCTATAATGGGATAATGATTTAGGGATTACATATCTATTTGCACAAGGAGAGGAGGTACGACCAATCATAGAACAATAAGCACATCCAATCATATAATAATAGAAATTGGTACCTCACCTTGGTGAAAGGAGAAGGATGTGAATACATGTGAGGTTCATAGATGGAATAGAATAGGTTGAAGAAGAGGAGGAATATATTTCTCTCAAAGAAATAAGAAATCAATAGCAAACACCATTATCAATTAATTGGGAGGGACAAGAAGAAGTTTCTCAATTAGAAGTGGTCATGTATCTGTAATTTGAATAAAGGGAGTTTCTTTAGAAAGCATAACAATGATGTATGATGCAACTAGTGGTACAATGTGAAGATAGGACAAATACTTTTGATATGGAAATACCAAATTCAAATGAACATTGAAAATAGTATTGTAGAGGATTTAACAGGCCTTACTCCATTAGCCTAGCTACGTATGATACAATAAAGGATGAACAATCAAGCAGAATAGTTTCAAGAGAAGTATGAAATATTGTAAGCCCTTAATGCATGACTTTGAGATAAAATAATTTAGAAATTGGATGATGCAATGCAATGACTTGATGAGCAACAAGTTGAAAGGTAAAAAGAACTCAACTCACAAAACAAGGGAAATTAAAAGGAAACTTTGTTACAAGGAAGAAAATGGGAGCACCAAGTAGGTATATTGGGAAAAATATTGGTTAGTTTTCTATGGTTCAATTAATTACCTCCATTTAATTTTCAACCCAAGGTATCTCATAGTCTTATGAGCAACCGTGCAAAATCTATGCTTGTAATTTCACATTTGGAGATGAGTCCCTTGGATTATTGTTTGGGGGGTATTTTGTTTTTGTAGATAAGATACCATAGCATTAATACAGGGTTTTACAGGTTGACCCAAAACCTTTTACAAAAATAAGCCTAGGGATGTTGATGAACATGTTTTTACTAAGGATCCTATATATGTAAAATCTACATGCCGTCAAAGCCATTACATCCGGTAAGGCACATAGCCTGTTATCAAAAAGAAACTTCCCATACAACATTTTGGGTATACCCCTAGAAAACACACTTGCATCATAATTACAAAAAAATAAACAGACACAGATCCCTTCCTTGAAATAGTGGAGAAACAAAAAGGTGCAGACACACATAGAAGAGTACTGAAAAAAACTCCCATAAGCTTTGTATTGACAGTTACTCTTAATAATTATTTGGTAATTTCTTTCTTCTATATATGACATGCTTTGGTACCACATCTTGTCTTGGCCAATCAGCCTTGGAGAAGTGAACCTGCTGGATAGATTTATGGTGGTGGCTATCTAGTGGTCCATGTGGCTCTAGTTCGAAGTATTATATTATCATTTCTTTCATGCCCTGTGATTATCAACCAACCTCAAATTACTAATATGAATAGGAGCCATGTTATCTGACATGAGACTGTATCCATTAGTATTTGTGGTATTTCCAAGCAGCATCCACCAATACTGACAACTCGGATAATTTTTATTATGAGTCCATTTCAAAAAAGATATGGGAATACTCATAGCATTTGAACTTACAATGCCTTCCCTATTGGTAAATTTGACTATAATTCTTGGAATTATTGTTGAATAATCTCCTCTAATTTGCTCGGGACACCGTGTTCCCATTTTAAAAGTCCATCACCATCGACACCCAAATTGGCTAGCTTATCAGCAACTTTGTTAGCTTCTCGAAAGACATGGGATTTTTTGTCTTGTCTTCCTTGGAAAAGGATCCTAGCCTCTTCAACAATTGTTTTAATACTCCAAGGAGGTTTTTTCCAATTATTGAGGAGATTTATAACATGCATAGATTCTCCTTATATGATAAAATTGCCTTCTAAGTCTTGATTCATTTAAAGCCCTCTCCACATAACCCTAGCTTTAGCTTCATTGTTCGTCTTTGTTCCCAAATATTCAGAAAATGCAAGCATCATATTTCCATTATGATATCACATAATGCCACCAACACCTACTCTATCAAGATTTTCCTTAGCCGCTCCATAAAAATTAAGCTTAAACCAACCCGTAGGAGGTGGGTACTACTAAGCATCGGCTTTGGGGTTAACTACCCTAGGTACAAACTCATCTAACACGGTTAAGCTTAAATATTGAGCAATCGTGGTCTCTTGGAGATGAGGTTTATGGCTATAAAAAGGGATAAGGTTCACATTCTCATTAGCAAAGGATAGGATCCTAGCAATGATATTTTGATGATCATGGATAGACTCATTAAAGACTCTATGGTTCCTTTCTAACCACACCTACTAAAGATAGTGATTGAGACAAATTTTCCACATGTATCTAAGTATTTGGATTAAAAAGGGGCAAGTCCACTGGATGAAAAATCAAGTATGGTGGCTGGTTTATCCCAAGAAATATTAAAGGTCTGAAAACCCCCACTTAGGACAGTCAAGGAAAAAGGGCACTCAAGGAAAATGTGATAAATGGTCTCCCAATTAGCCTTGCACAGATAACAATGATTAGTGATACAAATACCTTTATGCATCATATTATCAATGGTTATAATTCTTCCTTGGATAACCAGCCATGAAAAGACTATAATTTTTGGAATTAAATTTTTTATCCAAACTAAGTCCTTTTGGAGGACAAAATCCTCATCATCAAGCAAAAGCTTGTAAGTTGATTTAACAGTGAACTACCCATTTTCCGTAGGAGCCCAGGTCACTTGATCTTCCTTGGGTCTCATGGGGATAAAATGTTGCTCGAGAATGTTACAAAGATCATTTGATTCCACTTGAAATCCCTGAATCCTTATTTGTTTCCACTTCTTTCTGCCTTTGTCCTAAACCATATAATTGGAGACTTTTTTTCCAATGAGTTCTTTCGTGATATCTATGATTCGAGCTAAGTTAGGATATTGCATCAGTGGTTCATCCTTATCCCACCTATAATTCTAGAAATTTATCCTCTCACCATTTCCTAAAACCCATATTAAACATTTTTGATGATTTCCTTATAATTGATAATTGCTTTCCAAAAAGCAAAACCTCTGATTGGAACTGAGTCACTTAGAAATTCCATATTTTGAAGATACTTGCGTTTCATGATAGCTATCCATTAATTTTCTTCACCATAAATGAGGTGCCATGCCTGCTTAGATAGTAAATCTAAATTCATATGAGCAATTATCCTTAGACCTAAGACCCCATTTTTGATGGGTCTGCACACTTTGGTCCATCCTACAAGGTGTATCCTTTTTTTCTCCCCTAATCCAGTCCATAAAAATTCTTTTTGGAGTTTCTCAATTTTTTGGAAAACCTTCATAGGATCTTTGAAAATGGAGAGGAATTAGACTAGAATTATCTAAAGAGAGGCCTTAGTGAGGGTTAGCTTTCCTGCTTGAGATATAATATGACCTTTCCATCCAACAAGTTTTTTTTGAATTCTTTCAATAACCCTGTCCCACATTGACTCTCTTGGAGAACCAATGAAAAGAGAGAGACCAAGATACGAAGTGGGGAGGTTTGCTATATCACACCCTAAAAATTTTTCAATCCTTCCTTGCATCTGAATGGGGGTGTTCAAGAAATATAACTTGCTTTTACTAAAATTAAATTTCTAACCAGCAACATCCTCATAGAGTTGCAGGATGTATTTAATTATTTTGGCCTCAACCATCGATACCTTAGTCAATAGAAGGGTATCATCGATGAATTGTTGGTGAGAAACAACCCTAGTGAGATATGTTGCCTTGATTCTTGATATTAGCCTTGAAATACAAGCATTTTTTATGGTTTTGCCTAAAGCTTTTGCCATAATTATGAATAACATGGGCTGATAGGGTCCCCCTACCGAATTCCTCTATGACTTCGAAAGTAACCAATAGTTGTTCCATTAACCAGAATCAATAACCATGATTTATAAATGCATTATTTGATAAATTTAACCCATTGGTGGTGAAAACCAAACTTAAGGAAGATAGCAATCAGAAAGTCCCAATTTAGCCTATCAAATGCTTTGTTCATATCAAGCTTGAGGGAAAAAATAGACCTGTTAGTCTTATGAGCAGAGTGCAAAGCTTCATGAACTGTGATAACTCCATCCAAGATTGACCTACCCTGGATAGATCTTCCTTGGAATGGATCTATGATGCGGGGTAGAACATCTCTCATTCTATTTACAATGGCTTTAGTTGGGATCTTATAAGAAATATTGCATAGAATGATTGGCCTAAAGTCAGCCATAGATTCAGGGGTTTGTTTCTTAGGAATTAGAGAAATCAAAGAATATTTGAGACCTTTTGGGATATGATTGCTTGCTTAGAATTCTATTATAGTAGAAATTACATCCTCACTTACGATTTCCCAAAAATATTGATAGAAACGAGGGGGAAAGCCATCGGGTCCCAGGACTTTTTTTGGCTCCATGCTAAATAAGGCTTCCTTAATTTCCTCATCATAAAAGGGAGCTAGAAGCTTAAGGTTTATATCCTCATTTATTATGCTAGGAATGGATTGTAAGATAATATTTTTGGCCTCCTCATTGCACTATGATTCCTGACCAAGGTTAGAATTCAAATAAGTTACTGCCTCCTTTATGATTTCTGTTAAGTCCTAAATAATAGAACCATCTACTTTTTTTTTTTAATTTTTATCTTGTTATTCCTTCTATTTATAAGTGTGGTGATGTGAAAAAACTTGGAATTTGAATATCCATCTTTCAACCAAAGAGCCCTTGATTTTTTCCTCCAATAGATTTCCTCACAGGCCAAAATGTTATGAAACTCTGCTAGTTTTATCTATTCCTCCTGCATAGTAGTTTCATCAGCATCACCATGTTGAATCCTCTGATAAATTATCTTAAAAATTTCAAAAACCTATTTTTTATTTTCAAAGATGCTCCCAAAGAAATCTTAGTTCCAATTTCAAATATTTTCCTTAACAAACTTTAATTTTCCAGCAAGTTTAAAAGTTGCACTATCCCTGACAGGCTGCTGCCACCACTGAATTAAGTTATCTCCGAAACTAGAATGTTTGATCCACATAGATTGAAATCTAAAATGTTTCTTAAAGGATAGAGAGTTAGGGATCTCCAAAAAAATAGGATTATGATAAAAGGAAATTTTAGGAAGGGCTTGTAGGGTGGAATCATCAAACAGAGTTGTAGCCTCCTTTGATAGAAAAAACCTGTCAAGCCTTTCTTGAATGAGATGACACCCTATCCACCGATTGCTCCAGGTATAATTTGCTCCTTTAATTTTTACATCCATCAACATTTTGGAGTTCACAAAGTCATTGAACTCATCCATGCTCCTGATAGGTGGTCCATTTCCACTAATTTTGTCTAAAGGGTAAAGAAGAGTGTTAAAATCCCCAGCAAAAATCTAGGGGACATTATGGAAGATTTCACTCAGATTGCCTAAGTACTCCCATATTAGAGCTCTCCCTTGAATTGAATTCAGGGCATAAATATTTGAAAGGATCCACGACCTGTTGTTGTTTATTTCCTTAAATAAAACACTAAGAACTCTATCATATTTCTAATGGTGCCTTCTACTATTCTGGGATCCCACAAAGTCATAAGGCCTCCATATGCTCCTCTGGATAATTTTCAAACCATCTCCCCTTGATTCCAATTTTTTTTGCTACTTTTTTTGACTGAATCTCATAAGTTTTTATTTCTTGCAACATGATAATAGTTGGATTCACTTGATTTCTTATTGCACTGACTTCCTTGTGTTTGGGTAGGCCATTGAGGCCTCTCATGTTCCATGAGAGGAACTTCATTTAGATTGTTTGGTATTTCTTCCTCTCCCCCTCCCTTGAGGGGGTTTTCCTAATTTGTTGTCTTTAGAACCTAGAATAACCTATTGAAAAAAGGTCCTCTATTTTCCATTGGTAATGTCATTATCAATTTTAATTTTTTGATGCTCAGCATTTGATATTATCCCTCTTCTTTTTTCACTGCCAAAATCTATAGGAGACTTCACAGTGCTCTTGGTTTGGGGGGTATTTATTATTCATTGGATTTTATGTTTAAACCAATAATATCATGCTAAGTCTAAGAAAATAGGACTGAAAACATTTAAAATCTAAACTACTACCTTGTTGGAAATTATAGAAAAAAATAGGGAAATAACAAGTAAACAAATTAATGTATTAAAATAATTGTAAAAAACAAGGTAAATAGGGAATAACTCTCTTTTGAGTGTGCCCACACTCCAATAGGTTCTACCCATGATAAAATTATCATCAGACACTTTAGAAGATGTTTTTATAGGAAATTTTATAGGGATTTTATTAACAGTTGCAACAGAAGAAAATTACAAGAAAGTTTGGGGGGTCTTCTTTATGGGTGGCTTGCATATTTATAAGGTATGCAACCAACCCTGTTACAATTTTCAGGATGAATAAAAAAATAATTCACTATTACAACTATTTTCTTGATTAGAGGAAGCGGGAAAAATATCTTGATATTTTAGTGTATTCTATTTCCAGAATACGTTGATATTTTATTTGTTCGACTTACAAAAATGATTTATGTATCAGCTGGAATATAGGTGATGAGTCACCTTTGATATTTTCCCATGTTTGGTTGCAATGCTGGAAATCCCTTCACACTGGTTGCCAAAGTTTCACTCTGTTCTACTGACCATAGAGCCATGTTGAAGTTTAGCGTTTAATGGAAATCAGGTGTCGCGATTGAAGAAGTCAGGAAGTAGGTGTCTTATATGCATAAGTCAAGAAGCAAGCAACTTCCATTATATAATAGAAAATAGGAACCTTTCACCATACAATGGGAAGTAGGTGCCTTCTGCCATTCAATGGGAAGCAGATGCCTTCCATCATACAATGGGAAGCAGGCACCTAACGAAAAGTTGGCACCTATCAGGAAGCAAACGCCTAATAGTTAAGTGTCGAACAGAAGTTAGGCACTTCAAAGGAATTTGGGAGCCTGAATTCATATCTCTTTATCAATATTTTGTAGATGTTTTTCCTTCATCAAATTGCAAGTGCCAGGTCCGAGTGGGATCTTGACGAAAATGTGCCAAAAATGCAACAATTTCCACTAAATCTACACAAATTACATTTAAAGACAAATATTAGGAGACATGCAAAATAAATTGTTAATTATATATATAATTTCCAAAAAACATTTATATCTATAAGAATATATGCCGCACATCATGGTGAAAAGAGTACAAAAAATAGCAATTATGTGGCTCATCATCCCCCCATGCTTAAGGGGTAGCACATCCATGTGCCACTTTAAATTGGTAATTACCACTTATGTTCACTTCATCCCAATAAGCTTTGTTGGTCTATGTTCTCTTCTACTTAGAAACCTTGGCTTTCTATTTATCCCAAGGATTCCACCCCTTCAGTGCCTTGGGAGTGGCTATCTCTTGACCCTATTGCTTCTTGCATTTTTTGCATTGAAATGATTCACTTGGCCCTACTCTCTTCTTGGATGGTTCTCTAGTCTAGGCCACCTTGGCCTTATCAATGTTTAAATAATAACTAGATAAAATGGTAGCATCCTTTTGGAATGTAGGCTTAGCCATTTTCTATTACTCATGGTGAAGTGGCAACATTTCACCCATAGGCACTAATTTTTTATCTCCAAATGGGATGCTAGATTCCTTACCAACCTTGGATTTGGATAAATCTACCCCTATAGGGTCAAGCTCAGGTTCAACTTTGACCTCTTTCTTTGCCACAAGGAGAGTTATGTTTCTTGATGCTAGATATTCCTACTACATAGGGATAAGAAATACCATACTTTTAAAATATGCTTGCATCCTTAAAATATTTCCATCCCCTAACCCATACAAAGACCAACTACTCAGGTTGAGCAACTGGAATTTTCATATGGGGCCTGCTAGATTGCTTCCTAGTATCATTTTCTAATTCCTTGAGGGATTTCTTGGAGTCCTTCTTCTAGTTCTTCTTGTTTGCATTAATCTCCTCATTAAGCTCCTCAAATTTTTGTTTTTTGGTAGCAAACATATTCTTTTCTGCCTCCCATTGCCCATCGGAATCCAGCTCTGATTCCTTATTAGATTTAATGCATAGTGCCTTCAACTCGACAACTCTTGCTCTACTTTTGGGTCATCATTGAGATGGCCTTATGGCTTTTTGTTTTGATATTAGCTTAATATGTTGTACCCTAGAGTGTGTTAATGCAACCTTTATTTTTTGAGTATAGGGAATTTAGGTTGCTTAACCTCCTATGGTATAGGGGATTTAGGCTGTTGAGCCTCTTTTCCTTCTATAGCTACTTATTGCACATCAGGAACTGCTTCTTCCTTTTGAGGCTATCTAGCCCCTGCATCAATTGGAGAGTGCTTTGCCTCTCCCAATTTACTTGAAATTTGAGGCTCTTCGACCTCCATATCCTTTTCTCCCTCATCTCCTTCCTTTGCATGTTTTTCTATAGTTTGAGGTTCCTTAACCTCAACTTCATCCTCCTAGGGTATCTGCTCTACAAAGGGAGGTGTATAATAGGGCTGCTCTACTTCCATTATAGCAACATATCCCTATTATGTTTTTGTATTAGTTGGGGCACCTTTTTTTCCCCATCAATCTGTACTACTACATCAATTCTAACCGGTTGCTCAGATCCTCTTGGTCTACCCTATAACTGCAATTATCTCTATAGTTACCAAATTGTTTGAAACAATTTGTAAATTTTTAATGTAGTATCCTTTTGGGACTCCTTTAATAGGGCTCGTTCTTCTTTAAATTTGTCTTCCCAAGTGGAAGTCTGATCTCTTAAAACCTATAGTTGTTGCTGCAAATCCTCTACCTAGCATTCTAATGGTATATCTTCTATGGCCACTTCCTATTTAGGAGTTGGTCCACTGGACATATCCTATAAAATGTCAGTCATGTAATCCTTGTTGAGCTCATGAGCTTGAAACCACCCTCGTTGCCTTCATTATTTTTCTTCACATTATGATGGATATAGGTATAAAATCCTACTCTACCTCATCTTCGAATTGAGGTACAGAAGGAGACAAAGCCTACCTTGCTTCCTCCCCAAATTAGAGAAAATTAGGGGATGAGGCTTGTACTGCTTCCCCTATAGTTCCTGCTGGCTAAGATGCAGGTGTCATTTTTGTAAGTTCTATCACCCCTTGGACTAACTATTCATTTTGAATAGGCACTTTCCCTTTTGATTATACCTCTGTCATTGCACTAGTGCCCACATATTCCTCAATTATCACATTTCTATGTGACTCAGCATATCGCACCAAGGCAAAAATTAGGCCATGGTGAGCCAGGGTAGAGGTGGTGCTTGCCTGGTATCACCTGGCCTCATCTTTCAGGGTGAATGTAAGGTAGTGGAGGATGTTGATTTTATCCCCATGCAGAATGTGATTCAGGAAACAAAAGTGGTTAGTATTCAGATGAGAGTACCTACCAGAGAATGTAAAGAAACAAAAAATTTGCTCAAAAATTTCCCTCCATAGCTCAAGAATATGCCATTTTGGCAAGCCAGCATGCATCAGGTACTCGGTTGGTGCTCCAAAAAATATTTGTGTATAGAGGGTAAGGTTATCCTCCTTGTATGTGTGCTCCCATAGAAGAGGGAGTTATGTAAATTTTGCAATGTAGTTCTCTATGACTAGGATCTCTAGCCCCTACATGCACATGATACCATAACTCATCGATGTTGTAAATTCATTTACCACCATCACATCCTGATCTTGACTGACCAGTTGATAGTAGTCCATCCATTCTATAACATCCAACTATGTTTGGACATCTATAGAAATACCCAAGCAATAAATCAGATCACTCTTCTTAAGATTGTGATTCTTTGAATTTCCCCACAATGCTTTACCTTTAGTTTAAAATTCACTCAGCAATGTTACTTATTCCCCTTCAAATTACTACTGTGCCTCACAGCTCTATTTTTTTCTCACTAAATTTGGTTGCATAGTAACTAGTAAATAAATTTTTAAAACAATTGTGTTCATGCTTGTAGGTATTTAATTACTGTAATCAACAATGATTATGGTTATCAATAGTAAATTTCCTTCGAGCATGTACCCGATTTTGCGGAGATGATAACCATAAATTGTTGACCAATCAGAGGTGTGCCATGCAACACCATGCCAAGTGGATTTGTTCAAGTGGTTAAGGTAATAATGGGGTTGTGCCAACATATTTCCATAGACATACATGTTCATGAAAACAATATAGACAAGAAACAAAAAATTTAAATATGTACCTAAATTTGTTTCATGGGTGTATATGTGCCAATGTTCATGGTGTGTTGTTATTTGCTAGTGTTTGATGATTAGGCAAACTACAATGAACAACGATGGTCATGGTTCCCATGCAATGAATTTTTCTTTGATGTGATTGGTTCTTGGTAGCTGCAAGGTGGTTTATTTAAGAAATCTTGCAAAATTCAAAACAAAAGTTAGAAAAATGTATCTCCTTGGGATGACAAACGTCCCCTCCTCAAAAGTTGATCATTGTCAACTTTTAATTTTATCCATTGGTATATTTGAATTTGCACATGCGTGGGATGTTGATGTTGATTAGGCCACATCCTAAGGTTGACATGTTATTATATCAAGGCCTAAAATGGCCATAGTAAACAAAAATTAGGCACCTTTTTCGTGTGTAAATTAGGCACCTTAGTTTTGAATTATGGTGCGTAGGTTCCTTGAAAACTAAAAATAGACACTGTAGTAATTGAGCACTTTGCTTAACATGGAAAGTAAGTGCCTTAGAAATCAGGCGCTCTACTTAACATAGGAAATATGTGCCCTAGCTACCTGTTGAGAAGCAACACACCCCAACTGAAAAAAATGAAATTCCATTCTTTGAAAATATTTAGCTTTCATTTTGCCGTAGGGACCCTCTTGATGTTTTTTAGGTTTTTATTCCAAATTGTGCTTGCCTCCTTTTTCTTCAAGTTTTGCATATACCAAAGTATCTAAGTGGGCTTGCATATGGCTTTGATTTCAATTTAGAATTCATTTGTTTAAAATGTTAGAGTCATTCTGAGTAAAGAAGATCTTTCACTAATATGTAAAAAATGTAGAATACAGATGAACAAAATCATTGGAGTCAACCTACAATTTCTGGAGAATTGGCAAAGTGGAAATCACTTGGGAACGTCACGATTTCGTGACATATTCCATTTTTGGAAACGTCGCGATATCGCGACATTTTCCATTTTTAGAAACGTCGCGATATCGCGACATTTTCCATTTTTGGAAATGTTGCGATATCGCGACATATTTTGGTAGAAAGGGCCAAGCGACGAAAACGTCATGATTTCATGACATTTTTGGTTGGAAAGGCCGAGGGATGAAAACGTAACGATTTCATGATGTGTTTTGGTAAAAAGAGCCGCGTGAGGGAAACGTCGCGATATCGTGACATATTCTGGTCAGAAAGCCAAACTTGAAGAGAACGTTCCATTTTCGCGACGTGTTTCATTTGAAAGAGCTAAGTAAAGAAAGCATCGTGATTTCGCGACAAGTTTTAGGAAGAAGCAAAGCTTGTAGAAAACATCACGATATTGTGACATGTCATGTTTTCACGACATATTTGGACTAAAGGAACCAAGTGATGAGAAGGTCACGATTTCACAACGTGTTTTGGTAAAAATAGCCGTGTGATGGAAACGTCACGATATCGCGACACATTTGGATTGAAAGAGCAAGGTGAATGGAGATGTCGCGATTTCATGACACGTCATGATTTTGCGACACGTCATGATTTCGTGACAAAGAAGCTTGAAAGAAGCAAGGTGAAGGAAGACGTCACGATTTCGTGACATGTCACGATTTCATGACATGCAAGCCAAGAAAGAGTCAACTAAAGGAAAACGTCACGATATCGCGACATGTCCCATTTTTGGACCTGTCTCATTTTCACGACGCCATAAGCTGGGAAGAAAGAAACCAAGCCGACAAGGTAATAAACATTAGGGTTAATTTAATAATATTAAAATGCTAATCCTGGTTTTGTCTTTTGCAGAAAGCCATCTGGCAGTTGCATACTAGCAGAAGTAATGGTGAAAAAGACAAAATAAGCATGGATCAAGCGAAGGCCGTCAGATGGAAATGTGAGATGCCGAGAATTTTTGGTCCATCCAGATTTTACAGATCTGGCCGCAAAGAGACTTTACGGTGACTAAGCAGCTGCCTCATTTAATGGAATATGTCGACAATTGGCCAAAAAATGAAAATATCTACATGCAGTTACCAAAATTTGCCGATGGACGCATTTAACAGAGAATTTATGGTGAAAGTAATGGCATGCAAAGAATTTCAACTCAGAGGTGGCTCTGCGAAGATAAAATGTCAGAGAAACCAGTGACTCATCCGAATTTCTTTGAGGAATTAATGAGACGCTCCCGACAGATGCACCAGAAAGATGAAGATACCTTCACACGTAGTGCCCATTTATGGAATATATCAACGACCAACCAAAAAACGAAGATATTTACTTACAGTTATAGATGGATGAGAATAATATCAGATCATGCCTTCTCCATTTATGGCAAGTAACTGCACTAAGATTTGCAGAATGGTTAGGTTTTATCGAAACTCTATTTTAAAAGGCCTTATATTGTAAAACCTGGGTAGTAGAGTTTAAGTGATAAGATTTAGGGTTTTGGAAGAAGATATTTTTGAAAAGATCAGGGTTTTTCCTGAGTCTATATATACTTCTTTCGGATGTAAACTCAAGAGGTGGAAACTTAGAATAAAAATTCTATTGGAGCAATTTCTTGCAAATCTTGTTGAAAGCTTTGTTTTGGACTTGGAGTTGGTGTGATTTTTGTTTTCTATGATAGCGTGGCCAGGAGCCTAATCTCTTTCGGACTGTGATAAGTTCATCTTCTTTTCTTTTTGTCTCATTAAGGTTTATTTAAATTATGTTGTAGATCTATGTTATCAAGATTGGATATGCTACTAGGCTTCATTCTTTTTATTGTATGCTAGGGAAAATTATAGATTTAAGGTTCAGGCCTGTTCTAATTGCTCTGTCCTCACTATGTGAGCTAGGATGCTGGTGAGAGATACCAATTTCAACCGACTTCCCTTCTGTTTATGATTTTCTTTCAGATCTGTTTCATCTCTATCTTATGCTCTTAGTGGAAGGTGATCTTAGAAATCTGGACACTTTCCTCTTTGATTTGTTCTATTGTGAAGCTAACTAGTATAACTAAAATTGGTAGTTTTGGTTTTGTAGCTAAGTTAGGTAAACTTCTCTTTCTGTCCTACCCTACTCTCTCTGTTCCACCTATTGAATGATCCATTTTTATTTTCTTTAAAATTTGTCTTTTATTTAAATCTACTAAAGCATAAAGAGCTAGATCAAAGAACTGATTGTAAATATGAGTGTCCACAAAGATAACCAACTCCAAAACATTACTAAACTAAAGTCTCGAACCCATTGTAAGGTAACAAATAGTCCACTTGAAACTATTCCAAAAGCGAAAAAGAGTGAATAGACATTCGACCCAACTCTATAACTCACACCTTGGATATCCAACAAGATCCTAAAGTGAGTGGGATTTATCCCTTATAAGTGTTATCAATATTTCATGCTCATTCTTCACAAGGTGTGTATAAAAGTCGAACCAACATTTAAAATTGGCGCTAGAAGGAGGGCCTCGAAAGTTCAGTAGTTTGTTAAGGATTGTAAGGTTGTAAGTGCTGGTGAAAAAGCTAGATTCTACTTATAGAGTAACAAGGTCCCACTCCAAAGCTGGAGAGCTCCTTGTGCCTGAGTTAGAAACCCCAAGAAGAAGCAGCCTCAGAAGGGCCAAGTCCTTGTCTGAAATAGTTTTATCACCACTTGTAGTTACTCCAACTACAACTGAAAGTATCATCATCAATCAAGTAGTAATGGCAAACTGGTTGGGTTCCACTGCCTTAAATATCCCTGGTGTAGCCCATGATCTGCCCAAAAATCCTGAGAGGTATCTTCCTAGATACAAGCATGATGGGACTAGAATAGCAGAAGAACACCTAGTAGCATTCAAGAATGCTCTAAAATTGTTAAATGTATAGCATGAAGATGTGGCTTGCAGATTGTTCCCATTCACTCTCCAGGAGGGAGCATACGACTGGTTTCTGAATCTCACTAATGATTCTATTACTAGTTGGAATGACTTGGAAAAGGTTTTTGTATCGCATTTTGGTGAAGTGATAGATCCCAGTGTATTATATCAGCAATTTTTTGGTATTAAAAGAGAAATAAATGAATCTGTCAGATCTTACAATATCAGGTTTCAAAAGGCTTATGGTAGATTGACAGGTTATTATGTGCCAAATGCAGATCTGGCATTAGAAATTTTTAGGAATTCTCTAGATCCAATGACTTTTGTTTTCTTGAAAAGAGATGCCTCTGTTACTAATCTAACAGAGGCTTATAAAGAAGCTTTGGTTCTTGAAAGGCAACTGGGACCTCAACCTCTGAATGCTCATCAAACTCCTTTTGTGACACAAGGTACCCCTATTTTCAATCCCATACCACACCAAGTGATGTTGCCAGCATGCCAAACTCCACCGATAGCAAATCCATTGACTGTAACACATGCTGAAAGTGTACAGAATCCGAAGAAATAATCTGATAACACAAGAGTTGAGGAAGTTTCAAGGGTGGTCCAAAAGTTGGCAAATGACTTTTTGACTTTCAAAAGGCAAGTGTCCACCGGCGAAAACCCAAACAGATTTCCTTATCAACAAAATAGATTCACTAGACCACCATATGAACCCAACAAAGATTATAAGGGTAAGGGGCATGAAGTAAATATTTGTGACTTAGCTTTGCCCAACTGGTGCAGGATTCATGGAACATCTCAGCATGGGGAATTGGATTGTTTGGAGTTCTGTAATGCCTTTGAAGCTCTTTCTGGTGAGTTGGTTTCTCCTAAACATCAAAGAACTGTGGATGCTCCAAGTTCATCCAAACATAGTGCAGCTATGGTGTTAGATTCTTTCACTTTCCTAGAAGAATCAAAGAATGTTGTGGAGCTACCCATGGATGAAGTGCAAGCCTTTCAACAGTACAGGAGGGATAACTACAACCTCAGGAATAGAAATCCAGAGCCTAATACTATGTCTACACCTCCAGATCCATCTTCAAATGATAATCCACCTCCGCCCAAGGGAGGAAATCCGAGAGGACCAGATGCATTTGTCCCTCCACTCAATAAGGGATATAATATAGTGGAGGACATGAAGAAGATCAAAGCCAACATCACTCTTCATGAGTTGGCCCAAATTTTTGAACAAAGGGATAACTTGATCAAAACATACTCTAAACCTACTGCTAAAACTCTGGAAAAGGGGAAGAAGATAGCTAATGCGAATATGGCTATGTACAAAGAAAAGACTGAAGTTCTACCTTTCCTACTGATTGTCCGTATATTTGGGAAAAATTTACACAACTGTCTGGTAGATTCTGGTGCTTCAGCCAATGTCATGCCTCTAGCCATCTATCAGCAGTTGGGTTTGACCCCCATGAACTCCGAGATGAGAGTCATCCAATTGGATAAGTCTGAGGTTAAAGTGGTAGGTGAAATTCAGAATATACACATCCAGCTAGCATCTGAGCCAAGAGCGCAACACAAAATTGACATTCAAGTGGTGGATATTCCTGTAGGATACAAAATGCTTTTGAGCAGGGATTGGTCAAAATCCTTGAATGGGTACTTGGCTACTGATTTTTCGCATATGTGGTTACCCTGGAATGGTTTTGCAAATCAATTAAGAATCAACAGAGAACCAAGGTATAAACTCATGATCACAGAGTATAATGCCAAGAATGAGACTGTTAATCTTGCTGAGGGTTGTTATATCGAGGTTTATAATTTGACAACTACCCAAAAGGAGAAACCGGTTAAAGCTCACCAAGATCACGATAATGAAGTTGGAATGCTTCATATTGATAGAGCTAAATCTAAGCAAGGTTCTGGTATAGGGGCTGTTCTTAAAGGACCAAAAAATCAAACCGGTTTTATGTCTTATCGCTTGTAGTTTCCCTGCACGAATAATTTGGCAGAATATGAAGCATTAGTACCAGGATTAAAATTTGCTTTACATTACTTTGATCATGCAGATACGAAATCTCGTATGTTGGACTTGGTTGATTCGTAGGGTGGACGACTTCAAGCCGTAGAGCATTTTAGTCGACACCAAGAGACAGTCAAGCGCTGGCTTGACGAAAAGGCCAGGGTGAGCACCTTCAATCTTGGAGACCTAGTGTTTCTGTGGGACAAAGCCCATGAAAAGAAGCGTAAACACACAGAGCTGCAACCTCTATGGATAGGGCCATACCAGATTTCCGAGATCCTAGGTAATAATGCATTTCGTCTACAGGACCTCGAGGGTAATTTTTTGAACCTTCCCGTTAATGGTCAATACCTAAAGCATTATTTCTCAGCTGTTCCATCCAATACATCGTTGAAATAAATCACAAAGACGTTGTAACATGTGTATATATTGTAAATAAGCTTTGAAGTAGTTTGTTTTTATTTTATTTTGTTTGATTTTTAAAGTTTTACGTTTTATCTTTGAGGTCTGTATAAATTTCTTTTTAGCTTTTAGTTTTTGTTTGTTTAAATTTTTCCTGGGAAGCAAAGAAAGAATCAACCTTTAAAAATTGTTTTATTCCGAGTTCAAAATCCTGTGTTCATTTTGTTTTATTCTAATTAAGAGATAGTCTGCTTAAATTGAACAGTGGAACTATTTTGTTATTCAGAACAATAGTAGAAAGATAATTGGATTTTGTGTCTTGCTTGCCACATTTATTTTAAACTATAAAGAAACTACTATATTGTTTGGCTGGAGAACTCCCAGGGAATCCAAGAAAAGTTGGTCGTAAGAGGGGACTCTGATTCATGAAATTATTTAAGTGTCCATAGAGGCTATCGGTACCCAGGATTTCCAGATCGATGAAGAATAAAAAAAAAATTGTTTTTAGCAAGGCTTTCTAGATTTCGATATATTTCAAAAGAGAGAGAGAAGGTGAAAATTGAGCAGGGCAACATAAAACTGGCACTCTTTTCTACACAAAAAAAAAAAAAAGGAAAGAAGAAGTTATGTAATGAAAGAGATAGCCAAGGCTCCAGAAGATGTTTTCTTTTACCAAGTTGTAGATACCACCTCATAGTTGTGGATCAGGGTCGTGAAAATCTAAAGAGTAACTCTGTCGGGGCTATAAAAGGCTAAACTAGTAAACAGAGCCCTACTCGGTTTCCCCTTCACAATCTAGAAAAGCTGATCAATCCGAAGTAAAACATTCGAAGGCCCAGTCATCCTTGAAGAAAGTTATACGCTTATAATTGCACATCAAAAATCTTCCTTAAGTGATTCAACCTAGTATGTCCTTGGGAAATTTTAACAACTATCAGGTAGTAGTTAAATTATTTTGAAGAATATTTGTGGCAAGGCATGGTACATGGTCTATATTGTTTTGAAACTAGAGTCCTAGATTCTAAAATAGTGCTACTATTTTCCTCGCAGATATCGCCATTTGTTGAGAAGCAACACACCCCCACTGAAAAAAATGAAATTCCATCCTTTGAAAATATTTAGCTTTCATTTTTCCGTAGGGACCCTCTTGATGTTTTTCAGGTTTTTAATTCCAAATTGTGCTTGCCTCCTTCTTCTTCAAGTTTTGCATATACCAAAGTATCTAAGTGGGCTTGCATATGGCTTTGATTTCAATTTAGAATTCATTTGTTTAAAATGTTAGAGTCATTCTGAGTAAAGAAGATCTTTCACTAATATGTAAAAAATGCAGAATACAGATGAACAAAATCATTGGAGTCAACCTACAATTTCTGGAGAATTGGCAAAGTGGAAATCACTTGGGAACGTCACGATTTCGTGACATATTCCATTTTTGGAAACGTCACGATATCGTGACATTTTCCATTTTTGAAAACGTCGCGATATCGCGACATATTTTGGTAGAAAGGGCCAAGCGATGAAAACGTCACGATTTCATGACATTTTTGGTTGGAAAGGCCGAGGGATGAAAACGTAGCGATTTCGCGACGTGTTTTGGTAAAAAGAGCCGCATGATGGAAACGTCACGATATCGCAACATATTCTGGTCAAAAAGCCAAACTTGAAGAGAACGTTCCATTTTTGTGACGTGTTTCATTTGAAAGAGCTAAGTAAAGAAAGCGTCGCGATTTTGCGACAAGTTTTAGTTGAAAGCAAAGCTTGTAGAAAACGTCGCGATATCGCGACATATTTGGACTAAAGGAACCAAGTGATGAGAACGTCATGATTTTGTGACACGTTTTGGTAAAAAGATCCACGTGATGGAAACGTCATGATATCACGACGCATTTGGATTGAAAGAGCAAAGGTGAAGGGAGACGTCGCGATTTCGTGACACGTCGTGATTTCGCGACAAAGAAGCTCGAAAGAAACAAAGGTGAAGGAAGACGTCATGATTTCGTGACATGTCGCGATTTCACGACAGGTGAAGCCAAGAAAGAAGAGAAGGAAGGAAAACGTCGCGATATCGTGACATGTCCCATTTTTGGACCTGTCTCGATTTCGTGACGCCATGAGCTGGGAAGAAGGAACCAAGCCGACAAGGTAATAAAAATTAGGGTTTAATTTAATAATATTAAAATGCTAATCCTGGTTTTGTCTTTTGTAGAAAGCCATCTGGCAGTTGCATACTAGCGGAAGTAATGGCAAAAAGGACAAAATAAGCGCGGATCAAGCGAAGGCCATCAGATGGAAATGTGAGATGCCAAGAATTTTTGGTCCATCCAGATTTTACAGATCTGGCCGCAAAGAGACTTTACGGTGACTAAGCAGCTGCCTCATTTAATGGAATATGTCGGCAATTGGCCGAAAAATGAAAATATCTACACGCAGTTATCAGAATTTGCCGATGGACGCATTTAACAGAGAATTTATGGTGAAAGTAATGGCGTGCAGAGAATTTCAACTCAGAGGTGGCTCTGTGAAGATAAAATGTCAGAGAAACCAGTGACTCATCCGAATTTCTCTGAGGAATTAATGAGACGCTCCCAGCAGATGCACCAGAAAGATGAAGATACCTTCACACGTAGTGCCCATTTATGGAATATATCAACGATCGGCCAGAAAATGAAGATATTTACTTGCAGTTACAGATGGATGAGAATAATATTAGATCGTGCCTTCTCCATTTATGGCAAGTAATCGCACTAAGATTTGCAAAATGGTTAGGTTTTATCGAAACTCTATTTTAAAAGGCCTTATATTGTAAAACCTGGGTAGTAGAGTTTAAGTGATAAGATTTAGGGTTTTGGAAGAAGATATTTCTAAAAAGATTAGGGTTTGTCCTGAGTCTATATATACTTCTTTCGGATGTAAACTCAAGAGGTGAAAACTTAGAATAAAAAGGCTATTGGAGCAATTTCCTGCAAATCTTGTTGAATGCTTTGTTCTGGACTTGGAGTTGGTGTGATTTTTGTTTTCTATGATAGCGTGGCCAGGAGCCTAATCTCTTTCGGATTACGATAAGTTCATCTTCTTTTGTTTTCGTCTCATTAAGGTTTATTTAAATTATGTTGTAGATCTATGTTACCAAGATTGGATATGCTACTAGGCTTCATTCTTTTTATTGTATGCTAGGGAAAATTATAGATTTAAGGTTCAGGCCTGTTCTAATTGCTCTGTCCTCACTATGTGAGCTAGGCTGCTGGTGAGAGATACCAATTTCAACCGACTTCCCTTATGTTTGTGATTTTCTTTCAGATCTGTCTCATATCTGTCTTATGCTCTTAGTAGAAGGTGATCTTAGAAAGCTGGACACTTTCTTCTTTTATTTGTTCTATTGTGAAGCTAACTGGTATAACTAAAATTGGTAGTTTTGGTTTTGCAGACTAAGTTAGGTAAACTTCTCTTTCTGCCCTACCCTACTCTCTCTGTTCCATCGATTGAATGATCCATTTTTATTTTCTTTAAAATTTGTCTTTTATTTAAATCTGCTAAAGCATAAAGAGCTAGATCAAAGAACTGATTGTAAATCTGAGTGTCCACAAAGATAACCAACTCCAAAACATTACTGAACTGAAGTCCCGAACCCATTGTAAGGTAATAGACAGTCCACTTGAAACTATTCTAGAAGAAAAAAAGAGTGAATAGACATTCAACCCAACTCTGTAACTCACACCTTGGATATCCAGCAAGATCCTAAAGTGAGTGGGATTTATCCCTTATAAGTGTTATCGGTATTTCATGCTCATTCTTCACAGGGTGTGTATAAAAATGGAACCAACACTATGTATAGGGTGTCGTACTTATAAAACAAAATTTATACAAACTAAACCTTTTTTTTACATGCCAAGAAGATTTGGTGTCAGTTTCCAAAAAATTGGAAGTCGGTATTTTTTCCTAAATTATCACATTTCTATGCGACTCAGCATATCGCACCAAGGCCAAAATCAGGCCATGGTGAGCCAGGGTAGAGGTGGTGCTTTCCTGGTATCACCTAGACTCATATTTCAGGGTGCATGTAAGGTAGTTGAGGATTTTGATTTTATCCCCATGCAGAATATGATTCAGGAAACAAAAGTGGTTAGTATTCAGATGAGAGTACCTACGAGAGCATGTAAAGAAAAAAAAAATTGCTCAAAAATTTCCCTCTAGAGCTCAAGAATATGCCATTTTGGCAAGCCAGCATGCATCATGTACTCGGTTGGTGCTCCAAAAAATCTTTGTGTATAGAGGGTAAGGTTATCCTCCTTATATGTGTGCTCCCCTGGAAGAGGGAGTCACGTAACTTTGGCAATGTAGTCCTCTGTGACTTGGATCTCTATCCCCCACATGCACATGATCCCATAACTCATCGATGTTGTAAATTCATTTACCACCATCACATCCTGATCTTGACTGACCAGTTGATAGTAGTCCATCCATTCTGTAACATCCAACTATGTTTGGACATCTATAGAAATACCCAAGCAATCAATCAGCTCACTCTTCTTAAGGTTGTGATTCTTTGACTTTCCCCACAATGCTTTACCTTTAGTTTAAAATTCACTCAACAATGTTACTTATTCCCCTTCGAATTACTATTATGCCTCACTGCTCTATTTTTTTCTCACTAAAGTTGGCTGCATAGTAACTAGTAAATAAATTTTTAAAACAATTGTGTTCATGCATGTAGGTAGTTAATTACTGTAATCAACAATGATAATGGTTATCCATAGTAAATTTCCTTCGAGCATGTGCCTTATTGTGCGGAGATGATAACCATAAATTGTTGACAAATCAGAGGTGTGCCATGCAACACCATGCAAAGTGGATTTGTTCAAGTGGGTAAGGTAATAATGGGGTTGTGCCAACATATTTCCATAGACATACATGTTCATGAAAAAAATATGGACAAGAAACAAAAAATTTAAATATGCACCTAAATTTGTTTCATGGGTGTATATGTGCAAATGTTCATGGTGCATTGCTATTGACTGGTGTTTGATTATTAGGCAAACTGCAATGAACAACGATGGTCATGGTTCCCATGCAATGAATTTTTCTTTGATGTGATTGGTTCTTGGTAGCTGCAAGGTCGTTTATTTAAGAAATCTTGCAAAATTCAAAACAAAAGTTAGAAAAATGTATCTCCTTGGGATGACAAACATCCCCTCCTCAAAAGTTGATCATTGTCAAATTTTAATTTTATCCATTGGTATATTTGACTTTGCACGTGCGTGGGATGTTGATGTGGCTTAGGCCACATCCCAAGGTTGACATGTTATTCTATCAAGGCCTAAAATGGCCATAGTAAACAAAAATTAGGCACATTTTTCATATGTAAATCAGACACCTTATTTTTGAATTATGGTGCGTAGGTTCCTTGAAAAATAAAAATAGACACTATAGTAATTGAGCACTTTTCTTAACATGGAAAGTAGGTGCCTTAGCAATAGGTGCTCTACTTAACATAGGAAATATGTGCCTTAGCTACCTATAGGGTGTCATACTTATAAAACAAAATTTATACAAACTAAACCTTTTTTTTACATGCCAAGAAGATTTGGTGTCAGTTTCCAAAAAATTAGAAGTCGGAATTTTTTCCTAAATTATCACATTTCTATGTGACTCAGCATATCGCACCAAGGCAAAAATCAAGCCATGGTGAGCCAGGGTAGAGGTGGTGCTTTCCTGGTATCACTTGGCCTCATATTTCAAGGTGCATGTAAGGTAGTGGAGGATGTTGATTTTACCCCCATGTAGAATGTGATTCAGGAAACAAATGTGGTTAGTATTTAGATGAGAGTACCTACCAGAGCATGTAAAGAAACAAAAAATTTGCTCAAAAATTTCCCTCCAGAGCTCAAGAATATGCCATTTTTGCAAGACAACATGCATCAAGTACTCATTTGGTGCTCCAAAAAATCTTTGTGTATAGAGGGTAAGGTTATCCTCCTTGTATGTGTGCTCCCCTGGAAGAGGGAGTCACATAACTTTGGCAATGTAATCCTTTGTGATTGGGATATCTAGCCCCCACATGCACATGATCCCATAACTCATCGATGTTGTAAATTCATTTACCACCATCACATCCTGATCTTGACTGACCAATTGATAGTAGTCCATCCATTTTGTAACATCCAACTGTGTTTGGACATCTGTAGAAAAACCCAAGCAATCAATCAGCTCACTCTTCTTAAGGTTGTGATTATTTGACTTTCACCACAATGCTTTACCTTTAGTTTAAAATTCACTCAACAATGTTACTTATTCCCCTTCGAATTACTATTGTGCCTCACTGCTCTATTTTTTTCTCACTAAATTTGGCTTCATAGTAACTAGTAAATAAATTTTTAAAACAATTGTGTTCATGCATGTAGGTAGTTAATTACTGTAATCAACAATGATAATGGTTATCCATAGTAAATTTCCTTCGAGCATGTGCCTTATTGTGCGGAGATGATAACCATAAATTGTTGACAAATCAGAGGTGTGCCATGCAACACCATGCCAAGTGGATTTGTTCAAGTGGGTAAGGTAATAATGGGGTTGTGCCAACATATTTCCATAGACATACATGTTCATGAAAAAAATATAGACAAGAAACAAAAAATTTAAATATGCACCTAAATTTGTTTCATGGGTGTATATGTGCAAATGTTCATGGTGCATTGCTATTGACTGGTGTTTGATTATTAGGCAAACTGCAATGAACAATGATGGTCATGGTTCCCATGCAATGAATTTTTCTCTGATGTGATTGATTCTTGGTAGCTGCAATGTGGTTTATTTAAGAAATCTTGCAAAATTCAAAACAAAAGTTAGAAAAATGTATCTCCTTGGGATGACAAACATCCCCTCCTCAAAAGTTGATCATTGTCAACTTTTAATTTTATCCATTGGTATATTTGACTTTGCATGTGCGTGGGATGTTGATGTGGCTTAGGCCACATCCCAAGGTTGACATGTTATTCTATCAAGGCCTAAAATGGCCATAGTAAACAAAAATTAGGCACCTTTTTCATATGTAAATCAGGCACCTTAATTTTGAATTATGGTGCGTAGGTTCCTTGAAAACTAAAAATAGACATTGTAGTAATTGAGCACTTTTCTTAACATGGAAAGAAGGTGCCTTAGAAATCAAGTGCTCTACTTAATATAGTAAATATTTTCCTTAGCTACCTATAGTGTGTCGTACTTATAAAACAAAATTTATACAAACTAAACCTTTTTTTTACATGCCAAGAAGATTTGGTGTCAGTTTCCAGAAAATTGGAAGTCGGCATTTTTTCCTAAAAAACTAAGAGTCATGTATTGATCTATAAAAAAATGGGATGCAGACACCATTTTTGTAACATATTTGGATTCAAGTTCCATATATTATATATCAAGAAGCAGGAACCTTCTACCGTACAATTGGAAGCAGGAACCTTCCACTATACAATGGGAAGCAGGCACCTTCTAATGTACAACGGGAAGCATACACATTTTCTAATAATGGGAAGTAGGCACCTCCCCATTTAATACAAAAATTGGTGCTTTTATTTTATTGAACAGGTTCTAATTATTTCTTTTATTCATGTTGTTAGGTTGATCAGGCCCTTCAATGATTTTAATTAAAAATAGGAACAAAATCAGCATCTACCCCTGAACTAGCAGTTGAGTGTTTTATTGTCCAAAGAGATCAATCCAAACACTTTTGTGCAAGTTCAGGTTTAGTATTCCCCTTCTGAGGGATGAGCTACTCCAACTTCTAGAAATATGGAAATGAGCAGGTTCATGGATCCTATGCCCATTAGGCCTAGGTTTCCCAAGCTACCTAAGGATTGCACAAAGGGCATTATTCCTGCAAAAAACACAACTAAAAAGAAATAAAAACTTTGAAAGAATAATTGTCTTTATGACTATGTGGAATAGGTCCACATCTTACTGACTCAAGATAAAATTGAAATCAACTAGGGTTTCCCCCATGCCTAAACTAGACTCAATCATGTATGCTTCAGACACATGGTATGGATGTAAGTGGTGGCCATTGACTTTTAAAGTAATGTTGCTATCGTATATTATTCTAATCCTTACAGTCCCATTGTTTATGACTTCATTCACTTCATATTGCGCCATCCAATGCTGCATGAGCTTACCCTTCCTTTCTTAGAATTGATAATCATAGTGTAATATCCATTATCCCACTTTAAGCTGCTTTGGCCTAGTGTGGTGGTCATGCCACTTGATCCTTTATTTTTGAATGATCTTTGTTTTCTATAGAGCCTCAAGGTAGTATTCATATAGCTTATTAAGCTACTAAATTATATATTTTTGTGCATCATCCAGTTGATATTCAATTCTAAAATAGTCCTCAGTGTTTTAAATTTAAACTCTATAGGCATCATGGCAGTTTTCCCATAGACTAATTGAAATGGTGTGAAACCAATATTAGTCTTCCAAGTGGTCCTGTAGGCCCACATTGCTTTTGGTAATTTAGTAGCCCAGTCCATCCTATGTTGTTGCATTGTCTTTGTTAGAATATTTTCCAACTCTCTATTGGTCACCTCAACTTGCCCATTTGCCTATGTATGGTAGGGAGTGGTTTTGTTATGCTTGATTTTATATTGTTGCATGAGTTCTTGGATCATCCTTGAATTAAAATGGGGTCCTTGTTCTATTGTGATCTCCATTGGGACCCAAAATATTGTAAAAATTGATGAATAAAATAATTTTGCTACATTTTTCTCCTTTGAATCATGCAAATCATGTACTTCAACCCACTTTGTCACATAGTTAGTACAAACTAGGATATACCTCTTACCTCTTGACTACGAATTAATAGGTCCTATGAAGTCCATCCTTTATTTATTAAATGGTTCAATGTGAACATGTGGTTGGAATGGCATATCATCTCTAATATTAGGTCTACCCATCCTTTGAAATTGATCACACTAGCTCACATGCTTGGTTGCATCCTTGAATAGTGAAGGCCAGTAATAACTAGCCTACAACACTTTATATGCAGTCCTTCTTCCTCCACCACAAGGTTCATCATGAAAAGCCTTAAGTATTTCAATTATTTCTTTCCCAACAACACATATTCTCATGATTTTATTAGGTCTTGTTTTAAATAGGCACTCATCAATCCATGAAAAATCTACACTTTTCTCAATTAAAGCCTATTTTTCCCAAGGTAAAAGTGTAGGGGATACTTTAATAGTGGCTAAATAATTAGCCATATTTACATACCAAGGTATCTGATCATTTAGATCAAATAAATGCTCATATAGAAATTTTTCTTTTGTAGCTGCATAGTTTGGAGGTGACAATCTGAAAAGAAAATTAGCTACCACATTGTCCTTTCCTAGCTTATCCACTATTGTCACATCAAATTCCTACAAATAAATAGACATATGATAATTCTACCACTAATCCTCATTTTTTTATCAAGTATCTAATCGCTAAATGGTTAGTGTGTACAAATACCTGATAACCTTTAATGTAATGACAATTTTTTAAGAGCATGTATCACTGCAAGAAATTCCTTCTCTATGATAGTTTAATTGAGTTCAAAATTTATAAGATTTTTACTAACATAATAGATGGCATAAAAATCATCACCATATTTTTGTACCAATACTAAGCCTATTGCATTTTTAGATGCATTAACATATATGTAAAAAGGTATGGTCCAAGTTGGACCTCTTAGTATTGGAGCAGTAATTAGTTTTTTATTTAAAGTTTTGAATGTGTGTTCACATTCTTTATTCTAAAAAAAGTCGGCATATTTATTTAACAATGTGGTATGAGGTTTAGTAGTTTTTATAAAGCTTGACATAAACCTCCTATAGTAACCATTTTATCCTAGGAAACTATGGATATCCTTTTGTGTTTTGGCAGTAGGCAAGGTTTGTATGACTTCAATTTTATTTATGTCTACTTTGATCCCATTTGCAAAAAGTTGATGTCCTAAAACTATCCCTTCCTACATAAACATATAGCATTTTTCATTGCTTAAGGATAGGTTAGTTTCCACATAACTTTTAAGTGTATTTTCCAAATTTTCTATGGAAATTTCAAAATTTTCACCATATATAATGAAATCATCTATATATACCTCCACGGTCTCTCCAATCATATCTAAAAAAATTCTAATAACTTCCCTATGAAATGTGGCAAGTACATTGCATAGACCAAATGGTAAATGTTTGTAATAAAATGTCCCCCATGGACAAGAGAAGGTGGTTTTGTCTTGATCTTCCTCCCCTATTTGGATCTGATTGTATCCACTGAACCCATCCAGGAAAGAAAAGTATTTCTTGCCTAGTAAGGTATCAAGGACCTAATATATGAAAGGTAAAGGGAAGTGGTCCTTCTTAGTTGCTTTTTTTAGCAACCTATAATCAACACAAACTCTCCACTTTACATTCTTCTTGGGCACCACCACTAATGGTGATACCCACTCACTATTTGAAATGGGGTAGATGAATCCAACTATGAGAAGTTTTTGTAATTTTACTTTGACAATTTCTTTCATAGTTGGGTTCATTCTCCTCTGTGGTTGTCTTATTAATATAACCTAGTCTTATAGATATATTCTATGTGTATAGGTCTCAAGAGCTATTCCTCTCATATCAAAATACTCCCAAGCAAAGGTATCTTGATGTTTTTTCAATGTTTGTTTCAGTTTGATCTATTGTTTAGCTGTCAATTGGTTATCTATGTTTAGTATTCTACCAGGTGCAACTTCTATTGGATGAATATGGTGGTCTTTCACTAATGGCAACTCAGTAGGAGGACATGAGGTTTCTCCTTGAAAAATTTGAGATATCACCTTATCCTCATCAATTTCATATTCCAACTCCTCAAGTGTCATTATAGGTTGGATTATTGGTAGACCACCAATATTTTGATTCTCATCCTCAGGTTCTCCCAACAAATCTGAATACTGTGTAGGTGGATATATGATTAGTTTGTTTATATTTTGACCATCTAAAATGGTAATTTTCCAGTCTCTACAACTTATGTAGGTATTAGTTGTTTCTATCCAAGGTCTACCTAAGATTAATGGGTATCCACCTAGTCCATATTTAGATTGTAGCACTAAGAAATCTATTGGATACTCCCATGCATCTATTACAATGGTAATATCTTCCAGTATTCCTTTAGGGAGTACTATATACCTATCTGCCAATTGTAGCATAGTTTTAGTAGGCTATAGATTAGTCAATTTTAATTTTTTCATGGTCTCTTGGGTCATGACATTGATGGCAGCCCCCAAATCTACCAGTGTGTTGGGTAAAACATAGCCTTCTATTTTTACAGTCAACACAGGGCTTCCTAGATCTGTGTATTTCTAGCTGTAGGTATTCTCTAGCATAAGGTTAGCTAAGTAACATATAAAAATAATTTTTTTAGTTGGTTTCCGCCCTAGTTTCTTGAGGCATAGCTCTCTTATGGCCTTTCCATAAATAGGTATATCTCTAATGGTCTAAAAGAGAGGGATTGTGATTGTTAAGTTTTTTCAACTAGAGAGGATATCAAACTCTATCTGTATTGGTTTCTTGGGTTCCTGAAACCTTTGTGGAAAATGTGAAACCTCTTCTTTGTTATGTACAAGTTTTGATTCTTCTTCTATATCTTCTAAAAGGGGCGATTCCTCTTTTTCTATTTCTATTGGTTCCTACTCTTCTACAAGCGGAGTAACTTCTAAAACTAATTTCTTTATTAACCTTAACTAGATAGGATTACAATCTACCTTAATATTATACATAGGGTACATCTCATTTTCCATTTGATAGTCTAGATGCTTCTTGTTATTTGGGTTTATTTTTGGCTGTGCTGGTAACTGAGGAGTCCTTGGAGTAGGAAGAGTAGGCAGGCTTGGCTATGGTGGATATGGAGCAGTATGTTGTGGATACTAAATCTAAGAATTTTGATTTCTCCACTACTATCCAGTCTACTGGTATTGGTTCCAAGTGCAAAGGTTGTAAGGATTTATCCTTCAATAAATTGATTCCAAGGTTGTTGATCATGCCAGCCCATATTCGGTGGTTGGACTTGACCTTGGTTTTGGTAATTGCTACCCCCATAGGATGAAATTCTTGATTGCATATTGTTACCCATAGTATATTGTTGCCATTTCCTTCTATTACCCATGAAGTATGCATCTACTACTTCAGGTTCCTCTTTATATTTCATTAATTATGGACATAGCTTTGTTTTATGATCCTTCTTACAAACAACACATACACAAAATTTATTTTTCTAGTCACTCTTTTTTGGGGTGTTTGCCTTTGCATTTAGGATAGAAGTAGGCTAATTCTGCATCATTCTCCTGCTTATTTCTCTAAAGTAGAAGGGTATCCATTTTAAGAGCTAGAGATAATAACATCTCACTTTTAAGATCTTCTAGCATGTTGTCTATTTTTGTTTTAGTGATAGTGGCTAACTGCTTCACATTTCTAGGGGTTTACTTACCCTTTCTTCTTAAAATTTTTTGACACAACTACTAAATAATGTCCATTTGGTGTTGGTAAATGTCTCCCCCAAATATCATGTTTAAATATTCCAAGGATTCATTTGTTAGTTCTTTCATAAAAATGCTTCTTAGAGACCTATCTCCCAGTTTTGAATGGGGTGATCTTTGCAAATTGAAGTTGAACCTATCCCAATATTCTTCCATAGATTCCCCTTCCTTTTGTGTTATATCTAAGACTTCCTCTCTTACATCTCTTGCTCTACCAAAATCCTGATATTGATCTAGGAAAAGTTTCTTCAACTGTTCTTAAGTAGTTATCCATTTATCCCCCAAGCTGATGAACCAGCACAAAGGTGAATCATCAAGGGTGGAAGGGAATAATTTTAGTTTCTAAGAATCTATGGTGTAATTCATATATATGCATAAAACATCAATTTTAAATAGGAATAGGTTTGGATCTTACGTTGGTAGTCCTCTAAAGGTTGTAAGGTGGGCGGGAGAGATGTGTTTCATCTTGTGATCTCCCCCTACCTCTCCTATTAGAAAACTAAAACTAGTGGATGTTTCCTCTAGATTTTTTCCATTCTACCTACTACTGGTGTTTCTACCTCTTCTTCATTCAAAGCAGCTATCAATGCTTCTATTTAATTTCTTTTATCCTTCAGAAGTATCGATAAGTCAGAATTTGATATAGTTCCATCTAACACTGCTTGCCAACATTCAAAATTTAGTAGATCATCCTCAGATTGAACTCTACTTATATCTAATCCTACTCTAAGATTATGTTGAATTGTTTCAAAGGGATCCTATGCAAATAGTTTGTGTTCCCACCAATGCACAGGTGGATATTGAGATGGTGAGAGTTTAGTCTCAAGTTCAGGTTATACTAAAGCAAAAGGATTTTGAGAAACAACTTCTTTGTTTTTAACAAAATGATCGTTTGGTCCCCTGTTCTTAGGTGGAATCATACAAAGTTTTAGATGAATATTTTTGAAGAAAACACTCTAAAATACTGTAACTTTGCTTCCTTCATAACAAGAAATTACAATGGCTACTCCATAGCAACGGTGCCAAAATTTTGGGCAAAACATTGGTTAGTGTATCGCTCCAAATTTTTCGCACCCCTACCTTCAAGCTACTGGATCCGCGCCCGGAAGGAGGATGGGAAAAGGATGGTGCGGTACCTCGGATGAGAGGACTTTGCGAAGGTCCGGCCTCTCAAGGGAGGTGCATTTTGGTGATTTTTTGACGGATGGTGGGTTCACCAGGAAACATTTGACGGCAGTTTCCACGCCTAGGTTTTGGAATGAGTTTTAGATGAGTTCATTTTATTTTTAAGCATTCATACTAGGTTTGGCCGAATGATTCTAACTTAAACTACATGAAAATGCAATTTAAATGAATACATCAAACAGAAAGGAAACCAGAAACAGAGAATTTGTAGGAGGCCAATGAAGATTACCTGATCCAGAATTCTGATAGAGTTTCTGAAGCTTGAAGCAGTCTGGATCGTCTGCAATTCAACAGATCGCCTTCAATTTGATAAAATCATCTAAACTGACAGGATCGTCTGCAATCTGACGAATTCGTCAGATTGCAGACGATCCTATCAGTTTAGATGAATTCATCAAATGAATTCATCAGAGACCTGCAAAACAACAAACAGATGCAAAATACAAGAAATTCTATTTTGCAAATAGGGGCAAACTATATGAAACAGTAATATGAATATCGAACAATATGTAAGAACAAAAGTAAATGCAAATCACTATGTTTAGATAGCAGAATATGATCTTAATATGCAAACTAGACAAGATGGGTGAACTCCAGATGTAATATAGTATAAAAACTGAATAAACAATCTAATTTATAGCATAAAATGACAGATAAAAGAGATAGAAGAGCAAACTCCAGGCACTGATTGCCTCGATGTGTGCTGCAGTCGAAATCGTCTCGCATCAGTATGAGATCGTCTCGAATTTGACGAGATCGCCTCCGATCTTGACAGGTTCGTCGACTGCGATAGGTGCTGGCTTCGGCTGAAAACCAGTGGTGTACCTGCAATGAAATGACTATAGGACTAATGCAAAATATGAATTACGATGTTTTTAGAGCATAAGGGTTCAATTTGCATAAAAATTCAGCCAGGGGTTGGGGAGGGAAAAGTCTTAGAGTTAAATAGGCATAGGATAGTTGTTGGGAGGTTGGAGATCATCCCAATTTGGGAGATCTCCAACGGGGGAAGGGTCCCAACGGTGCAGACACGCTTCTGCCCGGATTGGAGACCCATTGGAATGGATTCCAACTATGCAAATTTAGTTTTGCGACGAAATCGTCTGGACGTTCTAGTCCAGACAAAATCATCAAATCTGGGGCGATATCGTCTGATCGGAGACGATATCGTCAAACGGTCAAAACAACTGCTAAAAATGGCACAGAAAAGGAGGAAACGGGTTTCTCGGCGGTTAACGGGCATTTTGGAACGTTAAATTTGAATTTAAATTTATTTACTAAGGTGAATGTAATTATTCCAATTTTACTGCACCAATTTTAGGGTGCTACATTTTGCCCCCTCTTTAGCAAATTTTCCGAAGAAAATGCATTAAAGATGAGTTCTTCTCGATCTATGAGAAAGCAAAAAATTATTCCCATTTTTAGGCGACGATTCTTGGTCGAATCGTACGACAGCTTACTATGGTGCCCCCTCCGTGTTTTTACCCAAATCGAACGTTTGCGATAAAAACACGAAAAAGCAAAAATTATTGTTGAAATATTTTGAATAAAATTAAGAAAAATAGGGTAAAACCCTAATTCATTGTTACTGTTCATTTTACTATTTTTAGAGCTCTGGAGCAAAAAATGGTGGAGACAACGCACAGATCTGCAGAGGTCCGCCGCGGTCTACGGGTAAGGGTTTAAACTTAGTTTAGATTGATTTAATTTGAATTTACATGCTTGGTAGATAGATTTTAAGATGAATTTTGAGCATCGCGACCATTTTTGGCCATCGACGTCGTCCGGACGAAATCGTCCCTAGTTCGACGAAATCGTCTCAAGTTCTTCAATTTCGCCCAAGGGCGAAATCGGCGAAAAAGGGACGATTTCGTCAAATTAGGGATGATTTCGACACGCGAAATCGGAGACAATTTTGCTCAAATTTCGGACGATATCGGACAATAGTGGGCGATATCATCAATTGCAAAAATTTGATCTTTAAGTTGCATTATTGATTGCTAAAATTGTTATTAATGATTGTTTGTTGTTTTGGTTGTTTATGCTTGCAGAGAGGATTACTAAAGAGTAGAGAGTGGAAATACGGCGGACTGAGAGACGACTTAGCCGCTCTTACACAGGTAGAGCGAGATCAGCTGGCACAGGCCGGCTTACTACATGTGGCAGAGATGCCACAAGTTTCTACTGACATGGGGCTACTGACGGCCCTAGCAGAGAGGTGGTACCCGGGCTCTTCATGCTTTTGGTTATCGACAGGGGAGATGACTCCCACACTAGAGGATGTATGGAGGATTCTTAGAATCCCCATACAAGGGAGGATGATCACACCTACGACCAATCAGGGCCACGTGATGGGACGACTCTGCGGTGACCCGAGCTTCGCCCTAAAGAAGGGCGGAGTGAACATCGAGGCACTGCGCCAGATGCCTGGGGCATCTACACTGACATGAGTTTTGGCCGGGGTGGTTGGTGGACTCTGCCGTGCCACCGGAGCGGATGCGTGGTACCATGGATGCTGGCAGATGTGATCTGTGACATGCATGACCATGGCTACAGATTTTCTTGGGGCAGCTTTGTTCTATGTCGGTTGTACAGGATCCTTTATGGGGTCGTGTACAAGGGCGGGCGATGTCTGGTCATGACATCGCTCCTACAGGTTTGGTGTTGGGAGCACATTGCGGTGCGGAGGCCGGTAGGGCTTCCACTGATAGGGGTTGACGGGGAGAGGCCCCGAGTCTTCTACTGGTGGCTCCGGAGAGGGGCACAGTGACGGATCGACCTGTCGGTGTCTCGGAGACTACTGGATGACTTGGTCCTAGACCAGATCACCTGGAGGCCATGGAGGCAGCATCCAGGGTGGGCAGAGGATGCACAAGAGCTGGATCGCATTAGGCGAGTCTTCTGGCTGTGGATGGAGAGGGGAGAGGTGGAGCTCCACCGCTATGTCCGAGTTTTGCGATAGTTCGATCTACAATAAGGGATCCCATCTCTCAGGGATTATGAGTTTTCTCGAACTGTTCGAGATAACACCATAGTTAGCGGGGCTCCAGATATGCAGCGATTCTAGAGTTAGGATGCGGACGATGCCCCCATTCAGCCAGTGGATGGGGACGACGCAGGGGTAGCCGATGGCTATGATGCCTGGTACACAGGCATTCGCCCTCCTCGAATGACAAGGGCTCAGGGACCGATCCATGCAGTCGTGCGTCGGATAGGGAGGCGGCACCAGGCAGCGGTAGAGGTAGCCCGAGGTTGCAGCAGAGGAGAGCAGAGGAGGCCACAGGCACAGGAGAGGCCACGACAGAGGGAGAGGGAGAGGAGGGAGGCGAGGATTTGGACATAGGAGAGAGTAGCGAGATGGCTACTCTTTGGGCAGAGAGAGATCGTCTGTGAGCTTAGGTGCAGACGTTACAGGATGTAGTTGCACAGCACCAGGCTGAGGTGTCGCAGCTACGAGACGAGAATGCTCGTCTCAGGGCACGAGGCAGAGGGGTAAGCACTCAGGAGCTGCTACGGTCGGTTTCTTAGACCACATTCTATTAGGTGCTATACTACCAGGCGGTGCCAGAGGGCCAGAGGGTACAGCTGCCACCTGCCATAGCAGATCCTATCAGGACAGGGTCGACGAGGAGCTCATCCCGGTCGATGACGAGGACTCGCAGTACCACACATACTGTGATGGGACCACCTCGTCCTCCATAGGGTAGGGGAGGAGATGAGGTCGAGAGCTCTAGAGGCTCTCGAGGCTAGAGGGCGGGATACTACCACTGATATTGTATTATACTTGTATTGATAGAGGATTGAGTATGCCGAGGTACAGATTGTGGCATACCAATCCAGGTTTGAATGATGTATATATTCTATTGATATATATAGATGATATATATATTTTTTTGATCATATGACTTGTCTTATGTGATGCTTATGATGCTTTTTATGTTTGATTGATTGATTGAGTTGATTGATGTAATGATTTTATTGATGATTCATGTAATTATGTCGTTTTGGAAAATATTATAACTTGGATGTCATGCTATAAATATTTTAAATGAAATAATATGATGTAACAAATTGATTGGTTGTAATGAAATGTGATAAAAAGAAAAAGATATTTTTAACAATAATTTCAAAGGACATTGTCGCTATTATAGACCATTTCATGGAGTCGCTGCTCACTCGGTCGTCAAGCTAGTCCCAGGATAGAAATATTGTTAAAAGAAAAGAGTGCTTAAGAGATTGTCTTAAGACTTTGTTGTGATGATGCAAATGATGATGATGATGGTTTGCTTTCAGATTTCCATGAAAATATTATGCATGAAATATTGTAAAATGATTTTTTCTAGGCATAAATTCCTAAGTGTGATAAAAATTGTTGAATAATTCCTTAAGAATTATACCATCATTGCAAAATGCAAAGGTTGACATAATGATATGAAATAATAAAAATGTGTTTGCTTTTAAAAAAGCATAATTGGTGTAAAATGAAGTCATATGTTTTGTATGATTTTGAAGAAATGGGGAATAAAAATTGTTACAATGGTTTGCGCTAGGCATAGAATATGTAGGTATAGACTTATACCATCATCGCGAAGATCAAAGAAAGGATAGTTTTATTGCATGATTGATTTTTGATGAACATAAAATATGATAATGAGGACTTGCGCTAAGCATAAAATTCCAATTTTGGTTTTGGAATTATACCATCGTTGCGAAAGTCGATAAGATATATATGATATGTTTTGATTGAAATTTTTTATTTTTTCTATTATATAGTTGTCTTTGTGGTAAATAATTGTACTTGGTTTATTCCAAACAAGTTTGCAAAAATAATATTTCAAAGTATTTTGAAGACAAAAGTTAGATTTATAAGGAATCCCATGTGCATAAGTGAATTCATTGCCAATCTTGATTTATCATAATGATAGAAAAAATCTCTCAAATACAAATGTGTGTGCAATTGCATTGTTCATTTACCAATTTTGAGCAAGATACTATGATACAAGTGATTTGAATAAACCAACTAAGTGTTCATTAACCATGATGTAGATGCATATAACCATACTAGGCTACTATGTAGATCGGATTATCAAGAGCTAGCTAATCCATGAGCAGACATAGGTCTCGTACAAAATAAGGTCGCTAATGTGACAGACATATCGCCACGCTAGGAGTTACCCAAGGCCAAGCAGGGTGGGCACAAACCACCTGTTATGGGGCTTACCTCACAGTTTTTGAATAATTGAGAATTCCAGGGATTCAAGCTCATTCACCCTTCTTTTCTTTTCAAAGGTTAGGGAAAGGGATTTTATTGCTTTTCTTGCTTTCTTTTGAACTTTGCTTATTTTTCTTTTTGTATTTCTTTTTCTTGATAATGCTTGGAACATTGTTGTCATAACATTTTTCTTTTCTCTTTTTTTTTTTTAATTTTTCTTTTCTTTTTCTTTTTCTTTTTCTAGGGATACTTGCTCGGATTAGTTGTAGAGCAAGGGATTTTTATTCTGGGTAGGGGTGAGCTTGTCCTTTTGCCAATTCTCAAAGATTCTAGACCATGTGCATGATAGGATAGCAGGGGAAACTTTTCACTCAAGAAATCAGTTCTACTATGTAGCAAAACATGGAAATTACAAATATAATCATTTTATTGTGAAAATATGTGCTTGGTTTAAGTAAATAACAAGATCAATTCTCTATGCTCAAACTTTATTTAATTGAATTTTGTGAACTTTGATATAAGAGAGAGTAGTAATCATGCCAGATAAAATCAAGATATTTATTGTGTGAGTGTGCAAGTGAGGGATTCCAAATAAATGCTAATTGTATCCAAAATAAGTTGAAACATATAACTGCAATAATTGTAAGAAAATAATGATTTTGAGAAAGTTTTGAGAATGTTGACTCTCTCTTTATTCTGTATATTGTTTTGGTTTCGAAAGAGTCAAGCATATAGCTGTTTTTGGATTTTTATGTTGATTTTAGTTTTAAAGCAAAAGGAACTTTACAAGTGCTTTAAATAAATGCAATAAATATTTTTGAAGATTTTATGAATGTTTTTGAGGTTTTTGAATAAATTGAAAGAAATACAAGATAATGATTTTGAACAAATATATACATGGATGAAATAATCAAATTTATGCATAATAACGTTTGAGATGTAAAATATTCATGGGTTCTTTAAGTTCTTTACCATCTAAGGTAGATAATTTATATGCTCCTGATTCAAATTTTGCAGTAATGATGTACGGTCCGAGCTAGTTGGGCTCAAATTTACCTTTCAGTTATGTGGTTGCATTTGTATTTTTTTGATTTTCTTTTAAAACAAGATCGCCAATCTCAAAGGATCGATGACAAAATTTCTTATTATATGCTCTTTTAAGCTTGTTTTGGTATGCATGGAGATGCTCTAAAGCATTGATGCATTTTTCATCTAGGAGTTCCAGCTGACTGAGTCTGCCAGCATGATATTCATCTCCTACTTCGGTGTCTTGAAGTAGCAGAGCCAAAGAAGGAACTTCTAATTCAAATGGAAAAACTGCTTCGGCACCATATACCAAAAAAAATGGTGAAGTGCCCGTGGGGGTTCAAACACTAGTTCGATAAGCCCACAGGGCTGGATATAATTGAATATGCCAATCACGACCAGTTTTATTGACTAGTCTTTTGAGAATTTTGATTAGAGTTTTGTTAGAAGCTTCTGCTTGACCATTACCCTGAGGATAATAGGGGGTAGACCAGCGATGTTGAATCTTATATTTTTGACATAATTTTTTAACATCTTTATTTTTGAATGGAGTTCCATTGTCAGAGATGAGATTTGCAGGAATTCCGAACCTGCAGATGATTTGATTAAAAATGAATTTAGAGACCTGTGAACCAGTGCAGGAAGCTAAAGGCATAGCTTCAACCCACTTCGTGAAATACTCAGTGGCGGTTATGATGAACTTATGTCCATCAGAAGACACAGGATTAATTTTACCAATAATATCCAAGCCCCATTTAGAAAAGGGGCAAGGAGAAGAAATAGCCTACAACTCTTGTGTAGGGGCATGGACAAGGTCAGCATGTTTTTGACACTTGTCGCAATGGCGCACATATTCATGTGCATCCGTTTCCATGGTAGGCCAAAATTATCCTATCCGAAGGAGCTTTTTAGCAATGACGCTACCACTAAAGTGTCCTCCACAAGATCCATCGTGGGCTTCACTTAAGGCTGATTTAGACTCTTCTAAATTTAGACATCTTAATAGGATACCTTCAAAAGATCTCCTATATAAAGTATTGCCAATTATTACAAATCGACTTGCTCGTCGACATAATAACCGACGCTGGTTGCGATTAGAATTAGCAGGGAAAGTCCCATTTTGGAGGAAATCAAATATGTCTGTATACCAGAGTTCAGGAGTAGTTTCCTTGATTAGAAACACATCCAAAGGCTCTAAGCATGACTTATGTAAAGCGGGTTCCTGGAGTTGACGAATGATGATAGTAGCATATTCGTCGTCTAATTCCAAGGGTAGGAGAGATGCAGCGGTGGCCATAGCATCAGCTGCACGGTTGCTAGTTTGAGGAATGGCTTCCAAGGTAACTTGATCAAACAAGGCCATTAGTTGTAAAACATAGGCCTTATATGGGCGAATTTTATCATCTCTGGTCTGATAAACCTCATTAATTTGGTTTATAACCAATTGGGAATCCCCAAAAACTAAGAGGTTTTTAATTTTAAGTGCTAAAGAAGCTCGTAATCCAAGGATTAGAGCTTCATACTCAGCAGTATTGTTGGTGCAAGCAAAGGTTAGTTTGAAGGATAGAGGAATAATATGTTTTTGCGGAGATATTAAAATAATACCCGCACTAGCCCCACTCATGCATCGGGCTCCATCAAAGTATAAGGACCATTGTTCAACAAGGTTTGCCTCTAATTGAAGGCATTCATCAGGAAACTCGATAATGAGGGGATGAGTAGACTCTAAGGGTGCAACAGCTAATTGATCTGCTATGATTTGACCCTTAACAAACTTCTGTCCTATGAAGGTGAGATCAAACTCACTTAGAGCAAGAACCCACTTGGCTGTGCGACCCGATAAATAAGGTCAACTCATGAGATATCTTAAAGGATCATATTTGGCAATGACATACATTTTTTGGCTAAGCATGTAATGTCATAATTTTTGCATAGCAAACATGACTGCTAGACATAACTTCTCTAACGCTGTATAGCGGGTTTCATAACTGATGAAGGTGCGGCTAATGTAATAATTAGCACGTTCTCGTTTTTCATCATCAAGCTGAGCTAACATAGCTCCTAAGGCAGAATCTGAAGCATAAATATATAGAAGAAATGGGTGATCAAATTTAGGCGGTGAAAGCACCGGAGGGTTAAGGAGATATTGCTTGAGAAGTTCAAAAGCTTCTCTACATTCTGTGTCCCAATTAAAGGGGACGTCCTTCTTAAGGAGTTTAAGAAAGGGACCAGTTTTGTCCGCCAGCTTATCAATGAAGCGACGGATAGCTTGAAGTTTACCTTGTAAACTTCGTAATTCAGATATATTAGTGGGTGTGGGCATATCAGTGATAGCCGCAATTTTGAGAGGGTCAATTTTGATCCCTCGTAAAGAAACTAAAACCCCTAATAACTTGCCGGATTTAACTCCGAATATACATTTTGCTGGATTTAATTGAATGAGATATTCTCGTAATCGATTAAAAACTTTTCTTAAATCGTCTAAATGATGATATTCAATAAGAGAGCGAGCTATAATATCATCTACATAATCATGTAGGATATCATGCATCATATCATGAAAAATGTAGGTCATAGCCCATTGATAAGTTGCCCCGACATTATTTAGGCCAAAGGGCATCACTTTCCAGCAAAACGTACCCCAGGGGGTAATGAAGGCTGTTTTATCCTGGTCTTCAGGAGCTATCCTGATCTGATTATAGCCGGAGAATCCATCCATTAAGGACATCATCCCACTTCCGACAGTGAAGTCAATAATTTGATCCATATTTGGAAGAGGAAAGTCGTCTTTAGGGCATGCAACGTTAATATCTCTGAAATCTGTGCAAACCCTAACTTTGGTGGCTTCTTTCTTGGTGACTGGAACTACATTGGAGATCCATTCAGCATAATCAATGGCTTGTTTGAAGATAACATTCAGGAGTTTTTCTAACTCCCCTTTGACTAGCAGAGCCACTTTGGGATGCATTTTTCTAAGTTTTTGTTTAACAGGTTTAGCATCCGAATGGACCACAAGGTGGTGCATGACTACAGAAGGGTCTAGACCTGGCATATCTTCATATGTCCAAGCGAAGACATCTTCATACTATTTAAGAAATGCTATGTATTGTTCTTGTTTTTCTTGACTTAGTTCTGCTCCAATGTTGATTATGTGAGGGTTGTCCTCAGTTCCAATATTAATTTTAATGACATTTTCTACCTCCATGTGTAGATCTCTTTCAAAATTAGGTGGGGCGGGTGAAACACCCAGCTCTTGTAATTCTTGTAAAGTTAATTTAGATAATTCGTTCTGAGGGTCAGCGGCCTCAAGTTGAGCTATGGTTGGTATAGAACCATCAAAATAAAACCCGTTGTACAACATATCTTCAACAGAGACATCATGGAAGATATCTCCTTCCAACTCTTCATCGGGGTCAGCAATCATTTCAGGGTATTCTATGGATAGCATGTTGCATGAAAATGACAGATTTTTAAGAGGCAAATCAACATGTCTATCCAAATAGTCTTGATAGCATATGAGATGATCATCATCCTCAAAAGGAAAGGGTTGACCTTTACTAGGTAATAGGCCCACACCACATCGGGCAGGCCATGGTTCTACCTCGAAAGGTTCTTTCATGCCATTTTGGAAAGGTCATAAGCCTTTCCCTTTATATCCCATTTTAAGCATCATGGGTTTAGCTTTAATATAATCGTTGGTAAAATAGCACCGAGCATATCCTTCATGATGGGTTTTGATATTCCGAGGGATTCTTCCCTAGTCATATCCTTTGTAAATGAAGGCACAACTCCCGACTTGGTAAGTACTTCCCATAGGTTGTGGGAGGCCCAAAGTACGAGGAGATGGCGGCAATTTATTTAAAAGGTTTGAATCTTGCATGAAAGCATTCATTTTTTCTGATATTAAAGTTGTAGATAAATCTGGTAAAATATCATCAGAAAGGGCATAAGATGTAGAAGGCTTATTACCTATGTCTTGAGATGTGGAAGGTATGATAGATGTGTCTGAAGGTTTTGAATTTATGGGATTAGAACTTGAAGAATTGGTTGTAGTTTTAAGAGCTTTTTGAAGTTTTGCAGTAATTTGTTTAGAAGGTGGTTGATCTATATGGGAAGATGAAGTTAATGGAGGAGGAATATATGAAATGATGGGTTTATATTTCATAGTTTTAGATGAAGAAGAACTAGGATATGTGGATGAAAGAGCAGGGCAAAATTGCACTCCAACTGGTTCTGCCAATGTACACATATCAAAAGGTCTAGGGTCACCATGAATAGTGACCAACTAATTTTTAAACTCAAACTTAACACATTGGTGTAAAGTTGATGGGACTGCTCGCATGGCGTTAATCCAAGGGCGACCCAAAAGTATATTGTACAATGCTGGGCAATGTACAATAAACACAGTTGTCTCAAGGGTTCTAGGACCAACTTGCAATGGGAGGGTAATGACTCCACACGTTTCTTGTGTTTCGTCATTAAAGGCTTTGATAATCATATCAGTCTTCTTCATTTCATCACTTCTAAAACCAAATCGTTGGTAGAAGTCAAAGGTGTAGATGTTTAGATATGAGCCATTATCAATCAGGACTCGTTTGACAGCTACATCCCCAATTAAATTTGTAATATACAAGGGATTATCCTTGTGTAAACTGTGTTGTGGGATATCTTTATCCCGAAAGTCAATACAATAAATCTCTCGCATGATGATAGTATTGGCCATAGCTTCAGGTTTGATGTTTTGAGGTACCATCATCTGGCTCAAAGTAAGCATCAATTCATCCCTATGGGTGGGAGAGGATCTTAATAAATCTAAAAGGGAGATTCTGGCGGTGGTATTAGACAATTGTTCATTAATGTTGTAAGGGGGTTTAGGTTGAACAATAGGAGCATGATTTCCTTTATTAGGATTTTTTAGAATAAATGGAGTTGATCCATCATTTTGGTTTGGTTCTTGTTGGGGATTTTGAGCTTGTTGTCGGGTGACGACTCCGATGGTACCTACAATGTTATAGTGACGACGTTGAAACGGTCTCGGTTGAGAGTTTATGGCTTGTTCATAAGGAAGGACTTCATTAGAAGAAGGTCGAGTAGTGAATCTTCTAGGAAATGGTTCTTCTGGAACATTAGCATCTCGTGGATAGGTTGAATAGGATCTGATTCATTTTCAAAACTATTCGATTGAATGGTGTCTACTTCACTCTCACTATCTGACTCTATATCACTAGAATCAAAAGTTTGAAAATTATGTAAGGGCCTGGTTGTAACTAGGGATAAGGTTGTGTCGAATGTGTGAGAGTCCTGAATAGGTAATTACCCGCTAATGGTTCCTACATATCGGGTAGGAGGGGGAACATTGTGATGTTCAATTTGATTGGCTACCTCTTTACCATGTCTTGGTAAAGGGTGTTGAAATATGTCTAGAGTTTGATTGGCATTCTGATTTTGATTTTTGGGAATAGTCTTTTGAATATTATTAGAAGGGTTTTGTTTAGGTTGGAAGGCTTGCACTTCCATTTCATTATTGTCAATCAAATCTTGTATTTTATGTTTCAATCTCTTACAAGCATTGGTAGAATGTCCAAGACCTCTATGAAAATCACAGTGCAAATCAGCTCTATATCCGAGTATGCTTGGGTCAGGTTCCCGGATAGCTGGCAGTTGGATTAAACCTCTTTCAAGAAGTTGAGGTAAAATAGTTGATAAAGGTTGGTTTAATCTAGTGAACTCTCGAGGAGGCTTGTCGGGAGGTTTCAAGATGAATTTTTCTGTTGTTTTTGTTGCATTGACATTAGCAACATTTCTGCTGTCAGTGACTCCATCATCGACAACCTGTTTGTTTTTATATTGATTTCTAGATGTTTTCTCATCATCCTTCTTTCTAAGTTGGCTTCTCCTAATGAGGGCATCTTCTACTCTTCGAGCTAAGTCTATAGCTTGATCGAAGGTAGTCAAAGTAGCTGTCGATAGCTCATAAGAAAGTTGTTCTTGTAAATTTTTAATGAAAATGTCTAACATTTCCCTATAGGGTAGCACAAAGTGCATTTTTCCTATCAATTGTCTCCATCTTGCTAATAAATCAGCAAAACATTCGTCTTTATCTTGTTTTAAATTGTATAGGTCTTTAATAGTTACATGCCTCTCGATGTAGGCACTAAATTGATGAACAAATGACTCAGTTGTTTCTTCAAAGTTTCTTAAGGAATGAGTGGGCAATTGATAATACCACTCTAACGCTATTCCACCTAAACTTTTGGAGAACATTTTTAGTAATAGCAATTCGTCATGCGATATGTCGTGACATGCTATCCTAAACATGCGAAGATGTTCTATGGGATCTTCGGTTCCTTTATAGATAGGCAGGACGGGCATGGGAAAATTTTTAGGGTATGGTTGAGCTACCACTATGGGATCCAATGGTTGGCTACAAATCTCTCAATAATTATACGAGGGACGTTAGGGATCTATCCGGTCCATACGTGAAGCTAATTGTTTCACCATAGCTTCCAAACTACTAGTTTGCCCCCCATATTGATTCGGTTGGACATTGCCATAAGTGTTATGGGCGTAGGATGGAGGAACATGCAGATTAGATGCCATGTTATTATTGTGTAAAACATTGGTAGGAAAAATATTATGGAGGAGTTTTGAAGTTGGATTGTGTTGTATTGTAGATTGTTGAAAGTTTGTATTTGTCTTTGTTTTAGATTTTTGTCTATTTAAAGCATTTTGCTCAATAGTTTGGAGGAAGGAAGTAGTGAAGGGAATTTTATTTTGTGCGGGAGTGATTTTAGGTTGAGTAACAGGTTGCTTAGGAGGTTGGGTGACCCGTTGTTTGGTCATGGCTTGGGCTATAGTGACCATATTCGCATTGGATGGTCCACCCTTATCACTTTCTTGATCAATGAAAGACAAGGTATTAGTTTGCATATCAAGTGCCCGTTCTAAGGCTGCTTGAGAATCACTAATTTCCCCTTTATCAATACGGACTGCCACATTAAGGACATCGATATGTTGATTAAGAAATTTTTGAAAATGTTCCGCGTTGTCAAAAGTGATGCCTCCATTTGGAGCTATTCTAGGGGACGAAGATTCTTTAACACTTCCTTCTTGTTCCTTATCGTCACCTAAGTCTTCATCTAATTGACCTAGAGTTTCACCTTTCGGATTTGTATCTCCAAGAAGGACATTTGGGTTTTCAGTTGTATTTTGTAGCCAATCTTCTCCTTCTCCTAAAATTTCTTTACCATTCCTAAGTTTAGTCATGGTGCTAATTTTTGATTTCAGCAAATATATATATATATATTTATATATATATATGCAATAAATTAAAAGGTATATATTTATATATACCTAATGCAATGAAATGTTTAAGTTTTTTACTATGTTTTTTTTATTTTTTTATTTTGATTTTTGAAACAATATAATAAAGACAGCAATTGAAACAATAAATGCACACAATAATAATAAGGTTGAAAGCAGATGAACTAATCTTCTATGAATAACTTATAAATATCATTAATAGGTTCAAGCTGTTCAGGGGTCATGAAATGTTCTTCTTCAAATTGAAAGTTTTCTTTTAAGAATTTGACAAAAAGGGCTATGGTAATGTTGTTTGTCTCAGATGCTGGTTGATAAAAGTAAAGCTCATGGAAATACTCTCGATATAGCACATCTCATGAAACTCTATTCCATCTTTCCCTATCTGTGAGAACAACTTCTTGGTCCTCTACAAGGCCTAGGAATCGGTGTACAATGTCTGCATTCTCGAGGTATTCCTCGAAGCTAAACAACTCTGAAGATACTAAAGCTCTCCTATAGGCTAACCATCTATGGTAAGCTCTCTGAAGTTCATGATAGAACAATAATTGATGAGGATCCAGGATTATATCCAAGACTAGCCTCTTAATCTGTTTAAGTTGTGTGGACCTAGATGAAATGATACTAAGTCTCCTGATAAGCTCGTCCCACAAGGATTGATTTCTACTTGTTTCAGGGATACTAAGGACAGAATTAACTTCTATGGCTGCTAATTGGTTTACTACATTTATAGTAACTGCTAACCTCTTTTTAGGAGCTACCATCTAAACATGATTTTGAACCTTAAATGTTTTAAAATGCATCTAAGTTTTAGTTGTTCTAAATTTTTTTTTGTTTGTTTGTTTGTTTTTTTTTGTTCAAAAGGTTATGATGCATTCACATCGGGTTCACCAAAATGTATCGTTCCAAATTTTTCGCACCCCTACCTTCAGGCTATTGGATCCGCGCCCGGAAGGAGGATGGGAAAAGGATGGTGCGGTACCTTGGACGAGAGGACTTTGCGAAGGTCCCGCCTCTCAAGGGAGGTGCATTTTGGTGATTTTTCGACGGATGGTGGGTTCACCAGGAAACATTTGATGGCAGTTTCCATGCCTAGGTTTTGGAATGAGTTTTAGATGAGTTCATTTTATTTTTAAGCATTCATCCTAGGTTTTGCTGAATGATTCTAACTTAAACTACATGAAAATGCAATTTAAATGAATACAGCAAACAGAAAGGAAACCAAAAATAGAGAATTTGTAGGAGGCCAATGAATATTACCTGATCCGGAAGTCTGATGGAGTTTCTGAAGCTTGAAGCAGTCTGGATCGTCTGCAATTCAACAGAATCACCTTCAATTTGATAAAATCGTCTAAACTGACAGGATCGTCTGCAATCTGACGAATTCGTCAGACGAATTCATCAGAGACCTGCAAAACAGCAAACAGATGCGAAATACAAGAAATTCTATTTTGCAAATAGGGGCAAACTATATGAAATAGTAATATGAGTATTGAACAATATTCAAGAACAAAAGTAAATGCAAATCACTGTGTTTAGATAGCAGAATATGATCTTAATATGCAAACTAGACAATATGGGTGAACTCTAGATGCAATATAGTATAAAAACTGAATAAACAATCTAATTTATAGCATAAAATGATAGATAAAAGATACAGAAGAGCAAACTCCAGGCACTGATTGCCTTGATGTGTGCTGCAGTCGAAATCGTCTCGCATCAGTACGAGATCGTCTCGAATTTGATGAGATCGCCTCCGATCTTGATAGGTTCGTCGGCTACGATAGGTGTTGGCTTCGGCTGAAAACCAGTGGTGTACCTGCAATGAAATGACTATAGGACTAGTGCAAAATATGAATTATGATTTTTTTAGAGCATAAGGGTTCAATTTGCATAAAAATTCAGCCAGGGGTTGGGGAGGGAAAAGTCTTAGAGTTAAATAGGCATAGGATAGTTGTTGGGATGTTGGAGATCATCCAAATTTGGGAGATCTCCAACGGGGGAAGGGTCCCAATGGAGCAGACACGCTTCTGCCCAGATTGGAGACCCGTTGGAATGGATTCCAACTATGCAAATTTAGTTTTGTGACGAAATCGTCTGGACGTTCTAGTCTAGAAGAAATCGTCCGATCGGAGACGATATCGTCCGATCGGAGACGATATCGTCAAACGGTCAAAACAACTGCTAAAAATGGCGCGAAAAAGGAGGAAACGGGTTTCTCGGCGATTAACGAGCGGTTTGGGAGGTTAAATTTGAATTTAAATTTATTTACTAAGGTGAATGTAATTATTCCAATTTTACTGCGCCAATTTTAGGGTGCTACAGTTAGTTTTTCTATGGTTCAATTAATTACCTCCATTTAATTGTCAACCCGGGGTAGCTCGTAGTCTTGTGACCAGTCATGAAAAATCTATGCTTGTAATTTCTCATTCAAATATGAGTCCCTTGGATTAAGGTTTCGGGGGTATTTAATATTTTTGGATTTCATGTTTAAACCAATAATCTCATGCTAAGTCTAAGAAAATAGGACTGAAAACATTTAAAATCTAAACTACTACCTTGCTGGAAATTACAGAAAAAAATAAGGAAATAACAAGTAAACAAATCAATCTATTAAAATAAATATAAAAAATAGGGGAAACAGGTTTTTCCCACGATAAAATTATCATCGGATACTTTAGAATATATTTTTATAGGAAAATATGCAAGGATTTTATTAACAATTGTAGCAGAAGAAAATTACAAGAAAGTTTGGGGGGTCTTCTTCAAGGGTGGCCTACATATTTATAAGGTATGTGACCAACCCTATTATAATTTTAGGACAAATTAGAAAATAATTCACAATTACAACTATTTTCTTGATTATAAGAAGCGAAAAAAATATCAAATACCCCCCAAACCATAATCCAAGGGACTCATATTTGAAAGAGAAATTACAAGCATAGATTTTTCACGACTGCTCACAAGACTACGAGCTACCTTAGGTTGAAAATTAAATGGAAGTAATTAATTGAACCATATAAAAACTAAGCAATATTTTACCCAAAATTTTGGCACCGTTGCTATGAAGTAGCCATTGTAATTTCTTGTTCTAAAGGAAGCATAGTTATAGTATTTTAGAGTATTTTCTTCAAGGGTGGCCTACATATTTATAAGGTATGCGACCAACCCTATTATAATTTTTAGGAAAAATTAGAAAATAATTCACAATTACAACTATTTTATTGATTATAGGAAGTGAAAAAATATCATGATATTTTAGTGTATTCTATTTCCAGAATACGTTGATATTTTATTTTCCCAACCTACAAAAATGATTTACATATCAACTGGAAGATAGATGACAAGTCACATTTGACATTGTCCAATGTCTAATCGGAATGCTAGAAATCCCTTTATATTGATAACCAAAGTTTTGATCTATTCTTCCAACCACAGAGTCATGCTGGAGTTTGGTGTTTAATGGAAATAAAGCACCATAGTTAAATAATTTAGGAAGCAGGTGCATTATATGTAGAATTCAGGAAGCAAGTGCCTTCCATCGTATAAAGAAAATTATGCACCTTTCACCATAAAATGAGAAGTAGGTACCTTCCACCATTCAATGAGAAGCATATACCTTTCATTGTACAATGGGAATCAAGCACCTAACAGAAAGTAGGCACCTATTGGGAAGCAGACGCCTAATAGTTAAGTGTCGAACGAAAGTCATGCACTTCAAAGCAATTTGGGAGCCTAACTTCATAAGTCTTTACTGATATTTCGTAGATGTTTTTCCTTCATCAAATTGCAAGTGTCAAGTCCAAGTGGGACCTTGACAAAAACATGCCAAAAATGCAATAATTTCCACTAAATCTACACAAATTACACTTAAAGACAAATATTAAGAAACATGTAAAATAAACTGTTAATTATATATATTTTTTCCATAAAACATTTATATCTACAATAATATATGCCGCACATCATGGGGAAAAGAGTACAAAAAATGAGCAATTTTGTGGCTCATCAAGGTCCAAGTTCTAGTGAGGAGGGAATATCACAAGTAGAACCAAGGGGTAGCAATAGTTTGGTAAGATATTGAAGAATACATCACATCATCTAAACCTCAATGGAATTTACATGAATATTATAGTGAATCTAGTTATGATGGAATTCCCTTACTCATGAGGAATAGTAGTCAAGAGAATAGTAGTGACGAATTATTGGCACAAGTACAAGAACATCATGACCATCCCAATTTATATGCTTATGTGACAACATACCATTAGTTAAAAAGGAAGATAAGGAAAGTTAGGAGGCTCTATAGAATAATGGACTTGCCAATGGAGTGGTTGATGCAACATGAAGATAATCATAATGATTCAAGCATAGAATCAAATTTTTTAGAAGACTATAAAGAAGCATTAGCTAACTTCACCCCTCAAATAATTTTGAATAATGTAGGTGGTTAAGGTGACTAAGGTATGTGAAGAATAGACTCATAATATTACAACAAATATAACCACGAGCACAATATAATGAAGGACACCTGGCTAATATCAAATTCATGGATGTGATCCCAAATACTCAATAAATAGGGGAACCTAGTTGACAACAAGATCTGAACAAGGGATTTATAGTACTATAGGATGGTAGGGAGGTTATCAAATGGGAGTGTGACAAGTTAATAAGGGTAGAAATAATTTAAATCCTTCACCTAGAGGATTAAGAGGAATAAATTAACCTCTTACTCAAAGATGGCCTAGGCAATCTAGGGAGACATCACACACACCCTTGAATGTGGCTAGAAATATGCAACAAATATGTAATTGGTGAGGTTAACTCTTGCTAAAACTTAGAGAATGGAATACACATAGAGAAAATTTAGGACAACCACCAATGCCTTCACAAGGACCAAGGAGAATAAAAGTAGGAAGAAGGTTGTTTCATGGAATAGTAGGTCGATCCAATACTCAAGGAGGTTCTGCAATAGTAAGACAAGTCCATGGTAGGTAGATATTATGAAGAGACCTTTACAGCATGGGAAGAATATGATTTCAAGAGGAAATAAGTCAAATTAGACAAAGAACTCATTTGCTAAATTTAGAGGTTGATTTAGTTGAAGGGGATAAGAGTCAAAATCACCCAAATGAGAACTAGGTAACAAGGGTATATCCATCAAATGATTGGCCAACAGGGAAAAGGAGAAGCCTCAAACAACCAAATATAAATTTGGAAGGAGGGAATTATGCAAATTCAAATCACACAAGTTACAATTGCACAATTCCAAATTATACAACTTGTAATTGTATGGTTCCAAATTGGGAAATTGACAATTGTACGGTTAGAAATTGTACAGTTGACAAAAAGGGGTATAAAATCATACAAATTATCATTTATAACCAGATTTTACAATTGCTAAATCCTCAATTATGTGAAATGTGGTAATTGAACCTCTGTTCGACACATCACCATAAGAAATTGTACAATTAAATGTTATTGTACGATTCCCATGATGGTAAATTAGAAAATAGGTAAAAATATATATGAAAAAGTGATGAAAAAAATTGTATATATAAAAATAATATTAATTGTGAAAATCCCCTCAAGACATAATCAATATGGAAGATGGTTAAAAACCATAAATGGCAGCCTCTTCTAATAAAATAAAAGCAAAAAGAAAAGCAAAAGAAAAAGAAAAAGAAAAATTAATAAAATATTAGTGAAAAAGCAATAAAAGGATAAAATTACATGCAAAAAGGATTGAGTTGGTAGTCATCCATAAAAACAAATAAAAATACATGCAAGTAAGGCTAAGGTGGTAGATTTTCATGCAATTGGATGTTTTGGCTATAAAAGAGAGCACCATGCACATTTTTTCACTAGTTGAACGAATTGAATAGGTAAAATTAGGTGACTTCAAGAGCAAGGAGTAGTGTAGATTTTATTTTTACCATATGAGCATGCGAAAAAAAACTCTTTAACTAATTTTCTACACATATTACAAATTTACACTAAATAATTCCCTTTATTCTAAAATTGCAAGGAAAAGCAAGCATAGAGTGAATTTGAATGGCCAAAAGGCTTTTTCTAGAAAAAAAGTTAGGGTTGCTTTTTTGGAAAAGCTAAGGGTTTGCAAAAACAAATTGAAGACAAACCCTAAGTTGTGGGTTTTAGAATTTTTCTAAAAACTAGGGTTTGTTGGGTTGTTTCATAAAAAGCAAAGGAAGGAGTACAAAGTTAAAAACCCTAATCACATACAAGGAAATTGCCACAAAGAATACTTTTCAGCCATTGGATGCATTGGAATACAAGCGATAAGGTTGTACACAGTCAAAATTGATACAAATTTCTCATTACACATGAATAATTGCACACTCAAAAGGAAAAAACTACACAAGTGAGCCATAATTCATACCAAAGTAGCAGAAATTGCATAACAATGGTAAAAATCAAAAGGGAAAACATACAAATTTGACCAATTATGGATCAAGAGAAGGTTTTGATAGTATATTTTATGATTTTGGGAAGCAATTGCATGAATTGAAGCTAATTGTATGATTTGGAAGTGAAATTATATGATTTGGTATGCAATTGTACGATTTGGAAGTGAAATCATATGATTTGGTGTGCAATTGTATGATTTGGTGTGCAATTGAATGATTTGGAACACAATTGTATGATTTAGGGCACAATTATATGATTTGGGAGCTCAATTGTATGATTTGAGTGCAATCATACAATTTTGGGGCATAATTATATGATTTGAGTATAATTGTACAATTTTGGGGCCCAATTGTATGATTCTAGATACCATTGTAAGATTTTAGATGCATTTGTATAGAAAAATAATGTAGTATGATTTCAAGTGCAATTGTATAATTTTAGGAGAAAATGTATATTTTTTGATGTAATTGTACAGAATTCGGGTAGATTGTATAATTTTTTAATTGTAAGGAATTGGTGAATAAAAGGTGTTCCACAAATATGGAGGTCTATGAAGGATGAGCATAGAGTGAGAATTTTAGGCTGATATATGACAAACTATGGCAACAAGAACCAAACACTCAGTAGGTCCACTACATCAAAGAAATTGATGGCCTGGGAAAGAAGTGCCTTACCCTGTACAAGACCAAGGATGAGGATTTTAGCCAAGAGGAGGGAAAGGCTACTATCCTTGGAGGGGAAGAGGTTATAAGCTATGGAGGGGATATAGAAATTGGTGTGGTGGTAGAGGAAAGGATAAACCATAATTTATGGAGGAGATTTAAATGGAACCACCTAGAGCACACTAGAGGGAGCTTCAAAGTGAAATTCATAGAGAATCTACCCTATAAGATAAGGTAGACCTACCCAACAAGGATGAAGGAAGAAGGTAGACTTGAGAAATATAAATTTTACAGATTAGGTAGGTGGATTATATAAAAAATGATGGAGTGAACATGATGATAATCACTCACTAAAGGCAATATTAAATCATGTAGGAGTCAGTGTTTTACCATAGGTACATCCATTAGAAAAGGTTTTCTTTAATTATTACTTATTGTATATGGTATAGTATTATGATGCCAGTAATAATTGCACCTTTATACGGATAGGGAATCAACATTTGAAGGTGGAGTTCTCTACTGCCATTTTTTAAAGAACATTTTGGTTGCAAATGGAAGGGTAAGAAAAAATATGTGGATCCCACTGAGGCACATACGTTAATTATGGATTTGACATCACTTAAGTCTTCATCATCCTCTAATTATTTTGATATTGGATGATGAGGGATCAAGCAGGGTATATTGAAGACCAAGGATCTTATGTGTGCTATGAATGTAGTCATGGCTTGAATGTCAAGAGAGGTATGGTCTTAAAAAATGCTAATCTAGATGGTATAGTATGTGTAAGGCATCACCAAAGGAGTGAAATATTATGAGGTCATATACTTAATGGATTCATCATTTTTTTTAGAGGATATGGAAAAAAATTCAATGGCATTCCATGCAATCATTGTAATATTGGATGCAATTTCTTAGGCAAGCATCCCATTCTACGGGTTAATAGCTCTATGAGATATATCAAAGGATCAACCTTCTATACTATGATGGGAAAATATAGTCCCAATCCCCAAAGCTACTCCAAAAAAGATAAAGTAGAAGAAAGCACACAAGAAGATCGAAACCCACATTGGTTGAAGAGATTGAGACTTCAAAGGAAGAAGACCTTCATCGATGGAAAATAAATCACCAACTACATCTAGAATTTGATTCAAAGAATCAAGTACCTATATAAATGTTATATCAGTAACCACTATCTCATAATGAGGAGGATATAATAGCAGTAGCACCAAGTCTAGTGTGAACACGAAGGCAACAAAAGATGCAAATACAAGAAAAATATCCTATATAGAGTGAGAAATTGCAAATAGTGCTCATAGATCCAGTAGAGGAAATGAACTTGGGACTAGAGGCATTGAAGTTGATAAATATTAATGTGCCAATAGGAAAAAACCAATTAGGAGAAGCAATGGGATATCCTACATTGATCTATACCAATGAGTTTGAAATACTAGAGGCATCCAAGCACTTATTGGATAGAATGGTAACTCCACCATAGATGAAAGTAAAATAAGTGATGGTGGCCCCATTAAAAGAGAAAAAGGATAAGAAGAAGCCACAAGTATGGATCATCATGATATGTGGCAATAGTCAGACAATGGAAGAAAATGTGATACAAACACAAGAGTGATATGATATGATACCTACGATAATGATCGGAGAATAGCTAAAGTTATGGGAAGAAGAACAACCATAGCCATAAGAAGAAGCCCAAGTGCTTGAACAAGAACAATAGTCAGCTAATGAAGTCATTTATGTCAATAAAATCATATTAGAGGAAGAGGACCATGAAGCATGAACTACAACCTAAATTATTTTGTAGGAAGAGACTATAATAGGTCCCATTAAGAAAATAAAGGAAAGATCACTTTTTGATGAGGAACAAGAGGAAAAGACTCAGACAAAAGATATGGATCACACACTTCAAACAAGATTTTTGCTCGAAGTACCACAATTTAGAATGTTATATGGATAATGAGAAGATATGAATGAACAAGTCAACCATTTCGTAGAACAGATCTATAAAATGTTATTGAGTATCCAGTTGTAGTTTTGCATAGGTTGTATAGAATAGATGAAGTAGTGGAGGGAGAGAACCTTCATGGAAATAAAAAATATCATGGAGTGGGTGTGCAATGAAGATAAAAAAAGGAGCATACCACAAATAATACATAACACCCATGGAATTTATTGAGAGGAGAGGTAACAAATTTGTTAGAACTTGATGATTTTCTACAAGGAATGAAGACATATTATAGAGTGCACCCACGAGTATATCTAGATTTGGATAAAAAATAGAGGTGTCCATTTAATACAACCAACACAAAATACTAGAGGACCTCACAAAAATTAATCTTTATTGTTTGGAAATTTAATTTCCTAACACATTGGATTGAATGGTTTAGTTTAGGACTGGAATAGATCTATCTAGCTAAGGAAGCTCAAAAAGAAGTGAAAGCAACTACAAAATAAATCGTTACAATTGAAGAAGAATTCGAACATAGCAAGATAGAATCTAAGGAGAAGTTAAAGCAAGTGGAAGAAGAAATGGTGAGTATGAATTAAGCCTATGAGGATAAGCTACAGTCACAAGAAAAGAAAAAACAACTTATGATCCATCAAATGGAAGAAAAAAATAAGAAAATATAGGAACGTGATGATTTGTTACAATGGTATATAGCATGGATTAAATAGGAGGAGAAACTAAGTATGAACAACCAACAACTCAATCAGTAGATAAAACAATTGGTAGCCCAAACAGAGCAATTGATAGAGCATGAAGATCAGTTGAAAATGTATCATGGGAAACTACAATTGAAGGACCATAAAATTAAGGAAATAGAAAAATATGTCAATCACTACAACCAAATAATTATGGATCATAAGGCAATGCTTCAAGTCAAGGAAGAGCTTAAATAGGCCCATAAATATGAATTATAGTAGAGATATAAAGTAATTACAAAGAAGAATGAGGAGCTTGCTATAGTTATTTGGACAAAGGCTTATTTGAAAGAAAATCTATGCAAGGGTAAACCTGAGAGGGATAAAGAGTTACTATAGTTCCTGGCTACCGCAAAAGAGAAATCCAACACATATGGACTAAAATTTTTAGAGATCAATAATTATGCTAACAAGTTGTGGAATGAGTGGTCCATCCTCCAAGTTCAACTACAAGATCTCCAATAGGATCAGTGGGCTAAGACCAAGAAGGATGCATCGATAAGGACACTGACTAATTTAAATTGGTGGGTAGATATAGGCAGCAAATCCACCTCCTAGAAGAAGAAATGATAATATGTGTATTTGCACAATTTTTGGTGAAATTACAATTTTTGTCTAATTATACAATGTAGGGTTGGTCTAATTGTACAATGTAGGAATTGTCTAATTGTACAATGTAGGAATTGTCTAATTGTACAATGTAGGGTTTTTTTAATTATGCAATGTAGGGAAATACATGTGAATTAATGAAATGAAAAAAATTGTAATGTGCATGAAATTTAATTTGATGAAAATCAAATTATAACCTTAGTAAATCAATAATGAAATTAAGTTGGTTGGGAAGTTGTGGTTGGTAGTTATAAATGATGTGATACCTCAAGAACCACTTTGGTTAAGTTGGTTGAGAAGTTGTGGTTGGTAATTATAAATGATGTGATACCTCAATAACCACTTTGGAATGGCTTAGACATGCATTATAATCCCCCATTGATTTTTTGTATGTTTTTCAATGCTATGGATTGTTGTTCAATGTTATCCATTGTTGTTCAAGATTGTTGTTGATTGCTAAGGAGAATTGCAGGTCATAATTCAACATTGTTGTGTATATGCATGTATTCGATTGAGTATGGATTGTGACTTTCATGCAATTTTATAGATATATTATTGTATTGGGATGATTCTACAATGATAATAAAGTATTGATTGATACCCAACTGAGTATGAGAATTTTTGATTAATAATTTTTTATTAATTTCTTCTTGTACATTGTAATTGTCATGTTTGCAAGGTATTGTACAATTTTTGGAATGAGTAGTACGTATTGTGGTTGGATCTAGAATAGGATGTGTGATTCTATGTGAGCATGATGGATTACTAAGTATTTAATAGAGTTATCCAAATTATATTATACCAAAATATTACCTAAAGTATTATAGATCTGATATTGAGTAATTACATTGAGGGTTTACTATAACTATATATTTAGCCTCCCTAATTGTATAGTTGGTCAATAAATTTGCATTTGTATGGTAATTGTATTTTTTGTACTTTTTAGAGTAGTATTGATGATTTTCAAAGTGAACGGTTACAAAATAATCAATCTATTTTCCATTAACTAAGTTTGGAAAATTATATGATTGACAATCATATATTTTAGGCCATTTTTCATTTATAATTGTACAATTTAACATTTTTTTGACCATACAATCACCAATTGTACATTTTGGGAATCGTACAATTGTAATCATAAAACTGTACGAATTGGTCCATATTGAGTGCAAATTGCTGGAATTCACTCCAAAACATTCCATTTCACCTCCCTCATCGAGAATACTACCACCTATGCTACAATATGTATACTATTATAGATGATGCATTGACAAATTTAGTAAAATTTTAATCCCACTATTAACTCTCCTTATTGATAATATTGAGTTTAAGTGGACCTAAGAATGTCAAGTGGTGTAAACATCCAATTTTGACATACTACCTAAGCAAACACATCAAACATCACACCAAGCATTAGAAGAAAATCAATCAGGTTAGCTAGAGTAATTTGGGAATAATTTTTAGTCTCTTTCAAATTTGCTACTTCATGATAAAATTATCAATGACAATTTTTCTATCCTTTGGCATTTTAGATAAAATTCACTCTTTATCCATTTTATTATCAAACTAACTATTAGTCAAAATCACCAATTCAAGACAAAAATGCTAGTGGTAATTTTGACATTAAGTAAATTTTTTACCAAAATAGCTAGAATCCCTTGGCACAAGTGAACATGGATCTCTTTTTTCCACTACCTCCTCTTATATTGCATGCTCTATCCATGAACCAAGCCTGCAATGTCTAATTTTTTCTTATGCCTTAATGCCATCTTGCACCTAACTTTCCATTTCAATCCCTCCTCCAAAAATCTATAAATGCAGCCCTTAGGGTGAGAATTCAACAAGCAATTCTATCTATCAACACTCTTCTAAAATTTCTTGCTCTTTCTCTCATTTGTATTCTCTCCTTCTCTCACTTGGAGTGCTTTGAATAAGCATTGAAGTAAGTAAAGTAAGGCAAGGGGGAACTGAAGTAAGGGAATCATCTTCGAATGATATAAGGCATTTGCTAGGACTGTATATCTTCTTAGCACCTCTATATTTCCACTTTCTTGTTTTTATTTTATGCATTTTCCCTCTTATTTTGGCCTTACTAACTTGTAATTTCATTGGCATTCACTAACTTGTTTCTTTGCTTGTTTTAGTATTTCTAATTCATGTTTGTAGCTATTTAATTCTCATTTGTGATTACATTTTTCCATTTGCAACAATATTTTTTATTTATAGGCATATACTTTTCATTTTGGCATATCCATCTCATTTATTCTTTAAATCCATGGATTACACTCACTAATATTCCTCATTTTGTAGGAATTTACCTTTATTTTATCTATAACTCATATCTACTTGTAGGCTTAATATCCATTTTTCTTGTTTTCATGTCCATTCCCATTGCATTTACAAGGTCATATGCTCATTTTTAACATTTAATCTCATCTTCATATGTTTTATTTTGATACATTTCAAATAATCTCTCTATTTACATGTTGTTTCATGCTCTTTCATCTTACATTGCAAACTAGATATAATTTACTTGTATTCCTATTCCATTTCCATGCTTTTCTTGCTCTCTATTTTGTATAAGGTAGTATTGAAGCCTCTATTATAATTTTTTGTCCATAACAACAGTTCAAAACTTTATTATATCACATAGCTCCCATTTTTCTCCCCCATAGGTTTACATCTCTTCTAGCCTCACCTAGGAAGAATTCTAGGACCCATCTTAGCATTTAAATACTTGCACATTCTCATTTGAATCATAATTAGGCATCCAAATACCATTTACATAACCTCTTTAATTATATCCATCCTCCTTTACAAGTTTTGAAATTTTTTAAAATCATTTCCTAAGATTTTGTAAATTCGCAAGTTGTAGACCCTAGGGATTGATCTTTTCATATCCCTCATTTGATTCCAATCCAAATTTATTCAATTTATCCAATATTTCAATCCAAAATAATTCAGCCTTTATTATAGGATATAATCATCACTTCCTATATCCACTAGCAAATTTGACCCTCTAGAATTGCACAAAGTAAATTTGCCATTTTTGATCAAAAATGCTATGGTGAATTTGCCAAGCTATTGTGAATTTATCAACATCTACTTACACTCCTAAGTATTAGGTTCATACTCAATTCTTGTCTTAATAGGGGTTTTTATCATATGGGAATATAACATATCACCTCTCTACCAATCAGAAAGATCCCCAAAATTAGATAAATCTAATATTTTGGTGTTAATCTTGTAGGTTTCAAAAATACCACTCAGTTTCAAAATAACCAATGGCAAATTTGACATCCTATGGAAAATTTGCTCATACATAAATTTAGGGAACCTTACCACTTTTAACCTCCTTAATTTTTTTAATTTCATCATTTTTTGTTTTATGATATTCATTTTTTGTTAAATCATTTGTTTTAAATCATATTTATCTTGGAAAATTAAAGAATCCTTAACATAGGTTTTTCTTTCAAAAAGCATTTAGAAAATAATTAAAAAGTCCTATATATTGCATCCTAACTTAGCTTGTTTTCTATGCATTCTTTTACTTCATTGAAATTAAAAATCTCTTTAGCATAGTCATCATTCATAACAAAAGAGTATACTAGGCTAGCACTTATTTTCTTTCATTTTATGTGACTGCATTTAGCATATACTTTAGATGATATTCTCTTTAAGTTAGCATAAAATTTATCTTGTGAAGGCTTGATACAGATTTATATTAAAGATCTAAAATATTAGGTGTTTGTTGAATTAACTCATTAGACACCATATAAAACTTTAGCATCAACACAACACATAGCAACCTTTTTAATACATGAGGTAGAGCCTAATTGAGTGAAGATCCTAATATTCAAGGTCTCCTTTGGAAAGAGGTCTCCTATAGGGAAGTAGGGGTTCCAATGGATCCCTCCTACATGCAACCTATATTTTGAATCTACATTTTGGTGAACCCAAAATGAACATTCCCTTTGCCTAAATAAGATAAAAATATTTAAACTTAAACAAGATTATCTAATTTGCTTGCTTGCATAGTTTAAAACACATTAAGATAACAAGAACATAACCAAGTTTCTAGTCCTACTGGGGGAAGGATAACAACCCCTTGATTAAACTAATGTATGAACCTTAGGGGAGAAATATTTCTTGGGTAGTATATTATGGTGGACTAGCAAGAGTTATAAGGAGGGTTGTTTTCTAAGGTGACAAGGATTTCAAAATGTCTTCTCTTATTTATTATAAGTACTCTGGAAACAAAAATTTAATAAATTAAATTTATCTTCAATAACCTTCAAACTATGGCTCAACATACTTGAAATACCTAAATAAAGGGTCTAGAATATTTATCTTATGAATTCTTACACATGAACATGAAGATCAATTGGAAAATCCTCGACCAAACTGTGAACTTAGGAAAGAACACCTTATTGGGAGAATAAATTATAACTCTATAGATCACATTAGATATTACATTAGAAGTAATAAATATATATTCTTAGATGTTATTAAATAATAACTTGAAGAATAAAATAGGAAAGAACCTTCTACACCTCATCAAAATCTTGAACACTTTAATGGACAATCCACTATTACAATTTTCTTATGAATAGTACAATGTAGATCATTTGTATTAAATTTTATATTTGTTGCAAAAAAAATGTACTTCTTTATTATTAAAGGGGGTGTCATTGTTAGATATAATGGTTGAAGGTATTCCATACCTACACAAGATATGGTTAAGTAGGAATTTTAAAACTTGGATATCCATAATAGAAGATAACAACATAGCCTTTACCTATTTTGTAAATTATTTAATGGTAGTAATAATGAATTTATGGTTATTATAGGAGGGAGGGTTGATTATACTAATGATATCAAGACCCCAAATATAAAAAATACAAGGAGAAGTAATTGTTCAAATATCCTAATAAGGAGCATGAACTAAGTTATCATGTTTTCACATTTATCACATTTATTAGCATACTCATAGGAGTCCTCCATAGTGGGCCAATAGTAGCCCAACACCGTAGGATAATTTGAGCAACAACAGTGCCACTAAAATTACCATCATATAAGCCATTATTGGATTTCCCTATGAACATTTGATATTCCTCAAAGGTTAAACAATAAAGCAATATTTCATCATAATATAATTGATAGAGAACATCTATTATGATAACATAATAATAAGCACACTATAAAAAAAATCGTACTCATTACAATTAAGACCCTTAGGTGCAGTTCCATTTTTAAGGAAAGTAATAAAATCATTGTACCAAGGGTTGGAAGAAGGTGAGGTGTCAATGGAAAGAACCTATAGAGGTTCTAAATTGGGTGAGGTCATAATTGATTCTCTGGATTATTGGATAACAATAGCAACTATTTCATCATCAAGATATAAAGCCATTAAGGATATAGTTATTGTCATGTCATCTACATGGTGATTACTAGAATGAGGTATAGTCCCAATGGTGATCTAATTAAAATAAGATATTATATTTTCAGTAATAGCCTTATAAGAATTTAATTTATCATCATTGTTCCAATATACATTATTGATTTGATTAAAAACTATTCTAGAAACACAAAAGATAAGTAATATTTTAAGCTTTAGAGTGAGTGCAACTCAAAGTCCTAAGATAAGGACTTAATATTTAATGGTATTATTCATGTGGGATAATTGAATCTTGAATTATCGGGGATGAGTTTTTGTTGTGATATCTTCAATATAATGCGTACCTGTACACCCTATTGATGTAGTGGACACCATCAAAGAATAGAGTCTAGATGTCTAGATGGTTGCCTTCCATGGAAAAGAGAGAGTCATATAGAAAATTAATAACCAAAGGGTGATAACTTAACCCTTAATATATTTCTAGTTAACAAATTCAATATTGAATTCATTAAGGACCAAGACCCATTTTGAAGTGTATCCAGAAAAATTATTAGCTTTTACAATAACATTAGTTTTTTGGCTAAGCATGTAGTGTCATAATTTTTTGGTAGCAAATACAACTAATCAAAGCTTCTCTAGAGAGGTATAGTGAGTTTCATAGCTAACCCGGATCTGATATAAGTAATAAATGGCATATTCCCATCTTTGGTCATCATTCTAAGCCAACATAGCACCCACAACATGGGAAGATGCTAATGTATATAACAAGAATATCTTAGTGGATTTAGGTGTAAATCAAAAAAGTGGTGATAAAGGTATGCCTTAAATACATCAAATACCACTTATAATTTATCATCCCATTGAAATTTATTGCTTTTACCTAGAATCTTGGAGAAAGGTTGATATTTTTTTGGTATTTGGGCAATAAACCTCTTAGGAGCTTGCACCTTTCCTTGAAAGGTATGCAACTCAATAAAATTCCTAGGAGGAGGTATGCCAATGATGTATCTAATTTTATTTGGGTTGACCTCAATGTATCTATGGGAAATAATTAATCCTAGTAGTTTATTGGAGGTGACACCGAAGATGTATTTTTATGGCTTCAAGCAAACCTTATATTCTCTCAATTGTTCAAAAATTTGATGGAGATCATTAAAATGATCTTCTTTATTAATAAAACACCAAAGGAGGTCATCAAAATAGTCCTCCACAATATCATGTATCATTTCATGAAAAACATAAGCCATCACCCATTGATAGGTAGAACCAAAATTCTTAAGTCCAAAAGGTATAACTAAATGTTTCTTGAGTTGTAAAATCCATTTTAGCTTGGTCCTTAGGAAAAATCCTAATATAGTTGTATCCTAAGAACACATCCATAAGGGAAAGCATGTTGTAGTTGGTAGTAAATTTGACTATCATGACAATGTTAGGTAAAGAGAAAATATATTTCATCCAAGCTTTATTAATATCACAAAAAGTAGTCTATACATGTATAGCACCTTCCTTCTTAACAATGGGTACAATATTAAATATCTAATCAAAATAATCTATTACCTTGATAAATTTGGCATCTAAAAGTTTATTGAGTGTATCCTTAAAAAGGAGAGAAACCTTAGGGTGCATATTACACAATTTTTGATTAATAGGTTTAGCTTCAACAAGGAAAACAGAGTGATGGACAACAGGAGATGGATCCAAACTAGGCATGTCAACATAGGTCCAAGCAAAGATGTCATAAAATTTATTTAGAAGATCTATAAAATTTATTTAGAAGATCTATGTACTCCTAGTATTTTATAATAGTTGGACCAGTACCAAGATTGACTTTTTTAGGTTCAGTATCAGTCCCTATGTTGATATCCATCATGTCCTCAATGAGAATATGAGACTCATATTCAATTTAGGGAGGGGTTGGTAGGACCCCAAATCCTTCAAAATATATTTCACTTACAGAGGATAGTTCAAAAACACCCAATACAGTGAAGCTTGTTATTATGGATACCGATTCACCCACACATATAATTTGAGCAGAAGAATTGGAAGGAAGGAATTTTGTCTTAAAATTATGTGAATTAATGGCTATCTCAATTAGCTTGATGGAAACTAGATCAAAAATATTTACACTAATGAAGCAGGCAAGATGATAGAAACCAATTTGTAGAAGTGACCAAAGCTCTTTCTCATATTCCTCACCCCACTATGAGTTGTGGAGGGAGGAGCTATTACCACAAATATTTTGTGAAGAGGGGTTGCTATCATAATTAAGACCAAATAATGCCAAGAAATTTAGATACTTAGTTTTACTTGGAATATTCCCAATTCCACAATGACCAAATATTGATAAGAATATACTTAGGGACTATATAATCTAGGGGTAGATAATATAAGGTATACTATCATTTAAGTGGGAATATATTCTCACCATGAATATGCTCATTTTTGGTGGTGCCAACACACATAAAGGAATAACTCTCTATATTTATAGTTGTGGCTTTTATAGTGGGTTGTCCATAATATCATGGTGAAATAAATAGGATAGAGAGGTTCAATAAGGAATCACAATTATTCTATACATTGTCATCCTTAGAAGGTTTATTTGGAAAATATTGATTGTTATTTTTCATTGACAGATGGTCAACCATCGAGGCAATATCTTCCTTAGAAGATAACTCCAAGGTACTACAAATAATTTGAGAGTAAAATGTTAAGGGAGCAAGTTGTAGAGATGAAAAAAATTCTAGGATTGAAGCCATTTATAAATAGGAAAAGGTCTTAGGATTAGCAAGGTTATAAATAATTTTACCCTGATATTCATATTTTATATACTAGTGATAAGTGGAGGAGCTAACTTTCATAGCATAAATCCATGGATGCCCTAAAATAATGTTGTAAAAAATATCATAAAGGATGATATAAATCAGGGTATCGAGGATCCAAGGTTGTACTTTATAGGTAAGGTGATGGTACCACAAACTCTACACTTCTCACTATCAAAGGCTCTAATGATCAAATCTGATTTTTGCAAGTCCCTCTATGTAAATCCAAGGTAGTGGAGGAATTCCAGGTTACAAATGTTGAGGACACATCCATTATCTTCTAAGACTCTTTTGAGATATTTTTCTTTGATATGACAAGTGATGTGTAGAGGATGGTCCCTAGGAACAATTTATGGAGGAATATTAATCTCTTGAAAATAAATTAGGTGGTGTCCTTCTAAGGTCCCAATAATATTAGTAATATCACTAGGCTACAAATCATGAGGAACCACCTGCTCACTCAAAATTTTAAGAAGCATGTCATGATGGATGGATGATGTTATTAATTAGAGGCTTGGATGGCTAGAGGATTTTATCTATAATGGGATTTTTACCTTTCTTCTATAATACTACAGGTGGTCAGGAATATTGATCAAGGGTTAGTTATTTTGTTGTTTAATTATAGTATAAGTAGAGAATATTCCTATTATATTTTGAAAGGTCACATTATTAGAGAATTTCTATTTTTGCTTAAGTAATAGGTTTTGTAAAACCCTAATAACTTGATTAGAGGAAAACTAGGCATTAGAATCATTGATAACAATCTAGCCTTCATCTATAATATTTTGGATGATGTTACGCAAGGTGGCACACATGTCAGTCTTATGAATAACAACATGGTAAAAATCACAATGTTCATCATGGCTATACCAATGAGGTGTTCCTTGTGGTAGATATATGGTCTTGGGTTTTAGAAGTTCTAAAATTTTAACCTCAAGGAGCTATTTTATAATGATGTACAAAGGTAGTGCTAATATTGTGAAATTTTTATTGAGATTTTGCTACTTGGCAAGATAATTTTTTGGGTTATAGGGGCCACAATATTCACATTGTTTATTTGGTGGGCATTGGTGAATTTTTCACCTACAAAATAATTATTTTTATATTGATTATTAGGCTTATATTCCTCCTTTTAGATATTAAGCTACCTTCCTCATAAAATAATAGATTCTACTTGCTTAGTGTTGTGGCTGATCCACAACACACGCCAAAATTGGGGACCCACATTTTTTACTTGCTTCCAAAGAAGACCTCAGTGACCCATATGCTAAAAATCAAGGAAAAAGGCAAAATTTCACAGAAGATAAAAGTTGTCACAATTTCATGACATGTTGCTCTGTCACGGCCAAAAAAGAAAAGTTGTCGTGATATCATGACATGTCGCTCCGTCGCTGCCCAAAAATGAAAGTGTCACGATTTCGTGATGTGTTGCTCTGTCGCTATTGAGAAAATAAAAGTTGTCGCGATATCGTGACATGTTGCTCTGTCACGGCCAGAAATGAAAAAACGTCACGATATCGTGACATGTCAAGCTTTCGTGGCCCAGGCAAGCAGGAAGAGGTGTTGATCGAAAATTGTCACGATTTCACGACATGCTGTGAAATCGTGGTCCAAAGAGGAGAGAGAAAGATAGAATGGAAAATTGTCACGAAATCGTGACATGTCACAAAATCGCGGTCAAACTAGTCAAACAGGGCAAGGCACTAAAGTTGTCGCGATATCGCGACATGTCACATTTTCGTGACCTAAAGCAGCAAGACATGCCAAATATGAAAAGCGTCACGATTTCGCGACAGGAAGCAGCAAAGGGGTACGAAGCAAAAAAACATCGTGATATCGTGACAGGAAGCAGCAAAGGGGTACGAAGCAAAAAAACGTCGCGATATCACGACAAGTCATGTTTTCACAGCTCTAAGCAGTGAAGTGGTACGGAAGGAAAATATGTCACGATTTCACGACATGTCACGTTTTCGCGACCAAATACAGCAAGAGCAGCCCGAAATAGAAAAGCATCGTGATTTCACGACGAAAGCTGGCAAAGTGGTAAGAAACAGAGAAGTGTTGTGATTTCGTGATAGAAAGTCACAATATAGCTCCAAATGAAAAGCATCGTGATTTCGCGACAGGAAGCAGCGAGACAGCTTGAAAGAAAAAAGCGTCACAATTTCACGATAGAAAGCAACCAAGTAGTACGAAATGAAAAATTGTCGCGATTTCGCAACAAAAAGCAGAAGATGGTGCAAAAGAGAAAAGTTTCATGATTTTGCGACATGTCACATTTTCAATGTGCATGATGGCAGACAAGGCTGTTGGCCGAAAAATGTCACGATTTCGTGACATGTCTCATTTTCGCTGTGCAGGTAGAGGAACAGAGTTGCATGCAGAAAAACGTCGCGATATCGTGACATGCTATTTTTGTCACGATTTACAAGGGGGCAATTACAAAACATGCAAAAAAGTGTAGAACACATGGCATAAAGGTGTAAGGGTTACATAAGCATTATAGTTCACAGAGAATATTAAACGTTTCGACGTAGAACACAAAGTCAAAGATAACGATGAGACAGGGGTGAAACGAGCAGCCACTGGAAGACGAAACGAACCATCGTGGAAGGAGAATAAATTTTCCAGCAAGTATAAAACATAGAGTCATATATTGGTATAGGGGTCAGAAACCGCTACGGGCAGAGTTGCAGTGCCAAAGGCGAGAAGCCATTCTAGGCCTGCTTGGGAGTGTTTTTCTTCCCCTTTTTTTGGTTTTGAGAAAACTAGAGATTCTGCTATTGTAACATGATTTATTTTTAATGCAGGAGTGTTCAAAAATTTGCATCTTGTGGGCAAGAAATAAGGAGATATTCTGTGCATGCTATAGATTTAATGTTTATTCTTTCATTTTTTAGATTTCAGATTTATAGATAATGTTAAATGCCACTATTGTGGGTTGCATTAGGCGAATATTCGAAATTTGAATTTTATTTCAAAACCCTTTGAATCAGCACTTAGCTTATCGGGATTGTGCATGTTTGCAGGTCTAATAGGTTAGGTTGCATGCATGGAAACCTCACATCTTTGGTTTTTCCAAAACAGGATAGCATCAAACTGAATGCAATTTTAATTTCATTTTTCTTTTTGCATTTTATTTTCTTTTTTCTGCATTTTATTTTTCAGAAGTTCCAACTTTATTTTCCAAGCATTAAAATAAAATTAAAAAATTAAAAAACTTCAAAATCCATAAATAATTCCATCATTTATGGCATTTCATCAAATTTCATTTTGAAGTTACTGACATGGTCATATAGGGACCAAATCACATTTGCTTTATTAGGGTTCAATGAACAATCATTAAAGTTTCACAATAAAATAAACCACAGTGCCCCTTGTTTTCAGTTACTTGGAACCACTAAGGTGTTCCAAGAATTTTAATTGAATATCTTCATTTGAGATCATCAATACACAGATGCAAAATGCTAACATAACAGGAACCTTGGAGAAGTTACTTGTTTAATTTCTTTGCAAGCAGAGGATTTAGAACCCAAATCCTATCGGAGAGTGTGTTTTCACAACTAGGTGAAAATACCACTCAACAGATTGGCGCTAGAAGGAGGGCTAGATGGGTTTATTTTAGTAAGATTTAAATTTTTTGTATATTTCATGCCCTAGTGATTATTATCTTTAGCCTTCTTTTAACAATATAACTCTGTAGTGTTAAAAGGAGGACAGGAATTGCTATGCACTGTTCCAATGCTTTGATTGTTCATACAGGTAATGTGATTTGATTTGATTATAAAAAATAATAAATAAATAAATAAATAAATAAAAAGAATTTTGGGTATTAAAGTTATATTCTTTAAGATTCACTAATGGCTATGTTTACACCTTGGATGATAGGTAGCCCATTGAATATACCAGGAGTTCAACATTATTTTCCCGTTGGTTTTGAGAGATTTCTTCCTCAATTTTTGTCTAATGGGACAAATACTGCAGAAGAACACATTCAAGCATTCAAATTTGTTGTGAATCACTTAACAATTTGGTATGATGATGTTGTTTGTAAAATGTTCCCTTACACCTTGGACAAAGTGGCATATGATTGGTTTACAAGTCTGCCTTTAGGGTCTATCACTTCTTGGGCTCAGTTAGAGGTAGCATTTCTTAATCAATTCAACAAAGAGCGAGTTGACCCAATCCTCATGTACAATCAGTTGGTCTATATTAGAAAAGAACCGAGTGAAAATGTGAAGTCATTTTTTGAAAGGTTCTTTGGATTATATACTCAACTAGTGACATTTTATGTTCTTCAAGAAGAAGTGGCTCTCCAAATATACATCAATGCTCTTGACCCACTCATTTCCACATATTTGTGAGGGATGCCTCAAATTACATCTTTGTCACAAGCCTATACTCAAGCAATGGCAATTGAGCAACAACTGAGTTATCAAAATTATGGTGTGGGTTTTGGATCATATAATATTCAATCATTTAATACCTCCCTTACCCACCCAATGATTTATCCACCTCAACCAAGTTCAAGTGTGAATCAATTTCAGAATCAACAATCATTCCCAAGCTTCAATCAATTTCAAAATCCTCAACCTACTATGCAAGATCAACCATATTTCTTAAGTATGAATCAACTTCAAAATACTCATCTTGATTCAAAAGATGTTTCTAAAATAAATTTCAATGATTTTCATGAGAATATGATTTTAGGCAAGGAAGGAGTACTAGATCCAACTAGTATGGAAACATGTGACAAATTGGAAACCCTTGACTCACCAAAAGATGAATTCTATGAGGATGAATTTGATTCGGATGACACATTGGATGACATTGTTGAAAGTAATGGCCCAGAAAATTCACACCTTCCAAATTATGTTAAACATGAATCATGGGTTACACATGTGGATTATGATAGCCTTATCGATTTGAATACAAGCAATAACCCAATTTTGGAAGAAATTGGACCATCTAAGGAAGGTGAAGATAAATTTGATGAGAAACATATTGATGAATTAAAAGATGATGAAGAAATAGTTGAGCATCACAATTTGATTTTGAAAGATGATCATTATGATTCTTGGGAAGAGTATGCTCACTCCAAACCTTCTGATGAAATTTGTGTGCCTATTGATATACAGGATGATACAATTGCCCTTTCACATGAGGATATTACAAGTCCTGTACAATATGAGAATGTTTTGGAAGAAGGGTTGGAATCTCATCAAAGGTTGGAGAAGGATAATGATTTTACTACCATGGATCAAGAAGGAGAATCAATTGTTGTTCCCCTTGAGGGACAAGAAATCAAAAGTCTTGATCCACCTATTGTTTCTACAATGTCTATGCCATCTCATAATGATGAAATTACAAAAAAAAAGTGGTGTGGGTTGGATGCTATTGATGATCCTAATGAAAATATGGATTTTGAGGCAACTCAAGCCATTGATCGTGGAAAGGTGTCACGTGACACATATCTTGAAAAACTAGGCTCTTGTTTTGAAAAGGATGGACGCATGTTTGATTGGGTGCCTAACTTTGGTGTTTTTGAACAGGTGTTGGATGATGAAGAAGAGAATGAAGAAAAAGAAAAATCTACTAACACTCATCAAGTTGTGGTAAATTCTAACCATAATGGGTTGAGTAGGGATGACAAGATGAAATCTCTACCTTTGGTAGTAGCTACAAAGATTTCAAGTGACAGGTTACATGATGTCCCTTTGGATGCTAACACCATTAATGAGGCAATGCCAAATTTTGTTGATGCTTGTCAAGTTTGGAATGATTTTGATTGCTTTAAAATCCTGGAAAATGATTTGAATTCAAGACTTTTAGAAATAGGCTCTTGTTTGCAACATCTCACATTTGAAAAGGAAAGCCTACTTCTAAATCATGAATGGAATGATGAAACGTGCACTTTAAAGAATAGACAAGATAAGATTGAATACCAACCATTGTCTAATCAATGTGATTTGAATCTCACCCATGATGTTGGTAATAGAACTAAATCAAATTGGTATGGTGAGCATGGCAAGTTGAAATTTGTTGCATTGATTGGTTTGATCTTATTATTGTTGGATTCCTACAAAGCTTGGCATGTGTATTGTGTCATATGTTTTTTGAATTGTTCTAATTATGTTTGGGATCCAGGAAAGTGATAATCCAAGCTTTGCATCATCTTGTATTATATTGTACATTTGTATATAGGTTTTGATTTTTGGTTTTGGTTTGTGTTTTCAAGTTTCCTTTTAGGGATTGCTATTTGGATTTGGATTTAAGTTGTGTGTTTGATTTCATTTGACATGTTTAGTTTGTTTTGATAAAAAAAAAATATATATTTGAGATGTCAACTTATGCCTAAAATCAGGAGAATATGAAACATTGGAATTGTGTTGTAGAAAGCTCCACAAGTAACACAAACATTTAAATATTATCGTTTGGATCTTGTGATGCATGAAGTTGTCAGTTTTGCACATTATGGTAAAATAGATGATATATTCCAAAAGAAGCAGTGCATTCATATCTCATGTCATATTCCACATTGCATATACATGTCATCTCAGTTACATTTTCATTCCATGGGCAATTATTGAGAAGGTGTTGAATCCTCTTAGGATTATTATGTTGAGAAAAGTGCAGCAAACAGTATTGTCATTGTTGTCAACACAGTCAGACAGATTTATTGATGCAATGGATAAGATTTTATTGAACAGCAAGGTGCAGACAAAGTACAATTGATAGGGTTCAGTGTTGAGCAAGTTGTTGCAGGAGGATTGTCATTGTTGTCAATATAGTCAGTTAGATCTAATGATGCAATGGACAGGCAATTCAAACAAGAAGTGAAAAGGATTTTTGTGAAAACCAAGACAGTCAATATAAAAAGTTTTATTTAAAATCATGGATAACATATTTGAAATGGGTTTTTCTTAAAACCCAAGTTGGCTCTTCGTTTCGTTGAAAAAGATGCCCCGGTGATGAAGATATTTAATTTTAAATATTTGGTTTAAATTTTAAAGGTTTTTTTGTGAAAACCAAGGCAGTAAAAATAAAAGGTTTATTTAAAACCATGGATAACATATTTGAAATGGGTTTTTCCTAAAACCCAAGTTGGCTCTTCGTTTCGTTGAAAAAGATGCCCCGGTGATGAAGATATTTAATTTTAAATATTTAGTTTAAATTTTATTTTATTTAAAATTTAAATTAAAATATTAAATTAAATTAAAAAGGGCCGACGTGTTACTATTTCACGGAAATAAGCTACAGGAAGGTGACGAAGGTGGTAGAAGTGTTTTGCAGCCGACATTCTTAGGGTTACAGCCAACGGATTTTAGGGTTTGGCAGCTGACAAATTCTAGGGTTTCTTAGCCGACGTTCTTCTAGTGTTTGCCTCTAAAATTTCTTCTATAAAAGCAAGGGTTCTTCGAGTTTAAAACATGTAGCGTGATGTGATATATGGGTATGAAGTTCGGGTGCAGCAGTGTGAGTGGTGCGAAGAGAAGATAAGAACGTGGTATGCAAAATTCATGTTTCGAGTGTGAAATGACAGTATGCTGGCTGTACAAGTGATATTTCTGTGAAGTTGCAGCAGAGAACACGGAGAGATATAGAGGAGTGGTTGAAAAAGTGCAAATCATTTTTCACAGCAGCGATCGAATGCCGACAAGCAGCAGATCGTGAGAAAAATAGCAGATCGTGATAATTGAGGTGAAAGTTTACATTCTGCAATTTTTATTATTATCTTCAAGTTGTAGCTTGAAAAAGGGGTTGGTGCCTCTTTCCATTTGGTGCTGGAAAAATTGGAGTTGGTGCTCCATTCTGTTGTAGCAAAATAAAACTTAGGGGTTGGTGCCTCTTACCAGTTGGTGCTGGTGAATGATTATGTAAAGTTGGAGCTTTGCATTTGACTGGATTTGGATGGTAGTCCAAGCAGTCCTTTTTGAGGAGTAGCCACATCGGTGAACCTCGTTAAAATGCCGTGTTATGTGTGATGCTCTTAGTACTTTTATTATTTCTGTTTTAATCTGCTGCTGTTTATTTAAAAGTCTAAATTGTTTTTAAGTTTTTAAAGAACACACTGATTCACCCCCCCTCTCAGTGTCATTGTGATTTTAACATATTACATAACATATATTAAAAGGATCCTAAGGTTGGGAACTGCTGCCCAAACTATCTTGAACCAAGCACATTCCTTGCACATTAAAAATAATCTTGAGCAAAATGGTCAAAACCATACTTGGATGAAAAGGTGAAGTGAAAAGAATATTTCATGTTTGTCCTATCATGCAACATAATCCTTGAAATAGTGGTTTTTACCACTCCCATAAAAGCTTAAAGCCTAAAACCAGAGTAGTAAGGATAGGGTTAAATCCTCATTGAAATTAGGTTGAGGATCCAACTCCCCAAAGCTCTGATTTGACCTACATGGAGTAGTAAGGATAGGACTTAATTCTCATCTTGCTTAGGTTGAGAATCCGATTCCCCAAAGCTTCCATTTTTCCCACTTCATCATAAAGCTTGGATTGGAAGGATAGTACTACATGTCCTCTGAAAAGGATGGGTAGTCATCCCAAAGGTCCAAGTAATAAAATTAACTAATATTTCCCACTTTGTCTTAATATTGGATTGGAAGTATCGTACTACATGTCCCTAGCAAGGATGGGTAGTCATCCCCAAGGTCCAAGAAGTAAAAAATTAATATTTCCCATTTCATCTCAAATTTGGATTGGAAGGATCGTACTACATGTCCCTAGCAAGGATGGGTAGTCATCCCAAAGGTCCAAGAAATAAAATAAAAGAATGAATGAAGTCAAACCAAGGATTATGGGGTTAAGTATGCTCATGCGTGGCAACATGTCTTGTCTAAAAGCAAGACCACTGATTGCTCATATGGATAGACTAGCCTGACCATCTCATCCATAAAAGATTAAATTATTTTGTTCAAGATGAGGTAATGAATTCCAAATCAGAATAGTAAGGATAGGGTTAAATTCCCATCTCGTTTAGGTTGGGAATCCTATTCCCCAAAGTTTTGATTTCACTCACACTTGCACATGGGTTCAAGATGGTAGTGACACATAACCAACTTTGGGATCTAATAAATTAATTTAGTATGCATATATTTGATCCTAAGAGGGTTTGACATCTTTAATATGTTTGTCCATGATATTAGAAGGTTTGAGTCTTTATAAAGCAGGTTGTTACATCTCTAGCAATCTTCATCATGCATCTAATCTTGCACAAATCATTCATAGCTTTGCATACAAATCATAAGTGAAACTGACAATGGAATGTTGATCAAGTTCAAGCAATAGGGAATGAAAACACATTGCACACACCGAGCTAATACTTAACAATTCTGATGATTCATGTATTTTTGATCTATGGGCATTCGTTTATATTTCTTATGTGCTAATGCTGGTTTCCGAGTTTGTATACTTCCAGGTTGGGTTCTCACCAAATGCTCAGGAGCATTTGACAGCAGAGTCACCATTTGTTGTGGCTGATACACAACACACCCCAAAATTGGGGACCCACCTTTTTTGCTTGCTTCCAAAGAAGACCTTAGTGACCCAGATGCTAAAAATCAAGGAAAAAGGTAAAATTTCACAGAAGAGAAAAATTGTCGCGATTTCGGGACATGTTGCTCTGTCACGGCAAAAAAATAAAAGTTGTCGTGATATCACGACATGTCGCTCCGTCGCTGCCCAGAAATGAAAGTGTCACGATTTCGTGACGTGTTGCTCTATCACTGTTGAGAAAAGAAAAGTTGTGATATCGCGACATGTTGCTCTGTCGCAGCCAGAAATGAAAAAACGTCACGATATCGCGACATGTCAAGCTTTCACGGCCTAGGCAAGCAGGAAGAGGTGTTGATAAAAAATTGTCATGATTTCATGATGTGCTGTGAAATCGCAGTCCAAAGAGGAGATAGAAATACAAAATGGAAAATTGTCGCGAAATCGCAACATGTCACAAAATCGTGGTCAAACCGGTCAAACAGGGCAACGCACTAAAGTTGTCGTGATATCGCGACATGTCGTGTTTTCGCAACCTGAAGCAACAAGACATTCCAAATATGAAAAGCGTCACGATTTCGTGACAGGAAGCAACAAAGGGGTATGAAGCAGAAAAATGTCATGATATCACGATAGGAAGCAGCAAAGGGGTACGAAGCAGAAAAACGTCACGATATCGTGATAGGTCATGTTTTTGTGGCTCCAAGCAGTGAAGTGGTATGGAAGGAAAATATGTCATGATTTCACGACATGTCATGTTTTCACAGCCAAATACAGCAAGAGCAGCCCGAAATAGAAAAGCGTCGTGATTTCACAACAAAAAGCTGGCAAAGTGGTACGAAATGGAGAAGCGTCATGATTTCACGACAGAAAGCCACAAGATAGCTCCAAATGAAAAGCGTCATGATTTTTTGACAAGAAGCAGCGAGACAGCCTGAAAGAAAAAAGCGTCGCGATTTCGCGACAGAAAGCAACCAAGTAGTATGGAACGAAAAATTGTCGCGATTTCACGACAGAAAGCAGAAGATGGTGCAAAAGAGAAAAGTGTCACGATTTCGTGACATGTCGCATTTTCGCTGTGCATGATGGCGGACAAGGCTATTGGCCAAAAAATGTCATGATTTCATGACATGTCTCATTTTCGTTGTGCAGGCAGAGGAACAGAGTTGCATGCAAAAAAACATTGCGATATCATGACATGCTATTTTTGTCATGATTTACAAGGGGGCAGTTATGAAACATGCAAAAAAGCATGAAACACATGGCATAAAGGTGTAAGGGTTACAGAAGCATTACAGTTCATAGAGAATATTAAATGTTTCGACGTAGAACACAAAGTCAAAGATAACGATGAGACGGGGGTGAAACGAGCAGCCACTGGAAGACGAAACGAACCGTCATGGAAGGAGAAGCAATTTGCCAGCAAGTATAAAACACAGAGGCATAGATTGGTACGGGGGTTGGAAACCACTGCGGGCAGAGTTGCAGTGCCGAAGGTGAGAAGCCATTCTGGGCCTGCTTGGGAGTGTTTTTCTTCCCCTTTTTTTGGTTTTGAGAAAACCAGAGATTCTGCTATTGTAACATGATTTATTTTTAATGCAAGAGTGTTCAAAAATTTGCATCTTGTGGGCAAGAAATAAGGATATCTTCTGTGCATGCTATAGATTTAATGTTTATTCTTTCATTTTTTAGATTTTAGATTTATAGATAATGTTAAATGCCACTATTGTGGGTTGCATTAGGCGAATATTCGAAATTTGAATTTTATTTCAAAACCCTTTGAATCAGCACTTAGCTTATCGGGATTGTGCATGTTTGCAGGTCCAATAGGTTAGGTTGCATGCATGGAAACCTCACATCTTCGGTTTTTCCAGAATAGGATAGCATCAAACTGAATGCAATTTTAATTTCATTTTTCTTTTTTGCATTTTATTTTCTTTTTTCTGCATTTTATTTTTTAGAAGTTCCAACTTTATTTTCCAGGCATTAAAATAAAATTAAAAAATTAAAAAACTTCAAAATCCATAAATAATTCCATCATTTATGGCATTTCATCAAATTTCATTTTGAAGTTACAGCATGGTCATATAGGGACCAAATCACATTTGCTTTATTAGGGTTCAATGAACAATCATTAAAGTTTCACAATAAAATAAACCACAGTGCCCCTTGTTTTTAGTTACTTGCAACCACTAAGGTTTTCTAAGCATTTTAATTGAATATCTTCATTTGAGATCATCAATACACAGATGCAAAATGCTAACATAATAGGAACCTTGGAGAAGTTACTTGTTTAATTTCTTTGCAAGCAGAGGATTTAGAACCCAAATCCTATCGGAGAGTGTTTTTTCACAATCGGGTGAAAATACCACTCAACACTTAGCAAGATCCACTATAACCTCAATGGTAGGAATAGGAATAGTTTATAAATGGTAAGAGATATGGTCATGCAAACTATGTATTAATATCCACAAGAGGTATTTTAGTGGATTAATTCACTAGATTTTTCCTACAAGGGATCACCTCCTAGCTAGGAATTCTATAATAGGTTCATCTTTGGTCTACTTTAGCTGATAAATTTCATCGATTAAGGTTGGCTCTTTAATGTACACAAAAAAGAAATTTTGGATATATTTTTTTTCTAATTCTTAAAAGCTTTAATGGAATGATGAGGTAGTTTTAAATATCACTCTAGGACCTCAATATTAATGGGATATTTTCTTCCTTTTAATGTATATGAATCAGATATGGTTAATGGGATCTTCTAGTTCTTTATATATGAGGAATCTAGGTGCTTCAAAATTAGGTAGAAAGGTATGACTAGTTATGGATGGGTCTAAGGGTTCATTGGAGAACTTATCAAAGAAATATTATTGGATTAAGGAAGTTCCCTAAATGGGGGCTAGTTGCCTCTTTATCTACTCCCATGTGTCCTCTAACTTGGAATTTATCTGGGATGATTCAAGAGGAAGTATATGGGTAGGGGGTTGATATATGACTAGGAGGATTTAGGAAACTTGTAGAATGGATAACATAGGTGAAGCATAGACTATATACTACCTACTATAAATAAAATGATTGGTAGAGATAGATTCTAAGTCAAACAAGGGTATATTTTGAAAATGGAAAGTGATATGTAGAGTAGCCTAAGGGATAGATAGACTGGTAAAGCTTAGCTAGGACATAGGTAGATTTTCCTTATGATATAATGTATCTACATGGCTCATTGGTAGATTATATAGAGAAAAAAAGGGTATAATTTGGTTTTATTTGCTAATGGTAGAAACAATTGGAGTAATAGAATCTACATATTATGGAATAGATGCACTAGGACCTAGAGTAGAAAATTGATTAACACTTTATTTAGGTATGTTTTTGTTATCATGAGATTAATTATAAGGATTAAAAGTAGCACTTGAATAAGTTGACGAGGAGTTTTGGGTTTGAGGTAAGCCTTGGTTATCATCCTTATTCTAAATAATATCTATGAAGGCATAATGATTCATCTTCACAAAATCATCCAAATGTTCTATAGAAGCAAAGGTCATTCTATTTAGAATATATTCTTTGAGAGGAGCCTAATTCTCCTTCTCTTCAATTAAATGTAGGAATATAGAAGATATTTTCCTTATAATTATTTTCAAAGGTAAATCAAAGAGGAGACCCTATACAGGCTTTGATCCAAAAAAATAAGGATGTTCAACCATAGTTTATGATTTAAAAAATATTATGAGAAGGTATGAAGAGAAGCAAATAACAATGGAGAGAATTTGAATGACTCATGAACATGTTCACATTGAGTTCACCAAAATGTAAGGACAACAAAAAACCTACCCCTTACCTTGACATGGATATATTACTCACCCTTCCTTACCTTGACATGAATATGGTATATATACAATAAAGGGGGGATATACTAGAGCATTATATGTGAACACCTATGGTTTATCCTATCTGAGGTCAAACTTATTTATTCACTTTTACAATAAAGAAACAAGGTTAGATTAACTAAAATAATATATTATTATATCATAGAAACTTATATTTTAAAATAAAAGAGGAAAATTATTATAATAAATGAAATGCAATAAAGGATTTGGTATATTTTTATTTCACTCGAGTTACCTATCTGTCATTGCCTAATTTTTAGTAATACAAAATATCACATATAGAGAAATTATTATGACGACATAAAAAGGTGTTAGTGTTAATAGGGACTACTATAATAAAGAGGAATGATGAGTATTCTCAACCCTACAATCAATCCCTAGATCTCTTTATAATGATTTAGAAAAAATATAAAATGAATCAAATATGGAAGCATGCGAACTATAATTTAAATGATATTGTAATAGTAAAAGTTATAATGGGACTAACACATCAGAATAATTAAAGGTACACAAGTGACTAGAGAGAAGAATATAGAAACCATTAGTTGTTAGTAGGTGAATCTAGTAGGAATTCAATAGTGTTTTGTTAACATGAACATTTTTTGACTATTTGATTGATTGATTCAATTGTTCATTAACCCTTTCTTTTTCTCAAGAGAGGTATTTATAGATAAATTTTAAAAATTCCTTTCTAAATCATTATGGTGGGTGTGACATTGATTTGAGATATTACCTACATTGGATCATGGCCACTAATTCATGATGACTAGGCATGCTAGCTATTTTGAGTATCTTTTATGATCGACTATGGTTTATTGAGATATGCTTGCTTAAAATGTCATGGTCAATTGCTAAAACAAGGTAGTCATTAAAAGGGATTAGGAAAAGGTTTTGGGATTTTACCTATTTTGGTTAAAGCATAAATATTTGAATCGATACTCTCATCCAAGATAATTTTAAAAATGTAGTTGGATGCATTTAATATTGATTGTGGTATAGCATACTAGTTTCATAAATGCACTTGGGCTTTGATAGTAATGCATTTACCATAATTTCTTGTTCATTTTCCATCCTAGAATTCCTAGGGATACAAAAAAAAGAGGGAAAATTTGTGTTGTAAGATAACTATTGAATTTTCCAAACTAAGAATTGATGGCTTGATAATGAGTTTGTAGATGTAAGGATGAAATTTCATAGTGCGGAAGTGAATCCACACTAAAGGAAATAAAATTTGCACTACAAGATCAATTTCATGATACAAAATCTAATTCATTGTGCAGAAGCCTATTCCATAGCATGGAAAGAGTTGGGAAGTATGGATGACAATTGTAGTTTAGATAGAATAAGCAGATGTCCAAGGAGCACTAAGATTTGTAAAATTACTAATGTATGGAAATACATGTTTACCCTGAGTGTTAAGATGGTAATCAAGCAACTGAAGACACACAAAATTGGGTATCCACATAAGAAAGTAAAGAAATATAATTACAACTACTCGAATGTAGAAAGTTAACCAAAATTATATACATATCACACACTAAGACTAATTTATTAAATCTAATACTTGCTCATGTAAAGCACGGGAAAATGGTTAAAACATGTAATAATACTATAATAAAAATATAACTACTAGGCATGCCTATATATGTATAAAAAAGAAAGTTCTTCCACCAAATCGAGAGAATGGGCCCTTGCTCCTTGTTTGGTAAGAAGAGAAGTTAACTTGGAATCGTACTAATTAACACAGACATAAATAAAACCATAAATTATACTTTAATTGTTGATATGGATTAGTAGCACATGTTTTTAATAAGTTTTTAGCTAAGGATAAGCATTATTTAATGCATTCTTATCCATTGTAATGCCTTGTAATACCTATTTATAGGTACATTTTATGAGGAATCGATTTACAATAGACATGAATATCATAAGACAATCCAAAACTTCATTGTATTATCATATCAAAAGGTGCCTATAAATAGGTATTACAAGGCATTACAATGGATAAGAATGCATTAAATAATTCTTATCCTTAGCTAACAACTTATTAAAAATATGTGCTACTAATCCATATCATTCCTCCCCACTAAGGAAGCATTGGTACCCAATGCATACAAATATGGAAGAAAAATATGGAAAAGAACCAAGAGTATCGGGTACAACCAAAAATGTACTCCTGTTACAAAATAAGATCAAAATGACAATTTTTTATAGGTCTTTAGAAAACTAAAAACTGACACTAGATTTGATTCAGGCTCAGAAATAGCTATCCAATGACTGTAAACATTACTATGGTTGAAAATTTTGAGTCCCTAAGCTAATAGTTGTCATTGATGTCAAAAGGATCTATGTAAGTAAGCACTATGTTTGTGTTTCACAAAGAGCTTCATGATAAGCAAAGGTTTTTGATCAAAGGTTCAAGAAGGGATGCATGGCGTTTGGTTCCAAAAGGAGATTCAAGGGAATATTTGCAAAAGGTTTTTATTTAAAACCATGGATGGAAAATTTGAAATGGGTTTTTCTTAAAACCCAATTTGGCTTTTCGTTTCATCGAAAAAGGTGCCCTAATGATGGAGATATTTAATTTTAAAGATTTAGTTTAAATTTTGATTTATTTAAAATTTAAATTAAAAGTTTATCCACAGATGTCATGAAGGAATTTTTAAAAAGGCCGATGTTTCCAAATCAAAGGGAAGGCATATAAATATGCCATTGAATTTTTTAATTCATTCATCCTTGCTTGTTGATATTTGTGCTTGGTATTTGCGAAAAAAAAGAGCTCATGTTTTTTGTTTAAGTGATGCAATGAACATTAAAGGGAGACTTAACCACTTCCCAAAATGCATTGGGTAGTTTGGCCTAGTGGCAGTGTGATTATGCAAATGTTTTGGTGACAAGGAGGTTGTGCGCTCGATTCCCGAAAGCATCATTTTTGTATTTGTTCTATTGAGGCGCCCAAGGCGCATACTTTTTGCTTGGTGGAAGAAGATGAAGGATAAGAAGTGGGTGGTGCTTCTTTTTCACCAAAAAGCCCACAACTCATGCAGTAGCTTGGCCATTTCTAGGGAATTTGCATTAGGGCAAGACGAGGTTTTGATTCCCCTCGTGACAGGTATTAAGGTTTTTATTAATATTTTGTTTGGATTGCCTAAGGTGGAGTGATAAGGGGTAAAGGTTCTTCATTAGTTGATTTGTTGAGTAACCTTAGGGAATAAGGTCATGGTGGTTGTTTGAGTTGAGAATTATTTTTAATTGTGATTTTTGAAATTTCTAGGAGTAATAAGGGTTTTTGATAAAGTTCTTTTTAGTGAAAGTTATTTTGAGTAAGGGTTTTCTTTTAAAAATAACTTTGGTGGATGTTAAAATAAATTAGGAGTAATAAGGTGTTATTTGGATATTATTGTTGTGTTATTACTCAAAATCTCTAACCCTTGTTAAGAGTTGAAAAATAAAGTGTGTTGAGTGTGACATATTTAGTGGACAACTCATAAGGCATCAAAAAGGTATGAGTAATACTCTCCATTAATTTTATTTGGGTGGTTTATTTTTGAAATATCATTGGAGTGAAAATGATTGATTGTGGTTTCCTTTTTGAAAGTGGTTGAGTTAATGCTTCAAGTTTTTCTATATTGTGAGTTGTGATTAAACCTTTTTTTATAAGCATTGTTGTTTAGACCATTAATTGATTGAAGTACTTTGAGTTTATGCTTCAAGGTTTTCTAGATTGTAAGTTGTGATTAAACCTTGTTTGATAAGCATTGTTGTTTAGACCATTGATTGAGTGAAGTACTTTGAGTTTATGCTTCAAGGTTTTATAAATTGAGAGTTGTGATTAAAACCTTGTCTTATTAGCATTGTTGTTGAAACCAATGGGTGATGCAAGAGCTTGAACTTGAGTTAGAAAATAACATGAGTATAATTGTTATGTAAGATTTGTTGTTGAGCATTGTTGGAAATATTTTGAGTTAGTTGATTCATGCTTGGACTAGGGTTTGTGAGAAAGAGTTTTTTCTTGAAGTGATTGGTTGAGTAGAGTTGATTGAGCCTATTCAAGTGGTTGCATGAAGTGGTTGTTCAAGTTCCATGAAACAAACTATTCTATATTATGATTGAGTTGATATTGAGCCTTGAGATTAGAAAATATTGAGTCTCTAACAATTCTCTTTATGCTTCTATGAGATTGAGTTAATAGTGAGATTATTTGAGATTTCTTTGACTTGAGATTGGGATTTGAGTATAGAACATATTGAGTCTCTAAAAATTCTCTTTATGCCTCTATAATATTGAGCTGAGTTGAGATTGCTTTGAATTGAGATTGGGTTTGAGTATAGAACATATTGAGTCTCTAACAATTCTCTTTATGCTTCTATGAGATTGAGTTGAGATTTTGTTGAGTTGATTTGAGGCAAGCCTTTGAGAAGGCTTGTGGACGATTTTTGTGTAAGATTTTGTGAAATATTGCTATGCAGATTTGAGCAAGTCCTAGAGAGGACTTATTGAGAAGATTGGGAAAAGTTCTATGTGAGCTTGTTGAGTAGATTTGAGCAAGTTATGAGTGACCCTATTGAGTAAATTTGAGCAGGTTCTAAGTGAGCCTATTGAGTAGACATGAGCAGGTTCTGAGTGAGCCTATTGAGTAGATTTGAGAAGGTTCTGAGTGAGCCTATTGAGAATATTTAAGTAGGTTCTAAGTGAACCTATTGATAGAGCTTTGGAGGTGACAGAGTATAGATGACAGAGTCTCAGTGGATAGAGATCCAATAGCTAGGAAAATTGAAGATAGATCTGAGTGAGGATTCTTCAAGTGGAGAGAGATCCACCAATAAATGTAGTAGAGAGATAGAGTCTTCTAGAGGATCACTAGCTAGAGCATAAGGGGAAAGAGTTCTCCTGTGGAAGAGATCCACGAACTTGAGATTTAGGGGATCAACATCTCCTTTGGACAATTTCCATAAACATTGTAATTGGGAAGGATTCCCAAGAGATTGATTGAGAAATTTTTAGCAAAATATTTTCTCCGTGGAGTAGCCCGCATTGGGTGAACCACGTAAATTTTTGTGTCACTTTTATGGATGGTGTTTTATGTATTGCTTTGATTACTACTATTGATACTGCTATCTATACACTGCATAATATTGAATTGAAAATAAAAGTAAAAAGTGGTCTTATATTGTTCACCCCCATCTCAGTATAATCTTGTGTTCTTCAACTATACCGATGGACAGCTAAAATGGATCCCTCAAATTGGTAGAAGAAAGCAACATCGATGGTACGGTAAATATGTTGAAGAATATTCCTTGAACCATGTGCCAAAAGGTACTAGGTGGAAATGCAGTTGCATGAAATGTTTAGTTTTAATGATGAAAATTTTATAAGGAAAGCAGATGCATGCATTAATGAAAAATGACCATCATTGAATGAAGGTGGGGTGACATGTATTTACTGGGTGGAGAAAAGAGAGACAACACTAGTAAACATCAAATGACTACTAGAAATGTGATGCTACAGGCGTGAAGCATGGAAGCAATGCCCAAAAATACAAAAATGTGCTAAAAATCCATAGAGGAGCTATGAATCCACCAAGGAATATGATGTGAAAGTCATGTGCTATGGATCAAAACCTAAAAATAGGATATTGTCATCGTAAAATGGTGAATCGATGAGGGTCATTATCTGCAAAGGCTGGTGGTAATGAGATTCAGGTAGTGGATATTGAGGACTATGAGGTCTAGATGGAATCAGATCATGTAGTAGTAACAATAGATCAACATCTAAAAGAATAGTAACAAGAGCTTCAAATGAGCTTAGATCTACAAGAGAAGCCATATCATCTAGTGGGAAGATGATGGGCTTATCACCTAGAGACCTTGGTTCAATTCTAGGTTTGGCTATAGAGTCTTCAATAGCAGGTTCTTTGTCAGCAGTAGTGATGATTTTAGCTTGAAGCTTTTGAACATCAATGGCCATTTTGACTTGGAGCTACTAAAAGTAAATAAGCATGGTTGCATGGATTTGTTGTAGTATCGCAAAGAGGTCAAAAATATGATCAGAGACCTCTACGAGTGAAAATACTAAACTTGACATCATACTATCAGATACGAAAATAGATGATGGTTACAAATAAAGGAAGGTGCAAGTGCATCATATCATGAGTTGAACGAGTATGGAATGAAAATGAAAGTGAACGAAGCTTTGAAATTTTCTAAGAATACGAGGCCAAAGCAGGATGAAACCACATACGAATTTAACAACAATTCTTAAATCCTGTAAACACAAACTATCTATAATGAAAGTAAATGACTCCATAGATCAGATCTACGAGAGGTATTCTCATTCCTATTTTGAACCAATATTGGCCTAGATGAAGACAATACTAACCTTATATGTAACCTGCTCTGATACCAATGATGAGGAATCAGTTTACAAATGATATGGATTAGTAGCACATGTTTTAAATAATTTATTAGCTAAGGATAAGAATTATTTAATGCATTCACATCAATTGTAATGCCTTGTAATGCTTATTTATAGGCACATTTTGGTATGATAATAAAATGAAGTTTTATATTATCTTCTGCTATTTGTGGCTACTGTAAATTTATTCCTCATCAATTATAGTCATAGTAGTCTTAACCTGTAGTCTTAAACAACTACAAATCTAGCAATTCTCTTACATCTATATGACCTCTTGAATTTCATTAGACACACATGATTATAGGCAATAGTATTAATTCATATTATAACACCTATCAAAGGTAGGGTTACTATTCTAAGAAAAATTTACTATAGTTATTATTTCCACAATGGCTTCTCCTAAGATTATCTTGTTGCATGTAGTTGTTCAAAAGTGGCTTAATCAAACACTAACCACCATCATCCATTAGTCAATTCTTAAGAAAAAATAGCAATACAAAATCACAATGATGGATTTCATGATGGTTAAAAAAAAAAACTCTTGCAATATTTGGTGATAATAATTCTATCTTTGGTAATCATTGAATCGATTACTTTTCAAGGTAATTGTTAGCATATCAAACTATTTTGGGAAACTCCTCACCAATAGCCAAGCTAGAATTTGCATGTGACCATATTGGACCATGTTTTCTTTTGGTATGTGTGTGACAAGGTGTCAATGTATTCAACTTTGTCTACTTTTCCATGACTTTCTAGTGCATTGTTATGCTAGCCATTGTTCTCACTAGAGCACAAGAAATGCTTAGGATTGTGCCTAAAAACCTAGATATTGAAATGCTAATACAAAATTCTAGAACATTAATCAAAACTAAACTTAGAAATACACAAAATACATTCTAATAAATATAGTTAATGCAATTCATATCGTTGCTCTATTTAATCAAAATATTATGATAAATTATGTTGGATATTTTGGGTCAAAGTTGTCATTGATGTCAAGGAATAAGCTATCGTTGATGTAAAAAGGTCAAAAGGAACAATGCAAAGGTTAATGGCAAAAGAGCTTCATAATATTTTTAATATTATGTGGAAGCATAAGTTTAAAGGTTTTTATTAAAACCATGTTTTGGAAAAATAAAAGGTTTTCCTTAAAACCAATGATGGCAAAAATAAAAGGTTTTTTCATTAAAACCATGTGGGCAAGTTGTAAGGTTTTTCTAAAAACCAAGGAGGCCCTAAAGTTTGGTTTAAAAGGCCAAAGTCCATTTAATTATTAAATTATAATAATTAAATTCTTAAAAGAATTTAATTTATTATATTTAATAAATAATGGCCAAAGTCTAATGTTGGGTGCCGACTTCATTGCGTGCATTGTCGACGTCTTCCTCCACCGACGTGGGAGCACATTGGAAGGCATATGGCATATATATACCATAGCCTTTCCAAAGGTAAAATTATCCACCCGATTCACTAAAGACTATCACATGCTATTTCGTGCGCATTCCTCGTGGTAGTAACTTCGTGCAACGTAGAGCGTGGATGAAGGAGCCATATTTTGGCTCATGTGTTTTAGAAGGTCAAAGTGTTGAAGGTGCTTGGAGGCTCCAAGAGGAGCACGTGGCTCCACGGCATGGAAGCCATGGTCAAGGTGCTAGTGGGAGAGATGCGCTCGGTTCGACTCACGCGCATGCCAAAGTGGTAAAGCTTTTTAATTATTAAATTTGATTTTTTCTTAGGCTAAAGTTTGTCTTAGGAGAAATAAGGGGAATATTTTTTTTGGAGTTTAGCCTAAGTTAAAGATAATTTTTATGAGTTTTATGAAAGGTGTTTGCTGAGATTAATTTGTGGGTAAAAATATTTTTACCTTAGAGGAAAGGAAAATTATTTATTGCATTATTTTTTCAAAAGAATTATTTTTAAATGCAATATTAAAGTAGGGAGTTATAAGTAGAAATTGGGTTAATTTTTGAGTTAATTTTTCTGAAGTAGCTTATGTCAAATTTTAATGGTTGAGATGAAATTATGATGAGTTAGGTTTTTGAGAAGTGAATATTTAAACTATTGTGGTGTTGGATATTATTTTAAGAATGGAGTAATAAGGTGTATTTGTGTTTTGAGTTATTATATGCTTTGTATTGTTATTCTAACTCCTTTGAGCTTGGCAAAGAAGTGTTTGTGGTTGTGGCAGATGTTTGAGGTTCCTTCATCATCAAGAAAAAGGTATGAGCACATTCTTCCATAGTTGAGTTGATTGGTTGGTTTTCTGGAAAATAAGTTTGGAGTGAAAAGGATTTAATTTGATTTCCTTATTGAGTGTGTTGAGTTAATGCTTCAAGGTTTTCTGGAATAAAGAGTTGTTGTTAAAACCTTGTTTTATAAGCATTGTTGTTGAAGCCATTGGTTAAGTGAAGAATTTGAACTAGGGTTTGAAAAGAACATGAGTATCATTGTTATGTGAGATTGGTTGATAAGCATTGTTGTTGAAACATTTTGAGTGAAGTGTTTATATGCTTGGACTAGGGTTTGTAAGCAAGGATTGTTTCATTGAGTGATTGGTTGAGTAGAGTTGGTTGAGCCTAGTCAAGTGGATGTGTGAAGTGATTGTTCAAGTTCCATAAAACAAACTATTCTATATTCTGAATTGATTTGAGAAAGTGATTGAGTATTGAGGTGAATGTGAAGCATATTGAGTCTCTAACAATTCTCCTTATGTTTCTAAAAGAGTGATTGAAAGTGATTGAGTATTGAGGTGAATGTGAAGCATATTGAGTCTCTAACAATTCTCCTTATGTTTCTAAAAGAGTGATTGAAAGTGATTGAGTATTGAGGTGAATGTGAAGCATATTGAGTCTCTAACAATTCTCTATATGTTTCTAAGAGAGTGATTGAAAGTAATTGAGCATTGTGATGAGTATAGAGCATATTGAGTCTCTAACAATTCTCTTTATGTTTCTATGAGATTGGACAAGTTCTAGTGTGGACTTGTTGAGCAGATTTGAGGTAAGTCTTTGAGAAGACTTGTGGATAAATTTGGGTAAGCTTTTGTGGAAGCTTACAATACATATTGAGAGTAGATTTGGATAAGTTCTTGTGAGAACTTATTGAGTAGATTGGACAAGTTCTAGAGAGGACTTGAGGATAGATTGGTGTGAGCTTTTGTGGAAGCTTACAAGGTAGATTTGAGACAAGTATTTGAGAAGACTTGAGAGCAAAGTTGATTGATTGATTTGTTCAAACCTTGAGTTAAGGTTTGGGGGATAGAGTTGATTGATTATTTTTCAAACCTTGAGTTAAGGTTTGGGGTAGATCCAACAAAGTTGATTTGAGATTAAGTCAAGCTTTGAGTTAAGGCTTGAGGACAGATATTGAGGATAGATTTGTGCTAGATCGAAGGACTATGTTTAGTACAGATTCGAGGATAGATTTTGGTGCAGATTTGAGGATAGGTTTGTGCCAGACCAGAGATAGAGATTGAGGATAGATTTGTGCTAGACCAAAGGACTATGTTTAGTATAGATTTGAGATAGAGCTTTGGAGGTGATAGAGTTGAGGATAGAGATCTCCAGCCAGAGTAGGGAGGACAGGTGTCTTCTATGGATAGAGTTCCATTTGCTAAGGGTAGTGGAGGCAGAGGTCTTCTAGAGGATCACCAACCAGAGTAGAGTTAGGAGATTGGTGTCTCCTATGGATAGAGATCCATGAACTTGATTTAGGGGATTGGTGTCTCCTTTGGATAGAGGTCCATAAACATTGTAATAGGGAAAGGATTCCCAAGAGATTGATTGAGAAAGTTTTAGTAAAATATTTTCTCCGTGGAGTAGCCCACATTGGGTGAACCACGTAAATTTGGTGTCTCTATTGTGTGTGGTGATTTGTGCATTGCTTTGATTACTGCTATTGATATTGCTATTATATACATTGCATAATATTGTTTGGGAAAGAAAAGTAAAAAGTGGTCTTATACTGTTCACCCCCCTCTTAGTATAAGCTTGTGTTCTTCAATTGGTATCAGAGCGGGTTCCTTCGAAAGAGTTTAACAAATTGAAGGAAAAGATTACAAGAACACAATGGATTCTAAGAATGGATCATCAGATAATTCAACACCAATATTTTATGGAAGTGATTATATATATTGGAGTATGAGAATGAAGATTTACCTGATGGCACTTGGCAATGAGATTTGGGAAGTAGTTGAAAATGGATACGACCCTTTAGTTGATCCACCTACAGATAAGGAAGGTAAGCTTCTACAACATTACAATTCAAAAGCAATGAATGCAATTTTGAGAGGTTTGCATAGAACAGAGTCCATAAAAGTTATGCATTGTCAAGATGCAAAAGGAATGTGGGATAAGTTACAAAATATATATGAAGGAGATAAAGGTGTCAAGAAAGAAAAGATACGAAACCTCAAAGGACAATTTGAAGAGTTAAGAATGAAGGATGAGGAAAATATTAGTACTTATCTACTTTGAATCGATGAGGTTGTTAATGCTATGCAAGGACTTGGACTTAAGGTTGAAGAATCAGATGTTTGTGATAAGGTCTTAAGATCTCTTCCAAAAATATTTAGTGAAAATATTTCTGCTATAGAAGAATCAAAGGATGGTGATTCTTTGACAAGAGATATGTTGCTTGGTATTCTTACAACTTTTGAGTTGAGAACAAAAGAACCTAATCCCCAGAAGGAAGCAACCTTCAAAGCAATCAAGAAGACAAAGGGTAAGAAGTCAGAATCAAGCAATGAGTCATCCAGTGATGAAGAAGCTAATTATGGCAAAAGGAACAAGGATTCAAGAAGATCTAGAGATGCAAAATTTGTTAGATGTTTCAATTATGGAAAATATGGTCATTATGCAACTGATTGTCAAGAAGCTAAGAATAACAATGATGAAGATAAACAGGATCACAAAAATAGGGAATCAGAAAGATACAGGCATCAAAATAAAAGCAAGGATGGACAAAGCAGACAAGGAAAGAAGTTCTTTCAAAGGCAAAAGAGGAGCTACTATGCAGACAAGGCAAGTAAGTACTCAAGTGATAGTGATAAAAGTTTTTAGATAATGATAAAGATGAAGTCCTATTTATGATTGAAGAAAAATAAGTCAAGAAAAGGTCACCAATAATTCTCAAGTGTTTTAGATGTGGTAACTTTGGACATCTTGAAGATAGTTGTACAAGAAATGGTTTCAGTTTTAGTGATGATGAATATGAAGATACACTTGAAGGACCAGAAGAGAATATTCTAATGGCTCTAGAGAAAGAAGAAAGTGATCCTATAGAAGACAAGTCAAAAGAAAATGAAGATGTGGACAAAGGCAAACAAATAGAGGAAGAATCAGATAAAGAAGGATATGATCTTAAGGGAGAACTCATTTATGCTCTTGAAATAGTAAAGAAGGTAAGAAAGCAAAACTCTAAACTTGAGTTTCAGTTTCAAGAATGTGATGAAGAGAGAAGAATGCTTATAGAGGATCTAGACAAATCAAAGGCTAAGACAAAGAAGTTCAAAGATAAGTTAGAAGCAAAGGTCTTAGAATGTGAAAAGTTAGAACAAGAAGTGGTTCTACTAAAGGAAGATTTAGAAAACTCCAAGAGTAAGCTACACAAGTTTGGAAAGAGTTCAAATATTGTGGATAATATGATCAAGGTACAAAGAAGGTCAACAAATAAAATAGGTCTTGGTTTTGAATAGGCTCAAAAGAAACAAGAAGAAAAGTCAATCTCAAGTTCTGAAGGAGAAGAAACTTCAGAAGAAGATAGTGCAAGAGAAAGTGAGACATCTGAGGATGAGTTGGACAACAGAAATTTCAAAAAAGATAGGAACAATGCACAAAGAAGAAATATATGGAACAACAATCAGAATAGGTTAAGAGAGACTAAGAGACCAATGAGGTCAAGACAAGGAAACTTCAATGGAAGATGTTTTTCATGTCATAGGTTTGGGCACATGGCTTCATAGTGCAGGACACATGAAAGACAGGAATATGGGAACAAACAACTTTTCCATGGGTATTGCTACTCATGTAATCAGTTTGGTCACAAGGCAATGAATTGTAGGGTTCATGATAGAAAAGGATATGGCTTCACTAGGAGAAATCCTAAGACATTTGCACCTCCAAGGAATAATAACATTAAGTGTTATAAGTGCAATAATTATGGACACACAACAAAATGGTGTAGAGCAGACATTCCATAATCAAGTATGAATAGGAACAGAATAGGAATAGGAAAAGGGATATGGATATGAATAAGAACAAGAACAGGAACATGGATATGAACATGAACAAGAATAGGAATAGGAATAGGAATAAGAATATGGACATGGATAGGAGCATGGACATGGAAAGGAAAAGTCAGAGGAATCAAAAGGATCAGATAAGAAGAAAAGAGGATAAAGGTAAAGACCAGTGCTTGTTGGGAGTAGAAATACTCCCACCCCAGAATTAACCACCTCAAGAGGAGGTGGGGGAGGGGCTAAGCTAAGAGAATCATTCTTAGCCCTAAGCCCCAAAGGTGACCCTTTGCCATTGATGTCAAAAGGGGAGAGATTTGGTATTTGAGTAAAGAGAATTGAGCCAAGGGGAGCAATGTCCTAGGGGGAGCAGAACAAAGAAAAGGTTAAGTTTTTGGTAAAAATAATTTGGGTTGCCATCAATGACAAAGGGGGATATTGTTGGACATTTTGAGTCAAAGTTGTCATTGATGTCAAGGAACGAAGTTGTCATTGATGTCAAGGAATAAGCTACCATTGATGTAAAAAGGTCAAAAGGAACAATGCAAAGGTTAATGGTAAAAGAGCTTCATAATATTTTTAATATTATGTGGAAGCATAAGTTTAAAGGTTTTTATTAAAACCATGTTTTGGAAAAATAAAAGGTTTTCCTTAAAACCAATGATGGCAAAAATAAAAGGTTTTTTCATTAAAACCATGTGGGCAAGTTGTAAGGTTTTTCTAAAAACCAAGGAGGCCCTAAAGTTTGGTTTAAAAGGCCAAAGTCCATTTAATTATTAAATTATAATAATTAAATTCTTAAAATAATTTAATTTATTATATTTAATAAATAATGGCCAAAGTCTAATGTTGGGCGCTGACTTCATCGCATGCATTGTCGACGTCTTCCTCCATCGATGTGGGAGCACATTGGAAGGCATATGGCATATATATACCATAGCCTTTCCAAAGGTAAAATTATCCACCCGATTCGCTAAAGACTATCACATGCTATTTCGTGCGCATTCCTCATGGCAGTAACTTCATGCAACGCATTTCATAGAGCGTGGGTGAAGGAGCCATCTTTTGGCTCATGTGTTTTAGAAGGTCAAAGCGCTGAAGGCGCTTGGAGGCTCCAAGAGGAGCACGTGGCTCCACGGTGTGGAAGCCACGGTCAAGGTGCTAGTGGGAGAGATGCGCTCGGTTCGACTCATGCGCATGCCAAAGTGGTAAAGCTTTTTAATTATTAAATTTGATTTTTTCTTAGGCTAAAGTTTGTCTTAGGAGAAATAAGGGGAATATTTTTTTTGGAGTTTAGCCTAAGTTAAAGAGAATTTTTATGAGTTTTATGAAAGGTGTTTGCTGAGATTAATTTGTGGGTAAAAATATTTTTACCTTAGAGGAAAGGAAAATTATTTATTGCATTATTTTTCAAAAGAATTATTTTTAAATGCAATATTAAAGTAGGGAGTTATAAGTAGAAATTGGGTTAATTTTTGAGGATATTTTTCTGAAGTAGCTTATGTCAAATTTGAATGGTTGAGATGAAATTGTGATGAGTTAGGGTTTTGAGAAGTGAATATTTAAACTATTGTGGTGTTGGATATTATTTTAAGAATGGAGTAATAAGGTGTATTTGTGAGTTATTATATGCTTTGTATTGTTATCTAACTTCTTTGAGCTTGGAAAAGAAGTGTTTGTGGTTGTGGCAGATGTTTGAGGTTCCTTCATCATCAAGAAAAAGGTATGAGCACATTCTTCCATAGTTGAGTTGATTGGTTGGTTTTCTGGAAAACAAGTTTGGAGTGAAAAGGATTTAATTATGGTTTCCTTATTGAGTGTGTTGAGTTAATGCTTCAAGGTTTTCTGGAATAAAGAGTTGTTGTTAAAACCTTGTTTTATAAGCATTGTTGTTGAAGCCATTGGTTAAGTGAAGAATTTGAACTAGGGTTTGAAAAGAACATGAGTATCATTGTTATGTGAGATTGTTTGATAGGCATTGTTGTTGAAACATTTTGAGTGAAGTGTTTATATGCTTGGACTAGGGTTTGTAAGCAAGGATTGTTTCATTGAGTGATTGGTTGAGTAGAGTTGGTTGAGCCTAGTCAAGTGGATGTGTGAAGTGATTGTTCAAGTTCCATAAAACAAACTATTCTATATTCTGAATTGATTTGAGAAAGGGGGGGAGAAGTGGGATCTCTTTTTTTGATAAAAGAGTGATTGAAAGTGATTGAGTATTGAGGTGAATGTGAAGCATATTGAGTCTCTAACAATTCTCCTTATGTTTCTAAAAGAGTGATTGAAAGTGATTGAGTATTGAGGTGAATGTGAAGCATATTGAGTCTCTAACAATTCTCTATATGTTTCTAAGAGAGTGATTGAAAGTGATTGAGCATTGTGATGAGTATAGAGCATATTGAGTCTCTAACAATTCTCTTTATGTTTCTATGAGATTGGACAAGTTCTAGTGTGGACTTGTTGAGCATATTTGAGGTAAGTCTTTGAGAAGACTTGTGGATAGATTTGGGTAAGCTTTTGTGGAAGCTTACAATACATATTGAGAGTAGATTTGGATAAGTTCTTGTGAGAACTTATTGAGCAGATTGGACAAGTTCTAGAGAGGACTTGAGGACATATTGGTGTGAGATTTTGTGGAAGCTTACAAGGTAGATTTGAGACAAGTCTTTGAGAAGACTTGAGAGCAGAGTTGATTGATTGATTTGTTCAAACCTTGAGTTAAGGTTTGGGGGGAGATCCAGTAGAGTTGATTTGAGATTGATTCAAGCTTTGAGTTAAGGCTTGAGGATAGAGATTGAGGATAGATTTGTGCTAGACCGAAGGACTATGTTTAGTACATATTTGAGGATAGAATTTGGTGCATATTTGAGGACAGGTTTGTGCCAGACCAGAGATAGAGATTGAGGATAGATTTGTGCTAGATCGAAGGACTATGTTTAGTATAGATTTGAGATAGAGCTTTGGAGGTGATAGAGTTGAGGAAAGATATCTCCAGCTATAGTAGGGAGGATAGGTGTCTTCTATGGATAGAGTTCCATTTTCTAAGGGTAGTGGAGGCAGAGGTCTTCTAGAGGATCACCAACTAGAGCAGAGTTAGGATATTGGTGTCTCCTATGGATAGAGATCCATGAACTTGATTTAGGGGATTGGTGTCTCCTTTGGATAGAGGTCCATAAACATTGTAATAGGGAAAGGATTCCCAAGATATTGATTGAGAAAGTTTTAGTAAAATATTTTCTCCGTGGAGTAGCCCACATTGGGTGAACCACATAAATTTGGTGTCTCTATTGTGTGTGGTGATTTGTGCATTGCTTTGATTACTTCTATTGATATTGCCATCGATACATTGCATAATATTGTTTGGGAAAGAAAAGTAAAAAGTGGTCTTATACTGTTCACCCCCCTCTCAGTATAAGCTTGTGTTCTTCAAATTACACTAAATTATATAGTTAGGCTAACCAATTTCTTCAAACAAAAAGGTAGAAAGCATATTTTGATAACATAAATATGAGATAATTATGGGCCTCATAAATTATCTCATGTCCAAACTATTTTATATTTATCTTCATCATTTTCACTTTGCAATCTCTTGTTATGTGTCTAGTCCCATAAAATTTGTGGTATCAAAATATGATATTTTATAATCCACTTGTGGATCTCATTCTCTTGATTCACATATGATACTAATGGACTATGACAATTTTTTGAAATACCCATGGCTATAGATATCCAAGTATATGCAACATGCCTTTACTCTTTGGTATTTGTTCCATCTCGGATGGACTTCCCTAGAGTATTGTCAACATTCTTAAATAACTCCTTATTGATAAGTTAATATGGAAGTCCAAAAATCCTTACCCACACCAAAATCCTTTGAAATATATCCATACAAGAATTCTCACATGTTCTTAAAAATAATGCATATCTCCCACTAAAAATTGGACCACCACCCATATCTATGAAATTCAAACTAGATAATATGATGAGGAAAAATACTTTTGGAATAAAACTCATGAATTCAATCCCCAATCACTTGATTCAATTTTGAATCTCCAAAAAACCTAGCTATTATATGTGGAACTTACATGTTAATCTGCTAATTTTAAGAACCATCATATCATGCTTGATCATCACATTTTTATAATAACATATGGTATACCACATACTACCTTGATAGGGTTTTTCATGTAACCTATCTCTTATTCCCAACTAGAAAAACCTTACTTCTATTCAAGACTTAAAAAAATGACTTTTCTTCCATGTTGCCAAGATTTTACACATAATAATCCTTTATTTATTTAAATTTCCTTAATATTTGAAACAAGAAAATGTGATGCTCATTCCCTGCTTGCACTTGCTTCTTGTTCACACCCACTTCTTACTTACACGTGTAACACTTGCTTTATAATATAAGAAAATACGAGGCTTGCTCCTAGTTGACACTTGCTCCCAATTCATACTTTCTCTTACATTTATTCATACACAATTTTATATAAAACATGTAAATTTTTAATTTTAAATAATAAGAAAAGTAATAATAATGTTAGATTAAATTTGTGACATATATGACTACATTATTAAAACCAAGTGTTCAATATGTCCATCAATTACATCAACCAATGATAACTAATCCCCTACATTAAAAGGGTTATTTTATTTCAAAAAAATAAAAACAACTTGGAATGAATTTCATATTTTTTAATGATTCATATTTTATGTCTAATAGTGTAGAGAATAACTAGTCTGATAGTCAAAGTAGTCAGTTGGCAATAGTCTACCAACAAAGCAATCAGATGTCAATAGTTAGAAAAATTTAGAAAAAGCTAAAATTCATCAGTTTGTGGTATAGTCTATTTCAATCCTCTCTTCAAATTGATTTTTTAACATATAACTCTAATAAAAAAATTGGAAACCCTAAAGTGACTAAAAATAGTTGGTGATTTTAGAGCTACCCAAGAGCTAGAGCAATTAGGAAGCTAGGTGAAACAAATTGAAAACCATTAGTCATAAATCCTTTAAGAATTATCTAAATTATATATATTAGATAAAATGTATGGACTTGATATTCATTTAATAGTCCTAAATGTAAAATTATGTTCTAGTAGGACAATCACCAAGGAATCAAGATCATAGTTCTAAGGGAAAAACATGAAATACCTTACCTCTAAATACAATTCAAAGAATTCCAAAGCTATACTTCCTAAAATTTTATGGATATGATCCAATAATTTGGTTGTATTATACCAAACAATATTTTTCTCTTCATGCCACTCCTCATAATCAACATCTCGTAATTGCATCTTTAACCTAGAATAGGAAGCAATTCAATGATACCAATGGTTAGAGAATATGCTTCCATGACTCACTTGGGTTGAATTTGAGATTGAATTAGTCACCCATTTTAGACCCAATAAATTTTAATATTTCACTAAAACCCTCACCAAGTTAATATAGACAACATCTATCCATTATTACCATATATATTTTGAAAAGCTAACAATTCACATTAGGGTATTGAGTTTTGAGTTTTTTCAAAGTTATTTTATTGGTGGATTAGAGAAATATATTTGTGTTGAAGTGAAAATATTCAAGAAAAATAGCATTATGGTAGTTATAGTATTTTCTAGGATTTATTAATATAAAATTATAACACAAAGGCATAATTTTAAACCTCCAAAATATTGAACATTGTTTCCATCCCAAATATCATCAAACTCAGGAAAAAAACCTCCAAACACCCAAAATCAAATGTGTCACCCAAAAATAAATGAACTTAGGAAAAAGAGACTATGTTACAATTATGATGATAAATATTCTCTAGGCATATATATATACATTATTTGGGTGAACCTTCCACTAGGGAACCACATGATAAAGGGGAAGGTCCATAAAGAAGAAGATCAACCTAAAGAGTCTAAATCGATAGAGGACCAACCACTTGAAATTTTAGTACATGCATTAGTTGGGTTTTTTTCTCCCTAGACCATGAATGAAAGTAATAGAATATTTCAAGGGCCAATGACTCATAATCCTTATCAATTTTGGTAGTACCCACAATTTTATTGATTTTTGTGTAGCTAGAAAAATTGCATGTTACATATACTCTTGTGATTCATTTAAATTTATTGTTTACAATGGGGGAACTCTACCATGTAAAGGAAAATACAAAAATACAAATGTAATTATGGGTAATTACAACCTTAGGGAAAACATGTTTGCCCTTCCTTTGGGGTTTTGAAATTATGTTGGGAACTCAATGTATTTTTCTAAGATATGGATGCAATTAACCAAACATGGGAAGCAATACACTCTATATATCATGATCATGGGTCCTACCCAACTCATTATCTAACATTGAATGGAACAACTTTTAAGGAAATTGTATTAAGGGGTGGTGGCACAATTGTTTGCACTACAAGCCCCAAAAATTGATGATACAATTTAATCAATTTAGTTACAAAAAATTATGGATAAACATGCACCCACATTTGTATAAACACAAGGGTTACATATGTGACACACCCATGATTATGTCATTGATCTTGTTCTTGGAAGCATACCACTAATCATTTATCCCTAGTAGTACCCATGTGCAAAAGACTAAAATTAAAAATATGGTGTGGATGTTATTAGAAATAGGGACCATTTGATAAATTGTTAGCCCATGTTATTTTTGAATAATTTTGGTTTGTAATAAATATGATTCTTGGTGGTTATGTGTAGATTCTTGATAACTCAACAAAATTACCATCAAGGAAAAATTTCTCATTTCTTTCATTGATGAGTTACTGGATGAACTCCATGGTGCTCACTTATTAAAGTTGGATCTTCATTTGGGATATAATTAGGTAAATTTATGAGAATAATATATTTCAAAGATATTATTCTACACTCATTAATACCTTTAGGAATTCCTCATCATGTCATTCAGTCTTACGAGTGCACTGTCCTTATTTTTTTGTCTCATGAATGCAATCTTTCAACCATTTATGTATAGATGTATTTTGGTATTTTTTTCTAATATTATAATTTATAGTCATACATGGGTGGAAAATTTTCAACATTTGGACCAAACGTTGAAACTCTTATTTGATAATCAACCATGTGCTAAATGATCCAGGTGTTCTTTTGGGATGCAAGAAGTGGAATACCTAGGCTATATAGTATTAGGGGAAGGGATCAAGGTGAATCCTAAAAATATTACTACCACACAAGAATGGCCCAAGCCACACACTCTCAAAATTCTTTAGATTTTTCTAGGCCTAACTAGCTATTATTGAAAATTTATCCACGATTATGAAAATATTGTATCCCCTTTGATAGTCATGTTGTATAAGAACTTATTTCTATGGTTAGAACCCATCAAACACACCTTTATACAACTCAAAAAAACTATTACTTCTACTCCTGTGTTGTCTATACCTAATTTCTCCATGCCATTTATGGTTGAAAGTGATACCTCCAAAAATCGAATTGGTGTAGTAATTATGCAAGAAGGATGGCCATTGGCCTTCACTAGTAAGGATTTATCAATTAAAAATATGGGAAAATTGACTTATGAGAAGGAGATGATGTTGGTCTTATCTATTGTCATCCAATGGAGTCTTTATCTTATTGGGTGACATCCATAAAAAAAACTACCATAGCCTTAAGTACTCTCTTTAGAAGTGTGTGTCTATGCCAAAACAATAAAAATAGGTTACCAAATTATTGGGCATGACTATGAAATCATTCATAAGAATGGAAAGGAAAATATAGTTGTTGTTGGACTATCCCACCAATATGAGGATCAAGGTATCCTAAGTACCATATCTACTCCACTTCCTTAATGGGTCCTCCAACTTCAAGGAGAAGTAACTCAAGATTCCACCTTATGGTCCTAAATCTAAAAACTTCAAATTGATCCTAACTCTTTTCCAAGACATACATGGTATAACAACAATACAAATATCATCTTGTTATCCTTGAAAATTTGCTACTCTATAAGTCTATACTTTAGAAAATATATGCTTCTCTAACTATAGGACATTTAGGCTTCTTAAAGATAAAAATAGTCTAAAGGTATATTTTTACAAGCAAGGATAAAAAAGGATATTAAGACATTTTTTGAAAAAATGTGACACTTTTCAATGTGTTAAGGGTGAAACTATTCATACATTAGGCACACTCTAGCCTCTTCCTACTTTAGAAACCATTTTATTGAACACTTATATTATTGAAGGTCTTATAAATTATAGAAGAAAAATATTAATTCTTATGGTAGTGGGTCATCTCTCTAAGTATACTCAATTTTATCCTCTAGCCCACACTTACAAGGCCTCAATTGTTGCCTAAATATTCCTTGATTCTATTTTTTGCCTTCATGGCATGCCCTAATCTATCATATTCGATTGTGATCCCACATTCACTAGCTGTTTCTAGTAAGAACTATTTAATTTCCATGGCACACAACTCAATATGAGCTTGGCATACCATTTCTAAATTAATGGGTAAACTAATTTTATCAACAAGTTCTTCGAAGCTTATCTTTGTTTCTTTGCATTTGATAAACCAAATTATTAAGTCAATAATGATGGAAATGCTTATAAATTTTTCATTGATCAAGTGATATTTTAAATATCAATTGTGTTTCTCTATATAGAGAAAATATACTAACCATATGACTTCCATAGTTGGTGAAAATATCAACCAAATAATAGTCCTCACATGATTCCTATGTGATTCTAACCACTCAACCAAATATGATCACATGTAATAAAATTCCAACACTCCCCCCTTATTACATCATGATCCAAACATGGGGAGGTATACCCATAATAGTATAAATAACCATATGATGAACTAGGAAATGCTTAATACTTCATCAATAGTAAACCCTCCATCACCACTTCTATCTTACATTTTGGGTAGTTCTAAGGTTCAAGAAGTGGATTTCACTCTCATGGAGCATGTACAACTACTTAAAAATCTCAAAGATAATTTGGCCATGGCATAAAACCCTATGTGACCACAAGCATATCAACATTATTTTAAGCATACTTTTAGCATCAAGAATAAGGTTTTCCTACACTTGCATCCCTACAATAAATCATCACTAGAACTCTATGCAAGTCAAAATATAGCACTAAAATTCTATGGACCATATTAAGTGTTCCAACAAATTGTCTACATGGTCTACACGCTAGAATTACCACCTTCTTCCATAATACGTATATTTTTCATGTCTTATATTTAAATAAGGTCCTTGGAAACCATATCCAAGTCCAATCCACACTACAATAGTTGGATAAGGAAGGACTAATCATATTAGAACCTATGAGTGTTTTGGACCAACATACACACTCACTTTACAACCAAACTCTCATTGATTATCTAGTACATTGCAAAGAACTATAGCCAAAATATGCCACCTGAGAGCCACTCCATAAACTATAGTAGCATTTTCCTCACTTCAAGCTTTGAGGATAAAGCTTCTTGACATAAAAAGATCTTTTAGGACCCTATCCTAACACAACAATTATTATGTACATGTCTAGTGTTGGTGTACGTTTGCACCTTGGGTGCCTAGTGTGTATGGGCCCATTATTATATGACCTTTACTTTTACTATAAGTAGGAATTAATAACTCAAGTCCCATATCTCATATGGGCTAATCCTTGAGCACTAGGATTTGGTAAATAAGAGTCTTAAGAACATGTGCTTATACTGAGAGGGGGGTGAACAGTATAATATAAAACTTTTCCCCAAATAGTAGCATCAACATTAATAAAGCAGTAAACATCACACAAAGCATCACACACATGAGAGACATCATTTTTAACGTGGTTCACCCAATGTGGGCTACCTCCACAAAAAATATTTCTTCTAAATATTTCTCAAATAATCTCTTGGGAATCCTTCCCAATTACAATGTTTATGGACCTCTGTCCAAAGGAGATGTTGATCCCCTAAATCTCAAGTTCGTGGATCTCTTCCATAGGAGAACTCTTTCCCCTTCTGCTCTGGCTAGTGATCTTCTAGAAGACTTTGTCTCTCTACTGCACTGACTTGTGGATCTCTCTCCACTTGAAGACTCCTCACTCAGATCTATCTTCAATTGTCCTGGCTGTTGGATCTCTATCCACTGAGACTCTGTCCTCTATACTCTGTCACCTCCAAAGCTCTATCAATAGGTTCACTCAGAACCTCTTCAAATATGCTCAATAGGCTCACTCAGAACCTGCTCAAATCTGCTCAATAGGCTCACTCAGAACCTGCTCAAATATTCTCAACACAATCTACTCAATAGGTTCACTTAGAACCTTTCCAAATCTGCATAGCAAGCTTTCACAAAAGCTTACTCAAAATCAGTCCACAAGCCTTCTCAAAGACTTGCCTCAAATCAGCTCAACAAAATCTCAACTCAATCTCATAGAAGCATAAAGAGAATTGTTAGAGACTCAATATGTTCTATACTCAAATCCCAATCTCAACTCAACTCAAATCAAAATATAGAATAGTTTGTTTTATGGAACTTGAACAACCACTTCACACAATCACTTGACTAGGCTCAAACAACTCTACTCAACCAATCACCACAAGGAACAACTCTTTTTCACAAACCCTAGTCCAAGCATGAATCAACCAACTCAAAATATCTTCAACAATACTCAACAACAACTCTTACATAACAATGATACTCATGTTCTTTTCAGCTCAAGTTCAAGTTCTTTGCACAACAACTCACTCCAACAACAATGCTTATAAAACAAGGTTTTAATCACAACTTTCAAACCAGAAAACCTTGAAGCATTAAACCAACTATTTTTGAATAGGAAACCACAATCAATCCTTTTCACTCCAATGATATTTCAGAAATCAACCACCCAAATAAAATCAATGGAGAATGTTACTCATACCTTTTTGATGCCTTATGAGTTGTCCACTAAATCTGCCACACTCAACACTTTTCCTTTTTCCAATCTCAACAAGGGTTAGAGATCTTGAGTAATAACACAACAATAAAATAATGTCCAAATAACACCTTATTACTCCTACTTTATTTTAACATCCACCAAAGTTCTTTTTAAAGAAAACCCTTACTCAAAAATAACTTTCACTAAAAGAACTTTATCAAAAACCCTTATTACTCCTAATAATTTCAAAAATCACAATTAAAAATTTAACTCCACAACTCAAACAACCACTATAACCTTATTCCTAAGGTTATTCAATACATCAACTATCAAATCACCTTTACCCCTTATCACTCCACCTTAGGCAATAACAAAATTAATAAAAACCTCAATACCTGCCTCGAGGGGAATCGAACCCCCATCCTATCCAATGAATGCCCTAGCCATGACCAAGCTACCACATGAGCTACGGGCTCATTGTGAAGAAAGAAGCGCCACTCACTTCTTGTTCTTCTCTCCTTCCACCAAGAAAAAAGAAATGCGCCTTGAGCACCTCAACAAAGCCAAAACGATGCTTGCAGGAATCGAACGCTTAACCTTCCTACCACCAACACCTTTGCACAAACCAAGCTACCACTAGGCCACACTACCCAACACGCTTTGGAAAATGGATGCGGTTCGCTTTCAATATTCATTGCTTCACAAAATGAAAATAACACGAGCTCTTCCTTCGCAAAAGCAAATCGTAAATCTCAATCGAGCAAGGATGATCTTCTTCAAAAATTTAATGGCATATATATATGCCTTCCCTTAGCTTGGAAACATCGATGCTTTTGAACCTTCCTTTATGACGTCGACGAATATTCTTTTAATTTAATTTTAAAATTTAAATTTAAATTTTAAATAAATTAAAATTTAAACTAAATCTTTAAAATTAAATATCTCCATCATCGGGGCACCTTTTTCGATGAAACGAAAAGCCAACTTGGGTTTTAAGAAAAACCCATTTCAAATATGCCATCCATGGTTTTAAATAAAAACCTTTTATTAAGCTTCCCTTGAAGCTCCTTTTTGGACCCAAATGCCTGCATCCCTTCCTTGAACCTTTGATCAAAACATTTGCTTCTACACAAACATAGTGTTAGATTACATAGATCCTTTTGACATCAATGACAACTCTTAGCTTAGGAACTCAAAATGTCCAACAATCTCCCCCTTTGTCATTGATGGCAACCCATATCCTTTTACTGAAATATGACCTTCTTTTTGCTCCCCTTGGGACTTTGCTCCCCCTGGCTCAATGCTCTCTCAAATATCAAATCTCTCCCCATATCAAAAACTCTCCCCAATATACACAAATCTCTCCCCCTTTGTCATCAATGGCAAAGGGTCACCTTTGGGGCTCGGGGCTAAGAATGAGCCTCTTAGCTTGGCCCCTCCCCCACCTCCACATGAGATGGTTAATTCTAGGGTGGGAGTATCACTCCCAACTTTCCTTGAAGATACTCAAAAGTGTCTTTTGAGAGTGGCTTAGTGAAAATATATGCTATCTGTTCCTTTGTAGTGACATACTCTAATATGACATATTTATCTGACACTTGTTCTCTCAAAAAATGATACTTAATTGGAATGTGCTTCGTCCTGGAGTGCATTACCAAATTTTTTGAGATACATATGGCACTGGTATTATCACATAGTATAGGAATAGGCTGATCATGCTTTATCCTGAAGTCTTCTAAAGTCCTCTTCATCCATAACACCTATGTACAACTGGCTACTACTACAATATATTCTACCTCTGCTGTAGATAGAGATACTAAAACCTGCTTCTTACTTAACCAGGAGACTAGTCTTTCTCCAAGAAAGAAAGCTCCTCCACTTGTGCTTTTTCTATCATCAATGTTGTCGGCCCAATATGCATCTGTATATGTTGTAAGTGTGAAACTATCACTTCTAGGATACCAAAGTCCAAAATCCATAGTCCCTTTTAGATACCTAAAAATTCTTTTTACTACTGCCACATGTGTTTCCTTAGGTGCTGCTTGAAATCTTGCCACTAATCCCACTGACTGTACTATGTCTGGTCTTGTAGCTGTGACATACAATAAGTTGCCAATCATGGATCTGTATAGTCTCTGATCTACCTCTAGAGATTCATCATCCTTACTTAACTTGCACCCTATGACCATAGGAGTACTTACTAGTTTGCAATCTTCTAATATGAATTTCTTTAACATCTCCTTGATGTATTTGGCTTGAGAAAGAAACACTCCCTTTTCTGATTGTGAAATCTGAAGACCAAGAAAGAAGGATAATTCACCAAGCATAGACATCTCAAATTCACTCTGCATATTCTTAGAAAACTCTTTGCACATCTTGTCATTATTTCCCCCAAAAATTATGTCATCAACATAAACAACCACTATCAGAAGATCATTTCCTTCATTTTTGATATACAAATTATTATCTGCTATTCCTTTCCTGAATCCCTGTTCCTGTAGATACCTATCCAATCTTGAATACCATGCTCTGGGAGCCTGCTTTAAGCCATACAATACCTTTTTCAATCTGCATACCTGATCTGGAGTATCTGATAGTATAAATCCCTCTGGTTGTTCAATGTAGACCTCTTCTTCTAGAATCCCATTTAGAAAAGTTGACTTAACATCCATTTGATATACTTTGAAATTATTGAAACTTGAAAAAGCTAAAAACATCCTTATAGCTTCAAGTCATGCAACTGGAGCAAAGGTTTCATCAAAATCAATTCCTTCTACTTGTGCATAACCTTTGCAAACTAACCTTGCTTTATTTATGACAACTTGTCCATCTTCATTCAACTTATTTCTGAAGACCCATTTTGTGCCAATCACATTTTTGTCCTTTGGTCGTGGAACAAGTTCCCAAGTTTTGCTCTTCTCAATATGATCTAATTCCTCATTCATTGCTTTAACCCAAAATTCATCTTCACAAGCTTGAGAAAAATCTTTTGGCTCAATCTTAGATAGTAAAGAAAAATTTGCTTGTTGAGATGGTTTTATTATTCTTCTCCTTGTCTGTCTTTCATCTGGATTCCCAATGATCTGATATTTTGGGTGATGTTTCTGTACATATCTGGAAGGAGTTTTAGGAAGAAGCCTTTGTGTTTCTTCTTCATCATTCTCTGATTCTTCACAAAAATCTTCTTGACAACATCCATCTTCTTGGTATACTGTTTGCTGAATTGGCTCTCTGGAATCTATCTTTTCATCAACTGTCACATTCATACTTTCCACCATAGTGCATGTTATTTTGTTGTAACATCTGTAAGCTTTGCTTTTAGTGGAGTATCCAAGAAAAATTCCCTCATCACACCTTGGATCAAATTTTCCCAAATTTTGATCTTCCCATCTTATGTAACATTTGCTTCCAAAAATCTTGAAATGTTTTATAGTAGCAGGTCTTCCTTTCCAAAGCTCATAAGGAGTCTTGTGATGATTTACCCTTAATTGAGCCCTAGTAATTATGTACATAGTTGTGGATACTGCTTCTTTCCAAAAACCATCTGACAACTTAGATTCATTTAACATAGCTCTAGCCATGTTTTCAATAGTCATGTTCTTCCTTTCAACTACTCCATTTTGTTGGGGAGTTCTTGCTGCTGAGTACTCTCTCTTGATTCCATGTTGTTCACAAAATTCTACAAACTCATCTGAAGTAAACTCTCCTCCTCTATCAGATCTTAGACACTTAATCCTTTTGCCTGTTTCATTTTCAACCAATTCCTTGAATGCTTTGAATTTTTTGAAGGCTTCTGACTTCTCTTTTAGGAAAGTTACCCAAACCATTCTGGAATAATCATCTACAAACAACATGAAGTAACTCTCACCCTGAATACTTTGTGTTCTGGTAGGACCACACAAATCAGTATGTATTAAACTTAAAGGCTCAGAAGACATATAGCCTTTTGGTTTGTAAGTTGTCCTAGTTTGCTTTCCATGTTGACAAGGTGCACAAATTGTGTTTTGAGGTCTCCTTATTTTGGGTAAATCTTTGACTGCCTGTTTGTTGCTTATGTTGACTATGTTGTCAAAATTCAAATGACCTAATATTCTATGCCATAACCAGCTCTCATCTTCTTGTGATAGAAAACACTTTTCTCCTTTGATCTCATTGAGCATGTATAAGTTGTTTGGAGTCCTTCTTGCATTTGCAATAATTCTTCCTATTTTAGTTTTCATTATCTCACATCTATCTGGATGGAAGGTAACCATATATCCTTGATCACAGAGTTGAATTATACTCAGTAGATTGTGCTTTAACCCTTTGACATACAAAACATTCTCTATTTTTGTTTTTCCATTGTCTAGACTTAGAGTACCTCTCCCAACAATCCTAGCTGATCCATTATCACCAAAACTTACAGATCCTCTATTTGTTTCCTTTAGAACAATGAATTTGTCTTTGTCTCCTATCATGTGACTAGAGCAACCACTATCCAGATACCATTGTTCTTATTTATTTTGAGCATGCAGGGTTGTTTGAACTAACATAGATCTAGCCCTATCATTCTTTCTTTCATCCTTCCTAGTTGTTGGAATTATTTTTCTAAACTCAGGAAATATCATTTTACACCATCTAGCCTTGTGCCCAAAGTTATTGCATTTGTAACATATAACATCATTATCCATGAGAGGTGCAAAGGAATTGAAATCTCTATTGTATCTTGCATGATGAGTACAGTGTGCAACTATATGACCATATTTATTGCAAGAAAAACAATGACCATGAAAGAGATTATGTAACCTGTTTGGAGATCTTGGATATTGTGAAGAAGTCATCCTCTTCTTGTAATTAACTCTTATCCAGGGTTCCTCTTTGCTCTCTTCCTTTCTGATGTCCTTTGCTTGCTTTTCTTTGTTTGAAGTTTCTGCCTTTTGGAAGCTTGATTCCTCTTTTTGTTTCACATATTCTGTATTTTGTAGTATCTTGATCCCTTCCAGTTTATTTCTTAGGAGAACAATTTATGCTTCCAATATTCCACATTCTATTTCCTTGGCTCTCAATAGATCTGTCATATCTTGCTCAATATTATTTCCTTCTTCTACCTTAATCTTGAATTTTGTAAGGTTCTGTATAAGTTCCACTCTTGCTTCTTCATCTTCCTGAATTTGTTCCTTCAAGTTTGAATTTTTCTCTCTAAGTCTTTCTAGTTTTCTGAGAGTAGCAAAGAATTCTTCTTTTATATCAAACCCACTTTCTTCTTCACTTTCTGAGGTCATGTGTGCTACCGAAGGATCTTCTTCTGAGTTGTTAGACTCTTCACGGAGAGACCCACTCTGATACCAATTGAAGAACATGTGCTTATACTGAGAGGGGGTGAACAATATAATATAAAACTTTTCCCCAAATAGTAGCATCAACATTAATAAAGCAGTAAACATCACACAAAGCATCACACACATGAGAGACATCATTTTTAACGTGGTTCACCCAATGTGGGCTACCTCCACAGAAAATATTTCTTCTAAATATTTCTCAAATAATCTCTTGGGAATCCTTCCCAATTACAATGTTTATGGACCTCTATCCAAAGGAGATGCTGATCCCCTAAATCTCAAGTTCATGGATCTCTTCCATAGGAGAACTCTTTCCCCTTCTACTCTGGCTAGTGATCTTCTAGAAGACTTTGTCTCTCTACTGCACTGACTTGTGGATCTCTCTCCACTTGAAGACTCCTCACTCAGATCTATCTTCAATTGTCCTGGTTGTTGGATCTCTATCCACTGAGACTCTATCCTCTATACTCTATCACCTCCAAATCTCTATCAATAGGTTCACTCAGAACCTCTTCAAATCTACTCAATAGGCTCACTCAGAACCTGCTCAAATATTCTCAATAGGCTCACTTAGAACCTGCTCAAATATGCTCAATAGGCTCACTCAAAACTTGCTCAAATATACTCAATAAGTTCACTCTAGGACTTGCTCAAATATGCATAGCAAGCTTTCACAAAAGCTTACTCAAAATCAGTCCACAAGCCTTCTCAAAGACTTACCTCAAATCAGCTCAACAAAATCTCAACTCAATCTCATAGAAGCATAAAGAGAATTTTTAGAGACTCAATATGTTCTATACTCAAATCCCAATCTCAACTCTCAACTCAAATCAGAATATAGAATAGTTTGTTTTATGGAACTTGAACAACCACTTCACACAATCACTTGACTAGGCTCAAACAACTCTACTCAACCAATCACCACAAGGAACAACTCTTTCTCACAAACCCTAGTCCAAGCATGAATCAACCAACTCAAAATATCTTCAACAATACTCAACAACAACTCTTACATAACAATGATACTCATGTTCTTTTCAGCTCAAGTTCAAGTTCTTTGCACAACAACTCACTCCAACAACAATGCTTATAAAACAAGGTTTTAATCACAACTTTCAAACCAGAAAACCTTGAAGCATTAAACCAACTATTTTTGAATAGGAAACCACAATCAATCCTTTTCACTCCAATGATATTTCAGAAATCAACCACCCAAATAAAATCAATGGAGAATGTTACTCATACCTTTTTGATGCCTTATGAGTTGTCCACTAAATCTGCCACACTCAACACTTTTCCTTTTTCCAATCTCAACAAGGGTTAGAGATCTTGAGTAATAACACAACAATAAAATAATGTCCAAATAACACCTTATTACTCCTACTTTATTTTAACATCCACCAAAGTTATTTTTAAAGAAAACCCTTACTCAAAAATAACTTTCACTAAAAGAACTTTATCAAAAACCCTTATTACTCCTAATAATTTCAAAAATCACAATTAAAAATTTAACTCCACAACTCAAACAACCACTATAACCTTATTCCTAAGGTTATTCAATACATCAACTATCAAATCACCTTTACCCCTTATCACTCCACCTTAGGCAATAACAAAATTAATAAAAACCTCAATACCTGCCTCGAGGGGAATCGAACCCCCGTCCTATCCAACGTGAATGCCCTAGCCATGGCCAAGCTACCGCATGAGCTATGGGCTCATTGTGAAGAAAGAAGCGCCACTCACTTCTTGTTCTTCTCTCCTTCCACCAAGCAAAAAGGAAATGCGCCTTGAGCGCCTCAACAAAGCCAAAATGATGCTTGCAGGAATCGAACACTTAACCTTCCTGCCACCAACACCTTTGCACAAACCAAGCTGCCACTAGGCCACACTGCCCAACACGCTTTGGAAAATGGACGCGGTTCACTTTCAATATTCGTTGCTTCACAAAACGAAAATAACACGAGCTCTTCCTTCGCAAAAGCAAATCGTAAATCTCAATCGAGCAAGGATGATTTATCTTCTTCAAAAAATTTAATGGCATATATATATGCCTTCCCTTAGCTTGGAAACATCGACGCTTTTGAACCTTCCTTTATGACGTCGGTGAATATTATTTTAATTTAATTTTAAATTTTAAATAAATTAAAATTTAAACTAAATCTTTAAAATTAAATATCTCCATCATCGGGGCACATTTTTCGATGAAACGAAAAGCCAACTTGGGTTTTAAGAAAAACCCATTTCAAATATGCCATCCATGGTTTTAAATAAAAAATTTATTTTGCTTGCCTTGGCTCCTTTTGGACACAAAAACCCTTCCTTGCACTTTGACAAAACATAGTGCATGCCATCATAGATCCTTTTGACATCAAATAACCTTTTGACATCAATGACAACATTTTAGCTTAGGGACTCAAAATGTCCAACAGAGTCTATATAAGGACATGGATTTGGAGTAGAATGTATCTCATATTTCTCAAATTGTATTGGAGCTTCACTTCCAAGGAGGTTGACCCCTTGAAGAGGCTTACAATATTATTTTTCTTGATTAATATAAATTTGTTGTATTTCCAATAAATTATTTTGTTAAGAACTTCTATTATTTCATTTTCATGATCATTTAGTTTATAAGTATTTAAAAAAAAAAATTGTATTGCTATTACGATTATGCTTAGTTTTATCTAAAGGTTCTTAAAATTACTCTAGTGCTATGGATTTTATATATAACCATTATTTTTAAAATATAAATTCTATAATTTCATATAGAATTTTAAAAGATAATTGAAAATTTATTATATTTCTAAATGTATATTTTGAAAAAGAAATGTAGTAAATTTGATATTATTTTTTATTTTATATTTAAAATTAGATTGAAAGGCATATATAATGACATTTGGAAAGGGAGATATAATTTTTAACAGTCTTGTTCATGTATCATAAACATTAACTTATAGTTAATGCATTATTACTTATTATTGTCTAATAATTATTATTTTTTATATATTTATTCACCAAGCATTGTTTTGTTCAATGGGATTTATGATCCCTAACCATATTATATTATTTTAATTGGTTATATGGGATTGAAATCATCACCCCCATATTATATCATAACTAAATAGTGGTATTATAACAACTTGGCAATTATGCTTATCGCTTGGCAAGATTTGAACTAAGGTCTCTCTATGAAAGTTAAGGAACATAACTAACTAGGCTCACTCCATTTGATATCCCTAATCATAAAATTAATATAAATTAAATTTATATATAAGAAACTACATCCACTTATTTTCTAATTCATCCTTTGTAAAAATTATGGATTCTAAATCAAAGAAGACAACACAATAAATTTTATAGCTCAATGTTTATAAGGTATTTGGAGCTTAGAGAGAAAAGAACAATAAATAATGAGGAGTAATTCATTAATTTTAATCCAATTAAAAACACTTCATAAATCTATATGTTCTTATATTTCATTTTTTTATTCCCTAATTTATCTTAGGTTATTGCAACTTTATGAGTTATACCTAGTGTGAATACAAAATCAAGCAACACCAAAATATAAACTATGAAATAATAAACAAAGTAAAGTAACACAAATGATTGCACAAAGAAAGGAACTCTTTTATTATTGTCGGTGGATCTCCTGTATTACAATCAAATGTATCCTAAATAGGGGGTTTACAATGCTTATTATTTTTACACAACTATTACAAAGCACTAGAGTTCTCCAAAATCATAGGTAGAAATAAATGGTGGTGTCTTTGCACTTTATTTGATCCCAACAGAGTGGTGAGTGGGCTTTGGTATCCTATGTAGGGCCACTCGAGCTTCAGTAGCTACCAATGAATGTGATTCTTAGACCTACACATAGAAAATAATGACAAGATTCAGTAATATTTGTGAGGGCTCCACTATGTGAGACCCTTAGAAAATGAAATCACTAAACCCTAGTTGCAAAAATAAAGTTGTAAACAAATATAAGAATATAAAAATGCTTAATAATAAACTTTTTCCTCATCAATGCTAACTTGCTATTTTTATATTTGTCACTGATGTAGGGAATGATTATGCAGATACCCTAACGGTCGCTCAAGGGTCATAGGGTTGCAGATCTAAACTAGAAACACTCACGAGTGTTTGGTGCTGACCAGAAATACCCATAGGCACTCTGGAGACTCTAGAAAGTGCTCAAGAAGCTTTAAAGGGAGTTCAATGACTAAGGAGAGGGTTTTAGAACTAGATTTGGTTTGCATGAGGTGGGTGGTGATGGATGTAGAGGATGCGAATGACGTTGAGGGGATATAAGTATGGGTATGATGGAGCTAGGGTTTGGACTCTAGAAATATCTTAAAGAACTTAAGAGACTTAGGATTCACAACATGCTTAGGGAAATTAGGCACTCAAAGAACTTTGGCTTAGGGCTTCCAGGAATCTAAAACTCAAGGGTTGAGTCATAAAAATGACTCCTCTTTATAATCTTCCCTTAGAAATGTTAGGGTTTTGAAGGCACAATTTGAGCGATCGAGATTAAAATATGAGGAAGAGTGAAGATTGAATCTGGACAAGTGGCATGAATTAAAGCGGATGAAAGGCTAATATTAAAACATGACAGATGGCTAGGATTAATTCATATAAATATATATATATATATATATATATATATATATATTAAATATATATAATATAATATATATAATATTATTATTTATATATAATAAACAAAATATATATATATATATATATAATAGATAATTGTGGTGGGTAGATATGGATGGATAACAAGTGGTTAGATTTTGGTATCTACAGATGCCCCTCTTTGTACCACGTTGCATGAAACACAATGTGGTGCAAATATACAAGACACCTAGTTTGGTCTGATAAAGATGTAACTTTATTTCATTGGGATGCAAATATGAACTTGAAGATAAAAGAATTTGGATTATATAGCTTACCCCCTTAATTGGTGAATGAGTGAAAAATGAGTCTCACAAGCCAATTGACAGAATTGTGGGATGAAAAATTTGATTGAATTGTGCAAGTGCAAATGTAGGATGTGAATGCAGATGATATGAATGATGTAAAATGTGATGTCATTTTTGCCCCAACAGTGGAAGGGGGTTGTTGTAAAATGTAAATGATTGATTATACTTTTGCCCTAACAAAGAAAAGGGTTTTTGGCAAGTTTAGATGTCATAATCATGTAATATGTATCCCTTTATGGGAATTCAAAATTGAATTTTAGCTACCCCAAGTTAGAGGTGATTCCATATCGTTTAATAAAATGCCTTTTGGTGTCATTGAAATGCAAATTGATGAAAATGTAAAATATCAGGAACCAATCACCTTCAAATCATATGATTTCTAGGGTCTTGCTCCTAGATAACTCTACATAAATCCTAATTGTCGAGGAGAATGATGTAGTGTAATTTATCCATATTTCAAGCCCCATAGATAAGGCCATCAATGACAACTATTGAGAAAATTGATCTTGACATAGTTTCACTCAAAAATGAGGGACCAAAAATGATTTTGATTTTGAAAAATGATATATGTGATTATAAATATGACCAAGTGTTCTTATGGTGGTATATACATCTAACCAAATTGCATGGATGCAAATCATTGCAATCACCAAGGAGATAGAATAGACCACTAGATACAAGGTTCATTTGAATTTGCATGTGAACTTGGTAAATGTGTAAATTTAATGATCGATGAATGAAAATGATGAGAAAATTAATATTTAATGATGATAATGATGATTATGGTTGTCTTGTGAAAAATTTGGACCATTTTGGTGTGTTTTGAAGCTTGTTAAGTAATTTTGCACTTTTTGGGCATAAAAATTATGCATCCAAATTGATTTTTGTTTTCACAAAACATGCTATGATGATGAAATGAATGTAAGGATGCATTTTGGAATGATTTTTTGGAGGTAAGATACCTTTTTGGCTCAATTTGTTTTTTTTTTCAATTTAAATACCAAATGCCAATGGGTATCTACCACATGTGTAAAATTCAGCCAGAGTTTGTCTCTTTTCAAATGTCGGGAGGTGTTTCAATGCACTTGAAAGAATTCATGGGCATTTCAATGCACTTGAAATAGCTATAAAAATCTTGTAGAGGGGAAATCAGATTCATTCTTGCACTCACGAATTCCAAAATTTGTGTTTGACGAAGTGAGGGAAGTAAGGCAGAGTGGTTGAGTGAAATTTTATGGAAGCTATGGCGATGGAGGGTGTGGATGTGACAATAGGAGCAGATGTGCATTTTACCAAGGTAAATGCCTTTGAAGCTTTTTTATTGACTTCTACAATTTTTTTTTGAACTTATGCAATGAATGTTACTTTAATGTATTCCAATGTGTTATGCTATAGCTAAATATTTTGGATGCTTGGCATTAGTTCTCACATATCATTCCTAGGATGAGAAAGGTGGTGCAAGAGGACCAATGGGAGTGGTTGGAGGTTGTGGAGCTAGCTGGGGCAACCCAAATAGATGTGTTGATGGTAGATGATGGGTATATCTCTACATTGGAAGAGATAAGGGATCTAGATAGGGGGACATTTCAGCTTCCTACTGGAGATATGATTGTGAAATTTGAGGATGTATATCGCATCCTCAAGTTGCTAGTGGAGGGCTTACATTTTGAGCTTTGACATGATAATAGACATGAGTTGAGCTGCTTTTTCAAAGAAGGGTGGTAATATGTAGATGTAAAGGGTGGAGGGATAACTTATACATATATGGACAAGAATTTGGATGCCCTACCCATATTGGTTATGTTTATATTGGCCAACATAGTGGCCCCGAATAGTACTAGTTATTAGTTCCCATGGAATCTTATCGGGATGGGCTCCTATATTATATGTTCACTACACCTGAGGTATATGCATGGGTTCCTATTTTATTGGCATAGTTGTACCAAGAGATATATGAGGTGACGAGGTAGAGGTAGAAGGGGTTGGGGTATAGTATGCTACTATAGAATTGGGGTTGGGAGGATTTTAGTGTGGCTTGGCCAACGGGCTTACCTGGTACGACATGGTATAGGGAGAAACCCTATGCTATGATATGTATGGTGGTATAGGAGGTGTAGTCAAGTCATCCTATTTGGATTAGCTAGTAGTATAGGGATATATGGGTTGGATTGGTATTAGCTCAGGTGATATAGAGGCCATGGTGAGGTGCCATGTGGATAGGAGATGGTATCATCTATGAAGGTGGTAGCAGGCTAGGTGGGTAGTTGGGAGGTACTAAAGTGAGGTGGAACTAATACAGTTCTCATGGATGCTACGATAGTTTAGATTAAGATAGGGAGTTCTAGAGGCACCAGTACTCTATAGGTATCATCAAGATGAGACAATACTCCCTTGTGTTGAGGCATGGAGGATCACATATGAGGATGACAAGAATATGGATCTCCTTGATGTTGATGATGTATGGACTACTATGGAATACAATGCATGGTTTACGACACAACCACCATGGGTACCGAGTCTTGTAGTGGATGCAGGGAGTGGGGATGAGGTAGATGCTAAGGAGGTCAATGAGGCTTCTAAGCACTAAAGGCACCTTTGATCTAGCAGTTGAAGGATATGGAAAATGAGTACAGTAGAGCAGACACCTAGGATTGGAGGTGATGGAGGTGGCATGGAGAATTGGAAGGAGATTTTGGATGGGCCTCCTAGTCAAAGTGAGGAGTATTGGGTGAGGCTATATTAGTTTGTGGTAGATCAGGAAGCTATGGTAGTGGCTTGGGATGTAAAGATAGATTAGATTTAGGATGTGAATATGGTGGCTCAAGATGCATAGATAACCTGGTTGTGAGTGGAGCTAGAGGTACAACCGATTATAGGTGGAGGTGATGATAGGATTACGAGGCTCTACGCAGAGCTACTAGAGAAGAGTCATCAGTAGAGACATGATGTACACTACCTTAAATATCGAGATGGAGGATAGATTTATGGAGCATGAAATTGGGATTCCATATTAATCCTCATCCATATTCAGGTTTGTTAGGCCTAGTGATTCTAGGCATAGCTCTAGGTATAGGGCTCCTTCAGGGTAATAGGGGTCCCCTTATAGGCATTAGCTAGTGCTTAGATGCACTTTTTGTATATGATCCTTCATGCTCCGTTGTATGTAGCATTTTGGGTATTCATTATATATGTAATATTTATACATATATATATACATGGCTTTTACTTTTGTGTTATTTTTTTGTATGATTGTTGTTGTTTGAATGATTTTGTGTGGATGTATATGTATATGGATGATTAATACAAGTGAAAATGTGTATGAATGTAAATGTTCTAATGATCATTCATATTTTATATTTTTCTTGGTCATTTTTAGCATTGTTCTTTAATCAAGGGCACCAAACTGATGGTATATGAAATAGCAGACTCATGTAATGATATGGATGTTGATGTGAAGAAGATATGGATGTTGATATGGAAGAAGATATGGATTTTTATATAGAAGAAGATATGGATGTTGATATGGAAAATTGATTTTTTTGCAGAAACTCGGACATACTAGTGGTATCAAACAAACGCATTGAATATTGCCTAATTTCTCTAAGACCAAATGTTTGTGCAGTGAATTCATTTACCAAATTCTGAGTATGGTAATGACTCAAGGTAATCAAGAACCAATATGTGTGCAAGTGAGTTCATTATCCCATATTGATGAAATTGAGATAAAACCTATTATGGATGATACCAAGAAGCTAGGTTATCCTTATGTGCAGTCAGAGGTCTCTTTAAAATATACATGTCACCATGCGTGAGCATACTCCACTATCATTCAGGCATCTATATCATCGATGGAGATTAGCTCCATAGTCCAATAATTTGATCTCCAAGTTTTGTAGATGACTACCTAATCGTCTGATTGGAAATGTAGTACTATCCTTACAACTCGAGGATCAATGGTGTGTGATGTGTAAAATATTTAGAGTTTTGGGGATTTTAGCTACTTTTTATTTTATTTTGAAATTGTGATAGTAGTGAAAAAAACAATATTTTTGTGGACTATTTTGAATGATGGGACAAGCAAGGAATACCCTTCTCACTTCGAGGTTCAACCCAAGTATGGTGTTATCTCTCTTTGACACAAGATGTTTTTTAAGATGTTTAATTATGTTTGGTTCAAGAATATTTAGAGTCAATTGCAAAAACTCAATATTTTCTTCGTGAAAATATGTCTTGATCCTAAATAAAGATCGACATGTAATTTAAGGTTACTTAAAAAACTAGGAGTGGATGAGTGATCAAAAACACCTAGGAACTATGGCAATGTGGCTTGGCAAATGATAATTTTAACTTTATGGAATGTTTTAATGAAATGGATGATGAATTTGAAGGTGTCTCTGATAACATGACTTTGGTGGACCAATTATTATCTAAACTAAATAAATGATCCCTAACATGAAATGGAATTTGTGAAAATGATGGTGTGAATGCAATGAATAAAATGTGAGGTGAAGTGAAATGTGTGAAAGTGAAATATATGCAAATTAAATGTACGCAATGCAAGGTGTAAAATGCAATGTATGCAATGTGAAATGCAATGTTTTTTTGTGTGTAAAATCCATGAATATATACATATATAAATCACAATATGCATAGAATAATTTTCAAGTGGATAACATTAAGTGGTTAGGGATTTTCAACTCCCTCTAGACTGGCAAGCCTATAAGCTCCTTTACCCATATTTTGAGTGACTATGTATGGACCTAACCAATTAGCCATAAATTTATCACAAAGATGCGGTAATGCATTGGTGTTTTGTTGATTCTATTTAAGGATAAAATATCCCACTTGAAATTCATGTAGATGAACTTTGGTGTTGTAAGCATGCTTTAGCTAATCTTGATAAACTTGTAAATTCTCTAAAGCATTGAATCACATTTCATTAAGAAGTGTAAGTTGGTTAAGATATGCTTTTCTAGAAGTATTGTCATCTATGAATTCTTGCAATGAAATCCATAAGGAGGGGATATCAAGCTCAAGAGGTATGATTGCTTCAGCTCCATTGACCAATGAAATGGTTTTACCCCAGTAGGCATGCAGATGCTCCAATCTTAGTTCCTCACCTCACTACACCTTAGGTATATGCATGGGCTCCTATTTTATTGGCATAGTTGTACCAAGAGCTATGTGAGGTGAGGAGGTAGAGGTAGAAGGGGTTGGGGTATAGTATGCTACTATAGTATTGGGGTTGGGAGCATTTTAGTGTGGCTTGGCTAGTGGGCTTACCTGGTACGACATGGGATAGGTAGAAACCCTATGCTATGATATGTATGGTGGTATAGGAGGTGTAGTCGAGTCATCCTATTTGGATGAGCTAGTAGTATAGGGATCTATGGGTTGGATTGGTATTATCTCAGGTGATATGGAGGCCATGGTGAGGTGCCATGTGGATAGGAGATGGTATCATCTATGAAGGTGGTAGTAGGCTAGGTGGGCAGTTGGGAGGTACTAAAGTGAGGTGGAACTAATACAGTTCTCATGGATGCTACGATAGTTTAGATTAAGGTGGGGAGTTCTAGAGGCACTAGTACTCTACAGGTATCATCAAGATGAGACAATACTCCCTTGTGTTGAGGCATGGAGGATCACATATGAGGATGACAAGAAGATGGATCTTCTTGATGTTGATGATGTAGGGACTACTATCGAATACAATGCATGGTTTACAACACAACCACCATGGGTACCGAGTCTTGTAGTGGATGCAAGGAGTGGGGATGAGGTAGATTCTAAGGAGGTCGATGAGGCTCCTAAGCACTAAAGGCACCTTTGATCTAGCAGTTGAAGGATATGGAAAAGGAGTACAGTAGGGTAGACACCTAGGATTGGAGGTGATGGAGGTGGCATGGAGAATTGGAAGGAGATTTTGGATGGGCCTCCTAGTCAAAGTGAGGAGTATTGGGTGAGGCTATATTAGTGGGTGGTAGATCAGGAAGCTATGGTAGTGGCTTGGGATGTAAAGATAGCTTAGATTTAGGATGTGAATATGGTGGCTCAATATGCATAGATAACTTGGTTGCGAGTGGAGCTAGAGGTACAACCGATTATAGGTGGAGGTGATGATAGGATTACGAGGCTCTAGGCAGAGCTGCTAGAGAAGAGTCATCAATAGAGACATGATGTACACTACCTTAAATCTCAGGATGGAGGATAGATTTATGGAGCATGAAATTGGGCTTCCATATTAATCCTCATCCATATTCGGGTTTGTTAGGCCTAGTGATTCTAGGCATAGCTCTAGGTATAGGGCTCCTTCAAGGTCATAGGGGTCCCCTTATAGGCATTAGCTAGTGCTTAGATGCACTTTTTGTATATGATCCTTCATGCTCCATTGTATGTAGCATTTTGGTTATTCATTATATATGTAATATTTATACATATATATATACATGGCTTTTACTTTTGTGTTATGTTTTTGTATGATTGTTGTTGTTTGAATGCTTTTGTGTGGATGTATGTGTATATGGATGATTAATACAAGTGAAAATGTGTATGAAGGCAAATGTTCTAATGATCATTCATATTTTATATTTTTCTTGGTCATTTTTAGCATTGTTCTTTAATCAAGGGCACCAAACTGATGGTATATGAAATAGCAGACTCATGTAATGATATGGATGTTTATGTGAAGAAGATATGGATGTTGATATGGAAGAAGATATGGATGTTTATATAGAAGAAGATATGGATGTTGATATGGAAAATTGATTTTTTTGCAGAAACTCGGACATACTAGTGGTATCAAACAAACTCATTGAATATTGCCTAATTTCTCTAAGACCAAATGTATGTGCAGTGAATTCATTTACCAAATTCTGAGTATGGTAATGACTCAAGGTAATCAAGAACCAATATTTGTGCAAGTGATTTCATTATCCCATATTGATGAAATTGAGATAAAACCTATTATGGATGATACCAAGAAGCTAGGTTATCCTTATGTGCAGTCGGAGGTCTCTTTAAAATATACATGTCACCATGTGTGAGCATACTCCACTGTTAGTCAGGCATCTATATCACCGATAGAGATTATCTCCATAGTCCAATAATTGGATCTCCAAGTTTTGGAGATGACTACCTAATCGTCTGATTTGAAATGTAGTACTATCCTTACAGCTTAAGGATCAATGGTGTGTGATGTGTAAAATATTTAGAGTTTTGGGGATTTTAGCTACTTTTTATTTTATTTTGAAATTGTGATAGTAGTGAAAAAAACAATATTTTTGTGGACTATTTTGAATGATGGGACAAGCAAGGAATACCCTTACCACTTCGTGGTTCAAACCAAGTATTGTTTTATATCTCTTTGACACAAGATGTTTTTTAAGATGTTTAATTGTGTTTGGTTCAAGAATATTTAGATTCAATTGCCAAAACTCAATATTTTCTTAGTGAAAATATGTCTTGATCCTAAAGAAAGATCGACATGTATTTTAAGGTTGCTTAAAACACTAGGAGTGGATGAGTGATCACAAAAACCTAGGAACTATGGCAATGTGGCTTTGCAAATGATAATTTTAACTTTATGGAATGTTGTAATGAAATGGATGATGAATTTGAAGGTGTCTCCGATAACATGACTTTAGTGGACCAATTATTATCTAAACTAAATAAATGATCCCTAACATGAAATGGAATTTGTGAAAATTATGGTGTGAATGCAATGAATAAAATGTGAGGTGAAGTGAAATGTGTGAAAGTGAAATATATGCAAATTAAATGTACGCAATGCAAGGTGTAAAATGCAATGTATGCAATGTGAAATGCAATGTTTTTTTGTGTGTAAAATCCATGTATATATACATATATAAATCACAATATGCATAGAATAATTTTCAAGTGGATAACATTAAGTGGTTAGGGATCTTCAACTCCCTCTAGACTGGCAAGCCTATAAGATCCTTTACCCATTTTTTGAGTGACTATGTATGGACCTAACCAATTAGCCATAAATTTATCACAAAGATGCGGTAATGCATTGGTGTTTTGTTGATTCTATTTAAGGATAAAATATCCTACTTGGAATTCATGTAGATGAAATTTGGTGTTGTAAGCATGCTTTAGGTAGTCTTGATAAACTTGTAAATTCTCTAAAGCATTGACTCACATTTCATTGAGAAGTGTAAGTTGGTCAAGATGTGCTTTTCTAGAAGTATTGTCATCTATGAATTCTTGCAATGACATCCATAAGGAGGGGATATCAAGCTCAAGAGGTATGATTACTTCAGCTCCATCAACCAATGAAATGGTTTTATCCCAGTAGGCATGCATATGCTTGTTCAATAAGCCCGTAATGCCAAGGGAACTTGAGTATGCCAATATCTATGATTTTCTTTGACTAGTTTCTTGATAATAACAATTAAGGTTGTATCACTCCAAATTTTTTGCATCCTTACCTTTAGGATATAGGATCCGCACCTAGAAGGGGGATGTGAGAAGGATGGGGCAATACCTTGGACTGAGAGGCCCTTTGAAGGTCACACCTCTTGGGGGAGGGGTATAAGAGTGAATTTTCAATAGATGGTGGTCTCACCAGAAACTTTTGAGTGGCAGTTTCCACACCTAGGTTGAGAATAGGTGTAGCACCCTAAAATTGGCACAGTAAAATTATAAAAATTACATTCACCTTAGTTAATAATTTTAAATTCAAATTTAACCTCCCAAACAACCCGTTAACCATCGGGAAATCCGTTTCCCCCTTTTTTGTGCCAATTTTAGAGGTTTTTTTGACCGTTTGACGATATCATCGCCTATCAGATGATATCACCCCAGATTTGATGATTTCGTCTAGACTAGGACGTCCAGACGATCTTGTCACAAAACTAAATTTGCATAGTTGGAATCTGTTCCAACGGGTCTCCAATCTGGGCAGAAGCGTGTCTGCACCGTTGGGACCCTCCCCCATTGGAGATCTCCCAAATTGGGATGATCTCCAACCTCCTACCTACTCCCTCTAAGCCTATTTAACCTCTAGGATTTTCCCTCCCCAACCCCTGGCTAAAATTATCTACAAACTGATTCCCTCTGCGTCAAAACATCCTAATCTTGCTTTTGCACTTGTCCCATAGTAATTTTGTTGCAGGTACATCATTGATTTTTAGTCAGAGCCAGCATCCATCGTCGTCGATGAACCTGTTCAGATCGGAGGCGATCTTGTCAAATGCGAGACGATTTCATACTGATGCGAGACGATCTTGACTGCAGTCCACATCGAGGCAATCAGTGCCTGGAGTTTGCTTTTCTCAACTCTATTTTTGTCATTTTATTCTGTAAATTAGATTATTTATTCAGTTTTTATGTTATTTTTGCATTTGGAGTTCACCCATTTAGCTTAAATTGCATGCTAAGTTCATGATCTGCTATTAAAGTACAGTAATTGGCTTTAAATTCTATTCTTAAATATTGTTCAGTATTCATATTGCTATTTGGTGTAATTTTCCTCTGTTAGCACAGTAGAATTTCTTGTATTTTGTATCTGTTTTCTATTTTGCAGGTCTCTAACGAATTCATCTGACGAATTCGTCAGATCTCAGATTATTCTATCAGATTATAGATGATTCTATTATATTACAGTTGATCCAGACTGCTTCAAACATTAGAATCTTCTACAGACATCCGGATCAGGTATTTTTCATTGTCATTCTGTAAAATTCTTAGTTTTCTGCTTTCAAATCTGTTTGCTATATTCATGAAAGTTGCATTTTCATGTAGTTTTAATTTAGATTCATTTGGCCAAACCTAGGATATGAATGCTTAATGTTAAAACGAACTCATCAAACACATTCCAAAACCTAGGCGTGGAAACTACCGCTAAATGTTTCCTGGTGAACCCACCATCCATCGAAAAATCACCAAAATACACCTCCCTTGAGAGGCGGGACCTTCACAAAGTCCTCTCAGTCCGAGGTATCGTGACATCCTTTTCCCATCGTCCTTCCGGGCATGGATCCTATAGCCTGAAGGTAGGGGTGCAAAAAATTTGGAGTGATACATTTTGGTGAACCCGACATGAATGCATCATAACCTTTTGAAAACAAAAACAAAAACAAAAAAAAATTAGAACTAAAACTTAGATGCATTTTAAAACATTTAAGGTTTAAAGTCATGTTTAGATGGTAGCTCCTAAAGAGAGGTTAGCAGTTACTATAAACGTAGAAAATAAATTGGCAGCTATAGAAGTTAATTTTGTCCTTAATATCCCTGAAACAAGTAGAAATCAATTCTTGTGGAACAAACTTGATAGGAGACTTAGTATCATCTCATCTAGGTCCACACAACTTAAACAGATTAAGAGGCTAGTCTTGGATAGAATCCTGGATCCTCATCAATTAGTTTTTTATCATGAACTTCAGAGAGCCTACCATAGATGGTTAGCCTATAGGAGATCTCTTGTATCTGCAAAATTTTTAACTTTTAAGGAAAATCTTGAAGACACAGTTATAGTGTGCTCCTTTCTAGTTCATATAGATTCTTTAGAAGCTGATATTATAATTAGGAGAAGATGGAACAAAACTCCTAGAGCTATGTTATATTGTAAATATTGTCATGAGAATTATTATTATCAACCAGCATCTGAGATAGATAATATCACCATAGCCCTTTTCATCAAATTCTTAAAAGAAAACTTTCAATTTGAAGAAGAACATTTCATGACCCCTGAACAACTCGAACCTATTAATGATATTCATAAGTTATTCATAGAAAACTAGCTCATTTACTTTCAGTATTATTATTGCGTGCATCTATTGTTTTATTTGCTGTCTTTATTGTATTATTTCCAAAAATTAAAGAAAAACTAAAAAAAAAAAATTAAAAATAAAAAAACTTAGCAAAAACTTAAACATTTCAATTTCAAATATTATAGTAGGTATATAGTAAATATATACCTCTTAATTTTTTGCATATATATATATAAATATATATATATTTGCTGAAATCAAAACTTAGCACCATGCCTAAACTTAGGAATGGCAAAGAAACTTTAGGGGAAGGAGAAGATTGGTTACAAGATACAACTGAGAACCCAAATTTCCTTCTTGGAGATTCAAATCCGGAAGGAGAAACTCTAGGTCAATCAGATGAAGACTTAGGGGAAGATAAAGAACAAGAAGCAAATGTTAAAGAGGAGGGATCCTCATCCCCTAGAGTAGCTCCAAATGGAAATATTTCCTTTGAAAATGCAGAGCATTTCAAGAGATTTCTCATGGAAAACATTGATGACCTTAATGTGGCCATTCGCCTTGATAAAGGGCAAATTAATAAAACTCAAGCAGCCATGGAATATATATGCAATATGCAGACTAATCCCTTGTCTTTCATTGATCAAGAAAGTGACAAGGGTGGACCATCCAATATAGATATGGTCACTATAGCCCAAAGCATGTCAAAAAAATAGGTTACCCAACCTCCTAAGGAACCTGTTACTCAACCTAAAATCACTCCCGCACAAAAGAAAATTCCCTTCACTACTTTATTCCGCCAAACTATTGAGCAAAATGCTTTAAATAAACGAAACCTAAAACTAAGACAAATACAAACTTTCAGCAATCTGGATTACAACATAATACAGCTTCAAAATTCCTCCATAATACTTTTCCTACCAATAATTTACACAACAGTAACATGGCATCTAATCTGCATGTTCCTCCATCCTACGCCCATAACACTCATGTCAATGCCCTATCAAACCAATATGGGGGGCAAACTAGTAATCTAGAAGCTATGGTGAAACAATTGGCTTCACGTATGGACCAAATAGATCCCTACCGTCCCTCGTATAATTATCGAGAGATTTGTAGTCAACCTTTGGATCCCATAGTTGTAGCTCAACCATATCCTAAACATTTTCCCATGCCTGTTCTGCATATATATAAAGGAATCGAAGATCCCATAGAGCATCTTCGCATGTTTAGGATAGCATGTCACAACATATTGCATGACGACTTGCTATTACTAAAAATGTTCCCCAAAAGTTTAGGTGGAATGGCATTAGAGTGGTACTATCAATTGCCCACTCATTCTTTAAGAAACTTTGAAGAAACAGCTGAATCATTTGTCCATCAATTTAGTGCCTACATCGAGAGGCATGTAACTATTAAAGACCTATACAATTTAAAACAAGATAAGGATGAATGCTTTGCCGATTTCTTAGCTAGATGGAGGCAATTGACAGGAAAACTGCACTTTGTGCTACCCTATAGGGAAATGTTAGACATCTTCATCAACAATTTACAAGAACAACTTTCTTATGAGCTATCAACAGCTACTTTGACTACCTTCGATCAAGCTATAGATTTAGCTCGAAGAGTAGAAGATGCCCTCATTAGGAGAGGCCAACTTAGGAAGAAGGATGATGAGAAAACATCCAAAAATCAATATAAAAACAAACAGGTTGTCGGTGAGGGAGTCACTGACAGCAGAAATGTTGCTAATATCAATGCAACGAAGACAACGGAAAAATTCATATTGAAACCTCCTGACAAGCCTCCTTGAGAATTCACTAGATTAAACCAACCTTTGTCAACTATTTTACCTCAATTACTCGAAAGATGTTTGATCCAATTACTCGCTATCCGGGAACCTGACCCAAGTATACCCGGATATAGAGCTGATTTGCACTGTGATTTCCATAGAGGACCTGGACATTCTACCAATGCTTGTAAGAGATTGAAACATAAAATACAAGATTTGATTGACAATAATGAAATGGAAGTGCAAGCCTTCCAACCTAAACAAAACCCTCCTAATAATACTCAAAATACCATTCCCCAAAATCAAAATCAAAACGCCAATCAAACTTTAGACATATTTCAACACCCTTTACCAAGACATGGTAAAGAGGTGGCCAATCAAATCGAACATCATAATGTTCCCCCTCCTACCCGATATGTAGGAACCATTAGCAGACAATTACCTGTTCAGGATTCTCAAATATTTGACACGACCTTATCCCTAGTTACAACCAAGCCCTTACATAATTTTCAAACTTCTGATTCTAGTGATATAGAATCAGATAATGAAAGTGAACTAGACATTACTTCAAACCAATCGAATAGTTCTAAAAATGAATCAGATCCTATTCAACCTATCATAGATGCTATGGTTCCAGAAGAACCATTTCCTAGAAAAGTCACTACTCGACCTTCTTCTAATATAGTCCTGCCTTATGAACAAGCTATAAATTCTCAACCGAGACCATTTCAACGTTACTCGACAACAAGCTCAAAATTCCCAACAAGAACCAAACCAGAACGATGGATCAGCTCCATTCATTCTAAAAAATCCCAATAAAGGGAATCTTGCTTCTAATGCTCAACCTAAACCCCCTTACAACATTAATGAGCAATTGTCCAATACCACGGCCAGAATTTCCCTCTTAGATTTATTAAGATCCTCTCCCACCCATAGGGATGAGTTGATGCTTACATTGAGCCAAAGGATGGTGCCTCAAAAATTTCAACCTGAAGCTATGGCCCATATGATCATCACTTGAGAGATTGATTGTATTGACTTTAGGGATAAAGATATCCCGCAACACAGTTTACATAAGGACAATCCCTTATACATTACTACTTTAATTGGAGATGTAGCTGTCAAATGAGTTTTGATTGATAATGGCTCATCTCTAAACATTTGCACCTTTGACTTCTACCAATGATTTGGCTTTAGAAGTGATGAAATGAAGAAAATTGATATGATCATCAAAGCTTTTAATGACGAAACACAAGAAACGTGTGGAGTTATCACCCTCCCATTGCAAGTTGGTCCTAGAACCCTAGAAACAACCGTGTTTATTGTACATTTCCCAGCATCGTACAATATACTTTTGGGTCGCCCTTGGATCAACGCCATGCGAGCAGTCCCATCAAATTTACACCAATGTGTTAAATTTGAGTTTAAAAATCATTTGGTCACTATTCACGATGACCCTAGACCTTTTGATATGTGTGCTTTGGTAGAACCAGTTGGAGTTCAATTTTTCCCAGCTCTGTCATCCACATATCGTAGTTCTTCTTTTTTTTCATCTAAAACTGTGAAACATAAATCCATAACTTCACCTAGTTCCCCTCCATTAACTTCATCCTCCTATATAGATCAACAACCTTCTAAACAAATTATTCTAGAACCTCAAAAAGATTTCAAATCTACAACCAATTCTTCAACTACTACCCCTACAAATTCAAAACCTCTAGACACATCTATCATCCCTTCCACATCTCAAGACATAGGTAATAAACCTTCTACATCTTATGCCCTTTCTGATGAACTATTACCAGATTTATCTACAACCTTAATATCAGAAAAAATGAATGCTTTCATGCAAGATTCAAACCTTTTAAATAAATTGCCACCATCTCCTCATACTTTGGGCCTCCCACAACCTATGGTAAGTACTTACCAAATCGGGAGTTTTGCCTTCATTTATAAAGGATATGACTGGGGAAGAATCCCTCGGAATATCAAAACTCATCATGAGGGATACGCTCGGTGCTATTTTACCAATGATTATATTAAAGCTAAACCCATGATGCTTAAAATGGGATATGAAGGGAAAGGCTTGGGACCTTTCCAAAATGGCATGAAATAACCTTTCGAGGTAGAACCGTGGCCTTCCCGTTGTGGTGTGGGCCTATTTCATAGTAAGGGACAACCCTTTCCTTTTGAAGAGGATGATCACCTCATATGCTATCAAGATTATTTGGATAGGCATGTTGATTTGCCTCTTAATAATCAGTCGTTTTCATGCAACATGCTATCCATAGCATACCTTGAAATGATTGCTGACCCCGATGAAGAGTTGGAAGGAGATATCTTCCATGATGTCTCTATTGAAGAGATGTTACACAACGGATTTTATTTTGATGGTTCTATACCAACTATAGCCCAAATTGAGGCCACTGATCCTCAGAATGAATTATCTAAATTAACCTTACAAGAATTACAAGAATTGGGTGTTTCACCCGCCCCACCTAATTTTGAAAGAGATCTACACATGGAGGTAGAAAATATCATTAAAATTAACATTGGAACTAATGACAATCCTCACATAATCAATATTGGAGCAGAACTAAGTCCAGAAAAACAAGAACAATACACCGCATTTATTAAAGAGTATGAAGATGTCTTCGCTTGGACATACGAAGATATGCCAGGTCTAGACCCTTCCGTAGTCATGCATCATCTAGTGGTCCATCCGGATGCTAAACCGGTTAAACAAAAACTTAGAAAAATGCATCCCAAAGTGGCTCTACTAGTCAAAGGGGAGTTAGAAAAACTCCTGAATGTTATCTTTATACAAGCTATTGATTATGCTGAATGGATCTCAAATGTAGTTCCAGTCACCAAGAAAGAAGCTACCAAAGTTAGAGTTTGCACCGATTTTAGAGATATCAATGCTGCATGCCCTAAAGATGACTTTCCTCTTCCAAACATGGATCAAATTATTGACTTTACTGTCGGAAGTGGGATGATGTCCTTAATGGACGGATTCTCCGGTTATAATCAAATTCGGATAGCTCCTGAAGACTAGGCTAAAATAGCCTTTATTACCCCCTAGGGTACCTTTTGTTGGAAAGTGATGCCATTTGGCATAAATAACGCAGGTGCAACTTATCAACGAGCTATGACCTACATTTTTCATGATATGATGCATGATATCCTACATGATTATGTAGATGATATTATAGCTCGCTCTCTTATTGAAGATCATCATTTGGATGATTTGCGAAAAGTCTTTAATCGATTACGAGAATATCTCATTCGATTAAATCCAACAAAATGTATATTCGGAGTTAAGTCCGACAAACTATTGGGGGTTTTAGTTTCTTTATGTGGTATCAAAATTGACCCTCTCAAAATTGTGGCTATCACCGATATGCCCGCACCTACTAATATATCTGAATTACGAAGTTTACAGGGTAAACTTCAAGCTATCCGTCGCTTCATTGATAAGCTGGCGGACAAAACTGGTCCTTTTCTCAAACTTCTTAAGAAGGATGTCCCTTTCAATTGGGACACAGAATGTAGAGAAGCTTTTGAACTTCTCAAATAATATCTCCTTAACCCACCAGTGCTTTCATCGCCTAAATCTGATCGCCCATTTCTCCTCTATATTTTTGCTTCAGATTTTGCCTTAGGAGCTATGTTAGCTCAACTCGATGATGAAAAACGAGAACGTGCTAATTATTATATTAGCCGAACCTTCATCAGTTATGAAACCCGTTATACAGCGTTAGAGAAGCTATGTCTAGCAGTCATTTTTGCTACGCAAAAATTACGACATTATATGCTTAGTCAAAAAACGTATGTCATCGCTAAATACGATCCTTTAAGGTATCTCATGAGTCGACCTTATTTATCGAGTCGTACAGCCAAGTGGGTTCTTGCTCTAAGCGAGTTTGATCTCACATTCATAGGACAAAAGTTTGTTAAGGGTCAAATTATAGCAGATCAATTAGCTGCTGCACCCTTAGAGTCTACTCATCCCCTCATCATCGAGTTTCCTGATGAATGCCTTCAATTAGAGGCAGACCTTGTTGAACAATGGTCCTTATACTTTGATGGAGCCCGATGCATGAGTGGGGCTGGTGCGGGTATTATTTTAATATCTCCACAAAAACATATTATTCCTCTATCCTTCAAACTGACGTTTGCTTGCACCAACAATACTACTGAGTATGAAGCTCTAACCCTTGGATTACGAGCTGCTCTAGCACTAAAAATTAAACACCTTTTAGTTTTTGGGGATTCCCAATTAGTTATAAACCAAATTAATGAAGTTTATCAAACCAGAGATGATAAACTTTGCCCATATAAGGCCTATGTTTTACAACTAATGTCCTTGTTTGATCAAGTCACCTTGGAAGCCATTCCTCGAACTAGCAACCGTGCAGCTGATGCCATGGCCGCAGCTGCATCTCTCCTACCCTTGGAGTTAGACGACGAATATGCCACTATCATTATTCATTGGCTTCAGGAACCCACTTTTATTAAGTCATGCTTAGAGCCTTTGGATGTTTTTCTAATCAATGAAACTACTCCTAAACCTTGGTATACAGACATATTTGATTTTCTCCAAAATGGGACTTTCCTTGACAATTCTAATAGAAACCAGCATTGGTTATTACGTCGACGAGCAAGTCGCTTTTTAATAATTGGCAATACTTTATATAGGAGATCTTTTGAAGGTATCCTATTAAGATGCTTAAACTTAGAAGAGTCTAAATCAGCCTTGAGTGAAGCCCACGATGGATCTTGTGGAGGACACTTTAGTGGTAGTGCCATTGCTAAAAATCTCCTTCGAATAGGATACTTTTGGCCTACCATGGAAACGGATGCACATGATTATGTGCGCCATTGCGACAAGTGTCAAAAACATGCTGACATTATCCATGCGCCTGCACAAGAGTTGCAGACTATTTCATCTCCTTGGCCCTTTTCTAAATGGGGCTTGGATATTATTGGCAAAATCAATCCTGTGTCATCTGATGGACACAAGTTCATCATAACCGCCACTGAGTATTTCACGAAGTGGGTCGAAGCTATGCCTTTAGCTTCTTGCACTGGCTCACAGGTCTCTAAATTCATTTTTAATCAAATCATTTGCAGGTTCGGAATTCCTGCGAATATCATCTTTGACAATGGAACTCCTTTCAAAAATAAATATGTTAAAAAATTATGTCAAAAATATAAGATTCAACATCACTGGTCCACCCCCTATTATCCTCAGGGTAATGGTCAAGCAAAAGCTTCTAACAAAACTTTAATCAAAATTCTCAAAATATTAGTCAATAAAACTGGCCGTGGTCGGCACATTCAATTATATCCGACCTTGTGGGCTTATCGAACTAGTGTTCGAACCCCGACGGGCACTTCACCATTTGTTTTGGTATATGCTGCTGAAGAAGTTTTTCCATTTGAATTGGAAGTTCCTTCTTTGGCTCTTCTACTTCAAGATACCGAAGTAGGAGATGAATATCGTGCTGGCAGACTCAGTCAGCTGGAACTCCTCAATGAAAAATGCATCAATGCTTTGGAGCATCTCCGTGCTTACCAAAACAAGCTTAAAAGATCATATGCTAAGAAAGTTCGTCATCGATCCTTTGAGATCGGCGACCTTGTTTTAAAAGAAAATCAAAAAAATACAAATGCAACCAAAGAACTTAAAGGTAAATTTGAGCCCAATTGGCTCGGACCATACATCATTACTGCTAAATTTGAATCAGGAGCATATAAATTATTTACCTTAGATGGTAAAGAACTTAAATAACCCATGAATATTTTGCATCTTAAACGTTACTATGCATAAACTTGGTCTTTTCATCCATGTATATATTTGTTCAAAATTACTATCTTGTATTTCTTTCAATTTATTCAAAAACACCAAAAACATTCATAAATCTCCAAAAATCTTCAAAAACTATCTATTGCATTTATTTAAAGCACTTGTTAAATTGTTTGCTCAAAAACTAAAATCAAAATACAAATCTAAAAACAGCTATATGCTTGACTCTTTCGAAACCAAAAAAATATACAGAAGAAAGAGAGAGTCAACATTCTCAAAAACTTTCTCACAAATCATTTATATATATTTTCTTACAATTATTGCAGTTATATGTTTCAACTTATTTTGGATAAATTAGCATTTATTTTGAATCCCTCACTTGCACACTCACAAAAAAATAAATATCTTGCTTTTATCTGGCATGATTACTAATCTCTCTTATATCAAAGTTCACAAATTTCAATTAAATAAAGTTTGAGCATAGAGAATTGATCTTGTTATTTACCTAAACCAAGCACATATTTTCACAATAAAATGATTATATTTGTAATTTCCATGTTTTGCTACATAGTAGAACTGATTTCTTGAGTGAAAAGTTTCCCCTACTATCCTATCATGCACATGGTCTAGAATCTTTGAGAATTGGCAAAAGGACAAGCTCACCCCTACCCAGAATAAAAATCCCTTGCTCTACAGCTAATCCGAGCAAGTATCCCTAGCAAAGAAAAAAGAGAAGAAAAATTCAAGAAAAAGAGAAAAGAAAAAAAAAATGTGATTTTATCATTATAGCAATGTTCCAAGCATTATCAAGCAAAAGCAATACAAAAAGAAAAATAAGCAAAGTTCAAAAGACAACAAGAAAGCAATAAAATCCCTTTCCCTACCCTTTGAAAAGAAAAGAAAGGTTGATGAGCTTGAATCCCTAGAATTCTCAATTATTCAAAAACTGTGAGGTAAGCCCCATAACAGATGGTTTGTGCCCAACCTGCTTGGCCTTGGGTAACTCCTAGCATGGCGATATGTCTGTCACATTAGTGACCTTCTTTTGTACAGACCTATGTCTGCTTAAGGATTATCTAGCTCTTGATAATCTGATCTACATAGTAGTCTAATATGGTTATATGCATCTACATCATGGTTAATGAACACTTATTTGGTTTCTTCAAATCACTTGTATCATAGTATCTTGCTCACAACTGGTAAATGAACAATGCAATTGCACACACATTTGTATTTGAGAGATTTTTTTTATCATTAGGATAAATCAAGATTGGAAATGAATGCACATATGCACATGGGATTCCTTATAAATCTAACTTTTGTCTTCAAAATACTTTGAAATATTATTTTTGCAACTTGTTTGGAATAATCAAGTACAATTATTTTTCACAAAGACAACTATAGAATTAGAAAAATCAAAAATTTCTTCCAAATTACACAAATCAAATCATATATATCTGGTTGACTTTCGCGACGATGGTATAGTTTCAAAACCAAAATTGGAATTTTATGCCTAGCGCAAGTCCTCATTTTCATCTTTTCTGTTCATCAAAAATTCAACCATGCAATAAAACTATCTATTTTTCTTTGATTTTTGCTATTATGGTATAAGTCTATACCTACATATTCTATGCCTAGCGCAAACCATTGTAACAATTTTTATTTCCCATTTTATCAAAAATCATAAAAACCATATGACTTCATTTTACACAAATTATGCTTTTCAAAATCAAACCCATTTTTTTGCACTATTTTTTTTGTCATTATGTCAACCTTTAACTTTGCAATGATGGTATAATTCATAAGTAATTATTCACAAATTTTATCACACTTAGGAATTTATGCCTAGCAAAAATCATTTTAAAAATATTTCATGCATAATATTTTTCATGAAAGTTTGAAAACAAACCAACCATCATCATCATCATTTGCACTATCACAACAAAGTCTTAAGACAGTCTCTTAAGCACTCTTTTACTTTTCGCAATATTTCTATACTGGGATTAGCTTGATGACCGAGTGAGCGGCGACTCCATGAAATGGTCTATAATAGCGACAATGTCCTTTGAAATTATTGTTAAAAGTCCCCTTTTATTTTTATCAAATTATTGCATCACATACAATCACTTTGTTACATCATATTATTTCATTTAAAATTTTATAGCATGACATTCAAATTATAATATTTCCAACGACATAATTACATGAATTTTCAAATCAATCAATCAAAACATAAAATCATCATAAACATACTCAAGACACAAGTCATATGATCAAAAATATCTCATCTATATATATATATATATATATATATATATCTCAAAAATATATGTACATCATCTCAGCTAGATTGGTATGCCACAATCCATATCTTGGCATACTCAATCAAATGTCCTTCGAGCAGTGTCTCGAGAGCCCCTAGAGCTCTCAGCCTCATCTCCTCCCCCACCCTGCGGAGGACGAGGTGGCCCCATTGCAGTATGTGTGGTACTACGAGTCCTCGTCATCGATCGAGATGAGCTCCTCGATGACCCTATCCTGATTGGATCTGCAATAGCAACCGATAGTTGTACCCTCTGGCCCTCGGGCACCATCTAAAAATAGATCCCCTGGTAGAATGCGGTCTGAGCAACCGACCGCATCAGCTCCTGAGTGCTCGCCCCTCCACCCCATGCCCTGAGGCATGCAATCTCATCTCTGAGTTGTGTCACCTCAGCTCGATGTCGTGCAGCCTCGTCCTGCAAAGTCTGCACCTGTGTCTGGAGACGAATATTCTCCATCCGAAGAGTCGTCGTCTCGCTGCTCTCTCCTGTGTCAATGCCCTTGCCCTTATCGAGCGATGGTGGCCTCTCTCTCTGTGGAGATGGGGGTCTCTCCTCCCTCCTCTCCCACTATCATAGCCTCTCCTGTGCCTATGGACTCCTTTGCTCTCTCCCACCGTGACCCTGGGATGCCTCTATCGCTGCCTGGCATCGCCTCCCTATTCGATGCACAACTACATGGATCGGACCCTGTGCCCTTGTCATCCGAGGAGGGCAGATGCCTACGTACCAGGTATCATAGCCGTCGGCTACCCCCGCATCGTCCCCATCCACTGGCTGGATGGGGGCATCGTCTGTGTCCTGGATCCAGAAGCGCTGCATGTCAGGAGCCCCGCTAACCGTGGTGTTATCCCAGACAGTCTGGGAAAACTTGTAGTCCCTCAGAGATGGGATCCCCTGCTGTAGACCGAACTATCATAAAAATTGGTCATAGCGGTGGAGCTCCACCTCTCCTCTCTCCATCCACAGCCAGCAGACTTACCTGATGTGAGCCAGCTCTTGTCTGTCCTCAGCCCACCCTGGGTGCCCTCTCCATGGTCTCCAGGTGATCTGGTCTGGGACCAAATCATCCAGTAGTCTCCGTGACATCGATAGGTCGATCTGCCATTATGACCCTCTTCGGAGCCACTAGTAGAAGACTCGGGGCCTCTCCTTGTCAATCCCTATCAGTGGAAGCCCTACCGGCCTCTGCACTACAATGTTCTCCCAGCACCAAACCTGTAGGAGCGATGTCATCACCAGACATCGCTCGCCCTTGTACATGACCCCATATAGGATCCTATACAATCGACATAGAACAAAGCTGCCCTAACAAAACCTGTACCCATGGTCTCTCATATCGCAGATCACATCTGCGAGCATCCATGGTACCCTACACCCGCTCTGGTGGCACAGCAAAAGTCCACCAACCACTCCAGCTAAAACTCGTGTGAGTCTGGATGCCCCAGGCATCTGGCATAGTGCCTCGATATTCACTCCACCCTTCTCTAGGGTGAAGCTCGGGTCACCACACAGCCATCCCATATTCGATCATTCGTCCTTGTATGGGGATTCTTAGAATCCTCCATACATCCTCTAGTGTGGGAGCCATCTCCCCTGTCGGTAACCAAAAATAGGAAGAACCCGAATACCATCTCTCTGCTAGGGCTGTTAGAAGCCCCATGTCCATGGATACTTGTGGCATCTCCGCCACATGCTGCAAGCCGGCCTATGTCAGGAGATCTCGCTCTGCCTGTGTTAGAGCGGCCAAGTCATCTCTCAAACCTCTATATTTCCACTCCCTGCTCTTTAGTAATCTTCTCTACAACATAAACAACAAAAGAACAAACAATCATTAATAACAATTCCAGTAATTAATAATGCAACTTAAATATCAATTTCATGTAATTGATGATATCGCCCACTATTGGACGATATCGTCCCAAATTTGAGCATAATTGTCTCCGATCTCGCTTGTCGAAATCATCTCTAGATTGATGAAATTGTCCCTTTTTTCCGATTTCGCCCTTGGGCGAAATTGACGAAATTGAGACGATTTCATCGAAATCGGGACGATTTCATCGAAATCGGGACGATTTCGTCTCGACGACGTCGACGGCCAAAAACGGCCGTGATGCTCCAAATTCACCTAAAAATCACTTAAAAAGCATGTAAAAATTAAATTAAATCAGTTCTAGCTAAGTCTAGGCTCTTACCCGTAGACCACGTCGGACCTCTGCAGATCTGTGTGTCGTCTCCACCATTTTTGCTTCAGAGCTCTAAAAACCAGAAAATGAACAGTAAAAATGAATTAGGGTTTTACCCTATTTTTCTTAATTTTATTCAAACAATAATTTTTTTTTTTCTGCGTTTTTACCTCAAACGTTCGATTTGGGTAAAAACACGGAGGGGGCACCATAGTAAGCTGTCGTACGATTCGACCAAGAATCGTCGCCTAAAAATGGGTATAATTTTTTGCTTTCTCGTAGATCGAGAAGAACTCATCTTTAACGCATTTTCTTCGGAAAATTCACTAAAGAGGGGGCAAAATGTAGCACCCTAAAATTGGCGCAGTAAAATTATAAAAATTACATTCACCTTAGTAAATAATTTTAAATTCAAATTTAACCTCCCAAACCGCCCGTTAACCGTCGGGAAATCCGTTTCCCCATTTTCTGCGCCAATTTTAGAGGTTGTTTTGACCATTTGACGATATCGTCGCCGATCAGATGATATCGTCCCAGATTTGACGATTTCGTCTAGACTAGGACGTCCAGATGATCTTGTCGCAAAACTAAATTTGCATAGTTGGAATCTGTTCCAACGGGTCTCCAATCTGTGCAGAAGCGTGTCTGTGCCGTTGGGACCCTCCCCCGTTGGAGATCTCCCAAATTGGGATGATATCCAACCTCCTACCTACTCCCTCTAAGCCTATTTAACCTCTAGGATTTTCCCTTCCCAACCCCTAGCTGAAATTATCTACAAACTGATTCCCTCTGCGTCAAAACATCCTAATCTTGCTTTTGCACTTGTCCCATAGTAATTTTGTTGTAGGTACATCACTGATTTTCAGCCAGAGCCAGCATCCATCGTCGTCGACGAACCTGTTCAGATCAGAGGCGATCTCGTCAAATGCGAGATAAATTTCGTACTGATGCGAGATGATCTCGACTGTAGTCCACATCGAGGCAATCAATGCCTGGAGTTTGCTTTTCTCAACTCTATTTCTGTCATTTTATTCTGTAAATTAGATTATTTATTTAGTTTTTATGATATTTTTGCATTTGGAGTTCACCCATTTAGCTTAAATTGCATGCTAAGTTCATGATATGCTATTAAAGTACAGTAATTGGCTTTAAATTCTGTTCTTAAATATTGTTCAGTATTCATATTGCTATTTGATATAATTTGCCTCTGTTAGCACAGTAGAATTTCTTGTATTTTGCATCTGTTTTCTGTTTTGTAGGTCTCTGAAAAATTCTTCTGACGAATTCGTCAGATCTCAGATGATTCTGTCAGATTACAGATGATTCTGTCAGATTACAGGTGATCCAGACTGCTTCAAACGTTAGAATCTTCTGCAGACATCCGGATCAGGTATTTTTCATTGTCATTCTGTAAAATTCTCTGTTTTCTGCTTTCAAATCTATTTGTTGTATTCATGAAAGTTGCATTTTCATGTAGTTTTAATTTAGATTCATTCGGCCAAACCTAGGATATGAATGCTTAAGGTTAAAACGAACTCATCAAACACATTCCAAAACCTAGGCATGGAAACTGCCGCTAAATGTTTCCTGGTGAACCCACCATCCATCAAAAAATCACCAAAATACACCTCCCTTGAGAGGCGGGACCTTCGCAAAGTCCTCTCAGTCCGAGGTATCGCGACATCCTTTTCCCATCCTCCTTTCGGGCGCGGATCCTATAGCCTGAAGGTAGGGATGCGAAAAATTTGGAGTGATACAATAGGTTTGATGTGTTCATTTTGTATGTTAATCATTCAATTCTTAGGTTTTGTCAAGATGAATCTAAGCTATTCTATATGCCAATGCTGATTTATATTGATAAAGAAAACATGAATAAGTGCTAAACATAGAAAGTATGCTAAATAAGATAGACTATACCTAATTTCGGATATCTGATGAAGAGTCTGAGGTTTGTAGAAGTCTAGATCATCTCAAATATTAAATTATCATCTAAAATTGCATAGAATCATCTCAGATCACAGTCGATCATCTAATATTAGACGAGATCGTCATCGATCTGACGAATTCATCAGAAACCTGCAATCATAGAAATAGATACCAAGGACCAAAAATGCAACTGCAAAAGCAAGGGGAAATGATAGAAATAACAATAAATTTGCCTAAATGATAGATCCAGATAATAATTAAAAGAAATGTATTACTTTAATGATTTATTTTAACTTTATCATGCATCTATGCTAAATGAGGTGAACTCCAGGATGTAGAAATGGAATAAAATAAGTTAATGCATAAAGAAATGAAGAGATAAGGTAAAGAAATGCAAACTTCAGTCTCTAATTGCCCCCAATATGGACTATAGTTGATATCACCTCCGATCGTACAAGATCATCACTGATCTATGATAGGATTGTCTGAAATAATTTGGAATCGCTTGAGACAATCCGAGCTTGATCCAGCTGAAAAAAAAAAGTAAATTCCTGCAAGAAAAACTTGAAATACAGAATGCAAATGATGGTGCGAGGGTGTTCTAATGCACAAGAAACTAAATTTGTAGGGAAATCAGTCAGCCAGGGGGATAAACTAAGAAAATCCTAGTTTATATAGAATTAGGGAGAGGTTAGGAGGTTGGAGATCACCCTAATTTGGGAGATCTCCAACGGGGGAGACTCTAACCACGTAGACATGCTTTCTACCCAAGTTCAAGAAGCTGTTGAACATAAGCTAATTATGAAAATTTGGTTTTGGGATGAAATCTTCTTGACGTTCTCTTCCAAAAAAATTCATCAGATCTAGGATGATTTCGTCTGATTGTCGATGATATCGTCCAACGGTCAAAACAAATCCTAAAAATAGTGTAGAAAATGAGGGAAGTGGGTAACAAGCGGTTAACGGGAGGTTTGGGTTAAAATTCAATTTTTTATCTTTTACTAAGGGTTTAACTTCACTAATTTTAAGGTGCTACATTTTGCCCCCTCTTTAGTGAATTTTCCAAAGAAAATGTGTTAAAGACGAGTTCTTCCCGTTTTACGAGAAAGCAAAAATTTACTCAATTTTTTAGACGACGATTCTAGGTCGAATCGTACGACTGCTGACTATGGTGCCCCCTCCGTGTTTTTACCCAAATTGAATGTTTGAGGTAAAAGCATGAAAAAGCAAAATTAAAATGTTGTTTTTTTAAATAAAATTAAGAAAAATAGGGTAAAACCTTAATTCTTTTTTATTGTTCAGTTTTACTATTTTAGAGCTCTGCAAACAAAATGGTTGAGACAGCACACATATCGATAGAGGTCCAACGCGGGCTACGAGTAAGGATCTAAACCTAGTGAATTATGTTTGTAATTTGATTTATGCAATTTTTGATTGAAATTTTGATTTTTTTGGGGCATCACGGCCATTTTTATGCCGTTGACGACGTCGGGACGAAATCATCCCCATTTCGTCGAAATCGTCTCTAGATCATCGATTTCTTCTGAGGGTGAAATTGGCAAACTAGGGGTAATCCCGTCCAACAAGGGGCGATCCCCAAGTTTGTGAAATCGAAGATGATTTCATCCTACAAAGGACAATTTTACCCAATTTAGGACGATATCATCCAATAGTGGATGATATCATCATTTTTATGAAATTAATCTTGTTTGAATTGCATGTAATTGATTTTAATAATTTGTTTATTAATATTTTTTTTTGTTTTATTGTTTATTTTGTAGAGGGGATTACTAAATAGCTGGGAATGGAAATATGGGGGCTGAGAGATGATGTGGTCATGCTCGACCAGGTAGAGTGAGACCGACTAGCACAAGTCAGATTACAGCATGTGGCAGAGATGCCACAAGTCCCGATAGACATGGGGCTACTGATAGCCCTAGCAGAGAGATGGTATCCGGAGTCATCCTACTTTCGGTTACTGATAGGGGAGATGGCTCACACACTAGAGGACATATGGAGGATCTTGAGGATCCTTATACAAGGATGGTTCATGACTCCTATGGCCAATCAAGGCCAGGGTATGATGAGGTTGTGCGGAGACCCGAGCTTTGCCTTGGAGAAGGTCGAAGTGAACATTGAGTCTCTAAGGCAAATTCTTGGGGCATCTAGGTTGGCTCGGGTGTTGGCAAGGATAGTGGGTGGCCTACTGCTATGCCACCAGAGCAGGTGTAGATTACCCTGGCTCCTTTCAGATGTGGTCTACGACATGAGAGACCACGAGTATAGATATGCATGGGGCAGCTTTGTACTATGCCACTTGTATAGGATCCTACACGGGGTCATATACAAGGGATGCCGATGTCTAGTTTTGACATCATTGTTGCAGGTTTGGTGTTGGGAGCACATCACGGTGTGAAGGCCGATAGGACTCCCACTGACAGGGGTTGATCAGGAGAGACATCAAGTTTTCTATTTGTGGCTATAGATAGGGTCACAGTGGTGTATAGATCTACCGATGTCATGGAGTGTTGCTAGATGACCTCATCCTAGACCAAATCACCTGGAGGCCATGGAGAGAGCATCCAGGGTGGGCAAAGGATGGGCAGGAGCTGGCTCACATCAAGTGAATTTGCTGGCTGATGATGGAGCGAAGAGAGGTAGAGCTCCATTGCTATGACTGAGTTTTACGATACTTTGGTCTACAGTAGGGGATCCCATCTCTTAGGGATTATGAGTACTCTCAAACTTTTTGGGATAGTACTACACTAAGCGAGGCTCCAAATATGTAGTGATTTTGGAGTTAGGACACAGATGATGCCCCTATCCATCTAGTGGATGGGGATGACACCGGGGTTGCAGATAGATATGATGCCTGGTATGTAGGCATCCGCCCTTCTCGAATGATGAGGGCATAGGGTTCGGTGCACATGATTGTGCAACAAATGGAGAGGCAGTGCCAGGCTACTATTGAGGCAGTGTGGGGTCACAGTGGGAGAGAGCAGTGACAGTCTCCATAGGAGAGATGCCAGAGGATGCCACAAGCTCCACAAAGACCATAAAAGACAGGGAGGAGGGATGAGGGATTCCCTTCTTAGTAGGGGAGAGTCCACCATCACTCGATAAGGGTAAGGGTGTCGAGGTAGGGGAGAGCAGCAAGACGGTGGCTCTCCGAGCTAAGGTTGCCTGCCTCTGGGCTCATGTGCTGACTCTACAGGATGAAGCTACATGGCTCAGGGCTCGAATCAGAGGGGTGAGCATGCAAGAGTTAGTGCAGTCTATGGCTCAGACTACATTCTACCAGGGAGTATACTACTAGCTAGTTCTAGAGGGCTAGAGGTTGCAGCTGCCAACCGGCATTATAGAGCCGATCAGGGTGGGATCGTCGAGGACTTCCTCACGATCGAAAGTGAGGACCCGAGATATTTCTCGGACCTTTATGGGACCACCTCAACCATGCCAGGGCCAGAGAGGAGATGAGGCTGAGAACTAAAGGGCTTATCGAGACTAGCTGCTAGAGACTGGATTGTATATTTTATTATTATTATTTTTTGAGAGGATTGAGTATGCCAGGATATTTATTGTGGCATACCAATCTAGTTTTGATATGATGTACATAATTTGTAGATATATCTATATGGTCTTTTTGATGATATGACTTATGTATATTTTGTATGATGCTTTAATTTTGGATTTGTTTGATTGATTATTCATGTAATTATGTCATTGGAAAGAAATTATAATTTTATGTCATGCCATAAAATTTAAATGAAATAATCTGATGTGAACAAATTGGTTGTTTTGTGGTGTGATTTGATGAAAAATAAAAGGGACTTCTAACAATAATTTCAAATGAAATTGTCATTGTTATAGAACATTTCATGGATTCACCGCTCGCTAGGTCGTCAACCTAATCCCAGTATAGAAATATTGCTAAAAGTAAAAGAGTGCTTAAGAGACAGTCTTAAGACTTTGTGTTTTGATGATGAAAAATGAGGATGGTGATGATTTATTTTCAGATTTTCATAAAAATATTATGCATGAAATATAAAAAGAAATATGATTTTTACTAGGCATAAATTCCTAAGTGTGATAAAATGTTTGAATAAGTCCCTAGGAACTATACCATCATTGCAAAGTTGAATGTTGACATAATGAAATGAAAGGAGAAAATTTTGCGTTCGTTTTAAAGCACAATTGTGTAACATAATGATGTAAGCCATATGTTTTTATGAATTAAAATTCATGGGAAATAAAATTAGAACAATGGTTTGTGCTAAGCATAGAATCATAAGTATAGACTTATACCATCATCATGAAATCCAAAGAAGAAATTGATATTTTAGTTTTATTGCATGATTGATTTTTGATTTTGAGATAAACAGAAAAATATATAAACATGATTTTATTTACTAGGTTTTTTGAAGATGTGAAAGAAAATTTTGGTTTTTGGAAAGAAATATATTTAATTGTTTTTATGCTGAGCAAATGTTCTTAAATAAGAAGATGAAATGATTCGAAAAGAATTGCAGAGATATTTTAAATTATCTCAAAGACAAAATGTAGATTTATAAGGAACCCTCATGTGCAAATGTGAGTTCATTATTGATCTTGATTTATCATAATGATACAAAATCTCTCAAATACAAATGTGTGTGCAATTGTATGTTCATTTACCAATTTTGAGCAAGATAATTTGATACAAGTAATTTGAATTAACCAACTGAGTGTTCATTGACCATGATTTATATGAATGTAACTGTATCAGACTAATTTGTAAGTCGGGTCATCAAGAGCTAGCTAATCCATAAGCTGACATAGGTCTATACAAAAGAAGGTTGCTAATGTGACAGACATATCACCATGCTAGGGATTACCCAAGGCCAAGCGGTTTGGGCATAAATTTCCTGTTATGGGGCTTACCTCACAGTTTTCGAATAATTGAGAATTCCAGGGATTCAAGCTCATTCACCCTTATTTTCATTTCAAGGGGTAGGGAAAGGGTATTTTATTGCTTTTTTCTTTTCTCTTTTGCTTCTTTATTCTTCTTCTTATTTTCTTTTTTTTTTTGTATTTTTGCTTGGAACTGAGATAATGCTGAAATATTGCTGCGATACAAAATAATATTTTTATTTTTCTCATTTTCTTTGACTTTTATTTTTCTTCCTATGCTAGGGATACTTTCTCGGATTGGTTGTAGATCAAGGGATTTTTATTCTGGGTAGGGGTGAGATTTTCCTTTTGTCAATTCTCAAAGATTCTAGACCATGTGCATGATAGGATAGTAGGGGAAACTTTTCGCTCAAGAAACCATTTCTACTATGTAGCATCATATCAAATTTGCAATGAAATCATTTTAATGTGAATGGATATGCTTGGTTCAAGTAAATAACAAGATTAGTTCTCTATGCTCAAAACTTTATTTAATTCAACTCTGGACTTTGATATAAGAGAGATTAATAATCATACCAAATAAAATCAAGATATTTATTCATGTGAGTGTGAAAGTGCGGGATTCCAAATAAATGCTAATTTATCCAAAATAATTGAAAATATAACTGCAATACATCAAGAATTGACAAGTATGAAAATAAAATAGGGTTTTGAAGATTTTGATGATTTTGAAGTTTTATATTTTGATTTTAATTTATGAATGGAAAGAATAAATACTATTACTATTTTTGAAATTTTTAGATGGATGACTAAAAGAAAACAATATGCAAAATAACAATATATACAATGATGAAATGACCAGATTTATGCATAATAGCGTTTAAGATATAAAATGTTCATAGGTTCTTTAAGATATTTACCATATAAGGTAGCTAATCGGTATGTTCCTGATCCAAATTTAGCAGTGATGATATACGGTCCAAGCCAGTTGGGCTCAAATTTACCTTTAAGGTCTTTAGTTGCATTAGTATTTTTTTTATTTTCTTTTAAGACAAGGTCGTCGATCTCAAAGGATCGATGATGAAATTTCTTGAGGTATGCTCACTTGAGCTTGTTTTGGTAGGCACGAAGATGCTCCAAAGCATTGATGCACTTCTCATCTAGGAGTTCCAACTGACTAAATCTGCTAGCATGATATTCATCTCCTACTTTAGTATCTTGAAGTAGTAGAGCCAAAGAAGGAACTTCTAATTCAAAGTAAAAAACTGCTTCAACGCCATAAACCAAAATAAAAGGTGAAGTGCCTGTGGGAGTGCGAACACTAGTTTGATAAGCCCACAAAGCAGGATATAGTTGAATGTGCCAATCTCGGCAAGATTTATTGACCAGTATTTTAAGGATTTTGATTAATGTTTTATTAGATGCTTCTGCTTGGCCATTACCCTGAGGATAATAGGGAGTGGACCAACGATGTTGAATTTTATATTTTTGACATAATTTATTGACATCTTTATTTTTGAAACAAGTTCCATTATCTGAGATGAGATTTGCAAGAATTCCAAACCTAAAAATAATTTGATTAAAAATAAATTTGGAAACTTGGGTTCCAATGCAATAAGCTAAGGGCATAGCTTCAACCCACTTTGTGAAATACTCAGTGGCGGTTATGATGAATTTGTGTCCATCAAATGACACAGGGTTTATTTTTCCAATGATGTCTAAGCCCCATTTTGAAAAGGTCCAAGGAGATGAAATAGCCTACAGTTCTTGTGCAAGCACATGGAAAAGGTTAGTGTGTTTTCTGGTACTTGTCGTAATCGCGCACATAATCATGTGCATGATTCTCCATGGTAGGCCAAAAATATCCTATCCTAAGGAGCTTCTTAGCAATGGCACTACCACTAAAGTGTCCCCCACAAGATCCATCATGGGCTTCACTCAAAGCTGATCTAGATTCTTCTATATTTAAACATCTGAGTAGGATGCCTTCAAAATATCTCCTATACAGGGTATTGCCAATAATTACGAAGTGACTTGCATGTCTACGTAATAACTGGCATTGGTTGTTATTACAACCTTCAGGGAAGGTCCCATTTTGGAGAAAATTAAGTATATCAGTGTACCAAGGTTCAAGAGTAGTTTCATTGATTAGAAACACATCAAAAGGTTCTAAGCATGATTTATTTGAAGCTGGTTCCTAGAGTCGATGAATAATGATGGTAGCATATTCATCATCTAACTCCAAGGGCAAAAGGGATGCAGCTGCAGCCATGGCATCAACCGCATGGTTGCTAGTTCGAGTAATAGATTCCAAGGTAACTTGATCAAATAGGGATAATAATTATAAGAAATATGCTTTATATGGATGTAATTTATCATCTATGGTCTGATAAAAATCATTAATTTTATTTATGACAAGTTGAGAATCACCGAAAACCAATATGTTTTTGATTTTTAGTGCCAAAGCAGCTCGTAATCCAAGGATTAGAGCCTCATATTCAAAAATGTTATTAGTACAAGCAAACATTAATTTAAAGGATAGAGGTTTAAGATGTTTTTGGGGAGATATTAAAATAATACCTACACCAGCCCCACTCATGCATCGAGCTCCATCAAAGTATAGGGACCATTGCTCTAGATGGTCTGCCTCTATTTTAAGGCATTCATCAGGAAACTCAATGATGAGGTGATGGGTAGACTCTAGAGGTGCAGCAACTAATTGATCTTTTATGATTTGACCCTTAACAGACTTCTATCCTATAAACATGAGTTCAAACTCGCTTAGCGCAAGAACCCATTTTGCTGTGTGACCAGATAAATAAGGTCGACTCATGAGATACCGCAAAGGATCGAATTTAGCAATAACATATGTTTTTTGACTGATCACATAATGTCATAATTTTTGTGTAGAAAATAGACTTCTAGACATAGTTTCTCTAATGTTGTGTAGTGGGTTTCATAACAAATTAAGGTTTGGCTAATGTAATAATTAGCACGCTCTCTTTTCTCATCGTTAAGTTGAGCTAGCATAGCTCCTAAGGCAATATCTGAGGCAAAAATATACAAGATAAATGGGCGATCAGGTCTAGGTGGTGAAAGCATAGGTGGGTTAAGGAGATATTGTTTGAGGATTTCAAATGCTTCCTGACATTCGTCGTCTCAATGAAAAGAGACATATTTCTTAAGAAGCTTAAGAAAGGGTCCTGTTTTGTCCATCAACTTATCGATGAAGCGATGAATAGCTTGAAGCTTACCTTGTAGACTTCATAATTCAGATATATTTGTGGGTTCGTGTATATCAGTGATATCCACAATATTGAGAGGGTCAATTTCAATGCCACGTAAAGAGACTATAACCCCCAATAATTTACCGAACTTAACTCTGAATATACATTTGGCTGGATTCAATCGGATGAGATATTCCCTTAACCGATCAAATACTTTTCTCAAGTCATCTAAATGATCATCTTCTTTGATGGAACAAGCTATAATATCATCTACATAATCATGTAGAATATCATGCATCATATCATGAAAGATATAAGTCATGGCTCATTGATATGTTGCACCTGCATTCTTCAAACCGAATGGCATCACTTTCCAATAAAAGGTCCCCGAAGGAGTAATAAAGGCTATTTTATCTTGATCTTCAGGAGCTATCCTGATCTGATTATAACCAGAAAATCCATCCATTAAAAATATCATTCCACTCCCAGTAGTAAAATCAATGATTTGATCCATGTTGGGAAGAGGAAAATCATCTTTAGGGCAAGCACCATTAATATCTCTAAAGTCTATGCAAACCCTAACTTTGGTAGCTTCTTTCTTAGTTACTAGAACTACATTCGAGATCCATTCAACATAATCAATGGATTGTATAAAAATAACCTTCAGGAGTTTTTCTAATTCCCCTTTGACTAGTAAGGCCACTTTAGGATGCATTTTTCTAAGTTTCTATTTAACAGGTTTAGCATCGGGATGGACTACTAGGTGATGCATAACTACATAAGTGTCTAATCCTGGCATATCTTCATATGTCCAAGGAAATACATCTTCATATTCCTTAAGAAATGCAATGTATTTATCTTGTTTTTCTTGACTGAATTCTGATCCAATGTTGATTATGTGATGATTATCGTTGGTTCCAATGTTAATTTTTATGACATTTTCTACTTCCATGTGTAGATATCTCTCAAAATTAGGTGGGGCAGGTGAAATGCCCAATTCTTGTAATTATTTCGAGGTTAGCTTAGATAATTCATCTTGAGGAGTTATGGCCCCAAGCTGGGCTATACTAGGTAAGGAGCCATCGAAATAAAATACGTTATGTAATAATTCCTCAACGGAGACATCATGGAAGATATCTCCCTCCAACTCATCGTCAAATTCAACGATCATCTGAGGGTAGTCTATAGATAGCATATGACATGTAAATGGCTTATTTATTAAACACAAAGCATCATGTTTATCCAAATAATCTTGGTAACATATTAGATGGTCATCATCCTCAAATGGGAAGGGCTGACCCTTATTAGGAAATAGGCCCACACCACATTGGGCAGGCCATGGTTCTACCTCAAAATGTTATTTCATACCATTTTGGAAAGGTCCCAAACCTTTCCCCTTATATCCCAATTTAAGCATTATAGGCTTAGCTTTAATATACTCATTAGTAAAATAACATCGAGCATATCCATCATGATGAGTCTTGAGATTTCTAGGTATTCTTCCCCAGTCATATCCCTTATAAATAAAAGCACAGCTCCTGACTTGGTAAATAATTCCCATAGGTTGTGGGACGCCCAAGGTATGAGGAGATGATGGCAATTTATTTAAAATAAGGGAATCTTGCATAGCAGCATTTGTTTTTTTTTATATAAGAATTTTAGATAAATTGGGTAAGAGCTCATCAATAAGAGTGTAAGAGGTAGAAGGAACATTTCCTACATCTTCGAATGTGGAAAATATGCCTCTGGTAGGTGTAGAGGTTGTAGAGATGTCGATGGACAGGTCTATAGGTATGGAAGTTATAGGAGTAAAACAAGAAGCATTGGTTGTGGTTTTAGGATCTTGTTGAGGTCCTAATGTGGTTTTTTCAAAAGATGGTTGAGCTATATGTAGAGGTGGAGTTGATGGAGAAAAGGTAGAAGATGTTATGGGTGTGTGTTTTACACGTTTAGAAATATAATGAGAATTAGGATGTGTGGATGATAAATCAGGGCAAAATTGAACTCCGAGAGGTTCTGCCAAAGCACACATATCAAAGGGTCTAGGATCACCATGAATGGTAACCAATTGATTCTTAAATTTGAATTTAACACACTGATGTAAAGTTGAGGGAATAGCTCGAATCGTGTTGATACAAGGGTTACCCAAGAGTATATTGTATGATGCAGGGCAATGTATAATAAACACGATCGTGTCTAAGGTTCTTGGACCAACTTGCAAGGGGATAGTAATAACTCCAAACGTTTCTTGTGTTTCATCATTGAAGGCTTTTATGATCATATTAGTTCTTTTCATTTCATCACTTCTAAACCCAAATATTTGGTAGAAGTCAAAAGTTCAAATGTTTAAATATGAACCATTATCAATCAAGACCTATTTAACTACTACATCTCCAATTAGGGCAGTAATATATAAAGGGTTATCCTTATGTAAACTATGTTGCGGTATATCTCTATCCCGAAAGTCAATACAATCAACTTCTCAAGTTATGATAGTATTGTCCATGGCTTCAGGTTGAATATTTTGTGGTACCATCATTTGTCTTAATGTGAACATTAATTCATTCTTATGTGTAGGAGAAGATTTTAAAATGTCCAAAAGGGAAATTCTAGCTGTAGTATTTGATAATTGTTCATTAATATTATAAGGAGGTTTAGGTTGAACATTAGGTGCATGATTCCCTTAATTAGGAACTTTCAAAACAAATGGAGTCGATCCATTGTTCTGAGTTTGATCATGTTGAGAATTTTGAGCTAGTTGTCGAGTAACAGCTCCGATGGTACCTATAATATTATTTTATGGATGATGAATGAGTCTTGGTCTAGCGTTTATGGCTTGTTCATTAGAAATTAATTGTTAGAAGATGGTCTAGTAGTGACTCTTCTTGGAAATGGTTCTTCTGGAACCATATAATTTGTGATAGGTTGAATAGCATCTGATTCATCTTCAGAACTATTCGCCTGATTTGAGGTGATTTCCATGTCACTTTTAGTCTCGTATTCTGTATCACTAAGATCAGGTTTTCGAATGTTATATAGAGGTCTGGTCGTAACCATGGATAAATTTGTGTCAAATATTTCCAAATCATGAGTAGGTAAATGTCCACTAATAGTTCCTACATATCGGGTAGGAGGGGGAACATTATGGTGCTCAATTTGATTAGCCACCTCTTTACCATGCTTGGGTAAAGGATGTAGAAATATGTCCAATGATAAAGGCATTCTGATTCTGATTTTGGGGGATGTTATTTTGAGCATTATTAGGAGGATTTTTTAAGGTTGAAAGGCTTGTACCTCCATCTCATTGTTATCAATCAGGTCTTGTATTTTATGTTTTAATTGTTTACTAGAGTTGGTAGCGTGTCCAGGTCCTCTATGGAAATCATAGTGTAAATCAACTTTGTATCCGGGTATAGTTGGATCAGGTTCCTGGATAGATGGTAATTGGATCAAACCTCATTCTAATAATTGTGGTAGAATGGTTGATAGAGGTTGATTTAACCTAGTAAATTCTCGAGGTGGTTTATCAGGAGGTTTTAGTATAAACTTCTCCATGGTTTTTGCAGCATTAATAGTAGCGATATTTCTATTACCATTGAATCCATCACCCACAAATTTTTTTTTTTTATATTGATTTCTGGATGTTTTCTCATCATCTTTCTTTTTAAGCTGACCTCTCCTAATGAGAGCATCTTCCACTCTTCGAGCTAAGTCTATAGCTTGATCGAAGGTGGTCAAGGTAGTAGTTGATAACTCATAGGATAGTTGTTCTTGTAAATTATTGATAAAGATATCCAGCATTTCTCGATAAGGTAACACAAAGTGTAATTTTCCTATCAACTGTCCCCACCAAAAAATCATCAAAACATTCATCTTTGTCTTGTTTTAAGTTGTACAAATATTTAATGGTTACATGCCTTTCGATGTAGGCACTAAATTTATGAACAAAAGACTCGGCTTTTTCTTCGAAATTCCTCAAAGAATGAGTGGGTAATTGATAATACCACTCCAATGCCATTCCTCCTAAACTTTTCGAGAACATTTTTAGTAATAACAAGTCATCATGTGATATATCATGACATGTTATCCTAAACATACGAATATTCTCTATAGGATCTTCGGTTCCTTTGTATATAGGTAGGACAGGCATAGGAAAGTGTTTAGGATATGGTTGTGCTACAACTATAGGATCTAGAGGTTGACTACATATCTCTCGATAATTGTACGAGGGGTGGTAGGGATCTATCTGGTCCATGAGGGAAACTAATTGTTTCACCATAGTTTCAAGATTACTAGTTTGTCCACCATATTGGTTCGGTGGTACCTGAGTATGGGATTTATGAGCGTATGACAGTGTGACATAAGGATTAGATGCTATATTGCTATTATGCAAATGATTGGTAGGAAGAGTATTATGAAGAAGATTTGTAGTAGCATTATGTTGTATCCCATATTGTTGGAAATTGGTGTTTGGTTTTGTTTTGGGCTTTTGTTGATTTGAGGTATGTTGATCAATAACTTGGAAAAATATAGCAGTGAATGAAGGTTTCTTTTATGTGGGAATAACCCTAGGCTTGGTAACAGGCACTCTAGGTGGTTGGGTAACCTGTTTTTGTTGCATTTTCTAGATTATAGTGGCCATATCCAAATTGGATGGTCCATCTTAATCACTTTCTTGATCAACAAAGGACAATGGATTAGTGCATGTGTGATATATTTATTCTAGGGTTGCTTGAGTGTCACTAATTTGATCCTTGTCCATATGAAATGCTCTATTAAGAATGCCAATATTAGTATTGAGGAACTTCCATAAATGTTCCATGTTTTCAAAAGTAACAGCTCCTCCCGGAGACGTTTTAGGGGATGAGGATCCTTCCTCTCTAACAGTTTCTCTTTGTTCATTTCCTTCAACAAACTCTTCTTCTTGTTGGTCTAGGGTTCCTTCTTCCTGAATTGGGTCTTCAAGAAGGACATCTAGGTTATTTGATGGGTTTACTAACCAATCTTCTCCTACTTCAGTCTATTTTCCATTCCTAAGTCTAGTCATTATGCTTAAAATTAGATTTTAGAAAAAAAAAAAAATATATATATATATATATATATATATATATATATATATATATATATATATATATATATGCGAAAAGTTTGGGAGGTATATATTTTAATTATATACCTACTATAATACTTAGAAAATGTTTTAATTTTTGTTATATTTTTGTTTTGTTTTTTTTTTCTTTGTTTTTATAATAATATTATAAAGACAACAAACGACATACTAAATGCAAGAAATAATAATAATAAAAGAATGGCTTAGTTTTCTATAAATAGTTTATGGATATCGTTAATAGGATCAATTTCATCAGGAGTCATGAAATGATCCTCTTCAAATTGGAAATTGTTTTTCAAAAATTTGACAAAGTGTGCTATGGTGATATTATCTACTTCATACTCGAACTTATAAAAATAAATTTCATGGCAATAATCTCGATATAACACAGCTCTAGGAACTCTATTCCATCTTTTTCTATCTGTAAGAACGACCTCTTGATCCTCTATACAAGATAGAAATTTATGTACTACAACTACGTTCTCAAGGTATTCCTCAAAGGTGTACAACTCGGATGACACAAGTGCTCTTTTATCTGCTAACCATCTATGGCAAGCTCTTCGAATTTCATGGTACAAAGTCACCTAATCAGGATCCAGGATTCTATCTAGGATAAACCTCTTGATTTGCCTAAGTTCGATTGATCTAGATCCAATGATACCCAATCTCCTATCAAGTTCGTCCCACAAAGGTTGAACCCTATTTATTTGAGGTACTCTAAGCACATAAGTAATATTTATGGCTGCTAAATTATTTTCAACATTTATGGTGACAGATCGTATTTTATTATAATCTACCATCTAAATATGATATGTAATCTTACTTGTTTATCTGATGATTCTAAATGCATTTATTTTTTATTTTATTTTTTGGATTGTTTTCAAAAGGTTTTTATTTTTTCACGTCGGGTTCACCAAAATGTATCGCTCCAAATTTTTTGCATCCTTACCTTTAGGCTATAGGATCTGCACCCGGAAGGGGGATGCGAGAAGGATGGGATAATACCTCGGACTGAGAGGCCCTTTGAAGGTCGCCCCTCTCGGGGGAGGGGTATAAGGGTAAATTTTTGACGGATGGTGGGTTCACCAGGAAAATTTTGAGTGGCAGTTTCCACGCCTAGGTTGAGAATAGGTTTGATGTGTTCATTTTGTCCTTTAATCATTCAATTCCTAGGTTTGGCCAAGATGAATCTAAGCTATTCTATATGCCAATTCTGATTTATATGGATACAAAAAACATGAATAAGTGCTAAACATAGAAAGTATGCTAAATAAGATAGACTATACCTGATTCCAAATGTCTGATGAAGAGTCTGAGGTTTGTAGAAGTCTAGATCATCTCAAATATTACATTATCATCTACAATTGCATAGAATCATCTCAGATCACAGTCGATCATCTGAGATTAGATGAGATCGTTGTCGATCTGACAAATTCATCAAAAAACTACAATCATAGAAACAGATACCAAGGACCAAAAATGCAACTGCAAAAGCAAGGGGAAATGATAGAAATAACAATAAATTTACCTAAATGATAGATCCAGATAACGATTAAAATAAATGTATTACTTTAATAATTTATTTTAACTTTATCATGCATCTATGCTAAATGAGGTGAACTCCAGGATGCGGAAATGGAATAAAATAAGTTAATGCATAAATAAATGAAGAGAGAAGATAAAGAAATGCAAACTCCATGCTCTGATTGCCCCCAATCTGGACTGCAGTCGAGATCACCTCTGATCGTACGAGATCATCGTAGATCTACGATAGGATCGTCCGAAATAATCTAGAATCGCCTGAGACGATCCGAGCTTGCTCCAGCTAAAAAATAGTAAATTCTTGCAAGAAAAACTTGAAATACAAAATGCAAACGATGGTGCGAGGGTGTTCTAATGCACAAGAAACTAAAGTTGCAGGGAAATCAGTCAGCCAAGGGGATAAACTAAGAAAATATCAATTTATATAGGATTAAGGAGAGGTTATGAGGTTGGAGATCACCCCAATTTAGGAGATCTCCAATGGGGGAGACTCTAACCGTGCAGACACACTTTTTGACCAAGTTAGAGAAGCTGTTGAACAGAAGCTAATTATGAAAATTTGGTTTTGGTACGAAATCGTCTGGACGTTCTCTTCTAGATGAATTTTTCAGATCTAGGATGATATCATCTGATTGTCGACGATATCATCCAACAATCAAAACAAATCGTAAAAATGACATAGAAAACAAGGGGAGGGGTAACATGCGGTTTGGGTTAAAATTCAAATTTTTATCTTTTACTAAGGGTTTAACTATGCCAATTTTGAGGTGCTACATTTTACCCCCTCTTTAGCGAATTTTCCAAAGAAAATGCGTTAAAGACGAGTTCTTCCCGTTTTACAAGAAAGCAAAAATTTACTCAATTTTTTAGATGATGATTCTAGGTCGAATCGTACGACTGCTGACTATGGTGCCCCCTCCGTGTTTTTACCCAAATCGAATGTTTGAGGTAAAAGCATGGAAAAGAAAAATTAAATTTTTTTTGTTTTTTTTAAATAAAATTAAGAAGAATAGGGTAAAACCCTAATTCATTTTTACTATTCATTTTTACTGTTTTAAAGCTCTGCAAACAAAATGGTTGAGATAGCGCACAGATCGACAGAGTTTGGCGCGAGCTACGGGTAAGGATCTAAACCTAGTGAATTATGTTTGTAATTTGATTTGTGCAATTTTTGATTGAATTTTTTATTGTTTTGGGGCATCGCAGCAATTTTTAGGCCATCGATGACGTCAGGACGAAATTGTCCCCACTTCATCGAAATCATCTCTAGATCGTCGATTTCGTCTAAGGGTGAAATCGGTGAACTAGGGGTGATCCTGTCCAATAAGGGGCGATCCCCAAGTTTGTGAAATCGAAGATGATTTTGTCCTACAAATGACGATTTTACCCAATAGTGGACGATATCATCCAATAGTGGATGATATCATCATTTTTATGAAATTAAGCTTGTTTGAATTGCATGTAATTGATTTTAATAATTGGTTTATTAATGAATTTTTTTGTTTTATTGTTTATTTTGCAGAGGGGATTACTAAATATTTGGGAATGGAAATATGGGGGGCTAAGAGATGACGAGGCCATGTTCAACCAAGTGGAGCGAGACCGACTAGCATAGGTCGGATTACAACATGTGGTAGAGATGCCACAAGTATCGACAGACATGGGGCTATTGATAGCCCTAGTAGAGAGATGGAATCCAGGGTCGTCCTGCTTTCGGTTACCGATAGGGGAGATGGCTCCCACACTAGAGGACTTATGTAGGATCTTTAGGATCCCCATACAAGGATAGTTCATGACTCCTATGGAAAATCAAGGCTAGTCTATGATGAGGCTTTACAGAGACCCGAGCTTTGCCCTGGAGAAGGGTAGAGTGAACATCAAGTATCTAAGGCAGATGTGTGGGACATCTAGGTTAACTCGGGTGTTGGTAGGGATAGTGGGTGGCCTACTGCTATGCCACCAGAGTGGGTGTAGATTACCTTGGCTCCTTTCAGATGTGGTTTGTGACATGAGATACCATAGGTACAAATATGCATGGGGCATCTTTGTACTATGCCACTTGTATAGGATCCTGCATGGGGTCGTATACAAGGGAGGCCGATGTCTAGTTTTGACATCGCTGCTATAGGTTTGGTGTTGGGAGCACATCACGATGTGGAGGTCAATAGGACTCCCACTAATAAGGGTTAACAGGGAGAGACCCTGGGTTTTCTATTGGTGGCTACAGAGAGGGTCACAATGGCGGATAGATTTGTTGATGTCATGAATGTTGCTAGACGACCTCATCCCAGACCAGATCACCTAGAGGCCATGGAGAGAGCATCTAGGGTGGGCATAGGATGGGCATGACCTAGCTTGCATCAGGTGAGTTTGCTTGCTAAGGATGGAGTGAGGAGAGGTAGAACTCCATCGCTATGACTAAGTTTTATGACAGTTTGGTCTACATTAGGGGATCCCATCTCTTAAAGATTATGAGTACTCCTAGACTGTTTGGGATAGTACTACATAGAGCAGGGCTTCGAATATGCAGTGATTCTAGAATCAGGACGTGGATGATGCCCCTATCCAACCAGTAGATGGGGATGACGCTGGGGTTGTAGACGGATACGATGCCTGGTATGTAGGAATATACCCTCCTCGGATGACAAGGGCACAAGGTCTGGTGCATATGATTATGCGATGGATAAGGATGTGGTGCCAGGCTACTATTAAGGCAGTGTGGGGTCACGGTGGGATAGAACAGTGATGGTCTCCATAGGAGAGATGCCAGAGGATGCTGTAGGATCCATAAAGACCACAACAGATAGGGAGGAGGGAGGAGGGATTCCCTTCTCAATAGGGGGAGAGGCCACCATTTCCCGATAAGGGCAAGGGTGTCGAGGTAGGGGAGAACAGTGAGACAGTGGCTTTCTGAGTAGAGGTTGCCCACCCCTGAGCTTAGGTTTAGACTCTACAAGATGAGGCTACATGGCTCAGGGCTCAGAGTGGACGGGTGAGCATGCAGGAGTTAGCATGGTCTATGGCTCAAACCGTGTTCTGCCAGGGAGTATACTACCAGTTGGTTCCAGAGGGCCAAAGGTTGTAGCATCTAACCGGCATTGCAGAGCCGATCAGGGTGGGATCATTGAGGACTTCCTCATGATCGATGGCGAGGACCCGAGATACTACTCAGACCTCTATGGGACCACCTCCTCCATGCCAGGGTGGGAGAGGAGATGAGGCTAAGAGCTTGAGGGCTTCTCGAGACTAGCTACCAGAGACTAGATTGTATATTTTATTATTATTATTTTTTGAGAGGATTGAGTATGCCAGGATATTGATTATGGCATACCAATCCAATTTTGATATGATGTACATAATTTGTAGATATATATATATATATATATGGTATTTTTGATGATATGACCTGTGTATATGTTGTATGATGCTTTAATTTTGGATTTTTTTGATTGATTATTCATGTAATTATGTCGTTAGAAAGAAATTATAATTTTATGTCATGCCATAAAATTTAAATGAAATAATCTGATGTGAACAAATTGGTTTTTTTGTGGTGTGATTCGATGAAAAATAAAAGGGACTTCTAACAATAATTTCAAAGGACATTGTTGCTGTTATAGAACATTTCATGGAGTCACCGCTCGCTAGGTCGTCAAGCTAATCCCAGTATGGAAATATTGCTAAAAGTAAAAGAGTGCTTAAGATACTGTCTTAAGACTTTGTGTTGTGATGATGAAAAATGAGGATGGTGATGATTTGTTTTTAGATTTTCATAAAAATATTATGCATAAAATATAAAAAGAAATATGATTTTTTCTAGGCATAAATTCCTAAGTGTGGTAAAATGTTTGAATAAGTCCCTAGGAACTATACCATCATTGCAAAATTGAATGTTGACATAATGAAATGAAAGGAGAAAATTTTGTGTTAGTTTTAAAGCACAATTGTGTAACATAATGATGTAAGCCATATGTTTTTATGAATTAAAATGCATGGGAAATAAAATTAGAACAATGGTTTGTGCTAGGCATAGAATTATAGGTATAGACTTATACCATCATCGCAAAATCCAAAGAAGAAATTGATATTTTAGTTTTATTGCATGATTGATTTTTGATTTTGAGATAAACAAAAAAATATATAAACATGATTTTATTTACTAGATTTTTTGAAGATGTGAAAGAAAATTTTGGTTTTTGGAAAGAAATATATTTAATTGTTTTTATGCTGAGCAAATGTTCTTAAATAAGAAGATGAAATGATTCGAAAAGAATTGCAGAGATATTTTAAATTATCTCAAAGAAAAAATGTAGATTTATAAGAAACCCTCATGTGCAAATGTGAGTTCATTACTGATCTTGATTTATCATAATGATACAAAATCTCTCAAATACAAATGTGTGTGCAATTGTATGTTCATTTACCAATTTTGAGCAAGATAATTTGATACAAGTAATTTGAATTAACCAACTGAGTGTTCATTGACCATGATTTATATGCATGTAACCCTACCAGACTACTATGTAAGTCAGGTTATCAAGAGCTAGCTAATCCATAAGTCGACATAGGTCTATACAAAAGAAGGTTGCTAATGTGACAGACATATCACCACGCTAGGGATTACCCAAGGCCAAGTGGGTTGGGCACAAACCGCCTGTTATGGGGCTTACCTCACAGTTTTTGAATAATTGAGAATTCTAGGGATTCAAGCTCATTCACCCTTATTTTCTTTTCAAGGGGTAGGGAAAGGGGATTTTATTGCTTATTTATTTTCTCTTTTGCTTCTTTTTTTTTTTTCTTTTTTTTTTTTTGTATTTTTGCTTGGAACTAAGATAATGCTGAAATATTGTTGTGATGGTACAAAATAATATTTTTCTTTTTCTTATTTTCTTTGACTTTTCTTTTTCTTCCTATGCTAGTTATACTTGCTCGGATTGGCTGTAGAGCAAGGGATTTTTATTCTGGGTAGGGGTGAGCTTGTCCTTTTGTCAATTCTCAAAGATTCTAGACCATGTGCATGATAGGATAGCAGGGGAAAATTTTTGCTCAAGAAACCATTTCTACTATGTAGCATCATATCAAATTTGCAATGAAATCATTTTAATGTGAAAAGATATGCTTGGTTCAATTAAATAACAAGATTAGTTCTCTATGCTCAAAACTTTATTTAATTCAACTGTGGACTTTGATATAAGAGAGATTAATAATCATACCAAATAAAATCAAGATATTTATTCACGTGAGTGTGAAAGTGCGGGATTCCAAATAAATGCTAATTTATCCAAAATAATTGAAAATATAACTGCAATACGTCAAGAATTGACAACTACAAAAATAAAATATGGTTTTGAAGATTTTGATGATTTTGAAGTTTTATATTTTGATTTTAATTTATGAATGGAAAGAATAAATACTATTACCGTTTTTGAAATTTTTAGATGGATGACTAAAAGTAAACAATATGCAAAATAACAATATATACAACAATGAAATGACCAGATTTATGCATAATAGTGTTTAAGATGCAGAATGTTCATAGGTTCTTTAAGATATTTACCATCTAAGGTAGCTAATCGGTATGCTCCCGATCCAAATTTTGCAGTGATGATATATGGTCCAAGCCAGTTGGGCTCAAATTTACCTTTAAGGTCTTTAGTTGCATTATTATTTTTTTATTTTCTTTTAATAAAAGGTCGTCGATCTCAAAGGATCGATGATGAACTTTCTTGAGGTATGCTCGCTTGAGATTGTTTTGGTAGGCACGAAGATTCTCCAAGCCATTGATGCGCTTCTCATCTAGGAGTTCCAGTTGACAAAATATGCCAGCATGATATTCATATCCTACTTCAGTATCTTGAAGTAGTAGAGCCAAATAAGGAACTTCTAATTCAAAGGGAAAAACTGCTTCAGCGCCATAAACCAAAACAAAAGGTGAAGTGCTCGTGGTAGTGTGAACGCTAGTTCGATAAGCCCACAAAGAAGGATATAGTTGAATGTACCAATCTCGTCCAGATTTATTGACCTGTATTTTAAGGATTTTAATTAATGTTTTATTAGATGCTTCTGCTTGGACATTACCCTAAGGATAATAGGGAGTGGACCAACGATGTTGAATTTTATATTTTTGACATAATTTCTTGACATCTTTATTTTTTAAACAAGTTCCATTATCTAAGATGAGATTTGTAGGAATTCCAAACCTATAAATAATTTGATTAAAAATAAATTTGGAAACTTGGGTTCCAGTGCAAGAAGCTAAGGGCATAGCTTCAACCCACTTCGTGAAATACTCGATGGCGATTATGATGAATTTGTGTCCATCAGATGACACAGGGTTGATTTTTCCAATGATGTCTAAGCCCCATTTTGAAGATGTCCATGGAGATGAAATATCCTGTAGTTCTTATGCAGGCACATGGACAAGGTCAGCATGTTTCTGGCACTTGTCGCAATGGAACACATAATTCGTGTAATGGCACATGAGTTAAATTAGAATGTTCTTGACATTGCTTACAATGTTTGACATATGTGCAACAGTCACATTCCATGGTGGGTCAATAGTGACCCATGTGTAAAATGCTTTGTGATGGAAATTCCACTAAAATAACAACCTAAAAGCCAAATGTAGAGTGATGGCGTACCAGATACTATGGTGCAAATAAAAATTGATACACAAATGCTAAGTCCTATGAATGCGAGAAAAGTAATGCAAGAAGGAAAGATGCATAAACATAAATGAGAAGTTAGCAAACAAAGAACAGTGGGGCCTCTTTTATTAATATCACTTTCAATCCAATACCAATACATCCACCCCATATAGGGATCAGAATGTTTGATACATTTTGTTACATCAATAGATGGTACGCTTCCAGTGTATTTCACGTGTAACACATTCAAAATGGGCATGCCAAATGTTGTCTCTGCTTGTGTCTGTGTGTTCATAATTCATTTTTGCCCCTTCAGTGTTCCTTGTGGTGAGATCCTATGCATAGAGAAATAGAAAATAGTTAATATCATATGCAGATAGATGGAAAACATGCAATCCCCAGGGCCTTCGGCTACTAAATACATAAAATAGCAAAATGATGATCAGAACATGTCATAATGCATTCAAACTTTGAAAAAAGCATATAGACATCAATAGAGACACATTTCTAAAATAAAAATCAATAAATCATGGATTTCTAATCGCTCTGGGGTGGGACGATTAGGACTATCACAAAACATGCAAAAGCAACCTTGCAAATGTCCTATCCAAAGGCTTCCAAAATTCTTGCAAACTTGGGGTTAGATAAAAAGGGGAATTTTGGGATGACCTAGAAGTTTAGGTTTGGTATATTCTACCTAGATTGTCCTGTATCTGAAGGTGCTCCCTGTAGGTTAGTAACGCATAAAAATGATAAAAACAGGGTCAAAACGAGTCAAAATGCCATGAAACTTAAATAGAAGCATAAGTAAACCAAATATAACATAATGCAAAAAAATAGTGAAGAAAGCATTCATGGATTTCTAATCACTCCGGGGTGGGACTATTAGGACTGCAGTAGTTTTGTGGGGCGCCCGGGGGCAGGACACCCACCGTTTGGGGTCTATTTTTGACATAAATCCACTTGGGATGGGTCCAAAACCACCTAGGGGGTTTTTTCAATGAATTTGGTGTGGGATTTTGGCCTATTGTTTGGGTTTTGGGTAAGGATTTCATTCTTAGTGTTCACCCGATAACCTCTCTTCCAAAAGAGAAATTAGGGATATAAGAAGCACAAATGGGAATGTGGGTATAATTTGGTAGCACTCCATTGCTCCAAATGCTCCAACTCTATACTTTTTTGGGGTGAGGAGAGTCACCATTTTACAGACCTGAGGGTCTCTCTTGAATGCGCATGCGAGGGCACCATTTGGCTTGTCATGCCTTTTTTGGGGGAGAGAAGATTCCTCCCTAATTTAGGGCCTCCTTGCATGAGGCCTCCATAATCAAGGCATGCTTGACTGAAGTACCTCTCTCTTATTTGAAACTATTCCTCACAATTGCATGCTCTAAAGGCGTAGTTGAGTGGTGTATCTAGGATGCCATTTGTCAAGGTTTGACTTTTTTTCCAGTCAAACCTGCTATTCATGAAGAACACAAGCTTATACTGAGATGGGGGGGTGAAAAGTATAAGACCTTTTTTTAATTTCTCTATTTAAATTCAACTTCACAAAGTAATGAACCAGTAGCAATATCAAAGCAATGCATAAAGCAACACACAATGAGACACCAATTTTAACGTGGTTCACCCAAAATGGGCTACCTCCATAAAACATTTCTCTAAAAAGCATTCTCAAAGTTCTTTGGTAATCCTTCCCAATTACAATGTTTATGAGCCTCAGCCCAAAGGAGAAACCTTCCCCTACTCAAGTATTTATGAGCCTCTGCCCAAAGGAGAATCCTTCCCCTCCTCACAAATTTTGGAGCCTCCTACCCAAAGGAGAATCCTTCCACTCCTCATGAATTTATGAGCCTCCTACCCAAAGGAGAATCCTTCCCCTTAGCTCTGGAAATGATACTTCAGAAGATCACCTGCCTCTTATTCCACTAGCACATGGAACTCCTTTCCACATAATACCTCCTATCCTCAATGCTCAGCCTCAAGAGACCTTTGTCCTCACTAATCACCTCCACAACAACTCATCAACCTGTACTAAACACATTCAGTCAGTCCAGCACAAGTCTTCCTCACTCTGTTAGATCTATCCCAAGCTCAACTCATAAAGCTTGAACAAATCAATCTTTGCTGCACACAAGCCTTCTCAAAGACTTGTCAAAATTGTCCTCAGGTTCTTCTCAAAGAACCACTTCAACTCTATCTTCAAGTCCTCTGCTAGGACCTATCCAAATTAGCTCACAAGTCCTCCCTAGAACTTGTCCAAATCAGCTCACAAGTCCTCACTAGAACCTGTCCAAATCATCTCACAAGTCCTCACTAGAACCTATCCAATTCAGCTCACAAGTCCTCACTAGAACCTGTCCAAATCAGCTCACAAGTCTTCACTAGAACCTGTCCAAATCAGCTCACAAGTCCTCACTAGAACCTGTCCAATTCAGCTCACAAGTCCTCACTAGAACCTGTCCAAATAAGCTCACAAGTCTTCACTAGAACCTGTCCAAATCAGCTCACAAGTCCTCACCGGAACCTGTCCAAATCAGCTCACAAGTTCATCAAGAAAAACTTGCTTAGCATGAACCCACAAAGAGAATTGTTAGAGACCCAATGTGATTCATCAACCTCATAGAAGCATAAAGAGAATTGTTAGAGACTCAATATGTTCTATACTTAACTCCCAATCTCAATCTCAAATCAATATCAATCTCAAAATAATAAGATAGATGTAGTATGCTTTTCTCAAGAACATGAAACACAACCCAAAAATTTCCAACCATGCAATAACTCATATAACAATGATACTCATGTTCTTTCCATAGCCAATATCTTTTCTCAACCAATTAGGGCTTTAACAATAATTCTTATAGACAAGGTTTAACCAATATCATTCAAATCAACATTAACCTTGAAGCATTCAACCAATCACTACATGAAAAGGAAACTAGTAGACATCCTTTTCCCTACAAAGGTATTCGAACAAAACATCCACCAACATAAATCACCAATGCAAAGAATAACTTGCTCAAATCAATCTCAATGGAGTAAGCCTAAATCATGTATCAAGTAAAGCATTAACTTGATCAAAACAACCTCTATGGAAGCAACTCAACCATCAATCTCAAAATATCCAACTAAGGGTTTCACCACCTCAATGCAAGTAGCAAGACTTACTAACATAAACCCTAGTGCAAAATACTTCCTCTTCCTCAACCAAAATTATGCATTCAACCAAAAACTCATCAATGATTTTAATGCATAAACAATCTTCAATATCCAGAAAATGGGATTTACACCAACAAGAATACCTAGTAGACAACCTTTTCACTCCAAACTCAATTTCAGAAAATACACCATCAACAATATACATGGAAGAGTTGCCCATACCTTTGTTTGAGGAAGAAGAGAATAGTTCTTCAACTTGTTACCAAAACCACCCTCAACTTTGCCACCAAGTTAGGGTTAGATCATAAAAGTAACCACAAAAATATTTATTCCATAAAACACCTTATGACTCCAATCCTTAGAAGTCAACTACCAAAAATATAAAACATACAAACAATATATCCTTTTACACCTTATTTATCCAAATTAATTATACCATGCTCAAGGAATAATAGCTTCTAAGCAAATCTCACTCAACAATCAAGCCAAAAATATCAACCACACACTATTAACCTTATATCTCCAAAGAAGCATTTAACCTCAAAAATAATTTTAAATAAATCTGCCCAACCACTTCTTCTTTAACAAAAATGCAGATTTTATTTAAAAAACCTTACCAAAAAAAATGCTTCCAAAAATCGCGGGTCAACAGTGCCTCCGAAAAAAAATAGAGCGAAAAAAATCTTCTCACACTCCACGGTGGGAGTTGAACGCTTGACCTCCATTCAAGCGCCTTCGCAGAACAGTCATTGCCACTAGGCCAATGGCACTAGATTGAAGGCTAGCAAGAGTCTCCTTCTCCTTAACCCTTTGGCGATGGATAAATGTGGTGAAAAAATGATAGCCGTAGCTTTTACTTCCCAACCTTTGCGCAATTTGAATTTCTTTTTTACACTATTGCTTTGGACTATAGGTTATGGCTTATATAGCCAAACTTCCATGTTATGCATGACGTCGACGGAAGGATAATTTGAATTTTTTGAATTAATATTACTTTGGCGCCTTCGAAACAACTTTAGGGTTTATGAAACCCTTTTGATTATTAAAAAATAATCACAGGTCTTTTAGACCTTAGACCTTAGGTGGAGAACCCATTAAATTATTAAAATAATTTAATCACTTAATCAAATAAATAATTAATTAAAAAAACTTAAAAAGGTTTTATTAATTAAGTTATTTAATTAATAAGTGTCTCCAGCCTTTGCATTAAGCTGAGTGGTTTTGAGAAAAACCCTTAATGCATCCACCTAGTTTTAATAAAAACCCTTAAACCTGCCATGGTTTTGATAAAAACCTTTTCATCTGCCACATGGAATTTCTTCAGAATCTTCTAACAAAAATTCTTTGGAATCTTCAACCTTTGAAGCCAATAAATCCTCTTGACATTAATCCCAGTTCCTTTTGACATCAATGACAACTCATAGACAAGAAGCTAGGATCTCAAACCCAAAATTGCCAACAATCTCCCCCTTTGTCATTAATGGCAAACCATGCTTCTCAACAACACTAAAACTCAAAATTGCTATATAGAAATCAGCTCCCCCTGACTTGAGGCTCTCCCCCTTACTCATATCTCTCCCCATTTGTCATCAATGGCAAAGGGTCACCTTTGGGGCTTGGGACTAAGAATGAGCCTCTTAGCTTAGTCCCTCCCCCACCTCCTGTTGAGGTGATTAATTCTGGGGTGGGAGTAAAACTCCCATTAGGCACTGATCTTCATCAGTGTCTATAGTTGCCTTACCATGTCTTCTCTTGTTCTTCTTGTCCATATTCCTATTCCTATTCATGTCACATTATTGTTCTTGTTATCATTCCTGTTCTTATCCATGTCTTGATTCTTGTGCCTGTTCATACCCATGTTCCTATTCCTGTACCTTGGAATTTCAGCTCTACACTGTCTAGCTATGTGACCTTCATTGTTGCACTTATAACAACTAACAATGTTATTTCTTTGAGGCATACCTGATCTTTGACTCCATCTGTTCTGACCAACCTTGTTCCTGTTATTAGCCTTGCAATAAAAAACCTTATGCCCAAACTATTTACAAGAGTAGCAATACCCTTGAAAGAAATTACCACCTCTGAATCTGTCATTTACCTTCCTCACTTGAGTCATGCAATGTGAAGCCATGTGACCAAACTTGTGACAAGAAAAACATTTGCCATTAAACTTTCCTTGATTTGACCTCTTAGGTCCTGTAAAATTTCTCCCCTTTTTTTTATTCTTGTTTTTTTATTTTGTGCATCTATCACTCAAGGAATCTTTTTCTGAAGTAATTTCCTCATCAGAACTCTCTTCCTTTTAGAATCTCTTACTAGATTCCCCAATAGAGTTGCCAACCTGTTCCATGTGTTTCTTACCAAAACTAAGACCTGTTTAATCTGTTGTCCTTATTTGATCTTTGATGATTGAATTTACCTTTTTGGTGCTATATTCAAACCTATAAAGCTTCTCCTTGTACTCTTTAGTTTCCTCTTTCAAGGAAGCCACTTTCTGTTCCAACTCTCTACACTCAAGAACCTTAGAATCTAACTTATCCTTAAGTTTCTGTGTCTTAGCTATAGAGAAGTCAAGACTTTCTATAAGCTCATCTCTCTCAATACAACATTCATCCAATTTATCATTGAGTCTAGCATTCTTCTTTATTTCCTTTTTCAAAGCACTAAGAGCACTAACAAGTTCAGCTTCAAGATCTACTTCACCATCCTCTATAACTTCCTCTATTTTTTTACCTTTTGAAACATCAATGACTTTTTTAGATTTCTTATCACTAGAGGTGCTACCCTTTTCTAAAGCCATACAAAGATCTTCCTTACAATTTTCTGAAGCATCCTCATACATAGTATAACTAGAAATCAATCCATCATTTGTGCAATCATCCTCAAGATGTCAAAAATTTCCACATCTAAAACATTTCATAAGGACAAATCTATGTTTCTTTTCTTCTTATTTTTCTATTAGGAACAACATCTCGTTTCCAACATCACTTGAAGAACTTTCACTATCACTACTAGAACACTTTCCTTGTCTAGGTAGAAACTTTTCTTGTGTTTGTGAGAGTACCTCTTTCCTTGATTGCTTTGCTCATCTTTATTCTTCCTTTGATGCCTGTGCCTTTCAAAATCCTTGCTCTTATAATCCTGTTTATCTTCATCACTTTCATCCTTGGCAACAATACAGTTAGTAGCATAATGACCAAACTTTCCATAATTGAAACACTTGACATATTTCATACCTTTGTGCTTTCTTGATAACTTTCCCTTCTTTTTGTAATATACCTCTTCATCACTAGAAGACTAATCACTATCTTGAAGCTCTTTACCCTTGGATTTCTTGGTAGCCTTGACAATTGCCTCCTTCTTAACATCAACCTTCACTTGATTTCTCAACTCAAATACTGCAAGTATACTATGAAGCTCATCATTTTTCAACTTATCCAAATCCTTAGATTCCTCAATAGAAGAAATATTTTCACTAAATCTATTTGGAAGAGACCTCAAAATATTATCACAATTATCATTTTCAGCAAGCTCAAGACCTAGTTCATTCATAGAGTTAACAATCTCATCCATACGAAGCATATAGTCACTAATATTTTCTTCATTATTCATCTTGAGTTGTTCAAACATACCTTTGAAGTGTCTCAACTTGGCCTTTTAGACATTTGCATCACCTATATGAACCACCTTCAACTGTTTCCACATTTCACTAGTTGTATTGCAGTGAATCACCTTGGTAAGATCTACCTTCTGTAAACCCTTCAGGATTGCATTCATTGCATTTGAATTGCTATAATGTAGGAGCCTCTCTTCCTTAGTAGAAGGACCATGCTCAAGAATGGTATACTCATCCTCAATCACTTCCCAAACTTCATTTCCAAGAGCCATAAGATGAACCTTCATCCTAGCACTCCAAAGCCTAAAATCTGCCCCATCAAGAATAGGTGTTGCATTACCACTTGTATATTCCATTGTGTTCTTTACAATATTTTCCTTCAAGCTGTTAAAATTTTTGAAGGAACCCGCTCTGATACAAATTGAAGAACACAAGCTTATACTGAGAAGGGGGGTGAACAGTATAAGACCTCTTTTTACTTTCTCTATTTAACTTCAACTTTGCAAAGCAATGAACCAATATCAATATCAAAGCAATGCATAAAGCAACACACAATGAGACACCAATTTTAACGTGGTTCACCCAACATGGTCTACCTCCACAAAACATTTCTCTAAAAAGCATTCTCAAAGTTCTTTGGGAATCCTTCCCAATTACAATGTTTATGAGCCTCATCCCAAAGGAGAAACCTTCCCCTACTAAAGTATTTATGAGCCTCTACCCAAATGATAATCCTTCCACTCCTCATGAATTTATGAGCCTCCTGCCCAAAGGAGAATCCTTCCCTTCCTCATGAATTTATGAGCCTCCTGCCCAAAGGATAATCCTTCCCCTCAGCTCTAGAAATGATACTTCAGAAGATCACTTGCCTCTTATTCTGCTAGCACGTGGAACTCCTTTCCATAGAAGACCTCTTGTACTCAATGCTCAGCCTCAAGAGACCTTTGTCCTCACTAATCACCTCCATAGCAACTCATCAACCTATACTAAACATAGTCAGTCAGTCTAGCACAAGTCTTCCTCACTCTGTCAGATCTGTCCCAAGCTCAACTCATAAAGCTTGAACAAATCAATCTCTGCTGCACACAAGACTTCTCAAAGACTTGTCAAAAATGTCCTCAGGTTCTTCTCAAAGAACCACTTCAACTCTATCTTCAAGTCCTCTGCTAGGACCTATCCAAATCAGCTCACAAGTCCTCCCTAGAACTTGTACAAATCAGCTCACAAGTCCTAACTAGAACCTGTTCAAATCAGCTCACAAGTCCTCACTAGAACCTGTCCAATTCAGCTCACAAGTCCTCACTAGAACCTGTCCAAATCAGCTCACAAGTATTCACTAGAACCTATCCAAATCAGATCACAAGTCCTCACTAGAACCTGTCCAATTCAGCTCACACGTCCTCACTAGAACCTGTCCAAATCAGCTCACAAGTCTTCACTAGAACCTGTCCAAATCAGCTCATAAGTCCTCACTAGAACCTGTCCAAATCAGCTCACAAGTTCATCAAGAAAAACTTGCTTAGCATGAACCCACAAAGAGAATTGTTAGAGACCCAATGTGATTCATCAATCTCATAGAAGCATAAAGAGAATTGTTAGAGACTCAATATGTTCTATACTTAACTCCAAATATCAATCTCAATCTCAAAATAATAAGATAGATGTAGTATGCTTTTCTCAAGAACAACATGAAACACAACCCAACAATTGCCAACCATGCAATAACTCATATAACAATGATACTCATGTTCTTTCCACAACCAATATATTTTCTCAACCAATTAGGGCTTTAACAATAATGCTTATAGACAAGGTTTAACCAATATCATTCAACTCAACATTAACCTTGAAGCATTCAACCAATAACTACATGAAAAGGAAACTAGTAGACATCCTTTTCCCTCCAAAGGTATTTGAACAAAACAGCCACCAACATAAATCACCAATGCAAAGAATAACTTGCTCAAATCAATCTCAATGGAGTAAGCCCAAATCATGTATCAAGTAAAGTATTAACTTGATCAAAACAACCTCTATGGAAGCAACTCAACCATCAATCTCAAAACAGCAAACTAAGGGTTTCACCACCTCAATGCAAGTAGCAAGACTTACTAACATAAACCCTAGTGCAAAATGCTTCCTCTTCCTCAACAAAAATTATGCATTCACCCAAAAAACTCATCAATGATTTTAATGCATAAACAATCTTCAATATCCAGAAAATGGGATTTACACCAACAAGAATACCTAGTAGACAACCTTTTCACTCCAAACTCAATTTCAGAAAATACACCATCAACAATATACATGGAAGAGTTGCCCATATCTTTTTTTGAGGAAGAAGAGAATAGTTCTTCAACCTGTTACCAACACCACCCTCAACTTTGCCACCAAGTTAGGGTTAGATCATAAAAGTAACCACAAAAATATTTATTCCATAAAACACCTTATGACTCCAATCCTTAGAAGTCAACTACCAAAAATATAAAACATACAAACAATATATCCTTTTACACCTTATTTCTCCAAATTAATTAAACCATGCTCAAGGAATAATAGCTTCTAAGAAAATTTCACTCAACAATCAAGCCAAAAATCTCAACCACACACTATCAACCTTATATCTCCAAAGAAGCATTTAACCTCAAAAATAATTTTAAATAAATCTACCCAACCACTTCTTCTTTAACAAAAATGCAGATTTTATTTAAAAAACCTTACCAAAAAAAATGCTTTTGAAAATCACGGGTCAACAGTGCCTCCGAAAAAAATGGAGCGCAAAAACTCTTCTCACACTCCACGGTGGGAGTCGAACGCTTGACCTCCCTTCAAGCGCCTTCGCAGAACAGTCGTTGCCACTAGGCCAACGACACTAGCTTGAAGGCTAGCAAGAGTCTCCTTCTCCTTAACCCTTTGGCGGTGGATAAACATGGTGAAAAAATGATAGCCGTAGCTTTTACTTCCCAACCTTTGCACAATTCGAATTTTTTTTTACACTATTGCTTTGGACTATAGGTTATGGCTTATATAGCCAAACTTCCATGCTATGCACGACATCGGCGGAAGGATAATTTGAATTTTTTGAATTAATATTACTTTGGTGCCTTCGAAACAACTTTAGGGTTTATGAAACCCTTTTGATTATTAAAAAATAATCACAGGTCTTTTAGACCTTAGACCTTAGGTGGAGAACCCATTAAATTATTAAAATAATTTAATCACTTAATCAAATAAATAATTAATTAAAAAACCTTAAAGGATAATTTGAATTTTTCGAATTAATATTACTTTGGCACCTTTGAAACAACTTTAGGGTTTATGAAACCCTTTTGATTATTAAAAAATAATCACAGGTCTTTTAGACCTTAGACCTTAGGTGGAGAACCCATTAAATTATTAAAATAATTTAATCACTTAATCAAATAAATAATTAATTAAAAAACCTTAAAAGGTTTTATTAATTAAGTTATTTAATTAATAAGTGTCTCTAGCCTTTGCATTAAACTAAGAGTGGTTTTGAGAAAAACCCTTAATGCATCCACCTAGTTTTAATAAAAACCCTTAAACCTGCCATGGTTTTGATAAAAACCTTTTCATCTGCCACATGGAATTTCTCCGAAATCTCTAGAAAAAATTCTTTGGAATCTTCAACCTTTGAAGCCAATAAATCCTCTTGACATTAATGCTAGTTCCTTTTGACATCAATGACAACTCATAGAAAATAATCTAGGATCTCAAACCCAAAATTGCCAACAATTCATCCCACCCTGGGACAATTGCTGCTAATCATCCCGGGGTGGGGCGAATAGGATGCTATTCGTCCTAGGGTGGGACGAATAGGGATAAAAGTGCTTAAAAGGTGCCAAATTGACCTTTGACCCTCCAAAACTGATTTGAGAGTGGTTAGGACCACTTTTTAACCTCTGGAGGCTTCCATAGGGGGCATGTATGCCAATTCAGTCAGTATTTGTAGTCACATAATCGAATTGGTGTTGTTTTGGTGTCTACAGATGCCCCTTTTTGGGATGCGTTGTGTGTGGCGCAGTGCTGAGAAAAAATAGATGACCAAAGCACTTAGTGATAGGTTTTATTAGTATCCTAACCAACTTTTGATGTCCCAAGTGTGGAAAGGGCATGCATTCTTGAATCTTTGCTTCTGACGAGCTAAGGAGCTTAACTCAAGTGTGTCCTTTTTCAGTGAGGTGTACTTGATCTTGGACATTGTTCAGTCATGAATAGGCAAATGGCACAACCTTTTGTCTGGGGAACCTTGTATTCATGCTTCTAGAATGCCAAGTGTTTGTTTAGCTTGTGATTATTGCTTGTTTGCTTCCCCAAGCAGGAGCATGATTGTCTTTGTCAATGATTCTTTGAATGCATACCATTTTCTTGATTGGGTGTGTATTTATTGATTGGGTGACTAAAGGTGACTACCCCCTCAAGCGACGAATCGATGAGGGAATGACAAAAATGAGAAAAGATATGAGTCACTTGACTCAAGATGACGTTTGTAAGGGTGCCTTCAATTTTTTTTCTTTGAACATGTGCAGTTTTCCAACAATCGGACCTATTTTTGGTGGGTTTTGACCCTTTTTTGTGATGCCTATTGGGGTGGAAATTATCGAAAATCCTCCTTCCCATGGAGCAGTCTGGCTATGGTAGCATTATTAAGGAGTAGGATAGTGAGTATTTGTGACATCGACGTCAGTTTTTTATGCCATGAATGTCAGGTGTAGAAGCACCTTTGTTCGGTACGTTTATTGCTATTTTTGGTGCATTTTTTGGATGCAGTTTTTGTTGCTTTATTTCTTGCTTTGTAATCATCCCATGGTGGGATGAATACCAATTTGGTAATCTTCCTAGGGTGGGATGAGTACCAAATAGGGTTCTCATCCTAGGGTGGGATGATTACAGTCCTAACAGCCTATAAAAAGGCCAAAACTAGGTTTTGGGCTCATTTGCAACATTTTTTCCTTACGATTTGGATTAGTGAGGAGTGCGAGTTTACGTAGCGGAGCACTACTCAAATTTTGTAGACATCATGAGTATGAGGACATGTTATTCAAGCAGAGGAGTTGAGGTAAGACCGGTATGATGTTCCTTCCTTCTGTTTGTTATTTTTTTGTTTTTATATGAATTGTTATAATGCACATATAAAATGTTTGTGAGCGTTCTTTTTTTATTGTTTTTGTCCTATTAAGGTTGTAACCCAAATATAGATTTTTTGTTTTATTTGATTTATTTGTTCACACTTAATTATAAAAACCCTAGTATGAATTTTATGTTTTTATTTGAGTTTTTGTTCACACTTAAGGTAAAAAAACCCTAGTATGATTTGTTTTTTGTTGTGATTTTGTTTTTTTTTGTCTTTGATTGTACAGTTGATTTGAATGATCTATTATTTTGATGTATAGTTTGTTTTGAATGTTTCTATTCTTTTGTTATACTTTGTTTTTTTGTACTTTTGCGGTACTTTGTTATTCTATACTTTTGCAGTACATTTTTATTTTAATGTTTTTGTTTAAATTAAGGTTGAAACCAGAATATGTTTTTTTTTTTTCTATTTTTGTATAGTTTATTTGAATGATTTGTACTGTTGTTGTACAGTCTTGTTGTACAAGTGTAGTCTGCACTTATGTTGTACAATTTTATTTTAATGTTTTTGTTTAAATTAAGGTTGAAACCCTAATTTGTTTTTTTTGTTTTATTGTGTTTTTGTTTTGCAGGTTGTGAAGAGTCGGCATCACCAGTCAACTGTGTTCTCTGATGCCTGAGATGCATTGATAGTTGTTGATTGGGAGTGGCTTGATGACCTTGGACTCAAGCATGTGATGCATTTGGATCCTATGGTGGGAAATCAGGCATATTTTACTGCCTTAATCAATCTATGGGATACTCGCACCAAAACCTTTCATCTCCCAATAGGGGAGATGATGGTTACTTTGGAGGATGTATATCAGATTCTATGGATTTCGATAGATTGGCTACCCATCTGGATGACCCCTCAAGACTAGCGAATGGTGGTACTAACATAGTGTTTTGTTTGGGTGGCGGAGATGGGGTTGGATAGGGCGCTGGAGAGGGCAGAGGCTGACTACTAGATAGGCAGTATTTTGGTGTGGTGGTGGGTGGAGAATGGCATTTTGGGGGTGAGGCATGCTTTGATGATGACCCTAATATCTAATATGCTACTTCCTAACTCTTTAGGTGCGAGGTTTTCTTGGAACCTACTGGAGTTGGTTTTCATGTTGGTGGAGTGTCCGACATCAGCTCCACTGATTATGAGATGGGGTTAGATGTTGTTGGCACAATTGTACGATGAGTTGTGCGAGGTCCACTATCAAAGGTAGAAGGGGATCGGGTGCATCTATCTCTTGCAGTGTTGGGGGTGGTAGCACATAGCTATCGAGTGGCCATAGGGTTTGCCTTGGACCACCTGAGGTGATATGGTGGATCGGGAGATTGGATATGCTGCATTACGGCAGAGGTTAAAGGAGCATGGGTAGAGTCGGTGGTGGGCAGGTGTCATAGGGCACTATACTAATGCCTTCTCTCATTTAGCACCAGGGCAGGTGTTCTAGTGATCATACCAGGATTGTCTAGCCTGGACTGAGGCTGGCGAGTGGCTCTAATGGGTGCGTAGGGGTAGGTGGCTGATTGGGCATCATGGGACAGAATATGATTACTTCCTGTATGTTTGGGTGACACGATATTTTGGGGTGTGCCAAGGATTTCTTGGTGATCCCTTGATCTATCAATAGTTTGGGGATGAGAGGACCCTAGTCTGGACTATAATTGAGTCACTGGGTGAGGGATCTGATATAGTTATTGAGGTACCCAACATGGATAATGTCGAGGTAACTATAGAGTATGATTGATGGTGGACTATACGGTGATGATGAGGTGAGGGGCCTCTAGGAGGCACATATGCGGTAGTAGTAGGATATGGGGATGTAGAGGCATTAGGGGAGGTTTGGGGGGCTCTGCTTGATGATGCAAACATGGTGGAGGTCAATGACCTCACTAGCGATGGGGATGATACAGGGGTCCTAGAGAAATCAAATGCATAGAATGTCCCAAAGCAGTGGGTGTCGAAGTAGCAGACCATCCTGAAGGTGCCCATGCTTTAGGCTATCTCAAGGGATGCATAGGCTGGGTTTCATGCTGAGATAGCATGATTAGAGGGTCTCTTATGGAGATGAGAGGAGGATCACAAAGACTAGGAGAGGGATCTCCTGTGGGCTTGGTATAATAGGACAGTGCATTGGTTGTTAACCATCGATGAGATATGGAGTGGGGGCAGTACTGGGTGGAGTTGGAGACTAAGGTTATCTATCTTAGTGGATAGTTACCTGAGCTCAATGGAGGTGGTTCATCATGTTGTATGAGAGGTAGTGAGACAGAGCATTCTACATCCTCTCATCGCAAGTGGTTGGATGAGGGTAGCATTGGTGGGCACGGTGCGCGGACTAGCAGCAACCGCCCTGAGAGGTCCCATAGGACCCATACTATTGGGGGTAGTTCCAGTCGCATCGATCCTATGTGATCATGGTGTTTGACTCCCTAGGCTTGGGGGATTTTTAGTTTTTGGTTTTTTTTTACGAGGTCATATGACCTCCTTTGTAGCAACGAAGTGCTGCCAAATTATACCCACATTCCCCTTTGTGCTTCTTACATCCCTAATTTCTCTTTTGGAAGAGAGGTTATCGGGTGAACACTAAGAATGCAATCCTGACCCAAAACCCAAGCAATCAGCCATAATCCCACACCAAATTCACTGACAAAATCTCCTAGAAGGTTTTGGACCCATCCCAAGTGGATTGGTGTCAAAACCAGACCCCAAAAGGTGGGCATCCTTCCCCGGATGCCCCCCAAACTACTACAGTCCTAATCGTCCCACCCTAGAGCGATTAGAAATCCATGAATTATTTCTTCATTGTTATTTTTTCATTATGTTCTATTTGGTTTAATTATGCTTTTGTTCAAGTTTCATGGCATTTTGACTTGCTTTGACCCTATTTTTATCATTTTTATGTGTTACTAACCTACAAGGAGTGCCTTCAGATATGGGACAATCTAGGTAGAATCTGCCAAATCTGACCTTCTGGGTCATCCAAAAATTCCCCCTTTTGTCTAACCTCAAGTTTGTAGGAATTTTTTAGGCCTTTGGATAGGACATTTGCAAGGTTGATTTTGCATGTTTGATGATAGTCCTAATCGTCCCACCCCGGAGCGATTAGAAATATATGCATGATTTCTTGACTGTTCTTTTTGCAATGTATCTCTAATGATGTCTCTATGCTTCTATCAAATTTTTAATGCATTATGATATGTTCTGATCATTGTTTTGCTATTTTATGTATTCACTAGCTGGAGGCTCTGGAGATTGCATGTTTTCCCTCTATCTGCATATGCTATTAACTGTTTGCTATTTCTCTATGCATAGTATCTCATCGCAAAGAACACTGGAGGGGCAACAAGGAATTATGAACACATGGACACAAGCGACGACAACATTTGGCCCACCCATTTTGAATGTGAGGCACGTGAAAGACATTGGAAGCGTACCATCCGTTGATGTAACGAACTATATCAAACATTTTAAGCCCTAGATGAGGGGAAATATTGTAACTGAATTGAAAGTAACATTAATAAAAGAGGCCCTAATTTTTCTTTGTTTTCTTACACCTCGTATATGTGTCGTTTCCTTCATGCATTGCTTTCTTGCATTCGTAGGACTTAGCATTTTTATATCAATTTTGTTTGCACCATCGTATCTAGCATGCTGTCACTCTATGTTCGACATTCAATGAAAATCATGGTGGGACCCTATCCCCTAATATTGGGATCAATTTTTTGATCAAAATTTTTTGGATTCTTTGCGGGTGTTACTCATTCGGGCGCTGGACTGCTACTTGTGCCACCCTATGACGAATACAGACCTAGAATTCATGCCACCCTGGGATGAATACGTATTCGTCCCACCCTGTGATGAATACAGACCTGTTATTCATCCCACCCTAGGATTATTAGAGTTCTATGCAGTTTTTGAGTAGAAACTCAGAGGCATATGGTTTGGACAGAGAAGAGGTAGGCCTTCTAAACATCCCCTGTGTTTTTTTGTTTTCTGTTTTTGCAGATTTCTATTTTCTTTGCTTTCTTGCAATAAAAAAAAGAGAAAAACATAGAGTAACTTAAATGGAAAGAACCTAATTAGGGATGCATTCTTCTCTGGTTTGCTTGCATGATACTTGCACCAATGGCAAGTCCTCATCATAGGTGTCAGTTCTAGGTAGGTTTTGTGATTTCCTTCTTGCTAGTTGTTTCTGAAAGATTAAAAAATACTTTAGAGCATTGCATTAGTGAAAATCATCTTTTGATGTATGTTTCTTTCTTTACATGATTAAAAGGAACCACACGCACACCACCTAATAAAATTAACATCAATAAGTTGGTCTTAATACCCCAACACTTGATCAAGACCAATGGTGGATTTCATCACCACCTTGGCTTGGATTTTGCATACATTTACCCTGATTGTGACTGTTGCTAGATGTAAATCCTTATGAAATCTAACCAAGTGTAACGGGGGTGATTCCCCATGCATGAGGATAAGTCTTCTATGGCAGGTTTCAAAATTAGAGTGATCCCCCTTCCGTACCGCCTATGTTCCATGTACTATTCTGCTCTCGCGTACCAATAGTCTCCCTCACGTAAGGGCAGGTGTATCGCCCAAATTTTTTGCACCCTTACCTTTAGGCTAAAGGATCCATGCTCGAAATGGGGATGCGAGAAGGATGGGACAATACCTTGAACGGAGAGGACCTTTTAAGGTCACGCCTCTCAAGGGAGGGCTATAAGGGTGAATTTTTGATGGATGGTGGGGTTCACCAGGAAACTTTGAGTGACAGTTTCCATGCCTAGGTTGAGAATGGGTTTGATGTTTTCATTTTAAGTGCAATCATTCAGATTCCTAGGTTGGCCAAAATGAATCTAAGCTATTCTATATGAAATTTCTATTTTATATGAAGACAAAAAACATAAATGAATACTAAATACAGAAAATATCTAAAATGGAGAAGAGTGCACCTGATTTCTGATGTCTGATGAAGATTTTGAACCTTGTAGGAGTCCAGATCATCCCGGATATGACAGGTCTATAATTGTACAGAATCATCCAAATCATAGGAGATCATCTAAGATCAGCCAATATCATTAGTGACTTGACAAATTCGTTAGAAACTTGCAATCATGAAAACAGAAACCAAAAACCAAAAATACAATTGCAAAAATGATACAAAATGATAGAAATAAGAATATAAATGCTTAAATGATAAATCTAGATATCAAATAAAATGGGATGCAATGTTTTAATAATTTATTTTGAATTTTATCATGCAAATATGCTAAATGATGTGAACTCCAAGATGCGAAACATAAGTGAATTAATCTAATGCACAATTAAATAAGAAAAAGAGATAGAGAATGCAAACTCAGGGCTCTGATTGCCCCCAATCTGAACTATAGTCAAAATCATCTGTAATCGTACAAGGTCATCGCCGATCTCAACAAGATCATCCAAAATTGTGGTTGAATCACCTACGATGATCTAAGCTTCCTCCGGCTAAAACACAGTGAGATCCTATAATAAAACTTGAAAACACAAGTGTAAATGATGGGGGATAGGATATTCTAACACAAAAAAAAACTAAAGTTGTAGGGAAATGATCAGCTAGGGGGATAAACTAGGAAAATCTCAAGTTTATATAGGATTAGGAGGAGGTTAGGATGTTGGGGATCATCCCAATCTGGGAGATCTCCAACGTAGGAATCTCCAACCGCGTAGACAAGCTTCTGCCCGAGTTGGAGAGGTTGTTGAAACAAAAGCTAATTATGAAAATTTGGTTTTGGGATGAAATCATCTGGATGTTCTGTTCCAGATGAATTTGTCTGATTTGGGACGATATCGTTAGATCGACGATGATATCGTCCAACGGTCAAAACAACTTCTAAAAATGGTGCAAAAAATGAGGTGAGCGGTTAACGGGCGGTTTTAGGGTTAAAATTCAAAAATTTTATCTTTTATTGATGGTTTAACTGCACCAATTTTAGGGTGCTACATTTTGCCCCCGCTTTAGCGTATTTTATGAATAAAATGCATTAAATACGATATCTTCATGCTTTATGAGAAAGCAAAAATTTATTCTATTTTTTAGACGATGATTCTAGGTCGAATCGTACAACTGTTTGCTATGGTGCCCCCTCCGAGTTTTTACCCAAATCGAACGTTTGAGGTAAAAGCGCGGAAAAGTAAAAATTAAAAAAATGTTGTTTTTAAATAAAAATAGGAAAAATAGGGTAAAACCCTAATTCATTTTTACTGTTCACTTTCATTGTTTTAGAGCTCTGCAAGCAAAATGGTGGAAATAGCACATAGATCGACAGAGGTTCGGCATGGGTTGCGGGTAAGGATCTAAACCTAGTGTACTATGTTTTTAGCTTGATTTGTTTAATTTTTTTACTTGAATTTTAATTGTTTTTGGGCATCGTGGCCATTTTTAGGCCATCAACAATGTCGGGAAGAAATCGTCCCAATTTTGCCAAAATTGTCCCTATATCGCCGATTTTGTCTGATGACAAAATCGAAGAAATAGGGGCGATCCCGTCCAATAAGGGGCAATTCCCAAATTGAAGAATCAGAGATGATTTCATCCTATTAAGGATGATTTAACTAAATTTGGTACGATATCATCCAATAATGGGTGATATCATTTTTTATTAGATGAAATTGATTTTAATGATTATGTACTAATGATTTTTGTTGTTTTATTATTTATTTTGTTGAGGGGATTTCTAAAGAGTCGAGAGTAGAAATACAAGGGTCTCAGGGATGAATTAACCATGCTCGATTAGGTCGAGTGATACAGACTAGCAGAGGTCGGACTACAACATGTGGTAGAGATGCCACAAATTCCTACAAACATGGGGCTACTGACAGCCCTAGTAGAGAGATGTTATTCGGAGTCGCCCTGCTTTCGGATCTCGATAGGGGAGATGACTCCCACTCTAGAGGATTTATGGAGGATCTTGAGGATCCCCATACATGTGTGGTTCATGACTCCATCGGCCAATCAGGGCCATGCCATGATGAGATTGTGCAGTGACCCAAGCTTCACCCTGGAGAAGGGCAGAGTGAACATCGAGGCTTTGAGGTAGATGCCTAGGGCATCTCGATTGACCCAAGTTTTGGTAGGGGTGGTGGGTGGCCTTATTCTATGCCACCAAAGAAGATGCAGGTTACCATGGCTCCTCTTTGATTGGTCTACGACATGAGAGACCATGGATACAAATTTTCTTGGGGTAGCTTTGTATTATGTCGCTTGTATAGGATCCTTTACAGGGTCATATACAAGGGAGGTCGATGTCTGGTGCTGATATCACTGCTACAGGTTTTGTGCTAGGATCACATTGTAGTGTGAAGGCCGATAGGGCTTCCACTGATAGGATTTGATCAAGAGAGACCTCAAATTTTATATTGGTGGCTCCAAAGAGGGTCACAACAATGGATAGATTTGTAGATGTCCCATATTTTGCTAGATGATCTCACCCTAGATCAGATCACCTAGAGACCATGGAGAGAGCATCCAAGGTGGGTAGAGGATGGATAGGATTTGGCTCACATCAGGAAAGTCATCTAGTTTAGGATAGAGCAGGGAGATGTAGAAATCCACTGCTATGACCGATTTTTGAGGTAGTTCGGTCTATAGTAGGGGATCCCTTCTCTTAGGGATTATGAGTACTCCCGGACTATGCGGGATAATACCACATTGAACGAGGCTCTAGACATGCAACGGTTCTAGATTTAGGAAGCTGATGATGCCCCCATTCAGCCAGTGGATGGGGATGATGTAGGGGTAGAAGATGGGTATGATGCCTAGTATGTAGGAATCCACCCTCCTCGAATGATGAGGGCACAGGGTCCGATGCATGTTGTAGTGCAATGGATGGAGAGGTGGCACTAGGTAGCCATCAGTGCAATGAGGGGTCACAGAGGGAGGGATCAGTGATGGCCTCCTCAGGAGAGATGTCAAAGAGTACCATAGGCTCCGGAGAGACAGTAGCAACCAAAGAGGATGGAGAGACTCCCTTCTCAGTAGAGGGATAGGCCACCATCGTCTAATAAGGGCAAGGGTGTCAAGGTGGGGGAGAGTAGTGAGATGGTAGCTCTCCAAGTAGATAATGCCCGCCTACAAGCTCAGGTGCAGACTCTTCAGGATGTGACACGGCTCAGGGCTTGAAGAAGAGGGATGAGCATTTTGGAACTGGTGTGGGATGTTGCATAGATCATGTTCTACTAGGGATTGTACTATCATGTGGTTCCATAGGAGCAGAGGATACCACTGCCAGCCAGCATTGTAGAGCTGATCCGGATGGATTCATCGAGGACATCATCACGATCGATGTCGAGGACCTATGATATAGCATGAACTCTTATGGGACCACCTCCTCCACCTCAGGTTGGGAGAGGATATGAAGCTGAGAGCTCAAGGGCTTCTCAAGACTAGATGCACATTGCACATAGACTATATATTTTTGAGAGGATTGAGTATGCCAGGGTATAGATTGTGGCATACCAATCCATTTTGATATGATGTATGGACTTCTTGATATATATATATATATATATATATATATATATATATATATGTTCTTATTTTTTTGTGATATGACTTGTGCATATGTAATTATGTCGTTGAAAATATTATAATTTTATGTCATACTATAAAATTTAAATGAAATAATCTGATGTAAACAAATTGGTTATTGTGGTATGATTTGATCAAAAATAAAGTGACTTCTAACAATAATTTCAAAGGACATTGTCACTGTTACATGACCATTTCATGGAGTCGCCGCTCCCTAGGTCATCAAGCTAATCCCGGTATGAGAGAAATATTGCTAAAAGTAAAAGGATGCTTAAGAGACTTTCTTAAGACTTTGTGTTGTGATGATGAAAAATGATGATGGTGATGATTTGTTTTCAGATTTCCATGAAAATATTATGCATGAAATATTAAAAATATGATTTTTTCTAGGCATAAAATTCCTAAGTGTGATAGAAATTTGAACAATTGCCTAGGAATTATACCATCGTCGCAAAAAACTAAATGTTGACATAATGAAATGAAATAGAAAAGTTTTTTTCTTTTTAAAGCACAATTGTGTAACATAATGATTTAAGCCATATGCTTTTATGGATTAAATAAATGGGAAATAAAATTGGAATGATGGCTTGCACTAGGCATAGAATTTTAGGTATAGACTCATACCATCATCACGAAATCCAAAGAAGAAATTGATGTAATAGTTTTATTGCATAGTTGATTTTTGATTTTGAGATAAAAAATATAAAAATGAGGACTTGTACTATGCATAAATTCCAATTTAGGTTTAGGAACTATACCATCATTGCGAAAGTCGAAAATATATAAATGTGACTTTATTACTAGATTTTTGAACATGTTTTGAAAGAAATTTTGGATTTTTGAAAAAATGTATTAAATTGTTTTTACGCTAAGCCAATATTCTCAAGTAAGAAAATCAAATTATTCCAGAAGATTTGCATAAATATTTTAAATTATCTCAAAGATAAAATTTAGATTTATAAGGAACCCCATGTGCATATGTGAGTTCATTGCTGATCTTGATCTATCATAATGATACAAAATCTCTCAAACACAAATGTGTGTGCAATTGTATTGTTCATTTACCAATTTTGAGCAAGATAATTTGATACAAGTAATTTGAATTAACCAAATGAATGTTTTTTGACCATGATTTATATGCATGTAACCGTACCAGACTACTATGTAATTCGGGTCATCAAGAGCTAGCTGATCCATAAGCGGACATAGGTCTATACAAAATAAGGTTGCTAATGTGACAGACATATCACCATGCTAGGAGTTACCCAAGGCCAAGCGGGTTGGGCACAAACCACCTGTTATGGGGCTTACCTCATAGTTTTTGAATAATTAAGAATTCTAGGGATTCAAGCTCATTCACCCTTCTTTTCTTTCAAAGGGTAGGGGAAGGGATTTATTGATTTTTGCTTTTTCTTTTCTTCTCTCTTTTTTTTTTTTGTATTTTGGATTGACACTGAGATAATGCTGAAATATTGCTAAGGTGGTACAAAATGATACTGAAATAATGCTTCTTTTTCTCATGATTTTTTTTTACTTTTCCTTTTTTTTTTTATATACTAGGGATACTTGCTCGGATTGGCTGTAGAGCAAGGGATTTTTATTCTGGGCAGGGGTGAGCTTGTCCTTTTGTCAATTCTCAAATATTCTAGACCATGTGCATGATAGGATAGAAGGGGAAACTTTTCACTGAAGAGACCACTTCTACTATGTAGCATCACTTTGAATTTGCAATGAAATCATTTTAATGTGAAAAGGTGTACTTGGTTCATTTAAATAACAACATCAGTTCTCTATGCTCAAAAATTTATTTAATTCAACTGTGGACTTCGATATAAGAGAGATTAATAATCATACCAAATAAGATCAAGATATTTATTCATGTGAGTGTGAAAGTGAGGGATTCCAAATAAATGCTAATTTATCCAAAATAACTAAAAATATAACTGCAATACTTCAAGAATTGACAGGTGCAAAAATAGAAGATGTTTTTGAGGATTTTGATGATTTTGATTTTTTTATATTTTGATTTTAATTTATGAATTAAGATAATACATAATATTACTATTTTTGAAATTTTTATATGAATTACTAAAATAATACAATATGTATAATATATACAGTGACAAAATTACCAGATTTATGCATAATAGCGCTTAAGATGCATAATGCTCATAGGTTCTTTAAGATCTTTACCATATAAGGTAGCTAATATATATGCTCCCGATTCAAATTTAGTAGTGATAATATATGGCCCAAGCCAGTTAGGCTCAAATTTACCTTTAAGGTCTTTAGTTGCATTAGTATTTTTTTATTTTCTTTTAAGATGAGGTCACCGATCTCAAAGGATCGATGATGAAATTTCTTGAAATATGCTCGTTTGAGCTTGTTCTAGTAGGCACGAAGATGCTCCAAAGCATTAATGTGCTTCTCATCTAGGAGTTCTAGCTGACTAAATCTGCCAGCATGATATTCATATCCTACTTCAGTATCTTGAAGTAGCAGAGCCAAAGAAGGAACTTCTAATTCAAATGGAAAAATAGCCTTAGTGCCATAAACCAAAACAAAAGGTGAAGTTCCCATGGGAGTAATAATGCTAGTTCGATAAGCCCACAAAGTAGGATATAATTGAATGTGACAATCACAGCCAGATTTATTGACTAGTCTTTTGAGGATTTTAATTAATTTTTTATTAGATGCTTCTGCTTGGCCATTACCCTGAGGATAATAGGGAGTGGACCAATGATGTTGAATTTTATATTTTTGACATAGTTTCTTTACATATTTATTTTTGAAACAAGTTCCATTATTTGAGATGATATTTTCAATAATTCTTAACCTACAAATAATTTGATTAAAAATAAATTTGGAAACTTGAGTTCCAGTGCAAGAAGCTAAGGGCATAGCTTCAACCCACTTCATAAAATACTCGGTGGCGATTATAATGAATTTATGTCCATCAGATGACACAAGATTGATTTTTTCGATGATGTCTAAGCCCCATTTTGAAAAGGGCCAAGGAGATTATATAGCATGCAGTTCTTGTGAAGGCGCATGGACAAGGTCAGCATGTTTTTGGCACTTGTCGCAATGGTACACGTAATAATGTGCATCATTCTCCATGGTAGGCCAAAAATATCCTATCCTAAGGAGCTTCTTAGCAATGGCACTACCACTAAAGTGTCCCCCACAAGATCCATCATGGGCTTCACTCAAAGCTGATCTAGAATCTTCTAGATTCAAACATCTTAGTAGGATACCTTCAAAAGATCTCCTATATAAGGTATTTCCAATTATGATGAAGCGACTTGCTCATCTACATAATAACCGGTGCTGGTTTCTATTAAAACCTTCAGGGAAGGTCCCATTTTGAAGAAAATTGAGGATATCAATGTACCAAAGTTTAGGAGTAGTTTCATTTATTAGAAACATGTCCAAAGGTTCTAAGCATGATTTAATTGAATTGGGTTCCTGGAGTCGATGAATAATGATGGTAGCATATTCGTCATCTAACTCCAAGGGTAAAAGAGATGCAACTACGGCCATGGTGTCAGCCACACGATTGCTAGTTCTAGGAATAGCTTCCAAGGTAATTTGATCAAATAAAGATATTAATTGTAATACATATGCTTTATATGGGTGCAATTTATCATCTCTGGTCTGATAAAAATCATTAATTTGATTTATAACAAGTTGAGAATCACCGAAAACTAATATATTTTTAATTTTTAGTGCCAAGGCTACTCGTAATCCAAGGATGAGAGCCTCATATTCAGCAGTGTTATTAGTATAGAAAAACGTTAATTTAAAGGATAGAGGTATGAGATGTTTCTATGGAGATATCAAAATAATACCTGCACTAGCCCCACTCATGCATCGGGCTCCGTCAAAGTATAAGGACCAGTTCTTTTCATTTCCTCACTTATAAACCCAAATATTTGGTAGAAGTCAAAAGTGTTGATATTTAAAGATGAACCATTATCAATCAAAACTCGTTTGACTGCTACATCTCCAATTAAGGTGGTAATATTAAAGGGGTTATCTTTATGTAAACTATGTTGAGGTATGTCTCTATCTCAAAAGCCAATACAATCAACTTCATGAGTTATTATAGTATTTTCCATGGCTTCAGGTTGAATATCTTGTGGTACCATCATCTGGCTTAATGTGAGCATTAATTCATCTCTATGTGTAGGAAAATATCTTAAAAGGTCCAAGAGGGGAATTCTAGCTGTAATGTTTGATAATTTTTCATTAATATTATAAGGAGGTTTAGGTTGAACATTAGGTGCATGATTCCATTTATTAGGAACCTTCAAAACAAATGGAGTTGATCCACCATTCAGAATCTAATCTTATTGATAATTTTGAGCCTGTTGTCTAGTAACAGCTCCAATGGTACCCACAATATTATTCTGTAGATAATGAATGGGTCTTGGTCTAGCATTTATAGCTAGATCATTAGAAAGTAATTAGTGATATGATGGTCTAGTAGTGACTCTTCTTGGAAATGGTTCTTCTGGAACCATATAACTTGTGATAGGGTGAATAGTATCTGATTCATATTTAGAACTATTTTATTGATTTGATGTGATTTCCATATCACTCTCAGTCTCGTATTCTGTATCACTAAGACCAGGTATCTTGATATTATTTAGAGGCCTGGTTGAAACCATAGATAAATTTGTGTCAAATATTTCCATATCATGAATAGGTAAATGCCCACTAATAGTTCCTACATATCGGGCAGGAGGAGGGACATTATGATGTTCAATCTGACTAGCCACCTCCTTACCATGTTTAGGTAAGGGATGTTGAAATATGTATAATGACTGATTGGCGTTTTGTTTCTAGTTTTGTGGGGTGTTATTTTGAAAATTATTAGGAGGATTTTGGTTAGGTTGAAAGGCTTTCACCTCCATATCATTGTTATCAATCAAGTCCTGTATTTTATGTTTTAATATTTTACAAGAGTTGGTAGTGTGTCTAGGTCCTCTATGGAAGTCACAATGTAAATCTACTCTGTATCCGAGTATAGTTGGATCAGGTTCCTAGATATTTAGTAATTGAATCAAACCTCATTCTAATAATTATGGTAGAATAGTTGATAAATGTGGATTTAACCTAGTAAATTCTCGAGGAGGTCTATCAGGAGGTTTCAGTACAAACTTCTCTGTTGTCTTTGTAGCATTAACATTAGCAATATTTCTGCTATCGATGACTCCATCACCCATAACTTGTTTATTCTTATATTGATTTTTGGATGTTTTATCATCGTCTTTCTTTTTAATCTAGCCTCTCCTAATGAGAGCATCTTCCACTCTTTGAGCTAAGTCTATAGCTTGATCGAAGGTGGTCAAGGTAGCAGTTGATAATTCGTAATATAGTTGCTCTTGCAAATTATTAATAAAGATATCCAACATCTCCCAATAAGGTAACACAAAGTGCAATTTTCCTATCAATTGTCTCCACCTAGCTAGGAAATCAGCAAAGCATTCATCTTTCTCCTATTTTAAGTTATACAAATCTTTAATGGTCACATGTATTTCGATGTAGGCACTAAATTGATGAACAAAAGACGTGAAAGTTTCTTTGAAATTCCTCAAAGAATTAGTGGGTAATTGATAATACCACTCTAATGCCATTCCTCCCAAGCTTTTTAGGAAAATTTTTAGTAATAACAAGTCATCATGTGATATATCATGACATGTTATCCTAAACATACGAATATGCTCTATGGGATCTTCGATTCCTTTATATATGGGAAGAACAAGTATAGGAAAATTTTTAGGATACGGTTGTGCTACGACTATAGGATGTAAAGGCTAACTACACATCTCTCAATAGTTGTACAAGGGATGGTAGGGATCTATCTGGTCCATGCGGGAAACTAGTTGTTTCACCATGGTTTCAAGATTACTAGTTTGTCCACCATATTAGTTCGGTGGGACATAGGTATGGGATCTATGAGTGTATGATGGTGTGACATAAGGATTAGATGCTATATTGTTATTATGGAAAGTGTTGGTAGGAAGAGTATTATGAATGGGATTTGTAATAGTATTATTTTGTACCCCAGATTGTTGGTAATTTGTGTTTGGTTTTGTTTTGGGTTTTTGTTGATTTGAGATATGTTGAACAAGAGCTTGGTGAAATAGAGCAGTAAATGATGGTTTCTTTTGTGCGGGAATGACCCTAGGCTTTTTAATAGGCACTTTAGATGGTTGGATAACCTGTTGTTGTTGTATGTTCTGAATCACAGCTGCCATATCCAAATTGGATGGTACAGCTTGATCACTATCTTGATAAATAAAGGACAAGGGATTAGTGCATGTTTGAAATACTTCTTCTAGATTTTCTTGAGTGTCACTAATTTGATCCTTGTCCATATGGGATGCTCTATTAAAAACATCAATATTAGTATTAATGAACTTCCAAAATTGTTCCATATTCTCAAAAGTGATAGCTCCTCCCGAAGATATTTTAGGGGATGAGGATCCTTCCTCTCTAACAATTTCTTCTTGTTCATTTCCTATAGCAAGCTCTTCTTCTTGCTGGTCTAGGGTTCCTTCTTCCAAAACTTGGTCCTCAGGAGGGACATTTTGGTCAGTTAATGATCTTCCTAACCAATCTTCATCTTCTTTGGTTTTTTTCCATTCCTAAGTCTAGGCATTGTGCTAAACTTAGGTTTTAGCGAAAATATATATATATATATATATATATATATATATATATATATATATATATGCGGTAGGGTTGAGAGGTATATATTTTAACTATATACCTACTATAATACTTTAAAAGGAAAATGTTTTGTTTTTGTTTTTGTTTTTTATTTTTTATTATTTTGTTTGATTATATTATTATTTTGCGAGAATAAAAATAACAAACAACATGCTAGTTGCAAGAAATAACAATAGTAAAAATAATGACATAGTTTTCTATGAATAGTTTATGGATATCATTGATAGGGTCAAGTTCATCAGGAGTCATGAAATTCTCCTTTTCAAATTGGAAGTGGTTTTTCAAGAATTTGACAAAGTGTGCTATGGTAATATGATCTATTTTAGACCCTGACATGTAAAAATAAAGTTCATGGCAATACTCTTAATACAACATAGCTCTAGGAACTCTATTCCATATTTTTCTATCTGTAAGAATGACTTCTTTATCCTCTATACGAGATAGAAATTTATGTACTACAACTGTGTTCTCAAGGTATTCCTCAAAGGTGTATAATTCAGAAGACACAAGTGCTCTTTTATATGCTAACCACCTATGGCAAGCTCTCTGAAGTTCATGATATAAAGTCACCTGATCAGGATCCAGGATTCTATCTAGGACAAACCTCTTAATTTGCCTAAGTTCTATAGATTTGGATTCAATAATACCCAATATCCTATCAAGTTCATCCCACAAATATTGGGCTCTATTTTTTTGAGGTACTCTAAGCACAAAAGTAATCTCTATGGTCGTTAATTGATTTTCAACATTTATGGTGACAACTCATCTTCTATTATAATCTACCATCTAAGTATGATATGCAAATTTAACGGTTGTCTAATGATTCGAGATGTTCTTAATAATGCTTTTTTTTTTCGGATTGTTTTCAAAATGTGTTTTAGTTTCACGTCGGGTTCACCAAAATGTATCACCCAAATTTTTTGCACCCTTACCTTCAGGCTAAAGGATCCGTGCCCAAAAGGGGGATGCGAGAAGTATGGGACAATACCTCGGACGGAGAGGCCCTTTGAAGGTCGCGCCTCTTGGGGGAGGGGTATAAGGATGAATTTTTGACGGATGGTGGGGTTCACTAGGAAACTCTGAGTGGCAGTTTCCATGCCTAGGTTGTGAATGGGTTTGATGTATTCATTTTATGTTCAATAATTCAGATTCCTAGGTTGGCCACAATGAATCTAAGCTATTCTATATGAAATTTCTGGTTTATATGAAGACAACAAACATAAATGAATCCTAAATATAGAAAATATCTAAAATGGAGAAGAGTGCACCTGATTTCTGATGTCTGATGAAGATTCTAAAGATTGTAGGAGTCCAGATCATCTCGTATATGATAGGATCATCTATAATTGTACGGAATCATCCAAATTATAGGAGATAATCTGAGATCAGCCAAGATCATTAGCAACCTAACGAATTTGTCAGATGAATTCATCAAAAACCTGCAATCATGAAAATAGACATCAAAAACCTAAAATTCAATTGCAAGAATGATACAAAATGATAGAAATAAGAATATAAATGCTTAAATTATAAATCCAGATATCAAATCAAATGGTATGTGTTGTAATAACAATGACACTGAGAGGGGGGGTGAATCAGTGTGTTCTTTAAAATTTCTAAAACATATGATTTTAAAACCAGCAGCAGTTTAAAGCAGATAAAAGAGATACTAAATGCATCAAGAAAGCATCACACATAACACAACATTTTAACGAGGTTCACCAATGTGGCTACTCCTCAAAAAGACTGCTTGGACTACCATCCAAATCCAGTCAATGCAAAGCTACAACTTTACATAATCCTTTACGCACCAACTGGAAGGAGCACCAACCCCTTAACTTTATCTGCTTCAACAGAATGGAGCACCAACTCCTATTTTACCAACACCTACTGGAAAGAGGCACCAACCCCTTAATCCAAGCAACAACTTGGAAGACAATAATAAAAATTATAGAATAAAACTTTCACCTCAATTTTCATGGTCTGCTATTTTTCTGCATTCTGCTGCTTCTGTGCAAAATGAGTCGCACTATTCCACCTCTTCTCTGTACTTCTTTGCACTCTCTGTTGTATTCAGATGATCAATCACTTCTGTAAACTGTGCACTTGTCACTTCGGACTTAGAACACAACTTCTGCACATCGCGTTCTTATCTTTGCACAAGTCACTCTACTCGCTCTTCACACATTATCTCATCGCAACGCACACCTTACTGCAACTCCAATGAACTATCACTTCGCTCTCATTCTGAATCGAAACGACTTGCTCTCTGCTCAAAACGAACTTCAGTTTCACAAACACTATGCTCGCATTTGCACTTTATCTTAAAACTCCCTATTTCAAACTCGAAGAACCCTTGCTTTTATAGAAGAAGTTTTAGAAACAAACCCTAGAAGAACGTTGACTGAGAAACCCTAGAATTTGTCGACTACCAAACCCTAAAATCCGTCGGCTGTAACCCTAAGAATGTCGACTGCAAAACCCTAGAAATTGTCGACTGCCAAACCCTAAAATCCGTCGGCCTAGATTTAAATTTGTCGGCCTCAAACTCTTCTCCACCTTCATCACCTTCTTGTAGTTTATTGTCGCAAAATAGTAACACGTCAGCCCTTTTAATTTAATTTAATATTTTAATTTAAATTTTAAATAAAATAAAATTTAAACTAAATATTTAAAATTAAATATCTTCATCACCGGGGCATATTTTTCAATGAAATGAAGAGCCAACTTGGGTTTTAAGAAAAACCCATTTCAAATCTGTTATCCATGATTTTAAATAAAACTTTTTATTTTGACTGCCTTGGTTTTCACAAAAAACCTTTTCGCTTCTTGACATCTCAGGTTCTGAAGACTTCTTCTTCTCATTCTGAATTATGTTTTCTATTTTTGTGCATCTATCATTTAAGGACTCATGATCTGACAAACTTTTGAAATTTATCCTCTGCATCTGAGTGACTTCTGAACTACCTGTCCATTGCATCATTAGATCTAACTGACTGTATTGACAACAATGACAATCCTCCTGCAACACCTTGCTCAACACTGAACTCCTATCCATTGTACTTTGGCTGCACCTTGCTGTTCAATAAACTCTTGTCCATTGCAATAATAAATCTGCCTGACTGTGTTGACAACAATGAAAATACTGTTTGCTACACTTTGCTCAACAATCTCCTCCTTTGGAATTGTTGGCAACACATGTGCAATTTTCTTGTAAATCTTCTCCCCCTTTGACAATAATACCAAAGGGCTACTGCAGACTCCCCCTGAGTCTATGCACAATATTCTTAGACATAAATTATTACAATTAGAAAATATTCCAAGCATGAACAAGAAGAAAAACAAATACACAAATGCTCCCCCTGATTCCAAGACCACTTCAATTCACTGATTGACAACATCATGATAAGCATAATAGGCATCAATAAAATCAACAATGTGAATAGCAGCAATAACCAGTGAATGACACCATCACCGTCAACTTCACCAATATAACATGTGTAAGAACATGACTGAACCACTATCTTCTGTGAAACTATCCTCTATTTCTTTGCAAACTCAAACTTGTCCACTGTTAGTGAAGGCATACAATAATCTTATATAGCCAAATTTTTGTTCTGCAATGCCAGCAACATTTGCATACAACTTCACCATGCATCTTGGATATATTCTCAACAAGCTTGAACCCAATGACAGTTGTTTGTCTCTCTCTGCAGTGAGAATCCAGTAGGCTACCTCAATCCAATTTCAACTCTTTGCAAGTACCAAACACTGTACCATGGCACAACCAACATCTTTTCTCAACCAATTAGGGCTTTAGCAACAATGCTTATAGACAAGGTTTAACCAACATCATTCAACTCAAGATTAACCTTGAAGCATTCAATCAATCACTACATGAAAAGGAAACTAGTAGACATCCTTTTCCTTCCAAAGGTATTTGAACAAGATAGCCACCAACATAAATCACCAAGGCAAAGAATAACTTGCTCAAATCAAACTCAATGGAGTAAGCCCAAATCATGTATCAAGAAAAGCATTAACTTGATCAAAACAACCACTATGAAAGCAACTCAACTATTCATCACCAAGCTAGAAATCATCTGGCTGCTCATTAAAAAACTTTTTCTTCAATCTTCCCATTCAACATGTTGATTTCACTTTTGTCAACAGAATTGACAAGTGACTCACATTTGTACCAATTTTTGTCCAGCACTGCAATTTTACTGCCAACTCTTACTTTCAACTATGCATGTCAAAAGAATACATTTTGTCAAACACTTTATGGCCAACCGTAGTGCACCTTACTCATCCTCAAGCTTCTTATCCTTGGACTGGCATTAAATCAATAGTTAAAACAAAACTGTTTGTGAATTAAATATATTCACCAAGGTGTCATGAAAGATCTGGCAATCTTCACATCAAAGAGTAAAAACAAATACATGCTGCTCAAAACACAAATACACAACTAGGGCAAGCATTCTTTCATTGAGAAAATTATCTGGACTATTATGATTCGTAATTTTGAACAGTGGTATTAAGAATCATCAACAGTACAACAATGACATATCTCAAAACTACCAATGGTGACAACTCTCAAATTAAACACCACACTTCACGACATTTCCACAAACCACTATATAAACTGAAAAACACACTTTAACAACTATACAACATTAACCCAACTGCTTACCTTTCATCCTCAGATACCTAGACAAATACATAGGAGCATTAAAATAAAATTTTAATATTGCTCCTCCTGAGGATGTGCCACCCGGAGTTGCTTAGAGCAATGGCAGAGTAGCCTCCTTCAGTCCAAGGAGACACAATTTCCTTTCTTTTGTCTTTCTCCAGACTTTCCTAAACTTGGGCTTGGGTTTTTCAACAACATCCCTATTTTGCTCCTGTTTTTGAACTTGAACATTTCTCTTGTGGGGTTGTCTCTTGTGCATTCTTGATGGATGATTATTTTCTTTTCTTTTATGCACATGATATGTTCCTTGTCGGTATTTTCCTCTTTGTGTCTGATGAAATATAGGGTTTTGCCTTAGATTAGATATAGAAGTGCTTGGACAGAACCTTGCTATGTGCCCTTGACCGTTGCATTTAAAACATTGCACATGTTTTATTCCCTGTCTATATTGCATTCTGTGTATGATGAAATCTATGGTATTGCCTTAGATTGGATACAGAAGTGCTTGAACAAAACCTTGCTATGTGCCCATGGCTATTACATTTAAAACATTGCACAGGGTGTTCACTCAAAAAAATAGAAGTATTTTTATCAAGCATAACTCTTTGATCTATTGTTCGGTCCACAATAAATTGCCTTGTGACCAAAGTGGTTGCATTTAGAACAATAGCCATAAAGAGCATTATTATTAAAAGAGTGAGAGTGAGAGAACCTCTTTTGCTTGTGGTTGCTTTGTTGTAGATCTTCTTTGATATTTTCTTCCTTTTGAGGATTCGACTTCGGACTTTTCTTGTTTCAATCCTTCAACCGAGGACTTCTTCTTCTCTGCATATTTGGAGGATGAAGGTTGTTCAGCTTCATATCCAAGACCAAACTTAGCTATGGAGCTTCTTTGTTGATTTATCATTGTATCTAGAAACTCTGTGCTCTTCTCAAATTTGAGATTTATATTGGCCTCTTTTAGTTGTTTCTTCAATGAAACAATCTCTTCTTCTTGTTGGCAACATACAGTCTCTTTCTCATTGATCTGAGACCTAAGAATATCTTCAATCCTTTTGTTCTGTTCTACTTGCAGCTTTAGATCAACAATAACATTTTTATATTCCCCTTCACTTGTGCTGTATACATCATTCTTATTATCCAGGTTTGTCTTCAAGGCTTCTTCTGATTTCTTGGCCTTTTGAACTTGTAGGAAGAGATCTTCAATCTCATCCCCATATTCTTCTAACTTCTTAGACATTCTTTTGTTCTTTTTCTTTTCTATACTCAACTCTTCAAGAGCAGAGATCAACTCACCTTCCCAGTCTACTTCAGCATTGAGGTTTTCATCATCTGCTTCAGTATTCACTCCTACCATTTCTGGTTCAATTTTCTCAACCACAGGAACTGAAACTGGCCGAGATGCCTTTTTTGATAAGGATCTATTATTCTTAGCCATTGTGTACTAATCCAAGATCAACTGGGACATATTTTTCAATGAAATGAAGAGCCAACTTGGGTTTTAAGAAAAACCCATTTCAAATCTGTTATCCATGATTTTAAATAAAAAAATTTATTTTGACTGCCTTGGTTTTCACAAAAAACCTTTCCGCTTCTTGACATCTCAGGTTCTGAAGACTTCTTCTTCTCATTCTGAATTATGTTTTCTATTTATGTGCATCTATCATTTAAGGACTCATGATCTGACTAACTTTTGAACTTTATCCTCTGCATCTGAGTGAATTCTGAACTACCTGTCCATTGCATCATTAGATCTAACTGAATGTATTGACAACAATGACAATCCTCCTGCAACACCTTGCTCAACACTGAAATCCTATCCATTGTACTTTGGCTGCACCTTGCTATTCAATAAACTCTTGTCCATTGCAATAATAAATCTGTCTGACTATGTTGACAACAATGACAATACTGTTTGCTGCACTTTGCTCAACAGTATGAAATGTTTTAATAATTTATTTTGAATTTTATCGTGCAAATATGCTAAATGAGGTGAACTCCAAGATGCAAAACAGAAGTGAATTAATCTAATGCACAATTAAATAACAAAAAGAGAGAGAATGCAAACTTAGGGCTCTGATTGCCCCTAATATGAACTGCAGTCAAAATTGTCTGCAATCGTACAAGATCATCACCGATCTCGACAGGATCGTCTAAAATTATGGTTGAATCACTTGCGATGATCTGAGCTTCCTCCGACTGAAACATAGTGTGATCCTATAATAAAACTTGAAAACACAAGTGCAAATGATGGGCGATAGGATATTCTAACACAGCAAAAGCTAAATTTGTAGGGAAATGATCAGTCAGGGGGATAAATTGGGAAAATCCCAAGTTTATATAGGATTAGGGGGAGGTTAGGATGTTGGGGATCATCCCAATATGGGATATCTCCAACATAGGAATCTCCAACCATGCAGACATGCTTCTGTACGAGTTGGAGAGGTTGTTGAAACAGAAGCTAATTATGAAAATTTAGTTTTGGGATGAAATCGTCTGGACGTTCTGTTCTAGATGAATTCGTCCGATTTGGGACAATATCGTCATATCGGCGACAATATCGTCCAATGATCAAAACAACTTCTAAAAATGGTGTGAAAAACGAGGTGAGTGGTTAACGGGAAGTTTTGAGGTTAAGATTCAATTTTTTTATCTTTTACTGATGGTTTAAATATGCCAATTTTAGGGTGCTACATCGGGTATATTGAGAGGTTTGGTATAATGGCCTGGCAATGGTATATTGAAGGGACAACCATTTTGGGAGATATAAGAGCCCTCATTATGCATGGATGAAAAAAATTTATTTACAAGGTTTACATAAAAAAAATCAAACACACTAAACCAGATTTAGGGCACACATTTAATCTATAAACAAGATAATCATTTATTTGCTTGTGTGGCCCTATTTTGTTTGGTGTAGCATAAATAATTGTACAAGAGATAAAAATATGCATATCTTTCTAGAAAGACCACCACCATGGTGTATACCCATAGCCAAGCCCAATCATTGGTAGAAGCTACGGAAAGTATACAAGGAGGCACAAGTCGCCTCTGTTATAGCCCCAAGAACTTGGTTATACCACCTTGGCAGCCTGACCCACAACGTGGTCCACACTATGCCACTACAAAAAGGACTATAGAGGCACCCCCTTGAGGGGCACTCTCGTTCAACACAGACCCTCTCATGAGGATTACATACATGGTAATGCCCCCTTAGACACTCATTATGAGTGGCCACTATGCAATGAAGTGCTAGATCAGCATAGGGTTCATAAGGAGGGACCACATGATTATATCATTCCTCATCTACCCCTCATTATTGTTAGAACTAATAGGCCAAATCCAGAGCACAAGGCTCCTTAGACAGGGTGAGCCAACTCTGCCTGTCCCTTTCACATGTATGAAAGGGAGCATGAGAAAAACTAGTATATTCCTCAAGAGCAATACACCTTGCGGGAGCAATGTGCCTCCACACCTTCTAATTATCAAGATCACCTATTAAGGCAAGAGCCTTGGGTAAATGCTACTACCCTCGATAGAGGAAAGTGACATATAGATATCTAGGATCACCACGACTGAGATAGATATGTAGGGGAGGAATCTGGGCCTCCTAGACCTAAGACGGTAGAACAAATTGAGTTGGCCTTTGCCAAACATGTCGCTTGCCAAGCGCAAATCACGTAGCTTAGGCAAGATCAGTAGCAGTTAGAACAACTGTATCATCTTAACAAAGAGTGCATTTAGTGCCAGATAGATGAGTTACTCCCTGACACTGTGCATGAGAGGATTCCAACCCCTCACATGCATAGGATAGAAATTTATGAGAGGCACAACCCCTTAGTTCAAGACAAGTCTCCATGACCTTATCAAGTGTTGCCTCCAAGACCTCCTAGACCTGAGTAGGAGGCCACCCCTAGAACCAATGACGAGAGTCTTCCATGGGAACCCATCTGTATTTATAGGACATGCCCAAAAACTCCTCAAGAAGCCCATGAGGAATTTGAGCGAGAAGAAGAGTAGGTCAAAATGCCCTACCAAGGCAGGGGGGCTGCTACCCAGCTACCCCTCCATAGGCCTCAACTTCCTCGCAACTCACAATAGGAACAAAATAAAGAAGAGGAGATAAAATCCTTTGATGCATACAAAGCATTGCTAGAGTGTTTAGAGTCTATGGATACCAAGACTTCAGGGCACCAAAATCCCACCTTACGCCAGCTCCACAGTCACCCTGTGCATCCTTCAGTTCTAGCACCCCCATACCTCGACCACTTCAAAATGCCTCAGTTGGAAATTTTTAGAGGGGATGAGGATGCCCAAGAGCACACAACAATGTTCTTGATTCAATGCTTTGGCATTCAAGAAAATGATACATTGCTTCTAATAACGTTTATAACCACGTTCGTAGGTCCTGCCTCAGACTGGTTTACCCAATTGCCAAAGCATAGCATCAACAATCTAGACCAGCTAGTGGATGCGTTCCTTGAATATTTTGCCTTCAACACCAAGAAGAAGGCATCCTTAAGCGACCTAGATGGCCTTAAGCAATATGATGATGAGACCATAGCCACTTATGGGAATGGGTGGAGGACATTGCTTTCAAAGCTACCCTACCTCCTCCTATGTCCAAAATGACTCAAATGTTTTCAAAGAGTTGTATAAGGTCGATCTCCATGCTATTGTGACTGCAGCAATATGCCACCCTAGAAGAAGCCCTGGCACAAACCCAGATAATTGAGGAGATCAAAATACAATATGGTGAAATTACCAAGCCACGCAAGAAAGAGTGGACCAAAAATACCAAAACTGGGTCCACACAACCGAAACCTGCCATGGTCAATCAGGTTGCCATAATTGTACCATCACCTACACAAACAACATAGCCCCCAAAGGCTAATTATTAGGTAGTTCCTCTTGCTAACTATGAAAAGGAAAATCACAAACAAGAGCAAGATCAACAGCATCTCCCTAAGTGACAATTCACATAATTCACAGAGTCTAGAGACTCCTTGTTTGATCGCCTGTTCACAGCAAACCTGATAAGCTTGCCAAAAAGTTGACCCATAGACCCCAACACATCAAAAACCAAGGGCTATAGGGAAGATTTGTATTGTATATTCCACCAGCAGAAAGGACATGACAAATTTGGTTGTTGGAAATTCAAAAAATTTATGCAAGACTTGATAGACAACAAAACGCTTGCGATAGATAATCTCGTAGCACTAAGCAACCAACAGATGGAAGTCTTCAAAGACACCTTGCTTTCCCATGATGTGTAGGCAAAGAATTTACAAGTGAACAAGGTAACACAAGACTACCCCATGCAGGGATACATAGGGATGATAAGCATCATGACACAAAACAAAAGGTACCCAAACATGGCTGCATCTGCTGTAGCTACAAGAAATTTTCCATCAATGTCACAACCCCCACAACACCCTACACAACCTCCCCTGCCTAGACCAGTGGCCATGATTTAGACTAAGCTTACTCAAATTTTAAGGACCACGTCGGCTAGGCTCTCCATTTATGAGCTCATCCAACAATCATCACCCCATCGGGAGGCTCTAATGGAGATACTCAAAGCCATCGAGCTACAGCCCCAAGAACCCAATTATTTCAACAACTTTATGGGACATGTGAGACAATGCATGAAACTAGTCATAACCTTTAGTGAATATGAACAAAAATTGGTAACTGGTTATATGGTGGACCCACCCCTACACGTCATTGTGTGGGTCAATGGGATTCCATTCAAGAGGGTGTTGGTGGACACTGGCTTGTCCAGCAACATAATCACGATAGCGGCATTAAAACATCTTAAGTTGTTGGCATCCCACATTGTGGCGTCCACTTACACTCTTCGATCATTCAACAACACGTTATGCTTGACGGTTGGCACAATTGACTTGCCCATCCAAGTAGTACAACAGACCATTCCTACGTTGTGCCACATCCTTGATGGTGAGATGGCCTACAATATCTTGCTATGCCGGCCTTGGATTAGGTACATGAAGTGTGTCCCTTCGATAGCCCATCAATGCCTCAAATACACATACAAAGGTTAAGTACATGTAGTCCCAATAGACTTAAAGCCCTTTATTTTTTGCAATGCAGTGCAGCTGATGCCACCATCAACCCTCCCATTGACACATTTGGAATTTCAATTGAATTTTTCCACTCAGGGTCTGATTCTACCTTCATCTCCGCTGTTGAGTCCCTTAATTAATCGACCTAGCCCATCTTCATCATTTGTTCCTTCACCAACAATGCCACCTATGGTGGCCACACCGAAGGACAATGGGAAGAAGCCCCTAGAGGAGGTACCACCATTAGTCTCAACCATATCTATCGAAGATGTGCCCATCCGAATGGAAGTCAGGACACCAGATTCATCCAACATGGAGTGGAATCAGGGAAAACTCCCATTCCCTCCCCCTAAATTGCCAATAATTACCATTGAAATGGCCAATATAGGCCTGGGGGAGTACCTAGTGTGGAACGTTGTGGCAACCCCTACACTCGAATCCATGCAAGACATGGGGAAACCTTTCCTCCCCATCGGTACTGACATCCCTTTAGGTTACCTACCTACCAAATCAGACCAACTTTGTATATGGGGGCCTCGACAAAGGCATTGAACCCTACCTACAGGAGGAAGAGGACAAAGAGCCATTTTCTAAAAATGTTTACTATCTGTCCAACCTAGAATTTGCCTTGAAATACCTTAACCAATGTAATTGGCATGGATATGGATTGGGCAAATATGAACAAGGAATGCGCGTTCTTTGTCAACCAAGATACCAGATGCCATACGATAAATCAGGTGTAGGTTTCAACCACCCTTTGACCCTCAAAATTTTGGTAGAAACCATGCAAGGCTTAGGTCTAGTCAACAAGGATGGGTTGACATAAGATTCATATGTCAATCCTGACACAACATACACATTGGGGGACTATCTCCCATTGTCAACAACAAACCTTGACCTCAACAACCCTTCCCCTTTGATTGAGAAAGAGGAAAGTTCAAGGGATAACCTCCAAGAGGGATATGAACAATATCAAGGGGAGTCTTCTAAAAATTATTCAACTTATGAGGTAGCACCCTAGGACCCTTTTGATTCTGATAGCAAATCACTCATAGGTGACACCCATTGACGACTATCAAGAGAACTTCATGGCAATGTTTCCCTTGAATGGCCCAATCGGGAAATTACTACATCCAGAGAATCTAGCCCTCCTGCAGAGAGCGAAACAACCCAGAAGGGACCATATCAACATGCTCAAATGAAGCGAGCCTCCCATGCTGGCCATAATGCCAAGTGATCAAGAAATGCCTAGTGGGCGGCTATACTAGCCATAGAGGCACACAGTTATCAGAGCTAATGAAGGCCTATGGATCTTCGATAGTGACTATGAGGATGAGACTGAGATGGCATATATCAACCATATGAGGCAACAGGAATACCCCATAGACATCGATGATATGTTTGAACATTTAAATATGGGACCAAGGCATAGGTGGCACTTAAACCAAGCATAGTTAAACCAAGTGCTTCATCCACCACTTTGGGCATACGTAGAGCACCTCCCACCTAGATACCCTATAGGGCCACCAGTGCCATGGGTAGACCCTATTCTTCTATCCACACATAGGTCCGATCCTTTTGTGCTAGTACCCACAGAGCCAGATCCGGGGTACAAGGATCACCAAGAATGTCTGAGTCAACATCCCCATGGCAATAGAGACCAAATTATTTCATCAACATGATCTCCATTGATTTAACTACCCCCATCCACAATTCAGCTGATCCAACATGACCATTATATCTAGACCTAGATGCCATAGAATGGGATCATGCTAACTCACCACCATCCCCATTAGAGTACTGGCCTTGTGGCGAGATGTTTCATTTCACCCCAAGATAGACTCAGGATATCTTCCATGCTGAAGAGGAACCCGACGTTCCCAATGCAAATCTAAATTTAGTGAATGATATCCACCTAATCCAAACTCCATAGTAGTTGGAGGATATATCCCACATGTCAGTTGATGAGACGATTGACGTAGACATTGGTTTTGATCCAATGAATCCACAAATCATCAAGCTGGGGGTACGTTTATCCCCCGAAGAGAAATATGATTACATTGCCCTTCTCAAAGAGAAGAAGGAGGTTTTTGCATGGTCCTATGAAGACATGCCAGGGCTAGACCCATAGCTAGTCATACATAATCTAACACTTGATCCAATAGTCAAGTCATTCAAGCAAAAGCTATGTAAGATGCACCCAACAGTGACCTTAATGGTCAAATATGAGCTATCAAACCCGATGATCAACTAAAAATGGCATTCACAACATCCTAGGGAAAATTTTATTATAAGGTCATGCCCTTTGGCCTTAAAAATGTTAGTGCGGCCTTAAAAATGTTAGTGCCACCTACCAATGCGCTATGAAATACATCTTCCACAATCACATCAATAAAACTTTGGAAGATTATATGGATGATTTGTTGGCCAAATCTCTTTTGTTCTAAAATCATCTCGATGACTTACGCAAGATCCTTGATCACCCCATCGAATACAAAGTTAGGCTAAACCCCAAGAAGTGTGTACTTGGTGTCACATATGGAAAACTCTTAGGTTTCATAGTCTCGAAATGAGGCATCGAGGTAGATCCAAATAAATTCAAGGTAATCCTTGAAATTCTTCCCCCAACCACCATCAGGCATCTTAGAAGCTTGTAGGGAAAGGTTGCGTCAATCAAGCACTTCATAGCACAGTTATCTGACAAGTGCCGACCCATGAATAAATTATTACACAAGGGGGTAGTATTTCATTGGGATGATGAATTCCAGTCAGCCTTCGATGACATCAAACAATACTTGGCTTCGTCGCCAGTATTGGTACCACCTAGACCAAGAGTGTCATTATACTTATACATCTCAGCTACTGAGGTGGCACTGGGTGCCATGCTAGCCCAAAATAATGAATTACATAAAGAATGGGCTAATTATTATCTTAGCCACACCCTGGTCAGTTATGAACTTGACTATGCATACGTTGAGAAGCTATACTTGGTGGTGGTATTTGCCACCAAAAAACTATGCCATTACATGCTGAGCAATATGATGTATATTGTGTCTAAGGAGAATCCATTATGGTACATGATGATTCGTACTTATCATAGTAGTCGCACGGTGAAATGGATCATGTTGTTGAAGGAGTTTGACATCGAATTCATTGGACAAAAGTCCATAAAAGGTCAATTCATCATCGATAAACTAGCAGAGGCTCCTCTCGAAGATGATCAGCCTCTGACCGTAGAGCTACCCAATGATGGGGTCTTCCATGTCATAGAATTGCCAAATTCTGATGAGCCTGAGTCACAAGCTGACATAACCTTATTTTTTGATGGTTCTAAATGTGAGCAAGGGGGTGGCACGGGAATCATATTTTTCACACCGCAAGGGGCTCCAATTCCTCTATCATTTAAACTTGATTTCACATGCACCAATAATAATGTTGAATACGAAGCCTTGCTAATAGGTCTTCAGACAGCCATCACCATGAACAACAAATGCTTAAATATCTTTGGTTATTCATTGTTAATTGTCAACCAAGTGAAAGGGGTATCCAATGCAAATGCCCAGTTCTGTAGGCCTACAAAGCCCTTATGGATAAATTCTTGGTAAAACTTGAATGGTACAACATCGAGACACTCCCTCGATCATTGAATCATTTTGCAAACACTATGGTCTCCTTGGGGTCACTAATCCCGCAAGACCCTTCTAGTGAGATGACAACTATTCAAGTTAAAACATTATCACAATTCATGATGGACCGTGCAAGCTCTGACATAACACCAGGAATCCACCTGATCCAGATTGAACCGTCTTAGGATAGGTTCTCTCGAATCCATGATAGTCTGAATCATGCCAACTAGGGGTCTTTGTTCTCCCCAAACCTTCTTAATAGCAACACAACGCTATTTCTACAAGTTCTTTCCTGCTCAGCTTTTGCTAGGGATAAACTTCAAGAGGGATTTGTTGTTCACACCATCGAGGTTTCTGATCAGTAGGATTGGTACACACCCATAAGATACTATCTCAAGTTAGGTAGCCTCCCACTTGGATTGTCGTGCGCTGCAAAAATATTATTCAAACAAAAAGTGTCCAAACACGTCTTGCTAGGAGACATTTTATACCGTCATAGCTACGAAGGAATCCTCCTCCGTTTCTTGGACCAGCAGGAGTACACTTGGGTGATCACCCAAGCGCACGATGGTACATGTGATGGCCACTTCAGCAATATGGCCATTGCAAAGCACATTCTTTGCATGGGCTATTATTGGCCATCTTTAGAGTGAGATTGTTGCACATATGTGTGGAAGTGCGTGAAGTGTCAACTACATGCTAACTTGACACATGTACCTTCTTAGGCCTTACAACCAATCCAATCGGCTTGGCCCTTTTTGTAGTGGGGCATAGATCTCATTAGAAAGATCTCCCCTACGTCTTCAGGTCACCACATGTTTATCATAACGGACACAAAGTACTTCACTAAATGGGTGGAAGCGATTCTGCTTACCTCTATGACCGGGCCCCACATTACGGAGTTCATTTTACATAACATCATATGTCATTTTGGTATTCCATCCAAGATCATTTCAGATAATGGGATGTCATTTAAGAACAAAGATGTGCGTGCTTTGACAACAAAGTACAAAATTCAGCATAGTTTTTTGACACCCTATTATCCGTAGGCAAATGGGAAAGCGGAGGCATCAAACAAAATGCTAGTTGCCATCCTTAAAAATATGATCGCATATAATCATAAGGATTGGCACATCCAAATACCACTTCCCCTATAGGCTTATCGCACCAGCATTTGAACGCCCACTGGGGTAACTCCATTTTCACTAGTGTATGGCTCAGAGGCAGTCATCTCAAGTTGGAAATACCCTCCTTGCGCATATCAATGCAAGAGTTCATCGATGATGACACTACACAGTAGGCCCGATTAGACCAGCTTATGTTACTCGATGAACGACATGTCAATGCTCTTGAGCATTTACGTATCTATCAAGAACAACTTAAGAAAGCATACAACATGAAAGTTCACCTGAGGACTTTCAGGTTGGTGATCTGGTCTTAAAATAGAACCAACAAAATTCTAACTTACCACCCCATTTAAATGACAATTTCATGGCAAATTGGTTAGTTCCTTATATAATCTATATTAAAATAGGACCTAGAATGTATCGGCTCACCTCTCTTGAAGGAATCAAGGAACTAGAACCCTTGAACATCAGTAATTTTAGGCCATTCAACATTTAGAGAGCCATATCCCACACCAAAAGCCCCAAGGATTTCCGCAATCGCTTGGTCAGCCTAAAATGCCCCAAAGGTATCTATAATCCCTTTGGTCAAAACCAAAATCCCCAAGGATTCTCGCAATCGCTTGGTCAACCTAAAATGCCCCAAAGGTATCTATAATTCCTTTGGTCAAAACCAAAATCCCCAAGGATTCCCGTAATTTATTGGTCAACCTAAAACACCCCAAAGGTATCTATAATCCCTTTGGTCAAAACCAAAAGCCCCAAGGATTCCCGCAATCGCTTGGTCAACTTAAAAATCCCCAAAGGTGTCTATAATCCCTTTGGTCAAGCCAAAAGATCCAAGGGTTCCCGTAATCATTTGGTCAACCTAAAACATCCCCAAGGTGTCCATAATCCCTTTGGTCAAACAAAAATTCCCAAGGATTCCCGCAATCACTTGGTCAACCCAAAAGCTCCAAGGATTCCCACAATCACTTGGTCAACCCAAAATGCCCCAAAGGTACCCATAATCACTTTGGTCAAACCAAAATCCCCAAGGGTTCTCACCACCGCTTGGTCACCCAAAATGCCCCAAAGGTGTCCATAATCCCTTTGGTCAAACCAAAAGCTCCAAGAGTTCCCACAATCGCTTGGTCAAAAATGAATATTCAAAAAACAATAGATAATCAAAATAACAAAAAAAATTGCATCTCACTTTCATGCATAATCTTAAATCAAAACACAAAAATAACTGTATTAGGCATCGCATACATACATTGCATATTTGTTGGTCATACATGTCAAATGCACCATAGACGGTAATTACTTGGCAATTCCATCATTTTCCACCTTTATCCATTTTGTAAATGATCCCAAAAAAATAACGCCATTTGCATTTTCGCCATGTCATATTCAGGTGTCTTTTAATGTCTTTAGGGTTTTTGTCATTCAGTTGTCTTTAGATTTCTAGCCAAATGATGTACAAAGTCAGACCGATTTTTATAAGGTAGAGTTTTACTTGGATCACGCCTTGTTACATAGCATCCCAACACAATCTTAAAACACATAAAAAATTCCCAAGTTGTGTGAACGAAAGATGAAACCTGCATAGCGGACTAGATTACCATACCGCAAAACGGTTATCTTGCTCATCCCCCTGTGCGAATGACCCCAAGAATGTTGAGAGTTGGAAAAGGACAAGCATCTTCCCTACCTAATTCCCCAAAATAAACAGTGGTTTTCACCACTATAAAAAATCCTAAAATTCTCAAAGGGTTGCAAACATCAAAAAAACTACAACAATCAAAGTACAAACTCCAAAGTTTGACATAAATACCCTAAAAAATCACAAGAAATAGTGATCCCCAACACTCAAAATTCAAATCCCTTGCTAAAAAAAAAAAGAAAAATAAACAGTGATTCTTATCACTATATATGAGAGCAAGTATACAATGAAATTTAAGAAAAGAAGGGAGTCGAACTTGAATCCCTGGAACTCTCAGCATTCGAAAGGTCATGAGGCAATCCTCAATCCCAGTTTGGTGGATAGCCTGCTGGCACTGGTGGCTCAGAGAATTTGGTGTGGGATTGTGGTTGATTACTTGGGTTTTGGATCAAAATTGTGTTCTTAGTGTTCACTCGATAACCTCTCTTCCAAAAGAGAAATTAAGGATGTAAGAAGCACAAAGGGGAATGTGGGTATAATTTGGCAGCACTCCATTGCTCCAAATGCTCCAGCTCTATCCTTTTTTGGGGTGAGGAGGCTCACCATTTTATAGACCTGAGGGTCTCTCTTGAATGCGCATATGATGGTGCCACTTGGCTTATCATGCCTTTTTTGGAGGAGAGAAGATTCCTCCCTGATTTAGGGCCTCCTTACATGAGGCCTCCATAATCAAGGCATGCTTGACTGAAGTCCCTCTTTGATTTCAAACTTTTCCTTGCAATTGCATGCTTTGAAGGCATAGTTGAGTGGTGGATCTGGGATGCCATTTGTTAAGGTTTGACTTTTTTCTATTCAAACCTACTATTTGTCCTACCCTGGGATGATTGTTGCTAATCGTCCTGGGGTGGGGCGAATAGGATTCTATTTGTCCCAGGGTGGGACGAATAGGGAGTAAAGTGCTTAAAATGTGCCAAATTGACCTTTGACCCTCCAAAACTGATTTGGGAGTGTTTAGGACCACTATTTAACCTATGTAGGCTGCCCTAGGGGGCATGTATGCCAATTTAGTTAGTTCTTGTAGTCACATAATCGAATTGGTGTTGTTTTGGTGTCTACAGATGCCCCTTTTTGGGATGCACTGTGTGCGACATAGTGCTAAGAAAAAATAGATGACCAAAGCACTTAGTTATTAGGGTTTATTAGTATCCTAACCAAATTTTGATGCCCCAAGTATGGAAAGGTCACGCATTCTTGATTTCTTGCTTCTGATGAGCTAAGGAGCTTAACTCAAGTGTAACCTTTTTTGGTGAGGTATACTTGATCTTGGATATTGTTCAGTCATGAATAGGCAAAGGGCAAAACCTTTTGTCTGGGGAACCTTGTCTTCATGCTTCTATAATACCAAGTGTTTTTTTAGCTTGTGATTATTTCTTGTTTTCTGCCCCAAGCAAGAGCGTGATTGTATTTGTCAATAATTATTTGAATGCATGCCATTTCCTTGATTGGGTGTGTATTTGTTGATTGGGTGACTAAGTGTGACTACCCCCTCAAGTGACGAATCAATAATGGAATGACCAAAATGAGAAAAGCTACGAGTTTCTTGACTCAATATGATGGTTGTAAGGGTGCCTTCAGTTATTTTTCTTTGAATGTGTGCAGTTTTCCAACAATCGGACCTGTTTTTGGTGGGTTTTGACCCTTTTTTGTGATGCCTATTGGGGTGGAAATTGTCAAAAATCCTCCTTCTCATGGAGCGGTCCAGCTATGGTAGCCTTCTTAGGGAGTATGATAGTAAGTATTTGTGACCTCGATGTTAGTTTTGCATGCCATGAATATCAGGTGTAGAGGCACCTTTGTTCGACAGGTTTATTGTTGTTTTTGGTGCATTTTTTGGATGTAGTTTTTGTTGCTTTATTTCTTGCTCTGTAATCGTCCCATGGTGGGATGAATACCAATTTGGTAATTATCCCAGGGTGATACGAGTTCTAACTAGGTCGCTCATCCCAGGGTAGGGTGATTACAATCCTAATAGCCTTTAAAAGGGCCAAAACTAGGTTTTGGGCTCATTTGCAACATTTTTTTTCTTACGATTTGGAGTAGTGAGGAGTGTGAGTTTGTCTAGCGGAGCACTGCCAAAATTTTCCAAACATCATGAGTGCGAGGACCGGTTCTTCGAGCGGAGGAGCCGAGGTGAGACTGGTATGATGTTCCTTCCTTCTGTTTCTTATTTTTTTGTTTTTATATGAATTGTTAAAATGCACATATAAAATGTTTGTGAGCGTTCTTTTTTTGTTGTTTTTGTCCTATTAAGGTTGTAACCTGAATATAGATTTTGTGTTTTATTTTATTTTTTTCACACTTAAGGTTAAAAACCCTAGTATGAGTTTTATGTTTTTATTTGATTTTTTTTCACACTTAAGGTAAAAAAAACCCTAGTATGAGTTTTTTAATTTTATTGTGTTTTTTGTTGTTCATAGTAAGGTTAGAAACCTTAGTATGAATTTTATGTTTTTATTTGATTTGTTTTGTTCACAGTAAGGTTAAAAACCCTAGTATAATTTGTTTTTTGTTGTGATATGTTTGTTTTTTTTTTGTCTTTGATTGTACAGTTGATTTGAATGATCTGTTATTTTGTTGTACAGTTTGTTTTGAATGTTTTTGTTCTTTTGCTATACTTTATTTTTCTATACTTTTGTGGTACTTTGTTATTCTATACTTTTACGGTAGTTTTTTATTTTAATGTTTTTGTTTAAATTAAGGTTGAAACCCAATTATGTTTTTTTTTTTTGTACAGTTTATTTAAATGATCTGTACTGTTATTGTACAGTATTACTGTACAAGTGTAGTCTTTAAATCTACTGTACAATTTTATTTTAATGTTTTGTTTAAATTAAGGTTGAAACCCTAATTTTTTTTTTTCTATTGTGTTTTTTTTTTTGCAGGTTGTGAGGAGTCGACATCACCAGCCAGCTGTGTTCTCTGATGCCTGGGATGCACTGATAGTTGTTGATTGGGAGTGGCTTGATGCCCTTGGGCTCAAGTAGGTGACACATTTGGAGCTTGTGGTGGGATATCAAGCATATTTGACTACCCTTATCAATCTATGGGATCCCTGCACCAACACATTTCATCTCCCAACAGGGGAGATGACGGTTACTTTGGAGGACGTATATCAGATTCTATAGATTCCTAAGATGGGCTGCCTATCTGGACGACCCCTCGAGACTAGCATACGGTGGTACTGACACGATGTTTTAGTTGGGTGATGGAGAGGGGCTTGGATAGGGTGGTGTAGAGGGTAGAGGCTGACTTCTAGATAGGCAATATTTTGGTGCAGTGGTGGGTGGAGAAGTGCATTTTGGGGGTGAGGCATGCTTTGATGATGACCCTCATCTCTAATATGCTGCTTCCTGACTCTTCAAGTGTGAGGTTCCCTTGGAACCTACTGGAGTTTGTTTTAACATTGGAGTGTTCGAAATTAGCTCCACTTATTATGAGATGGGGTCAGACGTTGCTAGAGCAGCTGTACGATGAGTTGTATGAGGTCCGCTACCATAGGTGAAAGAGGATAGGGTGCAGCTATCTCTTACAGTATTAGGGGTGGTAGCACATAGTTTTCGAGAAGCCACAAGATTTTCCCTAGACCACCTGAGGTGATATGGTGGATCGGGAGATTGGATATACTACATTATGGTAGAGGTCAGAGGAGCATGGGCAAATTCAATGGTGGGCAACCGTCGTAGGGCACTATACTGATGCCTTATCTTGTTTAGATCTAGTGCAGGTGTTCTAGTGGCTATACCAGGACTGTCTAGCCTAGCCTGAGGCTAGCGACTAGCTTTGGCGGGTGCATAGGGGTAGGTTGCTGATTGGGAATCATGGGATAGAATAGGAGTACTTCCCGTATGTCTAGGTGATGTGACAGTTTAGGGTGCACCAAGGATTTCCTGGTGATCCCTTAATCTATCGATAACATAGGGATGAGAGGACCCTAGTCTGGCCTATCATTGAGCCATTGGGTGAGGGATATGATGTAGTTATTGAGGTACCTGATGTGTATGATGTCAAGGTAACTGTAGAGTATGACCGATGGTGGACTATGCAACGATGGTGGGGTGAGGGGCCTCCAGGAGGCATGGATGTGGTAGCAGTAGGAGGTGGGGATGCAGAGGCATCAAGGGAGGGTTGGGGGGATTTTCTTGATGATGCAGACATGGTGTAGGTCGATGACCTCACTGGAAATGGGGATGATACGGGAGTTTCAGAGTAGTTGGATGCACAAGACTTCTTGAAGTAGTGGGTGCCAGAGCAGCAGACCGTCTCAGAGGGGCCCATGCCTCATGCTATCTTAGGGGATTCAAAGGCTAGGTTTTGTGCTGAGATAGCATGATTGTAGGGTCTATTGAGAAGCAACACACCCCCACTGAAAAAATGAAATTCCATCATTTTGCAATAAGGACCCTCTTGATGTTTTCAGGTCTTAATTCCAAATTTTGTTTGCCTCTTTCTTCATCAAGTTTTGTGTATACCAAAGTATCTAAGTAGGCTTGCATGTGACTTTAATTTCAATTTTGAATTCACTTATTTAATGTTAGAATAATTCTGAGTAAAAATATCTTTCACTAATATGTAAAAATGCAAAATACAAATGAATGAATTCATTAGAGTCAAACTGCAATTTTTGGAAATGTCACGATTTCGCGACGGGTTTGAAGAAGGAAGCCGAAGTCCAGAAGGCATCGCAAAATCATGACACAAGTTGAAAGGGAAGCCGAATGCCAGAAGGCATCGTGAAATCGTGACGTCACGAAATCGCGATGCAAGTCAAAAGGGAAGGTCACAATTTTGTGACAAAGAGGACAGAAAGGAGGCGAAGTGCAGGGAAGGTCATGATTTCGCAACATGTTGCAAAATCGTGACATGTCACGGTTTCGCGATAGAGAGGCCAAAATGAAAAAGCATCTTGAGGAAAACGTTGCGTTATCACGACACGTGTCAAAAGAGATCAAGATGACATATAATGAGCATTAGGGTTTTAATTTAATAATATTAAAATGCTAATCCTGGTTTTGTCTTTTGCAGAAAGCCATCTAGCAGTTGCATACTAGCGAAAGTAATGGCAAAAAAAGACAAAGTAAGCACGAATCAAACGAAGGCCGTCAGATGAAAGTGTGAGATGTCAAGAATTTTTGGTCCATCCAGATTTTACAGATCTGACCGCAAAGAGACTTTACGATGACTAAGCAGCTGCCCATTTAATGGAATATGTCGACAATTGATCGAAAAATGAAAATATCTACACATAGTTATCGAAATTTGCCAATGGACGCATTTAACAGAAGAATTTATGGTGAAAGTAATGGCATGCAGAGAATTTCAACTTAGAGGTAGCTTTGCAAGATAAAATGTTAGAGAAATAGGTGACTCATCAAAATTTCTCTAAGGAATTAATGAGACCCTCTTAGCAGATGCACCAGAAAGATGAAGATACCTTCACATGCAGTGCCCATTTATGGAATATATCGGTAGTCAACTAGAAAACGAAGATATTTACTTGCAGTTGTAGATGGATGAGAATAATATTAGATCATGCCTTCTCCATTTATGGCAAGTAACTGCACTAAGATTTACAGAGTGGTTAGGGTTTATTCAAAACTCTATTTTTAAAGGGGCTTATATTGTAAAACCGAGGTAGTAAGGTTTAGAGGATAAGATTTAGGGTTTGAGAAGAAGATATTTTTGAAAAGATCAGGGTCTGTCCTGAGTCTATAAATACTTCTAAATGTAAATTTCAGAGGCAAAAACTTAGAAATAAAAGCTATTGGAGCAATTTCCTGCAAATCTTGTTTGAAAGCTTTGTTCTAGACTTAGAGTTGGTGTGATTTTTCATTTTCTGTGATAGCATGGCCAGGAGCCTAATCTCTTTCAGATTGTGATAAGTTCATCTTCTTTTGTTTTTGTTTCATTAAGGTTTATTTAAATTATGCTGTAGATCTGTGTTACCAGGATTGGATATGCTGCTAGGCTTCATTTTCTTTATTGTATGTTAGAGAAAATTACAGATTTAAGGTTTAGACCTGTTCTAATTACTATGTCCTCACTGTGCGAGGTAGGCTGCTAGTGAATGATACCAATTTTAACTGACTTCCCTTCTATTTGTGATTTTCTTTCAGATCTGTTGTTGTCTTTGTCTTATGCTCTTAGTGGAAGGTGATCTTAAAAAGCTAGACACTTTCCTCTTTGATTTGTTCTATTGTGAAGCTAATCGGTATAACTAAAATTGGTAGTTTTGGTTTTGCAGCTAAGTTAGATAAATTTCTCTTTTTGCCCTACCCTACTCTCTCTGTTCTACCGATTGAATGATCCATTTTTATTTTCTTTTACATTTGTCTTTTATTTAAATCTGCTAACACATAAAGAGCTAGATCAAATAACTGATAGTAAATCTGAGTGTCCACAAAGATAACCAATTCCAAAAACATTACTAAACCAAGTCCAGGACCCGTTGTAAGGTAACAGACAGTCCACTTGAAACTATTTCAGAAGCAGAAAAGAGTGAATAGACATTTGACCCAACTCTGTAACTCACACCTTGGATATCCAGCAAGATCCTAAAGTGAGTGGGATTTATCCCTTATAAGTGTTATCGGGATTTTATGCTCATTCTTCACAGGGTGTGTATAAAAGTCAAACCAATATTTAAAATTGGCGCTAGAAGGAGGGCAAGAACTTACGTTCTTAGTGCGATTGAGTTGAGAAATATGATTGTATGTGGTATTTAACAAATACTATATTTTATCCAGAGTCTGGTAGCCTTTTTCCCCTCCTCAGCATTTTAAAACTTGTTTTTTTGAGTTTTGCCTAAACAGCAGAACTCAACACCAACATTTAAAATTTGCGCTAGAAGGAGGGCTAAAGTTCAGTAGTTTGTTAAGGATTGTAAGATTATAAGTTGCTTGTGAAAAGCTGGATTCCACTTATAGAGTAACAAAGTCCCATTCCAGAGCTGGAAAACTCCTTGTGCCTGAGTTAGAAACTCCAAGAAGAAGCAGCATCAGAAGGGCCAAGTCCTTGTCTAGAATAGTTTTGTCACCACTTGTAGTTACTCCAACTACAACTAAAAGTATCATCGTAAATCAAGTATTAATGGCCAACTGGTTGGGTTCCACTGCCTTAAATATCTCGGGTGCAGCCCATAACCTACCCAAAAATCCTGAGAGATATATTCCTAGATACAAGCATGATGGAACTAGGATAGCAGAAGAACATCTAGTAGCATTGAAGAATGCTCTAAAATTGTTAAATGTACAGCATGAAGATGTCGCTTGCAGATTTTTCCCGTTCACTCTCCAGGAGTGAGCGTACGACTGGTTTCTAAATCTTACTAATGATTCTATTACCAGTTGGAATGACTTGGAAAAGGTTTTTGTATTACAGTTTGGTGAAGTAATAGATCCCAATGTATTATATCAATAATTTTCTGGTATTAAAAGAGAAGTAAATGAATCTGTCATATCTTACAATGTCAGATTTCAGAAGGCTTATGTTAGACTGATTGGTTATTATGTGCCAAATGCAGACCTGGACTTAGATATTTTTAGGAATTCTCTAGATCCAATGACTTCTATTTTCTTGAAAAGAGATGCCTCTATTACCAATCTAACAAAGGCTTACAAAGAAGCTTTAGTTTTGGAAAGGCAATTGGGGCCTCAACCTCTGAATTCTCATCAAATTCCTTTGGTCACACAAGGCACCCCTATCTTCAATCCCATACCACATCATATGATGTTGCCAGTATGTCAAACTCCACCATAAGGAAATCCATTGGCTGTTACACCTGTTGAAAATATACAGAATCCAGGGAAAGAATCTGATAACACAAGAGTTGAAGAAGTTTCAAGGGTAGTCCAAAAGTTGGCAAATGACTTTTTGACTTTCAAAAGGCAAGTTTCCATTGACGAAAACCCAAACAAGTTTTCTTATCAGTATAATAGATTCACTCAGCCCCCATACAAGCCCAATAAGTATTATAAAGGTAAAGGGCATGATGTAAATATTTATGATTTAGCTTTGCCTAACTGGTGCAGGATTCATGGAACATCTCAGCATGGGGAGTTGGATTGTTTGGAATTTTGTAATGCCTTTGAAGCTCTTTCTGGCGAGTTGGTTTCTCCTGAACATCAAATAACTATGGATTATCCAAGTCCATCCAAACATAGTGCAACTATGGTGCTAGATACTTTCAATTTCCCAAAATAATCAGAGAATGTTGTGGAGCTGCCCATGGATGAGGTGCAAGCTTTTCAACAATACATGAGGGACAACTACAACCTCAGAAATAGAAATCCAAAGCCCAACACTACATCTACCCCTCTGAACAACTCCCACAGTGTTCCTCCAGATCCATCTTCAAGCAATAACCCATCTCCACCCAAGGGAGAAACCCGAGAGGACCAGATGCATTTGTCCCTCCACTCAATAAGGGATATAATATAGTGGAGGACATGAAGAAGATCAAAGCCAACATTACTCTTCATGAGTTGGCCCAAATTTTTGAACAAAGGGATAACCTAATCAAAACATATTCTGAACCTACTACCAAACCTTTGGAAAAGGGAAAAAAGATGGCAAATGCAAATGTGGCCATGTATAAAGAGAAGACTGAAGTTCCACCTTTTCTACTGACTATTCGTATATTTGGGAAAAACTTACATAACTGTCTGGTAGATTTTGGGGCTTCAGCCAATGTCATGCCTCTGGGCATCTGTCAAAAGTTGGGTTTGACCCCCATGAACTCCGAGATGAGAGTCGTCCAATTGGATAAGTTTGAGGTTAAAGTGGTAGGTGAACTTCAGAATATACATATCCAGCTAGCATCTGAGCCGAGAGCTCAACACAGAATTGGCATTCAGGTGGTGGATATTCCTATAGGATACAGAATGCTTCTGAGTAGGGATTGGTCAAAATCCTTGAATGGGTACTTGGCTAATAATTTTTTGCATATGCGGTTACCCTAGAATGGTTTTGCAAATCAATTAAGAATCAACAGAGAACCAAGATATAAACTCATGATTATAGAGTATAATGCCAATAATGAGACTGCTAATCTTGCTGAGGGTTGTTATATCGGGGTTTATAATTTGACAACTACTCAAATGGAGAAACCGGTTAAAGCTCACCAAGATCACGATAATAAAGTTGGGATGCTTCATATTGATGCAGCTAAGTCTGAGCAAGGTTATGGTACAAAAGCTGTTATTAAAGGACCAAAAAATCAAATCAATTTTGTGTCATATCGCTTACAATTTCCCTACACAAATAATTTGGTAGAATATGAAGCATTAGTACTAGGATTAAAATTTTCTTTACATTGCTTTGATCATGCAAATACGAAAACTCGTATTTTGGACTTGTTTGATTTGCAGGGTGGACGACTTGAAGCTGTGGAGCATTTTAGTCAACACCAAGAGACATTCAAGCACTGGCTTGACAATAAGGCCAGAGTGAGCGCTTTCAATCATGCAGACCTGGTGCTTCTATGGGACAAGGCCCAAGAAAAGAAAGGTAAACACACAGAGTTGCAACCTCTGTGGATAGGGCCATACTAGATTGCCGAGATCCTAGGTAAGAATGCATTTCATCTACAAGACCTTGAGGGTAATTTTTTGAACCTTCCTATTAATGGTAAATACCTTAAGCATTATTTCTCAGCAGTCCCATCCGATACATCGTTTGAATAAATCACAAAGACGTTGTAAAAAGTGTATATATTGTAAATAAGCTTTGAAGTGGTTTATTTTTATTTTATTTTATATTTGAAGTAGTTTGTTTTTATTTTATTTTGTTTATCCTTTGGGGTCTGTACAAATTTCTTTTAGCTTTTAAATTTCTATTTTTTTTAAGTTTTTCCTGGGTAGTAAAGAAAGAATCACCCTTTAAAAATTGTTTTTATTCTGAGTTCAAAATCCTGTGTTCATTTTGTGTATTCTAATTAAGAGATAGCCTGCTTAAACTGAGCAATGGAACTATTTTGTTATTCAGAACAACAGTAGAAAGATAATTGGATGTTGTGTCTTGCTTGCCACAATTATTTTAATTATAAAGAAACTGCTATACTGTTTGGCTGGAGAAACTCCCAGGGAATCCAAGAAAATTTAGTCGTAAGAGGGAACTCTGATTTGTGAAATTATTTGAGTATCCATAGAGGCTATCAGTACCCAGGCTGAAGCAGTTCCAGATCGATGAAATATTAAAAAAAAAATGTTTTTTAGCAAGGCTTTATAGATTTCGATATATTTCAAAGGAGAGAGAGAGAGAGAAGGTGAAAGTTGAGCAAGATAACATAAAACTGGCACTCTGTTATTTCCTACACACAAAAAAAAAAAAAGTTATGTAATGAAAGAGATAGCCAAGGCTTCAGAAGATGTTTTCTTTTACCAAGTTGTAGATACCACCTCACAGTTGTGGATCAGGGTCATGAAAATCTAAAGAGTAACTCTATCGAGGTTGTAAAAGGCTAAACTAGTAAACAGAGCCCTACTCGGTTTCCCCTTTCACAATCTAGAAAATCTGATCAATCTAGAGTACAACATTCGAAGGCCCAGTCATTCTTGAAGAAAGTTTTATATGCTTATAATTGCACATCAGAAGTCTTCCTTAAGTGATTCAACCTAGTATGTCCTTGGGAAATTTTGACAACTATTAGGTAGTAGTTAAATTATTTTGAAGAATATTTGTGGCAAAGCATGGTACATGGTCTATATTGTTTTGAAACTAGAGTCCTGGATTCTAAAATAGTGCTACTATTTTCCCCACAGATATCGCCATTTTTTGAGAAGCAACACACCCCCACTAAAAAAATGAAATTCCATCCTTTGAAAATATTTAGCTTTCATTTTGTAGTAGGGACCCTCTTGATGTTTTTCGGGTCTTAATTCCAAATTTGGTTTGCCTCTTTCTTCTTCAAGTTTTGTGTATACCAAAGTATTTAAGTAGGCTTGCATGTGACTTTAATTTCAATTTTGAATTCACTTCTTTAATGTTAGAATCATTCTGAGTAAAAATATCTTTCACTGATATGTAAAAATGTAGAATACAGATGAATGAATTCATTGGAGTCAAACTGCAATTTTTGGAAAATTTTCCATTTTTGAAAATGTCACAATTTCACGATGGGTTTGAGGAAGGAAGCCGAAAGCCAGAAGGTGTCACGAAATCATGATGTCACGAAATCGCGACGCAAGTCAAAATGGAAGTCGAAGGCCAGAAGGCGTCGTGAAATCATGACGTCGTGAAATCACAACGCAAGTCAAAATGGAAGGTCACAATTTTGCGACAAAGAGGACAGAATGGAGGCGAAGTGCAGGGAAGGTCACGATTTCGCGACATGTCACAAAATCATGACATGTCACGATTTTGCGACAGAGAGGCCAAAATGAAAAAGCATCTTGAGGAAAATGTCACGTTATCACGACATGTGTCAAAAGAAATCAAGCCGACATATAATGAGCATTAGGGTTTTAATTTAATAATATTAAAATGCTAATCCTGGTTTTGTCTTTTGCAGAAAGCCATCTGGCAGTTGCATACTAGCGAAAGTAATGGCAAAAAAAGACAATGTAAGCACAGATCAAACAAAGGCTGTCAGATGAAAGTGTGAAATGCCGAGAACTTTTGGTCCATCCAGATTTTACAAATCTGACCGCAAAGAGACTTTACGATGACTAAGCAGCTGCCCATTTAATGGAATATGTCGGAAATTGACCGAAAAATGAAAATATCTACACACAGTTACCAGAATTTTTTGATGGACGCATTTAACAGAAGAATTTATGGTGAAAGTAATGGCGTGCAGAGAATTTCAACTCAGAGGTGGCTTTGCAAGATAAAATGTCAGAGAAACCGATGACTCATCCGAATTTCTTTGAGGAATTAATGAGACCCTCCCGGAATATGCACCAAAAAGATGAAGATACCTTCACACGCAGTGCCCATTTATGGAATATATTGGTAGCCAGCCAAAAAACGAAGATATTTACTTGCAGTTGCAGATGGATGAGAATAATATCAGATCATGCCTTCTCCATTTATGGCAAGTAACTGCACTAATATTTGTAGAGTGGTTAGGTTTTATTCAAAACTCTATTTTTAAAGGGGCTTATATTGTAAAACCAAGGTAGTAAGGTTTAGAGGATAAGATTTAGGGTTTGAGAAGAAGATATTTCTAAAAATATCAGGTTCTGTCCTGAGTCTATAAATACTTCTTCTAAATGTAAATTCCAAAGGCGAAAAATTAGAAATAAAAGCTATTGGAGCAATTTCCTGCAAATCTTGTTTGAAAGCTTTGTTCTAGACTTAGAGTTGGTGTGATTTTTCATTTTCTATGATAGCGTGGACAGGAGCCTAATCTCTTTCAGATTGTGATAATTTCATCTTCTTTTATTTTCGTTTCATTAAGGTTTATTTAAATTATGTTGTAGATTTGTGTTACCAGGATTGGATATGCTGCTAGGCTTCATTTTCTTTATTGTAAGTTAGGGAAAATTACAGATTTAAGGTTCAGGCCTATTCTAATTGCTCTGTCCTCACTGTGAGAGGTAGGTTGTTGGTGAATGATACCAATTTTAACTGACTTCCCTTCTGTTTGTGATTTTCTTTCAGATTTGTTGTTGTCTCTGTCTTATGCTCTTAGTGGAAGGTGATCTTAGAAAGTTGGACACTTTCCTCTTTGATTTGTTCTATTGTGAAGCTAATCGGTATAACTAAAATTGGTAGTTTTGGTTTTGCAGCTAAGTTAGATAAATTTCTCTTTTTGCCCTACCCTACTCTCTTTGTTCCACCAATTGAATGATCCATTTTTATTTTCTTTTACATTTGTCTTTTATTTAAATCTGCTAACACATAAAGAGCTAGATCAAAGAACTGATAGTAAATCTGAGTGTCCACGAAGATAACCAATTCCAAAAACATTACTGAACCAAGTCCAGGACCCGTTGTAAGGTAAAAAATAGTCCACTTGAAACTATTTCAGAAGCGTAAAAGAGTGAATAGACATTTTACCCAACTCTGTAACTCACACCTTGGATATCCAACAAGATCCTAAAGTGAGTGGGATTTATCCCTTATAAGTTTTATCGGGATTTTATGCTCATTCTTCATAGGGTGTGTATAAAAGTCGAACCAACAGGGTCTCTTATGGATATGGGAGGAGGAGCATAGAAACATTTTGTAGGAGAGGGATCTCCTGTGGGCTCAGTTGGCACAGTAGGACAGTGCATTGACTATTTACCACCGATGAGATGTGGATTGGGGGTGGTACCCAATGGAGTTGGAGACAAATGTTGTTCATCTCAGTGGACAGTTACCTGAGCTTGATGGAGGTGGTTCATCACATCGTACAAGATGCAGTGAGACTAAGCAGTCTGCATATTCTCATCACAGGTGGTTGGATGAGGGTAGCATTGGTGGGCATGGTGTACGGGCTAGCAGTAGCCACCTTGAGATGTCCCATAGGACCCATACTATTGGGGGTATTTCTAGTCACACCGATCCTACGTGATCATGGTGGTCGACTCCCTAGGCTTTGGGGATTTTGAGTTTTTGATTTTTTTTTGTAAGGTTAGAGGATCTTCTTATTGTAGCCTGAGGGTATTTTGACTTGATATATATACATGACTCATTTTTGGTTTGATGATATGCTTGTCATGATTTATTGTTCTTTATGCTCATTATTTATGTTCATGTATGCATATGTTATTATGACTATGGATGATGGTAGCTATATGATATAGATGTATGCATATGAAATGGATGGAATGATTTGTTGGTATATAGGAGATGGCACCATAGACTGTATAGGATTTATTGGCTTTCTATACTATGTGATTGCTTTATGGAATAACTTTGCATTTATAATTTTTGGTTTGTATTTTTTGATGGTGATGTAAGTAATGAAATGTACAACAATTGTTTTAGAATGTAGTTAAAGTTTTTCTGAGACTCAGATGCTTTAACTAACTAGCCAAGACTGTACAGTTATCTTACAAGACTTTCAAACAAGGTACGAATTAGACTTGAGTTTGACCAAGTTATTTCACATCCTTGTGTGTGCAATTGAGTTCATTTATGTGGTATTCGTCATGATACCAATAGTGCCAGATAGGCTGTCAACCAAACCTCTACTGAGGATCACCTAATTAGCTCCACTAACTCCTTTATTGTACTTAGTAAGATTAATCTATGACACAATCTAGGATACCATAAGCTAGCTCATCCACATGCAAACATTGATCTGTACACAATTTCATGCGACAAATATATCGTCATGCAGGAGGTTTGCCACTAGTGTCGGTAGGCTATCCACCAAACCGGGATTGAGGATTGCCTCATGACCTTTCGAATGCTGAGAGTTCTAGGATTCAAGTTCGACTCCCTTATTTTCTTCAATTTTATTGTATACTTGCTCTCATATATAGTGACAAGAATCACTGTTTATTTTTCTTTTACTTTTGAGTAAGGTATTTGAATTTTGAGTGATGGGGATCACTATTTCTTGTGCTTTTTGATGTGTGCACTTTGAGGGTTTTGATGCAAAATTTGGAGTTTGTATTTTGAATTTTGCAATTTTTTTATGTTTGCAACCTTTTGAGAATTTGGGAGATCTGATAGTGGTGAGAACCACTATTTATTGGAGGGAATTGGGTAGGGAAGATGCTTGTCCTTTTACCAAATCTCAACATTCTTTGGGTCATTCGCACAGGGGGATGAGCAAGATAACCACTTTGCTTATGGTACCCTGGACAAATTTGCAGGTTTCATATTTCATTCACACAACTTGGGAATTTTTATGTTTTTTAAGCTTGTGTTGGGATGCTATGTAACAAGGCATGATCCAAGTAAAAATCTACCTTGTTAATAATTGGTCTAACTTTGTACAACATTTGACTAAAAATCTAAAGACGACTGAATGACAAAAATCCTAAAGATATTAAAAGACAATTGACTATGATATGGTGAAAATGTGAATGGCGTTATTCTTAATGGATATTTTGCAAAATGTACTGAATGTGGAAAATGATGGAAGTATCGAGTAGTTACAGTCTATGGTGCAAACAAAGATATGATGGTGCAAACAAAAATTGATACACAAATGCTAAGTCCTACGAATGTGATAAAAGCAATGCATGAAGGAAAGACGCATAAACATAAATGAGATGTTAGCAAACAAAGAACAATGGGGCCTATTTTATTAATTTCACTTTCAATATAGTTACAATACATCCCCCCCCTCTAGGGCTCATAATGTTTGATACAGTTCGTTACATCAACGGATGATACGCTTCCAGTGTCTTTCATGTGCCTCACATTCGAAATGGGCAGTCCAAACATTGTCGTCGCTTGTGTCCATGTGTTCATCATTCCTTTCTGCCCCTCCATTGTTCCTAGTGGGAAGATCCTCCACATAGAGAAACAGTAAATAGTTAGTAGCATATGCGAATAGAGGGAAAACATGCAATCCCTAGGGCCTCCGGCTAGTGAATACATAAAATAGCAAAATAATGATCAGAACATGTCATAATGCATTCAAACTTTGATATAATCATAGATACATCATCATATACACATTACAAAAATAACAATCAAGAAATCATGCATGTCTTTCTAATCACTTCGGGGTGGGACGATTAGGACTGTCACAAAACATGGAAAAGAAACCTTGCAAATGTCCTATCCAAAGGCCTCCAAAATTCTTGTAAACTTGGGGTTAGACAAAAATGGGAATTTTGGGATGACCCAGAAGGTTAGATTTGGCAGATTCTGCCTAGATTGTCCTGTATCTGAATGCACTCCCTGTAGGTTAGTAACATATAAAAATGATAAAAACAGGGTCAAAATGAGTCATAATGCCATGAAACTTGAACAGAAGCATAATTAAACCAAATATAACATAATGAAAAAACAAAAGTGAAGAAATAATTCATGGATTTCTAATAGCTCTGGGGTGGGATTATTAGGACTGCAACAGTTTGAGGGGGCACCCGAGGGTAGGACGCCCATTGTTTAGGGTCTGGTTTTGACACCAATCCACTTGGGATGGGTCCAAAAACTCCTAGGGGGTTGTTTCAATGAATTTGGTGTGGGATTGTTGTTGATTGCTTGGGTTTTGGGTCGGTATTGCATTCTTAGTGTTCACCTGGTAACCTCTCTTCCAAAAGAGAAATTAGGGATGTAAGAAGCACAAAGAGGAATGTGGGTATAATTTGGTGGCACTTTGTTGCTCCAAATGCTCCAACTCTATCCTTTTCTAGGGTGAGGAGGCTCACAATTTTATAGACCTGAGGGTCTCTCTTAAATGCGCATGCGAGGGCGCAACTTGGCTTGTCATGCATTTTTTTTGGGGAGAGAAGATTCCTCCCTGATTTAGGGCCTCCTTGCATGAGGCCTCCATAAGCAAGGTATGCTTTACTGAAGTCCCTCTCTGATTTGAAACCGTTCCTCACAATTGCATGCTCTAAATGCGTAGTTGAGTGGTAGATCTGGGATGCCATTTGTCAAGGTTTGACTTTTTGTCAATCAAACCTGCTATTCGTCCCACCCTGGGATGATTGTTGCTAATCATCCCGGGGTGGGGCGAATAGGATTCTATTCATCCCAGGGTGGGATGAATAGGGATAAAAGTGCTTAAAATGTGCCAAATTGACCTTTGACCCTCCAAAACTGATTTGGGAATGGTTAGGACCACTTTTTAACCTCTGGAGGCTGCCCTAGGGGGCATGTATGCCAATTTGGTCAGTGTTTGTAGTCACATAATCAAATTGGTCCTATTTTTGTGTCTATAGAACCACAAGTACCATCATGAGCTTCATCTATGGATCTTTGTGCCTTTTCAGGCTTGAGATAATGAAAGAGAATTCTGTCATAACCACTTTTATACAACACATCCCCAAACAGATTAAAATGAGCTACTTTTTGCTTGAAAGTGCATTTAGCAATCCACGATATATTTTATGAGAGTATTCTAAACTTGATAAAGACTATTATTTGGTTTGACTAAGGCTCATATGGATTCGAATGGATAAAATCAAACATCCTTTTCATCCTTAGATTTAGCACAGATGATTGCATATTTAGAGATCATTGTAATAATAATATGTTGTACCTCTCCTGTGGAGTTATTTGGAATAAATGATCCAAAAAAGGCCATCGCATATGCAAATATATTAGTCAAATATGGAAAACTATCAATTTAATACCAATTAAACTTAGTGAGAAATTTCATTGCTACTTCATGATAAAGCTTTATCATAGGTTCTTTGCATTGGTATTCTCCATTGATTTGTCTAACAACAAGTTGAGAATCACAAAATATCCTAATATGCTTTATACTCATAGCTATAGCTACTTGAAGACCTAATATTAAGGCTTCATACTATACATTGTTGTTTGTGCATTGAAAGCCTAGTTTGAATGATAAGGGGATAGGCAACCCCTCGGGTGTATGAAACACAACTCTAGCACCTTGACCTTTTTTGCACTTGGAATCATCAAAGAATAGTGTGATATCAACATCTTCCTATGAAATGACATCTTCTTCTTGTTCAGTGAAAATGAATTTTGAATCATTTGGGATCTCAATAATCAAGGGCCGATCACTAGGAAGTGGAGCTTCTACAAGCTGATCCACTATGACCTGACCTTTAATGGATTTTAGGCTAATAAACTCAAGATCGAATTCAATGAGAAGAATTATCTATATAGTGGTGTGGGTATTATTTAAGTGCGAGAAATCATATAATGCAAAGGATTTTTGTGAGCTATGGCATATGTGGTGTGACTAAGCATGTAATTTCTAAGTTTCTTAGTGGTGAAAACCACTTCTAAGCATAATTTTTTCATGTAAGTGTATCTGGTTTCATAGCTTACCAATGTTTGACTAATGTAATAGACATCTTGCTCTCTATTTTTTTCATTCTTTTGTGCAAGCATTGTCCCTAATGTAAAGTCTATTTCTGAAACATAAATATGGAAGGGGATACCCAAACAAGGAGTTAAGATTGGTGGAGAAGCTAAGTATTGTTTGATATCATAAAAGGCTTTCTAAAATTCATCTTTCCATGAAAATTTCACCCCCTTTTGTAGCAGGTGACTTAATGGCCTGCATTTTTCAGAAAGTTACGCAATGAAATGGCAGATGAATTGGATATTTTCTTATAAATTATGTAATTCATTCAAATTTTGGGGGGGAGGCATCTCCATGATGGCTTTGAATTTGTTTAGGTCCATCTCAATACCTCTTTTGAAGACAATAAACCCTAGTAATTTTCTAGAGGTAACACCAAAGACACATTTCTTGGGGTTCAACCTTACATTATGCTCTAGAAGTTTATCAAAGACTTTTTCCAATACACCAATGTGCTCTTATCAAGTTTTGGATTTTTCCAAGAGATATCCCACATAATATTCAATGATCTTATACATGTAATCATGGAATATTTATGCCATGGCACGTTGATAAGTAGAACCTATATTTTTGAGGCCAAAGGGCATCACCTTGTAGCAAAAAGTCCTCCAAGGTGTAGTGAACATTATTTTGTGTTGGTCATCAGTATTTATTTGAATTTGGTTGTATCCTAAAAAAATATCCATTAGACAAATCATTTCATAACCAGCATAGGTGTCGACAAGAGTATCAATATTTGGAAGAGGAAAATCATCCTTTGGACATGCTTTTTTAAGGTCTTGAAAATCAATGCAAACATGTATCACCCCATTAGGTTTACAAACGGGTACCATGTTTGAAAGAAACTTAGGATATTCAATGGGAATAATGAAATCCACATCTAATATCTTTTTAAGCTCTTCTTTGAACAAGAGGGTAATGGTAGGATGAATCCTTCTAAGCTTTTGTTTGATCGGATTAGCATCAAAATTTAAGGTAAGATTGTGGACAACCAAGTTAGGGTCAAGGCCAAGCATGTCTTTGTAGGACCATGCAAAACGCCCTTCTTCTTCTTGAGGAGAGCAATTAATTGCTCTTGTTCATATGTGGATAAAATTTTACCAAGTTTGAAAATTTGGGGATTTTTTGTGTCTGAACTAAGGTTCACATCGATGGTATCTTCGATAGATATGTGATAATATTCCTCAATTTGATAGGGCATTGGGATAAAATGAATGTTATCTATGAAATTATCAAAATATTTTCAATCAACCGTGTCTATGTTTACTTGGAAAACCTTAGGATCTGAAGGTGAAGGTAAAGGTGAAGGTAGAGGTGGCAGAGGAATGTAGTTAGATGAAGCCCTTAACAATTCCTTAGATAAGACAAACTCAAAAAAGAATGGTGTCAAGGAAATCCAATGCATATTAATAAGGCTCATGTCAATCAGAATTGGCTTCATCAAATCATATGTATTATGAAGTGGGGTGAATAAATTAAAAGGATTCATGTTAACTTAAGGAAAAAATGGGTGACAACGGGAAGGATGGGTAGATCCTATTTTCTAGAACCAATGCTAGAACTCTTAGAACCTGAACAACAAAAAATAACATAAATGAATGCAATGTACATGCAATGCATAATTTTATTTTTTTGTTTTGTCTTTTTTTTTATTTTTGAATTTGAACTATGTACATATATTACAAGCAAAATAGCCACTGATGTGGATCAATGAAGTGGAGATGGTGCTTCACCAGTTGGTTTGGCTCACTCTTGTGGAAGAAGCAAGTAAAATATGGGTTGATAGATGGAGAACATTCTAAGGTAAAAATACTCTTATTCAGTATGTGGAATGATAGGCTCTTATTCCCTCTCATATTCATCAAAAATTATTGATATAAGGTCAAATTATTCATAAATTTCCTCTTAAGAGTCATCTGGGTGATGGTCTTCTTATTTTGAATTCAAATTAAGCCTTTTAAAGGCTTTTTCAAAAGAATAGATGGAAGAAAAAGTATGGTAGCCTAGACCTAAATGATCGTGTGCTTATCGATATGATGTATCAATTAGCTCATGCACTCCCTATTCATATCGGCCTAGGCCATTTATTTACCAATTATATCGATGAAAATAATAGGATGGAAAACCTGACATTTACTGTATATTGGAAATTATTAGTTTCTTGGGTTCATCTGGGGGATAAGGATTGGACAATGACTCAATTCTTCCATACACAAAATTTATGCTATTTGACATGGAACATATAATATAGATCACTCCTATAGATAAGGGTGGATCATGTAGGTGACTGTAATCCTTGGTAGTTTTGATGATGAGTGGTTTGACTATAATATCTTAGACCATGTATTCACTAATACCAAAATTAATGAGGTGGACCTCAACTTGGTATGAAATGGATGTGGATGTGGAAATGGATGACTCATTATTGGCTTGGGGTATGGACTGAGATGATGTCTCACAATATGTTAGCTCGACTTCTAAGATATTAGCTAATGTGGATGGTGGTGGATTTGACTGAGATGATTGTTGAATGGGTAATTATATGGAAGGAATGGTGGATGATGATGCTAATGATGATGATGAAACTGATGTGGATTAAGTTTGACCACATGTGCATGTAATCAAATATGATAAATATGGGGGCATGAATATGGGTGCTTGATGTGATGTGGTGATGGAAAGCTCCTTAGGAATAGGAGCTTTAGATGATGATCCATATTAGGTGGATGATGAAGTGGCTAATGATTTGAGAAATATATGAGTGGAAGGAAGCATGGATTCATAGGTATTGAAGATGAAATTTCAATACTTAAACGTTTCAACATCCATCGGTATGCAATGTACTTGTCCCTCATGTACATATTTACAGCATTGATATAGTATAGAGGGACACATCTAATTTCCCTCATGCAAGGTTTTCCAAGGAGTACATTATACACCATGGACCCTTCCAAGATATGAAACATGGTATGCAACATTTTTACCCCCACTTAAATGGGTAAAACGATAGTGCCAACTATGGAGCATAGAGCATCATTAAATGCTTTCAAGGTGAAAATAGATTTGGTGATGTGGGATGGATGAAGATTGAGATTATGAAGAAAAAATGTGGTGATGATGTTAATGGAGGATCTGGTATCAATTAAAACTTTTTTGAATGGATTCCTATCAATTTGATCCATGATGTGTAATGGAGGGTCTATAGATTTCGATGATATTAGTTTCAAAATCATAGAATGTAATGGAAGGCTCCATACATATTTGAATACTCCCTAAAAAAAATTTGAAGGTATTAGAATCTTGATATTGGAGTTCAATGGATTTTAAAATATCTATTAATGCCTCACTATGTGGATGAAATTGTTGAATAAGCTCATAGATAGAAAGTTTGGCTGAAGCCATTTTAAGACTTGTGGTTAACCAGCTACTCAAAGAAATGATTGGTCTTGGGGGTGATCGATGGGATGAATAAGATAATTTAGATGACTTGTAATATGAATGGGTTGGGAAGCATTGGCAAAAATTTGGATGGGTGATGATGAATTTGTAGGTTGAGACACACTTTCTTGTGGAGATATGGGTGATTGAACAGACTGTTGCTGAGTATTTTTAATAAGACGTTGTTGTTGACCTCGAGTTACTAAATGAATAGCACCCACAAAACCTTGGTATTATTGGACATGATTGACTTGATTAGGAGGAGTCTTGGTATTATTCCCTCTTGTTATTGGTTACACCTCCTCATGATGACGAAGTGATGCTTGATAAATTCTAAGGTTTTGGTTTTACTGAGGCAAGGGACTATCAAGCTTGATTACCTATAAATAAATGAGATTTTGCACTCTATCATTAAATACATTATAGTTGTTAATATCATACCCATTTTACCTATGATAAGGGAAAAATAAATGCTCCCAATAGTGTTTACCACATATGGTGGGATCATCAGGTTTGACCTTAGGTAAGGCAAGTTGGCTGATGTCATATAACCTATGGAATATGGAAGCATAAGATTCGATCAATAGGTTGTATTGATGGTTTTGTCAAATATATTATAGATGGTACTATGTTTTGAATTAATTTATATGGTTAAGGAACCACATGATATGCAATTTTCTATGTTTGTGGTTCCATAGGTTGTTGTTGAGCCATTACCAGCTTGCTCATGACCACTTGATTAACTTGGTTAGCTTGGTTGGATGGATTGGCCCAATTTGATTTAGACTGGCCAAAATAACTTACTTTATATTGGACCTTGTTTTGCCATTATTTATTTTTGGGCTTAAGCACACCCTCTTGGATTTTTATTTTCTCAATTATGCTAGCCTAGGCAAGAGCTTCATCAAATGATCTATATTGTTGTAATTGTAATAACCAAGAGATGGGTTTTAAGAAACTCTTAGTAAACAATCAGATCAACTCCTCCATTGGTAGGGTGAATGGCAATAAGGTGATAACAACCCTTCAACGGTTACCAAATTCACATATAGGCTCATCATCATATTGTTTTAGACTATTTATATCAAATAATGAGACTTTCTTTCTAAAATATTTCAAAAAGTTGGTCAATCAATTGCTCAAAAGTATAAATACTATTGTGAGGCAAGTGATTATACATTTCTACAACATCTCCTCCTAATGGCTAAGGAAATGTTTGAAGTATTAGAGCATCATTACATTAGATTCTAAGACATGAATGGATAAATGTGATCACATGTTCTTTAGGATCCTCAGTCCCTTTAAATTTATCAAACTTTGATGCTATGAAATTTTTCGGATATGGCAGGGATGGTATCGAAGGATGGATTGGTTGATTGATCAGCTAATATAAAGTGGATTTCTAATTTATAATACTAGGAGTATGTTGTATTAGACTATCAATCTGTTATTGCATAACCTAAATTCTAGTATCCTCTCGAGGAATGTGGAAGTCTTGAATCACTTGATAATTTTGTGAAGGTGAATATTTGAGAAGTTGAGGTGTAATAATATGATGATTACTTGGTGGAGTGGATTGGAATTGATGATGATAAGGTTGATGAAATAATTATGGATGAACAAATGGAGAAGATGCATGAGGACTATGGATGAATTGACCCATAGAATGGGTATGGGTTGATGGTGGTGTGGGGATGGAAACCACAAAATATTATGGTACCCATGATGACCTTGGGTAACAAATATGGGTTGAGTGGAAACAAGTTGAGGCTTAGGATTGACCACATGAGCTTACTATCAAGGATAGAACTAAGTATTATGTTGCTTCTTGAGCAATTTGTTAAGGTGTTCCCATGCTTCATGTATTTTCATATTTTAAGTGGAAGGTGTGGATGTGATGGTTGAGGTATATGAAATATAATTTGCAACCATATTTACAACTAAATGGGTAACATTGGCTGAATTAGAAGTTGGCATCTGTGAAGCATCATTGGTATGTGCTTCATACAAAGGGTTGTCATAGGTAGTGGTGTAAGATGATGGTTTGGATGTGTTTTGAGCACATGATGATTGGGGTATAGACCAATGTTGGGAAGGTGAAATTGATTCCTCAAAAAGAGGGTTGTTATACACCTAGTTAAGGCTTAAAGGCTAGGAGGAGATAATTTCCTGTTGGAAATAAGGATCATGCCTAGGTGGGCTATAGACGGGTTCTATAACATAGCTAATAGATCTATTAAAAGCCTCCACTTTGGTCATGTCTATATAGAAGATGTTATTATCAATAGGAGAAGATTATTTATCTTGGTAAAAGGAGATGGGGATGGATCTATGAAAAACATCAATATTTAAAGTTTGCACAGTGTGTGATGGACCCATAGATAAATTTGAATAACTTGTCTATGTCACACTAGTGGGATTGACCATAGAAGTGGTGGGGAAGGATGATGAACATTCCATTGATGAAGTGGTTTGATTAGTGGACATTTGACTCAATATTTTTATTTATTTCTAGTTAGGACCATAAGCTTTTGAATCAAATATGCAATGTGCATTAAAAAAATGTAAAAGGAAACTTCACAAAATAAGCAATTCAATTCTATGTTTTGCAACAATGTTTTTTACCTCCTTTCTTTTTTATCTCATTTTAATATTTTTTTTGTGTTTTACGTGTTTTTATGTGCTAATATGAATTATGAAGGGTGAAATCTATGCCTTGGCTAGAATTGAGATTTTTTCTTGTGATGAAGTCCAAAATATTTTCTCATGGGTATCCTATGGTGGCTAAGGGTAGATATTGGCGGGTGGAGATGAAACCCATCATCACCAAATATAAAGCAATGTTTGGTGTTGAAATCCAACTCATTACTTTTTAATGTGATACGTGTTGTGTGTGATTCATTAAAAAATCAAAATCTCTATTGTGTTTCATACAATGTCAATAGTAGCCAATTTCCCAAGTCTAAATCAAAATCCAAAAATATAAATACTAAGCTCCTCAAAATATGCTAGGTACACCGCTTAAGACCCACTCTGAACAGTGGAGTGTTTGCTTACTCTTCCACCTTGACTCACCAGATGCAGGAGTATACTTAATTATCCTGATTTTGTTCCTACTTAGACAAGAAAAAGAAGAATTATTGACCCTATTGTGTAAACTATTTTATGCAATTCTCATTTTACATGAAAACAATATGCATATCTTTGAATGAAAAATACATCAAAAATAGTAAATATTTAAATTTGAAATGTGTACAAATGTGAATATGAATTTAAATTAAATATAAATGCAATGTATAAATGCAAGTGTCTAAAATGTACATGTAATATGATTATTTGTAATAAAAATTGAGTGATGTTCTTTTTAACAATTTATTTGTAAAAACGTAAATAAAATAAAATAGAGGGGTTAGGATTTTGAGGTAGACTTATAGTGAAGCCTATGTATCCTTTTCCCATTCTTTTAAATACCTCTCAGAGTCTCTAAAACACACTAGGTCACTAGCAAAAATCATGTGATAGAATTCTTGAAACATGCAAGATAGAAAATAAAAGCAATGAATTAATGACAATATAATTAACATAAATAACCCATTGTGGTTCCCACCGTGATCGCTATTTGTGAATACAAAATCAAGAAACACCAAAATATAAACTATGAAATAATAAATAAATTAAATTAACACAAATAATTGTACAAAGAAAGGAACTCTTTTATTATTGTCAATGGATCTCCTGTATTACAATCAAATGTACCCCAAATAGGGGGTTTACAATACTTATTATTTTGATACAATTGTTACAAAGCACTAGGGTTCTCCAAAACCCTAGTTAGAAATAAATGGTGGTGTCTTCATGCTTGATTTTATCCCAATAGAGTGGTGAGTGGGCTTTGGTATCCTATGCAGGGCCACTCGAGCTTCAGAAACTACCAATGAATGTGATTCATAGACCTACACACAGCAAATAATGACAATATTTAATAATATTTTTGAGGGATCCCCTATGTGAGACCCTCAAAAAATAAAATCACATCCTTGTTGCAAAAATAAAGCTATAAAAAAATCTAAGAATATGAAAATGCTTGCTAGTAAACTTTTACCTTGTCAATGCTAACTTGTTTGTGTCTTCATCATTGATATATGGATTGATTATGTAGCTGCCCTAATGATCATTCTAGGACCGTAGGGTTTTATATCTAAATGAGAAATACCTGCAAGCACTTGGTGTTGATCAAAAACACCTAGAGGCACTCTAGAGACTCTGACAAGTGCTCGAGAAGCTTTGGAGGGTGTTTGGTGACTGAGGAGAGGGTTGTATAACCAGATATGGTTTGCATGGGGTGGGTGGAAATGGATGCAGAGGATGTGAATGATGGTGAGGGGATGTGATGATGGGTATGATGGATCTAGAGTTTGGACTCCAAAAATATCTTAAAGAACATGAGAGACATGGGATTCACAATGCGCTTAGGGAACTTAGGTACTCAAAGAAATTTGGCTTAAGGCTTCAAGGAATCTAAAAATTAGGGGTTGAGTCATCAAAATGAATCCTCTTTATAATATTCCCTTAGACATGTTAGGGTTTTGACAACACAATTTGAGCGGCCAAGATTAAAACATGAGGAAGGGTGGAGATTAAATTTGGGTAAGTGGCATGGATTAAGGTGGATGAATGGATAAGATTAAAATATGACGGATGGTTGGGATTAATTTATATAAATATATATATTAAATATTTATAAATATAATATATAAAATATTATTATTTAAATATATTAAACAAATATATATATATAATGGATAATTGTGGCAAGAAGCTATGGATGGATGACAAGTGGCTAGATTTTGGTGTCTACACCTAGAACCTTATTTGTAATTATCTTACCTTGAATTATTACAACTTTATAAGATATAAAACTAAATACTTAGGGTTATCGTATATCAACTTAGATGTCTAAAGTTCTCTCTTTTAACATTTCAAAGGCTATGAATTCCATGTCAAGAAGGAATTGAATAGATATATCTATCATAGATATTTTGGATGAGTTAATTAAGTTTGAATTGATTTCTTTATATATAACATGGTATTGGATATTTAGGTACAATGGTACATAAAATATTATGGTTCAAAACTTTATAAAGATACAAAAACTAGTAAACAATATGAACTAATAAGGAATGATGATAAAATGAACATACATAATCCTTTTATCATATAAATTTAAAAGTGTTAGAAATAGATCATATTACATTATTTGGGTCACATAAATGTATCTACCAAGATACATACTTAGGATATTAGATTACTTTAGGGGGAATTTACTTAGTTTCTTCATGCAATGTAATAAATGCACAAGTGTCAATGTGCAATCTATACATGTGCAAGGTGTCCCTTGCATAACTAGATAGAATTTTGGCCAAGGAACCTATCTTCCTATATAATGGTCTTTTTTTCATAATTATAGATATAGAAAACACATATAGCATAGTGTCATAGATAGTGCATCATAGGGCATAGATAAAGTCATCCATATTGGATATGGATGCAATGTAGTCCAGTAGCATTATTCATGGAGTGTTCATTTCCTCCATAGCTACATTGTATTCATTTTTATCATTTCTATTTATAGTATATTTTTAGTCATCTCATAGATTTACTTTCTTTCATATTATTATTTCTGCATCTTGTGATTGCTATCTCCCATTGCATATAGCATCAAAATCTAACAATGGTATCAAAGCTACGGTAGATCTAGCCATAGGAAAACCACTATTATCAATAAGCCTAATTTTATTTGTCAACCTGACGTACCTTTTGCCTAGTCACTATCAAAAACTCTCAAAATAGTCTAGGTGGTAGAAAAAATGAGAGCCACAAGTGAGTACTAAAATAAATACTAGTTTTAGAAATACTGATTTTTGGCTCGATTATTTTCATAGAGTTGAAGGAAAAACTTGTGAATACTAGGACTCAACATTCAATCCACTAGATTGACAAATCAACTAGTGAAGTCAGGATATCTAGAATTTCTTAACTCTTGACCCATAGTTTCTTTTTGTTGCAGAAATATTTGGGATTTCTCCTACAATAGAAAGCTAGGATACTTCAACTTCATTTCTCGAAGGTCATCATGTCTTCATAGTGCAAATATTAGTTTCTTATCCAAGAAAATATACTATGGAAGAAGACTTCTAGAAAAGAGTTGTGGTGAAGTTAGGATATAGGAGATCTCCATTACTAAATTGAAAACTTCACACAAGAAGAAAAGGCTATAGGAGCCTTGATCCAGAAGAAAAGGCCATAGAAGCCTTGATCAATAAGAAAAGGCCATGAAAACCTTGATATAGAAGAAAAGGGCCATACAAGCCTTGATCAAGAAGAAAAGGCCATAGAAGCCTAAACCCAGAAGAAAAAGGTCACAGAAGCCTTGATCCTGAAAAAAACCATAGAATCCTTGATATTGAAGAAAAAGGCCATAGAAGACTTGACCCTAAAAAATGCCATAGAAGCCTTGATATTGAATAAAAATGCCACAAAAGCCTTTATCCTGAAAAAGGCCATAAAAACCTTGATCTTGAAGAAAAATGCTATATAATCCTTGATCCTAAAAAAGGCCACGGGAGCCTTGGTACTAAAATTAGGCCATAGTAGCCTTGATCCTGAAGAATACTCCAGAATAGAGTATTTGATAAAGAAGGAAATTAAGATTTTAGTACTAATAATTTATTGTAGGAAAAGGAGATTCAGTGAGTCAGGAAAAATTCCTACAAGAAAGATAGGAAGATTATCTTCTTTAGAATAAATCCAACACCTACAGGTAAAGAGATCAGGAGAAGAACTTCCAATCTTGGAAGATGAAGGACTAGGAGAGTCCTGCTTGAATCTAGAAGAAAATATCTAGAGGAAAATATCACCACCAATACTTCTAGGAATAGAAGGTTGAAGAAAAGATCTCAAGGAAGACCAAAATCAGTTGCAAGATCAAATAACTTGGACAACAAGAATCTAGTAAAAGGCTTGGAGAGCCTTATTGAATAAATCATAAAAGAAGAACTCATTGGAGAAATCCACTACCAAGGAGAAGCCCCTTATAGTGAAGGGCTTGGGATATTTATCACCATCCAAAAAAAATTCCAAGACGAGAATAATTTTGTAAGGAGTGTCAAATCCTAGAAGAAGAATCTAGTGAAGACCTCAAGAAATTTAAAATCTTGACAAGAAGATCATATTTGAAGTCAAAATTAGATAAGAAGCTTGAAGGAAGATTCATATAGAAGAAGCCTGCCAAATCTAGGATATTTGGATATTACCTCTCACAATAAAAGGCACCACTTCAGAAATAAATCTCTCTTCAAATCTATAGCAAAAGGAGGAGACTACAAGAGGATAACAAGCCACCAAAAATCTTAGGCTTGTGAAAAAGTTCAAGACCATATTTTTGTGAAGACGAAGTTGATCAAGATAGCCTACAAAGAGCTACAACATCCTACACAAGGTAGTAACTTGGTGATACTAGACACCAAGATCTGCATCCTCTATAGAAGCAATAAAAAAGCTTTCAAAAAAATGTATGCAACTGTTGGTGAAAGTAGATTCAGTAATAGGATTACTTATTAGATTTTTTTAAGCACCTTAATTTGAATTGAAGTTACAAATAGGAGAATTGAATTAAAGTCTTCAAAAAGTGCAAAAATAGAAAGGTTCCTTTTAGGTTCATTTGCACTTTAGGATTTGATTAGATTTAGAATTCCAACTATCTATCAACTACCTATCATCTACTTTAGAAAACAAAACAAGACTAGCTCCTACTACCTTTGCTTATAAAAAAATTGCATAATAAGTCTTGAAGATTCATTCTATATTATTCTTGATTAGTTGCAGTAAATTGATTGAGTGCATTAATTTTTTAGAGTAAATTTGAGTGATAAAGTGTAATTTGTTAGTGCATTGAAAAGTGAAATTTGTTAAGATTAATTTGCACTATTATTACTATCAAAAGAAATTAGTTTTTGTACTTTGAAAAAGGCTACAAAATCTAGTTTGTATCAAGTGTCTAAAGGTACTCTTGAAAGCACAAAACCTGCAACTCTTAGTGGCCAATATAAGCCACCAAAATTGGCTAGTACATGCAAAATAAAACTAACCAAAAGAAGTTTCAAATGTTGAGATTTGGTGAATCTAAAATAAAAAGCACTTAGGGGTTAGTGCAACTAAAATAAAGCTTTATTTTATAGTATTTACAAGGCTTGGATTCACCATCAATCATCCAAGAAAAAAGGGTAAGGATTCTAGCCAAAGAGACATCCTTAAAAATCTCATTTTGCACTCAATAATCTACTACAAAAATTAGAAACTCAAGCTTACAAAAGAGTGCAAGAAAAGGTGCAATAAAAAGGTTCTATATACATGTAAAGGTTACATGGTATTGCACTTATACAATACATCAAACGTAGGAAAATGAGCATATTTAAAGGTGCCACAATAGGCACAATAGTTAAAGAAAAAATGCAACCAAAATAAGGGCCAAAGGATCGAGCGTTCTCCAACAACGAAAGGACATTCTCTCTAGGAATGGGCCTACAAGACAAAGGAAGATTTTATGTAAATGATAGTAAGCATACCAAGGTTATTTACGTAAGCCAAAGAAATTCTATCAAAATAATTTATGTAAATCATAGCAAGTTCATCATCAATATTTGCAAGGACAAGAAGAAGCTATTTACATTAAAAAAAGGATAGAGCACATCCAACGAACAAGCGTGTCAAGCTTCACTTCTATCAATGTGAATAGGGAGCACATTGAAGGTATAAGCACAAAGAGAAGGATATATGCTATGTTGGAAATAACATCAATAGAGGAAATCAAAAGAGCTACCCTATACTCATTTGAAGCTCCAATATGAATCACGAATTTCTTGCAGAGAAAAATATGTTACTTGATGTCCTAGAAAACATAGCAAGCTAAGGAGAATAATAACAAAGGAGTTACAATCTCCTTACTAAAGATGTTACATCAAAAGCTACATGCATTAAGTCCATATGCCACTTGGCATAGTATTCCCTTATGCCTTCCATATTTCTTATGCTCAAGATACCAACATTGAGGAGTTAAAAGTGCTCAAAGCAAGTTCACATATGTTACAAATAAGTAACATTTGGTGCAATAGCATTACAAGAAGAAGTGGTAGCACTCTTAAGAAACATAGGTGCCACCTTTCCATAATTGACCACCGTGAAATGCAGTGAAGAGAGTGAAAGGAGTGCATTACATCCAAATTCTGCAATCACAGGGTGCAACAACAACATGGAAGAACCTTCAATGCTCTAAATAAGGAAGATCAAGAGCAAAAGTTATTCAAAATTTTGAGTAATTATGTTGTCATTGATGTCAAGTACTTGGCGAAAGGTAAAGTTCATAATGGTACAAGGAATTTGGAAAAAATAAATGGTTATAATATTTTATATTATAAGCCAAAGTGTTTGGTTTAAAAGTTGTGCTATGGGCTCAAGAAGTTAAGGATTTAAATTATTTAATATTTAAATTATTTAAATTAAATATTTAAATAATTTAAATTTAAATATTTAAATATCCTAATTAAAAGTTTAGATTAAACTTTATAAAAATAATAATAAGCTTTTTTCAAAGCTTCAAGCTCCTACCCATCGACGTGTGAAGCATTTTGGAAATGCATATTTAAGAGGACCAAAAATTTCATTTATGCCAATGTCTAAGTCTAAGCGCAATCGATTCAATTTCGGAAGGAGCAGAGAAGAGTGCTAAGCACTTCGTTCGATCGACGAAGGAAGGGAATAAGTCAAAGTAGTGGTGGAAGACTTTCCACGTGGGTGGCTAGCCCAGTTGGTCATGAGGCTAGCGCTAGAGCATTGGTGGAAGGAAGATTTCATGTTTGAATCCCGCAGATGCTTTTTGCAGAGTAAGACAGTTGAAATACGTTTTTGGTAGAGAGAAGGTATAAGATAAAGTGTGGGTAAGATTCTTTCCAAGTGGGTGGCTAGCCCAGCTGGTCGCTAGGCTAGCGCTAAGGCACTGGTAGGAAGAGAGTCATGGGTTCAAACCTCACGATCACCATTTTTCTAGGTAGAGAGGACAGGTTGTTCATGTGAGCACGTTTGCAAGTGGAGAAGGAGATAATTAATATTTTCAAGGTATGAGGACTTAATTTTTGTTATTATAAAATGTTAAAAGGTTATGTGGTATGGAGAAATAAGGAGTTGTAAATTTTAGTTGGGTTATGATTTTTGAAGTCAAATATTGGAGTTATAAGGTGTAGAAAAGGAATATTATTTTGTAATATGCTTTTTAATATGTTGAATGTTAGGTTGAGGGTATTGGAGTAATAAGGTGTAAAGGGTGATGTTATTGTTTACAACCTTTTGAAGGGAATTTGTTAAGAGAACTTGTGTGAGTTAATGCATGGTCCTTGAGAACAATAAAAGAGTTATTTTCAGAATTCTTTGAGCATCTTATTGAAGAAAATTAATAAGGATAAATTTGTGACATCTAACCATTGAGATTGTCAAAGAGATTGAGTGTGATTGAGACAGGTTTTGAGGTCTACTCTTCATCAAACAAAAAGGTATGGGCACATTCTTCTTTGGTTGAGGTGTTTGATTGATTGAGGTTTTCTAAAACAAGGTGGAGTGAAAAGGATTGTTTGATGAGCATTGTTGAGTGTGGTTTTGAGATATCCAATATTGATTGATGAGGGTTTTTCTGGAATAAAGGTTGATGATAGAAACCTTGTTTGATAAGCATTGTTGGAAATATTGAGTGAACCTTCATGTGCATGATTAGGGTTTGTGCAAGATCATGAGTATCATTGTTATGTGAGATTGTTTGATAAGCATTGTTGGAAATAATTGAGTGAGTGTTCATATGCTTGGACTAGGGTTTGTAAGCAAGGAGTGTTTCATTGAGTGATTGATTGAGTGGAGTTGATTGAGCCTAGTCAAGTGGAAGTGTTGAAGTGATAGTTCAAGTTCTGTGAAACAAATTGTTCTATATTCTAAATTGATTTGAGAAAGAGATTGAAAGTGATTGAGCATTGTTGTGAGTGTGAAGCATATTGAGTCTCTAACAATTCTCTATATGTTTCTGTGAGATTAAACAAGATTATGTGTGAAGCTTGTCTAAGTGATTGAAGAGGATTTTGTGTTAGATTGAGTTGAGTTGAGTAAGCTTTTGTGGAAGCTTACAATACAGATTTGAGGTAAGTCTTAGTGAAGACTTGTTGAGCATATTGGACAAGTTCTAGTGAGGACTTGTTGAGCATATTTGAGGTAAGTATTAGTGAAGAATTGTTGAGCATATTGGATAAGTTCTAGAGAGGACTTGTGGATATATTAGTGTGAGATTTTATGGAAGCTTACAAGGCAGATTTGAGATAAGTCTTTGAGAAGACTTGAGAGAAGATTTGATTGATTGATTTGTTCAAACATTGGATTAAGGTTTGGGGTAGATCTAGTAGAGTTGATTTATGATTGAGTCAAGATTTGTGTTAAGTCTTGAGGATAAATATTGAGTAAATTTGTGCTAGATCGAAGGACTATGTTTAGTGTAGATTTGAGGATAGATATTGAGTAGATTTGTGCTAGACTAAAGGATCATGTTTAGTGTAGATTTGAGATAGAGCTGAGAGTAAGATTTGGAGGTGATAGAGTATAGAGGATAATAGTCTCTAGTGGATAGAGGTCCATTAGCCAAGGTAGTGAAGATAGGTCTTTTGAGTGAGGGCAGGAGTCTTCAGTGGATAGAGATCCATAAGCTAGTGTAGTGGAGGTAGCAGTTCTTCTAGAAGATCACCATCTAGAGCAGAGGAGAAGGAGTTCTCCTATGGATAGAGATCCATGAACTTGATTAGGGGATTGGTGTCTCCTTTGGATAGAGGTCCATAAACATTGTAATAGGGAAAGGTTTCCCAAGATATTTGTTGAGAAAATTTTAGTGAAATATTTTCTCCGTGGAGTAGCCCACATTGGGTGAACCACGTTAAATTGGTGTCTCTATTGTGTGTGGTGATTTGTGCATTGCTTTTATTATTACTATTGATATTGCCATTAATATATTGCATAATATTGATTGGGAAAGAAAAGTAAAAAGTGGTCTTATACTATTCACCCCCTCTCTCAATATAAGCTTGTGTTCTTCAATTGGTATCAGAGTGGGTTCCTTCAAAAGAGTTTAATAGCTTGAAGGAAAATCTCACAAGAACACAGATGGATTCTAAGAGTGGATCCTCAGATAATTCAGCACTAGTGTTTTATGGGAGCGATTATGTATTTTGGAGTATGAGAATGAAGATTCACCTGATGGCACTTGGAAATGAAATATGGGAAGCAGTTGAAAATGGATACACACCACCAACTACTCCACCTAAAGATAAATATGGTAAGCTTCTACATCATTACAATTCAAAAGCAATGAATGCAATTTTGAGAGGTTTGCATAAAACAGAGTTTATAAAGGTTATGCACTGCAAATCAACAAAGGAAATTTGGGATAAATTGCAAGGCATATATGAAGGAGATAAAAAGGTCAAAAAGGTAAAGTTGCAAAATCTCAAGGGAATATTTGAAGACCTAAAAATGAAGGATGAGGAAAACATTAGTGCTTATCTACTTCATGTAGATGAGGTTGTTAACTCCATGCAAGGACTTGGACTTGAAGTTCAAGAATCTGATGTTTGTGATAAGATTTTAAGGTCACTCCCAAAAAGGTTTAGTGAAAATATTTTAGCTATAGAGGAATCAAAAGATAGTGATATTTTGATAAGGGATGAATTACATGGCATTCTCACAGATTTTGAGATGAGAACAAAAGAGGAACCTAATCCCCAGAAAGAAGCAACCTTCAAAGCTACTAAGAAGACAAAGGGTAAGAATTCATATTCAAGCAATGAGTTATCCAGTGATGAAGAAGCAAATTATGGTAGAAGGAACAAGGATCCAAGAAATTTTAAAGGTACAAAATTTGTTAGATGTTTCAATTGTGGAAAGTATGGTCACTATGCATCTGATTTTCAAGAAGCTAGAAATAGCAATGATGAAGAAAAACAAGATCATAAGAACAAGGAAATAGAAAAATACAGGTACCAAAAGAAAAGTAGGGATGGACAAGGCAAGCAAGGAAATAAGTTCTTCCAAAGACATAAGAAGAGTTTCTATGTAGACAAAGCAAGTAAGTATTCAAGTAATAGTGATGAAAGTTCCTCAAAAAATGATGAAGTACTATTTATAGCAAAAGAAAAATAAGTGGTTAAGAAAAGATCACCAATAATCCTCAAGTGTTTTAGATGTGGAAATTTTTGTCATATTGAAGATAGTTGTACAAAGAGTGGTTTCAGTTTCAATGATGATGAATATGAAGATACACTTGAAGGACCAGAAGAGAATCTACTCATGGCAATAGAGGAAGAAGTAGGTGATCCTATAGAAGAAAAATCAGAAGAAAATGAAGATGATTCCAAAGGCAAAGAAATAGAGGAAGAATCAGAAATAGGAGAAGTTGATCTTGAAGGTGAACTTATTTCTGCCCTTAATGCATTAAAGGAGGTAAGAAAGCAAAACTCCAAACTTAAGCTTCAGTTTCAAGAATGTGATGAAGAGAAAGGAAAGCTTATAGAGGATCTAAATAAGTCAATGGCTAAGACAAGGAGATTCAAAGAGAAGTTAGAAGCAAAGGTTTTAGAATGTGAAAGGTTAGAGCATGAGGTGGCTCTACTAAGGAAAGAAGTAAAAGAGTCTAAGGATAGGTTACACAAGTTTGGGAAAAGCTCAAAGACCATTGACAAGATTATCAAGGTACAAATACGATCAACAAACAAGATAGGTCTTGGTTTTGAATAGGTACAAAAGAAACAAGGAGAGGAGTCAACCTCAAGTTCTGAAGAAGAAGAAAATTTAGAAGAAGAGAGTGTAAGAGAGAGTGAGACTTCTAAGGATGATTTGGACAATAGAAAGTTCAACAAGGAAAGGAACAATGCACAAAAGAGGAACAGATGGAACAGGAACTAGCATAGGGTAAAAGAGACTAAAAGACCAATGAGGTCAAGGCAAGGTAGTTTCAATGGATGATGCTTCTCATGTCATAGGTTTGGGCACAAGGCTACACAGTGTAGGACACATGAAATATAGGAATATGGGAAATTCAGAAATAGGCAACTTTTTCAAGGGTATTGCTACTCTTGTAATCAGTTTGGTCACAAGGCAATGAATTGCAAGGTTCATGACAGGAATAGATATGGCTTCACCAGGAGAAATCCCAAGATATTTGCACCTCCAAGGAATAATAACATTAAGTGTTATAAGTGCAATAATTATGGACATACAACAAAGTGGTGTAGAGCAAAAATTCTAGAGACAAGCAAGAACAGGAATAGTCAGAGGGATCAGAAGGATCAGATGAGGAGGAAAGTGGACAAAGGTAAATATCAGTGCATGCTAGGAGTAGAAATACTCCCATCCCAGAATTAACCACCTCAAGAGGAGGTGGGGGAGGGGCTAAGCTAAGAGTCTCATTCTTAGCCCCGAGCCCCAAAGGTGACCCTTTGCCATTGATGACAAAGGGGGAGAGTAAGGGGAGAGATTTGAGTTAGGAGGAAAGCATTCAGTCAAGGGGAGCAGTTTCTCAGGGGGAGAAGAAAAAAAAGATAAAGAAAATGGTAAAATGAAAATGGGTTGCCATCAATGACAAAGGGGGAGATTGTTGGAAATTTTGAGTAATTATGTTGTCATTGATGTCAAGTACTTGGCGAAAGGTAAAGTTCATAATGGTACAAGGAATTTGGAAAAAATAAATGGTTATAATATTTTATATTATAAGCCAAAGTGTTTGGTTTAAAAGTTGTGCTATGGGCTCAAGAAGTTAAGGATTTAAATTATTTAATATATTTAAATTAAATTTAAATATTTAAATATCCTAATTAAAATTTTAGATTAAACTTTATAAAAATAATAATAAGCTTTTTTCAAAGCTTCAAGCTCCTACCCATCGACGTGTGAAGCATTTTGGAAATGCATATTTAAGAGGACCAAAAATTTCATTTATGCCAATGTCTAAGTCTAAGTGCAATCGATTCGATTTCGAAAGGAGCAGAGAAGAGTGCTAAGCACTTCGTTCGATCGGTGAAGGAAGGGAATAAGTCAAAGTAGTGGTGGAAGACTTTCCACATGGGTGGCTAGCCTAGCTGGTCATGAGGCTAGCGCTAGAGCGTTGGTGGAAGGAATATTTCGTGTTCGAATCCCGCAGATGCTTTTTGTAGAGTAAGACAGTTGAAATGCGTTTTCGGCAGAGAGAAGGTATAAGATAAAGTGTGGGTAAGATTCTTTCCAAGTGGGTGGCTAGCCCAACTGGTTGCTAGGCTAGCGCTAAGGTGCTAGCAGGAAGAGAGTCATGGGTTCAAACCTCATGATCACCATTTTTCTAGGTAGAGAGGACAGGTTGTTCGTGTGAGCATGTTTGCAAGCGGAGAAGGAGATAATTAATATTTTCAAGGTATGAGGACTTAATTTTTGTTATTATAAAATGTTAAAAGGTTATGTGGTATGGAGAAATAAGGAGTTGTAAATTTTAGTTGGGTTATGATTTTTGAAGTCAAATATTGGAGTTATAAGGTGTAGAAAAGGAATATTATTTTGTAATATGCTTTTTAATATGTTGAATGTTAGGTTGAGGGTATTGGAGTAATAAGGTGTAAAGGGTGATGTTATTGTTTACAACCTTTTGAAGGGAATTTTTTAAGAGAACTTGTGTGAGTTAATGCATGGTCCTTGAGAACAATAAAAGAGTTATTTTCAGAATTCTTTGAGCATCTTATTGAAGAAAATTAATAAGGATAAATTTGTGACATCTAACCATTGAGATTGTCAAAGAGATTGAGTGTGATTGAGACAGGTTTTGAGGTCTACTCTTCATCAAGAAAAAAGGTATGGGCACATTCTTCTTTGGTTGAGGTATTTGATTGATTGAGGTTTTTTGAAACAAGGTGGAGTGAAAAGGATTGTTTGATGAGCATTGTTGAGTGTGGTTTTGAGATATCCAATATTGATTGATGAGGGTTTTTCTAGAATAAAGGTTGATGATAGAAACCTTGTTTGATAAGCATTGTTGGAAATATTGAATGAACCTTCATATGCATGATTAGGGTTTGTGCAAGATCATGAGTATCATTGTTATGTGAGATTGTTTGATAAGCATTGTTGGAAATAATTGAGTGAGTGTTCATATGCTTGGACTAGGGTTTGTAAGCAAGGAGTGTTTCATTGAGTGATTGATTGAGTGGAGTTGATTGAGCCTAGTCAAGTGGAAGTGTTGAAGTGATAGTTCAAGTTCTATGAAACAAATTGTTCTATATTATAAATTGATTTGAGAAAGAGATTGAAAGTGATTGAGCATTGTTGTGAGTGTGAAGCATATTGAGTCTCTAACAATTCTCTATATGTTTCTATGAGATTAAACAAGATTTTATGTGAAGCTTGTCTAAGTGATTGAAGAGGATTTTATGTTAGATTGAGTTGAGTTGAGTAAGCTTTTGTGGAAGCTTACAATACATATTTGAGGTAAGTCTTAGTGAAGACTTGTTGAGTAGATTGGACAAGTTCTAGTGAGGACTTGTTGAGAAGATTTGAGGTAAGTCTTAGTGAAGACTTGTTGAGAGATTGGACAAGTTCTAGAGAGGACTTATGGATAGATTAGTGTGAGATTTTGTGGAAGCTTACAAGGTATATTTGAGATAAGTCTTTGAGAAGACTTGAGAGTAGAGTTGATTGATTGATTTGTTCAAACCTTGGGTTAAGGTTTGGGATAGATCTAGTAGAGTTGATTTGTGATTGAGTCAAGATTTGTGTTAAGGCTTGAGGATAGAGATTGAGAAAATTTGTGCTAGATCGAAGGACTATGTTTAGTGCAGATTTGAGGATAGATATTGAGAATATTTGTGCTAGATTGAAGGATTGTGTTTAGTGTAGATTTAAGGATAGAGATTGAGTAGATTTGTGCTAGACCGAAGGACCATGTTTAGTGTAAATTTGAGATAGAGCTGAGAGCAAGATTTGGAGGTGATAGAGTATAGAGGACAATAGTCTCCAGTGGATAGAGGTCCATTAGCTAGGGTAGTGAAGATAGGTCTTCTAAGTGAGGGCAGGAGTCTTCAATGGATAGAGATCCATAAGCTAGTGTAGTGGAGGCAATAGTTCTTCTAGAAGATCACCAACCAGAGTAGAGGAGAAGGAGTTCTCCTATGGATAGAGATCCATGAACTTGATTAGGGGATTGGTGTCTCCTTTGGATAGAGGTCCATAAACATTGTAATAGGGAAAGGTTTCCCAAGATATTTGTTGAGAAAATTTTAGTGAAATATTTTCTCCGTGGAGTAGCCCACATTGGGTGAACCACGTTAAATTGGTGTCTCTATTGTGTGTGGTGATTTATGCATTGCTTTGATTACTACTATTGATATTGCCATTAATATATTGCATAATATTGATTGGGAAAGAAAAGTAAAAAGTGGTCTTATACTGTTCACCCCTCTCTCAATATAAGCTTGTGTTCTTTAAAAGTAAGCAGCGAAACATTTGGAACATCTAAGGTTCCAAGAAAATTGTTGACGAAAGGTCCACATTTGGAATGTCTAAGGTTCCAAGCATATCATTGAAGAAAAAACCACATTTGGAATGTCTAATGTTTCAATAAAATATTTGATAGAAGGGCCACATTTGGAACGTCTATTTGCCACCAAGGTTCCAAGAAAATCATTGAAAGGAGAGTTGTAGAATAAACATTCATATTGTAGTGCATGCACAACAAATACAACATTGAATATTGAATGGTATAAGATAAGGTTTATTCCACCATAATATGCTTTCTTTTACTTGGGAGTCATAAGGTTGAAATTAAAATAATTCAACTACATTTTTTTTTAAAAGCAAAAAACCCCTTGCGGGGCCACCTTAGTCTGAGAGACCACGAACAGGAGTTCTACACCATCAAAGTCACCCGGGAGTTGCACCCAACCCTGCCCGCACCAACATTATCAATTGGATTTTGGATACCCAATTCAACTTTTTGGTAGGGTGGAGATTTGAACCTAGGACCTCCCTTGGAGGATTGCCCTCTCCTCTCTAACTCACCTACAACACCTGGGTTTCAACTACATTGAAAGAAATATAAAAAAGGGGGATAATATATCATATCCATAAAATATTTGAAATATTAACATAGGAGCAATAAGGACTTCTACTAGAATTTATTTAAAATATTTGAAAATATTATTGTGATCTAATTTTCCAATATTTGGGAGTTATAAGGGTTACTACTTCAAATTAACTTATTGGAAATTAGATACACTTCAATAAAAACATAAGGGATATTTAAAAAGAGGTTATAAAAAGCTTTAGGCTAAGGTTGGAAACTTATATATATATATATATATATATATATATATATATATATATATATATATATATATTTGTCTCAACCACATCAAAAAGGGACAAAAGAAATCCAACATTAAAACCTCTACATATTTAGAAAAAGTGCTTAGTTCAATAGGAGCAATAAGGGATAGATAAAAGTTGATTTTTGTTATTCACAAAGCCTTACAAAATCAACCAAAAATTGAACTATATTTTCAAAAGCACTATATTATATCTCTAGGGAGTCATAAGGGATTACACAAAACTTGGTAATATCAGCATTGATCATAAATTATCAAGTTGCAAATCTATTTGGAAAATATAAGCTTTTACAGAACCTAAAAATCCATTAGGTGTATAAACTCTCATAACTAGGGAGACATAAGGAGTCCTACAACCTAAGTAACAATAAAGGTTTTCATCAAAATCAAGCTTATATATTTAGGAAGCCACAAGTTAATAGCTTTCTAAAAACTAGGGAGCCACAAGGATGTCTACTTCCCAAAATATTGAAATTACCAATAAGAATAATTGCTTCAGAAAGGAGAAAGCAAGTGCCATAAAACTTGGAATCATGAAATCTGAAGAAATGTTAGACATAACTTCAAAAGTAATCCATAGTGAAGCCCTAGAAGATAATTTTGATACTATGGAATGCTATCTTAAATCCTGTATCAATGAAGCAATTGACAATGGAAAAAGTGACATTTCACTTCCCTTAGACTTTGTGAGTATATTATACATGGCATTGCTCACATATAAAAACTACAAGGATGAAAATGTAGAACAAAAATGATTGATAGAACTACTCAAAAAGAAGGTAAAACTTAATGAATCATATCTAGAAAAGTTTTTCAATCCTCATGCAGCATTGGCACTTTAGGTTCTACTAACTCAAAATATTATCATGATACCTTAAGTGGTTGTTCAGAAGCTTCTGTGCAAATTGAATATAAGAAAGGATAATCTCCCTTAAAAGAACCAAGCAGCAACATAATCATCTATGAAAGCACAGAACTACATCCAAAGGAAAATCTAAAGAATAAGAAGAAGAATATGATGATGACGATGATGAATCTAAATAAGTAGGAATATGGTGTAAGTTCAATTGAAATAACCTACAACTTCAGCCTATTTTTTGCATAATTTGAAGACTGAAGCAATTACAATAAGAACCTAAAACTTTAGCCTATTTTTTGCATCATCTAAATATTGAAGCAACTACAAAATAAGAACCTTAACAAGTAAAATATCATTCATTGAAGGAAGATCCACATTGAAGACTGGAATTCTTCAATACCAAAATATTGTAATACAAGGGGTGTTATTACATTATTTGGTTCATGTAAATGTATCTACCATGATACATACTTAGGACATTCAATTACTTTAGGGGGAAGTTACTTAGTTTCTTCATGCAATGTAATAAATGCACAAGTGTCAATGTGCAAGTTGTCCCTTGCATAGCTAGATAGAGTGTTGGCCAAGGAACCTATCTTCCTATATAATGGCCTTATTGTCATAGTCATAGATATAGAGAACACATATAGCATAGTTTCATAGAGAGTGCATCATAGGGCATAGATAAAGTCATCCATATTGGATATGGGTGCAATGTAGTCCAGTAGCATTATTCATAGAGTTTTCATTTCCTCCATAGCTACATTATATTCATTTTTGAAATTTCTATTTATAGTATATTTTCAGTCATCTCACAGAATTACTTTCTTTCATATTATTATTTTTGCATCTTGTGATTGCTATCTCCCATTGCATATAGAATAAAAAACTAACAAGAAGGAAAATATAGATTTGAAACTAATAATATTACAATATGATGTAAAAGATTACTTATAATATATATGTAAAGCAAAAAAAAACTGCCCAAATTATTATCATCAAATGTTGATGCATCTAGTAAACATTAAAAATCTAGATGATCCAGCTCCACAAGAATATAGATGCCTATTGATAAAGAATATTCTAGAAATAAATATAAGGACAAAGAAAATGTATCATGCATAGCTAAAAATTCCATTGATTGAATACAATAAAGTATTAATCCTATTAAATATTGAGAGAAAGATCTTTAAATATATTCTAAAAAGTGAAAATGAGAATGAAAATAAAAATAAGTATCTAAGGCATGGAAGATAAATAATCCAAGGATATAAAAAAATAATATATAGGATGGAATATCTCCCACTAATTAAGGTAGCAAGTCATGTTTCTACAATCTCGATTAAATATGATGATAAATAAAGATAAACAAAAGTAACTACTATTATTAAAGTGTGACCAAGGTTCTCTAAGTTCCTTAATGAGACTCCAACAAATAAATGGAATTTTGTGTTTTGAAACTCAAAAAAGTGCAACTTATTTTAAAACATAGAGAGAAATATTGGTCTTGATGATGCATTTTTGAAAAATAGATGGGAGGAATTTCATTATAATACCATACATGTTTATTGTATAATATAGTAGAGTGAAGAAAATAATGGAGATTGGGTAGAATCTAGAGATGAAAATGTACATGTTGCTTGATAACACATTATAAAATATGATTGAAAATTTATAACAAGTCCTCATTGTCATTAAACTCTATAAGCCATAGAAATCTAAATGATGTGTTGATGAGATATTTATAGAGAATAACATTGGAGTTCAAGCTATTGAGGAGAGGAATGCACATAAAGAATTACAAAATTCATCTCAATACTTAAATAAAATGATTTATAAATTAGTCAAGGAGGATCCCTAAATATCCAATCTGATAATATTAATATCAACCAAGAATATACCAAAATTAATTTTGAATCATAATAATGAGGAATCTCTTAAATTTGATCCACTAAAATACAAACAGTAACAATAATGAGTAAATCTTATCTCATTGGTGCTACACATAAAGCCTTTAAAATGTTGAAAGAGGTAACTCATATCCACCTTATTTTACATGCACCAATAGGGATGACAACATTCAATATTGGAGTCTACCATTAAAATTATAAATTCCTATGGGTATTTAAACAATTTAGAGGGCTTAAGGATATTGTGATTTTAGGAGGAGATACAACCCATGAAATATTTTTTGATATATGAAATGAGCTTCATTGATCAAAAGATACTTCAAATTATATATTCATGAATCCATCAAGCATTTTTGCACAAAACCATTTGATGTTTTTGAGGTATATTTATTTGAAGAGTAAAAAATGCAACACCAAAGAATGCTAAATAAATTGAACACAAAGAACCCAAAAATGTACAATAGATATTTGGATATTTGAATCCTTTTTTATACAGATTTACAATGGCTAGGGTTCTCTGAAACCCTAGCAAACAAGGATGGTGGTGTCTTTAGGCACATCCTTGCTCCCAATAGAAGTGAGTGGGCTTTTTGTTATTCGATGTTGGGCCACTCAAGCTTAAGCAGTTATCCAATGCTGATGTCACAATTCTAGATCTGCACACACTAAAATAGAAAATGAGTTAGTAGCAACTGTGAGGGCTCCATGGTGTGAGGTCATCTATAAAAATGATAAAACCCTAACTATTTGTTGTAAATAAAATGGATAAAAATAAAAGTGCATATAATTAACTAACAAACAAATGGACTTACCTTACGTATTGTTATATTTTGATCTAATGAAGCTGGTTGCAGTGAATCAATGTGATGATGCCCTAGCATCGCTTGGATGCTAGGGAGACTTTGAGATATCTGTTGTAAAACACCCACGGGTGCTTGGTAGCTACAAGAAATTCCTATGGTCATTTTATGATGGTGTAATGTGCCCAAATATGCTTGGTGGAGGGAAAGGAAGCAACCAGAGACACTCAAGAGTGATAGGAAGTGCTTGAATATGTTTGGCAGTTGAGGAGGGAGTCTACAAAAGCAGATCTAGCTGAGTGATGGAGGCGGTGATGGATGCAAATTATTATGTAAAATAAGGATGGAAGGGAAAAGCACTTGGATATTCTAGGAAACTCAGGTATTCAGGGATTCATGGCAAATTCTCATTCAAGGTTTGAGCCATAAAAATAGATCCTATTAATAATCCAACCTAGGGCATGCTAGGGTTTCAACAACACTAATTGTGTGGCTAAGATAAAAGTATATCAAAATGTGGATATTAAATTTAGGTTATGTCAAGGATTGATGTAAATGGATGGATAAGATTAAATGAAATTGGATGACTATGATTTCACTTATATAAATATATTTATTAAGTATATAATATAATATATAAAATTTTAATTTTAAATATATTTATAATAAATATATGTAAATAGTGGGCAAAAAATTGTGAGAAAGCATGGGTAGAGAACAAATGGCTAGGTTTTGGTATCTACAGATGCCCCTTTTTGTACTATGTTGCGTGAAACACAATGTAGTGCAAAAACACGAGACACCTATTTTGGCCAGGTATAGAAGCATAATATCCAAGTGCTCTTCCCTTACATCCTTATTTTCCATAACCATTTGCATCCATCACCGCCTCCCTCACTCAAGTATTCATGGATTCATGGAAAATTCTCATTCAAGGTTTGAGCCATCAAAATAGCTCCTATTAATAATCCATCCTAGGGCATGCTAGGGTTTCAACGACACTAATTCTATGGCTAAGATAAAAGTACATCAGAAGGTGGATATTAAATTTAGGTTGTGTCAAGGATTGATGTAAATGGATGGATAGGATTAAATGAAATCGGATGACTAGGATTTCACTTATATAAATATATATTTATTAAGCATATAATATAATATATAAAATTTTAATTTTAAATATATTTATAATAAACATATGTAAATAGTGGGAAAAAAATTGTAAGAAAGCATGTGTAGAGGACAAATGGCTAGTTTTTGGTGTCTACAGATGCCCCTTTTTGTACTGTGTTGCGTGAAACATGATGTAGTGCAAAAACACGAGACACCTATTTTGGCCAAGTATAGAAGCATATTTTTCTTTGGATGTGGAACATGAGCTTGGAGATAAAAGAATAAAATAATTTGAGTTTTGCGTAGCTTACCCCCTCAATTGGTGAATGATTTTATGGATGAATCTCACTATCCAATTGAATTTTTTTTGCAAATGATTGTGGATGATATGAATGATGTAGATGTGGTACCTTTTTGCCCCAACGGGAAATGGGTTTGGTGAAATATATGAAATTATTGCATTTGTTTTTGCCCCAATAAATGAAGGGTTTTGTGAAAATGTGATGAAAATGTGTCTATTTCTGCCCCAAAAGATGAAGGGAATTTTGCCAAGTATATATGCCATGATCATGTAAGATGTATCCCATTGTGGGAAGGTCAAAACCAAATTTTTTTATCCCAAATTTGAGGTTATTCGATGATATTGAAGAATGTTCCTTTTGGCATCACTGATATGCAAAGAGTCCTAAGTGATTTTCATTCCTCCATCAACATCATCAAAATATCCACCCTTCATCATTTGAGCAGTCCTCCATATCACATAACCAAGTCATCATTCACCTTAAAAGCATTTAACGATGCTTTCTATTCCATAGTTTGCACTATTGTTTTGCCCATTGAAGTAGGGATCAAAATATTTCACACCATATTTCACATCTTGTATACATGGTATACAATGTACTCCTTGGATGACCTTATATGAGGGAAATGATATGTGTCCCTTCCATTTTACATCAATGTTTGAAATATGTTAATGAAGGACAAGTGCATTACATACCGACAAACATCAAATTATTTAAGTATTACAATTTTATTTCAAATTCTTATGAATCCATGCTCCCTTCCATCCATTTGTTCCTTTCACCATTAGCCAATCCATCTACCACTTCACCAATATCTTCATCAAAAGCTCCTATTCTTGAGGAGCTCCCTATCACTAGTCCATATCAAGCTTCCACACCTCCATCATCTTCATCATTGATTACATGCACATGTGGTCATAGTCAATCCACATCATCAAAATCAGACATCCACTTCTTCATCATCATCCATTTAACAGCCTTCCCAAACCAATCCATCACCATCACCTAATATTTCACAAGTCGAATTGATGAATTATGAAAAAACTCCCAAGCCATCATCTGAACATAGTCCTTCCATGTCATCCCAAGTCGAGGTCCATATCACTAATCCTGGTATTGGTGAATATGTGGTCCAATACATCACCATCATGCCCCTTAACATTCCTAAGGCTAAGGATTTTGGCCACCTATGTGACCCACCTTTTGCCATTGGAGCAGTATATAACATGGGTTAAGCTCAAAATAGCATAAATTTTGTATATGGAGGGATTGATTCTTCATCAACTCTAGCTCCCCTAGAGGAACCCAAGGAACCAACACTTTTCAACATTCAAAACATGTCACGATTTCCATCTCGCTATTTTTACATAGTCAATTGGTAAGGTCATGGCCTAGGATTGCATGAACATGGAGTGCATCAACCTATCGATGTTCCATAGCAAGAGGTACATGACCATTCAGGTCTAGGTTTACACCCACTTTCCACCACTTATTCTCTTAAACAAGCCTTCCAAAGGCTTAATCTAAATTTAGAAGAAGAAGCCCTCCATCCCGATAATTTTGATGATGATATCTATGAAGAATTCAAGCTTATGTAGATAATTTTAGATGAATCTGAAGAGGAATCAGAGCTCATTATTCCTTATACCGAACAAGATGAGTTTTATCTCAATATGTTCCCCATCCATGAGCTAATATTTCACTTGCTTCTTCCAAAAGAGTGAGCCATCCCTATTTATGAACCACCACCTCCATTTAATTAAGCCATTTCATAAGCCAACTTGTAACATATGTACATAACACAAAAAAATAGTGGTTTTCACCACTACCAAAAATAAAAAATCAACAAATAAAATTGTATTATTTGCATTGCATGTAAATAGAATTTATATAAATGCACTACTTTATGTTGCTTACTTCTATTCATGTTAACCAGAATCCTAGCATCGGTTCTTAGGTTCCATCCATTCCATACAACCTTATCCCCTTTACCCATAAGTCAACATGAATCCTATTGATTTATTTACCCCACTCTGTAATCCATATGATTCGGCTAAACCAATTACAATTGATATAATATTTATTGATATGGACCAAATTTCCTTACCTCCATTATTTTCTGAGTTTTTATTGTTCGAGCAATTGCTAAGGGCTTCCACCAACTACATTCCTCCATCCCCTCTACCTTCACCTTCACCTTCACCTTTGGATCCTAAGGTTTTCTAGGTAGAAATATATGAGGTTAAGCCAAAAGAGGCTTATGACATCTTACATGACATTCATATGATTCCTATGCCCCATCAGCTTGAGGAAGGTTCCCACATATCCATTGAAGATTCTATCGATGTGGATCTTAGTTCAGATAAAGATAATCCCCAAATTTTCAAGCTTGGAAAAATTTTATCATCCAATGAACAAGAGAAATTAATTGCTCTCCTCAAGAAGAAGAAGGGTATATTTGCATGGTCCTATAAATACATACCTGGTCTTGACCCTATTTTAGTTGTCCATAATCTCACCTTATATCCTGATGCTAAGTCGGTAAAACAAAAACTTAGGATAATGCATCCTACCGTGGCCCTCCTAGTAAAAATAGACCTTCAAAAACTCTTAGATGTAAACTTCATAGTTCCTATCGATTATCTTGAGTGGCTTTCAAACATGGTTACCATTCAAAAATCTAATGGGATGATACGTGTTTGCACTAACTTTTGAGATCTTAATAAAGTGTGTCCTAAGGATGACTTCCCTCTCTCAAAAATTGATACTCTTGTCAACACTTGCGTTGGCCATGAAATGCATTCACTAATGGATAATTTTATAGGATACAACCAAATTCGAATAAATCCTAATGACAAACACAAAATAGCATTCACTACACCTTGGGGAACATTTTGTTACAAGGTTATGCCCTTTGGCCTAAAAAAAGTAGGTGCTACTTATCAACATGCCATGACATATATTTTCCATGATTACATGCATAATATTATTGAATATTATGTGGATGATCTCTTGGCTAAATCTAAAACTTGAAAATAATGCATTGGTGTAATGGAGAAAGTTTTTGATCAACTCCTAGAACATAATGTAAGTTTGAACCCAAAGAAATGTATCTTTGGTGTTACCTCAGGCAAAATTTTAGGTTTTATTATCTCCAAAAGAGGCATTGATATGGACCCAAACAAGGTCAAGGTCATCATGGATATGCCTCCCACAACTAACTTAAGGAATTGCATAGTTTACAAGGAAATATCCAGTCAATATATTGTTTTATTACACAAATTTCTAACAAATGCAGGTCCTTCAATCACCTACTACAAAAGGGGGTGTCATTCTCTTGGAAAAATGAATGTCAAAAAGTCTTTGATGGTATTAAGAAATAATTAGCTTCTTCATCAGTCTTAGCTCCTCCTCGTTAATTGGCCCCTTTCTATATTTATATCTCAGAAATGAACTTTGCATTAGGGACAATTCTTGCACAACAAAATGAAGAAAACTGAGAGCAATCTATCTACTACATTAGTCGAACATTGGTAAGATATGAAACTAGATATGCTTATGTAGAGAAATTATGCTTAGAAGTGGTTTTTACCACTAAGAAAATTTGATATTATATGCTTAGTCACACAACTTATATCAGAGCTAGAGAAAATCCTCTACGTTATATGATGTCTCACACTTACAATAACTCCTACACTACTAAATGGATAATGCTCCTTACTGAATTCAACTTGGAATTTATTAGTCAAAAATCCATTGAAGGTCAGGTAATAGCCAATTAACTTGTAGAAGCTCTACTACCTAGTGATCATCCTTTGATTATTGAGCTCCCATATGATTCGGTATTTGCCATCACTGAACAATAAGAAGATGTCATTCCAAAGGAATATGTTGATATCACACTATTATTTGATGGCTCTAAGTGTGTGAAAGGTCAAGGTGCTATAGTCATGTTTCATACATCCCAGGGGGTACCTATCCCCTTATCATTCAAACTTGAATTCCAATACACAAACAACACTATATAGTATGAAGCCTTAATATTAGGTCTTAAATTAGCCATAGTTATGAGCATTAGGTGTATTAGGATATTTGGTGATTCTCAACTTGTCATCAAGAAAATCAATGGAGAATACCAATGAAAAGAACCTACCATCAAGTTTTATCACAAAGTAGAAATGAAATTGTTCTCTAAGTTTTATTTGTATGAAATCAATAGTTTACCATGTTCAACTAATAGACTTGTAGATGTGATGGCCTACCTTGGATCATTGATTCTAAAATATTCCTTTGGAGAGGTACAACCCCTTATAATTTCAATGGTCTCTAAATCTATAATTGTCTGTGCTAATTCTAAATATAAAAAGAATATTTTCTTTATCGAATTGGATCCATATGAGCTTTGGTCCAACCAAATAGTAGCCTTCCTCAAGTTTAGAACACTCCCATATGACATTTCTTGAACTACCAAACACACTTTCAAGAAAAATATAGCTCGTTTTGTCCTCTTAGGGAATGTGTTGTATAATCATGGTTATGATGAAGTCCTCCATTATATTGAGTCTAGTGAGGCAAAAAGAGCCATAGTTGAAGCCCATGATGGTACTTGTGGTGGTGTAACACCCTAAAATTAATGCAATTTAATTTACCCTAAGGTAATAATTCAAAAATCAACCATAAAACCATCTTTTAACCACCCGCATCATTTTTGTGCCAAATATAGAGGTAGTTATGGTAGTTGGACGATATCGTCATCGATTTGATGATATTGTCCCCAATTGGATGAGATTGTTTGGAATCAAATTTCCAAACAATTTTGTTCAAAAACTAAATTTTCATAATTGGAAACAGTTCCAACTTTCGTTCCCAGCTTAGCATAAGCATGTCTGCGCTGTTGGAGGATGTTCCATTGGAGATTTCCTAGATTGGGATGACTCCCAACCTCCTAACTTCCCCCTCAATCCTATTTAAACATTTATTTCCATTAAATCCACCCTAGCTGATCGATTTTCTACAAACCAAGCTCCATACCCTATTAGAACATCTTGAAATATGATTATTTGCATAAGTTTTCTAGATCCATTTGCAGGTTTTCATTTTGCATCAGTTAGAGGAAGCTATGATCATCGCAAGTGATCCTGTTCAAATTAGATACGATCTCGTCTCTATTGGAGATGATCCGGTACCATTTTAGGTGATCTTGACTGTACTCCTCTTGGGGGCAATCAATATATGAGGTTTGAATTTTCTAGTGATTCAATTAATCAATTTACATTAGTTTAGATCTTTATTATGTATTGAATCTTGTGTTCACTTCATTCTTAATGATATTTTACATTTAGGATCAATTCCACTTAAAACATAAGGGCATTTCATTATTTTAGATTTTATCAAATTTTCTAGGATCAATTAAGCATTCAGTTAATGTTTTATCCTTTTAAATAGCATTTTGCACTGTATTTTCCCTTGTTTTGGCATCTATATGTTCTGTTGTAGGTTTTTGAAGAAATCGGTCAGGCGACTTCATCTGATTTCAGATGATTTCATCTGATTTTAGATGAGTCTATGCAATTACAGATGAACCTACAAAATTGTAGGTGATTCTTTCCAATTGTAGACAAATTTGTATAATTAGAGATGATCTGGACTGCTTCAAAAATCCAAACCTTCCTCAGACATCTAAAATTGGGTAAGATCTTTCCTTTTCCTTTCAAGCATTGCATTTAGAGTTTATTTTTGTTTTATTTCTGCATATAAATCATTATTTGCATATAGAATATTTTAGCTTCATTCTGGCCAACCTAGGTATTTGAAGTGTTTTTAAACTAAAATGAATACATCCAATTCATTCCTAGCCTAGGCATGAAAGTTGCTTCAAAATTCATCCTGGTGAACCCACCATCCATCGAAAAACCACCAAAGAGGGCATGATTCAAAGTGTCTCTCCATCCAAGGTGTAGACCTATCCTTTTCCCATCTCCATTCTAGGCGTGGATCCATCTGCCTAAAGGTAAGGGTGCAAAAATTTTAGACCTACATTCTTTGGTGAACCCGACGTGAAACACATTAAAAATATTTCAAAAACAAAAAAAAATATAGAGAAATTAAAATTTTAAATCATTTGATTTATCAATCCATTAGATGGTAGATTACAATAGAAGACATGGTGTTTTTATTAATGTTGGTGTTCAACTAGCAACCATAGAAATTTCTACTCTAGTTAGAGGTCCTAGATTTAGATCTCAAGCACATTGGGATGAATTGGATAGAAGGTTAACCATTATTGAGTCTAGAGCACCCAAAATTAGAAAAATTAAGAGGTTTAATTTAGATAGAATCTTGTATTTCGATAACTTATCATTCTATCATGAACTTCAGATAGCTTACCATATATGGCTAGCAGATAAACGAGCGATCATTTCCTTTGACATATATACTTCTGAAGACTATCTTGAAAATGTTTTGGTAGTACATAAATTTCTATCTCGTATAGAAGACCAAGAGGTTGTCTTGACTGATAGAATAAGATTCAGCAAAGTTCCTAGGGCAGTCTTATACCGAGAATATTGTCACGAACTCTATTTTTATGTGTCTAATTTTGAATTTGATCATATCACTGTAGCACATTTTATCCAATTTTTGAAAGACAACTTTCAATTTGAAGAAGAACATTACATGACACCTGATGAACTTGAACCCATCAATGATATTTATAAGTTGTTTCCAGAGAGCTAGGTTATAATATTTATAATACTTATATTATAATATTTTGTATTTCTTATTTTCCTTTAATTTCTGCAAATTAAATTTATAAAACTCTAAAAAAAAACATACATATATACATTATATTAATTAGGTATATATAAAATATATACCTCCTTAAATTCCATCGCATATATATCTAAGAACATATATATTTACAAAAATTTAAATCTACCATAATGCCTAAACTAAGGAGTGGTAAACAAATAGATGATGAGTGGGTGGAACCACCACTTACTCAAAATCCTCCTCTTGAAGAACAAGATCAAGAGGAAGGTGCTCATGACCACCATTATGGGAGTCTTTCTGAATACTATGAACAAGAAGAAATCAATAGAGAAGATGAAACCGGATCACCTAAGGTGACTCCAGAAGGAACTGTTAACTTTAAATCTATGGAACACCTTCTAAAATTTGTAAAAACCAACATTGAGGATTTCAACCTAGCGATATTGGCAGATAAAGATGGAATTAGTGAAACACAGGCCACTTTAGAAAATGCATTTCAAATGCATACAAACCCTCTTTCATTCATAGATTAAGAAAGTGACCAATCAGGACCATCAAATGTAAATATGGCATCCTTGATTCAAAACATGCAACATCAGACAACCCAACATTCTAAAGTGTCTGTCAATAAACCAAAGAATAATCCTCCACCTTAGAGACCATCATTTACCACTTTATTCTCTCAAGATATTAATCAACAAATTTCAAAACAACAAAAACTTAAATCTAAACCAAATACCAACTATCAACATCAAAAGGTTCAACATAACACTGTCCCACATCCACTTCATAACACCATTCCTAGTAATGCTTTGCATAATAGTAATTTGGCATCGAATCCTTATGTCACCCCTTCATACACTCAAGGAACCAATACCATAATGCAACTGAATCAGTATCATGGGCAATCTAGTAATCTTGAAACCATAGTGAAAAAATTAGTTTCCCACATGGACCAGATAGATCCCTACTGTCCCTCATATAACTATCAAGATATGTGTAGTCAACCTTTGGATCCCATAGTGGTTGCCCAACCTTATCCTAAGCATTTTCCTATGCCTATTCTCCCTATATATAAAGGAACCAAAGATCCCATAGAGCATCTTCGTATGTTTAGAATAGCATGTCATGATATATCTCATGATGATTTGCTATTGCTAAAGATGTTCTTGAAAAGCTTGGGAGGCATGGCATTGGAATAATATTATCAATTACCTACCAATTATTTGAGAAAATTTGAAGAAAAATCTAAATCATTTGTCCACCAATTTATTGCCTACCTAGAGAGGCATGTGACAATTAAGGATTTGTACAACTTGAAACAGGACAAATATGAATGCTTTACCGATTTCCTAGCAATGTGGAGATAGATTCTAGGGAAATTACACTTTACATTATCCCATAGAGCGATGTTGGACATTTTTATCAATAACTTGCAATAACAATTGTCCTATGAGCTTTCAACTACTACATTGACAACCTTCGATCAGGCTATAGACTTAGCATGAAGAGTTGAAGATGACCTCATTAGAAGAGGCCAATTTAAGAAGAAGGATGATGATAAAGCATCTAAAAATCAATATAAGAATAAGTAGTTTGTGGGTGATGGATCCATCGACAGTAGAAATACTATGAATGTTAATGCTGTGAAAATTACAGAGAAGTTTGTATTGAAAGCTCCTGATAGACCTTCAAGAGAATTTACTAGGTTAAATCAACCTTTATCCACTATCTTGACACAGTTATTAGAAAGAGGTCTAATACAATTACCTAATATTTGGGAACCTAATACAACCATACCTGGATATAGAGCTGACCTACATTGTGATTTCCATAGAGGACCTGGACATTCAACAAATTCTTGCAAGATATTAAAACATAAAATACAAGAATTTATTGATAACAATGAATTGGAAGTATAAAATTTCCATCCAAAACAAAATGCTCCAAACAATGCTCAGAAATATACACAACAAAATCAGAATCAAAATGCAAATCAAACATTGGATATTTTTCAACATCCTTTACCTAAATACGGTAAAGAAATGGCTAATCAAGCTGAGTATCATAATTTTTCCCATCCAACCCGATATGTGGGAACCATTAGTGGACATGTACCTTCTCAAGACTTTGAGATATTTGGGACAAATTTATCTGTGGTCACCACTAGACCCATACATAACATTCTAACAACATATCCAAGTGATACGGATTTTAAAACAGAAAGTGACCTAGATATTACATCCAAACAATCAAATAGCTCTGAATATGAGTCAGAACCTATTCTCTCTATCACAACTTAGATGGTTCCTCACAATAAATCCTCTCTAATGAGCAAGCCATAAATTATAGACCACAACCCATTCACCATGCACACAATAATATTGTGGGTACCATCGGAGCCGTTACTAGACAACAGGCCCAAAATTCTCAAAAAGATCAAAATCATAATGATAAGTCAGCCCCGTTTGTTCTTAATGTTCCTAGTAGAGGAAATAATGCATCAAATGCTCAACCCAAACCCCCTTATGATATCAATGAATAACTTTCTAATATTATAACAAGGATTTCTCTCTTAGACCTTCTAAGATCATCTCCCACACATAGAGAATAGTTAATGTGTACATTAAGTCAAATGATGGTACTACAAGACATACAACCTGAAGCTATGGCAAATACTATTATACCTCGTGAAGCTGATTGTATTGACTTTCGTGATAAAGATATCCCACTTCATAGTTTACATAAATACAATCCCTTGTACATTACTGCATTAATCGAAGATGTATCTGTCAAAAGAGTTTTAATTGATAATGGTTCATCCCTAAATATTTGTACTTTTAACTTTTACCAGAGATTTATATTTAGAAGTTATGAGATGAAGAGAACAGATATGATCATAAAATCCTTTAATGATGAAATACAAGAAACATGTGGAGTTATTACAATTCCATTGTAGGTTGGTCTAAGAACTTTGGATACGACCGTGTTTATTGTACATTGCCCTGCATTGTACAATATACTTTTAGGTCATCCTTGGATCAATGCAATGCAAGATGTACCCTCTACCTTACACCAATGTGTCAAATTTGAATTTAATAATCAATTGGTCACCATTCATGGTGATCCTAGACCATTTGATATGTGCACTTTGGCAGAACCTATTAGGATTCAATTTTGCCCTGCATTATCTTCTACTCATCCTAATTCTGCCTTTCCTTATAAATGTGTGAAACTTACACCTAATATATCATCTCCTCCATCTACACCTATGGCATCTCCATCTCCTCAGCCTTCTCCTAAGGAATATCCACAAAAATCTACATATAATACTAATCCCACGATAACTCCTCTTTATTCTACCCCTACATCGTTTGAATCCGTAGTAATTCCACCTATTACAATCTCTATTCCATACACATATACCAAATTTGTGTTTTCTGCATCTAAAGCCATGGAAGAGGCTCCTTCTACTGCATATGCTTTGTCTGATGAAATATTACTTGATTTTTCCAAAATACTCATAACATCATAAGAAACATCTTTTTCCATACAAGATTCCCTTGCATTTAACAAATTACCACTGTCTCCTCGCACTTTGGGCTTGCCAAAACCTATAGTAAGTATTTACCAAGTTGGGAATTGTGCCTTCATTTATAAGGGATATGATTGGGGTAGAATACTGAGAAATATTAAAACCAATTATTATGGATATGCTCAATGTTATTTTATCGATAAATATATCAAAGCTAAACCTATTATGCTTAAATTAGGATATGAAGGGAAAGGTTTGGGACCTTTCTAGAATGTCATGAAAGAACCTTTTGAGGTTGAAGCATGGCCTTCCTGATGCGGTATAGGCCTATTTTCTAGTAAGTTTCAGCCATTTCCATTTAAGGATGATGATCACTTAATACCCTATCAAGATTATTTAGATGAACAAGAGATCCTTAAGTCTATGGGTGAGTTATTTTCTTGTAATATGTTGTCTATAGCTTAACTAGAAATGATTTCAGAGTTGGACAAAAAATTAGAGGGTGATATTTTCCATGATATTTCCATTGGATAATTATTGCATAATGGTTTTTATTTTGATGGGTCTATACCACCTATAGCTCATCTTTAGGCCACAACCCCTCAAGAGGAATTATATAAGTTAACTTTAGAAGAATTACAAGAAATGGGTGTGTCACCTACCCCTCCTAATTTTGAAATAGACTTACATATGGAAGTGGAAAGTGTTATAAAAGTTAATATTGGAACAAAAGGAATTCCCACATAGTCAACATTGGATCAAAATTAAATGAAAAAAAACAAAACAAATTTACTATATTTATTATAGAATATAGTGATGTTTTTTCTTGGACATACGTAGATATGCCTAGTTTAGAATCTTATGTAGTTATACATCATCTAGTAGTACGACCAGATGCGAAACCGGTTAAAAACAAACTTAGAAAAATGCATCCTAAGGTTGCCCTACTATTCAAAGGTGAGTTAGAAAAACTCCTAAATGTTACATTCATTCAAGCCATTGATTATGCTGATTGGATTTCTAATGTTGTCCCTGTAACTAAAAAAGAAGCAACCAAGATTAGGGTTTAAACATTCTTTAGAGACATCAACGTTGCATGTCCTAAAGATGATTTTCCTCTTCCTAATATGGATCAGATCATTGATTTTACTGATGGAAGTGGGATGTTATCCCTTATGGATGGATTCTCAGGTTATAATAATATAAGGATAGCTCTTGAAGACCAAGCTAAAATAGCTTTTATCATCCCTTGGGGAACCTTTTGTTGGAAAGTAATACCATTTAGATTAAAGAATGTAGGTGCAACCTATCAACGAGCTATGACTTACATTTTTCATGATATGATGTATTATATTTTGCATGATTATGTGGATGATATTATAGCCTGTTCTACTGAAGAAGATGAACATTTAGATGATTTGAGAAAAGTATTTTATCAATTAAGAGAATACCATATCCGTTTAAACCCAGTAAAATATATATTTAGAGTTAAGTCAGGTAAATTGTTGGGGGTTATTATTTCTTTGCACGAAATAGAAATTGACCCCCTTAAAATTTAGGCTATCATTGATATGCTAGCTCCTAAAAACATATCTAAGTTACGAAGTTTACAAGGTAAAATTCAAGCTATCTGTCTTTTCATTGATAAGTTGGAAGACAAAACTAGACCTTTTCTCAAATTTCTTAAGAAAAATATCCTCTTTCAATGGGATGATGAATGTAAAGAAGTATTTAAACAAATAAAACAATATCAATTAAGTCCTCCTATGCTTGTGCCTCCCAAAATTGATCATCCTTTCATCTTGTATATTTCTACTTCAAAATTTGCCGTAGGAGCTATGTTAGCTCAACTTGATAATGAGAATAAAGAACAAGCAAATTATTATATTAGTAGAACATTAATAAGTTATGAAACTCGTTATACATCACTAGAAAAGTTATGTTTGGAATTTGTATTTTCTACACAAAAATTATGCCATTATATTCTTAGTCAAAATACATATGTCATTGCCAAATTTGATCCCTTGAGGTATCTCATGAGCCGAACTTATCTATCCGGTCACATAGCTAAGTGGGTTCTTGCTTTGAGTGAGTTTGAGATCACATTCATAGGACAAAAATCCATTAAGGGTCAAATCATAGTAAATCAATTAGTTGTTGCATCCTTAGAAGCCACCCATCCCCTCATCATTGAGTTTCCTTATGAATGCCTCAAGCTAGAGGAGGATCATTCGGAATAATCATCTTTATATTTTGATGGATCCCGATGCATGAGTGGGGCTAGTGCAGATATTATTTTAATATCCCCTAAGAAGAACCTTATACCATTATATTTTTAATTAACATTTGCTTGCACAAATAATACCGTCGAATATGAGGCTCTAATCCTTGGATTGCGAGCTGCTTTAACACTGAAAATTAAAGACTTATTAGTTTTTGGTGATTCTCAATTAGTTATAAATCAAATTAATGATGTTTATCAAACTGGAGATGATAAAATTCACCCATATAAAGCCTATATATTATAGTTGTTGTCCTTGTTTTATAAGGTCACCTTAGAAGCTATTCCTAGAACTAGTAACTATGCTACTGATGCTATGGTTGTAGCCACCTCCTTATTACCCTTGGAGTTGGATGACGATTATGATACTATCATTATTCACAGACTCTAGGAACCTGATTCTACAAAATCCTATTTAGATCCATTGGTTATATTTCTAATCAACAAAATTACTCCTAAACCATGGTACATCGACATCCTTAATTTTCTCCAGATGGGAACTTTCCCTAAAACATTAAATAGAAACCAATGTTGGTTATTACGTAAGTGAGTAGTTCACTTCGTAATAGTTTGTAATACTTTGTATAGGAGATCCTTTGAAGGTATATTATTATGATGTTTAAATCTAGACAAATCTAGAAGAGCTACAAGTGAAGCCCATGACGAATCTTGTGGAGGACAATTTAGTGGTAGTTCCATAGCTAAAAAACTCCTTAGAATAGGATATTTTTGGCCTACCATGGAAAAGGATGCACATGATTACGTGCACCATTGCGACAAGTTCTAGAAGCATGCTGACCTTGTCCATGCTCCTGCTCAAGAACTCTAAGCTATTTTATCTCCTTGGCCCTTCTCTAAATGGGGTTTAGACATCATTGGAAAAATCATTCCTATATCATCTGATGGTCACAAATTCAGCATAACAGCAACTGAATACTTCACAAAGTGGGTAGAAGCTATGCCTTTAGCTTCTTGCATGATAACCCAAGTTTCAAAATTTATTTTCAATCAAATCATTTGTAGGTTTGGAATTCCTTCAAATCTCATCTCAGATAATAGAACTTGTTTCAAAAATAAATATGTTAAAAAATTATGTCAAAAATATAAAATTCAACATCGTTGATCCACTCCCTATTATCCTCAAGGTAATGGCCAAGTTGAAGCATCAAATAAAACCTTAATTAAAATTATCAAAATATTAGTTAACAAATTAGGCTGTGACTAACATATGCAATTATATCCTACCTTGTGGGCTTATCGTGCCAGTGTTCGTACTCCCACAGGTGCTTCACCTTTTGTTTTGGTTTACGATGTTTAAGTTGTCTTTCCTTTTGAGCTAGAAGTTCCTTCTTTGGCTCTACTACTTCAAGATATTGAAGTAGGAGATGAATATCGTACTGGTAGATTCAGTCAGTTGGAGCTTCTAGATGAGAAGCGCATCAATGCTCTAGAACATCTTGATCAAAAGAGCATATTCAAAGAGAGTGCATAACCGATATTTTGAAGTCGATGATCTAGTCTTAAAAGAAAATCAAAATAATACTAATGCAACTAAAGATAATAAAGGCAAATTTCAGCCCAATTGGCTTGGACCATACATCATCACTACTAAATTTAGATCGGTTGCATATCGATTAGCAACCTTGTATGGAAAATATCTCAAGGAACCCATGAACATTATACATCTTAAATGGTATTATGCTTAAAAATAAAATGACTCATCATTGTACATAATTGTATATGTTTTCTCATTTTAGTAATTCATATAAATACTTCAAAACCATCAAAAAAATTTACATTGCATAGCTTTTCTCATTTCAAGCAATTTACATAATAATTCAAAATCAAAAAAAAATAAAAAATCATTAAAACTATTAAAAACATGTTCATTTACATTACCAAAGTTGAAATTTTATAGTTATATTTTCCTTTGTTTTGGATGAATTTAAAAGTTATCTTGGACCATGCACTTTTAAATCCACATGAATAAATATTTTTTATCTTAGCATTATGACTATAAATCTCTCTTATATCGAAGCACTATTGCAATAACTAATATTTTGAGTTTTGAGAACTGATCTCGCCATTTATTTGAATCAAATCCACTTTTACATATTAAAATGATTTTTTGCAAATTTAGAAAATAATACTACACAGTAGTTGTGGTCTCTTAAGTGAAAAGTTTCCCCTACTATCCTATCATGTGCATGGTCTAGAATCTTTGAGAATTGGCAAAAGGACAAGCTCACCCCTACCCAGAATAAAAATCCCTTGCTCCACATCTAAGCTGAGCAAGTATCCCTAGAATAGAAAAAAAAGCAATGTTCAAAATACAAAAAGAAATCCAAGCAATATCCAAGAAATATCAAATATCAAAGTCAAAAATCTAGAAAAATCAGAAAAAACAAAAAAAAATAGAAAAATAAAAGCAATAAAATCCCCCCCTACCCTTTGAAAATAAAATAAGGGCGAATGAGCTGAATCCCTAGAATTCTCAATTATTCAAAAACTGTGAGGTAAACCCCATAACATGTGATTTGTGCCCAACTTGCTTGGCCTTGGGTAACTCCTCGCGTGGCAACACATGTGTCATATTACCGACCTTCTTTTGTATAGACCTATGTCAACTTGTGGATTAGCCAACTTTTGATGACCTAACTTACATAGTAGTTTGGTACGGTTACATGCACAAAAATCATGGTTAATGAATCTTCAATCGTATACACATTGATTCATTCAAATTTCTTGCATCAAAATACCTTACTCAAAATTGGTAAATGAACACTACAAAGCACATAGTTGATCTTTGGGATATTTTATGTCATTATGTTAAATAAAAATTGGTAATGAACTCACATTTGCACACACTGTTTTTGGATAAATTTAAATTTCTCTTTGAAATAAATTAAAATATGATTTTCAAATTTCTAAAAAAAAAGGTATCCATTATTTTTTGCAAAATAGTTATTGCTTACAAAAACATTGACTTCATTATGATGGCATCATTTTCAAGAAATTATAAATTCAAAATTTCATACTTGTGAATTTTTCCTAGTGTAAGTCAATTTCGCAATCTCTTAAACTTTAATTTTATTTTTTATCAAAATATTTCAAAATCTTGCAATAAAATCTTACAATCAAAATCTTTACTTTCGTGATGATGGTATAATTCCTAACCAATTTGGAATTTTATGCCTAGCGCAAGTCATATTTACATAATTTTATACCCATCGTAAAAATTATCAAATAAAACATCATATTTTCTTCCATCATGATTTTTCGTGATGATGGTATAATTCCACACTTTGGAATTCTATGCCTAGCGCAAGTCATCATTTTAATTTTTGTGTGTCCACAAGCGTTTTATAAACTTATAAAAATATGTGACTTAATTATTCTTTGCAAACACATGCTTCATCAAAAAATGAAATTTTCATACCATTTTATCATTTCAATTTTTTATTCCTAAGTACACATTAAATTGCCCATCACACTTAGGAATTCTATACTTACACACAAATCATTCTCTCATGTTTTCCTGCTTAAAATTATTTGAAATCCTATTCTAAAACAACATCAAAACATCATTAATTTTTCATCACCAAAAGCCTTAAGAATTACTCTTAAGCAAAACCAACTACTTTTGCAATACTACCCGTAACAGGATCAGCTTAATGACCTAGCGAGTGGTGACTCCATCAAATGGTCATGTCACAACGTCTACATCCTTTGCAGTTTATTGATTAAAAGTATTTTTTTTCTATTTTCATTTTCATCCACACATTTGTTGTCACAAACACATTTTTCATTTAATTTTATAGCATGAGAAAACCATAAACATTTCATGACATGCAATCATATGAAAACATAAATTCACAAAGCATAATTACGAACATAAGTCACATGACAAAAACATATATCTACATATATATCATCATAAAAATATATACATCCATCATATCGATTGGTATGCCATAATACATGACTCGACATACTCAATCATCGTACAAAATCTAATATATATATATATATATACACCTCATCTATCTATCTCCTAGAGCCTCTTGAGCTCTTCACCTCATCTCCTCTACCTCTAGGAGCTGAAGGAGGTGGTCCCATAAATGCATCTATAGTATGTGTCCTCGAAGTCATCCTCGATGAAGTCTTGGATGACGATCCAACCCAAATAGGTCCTGCTATGTCTATAGGTAACTCCTCTCTACGGCCCTCATGGGCTAGTGCATAGTACATTCCATGATAAAATGTGATTTATGTCATTGACCGTGCCAACTCGGAGGTCCTAACTCCTCCTCTCTCCTTGAGTCATAGGACCTCTACCTGTAGACTCTATATCTATCCTCATAATGTAGTGTCCATCGCCTAGAGACCCTACACCTACCTCTGTAGTGTTGTATTATCTGCCTAGAGAGCTGCCATCTCACTAATCTCTCCTACCTCCACACCCTTGCCCTTATCGGGTGAATGAGACCTATCTACCTATGGAGGAGAAGATCTCTCTCTCCTCTGCTCTTGCCTTTGCCTCTCCCTAGACTGTGTCTATCGAGCACCCATGGACACCTCATGTCCACCCTGTGTCCTAACCCTCCTCTGTGTAGAAGGTGCTCATTCTATATTTCTGCTCTCTCCCTAAGATGTGGCCTATCACTGCTATAAAATCCATCGCACAACCATGTGTACAGGTCCCCTCACCCTTTTCAAACATGGAGGGTGAATAGTGGCATACCAGACATCATAACCCATGGTAACCCCTGCATCATCCCCAACTACTGGCTGGATGGGGGCATCATCCTTATTGTGGATCACAAAATGTTGCATGTCTAGGACCCCACTCAATGTTGTGGCATCTTGCACCATCCTCAAAAACTCATAATCCCTTGTTGTTGAGATCCCCTATTGGACCTTGAACTAATAAAGGACTCAATCATACCAATGGAGATCTACCTTGCCCCACTCTAATCTCATCCAAATGACTCACCTGATGCGATCCAGCTCATACCCATCCTCTGGCCATCCTAGAAGCTCTCTCCATGGCCTCTAGGTAATCTGGTCTAGAGTCAAATTGTCTATCAACCTACAAGAGGTAGGTAAACTAGCTCTCCTCTATGAGCCTCTCTGTAGCCACCAGTAGAACACCCTAGGAATCTTCGGGTTAACCCTTATCAATGGTAGCCCCATAGGTCACCTCATCATGATTTTCTCCCAACACTAGACCTAGAGGAGTGAAGTGAACACCACACATTTACCTCTCTTTTACACGATCCCATGGAGGATCCTATACAAGCAGCATAGAACATACAACCCCTAAGAAATTTGATATTTGTGCTCTCTCATTTCACAGATGACATCTGCAAGTAGCCATGGTACTATGCATACGCTCTGGTGGCATAGCAATAAGCCACCTACCACCCCATCCAACACCTTATTCAAGGTGAATACTCCATATGTTTGTCTCAAAGTCTCGATTTTCACTCTACCCTTCTCCAGGATGAAGCTAGCATCACCAATCAATCTCAGCATCACTCGACCATAACTAGTCAAAGTAGCAATAAATCTACCCTGGATAGGGATTCGTAAAATCCTCTATACATCCTCCAAAGTGGGAGTCATCTCCCCTATTGGTATTCAGAAGCAAGATGACCCCAGATACCATATCTCTACTAGGGCTGTCAATAGCCCCATATTTGTAGGCACATGTGGCATCTCTGCCACATGTTGTAGTCCCACTGCCCCTAAAGTATCCTTCTCTATCAGGGTCAGTGTGGCCAAATCATCTCTTAACCCACCATATTTCCACTCCTAAATTTTTAGCAATTCCTTCTACAAAATAAACAACAAAAATCAATGATTAGTACATCATAAAACACTCAATAACATCAACAAATTAAAAATCACCTAACAATTTTTTGATATCATCCATTATTGGATGATATCATTCAGCCCTAACAGCCAAATCATCCCAAATTAGATGTAACCGTCTCGAATTATTCAAGATCGTTTGGTATGATCTTGCTTAAATTGGGATGATTTTATCAAAATCGAGATGATCTCGTCTCAACTTCATCAACACAGTGAAATACAGCTAGGGCGCCCTAAAATCCAACAAAAATTCAATCTAAACATAAAAATTTAAAGCTAATTTTTTTTAGAAAATATTAGAAACCTTACCCGCATCCCTCGTCACACTATCGTCATTTGATGCTTGGTCTCCACCATTTCTTTGGCCTCAGAGCTCTAGAATGGTAACAGTGAAAATAAAAATGAAATTAGGTTTTACCCTATTTTCTAAAAATATATATTAAAAATGCACTTTTTTAACTCTTCCATGTTTTTACCAAACGTCTGATTTGGTTAAAAACCCGGAGGGGGCACCACAGTCATCAGTTGTACGATTCGACTTAGAATCATCACCTAAAAATTGGAATAAATTTTTGCTTTCTTGTAAAGCATGCCAATCTCTTCTTTAACGCATTTTCTACAGAAAATTCGCTAAAGATGGGGCAAAATGTAACATCCTAAAATTGATGAAATTTAATTTACCCTAAGGTAATAATTCGAAAATCAATCGTAAAATCACCTTTTAACCACCCGTCTCATTTTTTGCACCAAATATAGAGGCATTTATGGTAGTTGGATGATATCGTCGTCGATTTGATGATATCGTTCCAAATTGGATGAGATCATCTAGAACCGAATGTCCAGATGATTTTGTTCAAAAACTAAATTTTCATAATTGGAAACCATTCCAACTCCCGTTTCCACCTTAGCAGAAGCGTGTCTACATCGTTGGAGGATGTTTCGCTGGAGATCTCCCAGATTGGGATGACTCCCAATCTCCTAACTTCCCCCTCAATCCTATTTAAACCTTTATTTCCATTAAACCCACCATGGATGATCAATTTCCTGTAAACCAAACTCCATACCCTGTTAGAACATCTTGAAATCTGATTATTCACATAAGTTTTCTAGATCCATTTGGAAGTTTTCATTTTGCATCAGTCAGAGGAAGCTTGGATCATCGCAGGTGATCCTGTTCAAATTAAATATGATCTCATCTCTATTGGAGATGATTCAGTACCATTTCAGGTGATCTTTACTGTAATCCTCTTTGGGGCAATCAAGATCTGAGGTTTGAATTTCCTAGTGATTCAATTAATTAGCTTACATTAGTTTAGATCTTTATTCTGTATTGCATCTAGTTTTCACATCATTCTTAATGACATTTTGCATTTAGGATCAATTCCACTTAAAACATAAGGGCATTTCGTTATTTCAGATTTTATCAAATTTTATAGGATCAATTAAGCATTCAGTTAATGTTTTATCCTTTTAAATAGCATTTTGCACTATATTTTCCCTTTTTTTGACATCTATCTGTTCTGTTGCAAGTTTCTGATGAAATCGGTCAGGTGACTTCATCTAATTTTAGATGATTTCATCTGATTTTGGATGAATTTGTGCAATTACAAATGAACCTGCAAAATTGTAGGTGATTTTGTCCAATTATAGATGAATTTGTAGAATTGGAGACAATCTTGACTACTTCAAAAAGTCGAACCTTCATTAGACATCCGAAACTAGGTAAGATCTTTCCTTTTCCTTTCAAGCATTGCATTTAGAGTTTATTTATGTTTTCTATATGCATATAAATCATAATTTGCATATAGAATAGTTTAGCTTCATTCCGTCCAACCTAAGTATTTGGAGTGTTTTTAAACTAAAAATAATACATCCAATTTATTCCTAGCCTATGCATAGAAGCTGCTCCAAAATTCTTCTTGGTGAACCCACCATCCATTGACAAATCACCAAAGAGGGCACAATTCAAAGTGTCTCTCGGTCTGAGGTGTAGACCTATCCTTTTCTCATCCCCCTGTCAGGCACAGATCCATCTGCCTGAAGGTAAGGGTGCAAAAATTTTAGACCTACAGGTGGTCATTTTATTGGAATGGCCATTGCAAAGCATATTTTATGAATGGGTTTTTATTGGCCCACAATAGAATGTGATTGTTGCACATATGTTAAATATTGCAAGAATTTTCAAGAACATGCTAATTTAACTCATGTACCATCATAAGATTTACATCATATTTAAAGCCTTTGACCCTTTTCACAATGGGTCCTAGATCTAATTGGTAAAATTTCACCTCCTTATTTGGGACAACATACATTCATCATCACAACAACCGAATAATTTACAAAGTGGGTTGAGTACCTGTACAACAGGACCAAGAATTACAGATTTTATACTTCGCCACATCATTTTTTGTTTTGGTATACCCTCAAAAATCATCTCCAACAATGGGAATTATTTCAAGAATAAGGATTTCCAAGCACTTTGTGATAAATATAACATTTTACATAGTTTCTCGACTCCTTATTACCCACAAGCAAATGGATAAGTTGATGCTTCCAAAAAGACCTTAATTACTATTCTCAAGAAACTTGTCAAAGAAAATCATAGACATTGGAATACACAAATTCCCTTGGCATTATGGGCTTATCAAATAAGCATTTGTACACCTACAGAGGAAACACCATTTTCATTGGTCTATGGAGTCAAAGTAATAATGCCTCTTAAGCTTGAGATCCCCTCCTTGCAAATTTCTTTGCAGGAATTCATAGATGATGATACTGCTAGACAAGCACGTCCAAACCAACTCACACTTCTTTATGAGAGGTGATTTAATGCTTTAGAACATTTATGAGTTTATCAATATCATCTAAAACATGCTTACAATGCTAAATTTCATCTACGTAAACTCCAAGTAGGAGACCTTGTTCTTAAAGAGAACCAACAAAAAACCAATGCATTGTCGCATCTTCATGATAGATTCTTGGCTAATTGGTTAGGTCCATAAGTTGTTACTCGAGTGGGTAATGGTACTTACAGGATTTCCAGTCTATAGGGAGAGGAAGAACCCAATCCACTAATGTCATACACTTGAGAGTATTCTATGCATGATTTTATCTCTATATATGTAATATATACATGGCTAATACACAAAAATATTTTGCATAAATTTCATTCATAACATTGTATTTCACTTGCATTTACATTCTAAAAATAATGCATTCACCCATATTTCATATTGCATGTCACAAAATTACATGTCATACATTGCATTCACATCCATATTTCACATATCATATTAGGGATCATTTATTCAGTTCAAGGTTTGAATTGGTCCACAAAAAGTCATGTTGCCTTAATCAAGGGTACCTTCAAAATGTCATCCACACAATTCTACCAAGTCAAAATTTTCATGCACACGACCACATTTTCATAAAAGTCCTAGGTGCTTTTGGTCACTAAGCCACTCCTAGTTTTTTAAGAAAACTCCAAAATATATGTCGAGTTCTTTTTAGAACCATTACACATCTTCACTAAGAAAATCTTGAGTTTTGGGAATTGTCTCCAAAACATTCTTGAACCAAACACAATTTCACATCTTAAAAACATCTTGTGTCAAAGAGGGATAATACCATACTTGGTACGAAACTCAAAGTGAAAAAGTTCATCCTTGCTAGTCCCATCATGCAACATAGTCCATAAAAACAATGCTTCTCACTGCTATAACAATTTCAAAAAAATAAAAGAAAGAGTGAAAAATACCTAACAAAAACTATAAATATTTTACATCATACACCATTGATCATTAGGTTGTAAGGATCATACTAAATTTATATTCATATGGTTAGGAAGTCATCCCCAAAACTTAAAATATCAAAAACAAAAATTGTGGACTATGGATTTAGCCTCCAATAGAGCTATAGATGTTTGATTGGCAATGGAATACGCTCATGTGTGGTGACACGTCTCTTTCAAAGAGGTCTCTGACTGCTCATACGAATAATCTAGCTTCTTGAGCTCATCCATAATAGGTTTATCCCAATTTACTCAAGATGATTTGATGAATTCACTTACACACACATTGGTTCTTGATTGCCTCGAGTCATTACCATGCTCGTGATTCGGTAAATAAATTCACTGCACACACATTTGGTCCTAGAGGAATTAGGTAGTTTTAGTGAGTTTTTTTATACCACTAGTATGTATGAGCCTCTACAAAATAGTCTTCTTCCATATCAACATCCATATCTTCTTCCATGTCAACATCCATGTCAGTTCATGAGTCATCCATCCCATATACCACCAAGTTGGATGCCCTTGATTAAACAACAATTCTAGAACATGGCCAAGAAAAAATCTAAACTATAAATGATCATTAGCATATTTGCATTCCACCTTACATTAATCATCCATACATTTTACCTTGCATTAATAATCCATAGTATATCATATGCATTAATCATCCATATAAACATTCATTCCACAAAAAGCATTAACACAAACACATATAACACAAAAGGTAAAATCCATGTATATATATGTATAAATATCGCTCGAGTTCCAAGAGGCTACATACAATGGAGCAACAAGGCTAATATACAAAAAGTGCATCTAAGCACTAGCTATGTCCTCCAAGAGGACCCTTATGACCTAGGAGGATTCCTAGACCTAGAGCTATACCTAGACTCACTATGCCTAGCACCACTAGAGATAGATAAGGTTGGAGGATCCAAAAGTGGAATATGATGTTCTATAAACCTATCCTCCAATGCCTCAATATACCTATGACGAGACCAAAAAAATTTTATGTCGATATTATGCCAAAACTCCCTCTCTACTAGCTCTTTTTGGAGCCTCATGATCCTCACATTCTGCTCTACCACCTGCTACTCTAGCCATGTCCAGTCCTCCTTGCTATGATCTAGAGGTCCATATGAAGCCTCCTCTACATCCACTCCATATATATCATCTCCCCAACTTTTTGAAGCCTACCTAATTGTAACCTTGGTCCTCCTCCTTTGACTATCTGATTTAAGGTACCATTATTTATTAGGGGTCTCCTAGATCCCCTCATCCCTAGATCCCTCACCATCATCCTCAACCATACACCCACACCCATAGGCTACCCCTCGAGGCTACCCCTTGAGCTAGTGCCCATGCTAGATGTGCAATGAACCATACCTCATACTCTACAGTAGTCCCTTCATCATACACATCTAGGAGATTCATCTCCTCATAATCCTTGTATGACACCCTCTACGGCTCCACTCATGGTAGCTCTATCTTCTCCTGATGTCTCCTATAGCACACTATCTCATCTAGGACATCCTACCTCAGCTCAATCTATAAGAGTACTTGTGAGAACTAAAAGTACTTAGCCTCACTTTGATGTTTCCCAACCACCCATCGAGCCTACCATACTTATCACAAGTGCTCTACATTCTTGGTCCACCTGCAAGCTCACCATGACCTCCATATCACTTGGGTGAATGTCAATCCAACCCATAGCTCCTGGTACTACTAACTCATTCATACTAGCTAACTCGACTATACCTCCTCGACCACCACCCATATTCTAGCATAGGGCTACTCCCTATCCAAGTCTCCTACAGGTAAGCCCTTTAGTCGATCAATACTAAAATTCTCCCATTCCTAGCACTACAACAACAAGTTGCACTCTAATTTCTTCCTACCCCACCTTGTCACCTCACATAGCTCTTGATAGACCTAAGCCAACAATGTAGAAGCCCATGCTTACACCTATCGTCTATTCAGCATATCACTCACTACCCCTATTTGGTTCCAAGGGAACCTGCACCCAGTGTTGTTTGAGGCCATGATGTTGGCCAACACGAATATAACCAAAGCACTAAGGACGTCCAAATTCTTGTCCACATACATGGAAAAATATGGTATACCCCCACTTTCCACCCTCACACCCTACCATGCATCTCCAAACATCCTCATCATATTTGTATTTTGACTGAGCCTAACCTCAACCTAGATACCCTCCATCAATACCTTGAGGATGAGATATACATCCTCCAATTTCATGGTCACTGATGAGTGTCATTGAGTCTCATCATTTAATCTCAATGATTTATCAATCTAGGGTGGTGTCCAAGGCTGTCTACGATAGAAGGTTATGGCAGAGTACAATTCAGGCATTCAGATTTCAAGCAATTATTGGTGAAGTAGATTTTGGTTTAGCCTTTTGGTGTCACACTAAACCTAGTCTGAAGAATGGAAACTAAAATAAAGTACAAGAATTGAAAACCAAATCTAAGTTTGCAAGAATTGAAATCTAACTACAATTGCATGAATTGAAATTGCTAAATTGAAATCCTAAGTTACTTTTGCAGAATTGAAATCTAGTTACTCTTGCATAATTGAAATTGCTAAATTGAAATCTAATATACTTTTGCAGAATTGAAATCTAATCTACTTTTGCAGAATTGAAACTTATTCTAAAACACCTATCAATGCCCTGCCACAAAAGGTCATCAAGCTTCTGCTATAGGAATTGACAGCAAAATGAAATATGCTGAAAATGGAAAGTTGCTAAAATAGAAAGCAAGGAAAACATAAAGGAAAATGCTTAATATAATTTGTCAGCTAACATACACACAAATGTTGTACATAAACATAATAGGAAACATAAATCACACAACACAAAATAAAAACAAGAAAATGAAATCTGGAAAGCAATCTATTAATTCTGCTACAGCAAAATTATAGATTAAGACCTGCCATAAAATCCATCCTTCTAGATCTGAAAGTGGGCCCATACTTCCTGATCTAGAAGGAGGTGAAAAGCACTCCTTAACTAATTAACACTCAGAACATAAAATGATAAAATACTACACTTTTATTGATGACAAAACATGCTAAAAACTGTTACAAAAAATTATTGTACAGTCCTAATTGCTGCTACTAAAAACTCTCCTCTATTCTAATTCCTAACTGGCTCAACTAAGGAGGGAGCTGTGTTATTTATATAAATATTTACAATATATCCCATGCTCAAATTAGCCTATGTGCTATTTTACGGTCATTTGCCAATAATTCTGGATCTGAAATAAATGCAAATCTGGACATTTTGTGTTGCAGTAGTAGTCATTGGCCCTTAGAAAGCATCTTCAGTGGTGGGAGTACGTGGGAGGAGTCTAGAAATATCTCACACATAATTCTCCACTTCATAATATGCCATTTCTATCTTGCAAACAACTTTCTATTGTGCTACAGTTTTTCTGGGTTTATCCTAGAAGAGGATCAAATTGATCTTTTCCATGCATGGTGGCTTTGGATGGCAAGGACAGCAAAATTAGATGGAATATATTTTCTCTTAACTTTATCAACCTTCTTATCTCATTTTCCACCACCAAAAGTCAGTCAACAAGTCAAAAAGTACATTCTGTTTTCATTTCAAAGATAAGTGGCTCATTTTGAAGATACTGCAATTTTCATTCCAAAGACATTGTGTTCATTCCGAAGATCTTTAGAATGACCAACTGTGTTGACTCCAAATGGTTTTGGCTGCTTTTCTAAGGTGTATTAGCCTTCAGGATCAGATTGCAATAGTCTTCATTCTTCCTTGGATGTGAATTTCATGCCTTGCCATTCATTGGTAGCTTGCTGGAATTTACATGGTAAATTACTGCATTTTCCAGTTCTGCTGCACAGTTGTAGAATATTGGCATTTCTTGCAAATTCAATCAAATTATAACATGGAAAACTTATTAAAATATCAACATGAAGGAGTACATCAAGCTGCCACTAAATTTATACACTTCATTCACCAAGTAACCATGCTGAAATAGTGCAACAGTGCTGCATAATTGCCCCTGCTCTGTTATACCTTGTTGCTGCCTATTTAGACCATGTGGGAATGCTTCTAAATAGGTTAGATGTCTTCTATAGTCCTTCTGAACTCATTCCATCCATATCCTCATGCTTTGTTTGACAACTTCAAGGTGTTCCTATAAAGTGACAGCTTGCTGATTTTTATATGGCTGTTTTTTCCAGATTTTCAGATTTATGACAGTCCTAAACTTTTGTCTTCAATGTGTATTTGAAACAAGTTGAAGGGCAGGAAAATATTCAAAAACCATTGAGAATTTAATTGATATCAGCATGCCACATTTGGTTAATTGAAATGCATGTTATTACTTGCTACTTAATCACGTAAAATCGGTCATAAAATGCTGAAAATAGTCAAAAACAAAGATATAGTATTCCTAACATAAAATCATGCAAACACTTAACAAATAGTATATTCTAGTCAACTATTTGGAAATTAACTTATCATATGGTAGTCAAACATTGTGCAATAATGAGTCAAACATTGTGCAATAATGAGGCATTTTTGGGCCTCATCAGTCACCTCTCCCATGGGGAGCTGAAACATCCCCCTATCTGCATCCAACCTCTATGCCAAGGCAAAGAGGTACCCCTCATCAGCCCTCACCACATCAATCTGGGCTACCTCTACTAGCCCCACATCCTCCAATAACTCTCACTCCTCATTTAACATTGCCTTCCTCATCCCAAGAATGTATAATGAGAATCAATTTCGAGCCTCCAAAATACTAAGCTACAGCACAACACAAAATATTTATCAATAATTTTATTCAAAAAAATCACAAAAACACAAAATTTTGCACAATAATAAAAAGGGGAGTTACCTCAGTAGCCTACATTCTAGCATCAGCTCTAACCTCCACATCATATCCCTCCACCACCATAGCTTCTGTGCTCAAATCGCTCCACCTCACTTTACTCCACTCTCCCAAACGCAGCTTCACAAACTCTCAAACTCACAAATGAGCTTAGTTTCTCATCCTAAACACTATTTATAGTTGCTTTAGGTACCTTGAGATGCCTATGGTGTTTCTTGGCACACTGAAGCACCCATGGGTGTTTACAAAACACCTAAAAACCAATGGGTATTTCTATAGACCAAAAGTGCCAATGAGCGTTTGGTGACAATTTGCACAAAAGACCAAATTTTCACAAACAATGGTTTATCCCCACCAAATATTTTCATATTGCATCGAGGCATCTATTTCATCATTTTTATCAAGTTTTTTTAATATCCCAACTAATTTTAATGCATATTTTTTTTTTGCAACCACAAATTACAAATTCACCTAACAAGTTACAAAATCACTCCAAAATGGTCCAAATATTCACAAACTAACCACAATCATCAATATCGTCATTCATACATAATTTTCACATCATTCCATATCATAATTTGTATATTTTCCAAGTCAAACAACATTCAAGTGAACCTTGTATCAAGTAGGTTTTTCTACATACTTGGTGATTGCAGTGATTTGCATCCATGCAATTCGGTAAGATGAAGATCCTACCATAAGGACACTTGGTCATTTTCATCATTCCATATCTCGGTATTCAAAATCACAATCATATTTGGTACTTCACATTTTGAGTGAAACATTGCCAAGAACAATTTGCATAAAAATTTATCATTGATGGCCTAGTTCGTGGGGCTTAAAACATGGACAAAATCACATTTCATCATTTCACATTTCCTTGATATTCATCATGGCGACTGACCTTAGCTAGGGTGATTGGTTTCGATCATAGGAATTATCTGAAAGTCACTAGTTGGCCCTCCAAATTTGACTACTTTTATCTTTTCATTTTCATATTTGCATATCAATGATGCTATAAGGCATATTCTTCAACAACATCGAATCACCCCAAATTTGGGGCAACAAAATTTTGTTTTGACCTTCCCACAACGTGATACATCTTACATGATCATGGCATCTATAATTGGTAAAATTTCCTTCATCTATTGCGGCAAAAACAGACACATTTTCATCACATCTTCACAAAACCCTTCATCTATTGGGGCAAAAACAGACACATTTTCATCACATCTTCACAAAACCCTTCATCTATTGGGGCAAAAACATATGCAATTATTTCACATTTTCACCAAACCCATTCTCATTGGGGCAAAAATGGTACCACATCCACAATCATTTGCACAAATTTTTCAATTGGATCATGAAATTCATCCACAAAATCATTTGCCAATTGAGGGGGTAAGCTACACAAAACTCAAATTCTTTTATTTTTTTATCTCCAAACTCATGTTTCGCATCCCAAGAGAAGTTGCTTCTACACCTGGCCAAAACAAGTGTCTCGTGTTTTTGCACCGCATTGTGTTTCACACAATGCAGTACAAAAAGGGGCATCTGTATACACAAAAAAAAAGCCATTTGTCATCTACCCATGCTTTCCTACCATTTTTACCCACTATTTACATATATTTATATATATTTAATATTAATATTTTATATATTATATATTTTATATATATATTTAATAAATATATATTTATATAAGTGAATTAATCCTAACCATCCAATTTCATTTAATCCTATTCATTCATTTACATAAATCCATGCCACAACCTAAATTTAATAATCACCCTCTGATATGCTTTTATTTTAGCCACATGATTAGTGTCGTTGAAACCCTAGCATGCCCTAGGTTGGATTATTAATAGGAACCATTTTTATGGCTCAACCCCTGAATGAGAATTTGCCCTAAATCCCTAAATACCTAAGTTTTCTAGAGTATCCAAGTGCTCTTCCCTTCCATCCTCATTCACCATAACCATCTACATCCATCGTTGCCTCCCTTGCTCAGCGATATCTACTTCTACAGAGTCCCTCATCAGCCACCGAATGCCTTCAGTGCTTCTTGTCACTCTCAAGCATCTTTGGGAACTTCCTTCCCCTCCATAAAGTACCTCTAGGTGCCTTATATCATCATAAAACACCCATGGGTATTTCTTGTAGTCGCCAAGTACCCGTGGGTGTTTTACATCAAAGATCCTAAAGTCCCCTTAGACTCTGGGTGATGCTAGGGCATTGTCGCATCGATTCATTGTAACCAACTTCATTAGATTAGAAGACATCAATACATAAGGTAAATCCATATTTTTATTGCATTATATGCACTTTTTATTTTTTTCCATTTTATTTACAGGATATTGTAGACACCTAAAAGTCACACATTGCTATACCTACGTACTTGTAGATCCTTTTGGACACTTGTAGGTTCACATAGGCCATCCTAGGTACCCCTAGGCTATTGTAGACCAGTGTAGACTATTGTAGATCATCCTAGACATGCGTAGATTATTGTAGTCATGTGTAGTCATGCATAGACGATCGTAGTCATGCGTAGTCATGCATAGATCACCATAGATTATCGTAGCATTGCGTAGACTTCCATATACCACTTTGCTAGTTTTTAGGTCCAAAACCCTAGTAAGTTAGAAAAATCACATCACAAACATCTCCCATGCATCGAGATACCTTCCATCAACTTCCCAAGGTGATACAAAGCCTATTTGCACTCAATTGAGGCCCCCACGGGCTATTAATTGGCAAAAGCAATTATCAAGTCAATTCTTAAAATCTAATTTAATGTTGACTTCACTTAAGTCACCTTTTTAGGGAAAAATTGATTAATTAAACTCTTAATCCTTAATTAACACTAATTGCATCCTCCCACATGTGTGTAATTAGGGTTAGCTAAGATATTTTCCTAAGAACCCTAATCAAGCCCTAATTTGACTTAGGACCTCCTAATCCTGATTAGACCTAATCCTTCCTCACACATGTGTGAGGATAGGATATTTCCTATGAGGAATGTGAGGCTTCCACCTCACAAACCCTAACCTAACTTTGGTTAGACTTCAACCTAGGGTTAGTTTCCTTAACTCTCCCCCCTACACCTTGCCATTTTCTATATATAGTGGGCCCAAACCCTCATTTAGATCTCTCTCCAACTTATGTTCAAAGTACAAAAACTCTGCCAAAATACGTACCGAAGCACAACAAAGCAGATCTGAACCTACACATCGATAGTACAACAACCAAGGAACCTTCCCACCGAAGGATTTTTGTAGAATAGTTCTCAGGGTCTGATTCACCCCCCACCCCATGAATCCGGCACCAGTTCACCCCTTGGGTGGTGAATTGGTCCTACAGGTCCCAAATCAGCTCATATTTGGGAGGTAAGCTCTGTTTTGTCATTTCATGAGCTTCTACACCTTTAATTTTAGTTTTTAATGCATTTTTACCATCTATTTTGTCTTTCTAAATATGGGGCCTGACTAAGGCAAGCCCCCCAATGAACTAACCCCTTTTTGTAGGTTTGACCTAGAACCAAGGAGGGAAAGCAACCACAAACTACGACCCCACGGTGGCACACATACAAAGAAGCCCATCTACACTGAGGAACACAAAAGGAAGACATCAAGCCTATTGTATCATTTATGGAAAGAAAGGATAAAAGGGGAATTTTCCCCCATTGTAACCTATGCACTCTTTACATGAATAAAAATACATTTTCTTGAATAACATTTGTCATTAATATGTTGTTAGATCAAATGCCTCTTTTTGGCCATTTCATTCTGGCACGCCCGGTGGGACCCCCACAACGGATACTGTTAGGCTAACTTTTTCTTATAAATCTGATATTATCCTTTGTTTCTATGTTTTCTAGGTACTAACTCTGACTTTCACAGAGATTTTCAAAGCCCTGGGAACCCTCTCAGGCCTTCAGAATAGATATTTGGGGCCTCTAGACCCAATTCACCCCCTACCCCATGAATCAGATCTCAATTCACCCCTCGGGTGGTGAAGTCAACCAAATAGCCTCAAAAGCCCCCAAAATTGTAGGGGTGAGTAGTACAAGACCTAATCAGACCACTTGTAGCATCAGAGTCCAGGTATTCCTCTTTATTTGCTCTGTTTGCTAATTTTTGGGTCCATGTAAAATGCTTACTAGTTAAGGCACAATAGCTAGTAACAAATTTCCTTCTCTTCGCATTTCCATTTGGTTTAAGTATCGCTGTAATTACAAAACCTATCAAAATTCTAGCAACTTCAAATTTCAAAATCTCAAATAAATTGTACTTTTCCCTTTTCTAATTTGCATGTACAAAGTTCTTATAAGTGTTTGTTCATACTTGTACACATTTCCAATGCAATTACTACAAGTTACCACACATATTTAGGGTCACTTAAACCCCTTCTTTCACACCTTCATATTACATGTTTCTATGCTTTGAAAAGTAGAGTAAAGTTCCTTTCCTAAAAGCATCTAGGATTAGGTTCTTTGTTTACAAAAAGCATTGCATTCTAGTCTTTCTGCTTTCGAAAAGTGCATATAGGGCTAGCTTTCAATTTGAAAAGGCAATTAGTTAGATTTCCTATTTTACATAACATCGTTAGCAAAATGCAAACCCACACACACTCACGTGGTATTTAAACAAGTGGTGAGATTGGACTTCATCCCCAATCCATCACTCGAGATTGGTGTGGTAGGTGTTTTACCCTCCACCAACTCACCCCCCTAGACACCTAGCAGCCCCACAGGAGTGGTTTTTTGGGCCTCATCACCGAAAAACCCCCCACTTTTGAGATTGGGCTTCTAGATTTCATCACCAGTTGTTACCTTCGGAGTGGGATAGGATTAGATGCCTTTGTTCACAAGGCTTATATAATTAGTGAACACGATAACTATCATTATTGACTAAGCCCACCCGAGGGTGAAGCGAAAGCATGGGTATGCCGGTAGTAGGTCTTAGATAGTGCCACCTCTTCTCGTGAGAGGATATAGTGAACTCACTTCAGCATAGTGGGTTCCCCCCTTTTAGGATATCATTTTACTGTGCCTTCCATACAGGTCACCATTCGCACATTGTGATATCATTCTATTCTATGCATCTTTGGGTGTTGCAGGAGGTTCGATACCGATGACATTCTTGATTTACTAGAGTACTCACTCCACTACCTGTGATACTACCTAGGAGGTACCAACATCAAAACACACATAAATGAACAAAACACTTTTTATTTTCAGCATTTAGAACTGATTCTAGTCTACCATTGTTTGCATGATCACAGACTGGTCTCAACACATCACACCATATATTGTTTAGCTATACACAACACTTCATTTCTTTACGCTTATATCAGGCACAGTCGAGTCCACACCATGCCAAGGTTATTCCTAAACCCCTTCACACACTACACATAGAATTACAGGATTTTATTCCTACGTAATTCTAAACCCTCACGACACCACACATGTTATCATGCCTATTGTCACCCATAGTCGAGCGCATGAGCAAGCACACCTTATAGAGGAGGTACCTACCACTTCTTCTAGTCAATATCCACCCACTCCTTCGATCATGAAGGGGAAGACCATAGACACATCGGATTTACTCACAGGATCCGATGTATAGTTCACACACATGGCACCTCAACATGAGACGTCCACCCTGAGTGAAGCCTTAGCTACTTCACTCATAGAGGATTATCCACTTCTTTCATCCCCATCCTCACCTAATCCACCCACCATGTTCTGTGACCATGTGATCTACACAGCACCAGGACAACCCCATCCATTCTTCACTATAGATGAGGAGGTCATACCTACATTCCCTACCTTTGCACACCCATTTTTTTAGAGTCTATCTCAATCCTTATTTGAGAATGACTCCTCCCTCTTGAACCGTACCCATCAGAGGTCACATCATTCGCTCCTACTATAGGAATGGTTTTTGATCCTTCTTCCTCTACCATAGGTACCCAGAGGCCAACATTCCAAACTATACAACAACAACCTCCCCTACAGGAACAACCAACACCCTCTCAAATAGCACACCCACACTCTTCCCAAGAGTCCCAACCATCATCATCCCAACAGCCATTTTTCACAATGTTTGAGGACCTAACACAAGAACCTCTTCAAACCCAAACCACCCAGTGTCAACAACGACAACCCATAGCCGAAACTCATTCAGGAGGGGACACAAGCACCACCTCCTATTCCCAAGCTCCTACTTCAGAAGCTTATCCTTCCCTCTCCATAGCATTCCCACCTACATCTCAGATCCCTGAGATGTACAATACCCAATCTCGCACCTTACCTTCACCATCACCAACCTTCAGGATACCTCCTCCTCCGCCTTTCCAAGCATCGGCCACTAATATTCATCCTACCTATGAATCAAAACCCATATCTTACATGCCTACTTACCTAGGCTATTCCACCCAGTTTAGCTTCACTACCACCCATCCCCTAGGACAGAGATAGGTTCCAGCTTTTGATACCTTACCTCGACCATCCCTACCACCTGTAGCACCGATACCTCCACTTCCACCTACTGGAGCCACATTTTTCACACCTCCTCCTTCGTGGTCATCACCTCCTATGGCCCAACCATTACCGTAGGCTCCTACCCAATAGGAACCCATGCCACAACAACACACATCCCAATCACAATATTATTATCCTCAACAAACATCTGTCCCACATCCTAGTGTTCCACTAGCCCCTACAGTATATGCTACCCAATACCCAGCATACCAAGACCAGCTGGAGAAGTTCCCCTCACAATATGGGGATGAACAATAGCAACCTCACTATCCACCACACTCCCAAGCTCAACCAACCCTAGCTCAATCACCTACACCTTTAACACCTAAAATTCAACTCTTACGAGATGAAGTCAAGATGTTGAACCTACGCACCGCAAGCTACGGGCCATAAAAACCATCCTACGATGAACTCTACAATGAGCCAGTTCATCCATCTATTCCTATCCCACCTTACCCCTACCGCTTTGAGATCCCAAAGTTTGACAAGTACAAAGGTAAGGAGGACCCTAGAGAGCATGTTAGTAACTATCGCTCAGCTTGCTACCAGCTCCATAGTAGCAACCCCCTTATGTTGTGAACCTTCTCCCTCTCCCTTGTAGGACAAGCCTTAGATTGGTATAACATGCTACCATGGCATAGCCTTTATACCTTTGAGCAATTAGCAAATACCTTCTTAGAACACTTTTCAATTAATATAAAAAAGAAGATAACCTTTTCAGATGTCTATGCTTTACGACAAGTTGACGATGAACCTATCACTGAGTTTGTATCTAGATGGAGAGTGATCATCCATGACCTCACCCATAGCCTTCCTACTATAGAGCTAGTGACACTCTTTTCCAAGAGTTGCCATAAACATATTTCTACCTCTCTACAGCTTCACCAAAGCTGCACCTTCGAGGAAGCCATTTCACAAGCAAAGGTTATCAAAGATATTAAAGTCCAATCCGGTAAAATTAAGTTAATATCAAAGCCTAATTACAATTCAAACTTCCATTTTAATAGAAATACACCCAACCAACCGTATCCTCGACCTCCACAAACTAACCAAGTGGTAGCTGCTACCTTAGCACCAGCACCAAGCCCACCACCTTATGTTCCACAACAACAAGTATTTCCAAACTAACGCACCTCCCCCACCTAGGCCTCAACAATCCCAAGGTATGCATCCATAGGGTCCACCGCGTAACCTCACGCCACTATCTGAACCTTTACCAACCCTCTTTCATAGGTTACAAGATGGTGGACATCTTCTTCTACCCGATATTCGACCATTAGATCCAAACATACCTAAGCCTCATGGATACAATGAGCAACTCTATTGCCCATACCATAGACAATGTGGCCATGACATCGAGTCATGTCATTCCTTCCATGCTCAAGTGCAAGACCTAATTGATAGGGGTACCATTCAGGTATCAAACCCTTTAGCCCCACAAAATCAAAACCTAGGGATCTTCCAAAACCCTCTACCAGACCATAGAGGAACCAATCCCCAAAGACCTCCAACCAATCCACCAGGACCACCTCACCAAGTGAATAGTGTCCAACATGATCCTCCATCACATGGAGTAGTAGGTATGATAAACCTCACCATGTGGAACCAACGATACCCATCACACTAGACCACACCTATTGTATCTCCACCTACCCAATTCACATCACCACAGGTTTCCCAAACTCCTAGTGCTATACCACCTCCACCTCAAAATGTGATCACCATCCATGGTAGCCTCACCCATCAATTACGTAATGCCCCTACACGATTATCCATATTTGACCTTTTACAACAATCTCAACCCCACCGTGAGGCATTAAATGATATTTTATGGTCTATAGATTTAGAAACACATGACACAAATACATTTGTAAACTTCATAGGGAACATCCCGTGATGCCTCCAACCATCCATTAGTTTCCATGACCATGAGATAACAGAACTTGTAGGAGAAGGAGCTGATCCCCCTCTCCACATACAAGCCAATATCAATGATATCACCTACAAGCGGGTCCTTGTTGACATGGGCTCATCCATTAGTATCATATCTATAGTAGCCCTACACCATTTACATATATCGCTAGCCCATTTTGCCACACCTTCCCTCGATCTACGAGCATTCGACGGTTCTATGAGACCTATGGTAGGATCCATAGTACTACCTATCCGAGTAGGTATTCATACCATTTCCATCCTCTTCCATATAATCCAAGGGGAGATGCAATACAACATCCTTCTTGGTCACCCATGGATCAGAGATATGCAATGTGTCCCTTCCACGCTACACCATTACCTCAAATACGTCCATAATGGACTTTTCCATTGCATCCCAGCTGATGGAGACCCCTTTAAGTTCTACAACATTACAGACCTCCCACCTACACCATCCTTCTCATCCATGCAGCTCTTCCCTATTTCTTCCCATCAGTCAGTTGGAGCATCGACATCTGCTCCTACATCCACCTCATTACCCCAATATTCATCAAGGACACATGCTTCAATATCAGCACCCTTAGCACCATCATCAGTAGTGCCTAATCCCCCTACCATACCATTTTTTCCTCTCATATTATGGCCACCACCACCATCCCAACCTTCATCCTCTACGAAATCACCTATGGTACCGACACCGTAGCCACCATCCACATCATGCCCTATCACTTCACCCCAAGCATCCTCTTTGATGGAAACACCTATTCTCCCTACATCATGCACACCTCCTCTTCCTTTTCATCCATGGCCTAGGTCATTTACTTCCCCACATCATCCAATATCCACTTCACCACCTTCGTAATCCCCATAGGCCAATCATCCCATACCAACTACCATAGTTGAATGCCATGAGTGGGAGCAATGAGCATCTCACTTAGATGACCAATTGTTGCACCCTTCTAGTGCTACTATTAGAGACTCCTAGACTTCCTCTTCATCATATGATTTAGATTCACCACCCTATGCATCAGAACAAGCAACACCACACATATCTATGTTTATGACAAACTCAGGTCTAGGGGATTATAATGTGCATGATGCCCATGTATGCCCACCTATCATCCAATCTACCCAAGACTTTGGTTGCCCCTTAGCTTCGGTCTTGACCATAAAAATAGTAGTACAATTAGGATCCCCTAAAAATCATACCAACTTTGTCTACACTGGAGTGGACTCCTCACTCCCACCTGTCACTATCTCCACCACCACAATCCAGCTTGTGTGGTACAATCGATCACTTGGCTAATCCCTACTTTACCTTACACTACCTTCAATGCTTCCATTGGCATGGATTTGGGCTAGGCCATTATGAGCAAGGGTTACATGCACCCATTAACCCTCATGTCCAATCCCCTACCGATAAATTTGGCTTAGGTTATCACCCAACCACCATCCATACATTAGAAGATGAGCTCCAAGATTTATCCCTACATCCTTCCCCACTTTTGACACACACCTTGGAAGAATATATTGATATGGACATCTTAGAGGACACCCCTTCACCCAACTCTACCATTACAGTCCCTGGAAATTTCTTCCAAGAGCCCTTCATATCCGACACCACCTCGTCATGTTGTGTTGATGAGTTGACAAACCAATTTGCTGTGCTATCCTTAAACATGCACTACCTAGAGCATGACATGGTATCCCCACCATCACCGATATATTTAGCTCCATTCCCACCTATACATCGACAACTTCAATGAGCTGCCACTCGACCACGCTCTCCACCAGTCATCTTGCACCCTCCGCTAAGCCTTCTAGGATGCTCACAGGTTATCAAGATGTCATCACTAGAATCTTCACCACCTACATCCCCCACAACATCAATTAATATGGTAGAAGTTGATCTCTTTTCTCCACTATGATACAGGCACCAGCCAATGCAAGACGATACGCCAAACCCTAATTTTATCGATCTCGCCCACATCTCACCCATACCAGCACCTCGAGATTTCTTACTCTCGCCACACGTCCTACGTACTACAAATGCTCCCTCATCATCTGCACCACCTCATATACCACAGGTCCACCACACGGACATCTACCTAGATGATGAATATGAACTTATCAAGGCCATCGACGACCTCCATATTATCCCAATTCTAGAACAATTGCACGATGGTTCCCACATGCTTATTGAGGAAACTATCGATGTTGACATAGGGGATGATCCTAAAAATCCTCACATAGTTAAATTAGCCACTAGCCTATCACCTGAGGAGTGCATCCTATTCATAAATTTCCTTCATGAGTATATCCGGGTCTTCGCATGGTCATACAAGGATATGCCAGGACTCGATCTTGCTCTAGTAGTTCACAACCTTACACTCGATCAAAACACCAAACCTGTAAGGCAAAAGTTATGTTGCATGCACCCTACCATTGCATTATTAGTAAAAACCAAGCTCCAAAAGCTCTTAGATGTAGACTTCATAGTACCCATAGACTATCCTGAATGGGTCTCTAACATGGTCCCTGTACCCAAGCCTTCTGGCGACGTTCGTGTCTGTATAGATTTTCATGATTTAAACAAAGCTTGTCCCAAAGACAACTTTCCTCTACCTAACATCGACTCACTCATCGATTCCATTGCTGGCCATGAGATGATATCCCTAATGGATGGATTTTTAGGTTATAACCAAATCAAAATCAATCCTACTGATCAACACAAGACATCATTTACAACCCCCTGGGGGACCTTTTGCTACAAGGTCATGCCGTTTGGCCTTAAAAATGTTGGGGCAACCTACCAACGTGCAATGACCTACATTTTCCATGATTACATGCACAAAATTGTGGAAGACTACATAGATGATCTCATTGCTAAATCCAAGAAATGCTCAGAACATCTTGAGGATCTTCATCGAATATTTGACCACCTACTAGAACACAATGTCCACCTTAACCCAAAGAAGTGCATCTTCGGTGTTACCTCAGGAAAAATCCTAGGATTCATCATCACCCAATGAGGCATTGAAGTTGACCCTAACAAGGTAAAAGCCATCACCGAGATGCCTCCACCTACTACCCTAAAATAGTTGCGTAGTCTTTAAGGCAAAATCACCTCTATCCATCGATTTATAGCACAACTATCAGACAAGTGCAAACCCTTCAACCACCTCCTACAGAAGGGAGTAAAATTTAAATGGGATGATAACTGCCAGTAAGATTTTGATGACATCAAAACTTATCTTACTTCACCGCCAGTTATGTCACCCCCACACCCATAGCTACCACTCATCTTATACATTTTTGCTATAGATTTCGTGCTAGGTACACTTCTAGCCCAAAAGAATGCACTCGACAAAGAGCAAGCTATTTACTACATCAATCGCACGCTAGTTAGCTATGAAGCTAGATACAGATACATGGAGAAACTATGCCTAGCTGTAGTATTCACCACCCAGAAGTTACGTCACTACATGCTTAACCATACTACCTTTGTCATCACCCGAGACAATCCCCTCCACTACATGATGAACAAAAGCTACCACAATTCTCGCACAGCCAAATGGATCATGCTTCTAACCGAATTTGACCTCAAATTTGTTTCACAAAAGTCCATCAAAGGGAAATTTATAGCCGATCAACTCGTAGAAGCTCCTTTATCTGATGACCAACCCCTCCTCATTCAACTCCCGGATGATTCCATATTTCACATAACAGAAGATGAAGAATATGTGGAACCAAAAGTGATAGCTGACTTAACACTATTCTTTGATGGATCTTGATGCATGCATGTTGGGGGTGTAGGCATTGTATTTTTCACACCTGAAGGAGAACCACTACCATTTTCATTCAAGTTGGATTTCCCTTGTACAAAAAACAATGTAGAATATGAAGCTCTAATCCTCGGATTGAAACAAGTGCATTCCATGCACATCAAATGCCTCCACATCATAGGTGATTCCATTTTAATTGTAAACCAAGTACAGGAGATCTAGCAATGCAATTGCCCAATCCTCCAACAATACAAGCACATTGCACAACTCCTCTATCAATTTGAATGGTATGACATCGAAGCCGCACCACGATCCACTAATAATTTTGTGGATACAATGGCTTCCTTAGGATCATTAATCCCACAAAATCCAACATCAACAACCACATCCATAACAATTCATACCCTCACTCAATCTGCCATATCACCTGCATCTCCTAAAGATGATGGTGGTATTCATGTGGTCGATACCGAACCACATGACCCATGGTTTTTGCAGATCAAATATTACATTAAACTAGGATTTATACCATATGAATTACCCCATGCTCAACGTCGAGCATTTAAACAAAGAGTAATCCACTACACATTGCTGGGGGACATCCTCTATCACCGTAGCTATGATGGCATGCTCTTGCATTGCTTAGAACCATATGAATCTCAATGGGTTGTGCAAGAAATCCATGATGGTACTTGTGGTGGCCACTTCAGTGGCATGGCAATCATGAAATACATCCTTCGCATGGGCTACTATTGGCCAAATATGGAACATGACTATTGTGAATACGTAAAGCATTGCATTAAGTGCCAACAACACGCAAACCTCACACATCTGCCATCTCAAGCACTTCAGCCAATTCAATCCATGTGGCCTTTCTCCCAATGGGACCTCGATCTTATTGGAAAAATCACACCATATTCCTCAAGCAATCATAAGTTCATCATCACCACTACAGGGGCAAAGATAGCATCATTCATCACAGATCATATCATATGTCATTTTGGAATCCCTTCCCAAATCATCTCTGATAATGGGAAATCCTTCAAAAACAAAACCATCCGAGCACTTTGTAACAAGTTTAACATTCATCATAGCTTTTCTACCCCATATTACCCATAGGGTAATGGCCAGGTAGAAGCCACAAACAAAATAATTTGCTCCATCCTACGCAAAATAGTAGTAGAATCACATCGTGACTAGCACAACCAAATATCCCTAGCCTTGTGGGCCTATCGTACAAGCATTCATACCCCCACTGGGGCAACCCCATTTTCACTTGTCTATGGGTCCGAAGCCATCATGCCCCTTGAGCTTGAGATACCTTCCCTAAGAGTATCCATGAAAGAATTCATAGATGACGACACATCCCATCAAGCCCACTTAGATCAACTCACACTCCTCGATGAACGTCACATCCATGCCATCGAGCACACATGAGTCTACCAAGATCACCTTCACTATGCCTACAATAGTAAGGTACATCAACACGAGTTCCAAATCGGTGATTTAGTCCTCAAAGAAAACCAATAGATCATGAGTCAGCCTCACCAACAACGAGACAATTTTACCCCAAACTGGTTGGGCCCATTCATCATCACACACAAATATGGTTTAGGTGCCTATCGCTTGGCTAACCTTGAAGGCCTCAATGACCCTGAGCCCATCAAAATTTTACACCTTCGTGCATTCAATACCTAATACAAATAGGCATTCACTATCACAAGTGGTACATACCGACCTGCACAAACACATCACTCACTAGGCACATCATGATAAATGCATGTATTTTTATTTTTTATCTCACATATTTTACATGTACTTTCTCCTTTATGTCATTTTTATGCTACTGGTATTTTTTTTCCTTCTTGCAGGATCTACATCATTTATAGATACACCATCAGCAACAAGATATGATAGCATCTACATACATCATCATGTAGGACCCTCCACCACCACAGACTATACCAATCACACTGGCTGACCTAGCTTGACCACCAGTCATTCATCACACTAGGCGGTCTTCCCATTCCTCCCATTCAGACCATAAAACTTCACCCCGATGCCTCTCACCTCGCCATCGAGGTTCATCTTACTCACCCCATTTGAGAGACAACCAGATCACCCTATCCTCTTTTGATGAAAAGGAGGAAACATCCCATCCCCAAACATAGGGGTCCCCTTCTCATCCATCCAAAGATACTATGAATCCTTATTCACCAACTAATTCCCCCCATCACCCTCTAGGAGCATACCACCCTCCTAACAGAGGATACACTCCTCATCCATGGCCCACCCTTCATGCCTACCTACCCCACTTCCCAGTGGAGAATCATATTATTCCCAAGCCTTGCAAGCTCGTGCAACTCAAGCTGCTCAAGCTGTCTATGCAAACATGCCCCCATCCCATTCGCATCACCAAACATAACCATCCCCTATTCCACCTATTCTTAAGATACCACCATCACCACTATGAGGCCTACCTTCCCAACAAGCTTACCAATCCCCAAGGCCATTCCACTCTTCCCCCTCATCATCATGACCTCATCCATTCTCCCGTGCATACCAGGCCACTCCATACACATTGGAGTCTCTATCACCACCTTCCTTGACATTGTCACCTCTAAAAAATGACATACAACATCTCCTTTCCCATATCGAGGCTCTCGAGCTACAGATGAGCCATTGTCATTGTCATGTTCATCCATGCTAGTCTCCCATGGCTCATGCATCATCACCTCTACATAGATCCATTCCTCAACCTAGGATTCGATCCACATCAGATTCTTGACCTACACTCCCACTATTAGATTCCCCTTCATCCACCCCCTATTCACCTCCACTTGAACCATACATTTACCCTATGCCCATGCCATTCACACCATTATCAAAAATATTTTATCATCTCATGCATCAAGGCCTTATTTATTTACCTGAGATTTGACCCATAGACCCCTCATGTCCTAAACCATGTAACTACCATGAGAACCAATATTGTATCTATCATTGACAACCAGGTCATGACATTGAGGAATGCTAAACATTCAAAAACCTGGTCCACAACATGTTGCATGGCACTTGAACTCCATCACCTAAACGTTCCATCCTGTATAGTCGACTCATGAGTCCTACACACTGCATTGTCCCCAAAAATTGACAACACCAATCTACTATATTCACAACATTTCTAATTACACTAGTCACAAAAGTCCAATATGTACCATCACTTCACTTCATTCTTGACCTAACCCACGGTATTTCACCCATCAGTAATTCTTGTCTTTTCTTCCTCCTTCTTTCTTCCCCTTCTTCTAATTTCTTCACACAGTTGTATGGTCACGGTTCAAGCGGCTACATACCTATGTTGATCTACCCCCCCTTCTTGTTGTAATCACAATGACACTGAGAGAGGGGGTGAATCAGTGTGTTCTTTAAAATTTCTAAAACATATGATTTTAAAACTAGCAGCAGTTTAAAGCAGATAAAAGAGATACTAAATGCATCAAGAAAGCATCACACATAACACAACATTTTAACGAGGTTCACCAATGTGGCTACTCCTCAAAAAGACTGCTTGGACTACCATCCAAATCCGAGTCAATGCAAAGCTACAACTTTACACAATCCTTTACCAGCACCAAGCTGGAAGGAGCACCAACCCCTTAACTTTATCTGCTTCAACAGAATGGAGCACCAACTCCTATTTTACCGGCACCTACTGGAAAGAGGCACCAACCCCTTAATCCAAGCAACAACTTGGAAGACAATAATAAAAATTACAGAATAAAACTTTCACCTCAATTTTCACGGTCTGCTATTTTTTTGCATTCTGCTACTTCTGCGCAAAATGAGTCGCACTATTCCACCTCTTCTCTGTACTTCTTTGCACTCTCTGCTGCATTCAGATGATCAATCACTTCTATAAACTATGCACTGTCACTTCAGACTTAGAACACAACTTCTGCACATCTCGCTCTTATCTTCGCACAAGTCACTCTACTCGCTCTTCGCACATTATCTCATCGTAACGCACACCTTACTGCAACTCCAAAGAACTATCACTTCGCTCTCATTCTGAATCGAAATGACTTGCTCTCTGCTCAACACGAACTTCACTTTCACAAACACTATGCTCGCATTTGCACTTTATCTTAACACCCACTCTTTCAAACTCGAAGAAGCCCTCCTTTTATAGAAGAAATTTTAGGAACAAACCCTAGAAGAACGTCGACTGAGAAACCCTAGAATTTGTCAGCTGCCAAACCCTAAAATCCGTTGGCTGTAACCCTAAGAATGTCAGCTGCAAAACCCTAGAAATTGTCGACTGCCAAACCCTAAAATCCGTCGGCCCAGATTTAACTTTGTCGGCCTCAAACTCTTCTCCACCTTCGTCACCTTCCTGTAGCTTATTGCCGCGAAATAGTAACACGTCGGCCCTTTTAATTTAATTTAATATTTTAATTTAAATTTTAAATAAAATAAAATTTAAACTAAATATTTAAAATTAAATATCTTCATCACAGGGGCATCTTTTTCAACGAAACGAAGAGCCAACTTGGGTTTTAAGAAAAACCCATTTCAAATCTATTATCCATGATTTTAAATAAAACTTTTTATTTTGACTGCCTATTTAAATATCTTCATCACCGGGGCATCTTTTTCAACGAAACGAAGAGCCAACTTGGGTTTTAAGAAAAACCCATTTCAAATCTGTTATCCATGATTTTAAATAAAACTTTTTATTTTGATTGCCTTGGTTTTCACAAAAAACCTTTTCGCTTCTTGACATCTCAGGTTCTGAAGACTTCTTCTTCTCATTCTGAATTATGTTTTCTATTTCTGTGCATCTATCATTTAAGGACTCATGATTTGACTAACTTTTGAACTTTATCCTCTGCATCTGAGTGACTTCTGAACTACCTATCCATTGCATCATTAGATCTAACTGACTGTATTGACAACAATGACAATCCTCCTGCAACACCTTGCTCAACACTGAACTCCTATCCATTGTACTTTGGCTGCACCTTGTTGTTCAATAAACTCTTGTCCATTGCATCAATAAATCAGTACATTTGTGTTGACAACAATGACAATATTGTTTGCTTGCACTTTGCTCAACAATCTCCCCCTTTGGAATTGTTGGCAACACATGTGCAATTTTCTTGTAAATCTTCTCCCCCTTTGACAATAATACCAAAGGAGTCTGCTGCAGACTCCCCCTGAGTCTATGCACAATATTCTTAGACACAAATTATTACAATTAGCAAATATTCCAAGCATGAACAAGAAGAAAAACAAATACACAAATGCTCCCCTTGAGTCCAAGACCACTTCATTTCACTGATTGACAACATCATGATAAGCATAATAGGCATCAATAAAATCAACAATGTGAATAGCGGCAATAACCAGTGAATGACACCATCACCGTCAACTTCACCAATATAACATGTGTAAGAACATGGTGAACCACTTGTCTTACGTGCAACTACCCTCTGTTGCTTTGCAAACTCAAACTTGTCCACTGTTAGTGAAGGCATACAATAATCTTATATAGCCAACTTTTTGTTTTGCAATGCCAGCAACATCTGCATACAACTTCACCATGCATCTTGGATATATTCTCAACAAGCTTGAACCTAATGACAGTTGTTTGTCTCTCTCTGCAGTGAGAATCCAGCAGGCTACCTCAATCCACTTTCAACTCTGTGCAAGTACCAAACAACTGTACCACAGACACAACCAACATATTTTTCTCAACCAATTAGGGCTTTAGCAACAATGCTTATAGACAAGGTTTAACCAACATCATTCAACTCAAGATTAACCTTGAAGCATTCAACCAATCACTACATGAAAAGGAAACTAGTAGACATCCTTTTCCTTCCAAAGGTATTTGAACAAGACGACCACCAACATAAATCACCAAGGCAAAGAATAACTTGCTCAAATCAAACTCAATGGAGTAAGCCCAAATCATGTATCAAGAAAAGCATTAACTTGATCAAAACAACCACTATGAAAGCAACTCAACTATTCATCACCAGGCTGGAAATCATCATGTTGCTCATTAAAAAACTTTTTCTTCAATCTTCCCATTCAACATGCTGATTTCACTTTTGTCAACAGAATTGACAAGTGACTCACATCTGTACCAATTTTTGTCGAGCATTGCAATTTTGCTATCAACTCTTACTTTCAACTATGCATGTCGGAAGAAGACATTTTGTCAAACACTTTATGGCCAACCGTAGTGCACCTTACTCGGCCTCAAGCTTCTTATCCTTGGACTGGCATTAAATCAATAGTTAAAACAAAAATGTCTGTGAATTAAATATATTCACCAAGGTGTCATGAAAGATCTGGCAATCTTCACATCAAAGAGTAAAAACAAATACATGTTGCTCGAAACACAAATACACAGCTAGGGCAAGCATTCTTTCATTGAGCAAATTATCTGGACTATTATGATTCGTAATTTTGAACAGTGGTATTAAGAATCATCAACAGTACAACAGTGACATATCTCAAAACTACCAATGGTGACAGCTCTCAAATTAAACACCACACTTCACGGCATTTCCACAAACCACTATATAAACTGAAAAACACACTTTAACAACTATACAACATTAACTCGACTGCTTACCTTTCATCCTCAGATACCTAGACAAATACATAGGAGCATTAAAATAAAACTTTAATATTGCTCCTCCTGAGGATGTGCCACCTGGAGTTGCTTAGAGCAATGGCAGAGTAGCCTCCTTCAGTCCAAGGAGACACAATTTCCTTTCTTCTGTCTTTCTCCAGACTTTCCTGAACTTGGGCTTGGGTTTTTCAACAACATCCCTATTTTGCTCCTGTTCGTGAACTTGAACATTTCTCTTGTGGGGTTGTCTCTTGTGCATTCTTGATGGATGATTATTTTCTTTTCTTTTATGCACATGATATGTTCCTTGTCGGTGTTGTCCTCTTTGTGTTTGATGAAATCTAGGGTTTTGCCTTAGATTAGATATAGAAGTGCTTGGACAGAACCTTGCTATGTGCCCTTGACCGTTGCATTTAAAACATTGCACATGTTTTATTCCCTGTCTGTATTGCATTCTATGTGTATGATGAAATCTATGGTATTGCCTTAGATTGGATACAGAAGTGCTTGAACAAAACCTTGCTATGTGCCCATGGCCATTACATTTAAAACATTGCACGGGGTGTTCACTCAAAAAAATAGAAGTATTTTTATCAGCATAACTCTTTGATCTATTGTTCGGTCCACAATAAATTGCCTTGTGACCAAAGTGGTTGCATTTAGAACAATAGCCATAAAAATCATTATTATTAAAAGAGTGAGAGTGAGAGAACCTCTTTTGCTTGTGGTTGCTTTGTTGTAGGTCTTCTTTGATATTTTCTTCCTTTTGAGGATTCAGCTTCAGACTTTTCTTGTTTCAATCCTTCAATCGAGGACTTCTTCTTCTCTGCATATTTGGAGGATGAAGGTTGTTCGACTTCATATCCAAGACCAAACTTAGCTGTGGGGCTTCTTTGTTGATTTATCATTGTATCTAGCAACTCTGTGCTCTTCTCAAATTTGAGATTTATATTGGCCTCTTTTAGTTGTTTCTTCAATGAAACAATCTCTTCTTCTTGTTGGCGGCATACGGTCTCTTTCTCATTGATCCGAGACCTAAGAATATTTTCAATCCTTTTGTTCTGTTCTACTTGCGGCTTTAGATCAACAATAACCTTTTTATATTCCTCTTCACTTGTCCTGTATACATCATTCTTATTATCCAGGTGTGTCTTCAAGGCTTCTTCGGATTTCTTGGCCTTTTGAACTTGTAGGAAGAGATCTTCAATCTCATCCTCATATTCTTCTAACTTCTTGGACGAGTATTTTGTTCTTTTTCTTTTCTATACTCCACTCTTCAAGTGCGGATATCAACTCTCCTTCAAAATCTACTTCAGCCTCAAGATTTTCATCACGAGACTTCGGGATTCACTTCTTCTACCTTTTTCGGTTCAAATTTCTCTTCTACAAGAGCCGAAGCCGAGTCGGGATGCCTTTTTGGATGAGGATCTATTCTTCTTAGCCATTGTGTACTAATCCAAGATCAACCATGACTGATTTAGCCAAAATTGGGAACCTGGCTCTGATACCAATTGTTGTAATCACAATGACATTGAGAGGGGGGGTGAATCAGTGTGTTCTTTAAAAATTTCTAAAACATATGATTTTAAAACCAGCGATGGTTTAAAGCAGATAAAAGAGATACTAAATGCATCAAGAAAGCATCACACATAACACAACATTTTAACGAGGTTCACCAATGTGGCTACTCCTCAAAAAGGCTGCTTGGACTACCATCCAAATCCAGTCAATGCAAAGCTACAACTTTACATAATCCTTTACCAGCACCAAGCTGGAAGGAGCACCAACCCCTTAACTTTATCTGCTTCAACGAAATGGAGCACCAACTCCTATTTTACCAGCACCTACTGGAAAGAGGCACCAACCCCTTAATCCAAGCAACAACTTGGAAGACAATAATAAAAATTATAGAATAAAACTTTCACCTCAATTTTCACGGTCTGCTATTTTTCTGCATTCTGCTGCTTCTGCGCAAAATGAGTCGCACTATTCCACCTCTTCTCTGTACTTCTTTGCACTCTCTGTTGCATTCAGATGATCAATCACTTCTATAAACTGTGCACTGTCACTTCAGACTTAGAACACAACTTCTGCACATCTCGCTCTTATCTTCGCACAAGTCACTCTACTCGCTCTTCGCACATTATCTCATCGCAACGCACACCTTACTGCAACTCCAAAGAACTATCACTTCGCTCTCATTATGAATCGAAACGACTTGCTCTCTGCTCAACACGAACTTCACTTTCACAAACACTATGCTCGCATTTGCACTTTATCTTAACACCCCATCTTTCAAACTCGAAGAAGCCCTCCTTTTATAGAAGAAATTTTAGGAACAAACCCTAGAAGAACGTCGACTGAGAAACCCTAGAATTTGTCAGCTGCCAAACCCTAAAATCCGTCGGCTGTAACCCTAAGAATGTCGGCTGCAAAACCCTAGAAATTGTCGGCTGCCAAACCCTAAAATCCGTCGGCCCAGATTTAACTTTGTCGGCCTCAAACTCTTCTCCACCTTCGTCACCTTCCTGTAGCTTATTGCCGCGAAATAGTAACACGTCGGCCCTTTTAATTTAATTTAATATTTTAATTTAAATTTTAAATAAAATAAAATTTAAACTAAATATTTAAAATTAAATATCTTCATCACCGGGGCATCTTTTTCAACGAAACGAAGAGCCAACTTGGGTTTTAAGAAAAACCCATTTCAAATCTGTTATCCATGATTTTAAATAAAACTTTTTATTTTGACTGCCTATTTAAATATCTTCATCACGGGGGCATCTTTTTCAACGAAACGAAGAGCCAACTTGGGTTTTAAGAAAAACCCATTTCAAATCTGTTATCCATGATTTTAAATAAAAATTTTTATTTTGATTGCCTTGGTTTTCACAAAAAACCTTTTCGCTTCTTGACATCTCAGGTTATGAAGACTTCTTCTTCTCATTACGAATTATGTTTTCTGTTTATGTGCATCTATCATTTAAGGACTCATGATCTGACTAACTTTTGAACTTTATCCTCTGCATCTGAGTGACTTCGAACTACCTGTCCATTGCATCATTAGATCTAACTGACTGTATTGACAACAATGACAATCCTCCTGCAACACCTTGCTCAACACTGAACTCCTATCCATTGTACTTTGGCTGCACCTTGTTGTTCAATAAACTCTTGTCCATTGCATCAATAAATCTGTCTGACTGTGTTGACAACAATGACAATACTGTTTGCTGCACTTTGCTCAACACTTCTTCTATTATCCTTATAACTTTAGCAATTCCCTTTTCTTATTGGTTGCAAAATACTACTTCTTCTAAAGTTCTTCTAGTTGTACTTTCCACCTCCATCCATTTCTTCCTTTCGATAGTACCACATGCATCTAATATACTACATCTTATACACCTAAAACACACACACCCACGTGTTGGGGCAACCATCATTATAGCATCGCACTTTTTGGTCATCATGATACACCATACTCATCTATAAATAAGTTTTCTAAACTTTTGTTTCTACACATCGTAAACTTCCTCTTGTAGATATCACATTTCTCCACTTACATCATTTACATTACACCCATTGCACATATCCATATGTTTTTCATGTTAATTTCATTTTAAGTTTGTACATTATTCCTCTCAAAAATAAAAACAAAATGTGCCTTCAACAGGATTAATACACACATTTGTTAGCATCACCACCTGTATGTCCATTCCACCTTTTCAGGATTAGGGTTTACATAGGTGTCGTGTTAAGCTTTGACTACTCACTAGTTAGTCAATAAAATATCACCCCTAGATGATAGGTTTTACATTATTCTTATGGTCCCTTAGGCTAGTTCAACAGGCTGGTTCAACTTCTCTCATGGACCATTCACAACAAGTTACACATTAAACACATTTTGATCCAAGTAAATATGACACCTGTAGTAGATGTCACCATCTAGAAAACGATTTCCCCTACTCATCCTATCACTTGCATGGTAAAAATACGACTTGGATATAAACAAAGGGATAAGCATAAGCAAAAGCAAAAAAAATGGGATAGAAAACAAAAGCCAATACTCGTAAAATAGAAATATTAAGAAAAAAAGAATACAGAAAAAGAAAATAGAAAAGACAAAAAGAGCACCACAATAAATAGGGCAACAATTTATGAGGGGAAAAAAACAAGAATAGCCTCCTGATATCACCCATGTTATGCTTCATCACCTTTAGTCCTTAGGTTTAACATAACACCATGGGATGATTTCCATCACTAGTAATAGGCTCCAAGATCCTGCCTACCAGTTGAATAGTCTTACAAGTAGCGGTATATCTATTGTATTAGTTACCTACTTTTGTACAGATCACTGTTCACGTATGGATGAGCTAGCTAGTTTGACCACATCTACAATGTGTTAATCCTACCTACCTCAAAATGGATAAATGAACCTCACTAATTTACACACACAGGTCCATGACAGATTTTGGACCAGCCCGACTAGTTATGAGTTGCCACACAAACTCACACAGCTTTGAGTCTAAAATTTGATTATAAAAACTACATCGATCAAAACCATTACATGCCTCCTATACCATCCTACATCTCTAAGATAACAGAATGGATAACATCCACATAGGTACATGTAATGATATAAGTTCTTCCTCTACACATTTTAACATTCTCACACATGCATACATGCATCTATGTTACACAGATTCATCAAGGATCACATCAATGCATTTCCATTACATGCCTCACATCAAGGATCACATTAAAGTAGTTACATTACATTATTCACATCAATTACTAAATCAAGGAATTCTTCATGAATATACTATCTCACATTCCATTATTGCATTTACATTACATGCATTCACTACAAATATCATTTCACATTTTATTACTTCACATTGCATTCGAAATAGAATCATGCAAGTCTACCCTAAAACATATTCACACTATAGCATGATAATATATTTAAACCACAATACACATGAATACCCATTCATCATAAATACCTACAAATCATGGTATGATATCTATGCAAACATAACGAGAACACATTGCAAAAACAAAAAACCATAACACATGTATATATAACAACCAAAATAAAAAAAAAAATATATATATATATATATATATATATATATATATCATCCATAAAAAATACCCGTAGGCTAAAAATTGGGACCATCACCCATCATCCATCATCTAAAAACATCAGTAGGCTACAATCATAAGCAAACCTAACTCTGATTATGAGTCTCTCCATTCCCCTTGTGGCTCACCCGAACCTCTATTACTTTACTAGACTCTTCCCTGGCTCTTGGCACCTGACCCATAATAGGTGGATATCCTACCCCAGCCCTGGTCCTGACCTGCTCCACAAAAGTAGAACTACACTAACTATGATGTGAAGATGCCCGCACTTGCAACCATGACTCAAACTACAACACCACCTGAGCATAATTTGGAAGTGCAATCCCATGCACCGTCAGAGAAGTCTCACATAATACCTTCTTAGCAGACTCCATAGCCAACTAACCAGTCAACCTCTCAATAGCCTACTCCTACCTAGCCATCATGGCCCTCATCTGCTCCATCTCAGCATCTACCTTAGCATATCTATCCTCAACAGCCTTCTCTTGTCTATGAACCTCAGCCTCCAACTCTCGAACCCTACCTTGTAGCTCCTGTGCCTACCCTCCACGTCCTATCACTCTTGGACATCAAAGGGAATATCCTCCATATCCATAAAATTACCAATATTAATGGTTTCATTCACACCACCTCTAGCGGAAGCTACGCCAACCTCCTCTACATCATTCATAGTAGCAAAGCCACCTCCTCCCTCCATTGCCCCAACTACCTATCCCATGGCCATCCCACCCTCTACAATATCTACCTCACTAGCCACATGAACCTTCTTTAACCCCACTCCTTGGGTGCTCACTACACCACCCAAGTGTTTCCATGACCGTTGTAAGTGAACCTCCATCTCATCACTAGCTACATTCTTAGACCTAGCTTGAGTTCCCCTACCAACTCTCCTCTCTAGTGGAGGTGCCCTGACATCATGTGCCACCCGTCGATTGATTACACCCCTACCAGGCTCCCAAGCCTGCATCACCCACCAGGCCTCAAACTCTGGAATCATCCTGACATCCTCCACATCCAGGGTATCCATAGGTGGATCCCTCTCCTCAACCCAAGGTAAAACCATAGGATACTCTTCTCTATTACCTCGTCACCTGATAGGAGCCCCTAGAATATCCTATCATAAGCCAAATTGTCACCTCACCCAATCAAACTAAAAATACTCAGCCTACCGAGTATATCGCCCCACTAACCACTTGCCCTATCAAACGGTATGTAGCTACTCATCATCCTCATCCTACCTTACCCCACCCAACCAAGGCCTCCATTTAATGTCACCAGATGTTAGGTCTCCAAACTTACCCCTCCACAATAGTGGATCACCCTCATGTGGCCTCTTAATACCCTTCTATACCTCTGTACTCCACCTCAAAGTATAGGGTAAATACTCCTTGCCCCTCATATGCACAGGATGAGGCAATAATGATGGCATCTCAATAGCTATGTGTTCCCATACCCATACCTATAACAAGGGAATCAGACTCAATCCCTTGTGTCCAACTTACACAACATCGTATAACTCTCGATATACTTGGGATAATAGTGCATGTGCCCACACAAATATGACCCTACACTCTACCATGTCACTCACCATATATAACATATTCTAGGTGAACAGAACCTTGGAAGTATCAGGCAATGCATAGGTGGATATCATCATTATTGTTGCACACTGTCGATCACATATCTTATTATTCAATCACAACCACTCATAATCCATCTTAGAGACATCTATGTCTCTTCACTCTACCCCAAAGAACTGCTCCAACATAGCCTCCTTACTGTCATCAGCTATAGCTCTCACTGGAACACCCTCAATCGACACTTATAATTCCAATACATACCTTCTAAGTTAATAGTCGTTTCCCCAGTGGAAAAATGAAATGTGTTCCTATCCACATCCCACCGCTCATATAATACAGACACATATGCCCTGTTGGCATGTATACTTTTGCACTCCCACACACCTCAAAACCATATGTCATCCAACCACTTCAGCTCATCAGGTTTATTCATCAATGCATAAAAATCATCCTTCATTTTTTGCACACGATGTCGAGGCTCGAGCATCTTCACCTGCTCATTCACAAACATACACAATAAAAAATACATTAGTCATAAATACAATGATGCAATCTAATAAAAATCAATAACACAAATTTACAAATTAAACTGTTTAATTTGACACGCATTTCGAGACATCAATAGTGCAAAAGTCACATACCAAAATATTTTAACATAACAGTCGCATATTTGGATACCCATTTTGTCATTTCATGGCAAAAGTGTGAATAAATATGAAAAATAGTACATATTTGGCTTCCAACAGTCAAACATAAAATCACCCACATACCCACTATGGCACGAAATTCAAACCACAATCAATTCATCCAACATACAAAAAAAAAATACATTTTTGAATACCCATTTGCCCACTTAGTGGTAAAAATGTCAACCATTTTTAAAAATAGTATGCTTCAACACGAAGTTCAAGCTCAATTTTACCATACAAACACCAAAACAAAACATACACAAATACACACAACATCAAAATAATAGTCACATTTTTTAATACCCATTTTGCCATTTCATGGTGAAATTTCAAACCGATGTTAAAAATAGTACAATTTGGGCAACCAACAACTCGATCCAAATTTAACATTACCTATTAATTGACATGCAATTCAAACATAGGCCAAACAAAAACATCTACAAAAACAAATATTATTTTTGGATACCCATTTTTCCCTTCCACAATGACAAGTTCGTCGGTTTCTAAAAATTCTATCCATAAGGTGGCAAATTTAATGATCAAAGTTTCCTACCTTACACTCAAAAACAACATACTCAGAAAATGTGCCAAACGAAAGCAAAAAATATAATAGTCGCATAACGGGATACCCATTTCCTACTTTTACGGATGAAATTCAATAACATTTCAAAAATAGTACCCCATGGCTCCAAAATGGACAGTCAAAGTTTATATATACTCTACCCATCACTCGGTCAAACTAGTGTGAAATCGGGTCAAACCTAGAAACAAATCATGTTTTTGGATATCCATTTGGCTAATTTTACACTATGTGTTCAGATTTTAATTAAAAATCACAATTTTTTCAAAACGATACGAAAACCTCCCCCTCTTCTTATTCATTTTTATCTCAAAAATTAACCAAACAAAAAATGAGACAGGTAGGACCACTTACTGATGGATATCCAATCCTGTTGTCGGCTCTCGATCATCCCCTCGTCATCCTGTCATCCGAACTTCCAACCGTCACACTCGCACATCGTCAAATGCCTCTCTCGCAAGCTCTCCATAACTCGTCGACATCATAATGAGGTCCTTCTCCCTCCAAATTGACTTTAAAATACCCTAAACTCTAATTCACCCCCCACCCCATGATTTAGGTCTGATTTACCCCTTGCCCCATGAATCAGGATCCAATTCATCCCTTACCCTACGAATCAGGATCCAATTCACCCCCTGCCTTGTGAATTAAGCATATGACCCCAAAAACCAATCAAATTCATTCCAAAACCCTAGGAAATCATGCACATGTGCCCTAAAACCCTAGGAATCCTCCTACATTGTCCTCTCATCTATTTTTTCATCTTTTTCATCACGCATTGGTATTCTATCAATCGCTGCATCACCAAATCACCACATTCCATTCGCCTCATTGTTGATTCCTCGTTTGAGGGGGTATTCATATCCAAAGTTAGCTTTGCATGCAACCAACCAACCGAACATCCAAAAGCATGGATATCACATCTATCTATGAAATTTTTTTTGAATATTATCTTACGATTATAATCTCAATCCCAACCAAATATTTGTTATATCACGAGAGCTATGTGTTTCGATGGAGAAATCAATCTAAGAATTCAAGTACGTCGAGTACATAATGAATGATATGTTTGATGTAATCCTAGCATAATATTTGGAAAAGAATTTCTTGACCACGTTGAACTGATCATGTCTAAATAATCCAAATGTCCCTTTAGCTCAAATGGTTTGACACTTATCACCATGTTCTCATCAATCAATCAACAACAAATATTTGAATAGGCATTTGTTCTATTCATACTTTTGGACCACACTGATCTGGTCGTAAAAGCAAAGCAGTCAAAAGTTGCCTACCTTAAGCAACTAGTATGACATAAAAAATGTCATACAGACTTAGAAAAATCACCACTTTACATCCGCAATCATGCATTTTCATTTATTGGTATTGTTTTCATTGCATTTTATCCCTTTCCTCTTCTCTTCTTATCCTTCCTCCTTCTTGGCTATCGATCAAGTTGGTATGGTCATGCTTCAAGCGGCTACATACTTTTGATTGGATCCCATTCTCCTTCTATCCCTTCTCTTCTACACAAAACCTTCACATTTTTGTATTAAACTATGTTTCTCACAGTATAGTACAAAAAGGGGCAAAATGTAGACACCTAAAATTCGCACATTGTTATAGCTACCTACTTGTAGATCCTTTTGGACAATTGTAGGTTCACATAGGCCATCCTAGGTATCCCTGGGCTATTGTATACCAGAGTATGCTATTGTATATCCTCCTATACATGCATATATTGTTGTATTCATGCGTAGTCATGCATAGACGACTGTAGTCATGCATAGTCATGCGTAGATCACCATAGATTATCGTAGCATTGTGTAAAATTCCATATACCACTTTGCTAGTTTTCAGATCCAAAACCCTAATAAGATAACAAAATCACATCACAAACATCTCCCATGCATTAGGATACCTTCCATTAACTTCCCAAGGTAATACAAAGTCTATTTGCACTCAATTGAGGCCTCCACATGCTATTAATTGGCAAAAGCAATTATCAAGTTAATTCTTAAAATCTAATTTAATATTGACTTCACTTAAGTCACATTTTTAGAGTAAAATTAATTAATTAAACTCTTAATCCTTAATTAACACTAATTACATCCTCCCATATCTATGTAATCAGGGTTAGCTAAGATATTTTCCTAAGAACCCTAATCAAGCTCTAATTTGACTTAGGACCTCTTAATCCTGATTAGATCTAATCCTTCCTCACACATGTGTGAGGATAGGATTTTTCCTATGAGGAATGTGAGGCTTCCACCTCACAAACCCTAACCTGACTTTGGTTAGACTTTAGCCTAGGGTTAATTTCCTTAACTCTCCCCCCTACACCTTGCCATTTTCTATAAATAGTAGGTCCTAAACCCCTAATTTTGTCTCTCTCCAACTTATGATCAAAGTACAAAAACTCTACCAAAGTACATATCGGAGCACAACAAAGTAGATCTGACCCTGCATATCGATAGTACAATAGCCAAGGAACCTTCACACTAAAGGATTTTTGCAAAACATTTCTCAGGGTTTGATTCACCCCCCACCCCACGAATCCAGTATCAGTTCATCCCCTGGGTAGAGAATTGGTCCTACAGGTCCCAAATTATCTCATATTTGGGAGGTAAGCTCTATTTTTTCATTTCATCAGATTTTACACCTTTAATTTAAGTTTTTAATGTATCTTTACTATCTATTTGTCTTTCTAAACATGGGTCCTGACTAAGGCAAGCCCCCCAACGAACTAATCACTTTTTGCAAGTTTGACCTAGAATAAAGGAGGGGAAGCAACTACAACTACAACCTTGTAGTGGCACACATACAAATAAGCCCATCTACATCAAGGAACACAAAAGTATGGCATCAGGCCTACTATATAATTTATGGAAATAAAGGATCAAGGGGAGTTTTCTCCCATTGTAACCTATGCACTCTTTACATGAATAAAAATACATTTTCCTGAATAACATTTATCATTAATATGTTGTTAGATCAAATGCTACTTTGTGGCTATTTTAGAGATAGGGTTTTATCATTTTTTATATAGGACCTCACACTATGGAGCCCTCATAGTTGCTACTAACTCATTTGTTATTTTAGTGTGTGTAGATATGAAAGTGTGACATTAGCATTGGATAACTACTTAAGTTGGAGTGGCCTAACATCAGATAACTAAAAGCCCACTCACTTTTGTTGGGAGCAAGGATGCACCTAAATACACCACCAACCTTGTTTGCTAAGGTTTCAAAGAACCCTAGCCATTATAAATATATATCAAAAAGGATTCAAAGATCCACATTGTAACAGTGGAGTTTTTAGGCTCCCCCCATTAATCTAAGATCATCTATTATGCAATTTTGGGCTCTTTGTGTTCAATTTATTTAGAATTCTTTGGTATTGTATTTTTTACTCTTCAAAGAATCTCATGTTTGTGAAAAATTGATCTTTTGTGCAATTTGACACCAAACGCCTTTTGGTGCTTTTGATCTACAAAAACACCCGCTAGTATTTAGGCATTCTATAAACATCCATGGGTTCTTTAGTGTACCAGGAAATACCCATGTGCACTCAAGGTGCCTGAAGCAACTATAAATAGCTATTAGGATGAGAAACCAAGCTCATTTGTGCATTTGAGAGTTTGTGAAGATGCATCTCGGAGACTGGAGTGAAGTGAGGTGGAGCGATTTGAACACAGAAGCTATGGTAGTGGAGGAAGCAGGTGCGAGGATCAGGGTTGATGCTAGAGTGCAGGATACTGAGGTAACTCCCATTTTTGTTATTGTGCAAAATTTTGTGTGTTTGTGTGATTTTTTTTGAACAAAATTATTGACAAATATTTTGTGTTGTGCTGCAGCTTAGGATTTTAGAGGATCAACATCGATTCTCATCGTACATTCCTGGGATGAGGAAGGCGATGTCGGATGAGGAGTGGGAGCTATTGGAGGATGTGGAGCTAGTGGAGGTAGCCCAGATTGATGTGGTGAGAGCTGATGATGGGTACCTCTCTACCTTGGTAGAGAGGTGGGATGTAGATAGGGGGGCATTTTAGCTCCCCACAAGATAGGTTACCATGACCTTAGAGGATTTATATCACATCCTCAAGGTTCCGATAGAGGGTATCCAAGTTGAGATCAGGCTCAACCAAAAGATGAATATGATGAGGATGTTCAGAGATGCATGGTAGGGTGTGAGGGTGGAGAGTGGGGGTATACCATATTTATCCATGTATGTGGACAAGGAGTTGGATGCCCTCCATGCTTTGGTTATGCTCGTGTTGGCCAACATCGTGGCCCTAAACATCACTGGGTGCAAGTTTTGTTATAACCTAATAGGGGTAGTGAGCGATATGTTCACTAGGTGATAGGTGTATGCATGCACTCTTGCATTTTGGTGCAGATATATCAAGAGCTTTATGAGTTGATGAGGTGGGGTAGGAAGGGATTTGTGTGTAGCTTTTTGTTGTGGTCCTGGGGATGGGAGCATTTTATCATTTCTTGACTAGAGGGCTTACCTAGAGGATACTTGGATAGGGAGTAGCCCTACATTAGGAGATGGGCAGTGTTCAAGGAGGTACAACTGAGTTGGCTAGTACAGATGAGTTAGTGGTACCAAGAGCTATGAGTTGGATTGACATCCTCCCAAGTGATATGGAGGTCATGGTGGGCTTGTAGGTGGACCGAGGATGTAGAGCACTTATGATGAATGTGGCAAGCTTGGTGGGTGTTTGGGAGACATCAAAGTGAGGCTAAGTACTTTTAGTTCTCACAAGTACTCTAACAGTTTGAGTTGAGGCAAGATGTCCTAGATGAGCTAGTGCACTATAGAAGACATTAGGAGGAGATAGGTCTATCATGCACGGATCCATGGAGGGTGACATAAAAGGATGATGAGGAGATGGATCTCCCAGATTTGGATGATGTAGGGACTACTATGGAGTATGAGGTATGGTTTAATGCACAATCAACATGGGCACTACCTCGAGGTGCAGTCGATGGGGGAGGGTGTATAACTAAAGATGATGGTGAGGGGTCTAGGGATGAGGGGATATAGGAGATCCCCAAGTGGTACTAACACATTCGATCAGATAGTTGAAGGAGGAGTACCAAATTTATGGTGAGGTAGGCTCCTAAGAGTGGGGGAGACAGTGGAGATGGATAGGATGTGAACAAGGCTCTGAATGGGCCTCCAAATTATAGAGAGTAGGATTGGGTATGACTATAGAAACAAGTGGTAGAGCAGGATGTGAGGATCACAAGGCTCCAAGAAGAGGTAGTATAGAGGGAGCATCAACATAATGCCAACATAGCACATCTTCAGTCTCTTCATAGGTACATTGAGGCATTGGAGGATAAGTTGATGGAACATCATATTCCACTTTCAGATCCTCCAACCTCATCTATCTCTAGTGGTGCTATGAATAGATATTCTAGGCATAGATCTACATCTAGGGCTCCTCCTAGGTCACAGGGGTCCTCTTGGAGGACATAGCTAGTGCTTCGATGTACTTTTTGTATATGAGCCTTGGTGCTCCATTGTATTTAGCCTCTTGGCACTCATGCGATATTTATACATATATATACATGGATTTATCTTTTGTGTTATATGTGTTTGTGTTAATGATTTTTATGAAATGGTTTTGTGGAATGAATGTTTATATGGATTATTAATGCATATGATATATTATGGATGATTAATGCAAGGTGGAATGCAAATATGCTAATTATCATTTATAGTTTAGATTTTTGCTTGGCCATGTTCTAGCATTGTTTTTTATTTAGGGGCACCAAACTTGGTGGCATATGGGATGGATGACTCATGAACTGACATGGATGTTGACATGGAAGAAGATATGGATGTTGATATAAAAAAAGATATGGATGTTGATATGGAAGCAGATATGGATTTTGATATGGAAGAAGACTATTTTGCAGATACTTAGACTCATTAAAATAACTAATTCCTCTAGGACCAAATGTGTGTGCAGTGAATTCATTTACCGATTCATGAACATGGTAATGAATTGATTAAATCAAGAACCAATGTATGTGTAAGTGAGTTTATTAAATCATCTTGAGTAAATTGGGGTAAACCTATTATAGATGAGACCAAGAAGATAGCTTGTCCATATGAGCGGTCAGAGGCCTCTTTGAAAGAGACGTGTCACCACGCATGAGTGTACCCCCCTACCATTCAAGTGTCTATAGCTCCGATGGATTCTAACTCCATAGTCCACAAAATTTTTTGCTGATCTTTTAAGTTCTAGGGATGACTACCTAAACATCTAACTAGAAATGTAGTATGATCCTTACAACCTAATGATCAATGGTGTGTGATGTAAATGATTTAGAGTTTTTGTTAGGGATTTTTCCCTACTCTTTATTTTATTTTTGGAATTGTGATAGTGGTGAGAACCACTATTTTTATGGACTATGTTGCATTATGGGACTAGCAAGGATGACCCTTTTCACTTTGAGGTTCATACCAAGTATGGTGGTATCCCTCTTTGACATAAGATGTTTTTAATATGTGAAATTGTGTTTGGTTTAAGAATGTTTTGGAATGAATTCCTAAATCTCAATATTTTCTTAGTGAAGATGTGTAATGGTCCTAAAAATAACTCGACATGTATTGCAGAGTTTTCTTAAAACACTAGGAGTGGCTGAGTGACCGAAAAAACCTGACTTTTATGAAGATGTGGTTTGTGTGCATGGAAATTTTGACTCGGTAGACTTGTGTGGATGACATTGTGAAGGTTCCCCTGATTAAGGCAACATGAATTTTTGTGGACCAATTCAAACCTTGAACTGAATAAATGATTCCTAATATGATATGTGAAATGTGGATGTGAATGTATGATATGCACTTTTGTGAAATTTGAAATGCAATATGAAATGTGTGTTAATGCATTGTTTTTATAATTAAATGCAAGTGAAATGCAATATTATGAATGAAATATATGCAAAATGTTTTTGTGTATTAGCCATGTATATATACATATATAGAAATAAAATAATGCATAGAATACTCTCAAGTGTATGATATTAAGTGGTTCGGGTTCTTCCTCTCCCTCTAGACTGGCAAGCTTGTAAGTACCCTTACCCACTCTCTAAGTAACAATGTATGGACCTAACCAATTAGCCATGGATTTATCATGAAGATGTAGTAATGCATTGGTATTTTGTTGGTTCTCTTTAAGGACAAGGTCTCCTACTTGGAATTCACGTAGATGAACTTTGGCATTGTAAGCACGTTTTAAGCGATCTTGATAAACTTGTAAATGTTCTAAAGCATTAACCTATATCTCATAAATAAGTGTAAGTTGGTCAAGATCTGCTTATCTAGTAGTGTTGTCATCTATGAATTCTTGCAAATAAATTTGCAAGGAGGGGATCTCAAGCTTAATAGGCATGATTGCTTTGGATCCATACACCAATGAAAATGGTGTTACCCCTGTAGGCATGCAGATGCTTGTTCGATAAGCCCATAATGCCAAGAGAATTTGTGTATGCCAATCTTTATGATTTTCTTTGACAAGTTTATTGAGAATAGCAATTAAGATCTTGTTAGAAGCTTCAAATTATCCATTTTCTTATGGGTAATAAGGAGTCAAGAAACTATTTTGAATGTTATATTTCTCGCAAAGTTCTCGAACATCCTTGTTCATGAAATACTTACCATTTTTTAATATGATTTTTGAGGGTATACCAAAATGACAAATGATGTGTTGAAGTATAAACTCCATAATTCTAGGTCCTATCATACTGGTAAGAGGAATTGCCTCAACCCACTTTGTAAAGTATTTTGTGGTTGTGATGATGAATGTATGTTATCCCGAAGAAGGAGGTGAAATTTTACCAATTAGATGTAAGCCCCATTATGAAAAGGGCCAAAGGCTTTGAATAGGTTATAAAGCTTGTGATGGTACATGAGTTAAATTAGCATGTTCTTGACACTTGTAATTTTTAACATATGTGCAACAATCACGTTCAATTGTGGGCCAATAATAACCCATTCGTAAAATACACTTTGCAATGGCCATTCCACTAAAATGACCACCACAAATACCATCATGGGCTTCATCTATGACTCTTTGTGCCTTAGCATACTCAATACAATGAAGGAGGACTCCATCATAACCATGTTTATAGAACACATCCCCAAAGAGAACAAAACAAGCTACCTTTTGCTTGAAAGTGCATTTGGCAGTTCGAGACATATCAGATCGGAGTGTTCCAAACTTGAGGAAGGCTACTATTTAGCTTGACCAAGGCTCATATGGATTCGACTGGATAAATCAAATATCCTTTTCATATTTAGACTCAGCACATACAATTGTAGATTTAGAGACCGTTGAAATTATAAGGGGTTGTACCTCTTCGAAGGAATATTTTGGAATTAATGATCCAAGGGAGGCCATCGCATCTGCAAATATATTAGTCAGATGTGGAAAACTATTGATTTCATACCAATCAAACTTAGAGAGCAATTTAATTGTTACCTCATGATAAATCTTGATGGTAGGTTCTTTGTGTTGGTATTCTCCATTGATTTACTTGATGACAAGTTGAGAATCACCAAATATCCTAATACACTTAATGCTCATAGCTATAGCTTATTGAAGACCTAGGATTAAGGCTTCATACTCTACAATGTTTTTTATGCATTGGAAGTCAAGTTTGAATGATAAGGGTATAGGTACCCCCTGGGGTGTATGAAACATGACTCCAACACCTTGACCTTTCGCACACTTAGAGCCATCAAAGAATAGTGTGATATTGATGTCTTCCTCCGGAATGACATATTATTGTTTAGTGATGACAAATACTGAATCATCTGGGAGCTCAATAATTAAAGGATGATCACTAGGTAATGGATCTTCTACAAGTTGATCAACTATTACCTGACCTTTAGTGGATTTTTGGCTAATAAATTCCAAGTCAAATTTAGTAAGAAGCATTATCCATTTAGCAACACATGTGTTATTGTAAGTGCAAGACATCAAATAATGCAGAGGATTTTCTCTAGTTATAACATAAGTTGTGTGACTAAGCATGTAATGTCAAAATTTCTTAGTGGTAAAAACCACTGCTAAGCACAATTCCTCTACATAAGCATATTTTGTTTCATAGCTTACCAATGTTCGACTAATGTAGTAGACAACTTACTCTCGATTTTCATCATTATTTTGTGCAAGCATTGTCCCTAATGTAAAGTGCGTTGCTAAGATATAAAGATAGAAAGAGATCCCCATATGAGGAGGATCTAATACTGGCAGAGAAGCTAGGTATTTCTTAATGTCATCGAAGGCTTTTTGACATTAATCTATCCAAGATAATGGCACCCCCTTTATAGTATGTGATTGAATGGCCTACATTTGTCAAAATGTTATGCAATAAAACAATAGGTTGATTAGATATTTCTTTGTAAACTACGTAATTCCTTTAAGTTAGTTGTAGGAGGCATCTCCATGATGACCTTGACCTTGTTAAGGTCCACCTCAATGACTCTTTTGGAGATAATGAATCCTATAAGTTTTCCTGAGGTAACACCAAAGACACATTTCTTCGGTTTCAACCTTACATTATGCTCTAGGAGTCGGTCAAAAACTTTCTCCAATATACCAATATGTTCTTGTCGATTTTTAAATTTAGCCAAGAGATCATCCACATAATCTTCGATAATCTTATGCATGTAATTGTGGAAAATATATGTCATGGCACATTGATAAGTAGCACTTGCATTTTTGAGGCCAAAGGGCATAATATTGCAACAAAAAGTTCCCCAAGGAGTAGTGAATGTTGTTTTGTGTTGGTCATTAGTATTTATTCGAATTTGGTTGTATCCTGAAAAACCATCCATTAGTGAAAGCATTTCATGGCTAGCACAAGTGTAGACAAGAGTATCAATGTTTGGGATATTGAAGTCATCCTTAGGATACACTTTGTTAAGATCTTGAAAGTCAGTGTAAACATGTATCACCCTGTTAGATTTTTGAATGGGAACCATGTTTGAAAGCCACTCAAGATAATCGATAGGAACGATTAAGTTCACATCTAAGTGTTTTTGAAGCTCTATTTTTACGAAGAGGGCCATGGTAGGATGCATTCTTATAAGTTTTTGTTTGATTGGCTTAGCATCAGGTTGTAAGGTGATATTATGGACAACTAAACTAGGATCAAGACCAAGAATATCTTTATAGGACCATGCAAATATACCCTTCTTCCTCTTGAGGAGAGTAATTAATTGCTCTTGTTCATCGGGTGATAAACTTTTGCCAAGCTTGATAATTTGGGGATTGTATTTGTCTGAACTAAGTTCCACATCGATAGTATCTTCAATGGACATGTGGGAACCTTCCTCAAGCTAATGGGTTGTAGAGATCATATGAATATCATCTAAGATGTCATCAAACTCTTATGCCTTAACCTCATCTATTTCTTCCTGGAAAACCTTGGGATCCAAAGGTGAAGGTGAAGGTGAAGGCGGAGGGGATGGAGGAATGTAGTTGGTGGAAGCCCTTAATAATTTCTTGAATAAGACAAACTTGAAAAATGATGGAGGCGAGGAAATCCATTCCATATCAATAAATCTTATGTCAATTGGAATTGGTTTAGCTGGATCATATGGATTATAGAGTGGGGTAAATAAATCAACAAGATTCATGTTGACTTATGGGCAAAGTGGATAAGGTTGGATGAAATGGATGGAACCTAAGAACTGGTGCTAGGAGTTTGGTTAAACTAAACAATAGCAAGCAATAAAAATAAGTGTATTTATCTAGATGCTATATACATGCAATGCAAAGAAGAAAAATATTTTTGTTGATTTTTTTATTTTTTATTTTTTATTTTTTATTTTTTTTGGTAGTGGTGAAAACCATAGTTTTTTTGTGTTATGTACATATGTTACAAGTTGGCTTATGAAATGGCTTAATGGAATGGAGGTGGTGGTTCACCGATAGGGGTGGCTCACTCTTGTGGAAGAATCAAGTGAAATATTAGCTCATGGATGGGGAACATGTTGAGATAAAACTCATTTTGTTTGGTACGAGGAATAATGGGCTCTGATTCCTCTTCAGATTCATCTGAAATTATCGATATAAGCTCAAATTATTCATAGATATCATTGTCAAAAATTTTGGGATGGAGGGCTTCTTCTCTTGAATTTAGATTAAGCCTTTGGAAGGTTTGTTCAAGAGAAGAAGTGGTGGAAAGTGATGCCAGATTGTCAAAAAAATTTGCTTTATTTTCTAAGGCAAAAGTTGGGGAGGGGGTCGCGAAATCGTGACATGTTGCGATTTCACGACATGTCACGAAATCATGACCCCAAAAGCTGCAGTGTAACGAGGGGAGTTTTTGTCGCGATATCGCGACGTCGCGATATCGCGACGTCTTTGGGAAAACAGAGTGGAGTGGCAGTGTTGTCGCGATATCGCGACGTCGCGATATCGTGATAGTTTTTTAGAGCGAGGCGTTGGGGGGAATCCTGTCGCGATATCGTGACCAGTGAAAAGTTGCCACGTGGCGTGGTCTTGAAGCAGTTAAAACATGCAAGCTTTGGCAAAGACAAGGCATAGGGGGGGTCGCAAAATTGTGACATGTCATGAAATTGCAACCCCGCGGAGCTTCAGCAAGGCAAGGCGAGGGGGGTCACGAAATCGGCCCCCAAAGGGTTTCGACAGGGGAAGGCATTTTTGGTCGCGATATCGCGACATGTCATGATTTCACGACCTGTCGCGATATCACGGCCAATAAGAAGACAGTACAAAATTTGTTAAGCGGACGGCCGGGCAAGGTCGAATTTGACACGTGGACAGCCATGTGTATCATAACAGTTGTGAAGGGCACGTGTATCAAATTTAGTGTGACAAGGAGAAGGCATGGTCAAATTAACACATGGTCAGCTACGTGTATCAAAACAAAGATGAAGGCCATGTATCTTAAAATGAAGATGACAGCCACGTGTATTAAAGAGGAATAACCATCACAGGGACGTATTCTGACAAAGTGACAGTTGCAGACCATAGACAATATGGGATGAGATAGCAGTGCAGATTGGGCAGTTGCCCATTTATGGCAGTCAAATTTAAATTTTTGTTAGGCAGGGGCATTAATGGCCTAGAGGACCGGGACCTCGTTAAAAACTTGAAATTTTTGTAATAGTGGGGGATGGTGGACTGGAAGAGGGGGAGTGTGCTGCATACCAGACAAGCTCTGGCCATTGTAAAGCCTGCGGGCTGTTTTATTTAGATGCATGTAAATATTTTTCAGCAGATTTTAATGAGAAATTTGAATTTGTGAAAGGGTTGAATTTTTGGTCCCCGTCAGTGGTATCAGAGCCAGTAGTTCCTGAGCGTACAACATACCGCCGAAGGAGAGGCAGTTGTACCAGGACTTGTGGGAGGGCTTGAGATCGGGTGAACAGAATGCCTCCAAGGAGAAACCCTATTGGTGGAAGAGGCATGGCAGCAGGAGATTTTTGGGCTTTGCAGTGGCAAGTTCAGGCCCTGCAAGAAGAACTACGCAGAGGACATGAACCGAGAATAGATGTCGACAGTGAGGATGAAGCGAATGAAGAATAAAATCAGTTTGAAGAAGAAGAAGAAGTTGTGGATCCGGCACAAGCCAGACTGTACAAGGCCATATCTCAGATCGGGAAGAGGCCGAAGATAGAAGTTTCCACGTATTCCAAGAACTTGAATCCGAAGGAATTAATTGATTGGATAAATGACCTGGAAGAATACTTCGAATATGAAGAAGTTGAAGATCCCGAGCGGGTCAGATTTGCTAAAACCAAATTAAAATGTCATGCCAGCATATGGTGGAAGGGAGTACAGCTGGAACGGAACAAAAGAGGAAAATAACAGATAACTAGATGGGACAAAATGGTAGCAAAATTAAAAAGACAATTCATCCCCGTAGATTATGAACTAGATCTGCTAAGAAAAATGCAGAGTTTGAGATAGATGAACAAAACTGTCCAAGAATATACGGAGGAATTTTATAAAATCTCCATCAGAACCGACCATTTAGAAGCAAGCAAGGAAAATGTGGCTCGTTATATTAATGGGTTGAGACCCAGTGTTCAGGAAGAGTTGAGCTTGGTTCGGGTGAGCACCATTGAAGATGCTTACCAGTTTGCTTTGAAGGTTGAAGAAAAACTGAACAGAAGGTTTGAAAGCAAGCAAAGAGTAAAAGGACCTAGAGGAAAGACCGGTGGAAAGAAAGAGGAAGGAAAGGAAGAGAAGAAAGAAGAGGTGAGCAGCAGCCGAGGTCAGAAAGAAGAAGATGAAGAACCCAAATTGCAAGTTCAGAACAATGGCTACCCAAGAGGAAGAGGTAGATCTGGATGCGGGTATGGAAGAGGAGTGTTTCGAGGAACATGTTTCCACTACGAAGAAGAGGGACATCGGGCATATGAGTGCCCCCAACACCTTGAGAGAGTAAACAAGAAACAAGTGGGTCCTGCCAGAGCTGTTGTGGCAGTTGAAGATACTGACTCAAAACATTCTGAAGAAGCTAAGAAATGAGAAGCAATGATTGTGAGGAGGACCATGTTGATTGAGGAAGACCAGTCAGAGCAGAGGAGAAGCCTGTTCCACACACGGTGCAAAAGTGCAGGCAAAGTCTGTAATGTTATTATAGACAACGGGAGTACAGATAACTTAGTTTTCGAGGAGATGGTTACTAAGTTGCAGTTGGAGAGAAGGAGGCACCCGCATCCATACCGGATTGCGTGGTTGTGAAAGGACCACAGAGCATGGGTCCGTGAACAGTGTCTAGTCACATTCCAGATTGGGAGATACCAGGATGAAGTCCTGTGTGATGTTTTTCCCATGGATGCTTGTCATTTGCTGTTAGGGAGGCCATGGCAGTTTGATCGGAGTGCAGTGCATGATGGTCGTGCAAATACGTACTCCTTGATGAAAGATAGAGTGCAGCACAAGTTGAAGCCATTGCAGACAGTAGATGAGAAGGTGTGCAGTAATGCCAGAATTTGTCTGGTAGAGGGCAGAATTTTTTTTTGCCAAGAAACGGGATTTGAGCAGGTTGTAAAGGTTGAAGAGTGTTCGGAGATATTACAAAGGAAGCGGACCGAACAACATAGAAGTGAAGGTCACGTCTCCTTTTTACCCGGGGTGTCTGATGCAGGAGCATCCGACGACAGCAGGACAATCTGGCATCAACCGGATTTTCAAAAAAAATTTGCTTTATTTTCTAAGGCAAAAGTTGGGGAGGGGGTCAAAGATGCAGTGTAACTAGGGGAGTTTTCGTCGCGATATCGCGACGTCTTTGGGAAAACAGAGTGGATTGGCTGTGTTGTCACGATATCGCGACGTCGCGATATCACGATAGTTTTTTAGGGCGAGGCGTTGGGGGGAATCCTATTGCGATATCACGACCAATGAAAAGTTGCCACGTGGCGTGGTCTTGAAGCAGTTAAAACATGCAAGCTTCGGCAAAGACAAGGCAGAGGGGGGGGTCATGAAATCTTGACATGTCACGAAATCATGACCCCATGGAGCTTCAGCAAGGCAAGGCGAGGGGGGGTCACGAAATCGTGACATGTCACGAAATCGTGGCCCCCAAAGGGTTTCGGCAGGGGAAGGCATTTTTGGTCGTGATATTGTGACATGTCGTGATTTCACGACCTGTCGCGATATCACGGCCAATAAGAAGACAGTACAAAATTTGTTAAGCGAACGGTCGGGCAAGGCCAAATTTGACACGTGGACAACCACGTGTATCATAACAGTTGTGAAGGGCACGTGTATCAAATTTAGTGCGACAAGGAGAAGGCATGGTCAAATTAACACGCGGTCAGCTACGTGTATCAAAACAAAGATGAAGGCCACGTATCTTAAAATGAAGATGACAGTCGCGTGTATTAAAGAGGAATAACCATTGCAGGGACGTATTCTGACAAAGTGACAGTTGCAGACCATAGACAGTATGGGATGAGACAGCAGTGCAGATCGGGCAGTTGCCCATTTATGGCAGTCAAATTTGAAATCTCGACCGGGGGGGGGAATCAAATTTGAATTTTTGTTAGGCAGGGGCATTAATGGCCTAGAGGACCGGGACCTCGTTAAAAACTCGAAATTTTTGTAATAGTGGGGGATGGTGGACTGGAAGAGGGGGAGTGTGCTGCATACCAGACAAGCTCTGGCCATTGTAAAGCCTGCGGGCTGTTTTATTTAGATGCATGTAAATATTTTTCAACAGATTTTAATGAGAAATTTGAATTTGTGAAAGGGTTGAATTTTCAGTCCCTGTCAGTGCTAGATTTTAATGAGAAATTTGAATTTGTGAAAGGGTTGAATTTTTGGTCCCCGTCAAAAAGTGGGTGGAAACCTAGACCTGAATGGTCATGCAACTCTTGATATGGAATATCAATGGGTTGATGCACTCCCTATTCATGCAATCCTAGGCCATGACCTTACCAATTAACTATGTGAAAATATCGATATGGAAATCTCAACATGTTTTAAATGTTGGCAAGTGTTGGTTCCTTAGGTTCCTCTAAGGGAGCTTGAGTTGATGAAGAATCAATCCCCCCATACATAAAATTATGCTATTTGGAGTTGAACCCATGTTATATACTGCTCCTATGGCTAAAGGTGGGTCACGTGGGCAACCAAAATCCTTAGTCTTAGGAATGGTGAGGGGCATGACGGTGATTTCTTGGACCACATATTCACCAATACCGAGATTAGTGAGGTGGACATAAACTTGGGATGATATGGAAGGACTATGGTCAAATGATGGTTCGGGGAATGGTGAAGGCTGGGATGTTTCACAATTCATTAACTTGACTTGTGAAACATTAGGTTATGGTGATGGATTGGCTTGGGAAGGTTGTGGAATGGATGATGATGATGAAGTGGATGACAATGATGTTGATTATGTGGATTGAGTTTGAACACATATGCATGTAATCAATGATGAAGATTATGGGGGTGTGGATGCTTGATGTGGATTGGTGATAAGGAGCTCCTCGGGAATGGGAGTTTTTTATGACAAAATTGGTGTAGTGGTAGATGGATTGGTTGATGGTGAAATAAAAATATGAATGGAATGAAGCATGGACTCATAAGGATTTAAAATGAAATTGCAATACTTAAATGGCTCGACATCCACCAGTATGCAATGTATTTGTCCCTCATGAACATATTTCAAACCTTGATATCAAATGGAAGGGACACATATCATTTCCCTTGTCTAAGGTCTTCCAAGGAGTACATTGTATGCCATGGATCCTTCCAAGATATGAAACATGGTGTACAATGTTTTTATCCCTACTTAAATGGGAAAAATAATAGTTCCAACTATAGAACACAAAGCATCGTTAAATGCTTTTAAGGTGAATGATGACTTGGTGATATAAGATGAAGGAAGGTTCAAATGATGAAGGGTAAATGTGGTGACGATATTGATAGAGGAACCAATATCGATTAGGACTCTTTTAAAAGGCTTCTTGTCAATTAGAGGCATGATATGCAATGGAGGGTCTACTGATTTTGATGAGATTGGCTTAATCTCAAAGTTATAGAATATGATGGAAGGCTCCATTCATGTTTGAATCCTCCCCACAAATTTGTTGAAGGCATTAGGATCTTGAGATTTTAATTCAATAGATTTGAGAATATCCATTAATGCCTCGCGATGTGGGGGAGATTATTGAATTAACTCATAAATTAATAATTTGGTGAAAGCCATATTTAGACTTGTAGTTAATCGACTACTCAATGAGATGATTGGTTGGGGTGGATGATTGATGAGTGGATTTGGAGGATTTAATTGGATAGGGATATGTATGGGTGATGAATTATTGGGGGAATTTTGTATGGATGTTGATGTAGGAGGTTGTGACACACTTGCTTGAGGTGGTTGTCTTACATTTTTTTGATAGTTTCTTTGAACTCTAGTGACCACATGGATGGCCCCTACAAACCCTTGGTATTGTTGGACATGATTGACTTGATTAGGAGGAGTTTTGGTGTTAGACCCTCATACATTTGGTTGCACCTCCTCATGGTGAGGAAGTGGTGTTTGAAAGATACCAAGGTTTTAGTTTTTTTGAGAGAGGGGATTATCAATAAGGTCTTGTATTATTTCTTTAAATGCATGGCAATTGTTAATTTCATGCCCATTTTACCTATGATAAGGACAAAATAGATGTTCCCTATAGTGTTTACTACATTTTGGGGGATCATCAGGTATGATTTCGAGTAGAGCAAGTTTATTTGTGTCATAAAACCTTCAAAAAAGGGAAGCATATGACTCAAATAAAGGGGTGTATTGGTGACTTTATTGGATAAACTATCGTCGAGGATGGTTTTATACAGCTAGCACTGTATTTTTCATGGCTTGAGTTTTCAAGGGTACCGCATGATAATCAATTTATTACGGTGACTGTTGCACTGGTTTTTGTTGAGCCATTACTGGCTAGCTCATGACCACTTGATTAACTTGGTTGGGTTGATTGGTTGGTGTAGCTTATGTTGATTTTGGTTGGCCAAAATAGTTACTTTTATATTGGCCCTTATTTTGCCATTATTTCTTCTTAGGCTTGAGTATGCCTTATTGGATTTTGATTTCCTCAATGACACTAGCCAGAGCTAAAGCTTCTTCAAATGATCGATAAGTTTGTAATTGAATCATCCAAGAGATAGGTTTTAGACAACTCTTGGTGAATAACTTGATTAGCTCATCCATTGGTAGGGTGAATGGTAATTTGGTGATGACAACCCTCCAACGGTTTCCAAAATTGTAGATAGATTCATCATCATGTTGTCTCAAAGCATAGACATTAGATAATGATATCTTCTTTTTAAGATTTAGGATGAAACGTTCAAAGAATTGGTCCATTAATTTCTCAAAAATATAAATACATGTGCTTCATACAAGGTTTTGGTGTATGTGGATGTGTATGAAGTGCTAGGAGCACATGAGGGTTGGGGAATGGAAATATGGGAGGAAGGTACAATTGATGCCTTGAAAAGAGGGTTGGTGTACACTTGGGTAAAGCTAGATGGTTGCTGGGAATAAATAGGCTCCTGTTATAAAGTAGAATCTTGTCTAGGTGAGGTGGGGACTAACTCTAAGGTATAGTTAGAAGACTTCATGAGAGCTTCTACTCGTGCCATGTCTATATGGGTAATATGATGGTCAATGGTTGGTGAGGTTGATTCTTCTTGGGGTATATCCATATGAAAGGTTGTGGATGGCAAGGAATGTGAGGGACCTACAGATAAATTTGTATGTCACTTTTAGGGAATCTACCACAAAAGTGGTGGGGACGGTGGATGAGGGTTCCATTGGATTATCTTGATTTAATGCTTTCTTTTATTTTCTAGTTAATACCATAAAGCAAATAAACCAAAATATAGATTATGTAGTAAAATGAAAGACAAAATTTAAATTTCACAAGAAAAATAAGCAATCAATACTAATTTTGTTTAAAATGTGTGTCTTACCTTATTCATTGATTATCTCCTTTTAATGTGAGTTCATTTCCTTAGGTTTCAATCTTATGTGTTTCAAATGTGCTAATATGAGTTAATCTAGAGAAAGGTAAAAACTATGGCTAAGCTGGGGTGACGAGATTCTTGTTGGTGATGAAATCCAGCAATTTTGCTGGGGGGTGACCTAGGGTTTCTAAGGGCAAAGATTGGTGGATGGAGATGAAATCCACCGTCAATAAATCTCAAGCAATGGCTGGTAATGAAATCCAACCACTACTGTTAAATGTAAATCATGTAGTGTATGGTTCTTTTTAAAATTTATGATTTGCTATGGTGTTCATACAATGTTAGAAAGTAACCACTTTCGATAGTCTAAATAAAAAGCCACCATTCACAATACCAATTTTTCCAAAGGACGTAGAGTACATCGCTTAAGATCCGCTCTAGAAAACTGGGGGGTTCGTCTACTCCTCCGTATGAAATCACCCAAGTACGGGGATTCTATTGGTATATGAATAATATTCCTACTTAGACCTAAAAAAATAGGAATCCTTAATCCTATCATGCAAACTAATTATGCAATTTCAATTCACATGAAATTTGAATGCAATATATTTTCAATTTGTACACAACAGAAAATAGAAACTTCAAATAGAAAGTGTGGATGGATGCAAATGAGTAATATGAAACCTAAAATTCAAGCTAATATATATTTTTTTCTAGATTAATTAATGTTCTTTTTAGCTTGAAAATATGAATAAAAAAACGTAAGATTACCCAAAATACGTAAATAGAAAAGCTAGAGTTTTGGTTGTAGACTTACAAAATAGACCGCTTCTGCTCCAACTCTCTGTAAAATGCCCCTGGGTATTTTTGGATAGCCCTCAAGTGTCATCGGGCATTCGCACACCTTTTGCAACCTTCTGTAAATTTTTAGAAACCCTAGATCCAGTAAAAATTGTAAAATCTACACTTTTGAAAACCCTGCAAGATGACAAAAAATAGTAAATAAATCAGTAAGGCAAATCATAAAAAGAAACCCTTAGTAGGTCCCACCGTGATCACCATTTAAAGAGTAAAAAATGTAACACCAAACAATGCTAAATAAATTGAACGCAAAGAACCTAGAATTGCACAATAGATGATCTTAGATTAATGGGGGGAACCTAAAAAATCCATCGTTACAATGTGGATTTTTAAATATTTTTTTTTATACAGATTTACAATGGCTAGGGTTCTCCAAAACCCTAGCAAATAAGGCTGGTGGTGTCTTCATGTGCATCCTTGGTCCTAAAAAAAGTGAGTGGGCTTTTAGTTATCCGATGTCGGGCCACTCCAACTTAAGCAGTTATCCAATGTTGATGTCACACTTCTAGATCTGCACACACTAAAATAGTAAATGAGTTAGTAGCAAATATGAGGGCTCCATAGTGTGAGGGCCTCTATAAACAATGATAAAACCCTAACTATCTTTGTAAATAAAATGGATAGAAATAAAAGTGCATATAATGAAATAACAAAGAAATAGATTACCTTACATATTGTTATCTTCTGATCTGATGAAGTTGGTTGTAGTGAATTGATGCGACGATGCCCTAGCGTCACTTGAAAGCTAGGGGGACTTCAAGATCTCTAACGAAAAACACTTGTGGGTGCTTGGTGGTTGTAGGAAACACCCATAGGCATTCGATGATGGTGAAAGGTGCTCAAAGGTGCTTGGCGGAGGGGAAGAAGCACCCAGAGGTGCTTGGGAGTGATAGGAAGTGCCTGAAGGCATTCAATGATTGAGGAGGGAGTTTGCAAAAGTAGATCCGACTGAGCGAGGGATGTGGCGATGGATGCATATGGTTATGGCGAACGAGGATGGAAGGGAAGAGCACTTAGATACTCTAGGAAAATCAAGTATTTAGGGATTTAGGATAAATTCTCATTTAGGGGTTAAGCCATCAAATGGCTTCTATTAATAATCTAGCCTAGGGCATGCTAGGGTTTCAACGACACTAATCATGTGGCTGAGATAAAAGTATATTGAAGGGTGGATATTAAATTTAGGTTGTGGCATGGATTGATGTAAATGGATGGATAGGATTAAATGAAATCGAATGGTTGGGATTAATTCACTTATATAAATATATATTTATTAAATATATATAATATAATATATAAATATTAATATTAAATATATATAAAATAAATAAATATAAATATATGTAAATAGTGGGCAAAAAATGACGAGAAAGCGTGGGAAGAAGAAAAATGGCTAGGTTTTGGTGTCTACACTATTATATTAGTTGGTGACTTTGGACAAGTTCCTCTAGTAAAAGATGAATCTACATATACTACCACAAATAAATTAGGACTATTGTGGAAGATCATAATTGTTGTTACTTTGGATAAAGTGAAGAACAACAAAGGTTTTAAGAACCTCTAACAAGTATTAGGATGGTCATCCCTCCATTGATTATTGAAAATAATTGATAACTAGAACAAATTAAAAGCTAAACGACTCTAAAATGTTGGGTTTTGACAACCATATACATATTGAAATACCATTCCTATAATCTCATTTAGAATGTAGATGCATGCCACAAATATCCCTACCATTAGCATGAGGGGTTAAATATTCATAAATCACAAGGATTAACTTTTGATAAGCAACCATAGATATGAAGCATGTAAACTTACAAGGTCTTTTTGTAGTTATATATTGTGTCAAGTCCCTAGATGGATTAAAAATAGAGTCAACTTTCATGAATGACCTTCTAAAAATTTAAAAATTGGTTAAGAGGTTCAAATAAGAAAGTCCAATAACAACTTCACATAATGGAGTGTGGAAAATTTTACTCCTTGATTTACATTAAGGTAATAAATTAAAATGTTTCTAAATACCACCTTCTAGGTATTTTTAATACCATTTTTCAATACTTGTGTATTTAAATATCACTTTTAAAAGAAAATTATTCATTTTTTTAAAGTAATACTTCTTATACACATCCACCATGGGGATTGAACTCGGGTCATATCACCCACCATGGGGATTGAACCCGACGATAATGTCTAAGTGTGATCTACTTAGATACTTTTATTATAATAAAAAAGTACAATTTTCTCATGTACTACCAGCTTAAATATCTATTCAACATCAAAAAATATTAAACTTGAGACATTCATCTTATGCGTTACAATTTTGAAAAAAATTAAGATAAAAATTTTAATTTTAATATCTCTAATAATATAAATATATGTTATAAATATCTATATTAATTATAATTAAAAATATTATGTATAAATTATATTTTTTAATAATAACTTGGATTCCTATTGAAATTATTATAATACATCATAAATATTATTAATTTATAAATATTTTTCTTAATTTTTAATTTTTTAAACTAGTATAAGGAAATCATAAAACATACTTCTATGAATATCTTATGTTGTTTGAAAGGAAAAAAAAATAATAATTTTATTTGTAATTTTTTGTACATAGTATATATGCAATATGTGAAGGGAAAGATTTGGACCTAAGGCCTTTCGATTTCAACCGAAGAGTTTTAACTACCCACTTGCTCTCCAACTCCTCTGCATGATCGAATATATAATTTTTATTTTTTTTTCCAAAATATATAGTACACAATTAGAGTATATTAGGTATAACTTTTCCTATAAATCAAATTTAGATGTGGATTATTTATTATTATTTTTTTTAGGCCTTTCCATTTCAACTGAAGAGTTTTAATTACCCACTGGTTCTCCAACTCCTCTGCATGATCCAATATATATAATTTTGTTTTTTATTTTTTTGTTTTTTTTGAAATATATAGTACACATTTAGAGTATATTAGGTATAACTTTTCCTATAAATCAAATTTAGATGTGGATTTTTTTTTTTCTCTTTCGATTTCAACTGAAGAGTTTTAACTATCCACTTGCTCTCCAACTCCTCTACATGATCGAATATATATAATTTTTTTTTTTTTTCTCAAAATATATAGTACACAGTTAGAGTATATTAGATATAACTTTTCCTATAAATCAAATTTAGATGTGGATTTTGTTGTTGTTGTGATACATATAGGAATTGGTAACTATTTTTTTTTTTTTTGAACAACTGATCACGGGGTCAAATTACATTGCCTTAGGTCGTAGCGTTCAATCATGGAGCGACCATTATAACCCCTACGTTGCCTTGGTAAACACGGTCTGAAGTGAGGGAGACCCCGGTGGCCCACACTCAACGGATTCTAGTTAGACTACTACCTTTGCCCTAGAGTGAGCATGCCCGCGAGGTTTGAAACTAGGTCTTACCAATCCATGCCCTCGCCGAAGATTTGGATGTGGATCTTCATTAGAATGTTCCGATATGGGCATATTATTTTGTTTTAAAATACGGATAAAAAGAGGGGATCTTAAACCTCGGGAGCAAGAAACTTTGGTAGTGCAATAAAAATCGTTGTGAACCTCAAATAACATTTGAATGATTGTCAAATCTCAATGATTGAGCAAAGCGATAAATTTAGAACATAGAACGAGGAAAACTTAAAATATGATAGATGATGGGTACGGCATCATAGCTCATTCGTATGGACCCCAACGCCTTCAATATCATAATGGTCAGGACATATCTATCCTGACAAAAATGTCTGAGGACTTGCAGGTCACACAAGATATTTGAAAGTTACGGACTTTTTTTTTATCTCTCTCTACCGTCCCAGTCTGAAAATTGGCGTAGCCATTCGACTTCCTCGAAACCCCCGAGTGAGCAGAATTTATTTTGAAGAAATAAAATAGCAAAATGGTCAATGGTCAGGAAGCAGGCTCTGACTATTCAACTGCAAAAATTAATAAAGCCATAGAAAGTGGAAGGGAACGTGTGGCCTGACATCTATTTATTTTCCTTAATAGTAGTAATTCAGTTGTTCACATTCAAATTTCAGTCAAGTCATGCTCATCCTCAAAAACGGGACAAGTCGAGCCAAAGGAATTATTGTCTCGTGAAGATAAGCAAGGATTAGGAGAGGATTGGAATTATTGTCTCGTGAAGATAAGCAAGGATTAGGAGAGGATTGGGGTTGAATAGTTTGTATTTATATATATATATATATATATATAATAAAAGTATTCGAACATTGCGCATTGGGTTTAGAGTTGTCTTGTAAAGTTGTGAGTGACAATGTCAACGTTGGATGGGACAAGAAATGGACAGAACGTCTGTATGGTCTCGCCATTCCGCCAATCCGAACGAGAAGTTGTTTATTTTCAACTTTTGATTGTATGACCGAGTAGAATAGACAGAAAAGTACACGAGTGGGCGCTCCAAGATTTCAAACGCATGGCTCCCGTTGTGGTCCCACTAATTACCATTTTATTTTTATTCCTACTTACCAAATCGTATCCACTTAATCACAAAAATTATTACAAAATTAAAGGTAATTGCAAAACAACGTAGGAGTCGATATGCCTTTATCATCCGATCGTGACTAACGAAAATGACTTGGATGTCGGCCAAATTTACTGTTGATATGGGATTACTAACATGGTTTGCAACCAGATTATCTTATTAGCCTTGTCCATGTTAGTTTCGATAGTACTAAACAAGTATGATTTATGATCTTCCTTTATAATATTTAAAATTAATTTACTTATCAATTATACATTTTTTATCTTATTGTTAAAAAATATTTATGTTTCTTCATCTTACTTTGTAATATTAAAATATATTTTATTTATTAATATTAAGATTTTATCTAATTGTTAAAAATAAGATTTTATCTAATTATTAAAAATATTCTTATACCGCCAAATGCATTATAATATTTATTTATAATAATTCAACATGTTAAATATTAGATTCGTTTATTATATTTATGCTACAATAATGAACTCCAATTAACTTCATTTTTCATATATTATGTATATAATCATTTATATGATTACCAATTCACATATATATATATATATATAAAAGACCCCTTCTCTCAAAATATCGACTAGGTCCTTGTGTGGGTTTATTTGCTAGGACTCTCGATTCATTTGTGGCATGAAGAAATATTGGTGGGTATAGCTAGAAATATTGGATAGTTGGTTGCAGTGGATCTGGCTACTCTTGCATATTCAAGAATGTTATTTACTAGAATATGTATTAGTGTAGATACGGGGAAGGAACTGTCAAAATCCATTAAGCTGGTTTCAAAATTCGAAGCTTGGAATCAAGTGATAGAATATGAAAACTTTGTGGTCAAATGTAGAATTTGTAATAAGGTGCGGTACACTAGCTTCTTTTGTAAAAATGTCTAGTACAAATGAAAATGGGTTCGAAAACAACCAAATATTAAGGGAAATGTAGCAAACAATGATACCAATGAAGCGGTAGGCGAGGAGACGAGATCCAGTGAGAAGCAAGAGAGGAATTGAAAGGAGATGGAGCCAATGGAAGAGGGAGAAATTGAGGACATAACAAATGAGGTAAATCGCTCATCCCCAACTCATCTTGTCAAAAATAATTTTCAAATTTCCAATCCATTCTCTTGTCTTAATGAAGTTAATGAAGATGTTGCACCTTCGAGTGCTACTATGGATATAGCATTAGTATCCCCTGAAAGAGTTAAGGAACCTTTATAAAATGATCAAAATCCTAGGGTCTTAAAGGACTCGATAGTTGATGGAAAACCAAAGGAAAAGGGAATGGTCTTTCCCTAAAGGACGGTATAAAAGGAAAACAAGGAGTTTTAAATCAAAATAGAATAACCTAAATCCATAACAAAGGATTAGTGGATGTAGGTTTAGATGGAGGTTTGAGAAGGCCTTCAAATGTAGTCATAATTAAAAAAGAAATAGCATGGGAGATCATGGCATGCAGGTAGTCCTCATTTTTTTTGGGAAAAAACATCCCACCAAGTCTAAAAGATTAAAATCCTCAGTTGGAATATTAAAGACTTAATGCCTCTCCTAAACATTGATTGGTGTATGCATTGAGAAGAGAGCATAATCTTGATATCTTTCTCATTCAGGAAACTAAATTGGATGATAGTAGAGTTGAAAGAATAAGTAACTTAGTATGGAGAGAAGTCGAGATTGTAGCAATTCAGGTAGGAGCTTCAAGAGTTCTTTTATGTTTATGGGACAAGAGAAAAATAAAATGCAGGTGTGTGGTTAGTGCGTGTTGGTATATGACACTATTATGCCATAATATGGAAACCAAACAAAATTGGATTTTAACAAATGTCTATGCACCAATTATTGTGGCGGGTAGAAGATAACTTTGGGTAAACCTGTGTCAAATGAGAGATGCTTTCAAAGGTATACCTTGGATTATAGTGAGGGACTTTAATTCCCTCCTAAATCCTTTGGATAAGAAAGGAGGATCCTCCACATTCTCTAAGGGTATGCAAGACTTTAGAAATTTTATTAACTCTAATGAGTTGATGGACATTGAATTACAAAGGATCCAATTCACCTAGAGTAATAGAAGATTAGGAGATCAACTTATTCAGATAGATTAGAGAGATTTTTGGTCTCGCATTAAGGTATAACCTATTTTTGGGACTCTACCTTCATTGCTTTAACAAAAATTAGGTCAGATCACAATCAACTTATCTTGGAAACTAAGGAGAAAGACAAGAAATATAACAATCCTTTTAGATTTGAACTTGTGTAGATGAGACATGAGAATTTGATCCCTAAAATGGAGGATTGGTGGAAGGACTTGTTTGATCCAAAAAATTAGCTAGATTGCTAAAAAAATAAGGTTTATAAAGCAAAATATTAAAGTGTGGAATAGGATAGTGTTTGGGAATTTGTTCCAAAAAAATATGGAGATAAAGGAATAACTAGATGATATTAAAAAATATATCAGTCAAGGACGTCTATCAAAGCATATTATAAGAAAAGAAAAGAACTATTTTTAGAGTACCATAATATTTTGGCTAGTGAAGAAGTATTTTGGAAATAGAAGTTATAAATCCGATGGCTAAGAGAGGGGGATCACAATACTAAATTTTTCTTGCCTTTCATAATAGATTCCAACCAAGGGGAATTTGTTAGAGGATGATAAATATTGGATGGTATAATCACTATCCATGAGGTCATCCACTCAATGGATAAGAGTGATGAAGTAGGATGCTCCTAAAATTAGACATGAACAAAGCCTATGATCGAGTATCATGGGACTTCCTTGCAAAAACAATGGGAAAGTTTGGTTTTTACCAAAGTTGGATAAAATTGATCCATAATTGTATTTCAATGGCTAGATTCTCTATTTTAGTTAATGGGGTGACAGTAGGATATTTCAACAATAAGAGAGGCTTGTGCCAAGGTGACCCCCTATCGCTTTACTTATTTATCATCCTAGCAAAAGCTCTTGGAAGAGGTATTTTAGTAGTTAATTAAGGAAAATTAGGAGGGTTCAACCCAACATCCAGTCTGGAACCAATTTATCATTAACAATTCATTTATGATACAATAATATTATTATAATCCTCAATCCTTCAAGCCTGAGAAATCCAAAGATAAATATGAACATGCAACTAGTTAGGAAGTGAATTTTTCAAAGAGCAGGATCTACTTTATCAATATACCAAATTTGAGACAAAGGAGAATTTCTAGGATTTTTGGATGTGAGATAGGTGACCTCCCTACCTCATACTTAGGAATACCCCTCTTCAAGGGATGAATGAAGTCAAATTTATAGAATCTAGTCATCAAACAATTTGCAAGAAAGCTCACTGGTTGGAGGGGTAACTTGTTGAGTCAGGCTAGAAAGGCTCAATTAGTCCAATCCACCTTGAAAAGTATCCCTATTTATTTTATGTTAGTGTTTAAAATCCCTTCCAAAATTAGAAACAAATTGGAACAAATACAGATATCCTTTCTCTAGATTGGAGCTAAAGAGAAAAAGAGATTGCCCTTGGTGTCTTGGAAGTGTGTTCTAAAAATGAATATGGGGGTTAGGATTTTAATAATTGGAATGGATGAATGAGGCTCTTGTAGGGAATATGGGGTGAAAGCTCTTGATAATTGACCACCTCAATTGGATCAATATTCTCTTTTATTACCTTATTTTATTGGTTGGTGGTCCAAAGTAAAATATTGACTATTGAAATCTATGTAAAAGAGGCTTTCATATTGTTAGTAGATGCTCCTTGTGTGAGAAATAATCTGAAACTATTCATCTCTTCATAGGGTGTGAATTTGCCAATGTTGTCCTTAACAATATCCTTAATAAATTTTAGATTTCTTGGGTCCTCCCTGATAAGATGGTGGATTTATGTTTATAGTGGGACCCTCCCTTTATGAAAAATTGATTAAATACACTTTGGAAAATTAGCCTTCACCATATCCTATGGGGCCTTTGGAGAGAGTGGAACAACAAATTTTTTAAGAATAGAAAGAGAGATGTAAATTTTGTTAGTATCCAAATTGCTAATGTTATCATTGAAAATTTAAAAATTATCAAGCAAAATTAGGAAAAGATTCCCAATAAGGAGGTTTCAGTTGTAAAATAATGGGGTCTCTTGTATCCCACCCTCCAATATATACCTAAACCAAATAGGAATGAAGTTAAATGGTAAGCACCCCTTGTAGGATGGGTAAAGCTCAATTTGGATGGGGATACCAAAGGCAACTTGGGGTTGGCCAGGGCATGCGGTGTAATAAGAGATGAAAGGGGTAATATTCTTATAGTGTATGCAAAACCTCTAGGACTACAAACAAACCACTTTGTAGAAATAAGAGCCTTGTACCTAGGCTTGCAATATATTCTTCATATTGGAGTGAAATATATCTTAATAGAAGGTGACTCTTTGAACATAATTAAGGCCCTAAAGGGTGAGTAGGAAGCAAGCCAGTATATAAAGGATATGATCAAGGATTGTAGGTTAAATCTTTGTAATATGAGTAACATTCAAATCCAATATATCTACAAGGAAGGAAACATTGTGGCTAATATTGGAGTCTTATTAGAGGAAGGCCATTCTTGGGTCACCGGGTTCCCACCTCATTTTATGGAAATCACTACTAATAAAAACCAATCAATAAGTGGAGTAAATCTCCCCATGATCTCCAGTTGATGGAGAACCTGAGAACAAACTATGAAATCTTGATTAGACTAGCGAAGAAGGCGAACCAAACTTGCAATTGTTTGGAAAAGATGACGAGGGATATTGGTACACTTTTGGAGGACTCAAAGAAGAAGCTATGTGAGTTTGGAACTAAGGAAGTGATGGAGATGGCTAACAAAATTGATCATATTCGCTAGAGGAAGTCTATTACTTTATTTTGTTGTAATTGTTCTTGTTTACTAGGGGATCTATTATTTCCTATAGTTCTATTTTATCCAGTGGCATACTAGTGTTATTGGTAGTTGTAGTTTTGAATACTGTTTGATTTGTTATATGTGGTACTTTAAATAAGCATGGATAACAAGTTTTCTTATGCTAGAATTTTAACAAGGCTGTAATGTTTTATTGTATGATCTCATTTGGCCTGTTGTAACGGGTTTGGGGACCCTAAAAACCCTTCTTACCCTAATAAAAAAATAATAATTATAATCATAATATTGCCACATTAAATAAAATATTTAATTTTATAAATATTTTTATTAATTAAATTATTTTAATTTTTATCTTTTTATTTGAAAATAATAAATTCAAAGAACAAGATTTATCTTCTTGTTTTTTTCCTCAAAAACAAAAGTTGTAGTTTTCTATTAAGCAAATATGAAATCACATTATTTAGATGCCTCTTTTTCATTTCTTCAAAGCTTCAATAATGACCTAAAAATCAAGTTGCTTATACATAATAACTAGCTATCTCTATCAGGCTAAGTTCTATCCTTAGACACCTTCCCAATTTGTCAACCAATATCCTTTAAATCACTAACTTTTGAGTTTTTAAAAAAAATTTCTTTAATTGTGCTTGCTTTAATTGAAGTGAATTAATCCCCCTAGATAGAGATATGGACCAGCTATAGTGCATTGCCCTTACTAAATTCTTGTACTAAGCACATACTTGGTTCAATTTGAAGTGTCTCCTTTGAGAGTTCATCTACTTCCCTTAAAACATCCATTAAAAATGAGTTTCTTCTAAATCTTAGCAAATCCAAAAGGTAAAAAGTAGACTACAAAAAATCACATGTCATAATAATTAAAAGGTAATAATAGGTAGTAAGCAATCATCTTATTTGAAATATTTGATTGTTATATCATGATTGAAATTATTGGCTTATCACGTTGTATTAGAGTACAACATAAATGTAATACTTTCTCATCCATAATCCACAAACAAGTCATGCCTATGAATATATCCTTGTTTTCTAGATGGAGATAATTACTAATTCTCAACTAGTGTGGCATAGGTAAGTAAGAAATATACAGGGTCATATCTAAAGTTCTCACCATGAAAACTAAGTAGAAAATCCAAAAGATAACGATGCATGTCTATATGATTAATTCAATTCTTATTGTGCCATTATGTAATTAAATTAATGTGTCATCTATTGTGTTGTAAAATATTCTTTTAACCCAAACATGCTATATTCTTGAGACTAACATAATCTCCTTATTAATCCATGGCATCACAAAGATAAACAATTTCATTTATTTTTGCCATATACAAGTGATCAAAGACATGTTTTTGTAAAATAATCTATCTCTTTTGTATCATAATGACCTCTTGATCTAAAATATTTATTAGAGTATTTTTCCCCTCATCCTTTGTTGCCTTTCTTGAATGATAGTTAACGTAATTTAATTTACTATAGAGAGAGGATAATGCCAAAGTGTTTTTTCATAAAAATAAAGAAGTGAATAATGATGGCGATGCATTCAATGTTAAGTTTTATTTTAAAACCTATTAATAAATGCTTTACTCTTGGAAATAATTTTTGGTTACTCCACTATATTCATTCTATATTTATAATTTCTAATTTATTAAATTAAAGGGTTGCACGTATATCATTGACTAAGAATTACCTTAGTTAGACAAGATTTTGTGGAAGAGAGATCAAAATTTCTTGCTTGAATATTGGGAGACCAATAATAAAAACATATAGGAATTGCATCCATATCCTTAGTAGGTCACTTTGATTTTTCAAAACTTATGAAAGGGTGAAGTATCGTTTTTTTGGAAAAATAATAAAATTTGAAGTAAAGCAACTTGCCATCGGATGCAAAGTGTTCAAACACTATAAGGGAGAAAGATTCAAAGCCACAACCTTGTTATAGGTACTCTCAAATAAAAAATAATAGTGAGAACTTATCTACATGAATTTCATTGAAGTAATTTCTATATTTAAAAGGAATAATAATTATTAGTATGGTGGTGGGCCTTTACTATTTCTATGCAATGTAGCATCTATTTATGACAAGCAATGTGGCTATGGTGTTCTTGGACCATATTTTCAAATCATATAGTATCCAAAGGATATTTTGTATGATCATGATCCCATATTCACAAGCAAGTTTTGTAAGGATATCTTTATACTCATTAGTACCCATTTTAACATGGGTTCAACATATCATCCTAAAACAGATATCAAAAATAAATATGAATAAATATATGGGGCACTTATTTAGGATGTTCTTGCCATGACATGTAATAACAATGTATTAAGTATATTTCTTTGATTAAGTGGTGGTACAACACTTCCTATCATAATTCCACTAAGTTGTTCCTATTTCAAGCATTGCATGTTCAAAAACCTCCATATTTGGCATATTACCTTCTAGGATCATCTCATATTTCTCAGGTTGATACCTTCCTCTAGTAGAGATAATAAGTTCTTAGGATTATTAAAGACTATTATTATCAAGTTGAGAAACACATCAAGAACAATTTAAATCAACATCCCTCAAAGTAATGATTTGAGGTTGGAGATATGATTTTATTATGACTCAATCCATACAAGCATATCTCAAGACCAAGACTAATTGAAAGCTAGCATCTAGATTTGAAGGTCTAATTCATAGGATTTAAAATGTATCATATACATTAGATATTCCTCCTACATCCCCAATAAACCATATTTTCTATGATTTTATATTAAATAAGTATTAGGTCAAAAGGTGCATTCATAGACCAAATTTCCAAAAATGGATGAGAAGGAATACATGGAGTTAGATCTTGAAGTCATGTTGTACTACCAAGTATAAAATAAAAAACAAATGATAGGTATAGGAGCTACTTATCAAGTGGTAGGATATTCCAAAATATGATGCAACATGGGAACCAATGTACATTCCCCCTTCATGTAAAAAAAAACTCAAAGAAAAAATATTTTCGAAGCGGAAGGGCATGTAATGGCTCTAATGTAGTCACTTTATCTATCTCTATTTTGTTGTATCAACCCTAGATATTACGATGAATCAACCATTGATACTAGGTTTAGGGTTGTTACTTTTTAATGCTATAATTAGTTTCATCATATAATATAACTTTATAAAAATCATGCATATCTAGATAAAGTATTTTGCCATGACTTAATGTTAAAATGTATACTCTCTTCAACTTCTTTATTTAACAAAAATAAACACCTATACTTTACAACAAAAATAGTTGAAACAAATATTAAGATGAGCAGCTATAAGAATTATTCCTATATTTCATGTCTTATACAAGAAAAATTGGATGAAAATGACTTAGATCTTGGTAATGTCATAAAGAATTTTATTATATAGACACAATCACAATGTATTTCCTCTCAAAATAGTATTATTTTTGTATGTGGATCTAGACTAAAGTTCTAAACTCTTTTATATGAATATTTTTTACAATTATCTTTAGAGCCTCATCTATTAATAATATACAACAAAAAAAGGAATAAATAATTAAATCTACACATCTTTATTAGTGAGATTTTTTTTTTACATGTATAGCTAAAATTTTAATGAGTATGAATGTAGCTTTGAACTATATCTTCTTGTTGGTGAGTACAACCAAGATATATCTAAATATTTTATGGATGTAGCTCAAATTTCAATGGATATAGCTAAACTTTTGAACTATAAATTCCATCATATTCATTCTATATTTATAAATTTTAATGCTTTGTTAAATTGAATGGGTATAATTAAAAAATGATTAGTTATTTAAAAATCATTTTTAGACTCATCTAAATATTTATTTCCATCGGATGTATTAAGCTATGAATCATTAAAAATGAAGGTGAAAATAATGTTGCAGTTGGTAGAGATATTGTTATATCCTTTGGAAGACCCAAATGATAAATATTCTAGAGACTCGTAATGTATGAACATAAGTCCACTTCTTATTTTGATGAGTTCTATAGCAAGCTATAATTATCTAAACAACAAAATCTTAATTAGCAAAAAAAAACAAATTGTAGTCACCAAAAGGATGAAAATATGTAATGAACTATAAATTCTTTCTATATTAGTATTCAATTTACAGTTAGAAGTTTTAGTTATACTCAATGAAAATTGAATTACATCCATAAATGTTTTAGGTATATCCTAGTTATACTCATTAATAGGGTGACATAGTTTAGAGTTACATTTATGCCCATTAAAATTACACATTGTCAATATTCTAATTTTTTCTCACTAATAAAGATATATAAATTAAGGAAAATTTGAAATTTAGGCTAGATCCATGCACAAAAATGATACTATTCCAAGAGGAACTAAATTTTGATTGTGTCTAATGTAATAAGACTCTTTATGAAATTCCCAAGATGTAAGTCATTTTCATTTGGGTTTCTTCTATATGGCAATGTTTGTTTTAATTTGTTGTAGAGTTTAAGAGTTCCTTTTTTTTAAATACATAAATTAAAAGATTATACATTTTGATATCATGTCTAATGAAAAAAATTCTTTTCTTAATATATACTTGTTGAATAAATGTATGAGCTTCATACATTTATATTATATAGTGAAACTACTTATAATTATAACTGTTCAACAAAAAAAAATTACATTATTTTACAATAGAACAAAATCTAATATGTTCACCAGTATAATTATCATAGGAATTCACATTGCTTCATGGTGAAGCTTCCTTATATAAATAGTTTTAAAATGATAAAAATTCAATCTAGACATCATGGGAGTAGGGTGTTTGCATCTATAAGTGTTTATTTTATTAAAATAAATTAAAACATGTGGATTTCTCATTGCCATACTAGAAATCATGTGGATAATTTATTTAGCATTCTTATTCGGTAAAAAGAAAAACAAAATAATTTATCTCTTTTGGTTTTGACATGGATTCATATGACCAACTGTTATGTACTGAGTAGAATTTAAAATTAGATATTTAACGAACAACACTATGTTGATCCAATAATGTTAGAATTAAGTTGTGTTGAACTATTAGAGTGTGGTAGACCACAAGTATAATATATAACAATTGGAAAATGATGCAGTTAGAAGTATAGTTGAATTAAATACTTAAAATGCTTAAAAGTGGTAGGAATTAGGTTAGTTTATAATTTTCTAAAGGTCTATTAGAAACAAAGAGTATTAGAATACTAAAAGTAAATATACTAAGTCTTTTTTGCATAAAAAATATTGATCAAGAATATTCCTTAAAAATTAGTATGGATATATTATATTTTTTGGAAACTAAAATGAAGTTTAAATAAAAGAATTATGAGTCATATAATTATTTAAAAATCAAAATATACATTACCTCTTGCATAAAGGAAATATATATTAAATAAGTTCTTATGGAAGTGTCAAAATTCTAGATAAACTTGTAAGGAAAGAGAAATAAAATTAAGTTGAGTGTTGAAGCTAAATAACAGTAAAAATAGTACTCATTTATATAAATGAATACATAGATACAAAGATGTAGTCATAAATTTTTGATATGGAGTTATTCAAGTATTAAGTTTAAATTTTAAAACAATGAAGATCTAAGAAGTGATGTTGAATGTCGAATGAAAATATATTTATAATCAACTTCTAAATATATGACTATATATGTAAATAATAATACAATAAGAGTAGCAAGTTCTAAGTGATTGATAATAAAAAAAATTGTTAAGGTAATTATCAACGCACTGGAATTTGTGGTAATCTAGCTATTACCTTCAAATTCCCATCAATTAGGGGTCATGAATAACATGGAATCAAAAAATTTCAACTCCAAGAACATCATTCTAGGTCCTCAAAATTTGAAGGATGACACAAATATGGCTAAGTGTAGAAAGAGTGATATGCTCAAAATAGTGATTGGTTGAAAAGGTGTAATTCATAAAAAAAAGTGATTAATTTTGAATCAATAGAGTGCTACTTTGTAGTAGTGAACTACTAATTTCAAGATTCAAGATCAATAACATTTTTTGAGCAAAACGGGACATGCAAAACATGAAATTAAAGGAAACATCCAAGAAAGTGATATCCTATCACTATATGGTCCCTAAGAGATAAAATCCTACAAAGTAGTTTTAGAGGAATTTTGGTATATTGTAATATTTGATAGTGAATCATTTTGCTAAAAATTCCCCTAGATTAGTGATTTTACTAGGAGTTGAAAGTATTTACCTTTAGTAACTCCTTAGGTTAATAATTTTCTATAAATAGGAGGTAGGGGCTCCATTGAAAACACCTTTTGACCATTTCAAAAAATCAAATCTACAATTTATGGGCTCCACATTATACTCCCAAACAAAGTTTGGAATAAAAGAAATACTGTGCATACCATTTGATCATCAACTATGGATTTTGACAATACACTTTCACTTTATATAGTCCATCCTTCTATTATTTTGAATTTCATGTGTGTTAGAGCACACTCAAATTATTCAATTATTTTTTATGTGTTGAATGATCTTACATTACTCCTACTACAATTATAACTATATTCTTTTATTGCATTTTTTTTTAAAATCATCTACACCCTTAAACTTTAAAATTTACTTTTGTACATTTAAATTAGAATAGTTATAGCATTATTAGTGGGGATTTAGCCTAGATTAGTAGTTAAGGAGGATATGTTTTCTCTCCTTCCAATTATTGAAATAGAATTATGGACATAATTAAATCCAAACCTTTCTATAATTTAATAATATTTTAGCATGCCTGGTGGGACCAAGTACCTAATTTCAACATTGAAATTTGGCCTAATCCCTTTCTTATAAATTACATCTATAAAATTCTATTTTGAGGGTTTTTTTTAATTTTTTTGAATAGGTTATATGTGGCTTCTATTGGCGGCTACTCCCGTCACAATACCAAAATATTAAATTTTATGTAGCATACATTATTATTACGACTTTTTCATTTCTTTTTTCTCTTAAATATATTCTTCAAATTCCTCAAAGTGTTGTTTGCACAATCAAATACTTGACATTATTTTTGTTAAGGCATAAAATCTCACTTGGCCAGTTGCCTTCTAAATTTTGAATTTCATCGGGATGAAGATCAACACCATAATTTGCTAATTATCTGCTACCTGATTTATTCTCTATAAATATGCTCACACTAACAGGAGATTGCCTATAGTAATTGACAATGAACATCAACAATAATACTATTTTTTTATCCAGTCTCCACATCCAGTTTTGTTAATAGCATTGATGATAATTTGAGTCCTCAATTGAAATATATTTCCATCATTTTTTGCTGTAATTTTAATCCCTATAAGAAGTGCCCTAGCCTCTACATAGTTGTTAGTTGAAGTTCCATATGATTATGAATAAGTGAGGATAATTTTTCCTTCACTATTTCTAAAAACATCACCTCCACCAGCTTTTCTTGGATTTCCTTTAGAAGCACCATCAAAATTTATTTTGATAAACCCAATTTCTAGACATTTCCATTTTACCATAGATCGAAGTAGATCCTTTGTTTTAATTTTATTGTTGCAGATGACTCTTCCATGTATGTTTGAATCCTATAACCAAGTTATTAGCACCTATTTTTATTTTTTTACAATTGAGACTTCCCATAATGAGAACCATATTTTTAGACATTCTACAAGAGAGGCACTAATATGGTTCCAAACTTGGGCATGATTTTTATATTTATTTTTAAAAATTCTATTATTCCTTTCAAGCCATAAATTCCAACAAATAATGGCAAGGCCAATCCTCCAAAGAATACATAATGCTTTATATTTATTATAATTTATCCAATATTTTATCAACTCTTTCAATGTTGATGGAGCTACCCAATATAATTTCATATTTAAAAAAAAATAACCCCAAATGGTGTGAGAAAATAGATAATGAAGAAGTAAATGATTTAACATTTCTAAATCCTTCTCACACAAGGCACATATGAAGGATCCATAATATCCTCTTCTTTATAGACTCTCTCCAGTAAGAATCTTACATTGAACTACTAACCAAAGAAATGTTGAGGCCTTAGGGAGAGTCTCTAATGGCCAAATGTTCTTCCAAGGAAAATCATTAGGAGAAGGAAATATTGATTGTTCTAAATCCTCATATCCCAACTTTATTGAGTATCCCTCATCCATTGATATATCCACACCAACTCATCCTTTCGTGTAAAAATTGGTGAATAAAACTCTCAAAGAATATTTTGAAGTTCATTTGCAATTTGTTTGAGTTCCTCTCCTTCAACCAGGTTACTAAAAGAAATCCATGTTTTGGAGTTTGTGCTCATTATATTATAATATTTGACCTTTGGACCTTTACATGCTATGCATGCTTAAGCCAATGGTTTCCATTTTGATTTAGAGATAAAAGGATAAGGCTTCAACCAAGCATCAGACCAAAAATTTGCATAACTCCCTTCATTGACCGACCATCTAATATGTTTCTTTATAAAATTTAAGCTCTCTGATATGAAATTCCATGTTGATGATCCTTTGGGTAGAGTTATTTTTTTCCTAAACAATTTCATTGTGTCAAGATAACCTATATTATTTTGAAGTAATATTTTTGCCCAATTTTTTCTTTGATCTCTGAATAGACTCCACCTAGCTTTGCTCCTAATGCCAAATAAGTCTATAATTTCACAAGCCTGCGTCTCCAATATTTTTTCCTTTGCAAACCCTATCCCACTTACAAAGAGGAAACCTAAATTTTTCCTCACAACATTTCCATAGAAAGTCTCTTTGAATTTTATCCATTTTTGATGCAATACCTGTTGGTAGTCTTGAAAGTGACATCATATAAATAGGAATGGATTGCAAAGTAGTCTTTGTGAGTTGTAGCCTTAATGCCATGGTTAAGAACTTACCTTTCCAACCTACCAATAAATATTTAATTCTATCCAAACAAGAGATCCAAATCTCCATTTTATTCCCTTTATCAGACAAAGGAATACCCAATTTGATGAAAATTTTTCAATTTTTAACCCTAAAATATTCACAATAATTTGTTGTAAATCTAGGGCAATATTAATGAAAAAGATCCTAGATTTTGAAGTATTTACCAACTGTTCAATAGCCTTCTCATAACATTATAATATTTATTTGAACTCCATGGCCTCACTGACTGAGGGATGGCCCAAAAGAAAAGTATCATTAACAAATTGAAGATGAGATTCGAAGGGATCATTTTTTGCAACTTGAATACCCTTGATTTTTCCTTCCATTTTTGCCTTTGAAAAGGCTCTCCCTAATGTTTCTGCTAGAATAATGAATATATAAGGAGAAAGAGGATCACCTTGATAAAGTTCACAAGATGACTTGAAGTACCCAGGATAACCATTGATCAAAATAGAAAATTTTGTATTGTTAAAACAACATTTAACCCACTCACACCAACTATAATCAAAGCCAAAATTGAGGGTTCGTTTATTAAATTGATTCATAGTTAAAAATAAATCAATCTATTAGATATTTCATTTTTTGGGATTTAATTTGTAGGTATCTTCATGGAATGATGACTCTATTATGAATTTAGAAAAAAAAAATGTGAATAAGATATCAAACCAAGGTTTCCATGATAGAATTTTAATTCATCTTGATTCCTAGAAATTCAAGGATTTAGAAGTTTAAAAAAATTTTAAAGTGAGGTACTAGCAATTAACCACATTTTTTAAATCACTTTGCTATCGAATCCCAAGAAAATCCTATTTTTTGGGTGAAACAATGTTTTGCTACTAGTGAAAAATGATTTACCAAATTTTGGGAAAGAAATTTTCTCTATGTCAAGTAGTAGTAATTCACCATTTTTTCAAAAAACAATTCATTCACCCAAAATATTAAAAAATTACTAAAGTTTACAAACAATATTTCATTTTTTTTAGAAACAATGATTTTCTTAGTTTTATTAAAGTAAAAATTTTCTAAGTTAAAATTTTGTAGCAATTTTCCAAGGATTTTTGGACAATTTGTTAATTCTTATAAATTCCTAATTTCTAACCCATATTTCTCTTTCATTCTAGTACAATTGAAGGCATATGACTATAATATATAAGGCATAAAAATGTAACAAAGAAAAATTCATCAGTCAAACTAATTTTATATTAGAGAAAAGTATCAACTAGGAAAAATACAACTACTACCATGTGGAATAAGAATTAGACAAACTAGCTCCAACTCCATCAAAAGTAAAGATATCTATGGTAGGTCTAACAAAACCAATCCAAGCTAAAATATTACTCATAACCACCACCTAGTCGTCCTTTTTGGTAAAAAAAAAGTCACATCTATGATCCTACCAATCTAACCCTAACTCAAGCTTGGTCTACTACTAATCCCATTGTCCACATAGTTATTAAAAAACCCTATATATTATGCCCCAATTATTGCAAGATTTACCTAATATGAATAACCTAAAACCTACTTATGTAGGGACCATAATGTTATAGCTTATTAGTAGTTAACCAACAAATATACCCACTTCACAAATTATTCATAATCTAAAAATGATTCCTAATTTACAAGCGAGATCTAATTTACTAGGACTTTTAGTGAATTCTCAAATTTTCACTTATTAGACTTAGTGAATTCTCAAATTTTCACTTATTAGACTTTTTGGGGTCTGGATTGACATCAAGGTGAACTCAAACTGTGACTATCTTCTGCAATGGTTTTTGAAGGTGAGCACCTACTAATCACAGCCCAAACCCCAATATTGGATGGGTCAAAAATACTTTTAACCCAACCTCCAAAGTGGGCTGGTATAACTTTTCAACTTATTGAATTTTGACTCATTTAAGGTCAGTTAAATGTATAAATATAGGGATAGAAATGGAAAAGATTTTAGAAAGTAATAGATTAATAGTAGATGGATAATGCTAACAACATAGGCATCTACAAAGAACTTTTGATAAATCAATATCCAGCAAACAACACTTGTGATTAAAAACATTCAAAACTCAGTAATCTTCAACATTAAGAACATATGCATGCTTCAAGAATTATTCCAAATATCTAGGGTATCAATAATCTAAATTAGCATAATTAGATTGAAAATTTGACTAACAAAAATAGAATCCTTTCCAAGCATACATTTAGAAATGAAGCATTCCAATTTACTCTAAGCTAGCAATCCAAATTAGCAGAATAGACTAACCATAATAGTAGTAGAAAAAATGACTTCAAGGGTTGGTAATACACAAGAAAAGAAGATACAAGTCTAAGACAAAAATCCAAGTAATGCTCCTTCTATTAATTTGTAGAAAGTGTACAACAGTAGCATAAGAAAACACTTTAGAGCCGACCCTTTAAAATGAGGGTTCAACCTCTATTTATAGTTTTGTAGTAAATTTGAAATATTTGAAAGAATTAGGAACATTACATGGGAGTGGGAATGCCAAATCAACAAGATTCTGATGTGTAAGTATCCTATTTGATTCAAGAAGGAAGAAAACTATGTGCTCCATCGATCTTTTGTAACTGGGATTTTACAAGTTGTTTGACTTTCATGGCTTCTAGTTGTAGAATCTTGCCAAAATATCGAGACCGTCTCTTGTTCTTATTGTGGCTACCCTATCATATATTTGAAACTAAATTGGCTCATGGATATTAATTTTTTATCACTTCATCTTCTTAGTTCTTCCACTTTAGCTTGAAAATAGCTCAGACATAAACCTGCAATCTTATGCCATGTTGAATCTTGTATTTGTATGTGATTCAAACCAAATTTAATGTAGATAATTGATCTACTTTTGGATGGCTAAGATTAGAGCTTTTAAAATATTTGCACACTTTTACTACTCATGTTCTAAAACATATCACATCCTGGAGCATATCGTAGTCTATGAAATATTTACCTTTAACTTTTTTCACCCTTCATGACGTAGAACATGCTCTAATATGACACTTAAATCTCTAACTTGAGTTGTTTGACCACTTTGACCATGACTTGGGATAAGAGTATTTTAATTTGAGGAGATGCTTGTGAAATTTTGTTCTAGATTACACGGTGTAAAACCATGTTTTGAGTTGGGATTCAAATTTTTGAGATAGCAACTTTGACTATGATGACCGTGATGTAGAACCATACACTGAGTTTCATGGTATATAACTATGTTCTAGGCCACTTTTAGATTATCCAAATTGGCACTTTAACCACATTGATCATGATGTAGAGCGAATGTGTGTTAAGATGAAGTCACGTTAAAAAACCTTGCTCTAGGCCACATGACATAGAACCATGTTTTGGGTTGGGGATTGAGATGCATTCCAAGTGCTTTGATCAAATTTGACCATGATGTAGAACCAAGTGCTGAGTTGCATGGTGTAGAACAATACATTGAGTCATGCGGTGGGGAACCATATTCTGAGCCATAATTCAAAATGTTACCATACCATATTTGACTATGCTGACCATGGTGTAGAACCATGTTCTAAGACACATGGTATAAAACCTTCATCTTGAGCTAAGACCTCATTTTTTGCTCTAAGCCATGATTTTAAATGTGTGAAAAGTATGTTTGACCACATTGACCATGGCCTAGGATATGTTACATTGAGTCACTGTCATGGTCTAGATCACATCTTTAAAATTAGATTTTTTTTAGAATTTTGCAAAAATTTCTAAGTATGTGGTCTTTTGGACCTACACTCTAGCATCTCTCGAGAAAATTTGCTAGTAAGTTTTGAGAACTCAAAGTCTTATCCTTTGGGAAACTAGAGTCAAAATATAAATGGATAGATATTATTAAATGATTATGTGGATGAATGAAGACAATAAATAAAAATAGAAATATGAAGTGGGATATGTAAAGGAATGGATGAATGAATGAAATAAGGGGACAAGGGAGAGAAAATGAATATGGAGGGAGGAAAATGAAAGATAGAATAGACTTCAACTAAATGTAATTTATGTCTCTAAGAATAAATTCCCTATGACCATCACTCTCTTGAACATTTATGAAGATACTCAGAGAGTAATGGTTCACATAGAAGCAATGCAAGAGGTAAATGTGTGTATCTCATCAACATGGCTGCTCCTCCTTTTGAAGACTTAGTGGCATGGCTTCTTCATGGTGTTTGCACAATCACACTATTTATTGCTATCTATTATACTTGTTAGGCTTAAATCATTTACAAAGCATGATTTCAAGGCCTCTTCAATAGTTGTGGTGCTAAAAAATATTTCAACTTGCTTTGTAGAAGATCTTTATTATTTTTGCACTTCTTCCTATTGAGTTTGTTCCTCTACTTCCTACTCTTGCACTTTATTAGTATCTTCAATATTATTTTTCTTGTTACCCTCTTCTTCTTCTTCTTCACAAACCTCCTGCTTCGTTTCTACTCCAAATATTGGAATCATATGATCCACTATTTTTACGGCATGATATCAGGCTGCTTGAGTGGGATTAGCTATCTCCATTCTGCTGCTAGTGAATAAATTAAAACTTGGTAGTTTTTCATAGGATATGGAATGTTCCATGTTTACCAAATCTTCCATTAAATACTTAATCTTGGTTAAATATTTTATCAATTGAGTGACCTGATATTGATTTATCGGGTCCTACCAGGCATCTATTTTAGAATCATCCTACATAATTGATGTCAAGTTAGTCTGAAGGTATTCTTCTATTAGAAGGATGTTCTCCTTCTTCCAAAATCCTTCAAAACCATATTGTATCATTTCTTTGTTGGAATCAACAATCTCCTAGAGCTTACCTTCGATTTTATCCATTAATAGCCACCCGTTTTGGATCAACTTATTCTTATTGAGGATATTTTTGACTATTAATCGTGTAGTAGTCCATGCTTTACTTAGGATGGGATTAGTAGCAGCATTGAATCTATTTTCAAATAAATTATATATTCTTTTTGCTTATGACACCATTGGCTATAGCTCTTCAGTAGCCTTTTTGAAATATTTCTTAGTTCTTTGTAATAAATGGCTAGCCTCATCTATGAAATCAATCATAGGCTATATCTCTCAACATTTATTCTAAGAATATATTTGCTTTTTGATGTGCTTCACTTTGTCTTTGGAGAAACTTGTAGCTCTAGTCTTCTCAACTTGAAGCTATTATTTTAGAGCTTGTATCTGTTTGACATAAGTATCATCCTACTTCTTTAGCTCTTCAACCTGCTCTTTGAATTTGATCACCTCTTGGTACTTATTCTACTAGTTCTTAACTTCATTTCATAAAGCCTTTTCCACCTTATTTTGGTTACTGATTGTTGTTTCTATATTTTCCATATTTTCTTATAATTTCTCATATTTATCCCTGCAAATATCACTTTGCACATAGATGGTCTCAAGATGAGCGTTAGCTACAACTAATTCATCTTTCAAGGGTAATTGAGAAATATCTTCAGTGTGTTCCTCTAGCTGATAATATTCTATGGTCATGTCTACCTCTAGTTTAGTAACAGAGGGGTGAGGGAGATTCTAGTTCTTTGTCTAACCACTGAATCAACAATCATAGTATTTCTCATTCAAGCATCTTTCTTCAAAGTTTGAGCTTATTTATTGCTCCAAAAAAATTGAGTTTTCAATGAAACGTTCTTGACCTTCTACAAAGAAGTTGTTATAGGATGGTTTAATGGAATAGAGGTAGTGATGAGTGAGGGTAAAAATGGAACTGGTATAGATGGAAGAGGTGTAGTGGTAATTATGGTGGAATCTATGCTTACAGTAGGGGTTGTAATATATTTTTAAATGGCAAAAAATATTACAACTATAGAATATGGTGGGGGAGGTAGAGGTGTTTGTTCCTCTACTAATATGGGTGATACTAATTTTTGGAGGTGAAGGGATGTGAATGGAAGATGATGATATGAGAGGCATTCTTGTTGTGACATCATGAGTTTTGTCTAAGATAATTATTGCTTTAAAATACCTTTAGGTGTAATCTTATTTATATTGTTGGAATGGAAATCTCCTTTTTGTTTAAGAATTTTTAGAACTTATATTTTTTTAAGTTGTTTTTATACTTGGTTGGAATTGAATAAATTTAAGGTTCTAAATGGAAGCTATTAATTTTGGAATTTAAAAGAATATTGGATTCTCTTAATTATGTTGGTGTTTAGATTTACCAATAGCTTATGAAGATCTCCATTGTAATATCCAATAACCTAAGTTATTTCATTAGAGCTATTATTTATCTTTTGTATTGCTCTATGTTCTAGGTTATTAATGTGTTAGTTTTAAATTAAATTAAAGAGAGAAAGGTACCCTAGTTAAATTAATGGTTAATTTGGTTAAGGGTTCTCTTGTGGTAATGAGTGGTTACTTTTTGAGGGAAAATATTCTAGAAGGATAAAGGAAATAATATTTTTGTGTTATAGGATAGAAGTAATGTGGTATTTTATTTTATTTATTAAAAAATGTTATATTTATGATGGTTATATTTTATTGATCAAATAATTACTTTTTTGAGGCTTGGGTAGATAAGAAATTCATTATTGAGAGAAGTATGGGATTCTCTCTATTTGTATGCATTGTATCTTGCATGGATGTATGTGGTTGCATTTTGCATGTTAAGTTGCATATGCATTATCATGAGCTTTCATTATCATGAGCTTTCCTGATCCCTAGACTTTAATACAAGTTCAAGGAAAAGATCTACCAAGAGGAAGACCTTGAAAGAGAAAATGGAACTAGGGACCCATTTTATGTATTTTTGTATTTGAAGTACTTGAAAATATTATGTAATTGAAATTATGCAAAGCTTTTGATGAAGAAAAGTGATGTTATTCTTTATGTTGAGTTATTGTAAATTTGGAAGTGAAGTAATTAGAGGAAAGATGTTTTCCAATTACTTTTTTTATATTTGTAAAACTTGAATGAAGAATGGAAGGATTAAATGTTATTGATTTCTTTCATGAAGTATTTGAATGCTTAGTTATGAGAAAATGGGAAAGAATGAATTAGATTTCAATTCATGGGTGATGGATTATAATGTTCTAGATGTTCATTATTTCTTAATAAAATAAAGGAATTGCTATATGTTAGTATTATGGATGAAGTATTAAAATCCTAGTTCTAGCATGGTGTTATATTTAAGCATGTTATTTCTGTTATAGCACTTTAATTCCTTTAATGGAAGAGATATTATTTTTTATATTATGTATAATTGTAGTTTTTGGGAGGAGGGGGTTCTTGGGCATGGATTTAGAGCCATATTAAGGCCCTTAAGTCAAGAAGATAACCTAATCCTAGAAGGAGTTGAGATGATGCAATAACTAGGAAGATGTGAATATTAGGAGTTGGAGTGATGCAACAACTAGGCATTCACTAATATGGAAGGAGTTGTGATGATGCAATAATTAGATAGTTTTTAATGACACACCTTGAACAGTGAGACCAGGGTGTTCCAAAGTAGTGAGGTCTTTGGAATTATTCACAAATAGTATAGTGGTTGCACCTTGAACAATGAGGATTGGGTGACCATGCTCATTACCAAGTGAGTGGTAATGGCCTTAGTTAGCCCAAAAAGGTGTGGTAACTAAGAACTAAGGCATTACAATAGATTAGACCTACATAGAAGTACTTGTGTAAGGTTAGGGAAAAGACATTCCCCTTCAAGTGTTATGGGCCTTGAAGGATAATCCCTACGCCATGGTCAAGTTGTCCTATATCATTAAGGATATAAAAAAATTAGGAGGACCATTATTGATGTCATTATTAAATGATAAGTTTTAGGAAGGTGAAACCCATAAATATGAGATGTTGGCCACTCCTATTCACTTAACTATCATCTATAGTGACATTAAATTCAAAATGTGGTTATGCATTACAATACTAAATAAATTTTGTGACTTCTTTGAGAACCTTGCTTGTGATTAAAAAATTCTCTCTTGGGTTGGTTTTTGTGGGTTGTTACATCATGGGTTCCATTGGCATGTCGAGCTTCTACCTTGATAGGATGGTGTATTCTAAGATAAAAACAAGACCCTTTCATTTTTCACCCTTAGTGGTATTGGTTAATATAACTTTATAAATAACCTTACCTAAAAAGATAGTTTATTATTATTATATTATAAGGTTAACCTCAAGGTTAAATTTATGTTGACCTAATGTTAACATATCCTTGGGTATCTAGTATCAATATAAATCCCCTTAATAAGTATCCATTTGAATTATAACTATGAATAATATATGATATATTTGTGTTTATGGGAACCCACCTTATACTTCTTGTAGATACCTAAAATGTGTCATGTTTAGGAGACTACTCATATGGGCACATTCACAAACCATATGACCAATCTTGGACCTTTCCAAGAGCAATAGTGGTCCTAACCACTCAAAAGGGGTAGTTCTAGCCCATTTAGGCTTGGCTGCTATTGACCAGAGCAACGACTAATCCTGGCTGCTCAAGTTGAGAGCGGCCATAGCTAGTCATTGCTGATGACATCGGCTAGCACTGAAATATGAACTGCCATGAGGGATTACCCAAATCATGAGTAGTAACGGTAGTTTACATGTATTTTGAAGGGATATCAATGAGGAACTCCCAAAGTTCCTCCTGAATGCCCCTTCCATGCCAATCCAATACTGAACCATCCCTCTAGAATAGTTATTTGGCATGCAGATCTAGAGTTTGATTTCCCCAAGAAGCCAAGCCCTAGATCTGGACCTAAAACTAGGAAGGCTACATATGCAAACTTCTAGGAAGGAAAAATACACATACAGAGAATTCAAATTGTTTGCAATGAAGCCCTATTGAAATGAAGAGCAAATATATGTCCCTTTGATGAGCATTTGAGCATTGTTCGACTGAGCCACGTCCATGCATTAGTATTCAAATCCATCATTCCCAAATGCCAATCAGTGTAGGAGACATAATAGGTGACCCTTGAACATATATTCAAGCAAGGGATCGATCTCCATATCCCATAAGACCTGAGGTAACATTTAATTCAAATGCTAATGCATTTTAAAGTGGCCCATAGTCGTAGCTAGATTTTAAAATAGTCGATTCCTTTGTTCAAAGTAATAGATCTTTATTTATCATTATTTCATTTACATGGCTTTAGCATAGATCTAAATATTTTTTTGCATTTAGATTAATATTTCTACTTTTCATGTGCATATCACTTAGATATGGTATATTTTGATGCACATTATGCTTATTTATCTAGATTATCATATTTTCTAATAAGAAACTCTTTCGGAGAGGTGACCCATACTACTTACTATGCTTTTTTGTTTCCATAACCGCAAATACAGGTTCATAGGATCAGTTCAAATCACCTAGAGCATGAGATCCCTCCAGGATGAAATCGAGAGAAGGAGGCATTTGTAAGCCCTCATACACTTCTGTGTGTGATATTAGGAAGCCTACGAAAACACACCATACTTTTTCAAGGGGAAATTTTATTCACCATTGTTTCACTTGTAATTCATTGTATCAAAATGGGTATCCCTTAGAGGGATCAACATGTAACTGAGGTTCAATATAAATAAAAGGATATGTATTTAATTTTTCTATGTTATATGCATTTCATAGTATTTTATTTCATTTCAAAATAATATTGCAAGTAGAGTTGTGGTGCACGCTTTTTGAGGTCACACAAATTGCAATCATAGTGGGATCCCCACCAGGTTTTTGTTTTTTACCATTTTACTAATGTTTCAAGATTTTTTGTGTGTGTAGGTTTAGCCACTCTGGTTGATAGTGGCCAGTAGATCTTAGTCCCTCCTGCAGTCAGCATCAAGCATCAGTCGTTATGGTCGACAATGACTAGTAAAAAAGTGCCACAGAGGTCAGCCTGGGCTTCATCAAACATGAATTTTAGGTTGGGGTAACTCTCTACTTTTTTGTCTTTCTCTATCTATGTTTTTTCGTCAAAATATAGTAGGGAAAATTTGCATTTAATTAGGAAAATATAAAGAAAAATGGAAAAATAAATTATATTGTCAATTTCTTATATTTCTTTAGTTTCCTCTAGGTGCTTCTAGGAACAATGAGACTCTAATTATAAGGTCCACCCTAGTCTCCAACGTGCTAGGATTCTATGTGTTTAGTTTTCTTGCATGCAACCTAGCTAGTGGCCATTTATTTATGAAGTAGAATGCATTCTTTAAAGTTCATATAAGCTGAATAAATGCATCTTTCTGAAATGAAACATATTTTATCTTAGGCATATAGGAAATATCATGCTTACTTGGTGATGCATTTTTTTTTCATGCAAGGTTAAAAATAACCCCACACACTTTCACGTACTACAATAACATTGGTAAGGTTGGATTTCAACCCCCAATTCAGACCGGTGACATTGAAATTCACCTCCTTCCATCAGATTGCCCCCTAGATATCCTTACATAGAATAGGGAAATCCTTAAGTTGGTATAGGTAACTTATGTTTAAGATGTCTCCCACTATTGGAATGATTTTTGAATCAAAGTGGAAGAGCTAGGTGAACCTCCACTGGGATTTAAGCGGTGTACCCTAGAATCTTTTGAGAAATCATGCTTGGCACTAGTGTTCCTAGTCACCACTTTGGGTGAGTTCCCTCATTCTAAGTCCAAAACACGAATAAAAAATAAAAGGCAACAAAAAATGTGAACACACAAAAAAATTTCTTAGGACACACATTTAATCCTTAAAAGAGATAATCATATTGTTTGCTTTGTGTGTTTCTTTATTGCTGGGGTAATCAACCTAACCCTATTTTTTTAGGAAATTTATTAAAAATAAAAGGAAAATTTTTCAACCTAAGCTAATTTTTGATTCTGCATCCAATGGATTGAGAATCATGCAAATTGGAGCTATAACAAAAAAGTTATTTTGGTTTTATGATTACTCTATTTTCGAAACCAAAAAAAGGGAAAAACTGCACTAAAACAGTCATATAATGGGTTAGACAACTCCAAAAGTTGCCAAATTTGTTTTTTTGTCTTAGTTAGACCCTTGTGCACCTCTCCTAGAAATATTTAGTTCTACCTTTTCATGGTTCAAAATTTCCTAAAAATTCCTAAAAGTGGGAATTTCCCCACAAGCCTCGATTGGCCAATTATTTCAAAAATACAAAATTTTGACCTGAAAGTCACTTTTCAAAGTCATAGCCCATTGTGATAAACTCGTCACATTGATAGTTTTGATGTATAACACTTATAACATTTTTTTGGAAGCAAAAAAAAAACAAATTCAAATGGCTGGGAGACCTCCCATGATGAGCAAGACCTCTAATCTAGAGAGGCAATCAAGTTCTCTAACCATTGAACATATCCAAATAAATCTAGAGGACATGGCCATACTTAAATGGCATCCTAGATCTTATCATAACATCAATACCATCCATAGGAAGTCAAACCTTTGAGATATCCTTATTAGGGAGGCATCCATAGGTCCTCTAGGAAATCTTCCTGAGTGGAACACCTTGATAGAATTCTATATAAGGAACAATCCACCCACTGATGGGCCTTCTAGGTCAATGTCACAAGCTCACATTCCAGCTTGATCTATACATCAATTAGAAAATGAACATGACCATACACAATTGCCTATATTGGGTGAGCAAACCACCCCATTTGGTCAAGTGAGTAATCCGCCTACTCATAGAGAGCATTCTACATATACACATGGTGCTTCCATGTAGTCTGAATATACAAAGATTGTGTCTAAGACTGAATATGCATCATTCCTCATAGATGAGTAAGAGGACCCAAGTCATCCTCCGATGCCTCATGAAGATTACTTGGGGCAACCATGTTGTATATCTGCATCATCAGACTATACAGAGAAAATTCATAAACTAGATTATTAGGTCAATGCAACCTTTAAGGAGCATGGAAAATAAGTGATAGATCCTACTAAGGGAAAAAGACATGATAAAAAAATTCATGTTTCCAATACGAGGGTACACAACCCCCATACAACTAAACAATGAGATCATATGCATTAGGCATTGAGGCCACAACTTAACCAACAACAATGTGTGGATCAATCACAGTTGGATCAACAATAATTAAATAAAAAAAGGATGGACTCACAACAAGCACACCTACAAAGGTTGTATCAACAAAATATACAAGAACAACAAAATATACAACAAGAGAAAATACAAAATACATTACATAAAGTGGTTCTTACACCTAGCACCCAGAAGGTGCAACAACACATAGGGCATCCAATGCAATATCGAGGTCCTTCCTCTTTGACATGCTAAAATCATGGTCAACATCAAAGGCCATTATCTAGTTATCATCAAGAACCTCATACTCCTCAATAGTACCAAGATCAATACGATGAGGAATCATATGAAGAGTCCCAATGGGAACATCATGAAGAAGTGGATGTTTACCCTCAATCCATTTATGATGAGGTACCCAATTATTACACTTATCATCAACCTCAACATCAAAAATGACCTCCTCTACCTAATCAAGGATGAAAAACTAAATATCATATCATTTTGTTAGGGCCATACAAAGCGCTAGTTGATCAGATAAATGCATTCAAGAAAAGAAACCAAAGGTTGGTTTACCAAAAACCTACACTAAAGCAGCTTAGCAACCAGCCTTTGCATCCATCAATATCATCACCGATATCTCCATCAAATTTCAAGTTGCCTCAACTTAAAAAATTCAAAGATGATGAAGATGCACAAGAGCACATGACAATATTCATCAATATGTGCTTCTATTTTCAAGACAATGACCCCTTGATGTTGAGAATATTCCTTACAAAACTAACTAGATATGATTTAGAATGGTATAATCAGCTACCACACCATAACATATACACCTTTGAGAAATTAGCCAATGCATTCCTACAATGTTTTGCCTCTAGTGCTAAGAAAATGATAAACTTGAATGACTTGGCTAAATTTTGTCAACTTGATGTTGAGACAATCATTGAGTATGGAAATAAGTGGAGGAAGGTGATATCAAAACTAGCTTTCACCCTACCCATAATAGAGCTCATTCAAATGTTTATGAGAAGCTACTAAAAACAAATATCACTTCTCTTACAATTGCAGCAGTATCAAAACATTTGAGGAGGCCTTAGAACAAGTTGAGTTCGTTGAGGCAATCAATATTGAGGAAGGTGATATTCAACTTCATAGAAGGGAATTCCCAATCAAGAATATTACAGGTGGCAACATGTAATAAAAGGTGGCCCCATTCAATCAAGTTGTTTTGAGTATCCTTGAATCCTCAAACCAGGTAGTACCACCTCCACCATTGCAACATAATTACCAATACTAACCTCCTTTGGCCAAAAATCATATGCAATAGAATTAGATACAGGGCCAACAACATTGGCCACAATGATAATATACTTATTTTACAAAGACATTAGCATTGCTCTTTGATCAATTATATGAGGCACGAAGAATCAATCTTCCAAATGTCTATCCATGGAAGCCTAACAAGCATAGATCAAATGCACACAAAGAAAATCTATATTGTGTGTACCATCAAAAAAGGGGTCATGACATTTAGATATGTCATCCCTTTAGATATTTAGTGCAAGAAATGATTGAGAGGTAATAACTTCAGATAATATTCTTCCAAGACCCCTTGCCTACACATGAAGAAAACATAGCACCCAACAATCTGGAAGCAAGAGATTTCGGGCAAAGGAAACACTAGTTATGCAACATAAGACAAAAATGCAACGCTTTGATCCTATGCACTAAAATAGAGAAAGGAGACAACTTGGAAATGAAAGACAAGATGCAAAGAAATCACAGCCCTATTTATTCAAATATCTTATCCTCGGTTACATAGACGTCTCCTCCCCTTTTTGGGGCTAGGAGCGTTAAATTTGTCTTCATTACAATGTGTGACCTAGTCTTCCTCTTCCCGCATACCCATGATTGCAATGGGCGGGCCAAGATGCTGCCGTCGCTGATGTGGATAAGTTCTTCACTTCTAATTGCTTTTCCTGCAATCAAAGAAACAATGAAAATGTCAGTAGCACCTGCTGCAAATGAAAGGGGTTCGTTCTCTAAAATCCACAAAATATGCATGTAAACATCTGCCTGAAACAGTAAATACAGTGAGTCCAAATGGCCTGAAAACTTGACAGAAGACAGAAAATGTTACCAAAAGGCCATTGCCCCTGAGACAGTCGGCCAATCTGCTTTCACCTGGTAATCATCCCTGATAAGGATGATTGCTACTGTTAATCGTCCCTCTACAGGACGATTGCTGCTGTTAATCGTCCTTCGCAGGGACGATTGATACTGTGTTGAAGAAGCCGACCTGCCGCTGCTCCAATGTCAATTCCAGAGACCTAAAAAATGCCTACAAACAAGGGGGTTATGTAATTGGGGCCATTTTGGGACGACCCAGATGGTCAGATTCTCCCAATTTGGCCTCCATCATCGAGAAATTGGACGTTGTTACCTGCAAGTCAGTGGGACAACCAAAATAACAAAAGCATGATAATATTCGATGAAAACCTTTTGAAATCAAGATTCAAGATTCTAAACTATTGAACAACAGAGAATAACATGGAATACGAAAAAATGACAGAAAATGAACTACAACTAAATCCAAAAGGTGTAGGGTGCCCAAGTGGGCAGCCCACCGATGGAACTTGATTTTGGCACCAATCCACTTGGGATGGGCCCAAAATATCTTAGGAGTGGGGGGTCGGCGAATTGGTTGGTTCAGGGGTCCATGTGTTGGATTTGGGTCAAGTTCAAGCTTCCAAAGGCCACCCAACAACATCCCTTGCAAAAGAGATTGGTGGATGTGGGAAGGTGAACCAAAAGGGATGCAAGTGGGTCTTCAACTCGGCAGCACTTCATTGCTTGAAAAATCCTTCCACCTGTCCATCTTGGGTGAGAAAAGTCCCACCTTTTATAGACCCAAGGGGTCTCTTTTGGGAAGAAAGCACAAATGCCATGTGTTGGTCATAGGCGCCATGTGGCAGTCATGTCTCCTCATGAGGGAGGGGAGTCCTCCATTGACTTGTGTTTTCATAATTGCTTCTTGTGACGAGTCCTCTAACGGCCCTTCTATCCACCTACACACGCATGCAAGGCAGGAGTCATCAACTGACTGTTCTGGGCTGCCACTTGGCGTCGTTTGTCATTTTGCCCATTAAACTTGGTAATCGTCCCTGGGTGGGACGATTACAACAATCATCCCTGGGTGAGACGATTGCAAGTTAGTAATCGTCCCTGGGTGAGACAATACTGGGCAAAGTGTCTAAATGTACCAAATTGCTTCCTGACCTTACAAAATTGCTATGAAAGTGGTTAAGACCACCGTTTGACCTCTGAGGGCTGCCCTGGGGGCTGTGTTTGTCAAAGCGATCAGTGTTTGCAGTCACATAATCAGATTGGTGCTGTTTTGGTGTCTACACAATCAAGTTGAGCACATCAATGAGGTGCGCATTGCCCCGCTTGATGAGGGTTTTATCGGTATGATCAATACTACAATAGGAAGTGAAAGATACCTTGATCAACCCAACATACCAAAAAATACAACTAAATATAATTATCTATCACGGTACACACCAACAATGAATTAAATTCACTTACAAAAGGACCCTGTGATTACCTTTTACAAATAGAAGATTAAGCCAATCTCTATGGATGAACCCTATCCTCTGCTACACATCATATCAAGCATCAATAAAATTCCATACAAGAGTCTTGATTGACACTAGATCATATACCAACATCACCATGAATGTAGCTTTGAAGCATTTAAATTTACCACCTTCATGCATTAAGGACTCAACATTCACATTGAGAGCCTTCAATGATGCCACTTCCCAAAAATTGGTAAAATTGTCCTACCTATACAAGTTGGGATAAAGATAATGCCTATATTGTGCCATATCTTAGGGGGTGATATGTAGTATAACATATTGCTAGGTAGACCATGAATAAGGGATATGGAATGTGTGCCTTCCATAGTGCACAAAAATATAAAGTTCATACACCAAGGACAAGTGTATGTGGTTCCCTATGATCCTGAGACATTCAAGTATTACAAAGAGTTCAATGAGCCACAAGAAGCTCTGGTGGCATGCAAGCCTCCAAAAATTCAGTTAAATAAAATCACTAAACATTCAATTGAGGCTTGCATCAAGAAGTTGATGTCTTTTCCCATCACCAAAAATTATGGTATCATATTACCTGATGAGAAGAAGAAAACATCAGTTAACATAACTAAAGCACCTTCAACTGGTCCAAAATCTAAAGTGCCTTCTCAAGAGTTCGTGGCAATGGTTAACATTAAGTTAGAAGACTAAGTGACTCTAAGGCAGATAAAACAAGGTATGGTGCAATAAAAAATTATTTCCATATTGAAGGGGTCAAAACCATTAGCATTAGTCACCCCTAACTCACTTCTCATGGTACATCCTCAAGAAAAATGACAAGTGTTCCCCCAAAATCAGACTAGGGGTACCAAAGCTAACACAGTTCAACACTATAGAGTAGAACAAAAACATGAGTTGCATCATAAACATAAGCATGTGGATACCACTATTGAAGTGGATCATCATGAAGCCTCCACATCAACTCAAATGAATAAAATGGGTGATTTACAGTTACATGGTGGATCTTTAGCACCCACTCTTTCACCTCCTCCAGTGTAAAATATGCAAAATCACATTACACATAGGAGCCTTATTAGTATTGGAGCATATGCAAAATCACATCTATAATATAGAGGCACAAATGGAGCAAAAAAATGAGGCATTTCAATTTATCATGAACCAGCTTGAGAACCTGGGATTAAAAAATATTCCCTCATATGAGGTCAAACCATCTCCTGAGCAGCTATAGGAAAAGATTCAACTAGAGCTAGTACCAACTCGGTTGCCTCAACAACTTGGCAAGTATCCATCATTGCTTGAGCCTATGGTATCAGATTTCAATTTATTGTGTTCCGTGAATACCATCACCGTACATGAGGTGCACCAATTGAATCCAAATCATCCAAAACCCCAAGGGTATGAGGAGGAATCACATTGTCTATATCATAGACAAAATAGTCATGATATTCAATCATGTCAAATATTTTGAGCTATAGTATATAACATTCTTGAAAAGAAGCAACTTGGGATTGTCAACAAAAAAGTTACCATAGTCAACAATCCATCCCTTGCATCCAAAATGCAATGGTAGCCCCCTAAGAAATAAAGTGACATATCCAAGGCTCAACTTGGTCCTCAAACCAGGCCAATGTGTACTTCACACTTGAAGCATCCGCAACACATCTGGACTCCTTTAAATGAGCCTATGTTTATCATATTCCATAAGCTGTAAGAAGCTAAGGTATTAACCTTACCCATCATAAAACCTATAGACCCAAACAAAGACAAAACTAAAGGTTATAGGGAGGATCATTACTATCTCTACCATCGAATAGAGGGCCATGGCATTCGCAATTGTTATGGGTTCATGAATGTGGTTTTGGATATCATAGATAGTGGGGATTTTCCCATAGATGGTTCATACACAAAACCCTAGCCTACAAAAATAGAGGCTAAACCATCCCAAAAGAGACCCCGAGGTCAGTAACAGCCTCATAGGCCAAACAATCCACCTCAGCAAGTGGTCACATTTGAAATAACTACTGCAACTTTATTTCAAAAATTGTACAAGGCAAATGCATTTGTATTGCCAGAAGTCAAACAAAGAGATCCCAAGAATGGGTCCACCGATGAAAGCCTCTTTTGTATGTATCATTGTATACAGGGGCATGACATCCATAGTTTCAATCATTTTGAAAGGTGGTCCAATACCTATTAGAATTAAATGAGCTCCGTGAAGACGGTTCACTCATTTCTCCCCACCAAGATAAGGGGACCATGCAGAGGTCCGTGATCCAATTGGGAGAGCTGATTTTTGTCACTCTTCCTAAGAAATATGACTACATTACAATAGGCCACATGCACACTAGGGGTACCTAAGGTATCATACCCTCCCCCTATAAAAACAACAAAACCAAAAATAAAAAACATTCATAAATTTCAAAATCACAAAAATAATAGAAAATATTAAAAAAAAATGCTCCAAAGGCATCTTAAAGCCCTTTGGTCAAATCACAAAAATCTCCAAAGGCATCATAAGCCCTTTGGTCAAATCACAAAAGGCTCCAAAGGCATCATAAGTCCTTTGGTCAAATCATAAAAGGCTCCAAAGGCATCTCAATGCCCTTTGGTCAAATCACAAAAAGGCTCCAAAGGCATCTCAAAGCCCTTTGGTCAAATCACAAAAAGGCCCCAAAGGCATCTCAAATCCCTTTGGTCAAATCAAAAAAAGCTCCAAAGGCATCATCAACCCTTTGGTTAAAATAAAAATGCCCCAAAGGCATCATAAGCCCTTTGGTCAAATCATAAAATCCCCCAAAGGCATCATAAGCCCTTTGGTAAAATCACAAAAGGCTCCAAAGGCATCATAAGCCCTTTAGTCAAATCACAAAATGCTCCAAAGGCATCATAAGCCCTTTGGTCAAATCACAAAAAGGCTCCAAAGGCATCTCAATGCCCTTTGGTCAAATCACAAAAAATCTCCAAAGGCATCTCAATGCCCTTTGGTCAAATCACAAAAAGGCTCCAAAGGTGTCTCAATGCCCTTTTGTCAAATCACAAAAAGGCTCCAAAGGCATCTTAAATCCCTTTGGTCAAATCACAAAAATATTTGAAGGCATTTCAAAGCCCTTTGTTCAAATAACAAAATGCTCCAGAGGCATCTTAAAGCCCTTTGGTCACATCACAAAATCTCCAAAGGCATCTTAAAGCCCTTTGGTCAAATAACACAATACTCCAGAGGCATCTTAAAGCCCTTTGGTTAATCAGAAAAAGCTCCAAAGGCATCATAAGCCCTTTGGTCAACCACAAAAGAATCCAAAGGTAGTATTGCACCTTTGTTCAATCACAAAAATCTCCAAAGGCATCATAATCGCTTTGGTCAAAAATAAAAACATAAAAACACAAAAACAATTTAAAATCAAAAGTTCAAAAACATTCAAAATAATCAAAAACTCAAAAACAATTGAAAGCATCAAAAATACAAAAACATCTACATTCACACTTGCATCTATATAGTTGCATTGCACTTAGGCATGTCCATCCGTTGCATTTGCATTAAGTAGGTTGCATTCACAATCTTACAAAAAACACCATGTTTGTACATCAATCATGCATCTTCAAAATTCATCATCATCCATCACCCATGTGTGTAACTGTATTTTTCAACACAACCCCTCCTGTTGCTATGAGGAATATACTAGGGTCTTCCGGTCACTCAGCCATACCTAGTGGTTTTATCAAACTTTGTATAAAGTTATCTTAGCTTTTAATAGGTGAGGTTTAGTTTTGATAGCACCTGGTATATTTCAAAATCCTATCACTAATCAAAAAATTAAAATCCTAGTTGTAACAAGGGAAATATGAATGCTACGAAGAGGTAGTAGGTATCCTAAGGTGAAAAGTTTATCTTGCTCATCCCCTGTGTGACTGGTTCGAAAATACTAAGAATTGGCAAAAGGACAAGTTCACCCCTACCCAAAGAAATCCCTTGCTTTAATCAAAACAAGCAAAAATCCTTAACAAAGTAAAACTTTAAAACAAAATAAACAAGTGATTGTCATCACTACATAAATCCCTTGCTCAAAAGAAAACAAAAATTTAAAACAATGATTCTCATCACTAATCATGAGCAAGTATCCCAAATAAATGTAAAGAAAACAAGTGAGTATTGAACTTGAATCCCTAGAATTCTCAGCATGGATGAACCGTAAGGTATCCTTATGCACAATGATATGTCTATCACATGAGCATATTGCTTTTGTATAGACCAATGTTTTCATGTGGAAGAGCTATATTTAGGTGTCTTGTACCACCTAGTGGTCTAATCCAAGTGAGTCCAGCTTAGGATCAAGATGAACATTTGAGGATCCCCAATACAAAAATGGGCTGAATGAATCCTACCTAGCATTGGGGTATGCTTATGTTTTATCTAATATATTCATTTACACACACAGGGATAATGAATATCTAGGTCTTCACAATGAAAAATTTATCCTTCAAGGGCTTTGTATGATCAGTATACGACCTTTGATAGGGCAACTAGGGTGTTTGAGTCTCATGGAAAACCTCAAAAATCTATTCATAGCAACAAATAATTCCATCAATCAAATCATACATACATATCACATCATCTCACCTGACATATAGATGCTTAAATGATTAATTCCTATGGTAAGGATTATCATTTACATTTATGATTGTTATACATTATGTGGTGTTGTCCATTAGATTTTTAAACTTATATTACATTCATTTATTATGTTTTAAAGTGCTTAAATCATATAGGCTCATTTGCATTAGATCATCCTCATGTAATTAATGCATTACATATCATCTATCACATCATATCACATAGATTCAATGCATACAATTAAATCAAAATTAAACATGCATTTAACAATAAGCATTGCATCCACATCTACATACATCATAAGTAGTCCATCTACATCTAAGTCACAACATCTAACCATACATTCATCAGCTAGCTAGTGCATGTCATCAATACATCACATCCTATAGCAATAATCAAATCATGTAAGCATTGCGTTCATATATGCATCCATCATCATAATGCATCCATATATATCATAGTGTCTAAGCATACATATTTCATATAGCTAGTGCATGTCACCAGTACATTGCATACATATAGCATAATTAAATAATTACCTAGGCATACAATCGATCATTGCATCCATAACATAAAATAAAAATAAAAATATTTGTTAAACATAACTGGGGCATTATTGGTATCATACCTCACATAATAAGCAATAAAATTGTTAAGAAATCAACCCCAAAAGGTTCCAAAGGTATCCAAAACCCCTTTGGTCAACCCAAAATTCTCCAAAGGTATCCATAAACCCTTTGGTGAATCCAAAATGCTCCAAAGGTATCCATAAACCCTTCGGTCAATCCAAAAATATCCAAGAGCATCATAACCCCCTTTGGTGAACTCTAAAGGCCCAAAGGTATCCATAATCCTTTGGTCACCCAAAAGGCTCCAAAGGTATCCAAAAACCTTTGGTCAACCCAAAATGCTCCAAAGGTATCCAAAACCCTTTGGTCACCCAAAAGGCTCCAAAGGTATCCAAAACCCTTTGGTAACCTAAAAAGCTTCAAAGGTATCCATAAACCCTTTGGTCAACCTAAAAGGCTCCAAAGGTATCCAAAACCCTTTGGTCAACTCTAAAGGCCCCAAAGGTATCCATAACCCTTTGGTCACCCAAAAGGATCCAAAGGTATCCGAAACTCTTTGGTCAACCCAAAAGGCTCCAAAGGCATCCAAAACCCTTTGGTCACCCAAAAGGCTCCAAAGGTATCCAAAACTCTTTGGTCACCTAAAAAGCTCCAAAGGTATCCATAAACCCTTTGGTCAACCCAAAAGGCTCCAAAGGTATCCAAAACCCTTTGGTCAACCCAAAAGGCTCCAAAGGTATCCATAAACCCTTTGGTCAACCAAAAGGCCCCAAAAGTATCCAAAACCCTTTGGTCAACTCACAAAGGCTCCAAAGGTATCCATAAACCCTTTGGTCAACCTAAAATTCTCCAAAGGTATCCATAAAATATTTTTTTACACAAAAATCTCCAAAGGTATCCATAAACCCTTTGGTCAATCAAAAGGCCCCAAAGGTATCCATAAACCCCTTGGTTACCCAAAAATCCCCAAAGGTATCCATAAAACCTTTGGTCAACCCAAAACTCTCCAAAGATATCCATAAACCCTTTGGTCAATCCAAAATTCTCCAAAGGTATCCATAAACCCTTTGGTCAACCCAAAATTCTCCAAAGGTATCCATAAATCCTTTGGTCACACAAAAATATCCAAAGGTATCCATAAAACTTTTGGTCACTCAAAAGACCCCAAAGTTATCCATAAACCCTTTGGTCACCCAAAATGTTACAATAGCATCTTCTAACTCCATTGGTCATAATAACAACATGTATAATACAAATAAAAAATTAAATGCTTAATCATATCTAAGTGCATTCATTCAAGAGTCATTGCTAAAGATAATCATACACCATCATTGGTTGGGGTAAATAAACAAAATATCAAAAACAAATTCAAGCAAACTAGGCAGCTTGTATCCTAATTACCACCAAGGCTAGGATTTGAATTAAGATTATATACTAATTGCCACCAAGGCTAGGATTTGACTTAAGCTTATCTCCTCATTATTACCAAGTCTAGGATTTGACTTAAACTTATCTCCTAATTGCCATCAAGGATAGGATTAGACTTAAGCTTGTCTCTTGATTGTTGCCAAGGCTAGGATTTGACTTAAGCTTATCTCCTAATTGTTGATAAGGCTAGGATTTTGACTTAAGATTACCAAAATCAAGTTCTTCAACTCATCGAAGGTATTGATTCAAAAATGTATGCTCTTTCCATGATTGGGACATCTAATTTTGAACAAATCATCAAATCAACCCTTTACGAAGATCCAAATCATTCATTTTGGTCAAGTGATTCATATATTTATTAATTTTCCTTTCCTCATTGACTCATCGCTTGAGGGGATAGTAAAAAATTTTCAACAATCATAATCAAAGTCAAAAAAATATCATCTCAATCATGTCAGAGTTACATTTTTCTTATGAATCATTGCCAACAACTATCATAAGCTTACCCTTTGCTAGGGCAAAAAGCAAATATGATAATTAAGTTTGTAGCTCCCCTCCATTTGGACCTATAGTAGTACTGAAGCTACCCGATTGCTTGATGAGCGAGTGTAAACTTCCATAAATTTAAGCCTTCCATTCCATTAGAAGAAATGATTCTAGGATTCGTACCCTTTCGCATGACTGGGGTATCCTATGTTGATCAGATCAATGATCATCATCCAACCTACAATATGGCCCTAGGTGGTCTACTTTTTTGCTTTGCGTTGTATTTTGCTCATAGTGCATCCCAAAAAGGGGTATTTGTAGACACCTAAAATGTGTCATGTTTAGGAGACTACTCATATGGGCACATTCATAGACCATATGACCAATCTTGGACCTTTTTAAGAGCAACAATTGTCCTAACCATTCAAAAGGGGTAGTTCTAGCCCATTTAGGCTTAGCCACTATTGATGAGAGAAGCCGTAAATCTTAGACACTCAAGCTGAGAGCAGCCATAGCTAGCTGCTATTGATGATAGTGGCTAGCACTAAAATATAAACTATAATGAGGAATTACCCAAATCATAGGAAGTGTAGCACCCTAAAATTGGCGCAGTAAAACCTTAATAATTACACTTACTCTAGTAAATAATTCAAATTCAAATTTTAACCTCCAAAACCGCTCCCAAACCGTCGCTTAATCCATTTCCTCCTTTCCCATGCCATTTTTAGAGTTTGTTTTGACCGTTTGACGATATCGTCATCGATCAGACGATATCGCCTCAGATCGAACGATTTCGTCTGGGCTAGGACGTCCAGACGATCTTGTCCCAAAACTAATTTTTCATAATTAGCTTCTGTTCCAACGACATCTCTAATCCGGGTAGAAGCGTGTCTGCATCGTTAGAGACCCTCCCCATTGGAGATCTCCCAAATAGGGATGATCTCCAACCTCCTAACCTCCCTCCTAAGCCTATTTAATCCTAGGCCCTCCCCTTAGCATCCCCTTGGCTGAAATTTCCTGTAAATCTACCTTCACACGCATTAGAATAATCTGTATTACCATCTACATTTGTTGCATCCAATTTTGTTGCAGGAACCTTGTCATTTTTTAGTCGGAGCAAGCTTACATCGTCGCAGATGATCCTGTTCAGATCGGAGGTGATCTTGTCAAATCAGAGATGATTTTGACTACAATCATCATTGGGGGCAATCAGTGCCCAGAGTTTGCATTTTCCTCTTTTCAATCTGCTATTTTATTCTACAATTAGCTAGTTTATTTATTATTTTCTGCTATTCTGCATTTTGGAGTTCACCCATGTAGCTTTAAATGCATAATTAAGTCACCAATTGTCATTAAGTCATTGTAGTACACTCGTATTTTGTTTATTATCATCATTTTAATGTTATTCCTATTATTCTACATCATTGCCCTCTGTTAGAATAGTTGCATTTTCTGCATTTTGTGTCTACTTCTCTGATTGTAGGTCTCTGATGAATTTGTCGAATCTCAGACGATCTTGTTTGATAGCAGATGATCCTATCAAATCAGAGGCGATCCTGACTGCTTCAAGAATTAGAATCTTCATCAGACATCCGGATCAGGTATGACTTTTTAATCTTGCTTACTTTCTCTATTTTCTGTCCTAATTTGTTCTTTTGTATTCATTTAATCTGCATCTTCATATAGAGCAATTTAGATTCATTTGGCCAAACCTAGGACTTGGATGTTTAAGGATAAAACTGAACACATAAAACACATTCCCAACCTAGGCATGGAAAATGCCATTCAAACGTTTCCTGGTGAACCCACCATCCGTCGAAAAATCACCATAATACACCTCCCTCGAGAGGCGGGACCTTCGCAAGGCCTCTCAGTCCGAGGTACCATGCCATCCTTTTCCCATCCTCCTTCCGGGCATGGATCCTATAGCATGAAGGTAGGGATGCAAAAAATTTGGAGCGATACATTTTGGTGAACCCGACGTGAATGCATTTAAAACCTTTTGAAAACAAAAAAAAAAAAAAAAAAATAAAACAACCAAAACATAGATGCATTTTCAAATCATCTAAAACTAATAAGTTGCATATCATGTTTAGATGGTAGCTCCTAAGAAAATATTAGTAGTTGTTATAAATGTTGAAAACCAATTGGCAGCCATAGAAATCAATTCTGTGCTTAGTGTGCCTGAAACAGATAGAAATCAACTTTTGTGGGACGAACTTGATAGAAGACTAAGTGTCATTTCATCTAGGTCAACAAAACTTAAACAAATCAAGAGGCTTGTCCTAGATAGAATCCTGGATCCTCATCAACTCGTCTTTTATCATGAACTTCAGAGAGCTTGCCATAGATGGTTAGCTTATAGGAGAGCTCTTGTGTCTTCAGAATTGTTCACCTTCGAGGAATACCTCGAGAACGTAGCCATTATACACCAGTTCCTAGGTCGTGTAGAAGACCAAGAGGTTGTTCTTACGGATAGGGAAATATGGAATAGAGTTCCTCGAGCTGTGTTATATCGAGAGTATTGCCATGAGCTTTACTTCTATCAACCAGAATCTGAGATAGATAATATCACTATAGCTCTTTTCATTAAATTTTTGAAAGAAAATTTTCAATTTGAAGAAGAACACTTCATGACTCCTGAAGAACTCGAGCCCATTAATGATATTTATAAATTGTTTATAGAAAACTAGATCATTACTTTAAGTATTAGTTCTTGCATTTATTGTGTTGTTTGTTATCTTTGCAATATTATTACAAAAACAAGAAAAACTAAAAAACATAACAAAAACCAAAACATTTCATTTTAAATATTGTAGTAGGTATATAATTAATATATACCTCTTAAGCTTGTTGCATATATATATATATATATATATATATAAAAAAAAAAAAAATTGCTGAAATCTAAATTAAGCACAATGCCTAAACTTAGGAATGGTAAACAAAACTGAAGGAGAAGAAGAAGATTGGTTAGAAGATAAAACTAGAAACCCAAATCTCCTTCCTGAAGATCCAATTCCGGAAGGAGAAACTCTAGATCAACTAGAAGATGACCTAGGTGAAGACAATGAACAAGAAGAAAATGTTAAAGAGGATGGATCCTCATCCCCTAGAGTAGCTCTAGATGGAACTATTGCTTTTGACAACTTAGATCATTTTTGGAAATTTTTCAATAATAACATTGGCGCTCTTAATATGGCAGTTCGTATTGATAAAGGGCAAATTAGTGACACTCAAGCAGCCATGGAACATATGTTTGATGTGCACACTAATCCCTTGTCTTTCATTGATCAAGAAAGTGATAAGGCTGGACCATCCAATAGAGATATGGTCACTATGATTCAGAACATGCCAAAACAACAGGTTACCCAACCTCCTAAGGAACCTGTTATTGAGCCTAAAATCATTCCCACACAAAAGAAAACTTCCTTCACTACTTTACTTCGCCAAACTATTGATCAATATGCTTCAAGTAAACAAAAACCTAAAATGAAGCCAAACACCAATTTTCAACAATCTGGAATACAACATAATACAACTTCAAAATTCCTTCATAACACCTTTCCTACCAACAATTTACACAATAGCAATATAGCATCTAATCTCCATGTCCCTCCATCATATGCTCACAAATCCCATATCAATGCCCTATCGAACCAATATGGTGGGCAAACTAGTAATCTGGAAGCCATGGTGAAACATTTAGCTTCGCGTATGGACCAGATAGATCCTTATCGTCCCTCATACAATTATCGAGAGATATGTAGTCAACCTTTGGATCCCATAGTTGTAGCACAACCGTACCCTAAGCATTTTCCCATGCCCATCCTACCTATATATAAAGGAACCGAAGATCCCATAGAGCATCTTCGCATGTTTAGGATAGCATGTCATGATATATCACATGATGACTTGCTATTACTAAAAATGTTCCCAAAAAGTTTAGGTGGAATGGCATTAGAGTGGTACTATCAATTGCCCACTCATTCTTTGAGAAACTTTGAAGAAACAGTTGAATCTTTTGTCCATCAATTTAGTGCCTACATCGAGAGGCATGTAACCATTAAATATTTATACAACTTAAAACAAGACAAGGATGAATGTTTTGCCGATTTCTTAGCTAGATGGAGGCAGTTGACAGGAAAATTGCACTTTGTGCTACCTTATAGGGAAATGTTGGACATTTTTATTAATAATTTACAAGAACAAATATCTTATGAGCTATCAACTACTACTTTAACTACCTTCGATCAGGCTATAGATTTAGCTCGAAGAGTAGAAGATGCCCTCATTAGGAGAGGCCAACTTAGGAAGAAGGATGATGAGAAAACATCCAAAAATCAGTATAAAAACAAACAAGTTGTAGGTGATGGAGTCACTGACAGCAAAAATGTTGCTAATATCAATGCAACGAAAACAACAAAAAAATTTATATTGAAACCGCCTGATAAGCCTCCTCGAGAATTTACTAGATTGAATCAACCGTTATCAACTATTTTACCTCAATTACTCAAAAGAGGTTTGATCCAATTACCAGCTATCCAGGAACCTGATCCAACTATACCCGGATATAGAGCTGACTTACACTGTGATTTCCATAGAGGGCCTGGACACTCTACCAACGCTTGTAAAAGGTTGAAACATAAAATACAGGATCTGATTGATAATAATGAAATGGAGGTGCAAGCCTTCCAACCTAAACAAAATGCTCCTAATAACCCTCAAAAGACCATTCCCCAAAATCAAAATCAAAATGCTAATCAATCATTAGACATATTTCAACACCCTTTACCAAGACATGGTAAAGAGGTGGCCAATCAAATTGAACATCATAATGTTCCTCCTCCTACCCGATATGTAGGAACTATTAGCGGACATTTACCTATTCAGGATCCTCAGACATTTGACACAACCTTATCCCTGGTCACGACCAGGCCCCTACATAATATTCAAACTCCAGATCCTAGTGATGTAGAATCAGATACTAAAAGTGAAATAGACATCACTTCAAACCAATCGAATAGTTCTAAAAATGAATCAGATCCTATTCAACCCATCACAGATGCTATGGTTCCAGAAGAACCATTTCCTAGAAGAGTTACTACTCGACCCTCTTCTAATCAATTCCTCCCAAATGAACAAGCCATAAATGCTCGATCGAGACCAGTTCAACGTCTTCAATATAACATTATAGGTACCATTGGAGTCGTTACCCGACAACAAGCTCAAAATTCTCAACAAGAACCAAACCAGAATGATGGATCAGCTCCATTTGTTTTGAAAAATCCCAATAAAGGGAATCATGCTTCCAATGTTCAACTTAAACCCCCTTACAATATTAATGAGCAATTATCCAATACTACAACCAAAATTTCCCTTTTGGATTTATTAAGATCTTCTCCTACCCATAGGGATGAGTTGATGCTTACATTAAGCCAAATGATGGTACCTCAAAATATTCAACCTGAAGCCATGGCCAATACTATCATCACTCGAGAAGTTGATTGTATTGACTTCCGAGATAAAGATATCCCACAACACAGTTTACATAAGGATAATCCCTTATATATTATTGCTCTAATTGGAGATGTAGCTGTTAAACGAGTCCTGATTGATAATGGTTCATCTCTAAACATTTGCACTTTTGACTTCTACCAACGATTTGGCTTTAGAAGTGATGAAATGAAGAAAAGTGACATGATTATCAAAGCTTTCAATGACGAAACACAAGAAACATGTGGAGTTATTACCATCCCATTGCAAGTTGGTCCTCGAACTCTAGATACCACCGTGTTTATTGTACATTGCCCCACATCATACAATATACTCTTGGGTCGTCCTTGGATCAATGCAATGCGGGCTGTCCCATCAACTTTACACCAATGTGTTAAATTCAAATTTAAAAATCAGTTGGTCACTATCCATGGTGATCCTAGACCCTTTGATATGTGTGCTTTGGCAGAACTTGTTGGAGTGCAATTTTGCCTTGCTTTGTCATCCACACATCCTAATTCTTATTTTTCATCTAAAACTGTGAAACACACACCCATAACTTCATCTATTTCTCCTCCATTAATTTCATCCTCATGTATAGATCAACAATCTTCTAAACAAACCACTCTAGAACCTCAAAAAGATCTTCAATCTACAACCAATCCTTCATGTTCTATCCCTATAATTTCAAAACCTATAGACCCATCTCTTAACACTTCCACATTATCAACATCTATCATACCTTCCACATCTAAAGATATAGGGAATGATCCTTCTACATCTTATGCTCTTTCTGATGAACTTTTACCAGATTTATCCACAATCTTAATATCGAGAAAAACAAATGCTTTCATGCAAGATTCAATTCTTTTAAATAACTTGCCGCCATCTCCTCGTACTTTGGGCCTCCCACAACCTATGGGAAGTACTTACCAAGTCGGGAGTTGTGCCTTCATTTATAAAGGATATGACTGGGGAAGAATCCCTCGGAATATCAAAACTCATCATGAAGGATACGCTCGATGTTATTTGACCAATGAGTATATTAAAGCTAAACCCATAATGCTTAAAATGGGATATAAAGGGAAAGGCTTGGGACCTTTCCAAAATGGCATGAAAGAACCTTTCGAGGTAGAACCGTGGCCTGCCCGCTGTGGTGTGGGCCTATTTCCTAGTAAGGGTCAACCCTTTCCTTTTGAAGATGATGATCAACTCATATGTTATCAAGATTATTTGGATAGGCATGATGATTTGCCTCTAAAAAATCAGCCATTTACATGTAACATGCTATCCATAGCTTACCCTGAAATGATTGTTGACTCCGATGAGGAGTTGGAAGGAGATATCTTCCACGATGTCTCCGTTGAAGAGATGTTACACAATGGATTTTATTTTGATGGTTCTATACCAACTATAGCCCAACTTGAGACCGCTAATCCTCAAGATGAATTATCCAACTTAACCTTACAAGAATTACAAGAATTGGGCGTTTCACCCACCCCACCTAATTTTGAAAGAGATCTACACATGGAGGTAGAAAACGTCATTAAAATTAATATTGGAACCGAGGATAGTCCTCACATAATCAATATTGGATCAGAATTAAGTCAAGAAAAACAAGAGCAATACATTGCATTCCTTAAAGAATATGAAGATGTCTTCGCTTGGACATATGAAGATATGCCAGGTCTAGACCCTTCTGTAGTCATGCATCACCTAGTAGTCCATCCGGATGCTAAACCTGTTAAACAAAAACTTAGAAAAATGCATCCCAAAGTGGCTTTGCTAGTCAAAGGGGAGTTAGAAAAACTCCTGAATGTTGTTTTTATACAAGCTATTGATTATGTTGAATGGATCTCAAATGTAGTTCCAGTTACCAAGAAAGAAGCCACCAAAGTTAGGGTTTGCACAGATTTTAGAGATATTAACGTTGCATGCCCTAAAGATGATTTTCCTCTTCCAAACATGGATCAAATCATTGACTTTACTGCCGGGAGTGGGATGATGTCCTTAATGGATGGATTCTTCGGTTATAATCAGATCAGGATAGCTCCTGAAGATCAGGCTAAAACAACCTTTATTACCCCCTAGGGTACCTTTTGTTGGAAAGTGATGCCATTTGGCTTAAAGAACGTAGGTGCAACCTATCAACGAGCTATGACTTATATTTTTCATGATATGATGCATGATATCCTACATGATTATGTAGATGATATTATAGCTCGCTCTATTAATGAAGATAATCATTTAGATGATTTGAGAAAAGTTTTTAATCGATTACGAGAATATCTTATTCGATTAAATCCGGCCAAATGCATATTCGGAGTTAAGTCCGGTAAACTATTAGGGGTTTTAGTTTCTTTACGTGGTATCAAAATTGACCCTCTCAAGATTGTGGCTATCACTGATATGCCCACACCTACTAATATATCTGAGTTACGAAGTTTACAAGGTAAGCTTCAAGCCATCCGTCGCTTCATCGATAAGCTGGCGGACAAAACCGGTCCCTTTCTTAAACTTCTTAAGAAGGATGTCCCTTTTAATTGGGATGACGAATGTAAAGAAGCTTTTGAACTTCTCAAACAATACCTCCTTAACCCACCTGTGCTTTCACCGCCTAAACTTGATCACCCATTTCTCCTGTATATTTCAGCTTTAGATTCCGCCTTAGGAGCTATGTTAGCTCAGCTTGATGATGCGAAGAGAGAACGTGCTAATTATTATATTAGCCGAACCTTCATTAGTTATGAAACCCGCTACACAACATTAGAAAAACTATGTCTAGTAGTCGTGTTTGCTACGCAAAAATTATGCCATTATATGCTTACTCAAAAAACTTATGTCATTGCTAAATATGATCCCTTGAGGTATCTCATGAGTCGACCTTATTTATCGGGTCGCACAACCAAGTGGGTTCTTGCTCTAAGCGAGTTTGACCTCACGTTCATAGGACAAAAGTTTGTTAAGGGTCAAATCATAGCGAGATCAATTAGTCTCTGCACCCTTAGAGTCTACCCATCCCCTCATCATTGAGTTTCTCGATGAATGCCTTCAATTAGAGGCGAACCATATTGAACAATGGTCCTTATACTTTGATGGAGCCCGATGCATGAGTGGGGCTAGTGCGGGTATTATTTTAATATCCCCACAAAAACATCTTATTCCTCTGTCCTTCAAATTAACATTTGCTTGCACCAACAATACTTGCTGAATATGAAGCTCTAATCCTTGGATTACGAGCTGCCTTGGCGCTAAAAATTAAACATCTATTAGTTTTTGGTGATTCTCAACTTGTTATAAACCAAATTAATGAAATTTATCAGACCAGAGATGATAAAATGCGCCCATATAAAGCCTATGTTTTACAATTAATGTCTCTATTTGATCAAGTTACCTTGGAAGCTATTCCTCGAACTTGCAACCGTGCAGTTGATGCTATGGCCGTAGCTGCATCTCTCCTGCCCTTGGAGTTAGATGACGAATATGCCACTATCATTATTCGTCGACTCCAGGAACCCGCTTCAAATAAGTCATGCTTAGAACCTTTGGATGTGTTTCTAATCAATGAAACTACTCCTGAACCTTGGTATACGGATATATTTGATTTTCTCCAAAATGGGACTTTCCCTACCAATTCTAATAGAAACTAGCATCGGTTATTACGTAGACGAGCAAGTCGATTTGTAATAATTGGCAATACTTTATATAGGAGATCTTTTGAAGGTATCCTATTAAGATGTTTGAATTTAGAAGAATCCAAATCAGCCTTGAGTGAAGCCCACGATGGATCTTGTGGAGGACACTTGAGTGGTAGTGTCATTGCTAAAAAGCTCCTTAGGATAGGATACTTTTGGCCTACCATGGAGAATGATGCACATGATTATGTGCGCCATTGCGACAAGTGCCAAAAACATGCTTGACCTTGTCCATGCGCCTGCACAAGAACTGGAGGCTATTTCATCTCCTTGGCCCTTTTCAAAATGGGGTTTAGATATTATTGGCAAAATCAATCCTGTGTCATCCGATGGACACAAATTCATCATAACCACACTGAGTATTTCATGAAGTGGGTTGAAGCTATGCCTTTAGCTTCCTGCCTTGGCACACAAGTCTCTAAATTTATTTTTAATCAAATCATTTGTAGGTTCGAAATTCCTACAAATCTCATCTCTGATAATGGAACTTGTTTCAAAAATAAAGATGTTAAAAAATTATGCCAAAAATATAAGATTCAACATCGTTGGTCCACTCCCTATTATCCTCAGGGTAATGGTCAAGCAGAAGCATCTAACAAAACCTTAATCAAAATTCTCAAAATATTGGTCAATAAAACTGGCCGTGACTGGCACATTCAGTTATATCCAGCCTTGTGGGCCTATCGAACTAGTGTTTGAACCCCCACTGGAACTTCACCTTTTGTTTTGGTTTATGGTGCTGAAGCCATTTTTCCCTTTGAATTAGAAGTTCCTTCTTTGGCTCTACTACTTCAAGATACCGAAGTAGGAGATGAATATCGAGCTGGCAGACTCAGTCAGTTGGAACTCCTAGATGAAAAATGCATCAATGCTTTGGAGCATCTCCGTGCCTACCAAAACAAGCTTAAAAGATCATATGCTAAAAAAGTTCATCATCGATCCTTTGAGATCGGCGACCTTGTTTTAAAAGAAAATAAAAAAAATACTAATGCAACTAAGGACCTTAAAGGTAAATTTGAGCCCAACTGGCTTGGACCATACATTATCACTTGCTAAATTTGAATCGGGAGCATACAAATTATCTACCTTAGATGGTAAAGAACTTAAAGAACCCATGAACATTTTGCATCTTAAACGTTACTATGTATAAATTTGGTCATTTCATCCTTGTATATATTTGTTTAAAATATTTCAAAATCACTATCTTGTATTTCTTTCAATTTATAAATTCAAAAACACCAAAAACATTCATAATCATCAAAATATTCAAAACTACTTCTTGTATTTATTTATGGCACTTGTTAATTCTTTCAAAAACAAAAAAAAAATAATAAAAATAAAAAAATAAAAAAAAACAGCAATATTCTTGACTCTTTCGAAACCAAAACAACATAAAGAAGAAAGAAAGAGTCAACATTCTCAAAACTTCTCAAAAAGTATTTATATATATCTTCTTACAAATGTTGCAGTTATATGTTTCAAATTATTTTGGATAAATTAGCATTTATTTGGAATCCCTTACTTTCACACTCACAAAAATAAATATCTTGATTTTTATCTGACATGATTACTAATCTCTCTTATATCAAAGTCCACAAAATTCAATTAAATAAAGTTTGAGCACAGAGAATTGATCTTGTTATTTACTTAAACCAAGCACATCCTTTCACAATAAAATGATTATATTTGTAATTTCCATGCTTTGCTACATAGTAGAAGTGGTTTCTTGAGCGAAAAGTTTCCCCTGCTATCCTATCATGCACATGGTCTAGAATCTTTGAGAATTGGCAAAAGGACAAGCTCACCCCTACCCAGAATAAAAATCCCTTGCTCTATAGCTAATCCGAGCAAGTATCCCTAGCATAGGAAGAAAAGCAAAGTTCAAGAAAAAGAGAAAAAGAAAAATGTTATTTTATATCATTACAACAATGTTTCAAGCATTATCTCAAAAATCAAGCAAAAATACAAAAGAAATACAAAAGCAAAGAAAAAGAAAAAAAAAAGCAAAAGCAATAAAATCCCTTTCCCTACCCTTTGAAAAGAAAAGAAGGGTTGATGAGCTTGAATCCCTGGAATTCTCAATTATTCAAAAATCGTGAGGTAAGCCCCATAACAGGTGGTTTGTGCCCAACCTGCTTGGCCTTGGGTAACTCCTAGCGTGGCGATATGTCTGTCACATTAGCGACCTTCTTTTGTATAGACCTATGTCTGCTTATGGATTAGCTAGCTCTTGATAATCCGACTTACATAGTAGTCTGGTATGGTTATATGCATCTAAATCATGGTTAATGAACACTTATTTGGTTCATTCAAATCACTTGTATCATAGTACCTTGCTCAAACTGGTAAATGAACAATGCAATTGCACACACATTTGTATTTGAGAGATTTTGTGTATCATTATGATAAATCAAGATTGGAAATGAACTCACATATGCACATGGGATTCCTTATAAATCTAACTTTTGTCTTTAAGATACTTTGAAATATTTCTGCAAATTGTTTGGAATAAATTCATTTTCTTCTTTAAAGTACAGTTGTTTAGTATAAAGACAACTATATGCATTATCAAAAATCAAAATCATCTTCACAACATACAATCAAGTTACATCTATATATAACTTTTGACTTTCGCGACGATGGTATAGTTCCAAAACTAAAATTGGAATTTTATGCCTAGCGCAAGTCCTCCTCTTCATATTTTCTATTTATTTTTCAAAAATTAAAAATCAACCATGCAATAAAACAATCTATTTTCTTCTTTGATTTTTGCGATGATGGTATAAGTCTATACCTACATATTCTATGCCTAGCGCAAACCATTGTACCAATTTTTTCCCCACTCATTTAAAAATCATAAAAACCATATGACTTAAATCATTATGTTATACAATTATGCTTTCAAACAAACAAACACCTATCACTATTTCATGTCATTATGTCAATATGCAAATTTGCAACCATGGTATAATTTCTAAGGAATTATTCAACATTTTATCACACTTAGGAATTTATGCCTAGCAAAAGTCATTTTAAAATATTTCATGCATAATATTTTCATGAAAAGTCTGAAAACAAAATCATCATCATCATCATTTGCATCATCACACCAAGGTCTTAAGACAGTCTCTTAAGCACTCTTTTACTTTTAACAATATTTCTATACTGGGATTAGCTTGACGACCGAGTGAGCGGCGACTCCATGAAATGGTCTATAACGAGCGACAATGTCCTTTGAAATTATTGTTAAAAGTCCCTTTTATTTTTTTATCAAATTATCATCACAACAACCAATTTGTTACATCAGATTATTTCATTTAAATTTTTAAAGCATGACATTTAAACCATAATATTTTTCAATGACATAATTACATGAATCATCAAAACAATCACACCAAAACATTAAAAGCATCATACAAATGCATAAGACAAGTCATATGATCAAAAAATATCTCATCTATATATATATCAAATATATGTACATCATATCAAAAATAGATTGGTATGCCACAATCTACATCTTGGCATACTCAATCCTCTCAATCATATATCCTTTGTGTAGTGTCTCGAGAACCCCTCGAGCTCTCAGCCTCATCTCCTCCCCCGCCTTGAGGTGGAGGAGGTGGCCCCATCGCAGTCCGTGTGGTGCCATGAGTCCTGGATGTCGATCGTGATGATGTCCTAGATGACCCCATCATGATAGGCTCTGCAATATGAGCTGGTAATGGCACCCTCTGCTCTGTTGGCACCGCCTGGTAGTATAGAGCCTGATAGAATGTAACCTGGGCAATAGTGCATGCTAAATCCTGAGTGCTCGCTCCTTCGCCCTGAGCTCTAAGCCATGTAGCCTCATCCTACAATGTCTGCACCTGAGCCCATAGGCGGGCAACCTCAGCTCGGAGAGTCGTTGTCTCGCTACTCTCCCCAGTGTCAACACCCTTGCCCTTATCGGGCGATGGTGCTCTCTCTCTCTATGGAGAAGGGGGTCTCTCCTCCCTCCTCTCCCACTATCGTGGCCTCTGCTATGCCTCTGGCCTCCTCTGCTCTCTCTCACCGTGACCCTGTGCTACCTCAATGGCTGCCTGGCATCGCCTCCCCATCCGATGCACAACTGCATGAATCAGACCCTGAGCCCTCGTCATCCGAGGAGGGCGGATGCCTGTGTACTAGGCATCGTAGCCATCGGCTACCCCAACATCATCCCCATCCATTGGCTGAATGGGGGCATCATCTACGTCCTGACTCTAGAAGCACTGCATATCTGGAGCCCCGCTAACTGTAGTGTTATCTCGGACAGTCCAGGAAAACTCGTAATCCCTGAGAGATGGGATCCCTTGTTGTAGACCGAACTATCACAAAAATCGGTCGTAGCGATGGAGCTCCACCTCTCCCCTCTCCATCCTTAGCCAGTAGGCTTGCCTGATGCGAGCCAGCTCCTATCCATCCTCGGCCCACCCTGGATGATCCCTCCAAGGCCTCCAGGTGATCTGGTCTAGGACAAGGTCATCCAACAGTCTCCGAGACATCGACAGATCAATCCGCCGTTGTGCCCCTCTCTGGAGCCACCAGTAGAAAACTCGGGGCCTCTCCCCGTCAATCCCTATCAAAGGAAGCCCTATCGGCCTCTACACTGCAATGTGCTCCCAGCACCAAACCTGTAGTAGCGATGTCATAACCAGACATCGGTCGCCCTTGTACACGACCCCATGCAGGATCCTGTACAGTCGGCATAGAACAAAGCTGCCCCAAGAAAATCTGTAACCATGGTCACGCATGTCATAGATCACATCTGCTAGCACCCATGGTACCCTGCATCCGCTCTGGTGGCATAGCAGAAGTCCACCTACCACTCCGGCCAAAACTCGTGTGAGTCTGGATGCCCCAGGCATCTGGTGCAACGACTCGATGTTCACTCTACCCTTCTCCAGGGTGAAGCTCGGATCGCCACACAACCGCATCATAGCATGGCCCTGATTGGCCGTAGGAGTGATCAATCGTCCTTGTATGGGGATCCTCAAAATCCTCCATACATCCTCCAATGTGGGAGTCATCTCCCCTATGGGTAACCAAAAATAGGAAGAACCCGGATACCACCTCTCTGCCAGGGCTATCAGTAGCCCCATGTCTATAGAAACCTGTGGCATATCTGCCACATGCTGTAAGCCGGCTTGAGCTAGCTGATCTCGCTCTTCCTGTGATAGAGCGGCCAAGTCATCTCTCAACCCATCGTATTTCCATTCTCTGCTCTTTAGTAAACCTCTCTGCAACATAAACAACAACACAACAAAAAATCATTAATAAAAACTCAAGTGATTAATAATGCAAGTAAAATCAGGTTCAATTTCATACAAATGATGATATCGTCCACTATTGGATGATATCGTCCCAAATTTGAGCAAAATCGTCTCCGATTTTGCAAGCCGAAATCGTCCCTTATTTGATGAAATCGTCCCCCTTTCGTCGATTTTGCCCTTAGACGAAATCGACGAACTTGAGACGATTTCGTCGAAATCGGGACGATTTCGTCCCGATGACGTCGACGACCCAAAAATGGCCACGATGCTCAAAATTTATTTAAAATCAATCTAAAAAGCATGTAAATTCAACTTAAACCATTCTAAGCTAAGTTTAGACTCTTACCCGTAGCCCGCACTGGACCTCTGTCGATCTGTGTGCTGTCTCCACCATTTTTGCTTGCAGAGCTCTAAAAACCAAAAAAATGAACAATAACAATGAATTAGGGTTTTACCCTATTTTTCTTAATTTTATTCAAAACACAATTAAAAACATTTTAAAATTTTTGCTTTTTCGCATTTTTACCTCAAACGTTCGATTTGGGTAAAAACACGGAGGGGGCACCATAGTAAGTTGTCGTACGATTCGACCAAGAATCATCGCCTAAAAATGGGAATAATTTTTGCTTTCTCGTAGATCGAGAAGAACTCATATTTAACGCATTTTCTTCGAAAAATTCACTAAAGAGGGGGCAAAATGTAGCACCCTAAAATTGGCACAGTAAAACCTTAATAATTACACTTACTCTAGTAAATAATTCAAATTCAAATTTTAACCTCCAAAACCGCTCCCAAACCGTCACTTAATCCGTTTCCTCCTTTTCCATGCCATTTTTAGAGTTTGTTTTGACCGTTTGATGATATCATCGCCGATCAGACGATATCGCCTCAGATCGAACGATTTCATTTGGGCTAGGACGTCCAGACGATCTTGTCCCAAAACTAATTTTTCACAATTAGCTTTTGTTCCAACGACGTCTCTAATCCGGGTAGAAGCGTGTCTGCGCCGTTAGAGACCCTCCCCGTTGGAGATCTCCCAAATAGGGATGATCTCCAACCTCCTAACCTCCCTCCTAAGCCTATTTAATCCTAGGCCCTCCCCTTAGCATCCCCCTGGCTGAAATTTCCTGTAAATTGACCTTCACACACATTAGAATAATCTGTATTACCATCTACATTTGTTGCATCCAATTTTCTTGTAGGAACCTTGTCATTTTTCAGTCGGAGCAAGCTTACATCGTCATAGACGATCCTGTTCAGATCGGAGGTGATCCTATCAAATCAGAGATGATTTTGACTGCAATCATCATTGGGGGCAATCAGTGCCCAGAGTTTGCATTTTCCTCTTTTCAATCTGCTGTTTTATTCTGCAATTAGCTAGTTTATTTATTATTTTTTGCTATTCTGCATTTTGGAGTTCACCCATGTAGCTTTAAATGCATAATTAAGTCACCAATTGTCATTAAGTCATTGTAGTACACTCGTATTTTGTTTATTATCATCATTTTAATGTTATTCCTATTATTCTACATCATTGCCCTCTGTTAGAATAGTTGCATTTTTTGCATTTTGTGTCTACTTCTCTGATTGTAGGTCTCGCGATGAATTCGTCGAATCTCAGATGATCTTGTCTGATAGTAGACGATCCTATCAAATCAGAGGCGATCCTGACTGCTTCAAGAATCAGAATCTTCATCAGACATCCGGATCAGGTATGACTTTTTAATCTTGCTTACTTTCTCTATTTTCTGTCCTAATTTGTTCTTATGTATTCATTTAATCTGCATCTTCATATAGAGCAATTTAGATTCATTTGGCCAAACCTAGGACTTGAATGTTTAAGGATAAAACTGAACACATAAAACACATTCCCAACCTAGGCGTGGAAACTGCCATTCAAACGTTTCCTGGTGAACCCACCATTCATCAAAAAATCACCATAATACACCTCCCTCGAGAGGCGGGACCTTCGCAAGGCCTCTCAGTCCGAGGTACCATGCCATCCTTTTCCCATCCTCCTTCCGGGCATGGATCCTATAGCCTGAAGGTAGGGATGCAAAAAATTTGGAGCGATATAGGAAGTAACGGCAGTTTGCATGCATTTCCAAGGGATCTCGATGAGGAACTCCCATATTTCCTCCTGACTTCCCCTTCCATGCAAATCCAAGATTGAACCATCCATTTGGAACAATTATTTGGCATGCAGATCTAGAGTTTGATTTCCCCAAGAAGCCAAGCCCTAGATATGGACCCAAAACTAGGAAGGATACATATGTAAACTTCTAGGAAGGCAAAAGATACATATAGAGGATTCAAATTGTGTGCAATGAAGCCCTATTGAAACAAAGAGAAAATATAAGCCCCTTTGAGGAGCATTGGAGCATCATTCGACTGAGCCATGTCCACACATTAGTATTCAGATCCATCATTCCCAATTGCCAATAAGCGTAGGAGACACAATAGGTGACCCTTGAACATCAATTCAAGTAAGGGATCGACCTCCATAACCCATACGAATTGAGGTAACCTTTAAGTCATAGGCATTTGTATTTTATAGCAACCCATAGTCATAGCTAGGTTTTAAAATGGTCAATTTCTTTTTTCAATGTAATAGATATTTATTTATCGTTATTTCATTTACATGGCTTTAGCATAGATCTAAATCTTTCATTGCATTTAGATTAATATTTCTACTTTTCATATGCATATTTATTAGATCTAGTATATTTCAATGCACATTATGTTTATTTATATGGATTATCATATTTTCTAATAAGAGACTCTTTTGGAGAGGTGGCCCGTACTACTTACTGTGCTCTGTTGTTTCCATACCTGCAGATATAGGTTCAATATAAATAAAAGGATATTTCTTTTATTTTTTTGTGTTATAGCATTTCATGGTATTTCATTTCATTTCAAAATAATATTTCAAGTAGAGTTGTGGTGCACACTTCCTGAGGTCACACACTTCTTATTATTGTATCTCTTTATCTCTCTTCTTTTAATGATTATTGTTATCTTCAAATGGCTCTTTTTTCCTTTCTAGACTTGATGCTGGTGAATGTATGTTTCAATATGTTTGTGGAAAATATTGTAAATCTGATTCAAACACAAAGCTCAAAATAATATAAAAATGAATGAAAAACATTCTAATAAAGAGAAGGTACAAAGGGAATCTAATAACCACATGAAATATTCCTTCTTGACTAATGAAAGCCAAACTATTACAACAAGAAAATACAGGAATTTTATAATTAGTACAACTAAATTTAAATTTAATTTTGTTAAATAATTAAGGAAAACACTATACAAAGTTAGAATTCTAAAATCACTAGCCTTACATGGCCAAATATATCTAATTTAAGAAGCTCTTAAATAACAAGAAAGGTGTTATATCAAACCTAAATCATTCATATAAACACAAGTGAAACCTTGTCTGATTGAGCAACAAAACATGATAGCTAAATATCCTTTGAATATTCATGTAAATACTATATATCAAATACCCTTAAGCCTAAAACAATATTTTTTCCACCCTATATCACCTTGAATGCCAATAATTATTTATTACAAAGCTATACTATGTATTTAAGGGCTACTATGGCCATGATGTCCAATGTAGTATGTAAAATAATGAGATTGCCTTATATACAAGCTACTAGAAACCCCATTTAAATGGATGGAACCAAGATAAATGCTATAATAAAATGTAAAATACCTAATAATACATACAAAGCATACACATTTGTTTGTTAATTGGAAGGTGATTTTGGTTGAACTTCCCTCTTATTTTGGGATTCTATCATCCAGGGAATGGATTAAAAAGTTATCAGTGGACGGGTACCTTGCCATGGACTATACACATATGAAAGTGTCACAATAAGGAAGGATTATTAGAATTGATAATTAAATCCCATGCAATCATCTCTTACACAAGCTAAATAATAACATAGTGGTTAATTGGAACAAGCTTCTAGAATTTATCAAACAAGAACAATAAAGGGGGCTAATATTAGAATTAGATATGATCATTGAGGTATGATAAGAGCATGAAGGGTCAATGCCAAAATTATAAAGAGATCAATATTTGTAATTGTTTGATATTTTATGAATTTCTATAGTTCTACTTTTGATTAGTAAGCAAGTCCAAGTTTCAAAGAGCACTGGGACACTACATTTTGATGAGCACAAATGATAAATATAATAGGCATAGGTATTTAGTTGATTAATATATAATGTATACATGTGCATTATTCTTGTATATTATTTTCAACTATATAAATAACATTTTTGAATTTGAAGATTTATATGTCACATTGAGGATTGAGGAAAGCTAAAAATATGGAAATAAAAAAATTATAAACCTTTGGTGATTATTTTTTTTGGTAAATTAGAAGGATTTCATTAAGAACCGGGTTTTAAGGATCCCAAAACCTATGTAAAAAAATAGCAAATACTGCTAAAACGAGAATAGGAAACCAATAGGGTATGTAGCCCCAAGCCTAAAACACCAAAAAATCTAACAGGGGATGCAACCCCATCCAAAAAGCAAGAGGAAAGGAGAAAAATTGGTGATAAATAAAGTCATTTCAATATATGTTATTAAGAATAAACATCTAAAATCCTACAAGCATAGAGCAAGGGACTTACTAGAAATTTTTAATAGATATATACTTGAGGGAAATAACTAGAGAATTGAATATAAGGTAGTTTATTTAGCTTCCTTAGCAACTAGATTTGATCAAAATAAACATATGTGGAAAAAAATGAAGGAAACATAAGTGGTTTTCAAGCCTTTCATCCCCAATACTAGTAATAATTGATAAATATTTTATAATGATGAATAAATTCATAGTCAAAGAAGGCCAACATATATAAGAAAAAAAGGAATATGAGGATGATATTAAATATGGGATTATTTAATTAAAAATAAAATAATTACCTATTTGTATGATCACAGTAAAAAAATTATTTAACCTTAATTATAGTTTAAATAAGGTAAGCATAAAACCATAAACATCATCTTATCACCCTATTGAGATTATAGAGTGTAAGAATATACTCATAGGAAAAGATTATACTAAGGAAGAAGTCCATCTATATAAGAAATTATATAGAAGAGATGGAAATAGCATTGCCTAGATATATGAAGATTTAAAGGTCTAAAATAGAAAAATTATTGAACATACCATTGAGCAAAAACTTGGAGCTAGGACTTTCCTTTAGAAATATTGGTCTAGCAATCCAGAAATTTAAAGTAATGAAGAATGAGTTTTTGAAGTTGTTATAGGCATAAATCATTTTTCCTCTAAGAATTCTACATGGGTAGTGTGCAAGATGAATGGTTGATGAGACTATAAAACTATCTTATTTTTCAAATAGTCTAACTCTTTTTTGTCCATTTTTTATTAAAATAACATAGTACCTTCCAAGTATTAATCATTATTTATGTTGATATTAAATGTTAAATATAGTGAATTAAAGAAGATGTTTCCTTTAACTATTTTGAATTGATTTTTGTGTGTTTTAAGGACTAATTGCATGGTTTATTATTATTAAAGGATATAATAAAGTAGTAATAATATTACAAGTCTTGTGAATAGATCCATTAATCTAAAGTGTTTGGTGGACCACCCCTATAAAGTTATTTTTGAATGTTGCCATGCCTAAGCAATAATCTAGCACTATATGTGCACCCAAATAATCTATGTGCTAGTTGGGCATTGGAATAAGAGGGCACAAGTACTACATCATAATAAAATGCATACACATGATGACAAGGACCTTGATGCACATAGATCAAAGATGGGTGAGTATGCTAGAGGTTTCATATTTACTTTAGATTTATTTTAAATTAGTCAACCAATGAGAGTGTAGAAATAGGGAAGACTTATCCAAATCAAGTTGATGTTATAATTTGATTGGTCAAATTTAACACATAGGATGGACAAATCTAATTCACCTGCCAAAGATTGGGTGCCAAGATTTGATTGGTTTAAAAGTGAAAAGCTTTGATTCGCTCATCAAGACAAAGGTTATGAATTTGATTGGCTCGCTAATTTGATTGGTGAAATAAAAATGACAAAGGAATTGTACCCTGTTGAAACATTTTAAGTTCAAATATTTAAATTTATTTTAACTGACATCATCTAGTTATTTCTTAAAGTACAGATAATGAAAATATTTCTACAAGCAACACTTGCAAACTTTGGTGAAGAATTTATAGCTCTAGAAAAGTTTAAACCTGAAAATCATAGCTAGTGGTAGATTAAAAGGGCTTCCAAATTAGGTGATGAAATTAAACTAACCAGTTTATTGGCACATGTTTTGAAGCAAGTATTGGTGACTCGAACAAGACTAGAAAATAAAAATTAAAGGTACATAGGACAAATTACAAGGATGAGCACATAATTTTCTTAGATATTATTGGGCATGCACCTTAAAACAACTAAGATTCAACAAGGAGATTAGATTCAGACAAGTGTACAAATAAATGACCAATTACCAAAAGGTAATCATAAAAAGATACTCTTATTATGGGTAATGTAGTTATAGAAAGCAATGCGCTAGTTGTTGTAGGGCAGTAAGATGAATATAGTAGCTAAATTTTTAACTATAGAGCATATAGAAAAATACCTCCAAAACACTATAAATTCTTGCCTATATTGAAATTTGTAGTCCCACCATGAGTATATAGAGTTGTGACAATCAATAGTTATATAAAATCATTGAGAATCTAAAGCTCAATAGATGCAATGGCTTCATCTAGTGCTACTCCCAGAGTTTCCACTACCATGATGAAATTTGAAGACTTAATTGATGCATCACCATGCCAAAATTTTCAAGGTGAAGCTTCTAAAAAACAAGTGAAGTAGTTTTCCAATATTTCAAGACTAGACCAACAGTACATGATCAACCAATAGTGGATAGTAGAGTAGAATGTGGTTTCAACTACTACTCGACTAAGGAAGATTATTAATTCTATCCTACCTTGCTCAAAGGACTTCTTAGAAGGGCATACAAAGCTTGAAATAATCCCAATCCATACATCAATAGATGGGCATCCAACCTGGGAAGACCAATATACCCAAGGTATATTACTCTTTTGAACTATTATCCTTGTTGGTAGTAGCATACGACCCAAATATGATAGTGGTATGAAACTAAATGGTGCAGGAAGCAAGATCATTTTTATATTGAATCGCTTTTTGATTGTAAGGTAGAAAACCCACAATAGACTTAATTTATATATTTGTTCAATGATGCCTTATTATCATATTTGGATTGCATTTAAATACCTAGTCTAATAGTTGTAAGAGTGAAGGGTTGTGACCCTAGAATATAATGAATAAATAATATAAGTAATTAGGACATGTTAGGAGGGTCCTAACATGCCACCCCTCTTAAAGGAGTTTGTCCTCAAAGCTGGAAATTTGGAAATTGCTACTGGATATCTTGAAAATTTTCCCTTGTTGCGTCTTCTAAAGGTAGACCTTTCCAATGGATTAAAAATTTCATGATATCATGAGTACGAAGGTGACGAGAGCGACGATCCAAGATAGCTTCTGGCTCGACTAGAAGTACTCCATCATCGGAGAATTCAGGGAGAGTGGGTTGTGTCGTGATATGGGCTCCCACTATGAGCTTAACACAAGATACATGAAATATGGGGTGAAGTTTGGAAGAGGGAGGAAGCTCTAGTTTGTAAGCAATGGTACCAATACGTTGGAGAACTTTATACGACCCGTAAAATTTGGGTGCTAACTTTTGAGAACCTTTTTGTTTAAGATAGGATTGACGGTAAGGTTGGAGACATAAGAAAACCATATCACCCTCGTGGAAACTATGTTCGCTTCTATGTTGATCGGCTTGTTGCTTCATGCGATGCTGGGTAGTGTGTAGGTTCTCTTTTAGGATCCATAGTATGTCATCTCTATTAGCAAGTTCTATTTCCACCGCATGGACTTTTGTAGTCCCTGGAATATAAGAAGTGAGGGATGGTGGTGTTTGACCATATAGTGCTTCATAAGGAGTCATTTTGATGGACGTATGGTATGAAGTGTTATACCACCATTCTACTAGTGAAAGCCACTTTACCCAATGGAGTGGTTGAGTAGAAACAAAACATCGAAGGTATGTTTCCAAGCATTTATTTACAACTTCTGTTTGACCATCGGTTTGAGGATGGTAAGCGGAGCTCATACGAAGTTGAGTACCTTGTAATTTGAACAATTCCTTCCAAAAGGTGCTAGTGAAAGTTGGATCACAGTAACTAACAATTATGGAGGGCATACCATGTAATTTAAAGATGTTATCTAGGAAGAGGTGGACTATAGTGCTAGCGGTATAAGGATGAGCCAAGAAACAAAAATGGGCATATTTAGATAAACGATCAACGACTACGAAAATGGTTGTTTTTCCTATTGATTTTGGTAATCCTTCAATAAAGTCCATAGAAATTGTAGCACCCTAAAGTTGGCGCAGTAAAATTGTCATAATTACATTCACCTTAGTAAATAATTTAAAATTCAAATTTAACCTCCCAAACCGCCCGTTAACCATCGGGTAATCCATTTCCCCCTTTTCCGTGCCATTTTTAGAGGTTGTTTTGACCGTTTGATGATATCGTCATCGATCAGACGATATCGCCCCAGATATGACGATTTCATCTGGGCTAGGACGTCCAGACGATCTTGTTGCAAAACTGATTTTGCAAAATTAGCTTCTGTTCCAACGGGCCTCTAATCCGGGCAGAAGCGTGTCTGTGCCGTTAGAGACCCTCCCCCGTTGGAGATCTCCCAAATAGGGATGATCTCCAACCTCCTAACTACTCCCCTAAGCCTATTTAATCCCTAGGACCTTCCCTTCCCAACCCCTGGCTGAAATTCTCTGTAACTTAGTTTCATGCATGTTAAATCATCCTAAGTTTTCATTTGCAGTAGTCCTATATCAATTTTGTTGCAGGTATCATCTTGTTTTTCAGCCGGAGCAAGCATACATCATCATCGACGAACCTATTCAGATCGGAGGCGATCCTGTCGAATTAGAGATGATTTCATACTGATGCGAGATGATCTCGACTGCAGTCCACATTGAGGCAATCAGTGCCATAAGTTTGCATTTCTTCACCTTTTCTCTATTGTTTTATTCTGCAAATTAGCTAGTTTATTTGATATTTTATGTTATATTGCATTTTGGAGTTCACCCATCTAGATCAAAGGCATAATTAATCCATAATTGTGATTTAATTAGCATCATTCATACATGTTTTGTTCTTTAAGTTTCAGTTCAGTGTTGTCACTGTTATTTTGCGTAGTTTCCCTCAACTAGATCAGTAGTATTCTCTGTATTTTGCATCTGTTCTTCCGTTTGTAGGTCTCTGATGAATTCGTCAAACGAATTCGTCAGATCTCAGATGATCTTGTCTGATTTCAGACGATTTTTTTGAATTCCAAACGATCTTGACTGCTTCAAACATCAGAATCTCCATTAGACATCCGGGTCAGGTATTCTTCTTATTCTTCCTTAATTGTTCTATTTTTCTGTCTTAAATTTGTTCTCTGTATTCATTAAATCTGCATTTTCATATAGATTAATTTAGACTCATTTGGCCAAACCTAGGATATGAATGCTTAAAGTTAAAAATGAACACATAAAAACACATTCCAAACCTAGGCGTGGAAATTGCCATTAAATGTTTCCTGGTGAACCCACCATCCATCGAAAAATCATCAAAATACACCTCCCTTGAGAGGCGGGACCTTCGCAAAGTCCTCTCAGTCCGAGGTACCGCGACATCCTTTTCCCATCCCCCTTTCGGGCACGGATCCTATAGCCTGAAGGTAAGGATGCGAAAAATTTGGAGCGATACATTTTGGTGAACCCGACGTGAATGCATCATAACCTTTTGAAAACAAAAAAAAAAAAAAAAAATAAAAAGAACAACTAAAACATAGATGCATTTTAAAACATTTAAATTTTAAAATCATGTTTAGATGGTAGCTCCTAAGAAAATATTAGCAGTTACTATAAATGTAGAAAACCAATTGGCAGCCGTAGAAATCAATTCTATGCTTAATGTGCCGAAACAAGTAGAAATCAATTCCTGTGGAACGAACTTGATAGAAGACTTAGTCTCATCTCATCTAGGTCCACACAACTTAAGCAAATCAAGAGGCTAGTCCTAGATAGAATCCTGGATCCTCATCAACTAGTTTTTTATCATGAACTTCAGAGAGCCTGCCATAGATGGTTAGCTTATAGGAGAGCTCTAGTATCTTTAGAATTGTTCACCTTCGAGGAATACCTCGAGAACGCAGCCATTGTGCACCAGTTCCTAGGTTGTGTAGAAGACCAAGAGGTTGTTCTTACAGATAGGGAAATATGGAATAGAGTTTCGCGAGCTGTGCTATATCGAGAGTATTGCCATGAGCTTTACTTTTATCAACCAGCATCTGAGACAGATAATATCACTATAGCTCTTTTCATCAAATTTTTAAAAGAAAACTTTCAATTTGAAGAAGAACACTTCATGACTCCTGAACAACTCGAGCCTATTAATGATATTTATAAATTATTTATAGAAAACTAGATTATTACTTTCAGTCTTATTTCTTGCATTTATTGTGTTGATTGTCTTTACAATATTATTTCAAAAAAACAAAGAAAAACTAAAAAACTAAAAAACATAGCAAAAACTTAAACATTTCATTTCAAATATTGTAGTAGGTATATAGTAAATATATACCTCTTAATTTGTTGCATATATATATATATATATAAAAAATATATATATATATATATATATATTTGCTGAAATCAAAATTTAGCACCATGCCTAAACTTAGGAATGGTAAAGAAACTTTAGGAGAAGAAGAAGATTGGTTACAAGATACAACTGGAAACCCAAATGTCCTTCCTAAAGATCCAACTTCGGAAGGAAAAACTCTAGTTCAACCAGAAGATGACCTAGGTGAAGATAAGGAACAAGAAGGAAGTGTTAAAGAGGATGGATCCTCATCCCCTAGAGTAGCTCCAAATGGAACTATTGCTTTTGACAACATAGATCATTTCAAGAAATTTCTTAGTGATAACATTGATGACCTTAATGTGGCAATTCGTATTGATAAAGGGCAAATTAGTGACACTCAGGCAGCTTTGGAACATATGTATGATGTGCGCATTAATCCCTTATCTTTCATTGATCAAGAAAGTGATAAAGGCTGGACCATCCAATACGGATATGGTCTCTATGATTCAAAACATGTCAAAACAACTAGGCTATCCAACCTCCTAAGGAACTTGTTATTCAACCTAAAATCATTCCCACACAAAAGAAACCTTCCTTCACTACTTTATTCCGCCAAACTATTGAGCAATATGCTTCAAGTAAACAAAAACCTAAAACGAAGCCAAATACAAATTTTCAACAATCTGAAATACATCATAATACAACTTCAAAATTCCTTCATAATACTTTTCCTACCAATAATTTGCACAATAGTAACATGGCATCTAATCTTCATGTTCCGCCATCATATGCCCATAAAACCCATGTCAATGCCCTACCGAACCAATATGGGGGGCAAACTAGTAATCTGGAAGCCATGGTGAAACAGTTAGCTTTGTGTATGGACCAGATAGATCCCTACCGTCCCTCGTATAATTATCGAGAGATATGTAGTCAACCTTTGGATCCCATAGTTGTAGCTCAACCATACCCTAAGCATTTTCCCATGCCTATCTTGCCTATATATAAAGGAACCGAAGATCCCATAGAGCATCTTCGCATGTTTAGGATAGCATGTCATGACATATCGCATGATGACTTGCTATTATTAAAAATGTTCTCGAAAAGTTTAGGTGGAATGGCATTAGAGTGGTACTATCAATTGCCCACTCATTCTTTGAGAAACTTCGAAGAAATAGCGGAATCATTTGTCCATCAATTTAGTGCCTACATCGAGAGGCATGTAACTATTAAAGATTTATACAATTTAAAACAAGACAAAGATGAATGTTTTGCCGATTTCTTAGCTAGATGGAGGCAATTGATAGGAAAACTACACTTTGTGCTACCTTATAGGGAAATGTTGGACATTTTCATCAACAATTTACAAGAACAAATATCTTATGAGCTATCGACTGCTACCTTAACTACCTTCGATCAAGCTATAGATTTAGATCGAAGAGTAGAAGATGCCCTCATTAGGAGAGGCCAACTTAGGAAGAAGGATGATGAGAAAACATCCAAAAATCAATATAAAAACAAACAAGTTATCGGTGATGGAGTCACTGACAGCAAAAATGTTGCTAATATCAATGCAACAAAGACAACAGAAAAATTTATATTGAAACCTCCTGACAAGCCTCCTCAAGAATTTACTAGATTAAACCAACCCTTATCAACTATTTTACCTCAATTACTCGAAAGAGGTTTGATCCAATTACCAACTATCCGAGAACCTGATCCAACTATACCCGGATATAGAGCTGACTTACATTGTGATTTCCATAGAGGACCTGGACATTCTACCAATGCTTGTAAAAGGTTGAAACATAAAATACAAGATTTGATTGACAATAATGAAATGGAAGTGCAAGCCTTCCAACCTAAACAAAACCCTCCTAATAATACTCAAAAGACCGTTCCCCAAAATCAAAATCAAAATGCCAATCAAACTCTAGACATATTTCAACACCCTTTACCACGACATGGTAAAGAGGTAGCCAATCAAATCGAACATCATAATGTTCCCCCTCCTACCCGATATGTAGGAACCATTAGCGGACAATTACCTATTTAGGATCCTCAAATATTTGACACAACCTTATCCCTGGTTACGACCAAGCCCTTACATAATTTTCAAACTTTTGATTCTAGTGATATAGAATCAGATAGTGAAAGTGAACTAGACATTACTTCAAACCAATCGAATAGTTCTGAAAATGAATCAGATCCTATTCAACCCATCACAGATGCTATGGTTCCAGAAGAACCATTTCCTAGATGAGTTACTACTCGACCTTCTTTTGATATATTCCTTTCTAATGAACAAGCCATCAATGCTCAACCGAGACCAGTTCAACGTCTTCATTATAACATTGTAGGTACCATTGGAGTTGTCACCCGACAACAAGCTCAAAATTCCCAACAAGAACCAAACCAGAATGATGGATCGGCTCCATTCATTTTGAAAAACCCCAATAAAGGGAATCATGCTCCTACTGTTCAACCTAAACCCCCTTACAATATTAATGAGCAATTGTCCAATACTACGACCAAAATTTCCCTTTTGGATTTATTAAGATCCTCTCCCACCCATAGGGATGAGTTGATGCTTACATTGAGCCAAATGATGGTACCTCAAAACATTCAACCTGGAGCTATGGCCAATACTATCATCACTCGAGAGATTGATTGTATTGAATTTCGAGATAAAGATATCCCACAACACAGTTTACATAAGGATAATCCCTTATACATTACTGCTCTAATTGGAGATGTAGCTATCAAAAGAGTTTTGATTGATAATGGCTCATCTCTAAACATTTGCACTTTTGACTTCTACCAATGATTTGGCTTTAGAAGTGATGAAATGAAGAAAAGTGATATGATTATCAAAGCTTTTAATGACGAAACACAAGAAACGTGTGGAGTTATTACCCTCCCATTGCAAGTTGGTCCTAGAACCCTAGAAACAATCGTGTTTATTGTACATTGCCCAACATCGTACAATATACTTTTGGGTCGCCCTTGGATCAACGCCATGCGAGCGGTCCCATCAACCTTACACCAATGTGTTAAATTTGAGTTTAAAAATCAGTTGGTCACTATCCATGGTGACCCTAGACCTTTTGATATGTGTGCTTTGGCAGAACCCATTGGAGTGCAATTTTGCCTTGCTCTATCGTCCACACATCCTAGTTCTTATTTTTCATCTAAAACTGTGAAACACACACCCATAACTTCACCTATTTCCCCTCCATTAATTTCATCCTCCTATATAGACCAACAACCCTCTAAACAAATCATTTTAGAACCTCAAAAAGATCTTAAATCTACAACCAATCCTTCAAGTTCTATCCCTATAAATTCAAAACCTATAGACACATCTATCATTCCTCCCACATCTAAAGATATAGGTAATAAGCCTTCTACATCTTATGCCCTTTTTGATGAACTTTTACCAGATTTATCCACAACCTTAATATCAGAAAAAACAAATGCTTTCATGCAAGATTCAATTATTTTAAATAAATTGCCGCCATCTCCTCGTACTTTGGGCCTCCCACAACCTATGGGAAGTACTTACCAAGTCGGGAGTTGTGCCTTCATTTATAAAGGATATGACTGGGGAAGAATCCCTCGAAATATCAAAACTCATCATGAAGGATATGCTCGGTGTTATTTTACCAATGATTATATTAAAGCTAAACCCATGATGCTTAAAATGGGATATAAAGGGAAAGGCTTGGGACCTTTCCAAAATGGCATGAAAGAACCTTTCGAGGTAGAACCGTGGCCTGATCGTTGTGGTGTGGGCCTATTTCCTAGTAAGGGTCAACCCTTTCCTTTTGATGATGATGATCACGTCATATGTTATCAAGATTATTTGGATAGGCATGTTGATTTGCCTCTTAAAAATTAGTCGTTTTCATGCAACATGCTATCCATAGCTTACCCTGAAATGATTGCTGACCCCGATGAAGAGTTGGAAGGAGATATCTTCCATGATGTCTCTGTTGAAGAGATGTTACACAATGGATTTTATTTTGATGGTTCTATACCAACTATAGCCCAACTTGAGGCCACTAATCCTCAAGATGAATTATCTAAATTAACCTTACAAGAATTACAAGAATTGGGCGTTTCACCCGCCCCACCTAATTTTGAAAGAGATCTACACATGGAGGTAGAAAACGTCATTAAAATTAATATTGGAACTGAGGAAAATCCTCACATAATCAATATTGGATCAGAATTAAGTCAAGAAAAACAAGAACAATACATTGCATTTCTTAAAGAGTATGAAGATGTCTTCGCTTGGACATATGAAGATATGCCAAGTCTAGACCCTTCTGTAGTCATGCATCATCTAGTGGTCCATCCGGATGCTAAACCTGTTAAACAAAAACTTAGAAAAATGCATCCCAAAGTGGCTCTGCTAGTCAAAGGGGAGTTAGAAAAACTCCTGAATGTTATCTTTATACAAGCTATTGATTATGCGGAATGGATCTCAAATGTAGTTCCAGTCACCAAGAAAGAAGCTACCAAAGTTAGGGTTTGCATAGATTTTAGAGATATTAACGCTGCATGCCCTAAAGATGACTTTCCTCTTCCAAACATGGATCAAATCATTGAATTTACTGCTAGGAGTGGGATGATGTCCTTAATGGATGGATTCTCTGGTTATAATCAGATCAGGATAGCTCTTGAAGATCAGGCTAAAATAGCCTTTATTACCCCCTGGGGTACCTTTTGCTGGAAAGTGATGCCATTTGGCTTAAAGAACGCAGGTGCAACTTATCAACGAGCTATGACCTATATTTTTCATGATATGATGCATGATATCCTACATGATTATGTAGATGATATTATAGCTCGCTCTATTATTGAAGATAATCATTTAGATGATTTGAGAAAAGTTTTTAATCGATTACGAGAATATCTTATTCGATTAAATCCAACAAAATGTATATTCGGAGTTAAGTCCGGTAAACTATTAGGGGTTTTAGTTTCTTTACGTGGTATTGAAATCGACCCTCTCAAGATTGTGGCCATCACTGATATGCCCGCACCTACTAATATATCTGAGTTACGAAGTTTACAAGGTAAGCTTCAAGCTATCCGTCGCTTCATTGATAAGCTGGCGGACAAAACTAGTCCCTTTCTTAAACTCCTTAAGAAGGATGTCCCTTTTAATTGGGACACCAAATGTAGAGAAGCTTTTGAACTTCTCAAACAATACCTCCTTAATCCACCTGTGCTTTCACCACCTAAACCTGATCGCCCATTTCTCCTATATATTTCAGCTTCAGATTCTGCCTTAGGAGCTATGTTAGCTCAACTTGATGATGAAAAGAGAGAACGTGCTAATTATTACATTAGCCGAACCTTCATCAGTTATGAAACCCGCTACACAGCATTAGAAAAACTATGTCTAGCCGTCGTGTTTGCTATGCAAAAATTATGACACTATATGCTTAGTCAAAAAACTTATGTCATTGCTAAATACGATCCCTTGAGGTATCTCATGAGTCGACCTTATTTATCGGGTCGCACAGCCAAGTGGGTTCTTGCTCTAAGCGAGTTTGATCTCACATTCATAGGACAAAAGTCTTTTAAGGGTCAAATCATAGCAGATCAATTAGTTGCTGCACCCTTAGAGTCTACCCATCCCCTCATCATCGAATTTCCTGATGAATGCCTTCAATTAGAGGCCGACCATACTGAACAATGGTCCTTATACTTTGATGGAGCCCGATGCATGAGTGGGGCTAGTGTGGGTATTATTTTAATATCCCCACAAAAACATCTTATTCCTCTGTCCTTCAAATTGACATTTGCTTGCACCAACAATACTGCTGAGTATGAAGCTCTAATCCTTGGATTACGAGCTGCCCTAGCGCTAAAAATTAAACATCTTTTAGTTTTTGGTGATTCCCAACTAGTTATAAACCAAATTAATGAAGTTTATCAAACCAGAGATGATAAACTATGCCCATATAAGGCCTATGTTTTACAATTAATGTCTTTATTTGATCAAGTTACCTTGGAAGCTATTCCTCGAACTAGCAACCGTGCGGTGATGCTATGGCCGCAGCTGCATCTCTCCTACCCTTGGAGTTAGATGACGAATATGCCACTATCATTATTCATCGACTCCAGGAACCCGCTTCAAATAAGTCATGCTTAGAGCCTTTGGATGTGTTTCTAATCAATGAAACTACTCCTGAACCTTGGTATACGGACATATTTGATTTTCTCCAAAATGGGACTTTCCCTGCCAATTCTAATAGAAACCAGCATCGATTATTACGTCGACGAGCAAGTCACTTTGTAATAATTGGCAATACTTTATATAGGAGATCTTTTGAAGGTATCCTATTAAGATGTTTAAACTTAGAAGAGTCTAAATCAGCCTTGAGTGAAGCCCACGATGGATCTTGTGGAGGACACTTTAGTGGTAGTGTCATTGCTAAAAATCTCCTTCGGATAGGATACTTTTGGCCTACCATGGAAACGGATGCACATGAGTATGTGCGCCATTGCGACAAGTGCCAAAAACATGCTAACCTTGTCCATGCGCCTGCCCAAGAAGCTGCAGGCTATTTCATCTCCTTGGCCCTTTTCTAAATGGGGTTTAGACATTATTGGCAAAATCAATCCTGTGTCATTTGATGGACACAAGTTCATCATAACCGCCACTGAGTATTTCACGAAGTGGGTCGAAGCTATGCCTTTAGCTTCCTGCACTGGCACACAAGTCTCTAAATTTATTTTTAATCAAATCATTTGTAGGTTCAGAATTCTTGCAAATCTCATCTCTGACAATGGAACTTGTTTCAAAAATAAAGATGTTAAAAAATTATGCCAAAAATATAAGATTCAACATCGCTGGTCCACTCCCTATTATCCTCAGGGTAATGGTCAAGTAGAAGCATCTAACAAAACCTTAATCAAAATTCTCAAAATATTGGTCAATAAAACTGGCCATGACTGGCACATTCAATTATACCCAGCCTTGTGGGCCTATCGAACTAGTGTTCGAACCCCCACGGGAACTTCACCATTTGTTTTGGTTTATGGTGCTGAAGCAGTTTTTCCATTTGAATTGGAAGTTCCTTCTTTGGCTCTGCTACTTCAAGATACCGAAGTAGGAGATGAATATCGAGCTGGCAGACTCAATCAGTTGGAACTCCTAGATGAAAAATGCATCAATGCTTTGGAGCATCTCCGTGCTTACCAAAACAAGCTTAAAAGATCATATGCTAAGAAAGTTCGTCATCGATCCTTTGAGATCGGCGACCTTGTTTTAAAAGAAAATCAAAAAAATACAAATGCAACTAAGGACCTTAAAGGTAAATTTGAGCCCAAGCGGCTTGGACCATACATTATTACTTGTAAATTTGAATCAGGAGCATACAAATTATCTACCTTAGATGGTAAAGAACTTAAAGAACCCATGAATATTTTGCATCTTAAACGTTACTATGCATAAAATTGGTCATTTCATCCATGTATATATTTGTTAAAATTTCAAAATCACTATATTGTATTTCTTTCAAATTTATAAATCCAAAAACATAAAAAATCTTCAAAACTATTTGTTGCATTTATTTATGGCACTTGTTAAATTTTTTGCTCAAAAACAAAAATAAAACCAAAAATCAAAATAATGATAAAAATATAAAAACAACAATATGCTTGACTCTTTCAAAACCAAAACAATATAAAGAAGAAAGAGGGAGTCAACATTCTCAAAACTTCTCAAAAGTGTTTATATATATTTTCTTACAAATGTTGCAGTTATATGTTTCAAATTATTTTTGATAAATTAGCATTTATTTGGAATCCCTCACTTGCACACTCACAAAAATAAATATCTTGATTTTATCTGGCATGATTACTAATCTCTCTTATATCAAAGTCCACAAAATTCAATTAAATAAAGTTTGAGCATAGAGAATTGATCTTGTTATTTACTTAAACCAAGCACATCCTTTCACAATAAAATGATTATATTTGTAATTTCCATGTTTTGCTACATAGTAGAAGTGATTTCTTGAGCGAAAAGTTTCCCCTGCTATCCTATCATGCACATGGTCTAGAATCTTTGAGAATTGGCAAAAGGACAAGCTCACCCCTACCCGAATAAAAATCCCTTGCTCTACAGACTAATCCGAGCAAGTATCCCTAGCAAAGAAAAAGAAAAGAAAAGTTCAAAGAAAAAAAAAGAAAAAAAAAAATGTTCTTTTATATCATTACAGCAATATTTCAAGCACTATCTCAAAAATAAAGCAAAAAAAATACAAAAAGAAAAAGAAGCAAAGCAAAAGAAAAGCAAAAGAAAGCAAGAAAGCAATAAAATCCCTTTCCCTACCCTTTGAAAAGAAAAGAAGGGTTGATGAGCTTGAATCCTTGGAATTCTCAATTATTCGAAAACTGTGAGGTAAGCCCCATAACAGGTGGTTTGTGCCCAACCTGCTTGGCCTTGGGTAACTCCTAGCGTGGTGATATGTCTGTCACATTAGCGACCTTCTTTTGTACGAACCTATGTCTGCTTATGGATTAGCTAGCTCTTGATAATCCGACCTACATAGTAGTCTAGTATGGTTATATGCATCTACATCATGGTTAATGAACACTTATTTGGTTTCTTCAAATCACTTGTATCATATTATCTTGCTCAAAACTGGTAAATGCACAAAGCAATTGCACACACATTTGTATTTGAGAGATTTTGTGTATCATTATGATAAATCAAGATCAGAAATGAATTCACATATGCACATGGGATTCCTTATAAATCTAACTTTTGTCTTCAAAATACTTTGAAATATTATTTTTGCAACTTGTTTGGAATAAATCAAGTACCATTGTTTACCATAAAGACAACTATATAATAGAAAAATCAAAAATTTCTTTCAAAATATACACTCAAAACATATATATCTGGTTGACTTTCGCGACGATGGTATAGTTCCAAAACCAAAATTGGAATTTTATGCCTAGCGCAAGTCCTCATTTTCATATTTTCTATTTATCAAAAATCAACCATGCAATAAAACTATCTTTTTTGGATTTTCGCGATGATGGTATAAGTCTATACCTACATATTCTATGCCTAGCGCAAACCATCGTAACAATTTTTATTCCCCATTTAAAATCATGAAAACCATATGACTTAAATCATTATGTTACACAAATTATGCTTTTAAAAAGCAAACCCATTTTCATTATTTCATGTCATTATGTCAACCTTCAATTTTGCAAATATGGTATAATTCCTAAAGAATTATCCAAAATTTTATCACACTTAGGAATTTATGCCTAGCAAAAATCATTTTAACATTATTTCATGCATACTATTTTCATGAAAATCTGAAAACAAACCATCATCACCATCATTTTCACCATTGCACCAAAGTCTTAAGACAATTTCTTAAGCACTCTTTTACTTTTAACAATATTTCTATAAATGGGACTAGCTTGACGACCGAGTGAGCAATGACTCCATGAAATGGTCTATAATAGCGACAATGTCCTTTGAAATTATTGTTAGAAGTATCTTTTTAGTTTTTATCACATTTCATCACAAACAATCAATTTGTTACATCAGATTATTTCATTTAAAATATTATAGCATGACATCAAAGTTATAAATTTTCAAAAACGACATAATTTTATGAATCCTCAATCCAATTATCAAATTAATCAATCAAACATAAAAGCATCATAAGCATACACATAATACAAGTCATATGATCAAAAACATATCATATATATGTCAACAATATATATACATCATCAAAACTAGATTGGTATGCCACAATCTATACCTCGGCATACTCAATCCTCTATCAACAAAAAAATAATAATACAATGTCAGTCTGTACAAAGCTGTGCAGCCCTCTAGACTTGAGAGCCCCTTGAGATCTCTGCCTCATCTCCTCCCCGGCCCTCGAGCATCCACGGTACCCTGCATCTGCTCTGGTGGCACAGCAAAAGTCCACCAACCACTCCAGCTAGCACTCGTGTGAGTCTAGATGCCCTAGGCATTTGGCACAGTGCCTCGATATTAACTTCGCCCTTCTCAAGGGCAAAGCTCGGGTCACCACATAGTCGTCCCATAGCGTGGCCCTGATTGGCCGTAAGAGTGATCAATCATCCTTGTATGGGGATTCTTAGAATCCTCCATACATCCTCTAGAGTGGGAGTCATCTCCCCTGTCGGTAGCCGAAAACATGAGGAACCCGGATACCATCTCTCTGCTAGGGCCGTTAGTAGCCCCATATCCGTGGACACCTGTGGCATCTTTGCCACATGCTGTAAGCCGACCTGTGCTAGCTGATCTCGCTCTGCCTGTGTGAGAGCGGCCAAGTCATCCCTCAAACCTCCATACTTCCATTCCTTGCTCTTTAGCAAACCTCTCTGCAAACATAAACAACAAAACAACAAACAATCATTAATAAACAATTCAAGTAATTAATAATGCAAGTTAAAATTCAATTTTATGCAATTGATGATATCGCCCACTATTGGACGATATCGTCCCAAATTTGAGCAGAATCGTCTTCGATTTTGCAAGCCAAAATCGTCTCTAATTTGATGAAATCGTCCCCCTTTCGTCGATTTTGCCCTTGGGCGAAATTGACGAAATTGAGACGATTTCGTCGAAATCGGGACGATTTCGTCCCGACGACGTCGACGGCCCAAAAACGGTCGCGATGCTCAAAATTCATCTAAAAATTACCTACAAAGCATGTAAAATTAAATTAAAGCATTCTAGTTAAGTCTAGACTCTTACCCGTAGACCGCGTCGGACCTCTGTCGATCTGTGCGTCGTCTCCACCATTTTTGCTTTAGAGCTCTAAAAAACCAGAAAATGAACAGTAAAAATGAATTAGGGTTTTACACTATTTTTCTTAATTTTATTCAAAAATATTTTTTTGCTTTTTCGCATTTTTACCTCAAACGTTCGATTTGGGTAAAAACACGGAGGGGGCACCATATTAAGCTGTCGTACGATTCGACCAAGAATCGTCGCCTAAAAAATGGGAATAATTTTTGCTTTCTCGTAGATCGAGAAGAACTCATCTTTAACGCATTTTCTTCGAAAAATTCGCTAAAGAGGGGGCAAAATGTAGCACCCTAAAATTGGCGCGATAAAATTGTCATAATTACATTCACCTTAGTAAATAATTTAAAATTCAAATTTAACCTCCCAAACCGCCCGTTAACCGTCGGGTAATCCGTTTCCCCCTTTTTTGCGCCATTTTTAGAGGTTGTTTTGACCGTTTGACGATATCGTCGCCGATCAGACGATATCGCCCCGGATCCGATGATTTCGTGCGGGCTAGGACGTCCAGACGATCTTGTCGCAAAACTGATTTTGCAAAATTAGCTTCTGTTCCAACGGGCCTCTAATCCGGGCAGAAGCATGTCTGCTCAGTTAGAGACCCTCCCCCGTTGGAGATCTCCCAAATAGGGATGATCTCCAACCTCCTAACTACTCCCCTAAGCCTATTTAATCCCTAGGACCTTCCCTTCCCAACCCCTGGCTGAAATTCTCTGTAACTTAGCTTCATGCACATTAAATCATCCTAAGTTTTCATTTGTAGTACTCCTATATCAATTTTGTTGTAGGTATCATCTTGTTTTTCAGTCGGAGCAAGCATACATCGTCGTCGACGAACCTGTTCAGATCGAAGGCGATCTTGTCGAATCAGAGACGATTTCGTACTGATGCGAGATGATCTCGACTGCAGTCCACATTGAGGCAATCAATGCCATAAGTTTGCATTTCTTCACCTTTTCTCTGTTGTTTTATTCTGCAAATTAGCTAGTTTATTTGATATTCTATATTATATTGCATTTTGGAGTTCACCCATCTAGATCAAAGGCATAATTAATCCATAATTGTGATTTAATTAGCATCATTCATACATGTTTCGTTCTTTAAGTTTCAGTTCAATGTTGTCACTATTATTTTGTGCAGTTTCCCTCAACTAGAATAGTAGTATTCTCTGTATTTTGCATCTGTTCTTCTGTTTGCAGGTCTCTGATGAATTCATTTGATGAATTCGTCAGATCTCAGATGATCTTGTCTGATCTCAGACGATTCTGTCGAATTCTAGACGATCCTGACTGCTTCAAACATCAGAATCTCCATCAGACATCCGGGTCAGGTATTCTTCTTATTCTTCCTTAATTGCTCTATTTTTTTGTCTTAAATTTGTTCTCTATATTCATTAAATCTGCATTTTCATATAGATTAATTTAGACTCATTTGGCCAAACCTAGGATATGAATGCTTAAAGTTAAAAACGAACACATAAAAACACATTCCAAACCTAGGCGTGGAAACTGCCATTAAATGTTTCCTGGTGAACCCACCATCCGTCGAAAAATCATCAAAATACACCTCCCTTGAGAGGCGGGACCTTCGCAAAGTCCTCTCAATCCGAGGTACCGCGACATCCTTTTCCCATCCCCCTTCCGGGCACGGATCCTATAGCCTGAAGGTAAGGATGCAAAAAATTTGGAGCGATACAAAAATATCTACCCATGTTTTGGTGGGTATAGGAAGATGTTGAAGTAATCCTGGAATAGCGAGGGTCTCCCCCTTTTGTCTTTTACAAAGTTTTTGATGTAATTTTTCATTCCTACCCAATAGAAGGAGGTAGTGGCTCTTTTATAGGTTTTTAAGAACCATGAGTGGCCTGCAGTGGGTGAGGTATGTAACTCTTGAAGAAGTTATTCATGATAAGTTGAATTGGGGGTGAGGACCATCCTCCCTTTGTATCTTAATATATTGTCCTTACAAGTGTATGGAGTTTTGCTACTAGGATTTTGTTGAAGTTTTTGAATTAAGGCATGGATAGTAGGATCATTTATCCATTCTTCATGCACCTCATCTACCCATTTAGGAATAATGGAGGAAAGAGCATGGACTTGAGGCATATCTTCAAATTTTCTAGAAAGTGCATCGGCTGCCATGTTGTCCTTTCCCATAATGAAATGTTGGCCAATAAGGTAAGGCCTCCAATGTTGAATAGCATGGACAATCACCAACATCTCTTTTTCATACGTAGAGCGAGCTAAATTCTTAGGAGAAAATGTTTTGCTTATAAAAGCTAGAGGTCTTTCATATTGCATGAGTACGACTCCCATTCCTATTCCTGAAGCATCACTTTCAATGACGAATGGTTTAGAAAAGTTGGGCATGGCTAGAACAGGGGTGGTACACATTACAGTTTTCAAGGTGATAAAGGCCTCATCCACTTTAGATGACCATTTGAAAGCATTTTTCTTAAGTAATTTTATTAGAGGAGCAACAATTTTACCATAATTTTGGACAAATTTTCTATAATATCCCGTTAGTCCAAGAAACCCATGTAGAGCTTTTAAGGTTTTTGGAATAGGCCAAATTTTCACCTCCTTGATTTTGGAAGGATCTACCATAACTCTCTCCTTTGAGACAATATGCCCTAAGTATTCAATTTCTTGTTTTCCAAAGGAACACTTTGATCTTATTGCATAAAGTTGATTTTCCTCCAAGATTTGGAACACTTGTCTAACATGGTCCAAATGTTCTTCCCATGTTTTGCTATAAATCAAAATGTCATCAAAGAAAACTAATATAAATTTACAAAGAAAAGGGTGAAATACCTTATTCATTAGACTTTGAAAGGTAGAAGGAGTGTTGGTCAGGCCAAATGACATCACCAAGAATTCGTAGTGCCCTTCTTGAGTGCAAAAGGCCGTCTTAGGAATATCCTTTTCATTGACTCGTATTTGGTGGTAGCCTGACCATAAGTCTAACTTGGAAAAATAAGCTACCCCGTGGAGTTCATCTAATAGCTCATCTATGACCGGAATAGGAAATTTATCTTTGATGGTCATTTTATTAAGCGCTCAAAAATTGACACATAAACACCATGAGCCATCCTTTTTTCTAACTAAAATAATTGGAGAGGAGTAAGGGATTTTGCTAGGTCTAATGACTCCTACCTTAAGAAGCTCTTGTACTAATTTCTCTATTTTGGTCTTTTGGAGGTATGGATAACGATAAGGTCTAATATTAGGAGGGTGATGCCCTAGAAATAGTGGAATAGTGTGATCGTGACTTTGTTATGGAGGTAGTCCTTTTGGTTCATTAAATACCACCTTATGGTGGTCTAAAATCTTTTGTAACTCTGGTGTCTCGTCTTCTTTGTGACTAGGTTGAATTGAAAATAATTGGGTGACCATTCCTTTGTTTCCTCTTCGAATAATTTTCTCCATTCTATGCAAGCTGACGATTTGGGAAGGTCCTGATTTCAGGCCTTGGATAATATAGGTTTGGTTCTTTGCTATGAATTTCATCCATAGTTCATCAAATTCCCATTGGACTACGCCCAAGTTTTGTAACCATTGTACACCTAGTACAATATCGCACCCACCTAGGGATAGGACGTACATGTCGCCTTTCATGTTATAAACCCCCATAGTTAGTTTTATATTTTTGCATTTTCATCTGTATGCAATTTTTTTGCCATTTCCAATCATCACTTCGAAGTTATTGCAATGGTATATAAAACAATTTGCTTGTTTAGCCACCTTTGGATCAATAAAATTGTGCATGCTACCAGAATATAGGAGCACAATAAGGTTTTGTTTCTTAAAATACCCTTTAACTCACATTGTTTGAGGGGAAAAAAATTTGGCAAGGGCGTTGAAGGAAACCTTTGGTGCATTTTCTTCGTCACTTTCAAGTGTGTTGGATAATACCTCTACTTCGAGTTCAGGTTCCTCTTCAGTAGAATTTCATTCCTCTGTGGCATCTAGAATATATAATTTTCATGAGGCACATTTATGATTTCTGTCAAATTTCTCATCGCAATGGTAGCAAAGACCCTTAGCTTGTCTTTCCTTCATTTCCTCGAAACTCAGACGCTTAATTGGTAGAGCGGGGTTAATTTTGTGGGCTGTGTAGGAGTTTTGGGTTCGTCCATTTTGCATTGTTTTGGGGTTGGTAAATGTGTTTGATGGTTTCCCCCAAGTTGGTTTTGTGAACCGATTACGTGCCTTGATTTTTTCCTCCACTAATTTTTCCAAGCCGATGGTCTCTAACATGTTTGTAGGGTTATACATTTGCACCTCTATTCGAATTTCTTCTTTTAATCCACTGACAAAACATTCTTGAAAGAAGGCAGCATCTAATCCGGATGTTCAATTAGCTAGCCTTTCAAATTATGCTTGGTATTCACTTACCGAAGTGGTTTGGCATAATTTAGTGAGGGCCCCTATAAAGCTTTGAAACTTGCTAGGGCCGAATCGCACTAATAGATTATGTGTAAATTTTGACCACATCGGAGTGCCGTTAGTTTTCTCGAACCATTGGTACCATTGGATGGCATCGTTTTCCAAGTGGAAGGATGCGATATGCACTTTTTGCATTTCTAGAATTTGATTTAGTGAGAAATATTGCTCTGCTCGGTATATCCAGTTTGTAGGGTCTCCTCAAAATTTTGGAAAGTCTAATTTGGTCATCTGTGGTAGAATGGAATTTTGTGGACCTCCTAACATTGCTCTATTTGATGACCCATGGTTGGGTGAATTTGCATGAGTTGTTGCCTGATTTTGACTGATGGCATCAAGTTTAACATCCATTGCAAATATTTTCGCAAAGAGTTCTCTTGTGGTTGGGTATTCTCCTCTCTTTCTTGTTGAACTTCTTCAGCGAGCCTTTCGTGTTTCTCATGAATGGAATCTAGTGATCGTCGTCCTTCAGCCATTGCGGTTGGTGTAGGTAACGATCAATATGACTTGGTACAGGTGAGCAAAAAAAATAAAAAAATAAAAAAATAATTTTAATTTTTTTCCTTTGCATTTCGGACATCGAAAACCTTGATGCTACGTTGAAGATTTTAGCTTTTTCAAAATAGCCACCGGTCACCACGGGAAAGGTCGAGCAATTTGGGTGTAATACAACTTAATTCGTACCTTAGGAGAAGGTTTAATTTTCTGCAAGGATTTTGACACGGATTCGTGAAGCGTGAATGATGTTTGCGTCCTCATGAATGTGGACTGGCTGAAAATGTGTGGTGGGAAAAAAAATTTAATGGTGAATTTGCTCCTTGATCTAGCTCTGATCCATATGGTATGAAACTAAATGGTGCGGGAAGTAGGATCATTTTTATATTGAATTGCTTTTTGATTGTAAGGTAGAAAACCCACAATAGACTTAATTTATATATTTGTTCGATGATGCCTTATTATCATATTTGGATTGCATTTAAATACCTAGTCTAATAGTTGTAAGAGTGAAGGGTTGTGACCCTAGAATATAATGAATAAATAATATAAGTAATTAGGACATGTTAGGAGGGTCCTAACATATAGCAATAAAGGATCATGCAAACTAACCCCTATTCAGAGTTACTCTAGAAAATATCAATAAAATATTCTAGCTCAAAGAAGCGTTGAGAATTCTAGATAAAAAAGTTCTAACTTCTCAAGCCCAGGTGGGATACATGATCAGTGGCATCATAGACAGAGAACTCCAAGAACACAAAAAAATCATTATAGAACATAGGAAAGTGATGCCCCATTTCTCACACTATTATTTTCTTGTACATTTAATAGTAGGGAATATTAATAAGAAGGCAATAGTAGAATGAGTGTAAGAAGAAATTATTCAATAGAGACTCCCATGGATACAAGAGGGTTGGTCCAATTATATCAATTTTTTTGGTAAATTCTTCTCAGTTGTCTATCTCAAGCTCAGTGGTAAGAATACTCATACAATTGGCTTAGAAGTGGGTAGGTTCTTACACAAAAATAGTGCAGGGGATTAATTTTGCATTGAAGATGTTACTTACATAATGATATATCAGTCTAAAATTCCCCCAAAGGCCTTACCCAAATTCTTCCCTATGTCAATAATAGTATTAGGGATTGTCAAGTAGATTGCATAAGAGACCAAGATAAGGGTAGTGAAAATGAAAATAAAATTCCCTTGGTAAACATCCCTTACAAAATGGGATATTATGTATACAAGGGGTATCATCCTTATAGCATATTTGTAGAAAATTGTTTCGTATGGCTTCATCGATATTACCTAGAGACCATATGACCCTCATGGCTATTATAATAATATTGTTATGAAAAAATTACCAAAATTGATGGTAACTAATTGAGGGGACTTATTTGAAGATACGATGTAGATTACCTTAAATAAAGGGGAATCTTTGGGACTCATATGTAAGGACTTTTCAAAGAGTAGACCACATACGAATATAGAGATGGGAAATTATCCTATTGACTTAAACATGTTATCCTGATAATATTCCCTAAAGAATACCAAAAACCTATCTTGGAGTTTATCAATTAAGATCCTAAGCAAATATAAGTATTAACGAAAGTGAGCAATATGGCAAGAGCAAAAATAGAAGACCCTTTAACCACTCAATATTCCCATAGCACTTCCTTAGTCACAATGCAAGTCAAAGATATAGTTACTACTTCCTCATCATAGGTACAAGTCACCCCTCAAAATTGATAAAGCATTGATGGCTACCAAGAAAAATCTTGAGCTAGCAATAAACCTCCCTCAAGTAATCCCCACCAACATAGTGATAGACAAAGAGGAACACAAGATTTCTTTGATAGTGCTCGAGAGGATCCAACAAGAAAGGGGATTATCCAACTTGCTTAGGGGTATCAAATTATGTTTTCTTCTCCTACAAGCTCCCCAAGAAGCAAAAGGCCAAGGCTAGAAGCCCTTCCTTCTTTAGTAACTCATGAAAGCCTCACCTTGGCATAGGTAGAATAAGAGGCTATAAATTTTAATCATAAATAAAAGAGATAGATACAGACCATAGAAGAAGAGATAGATCCAAAATATACTTGATACAAAGTAGAAGATCTAGATAAAAAGGCCATTCAAATCTTAGGTGAGCCTCTTATAACAATAGAAGCAACAAAACCAATGACTTAGGTCACATCCCTTCAAAGGGGAAGCAACAATTCAATACTAGAAAAACCTACGATCTTAGCAAGATCTTAGGATCAATCTCATGTGGATATAATAGAGAACCTATATAAAAGTAATTAGGCTCTAATGAACAAAGTAAATCAATTGTAGGCAAAAAATGAGAAAATGTAAGCTAAGTTTAGCGAAAATTAATAACAAGCTTCATAGACAAAAATAGTCAAACATTTTGATAGTTCTCTTTTTATTGAGAAGTATAAAGAGAAAACCATTGTTGAATTAAGGGCCACAATTAATACAATAAAAAAAATTTGGTAGAATAGATTACAGTCTTGTCAAAAGAAACTCAAGGGAAAATAAAATTCTTCAAAGAGAACAAGGCTACAATAAAAGAGCACAAAAATAAATAATTAAGAACACTCAATAGGATTGCAATAGGAGACTCTTTTGTGATGAAGCTTGGGTACAAATGGCTGACTTGCTTGAGATGAGTCAAGAAAAAAAGACAAAATTAGAAGAGTTAGCCAAAGTCACTCAGAAGCATTGATAAGTAGTGTGGGATCCATGAGCTAAAATGTTGAGAAAGCTAAAGATAAAAATAGGACAGGTCAACCTAGGACCCCAAAAGATGTAGTACAAATTTGTACCACCTAAACAAATATGATAAGGTTTTGGAGAAATATAGTATAAAACAACTCAAGATAGCTATAAATCTATTCTAACACACTCAACCAATAAATAACTAAATATGATGATATATGGAGGTCTCATATGAAAGTAGTTATAATTGGAACATGGCACCTAGAGGCTATAAAAGGGATTGCAACAACCGAGAAAAGGATCAAGTTTTTGCATAGACATTTTTACTAGAGGTATACTAAGAGTACCCTTGATTTTTGCTATTGTATTCCCCTATTTTTCTTTTCTCTTTACCATTTCTCATTCCTCCCATTATTGTGTAGGTCTATATAGGGAAGCATTCAGGAAACTACAATCATTTCCAACTATTGAATCACAATTTTGGAGGTAAACTATTATCATATTGGAATGGGAGGTTGAAGAGTTCTTGATACATCATTTGAACAATAATTCTAATTATATTTATTTACAAATATCTATTCTAATTTAATCCATGCTCTCATAGTAAAATCCTTTGATATTAATACAATTTCAACTTCTTCCCTTGGGCAATTCTCTGTGTTTAGTTTTGAATGTGTGTCTCTTTTACATATTACATGATTTGAATGTGTAATTGACACTTTCTTTAATTGATAATAAAATGTTCTTATTACATTATTTGAATGAACATAATTTACTCAACATCTTCTTCCCCTTTCTTTATATTATATTAATGTGTTTACAATATTGCTACAATTGGCAATAGATAAGAAACCAGTCTAGGTGTAATTATAGAGTTATTGTAAATCTTGGTCAAAGAACATCAACTTTTGATTTTTTATATATATGAACATGACCATATAAATAAATATTATAAGCTCACTTTAGGGGTATCCTAACCCAATTTAGTCTATTTAGAGTCTTTTTTATAATCTTTTCCTAAATTAAAGTGGTAGATCCACCAAAGTTTGTGATATTGCCTGTGATCAATAGATATTTTGTGGCATTACCCATAGTTAAAGGACATAAGATAATTCCACAATAGATTTTGGCACCATTAGCAGGGAATAGAATTCTTGTTGTTGGGGTTCCAGAACCTGTGTATTCTCTTTGTCGAACCTTTTATCAGTAACATACACCACAAATTTTGGTATCGTTGCCAAGAAATGAACATGTGTTTTTTCTAAAAAATATTTTTTTTTGAGTTTATTTTCCATAAATAGCTATAATAGTTAGCCAACAATTTTAGGTATTGTTTCCAGGGAACAATTTGAGTTTTTATTTTTTTCATAGTTTTTCCTATTTTAAGTTTTCAAAAATTGAAAGTACAATAGTCATGGGATATGTTGGTTTCTTAATTTCATTTTTTTACCACATTTACCAAATCCTCTAAAGTGTATACCATTTTAAGATACTGAGAGTATCAAGGTTGAGCAATCTTGACTAGAACATCCTTGTTCTTTTTGCACACACTATGTTAGCGACTATAAATGGATAAAACCCAAAAAATAAAGAAATCAAGAGGGCGCAACTTGTTGTAGCATAAACAAGAACTACTTGAAATATTCTTCTAGAGTTATAAAATCTAGAGGTACTTCTCCAAAATTGTAATATAATTTCATCTAAAATTTTTGTTTCTATAAGTAATTCAAATTCTACTATTGTTAATAATAATTCCATAATTATTCCTTCTATTATTATTATTGTAAATCCCATTAAAAATATCCATGTAGTTAACATGGCCAACCCACCACCCAATATACATCAATGGATAACCAATAGGTACCTCCATTTTTTTTACCCCCTATAGTGCATCCCTTTCCTTGAAACGTGCATAAATACCTAAGTTTCATGGGAATTGTCTCTGGTGAATATCACATTAGAGATATTTTGTATGCTATGAACAATATTGAAGTGAATGAGGAAGATGTAGTCCCTAGGCTATTATTACAAACACTAGAAAATTATGTCATAGAATGGTTCAAGAGTATAGCAACTGGCACTATTCACTATTCCTATGAAATGAAGAATGAACAATCCCTTTTAATAGAATAGGCTACTATGAAAAAAGAAAGAGAATGAGTTAGTAGGAGATTTTAATAGAAAATTTATCAATATTAGGAATAAAATCCCTATTGGGTTAAGGCCCAATGATATCTAGTCAATCTATTTTTACAAGAATGCATTTCTAAAAGAATTTAATAATGAATTGAAACAGGAATAAGTAACTATTATTGATGTATGCATGGATAAATCTATTCAAATTAAAAGGAATATAATAGATAGTGGTAAAATGAAACCTTATTCCTTAGAGCTAAATCAACCCAATAAGAAACCTAAAAAAGTAATATTTACAATATTAAAGAAAACATATCAAGATCCTATGGAAATGTTGGCCAGTCAAATGATAAAAATTTTAATACAATGAGCAATAGATTAGTAAGAATAGAAAGAGAAATGGATAATAATGGTGAATATTATCAAAGTTATAAAAAACAAGGGGATAAAAAACCTCCTTTTAGAAGAAATTTCAATAGAAAATAGAGTAATAACAATAGGTATATGAAGGAAGTACAAAATGGAAACAATAAAAATAATTGAAAAAAAAGAGAAACTAAAAAAGACCTAAATGTTGTCCTAAACCTTATTCCTTCTATAAATGTAACAATAAATATTCCCTTTTATTGCTCTACTTGTGATTCTCCTCACAATTTAGCTAATTGTGGAATAAATTTAAATATGCACAATAATGTAGACCTTGAGGATGAGTCCAAAGAATATATAAGAATTAATGTTTGTTGGACTCAAGAATATGAATCTAGAGAAAAAATATTTGATGAAAACATGGATTTATATGCTTCTAACCATCATCCTAAGATTCTAGTTGCTGATAATGTAAAAATCATGCAAAGATCACAAGATTCTAGATATGATAGAATGAAACAAGGAAAATTGATCCCAATAGTAGAAGAGATAGAAGAATTGGAAAGAAACCATGCCATAAATCTAAGGAATAGAACAGTATTAGGAAAGGCAAAAAAAGTATGTATTAGTGAAAATAAAATCACAAACAGGCCTAAAAAATTTTACCTATAAAGAAAAACAACAAAAAGATAAAAAAATTATTCCTAAAATAGATGAAGTAGATGAATATTTATAGAAGCAACAAAAGGAGGAATATATAAAAATATTAGATGTTAAGAAAATTAAATTTGATGTTGGTTTAGAGATAACCAGACAAAAATTTAATATAAATTTTGGTGAATTAATGATAGTCCCAAAATACAGATATCAAGTCTGCAAAGCCTTTGGGTTAATAAAATAGACAAGAAGTCAAACATGTAATGCCATCAGACTATAAAATCATGAGACTAGAATACCTTCTTCAGTTAGACCATTGTATGTGTCAATTAGGTATAAATCAGAATTAGGGGATCAATATATTATTCATAACTACATGCTTGACAATGGTGCTTCACACCATATTATGCCTAAATAGATAGCAGATCAATTAGGACTTATCTACACAAGATACTCTCCTATTTCAGTAATGGACAGTATACAAATACCATGTGTTGGGATAATAATTGGATTACCAATATTCTTAGATTAATATCCAAATAAAGACATTATAATAAATGTAGTAGTTATGGATGTGGACCCCTTCATTTATTTGTTTTTGAGTAGACACTGGGTTGAACAATTAGGTGGTTCTATTCAATTATATTGGTCTTATGCTAATATTTCGCTCTCAAGAAAAGAAAACTTTACTCTTTAGAGAGAACATTTTAACAAGTATTTAGTTGAATCAAGAAAATCTAATGATACTATGATTAACCTGGTTAATTCTATTGAGGAAAAAGAAATGGAAATATACTCGGTTTGGCATACACCATTTTTAAAGGAAGTTCCTAATGTTCAAGACATGTATATAGAAATCAAAACAAAGTATGATGTAGAATCTACTAGGATTCTAACTGGAAAAATATGGACCATGACCTTTGATGGGGAAAATTCATAGTCTAGGGCTAGTGTATGAATACTTTTAACATATATTAAAGGTAACTACTTAGGCATTCCTTATAGACTTGAATTTTCATGCACAAATAATGTGGTTGAATATGAAGCATTTTTATTGAGACTCAAAAAATCCAAATAATTAGGCATAAATTACTTGATTGTTAGTGGAGATGCAAAACTAATCATTTAGTAGGTAAAAGGAAAATAGCAAGCTAATTATCCAAGGATAAAATAGTATAGACAAGTAGTCCTAGATGAAATAGATAATTTTTTGGCATTTAATTTTTTTATATTCCCATAGAAAAGAATTATGTTGGATATTTTTTGGCCATAAATGAATTTGATGTAGATTATCCAAAAATTGACATAGAGTACATGGATATATTCCCTACTATTTCTATCTACAAACCATATATACTAGATAATTTTGTCTACCTTCAAGTATTTAGGATGATATAGACATAAAATATTTCATGACTCTTCAAAATCAATTTGCTGATGTAGTATGTGAGGTAGAGGATGAAGAAATATTAAAAGATGTAATTAAAGAGCCAATTGAAGTAATCCAACTAAAAACATATAGAATCCCTAAGGGGTTTGTCTCTTTAGAAATATTATTTGATGATTTTGACAAATCTTATAAGCCACTCTTTCAAGAATCTAAATCAGATGATGTTAACATTGGAACAAAAGAAGAGCCTAGGCTTGTAAAAATAAATAAAGCTTTGTCAGGGAAGGAAAGAAAACAATACATTAGCTTTCTGAAAAATAATAAAGATATTTTGGCTTGGAGTTATGAAGATATGAGGAATTTCAATACATACATTATGACTCATATAATACCTTTGAAATAATATGCAAAGCCCTTTAGACAAAAATAGAAAAAATTCAACCCCACATTACATCCAGTTATGCAAAAAGAAGTACAAAAATTATTGGATGCTAAACTAATAAAAAAAGTGATTTTATTTTTGGATAGCAAATTTGGTACCATTCAAGAAGAAAAATGGAGATATTAGGTTTTGCGTTGACTTTAGGAATTTTAACAAAAGTTCACTTAAGGACAAATAACCACTCCCCAACATGTAGTAGTTATCACAAGCAGTAGTTGGGTCATCAAGAATGTCTCTACTAGATGATTTTTTAGGGTATAACCAGATATTGGTTAATCCAAAAGATAGGTATAAGATTGATTTTACTATACCTTGAGAAACCTTTGAATATATTAGAATACCATTTGGGTTAATGAATGCAGATGACACATTTTAGAGGGCTATGGATTTTGCTTTCAAGGGTCTCATGTTTTAGATAGTTGTTGTATACCTTGATGATATAACAGTGTTTTCTAAGAATATAGAGGATTGCTATGAACACTTAGCCACTGTGTTTGCTATATGTAAAGATTATGGGATATCTCTAAATCTAAATAAATGTATTTTTGGAGAAAATAAGGTAATTTATTAGGGCATGTGGTATCAAAATAAGGGATTAGCATTGACCCACAAAGGATTGAAGCTATAGCTAAAATTCCTTCTCGTAAGAATCTGAAAGAAGTTAGATATTTATTTATAAATATTAACTTTATAAGGAGGTTTATCCCAAATTTTTCTAAAATTGCAAAGCCCAATAATGACATGATTAGAAAATATGGGGACATAATATAGATGGAAGAGAATATTAGAGCTTTTCAAGGTATTAAATATGCAATTACTACAACTCATGTATTGAATTATACTAACTAATTTAAATATTTTAATATATGTTCCTTTGAATTAGATAATACTATTGTTGTAGTTCTATCTCAGAAGGATGATGAGAATAATGAAAGACCAATAGCTTTTATGAGTACAAGATTGAAAGGAGCTTAGTTAAAATAATCTATAATAGAGAAACATGATTACACTTTAATAAGGGCATTGGAGTATTTTAAGAGCATATTTTGATCTAAGAAGGTAATATCTTGCATTCCTTACATAGTTGTAAAAGATGTCCTTACCTAATCCAAACCAATAGCTAGTGTTGCTATATGGATGGTTAAACCATTGTAGTATGATTTAGAGTTCAAAGAAGTTCATATTTTTAGAGGGTAGGGTTTGGAAAAATACATGACTAACAGAGAAGGGGAAGAGATGAATAAAAATATTATGGTTTATGAAATGCATGAAATTAAAAGAATTGATAATATTAAGTGCAAAGGGTATGATGCCATATTGATGTATCTTTAGATATTATCTTTTCCAAGTGGTATGTATCAAAATAAGATGAGATCTATCAAGCAAAAAGCCCAAAAATACTATATTAAAGAAGGAAAATTTTATTGGATACACTTACATGGTGTGTTACTGCTTTGTTTATTTGAAAAGGAAATATCTCAAGTAATGAAAGAATACCATTCTATATTTTATGGTGGTCATTTTGCACCAAAGGCCATTGCTAATAAAATAATGCTAGGTGGTTATTATTGGCCTACCCTCTTTAAATGTATTCACAAATAAGTTAGAAGTTGTCATAGTTGTTAGGTTTTTGTATGGAAGAAACACTTAGTAGATATGCCTTTGAAACTAGTTATCATTGAAGCTCCCTTTACATAGTGGGAAGTTGATCTTATTGGTGAAACTAACCCAAAATCCTCTATAGGGCATATGTGGATCATAACAGCTATTGATAACTTTACTAAGTGGGTGGAAGCATCTCCCCTTAAGAATTTAACCACTGCTGTTGTAATAAAATTCCTAGAAGAAAATATATTGACTAGGTTTGGGATCCCTAGGAAGATAGTTACAGACAATGGGAACTACTTCAATTCATTTGAAATGATTAAATTATATGCAAAATATATCATAAAACTTTCTCATGCTAAAAGTTATTATCCTCAAGAAAATGGTCTGGTTGAGTCCTCAAATAAGAATCATATTACTATGATCAAGAGATCATTAGGCAATAACAAAAGAGGTTGGGACAATGAGTTAAAAATACTTTATGGGAAGACAAACTGTCTATAAAAAGAAACATAGGAAAGTCTCCATATGAGCTATTGTTTGGAGAAAATACTTTGTTGCCTCAAATAGAGAGAAATACCTTATCTTTACTTCTCCAAGATCATGAAAATGTAGACACTCTACAAAGGATATTGTATCAAATTGCATAGTTACAAGAATATATAAGAGAAATCATGAACATAATGATAGAGAAAACATAGAAAAAAATATAGATTTTCAATAATAAGGCAAGAGGTAAACCATTTCTTGAAGGAGATATAGTGATATATTGGGACCCCAAGAATGATAAGCATGGTGAAAAAGGTAAACTAGAGCCCAAATGGCTTGGGCCATATCAGATAATTTAGACTGTTGGATAGCATAGTTATAGGTTGTGGAATCTAGAAGGAATTCCAATCAATGGCCAAGATATAAAGTTGTATCAACCCTATTTAGGGTTAGAATAGAATGAAGTTGTACTTATTTTAAAAAAATGTGTTTCAATTCCTTTAGTGTTTTTTAGTTGTTTTTTAGGAAAGTGTAGCCATAGATTTTAAGGTTCTCAAGTTCTTTAAGTTTTCATCACTTTAACTTGTCGAATTTTGTGTTGGATCCTAAAAATCCAACTTAAAGGTTATCCATAATTTAAAATTTTGATAAGTCTTGTGAAGTGCTAAATCTATGTTATTTTTTTTGAGTCAAGGTGAGTGGCTTTCAAATTTATGCAATAATTATGGTCAACATAATTCAAAGTGTTCCTTTGTATTTAGTCACGTCTAGTAGTCCCCTACAAAGTTTTTTTTTGGTTAAAAGCATAACTATTCTTAAAATGTTCTAAAAAATATATTTTTGTGAAGCCATAAGTTCATATGTCTTGGTCCTCCAATTTGAAAAATTTGGTCCCAAAGATCACCTTTGAAAATCCCTAACTATTGGCCTCCATTTTATTTTTCCTTTCATAAGCCCCATAATTCTAAGTTTCATCATATATTATTTCTAAGTCCTAAACCTTAGGAAATCCATGCCTTTTTGCCCCTTTTCACATTTCATACTCCCATAAAAAATTTATGCCCACAAAGTCTTCCAAAAAATAATACTTCCTATCCTCTAAGGTTCATAGTTCATCATGAGCCCATAGAATCAAAATACCCCTTTTCACTTAATTTTTACATTATTGGCCTGCATCTTAGATCCATTATCGATTCCTTTTTACTAAGTTTTAAGGTCATTTTTTCCTAATTTTTTTCTTAGTCTCATATCCCAAATTATAAACCTTTCTAATCTTGTGGTCTCATCGGTCAATTTCATAAATAATTAAAATTTCTCCTAAAGTCTTATTAAAATAAAATAAGTGGTCCATATTCATGTGCTATAACACTAGTGTCGACATCCTATTGGTCCAAAAATGAATGGTCCACAATGCATCACCAAATAAGGTAGGATGCCCTTTATTTTCTTGCCAAAATCCAAGTGCTAAGATATAATTGGCTCATAAATGGGTGGCCCTAATTTGCTTGCCTAAAAAGGGATGAATAGTTATGACTCACCCACCAAAGATCAGGTGTCAACTTCTAATTGGAAAAATATTAGGGGCTCTAATTTTCCCACTAGAGGAAGGGCATAATGAGAAGATTGGTCCAAAGATGAACAATTCAGAGAGCCTCACCAAAGCGAAGGTGGATGATCCTGATTCACCTACCCAAATTCGGGTGCCAACATCCTATTGGTCCAAAAATAGATGGCTTATAGCACATCATTTTAAGAAAGAATATGACCCTAATTGGCCCATCAAAGCTCAAAAATGGGTCTCTAATTGGTGAGAGGTAAATGAAAAAAGAGTTTTACCACTAATATCTTAAGGTATTAAATTGGGTTAAACATTATTCATCCAAGTGCATAATAATCATTTTCTAATATCTAAATTCCTAATTCTTAAGCTCCCATAAACCTAGGTCCTTCGTGAATATATGTTCTATTGTTCTAAGGTATATCCTCATAATTACATCATGTTAAACATTTGTGTAAGTCCCCCCACTATGGCTACCTTATCATGTGCCTTAAAGTTCATTTTTCTTTAAGAATAAAGGACACATACATTTAGTTCTCCCTTTACTTATTTTAATTTCATGAGTCACAATATTGAGTCCCATTTGAGGAATAATTATTGTTTATAATGTTTAAAGGATCCCCCATGAGAATTATTATATTTTCCTAAGGTCTAAAGTTTTTTATGTCTATGCATCCCCTTTTTTTTGAAAAATTAAATACCTTGGCCATGCACACCTAAAGTATTAAAAGAAAAATTATGCCACATGGCACCATGAAATTTGGTTACCCAAAGTAGGGCACCTCAATGCAATTGGACCAAAAATGAGTGGCCCAAATTGTGGTTCTAAAATAAATGTATATGACCTAGATTCAATTTCCACAACCTCAGTGATGAGATCTGATTGGACATAAGTGAGCGACCTAGATTGCATCACTAAAGAAAGGTAGATGAATATGATTCACCCATTGAAGATTTAGCATCAAGATATGATTGGTTCAAATGTGGATGGCTCTGATTCAATCACTAAAACAAAGGCAGATTATTTTGATTGGCTCATCGATGCTCAGGCACTAGCCTCTGATTGGTGAAAAGAAAATAATAAAGGACTTGTACCTCAATGAAACATTGTAAGTTCAAATATTTGAATTTATTTTAACTAACATCATCTAGTTCTTTATTAAAGTATATACAAATAAGTTGTACCATGGTATTGAAAATAATTCTATAAGCAACACTTGCAAACTTTGGTGAAGAATATATGGCTCCAAAAAAATTTAAACATGAAAATCATTACTAGTGGCAGATTTAAGGGATCTGTAAATTAAGTGATGAAACTAAAATAGCAAACTAATTGGCACATGTTTTGAAGCAAATATTGGTGACTTGGACAAGATTGCAAAATAAAAATTACAGGCATGCAGTCCAAAGTACAAGGATGAGCACATAATTTTCTTAGATCTTATTCGGCATGCACCTTAAAAAAACTAAGATTCAACAAGGAGATAAAATTTAGACAAGTGTACAAATAAATGTCCAATTACCAAAATATAATCATAAAAAAACACTCTTGTTATAGGTAATGTCATTATAGAAAGCAATGTGGTAGTTTTTGGATGGTAGTAATATGAAGATAGTAACTAAAGTTTTAATTATAGAGCATGCAAAAAAATACCCAAGAAACACTATAAATTTCTTTCTAGCTTGCCATTTGTAGTCCCACCATGAGTATATAGAGTTGTTAGAATCAATAGTTGTAGAAAATCATTGAGAATGTAAAATATCAACAAGCACGATGGATTCATCCAATAATGCTCCCATAGTTCCTGCTACCATGATGAAATTTAAAGACTTAATCGATGCATCACCATACCAAAAGTTGTAGGGAAAATCTTCTAACAAATAAGAAAAGTAGATTTTCAATCTATTAGGACCAGACCAATAGTACACAATCAACCAATAGTGGTAAGTAAAGCAGATTATGGTTTTTAGCTACTACCTAACTAAGGAAGATTACCAACACCATCCTACCTTGCTCAATGGACTTTTTAGAAGGGCATACAAAGATTGAAATGGACCCAACCTATACAAAAATAGATGGACTTGTAACCTAGGAAGACCAATATGCCCCAAGGTCTATTACTCTTCTAATCTGCTATCCTGGTTTGCAGTGGCATATAACCCAAATATGAGAGCAATAAAGAATCATCCAAATTGATCCCTATTCAAAGTTACTCCAAAAATATCAACAAAATTTTTTACCTCAAAAAAACCCTGAGGATTCTAGATAAAAAGGTACTAACTTCTCAAGCCCAATATATTATTAGAACTACCTTTTACACCAAGTTGTTTTATTAAAATGAACAAGTACCATCATATTTTCCTATGCATAATATTGCACTCCATCCTTAGGGAAATATTACGATGATATGAACAATATACTAATGAGAAAAATAGATTTTTTTTGGTAGAAAAGGAGGTCAATATAATAGAACAGGACAACCAACCATGTACAAGTAGGAAAACATGATAATTGACATCACAGACAGAGAACTCTAAGAACTCTAGAAAGCAATTACAAAATAGAGGGAAGTGATACCCCATTTCTTGCACTATTATTTTCTTGTACATTTAATAGTAGGGCATATGGATAAGAAGGCAATTGTAGAATGGGGAGGAGTGTATGAAGAAATTGTTTAGGAGAGACTCCCATGGATACAAGAGGGTGAGTCCAGTTATACCAATTTTTTTGGTAAATTCCTCTCGATTGTCTATCTCAAGATCTATGATAATTGGCTCAAAAGTGGCCAAGTTATTACATGAAAAATAGTGCAAGGGATTAATTTTTTATTGAATATGTTACTCACATAAGGATATACGAGTCAAAAATTCCCCCAAATGCCTTACCCAAATTCTTCCCTATGTCATTCACAATGTTAGATATTTTTAGGCAGATTGCAGAAGAGACCAAAACAAGGGTAGTGAAAAAGGAAGCCAAAATTCCTTGGGTAAACATCCCTTGCAAAATGGGACATTATGTATATAAGGGGTATCATAGCTTACTAGCATATTTGCAAAAAATGGATTTGTATGGCTTTGCTGAGATTATCTGGATACCATACGACCCTCATGGCTATTATAATAATATTGTTATGAAGAAATTATCAAATTGAGAGGACTTATTTGAAGATACAATGTAGGTTGCCTTAAAGAAAGGGGAATCTCTGGGACCCATATGGAAGGAATTTTTAAAGAGTAGACCACATGCTTAAATAGATATGGTGGGAAATTATCCTATTGACTTAAACATGTTAAGGATTGCTACAATTAAATTAGTCACCCCCTTTATCTTGAAAATACACCCTAAATAATACCAAGACCCTATCTTGGAGATTATCAATCGAGAGCCTAATAAGATATACATATTAATGGAAGTGACTAATCTGGTAGAAACAAAAATAGAGGACCCTTCAGCCACTCAATCTTCCCATACAACTATATTAGTCACAAAAAAGGGCAAAGAGATAGTTACTACTTCCTCAACATAGTATAGGTCACCCCTCATGATATTTCTAAAGCATTTATGGCTCCTAAGAAAAATCTTGAGCTAGATGTAAACATCCCTCAAGTAATCCCCACTAACATCGTGATAGACAAAGAGGAATGCAATATTTCCTTAATAGTGCTTGAGATGACCCAAAAAGCAAGGTTATTATCCAACTTTCTTAAGGGCATCAAATCAAGTTTGCTTCTCCTCCAAGATCCCCAAGAAGAAAAAGGCCAAGGATGAAAGCCCTTCCTTATTTAGCAACTCATGAAAGCCTCACCTTGGGGAAGGTGGAAAAAGAGGCTATACATTTTTATCCTAAATAAGATAGACATATATAGGCTACAGAAGAAGGAAAATATCCAAAAGAGACTCAATATAGAGTGGAAGAGCTATATAACTAGGGCACTCAAATCTCAGGTAAACCTCTTATAATAGTAGAAGCAATAATACCAATGTATTAGGTCACATCCCTTAAAATGGATAAGGCAATAGGGGAAGCAATAGTTTAATACCAAGAATATCCTTTGGTCTTAGCAAGGTCTTAAGATCAATCTCATGTGGACATTATAGAGAGCCTATATAAAATCAATCAAGATCTATTGACCAAAGTAAATCAATTGCAGGTAGAAAATGAGAAATGCAAGTTGAGTTTATCAAAATTCAAGAACAAGCTTCGTAGATAAAAATAGTCAAGCATTTTGATAGTTCCTTTTTTATTACGAATTATAAAGAGAAAATCATTTTTGAATTAAGGGCCAAAATTAATACAATAAACAAAAGTTGGTATAACAACTTACAATCTTGTCAAAAGCAACTTAGGGGATAATCAAATTCTTCAAATATAATGAGGCTACAATAAAAGAGCACAAAAATAAATCATTAACGATGCTTGATAGTTTACACCATTAGGATCTTTCTATGATGAAGCTTAGGTACACATGGCTAACCTGCTTAGGATGAGTCAAGTAGAAAAGGATAAAATTAAAAGAGTTAGCTAAAGTTGCTCATAAGCATCAACAAGCATTGTGGGACCCATGACCTAAAATTTCAAGAAATCTAAATATAAAAATAGGGCAGGTCAACGTAGGACCCCAAAATACATAGTACAACTGGGTTCCACCAAAAAAAATCTAAGAAATAATTGTTAAAATCTAGTATAAAACAACTCAAGATAGTTGTAATTTTTTTGTAACAAACTCATCCAATCAAGGACTAAATATGATGATAGATGGAGGGATTAGATGAATTAATTTATAACTATAACATGACACCTAGATGTTATAAAAGAGATTACTATAGTCAAGAATATGATCAAGATTTTGCTTAGCCATTTTCCCTAGAGGTATATTACAAGTGCCCATATTTTTTTCTATTGTATTCTCCTATGTATTTTCTCTTTGCCATTTCTCATTCTTCTCATTACTATATAGGTCTTAATAGGGAAGCATTGATGAAATTGCAATCATTTCTTGCTATTGAATCAAAATTTTGGAGGTCTACTATTACCATATTGGAATGAGAGGTTGAAGAGTTCTTGTTACATCATTTAAACAAGAATTCTAATTGTATTCATTTATAGAGCTCTATGCTAATTCAATCCAGACTCTAATTATAAAATCCTTTGATATTAATACAATTCCAAATTCTTCCCATGAGAAATTCTCTTTTTTCAATTTTGAAAGTGTATCTCTTTTACATATTACATTATTTGAATGTGTAATTGATGCTTTCTTTCAAATATTATCAATTGTGCTTATTACATTATTTAAATAAAAATAATTGACTCAATGTCTTATTCCCCTTTCTTTCTGTTACATTAATGTGTTTACAATATTTCTACAATTGGCAATGGATATAAAGAAATAGTTATTATAAATATTGGTCAAAGAACATCAACTTTTACTTTTTTATCTATATGAACATGAGCATATAAAGAAATATTATAAGCTCACTTCAGGGGTATCCTAACCCAATTCAATTTTTTTAGAGTCTTATTTGATAATATTTTCCTAAATTAAAGTGGTAGATCCACCAGAGTCTATGATACTACTTGTGATCAAGAGATATTTTGTGGCATGACCCATAATTAAAGGACACAAAATATTTTCATAACATGCCCCTTGGATCTATAAGAAAAATATTATTTTTATTCACTTATAGTATCAATATTCCCTTAGCATGGAACCCCTCACTTAAGGCCATATTGGTTAGGCATCTCCATCAACCAAATCATGGAAAATCAAGTATCTTTCAGACTTGCAAGGTACTTCCAAGCATTAAGGACATCTTCATTAAGCATAAAAATTAAGGACACTTTAATCTATGTTGCTTGTATTTTACATTTTTTCCACTCTTACCTCTAGGATTATGTATGTACTTGATATGACTAAACAATACATAATCATAACCTTATTGTGATCCTTTGATATTAGAGTTTTTCTTAGGTTTGGTTTGACCATGTATTGTATTTTCCTACTATGTGAAGTGGCCTCTTCGCTTGTGCTAATCTAGGGAAAACAATCAGCTTGTTAAAGAATAATGGTGTGCATAGATTTATTGTGATTTAGATTTGTCAAGTAAATAATTTATTCATAGTTAATATGAGTTACGTAATCCATTTTAAGGTATTATAAGAAAATTTTATTTAATATTTATTTATATCCATAGATAGTAATTTTCTCACATCTCTATCTATAGAAAAGTCTAGGTTCTTTTCATTCAATATTTTTGTTTTAGTGAATCACTTTTTTAATTTATGAGATCTAAGATAACTAAATGTATTTCATGATATCACAATTCTATTCCATCATGACTTGATGGAGTAGTGGATATTCATCTAAAATAACAAAAGTTTATTGGCAAGAAATTTTGAACTCTTCAAATTATTGTGTCATCATCTTAGTGCTTCATTAACATTATTGATGTACAATTATCTTACATATTTTTATAGAACATACTTTATTGGTAAATAATATTCTCAAAATTTAATCCATTTCCTAATCTTTCCTCTTATGATTTATTTTACTTCTTGCATGTAAGAATTCCTTCCTAGAAAATTTATAGCAGGAAATAATAACATTCTTAGGTTTGTCTAAACTAAAGAGGAAAAAAAATCTAGATTCCAATAATAATCATGCAATAGGATTGAATAACCCTATAATCTAAAATCACATGAAAATAATCAAATCATTTCATCTAGTAGAGAAATAATTCAAAATATTTCTTCGTCTAATTTCAATAATTTTTGCTTTAAAATATTAGAGAGTAATTATTGTCATATTCTATTTTCCTAGCCACTAAATGTGGTGTGGACCAAGTGGATGGGGTGGATCATACCTTGTGTAGAGAAAAATAGAAACATAAAAACATAGTAGGGCTAGATTAGGGGTTGGTTTAGTCAGAGGCCCCCAAGATTTTGATAAGTATAGGCTCCTTTATAAGATGGAATCTCTAGCAAACTTTCTAATATAACAACTTTGTGGGAAATATGTAAGAGGAATAAAGCAAAATAAACTAAAGAGTACAAACCTAAGCTAAAAATGTAGTGATATACCAAATATAAAATAAGATCTCCCTACATAATAGGCCTAAACATAATGTGTTTGCATGAATGTTCTCCTCTCCTTGATATAGATTAGCACAAAAACACAAGATGCAAACATACACACATAAGAGAAGCAGGTCTAGGAATGAGATCCATAGAGGGACTTCAAAGTATATGCATGGCCTCCTATATATATATATATATATATATATAGCAAGAAAAATGTATTACATAGATTATGCTTGGAGTGGGGGTTTGATTGCCCACAAGGTTGCTTAGTATTCTACATAATATAATACAAAGAGAAATGAAATAAACTATTTACAAACTTGTTGATAATTTACATTGCCTAAACTATTACTATTTATAGATTACATAAAGGGGAGAATTTACCTCCAAAATGTATGTAAATATTTCAAAAATAGCTATTCCTCTTTATGTCAGGTCATGTCTTCATTGAAGATGTTGGTTCCTTAGAGATATTAGGATTTGAGGCTATTAATGCTAAAGTATTATGAGCCACTAGATATTCATTTTCTCTTATCATTACCACCTACCTATTTTAGGGACTCTTAGAGTCTGAGTATAGAATTGCAATCAATGTGCTAGGTTTGAAGTTGCTTTTATTGTAGCTCTCATGCTTTCACCTTTAATGTGTAAACCACTTATCTAGTTTACTATGTATTTTTCATAAGCAAATATTATAATACTTTTAATTCCATACATATTAGAAACATTATGGGGCCCAAATCTATGACCCCAAATAGGGGGTATGGGGGAAAACGAGCCTCTATATGGGATTCAAAGGTAGGATCCAACAAACCTCTTTTTGGTCCTCTATTTTTTTGGAGAATGAATTGTTTTAGCGTTAAAATTTTTATAACCATCTAATTTTGATGCATATATCATCTTCCAACCTCAAAAATTTTCTCTCTATCCTTAGATCTTATCGCATAAAAACTTTTGCCTTACATATTTGGCCAAAACTTTAATAAACTTTTTACTTTTGGATATTCTACTTGTTCCTTTTGGTGTATTTTTATTTTGATCCTCAAATATTGTTGATTAGAACTTTTGTTTGCACTTTGTTTGATCATTTTTTTGCTTTTTGCTTATTTCCACTCCACTTAATATTTTTCTAAGGCAACATTTGAGTGTAATGAGAATTCACTATAGCTCTAATGAATCATAGGGGATCCTCATATTGATGAATATAAAGAACCTATAAAGGAAAGTTACCTTGTCCATTGGGCACAAATTCAAGAAGAAGTGAGGGGCAATTGGAGCAGTATTTAGATCTCTACAACCTTCTCAAAATTGGAATTATTCTTAATAAATATTACCTAAAAACTTACAACAAACTAAAATATAATTTACATATAATACATATTTACAAGGGTTACATGGGTGGCCTTTATCCATTGGGAATGGAGTCAAAAGAGACCCCTAGTTGCTACTCAAGTCTTTCATTTCTTTCTCTTTTATTAGTTCCTTGGGTAAAATAATTTTCCCCTTAAAAAATTGAGACTCTTGACTAATTTTCCTAATGTAGGTAGACTAGTACTAGGAATAAGTAATATCCTTGGTATATGCGTGTTGGTGCTAGTACTGAATTTTGTTATACTTTTGGCACCATTTAAGTATGGTCCCAATCCATTGGTTAAGCTTTTTACTATTTTTATTTTCTCAATGGTGAAGAGACTCTTTGCTTGGATCATGCAGGTTTCCCTACCTGTTATGTGTATTGTTACATAGGGATGTGCATCCCATGTTCTAGCCACCAACTAGCCCATATAGTCATTGAGAGGGTAGAAGGGGACCAACCCAAACTGTCCTACATTTGCAACATGGGTCTAATCAACACCTAGGTTGGATTAAGACCTAAAATATTTTTGATAGATGTGGGTGGATCCTTTGAGAACAAATATTATTATTTAGGGTCCTCATAAACACCCCCTTTAATGTCCATTAAGATAGTTTGCATCTCCTAATAAATTGTGGCCATGGGAATAGTGATCAATTTGGGCTCCATTGGCCTACTCTGGGTGCTAAGGACCACTTGATTGGTCTCTTCTTCCTCCTCTAGGATAGACACCCCATATACCCTTTCTTTGATTCTATCTATAGTAGGATAGAAAGTTGGTCCCAACTAGTTATTGAGTGTGGGGGTGAAGAGTTACATCCCTTACAAGATTTGCCTTTGAGTGAAGCCATTAGCAATATGAGAGCCACATTTTTCTCTATAATATTATGTATTTGATATAAAAGACCATTTCCTACAAGTGCTTTAGTAGGGTTATAGTACCTTCATCGATGTAGTTTGGTAGGATCTCTAGTACTTATTATGGTAAATTTCCCCATACATCTGGTGGATTAGGAGGTCATAAGTAGGGGATAATTTGAGTGTTAGATCAACCATGCTTGGACCCATGGGTCCTTTGGGTTGTAGTGGAGTTTTTAGGTGAATGGAACTTGTACTTTGAGATCAAGTAGACTAAGGCATTCATCGAAACCTCAATTTGATGTCCTTCATGTGGCTTGTTCTAGATATTTTCTCTAGAGTGGAGTTTCTAGGAGATTTTGCGATGCTTCAACAAGTAGAATAGGCAAATACCCTCACCAAGTCTAAGCCTAAATTGATGTTGTAATTATGGGACTAATGATGTGTCATTGGGATCCCATTAGGCATGTTATTAAGTGGTTATCTTCTTTAATTATCCACTCCATTTGGACATAGTTTGGATTAGGTAGACAATCCAAATCACATCTCACATGGAGCAACATCATAGGGATAGTTTCAAGAGTACAGGATTTGGTTCAATTGAGTGCCTCCAAGATTTTGACAAAGATCGACTCCTTTATAAGATGGAATATCTAGTGCACTTTCTAATATAATAACTTGGGGGGAGAGTAATATGGATAAAGTGAAATCAAATAAAGAGTAATAACCTAATATAAAATATTGTTGTAGCACCGTAAAATTGGCGCAGTCAAATTGGAATAATTACATTCACCTTAGTAAATAAATTTAAATTCAAATTTAACCTCCCAAACCGCCCGTTAACCGCCGAGAAACCCGTTTCCCCTTTTTTCGTGCCATTTTTAGGAGTTGTTTTGACCGTTGGACGATATCGTCGCCGATCAGACGATATCGCCCCAGATTTGAAAATTTCGTCTGGACTAGGACGTCCAGACGATTTCGTCGCAAAACCGCATTTTCATAATTAGACTCTGCTCCAACGGGTCTCCAATCCGGGCAGAAGCGTGTCCGCACCGTTGGGACCCTCCCCCGTTGGAGATCTCCCAAATTGGGAAGATCTCCAACCTCCCAACAACTTTCCCTAAGCCTATTTAACTCTAAGACTTTTCCCTCCCCAACCCCTCGGCTGAATTTTTATGCAAATCGACTCCCTATGTGCTAGAGCTACTCAAATTTGCTTTTTGCACTATTCCTATAGTAATTTTATTGCAGGTACATCACTCGGTTTTCACCGGAGCCAGCACCTATCGCAGCCGATCGAACCCGTCAAGATCGGAGGCGATCCTGTCAAATTAGGGACGATCTCGTACTGATGCGAGACGATCTCGACTGTAGCATACATCGAGGCAATCGGTGCTTGAAGTTTGCTCTTCTCTCTTTTCTCTCTGTCATTTTATGCTATAAATCAGATCATTTATTTAGTTTTTATTCTACTTTGCATCTGGAGTTCACCCATCTAGTTTAGATTGCACATTAAATTCATGATTTGCCATCATAATGCAATGATCTGTTTTACTTTCTATTTTAAATTATTGCTTAGTATTCACCTTGTTCTTTAGCATATTTTGCCTCTGTTTTGCATAGTAGAATTGCTTGTATTTTGCATCTGTTCTCTGTTTTGCAGGTTTCTGACGAATTCGCTTGACGAATTCGTCGGATCCGAGACGATTCTCGTCTGTCTCGGACGATCCCGTCGATTCCGGATGATTCGATAGATTGCAGGTGATTTTGTCGAATCCCGGATGATCCGTACTACTTCAAGCATCGAAACTTCATCGGACATCCCGGATTAGGTAATCTCCATTAGCCTCCTGCAAATTCTCCTATTTTTTCTGCTTTCGATCTATTTATCGTATTCATTTAAATTGCATTTTCATGTAGTTTAAGTTAGAATCATTCGGCCAAACCTAGGATGAATGTTTAAGGATAAAACGAACCCATTAAAACACATTCCCAAAACCTAGGCGTGGAAACCGCCGCCAAATGTTTCCCGGTGAACCCACCATCCGTCGACAAATCACCAAAATGCACCTCCCTTGAGAGGCGGGACCTTCGCAAAGTCCTCTCGTCCGAGGTACCGCATCATCCTTTTCCCATCCTCCTTCCGGGCGCGGATCCAATAGCCTGAAGGTAGGGATGCGAAAAATTTGGAGCGATACATTTTGGTGAACCCGACGTGAATGCATCATAACCTTTTGAAAAACAAAAAAAAAAAAAAAAAAAAATTAGAACAACTAAAACTTAGATGCATTTTAAAACATTTAAGGTTCAAAATCATGTTTAGATGGTAGCTCCTAAAAAGAGGTTAGCAGTTACTATAAACGTAGTAAACCAATTGGCAGCCATAGAAGTTAATTCTGTCCTTAGTATCCCTGAAACAAGTAGAAATCAATCCTTGTGGGACGAACTTATTAGGAGACTTAGTCTCATCTCATCTAGGGCCACACAACTTAAACAGATTAAGAGGCTAGTCTTGGATAGAATCCTGGATCCTCATCAATTAGTTTTCTACCATGAACTTCAGAGAGCCTGCCATAGATGGCTAGCCTATAGGAGAGCTTTAGTATCTTCAGAGTTGTTTAGCTTCGAGGAATACCTCGAGAACGCAGACATTGTACACCGATTCTTAGGCCTTGTAGAAGACCAAGAAGTTGTTCTTACAGATAGGGAAAGATGGAACAGAGTTCCGCGAGCTGTGCTATATCGAGAGTATTGCCATGAGCTTTACTTTTATCAACCAAAGCATCTGAAAGCAGACAATATCACCATAGCCCTTTTCATCAAATTCTTAAAAGAAAACTTTCAATTTGAAGAAGAACATTTCATGACCCCTGAACAACTTGAACCTATTAATGATATTCATAAGTTATTCATAGAAGATTAGTTCATTTGCTTTCAGTATTATTATTATTATTGCTTGCATTTATTGTTTCATTTGCTGTCTTTATTATATTGTTTCAAAGAAAAAAAAAAAATCAAAATCAAAAAAAAAAACATAGTAAAAAACTTAAACATTTCATTTACAATATTGCATTAGGTATATATAAATATATACCTTTTAATTTGTTGCATATATATATATATATATATATATATATATATATATATTTGCTGAAATCAAAACTTAGCACCATGACTAGACTTAGGAATGGTAAAGAAATTTTAGGAGAAGGAGAAGATTGGCTACAAAATACAACTCGAAAACCCAAATGTCCTTCTTGGAGATACAAATCCGGAAGGTGAAACTCTAGGACAATCAGATGAAGACTTAGGGGAAGATAAGGAACAAGAAGGAAGTGTTAAAGAATCCTCATCCCCTAGAATAGCTCCCAATGGAGGCATCACTTTTGACAACGCAGAACATTTTCAAAAATTTCTTAATCAACATATCGACGTCCTTAATGTGGCAGTCCGTATTGATAAAGGGGAAATTAGTGATGCTCAAGCAGCCTTAGAACGGGCGCTTGATATGCAAACTAATCCCTTGTCTTTCATTGATCAAGAAAGTGATAAGGGTGGACCATCCAATGCGAATATGGTCACTATAGCCCAAGCCATGACCAAACAACAGGTCACCCAACCTCCTAAGGAACCTATTACTCAACCTAAAATCACTCCCGCACAAAAGAAAATTCCCTTCACTACTTCGGTCCTCCAAACTATTGAGCAAAATGCTTTAAATAAACAGAAACATAAAACAAAGCCAAATACAAATTTTCAACAATCTGCAATACAACCTAATCCAACTTCAAAATTTCTCCATAATATTTTTCCTACCAATGTTTTACACAATAGTAACATGGCATCTAATATGCATGTTCCTCCATCATATGCCCATAAAACTCATGTCAATGCCCCACCGAATCAATATGGGGGGCAAACTAGTAATCTGGAAGCTATGGTGAAACAATTGGCTTCACGTATGGACCAGATAGATCCCTACCGTCCCTCGTACAATTATCGAGAGATTTGTAGCCAACCATTGGATCCCATAGTGGTAGCTCAACCATACCCTAAGCATTTTCCCATGCCCGTCCCGCCTATCTATAAAGGAACCGAAGATCCCATAGAACATCTTCGCATGTTTAGGATAGCATGTCATGACATATCGCATGACGACTTGCTATTACTAAAAATGTTCCCTAAAAGTTTAGGTGGAATGGCGTTAGAGTGGTACTACCAATTGCCCACTCACTCCTTAAGAAACTTTGAAGAAACAAATTGAGTCATTTGTTCATCAATTTAGTGCCTACATCGAGAGGCATGTAACTATTAAAGATCTATACAACTTAAAACAAGATAAAGACGAATGTTTTGCTGATTTCTTAGCTAGATGGAGGCAATTGACAGGAAAACTGCACTTTGTGCTACCCTATAGGGAAATGTTAGACATTTTCATTAACAATTTACAAGAACAACTTTCTTATGAGCTATCAACAGATACTTTGACTACCTTCGATCAAGCTATAGACTTAGCTCGAAGAGTAGAAGATGCCCTCATTAGGAGAGGCCAACTTAGAAAGAAGGATGATGAGAAAACATCTAGAAATCAATATAAAAACAAACAAAGTTGTCGGTGATGGAGTCACCGATGACAGTAAATGTTGCTAATGTCAATGCAACAAAAACAACATAAAAATTCATCTTGAAACCTCCCCGATAAGCCTCCTCGAGAGTTCACTAGATTAAACCAACCTTTATCAACTATTTTACCTCAACTTCTTGAAAGAGGTTTAATCCAACCGCCACCTATCCGGGAACCCGACCCAAGCATACCCGGATATAGAGCCGATTTGCACCGTGATTTTCATAGAGGTCCCGGACATTCTACCAACGCTTGTAAGAGATTGAAACATAAAATACAAGATTTGATTGACAATAATGAAATGGAAGTGCAAGCCTTCCAACCTAAACAAAACCCTCCTAATAATACCCAAAAGACTGTTCCCCAAAATCAAAATCAGAATGCCAATCAAACTTTAGACATATTTCAACACCCTTTACCAAGACACGGTAAGGAGGTAGCCAATCAAATTGAACATCACAATGTTCCCCCTCCTACCCGATATGTAGGAACCATTAGCGGACAATTACCTGTTCAGGATTCTCAAACCTTTGACACAACCTTATCCCTGGTTACAACCAGGCCCTTACATAATTTTCAAACTTCTGATTCTAGCGATATAGAGTCAGATAGTGAAAGTGAAGTAGACACCATTCAATCGAATAGTTCTAAAAACGAATCAGATCCTATTCAACCTATCACAGATGCTAATGTTCCAGAAGAACCATTTCCCAGAAGAGTCACTACTCGACCTTCTTCTAATGTAGTCCTTCCTTATGAACAAGCCATAAACTCTCAACCGAGACCGTTTCAACGTCGTCACTATAACATTGTAGGTACCATCGGAGTCGTCACCCGACAACAAGCTCACAATTCCCAACAAGAACCAAACCATAACGATGGATCAGCTCCATTCGTTCTGAAAAATCCCAATAAAGGAAATCATGCTCCTATTGTTCAACCTAAACCCCCTTACAACATTAATGAGCAATTGTCTAATACCACCGCCATAATCTCCCTTTTAGATTTATTAAGATCCTCTCCCACCCATAGGGATGAGTTGATGCTTACTTTGAGCCAGATGATGGTACCTCAAAACATCCAACCTGAAGCTATGGCCAATACTATCATCACGCGAGAGATTGATTGTATTGACTTTCGGGATAAAGATATCCCACAACACAGCTTTACACAAGGATAATCCCTTGTATATTACGGCTTTAATTGGGGATGTAGCTATCAAACGAGTTCTGATTGATAATGGCTCATCTCTAAACATTTGTACCTTTGACTTCTACCAACGATTTGGTTTTAGAAGTGACGAAATGAAGAAGACTGATATGATTATCAAAGCCTTTAATGACGAAACACAAGAAACTTGTGGAGTCATTACCCTCCCCTTACAAGTTGGTCCTAGAACCCTTGAGACAACCGTGTTTATTGTACATTGCCCAGCATCGTACAATATACTTTTGGGTCGCCCTTGGATTAACGCCATGCGAGCAGTCCCATCAACTTTACACCAATGTGTTAAGTTTGAGTTTAAAAATCAGTTGGTCACTATTCATGGTGACCCTAGACCTTTTGATATGTGTGCATTGGCAGAACCAGTTGGAGTGCAATTTTGCCCTCGCTCTGTCATCCACATATCCTAGTTCTTCTTCATCTAAAACTGTGAAATATAAACCCATCACTTCATCTATTCCTCCTCCATTAACTTCATCTTCCCATATAGATCAACCACCTTCTAAACAAATTACTCGTAGAACTTCAAAAAGCTCTTAAAACTACAACCAATTCTTCAAGTTCTAATCCCATAAATTCAAAACCTTCAGACACGTCTATCACACCTTCTACATCTCAAGACATAGGTAATAAGCCTTCTACATCTTATGCCCTCTCTGATGATCTTTTACCAGATTTATCTACAACCTTAATATCAAAAAAATGAATGCTTTCATGCAAGATTCAAACCTTTTAAATCATTTGCCGCCATCTCCTCGTACTTTGGGCCTCCCACAACCTATGGGAAGTACTTACCAAGTCGGGAGTTGCGCCTTCATTTACAAAGGATATGACTGGGGAAGAATCCCTCGGAATATCAAAACTCATCATGAGGGATATGCTCGGTGTTATTTTACCAATGATTATATTAAAGCTAAACCCATGATGCTTAAAATGGGATATAAAGGGAAAGGCTTAGGACCTTTCCAAAATGGCATGAAAGAACCTTTCGAGGTAGAACCGTGGCCTCCCCGCTGTGGTGTGGGCCTATTTCCTAGTAAGGGACAACCATTTCCTTTTGAGGATGATGATCATCTCATATGCTACCAAGATTATTTGGATAGGCATGTTGATTTGCCTCTTAGAAATCAGTCATTTTCATGCAACATGCTATCCATAGCATACCCCGAAATGATTGTCGACCCCGATGAGGAATTGGAAAGAGATATTTTCCATGATGTCTCTCTAGAAGAAATGTTGCCTAACGGGTTTTATTTTGATGGTTCTATACCAACCATAGCTCAGCTTGAGGCCACCGATCCTCAAAATGAATTATCTAAATTAACTTTACAAGAATTACAAGAATTGGGTGTTTCACCCGCCCCACCTAATTTTGAAAGAGATCTACACATGGAGGTAGAAAATGTCATTAAAATTAACATTGGAACTGAGGACAACCCTCACATAATCAATATTGGAGCAGAACTAAGTCAAGAAAAACAAGAACAATACATAGCATTTCTTAAAGAGTATGAAGATGTCTTCGCGTGGACATATGAAGATATGCCCGGTCTAGACCCTTCCGTAGTCATGCACCATCTAGTGGTCCATCCGGATGCTAAACCTGTTAAACAAAAACTTAGAAAAATGCATCCCAAAGTGGCTCTCCTAGTCAAAGGGGAGTTAGAAAAACTCCCGAATGTTATCTTCATACAAGCTATTGATTATGCCGAATGGATCTCAAATGTAGTTCCAGTCACCAAGAAAGAAGCTACCAAAGTTAGGGTTTGCACAGATTTCAGAGATATTAACGCTGCATGCCCTAAAGATGACTTTCCTCTTCCGAATATGGACCAAATTATCGACTTCACTGCCGAAAGTGGGATGATGTCCTTAATGGACGGATTCTCCGGCTATAATCAGATCAGGATAGCTCCTGAAGACCAGGCTAAAATAGCCTTTATTACCCCCTGGGGTACCTTTTGCTGGAAAGTGATGCCATTTGGCCTAAAGAACGCCGGTGCAACTTATCAACGAGCTATGACCTACATTTTTCATGATCTCGATGCATGATATCCTCCATGATTATGTGGATGATATTATAGCTCGCTTCTCTTATTGAAGATAATCATTTAGATGATTTGAGAAAAGTTTTTAATCGATTAAGAGAATATCTCATTCGATTAAATCCAGCAAAATGCATATTCGGAGTTAAATCCGGCAAACTATTAGGGGTTTTAGTTTCTTTACGTGGTATCAAAATTGACCCTCTTAAAATTGCGGCTATCACTGATATGCCCGCACCCACTAATATATCTGAATTACGAAGTTTACAAGGTAAACTTCAAGCTATCCGTCGCTTTATTGATAAGCTGGCGGACAAAACTGGTCCCTTTCTCAAACTTCTTAAGAAGGACGTCCCTTTTAATTGGGACACAGAATGTAGAGAAGCTTTTGAACTTCTCAAGCAATATCTCATTAACCCACCGGTGCTTTCACCGCCTAAATCTGATCGCCCATTCCTTCTATATATTTTTGCTTCAGATTCTGCCTTAGGAGCCATGTTAGCTCAACTTGATGATGAAAAACGAGAACGCGCTAATTATTATATTAGCCGAACTTTCGTCAGTTATGAAACTCGCTATACAACGTTAGAAAAGTTATGTCTAGTAGTCGTGTTTGCTACGTAAAAATTACGACATTACATGCTTAGCCAAAAAACGTATGTCATTGCCAAATATGATCCCTTAAGGTATCTCATGAGTCGACCTTATTTATCGGGTCGCACGCCCAAGTGGGTTCTTGCTCTAAGTGAGTTTGATCTCACCTTCATAGGACAAAGTCCGTTAAGGGTCAAATCATAGCAGATCAATTAGCCGCCGCACCCTTAGAGTCTACTCATCCCCTCATTATCGAGTTTCCCGATGAATGCCTTCAATTAGAGGCGGACCTTGTTGAACAATGGTCCTTATACTTTGATGGAGCCCGATGCATGAGTGGGGTCGGTGCGGGTATTATTTTAATGTCTCCGCAAAAACATATTATTCCTATGTCCTTCAAACTAACCTTTGTTTGCACCAATAATACCGCTGAGTATGAAGCTCTAATCCTTGGATTACGAGCCGCTTTAGCACTAAAAATTAAAAACCTCTTAGTTTTTGGTGATTCCCAATTGGTTATAAACCAAATTAATGAAGTTTATCAGACCATAGATGACAAACTTCACCCATACAAGGCCTATTTTTTACAACTAATGGCCTTGTTTGATCAAGTTACTTTGGAAGCCATTCCTCGAACTAGCAACCGTGCAAACCGATGCTATGGCCGCAGTCGCATCTCTCTTGCCCTTGGAGTTAGATGACGAATATGCCACTATCATCATTCGTCGACTCCAGGAACCCGCTTCAAATAAGTCATGCTTAGAGCCTTTGGATGTGTTTCTAATCAATGAAACTACTCCTGAACCCTGGTATACAAACATATTTGATTTCCTCCAAAATGGGAATTTCCCTGCTAATTCTAATAGCAACCAGTCGATTATTACGTCGACGAGCAAGTCGATTTGTAATAATTGGCAATACTTTATATAGGAGATCTTTTGAAGGTATCCTATTAAGATGTTTAAACTTAGAAGAGTCTAAATCAGCCTTGAGTGAAGTCCACAATGGATCTTGTGGAGGACACTTTAGTGGTAGCGTCATTGCTAAAAAGCTCCTTCGGATAGGATACTTTTGGCCTACCATGGAAACGGATGCACATGAGTATGTGCGTCATTGCGACAAGTGTCAAAAACATGCCGACCTTGTCCATGCGCCCGCACAAGAGCCGCAGGCTATTTCTTCTCCTTGGCCCTTTTCTAAATGGGGCTTGGATATTATTGGTAAAATTAATCCCGTGTCCTCTGATGGACACAAGTTCATCATAACTGCCACTGAGTATTTCACGAAGTGGGTCGAAGCTATGCCTTTAGCTTCTTGTACTGGTTCACAAGTTTCTAAATTCATTTTTAATCAAATCATCTGCAGGTTCGGAATTCCTGCGAATCTCATCTCTGACAATGGAACTCCGTTCAAAAATAAAGATGTCAAAAAATTATGTCAAAAATACAAGATTCAACATCGCCGGTCCACTCCCTATTATCCTCAGTGGTAATGGTCAAGCGTAAGCTTCTAACAAAACTTTAATCAAAATTCTCAAAAGACTAGTCAATAAACCGGCCGTGGACCGGCATATTCAATTATATCCAACCTTGTGGGCCTATCGAACTAGTGTTCGAACCCCCACAGTCACTTCACCATTTGTTTTGGCATATGGTGCCGAAGCAGCTTTTTCCATTTGAATTGGAAGTTCCTTCTTTGGCCTCGCTACTTCAAGATACCGAAGTAGGAGATGAATATCGCACGGTAGACTCAGTCACTGGAACTCCTAGATGAAAAATGCATCAATGCTTTAGAGCATCTCCGTGCATACCAAAACAAGCTTAAAAGAGCATATAATAAGAAAGTTCGTCATCGATCCTTTGAGATTGGCGACCTTGTTCTAAAAGAAAATAAAAAAATACAAATGCAACCAAAGAACTTAAAGGTAAATTTGAGCCCAACTGGCTCGGACCGTACATCATTACTGCAAAATTTGAATCAGGAGCGTATAAATTATCTACCTTAGATGGTAAAGAACTTAAAGAACCCATGAATATTTTACATCTCAAACGTTATTATGCATAAATTTGGTCATTTCATCCATGTATATATTTGTTCAAAATCATTATCTTGTATTTCTTTCAATTTATTCAAAAACCTCAAAAACATTCATAAAATCTTCAAAAATCTTCAAAAATATTTATTGCATTTATTTAAAGCACTTGTAAAGTTCCTTTTGCTCAAAACAAAAATCAACATAAAAATCCAAAAACAACTATATGCTTGACTCTTTCAAAACCAAAACAATATACGGAAGAAAGAGAGAGTCAACATTCTCAAAACTTTCTCAAAATCATTATTTTCTTACAATTATTGCAATTATATGTTTCAACTTATTTTGGATAAAATTAGCATTTATTTAGCATCCCTCACTTGCACAATCACAACAATAAATATCTTGATTTTATCTCGCATGATTACTAATCTCTCTTATATCAAAGTTCACAAAATTCAATTAAAGAAAGTTTGAGCATAGAGAATTGATCTTGTTATTTACTTAAACCAAGCACATCCTTTCACAATAAAATGATTATATTTGTAATTTCCATGTTTTGCTACATAGTAGAACCGATTTCTTGAGTGAAAAGTTTCCCCGACTATCCTATCATGCACATGGTCTAGAATCTTTGAGAATTGGCAAAAGGACAAGCTCACCCCTACCTAGAATAAAAATCCCTTGCTCTACAGCTAATCCGAGCAAGTATCCCTAGCAAAGAAAAAGAAAAGAAAAATTCAAGAAAAAAAAAAGAGAAAAGAAAAATGTTATTTCAGCAATGTTCCAAGCATTATCAAGCAAAAGAAATACAAACAAGAAAAAAATAAGCAAAATTCAAAAGAAAGCAAGAAAGCAATAAAATCCCTTTCCCTACCCTTTGAAAAGAAAAGAAGGGTTGATGAGCTTGAATCCCTGGAATTCTCAATTATTCGAAAACTGTGAGGTAAGCCCCATAACAGGTGGTTTGTGCCCAACCCGCTTGGCCTTGGGTAACTCCTAGCGTGGCGATATGTCTCGTCACATTAGCGACCTTCTTTTGTACAGACCTATGTCTCGCTTATGGATTAGCTAGCTCTTGATAATCTGATCTACATAGTAGGTCTAATATGGTTATATGCATCTACATCATGGTTAATGAACACTTATTTGGTTTCTTCAAATCACTTGTATCATAGTATCTTGCTCAAATCTGGTAAATGAACAATGCAATTGCACACACATTTGTATTTGAGAGATTTTGTCTATCATTATGATAAATCAAGATGGGAAATGAATTCACATATGCACATGGGATTCCTTATAAATCTAACTTTTTATCTTCAAAATACTTTGAAATATTATTTTTGCAACTTGTTTGGAATAAATCAAATACAGTTGTTTTCCACAAAGACAACTATATAATAGCAAAAATCAAAAATTCCTTTCAAAACATATCATATATATCGTGTCGACTTTCGCAACGATGGTATAGTTTCAAAACCAAAATTGGAATTTTATGCCTAGCGCAAGTCCTCATTATCATATTTTCTGTTCATCAAAAATCAATCATGCAATAAAACTATCCTTTTTTGGATTTTCGCGATGATGGTATAAGTCTATACCTACATATTCTATGCCTAGCGCAAACCATTGTAACAATTTTTTTCCCAATTTATCAAAAATCATACAAAACATATGACTTCATTTTACACAAATTATGCTTTTTCAAAAGAATGCACATTTTCATTATTTCATGTCATTATGTCAACCTCCAATTTTGCAATGACGGTATAATTCCTAAAGGAATTATTCAACAAATTTTATCACACTTAGGAATTTATGCCTAGCAAAAATTATTTTACAATATTTCATGCATAATATTTTCATGGAAATCTGAAAGCAAACCATCATCATCATCATTTGCATTATCACAACAAAGTCTTAAGACAATCTCTTAAGCACTCTTTTCTTTTAACAATATTTCTATCCTGGGACTAGCTTGACGACCGAGTGAGCAACGACTCCATGAAATGGTCTATAATAGCGACAATGTCCTTTGAAATTATTGTTAGAAATCTCTTTTTATTTTTACATTTCATTACAACCAATCAATTTGTTACATCAGATTATTTCATTTAAAATATTTATAGCATGACATCCAAGTTATAATATTTTCCAAAACGACATAATTACATGAATCATCAATAAAATCATTACATCAATCAAATCAATCAATTACATCAAACATAAAAAGCATCATAAGTATCACATAAGACAAGTCATATACTCAAAAATATCTCATCTATATATATCAACATAATATATACATCATCAAAACGGATTGGTATGCCACAATCTGTACCTCGGCATACTCAATCCTCTATCAATACAAGTATAATACAATATCGATAGCAATATCCCGCCCTCTAGCCTCGAGAGCCTCTAGAGCTCTCGGCCTCATCTCCTCCCCCGCCCTGCGGAGGACGAGGTGGTCCCATCGCAGTATGTGTGGTACTCGCGAGTCCTCGTCGTCGACCGGGATGAGCTCCTCGTCGACCCCGTCCCGATCGGATCGGCTATGGCAGCCGGCACCCGTATCCTCTCGGCCCTCCGGCACCGCCTCGGTAGTATAGCGCCCGATAGAATGCGGTCCGAGAAACCGACCGCATCAGCTCCCGAGTGCTCACCCCTCCGCCTCGTGCCCCGAGACGTGCATTCTCGTCTCGCAGCCTGCGACACCTCAGCCCGGTGCCGTGCGGCACGCATCCCGTAGTGTCCGCACCCGAGCCCGCAGACGATCCTCTCTCGCCCGGAGAGTAGCCATCTCGCTACTCTCTCCCGTGTCCACGCCCTTGCCCTTATCGGGCGATGGTGGCCTCTCGTGGAGATGGGGGTCTCGCCTCCCTCCTCTCCCTCTCCCCTCTGTCGCGGCCGCTCCCGTGCCCGTGGCCTCCTCTCGCTCTCTCCCGTCGTGACCCCGGGCCGCCTCTATCGCCGCCTAGCGCCGCCTCCCTATCCGACGCACAACCGCATGTATCGGACCCCGTGCCCTCGTCATCCGAGGAGGGCGGATGCCTCGCATACTGCATCGTAGCCATCGGCTACTCCTACGTCGTCCCCATCCACTGGCTGGATGGGGGCATCGTCCGCGTCCTGACTCCAGAATCGTTGCATGTCCGGAGCCCCGCTAACTGTGGTGTTATCCCGGACAGTCCGAGAAAACTCGTAATCCCTCAGAGATGGGATCCCCTACTACAGACCGAACTATCGTAAAACCCGATCGTAGCGGTGGAGCTCCACCTCTCCCCTCTCCATCCTCAGCCAGCAGACTCGCCTGATGCGAGCCGCCTCCTGTGCGTCCTCTGCCCACCCCGGATGCCGCCTCCATGGCCTCCTGTGATCCGGTCCGGGACCAAGTCATCCAGAGAGTCTCCGGGACACCGGCAGGTCGATCCGTCGCCGTGCCCCTCTCCGAGCCACCAGGAGAAGACTCGGGGCCTCTCCCCATCAACCCCTATCGCTGGAAGCCCTACCGGCCTCCGCACCGCAATGTGCTCCCAACACCAAACCCGTAGGAGCGATGTCATGACCAGACACCGCCCGCCCTTGTACACGACCCCGTAAAGGATCCTGTACAGCCGGCATAGAACAAAGCTGCCCCAAGAAAATCTGTAGCCATGGTCGCGCATATCGCAGATCACATCTGCGAGCATCCACGGCACCCTGCATCCGCTCTGGTGGCACAACAGAAGTCCACCAACCACCCCAGCCAAAACTCGTGTCAGTGTAGATGCCCTGCATCTGGCGTAGTGCCTCGATGTTCACTCCGCCCTTCTCCAGGGCGAAGCTCGGGTCACCGCAGAGTCGTCCCATCGCGTGGCCCTGATTGGCCGTAGGTGTGATCATCCTCCCTTGTATGGGGATTCTAAGAATCCTCCATACATCCTCTAGTGTGGGAGTCATCTCCCCTGTCGGTAACCGGAAGCATGAAGAGCCCGGTACCACCTCTCTCGCTAGGGTCGTCAGTAGCCCCATGTCGAGAGAAACCTCGCGGCATCTCTCGCCACATGCCGCAAGCCGGCTCGTGCCGCAGATCCCGCTCGCCCGGGTGAGAGCGGCCAAGTCGTCTCTCAACCCGCCGTATTTCCACTCTCTCGCTCTTTAGTAGTCCTCTCTGCAAACATAAACAACAAAACAACAAACAATCATTAATAACAAATTCATACAATCATAAATACAACTTAAAGATCAAATTTTTGTAATTGATGATATCGCCCACTATTGGACGATATCGTCCCAAATTTGAGCAAAATCGTCTCCGATTTCGCTGTCGAAATCGTCTCTAATTTGACGAAATCGTCCCTTTTTCGTCGATTTCGCCCTTGGGCGAAATTGACGAACTTGAGACGATTTCGTCGAACTAGGGACGATTTCGTCCGGACGACGTCGACGGCCAAAAACGGCCGCGATGCTCAAAATTCATCCTAAAATCTATCTACAAAGCATGTAAAATTCAAATTAAATCAATCTAAATTGAGTTTAAACCCTTACCCGTAGACCGCGGTGGACCTCTGCAGATCTGTGCGCTGTCTCTACCATTTTTGCTCCAGAGCTCTAAAAACAGTAGAAATGAACAAGAACAATGAATTAGGGTTTTACCCTATTTTTCTTAATTTTATTCAAAATAATTCACAAATAATTTTTGCTTTTTCGTGTTTTTACCTCAAACGTTCGATTTGGGTAAAAACACTGGAGGGGGCACCATAGTAAGCTGTCGTACGATTCGACCAAGAATCGTCGCCTAAAAATGGGAATAATTTTTTGCTTTCTCGTAGATCGAGAAGAACTCATCTTTAACGCATTTTCTTCGAAAAATTCGCTAAAGAGGGGGCAAAATGTAGCACCCTAAAATTGGCGCAGAAAAATTGGAATAATTACATTCACCTTAGTAAATAAATTTAAATTCAAATTTAACCTCCCAAACCGCCCGTTAACCGCCGAGAAACCCGTTTCCCCTTTTTTCGTGCCATTTTTAGGAGTTGTTTTGACCGTTGGACGATATCGTCGCCGATCATACGATATCGCCCGCATTTGACGATTTCGTCCGGACTAGGACGTCCGTACGATTTCGTCGCAAAACCGCATTTTCATAATTAGACTCGCTCCAACGGGTCTCCAATCCGCGCAGCGTGCCGTTGGGACCCTTCCCCCGTTGGAGATCTCCCAAATTGGGAAGATCTCCAACCTCCCAACAACTTTCCCTAAGCCTATTTAACTCTAAGACTTTTCCCTCCCCAACCCCCCGGCTGAATTTTTATGCAAATCGACTCCCTATGTGCTAGAACTTCTCAAATTTGCTTTTTGCACTATTCCTATAGTAATTTTATTGCAGGTATATCACCGGTTTTTAGCCGGAGCCAGCACCTATCGCAGCTCGACGAACCCGTCAAGATCGGAGGCGATCCTCGTCAAATTAGGGACGATCTCGCACCGATGCGAGACGATCTCGATCGCAAGGATACATCGAGGCAATCGTGCTCGAAGTTTGCTCTTCTCTCTTTTCTCTCTCGTCATTTTATGCTATAAATCAGATCATTTATTTAGTTTTTATTCTACTTTGCATCTGGAGTTCACCCATCTAGTTTAGATTGCACATTAAATTCATGATTTGCCATCATAATGCAGTGATCTGTTTTACTTTCTGTTTTAAATTATTGCTTAGTATTCACCTTGTTCTTTAGCATATTTTGCCTCTATTTTGCATAGTAGAATTGCTTGTATTTTGCATCTGTTCTCTGTTTTGTAGGTTTCGACGAATTCGTTTGACGAATTCGTCGGATCTCGAGACGATTCCTGTCTGTCTCGCACGATCCCGTCGATTCCGGATGATTCTGACAGATTGCAAGTGATTTTGTCGAATCCCAGATGATCCAGACTACTTCAAGCATCAGAAACTTCATCAGACATCCCGGATCAGGTAATCTCCATTAGCCTCCTGCAAATTCTCTATTTTTTTGCTTTCAGTCTGTTTACTGTATTCATTTAAATTGCATTTTCATGTAGTTTAAGTTAGAATCATTCGGCCAAACCTAGGATGAATGTTTAAGGATAAAACGAACCCATTAAAACACATTCCCAAAACCTAGGCGTGGAAACTGCCGCCAAATGTTTCCTGGTGAACCCACCATCCGTCGACAAATCACCAAAATGCACCTCCCTTGAGAGGCGGGACCTTCGCAAAGTCCTCTCGTCCGAGGTACCGCATCATCCTTTTCCCATCCTCCTTCCGGGCGCGGATCCAATAGCTTGAAGGTAGGGATGCAAAAAATTTGGAGCGATACAATTGTTGATACACCAAATATCAAATAAGATATCCCTACATAATAGACCTAAATATAATGTGTTTACATGGACATTGTCCTCTCCTTGACATAGATTAGCACATAAACACAAGATTCAAACACACACACATAAGAGAAGTAGTTATGGGTGTGAGATCCATATATGCACTTCAAAGTAGATGCATGGCCTCCAATATATATATGCAAGAAAAATGTATTACATAATATTATACTTGGAGCAAGGGTTCTATTACCCACAAGTTCAATCAGGATTTTGCAAACTACTATACATAGATAAATGAAAGGAAATATTTACAAACTTGTAAATCCTTTAAAATGCCTAAACTAATACTATTTACATATTACAAAAGGGTGATAATTTCCCTCCAAAAATTGTGCAAATATTTCAAAAATTATTGTTCCTCTATATGTCAGGTCATGCCTTAATTGAAGATTTTGATTTCTTTGAGATCTCAGGATCTAAGGTTATTAGCACTAAAGGATTATTAGACACTGAATATACAACTACTCTTCTCATTACCACCTACCCATTTTGGGATTCTAAAAGTTTGAGTATAGAATATCCTTGCAATCAATGTGCTAGGTTTAAGGTTGCTTTTATTGCAAATCCTATGTTGTTGCCTTTAATGCATGAACCACTTATTTGGTTTACCACATATTATTTATAGAAAAAATATTATTTATAATAAAATGTTGTACTCCTTAGAATATCATACATTTTAGCACAATGTGTGGGGCCTAGGGTCATGATCCCAATTTGGTGTTATGGGGCCAGTGTCCCTTCATGCGAGGATTTAGAGGCAAGAGCCCCTGAAGCAAATTTTTGTCCTCTAAATTTTTAGAGCATGAATGGTTTTAGCCTTTAGAATTTTATCACCATCTAATTTTGATGTATTTATCATCTTCCAACTTCAAAATTTTTCTCTATCCTTAGAGCTTATCACATAAAAACCTTTGCCTTGCATCTTTGGTCAGAATTTTTATAAACTTTTGATTTTTGGACATTTTTCTTAGTTGTGCATTTTAGGTCCTTTTTATTTTGACCCTCAGATCTTTCTGATCAAAAAAATCATTTGCACTTTGTCTAATGCTTGATTTTTTTCTTTCTTCTTGTTTCTCCTCCACTTAAAATTATATTAAGGCAACATTTGAGTGTAATGAGAATTAACTATAGTAAATTTTTCTCATAATACATTTATTTTAAATATGGTAACTCTACTTGATCATAATCCAACTTCCTAGACTCAAGGATTACGTAATTATTCTTTATTTTAGATTATCATGTTTCTCAAGTTTAATAAGATGAAACATTATTATTATTGAGATAAATCATAAGAATCATACTCAAATCCAAAATCAAATAACTATTTATGAAATGAATAATAGACATTAAAAAAAAAAATCATAAGTTTAAGAATTAAGCACAATATTATAAAAGGTGTCCTTTCATTTAATCCATTATATTGCAATATTAAACACTAACTTAAAAAAAGATTAGAAGTTTATTATGGTGTTACTATAAATAATAACATACTATTTTTTTGAAATGAGTCCATGATTTTGACATTTACAAATATAAATATGCTACAATTTTACATACAATAATAATAATGTTAGGGCAAAACTTGTCAGTTATTTTTTAGACCTCTTGGGAGAACTTGTGGTAGTGAATGGTGAAGTTGAAAGAAAAATCCTTCCTAATATTTTGAAATTATTTATTGATTAGATGAATTCTTCTCTTATCCCCCTCTTTACAAATGAGGAAATTAGAATTGCCACATTTAGTTTGGATGGGGAAAAGGCCCCAGGTTTAGATGGTTTCCTAGTTGCTTTCTTTTAAAAGTTCTAGAATATTGTAGGATTAGATGTTACTGAGGCTATCAAGGAGATCCAGAGAACCCAATACCTACCTAAGGATGTCAATTCCACTTTTTTGGATCTGATCCCAAAAGTGCAGGGAGAAAGACATTTTATAAATTTTATTCCTATTATTTTGTGCAACACAATCTATAAAATTTTGTCCAAAACCATTGCCAATAGGTTAAAGAGGGTTCTACCTTATACCATGGTAGATTAGTAAGGTGGTTTTGTTAAATATCAACAAATTTTGGATAGGATAATTACCATTCATGAGGTTATTCATTCTATAGAAAATAGTAATAGGGTTGGTATGCTTCTAAAGTTAGATATGAACAAAGATTACAATCGAGGTTCTTGGGAAATCTTGACCAAAGTTCTATTGAAATTTGACTTTCAGATTAAATGGGTGGGGTTGATTAAAAAGTGTTTTTCATATACTATGTTTTCAATATTGGTAAATGAATTCCCTACTAACTACTTCAAAAGTAGATGTGTTCTTATGAAGAAGTTGCTAGTCAAAAAAGTGAACTTCTTATAAAGTTTATTTTATCAACACCCTAGCTAGAAGGAAAATAAATATCATGAGGATCTTCTAGTGTGAAATTGGAGAACTCCCAACCATGTATTTGGGTATGCCTATATTCAAAGGTAGGATGGAGTTACATCTTTGGAATCCAGTTCTAGATAGACTAGAAAAAAGTTAACAAGTTGGAGAGGAAGTGTTCTTATCCAGGCAGGTGAAGCTCAGCTTGTGAAGTCTTCTTTACAAAGTTTTCCCATTTATATTATGTCTCTTTTCAATATTCCAACTAAAATAAGGATTAAAATGGATCAAATTCAAATATTTGTCCTCTAGTCTAGATCAAAAGATAGAAGACGCTTTGCCCTGGTTACCTAGGATCAAATATGTTCTACTAAATATGAAGGAGGGTTGGTATTTAGAAGGGTAAAACATATGAATGAAGCCGTTATGGGAAATATAGAATGGAAATTATTTAAAAATTATCATCTTGAATGGGTTAAGATCCTCAAATCCAATTATTTATGAAATGGAAAAAATAATTTATACTCCAATGATTTACCAGCCAATATTCCTTTTGGAATAATTTTGTGGATATTAGACATTTGTTATGTAAAGGGCTTCATTGGCATATTGGAGATGACAATCCGATGAATTTTTGGAATGATTTTTAGCTAAATAACATTCTCCTTTTGGAGGACCCAAAGGTAAGTGCAATGGAACCTGCTCTATCTGTACATTTTGGTATCAATGTTATTGATTTTATAACAACCAAAAATAGTAAAAAAATTAGAAATATTAATCTATTCCAGATTTATATCCAGACTTGGCTGACCATATTAACAATATAAATATATGATGCAGGAGTATCCAGCGGTTTCAGAGTGATCTTGCATCACCAAATTGTATTTAATTCATTTTTTTGAAAACTAGTGAAAAAAAAAATCTGCTAGAAAAACTAGTAAAACTTGTAGGTGATTTTTGAAGGTCTTAGAGGTCAAATTTGAATATTTTTGGTTAATAACATGCCAAGATTTGCTCCGCTTAGCTCGTTTCATGCTGTTTTCAAAAATATGCTATAATAATCAATCGGGTCAACGAGTACGAAGTTATGACCTTGGCAAGTTGCCCCCAAATTTCAAATTCGAAATTTCTAGTTTTAGGTGGGAAAGGGGGAAAATAGGGTATTTAAGGGAATTTTCAAAATTGTAAAAGGTCTCTTCTTTTGGGATGAAAATAATGAAATATTTTTGTTCTATAATAGGAAAAAAGAAATAACAACTGTGTATGTTTTGGTTCATGTGGCTTGATCTATTTGTTTGTGTTGCTTGATCTTCACCAAGTGGTATCAGAGCGGGAGTTCCTGAGTGTGTAAATAGATCGTCGAATGTGAGGTAGTTTACACCAGGATCTATGGTTAGGGTTTGTGAGAGAAGTGGTCAGAATGCATCCACGAAGAAATCATGGTGGTGGGAGAAATATGGCGTTAGAAGAAGATTTTAGAACTTTGCAGAGGTAAGTTGAGGCTCTGCAAGAGGAGCTGCATAGAGAGTTTGAGCCAAGGAGGGAAGATGGCAGTGAAGATGAAGTTGAAGAAGAAGAGGAACAGTTCAAGGAAGAAGAAGAGGTATTATATCCTGCACAAACTAGGTTATATAGAGCCATATCTAATATTGGAAAGATATCAAAAATGGAGGTTTCTACGTATTATGGAAATCTTGATCTAGAGGAGTTGATTGATTGGATCAATGGTTTGGAAGAATACTTTGAGTATGAGGGGTTTGAAGATCCTAAGAGGGTCAAGTTTTCTAATACCAAGCTAAAGTGTCATGCTAGAATATGGTGGAAGGGAGTGCAACTAGACAGAAACAAAAGATGAAAAGAAAGGATAACAAGGTGGGAGCGGATGTTGGAGAAGTTGAAGAGGCAGTTCATTCTAGCTAACTACAAGTTGGATTTGTTAAATAAAATGCAAGGTTTGAGGTAGTCGAGCAAGTATGTCAAATAATACACAGAGGAGTTCTACAAAATTTTAATCAGAACAAGTCATTTTGAGGCCAACAAGGAGAAGGTATCCCATTATATTAATAGATTAAGAGAAAGTATTCAAGAGGAGTTAACTCTGGTCAGGATGACCACCATAGAGGATGCTTACCAGTTTGCCTTGAGGGTTGAAGAGAAGTTGAACAAAAAGTTTGAGAGCAAGAAAATAAGAAGAGGTCATGGTGGAAGAACTGGTGGAAGAACAAATGGAGGATGAAATGAAGATCATAAGAAGAATGGAGAAGCCAATAGTAGTCATGACCAAAAGGGAGATAATGCTTATCGACATTGTGATCAAAAAAATGGTTACCAGAGAGGAAGAGGAAGGTCTGGATGAGGGTTTGGAAGAGGAGGATTTCGTGGAACCTGTTTCCACTATGGAGAAGAAGGACATCGAGCATATGAGTGTCCACAACACCAAGAGAGAAAAAATAAGAGACCCAAAGGTAATGCCCGAGCTGCTGTTGTTGATGAAGATGCTGAATTTGAGCACTCTAAAGAAGTAGAAAGAGGAGAAGTGTTGATCACAAGGAGAGCCTTGCTGAATGAGGAGAGAGATCCAGATCAAAGGAAGAGCTTATTTCGCACAAGGTATAAATGTGATGGTAAGATCTATAATATTATCATAGACAATGGTAGCACAAATAACCTAGTTTCATAAGGAATGGTTATCAAATTGTAGTTAGAGAGGAAGATACACCCGTATCCATATAGGATTGCATGGTTGTAGAAGGACCATAAGGCTTTTATCGGTGAGCAATGCTTGGTAAAAGTTTAATATTGGGAATTACCATGATGAGGTCCTATGTGACATTCTACCTATGTATGCTTGTCATTTGTTATTGGGAAGGCCATGGCATTTTGATCGGGGTGCAGTGCATGATGGTCATGCCAACACTTACTCCCTGACAAAGAATGGAGTGCGCCATAAGTTGAAGCCCTTGAAGGAGGTGGACGAAAAGGTATGTAGTAGTGCCAAAATATTTTTAGTTGAAGGTAGAATTTTTTTGGATGGGTTGAAGCATGAGCATACGTGTTATGCATTAATTCCTAGAGTTAGGGAAAAATAATGCAAAGATACCCTAGTAGAAGTCTCAAGTTCATTAGAAGAATTTCCAGATATTATATCAAATAATGTGTTTGAGGGTTTGCCACTAGTGAGGAATATCAGCCACCATATAGATTTGGTACCAGGATCTAGTTTACACAATAAGGCAACACGTAGAATGACTCCTGTAGAAAGTGAGGAGCTAAATAGAAAAGTCCAAGAGTTGCTAAAAAAGGGATTGATTCGAGAGAGCTTGAGTCCATGTGCAGTACCTACAGTACTAGCACCAAATAAATATGGAGAGTGGAGAATGTGTATAGACTATCGAGCTATTAACAAGATCACCATAAAATATAGATTCTAATTGCCAAGAATGGATGATATTATGGACTATTTGAGTGGAGCCAAGTACTTCACAAATATTGACCTGAAGAGTGGGTACCATCAGATTCATGTTAGAGAAGGATATGAGTGGAAGACAACCTTCAATACCAGAGAGGGTTTGTATGAGTGGTTGGTCATGCCATTTGGGCTAACCAATGCACCAAGCACATTCATGTAGCTGATGAATGAGGTATTGAAGGAGTTTTTAGGAAAATTTGTCATTGTCTATTTTGATGAAATTTTAACATTTAGCAAGACCCTGGAAGAGAACCTGATGCATATCAAAAGGGTATTTGAGAAGCTGAGGAAGGAGAAGTTGCTGATTAATTTGAAAAAGTGCATTTTTGTAAAGAAGTTAGTGTACCTGGGATTTGTCATCTCAGTTAAAGGTCTAAAAATGGACCCAAAAAAGGTGAGTGCTATCATTGAATGACCTACTCCAAAGAGCATAAATTAGGTAAGATAATTTCATGGTCTAGCAAGTTTCTATAGAAAATTCATTAGAAATTTTAGCAATTTTTGTGCACCCCTTATAGAAACAATGAGAGGGGATAAGAAATATTTTAAGTGGACCTTAGGAGTAGATAAGAGCTTTGATATGTTGAAGAAGAAGATCACAAAGAAACCTATTTTAGCACTTCCATATTTTAATAAGGTATTTCAGGTTGATTATGATGCTAGTGGTAGTGCCATAGGAGCTGTGTTGAGTCAAGAAGGTAAACCCATTGTCTATTTTAGTAAGAAGCTTAATGATGCTAGAAAAAAATATTCTATACATGATAAAAAAATTTATGCTATAGCTTAGGATCTGAAGAAATGGAGGCATTATTTGTTGCCAAAAGAGTTTGTTATTTATACTGATCATCAGGCCTTATAGTATATTAATAGCCAAGGGAATATAAATGATGCAGGAGCATCCGGTGACAGTAGAGCAATCTTGCATCTTCCAAAATGTTTCTAAATTTTCTAAGTACCTTGCATTTGATTTATTTTCAGTATTTTCCAAGGGGGGAAGTTTTGTGGAGCAAGGGGGGTAAGTTTCTTGAAGCATGGGGAGGGGTCACGAAATCGCGACATGTCACAATTTCACGACATGTCATGAAATCGTGACCTCAAAAGGCTTGGGCAGGACTTGGGCCAGTTTCGTCACGATATCGCGACGTCGTGATATCGTGACAATAGTTCGGAGCAAAGGCGAGAAGGGAAGTCCCGTCACGATATCGCGATGATAGTTCGGAGCAAAGGCAAGAAGGGAAGTCCTGTCATGATATTGTGACATTATTCAAAGCAAATGTGGAGGGGAAAGTGTTGTCACGATATCGCGATGGGTCGTGATATCACGACCTGTCGCGATATCATGGCCAGTTAAAGGCCGACACGTGGCTTGTCATCCGATAGCTGCAAAAGTTAAAGAAAGATAGAGAACAGGGCAAGGCAAAGGGGGAGTGGGGGTCACGAAATCGTGACCCCAAAGGGCTTCAATGAAGAAGAGGCGCATTTGGTCGCGATATCGTGACATGTCATGATTTCGTGACCTGTCGCGATATCGCGGCCAGGTGAAGACAAGGCCAAAAGAGAATAAGCGGACGGTCGGGCAAGGCCGAATTTGACACATGGACAGCCACGTGTATCATGACAGTTGTGAAGGGCACGTGTATCAAATATATTGCGACAAGGAGAAGGCATGGCCAGATTTACACGTGGTCGGCTACGTGTATGAAAACAAAGATGAGGGTCACGTAGATTGATAAGAGAGGTGTCGGCCACGCATTTTTTTTTTATTACTTCGGCAACACAGCAATTACGGGTGATGGCTTTATGGAGGAGACAGTAGTACAGAGGACAGCCAGAACAAAGCGGCCGGTGCAGGTTAAGGGAGGCCATCAATGCAAGCGTCATGGTGGATCGGGCAGTTGCCCATTTATGGCAAAAATTTGAAAAACTCGGCCGGAGGGAAAACGAACTGGAAATTTTGTTAGGCGGGGCATTAATTGCCTAGAGGATCGAGGCCTCGATAAAAACTCAAGAAAAATGTAAGAAAAGGGATGGTGAGTTCGGGATTGAGGGGGAAGAAGAAGTATGCCTAGAAATTGTATGAAAAGACTGTATTAAGCAATTTGTAGTGAATTAATTGGAAGTTCTGTTGTGTGAATCTCGGCTTGCCATCAAGTGGTATCAGAGCGGGAGCTCCTGAGCGTGTAACAGATCACCGGAGAGAGGCAGTTACACCAGGATCTGTGGAAGGATTTGAAGGGGAAGAAAGAAAGATGCCTCCACGAAGAAACCGTGGTGGAGTAGGAAATGTGGTGCCGGCCGAAGACTTTCGAGCCTTGCAGAGACAAGTTCAAGCCCTGCAAGAAGAGTTACGCAGAAGGCACGAGCCCGGAAGGGATGAGGGAAGTGAAGACGAAGTTGAAGAAGAAGACCAGTCTGAGGAAGAAGAAGAGGTTGTGGATCCTGCACAAGCCAGGTTGTACAAAGCCATCTCTCAGATTGGAAAGAAACCAAAAATGGAGGTTTCTACATACTCGAGGAACCTAAATCCAGAAGAGGTGATTGATTGGATAAATGACTTAGAAGAATATTTTGAATATGAGGAGGTTGAAGACCCTAATCGGGTCAGATTTGCTAAGACCAAGTTGAAGGGTCATGCCAACATTTGGTGGAGAGGAATACAGTTGGAGAGGAATATAAGAGGGAAGGAGAGAATAACAAGATGGGATAGAATGGTGGAAAAGCTGAAAAGACAGTTTATTTCGACAGATTATGAGTTGGATCTGCTAAGAAAAATGCAGAGTTTGAGACAGACAAACAAAACTGTCCAAGAATACATCGAGGAGTTTTACAAGATTTCTATTAGAACTGGGCATTTAGAGGCAAACAAAGAAAAGGTAGCCCATTATATCAATGGGTTGAGACTCGACATCCAGGAAGAGCTGAGCCTAGTTCGGGTAAGCACCATTGAGGATGCTTACCAGTTTGCCTTAAAGGTGGAAGAAAAACTGAATAGGCGGTTTGAAGGCAAGCAAAGAGGAAGGGGCCATGGTGGAAGAACTGGTGGGAGAACCAGTGGAGAAAAGTATAAAGACCCGAAGAAGACTGGTGAAGCCAGTAGTAACCAGGATCAAAGGGAAGAGGATGTTTATCAGCCCCGAGATCAGAACAGCTACCCAAGAGGACGGGGTGGATCTGGACGAGGGTTTGGAAGAGGAGTATTTCGTGGGACATGTTTCCACTATGGTGAAGAAGGACATCGAGCATTCGAGTGTCCACAACACCGAGAAAGAATGAACAAGAGGCCTGAGGGTCCGGCCAGAGCTGCTGTGGCAGAGGAAGATGCTGAATCTGAACATTCAGAAGAAGCAGAGAGAGGGGAGGCAATGATCATGAGGAGAGTCCTGTTGAATGAGGAGAAGGACACAGATCAGAGAAGAAGTTTATTCCACACAAGATGTAAATGTGCGGGCAAGGTTTGCAATATTATTATTGATAATGGTAGCACGGATAACCTGGTTTCGGAAGAAATGGTTACCAAGCTACGGTTAGAGAGGAAGAAGCACCCGCATCCATACCGGGTCGCATGGCTACAGAAAGACCATAGGGCTTTGGTCAATGAGCAGTGCTCCGTTAAATTTAATATTGGGAATTATTGTGATGAGGTCCTGTGCGACATCCTACCTATGGATGCTTGCCATATGTTGCTGGGAAGGCCCTGGCAGTTCGATCGGAGTGCAGTGCATGACGGCCATGCCAACACCTACTCATTGACGAAGAATGGTGTGCACCACAAGCTGAAGCCCTTAAAGGAAGCGGATGAAAAGGTATGTAACAGCTCCAAAATCTGTTTAGTTGAAGGGAGAAAGTTTCTGGATGGGTTGAAGCATGAACATTTATGTTATGCAATAATTCCTAGAGTTAGGGAGAAGGAATGCCAAGATGCCCCAGTAGAAGTCCTAGATTTGCTGGAGGAATTTCTAGATATTGTGTCTGATAATGTGCCTGAGGGTTTACCCCCAGTAAGGAAAATCAGCCACCATATAGATTTGGTGCCAGGATCGAGCTTGCCAAATAAAGCTGCACATAGAATGACGCCTGTAGAGACTGAGGAGTTAAACAGGCAGGTCCAGGAATTGTTGGAGAAGGGATTGATTCAGGAAAGTTTGAGCCCATGCGTAGTACCTACAGTGCTGGCACCAAAGAAGGATGGAGAATGGAGAATGTGTATAGATTCATGGGCCATCAACAAAATCACTATCAAATACAGATTCCCGTTGCCAAGGATGGATGATATCATGGACTGTTTAAGTGGAGCTGAGTACTTCACAAATATTGACCTGAAAAGTGGCTATCATCAGATCCGTATCCGAGAGGGAGATGAGTGGAAGACAGCCTTCAAGACAAGAGAGGGCTTGTATGAGTGGTTGGTCATGCCATTTGGGCTATCCAATGCACCAAGTACCTTCATGCGACTGATGAATGAAGTGCTGAAAGAGTTTCTGGGAAAGTTTGTCATTGTTTATTTAGATGATATATTAATTTTCAGCAGAACCCTGGAGGAACACCTGATGCATATCAGGAGGGTTTTTGAAAAGCTGTGGGAGGAGCAGTTATTAATAAATCTAAAAAAGTGTAATTTTGTCAAGAAGGAATTAGTATACCTGGGATTTGTAATCTCAGAAGAAGGTCTAAAAATGGACCCTAGAGAAGGTGAGAGCCATCATCGAATGGCCTACCCCAAGAAGCACAATAGAAGTAAGATCATTTCATGGTCTAGCCAGCTTTTACAGGAAGTTCATAAAGAACTTCAGCAGCATTTGTGCACCTCTCACGAAAACAATGAGGGGGGATAAAAAAGAGTTCAAGTGGACATTAGGGGCTGAGAGGAGCTTTGATGCATTAAAGAAAAAGGTCATAGAACAGCCTGTTCTGGCACTCCCAGACTTTAACAAGGTATTTCAGGTGGATTGTGATGCCAGTGGCAGTGCAATAGGGGTGGTACTGAGTCAGGAAGGCAGACCTGTTGCTTATTTCAGTGAGAAGCTAAATGATGCTCAGAAAAAGTATTCAATTTATGACCAAGAATTTTATGCTATAGTTCAGGCTCTGAAGAAGTGGAGACATTATTTATTGCCAAAGGAGTTTGTTCTATTTACTGATCATCAGGCTTTACAGTACATTAATAGTCAGACAAAACTGAACCAAAGGCACATGAAGTGGGTGGAATTCCTTCAAAGCTATACCTTTGTGCTGAAGCACAGAAGCGGGAAATCAAACAGAGTTGCAGATGCCTTGAGTAGAAGGCAGAATCTACTGATTGAAATGACAGTGGAAGTAGTGGGATTTGAAGAACTGAAGGGTTTGTACCCTGAAGATCCGGATTTTGTAGAAGCCTGGACGGCTTGCTTGACACCTGTTACTGTGGATAGGACAAAATGGTTGGATTTCCTAATCCAAGATGGAATGTTGTTCAAGGGAAGTAAATTATGCATTCCAAGGAGTTCCATGCGGGAAAACTTAATCAAGGAAAAGCACAGCGGAGGACTGGCTGGGCATTTTGGTTGGGATAAGACCATTGCCCTGGTGGAGGAAAATTACTACTGGCCGCAACTTCGACAGGATGTGCGGAAGTTTGTGCAAGGTTGCAGAATATGCCAGATGGCAAAAGGTGTAAGGCAAAACACAGGATTATACCAGTCGTTACCTATACCTGAGAGGCCATGGGAGGACATAAGCATGGATTTTATTCTTGGATTGCCAAGAACACAGAGGGGAAATGACTCTGTATTTGTAGTGGTTGACCGATTCTCTAAAATGGCACATTTTATTCCCTGCCAGAAGACAAGTGATGCGGTTCACATTGCAGGGTTATTTTTCAAGGAAGTGGTACGACTACACGGTCTACCAAGAAGCATAGTTTCTGACAGAGATACAAAGTTTGTTGGGTATTTCTGGAGAACTCTGTGGAAGAAGTTGAAGACAGACCTGAAATTCAGTTCTGCATACCACCCACAGACTGATGGACAGACAGAGGTGGTGAATAGAAGCCTGGGTAATTTGCTGAGATGCTTGATAGCGGATCAACCCAAGGGATGGGATTTAGTTTTACCGTAGGCGAAGTTTGCGTATAACAGTTCAGTCAATAAGAGCACAAATAAATCTCCATTCCAGATAATATATGGAAACAACCCGAGAAATGTGTCTGAACTGAGGAAGTTGGATAAGAGAGAAAAGTGCAGTGCCGAGGCAGAAGAATTTGTGGAACATATGAAAAGTCTGCATGAAGAAGTAAGGAAACAAATTATAAAAATGAATACTCAATATAAGACAAGGGCAGACCAGAAGCGGCGGTTCAAGGAGTTCGAAGTAGGAGATGAGGTCATGGTACATCTCAGGAAGGAGAGATTCCCTGCCAAGACTTATAACAAATTGAAGATGAAGAAGTTTGGGCCATGCAGAATACTGGGAAAACGGGAGTCAGGAAATGCATATGAAGTGGAATTGCCAAGTTGGCTTGATATTTCACCTATTTTTAATATTTTAGATTTAGTAGAATATCATGAGGGAGAGAGTACAGAGGTACCAAGTGCAGAATTATGGCAAATTCCAGCATCTACTCCAACCACAGACGAGGTCGAGGAAATATTGGACACTCGTGAAGGCAGAAGCACCAGAAACAAACAGTATTCTGAGTATTTGATAAAGTGGAAAGGCAGACCTGTTGAAGATGCAACTTGGTTGTCGAAGATGGAGGTTGACCGCCTGGGTCTTCCCCTAACAAAATAGAAGTGAGGGTCACTTTTTTTTATTTACCCCGGGTGTCTGATGCAGGAGCATCCAGTGACAGTAGAGCAATCTTGCATCTTCCAAAATGTTTCTAAATTTTCTAAGTACCTTGCATTTGATTTATTTTTAGTATTTTCCAAGGGGGGAAGTTTTGTGGAGCAAGGGGGGTAAGTTTCTTGAAGCATGGGGAGGGGTCGCGAAATCATGACATGTCACGAAATCACGACCTCAAAAGGCTTGGGTAGGACTTGGGCCAGTTTCGTCATGATATCGCGATGTCGTGATATCGTGATGTCACGATATCGTGACAATAGTTCTGAGCAAAGGCGAGAAGGGAAGTCCCATCGTGATATCGCGACATCATGATATCATGACGACAGTTCGGAGCAAAGGCGAGAAGGGAAGTCCCGTCACGATATCGCGACGTCACGATATCACGACGTCGCGATATCAATGTCACGATATCGTGACGTTATTCAAAGCAAAGGCGGAGGGGAAGGTGCCATCGCGATATCGCGATGGGTCACGATATCGTGACCTATCGTGATATCATGGCCAGTTAAAGGCCGACACGTGGCTTGTCATCCGATAGCTACAAAAGTTAAAGAAAGATAGAGAACAGGGCAAGGCAAAAGGGGGAGTGGGGGTCACGAAATCGTGACATGTCACGATTTCGTGACATGTCATGAAATCGCGACCCCAAAGAGCTTCAATGAAGAAGAGGCGCATTTGGTCGCGATATCGTGACATGTCACGATTTCGTGACCTATCGCGATATCGCGGCCAGGTGAAGACAAGGCCAAAAGAGAATAAGCGGACGGTCGGGCAAGGCCGAATTTGACACGTGGACAGCCACGTGTATCATGATAGTTGTGAAGGGCACGTGTATCAAATATATTGCGACAAGGAGAAGGCATGGCCAGATTTACACGTGGTCGGCTACGTGTATGAAAACAAAGATGAGGGTCACGTAGATTGATAAGAGAGGTGTCGGCCATGCATTTTTTTTATTACTTCTGGCAACACAACAATTACAGGTGATGGCTTTATGGAGGAGACAACAGTGCAGAGGACAGTCAGAACAAAGCGGCCGATGCAGGGAGGCCATCAATGCAAGCGTCATGGTGGATCGGGCAGTTGCCCATTTATGGCAAAAATTTGAAAAACTCGACCGGAGGGAAAACGAACTGGAAATTTTGTTAGGCGGGGCATTAATTGCCTAGAGGATCGAGGCCTCGATAAAAACTCGAGAAAAATGTAAGAGAGGGATGGTGAGTTCGGGATTGAGGGGGAAGAAGAAGTATGCCTGGAAATTGTATGAAAAGACTGTATTAAGCAATTTGCAGTGAATTAATTGGAAGTTCTGTTGTGTGAATCTCGGCTTGCCATCACTAAATCAGAAGCACTTGAAGTGGGTTGAGTTTCTATAGAGTTATACCTTTGTGTTGAAAAACATGAGTGGAAAGTCAAATAGAGTTGTAGATGCCTTAAGTAGAAGGCAATGTTTGTTGACAAAAATAAAGGTGGAAGTTGTAGGGTTTGATGAACTTAAGGGTTTGTATCTTGAAGATCCTAATTTTGTAGAGGCTTGGAGGACTTGCTTAGCACATGTTACTTTAGACAGGACTAAGTGGTTGGATTTTCTAATCCAAGATGGAATTTTGTTTAGAGGAAACCAGTTATGCACTCCAAGGAGTTCAATGAAGAAAATTTTGGTCAAGGAGAATAGACTCTTTGGTCGAGATAAGACCATTGCCTTAGTTAGTGAGAACTACTATTGGCCATAATTGCAAAAATATGTGAAGATATTTGTGTAAAGTTGCAGAGTATGCTAGATGACCAAGGGTGTGAGATAGAACACTAGGTTATATCAGCCATTACCTATACCAAAGAGACCATGGGAGGACATCAGCATGGATTAAGGACATAGAGGGGAAATGACTCCATACTTGTAGTGGTTGACAACTTTTCAAAGATGGCACATTTTATTCCTTGCCAAAAAACTAATGATGCAATTCATATTGCAGGGTTATTTTTCAAAGAGGTGGTACAACTTCATGGTCTACCAAAGAGTATTATTTTCGATAGGGATACAAAGTTTGTTGGGCATTTTTGTAGGACCCTATGGAAGAAATTGAAGATAAAACTGAAATTCAGTTCTGCATACCATCCACAGAATGATGGGAAAACAAATGTGGTGAATAGGAGTTTGGGTAATATACTGAGATGCTTGGTAGGAGATAAGCCCAAGGGTTGGGACTTGGTTTTTCCATAGGCAAAATTTGCATACAATAATTCTGGCAATAGGAGTACTAATAAATCCTCATTTCAGATTGTATATGGGAGCAACCCATGGAATGCTTCTAAGTTGAGCAAAATGGATAGAGTGGAAAAGAATAGTTCTGAGGCTAAGGACTTTGCAGAGAACCTAAAGAGCTTGAATGAAGAAGTAAAGAAGCATATTACTAAGATGAATACTCAGTACAAGACAAGGGCAGACCAAAAGTGATGGTTTAAGGAATTTGAAGTGGGAGATGAAGTTATGGTCCATCTGAGAAAAGGAAGGTTTCCTACTAAAACCTATAACAAGATAAAAATGAAGAAGTTTTGACCATGCAAAATCATAGGAAAATGGGATTCAGGCAATGCATATGAAGTGGAATTGCCAAGTGGGCTTAACATATCACCTATTTTTAACATTTTAGATTTGGCAGAATACCATGAGGGAGACAATGGTGAGGGACCAATAGCAAAATTATGGGATATTCCAGCATCTAATCTAGATATGGAAGAGTTATAAGAGATCCTGGATGCCCGCATTGGCAAAAGTACCATAAATAGGCAATATGAAGAATATTTGATCAAATGGAAAGGCAGTTCTGTGGAAGATTCAACTTGGTTATCGAAGACTGAGGTTGACTGCCTGGGTTTTACTCCAATAATAAAAAAGTGAAGGTCACTTCTAAATTTACCCTGGGTGTCTGATGCAGGAGCATCCAGCGGTGTCAGAGTGATCTTGCATCACCCAAATTGTATTTAATTCATTTTTTTTGAAAACTAGTGAAAAAAAAAATCTTCTAGAAAAACTAGTAAAACTTGTAGGTGATTTTTGAAGGTCTTAGAGATCGAATTTGAATATTTTCGGCCAAACACTTATCAAGGTTTGCCTTGCTTAGCTTGTTTCATGCAATTTTCAAAAATATGTTGTAATAGTCAATCGGGTCAATGAGTGAGAAGTTATGACCTTGGCAAGTTGCCCCCAAATTTAAAATTTGAAATTTCTAGTTTTAGGTGGAAAAAGGAGAAAACGGGTATTTAAGGGAATTTTTAAAATTGTAAAAGGTCTCTTCTTTTGGGATGAAAAGAATGAAATGTTTTGGTTCTCTAATGGGAACAAAGAAATAACATTTGTGTATGTTTTGGTTCATGTGGCTTGATCTATTTGTTTGTGTTGCTTGATCTTCACCAAAATATGGTTTCATTTTTATCCTCTATTTTCCTCCCATTTCAGTGGTTTGGTTATTTGGAAGGAAGAAAATAAAATTTGTTAAGTTTGGATACCATTGAGATAAAAGGTAGAAGTTAGTTTATAATGATAAAAATATGGATTAAAGGGCTCATCCCTAAAACATATTTCTTATTATGGCTGGTGGCTCAAAATAAAATACTAACTATTGACAACTTACACAAAAGAGACATCCCTGTTGTAAATAGATGTTATTTATGTGAATTGAATTTGGAATCGATTCATCATATTATTGAGATAAATCATAAGCATCATACTCAAATCCAAAATCAAATAACTATTTATGAAATGAATAATAGGCATTAAAAAATAAATCATAAGTTTACAATATTAAAAAAGGTGTCCTTTCATTTAATCTATTGTATATTGCAATATTAAACACTAACTTAAACAAATATTAGAAGTTTTTTATGGTGTTACTATAAATAATAACATACTATTTGTTTGAAATGAGTCCATGATTTTGACATCTACAAATAGAGATATGCTACAATATTACATACAATAATAATAATAATGTTAGTGTAAAACTTGTCAATTATTTTTTAGGCCTCTTGGGAGAACTTGTGGTAGTGAATGGTGAAGCTGAAAGAAAAATCCTTCCTAATATTTTGAAATTGGTGACTGATTAGATGAATTCTTATCTTATGCCCCCCTTTACAAATGAGGAAATTAGAATGGCCACATTTAGTTTGGATGGGCAAAAGGCCCTAGGTTTAGATGATTTCCTAGCTAGTTTCTTTTAGAAGTTCTAGAATATTTTAGGATTAGATGTTACTGAGGCTATCAAGTAGATCCAAGAACTCAATACCTTCCTAAGGATGTCATTTTCACTTTTTTGGATTTGATCGCAAAAGTGCAGGGATCAAGACATATTAAAATTTTAGTCTTATTATTTTGTGCAACACAATATATAAAATTTTATCCAAAACTACTGCCAATAGGTTAAAGAGGGTTCTACCTTTGACTATGGTAGATTAGTAAGGTGAATTTGTTAAATATTGATAAATTTTGGATAGCATAATTACCATTCATGAGGTTATTCATTCTACAAAAAATAGTAAGGGTGTTGGTATGCTTCTAAAGTTAGATATGAACAAAGATTACAATCGAGGTTCTTGGGACTTATTGACCAAAGTTCTATTGAAATTTGGTTTTCATATTAAATGGGTGGGGTTGATTAAAAAGTGTTTTTCATATACTATGTTTTCAATCTTGGTAAATGAAGTCCCTACTAACTACTTCAAAAGTAGATGTGGTTTTCATCAAGGAGATTCGTTATCACCATATCTTTTTATTATTCGTGTTGAAGTACTGGGAAGATCTATTTTAGAGTATGCAGAAAGTGGGTGAGTAGATGGTTTCAAACCGGAATCAATATCATACCCTATTTTACATAAAAAATTTGTTGATGATACTTTGTTGATCTCCTACTCTTTTGTACCTCAAGATAAGGAGTCAAAAAATATTTTAGTGTCTTATGAAGAAGTTGCTTGTCAAAAAATGAACTTCTTATAAAGTAAAGTTTATTTTATCAAAATCCTAGCTGGAAGGAAAATAAAGATCATGAGGATCTTGTAGTGTGACATTGGAAAAATCCCAACCATGTATTTGGGTATGCCTATATTCAAAGGTAGGATGGAGTTACATATTTGGAATCTAGTTCTAGATAGACTAGAAAAAATGTTAACAAGTTGGAGAGGAAGTCTTCTTAGCCAAGTAGGTAAAGCTCAACTTGTGAAGTCTTCTTTACAAAGTATTCCCATTTATTTTATGTATATTTTCAATATTCCAACTAAAATAAGGATTAAAATGGAGCAAATTCAAAGATCCTTCCTCTAGTATAGATCAGAAGATAGAAGATGCTTTACCTTGGTTGCCTAGGATCAAATATGTTCTACTAAAGATGTAGGAGGGTTGGGCTTTAGAAGGGTAAAACATATGAATGAATCCTTTATGGGAAATATAGAATAGAAATTATTAAAAAATAATCAGCTTGAATAGGTTAATATCCTCAAATCCAAGTATTTAATAAAAGGAAAAAAATTATACTCCAATGATTTACCAATTAGATATTCCTTTTGGAATAATTTTGTGGATATTAGACATTTGTTATGTAAAGGATTGTGTTGGCATATTGGAGATGGTAATTATGTGAATTTTTAGAAATATTTTTGGCTAAATAACATTCTCCTTTTGGAGGATGCAAAGGTCAGTGCATTGGAACCTGATCTATCCCTTCATTTTGGTATCAATGTTGTTGATTATATAACAACCATAAATAGTAAAAAAATTTAGAAATATTTATCTATTCTAGATTTAGATCTAGAATTTGATGGCCATATTAACAATCTAAAAATATGGCTTCATTTATATCCTCTATTTTCCTCCCATTCAATGATTTGGTCATTTAGAAGGAAGAAAATAATGGAAAATACTTTGTTAAGTCTGGATACCATTGAGATAAAATATATAAGTTAGTTTCTAGTGAGGAAAATCTGGATTAAAGGGCTCATCCCTAAAATATATTTCTTCTTATGGCTAGTGGCTCAAAATAAAATATTAACTATTGACAACTTACACAAAAGAGACATCCCTATTGTAAATAGATGTTATTTATGTGAACAAAATTTGGAATCGATTCATCATATTATTGAGATAAATCATAAGCATCATACTCAACTCCAAAACCAAATAACTATTTATGAAATGAATAATAGACCTTAAAAAATAAATCATAAGTTTAAGAATTAAGCACAATATTAAAAAAGGTGTCCTTTCATTTAATCCATTGTATATTGCAATATTAAATACTAACTTAAAAAAATATTAGAATTTTATTATGGTGTTACTATAAATAATAACATACTATTTTTTTGAAATGAGTCCATGATTTTGGCATCTACAAATAGAAATATGCTACAATTTTACATACAATAATAATAATTTTAGGGCAAAACTTATCAGTTATTTTTTAGGCCTCTTGGGAGAACTTGTGGTAGTGAATGGTGAAGCTGAAAGAAAAATCCTTCCTAATATTTTGAAATTGGTGACTGATTAGATGAATTCTTCTCTTATGCCCCCCTTTACAAATGAGGAAATTAGAATGACCACATTTAGTCTGGGTGGGAAAAAGACCCCAGGTTCAAATGGTTTTCTAGCTAGTTTCTTTTAGAAGTTCTAGAATATTGTAGGATTAGATGTTATTGAGGCTATCAAGGAGATCTAGAGAACCCAATACCTACCTAAGGATGTTAATTCCACTTTTTTGGATCTGATCCCAAAATTTTAGTGAGCAAGACATCTTAAAAAATTTATTCTTATTATTTTGTGCAACACAATCTATAAAAATTTATCCAAAACTATTGCCAATTAGTTAAATAAGGTTCTACCTTTTACTATGGTAGATTAGTAAGGTGGTTTTTTTAAATGTCAATAAATTTTGGATAGCATAATTACAATTCATGAGGTTATTCATTCTATAAAAAATAGTAAAAGGATTGGTATGCTTCTAAAGTTAGATATGAACAAAGCTTACAATCAGGGTTCTTGGGAATTCTTGACCAAAGTTCTATTGAAATTTGGATTTCAGAGTAAATGGGTGGGGTTAATTAAAAAGTGCTTTTCATCTACTATGTTTTCAATATTGGGAAAAGAAGTCCCTACTAACTAATTCAAAATTAAGGTCCGAGGTGTAGACCAATTGGTTCATCCAAACCCCATAAGGGGGCAGAGGTCCAAGGTTCAAATCTTGGCCTCGCCAGACTGAATGCATGTCCCTTTCCTAGTGATTTCAGTGGCGTAAAAGGTTTAAAATGATTGTGGCATAGTGGTTATAGGGGTGGACTACGTGAAGATCTATGTGGAAACTTCTAGGCCAAACAATGCAGAATACTGTGATGGCCATAAAATATGGATAGCTTGCCTGAATTCATGGCAGCTATCGATTCCACCATGTAAATTCAAAAAAAAAAAACTACTTCAAAAGTAGGTGTGGTATTTGTTAAGGAGATTTGTTATCACCATATATTTTTATTATTCTTTTTGAAGTACTAGGAAGATCTATTTTAGAGGTTGTAGAAAGTGGGTGAGTAGATGGTTTCAAACCATTCTCAACATCATACCCTATTTTACATCAAAATTTTATTGATGATACTTTGTTGATATCCTACTCCTTTTTCCCTCAAGCTAAGGAGTTAAAAAACATTTTAGTGTCTTATGAAGAAGTTTCTAGTCAAAAAATGAACTTCTTATAAAGTAAAGTTTATTTTACCAACATCCTAGCTGGAAGGAAAATAAAGATCATCAGGATCTTCTAGTGTGACATTGGATAACTCCCAGCCATGTATTTGGGTATACCTATATTCAAAGGTAGGATGGAGTTACATCTTTGGAATCTAGTTCTAGATAGATTAGAAAAAAGTTAACAAGTTGGAGAGGAAATCTTCTTAGCCAAGTAGGTGAAGCTCAGTTTCCAAAGTCTTCTTTACAAAATATTCCCATTTATCTTATGTCTCTTCTCAAAATTCCAACTAAAATAAGGATTAAAATTGAGCAAATTCAAAGATCCTTCCTCTAGTCTAGATCAGAATATAGAAGACGCTTTGTCCTGGTTGCCTAGGATCAAATATGTTCTACTAAATATGTAGGAGGGTTGGGATTTATAAGGGTAAAACATAAGAATGAAGCCTTGATGGGAAATATAGAATGGAAATTACTAAAAAATGATCAGCTTGAATGGGTTAAGATCCTCAAATCCAAGTATTTATGAAATGGAAAAAATAATTTATACTCCAATGATTTACCAGTCGAATCTTCCTTTTAGAAAAAATTTGTGGATATTAGACATTTGTTATGTAAAGGGCTTTGTTGGCATATTGGATATGGAAATTAGGTGAATTTTTGGAAATACTTTTAGCTAAATAACATTCTCCTTTTGGAGGACCCAAAGGTAAGTGCATTGGAACCTGCTCTATAACAACCAAAAATTAGAAATATTTTTCTATTCTAGATTTAGATCCAGACTTGGTTGGCCATATTAACAATATAAAAATATGGCTTCATTTGTATCCTCTATTTTCCTCCTATTCAGTGGTTTTGTCATTTGGAAGGAAGAACATAATGGAAAATACTTTGTTAAGTCTGGATACCATTGAGATAAAAGGTAGAAGTTAGTTTCTAGTGAGGAAAATATGGATTAAAGGGCTCATCCCTAAAACATATTTTTTCTTATGGCTGGTGGCTCAAAATAAAATATTAACTATTGACAACTTACACAAAAGAGACATCCTTTTGTAAATAGATGTTATATATGTGAAAATAATTCAGAATCGATTCATCATATTATTGAGATAAATCATAAGCATCATACTCAAATACAAAATCAAGTAACTATTTATGAGATGAATAATAAACATTAAAAAATAAATCATAAGTTTAAAAATTAAGCACAATATTTTAAAAATGTGTCCTTTCATTTAATCCATTACATATTACAATATTAAAAACTAACTTAAACAAATATTAGAAGTTTATTATGGTGTTACTATAAATAATAACATACTATTTGTTTAAAATGAGTCCATGATTTTGACATCTATAAAAAAAAATATGTTGCAATTTTACATACAATAATAATAATATTAGGGAAAAACTTGTCAGTTATTTTTTAGGCCTCTTGGGAGAACCTGTGGCAGTGAATGGTGAAGTTGAAATAAAACTTCTTTCTAATATTTTGAAATTGGTGACTGATTAGATGAATTCTTCTCTTATGACCTTTAAAAATGAGGAAATTAGAATGACCACATTTAGTATGGGTGGGAAAAATACCCCAAGTTTATATGGTTTCCTAGATGCTTTATTTAATAAGTTTTAGAATATTGCAGGATCAGATGTTACTGAGTCTATCAAGGAGATCTAGAGAACCCGATACCTGCCTAAGGATGTCAATTCAATTTTTTTGTATTTGATCCCAAAAGTGCAGGGAGAAAGACATTAAAATTTTCATTCCTATTATTTTGCGCAACACAATCTATAAAATTTTGTCCAAAACTATTGCCAATAGGTTAAAGAGAGTTCTACCTTATACTATGGTAGATTAGTAAGGTTGTTTTGTTAAATATCAACAAATTTTGGATAGCGTAATTACCATTCATGAGGTTATTAATTCTATCAAAAATCGTAAGAGGGTTGGTATGCTTCTAAAGTTAGATATGAAAAAAGCTTACAATCAGGGTTCTTGGGACTTCTTGACCAAAGTTCTATTGAAATTTGGATTTCAGAGTAAATTGGTGGGGTTGATTAAAAAGTGTTTTTCATTTTCTATATTTTCAATCTTGGTAAATGAATTCCCTCTAACTATTTCAAAAGTAGATGTGGTATTCATCAAAGAGATTCATTATCACCATATATTTTTATTATCCTTGTTGAAGTACTAGGAAGATCTATTTTAGAGGCTGTAGAAAGTTGGTGAGTATATGGTTTCAAACTGACCTCAAAATCATACCCTATTTTACATCAACATTTTATTTATGATACTTTGTTGATCTCCTAATCCTTTGTCCCTCAAGCTAAGGAGTTAAAAAATATTTTAGTGTCATATGAAGAAGTCGCTAGTCAAAAAATGAACTTATAAAGTAAACTTTAATTATCAATATCCTAGGTGGAAGGAAAATAAAGATCATCAGGATATTCTAGTGTGAAATTGGAGAACTCCCAGCCATGTATTTGGGTATGCCTATATTCAAAGATAGGATGGAGTTACATATTTGGAATCCAGTTCTAGATAGACTAGAAAAAAGTTAACAAGTTGAATAGGAAGTCTTCTTAGCTAGGTAGGTGAATTGCGAAGTATTCTTTACAAAGTATTCCCATTTATATTATGTCTCTTTTCAATATTCTAACTAAAATAAGGATTAAAATGGATCAAATTCATAGATCCTTCCTCTAGTCTAGATCAGAAGATAGAAGACGCTTTGCCCTAGTTGCCTAGGATCAAATATATTTAACTAAATATGTAGGAAGGTTGGGATTTAGAAGGGTAAAATATATGAATGAAGACTTGATGGGAAACATAGAATGAAAATTATTAAAAAATGATCAGCTTGAATGGGTTAAGATCCACAAATCCAAGTATTTATGAAATGGAAAAAAAAATTTATACTCCAATGATTTACAAGTCGAATGTTATTTTTGGAATAATTTTGTGGATATTAGACATTTTTTATGTAAAGGGATTCATTGGCATATTGGAGATGGAAATAAGGTGAATTTTTAGAAATATTTTTAGCAAAATAACATTCTCCTTTTTTAGGATCCAAAGGTAAGTGTATTAAAACCTACTCTATCCCTCCATTTTGGTATCAATGTTGTTGATTATATAAAAACTAGAAATAGTAAGAAAATTTGGAAATATTTATCTATTCCAGATTTAGATCTAGGATTGGCTAGCCATATTAAAAATATAAAAATATGGCTTCATTTATATCCTCTATTGTTCTCTCATTTTAGTGGTTTGGTCATTTGGAAGGAAAAAAATAATGGGAAATACTTTGTTAAGTTTGGATACCATTGAGATAAAATGTAGAAGTTAGTTTATAGTGAGAAAAATCTGGATTAAAGGGCTCATCCCTAAAAAACATTTCTTCTTATGGTTGGTGGCTCAAAATTAAATATTAACTATTTACAACTTACACAAAAGATACATCCCTGTTGTAAATAGATGTTATTTATGTGAACATAATTTGGAATCGATTCATCGTATTATTGAGATAAATCATAAGCATCATACTCAATTCCAAAATCAAATTACTATTTATAAAATGAATAATAAAAATTAAAAAATAAATCATAAGTTTAAGAAATAAGCACAATATTAAAAAAAGTGTCCTTTCATTTGATCCATTATATATTGCAATATTAAACACTAACTTAAACAAAGATTAGAAGTCTATTATTGTGTTACTATAACTAATAACATGCTATTTGTTTGAAATGAGTCGATGATTTTGACATCTACAAATAGAAATATGCTACAATTTTACATATAATAATAATGTTGGCAAAACTTGTCAATTATTTTTTAGGCCTCTTGGGAGAACCTGTGGTAGTGAATGGTGAAGCTGAAAGAAAATTCCTTCCTAGTATTTTGAAACTAGTGACTGATTAGATAAATTCTTCTCTTATTACCTCTTTTACAAATGAGGAAATTAGAATGACCACATTTAGTCTGGGTGGGGAAAAGGCCCCAGGTTTAGATGGTTTCCTAGTTGCTTTTTTTTATAAGTTAGAGAATATTGTAGGATCATATGTTACTAAGGCTATCAAGGAGATCCAAAGAACCCGATACCTACCTAAGGATGTCAATTCCACTTTTTTTGATCTGATACCAAAAGTGCATGGAGCAAGACATCTTAAAAATTTTAGTCCTATTATTTTGTGCAACATAATCTATAAAATTTTATCCAAAAATATTGCCAATAGGTTAAAAAGGGTTCTACCTTTTACTGTGGTAGATTAGTAAGGTGGTTTTGTTAAAGATCAACAAATTTTGGATAACATAATTACCATTCATGAGGTTATTCATTCTACATAAAATAGTAAGAGGGTTGGTATGCTTCTAAATTTAGATATGAATAAATCTTACAATTGGGGTTCTTGGGACTTGACCAAAGTGCTATTAAAATTTGGTTTTCAGAGTAAATGGGTGGGGTTGATTAAAAAGTGTTCTTCATCTGCTATATTTTCAATATTGGTAAATTAAGTCCCTACTAACTACTTCAAAATTAGATGTGGTCTTCATCAAGGATATTCATTATCACCATATATTTTTGTTATTCTTTTTGAAGCATTCAGAAGATCTATTTTAGAGGCTGTAGAAAGTTGGTGAATAGATGGTTTTAAACTGACCTCAACATCATACCCTATTTCACATCAACAATTTGTTGATGATACTTTGATGATATCCTACTCCTCTATCCCTCAAGCTAAGGACAATAAAGATCATGTGGATCTTATGAAGAAGTTGCTAGTCAAAAAGTGAACTTCTTAAAAAATAAAGTTTATTTTATCAACACCCTAGCTGGAAGGAAAATAAAGATCATGTGGATATTCTAGTGTGATATTGGAGAACTCCCGGCCATGTATTTGGGTATGCCTATGTTCAAAGGTAGGATGGAGTTACATATTTGGAATGCAGTTCTTGATAGACTAGAAAAAAGCTAACAAGTTGGAGAGAAAGTCTTCTTATCCAGGTAGGTGAAGCTCGGCTTGTGAAGTTTTCTTTACAAAGTATTCCCATTTATCTTATGTCTCTTTTCAAGATTAAAACTAAAATAAGGATTAAAATGGAGCAAATTCAAATATACTTCCTGTATTCTAGATCAAAATATAGAAGACGCTTTACCCTGGTTGCATAGGATCAATATGTTCTACCAAATATGTAGGAGGGTTGGGATTTAGAAGGGTAAAACATATGAATGAAGCCTTGATGGGAAATATAGAATGTAGATTATTAAAAAATGATCAGTTTGAATGGTTTAATATTCTCAAATCCTCTGGTGCTTTCAGTAGCGTAAAAGGTTTAAAATTATTGTGGCATGGTAGTTATAGGTGCAGACTACGCGAAGATCTGTGTGGCAGCTTTCGGGGCGGACAACATAGAATACTGTGGTAGCCATAAAAGATAGAAAACCTGCTCGGATTTGTGGTGGCTACCAATTCCACCATGTTAATATATATATATATATATATATCCTCAAATCCAAGTATTTATGAAATGGAAAAAATGATTTATACTCCAATGGTTTTCTAGTCGAATATTCCTTTTGGAACAATATTATGGATATTAGACATTTGTTATGTAAAGAGATTCGTTGGAATATTGGAGATGGCAATCAGGTGAATTTTTGGACATATTTTTAGCTAAAGAATGTTCCATTTTTGGAGGACCCAAAGGTAACTGCATTGAAACCTGCTCTACCCTTCCATTTTGGTATCACTGTTAATTATATAACCAAAAATAGTGACAAAAAATTGGAAAGATTTATCTACTCCATATTTAGATCCAGAATTGGTCGGCTATATTAAAATTCTAAAAATATGTGTTCTTTTGTATAGTCTATTGTCCTCCCATTTTAGTTGTTTGGTCATTTGGAAGGAAGAAAATAATAGAAAATACTTTATTAAGTCTAGATACCATTGAGACAAAAGGTAGAAGCTAGTTTCTAGTGAGGAAAATATGGATTAAAGGGATCATCCCTAAAACATATTTCTTCTTATGGTTTGTGGTTCAAAATAGAATATTAACTATTGACAACTTACACAAAATAGACATCCCTATTGTAAATAGATGTTATTTATGTGAACATAATTTGGAATCGATTCATCATATTTTTCTTGAATGTTCTTTTGCTAGGTAGATTTTAGAGAATATTTTTGAACCCTTTGATGTTCCTTAGGTCTTCCTAGCCACTTATGTGTGTAGTGGGATCCTCATTTCAATAGTGATATATTGAAAGTTCTCTAGGTTTTATCTCCCCTATTTTATTTGGGGAATCTAGAATGAGAGGAATAACAAGGCTTTTGAAAATAGGAAAAGAGAGGCTTCTATGGTTGCTTTTCGTATTCTCAATGCTACTATGGAGAACTCTTAGACCTTATCCTTTCTTGATGTAGATAAAATTAGACTCGAGAAATACATTTTTGTTCGTTGTAATTTGAAGCCTTTAATTTGTGTAATTATTGAGGTTTTTAAAGTTTGAAGTTAAGTGGGAACCCCCTCTAGATGGGTGGATCAAACTAAATATGGATGGTGTTGTGGAAAGGAACCTAGGACCTACTGGTGTGGGTGAATTTTCTAGGGATTCTAAGGGGATGATTGTGCAAATAGTTTCTAAACCTTTATCCATATAGTCCAACCATTTTTTTGAGGCTCAAGCCTTTTTTATAGGGGTGAATTTAATCAAAGAAGCCCATTATAAAAATATTATTGTGGAAGGGGACTCCCTAAAAATTATAAATATTCTATAAAGGAATATAAAAAGATAGCTAGAGCATTGTAGATATGGTTTTGGGGATGAAAGAGATCGTGTAGTCTTATCACATCCTTCAATTGAAGATTTTTTATCAAGAGGGGAATGGACCTACAAATTTATTAGCAAACACGGGGTGAAAGCTCATGATATTATTATATGGGAAGATAATTTACCACTTCAAATTATTGAATTTATGGCTAAGGAGAAGCCAAATCAACCCAATGATGTTCACTTTCCAGTTGGAAGAAGCTAAATTTTGGGGTTCAACTCTTGGGGAAAACTGTTATGGGTGTCCTAGTCTATATGTGATAGACTATTATGTTTGTAAATTTAACTATTATCTGGTTATTTTTGTTATTTTAAGTATATTATGTATATTTCTTATCAGGTGCTTTAGGTTTGTTCTTTATGGTTGTTAATAGTTTAGATGAACTTGGCACCATGTTTTCTTCACCTTTTATGATCTACTTGTAAGGAATTTTATGTAAAAAGGATGGGGTTCTTTCAATACCCTTATTAACCTATTTATTAAAAAAAATAATAATGACTATTGTATTTCATATATCATTAATAACACATGATTCTAGTAGTATGTGAAGTTTATAACATTTTTATTTATATAATAGTATTAATCTAACCTTATTGGCCAAGGTCAATAGTCTCAATGTAATCCTTTGAGCACTCTTGATATAAGGTTATATGAATGTGCAATGTACTATTTATGTAATCCTATGGGAATTGTTCCATGTATTTATCTTTTAAACTACTAATATGGTTAACCCTATAACATTGTAATTAAACTTATATTTAACCTTTAAGTTGTTATAGTATGATATCTTGGGTTTGTTACTATTGGGGATTAGGTATCTACTATAACTATGCCCCAACCACTAAAAAATTAAATTAGCGTGTAACATCATGTGATACATTATAAGGTTTCCACGGGCACCATATTAATATTATTATTTTATTTATTACTCTATTTTTTTTACTTATTTATTTCTTTGCATATGATATGTGGTATAAGTAAATGCTTTTGATGTTCCTATAAAGTATTGTCAAAACTAACATGGTACCAAACTAGGCACAAAGTGGAATAATTTGGTAATGACTCTTTATTTCATTTAAAAATTTAAGGTGACATTTAGAGAAGAAATCCCCTTATATTTTTTAGAAGGGAAGAATCAAAATTTTGAATTCAAAAGTTCAAAATTTGACACCAAAAACCATGTTCCACCTATTTTATGCCAAGGTCATTCAAACTGAAAATAATAAAGGTAATTCATCTATGGAGTGATTCCATCCCATATTTGTATTGCATATATTATGCCTTGATGATTGCAAATATTTTTAAAGATTTCAGAAGATAAAAAATATGGGTTAAAACTAGTTATTTTCATCTAGAGGAAAGGTTTCTAATTTGCATTTGGACATATCCAAGGAGTGTATACCATAAATCTACCTATTTAGATATGTGATCAATTTTTTAATAAAGAATTATAATTTTTTTGGTTATAAAACCTTCCAGGTTTCAAATCCTTGGAATCTCTTAATAGCAAAAAAAATTCCTATGTATAAGGTGTGTGCCTTGTTTCTTAGTAACAAGATCAATGTTTGAACTAGTAAAGTAAATGGTGTATTGATTAAAGTTATGGATTATGGCTACTAATATTAATAGTTTGAATCATTTTACCATCATTTTAGCGATAGTCCAAAAGACTTTTTATAACATTATAATACCATGACTCTTGTGCTTCTCTTTCCAAGTGTCATGGTGGCATATTGATTAGTTTACATGTCTTAAGGAATTGACCCTGAGTTCATGGGTTTAAATAATTTTTTTTCATTGTATTATCTAGTGTTTGAGATGTGTTTCATATGATATTCATAAATATTGTTGGTATTATGGGTATTGTACCACATACTTAAAGTAATATCTTTTTAAATTCTTGCTTGGTGATAACAATGTTTTTTTGAAAGCTCTAGATCCATCAAGTACCAATTTTTTTGTTGTATATAGTTTTATAATTTTATTCTATGATATCAAGTGATAATTTTATCAAGTTCTCAACATATTCATCCTAGTTAAGCTTAGTTTCATTATGGATAACATCATGTTTTAAGATTATTTTGAGGTCAATGTTCATAGGTTTGAAACTATTCCTTTACTTATACCATGCAAATTTTTGTCTTCTCATGATTAAGGATTTATTTCTCATTTATACTTACACAAGAGGATTGGAGAGAGTGGATGATATTTTAGATTTTACATCCAAGGCATTATGGGCTCAACTCTCCTTTGTTACAATATATTTTAGTAATCCCTTATCTCATGTGTTTCCTTTTCCATGATAAAGGTATGGCATTCTCATCTCCATTTTGGTGGTTAGGTGTAGTGGTTAGTGCAACTATATTATAGTTCTTTGTGATAGTGGTAATATTTTAAAATAGAAAAGGTGTTATGTGTGCCATGTGCCTTTGCTCATCCCAATGGGTAGGCATATCTCTTTTATTTGAAAGCTAATATGTAGGTCATTGAATATCTTATATAGACTAGTGTGATCTCCATGTCAAGGTAATTGATTTAAATTATATCTCCTTATTTATTGATTTATAAATTTATATGGCTCCAATGTGTGTAATTTGGATGAATATTTTAATATATAAGCTAAAATTTATCATCTGATCATACTAAGATGTGTTACTTCCTCATTCACTCAAGAAATATGGAGGATAGGAAGATCTTATAAAAGAAAAATATATGGTAGGCCCTAATTGGTTGTTTTATATTATAAATTTGAAGGCTCGTTAATGTTTTATTAAATTTTTAATATTAATAGGCTCAAATTTTTGGAGGCCATAACTTTTGCATACAAAAGTATTTTAGGACCTATTTTTTAGATGCACTATTTTTAATATCTATATAGTGGTGACATTAGTTCAAGGACCTATTATCATAAGATAGTGGTTGACTATATGCAAAATTGGCCCTATTTATTGGATGATTGAAATAAAGGTCTACATAAGATAAATATGCACTTCTAAGTTTTGTAAACAAATTGTGATCACTATATTTCATGTCGATGATCTTCTCATGGGGATATTAACACTTTTGGTCTGAGATATGGATTCATGGATTCATGTTCATGGAAGGGTTGATCTCATTTATGTTCCTTTAGTAGATCAGATATAAAAATTCACGACGAGATTCTTTGGTCCCTTTGATCATTAATTATGGATAATATTTTTGTAGCACCCTAAAATTGGTGTAGTAAACCTTAGCAAATAATTAAAATTACCTTAGTAATAATTCAAATTCAAATTTTAACCCCAAAACCGCTCCCAAACCGCTCCCAAACCACTTGCTGCCCGTTTCCTCATTTTTCGTGCCATTTTTAGAGTTTGTTTCATCCGTTGGACGATATCGTCTTCGATCAGACGATATCGCCTCAGATCGGACGATTTCGTCTGGAGCAGAACGTCCAACCGATTTCGTCCCAAAACTGATTTTTCATAATTAGCTTCTGTTTCAATGGCGTCTCTAATCTGGGTAGAAGCGTGTCTGCGTCGTTAGAGACCTCCCCCATTGGAGATCTCCCAAAATGGGATGATCTCCAACCTCCCAACCTCCCTCCTAAGCCTATTTAATCTTAGGCCCTCCCCTTGACATCCCCCTGGCTGAAATTTCCTGTAACACGAGTTCTACATGCATTAGACCATCTTAAATCACCATTTGTTTTCATATTTTTCTAAGTTTGTTTGCAGGAACTTTGTTATTCTTCAGTCGGAGCAAGCTCAGATCGTCGCAGACGATCCTGTCCAATTCGAGACGATTTCATACCAATCCGAGATGATTTCGACTGTAGTCAACATTGGGGGCAATTACTGCCCAGAGTTTGCATTTTTCTCTTCTCATCTACTATTTTATTCTACATCTAGTCAGTTTATTATTATTTTCTGCTATTCTGCATCTTGGAGTTCACCCATATAGCTTTAATGCATAATAAAATCATAAATTGTCATTAAATCATTGTAATGCACTCGTGTTTTTGTTTGTTATTATTATTTTAACATTATTACTGTCATTCTACATCATTGCCCTCTGTTGGCATAGTTGCATTTTTTATATTTTGTATCTATTTCTCTGATTGTAGGTCTCTGATGAATTCGTCAGATCTCAGACGATCCTGTCAGATCGGAGATGATTCTGTCAAATTCCAGATGATCTTGACTACTTCAAAAATCAGAACCTCCATCAGACATCCGGAACCAGGTATGGATTTCTTCACTTAATTATTCTCTATGTTTTCTATCTAAATCTATTTTCTATCTTCATTTAATTTGCATTTTCATAATAGAACAATTTAGATTCATCTGGCCAAACCTAGGAATTTGAATGATTAAATGTAAAATTGAACACATCAAACACATTCCCAACCTAGGCGTGGAGACTGCCACTAAACGTTTCCTGGTGAACCCACCATCCATCAAAAATTCACCCTTATACACCTCCCCCGAGAGGCGGGACCTTCAAAGGGCCTCTCAGTCCGAGGTATTGTCCCATCCTTTTCCCATCCTCCTTCCGAGCGTGGATCCTTTAGCCTGAAGGTAAGGGTGCAAAAAATTTGGAGCGATACATTTTGGTGAACCCGACGTGAAACTAAAACCTTTTGAAAACAAAAAAAAAAAAACATAGATGCATTTCAAATCATTAGAAAACTACTAAGTTGCATATCATGTCTAGATGGTAGCTCCTAAGAAAAGACTAGCTGTCACTATAAATGTTGAAAACCAATTAGCAGCCATAGAAGTTAATTATGTGCTTAGTGTGCCTGAAACAGATAGAAATCAACTTTTGTGGAAAGAACTTGATAGGAGACTAGGTATCATTTCATCTAGATCAATACAACTTAAACAAATCAAGAGGTTTGCCCTAGATAGGATCCTGGATCCTCATCAACTCATTTTTTATCATGAACTTCAGAGAGCCTGCCATAGGTGGTTAGCCTATAGGAGAGCTCTTGTGTCTTCAGAATTGTTCACCTTCGAGGAATACCTCGAGAACGCAGTTGTTATACACCAATTCCTAGGTCATGTAGAAGATCAAGAGGTCATTCTTATGGATAGGGAAATATGGAATAGAGTTCCTAGAGTTGTGTTATATCGAGAGTATTGCCATGAAATTTATTTCTACCAACCAGAGTCTGAGACAGATAATATCACTATAGCACTTTTTGTCAAATTTTTGAAAGAAAATTTTCAATTTGAAGAAGAACACTTCATGACTCCTGAAGAACTCGAGCCCATTAATGATATTTATAAATTGTTTATAGAAGACTAGATCATTGCTTTCATTATTATTATCTCTTGCATTTAGTTTGTTGTTTGTTATCTTTATAATATTGTTACAAAAACAAGAAAAACCAAAAATATAACAAAACTAAAACATTTTATTTTATTTTTATTACTATAGTAGGTATATAATTAAAATATATACCTCTTAAGCTTGTTGCATATATATATATATATACAAGTATATATATATATTTGCTGAAATCTAAATTTAAGCACAATGCCTAGACTTAGGAATGGTAAACAAACTGAAGAAGAAGAAGAAGATTGGTTAGGAGACAAAACAAAAAACCCAAATGTCCTTCCTGAGGATTCAATTTCGGAAGGAGAAACTCTAGACCAGCCAGAAGATGAGCTGGTTGAAGAAAATGAACAACAAGAAAATCTTAAAGAGGAAGGATCCTCATCCCCTAGAATGGCTCCAGATGGAACTATTGCTTTTGATAACTTAGATCATTTCTGGAAATTTTTCAATAATAACATTGGTGCTCTTAATATGGCAGTTCGTATTGATAGAGGACAAATTAGTGACACTCAAGCAGCCATGGAAGATATGTTTAACATACACACTAATCCCTTGTCCTTTGTTGATCAAGAAAGTGATAAGGCTGGCCCATCCAATAGAGATATGGTCACTATGATTCAGAACATGCAAAAACAACAGGTTACCCAACCCCCTAAGGAACCTGTTATTGAGCCTAAAATCATTCCCACACAAAAGAAACCTTCATTCACTGCTTTATTTCGCCAAACTATTGATCAATATGCTTCAAATCGACAAAAACCTAAAATGAAGCCAAACACCAATTTTCAACAATCGGGGATACAACATAATACAACTTCAAAACTTCTTCATAACACCCTTCCTACCAACAATTTACACAATAGCAATATAGCCTCTAATCTTCATGTCCCTCCATCATATGCTCACAAATCCCATATTAATACCCTACCGAATCAATATGGTGGGCAAACCAATAATCTGGAAGCCATGGTGAAACAGTTAGCTTCGCGTATGGACCAGATAGATCCCTACCGTCCCTCGTACAATTATCGAGAGATGTGTAGTCAACCTTTGGATCCCATAGTTGTAGCACAACCATACCCTAAACACTTTCCCATGCCCGTCCTGCCTATATATAAAGGAACTGAAGATCCCATAGAGCATCTTCGCATGTTTAGGATAGCATGTCATGATATATCACATGATGACTTGCTATTACTAAAAATGTTCCCAAAAAGTTTAGGAGGAATGGCATTGGAGTGGTACTATCAATTGCCCACTCATTCTTTGAGAAATTTTGAAGAAAAAGCTGAATCTTTTGTCCATCAATTTAGTGCCTACATCGAGAGGCATGTCACCATTAAAGATTTATACAACTTAAAACAAGACAAAGATGAATGTTTTGCTGATTTCTTAGCTAGATGGAGGCAGTTGATAGGAAAACTGCACTTTGTGCTACCTTATAGGGAAATGTTGGATATTTTTATCAATAATTTGCAAGAACAAATATCCTATGAGTTATCAACTGCTACTTTAACCACCTTCGATCAAGCTATAGACTTAGCTCGAAGAGTGGAAGATGCTCTCATTAGGAGAGGTCACCTCAAAAAGAAAGATGATGAGAAAACATCCAAAAATTAGTATAAAAACAAACAAGTTGTAGGTGACGGAGTCACTGATAGTAGAAACATTGCTAATATCAATACTACGAAGACAACAGAAAAATTTATATTAAAACCTCCTGATAAACCTCCTCGAGAATTTACTAGACTCAATCAACCATTATCAACTATTTTACCCCAATTACTCGAAAGAGGTTTGATTCAATTACCAGCTATCCGGGAACCTGATCCAACTATACCCGGATACAGAGCTGATTTACATTGTGATTTTCATAGAGGACCTGGACATGCTACAAACTCTTGCAAAATATTGAAACATAAAATACAAGATCTGATTGATAATAATGAAATGGAGGTGCAAGCCTTCCAACCTAAACAAAATGCTCCTAATAACGCTCAAAAGACCATTCCCCAAAATCAGAATCAAAATGCTAATCAATCATTAGATATATTTCAACATCCTTTACCAAAACATGGTAAAGAAGTGGCTAATCAAATCGAACATCATAATGTTCCCCCTCCTACCCGATATGTAGGGACTATTAGCGGACAATTATCTATTCAGGATCCTCAAATATTTGGCACAACTTTATCCATGGTCACGACCAGACCCCTACATAATATTCAAACTCCCGATCCTAGTGATGTAGAATCGGATACTGAAAGTGAAGTAGACATCACCTCAAATCAATCGAATAGTTCTAAAAATGAATCAGATCCTATTCAACCTATCACAGATGCTATGGTTCCAGAAGAACCATTTCCTAGAAGAGTTACTACTCGACCCTCTTCTAATCAGTTCCTTCCTAATGAACAAGCCATAAACGCTCAACCAAGACCAGTTCAGCGTCTTCAATATAACATTGTAGGTACCATCGGAGTTGTTACCAGACAACAGGCTCAAAACTCTCAACAGGATCAAACTCAGAATGATGGATCAGCTCCATTTGTTTTGAAAAATCCCAATAAAGGGAATCATATGTCTAATGTTCAACCAAAACCTCCTTACAATATTAATGAACAATTATCCAATACTACAGCCAGAATTTCCCTTTTGGACTTGTTAAGATCTTCTCCTACCCATAGGGATGAATTAATGCTCACATTAAGCCAAATGATGGTACCTCAAAATATTCAACCCGAAGCCATGTCCAATACTATCATCACTCGAGAGGTCGATTGTATTGACTTCCGGGATAAAGACATCCCACAACATAGTTTACATAAGGATAACCCCTTATATATTACTGCCCTAATTGGAGATGTAGCTGTTAAACGAGTCTTGATTGATAATGGTTCATCTTTAAACATATGCACTTTTGACTTCTACCAAATATTTGGCTTTAGAAGTGATGAAATGAAAAAAATGGATATGATTATCAAAGCTTTCAATGACGAGACACAAGAAACGTGTGGAGTCATTACTATACCCTTGCAAGTTGGTCCTCGAACCCTAGATACAACCGTGTTTATTGTACATTGCCCAACATCGTACAATATACTTTTGGGTCGCCCTTGGATCAATGCGATGCGAGCGGTTCCCTCCACTTTACATCAGTGTGTTAAATTTGAATTTAAAAATCAGTTGGTCACTATCCATGGTGACCCTAGACCCTTTGATATGTGTGCTTTGGCAGAACCTGTTGGAGTGCAATTTTTCCCCGCTCTGTCATCCACACATCCTAATTCTTATTTTTCATCTAAACGTGTGAAACACACACCCATAACATCATCTACCCCATCATCTACACCTATACATTTACCTCAACCATCTTTTGAACAAACCACACTAGAACCTCAACAGGATCTTAAATCCACAACCAATCCTTCATGTTCCATCCCTATAATTTCAAAACCTATAGACCCATTTATTAACACCTCCACATTATCTACATCTATCATACCTTCCACATCTAAAGATATAGGGAATGATCCTTCTACATCTTATGCTCTTTTTGATGAGCTTTTACCGGATTTATCTAAAATTTTAATATAAGAAAAAACAAATGCTTTTATGCAAGATTCACTTCTTTTAAATAACTTGCCGCCATCTCCTCGTACTTTGGGCCTCCCACAACCTATGGGAAGTACTTACCAAGTCGGGAGTTGTGCTTTTATTTATAAAGGATATGATTGGGGAAGAATACCCCGAAACATCAAGACGCATTGTGATAGATATGCTCGATGCTATTTTGCTAATGAATATATTAAAGCTAAACCTATAATGCTTAAAATGGGATATAAAGGGAAAGGCTTGGGACCTTTCCAAAATGGTATGAAAGAACCTATCGAGGTAGAACCATGGCCCGCCCGATGTGGTGTGGGCCTATTTCCTAGTAAGGGTCAACCCTTCCCTTTTGAAGGTAATGATCAACTCATATGTTATCAAGATTATCTAGATAAACAAGATTCTTTGTGTCCAAAGAATAATCCCTTTACATGCAATATGCTATCCATAGCTTACCCTGAATTGATTGTTGAATCCGACGATGAGTTGGAGGGAGATATCTTCCATGATGTCTCCGTTGAAGAGTTGTTACACAATGGTTTTTATTTTGATGGTTCTATACCAACTATAGCCCAGCTTGAGGCCACGACTCCTCACGATGAATTATCCAACTTAACCTTAAAATAATTACAAGAATTGGGCGTCTCACCCGCCCCACCTAATTTTGAAAGAGATCTACACATGGAAGTAGAAAACGTCATTAAAGTTAACATTGGAACTGAGGATAATCCTCACATAATCAATATTGGATCAGAATTAAGTCAAGAAAAACAAAATGAATACATTGCATTTCTTAAAGATTATGAAGATGTCTTTGCTTGGACATATGAAGACATGCCGAGTCTGGACCCTTTTGTAGTCATGCATCATCTAGTAGTCCATCCGGATGCTAAACCGGTTAAACAGAAACTTAGAAAAATGCATCCCAAAGTGGCCTTGCTAGTCAAAGGGGAGTTAGAAAAACTCCTGAATGTTGTTTTTATACAAGCTATTGATTATGCTGAATGGATCTCGAATGTAGTTCCAGTCACCAAGAAAGAAGCTACCAAAGTTAGGGTTTGCACAGACTTTAGAGATATTAACGTCGCATGCCCTAAAGATGATTTTCCTCTTCCAAACATGGATCAAATCATTGACTTTACCGTCGGGAGTGGAATGATGTCCCTAATGGATGGATTTTTTGGCTATAATCAGATCAGGATAGCTCCTGAAGATCAGGCTAAAACAACCTTTATTACCCCTTGGGGTACCTTTTGTTGGAAAGTGATGCCATTTGGTTTAAAGAATGCGGGTGCAACATATCAACGAGCTATGACTTATATTTTTCATGACATGATGCATGATATCCTACATGATTATGTAGATGATATTATAGCTCGCTCTATTAATGAAGATGATCATTTAGATGATTTAAGAAAAGTATTTAATCGGTTAAGAGAATACCTTATTCGATTAAATCCAGCTAAATGTATATTCGGAGTCAAGTCCGGTAAACTATTAGGGGTTTTAGTTTCTTTACGTGGTATCAAAATCGACCCTCTCAAGATTGTGGCTATCACTGATATGCCCGCACCTACCAATATCTCTGAGTTACGAAGTTTACAAGGTAAGCTTCAAGCCATCCGTCGCTTCATCGATAAGTGCGTGGACAAAACCGGTCCCTTTCTTAAGCTCCTTAAGAAAGATGTCCCTTTTAATTGGGACGACGAATGTAAGGAAGCTTTTGAACTTCTCAAACAATACCTCCTTAACCCACCTGTGCTTTCACCGCCTAAATCTGATCGTCCTTTTATCTTGTACATTTTTTCTTCTGATTCTGCCTTAGGAGCTATGTTAGCTCAGCTTGATAATGAGAAAAGAGAGCGTGCTAATTATTACATTAGCAGAACCCTCATCAGTTATGAAACCCGCTACACAGCATTAGAAAAATTATGTCTAGCAGTCGTATTCTCTACACAGAAACTATGACATTATATGCTCAGTCAAAAAACGTATGTCATTGCTAAATATGATCCCTTGCGGTATCTCATGAGTCGACCTTATTTATCGGGTCGCACAACCAAGTGGGTTCTTGCTCTAAGCGAGTTTGAACTCACGTTCATAGGACAGAAGTCTATTAAGGGTCAAATCATAGCAGATCAATTAGCTGCTGCACCCTTAGAGTCTACCCATCCCCTCATCATTGAGTTTCCTGATGAATGCCTTCAATTAGAGGCAGACCATATTGAACAATGGTCCTTATACTTTGATGGAGCCCGATGCATGAGTGGGGCTGGTGCGAGTATTATTTTAATATCTCCACAAAAACACATTATACCTTTGTCCTTTAAATTAACATTTGCTTGCACCAATAATACTTGCTGAATACGAAGCTCTAATCCTTGGATTACGAGCTGCCTTAGCGCTAAAAATTAAACACCTGCTAGTTTTTGGTGATTCTCAACTTGTTATAAACCAAATTAATGAAGTTTATCAGACCAGAGATGATAAATTGTGCCCATATAAAGCATATGTTTTGCAATTGTTATCCTTGTTTGATAAAGTCACTTTGGAAGCTATTCCATGAACTAGCAACCGTGCAGCTGATGCTATGGCCGCAGCTGCATCGCTTCTGCCCTTGGAGTTAGATGACGAATATGCCACCATCATTATTCGTCGACTCCAGGAACCCGCTTCAAATAAGTCATGCTTAGAACCTTTGGATGTGTTTCTAATCAATGAAACTACTCCTGAACCTTGGTATACGAGATATATTTGATTTTCTTCAAAATGGGACTTTCCCTGCCAATTCTAATAGAAACCGAGCGTCGGTTATTACGTAGACGAGCAAGTCGATTTGTAATAATTGGCAATACTTTATATAGGAGATCTTTTGAAGGTATCCTATTGAGATGTTTGAATCTAGAAGAATCCAAATCAGCTTTAAGTGAAGCCCACGATGGATCTTGTGGAGGACACTTCAGTGGTAGTGTCATTGCTAAAAAGCTCCTTAGGATAGGCTACTTTTGGCCTACCATGGAAAATGATGCACATGATTATGTGCGCCATTGCGACAAGTGCCAGAAACATGCTGACCTTGTCCATGCGCCTGCACAAGAGCTGCAGGCTATTTCATCTCCTTGGCCCTTTTCAAAATGGGGCTTAGACATTATTGGTAAAATTAATCCTGTGTCATCTGATGGACACAAATTCATCATAACCGCCACTGAGTATTTCACGAAGTGGGTTGAAGCTATGCCTTTAGCTTCCTGCACTGGAACACAAGTCTCTAAATTTATTTTTAATCAAATTATTTGTAGGTTCGAAATTCCTGCAAATCTCATCTCAGACAATGGAACTTGTTTCAAAAATAAAGATGTTAAGAAATTATGCCAAAAATATAAGATTCAACATCGTTGGTCCACTCCCTATTATCCTCAGGGCAATGGTCAAGCAGAAGCATCTAACAAAACCTTAATCAAAATTCTTAAAATATTGGTCAATAAATCTGGCCGTGACTGGCACATTCAATTATATCCAGCTTTGTGGGCCTATCGAACTAGTGTTCGAACTCCCATAGGTACTTCACCTTTTGTCTTGGTTTATGGCGCTGAAGCTATTTTTCCCTTTGAATTAGAAGTTCCTTCTTTGGCTCTACTACTTCAAGATACCGAAGTAGGAGATGAATATCGAGCTGGCAGACTCAGTCAGCTGGAACTCCTAGATGAAAAGTGCATCAATGCTTTGGAGCATCTTCGTGCCTACCAAAACAAGCTTAAAAGATCATATGCCAAGAAAGTTCGTCATCGATCCTTTGAGGTCGGCGACCTTGTTTTAAAAGAAAATAAAAAAAATACTAATGCAACTAAAGACCTTAAAGGTAAATTTGAGCCCAACTGGCTTGGACCATATATTATCACTGCTAAATTTGAATCGGGGAGCATACAAATTAGCTACCTTAGATGGTAAATATTTAAAAGAACCTATGAATATTATGCATCTTAAGCGATATTACGCATAAAATTTGGTCATTTCATCATTTGTACATATTTTGCATGTTGTCTCATTTTAAAAATATATATAAAACTATTTAAACAAAAACAAACAAAATAATAAAAAGTAAAAACAACAATATTATTGACTCTTTTGAAACCAAAAATAAAAATAAAGAAGAAAGAGAGAGTCAAGATCATCAAACTCCTCAAAAATATTTGTTGTATATATTTCTTCTTCAAGTATTGTAGTTATATTTTCAAATTATTTTTGGATAAATTAGCATTTATTTGGAATCCCTCACTATCACAAACACAAAAATAAATATCTTGATTTTATCTGGCATGATTACTAATCTCTCTTATATCAAAGTCCACAAAATTTAATTAAATAAAGTTTGAGCATAGAGAATTGATCTTGTTATTTACTTAAACCAAGCACATCCTTTCACAATAAAATGATTATATTTGTAATGTCCATGCTATGCTACATAGTAGAAGTGGTTTCTTGAGCGAAAAGTTTCCCCTGCTATCCTATCATGCACATGGTCTAGAATCTTTGAGAATTGGCAAAAGGACAAGCTCACCCCTACCCAGAATAAAAATCCCTTGCTCTACAACTAATCCGAGCAAGTATCCCTAGCATAGGAAGCAAAAGAAAAAGAAAAATCAAACAAAATTATGAGCAAAAGAAGCATTATTCCAGTATCATTTTGTACTATCTCAGCACTATTTCAGCATTATCTCAAATACAAAAGCAAAAATACAAAAAGAAAAAAAAAAAAAGAGAAAAGCAAAAGCAAAAAGCAATAAAATCCCTTTCCCTACCCATTGAAAAGAAAAGAAGGGTTGATGAGTTTGAATCCCTGGAATTCTCAATTATTCGAAAAGCTGTGAGGTAAGCCCCATAACAGGTGGTTTGTGCCCAACCCGCTTGGCCTTGGGTAACTCCTAGCGTGGTGATATGTCTGTCACATTAGCGACCTTCTTTTGTACAGACCTATGTCCGCTTATGGATTAGCTAGCTCTTGATAACCCGACCTACATAGTAGTCCGGTATGGTTATATGCATCTAAATCATGGTTAATGAACACTTATTTGGTTCATTCAAATCACTTGTATCAAATTATCTTGCTCAAAACTGGTAAATGAACAATGCAATTGCACACACATTTGTATTTGAGAGATTTTGTGTATCATTATGATAAATCAAGATTGGTAATGAACTCACATACGCACATGGGATTCCTTATAAATCTAACTTTTGTCTTTAAGATACTTTGAAATATTTTTGCAAATTGTTTGGAATAAATTCATTTTCTTCTTTGAAGAACAGTTGTTTAGTATAAAGACAACTACATGCATTATCAAAAATCAAAATCATTTTCAAAAACATGCAATCAAGTTACATTTATATATAACTTTTGACTTTCGCGACGATGGTATAGTTCCAAAACCAAAATTGGAATTTTATGACTAGCGCAAGTCCTCATCTTCATATTTTCTGACTATTTTCAAAAATTAAAAATCAACCATGCAATAAAACTATTATATTATTTTCTTCTTTGGATTTCGCGATGATGGTATAAGTCTATACCTAAATATTCTATGCCTAGCGCAAACCATTGTACCAATTTTATTTTCCATTTATTTAAAATCATAAAAACATATGACTTAAATCATTATGTTACACAATTATGCTTTAAAACAAACAAACACTTATTCTATTTCATGTCATTATGTCAAACTTCAAATTTTGCAATGATGGTATAATTCCTAGGGAATTATCCAAAAATTTTATCACACTTAGGAATTTATGCCTAGCAAAATCATTTTAAAATATTTCATGCATAATATTTTCATGGAAATCTGAAAACAAATCATCATCATCATCATCATTTGCATCATCACAACAAAGTCTTAAGACAGTCTCTTAAGCACTCTTTTACTTTTAGCAATATTTCTATACTGGGATTAGCTTGACGACCGAGTGAGCGGCGACTCCATGAAATGGTCTATAATAGCGACAATGTCCTTTGAAATTATTGTTAAAAGTCCCCTTTTATTTTTATCAAATTATCCCACAAACAACCAATTTGTTTACATCAGATTATTTCATTTAAATTTTAAAAGCATGACATTCAAACCATAATATTTCCAAACGACATAATTACATGAATCATCAAATTAATCACACCAAAACATTAAAGCATCATACAAACACATAAGACAAGTCATATGATCAAAAATATCTCATCTATATATATATCAACAACATCTACATCATCTCAAAACTAGATTGGTATGCCACAATCTGTACCTCGGCATACTCAATCCTCTATCAAAAATAATAATAAGCACTATGTATCAATCTGTGCAGTGCAATCTATAGCAGCTAGCCTCGAGAACCCCTCGAGCTCTCAGCCTCATCTCCTCCCCCACCCTGAGGTGGACGAGGTGGCCCCATCGTAGTCCGTGTGGTGCTATGAGTCCTGGACTCTGATCGTGATGATGTCCTCGATGACCTCATCATGACAGGCTCTGCAATATGGGCCGACAGTGGTAACCTCTGCCCCTCTGGCACCATATGGTGGTATAGCGTCTGATAGAATGTGACCTGGGCAATAGCCCGTGCTAGGTCCCGAGTGCTCGCCCCTCCGCTCCGTGCTCTGAGGCGTGCAACCTCATCTCTGAGCTATGTAGCCTCAGCTCGATGGCATGTAGCCTCATCCTGTAGAGTCTGCACCTATGCCTGGAGATGGACAGTCTCCGCCCGAAGAGTAGCCATCTCACTACTCTCTCCTGTGTCCACACCCTTGCCCTTATCGGGCGATGGTGGCCTCTCTCTCCATGGAGAAGGGGGTCTCTCCTCCCTCCTCTCCCGCTGTCGTGGCCTCTGCTGAGCCTGTGGCCTCCTCTGCTCTCTCCCGCCATGACCCTGTGCCACCTCCATGGCCGCACGGCACCGCCTCCCCATCCGATGCACAACTACATGAATCGGACCCCGAGCCCTCGTCATCCGAGGAGGGCGGATGCTTGTGTACCAGGCATCATAGCCGTCGGCTACCCCAGCATCATCCCCATCCACTGGCTGAATGGGGGCATCATCTACGTCCTGACTCTAGAAGCGCTGCATATCTAGAGCCCCGCTAACTGTAGTGTTATCCCGGATGGTCCAGGAAAACTCGTAGTCTCTGAGAGATGGGATCCCCTGTTGTAGATCGAACTGCCTCAAAACTCGGTCGTAGCGGTGGAGCTCCACCTCTCCCCTCTCCATCCTCAGCCAACAGGTTCGCCTAACGTGAGCCAGCTCCTGTCCATCCTCGGCCCACCCTGGATGATCTCTCCAAGGCCTCCAGGTGATCTGGTCGGAGACGAGGTCGTCAAGTAGTCTCCGGGACATTGGCAGATCTATCCGTCATTGTGACCCTCTCCGGAGCCACCAATAGAAAGCTCGGGGCCTCTCCCCATCAATCCCTATTAGTGGGAGCCCTACCGGCCTTCGCACCATGATGTGCTCCCAGAACCAAACCTGTAGTAGTGATGTCATAACCAGACATCGGCCGCCCTTGTATACGACCCCATGTAGGATCCTATACAATCGGCATAGTACAAAACTCCCCCAAGCAAACCTATACCCATGGTCTCTCATATCGTAGACCACATCTATCAGTAGCCATGGTACTCTGCATCCACTCTGATGGCATAGCAACAGACCACCTACAACCCCAGCCAAAACCTGTGTCAGTCTAGATGCCCCAGGCATCTGGCGTAGCGACTCGATGTTCACTCCGCCCTTCTCCAGGGTGAAGCTCGGATCTCTGCACAGTCGCATCATCGCGTGGCCCTGATTGGCCATGGGAGTTATTAGCCATCCTTGTATGGGGATCCTCAAAATCCTCCATACATCCTCCAGTGTGGGAGTCATCTCCCCTGTCGATAACCGAAAATAGGAAGAACCCGGATACCACCTCTCTGCTAGGGCTGTCAATAGCCCCATATCTATAGAAACCTATGGCATATCTGCCACATGCTGCAAGCCGACTTGAGCCAACTGATCTCGCTCTGCCTGAGATAGAGCGGCCAAGTCATCCCTCAGCCCGTCGTATTTCCATTCTCTGCTCTTTAATAATCCTCTCTGCAACATAAACAACAAAACAATAAAAATCATTAATAAAACAGTGATTAAAAATGCAAGTAACACAAGTTCAATTTGAGCAAATTCGTCTCTGATTTTGCAAGCCGAAATCATCCCTTATTTGATGAAATCGTCCCCATTTCGTCGATTTCGCCCTTGGACGAAATCGGCGATATCGAGACGATTTCGATGAAATCGAGACGATTTCGTCCCGATGACGTCGACGGCCCAAAAATGGCCGTGATGCTCAAAAATCATTTAAAATTAATCTAAAAACCATAACAAAATCAAAATTAAAGCATTCTACATTAAGTTTGGACCCTTACCCATAGCCCGCATCGGACCTCTGTCGATCTGTGCGCTGTCTCGACCATTTTGTTTGCAAGAGCTCCAGAAACCAGAAAATGAACAGTAACAATGAATTAGGGTTTTTCCCTATTTTTCTTAATTTTATTCAAAAACACTTAACAACATTTTTAAAATTTTTTTGCTTTTCTGCGTTTTTACCTCAAACGTTCGATTTGGGTAAAAACACGGAGGGGGCACCATAGTAAGTTGTCGTACGATTCGACCAAGAATCGTCGCCTAAAAATGGGAATAATTTTTGCTTTCTCGTAAATCGAGAAGAACTCATCTTTAACGCATTTTCTTCAAAAAATTCGCTAAAGAGGGGGCAAAATGTAGCACCCTAAAATTGGCGCAATAAACCTTAGCAAATAATTAAAATTACCTTAGTAATAATTCAAATTCAAATTTTAACCCCAAAACCGCTCCCAAACCGCCTCTTGCCCGTTTCCTCATTTTCCATGCCATTTTTAGAGTTTGTTTCATCCGTTGGATGATATCGTCTCCGATCAGACGATATCGCCTCAGATCGGACGATTTCGTCTGGAGCAGAACGTCCAGCCGATTTCGTCCCAAAACTAATTTTTCATAATTAGCTTCTGTTTCAATGGCGTCTCTAATCTAGGCAGAAGTGTGTCTGCGTCGTTAGAGACCTCCCCCATTGGAGATCTCCCAAAATGGGATGATCTCCAACCTCCCAACCTCCCTCCTAAGCCTATTTAATCTTAGGCCCTCCCCTTGACATCCCCCTGGCTGAAATTTCCTGTAACACGAGTTCTACATGCATTAGACCATCTTAAATCACCATTTGTTTTCATATTTTTCTAAGTTTGTTTGTAGGAACTTTGTTATTCTTCAGTCGGAGCAAGCTCAGATCGTCGCAGATGATCCTGTCCAATTCGAGACGATTTCGTACCAATCCGAGACGATTTCGACTGCAGTCAACATTGGGGGCAATTACTGCCCAGAGTTTGCATTTTTCTCTTCTCATCTGCTGTTTTATTCTGCATCTAGTCAGTTTATTATTATTTTTTGCTATTCTGCATCTTGGAGTTCACCCATATAGCTTTAATGCATAATAAAATCATAAATTGTCATTAAATCATTGTAATGCACTCGTGTTTTTGTTTGTTATTATTATTTTAACATTATTACTGTCATTCTACATCATTGCCCTCTGTTGGCATAGCTGCATTTTCTGTATTTTGTATCTATTTCTCTGATTGCAGGTCTCTGATGAATTCGTCAGATCTCAGATGATCCTGTCAGATCGGAGACGATTCTGTCAAATTCCAGATGATCTTGATTGCTTCAAAAATTAGAACCTCCATCAGACATCCGAAACAGGTATGGATTTCTTCACTTAATTATTCTCTGTGTTTTCTGTCTAAATCTATTTTCTGTCTTCATTTAATTTGCATTTTCATAATAGAACAATTTAGATTCATCTGGCCAAACCTAGGAATTTGAATGATTAAATGTAAAATTGAACACATCAAACACATTCCCAACCTAGGCGTGGAAACTGCCACTAAACGTTTCCTGGTGAACCCCACCATCCGTCGAAAATTCACCCTTATACACCTCCCCCGAGAGGCGGGACCTTCAAAGGGCCTCTCAGTCCGAGGTATTGTCCCATCCTTTTCCCATCCTCCTTTCGGGCGCGGATCCTTTAGCCTGAAGGTAAGGGTGCAAAAAATTTGGAGCGATACAATTTTACTATATCTAATGTCTTCTCTTAGACCCTAGTTTATATTATGAGGGGTTTTGAAATACCAAAAATATAATTGAAAAAGTAAAATCTACATAAGATAGATATGCACTTCTAAGTTTGGTGAATAAATTATGATCACTATATTACATGATGATGATCTTCTAATGGTAATCTTAACACTTTTGATATAAGATATGGAGTCATGGATTCATGTGCATGGAAGGATTAATCTCATTTATGTTTATTTAATAGAGTAGATAACACAATTCATGACAATATTATTGGGCCTCTTATTTCATTAATTATGGAACAGATGTTACTATCTCTAATGTATTCTCTACTTAGACCCTACATTATATTATGAGAGGGTGTTGAAATACAAACAATCTAATCTTATTTTCAAAGGTCTATAATGATGGTGTAATTTTGGAATATATTACATTATTTGGTACATGCCAATGTACCACCTTGGGTGAATCTTTAGATTAGGAGTTTGTCTTAGATTAAGTTTTGAGTATTTACTTTATGAAATATAATAAATGCACAAGTGTTAGAATGTGCAATGATGTAAATGTGCATGCATTCCACATGTAGACGAGTCATAGGATAGGAAGATGAAGAGTAGTGGGTAGGTGAAAGGCCAAGGGATATATGTCACTATATTTATGCCCTTGATAGAATAAAGTGACAGTGATGGTAGATAGAAACATATATAATAGTAGAGTATAGTGATGAGAAGAGAAAGTAGATACAATGTAGAACTTGCATGAATTAATGGAGTGTTTGATACCTCCATTACATTACATTGTACTATTTTTATGAGCTTTCGTGATGGATATTTTATCAGTTATTACACATGTTTCTCATATATTTTTCCTGCATATTATATTTCCTTTATCATATAGTTAACATTGCTTGCTAATTTTAGATCATGTGGTTTCATTTCCTTAAATATACCATCAAAAGCTAACATATAAGCCTATGTAAATTCTCGATGTAATCCTATGGGTATGTTATATGTATTTTCCCTAGAGCTATTGGTTAAACCACTAATATGGTTGGCTTTGTAATATTATATCTAAACTTAAAATCTAACCTTTTAGCCATTAATTTATGTCAATTAGATTTAATTGCTATTAGGGATTAGGTACATGCTATAAATACCCCCAACCACTATCCATTAGATTAGTTCATGATGTCATGTTATACATCATGGTGTGCCCTCATACATGCACTTCTCCTATTTTGTTTATAAATATTTTTGTTTCAACTATTTCTATCTTATATCTCCCTTTTATTATTTTATATATGATCTATAGTGAGTGTCATGTTTTTTAATGTTTATGGAAAGTATTATAAATTTTTATATTTATAAATTTGAGCATCCAATATTAAATAAATATATTATAGGTAGACCTTTAAAAATTTATACTTAAATCCACCCTATTATCAGATAATAGGCTCGACCATAAGAAACATAAACCTCTTTTAATAATACCTAACTTACTAGGAGATAAAATGCTATTAATTTAGGCATAAATTATATTCAAATATAAATCATAATTCAAGTTTAATTCATCTTGTTTATTAAAAACAAAGAAAACTTATATCCTTTTGGTGTGTCATCTATCATATTTCATAAAACTTATTCCAAAAATTTCTACTTAAGGAATAAAAATATTGAATCATAATACTATAAGCAAATTCATGAAAGCAATCCTCTTAAAGGTTTTTTTCTCTATCCTCATCTAAGGCTAGTAATGAATTTTGTATTGCTTGTATGGGTCCAATGTTGGTGTCTCTTAGATGTAGCTAAAATGGCATTTGGAGGGAAGGGAACTCTAAATTAATAGATATCATATCTTCCTTATTGCAATACCATATTGTAGGGGGATGATCATATAGATGCTTTTGGTGTCACTTTATTTGCCTATAATGCTTTACATAGTTTTAGGTGCTAGACCCTCTATCACGATCCACCCTGTCCGGACTCATTTATGAGATGAATTATGTATTGATGTGATGATTCAAAGCTTAGTACTAATTACATTATGGATGTTTATTTGCAATTAATATTTTTTTTTTATATAAGAATATGATATTATTGATATTTTGTATGTTTGTAGGACCAGGTACTCTCGTAGGTGGAAGAGAAATTTGACCACCAAGAATGAGATACCAAAAAATATAAATGATGGTCAATGTAAATTGATGATAGCTCCTAGGTAAAAGCTACCTAAATTTAGATTGCATTCATATGATTGTGTTTGAAGGTAATCATCATCAACTAAAGCCATCCATAGCAAAAGTTGATAACCTGGAAGTTATCATAAACTCTTTTGTGTAAAGGATATGGGTAATAGGGAATGGTGGTGTATTACTTCATTTTGTTTTGGTTTGTGTGTGTTTACCTTCTTTGCACATGTGATTGGTTGCTTCATAAGATAAAAGTTCTATTGATGGAAATAATTTTATTAAATTACTATATATTTTCTAATGTTGTATTTATATTAATAATATGGATTTATTAATATTTTAAGTTATATTTTATAGCTAGCATTAGAAAAGGCCTGGTTCTTGATTCTAGTTAATGGCACTACTATTGGTTATTTTCAAAGTCACAGAGGACTTCGATAAGGTGATCCCATCATTCCAATGTTATTCATCATAGTGGCAGAGGCACTAGGTAGAACAATTAAAACGACATGCAATGCAGGGCTAATATCAAGAATTAAAGCCACTTCACATACTAGTCCTATTACCCATCAACAATGTTTTGATGATACTCTCATACTAACTCAGGCATCCATGGTGGAAGCCAAGAGGATCAAACACATTCTCCAACTATATGAATATGTGGCTGGTCAAAAGGTAAATTTTAACAAAAGTAAATTGTACTTTTTGAATACTCCTATCCAACATCAGGTCAGGATCGCAAGTATTCTTGGATGCAATTTAGCTTCCCTTCCTACTACTTATTTATGCCTTCCCCTATTTCTTGGTGCTCTAGGATATTCCATGTGGGATAGTGTCATAGAAAGAGTTCATAAGAAGCTAGTCGTGTGGAAGGGTAACCTACTATCTCAAGTAGGAAAACTTACTCTCACCATGGCCTCTTTACAAAGCATACCAATTTACTTCTTATCTGTGTTTAAGACTCCAACCAAGATTCATCAAAATATTGAGCACCTACAGAAGAAATTTCTTTGGTCTGGGTTAGAGGAAAAGCAGATAATTCATTTAGTAGGTTGGAGTAAAGTTTGTAGGGCAAAAGAAAATGGAGGTTTAGGATTGAGAAGAGTTACCCACATGAACAATGCCCTACTAGCCAAGCAAGCTTGGCATATTTTTACAAATGAGGAGAATGATTGGGTTACCATAATGAAAAGGAAATATCTCCAAAATATCAACTTCCTTGATGATAATATTCAGAGCAGGGCATCAGATTTTTGGAAAGTGATTCTCAGTAACAGAGAGATCATTCAGAGAGGTCTGAGATGGGTGTTAGGTAATGGACAAAAGATAAATTTTTGGGATGACAGGTGGGCTAAGGAGGAACCTTTATCTCAACTTCCTCACCTTGTTAGGATCAGAAGGCTTACGGATGAACTTTATGGAAGGAAAGTTGCTGAATTTATTAGCCAAGACAGTGGAATATTGTTGTGGAAATAAATTAGAATCCAAGGTTATGATGTTGAAACTGAAGAAATCATAGTCATATTGAATCATCAATTCATACCTACTAGGCCAAGGGAGGATAGAATCAAATGGGATGCAACTAAAATTGGTCAATTCTCATAAAAATCTGCCTATAAATTATTGATAGATTCTAAGGATCCCATCCTCCAGACTAAACAGGTGTGGATCAAGAATTTAATTCCCAAAATTGCAGTGTTCTTGTGGCTAGCAATCCAAGGAAGAATACTCACCATCGACAACATGATTAAGAGAGGTATGATTCTTGGTAACCAATGTCGTATCTGCAGGAACAATTAGGAGTCCATCCTTCATATTTTTTTGGATTGTTCTTATTTTTGAAGCATTCTATATGGAGTTTTTCAAGCCTTAGATATTTCTTGGGCCATACCTACTACCATTGTTAAACTTTTTGACCAATGGCCAAGTCCTTTCATAAGACCTATAATTAGGTTCATGTGGAAGGTATGTATTCACCACTTTATTTGGTAGGTGTAGTTAGAGCGTAATCATAGAGCTTTTCACGAGTCCAGCTATGATCCCCCCCACTATCATTGCCAGGATCCTCACCTTTTCCAAATAAAATACTAGTCTTATTTCCCCTAAATCCCATGTTCTGCCTCATAATGAGACCCAGATTGCTCAATATTAGAAATTAACCTTGATGGAATACTCTACTCCTAATAGACCCAATCCTATAGGTGTCAAGTGGTCTGTGCCTCTAGTTGGTTGGCTCAAATTCAATTTTGACGGGGCTATAAAGGATAACCCGAGCAAAGTAGGGGCAGGTGGAATAGTTAGAGACCATGAAGGAAGAATGGTCAAGGCTTTTTATGAGAAGCTAGGGATAAGGACAAATAACAAGGTAGAGACGAGAGCATTATGGAGAGGTCTCCAATTGGCTCAAGAGATAGAGGTTAAACTAATTATTGAAGGTGACTCAATGCACATTATAAACCTCCTAAGTAATGAGTAAAGTCTCCCGTGGCAAATCAAAATTGTCATGAAAGAGGTAAGGATATTTTATCAGGCTAAGAGAGAAAGAATGGACCATCACGTGTTCTAGGAGGCCAAAAAAGCAGCAAATAGGTTGTCTAACATAGGAGTGGATGTTGGTGGGCTTGTCACTTGGGATCATGGGGCTCCAAGTGACGTGGATGAAATTATCCAATCTAATTGCCAAGAATGATAGATTCGTGGACCTAGAGAGGAAGGAGCAAAGTCATGAAGTTTAATAAAAATCCCACCAAATTTTTGAATTTTATTCATAAGCAAAGGTGCGAGCATATGTGGTTTTCATTTGGAAATAACGCCCTGCCTTCTCTCTATGCTTTTATCCATCTAATGGTAATTTTGGTTTTATCTATGTGTTAAGGATAAAGTCCTTTTTGTTTTGGTTTGAAATATGCAATATTTATGTTTATTGTCATGATTAGAAGATTAGATATATGTACAACAGTTGGGTATAATTGTTTGAAGCTTCTTTTTGCTGGTAATATATGTAAAAGGCTATATGCCTTCTTGGATGTTAGTTTTATGAAAGAAAATAGTACTAGTAGATAGACTGTCCTCAGTAAGGATATAGTCCTTATTAGCATTATGATGAATGTTGTAATAGGTTTTGGGTCAACCTCTAAAACCCATTTTTAATGATATAGTCCCTTAATTACCAAAAAAAACATTAGAAAATAAAACATTAATATTGTGGAAATATTAATGCAATAAATGGAGGGCGACATGATCCTCATTTTGGAAGGAAAGCTTATTAAAAAAAATAAATTAAAATAAGAAAAATATTATTAATATTATGAAAGAGCTTTTATTTTATTAATATAAAGTTTAAAAGAAAATAATTAATTCAGGTGGTTGAAGAGTTCAGTTTATGTGTGGACCATCTTCTTGCATCTCAAAACCATGTTGAAAAAGGAAACCAAGGAGGAAAATAAGAAAGGAAAAGAGAACAGGGAAGAGAACGACATTTTCGATGAAAAGGAAGGCTTGAAATTTCAAACGAACAAGATATTTTCATTGGATATTTGAAAGAGGTAATCTCATTTTGATATATATATAGTTTGAAAAGTGAGTCTTTTTCTTCATCCATGAAAATGTGGAATAATCCCTTTTGCTTACTCTACTCTTTAAATGAATTACCTTGTTGTTGTGTGTTGTATGAGTGTATCCTCTAAATGTTACGTTTGATTATTTTATCAATAGTTTTAGGGTTTAAAGCTATTGATTAAAATAAAAGGGTTTCAATATGTAATGTTATATTTGATTATTTTAACAATAGTTTTGGGTTAAAATCTATTGACTAAAATGAAATATTTTTATTAAGTAATGTTACGTTGGATTATTTTATCAATAGTTTAGGGTTAAAATATATTGATTAAAACAAAAAGGTTTCATTACGTAATGTTATGTTTGATTATTTTATCAATAGTTTTAGGGTTAAAAGCTATTGATTAAAATGAAATATTTTTATTAAGTAATGTTACGTTTGATTATTTTATCAATAGTTTTAGGGTTAAAAGCTATTGATTAAAAAGAAAGATTTTTATTAAGTAATGTTACGTTTGATTATTTTATCAATAGTTTTAGGGTTAAAAGCTATTGTTTAAAATGAAATATTTTTATTAGGTAATATTATGTTTGATTATTTTATCAATAGTTTTAGGGTTAAAATTTATTGATTAAAATAAAAGGTTTTCATTATGTAATGTTATGTTTGATTATTTTATCAATAGCTTTAGGGTTAAAAATTATTGATTAAAATGAAATATTTAAATATGTAGAAGAATTATTTGATATAAGGAAATAAGGGAACTTCCTTATATTATGTTAAAAGAGAAACATAGATGTTTTATTTTATAAAAGGGAATTTTATATTTGTTTATGAAAATTAATGAATATTAAAATGGATGCAGAGTCCAATGATATTAAGGAAATTTATGGGGGTTTCCTTAAAAATATATGGAATTGTATTGTGGAAATACATTTTTTTTGTTAAAATAGAATTAATCATATGGGATGTGGAGTCCTATTTTGATTGGAGAAAATTATGGGGTTTTCCTCCTTTGTATTCTTTATAAAGAGTTAGAAATATGAAAGAAATAAATGTATATGTTGTGTTTATAAGATGCATTGAAAATAATAAGCATTTAGGATTGTATTATCATTTGGAGGAGCTATCTTGATCCCTTAACCTATCCATTTCTCAGTAAATCTCAAGGACATCAGTGTGTAAAGCTTTGAATAAGAAGAGTTATTTATGGTTGTTGAGAAGCATTATATTTGTGTTTAATATGTAACTAGAGTTATGAAGAAAGAGTGGTTTTTGGACAAAGCTTAAATGAATAGCTTTGGATTCTTTAATGGCTTTTGTTATGGAGAAAAATATTGTAAAATGAGTTTGATCAATTGAAGAGATTTGTATACTAATAATTTAGGTAAAGTTTTTACTATTTCAATAGGAAAGTCTAGTTCTTCTTATAGAATGATAGGATGTTATGGTAAAAAAAACAAAACATAAATAAATGGAATATGGATCTTGTAATATAATTATGCTTATATAATTAGGATATGTTATTATGGTGTAAATAATATTCTATATTATGCTTTGAGATGCTTTGAGCCATTTCTTATGTTTTGTAAGATGATCATATTTTAATTCTGTTTGAATTAAGAGAGATAGTTAAGGTTTTGATGTTGTTCCTTTTGCTTAGGAGATAATTGTTAGGGGTAGACTCTAAGTAACCTTGTATATAATCTCTTTAAGATGAATCCTATCCTGAGGGAGTTACGAGGAGGAAACACCCAAGACCTTTGTGAGGGGGCACATTTGATAAAATAAATTCAAGTGTGATCCAAATGCAGGGAGTCTTTGGATAAGATTCATTGCGGGTTAGCTAAATCTTTTATCCTACCATGGAGGTTAGGAATCCCTTGTGCATTGGAGATAGGTGATGGTACCCTGAATGACAATTGGGTGTCCATGTGAGGATATCATGTGAAGTGATAATCACCTCAATTAAACCATCATGAAGATGGATTATTTGAGCACTTTAGTTTATTCAATCCATTATGGAGGTGCAATGTTTAAACTAAGAGGATTTACACCTATACATTATGCTAGTAAGGAAATTGGCATCCCCTTCTCTAAATATTGAGAAGGGATAATCCCAATGCTATGGTCAAGATACCTTACATTCATGAAGGATGTAAGGAATATGGGGTGACAATTTGAAGTGTCCTTTATGCCATGGAGGTATACAAGGTAAACCCCAGAACCTATGATATTTTGGCCACTCTTGTCCACTCAAGTGACATATGCATCAAGGGCTTGAATTAAGGTGAAGCCTCAATGGATATAATCTATCTAAAAACATATTTGGTGAATCTTTACTACGATATTAAAAATAAATTCTCTCTTAGGTTGGTTAGTTTTGGGTTGTTACAACCTCTATGATTCCATAATGGTCCTATTTAAGATACTCATGATTTTAAATCAAAACATTCCCCTAAGAATAGTAATTGGACAATTTTTTGATTAGGAACCAATGTTTAAGGGAAAATTTTATCATATTGGCTCTTTTGAAGTAGGTAGCTTTACCTATCATGATCATAGTAGAAGTTCTAAATATAGTGATGATATATTCAAGCATTTACACCATTATATCTTGATTTATTACTTAGGTTAGGACCATGCCAATATATTTTGTGAATTAATCTATGGTTATGAGGATCCATCCATGGCTAGCACATGATATGGTTTGCTCTTGCCTATGATATAAAGATCCACTATTGGAATGGTTTAGTAATGACAACTAGATTTAATGTCATCAAAGTTCTCTTGTTTCCCTATAACATGCATCAAGCTTTACATTCTTTGACCCACCTATAGTAGCTAGTGAACAAGACATGCAAATAATATATGGACCTCAAAATTTTATGGTTTGTGGCGGGTATGGAGAAATTCCCTCCATTATAATTTTGATTATTAGGGAAACTTTCCTATATTTCAAAATGCATCATAGTAAAATAATATAATCTATGGTAGATATAGAGAAAATACATCCTTCATTATGATTCTACTTGATTGGAGCTACTTGTTTATCTTTTTCCATGCATTCAAGAAAAATTTCATTATACCATTTCCTAAATAAAATGTTATCTATCCATTGGTAGTGTTTTTCCTTCAATATAAACATGTTTCTTTCTTTGTAAAATAACCCTTTAGGGACTTTTATTATATCCATATACCTACACACATCACTCATCCATTCAATACCCTAGTTATTTATTTCTTTGATCAGAACAACTTGTTCTTTGGACACAATCCTTATCAATATTTCACACAAAGCCTTGCATATGATTAACTTGGTATGATTGATTTCAATACTAAATTCATGTATCTTATTGATCCATATAGCCTCCTTATCTCCTAGTTGATCATGTAATACAATGGACTAGACATTATGATGTACTATGAAGATATTAGTCTTGCTCTATGAAAGTTAGTACCTAAACTTATTTAGGGATTTCATGATGGCGAACATCTATTTTTCATTTAGGTCATACCTATGTTTATTGTTGTGAAGGGATTGAATCATAAAGGATATGGAGTGTTCATCTTGGTATTTTTTCTTAGTCAAGATAGTTGCAGTACTTTCATATGTTCCAAATACATGCATCCTAAATTCTTTGGAGAAATTAGTGTTGATCAAAATATGGGCCTTGGTGATGGCATATTTTATTTCTAAAATTTTTTTCTTCCCTTATTCAATCTAGTATAAGGATATATCTTTCTTAACCATTTTTGTTATGGATCCTACCATTTGCATAAATTTAATAATGAATTTGGCTACAAATTACATCTACCCTAAGAATGACCTAATCATTTTGACCAATAAGGGTAATGGTAGGTCTTGAATGGGTTTGATTCTATTAGGATCTATGGAAAGGCATTCTTTTATAACTATGTGACCCAATAAATTTCCTTCTTAAACCATGAAGATAGACTTATTAGGATTTAGGGATACACCAAATTATTTGTACCCTTCAAAAATATACTCTATATGCTCTATGTGCTTGCTCATTTCTTTGGAAAAGGCCATTACATCACCAAGATATATTAAAATTATATTGCCCATAATCCCAAAGAAAAAAATATCCATCACTCTTTGGAAATTTGCTCTAGGATTTGATAGATTGGAAGGCATTCATTGATATGCAAAGGTGCCCCATTTGGTAGTGAAGGCCATATTATGTAGGTCTTCATCCTTGACCCAAATATAATATATCTAGACAAACCATCTAGGAGTAACAACACTTGTGAGCCTACCATAATTTCTATTATCTAATTAATAGCAGGAAATAGGTAGTCCTCTTTTAATTATGCCTTATTTATGTTCCTAAAATCATTGCATAATTTGATATCCCTATTCTTTAATACTAGGACAAAGGTGGTAACCCATGTACAATGCTTTATTGAGAACCTAATATGGACTTGTAGGATATTTAGCAACTCCATTATAGCCTCTATCTTAAGGTTGAATGGTCATTTATTTTGGTAGAAAGGACTAGCATTGTGCTCTAAATTTATTATGTGATCTATGACATCATGGTCATATAATTTTAGATCTTCATATGACCAGATAATTATGTATTTATATTTATCATATACTTCCTTGCAAATATCTTATTCAATCAAATCCTTCTTAAGTAGTAAAATATTCCCTTTGGCTACATCAATCAGGTGATATGCAAGATACTTGACCTTAAGACTAATTTTCATTGATCTATCATATAAATTAGAACTTTCCACTATAATAAATATCTTATACAACTAATTTTTTATTCTGTAGATAAGATACTATAGCATTAATACCGGGTTTTATAGGTTGACCCAAAACCTTTTACAAAAATCAGCCTAGGGTTGTTGATGAACATGTCGTTACTAAGGATCCTATATATGTAAAATCTACATGCCGCCAAAGCCATTATATCTAGTAAGGCATAGAGCATGTTATCGAAAAGAAAATTCCCATACAGAATTTTTAGTATACCCCAAGAAATCACACCTCAATCATAATTACAAAAAAATAAACAAACACAGATCCCTTCCTTGAAATAGTGGAGAAACAAAAAGCTGTAGACACACATAGCAGAGTACTGAAAAAACTCCCACAAGATCTGTATTGACAGTTACTCTTAATAATTATTTGGTAATTGTTTTATTCCATATATGACATGCTTTGGGACCACATCCTGTCTTGGAAAATCAGCCTTGGAGAAGTGAACCTGTTGGATAGATTTATGGCGGTGGCTATTTGGTGGTCCATGTGGCTCTGGTTTGAAGTCTTATATTGTCATTTATTTCCTACCCTATGATTATCAACCAACCTCAAATTACTAATATGACTAGGAGCCATGTTATCTGACATGTGACTATCCCCATTAGTCTTTGTGGTATTTCCAAGCAACATCCACCAAGACTGATAGCTAGGATAATTTTTATTGTGAGTCCATTTCAAAAAAGATATGGGAATACTTATAGTCTTCAAACTTACAGTGCCTTCCCTATTGGCAAATTCGACTATCGTTCTTGGAATTCTTGTTGAATAATCTCCTCTACTTAGCTCAAGACACCATTTTCCCATTTGAAAAGTTTGTCACCATCGACACCCAAATTGGCCAGCTTATCAGCAACTTTGTTAGCTTCCCGAAAGACATGTTGGGATTTTTTGTCCTGTCTTCCCTGGAAAAGGATCCTAGCCTCTTCAAAAATTGTTTTAATCCTCCAAGGAGGTGTTTTCCAATTATTGAGGATATTTATAACATGCATAGAGTCTCCTACGATCAAATTGCCTTATAAGTCTTGAGTTATTTGAAGGCCTCTCCACATAGCTCTAGCTTTAGCTTCATTGTTCATCCTTGTTCCCAAATATTCAAAAAATGTAGGCATCATATTCCCATTATGATCTCACACAATGCCACCAGCGCATACTATTCCAAGATTTTCCTTAGCCGCTCCATCAAAATTAAGCTTAAACCAACCTGTAGGAAGTGGGGACCACTTAACATTGGCTCTGGGTTGACTACCCTAGGCACAGACTCATCTAACAAGGTTAAGCTTAAATATTGAGTAATCATGGTCTCCTATAGATGAATTTTATGGCTATCAAAAGGGATAAAGTTCACATTCTCATTGGCAAAGAATAGGATCTTGGCAATGATAGTTTGATGATCATGGATAGACTCATTAAAGACTCTATGGTTCCTTTCTAACCACACCTGCCAAAGATAGTGATTGAAACAAATTTTCCACATGTATTTAAGTCTTTGGCTTGAAAAGGGGCAAGGCCACTGGACAAAAAAATCAAGTACGATGGATGGTTTAACCTAGGAAATATTGAAGGCCTAAAAAACCCCACTTAGGATAGTCAAGGAAAAAGGGCACTGAAGGAAAATGTGATAAATGGTCTCCCAATTAGCCCTGCACAAATAATAGTGATTAGCGATACAAACACCTTTACGCATCATATTATAAATGGTTAGAATTCTTCCTTGGATAACCAACCATGAAAAGACTACAATTTTTGGAATTAATTTTTTTATCCAAAATAAGTCCTTTTGGAGGACAAAATCCTCATCATCAAGCAAAAGCTTGTAAGCTAATTTAACAATGAACTACCCATTTTTCGTAGGAGCCCAGGTCACTTGATCTTCCTTGGGTCTCATGGGGATAAACTATTGCCCGAGAATATTACAAATATCATTTGATTCCACTTGAAATCCTTGAATCCTTATTTGTTTCCACTTTATTCTGCCTTTGTCCTCAACCATATAATCGAAGACTTTTCCGCCAATGAGTTCTTCCATGATATCTCTGATTTGAGCTAAGTTAGGATATTGCGTCAGTGGTTCATCCTTAGCCCACCTATCATTCCAGCAATTTATCCTCTCACCATTGCCTAAAACCCATCTTAAACCTTTTTTGATGATTTCCTTACAATTGATAATTGCTTTCCAAAAAGCAGAACCTTTGATTGGAACTGAGTCACTTAGAAATTCCATATTTTAAAGATACTTTCATTTGATGATAGTTGTCCATTCATTTTATTCACCATAAATGAGGTGCCACACCTACTTAGCTAGTAAAGCTAAATTCATATGAGCAATTCTCCTCAGACCTAAGCCCCCATTTTCCCTAGGTCTACACACTTTGGTCCATCCTACAAGGTGTATTCTTTTTTTCTCGTCTGATCCAGTCAATAAAAAATATTTTTGGAGTTTCTCAATTTTTTGGAAAACCTTCATAGGGGCTTTGAAAATGGAGAGGAAATAGACCATAATTATCTGAAGAGAGGCCTTAGTGAGGGTTAGCTTTCCTGCTTGTGATAGAAGATGACCTTTCCATCCAACAAGTTTTTTTGAATTCTTTCAATAACCCTGTCCCACATTGACTCTCTCGGAGAACCAATGAAAAGAGGGAGACCAAGATACGAAGTGGGGAGGTTTGCTATATCACATCCTAAAATTTCTACAATCCTTACTTACCTTTGAATGGGGGTGTTCAAGAAATATAAGTTGCTTTTACTAAAATTAACTTTTTGACCAGAAGCACCCTCGTAGAGTTGCAGTATGTATTTAATTCTTTTGGCATCAACCATCGATGCCTTAGTCAATAGAAGGGTATCATAAATGAATTTTTGGTGAGAAACAACCCTAGTGAGAGATGTTTCCTTGATTCCTGATATTAGCCTTGAAATGCAAGCATTTTTAATGGTTCTGCCTAAATCTTCTGCCATAATGATGAATAACATGGGGCTAATAGGGTCCCCCTCCCAAATTCCTCTGTGACTTTGAAAGTAACCAGTAGTTGTTACATTAACCATAATCGATAACCATACTTTAGAAATGCATTATTTGATAAAATTAACCCATTGGTGGTGAAAACCAAACTTAAGGAGGACAACAATCAAAAATTCCCAATTTAGCCTGTCAAATGCTTTGTTCATATCAATCTTGAGGGAAAAAATAGACCTGTTAGTCTTATGAGCAGAGTGCAGAGCTTCATGAACTGTGATAACTCCATCCAAGATTGACCTACCCTGGAAAGAGCTTCCCTAGCACGGATCTATGATGTGGGGTAGAACATCTCTCATTCTATTTGTAATGGCTTTAGTTAAGATCTTGTAAGAAATATTGCACAGACTAATTGGCTTAAAGTCAACCATAGATTTAGGGGTTTGATTCTTAGGAATTAGAGAAATAAAAGTAGGGTTGAGACCTTTTGGGATATTATTTCTTGCTTGGAATTCTATGATAGTAGGAATTATATCCTCACTTACGATGTCCCAAAAATCTTGATAAAAATGAGGGGGAAAGCCATCGGGTCTAGGGACTTTGTCTGGATCCATGCTAAACAAGGCTTCCTTAATTTCCTCATTAGAAAAGGGAGCTAGAAGATTAAGGTTTATATCCTCATTTATTATGTTAGGAATGGATTGCAAGAGAATATCTTTGACCTCCTCATTGCACTACAATTCCTGACCAAGGATAGAATTGAAATAAGTTACTGCCTCATTTTTTATTTCTGTTAAGTCCTGAGTAATACAACTAATTTTGCTTAAACTATATGATTCCATATTTGATGTCATCCCCATATTCATTATATTATTTAGCCTATTTTAGCCTCTCTGATTATAAACACTATAATCTTTTATTATTATTATTATTATTATTATTATTTCGAATTTACATGGTGGAATCGATAGCTGTCATGAATCCGGGTAGTTTGTCTAGCTTTTTATGGCTACCATAGTATTCTGTGTTGTCTGCCCTAGAAGCCACCACATAGATATTTTTGCAATCTGCCCCTATAACCACCATGCCACAATCATTTTAAACCTTTTACATCACTGAAAGCATCAGGAAAGGAACAAGTTTTCAGTCCGACGAGGCTCGAGATTTGAACCTTGGACCTCCACCCCCATTATGGGGTTTGGATGAACCAATTGGTCTACACATCACACCTAATATTTTTTTTATTATTGAAAATTCATGATGACTATAATTATTTGGTATTACTAGTTTTAAAATAACTTCAAGCTCCTTTAGTTTATTCCACATGTCATTTATAGGATCAAAGCATGTTGCCAAACCTACCAACTCATTTAATTTTGCATTTGAATTTTTATATATTGCTTTTAATTCATTAAATTCTAAGCTTTTAAGTAGATCCTAGACCCAATATTTGTAGGATGATAGATGCTTATTCTTAGTCATGCACTAGGAATTAACCTAATTCACTATTAATTTAGAATTACCATATACTCTCACACCTTTGATTCTCATATTTTATACTTTTTTAGGCCAATAGAGAGGGATTTGTACCTAGCTACATTTTTTATGAAATTGATAAATAGAATGCAAGCATAATGGATTTGCACTTATTTAGGATCAATGAACTAAACTGTAGTGCATATCACATTTTTTATTTTGGCATTGTTGAAGTACATTGTCCACATATTTTCAGCTCCTTGGCTTGTTAAGGAAAGGATCTTAAGATAAACCTCTATCATTAGGTATTTCCCTAAATTTATTTATTTGTATTATACATCTAAGCCCTCATCATCTCCTAGCACACTAATTATCATTTCTACTTTTAGGTCCTACTCATATCCTTTATTCCCATAATTAGTAATGTATTATAGGATTCTACTCTAATATACTACATAATCATCCTCTAGTTTATGGGAGAGGTAATTATAGGGTGTTTCATTTTTTTCTTGATTATATTTTCATCTTTAGTCACCTTCATGTTCATGTAATCCATCACTAGGTAACCATAAAAAAATATGTTTTTTTCCATTTCTTGGAGAGTAACATCCCAAAGTACGATGGCAAATATACAACTATCACTTCTTGTACCACCATAGAATCTAGGTATTTCTTGATGATTTGATCCACTTATGTAGGGAATGTGCACCCTAGACCAAAGTTAATATTGGATGAATTAGAATTAATTCTAAGTCAACCTTCAGAGAAGGTCAGTTCCCTATGAAATAGTTGTTGGTAAAATACTAAAGAAATTAAAAAAGGGAAGAGAGAGAGAAGGGTTATAGATAATTATTTGAAAGTGGTTGAAAATTAGTTAACAACATTGCTTTCAAATACATGAGCAAAGGATATTTTATACAATCAAATACTAACATATTTTCCCTCAATTATATATTACACAAGAAGAATAACAAGCAAAAAAATCATGGCATTCAATATTTCAATTGTTCCAATTGAAACAAGCCAAACAATTTAAAACCTAACATATAGAACCTTGGTTATTGAGGAATACCAAATAGATTTAAACATGGTAGATATTACTCCAATTGAAACATTAGGAACATTGAAAGTGAAATTTCCATAACAAATATTCCATACACTTCAATGGGGAGAAACAAAACAATTCTCTATTGTATCAAAGTAGCATAAACATACAACCTATGATAAACAAACATTAAAATATCCAACCCTTTAGAATAAGGGGTCTTTTCCTATTTATATTTTTTGCTAGGCTAAGATAAAGCTAGCTATCATGTACAATTATCAACAAAATTGGCTTGGGAATTATATTAGGTTGATCTATAACCACTTGGTATTTTTAGCATATTCCCCTTATCAGCATTCAAATGATTATTATTTGTTGAATCCTCAGTTTTGTTTTGTTGGTGTGGTTGTTGCTTTTGGCTCTAATAGTTGCAATGTGGCCTAACTACTCTTTTTTTGGGTATCAAACACCATTTATGCTAAGATATTATAGTCCAGGATATTGTTGCTATATTTTTTGTCTTTTGGGCTATTTTTATTTCTTGTTGTAATCCTACAAAACTTTTTGAATGTTGACATCATCCACTATGCTTAGAATATTTGGTCTAGGTTGTCAATTAATTTATACTAGGTTGAAACCTTTTAGAAGCTCATGTTGAACCTTTCACAAAGAGATTCATCTTGCTACCTATTGGGAAATAGGATTGGTCCTTCTACTCTAGGCATCATGATCCCTCATGGATGTGGTGTCTCTCCAAGCGAGTGCATCTTGTAGACACTAAAATATGGTTAACCTGATTAAGAATCCACAAAATATGATCAAATTGACATAATAAGGCCCCTTGGGCAGCCCTTATAAGGCTCATAGTGGTTCTAGCCACTCTGAAAGAGGTTTTGGAGTCTTATGGTCCAATTTTGGGAGGTTTTGGACCAAAATTCACCACCATCCCACCCTGCGATGGTGGAAGATTCCCATCGTCCTACCCTGGGATGGTGGTGAGCCATCATACTAGGGTGGGACGGTGAGAAAGTTTGACCCAAAAAAATTCAAATCTGGGACAAATGGCATCCAAAAAATGCCATTTATCCCACCAATTGAAGCATGCAGGTTAGACGACACTGAATCCTTATGACATGCTTCATAATGGAGGCTAAAATGGGAGATTATTTTCCCCATCCAATGCATGCCTCCTTTATTACAAATGGAACCTCCTGCCTTTCATGACCTTGCATGCCCTTTTGTAAATAAGACCATTTGGGCTATAAAATAGATTCAATATCCACACAAAAACATATATAGGAGTTCTAGGATATGCAAAAGAGTGCTTTCGATATTTCCCCTCATTTTATTGTGCTCTCTTTCCCTTGAAATATCTTATTAGTGAGGGAGGTTACCAGGTGACTTCAAGAGGGTCTTTTGGGCATAAATTTACCATCCAAGTGAATATCTTCACTAAATCAGACAAAAATACCCATTAGAGTGTTTAGGATCATTCCCCAATGGGATTGGCAGCAAAAGGTTCACCGAATTGGTGGGTATCCCATCCTAGGGTGCCCTCCAATTAGTTGCAGTCACCACAATCCCATTGGGATGAGGAAAAATCCTTGCATAATTTATTCAATGTTTTTTAGTAATTCTAAACTATCATAGGATGTTGCAGTTCAAATTTCATGCAATTTGGAGTTAAATTGGCTGAGATATCATATTTTTAAGTTTTTGCATGTTCGTAGGGCCCATTAAAGCACCCCAATTGTATGAAGGTGGATATGTGCCTCATTGTGCAAATATAACAACATGGGTAGTCTTAAAATGTTGATTTATGAATTCTGTCCAAGTTTCATGAGTTTTGGACATGTTTAGGGGTGGAAATTGCTTGTCTTGGTCTTCATAGGTTGCAGACGGGCAGTGCAAAATCGAGGGGTTTAAGGATGAAATTTTAGATCTATTTTTGGTGATATCCCTTAAAAATATCCTATTTAATATTCCCATAAAGTTTCAAGTCATTCTGAGTTGATTTGATGTATTTTTAATATATATGCCCTTTTGTGCCTGTGGGGATTTCATGTTTTCCTTCACACGCACTTGCTATTTAACCCTTTTTGCTTCCTTGTGTGTAGGTGCAGGTTCCTATAAGGCATTGGAAAGGAATATCAGACATTAAATATCAGAGATACTAGTAGTGGTGGCATTGGCCTGCCCACTTTAATTGTGGGTACGAGGAAGGACACTGGATGTGCACCCATATTTCTTGAAGGATTTGATCCTTGGGAACCCAAAATTTGTAAAAATTGTATCACATTTGATCCCTAAAAGGGTCTACTATATAAAATTGGATCTGATCCACCAAATTAATAATAAGGATACTTGTTTCATTTCATGTCTTGTTGTTTGGTTTTTGCTTCAATTTTACATTCATGCCCATTTGATGCTCATACGCTATAGGGGATAGATACATATATTTTTTCTCACAATTAGGTGCAAAATTTTCCCTAATTTAGTGGTTATCATGGTGGCTTCACCATATCACCTTGGGACAATGGTAGGGATTCTAATCGTCCCACCCTAGATCGTTGAAGAACTAGAGAAATTTCTGCTCAAAAATCCAGAATTTGGAGGTCTCAAAACTGATAAGGCGAGTGCCTAAACCCTCTGTTTTTATTTTGTATTTTCAGAGAATGTAAAAATTGGTTTTTCTTGCATAATTTTTTTGCATAGAAAGGTTAAAATTCATATTTTTACTTTTCTTATAACATAAAGCAACAAAATGAAGAAGAAAAATTGAAAGAAATTTGAAGTAGCAATGCATCTTTATGGCTTGATTGCTTGTGGCTTACCCAATGGGTAAGTTAGAATTTGGAATTTGAATTCATAAGTTGAATTTGTAGGTTCTTTATCCTAATTTTATGAAATTAAAACACACTTATTTGCATGCATTTAGTGAATGATCATTGAATGCTTCTTTGCTTACTTTATTGGGATTAAAAAGAACCACACACACCACGATCCACTTAAAATGCTAACGAGTTGGACTTCATCCCCAACCGTTGGTAGAGCGCAAGTGATGATGGGTTTCATCTCCATCCACTTGGCTCAAATCCCATGAACCTATTCCATCTTGCCAAGGCCGGTTTCAAGATCTGTCATAGCCCATGGGTTATAGCATGCATCACCCTTCGGGGAGGTGTATCATAGACTACGGGTGAACTGGGTAGGGAACTGGTAGGACCTGTGCTCCCTGGCCATGTGTGGACATCATTGATGAGCACAAAAAATGCTCATATTTTGTAAACATTTTCTTGATCATTATGTGGTTTTATAATAAGGATTGCATACTTTTATAAATGATTATATAGATATTTGATGAAATTATGCGTGTTATCTAATTTGTGTGTTTTCAGTGTGTTTTGTGGAATTGTAGTTGGTTTAGTTAGATTTGGATCAGTCGAGGTCTTTTTTATGGACCTAGCACTTTGATTTTTTGGGGATCAATGCAAAGAACATAGGCACCTTCCTCTTCCAGGAAGGCGCCAAGATAAAGTAGGCACCTTCCTCTTTCAGGAAGGCACCAAGAGAACGTAGGCACCTTCCTCTTCCAGGAAGGTGCCAAGAGTAAGTAGGCACCTTCCTCTTCCAGAAAGGAACCAAGGAAAGAAAAGCTCCTTCCTCGTCCAAGAAGGCACCAAAGGGAAGGAAGCACCTTCCTATCATAAGGAAGGTGCCGACGGGAAGGCACCATGACAGGAAAAGTGCCTTCCTCCCATAAGGAAGGTGCCACTAGAAGACAAGTGCCTTCCTCCCATAAGGAAGGTGCCACTAGAAGACAAGTTCCTTCGTATCATAGAAGGTGAGTGCCTTCCTCCCATAAGGAAGGTGCCACTTGAAGACAAGCGCCTTCCTCTCACAGAAGGTGAGTGCCTTCCTCCCATAAGGAAGGTGGCACTAGAAGGCAAGCACCACCTTCCTCCCATAGTAAGGCACCAACAAAAGGTAAGCACCTTCCTCTTCCAGGAAGGTGCCATGACAGTAAGATACCTTTCATATAGGGAAGGCGCTCGATATACTTAGGTGCATTCCTCATAGGGAAGGCACCTCTGTTCTTCGCTCGTTGACCATATTTGCACGACATGGACATCATCGACTAGTGTAGTTCCAACTCTACGTCATGTAGAGCCAAATTGGAGATCACACCAATGTATGAAAACATCTTACCAATGCCAGGTGAAGCACAAACCAATCAACGAACATGCTGCCATTAGAACCAAATGCTAGTTTTAATAAGACGTCGATTGCATTCACCAAACTATTTTAATTTAGTCTAGAATGAATCGACTATTGTAACCTCTTTGTAACAAAAGTTTTGCAAGTGTGTTATATAAACACATGTAGACCACTCTGAGAGATATAGATTGATATAGATTTATATAGAGATATAGATACAAATAGATATTGTAACACTTTGATAAATATATTACAGTTCTAAGAGTTCTAAGTGTGTGTTTAGAAGCTGCTGGAGCCTGGGCGCACTCCAAGCCAGTATTTCTTCCCCACTTTTCTTCTATTTTCTAGATTAGTTTATTGCTTTTATAGGGTCATTTACTGCATTGCTATTTCTAGTATTTACAGTAGATTCATTTTAAGGAATGTGTGAATGTTTTATTTTCTTAGATTTAATTATTTTCTTCTTACGTAAATTATTGAGGAGTGCATGAATGATTGATAACGATTTTGAAAAAACCCCCCAATAGTAGAATTAGCAGACTCATCTCAAGTGGTATTGTAAGCAATCTTATTCAGACCCTTTGCAAGTTTACAAAGCTCCTTGGATTGATAATTAAATGCATAGACATGTGAAAAAAGTAGGAAAAAGTTAAACTTACAACATTTTGGCACCATTGTCGAGAAAGCATCTCAACTATATTATTTACAATACCCTAAAACCTTCCATCTGACCTTGTATGAGTTCTTTGAGAAGAAGAGGATCAGACGGTCGGTTTATAAGAACCAATCCATCAGAACCAGAGTCAGTAGAGCATTATGAATTTGAATTAGACTCATATGACCCACCAAAAATCCATTGGAGTGAGGAACCATACTTTGTGCAAAGTGCCTCCTCATCCCATCAATGTGGGGAAGAACGAATCATCATAAATCCTCTGTTTAATAGGACTCCCTTAAAGGAAGCCCTATTGTGGAAATCTATAGAATATCGGACGATCTCACTAGACAACCTTAGAGCTTTGACTCAGAAAGTCTTAAATGACCGTAAGGCCATAAGCACTGCATTAGAAACCACATTTCCTCAAAAAATGGCTGATAACGATGAAGTCTCATCTGGCTTTAGTTTCTCGATAGAGGAAGGAGTAGGAGATGCCAAAATGAAAAACATATCCCCTTCTCACCTTCTAACCTTCATAGGATATCCAACTAAGGACCATAGCCTATTTTTATTTGAGTTTGATGTCTTATGTAGGTCTATGGACTACAAATCCGATACGTAGAAGCTAAAACTCTTTCCTTCTACATTAGATGATGTAGCTTTGTGGTGGTTCATCGATCTGGGAGACAAACACATTGCCACATGGGACTAGATTAAGAGGCTCTTTTTAGAGCAATACCAAGATTTTGGTAGAGCAAGAGACTCTAGGGAGGAGGTCATGAGCATGACACATAAATAAGATGAGTCTCTCAAGGAGTACTAGGAGAGATTCAACTTTAATCTTCAATGATATCCTCATGCGAGACTATCTGATAAGTCCCTCAAAAGCATATTTTTGAGAGGACTTACCAATGAATCACTAGAGGCTCTTAACATGATCTCCGAAGGTGATGTCTACCGGCATGCTATGGAAGACATCTAGCAACTATGCCAAAACTACTCAAGAAGGCGAGGCAAGGCCACCTCCAAAACCATGAAAGTGACTACTTCAGTCACAAAGACAAAAATAGGTAACATGCTAGAGGATTTAAAGAGTGAAATGCTCTCATCTCTAGCATTACAGATGGATACGTTGCTATTAGAGAAAAAGAAGCAATAAAATGATGCAAAATTGGCTCATTTCTATCCAAAATGTAGAGGGAGGCATGCAAAGAATGCATGCCTAGAGAACAAAGTCAGAGTATGCATAGTTTGCAGGCCGAATCATAAAACTCGATTACACCCACAACTGCCCAATAATTAGGGGGAGGCTAAAAGCACAAATGCCTATTTCATAAGCAATCAAAAGAGTTGGCCACAACCCCCTATGAAGAATATGGCAACCGAAATGCTGCCATATGGGGGAGGGCCATACATGCACCAAGGACTGCCTCAAAAACCTAACTTTGGGTGGTGGGGGCCATCACCCTGGTCTAATGCACCCCCAATAGCATTCTTGAACCAACAGCCATGGATGCCATATCCATATCCTGGGTAGTAGTGGAGAGGCCACACTACATGGAATCAGGCTCCATAGAATGTAGCACCTGCTCACCCCCAACATAATTTATCGACATTGCCAATAGTGAGACCTGCATAGCTACCTACACAACTAATAGCAAATCTAAATAACAGGATGAACTAGCTAGCATACAACATGGAGGGTGAGATTTATCCTATGTACAATATTCAGCTTAGGTCAGGTAGGTAGCTAGGAGTAGGAACACCTCCACTGGTAGAAGAGGAGGAAGAGGTAGAAGAAACACCTTTGGTATAGGAGGAAGAAAAAGTTGAGAGAGTGAAGGCTCCATTTCCCAACTGGATACAAGAACAGAGAAAAGTAACGTAATCAGAATTCGACATCTTGTCAAGCTTGAAGAACCTCATAGTGACAATTCCATTATTTCAAGCAATCTAAGATGTTCCAATATATACCAAGGCAATCAGAGATATGTGTCTAAGGAAGACAGGATGAAGAGAAACCCAGACTATCAGTGTCATGGGTAAACTAGGAGATTTGATGATGGGCATAACATGCCATCCAAAGTATGTAGACCCAGGCAGCCCGATGCTGACTGTAAAAATCAAGGGACATTCCCTGTCCAATACATTGGTTGATCTCGAAGTAGCCATCAACATAATGCCTCAGGAGACCATGCAGAGGCTACATCTCATGAATCTGAAATCCACCATGATAGTGCTACAGCTAGCCGATCGATCGACCATAGCACTGGAAGGAATGTTGGAAGACGTGATAGTAACGATTAGTGCATGGGAATACCCAACCAACTTTTTAGTCTTGCAATCCAAAACTAGGCTAGGCGGTTACCCACTCATCTTGGGGAGGCCATGGCTGGCAATAGCTAATGCTTACATCAGCTACCGATATGGGCTGATGAACATATCTAATGGGTAAAACATTAAAAGGTTGACCATTTTGCCCCTAGCATAGTCTGTTGACTCAGTAGGAGAACCCATGTTCACCGAGCATGGAAATTTGGAGCTGTCCATGATCCAGCCAATGATGACATTGGAGGATTTAATAGAAGAAGATGAATATGGTACTAATGTGGAGTTTCTCCATGGAGAGCCCTCCATCTCCACACCTGGATCATCGTTGATTGGCACCCAAAATCACCACATTTGGCAGATACACGTTGGACCAAGAAGAATGTTAAATGTCAGCAGTAGGTTGACGCTCACACAACTAATGAAATTAGAAGAGCTCCTAGTAAGACACCAAAAAATATTTGCATGGGATTACTCAAATATGCAGGGCATTAGCCCAGATATCTGTACCCATTAGATTTATCTATATGATCAGGCAACTCCAAGCTGGTAGCTGTAGAGAAGAATGAACTCGACAATGAAAGACATTATCAAGGAAGAACTACACAAAATCTTGGCTGGTCGAGGTATACATGGATGAATTCATCGTCTATGAAGAAACCTTTGAGGAGGCAATAACAAACTTGGAAAGAGTGCTCGACAGAAGCAAGAAAAATAATTTGTCCCTAAGTAATGAAAAATGCTTTATGATGATGCAAGAAGGCATCGTACTAGGGCACCACCTCTCTACAGATGGAATAAAGGTTGATAAAAGGAAGATTGAGGTCATCAGGGACCTACCCAGCCCTAGAACATAGAAAGAGGTAAGGAGTTTTCTTGGATCAGTCGGGTACTATCGGCGATTTATTATCGAATTTAGCAAAATTGCTAAACCACTACACACTCTATTATCTAAGGATGTGGAGTTCAATTAGATGGAATACTGTGAAGAAGCGTTCCAATTTCTTAAGGAGAAACTAAAATTTGCACCAATTTTAAGAGGACCAAATTGGGCCATACCATTCCATATCTACTGTGATGCATCCAATAGTGTGATTGGAGCAGTCCTCAGACAAAAATATTGCAAAGAATTTTATGCCATTTATTATGTCAGTAAAAACTTGGTAGGAGTAGAGCTCAACTACACGGTGATAGAGAAGGAGTTCCTCGCAGTTGTCCATGCTATAAACAAATTCTACCACTATATCATCGGATATAAGGTATTTTTCCATACGGACCATGCAACTATCAGATACCTAATGAGAAAGCTGGCCATTGGAAAAATAATTATCAGATGGCTATTGCTACTACAGGAATTCGACATCACCATAGTTGAAAAACTAGGCAAGGATAATGTCATGGCATATTTTTTTTCTAGATTGATACCAGCAGACCATCAAGCAGTGGAAGACAAGTTTTTAGATGATGAGCAAACCCCGTGGTATGCAAATATAGCCAATTACTTGGCCACTGAAAGGACCTCACCTACTCTCTCTTTTCGATAAAAGTAGGTGGTCATAGAGAAAAGTGCATCATTCCTATGAATAGATGGCCTCCTATTTAAAATAGGACGTGACCAAATTATAAGAAGATGTGGAGAAGAACAGTAGTTCTCAGAAGTACTCAAAGCATGTCACGACGAACCATGTGGAGGACACTTTGCAAGGAAACAAACTACCTACAAAATCCTACAGGCTAGGTACTTTTGGCCCACTCTATTTAAGGATGTGGCTGCATACACTAGCAAGTGTGATAAATGCCAAAGTATGGGCATACCAACCCATTAAGATGAAATTCCCCTCAAACCTTAGGTACACTTGGAACCTTTCGATAAGTGGGGCATGGACTTCGTGGGACCGTTTAATCCATATTCGATGGGGAGGAGGTTTATTTTGGTCTGTACAGATTACGTTACCAAATGGGTTGAAGTTTAGGCATTAAGGGATTCAAAAGAAATAATAGTTGCTGATTTATTATTTTTCCATATTTTTACATGATTTGGGGTTCCTAGGGAGATAAAAATAGGCCAAGGGCCTCAATTTACCTCCAAGTTGATCAAGGAGCTGATGGTGCAATACAAAGTTTGGCACAATAAAACTATGCCCTACCATCCACGGGAAAATGGGCAAGTGGAAGTGACAAACAGAGAAATAGAGAACATCCTGATGAAGACCATGCAGCAACACAAGAAATATTGGGCTACACGGTTGCTGGAGGCAGTCTGGGCATATAGCATCATGTGGAAATCTACCACAAGCTTTACACCTTTCCAACTGGTCTATGGGAAAAATGCGATGATCCCCATTGAATTTGAAATCAAGATGCTGAGAATGGCTTTAGAATTGAACTTGAGCTTGGATGAATCTAAAAAAAAAAGGATTCAGCATCTAGATCAGCTGGATGAAATCCAATTAGATGCTTTGTAGAGAACATAAATTATACAGAAGCAAAGAAAGCGATGGCATGATAGCCACATTAAGCTGAAGTAGTTCCAAGAAGGGGAATGGGTACTGTTGTATGATTCTCGGTTCCAAGAGAGGAAAGGCAAATTAATGTGGAGATGGATGAGGTTGTATGAGGTGGTAGAGCTCATCAAGAATGGGGTAGTGCACGTTAAGACAATTGACAACAATAACACTGTGTTCACAATCAATGGCCACCGACTATGCCCCTATAACACATCCAAAAAATTACAAGTAGAATCCAGAATAGGCATGGGGGAGACCCCATCTTGTTAGATCTGGACCAAACTCTCACAGGTGAAATATTGGGCATGGAAGTACTCACCCAAAATTAGTTAATGTTGTTTTTTTTTACAGTGTGTTTTTGCAGGGACGACTCCCACATGCAAGCTATAGGCATCCTAACCTAGTGCCTAACGGGCACGGAATGCGTCTAACTACCTTTATTTTCCTTTCTTTTTTGATTGCATTTTGTAGGTGGAGGACCTGACAACATGAGGAATAGGTATTTGGGAAACTAGGCCTGATTCAGCTCAACATTCTGACATCGACTGGTAGGTAGAAGCTAAGGCAACATGAAGCAAGATTGAGAAGGCTTGATCACCCTTTCCCAGTTAATCGTAACATGATTTTTGAGAATAAGGTGCCTTCCTTATAAATAAGGTGCCCATCCAGAAGAAGGCACCTTCCACATCCAAAAGGTGCCCTTCCAGAAGAAGGCACCTTCCTTATAAAGAAGGTGCCCCGCAAGAAGAAGATGCCTTCCTTATAAAGAAGGTGCCCAGCCAAAAGAAGGTGCCTTCCTTATAAAGAAGGCACCCCGCCAGAAGAAGGTGCCTTCCTTATAAAGAAGGTGCCCAACTAGAAGAAGGCGCCTTCCTTATAAATAAGGCGCCTAGTCAAAAGAAGATGCCTTCCACATCAAGAAGGTGCCTCGCTAGAATAAGGTGCCTTCCTTATAAAGAAGGCACCCAGCCTAGTAAGAAAACAAAAATAAAAATAAAAATAAATAAATAAATATATATATATATATATATATATATATATATATATATGCGCCTTCCATGGCTGGAAGGCACCATAAAAAATAAAAATAAAAATAAAAAAATAAAAAAGCCAAGGTGCCTTCCACATCAAGAAGGTGCATCCAGCTAGAGGCACCTTCTACATCGGGAAGACACATGTAGACTAAGGTGCATTCCACATCAAAAAGACGCACCCAATCAGGAGCACCTTCCATAGCAGGAAGGCACCATCATCAAGAAGGTGCCTTCCACCATCGGATGACACATCCAATCAGAGGTGCCTTCCATCATCAGAAGGTGCATCCATTCAGAGAGCACTGACAACATTGGGAAGGCACCACATCAGTGCCTTCCACATGGGGAAGGTACCAAAGAATGCCTTCCATGTACAACTAGCACTCCTGCTTCCTGGACACATCGAGCGGAACAAAGCATCACATGAATGAGTGGAACCAGATGACCATGCCCCTCCCCCATGTCATAAATCAATGAATCAGCAACCTTCACAACACCTGAAACATCGAATCAGGTACATGCATGTTAATTCAAATATTTATATAATTATTTACAAAATATGCGGTATCAAAAAATATACCGCCATCATAAAGATCATATTCCCCCCATAGCCAAAATCACATGCCAATGATATGGCACCTTCCTGAGGAAGGAAGGACAGAAAAAAATAGCAGTAGTAAGGGAAGGCACTATGGGAGGAAGGTCCAATAATCACGCAGTGAAGAAGAATGAACCAGGTGATACGGACGTAATCAGAGGAGCGATGAAGACACAGTTCGAGGCCAAGGGATGGCTCGAATACTGTACCCTGGTCAGTTAGGGCCAGTATATGGAGGCAGCCAAGGAGTTTGCTACCTCCTTGAAGGGCGATGTAGCCTAGGTGCGAGGGGTAGAAATTCTAGTCACCCCTAAGTTCATCTCATAGGCAACTAGATTGCCCCTCATAGGGGAATGTGTATACAAGGGTGGACTATTGAAGCCGTATGCCGAGGTGCTACTGCCAAGGGAGAATGTGTAGATAGACAAGGAGGGGTTACCCAAAAATAGCCTCCCCATGAATCTACAAAATATATTCAAGAAGGTTGCTTGATTCTTCACATGCATCGAGAAATATACCCATTTGCACACTAATCATGTGTAGTTTCTCAATCACTTGGTGTATGGAAGGAAGTTGAACATGCCCTTCTACTTGGAAAATGATCTAAAGGATGAAGTAGATCGGTACTAGAAGGGGGAACCATATGCCTTAGTCCACCATGTGCTAATATCGGCATTGGCACACCATGCATAAGCACAAAGGTAGAACCTCGACGTAGAGGAAGATGGCAGCCAAGAAAGGCGACACGATGTTGTTGCCAAAGTAGGGCAAGATGAGAGATGCCCTACAGAGGAAATAGCGAGTATCAAGAAATTGGCATTGCCTTATTTCATAGAGGAAAGAGGGTAGTCACCAGTGCCCAAAAACACAAAGGAAAGAGGGTAGTCACCAGTGCCTAAGAACACAGAGGAAAAAGGGCATTCCCTAGTGCCCGAGCGTGAGGAAGGAGTGCCACTTATTAGCGACAAGGATGAGTTTTGGACGACAGAACCAGTACCTAGGAGGAAATGTTTGTAGTGAATCCTCTTGGTAGAAGAAGAACAGAGTGACCTGGAAGTAGACATTGTAGCCCAAACCCTTTGAGAATTGACAAACCGAAGCCCACAAGATGCAGGGACTTTCAGGTATAATGACTAGGTTGATGCAGCCTTGGAGGAGGCACTCGAATGGCAAACCAATTGCTGGATGACCCAAGAAATTTTGGAGGACTGCCAGAACAAGAATGTAGGGGAGTTTAAGGAATGAGATAGATGGATTTCCCAGCTCGAGCAGCTGGTCTAGCAGTTATGGAAGGAAAACCAACTATTTTAGGACAGGGGAATGAAAAGAAGGGATGCATCAACCCAAATTGATTGGGTGAAAGAAGTCTCGATGAATTATCCCACATCTATCGAATGAGTATTCTCTTCAAGGGAAATTTGATCAAATGCCTGACAGAGCAGCCCGGAGGTAGGGGAGAATTCCTCTATTTTTAGGATTGAATGGGAGAGAAGTCCCACAATACGCCCTATCATCGTCCTAAGTGATACAGAGTAGGATGAGGGACTCCAGTAGCAGATAAGACTAGAGGATAATGAGGAACTCCCCAAACCTAAAGGAGGAGAAGAGCCTGAGGGATTGACACCAGATAGACAGGAGAATGAAGGATCACCCCTAGAGACAACAACACAAAATGAATAGAACGCTCCAGAGTAGGCCCCTCGAAGCGAGGAGACATCCGCCAAGAAGAAAGAGAAGACACCTATTCGAGCCACCATATTTTTTGCAGAGGCTAGAGGAAAAAGGCCTAGGATGGTTTGAAATAAGGCAAAGGTGACCTTCACCGAGCCATAAGAGGATGAGTGGGATATGTAGCCATTCGCCAAAAGGCAAAAATAGTTAAAACAACTACTCAAGGAGATGAAAGTAGCCAAAGAGGCTAGGAAGATAGCTTCGAGGATGCAAGGAGACTCTAGCATCTACATCAATCCAGAAGAGGACAATTGGTTTTAGGATATTTATGGTTCATCCCAAGGATGGCCCTCCATGATGAGGAGGTATTTGGAATGATGGGGGCTATATGGCCCCCAATTGGAGGCCGCTGCCATTGCAAAGGAGAATGTAGGGCTTACTCCTAAAGGATCCAGATTATACAAGGCCCAAGTAGTACCTTCCAGGAGGGATATTTTAGATATCCCTCTGGCAACAGTCAGACCGTCGGACGCTAACCTCTGACAAGCTACCAAAGCTGCATTCTAGTCAGTAGAGACGACGTTGGCTAGATCACCGCTAGTAGCAGCCAAAATGAGAAAATGATAGTTGATAGCTGCACCCTCAGTTTTGCATAGGAAAATGTGAGCCACACCTTCAGATGCCAATGCATAGAAGAGATAGAATCGGGCCACAGGTGCAGCCGAATCCTCCAAGAAATGGCAACGATGAAGGGTCAACAAGGCTACCTACAGTTTTGATGCCACAAGGGCATGGCATATATTAGGCATTGGGGGATGATGAGCACCAAAAATGCTCATATTTTGTACACATTTTCTTGATCATTATGCGGCTTTATAATAAGGATTGCATACTTTTATAAATGATTATATAGATATTTGATGAAATTATACGTGTTATCTAATTTGTGTGTTTTTAGTGTATTTTGTGGAATTGCAGTTGGTTTAGCTAGATTTGGATCAGTCAAGGTCTTTTTGATGGACCTGACACTTTTTTTCTTTGGGGATCAATGCAAATAACATAGGCACCTTCCTCTTCTAGAGAAAGTAGGCACCTTCCTCTTCCAGGAAGGTGCCAAGAGAACATAGGTGCCTTCCTCTTCTAAGAAGGCACCAAGAGTAAGTAGGTGCCTTCCTCTTCTAGGAAGGCACCAAGGAAATAAAAGCACATTCCTCCTCCAGGAAGGTGCCAAAGGGAAGGAAGCGCCTTCCTCTCATAAGGAAGGCACTAACAGGAAGGTGCCACAACAGGCAAAGTGCCTTCATCCCATAAGGAAGGTGCCACTAGAATACAAGCGCCTTCCTCTCATAGAAGGCGAGTGCCTTCCTCCCATGAGGAATGTGCCACTAGAAGACAAGCGCCTTCCTCTATAGAATGCGAGCACCTTCCTCCCATAAGGAAGGCACCACTAGAAGGCAAGCACCTTCCTCCCATAGGAAGGCACCAATAGAAGGTAAGCACCTTCCTCTTCTAGGAAGGTGCCATGATAGTAAGATACCTTCTATATAGGGAAGGCACCCGATATACTTAGGCACCTTCCTCATAGATAATGCACCTCTGTTCTTCGCTCATTGAACAAATTTGCATGATGTGGATAGAAACGACTGGTGCAGTTCCAACTCTACATCATGTAGAGCCAAATTGGAGATTGCACCAATGTATGAAAACATCTTACCAATGCCAGGTGAAGCACGAACCAATCAACAAACATGCCACCGTTAGAACCAAATACCAATTTAAAGCAGACATCAATTGCATTCACCATACTATCTTAATTTAGTCTAAGATGAATCGACTATTGTAACCTCTTTGTAACAAAAGTTCTATGGGTGTGTTATATAAACACACACAGACCACTATGAGAGATATATATTGATATAGATTTATATAGAGATACAGATATAGATAGATATTGTAACACTTTGATAAATATATTACAGTTCTAAGAGTTTTAAGTGCATGTTCAGCTGGGAGGAAGCTGCTGGAGCCTGGTCCCACTCCAAGCCAGTATTTCTTCCCCACTTTTATTCGGTTTTCTAGATTAGTTTATTGCTTTATAGGGTCATTTACCACTTTGCTATTTCCAGTATTTGTAGTAGATTCATTTTTAGGAATGTGTGAATGTTTTATTTTCGTAGATTTAATTATTTTCTTCTTATGTAAATTATTGAGGAGTGCATGAATGATTGAAAACCATTTTGAAAATACCCCCCAATAGTAGAATTAGCGGACTCATCTCAAGTGGTATTGTAAGCAATCTTATTCAGACCCTTCGCAAGTTTACGAAGCTCCTTGGGTTGATAATTAAATGCACGGGCATGTGACAAAAGTAGAAAAAACACAAATAAGTCTGCAACACTCATAACCACACATTATAGGTGGGATAACACAATCTAGAATTCATAGCTAGGTTGACGATCTGTGAGTGTACAAGTGAAATCCAATTAAACATTTGAGTACATCATCCAACAATATTTCAAATATGTGACACAAGGTCATTATTTACAAGAAACACATCTGAAAAACACAAAATAGTTTAGGGACTCACATCTAAAACTTAAAAGAGATAATCATCTATTTGTTGGGTGTTTCATTTTTTGTTTGTTGTTTCATTAAAAATTTGTAAAGAAGATAATCACTTGGGGTATTGATAATAGAGCGCGATGGTGCACACCCACAACCAATCCCAAACATGGGTGAAAGCTATGGAGAGTGGATTAGGAGACACGAATCATCTCCGATATAGCCCTAGGGACTTGGTTATACCTCCCTGGTGAGATTCTACTCCACATAGCCCCAAGATAGTAGGGCACAAGCCTCATCTCTGAAGGGATCCTCTATGAGACACCTTGAGGGATGATGAGCATTACTTGGGAGTGTTCTCGATATGTAGATATTTCACAACCCTTCCTTGGTGAAAGGCAACTACACACTGAGGCACTAATAGACAGAGTGGTGCCAAACATCTACGTACCAATTAGGGTTGACATGCTTAATCATAGGTAGGAGTACAACTTCATACACTAGCCAGAGCAAGTTAATACAACTTTACCTCTGCATCACCTTGATAGGATACATCAGTTCATGCAACCCGATAGGAATGAAACTCATCAGTCGGGGTAAGCCAATTCTGCCCTACCTTTCCTCGTCTAGGATGGAAGACATGAAGAGATCCTAGATTTTCCTCAAGAAAAATATTCCATGCATGCTCGATGTGCCTCTACACCAGCTAAGTATAATGAACATATATTATAGCCCAAACCTCAAGTCAATGCGATGAACCTTGAGAGAGACAAGAACCCTATGGATACCATGGAGTATCTTGGACGAGGTAAGCCCTAGGGCAAGATTCCTAAGCCCCCTAGGCCTCACACTATAGATCAAATCAGGCAAGCATTTGTAATATATACAGAGCAACAAGCTCAGTTCAAGCAACTTCGATGAGACAAAGAGCAATTAGACCACTTGCACTAGCTTGATAAAGAAAGGATTGAATGGTAAAACAACGAGTTGTTCTAGAAGACTTTACGAGAAAGGGTCCCTAACCCGACCCTAAGACACATAGGTTGGAATCCCATCCGAGGAAACATACACTCATTCAAGAGAGGTCCCTGAGACCTTATCCAATGTTTCCTCCATGACCTCCTAGGCTATATCGAGAGATGCCTCCCAGGCCAAATATAGGGTACCCATCATGGGTGGATACCCCCATTTATAGACCAACTCGAGAGATGCCTTACGGGGCCTATAATGAGCATGAGCTAGAAATATAGTATGTGGAGACATCTTACCAAAGTAGGGGGTGATTTACCACCACCATAAAATATGTTGGGGGACCCTAGACCTCCACCACAAGATGTGAATAACGATGAGGAGATTAAATCCTTAGAACCATATAAAGCATTGCTAGAATGCCTGGAGTCAGTTGATAACAAGACCTCTAGATCGGGATATCAAAATCCCACTATGTGCTAGTTGCATAGTCAACCCATCCATCCTTTATTACCTATGCCTTCCTATCCAGATCAATTTAAGTTGCCTCAATTGGACACCTTCAAGGGAGAAGAGGACGCATAGGAGCATGTCACTAGGTTTTTAGTCTAATGCTTTTGCATTCATGACGATGATACTTTGCTTTTGAGGACATTTGTGACTACCCTCATTGGTCCTACCTCTGAATGGTTTTACCAACTCCCTAAGCATAGAATCCATAGTCTGGATCAACTTGTGGATGCTTTTCTAGAGCACTTTGCCATCAATACCAAGAGGAAGGCAATGCTAGCTAATATATCTAGGTTGAAGTAGTATGATGATGAGTCAATAAAAAATGTTGGCAATAGATGGTGAACCTTGCTCACCAAACTACCTTATATTCTCCCCATTTTGGAGTTGACTAAGATGTTATCCAAAAGTTGCTTGAAGCCAATCTCCTTATTGTTGCAGTTGCAACAATACCCTGCTCTTGAAGATGCCTTAGCATAGGCTAGGATCATTGAAGAAATCAAAATTCAAGAGGGTAATATTACAAAGCCTCGCAAGAAGGAATGGAATAAGAATTCTAAAAACACCCCAAGACAACTAAAGTTAGTAGTAGTAAATCAGGTTGCAATTAGTGTCCTAGGGCTAGCGCAAGTCATGCCACCTCAAAAGCCTAATTATCAGACCACTCCTAGGAACTATGCCAAGGGCAACTAGAATGGTGAAGGGCAAAATCAATAGCGTCATCCCAAACAACAATTCATGCCCATTATAGAATCTATGGACTTGTTGTTTGATCACCTCTTAGCATCTAATGCAATTCATCTACCTGAGAGTTGGCCTATCGACCCAAATGCACCGAAGCCCAAAGGATACAAAGAAGACCTATATTGCAAGTTTCATAGGTAAAATGGGTATGATGTGCAAATGTGCTACAAATTCAAAAACTTGGTGCAAGACCTAATTGATAGGAATGCCCTCCAGGTACACAAACCTATCACACCTAAAATCCAACAGATGGAGGTCTTCAAGAATCCCTTGCCTTCCCATGTGGAGGAGGCCAAACCAATGCCCTAGGTGAATGAGGTTCACCATGCCCCTCCTAAGCAAGGGTATGTTGGCATGGTCAATATTGTGACAAGAAATAGGTGGTATCCAAGTCCATATGCATCACCTACAGCTCAGAGTGATGTCCCTTTAACATCATATCCTATACCACCTCCTGGCCAAGCCTCCCACCTAAACCTATAGTTACCATTAAGAGTAAGCTCACTCAAAGCTTAAGAACAACATCTACCCGACTCTCCATATATGAGCTCATCCAACAATCACAACCTCATAGAGAAGCCTTGATAGAGATCCTTAAGGCAATTGAGCTTAAGCCCCAAGAGTCTAACTCCTTCAACAACTTTGTAGGGCATGTGCAGCAATGCACAAAACTAATGGTTACCTTTAGAGAAGATAAACTTAAACTGGTTCCACATGATATGGTGGATCCCCCTTTACACATCGTCTCATGTGTAAATGGAACACCTTATAAGAGAGTGTTGATAGACATTGGGTCTTCAAGCAACAACATAACTACAACAGCTCTCAAGAACCTGAAGCTCCCAGCATCCCATATTGTTACATCTACCTATACCCTTCAAGCATTCAATGATGCCATATCTTCAATGGTTGTTACAATTGTCCTGCCTATTTAGGTAGGAGAAAATATCATCCCAAAAATGTGCCACATCCTAGAGGGGGATATGGCATACAATATCTTGTTAGGAAGACCATGGATCAAGAATATAAAGTGTGTCCCTTCCATCGCTCACCAATGCCTTAAGTACACTCATGAAGGGCAATTTTATGTCATCCCCGCATACCTAGATCCCTTTAAGTACTGCAACATGGTCCAATAGTTACCTAAGTTGACCTTACCATCAATGCATCTAGATTTTTAGCTAAATAAATCCAATCGAGGTTTGACCCTACCACTAAAAAATACCATGCCATCCTCATCATTGGCTCCACCCAATACGCCTAGTATACCAGTGGATCCTTTGCCTAGGAACCTAGAGAAGTGGCCCATTGATGAGGTCCAACCGACCATATATACTATCTCTATAGAGGAGATACCTAGCTTTGATGATAAAGAGACACCACACGAGGTAAACGATGAGCTATATAAAGGATCACTCTCATCCCTCTTCTATCTGCATCCCCAAGTTACAATGCACCTAGCTTCCATCGAATTGGGAGAATATATGGTTAGAAATGTCACCACTAATCCCGCTATAGAGTCAGTGCAAGACATGGATAGACCCCGTCTTCCCATAGACACTATCGTTCCTCTTGGTATTCCCCCTAATCAAACAAAATTTGTCTATGGGGGCCTTCACTATGGCATTGAACCTTACCAATAGTAGGATGAGGATGAGGAGCCTTTTGGAGAAGACATTAACTATTTGTCTAACCCTAATTTCACCCTGAAGTACCTTGTCCTATGCAACTATTATGGTTATGGGTTAGCCCTATATGATCAAGGGATAATAATCCCTTATAAACCACAATATCAAATACCCTATGATAAGTCAGGAGTGGGATGCAATAATCCCTTGCCTCTAGATGTCCTCATGGATGGCCTATATTGCTTAACTATAGGCTATAAGGATAGGTTGGCTCAAAACCCTTATGCCAATCCCAACACAGTATAATCCCTAGGGGACTACTTCCCACTTCCATATGGGAATCCCATGATCCTTAGTGACATCCTTCCCCATTTTGAGAGAGGGGAAGGTTCGTCAAGTTGTCCCCATGTTTGTGATGAATCAGATCAAGGCACCTCATATGAATGGACCTTAGATGATAAGTCAAGTTACAAGGTGGTACTGTATGACCCTTTTGATTTGGATAGTGATCATTCACAATTTTTTCCTATTGATGACCAATAGGAGGGCCTCTTACGTATGTTCCCCTTCCCCTATTCTATTTTGTAGTAGTTCCTTCCTTATTAAGAGTCGGTTCACCCACAAGAAGCTAGACCTCATGGGGAGGGCACAATTAATTTACTTGAGCAGCTAGATCCTCATGAGCCTGAGGCATTATGAGGTGAGAATGAAGAAGTCCTAATCCATGACAATAATTATGAGTAACAAGCATTTATTTGACAACACTTACCAGATCACCCAATTCCAAGAGGTAACAATGAGATTCCCATATATGATAGTGACTATAAGGATGAAACAGAGAGGACATACCTTGGTCCTTATTACTTGCATCATCATCACGAGCCCATCAACATAGAAGAAGTCTATTGTTAGTTTCACTTTGGCCCATGCTTAAGGGTAAGGCCTATCAATTTAGGCTAGATTCACTATGAGGTCTTCCCTAACCCACCCACACACATGGAGCTCCTTGAGCCTAATGATCCCATCCTATAGTCTATTCCTAGAGAATATCTGGTGATCCCCATTCCCCTAGAACCACATCTGGGGGTGGGAGATGATATCAATATACAGTAACATGCATGTGGTCCTAGAGAGCAAAAATATTACATCAATATGATCTCCATTTATTTGACCATACCACTTCACAACCCAACTAATCCTTCCAAGCCATGCCATCTAGATATAGATGCTATTGACTGGGATCACGCTGATTCACCCCCATCACCCTTTGAGTATTGGACTTATGGTGGGTTATTTCACTTCTCTGATGGGCCAAATCATGATTTATTCCATGCTGAAGAGGAACCCAAAGTTCCCATCAAGGATTTAAATCCAGTTGATGACATCCATTTGATCCCTACTCCTGACCAGTTGGAATAGGGGTTGCATATGTCGATCGAGCCTATGGTTGACAAAGATATCATATCATATCCTAAAAACCAACAATGTATCAAGCTAGGGGAATGCGTATCCCCAAAAGATAAAGATGATTACATAGCCCTTCTCACAAAGAAGAAGGCAAATTTTGCATGGTCTTACAAAGACATGCCGAGACTAGATCCAAATCTGGTCACCCACAATCTAATGCTTGAACACAAAGCCAATCCTGTCAAGCAAAAGTTGAGAAATATGCACCGAACAGTGGCCTTGATGGTCAAATATGAGCTATAGAAATTTTTGGATGCCAAGTTTATCATTTTTGTAGACTATCCACCATGGTTGTCCAACATGGTCCCCATCAAGAAGCCTGACAGGAGGATTCATATTTGTACTGATTTTCAATACCTAAACAAATCAAGTTCTAAGGATGATTTTCCTTTCCCAAGCATTGATGCCCTGATAGATTCCACCACAGGCCATGAAATGCTCTCCCTTATGGATGGCTTATCTTGGTATAATCATATTTGTATCAACCCTGAATACCAGCTCAAAACAACATTCACAATGCCCTGGGGAATATTTTGTTACAAGGTCATACCATTTGGCCTTAAAAATTCCGATGCCACCTACCAACATGCCATGACATATATCTTCCATGAATACATGCACAAGATTTTGGAAGATTACATGGATGACTTATTGGCTAAATATTTATTACATCATGAGCACCTAGATGTCTTGTGCAAAGTCCTCGATCACCTTATTGAACACAATGTGAGACTGAACCCCAAAAAGTGCATCTTTGGAATCATATCTGGAAAGCTCTTGGAAATTATAGTTTCCAAATGAGGCATCAAAGTGGACCCTAACAAGGTCAAGAAAATCCTTGAAATGCCTCCCTCGACTACCATCAAGGAGTTTTGTAGCTTGCAGGGGAGGATTGTATCCATCAAACACTTCATAGCATAATTGTCGAACAAGTGTCAACCCATGAAAAAAATATTCCACAAGGGGGTCGCATTCCACTGGTATGGTGAGTTTCAAGATGCCTTTGATGTAATTAAACAATACCTGGCTTTTCTGCCATTTTTAGATCTAGCTAGACCAGGGGTACCATTTCGATTATATATCTCAACTATAGAGATTGCATTGTGCACAATGTTAGCCTAAAACAATGAATTGCATAAGGAACAGGCCACATACTATCTCATTCACACCCTGGTTAGCTATGAGATCAAGTATGCATACGTTGAAAAGTTATGTCTAGCAGTGGTTTTTGCTACCAAGAAGTTATGACACTATATGCTTTGCCACACTACGTATGTTGTATCTAAAGAGAATCCACTGTGATACATGATGAGTCGTACTTATCATAGTAGTCACACGGTGAAATGGATCATGTTGTTGATAGAATTTGACCTGGAATTCATTAGAAAAAAGTCAATCAAGGGCTAGGTCATTGCTGATCAACTTGTAGAGGCTCCTCTCTAGGATGATCAGCCTCTTAGCATGGAGCTTCCCGATGATGGAGTCTTCCAAATATCAGAATTACCTAATTCTGATGAGCCTGAGTCACAGGTATATATGACACTTTTCTTTGATGGCTCCAAATGTGAGCAAGGGGGTGGTGCAGGGATTGTGTTTTTCACACCACATGGGGATCCTATACCCCTATCATTTAAACTTGATTTCTCGTATACCAATAATAATGTCAAGTATGAAGCCTTGCTCATAGGTCTTCAAATAGCTTTCGCCATGAAAATAAACAAACTCAATATCTTTGGTAATTCCTTGCTCATAGTGAACCAGGTCAAGGAAATTTACCAATGCAAGTGCCCAATTCTACAAGCCTACAATGCCCTTGTGGGTAAACTCTTAGAAAAGTTTGAATGGTATGAAATCGGGGCACTCCCTCGATTGTCTAATAATTTTGTGGATACAATGGCCTCCTTAAAGTCCTTGATCTTGCAAGACCCCACAGATGAGATGACAACCATTCAATTCAAGATCCTATCGCAATTAGTGGTTGAGTGTGAGAGTAATCAAGCCACACCAAAAGTCCACTTGATTCAAATAAAACCTCATCAAGAGAGATTCTCACACATTCACAAGCACCTGAATCATGCCGCTTGGGGGAATTTTTTCCCCCAAACCCCTTTTGACAGCATCATAGTGCTATTATTACAAGTTCTTTCCCAATCAGCATTTTATTGGGATGAACTTCATGAGTGATAGGAAATTCATGTAATCAAGGATTCCACACAATAAGACTGGTCCCCACCAATTAGAGAATACCTAAATATTGGTAACCCACCTTCCAAATTTTCACATGTTAGCAAAAGGACTTTTAAATGGAAGGTAGAAAAATATGTCTTGTTATGAGACATCCTGTACTGTCGGAGCTATGGAGTCCTCATTCATTTCTTAGAGCACCAATAATTGACTTGAGCAATGGCCCAAGCACACGATAGTACTTGTGGTGGCAATTTCACTGGCATGGCCATCACAAAGTGCATTCTTTGCATGGGATATTATTGGCCAACTTTAGAGCGAGATTGTTGCACATATATGAGGAAGTGCATGAAATGTCAACACCATGCTAACTTGACACACGTACCCTCTTAGGCCTTATAACCGATCCAATTGGCTTGGCCATTTTTTCAATGGGGATTGGATTTAATCAATAAAATCTCCCTTGCATCCTCAGGTTGTCACATGTTTATCATTACGACTACTGAGTATTTCACAAAGTGGGTAGAAGCAATCCTCCTTATGACTATGACAGGACCTCGCATAGTGGATTTCATATTACATTATATCATTTGTTAATTTGGTATTCCATCCAAGATCATTTCGGATAATAGGACATCATTCAAGAACAAATATGTGCATGCTTTGATAGCAAAATATAATATCCATCATAGCTTTTTAACACCCTATTATCTGCAAGCAAATGGGCAAGCAGAAGCATCAAATAAGAAATTAATTACCATATTAAAGAAAACAGTCAAAAAGAATCACACTAATTGGCACACACAAATTCTGCTTGCCCTATGGGCTTACCACACTAGCATTTGAACACCCACTGGGGAAACCCCATTTTTAGTAGTGTATGGTGTTGAGGCAGTCATGCCTCTAGAGATGGAAATCCGATCACTATGCATATCCATGTGGGAGTTTATCAATGATGATACTGCGTGAGAAGCTCACCTAGATCAGCTTACTTTGTTGGATGAACATCGTATTAATTCTCTTGAGCATCTACATGTGTATCAAGAGCGTTTCAAAAGAGCCTACAATATGAAAGTCCATTTTAGAGACTTTCAGGTTGGTGATCTCGTCCTAAAAGAGAACCAACATAACTCTAGCTTGCTGCCCCACCTACAGGACAAATTTACGATAAACTAGTTAGGTCCCTTTGTCATCACTAGTCAAATCAAGCTCGAAACTTATTGCCCACCATCCCTTGAAGGTGTCGAGGGTCCTGAACCCTTTAACATCCTTCACTTGCAGTCGTTTCATTCTTAGAGAGCATCACCCAAAAGGCTCCTAGCGGTTTTTCACCATCTAGGTCCAATAAAAATACTCCTAGACTATCTAAGATCGTATAGGTCAACCTTAAAAACCCCAAAGGCATCCATAAGCCCTTTGGTCACAACCAAATTCCCATAGGAAGTTGTAGACACTTTTTAAGTGTCGTTGACTGTCTAGGTCACCCAAAAGGCTCCTAGCAATTTTTCACTTTCTAGGTCAAATAAAAATGTTCTTGGACTATCTACGATTGGTTAGGTCAACCCTAAAAATCCTAAAGGCATCCATAAGACTTTTGGTCACAACCAAATACCCCTAGGTAGTCGTAGACACTTTTTAAGTGCCACTGACCGTCTAGGTCACCCAAAAGGCTCATACCATTTTTTCACCATTTAATTCAAATAAAAATGCTCCTAGTATATCTACGATCATATAGGTCAACCCTAAAAGCCCCAAAGGCATCCATAAGCCCTTTGGTCACAACCAAATGCCCCTAGGCAGTCGTAGATAGTTTTTAAGTGTCGCTGAACATCTAGGTCACCCAAAAGGCTCCCAATGGTTTTTCACCATCTAGGTCAAATAAAAATGCTCCTAGACTATTTATGATCATCTAGGTCAACCCTAAAAGTCCCAAAGGTATCCATAAGCCCTTTGGTCATAACCAAATACCCCTAGGCAGTCATAGACACTTTTTAAGTGTCACTGACCGTATAGATCACCTAAAAGGCTCCTAGTGGTTCTTCACTATCTGGGTCAAATAAAAATGCTCCTAGACTATCTACGATCATCTAGGTCAATCTTAAAATCCCCAAACGCATCCATAAGCCCTTTGGTCACAACCAAATATATCTAGGCAGTCGTAGACACTTTTTAAGTGTCACTGACCATCTAGGTCACCCAAAAGGCTCCTAGCGGTTCTTCACCATCTAGGTCAAATAAAAATGCTCCTAGACTATCTATGATTGTTTAGGTCAACCTTAAAAGACCCAAAGGCATCCATAAGTCCTTTAGTCACAAAAAAACACCTCTAGGAAGTCTGTAACACTTTTTGAGTGTCATTGATAGTCTAGGTCACCTAAAATGCTCTTAGGCGATCAGTAACCATCTAGGTCAAACAAAAATACTCCAAGGGTGTCTACAACCCGCTTGGTCAACCTAAAACACCCCTAGACTATCCACAACCATCTAGGTCAACCCTAAAGGCTCCAAGGGTATCTACATATCGCTTGGTCAACCTAGAAGGCTCCTAGGTGGTCTAGAACCATCTAGGTCACCCCAAAATGCTCCAAGGGTGCCTACATCCTGCTTGGTCAACCTAAATGCTCCTAGATGGTTTAAAACCATCTAGGTCAACCAAAAAGCCCCAAAGGCATCCATAAGCCCTTTGGTCCCCCTAAACACCCCAATGGCCCCAAAATAAGCCCATTGGTCACATGTGTATACATATCAATCAAAAACTCAAAAACATCATTAAAGCATAAAAATACAAAAATATTGCACTCCCATTAAGTTGCATACCATTTCATTATCATGTTCGTTAGGCATATTCTTCATCGCACATTGCTTTTTTTAGAATTACTCATACATGTCTAGCACTAAGATTGCACACTAGTCATAATTCACAATCAATGTTGTCAATTTCATAACTCACCTCATTCCATAGTTACTTATCATTTCAATCTACATTTCCTACATTTCCATAGTTGTGTCTATTCCCTTCACTTAGCCATTTGTTTTAGAATGTTAGTAGGGTTTTCGGTCACTCAGCCATATCTAGTCTCTACTCATATTTTGTAGAAGGCTAGCACAATTTTTATGAGGTAGAATATTGCTTAGATTATTCCTTGTGTACATCATATCCCAAACACAATTAATTATTAACAATCCAAGTTTTGCACAAAGACAGATGAAATCCATGAAGTGGTCTAGGTTACCTTATGTGAAAATGTCATCATGCTCATCCTCCTGTGTGAATGGTTCAAGAATGTTGAGAGTTTTAAAAATGACAAGGTCTCCCCTACCCAATTCCCCCCCACAACAATAATTGGTTTTCCCACTTTTTTGTCATCAAAATCCCACATTTTCACATGTTTGCAACAGTCTAAATTTGCAAACCCCCATAAAGCAAAAAGTCAAAGTACAAAAATACAAAAATAAAAAAGTGCACACATTAAAAAGCACATCACTCAAAATTCAAATCCCTTGTGAATTAGGAAAAAATAGTGCACCAAATGATGTGGAAAAATAAGCGTATCTACCCCATATCGTGAATGAGCATCAAAAAGGAAGCATACATGCAAAAGTATAAGAAAACCAACAAAGGAAAGTGAATCAAAGCAAGTCATTTCTCATTAATTTGTTGGATTAAATACAGGGTTATAGAAGTCCCCTTGAGGGCTCAAAAATGTGATACAATTATTACAATATTGGGTTCCCAAAGACCAAGTCTTTCATAGAATTTGGGTGCACATCCAATGTTTCTCCACGTACACACAATTGAGGTGGGTGAGCCAATGTCACCGCTACTTGTATCTAGGTTACCTAATGTATGATATTTCTTCCCAAATCATTCTAAATACCTACACCTACATACAGGGAAACAAAAGAGGTCAAATAGCAAGGGTGTATGGTGAAAACATGCAATCCCCATAGGGGCAAAATAGCATATGAATTAAAATTACATAAAATGATATCCAAATGACTTGAAAATTTGTAGATATGTTAAAGAAGAAGTTTTGGGAGGATATAACACAAAAAATATCAAAATTACATCCATATACCCCTCGATTTAGCGCACCCTCTTGCAACCTACGAAAAGGAAGATGACAAAATATCAAACCTGCACTCATCCAAAACTCATAAAATTTGGTCAGTATGCATAAATTGCCATTTCAAGTTAACCCATATGATAATATTTTCCAATTGGATCTCGTATCCACTTGCATCAAACTGGGCTACCCGGATGGGCCCTACGAGCCTATGGAAACTTAAAAATATCATAAATAATTTAGTTTAACTCCAAATGACCTTAAATTTGAAATGTAGTATCATGGAATAATGTAGAAAATAAATAATTAAAAATAGTAAAGAAATTTCTTAATAATTTACCCTCATCCCGAGCGGATGATGGTGACTACAACTATTTAGGGAGAACCCTAGGAGGGGATGCCCACCAAATTTGGCCACTTTTTGTTACCAAACCACTAGAAGATGTTACTAAAAAAACTAAGGTGTATTTTCATAGAATTTGGTGAATAAATTCACCCGAATGAAAAATTTACGCTCGGATTACCTTCTTGAAGTCACCCAGTAACCTCCTTGGAAAAAAGGGAGATTACGAGGGCAAAAAGGTGCAATAATGTGAGGGGAAATCTCAGTAGCACTCCATTGCATGTATTATAACTCCTCTATATTATTTTGTGTGGACCATGTATCCATTTTATAGCCCAAAGGGGCTCATGTGCAAAAAGGCATGTAAGGGCATGCATGGTAGGAGGTGCCACTTGTCAAATGGGAGGTATGCATAGGGTGTGGAAGAGAATCTCCCAATTTGGCCCTCATAAATATTTATGTCATAAGGATTCCCTATCATCTACCTCACATGCTCTTTTTGGGTGGTCAAATGGTAGTTTTTGGGTGCCATTTGACCAAATTTTGACTTTTTTTGGGTCAAACTTCACCACCGTCCCACCCTAGGATGAGGGATCACCACCATACCAAGGTGGGAGGATGGGAATATACCATCATAACAGGGTGGGATGGTGGTGAATTTTGGTCCAAAACCTCCCAAAATTGGGTCGGTAGCCTCCAAAACCCTTTTCGAAGTGGCTAGAACCACTGTGAGCCTCCTAAGGGCTGCCCAAGGGGCCATATTATGTCAATTTGATCCTTGCTTGTGGGTGCTTAATAAGATTTACCACATTTAGTGTCTATAGATGCCCCTTTTTGAGATGCATTGTGTGCAGCACAACGCTGAGCAAAAATAGATGACCAAAATGTACAATGATTAAGGTTACTCGATAACCTAACCAACTTTAGATGCCCCAATCATGAAAAGGGTGTGTTATTGTATCCTTGTTTCTGACTCATTGAATAAGAATACTTATGCTTGAAAATTTTCTATCATAAAGGTTCAAGGCCTATGAATTCATGATTCTAGTAATGTCAAGCGTTATAATATGATTTTGTGTGCTTGTTTGCTACCCCAAGCAGGACCATGATTATCTTTGTTGAAGATTCATTGAACGAATGCAATTCGCATAATTGAGTATGTGCTTGTTGATTTGGACTGAGTATGAATACCCCCTCAAGTGATGATTCTATGAGGGAATGACCAATGAGAAAATAAATGAGTCACTTGACCCAATTAACTTGTGTTATGCTTACCTTCAGTTTTGTCCCTTGAAAAAGAGGGCAATTTGGAGAGGATTTTGGTGGCTTTGTTGAGTTTTCTTGGAGGAAAGGAACTGAAAACTACATGTTTAGGGGGTGGTCCGGAAATAATAGCCTTATTATGTTATGAATTAACAAATTTTACATCCCTCCCAAGATCCTCATGGTTGCTTTTTTATCTATATGAAATTTGGACCCAATTTGAGCTATTTTGGTGCAGTTTTGGACCTGTTTTGGGTCATTTTGGGCTGTTTGGGCCTATTTTTGCTACCACAATCCTAGGGTGGGATGAGGGCATGTTCTAAAACCATCATATTATGGCAAAATCAGCCAAATGTGTGCTCATCCCACCCTAGGATGGTGGTGACCCTTGCATATTTATATAAACCCAAAATATGAAGGTTAGGCTCATTTTTACATGATTTCTTTGGTAGTTTGAGAGGCGAGGAGTAGGAGAGTGATTTTGAGTAGCGGAGAACTATCAAATTCATCCCACAGTCACCATGAGTTAGTGGGTGGACTCAGATAGTGGAGGAGTCAGTGCGAGATAGGTATGCCAAGTCTCTCTTATTACATTTTCCTAGTGTTAGGAGTTGATTTACTTGCTTTTATGGTATGCTTTTGGCTTGGAAGCATATCACATTAGATTGTAGGTAATTAAACCTAATTTTATGAGATATGTACCAAATTTTCTATTTTACCCATGTTTTTGTGCAATTAGATTGCATTTTTTAGATCAAGTTTGCATTGTTTTTGCTATTTTTGATGGCCTGAAAGGCCTTTTTGAGCCTAATTTTTTGTGGTCATACTTAGGTAGGATGGCTAGTGTGGGCTGGTCATAGGCCATACCTTTATGTGATGGCCATAGGGTTGGGGCTAATTATTGGGAGGAATGGCCACAAATCAGCCTCAAAGAGGGGCAATTTTGAGTCTTTTCTTTTGAATGTTTTTTGGACCATGCGAGGCCATTTTGGTGGTGTATTATTGAGTTGCTTATCCCTGTCAAGTGGTGAGGAGTCGGTATTGAGTACCTACTCTCATTGATTCCATGAGGGATACCTTGACCATAAAGGATTGAGAGTGGTTGGATGCCATCAGCCTCAAGTAGGTGACCTGATTAGAGGTTGTCATAGGAGATCGTGCATATCTGATTGCCCTAATTGATCTATGGGATCCATGCACCAATACTTTCTACCTACCCATTGGGGAGATGTTAATGATGTTAGAGAATGTCTATCATATTATTCAAATTTTGATAGAAGGGCATTCAATCTACATGACACAAGATCAAATATAAGTAGTGCTTGAGAGGTACTTCAGTTATGATCTAGAGATGATAGAGCTAGACTACTTGAAGGGTGGTATTTTGCTTGGATTTTGGCATAATGCAAAGGTATTGGGGGTGAGGCATACACTACTCATGATGCTCATATCCAATATGCTACTACAAGATTATTTTGGAGTGAGGTTCCCATGGAACCTAGTGGAGATAGTGTTTGTATTGGTGAGGTCTACTATGGTGGATCTATAGGTGATGGCATGGGGTACTACACTATTGGCATAACTCTATGATGAGTTGTATGAGATCCGATACCATCGATGGAAGGGTATTTGGTGTATCCTTTTACTACAATGTTGGGGATGGTAGCACATAGCTATGGGGCGACCATAGGAGCTACCATGGATGACTTAGAAACAACTAGAAGACATGGAGATAGGATACGGTATCCTATGGAAGAGGGCTCAGGAGAGGGGACAAAGTTGATGATTCATAGGTGAGGTGGCCTACTATGCAGATATGTTTTCCTGAATCAAGGTAGGTCAGGTATTCTAGAGGCCATACAAATATTATCTAGAGTGGGCAGATGCTACTTTACAACTTCATAGGGTGAGGCAAGGTAGATGGTTAGTTGGATGACATGGTATGGAGTGGGAGTACTTCCCTTTTGCTCAGGTGATGTGATAGTTTGGGCTATGATAGGGGGTGACTAGTGAGCCGGTGCCTTATTGACATCATGAGGATGAGAGGACATTGGCATGGTCAATGATAGAGGTAGTGGCATAGGATGCAAATCTTGTAGTGGATATTCTAGATGTGGATTATGTCAGGACTATACCAGAGTATGATGCTTGGTGGGTGATAGGATAGGGGCATGGAGAGGGGCCACTAAGGAGGGGTGCAGCTAAGGAGGCACATTAGGATATTTTTTGTGAGGACCAAGGTGAGGCAGGTGATTGGCAGGGACATAGGGTAGGGGAGCATGGGGATCTCTTGGACTTAGGAGATCAAGGGGACTTGGAGGATGATGATGTTGGGGATGAGGAGTTTTAGGAACCACTGATGACATCAAGAGACATAAAGGTAGAGCTACAAGACAAGCTACTTAGGGTGAGGTAGGAGAGATATCTCCTATGAACATATATGCACAATGTATAGGTAGAGCTAGCCGCATAACGAGCCAAGGTATAGGTGGCCTAAGCCAAGATAGCATCTCTTTGAGCACAACTACAATATTGAAGCTCTACATAGGAGGATTCTAGTAGTGGAGATGTGACTAGGCTACAAGTAGAAGTGACATGACTCCATTATGTGGTGGATACTTACTAGGCATGGTGTCGACGAGGGCAGGCTTGTGCAAATGAGCTGGAGACTGGGGTAGTACACCTTGGTGGGCGTATATGGGTTGATGGAGGTGATAATGGGTTGTACTAGAGTTGCCAAAATAGGATAGGGTAGTCCTCCTCTAGGCAGGAGGAACCAGGGTCGAGGCATAGATTTTATAGGGTAGGTGGTAGCAGATCTAGGAGTTCACACGAGACACCTATTGTAGGTGGGAGTGCGAGTCATAGTACCGGTCCTGCGTGACCATGGTAGTGGCTCACATGACTCTTTTTGTGGTTTTTGGATGTTTTAGCATTTTTAAGTCTGAGGACTCACTTTATTGTAGCTTATGTGCAATATGATGTATCTTTTTTTCCCATACATATACATATATATATATATATATATATATATATATATATATATATATATATATATATATATATATATATATGAGATTTTTATGTGGTTTATCATCATGTGTTTATTGTTTTATGGGATGTATGCAATTTTATTTATGCACCGATGATGAATGCCTATGTATGCATATTTTGTAATGTGATTTGATTTTATTTTGTACATGCATGGATGTATACTAATATGGATGATTTATTGATCTAGAAGATGCAATGTGTAGAGTACATGTTGTATTATGCTAGCATCATAGATGATGTATTTTGCACCAACTCATATGTAATGTTTTCATGAGACTTTATATAATGGATTTGTGAATAATGTAATTGAAATGAATGTGGTGAAGTGATATGAATGACATACTGCTTAGGAAATGCCCATTAGGTTTTCTTGAGACTCAAACACTCTAATCAACTTATCAAAAGTTATATACTAACCGTGCAAGAATTTTTGACAAGGTATGAATCTGCTAGGACGATCAAGGTACTTCATATCCCTATATGTGCAAGTGAGTTAATTCCTATGAGATGCATAAGGATACCGCCAGTGCCAAGTAGGGTCTCAACCAAACCTTTACTGAGGATCACCAAATGAATGCCACCATCGTAGGTTTTGTACTAAGTATGACTAGACCACTAGGCAATCTAGGTTACCAAAGCTAGCTAATCCACACGCAAACATTGGTCTACACATACGCCCGAAAGCTAATGTGATAGACATATCGTCATGCATGAGGCTACCACCATTGAAGTATAGGCTATACACCAAACTCTTAATGAGGATCACCTAATGGTTTTCCAAATGCCGAGTTCAAGGGATTCAAGCTCAGGTGTTTTTTTAGTTATTCACTTGATTGTGATTACTTGCTATCATATGTAGTGATGAAAATAACTATTTATTTTTATCTTTTTAGTGACTATAATCACTGTTTATTTTTAGTTTTTACTTTATTCTCTTGAGGAAGGGGTTTGAGTAGTGGTGATAACCATTGTTATTTGTGATTTTTGCTGTTTGATAATTTTGATTTCAAAGTTGAACTTGTGGGATTTTTGGCTTGTTGATGGCATTGATCTTTTAGGCCTTGGGGATGACTACCCATCCTTTGTGGGGACATGTAGTATGAATCCATACGACTTTAGAGATGAAAGGTGTTTGGAAATGTTGATGGGAATCTTTTGGGATTTTACTTTGAAATGGTGTTGATCTTTTAGGCCTTGAGGATGACTACCCATCCTTCATAGGGACATGTAGTATGAATCCTTACGACTTTAGGGATCAAGGGTGTTTGGAAATTTTTATAGTGGTGAAAACCGTTGTTGATTTTAAGGAATTGGGTGGGGAATATCTTGTCCTTTTGCTAACTCTCAACATTATTGAACCATTCACACAGGGGGATGAGCAGGATGACCTTTTCACTTAAGGTAACCTAGACCACTTCATGGATTTCATTTGTCTTTGTGCAAAACTTAGATTTTTAATGATTAATTGTTTTTGGGATATGATGTATGCAAGGCATAATCAATGAAAGACTCTACCTCCTAAAAATAAATCTAGCCTGCTACAAAATCTGAGTAGATACTAGATATAGCTGAGTGACCGAAAACCCTACTTACATTCTAAAAAAAATGACTAAGTGAAGGGAATGAACACGACTATGAAAATATAATAAAATATGGGTGAAGATTCTAATTATAGTATTTGAACTATGAGTACTTTCATGACATTTATTTTGAGCGATAAGTAATGTACCATCATGGTGCTAGACATGTATGCGCAACTCTAAAATGTAAAGTGTTAATGATAAATATGCCTAGATGCAAGTGATGATAAAATGCAATGTGGTGTGATGCAATATTTTTTAATTTGTGAAACTTTGATGGATATGTATGTATGAAAGTGCAATGCGATGCAATTGTTTTTGTATTTTTATGTTTTGATGATTTTTTTTTTATTTTTTGATTGATATGTATACACATGTGACCAACAGGCTTACTTGGGAGCCATTGGGTCATTTTGGGGGACCAAAGGGCTTATGGATGCATTTTTTGCTTTTAGGTTTGACCTAGATGATCGTAGATAGTCCAAGGGTGTTTTTATTTGACCTAGATGGTGAGAACCCACTAGGAGCCTTTTGGGTGACCTAGATGTGCAACGACACTTAAAAAGTGTCTACAACTACCTAGGGGAATTTGGCTATGACCAAAGGGCTTAGGGATGCCTTTGGGGATTTTAGGGTTGATCTAGATGATCAAAAATAGTCTAGGAGCATTTTTACTTGACCTAGATGGTGAGAACCCACTATGAGCTTTTTGGGTGACCTAGATGTGCAGCGGCACTTAAAAAGTGTCTACGTCTACCTAGGGGTATTTGGATATGACCAAAGGGCTTATGGATGCCTTTGGGACTTTTAGGGTTGACCTAGATGATCGTAGATAGTCTAAGAGCATTTTTACTTGACCTAGATGATGAGAACCTGCTAGGAGCCTTTTGGGTGACCTAGACATGTAGCGACACTTAAAAAGTGTCTACGACTACCTAGGGGTATTTATCTATGACCAAAGGGCTTAGGGATGCCTTTGGGGCTTTTAGGGTTGACCTAGATGATCATAAATAGTCTAGGAAAATTTTGAATTGACCTAGATGGTGAGAACCTGCTAGGAGCCTTTTGGGTGACCTAGACGTGCAATGACACTTAAAAAGTGTCTACAAATGCCTAGGGGTATTTAGCTATGACAAAAGGGCTTAGGGATGCCTTTGGGGATTTTAGGGTTGACCTAGATGATTGTAGATATTCTAGGAGAATTTTGACTTGACCTAGATGGTGAGAACCCATTAGAAGCCTTTTGGGTGACCTAGAGTGTAGCAGCACTTAAAAAACATCTACAACTACCTAGGGGCATTTGGCTATGACCAAAGGGCTTAGGGATGTCTTTAGGGATTTTAGGTTTGACCTAGATGATCATAGATAGTCTAGGAGTGTTTTTACTTGACCTAGATGGTGAGAACCCACTAGGAGTCTTTTGGGTGACCTAGACATATGACAAAACTTAAAAAGCATCTACAACTGCCTAGGGGCATTTGGCTATGACCAAAGGGCTTAGGTATGCCTTTAGGGATTTTAGGGTTGACCTAGACAATTGTAGATAGTCTAGGAGCATTTTGACTTGACCTAGATCGTGAGACCCACTAGGAGCCTTTTGGGTGACCTAGACGTGCAACAACACTTAAAAAGTGTCTATGACTGCCTAGGGGTATTTGGCTATGACCAAAGGGCTTAGGGATGCCTTTGGGGTTTTTAGGGTTGAACTAGATGATCATATATAGTATAGGAGTATTTTGACTTGACCTAGATGGTGAGAACCTGCTAGGAGTCTTTTGGGTGACCTAGACATGTAGCGGCACTAAAAAAGTTTTTATGACTACCTAGGGGTATTTGGCTATGACCAAAGGGCTTAGGGATGCCTTTAGGGATTTTAGGGTTGACCTAGATGATCATAGATAGTCTAAGAGCATTTTTACTTGACCTATATGATGAGAACCCACTAGGAGCCTTTTGGGTGCTCTCTAAGAATGAAATAGCTGCAAGTGAAGGATGTTCAAGGGTTCAGGATCCTCAACACCGTCAAGTGAAGCTAGGTGATAAGTTCCAAGTCCTATTTGACTAGTGATGACAAAGGGACATAAACATTTTGCCACAAATTTTTCCCATAGGTGGGGCAATGAGCTAGAATTATGTTGGTTCTCTTTCAGGACGAGATCACCAACCTGAAAGTCTCTGATATGGACATTCATATTGTATACTCTTTTGAGTTGGTCTTGATATACACATAGATGTTCAAGTGCATTAATGTGACGCTCATCAAAAAACATAATTTGATCTAGGTGAGCTTGTTGCACAATATCATCATCAATAAATTCTTGCATGGATATGCGTAGTGATGGGATTTATAATTCTAGAGGCATGACTGTCTCAACACCATACACTAGTAAAAATGGAGTTGTCCCAGTGGGCGTCCAAATGCTAAGGCAGTAATCCCAAAGGGCAAGTGGCATTTACGTATGCCAATCGGTATGATTCTCTCTGACTATTTTCTTCAATGTGGCAATTAATGTCTTGTTTGATGCTTCTGCTTGCCCATTTGCTTGTGGATAATAGGGTGTAAAAAAGTTGTGTTGGATATTATACTTTGTTGTCAAAGCACGCACATATTTATTCTTGAATGATGTCCCATTATTTGAAATGATATTAGATGGAATACCAAAATGACAAATGATATTATGTAATATGAACTCCGCTATGCGGGGTCCCGTCATAGTGGTAAGGGGAATTGCTTCCATCCAATTTGTAAAATACTCAATATCCGTGATGATAAATGTGTGGCAACCCAAGGATGTAAGGCATATTTTCTCGATTAAATCCAACCCCATTATGAAAATGGCCAAGCTGATTGGATCAGTTGTAAGACCTGGGAAGGTACATGTGTCAAGTTAGCATGGTGTTGACATTTCATGCACTTCCTCACATATGCGTAACAATATCACTCTAAAGTTGGCAAATAATAGCCCATGTAGAGAATGCACTTTGTGATGGCCATGCCACTGAAATGGCCACCACAAGTACTATCATGGGCTTGGGCCATTGCCCAAGTCAATTCTTGATACTCTAAACAAAAAAGTAGGATTCCTTTGTAGCTTCAACAGTATAGGATGTCTCCTAACAAGACAAACTTTGTGGCCTTTCATTTAAATGTCCTTTTGGTAGCATGCAATAATATAGGAGGGAGGTTACCAAGCTTTAGGTACTCTCTAATTGGTGTGGACTAGTTCTACTATGTGGAAGCCTCGATTGCATGAATCACCTGTCCCTCATGAAGCTCATCCAGAGCAAATGTATGTTGAGATAGAACTTGTAAGAATAGTATTGTGATACTATCAAAAGGGGTTTGGTGGAATAGAGTCCCACAAGCGGAATGATTCAAGCAATCGTGAATGCATGAGAACATCTCTTGATGAGGTTCTATTTGAATCAAGTGGACTGCTAGCATGGATTGAGTGCTATCATGCTCAACCACTAATTACTATAGCATCTTGACTTGAATGGTTGTTATCTCCCCTATAGGGTCTTGTGGAATCAAGGATCCTAAAGAGGCCATTGTATCTACAAAATTATTAGATGATCGAAGGAGTGCCTCGATGTCATACCATTCAAAATTTTCTAGGGATTTTTCCACAAGGGCTTTGTAGGCTTGCAAAAATGGGCACTTGCACTGGAAGATTCCCTTGACCTAGTTGATAATGAGCAAGGATTCGCCAAAAATATTGAGCTTGGTGATTTTCATGGTGATAGCCATTTTAAGCCCTATGAGTAAGGCTTCATACTCGACATTATTGTTGGTGCAGGAGAAATTGAGTTTAAATGAAAAGGGTAAGGAAGCCCTATGCAGTATGAAAAACATGATCCTTGTGCCACCCCCTTGCTCGCATTTGGAATTATCAAATAAGAGATTCATATCTGCCTATGACTCAGGCTCATCAAAATTAGGCGACTCTGATATTTGGAAGATCCCATCATTAGGAAGCTCCATGCTAAGAGGTTGCTCCTCCTAGAGAGGAGCCTCTACAAGTTGATCAGCAATGACCTGTACTTTTATTGACTTATGTCCTATGAATTCTAGGTCAAATTTTGTCAACAACATGATCCGTTTCACCGTGTGACTACTATGATAAGTATGACTCATCATGTATCACAATGGATTCTCTTTAGATACAATATAATATAGTGTCATAGCTTCTTGGTAGCAAAAACCACCACTAGACATAACTTTTCTACGTATGCGTACTTAATATCATAGCTCACCAGGGTGCGACTGAGATAATATGTGGCATGTTCCTTATGAAATTCATTATTTTGGGGTAACATGGAACCCAATGCGACCTCAGTAGCCAAGATATATAATCAGAATGACACCCCTAGTCTGGATGGAGATAACACTAGTGGTGAAGCCAGGTATTGTTTAATTGTGTCAAAGACATCCTAACATTCATTTTCCCAATGGAATGTGACCTCCTTGTGTAAAAGTTTGTTCATGGGTCTACACTTGTCCAAAATTTGTACTATAAAGCGTTTGATGGATGCAATCCTTCCCTGCAAGCTATGAAGTTGCTTGATGGTAGTTGAGAGAGGCATTTCAAGGATTGCCTTGAATTTTTTGGGGTCCACTTCGATCCCTCATTTGGAAAATATAAATCCCAAGATATTTCTAGATTTGATGCCAAAGACGTACTTCTAGGGATTTAGTCTCACATTATATTCAATAAGGCGATCGAGGAATTTGTGCAAGATATCTAAGTGCTCATGACATAATAAATATTTCACCAATAAGTCATCCATGTAATCTTCAAAAATTTGATGCATGTAGTCATGGAAGATATATGTCATGTCACGCTAGTAGGTGGCACTAGAATTATTAAGTCCAAATGGCATGACCTTGTAATAAAATTTCCCCCAAGGTGTTGTGAACACCGTTTTGAGCTGGTCTTTCGAGTTGATATGAATCTGATTATACCTAGAGAAGCCATCCATAAAGGAGAGCATTTTTTGGCCTACAGTGGCATCTACCAAGGTATCTATGCTTAGAAAAGGAAAATCATCCTTAGGACTCACTTTGTTTAGGTCTCAAAATTTGGTGTAAATGTGAATCCTTCCATCAGTATTCTTGACGGGAAACATGTTGGAAAACCATGGTGGATAGTCTATACAAATGATAAAATAAGCATCCAAAAGTTTTGTAGCTCATATTTAACCATCAAGGCCATTGTTGGGTGCATATTTCTCAGCTTTTGCTTGACAGGTTTTACTGTGGGGTCAAGCATGAGATTATGGGTAACTAGATTTAGATCTAGTCCTAGCATGTCTTTGTAAGACCATGCAAAAGCTACCTTATTTTCTATGAGAAGGGTTATATAATCCTCTTGCTCTTTGGAGGAAATGCTTTCCCCTAGCTTGATATATTATAGGTTTTCAGGATCTGAGCCAATATTTTTGTCAAACGTAGGCTCAATTTATATATAAGACCCCTCCTCCAACTTATGGGGAGTAGGTATCAAATGGATGACATTAGCTAAATTTAAATTTTTTATAGGAACCTCGGGTTACTCATTAGCATGGAAGACATCATGATTTGGTCCTGTGGAGAAGTGAAACAATCCACCGCAAGCCCAATACTCAGAGGGTGATAGGGGTGAATCAACACGATCCCAATCAATCGTATCTAGGTCTATATGGACTAGTTTGGAAGGATCAACTAGGTTGTGGAGTAGTGTGGTCAAATCATTGGAGATCATATCGATGAAATGTGTCTTCTCTCCAAGACCACGTGCATGTGACTGTGTATTGGTGTTATCTCTCACCCCAAGATGTGGTTCTAGGGGAATTGGGATCTTTGGATCCTGTTTGGGAATAGACTATAGGATGAGATCGTTAGGCTCAAGGAGCTCCATGTGTGTGGCCAAGTCAGGGAATACCTCGCGATGAATCTGGCCTTGACCTCAAGCATGGGCTAACATGTAACTAATGATAGACTTCATCTATGTCAATATTCTTGTGATGATGTTGCAAATAATGAGGACCTAGGTATGCTCTCTCTATGTCATCCTCATAGTCTCTGTCATATATGAGAATATTGTTGTTGATCCTTGGAATTGGGTGATCAGGTAGGTGTGATCCCATAAATTCTAATTCCTCATAATCATCATCAAGGATGAGGATTCCTTATTTCTCATCTTGCAATACCTCAGGTTCTCGAGGGCCCAACTGCTTAAGTAAATTAACTGCTCCCCCCAGGAGGTTTATCTTCCTATGGGTGAACCAGTTCTTTAGGAGGAAGGAGCTACCACCATATAGGATCAAGGAAAGGGAATATATGTATGAGGTTTCTTGTTGGTTATTAATGCGGAAAATTTGTTAATGATCACTGTCTGACTCAAAAGGGTCATATGGTGCTACTTCATAACCCGACTCATCCTCTGAGGCCCACTCATATGAGGTGCTTGGATATGACTCATCAGAGACATGGGGACAAATCCATGACTCTTCCCCTTTCTCAAAATATGGGGGAATATCACTAGGTATCGTAGGGTTCTCATCTAGCCATGGAAAGTAGTCTCCCAAGGAGTAGACTATATTGAGATTAGTATAAGGGTCTTGGGCCAACCCACCCTTGTAGCCTATATTCAAGCGATTTAGGCTATCTAAGAGGACATCTAGAGGTAACAGATTGTTGTATCCCACTCCTGACTTGTCATAGGGCATTTGATATTGTGGTTGACAAGGGATTCTGGTGCCTCGATCATATAGGCCTAACCCATAACCATGTTAGTTGCATAGGTCAAGGTACTTTAGGATGAATTTAGGGCTAGACAAGTAGTTAATATCCTCTCCAAAATATTCCTTATCTTCCTCCTATTGTTGGTAAGGTTCGATGCCATAGTCAAGGACCCCATAGATAAATTTCATTTGATTATGGGGAATACCAAGAGGCACGATAGTACCTATGGGAATATGGGATCTATCCATGTATTGCATTAACTCTAATGTAGTAGTGGTAAAATTCCTAACCATGTACTCTCCCAATCTGGTAGAAGCTAGATGTACTATAACCTGGGGCTACGGATAGAAGAGGTATGAGAGTGAGACTTGATATGGCTCATTGTTTGCCTCGTGTGGTGTCTCTTCATCATCCGGGCTAAGTATATCCTCTATAGAGATGGTGGATATGATTGGTTGGTCCTCCTTAATGGGTCACTTATTTGGGTTCCTAGGCAAAGGATCCACTGGTGTATTAAGTGTCTAGGGTGGGGCCAATGATGAGGAGGGCATGGTATGTTGTAGCGGTGGGGTCGAACCTCGAATAGATTTATTTGGTTGAAAAGCCAAATGTATTGATGGCAAGGTCGACTCAAGTAATTTTTTGAACCATGTTATAGTACTTGAAGGGATCTAGGTCTACGAGGATGACATGAAATTGCTCTTCATGAGTGTACTTGAGGCATTGGTGAGTGATGGAAGGGACAAACTTCATGTCCCTGATCCATGGTATTCCTAGAAAAATGTTGTACACCATATCACCCTCCAATATGTGGCATTGAATGCTCAGAGGGTGTAGGTAGATGTGACAATATGAGATATTGGAAGCTTCAGGTGATTTAGATCTATTGTAGTTATGATGTTACTCGAAGATCCAATATCTATCAAGACTCTTTTGTATGGTGTTCCATTCACACGTGCAATAATTTGTAAAGGGGGATCCACCATATCATGTGGAACCGATTTAATTTCATCTTCTCATAAAGTAATTATTAGTTCTGTGCATTTTTGCACATGCCCTACAAAGTTGTTAAAAAAGTTAGACTCCTAGGACTGAAGCTCAATTGCCTTAAGGATATCCATCAAGGCTTCTCTATGAGGTTGCAATTGTTGGATGAGCTCATAGATGGAGAGCCATGTAGATGTTGTTCTTAAGCTCTAAGAAAGCTTGCTTTTAATGGTGACTATAGGCCTAGGTGGGAGGCTCAGTCCAGGAGGTGGTATAGGCTGTGATGTCGAAGGGACATCACTATGAGCCACAGGTGGTGCAGCTATACTTGGATACCACCTATTTCTTGTCATAATACTGACCATGCCAACATATCCTTATTTATGAGGGGCATGGTGAACCTCGTTCACCTGGGGCACTGGTTTGGCCTACTCCATGTGGGCAAGCAAGGGGTCTTTAATACCCCCATATATTATTTGTTTAGTGTGATAGGGTTATCTACCTAGAGGGAATTCCTATCAATCAGGTCTTGCACCAAGTGTTTTAATTTATAGCACATTTACACATCATACCCATTTTGTCTATGAAATTTACAATATAGGTCTTCTCTATATCATTTTGGTGCATATGGTCGATAGGTCGACTGTCAGGTAGATGGATCACATTAGCTGCCAAGAGATGATCAAACACTAAATCTATAGACTCTACAATGGACATGAATTGTCGCTTGGGGTGACACTATTGATTTTGCCCTTCACCATTCTGGTTATCCTTAGAATAGTTCCTAAAGGTGGCTTAATAATTAGGCTTTTGAGGTGGCACGACTGGCACTGGCCCCGAGAAACTAATGGTAGTATGATTTAGAACTACTAACTTAGGTTGCACTGGGGTGTTCTTAGTGTTCTTGCTCCACTCCTTTTGAGGCTTCGCAATCTCACCCTCTTGAATCTTTATTTCTTCTATGATCCTACCCTGTGTTAAGGCATATTCAAGAGTGGGATATTGTTGCAACTATAGCAACAAAGAGATTGGCTTTAAGTATATTTTGGAAAAAATTTGAGTCAACTCTAACATGGGGAGAAGATAAGGCAACTTGGCGAGCAAGGTTCACCATATATTGCCATAATTTGTTATTAACTCATCATCGTATTGTTTTAACCCAACTACATTGGCCAATGTTACTTTCCTCTTGGCATTGAATGCAAAGCGCTCCAGTAATGCATCTGCAATTTGGTCCAAATTATGGATGTTATGCTTAGGGAGTTGGTAAAACCACTCGAAGGTAGGGCCGATGAGGGTAGTCACAAATATCCTCAAAAGCAAAGCATCGCCATCATGGATGTAGAAGTATTGGCCTAAGAACCTAGTGACATGTTCTTGCACATCCTCTTCTTCCTTATAGGTAGCCAACTGAGGTAACTTAAATTGTTATGGATAGGGAGGTGTAGGTATTGATGGATGGATAGGTTGAATATGCAATTGATGCATAGTGGGCTTTTGAGATCCTGACCTAGAGTTCTTGTTCTCTACTGACTCTAGGTGCTCTAACAATGCTTTGTAAGGACCTGAGGACTTGATCTCCTCATATTTATTCACATCTTATGGTGGAGGTCTAGGATCCTCCAACCTAGTATGAGGTGGTACTAAGTCTCCCCCTTTACTTCGATAAGGCATCTCAACATATTCTACTTTTGGCTCATGCTTAGTATAAGCCCCATAAGGCATCTCTCGATCTGGCCTATGAATGGGTATATCTACCCATGGTGGGTGCCCTATGTTTGGCTTGGGAGGCATTTCTCGATTTGTCCTGGGAGGTCATGGAAGAAACATTTGATAAGGTCTTGGGGACCTCTCTAAAACAAGCATGGGTTGCCTCAAATGGACCTCCTACCTATGTGTCTTAGGGGTAGGGACCCTCTCTCTCAAAGTTTTTTGGAATAGCTTGTTGGTCTGTTGTTCGATCCTTTCTTTCCCAAGATGGTGCAAGCAATCTAGTTACTCTTTATCCTATTGAAGCTACTTGAATTGAGCTTGGTATTCTATGTATCTCACAACTAATTGCCTAATTTGATCGACAGTGCAAGGACTAGGAGGCCTAGGAGTCTCACCCTATAGTCAACCTTGTCCAAGGTACTCTATGTTCTCCATAGGGAACTTGCCTCTCTTGAGTTTTTTCACATTGACTTGAGGCTCAGGCTAGAACATGTGTTCATTACACTCAGCTGGCACAGAGGCACATTGGGCATGTACAAAATATTGTTCCTGAGGAAAATCTAGGATCTCCTCATGTCTTCCCTCTTGGACAAGGAAATATAGGGTTGAGTTGGCTCGCCCAAAATGATGAGTGTCATTCCCATCGAGCTGCAGGAGCTACTGTATCCTATCAAGGTGGTGCATAGGTAGAGTTATGTTGACTTGCTTCAGCCAGTGTGTGAAGTCATACTCATACTTTTTCTTAGGCATGGCAGCCCTAGTTGGTACGTGGATGTGTGGCACCACTCTATCTATTAGCAGCTCAGTGCATAGTTGCCTTTCACCAAGGAAGGCCTGTGAGATATCTACATACTAGGAACACTCTCCTAAGTAATGCTCATCATCCCTTGGGGTGTCCTAGAGAGGATCCCTTTAGATATGAGGCTCATGCCCTACTGTCTTAGGGCTAGGTGGAGTGGAAGCTTTCCAAGGAGGTATAACCAAGTACCTAGGGCTATATTAGATTTGATTCGTGTCTCCTAATCCATTCTCCACAACTTCTACCCATGATTGGGCTTGGTTGTGGGTGCATACCATTGCTCTCCTCTATTAGTACCCCAAGGTGATTATATTCTTTATAAATTCTTAATGAAACAATATACGAGAAAGAAAAACTCAATAAGATAGATGATTAAATCTTTTAAGTTTTAAGTATGAATCCCTAAATTGTTTCATGTGTTTCAGATGTGTTGTTTGTAAAGAATGACCTTGTGTCACATGTTTGAAATATTATTGGATTGTAATATCATGTTCAATTGGATTTCACCTATATACACATAGCTCGATAACTCGGCTATGAACTCCATGTTGCATTATCCTACCTATAATGTGTGGTGATGAGGTCCACACATAGCCAAGGAGCATAGGTCCTACTAGTTCCTCACCCAGCTCACCCGCAGTCTATGATACACCTCCTCGAAGGGTGATGCATGCTATAACCCACGGTTTATGATAGATCTTGGAATCGGCCTTGGAAATATGGATTGGGTTCATGGGATTTGAACCAAGTGGATGGAGATGAAACCCACCATCAATTGAACTCTACTAGTGGATGGTAATGAAGTCCACCTCACTAGCGTTTACATGAATCATGGTGTGTGTGGTTCATTATTATCCAAGAAAGTAAGCAAAGAAGCAATCAATGATTATTCACTAAATGCATGCAATAGGTGTGTTTTAATTTTAGAATAATAAGATAAGGAACCTACAAATTGACTTTGTGAATGCAAATCCTACATGCCAACTTACCCAAAGGGTAAGCCACAAGCAATCAAACCAAACAGATGCATTGCTACTACAAGTTCTTTTTTATTTTTCTTCTACCTTTTGCTATGTGATGTTATAAGAAAATAAAAAACACAAATTTTAACCTTTCTATGCAATAAAGTTAAGAAAGAAAAATTATTTTGATAGTATATGAAAATATAGCAAAAAATCAAAGGGTTTAGGCACTTACCTTGTCCATTTTGAAGCCTCCAAATTCTGAAAATTTGGACAAAAATCTCTCTATTTCACCACCGCTCCAGGGTGGGGTGAGTAGTAGCCTCACCACATTCCTAGGATGGGATGGTGAAGCCACCATCCCAAGATGTGCCATATAAAGCCTCTGCCACTGTTCCAGGGTGGGGAGGGAAGCACCTGCAACACAAAAAGGGTAAAAATACAAGAAAGAAGTTAGATTTTCACCCAAATCAAAAGGTACAAGGGTCCCACCATGATCACCACTGAAGTAGGAAAAAAATGTGCACCAAATTATGTGGAAAAATAATCATATCTACCCCATATCATGAATGAGCATCAAAAAGGAAGCAATCATGCAAAAGTACAAGAAAACCAACAAAGGAAAGTGAATCAAAGAAAGTCTTTTCTCATTAATTTATTGGATCCAATATAGGGTTACAAAAGTCCCCTTGAGGTCTCAAAAATTTGATACAATTTTTACAATATTGGGTGCCCAAAGACCAAGTATTTCATGGAATCCGGGTGCACATCCAATGTTTCTCCGCGTACCCACAATCAAGGTGGGTGAACCAATGCCACCGCTACTTGTATATAGGTTCTCTTATGTCTGATATTTATTCCCAAATACTTCTAAAAACCTACACCTGCACACAAGGAAACAAAAGAGGTCAAATAGCAAGGGTGTATGGTGAAAACATGCAATCCCCACAGGGGCAAAATGGCATATGAATTAAAAGTGCATAAAATGATATCCAAATGACTTGAAAATTTGTAGAGATTTTAAATAGGATTTTTTGGGAGGATATCACATAAAACATATTGGAAATTACATCCGTAGACCCCTCAATTTAGTGTCGCCTTCCTACAACCTATGAAAAGGAATATGACAAAATATCAGACCTTCACTCATCTAAAACTCATGAAATTTGGTCAGTATGCACAAATTGGAATTTCAAGACAACCCATGTGATCATATTTTCCAATTGGATCCTGTATCCACCTACATCAAATTGGAGTTCCTGGATGGGCCCTACGAGCCTATAGAAACTTAAAAATAGCATAACTAATTCATTTTAACTCAAATTTACCTTAAATTTGAATTGTAGCATCATGGAATAATGTAGAAAATAAATAATTAAAAATAGTAAAGAAATTTCTTAATAATTTACCCTCATCTCAAGGGTAGGGGAGGTGATTGTGACTACAACTATTTGGTGGGCACCCTAGGAGGGGATACCCACCAAATCCGGCCACTTTTTGTTACCAAAACACTAGAATATGTTCCTAAAAAACCTAAGGTGTGTTGTCCTCAAATTTTTTGAATAAGTTCACCCATATGGAAAATTTACGCTCGTATTACCTTCCTTGAAGTCACTCGGTAACCTCCTTGGCAAAAATGGAGATTACGAGGGAAAAAAGGTGCAATAAGGTGAGGGAAAATATCAGTTGCACTCTATTGCATATCATATAACTCATTTATATGATTTTTTGTGGACCATGTATCCATTTTATAGCCCAAAGGGGTTCATGTGCAAAAAGGCATGCAAGGGCATGCATGGGAGGAGGTGGCACTTGTCAAATGGAAGGCATGCACAGGGTGTGGAAGAGAATCTCCTAATTTGGCCCTCATAAATATGGATGTCATAAGGATTCCCTGTTATCTACCTCACATGCTCTGTTTAGGTGGTCAAATGGTACTTTTTGGGTGCCATTTGGCCAAATTTTGGCTTTTTCTAGGTCAAACTTCATCATCGTCCCATCCTAGTATGAGGGATCACCACCATCCCAGGGTGGGATTATGGGAATATACCATCATCCTATGGTGGGATGGTGGTGAATTTTGGGCCAAAACCTCCCAAAATTGGGCTGATAAATCTCTAAAACCCTTTTAGAAGTGGCTAGAACCATTGTGAGCCTCCCGAGGGCTGCCCAAGGGGCCATATTATGTCAATTTGATCCTTGCTTGTGGGTGCTTAATAATATTTAACACATTTTATTTTCTATACCTTGCTCAAGAGAAAAATAAAAACTCAAAATAAATAGTGATTATTATCACTAAAAAGAGAAAAATAAACAGTGATTCTTATCACTCTATATGAGAGCAAGTATCCCAATAAAATTGAATAAAGTAGGGAGTCAAACTTGAATCCCTAGAACTCTCATCATTTGGAAAACCATTAGGTGATCCTCATTATGGGTTTGGTGGATAGCCTATCCATCAATGGTGGTAGCCTCCTACATGATGATATGTTTGCCACATTAGCTTTTAGACATATGTGTAGACCAATGTTTGCATGTGGATGAGCTAGCTTTGGTAACCTAGATTGCCTAGTGGTCTAGTCATACTTAGTACAAAACCTAGGATGGTGGCCTTAATTGGGTTATCCTCAGTATAATTTTGGTTGAGAGCCTACTTGGCACTGGTGGTATCCTTATGCATCTCATAGGAATGAACTCACTTCCACACATAGGGATATGAAGTACCTTGGTCATCCTAGCAGATTCATACCTTTTCAAAAAGTATTGCATGGTTAGTATAAAATTTTTGATTAGTTAACTAAAGTGTTTGAACCTCATGAAAACCTCATGGACATTCTCTAAACATCATTTCATTCATATTACTTCACCTCCTCCATTTTAGTTACACTATTATCAAATCCATTATATAAATGACAACATTACATATGAGTTGGTGCACTATACATCGTATATGGTGCTAGCATAATATGTCATATAGTCTACACATTTCATCCTCTAAATCAATAAATCATCCATCTCACAATACATCCATGCATGTACAAAATAAAATCAAATCACATTACAAAATATGCATATAGGGTATACATCCATCATCATCTCATAAATAAAATTGCATACATTTGCATATATTTCATAAAACAATAAACACATGATGATAAACCACATAAAAATCTCATATATATATATATGTGTGTGTGTGTGTGTGTGTGTGTGTGTGTGTAAGATAAAAAGATACATCATGTTGCTTGTAGGCTATAATAAAAGAAGTCCTCAGACTTCACACTACTAAAACATACAAAAACACAAAAAGAGTCATGGGAGGCACTACCATGGTCATGCAGGACCGATACTAAGACTCGCACTCCCACATGTAGTCAGAGTCCTGTATGAACTCCCATACCTACTACCACCTACCCTATAAGCCCTCCACCTAGACCCTAGTGCCTCCAGCCTAGAGGAGGACTACCCTATCCTATTGTGGCAACTCTAGTATGATCCACTCGTAGTTGCATCATCTCGTAGATGCCCTCCAAGGTGCACTAGCTCTGTATCCAACTCATCCGCATAGGCCTACCCTCATTGGCACCATGCCTAATAAGTCTCCAACATAGAATGGAGTTGTGTCACCTCTAGCTACATCCTATCCATCTCCCCACTACTAGAATCCTCTCGTGTAGGGCTTCAAGATTGCAACTGTGCCTAAAGGGATGCTATCTTGTCCTAAGCTACCTATACCTTGGTTCACTGTGCTGCTAGATCCACATGTATATCATGCACCTATGTCCATAGGAGATATCTCTCTTATCTAAACCTAAGTAGCTCATCCCATAGCTCTACCTATGTATCACCATGTTCCATCAGTGGTTCCTGCACCTCCTCATCCTTGATAGAATCATCCCCAAAGTCACCTCGATATCCTAAATCTAGGATAACCACCTACTTCCCTATCATGTATCCTATACAATCACCTACCTCACCCTAGTCCTCATCAAAAACCTCTTGATGTGCCTCCCTAGCTACACCTCTCACCAATGGTCCCTCTCCATGCCATTGGCCTATCACCCACCAAGCATCATACTTCGATGTAGTCCTGACATTGTCCACATCTGGAATGTCTACTATAGGATCTATATCATGTGCCACTACCTCTACTACTGGCCACACTAATGTCCTCTTATCCCCATGACACAGATAAGGTACTGACTCATTGGGAACCCCCTAGCACATCCCAAATTATTGCATCACCTGAGTAAAATGGAAGTACACCTACTCTATGCCATATCTTCCAACAAGCCACCTACCTCATCGCACCCTACAGAGCTGTATAACAACATATTCCCACTCTAGGTAATCTCTATATGTCCTTCAGAACACCTAGTCTACCCCAAGTCATGAGAACATATTTGCATATTGAGCCACATCATCTATGAATCATTGAATTTGTCCCCTATCCTAAGCCCTCTACCATAGGATGCCATATCCTATCTCCCTATCTACCAACTATGCCCGAGTCATCCATGGTAGCCCATGTGGTCACCCCATAGCTATGTGCTACCATCCCTAGAACTACAACAAATGCTACACCCCACACCCTTTCACCGATGGCAAAATATATTGTACAACTCATCATAGATTTGTGCCAGTAGTGTAGTACCCCATGCCATCACTAGTGTCTTTGCCATAGTACACCTTACCAGCACAAACACTATCTCCACTAGGTGTTATGGGAACCTTGCTATAGAAGAGTCAAGTAACAACATATTGGAGATGAGTGTCATAATTAGTGTATGCCTCACCCCCAATACCTTTGCCTCATGCTAGAATCCTACCAACATACCCCCTTCAAGCAGTCCAGCTTTGCCATATCTAGATCATAATCGAAGTACCTCTCAAGTACTACACATCTCTAGTCTCATGGTCTCGTATGAATCATTTGCCCTTCTATTAGAATCTGAATAATATGATAGACATCCTAAAGCATCACCATCATCTCCCCCATGGTTAGGTGGAAGGTTTTGGTGCGTAGATCCCACAAATAAATCAGGGCAGTCAAATATGCATAGTCTCCTATAACAGGCTCTAACTATGTCACCTGCTTGAGGCCGATCACATCCAGCCATTCCTAGTCCTTTATGGTCAAGGCATCCATCATGGAATCAAAGAGAGTAGGTACTCGATACCGAATCCTCACCACCTAATAGGGATAAGCAACTCAATAATACAACTCTAAAATGGCCTCAAATGACCCCTCTTTGAGGCCGATTGTGGCCATTCCTCCCAGGGATGGCCTACAAACCCTAAGAACATCCCACCAAGGGATGGCCCATGATCAGCCCACACTAGCCATCCCACCTAGGGATGATTCCAACAAATTGGGCTCAAAAAGGCCTTTTAGGCCATCAAAAATAACAAAAATAAGGTAAAAATAGACCCATAAAATACAATCTAATTGCACAAAAACATGGATAAAACACAAAATTTGGTACATATATCATAAATTAGGTATAATTACCTAAAATATAGTGTGATATCTTTGAAATTAAAAACATGCCATAAAAGTAAAAAAAATCAACTCCTAACATTCAAAAAATGCAATAAGAAAGACTTGGCATACCCGTCTCGCACCAGATCCTCCACTGGCTGAGTTTTCCCATTGGCTAATGGTTATTGTGCGATGAATTTTATAGTGATTCACTACTCATAATCACTCTCCTACTCTTCACCTCTCAAAATTGCAAAAAGAAGCATGCACAAATGAGCCTAGCCCTTATATTTTGCGTTTATATAAAGATACAGGGGTCACCACCATCCCAGGGTGGGATTAGTGCATATTTGGCCACCTGTACCACCATGTGACGGTGGTAGAACATGCCCTCTTACCACCTTGGGATAGTGGCAGCAAAAATAGGCCAAAACGGCCAAAAATGACCCAAAATAGGTCCAAAACTGCACCAAAACAACTCAAATTGGGTCCAAATTTCACATGAATAAAAATGCAATCATGAGGATCCTAGGAGAGATGGAAAAGTTGTTAATTCATGCCATAATAAGGCCATTGTGGCTATACCACCCCCCAGGCATACATTTTTCAGTTCCTTTCCTCCAAGAAAACTCAACAAAGTCACCAAAATCCTCTCCAAAATTGCCCTATTTTCCATAGGACAAAACTGAAGGTAAGCATAACACAAGTCAATTGGGTCAAGCGACTCATCACTTTTCTCACTAGTAATTCCCTCATCTAATCATAACTTGAGGAGGTAGTCATAATCAGTATAAATCAACAAGCACACACTCAATTATGCAAATTGTGGTCGTTCAATGAATCTTTGAGAAAGACAATCACGCCCTTGCTTGGGGTAGCAAACAAGCACACAATATCACATCATATATCTTGACATTATTGGAATAATTAAGTCATGGTACCTATCCCTTCATGATAGAAAATGTCTAAGTTTAGGCAATCTCATTTAGTGTGTTAGAAACAAGGACTCAAGAACACACGCCCTTTCCATGATTGGAACATCTAAAGTTGGTTAGGTTATCAAGTAACCTTAATTATTCAACATTTTTGTCATCTATATTTTTTTAGCGTTGTACTACACATAATGCATATCAAAAAGGGGCATATTTAGACATTAAAATATGGTTAAACCAATTAAGCATCCATAAAAAATGATTAAATTGGCATCATAAGGCCCCTTGGGTAGCCCTTAGAAGGCTCATAGTGGTTCTAGCCACTCTAGAAGAGGTTTTGGAGGCTTCTAGCCCAATTTTAGGAGTTTTTGGCCCAAAATTCACCACCTTCCCACCCTAGCATGGTGGTATATTCCCATCATCCCACCCTAGGATGGTGGTGATCCATCATCCCAGGGTGGGACGGTGAGCAAGTTTGACCCAAAAAAAGTCAAATCTGGGACAAATAACACCCAAAAACTACCATTTACCCTACCAAATGAAGCATGTGGTTTAGAGGGCATTAAATCCTTATGACATGATTCATAATGGAGGCTAAAATGGGATTTTATCTTCCCCATCCAATGCATGCCTCATTTTTTACAAATGGCACCTCTTGACATGCATGCCCTTTCATGCCCTTTTGCACATAAGCCCTTTTGGGCTATAAAATGGATTCAATATACACAAAAAAATATAGAGAGGAGTTATAGGATATGCAATGGAGTGCTACCAATATTTCCCCTCACTTTATTGTTCTCTCTTTCCCTTGAAATATCTTCTTAGTGAGGGAGGTTATTGGGTGACTTCAAGAGGATCTTTTGGGCATAACTTTACCATATAGGTTAATTTCTTCACCAAATTTGACAAAAATACCCATTAGAGTGTTTAGAATCATTCCCTAGTGGGATTGGCAACAAAAAGTGCACAAAATTTGTGGGCATCCCCTCCCAGGGTGCCTTCCAATTAGTTACAGTCACCACCGTCCCCCCAAGATGATGACAAATCATTGCACAATTTATTTACTATTTTTTTGAGTATTATTCTAGACTATAATAGGATGCTGTAGTTCAAATTTCATGAAATTTAGGGTTAAATTGGCTGAGATATCGTATTTTTAAGTTTTTATAGGTTCGAAGGGCCCATCAGGGCACCCCAATTGTATGCAGGTGGATCTGCACTTCATTTTGAAAATTTAACCACATGGGTGGTCTTAAAATGTTGATTTATGCATTCTTTCCAAGTTTCATGAGTTTTGGATATGTTTAGGGGTGGAAATTGCTTGTTTTGGTCTTTGCAAGTTGTAGAAAGGTGATGCAAAATCGAGGGATTTACAGACGTAATTTTAGATTTTTTTTTGGTTATATCCCTTAAAAACCTCCTATTTAACATTCCCATAAATTTTCAAGTCATTTTGAGTTGATTTGATATATTTTTAATATATATGCCCTTTTGTGCCTCTGGGGATTGCATGTTTTCCTTCACACACACTTGCTATTTGACCCTTTTTGCTTCCTTGTGTGTAGGTGTAGGTTCCTAGAAGGCATTAGGAAGGAATATCATACATAAAATATCAGAGATACCAGTAGTAGTGGCATTGGCCCACCCACTTCGATTGTGGGTACGAGGAAAGACACTGGATGTGCACCTGGATTTCTTGAAGGATTTGATCCTTGGGCACCCAAAATTTGTAACAATTGTATCACCTTTGAGCCCTCAATGGGACTATTGTGTAACCTTGGATCTGATCCACCAAATTAATAAGAAGGATACTTGTTTCATTTCATATCTTGTTGTTTGGTTTTTGCTTCCATTTTACATGCATGCTTCTGTTTGATGCTCATACGCTATAGGGGATAGATACATATATTTTTTCTCATAATTAGGTGCACCATTTTTCCCTACTTCACATGTAATTCCTAGTGCCTTGCATGGAGTACCAATTCAATAAGTCTATGGAGAATGGGACATGGATCCTTCAAATGACCTCTAGGGTTTTTTACCAAGGTTATATCCTTTCTTGGATGTATTTTTAATGTGTTTCCTCCTATTCTAACCTACTCTATCAAGTGCTTGGCTAGGGAAAAAGGAAAGAGGTAAAATACAATAAAGTAATATAAAGCAGTAAAACTAATCTAGCCTAACTAGCATAATATATAGGTGGCAATGTGCCAAAAGACTATAAGTGCCATCTTTCATTCTAGTGGGATGAGTGAACACATGAACCAACATGATAGTGAAATTGAACATAGTCCCAACTACATAAAACTACAAATATAATAATATCTTGTGAAGGTTAGGGCAAAAAATTCATAAATAGTCACAATCCCCCATAGAGAGGTACATAAACACTCATACAAAGATAGAATGTGCTTAAGTAGTCATGATTCATTGTACTTATGTTATGGTGCATAGTTTAATTTTGAAGCTTTAATACTAAGGTAAAACTCACAAGAAAATAATCACATGATCGAATATAATGAAGTTGCAATATAATGAAACCAAATAATAATGTAACAAAGATAATATGAGACAACTAATATGTATTATCAAGGCTTAATAATATATCAAATAACATTCACTAATATGTTGAAATATGAATGTAATAGCATAAAACATACAATATAACAAGACTTACAATATTAGTTGCTCAAATGTATGCAAACTTGTATTACTCCTCTTTTTGTTACAAATATATCATATACAATGATATTCTCAATACTCACTATGTAGACAACTCTCTATGTAGGCTATGTAGGAAATGTAGGTGATATCTCTATGGCTCTCTATGGAGTAATACATAGCCATTATAGGATTACTCTTGGATAACTTGACTCTTCCTTTCCATATGCTAAGTCTCGTGACTCTTGGATTTTCTACTTGACAGTTGCATACACATGATTCTAGATTATATGCATGTACTAGACTCTTCCTAATATAAGGATACATGTGCACACTTACATATTAGACACTTGTGCACATTTACACTCATAACACTTGCACACATATTTACATGATACTTGTGCATTTCTTGCACATTATTACATTACATAAAATATTTACTCACATACTAATCTAAGACACAACCCTAATCTAATATTTAATGTGATGTACCAAGGTAGTACATTGGCATGCACCAAATAATGTAATATTATCTAACACCCACCTATATTACAATATTTAGTTATTGAAGACTTTAGTCTTCAATATGGTTGTCATATTTTATGTGATCCTCAATCTTTTATCTTTAAGTGGCCTTATTGTGCAAGTGATATAATTATCTCATAAGCTAGAGTTGGATCATGTTTAATCTATTTTTTTCCCTGGTTCTTTGAATGACTTTCTTTCATGTTCTTAAAAAATCCCACACTAAATACACTATTAGTAGATGCTTCAAAAATGAGAACTTGAAAAAGATAATCTAATGTAATATCAAGTGATTATTTTATTAATTTATCAACATATTCATCTTAGTCAAGGTTAGTTTCATTATGGATAGCATCATGTTTTAAGCTTAATTTTAGGTCAATGTTCATAGGTTTGAAACTATTCCTTTACTTATGCCATGCAACTTTTTTTTTTCTCATGCTTAAGGATTCATTTATCATTTCTACTAACACTGGAGGCTCAGAAAGAAAGTGGGTAATATTGTAGATTTTACATCAAAGGCATCATGGGTTCAAATCTCCTTTGTCACAATATATTCTAGTAATCCCTTCTCTCATGTGTTTCCTTTTCCATGATAAATATATGGCATTCTCATCTTCATTTTTGTGGTTAGGTGTAGTGGTTAGTAAAACTATATTATAGTTCTTTGGGATAGTGGTAATGTTTTAAAAGAGAAAATGTGTTATGTATGCCATGTTTCTTTGCTCATACCAATGAGTAGGTATATCTCTTTTATTTGAAAGCTAATATGTAGGCCATCAAATGGCTAATCTAGACTAGTGTAATATCTATGTCAAGGTAATTTATTTAAATTATATATCCTTATTGTTTGTTGATTTATCATTTAATATGGCACCAATGTGTACAATTTGGATGAAATTTTTAATATATAAGCTAAAATTGATCATCTGATCATACTAAGACGTGTTACTTCCTTATTCAATTAAGAAATATGGAGTATATGAATCTCTTATAAAAGCACAATATATGGTAGGCCTTCATTGGTTGTTTTATATTCTAAATTTGAAGGCTTATTTGTTTTTTCTTTAATTTTTAATATTAATAGGCTCAGTTTTGTGGAGGCCATAAATTTTATATACAAAAGTATTTTAGGACCTATTTTTTAGATGCACTATTTTTAATATCTATGTAGTGGTGACATTAGTTCAAGGACCGATTATACTATTGTATAAAAATATTGGTTGTAATGAGTATACATATAATAGAAGCATAAGGGACACCTTATTCCTATAGGTTCCTCATAAAGGATAGTGGTTGACTATATGCAAAATTACCCCTATTTCTTGGGTGATTGAAATAAAGGTCTACATAAGATAAATATGCACTTCTAAATTTGGTAAAAAAATTGTGATCACTATATTGCATTTCGATGATCTCATGGGAATATTAACACTTTTGTTCTAAGATATGGAGTCATGGATTCATGTTCATGGAAGGGTTAATCTCATCTATGTTCCTTTAGTAGAGCAGATAGCAAAATTCATGATAAGATTCTTTGGCCCCTTTGATCATTAATTATGGACAATAGTTTACTATCTCTAATGTATTCTCGTAGACCCTACTTTATATTATAAGGGGTATTGAAATAACAATGATATAATTGAATTAGTAAATATCTACATAAGATAGATATGCACTTCTAAGTTTGGTGAATAAATTGTGATCACTATATTGCATGTTGATGATATTCTGATGGGAATATTAACACTTTTGATCTAATACATGGATTCATGGATTCATGTGCATGGAAGGATTGATATTATTTATGTTCCTTTAATAGAGTAGATAACATAATTCATGAAAATATTATGTTATATGCACTTCTATCTCTAATGCCTTCTCTCCATAGACCCTAGATTATATTATGAGGGGGTGTTGAAATACCAATAATATAATATTATTTTCAAAGGTATATGATGATGGTGTAATGTTGGAATATATTAAATTATTTTGTATATGCCAATGTACCACCTTGGGTACATATTTATAATAGGAGTTTATCTTAGATTAAGATTTGAGTATTTACTTTATGCAATGTAATAAATACATGTGTTATAATGTGCAATTATTTAAATGTGCATGCAATCCAAATGTACATGAGCCATAGGATAATAATATGAAGAGTCATGAGTAGGTTAAATACCAAGGGACATATATTCCTATATTTATGCCCTTGCTATAGTAAAGCAAATGTTATAGTAGAGAGAAGCATATAGAATAGTAGAGAATAATGATGAGAAGAGAAAGTAGATACAATGTAGATCTTGCATGAATTTTTGGAGTGTTTGAGACCTCCATTACATTACATTGTACTATTTTTGTGAGATTTCATTAATGGCTATTTTATTATTTATTGTAGAAGTTTCTCATATATTTTTCCTGCATATTATATTTCCATTATCATATAGTTAACATTGCTTGCTCATTTTAGATCTTGTGGTTGCATTTCCTAAATAGATATCATCAAAACTTAACATGTAAGCCTATGGAAATTATCGATGTAATCCTATGGGTATGTTCTATGTATTTATCCCTAGATGTGTTGGTTAAACCACTTATATGGTTGGCCTTGTAAGATTATATCTAAATATAAAATCTAACCTTCGAGACATTAATTTATATCAATTAGATTTAATTACTATTAGGGATTAGATACGTTATATAAATACACCCAACCACTATCCATTATATTATTTTGTGATGTCATGTTATACATCATGGTCTGACATCATACACTCACTCCTATTTTTTTATATATATTTATGTTTCAGCTATTACTATATTATTTCTCTCTTTTATAATTTTTTATATGATCTATAGTGAGTGTCATGTTTTTGAATGTTTATGGAAAGTATGGTAAATTTATATATTTATAAATTTTACCATCCAATATTAATTCAATTGATTAAAGATAGACCTTTAAACATTTATGCTTAATTCCACATTATTATCGGATAATAAGCTCGACCATAAGAAACATAAACCTCTTGTAATCATACCTAACTTACTAGGAGATAAACTACTATTAATTTAGGCATAAATTATATTCAAATATAAATCATAATTGAAGTTTAGTTCATATTTTTTATTAAAAAAAAAAAAAAAAACTTATATCCTTTTGGTGTGTCATCTATCATATTTTATAAAACTTATTCCAAAAATTTCTACTTAAGGCATAAAAATATTGAACCATAATACTAGAATCAAATTCATGACGACCAATCCTCTTAAATATTTTTCTCTATCCTCCTATACGGTTAGTAATGAATTTTTTCTTGCTTGTATGGGCTCAATGTTGGTATCTCCTATCCCTAGCTGCAATGGCATTTGGAGGAAAGAGAAATTTAAATTAATCGATATCATAACTTCCTTATCGTATATCATGTTGTAGGGGGATGATCATATAGGTGCTTTTGGTGACACTTTATCTACCCATAATGCTTTACATATTTTTAGGTGATAGACCCTTTGTCATGACCCACCTTGACCAAAATAATTTATGATATGAATAATGTATTGATGTGATGATTCAAAGCTTAGTACTAATTGTATTATAGATGTTTATTTTCAATTAATATTTTGTCTATATGAGAATATGGTATTTTTGATATTTTGTATGTTTGGAGGACCAGGTACTCTCATAGGTGGAAGAGGAATTTGACCACCAATAACGAGATACCCAAAAAGAGAAATGTTGGTCAATGTAAATTGATGATAGCTCCTAGGTAAAAGCTACCCGCATTTAGATTGCATTCATATGATTGTGTTTGAAGGTAATCATCATCAACTAAATCCATCCATAGCAAAATTTGATAACCTAGAAGTTATCATAAACTCTTTTGTGTAAAGGATATGGGCAATAGGGAATGGTGGTGTATTACTCCATTTTGTTTTGGTTTGTGTGTGTTTACCTTATTTGCACATGTGATTGGTTGCTTCGTAAGATAAAAGTTCTATTTATGGAAATAATTTTATTAAATTACTTTATGTTTTCTAATGTTGTATTTATATTAATAATGTGGACTTATTAATATTTAAGGTTATATTTTATAACTAACATTAGAAAATCAAACATTAATATTGTGGAAATATTAATGCAATAAATGGAGGGCAGCATGATCCTAATTTTGGAAGGAAAGATTATTTTAAATAAAATAAGAAAAATATTATTAATATTATGAAAGAGCTTTTCTTTTATTAATATAAAGTTTAAAAGAAAATAATTAATTTAGGTGGTTGAAGAGTTTGGTTCATGGGTGGACCATCTTCTTGCTCCTTAAAACCATGTTGAAAAAGGAAACCAAGGGGGAAAAAAAGGAGAAAGGAAAAGAGAACAAGGGAGAAAACAACATTTTGGATAAAAATAAGGAAGGTTTGAAATTTCAAATGAACAAGTTATTTTTACTAGATCTTTGAAAATAAATGAAGATTAAAATGGATGCAAATTCCAATGATATTAAGGAAATTTATGGAGGTTTATTTAAAAATATATGGAATTGTATTGTGGAAATACATTTTTTTTCTTAAAATGGAATTAATCAGATGGGATGTGGAGTCCTATTTTGATTGGGAAAAATTATGGGGTTTTCCTCCTTTGTATTCTTTATAAAGAGTTAGAAAGATGAAAGAAATAAATGTATATGTTGTGTTTACTAGATGCATTGAAAAGAATAAGCATTTAGGATTGCATTATCATTTGGAGGAGTTGTCCTAATCCCTTAACCTATCCATTTCTCGATAAATCTCAAGGACCTCTGTGTGTAAAGCTTTGAATAAGAGGAGATATTTATGGTTGTTGAGAAGCATTCTATTTATGTTTAATATGAAATTGAGTTATGAGGAAAGAATGGTTTTTGAAAGAAGCTTGAATGAATAGCTTTAGATTATTTAATGACTTTTGTTATGGAGAAAAATATTGTAAAATGAGTTTGATCATTTGAAGATATTTATATACTAATAATTTAGGTAAATTTTTACTATTTCATTAGGAGATTCCAGTTCTTCTTATAGAATGATAGGATGTTTCTATGAATGATAAAAAAACAAAATATAAATAAATGGTATATGGATTTTGTAATATTATTATGCTTATGGAATTAAGATATGCTATTATGGTTTAAATCATATTCTATATTATTCTTTGACATGCTTGGAGTAATTTATTATGTTTAGTAATATGATCATACTTTAATTATTTTTGAACTAAGAGAGATATAGTTAAGATTTTGATGTTTTTTCTTTTGCTTAGGGAGAATCATTAAGGGCATACTCTAAGTAACCTTATATATAATATCTTTAAGATGAATCCTATTGTGAGGGAGTTACTAGGAGGAAACACCCAAGACCTTTGTGAGGGGGCACATTTGATAAAAGAAATTCAAGTGTGATCCAAAGGTGGGGAGTCTTTGGATAAGATTCATTGTAGGTTAGTTGAATCTCTTATCCTACCATGGAGGTTAGGAATCCCTTGTGCATTGGAGATAGGTGATGGTACCCAGAATTACTGTTGGGTGTCCATGTGAGGATATCATGTGGAGTGATAATCACCTCAATTAAACCATCGTGAATATGGGTTAGTTGAGCACTTTAGTTTATTCAGTCCATCGTGCAGGTGCAATGTTTAAACTGAGAGGCTTTACGCCTATACATTAGCATAAAAAAACTTATGCTAGTAAGGGAATTGGCATCCTAGTATCTAAATATTAAGAATAAATAATCCCAATGCTGGTAAAGATACCTTACATTCATGAAATATGTAAGGAATGTGGGGTGACCATTTGAAGTGTCCTTTATGCCATGAAGGTACATAAGGTAGATTCCAAAACCCATGATATTTTAGCCACTCTTGTCCACTCGAGTGACATCCACAACATCATGGACTCGAAATATGATGAAGCCTCAATGAATATAATCTATCTAAAAAAATATTTGGTGAATCTTAACTATGATATAAAAAATAAATTCTCTCAGGTTGGTTAGTTTTGGATTGTTATAGCCTCTCTAATTTCAAAATGGGCCTCTTTAAGATATTCATGATTTTCAACCAAAAAATTCACCTAAGAATACTAATTTGACAATTTTTTTATTAGGAACCAATGTTTAAGGTAAAACATTATCATCTTGGCTCATTTGAAGTAGTAGCATTACCTGTCATGATTCTAGTAGAAGTTCCAAACCTAGTGATATCTTAAAGAATTTACACAATTATCTCTTGATTTATCACTTTGGTTAGGACCATGTCAACCCATTTTGTGAAGTATTAATGATGATGAGGGTCCATTCATGGCTAGCACATGATATGGTTTGCTCTTACCTATGATATAAAGACCCACTATTGGAATGTTTTAGTTATGACAACTATTTTTAATGTCACCAAAGTTCTCCTCTTCTTTCCATGTAACATGTATCAAGGTTTACATTATTTGACCCACCTATAGTAGCTAGTGAATAAGATATGCCAATAATATTTGGCCCTCAAAATTTTATAGGTTGTTATAGGTGTGGAGAAATTCCCTTCATTATAAATTTTATTATTAGGGATACTTGCCTATCTTTAACAATTCATAATAGTAAAATGATATCATTTGTGGTAGGTATAGAGAAATTCATCCTTTATTATGATTCTACTTGATTGAGGCTGATTTTTTATTTTTTTCCATGCATTCAAGTGAAATTATATAATAACCCTTCCTAAATAAAATTTTTTCTAGCCATTGGTAGTGTGTTTCCTTAAATATAAACATGTTGCTTTCTTTTTAAAATAACATTTTGGGACTTTTATTGTAGCCGTATACTTGAACATATCACTCATCCATCCAATACCCTAGTCGTTATTTATTTCTTTGATCAAAGAAACTTGTTCTTTGGAAACTATCCTTATTAATCCTTTGCACAAAGCATTACATATGATTAGCTTGGTAGGATTGATTTCAATACCAAATTCATGTTTCTTATTGATCCATCTAGCCTCCTTATATCCTAGTTCATCATGTAATACAATGGACTAGACATAAAGGTGTATAATGAAGATATTAGTCTTGCCCTACAAAAGGTAGTACCTAAACTTCTTTAGGGATTTCATGATGCTGAACATCTATTTTTAAATTAGGGCATACATATGTTTATTAATGTGAAGGAATTGACTCATAAAGGATATGGGGTTTTAATATTGGTCTTTTTTCTTATTCAATATAGTTGCAATACTTTCATATGTTCCAAATACATGCATCCCAAATTCTTTGGAGAAATTAGTGTTGATCAAAATACAGGCCTTGGTGATGGCATATTTTATTTCTTAAAAATTATTCTTCCCTTATTTGATCCAGTCTAAGGAGGCATCTTTATTAACCATTTTGGTTATGGATACTACCATTTGCATAAATTTATTAATGAATTTTGTTACAAATTTTATCTACCTTAAGAATGACCTAATCCTATTGACCAATGAGGGTAATGGTAGTGTAGACACCCCAAAGTCACACATTGTTGTTTCTATGTATCCATAGGTGATTCCAAGCATCCCTAGGCTATTTTAGGATATCATAGTCATGCGTAGTCAGGCGTAGTCATGCATAGTCATGCATAGTAATGCATAGATTGCCATAGTTTGCCATAACAATATGTAGACTTCCATATACCACTCCATCGGATTTCAGGTCCTAAACCATCATAAGCCTTCAAAATCACATCCCATGCACTGGGATCCTCCGATAGCCTATTTGCACTCAATTGAGGCCCCCATAGGGTATTAGTTGACCAAAAATAATTAACAAGTCATACCTAAAATCTAATTTAATGTTGACTTTACTTAAGTCACCTTTTTAGGGAAAATTTTATTAAAAGAGCCCTTAATATTGATTAACACTAATTACATCCTCCCACATGTGTGAAATTAGGGTTTTTTAGGATATTTATTTAATCATGTCCTAAATTGACTTAATACCTAATCAGGATTAGCCCTAATCCATCCTCACACATGTGTGAGGATGGAATATTTCCCATAAGGAATGTGATGTTGCCACATTATATTTCCTAACTTAACCCTACTCATAATCAGACCTAGGTTTAGTATATCTAACCCGCCATACAACTTGCCTTTGCCTATAAATAGTGGGTCCTAAAAACCTAATTAGATATTTCCCAAAATTCAACAAAGTACAAAAACTCTGCAAAAATGGAAAGTGAACATTGAACAGTCAGTTTTTGGCACGCACAGTAAGATTTCAATAGCACACAGAGGCATCCCAACTACCTAGGAATCGATCTACCAGAGATATTTTGCAAAATAAGCCTCATAGCTTAGATCGCTCCTTGCCCCATGAATCCAGCTTCAATTCACCCCTCGGGTGGTGAATTGGGTCTATAGGCCCCAAATCATCCCAAATTTGGGAGGTAATCTCTATTTCACCATATTATCAGCTTTCACATAATTTATTTCATATTTTATTATGTTTTCATGGTCATTTAGTCTTCATAGTCTTCATAAACATGGGGCCTAACTAAGGCAAGATCTCCATCACACTAACCCCTCTTTTGTAGGTTCTTCATAGGTTACTTAGCAAATCTGAAGAGGAAAAACAACATCAAACAAAAAACAACCCAACGGTGGCCCACATACAAATAAACCCACCTACACTAAGGGACGATTGAAGAAGACATCAAATTGATTGTAACATTGTTAGGAAAATAAATAGAAAAAGGGCATCATATCCCTCTTGTACCATGTATCTTTTAATATCAATGAAATTATAGTTTCTTTGTTTAATGCATCATTGTGTATTGTGTTAAATTATCAAATGTCATTTTCTACCCATTTCATTCTAGCACACCTGGTGGGACCCCCACAATGGATAATGCTAGGTTATCTATTTTAAGTGAATCTAATTTTGTCCTCTATTTCTATGTCTTGTAGGTACCAAATTTTTCTACCATAGAGACCTCTAAAACCTTGGGAACCACCCTAGGTCATCAGAGCCTTGATTTGAAGCCTTTGTAGCTGATTCACCCTCTACCTCATGAACTTTCTACCAATTAACCCCTCGGGTGGCAAAGTGCATTTTAGAGTCCTAATATCTAAATATATTTCTATCTCAGACCTACCTGTAACCTATAGAGGCCTTATGAACTGTCAGATATCAAATTTGAGCCTTCAAAACTGAATTCAACCCTTGGGTGGTGATTTGAGCATAGAAGCCAAAAAAACCCCCAAATCCATAGGGGTGACTCTTTCAAGGGCCAAGAAAACCCTCCATAGCATCAAAATGTAGGTATGCCTTATTTTACACCTCTATTCTATAATGTTTTGAAAGCACAAAGTATGCACTAGTTAAATAACAATTTCTAGGTGTAGATTTGCTTTCATTTCAAGTTCATAGGATTATTAAATTTCTCTGAATTTTCAAGACCTACAATTTTCTAGCAATTTCTTAAAACTTATTTTCAAATAAATTTACATTTCCTTTAGTTGTTTGCATGTAGTACAAGCCTACCTTATTTCCCCCTTTGTTTTTAGCATCTATCACTAAAATAAGTGTACATTCTAATGGTTAAACTTAGGGTTTTCTAATCCCCTTTTTTTATATGTCATCTAATTTTTTAAGCATACTGTAATATATAGCTTAAATCAAGGTTTCCTAATCCCTTTTTACCTCACAAATTTGGATTGCATGTTTTCATGTTTTGCAAAGTAGATTAATTTGCTTCACAAAGGCATTTAGGACTAGACCATTTCTTTGCAAAGAATATAAGTTATCTAATAATTTTATTTTGAAAAGGCATTAGGATTAGTTTTCTTTTGAAAAGGCAACTAGTTAGTTTCTTACCTTGCATACACCATTAGAAAAACATAAACCCACACACACTCACGTGGTATTTAAACAAGTGGTGATATTAGATTTCATCCCCAATCCATCACTCGAGACTGGTGTGGATCGATTTTCACTCTCCATTAGCTCATCCCCCTCGACACTTAGCAGCCCCACAAGAGCGGTTTTTTGGATTTCATCACCAAAAAATCCTCTACTTTTGCGATTGGGCCCTATATTTCATCACCAATGGTTACCTGTAGAATGGGACAATATTAGACACCTTCATCCATAAGGATCATATAATTCATGGACACGATAATTGTCACTATTGACTAAGCTTGATTGAGGGTGAAGCGAATGCATGGGGTTGTTGACCATGCCTAGCACATCATAGACATTACCACCTCTTTTTGTGAGAGGATATAGTGAACTCACTTTAGCATAGTGGGTTCTCCCCATTTAGGATATAATTTTACTGTACCTTCCATATAGGTCACTATTTGCATATTGTGATACATTTCTATTATGTCCATATTTGGATGTAGGAGGTTTGATATCGATGACATTCCTAATTTTCTAGAGTATCCACTCCATTACCCTTAATTCTACCTAGGGAGTATCAAAATCACAACACATAAAACAAACAAAACACTTTTACTTTCTTAGAAATTAGATTTGATTCTGGTCTATCATTGTTTTCATGATCATAGACTGGTCTCAACACATCACACTATATATTATGTTCCTACACACAACATGTCACTTACTTCACACTCACATTAGACATATTTGATTCTATATCATATAGGGTTTATTCCTAAAACCCCTTTTACACATGCTACTATGCCTGTGGTCACCCATAGTAGAGAGCATGAGAAATCACACTCTATGGAGGAATGGCCTCCCTTTTCCTCTAGTTAGTCCACTCTTACTCCTTCGATCATGAATGGGAAGACCATAGACACATCTAATTCATGCATATAATCTGATGTACAACTCATACACATGATACCTCATTATTAGGCATCAACCTTGAGTGAAGACCTTGCTACTTCACTCACATAGGATTACCCACTCCTTTCAACCCCATACTCACCTAATCCACCAACCATGTTCTATGACCATGTAATATACACAACACTAGGACAACATCCTACATTATTTACCATAGACGAGGAGGTCATGCCTACTTCACCCACATTTACACACCCATTATTACAAAATATATATCAATCCCTTTTTGATAATGATTCCTCCCTCCTAAAATGTACCTGTCCTGAGGTCACATCATTCACCCCTACCATAGGAATGTTGTCTGACCCATCCTCCTCCATTGTAGGAAGCCAAAATCCATCCTTCCAAACTACACAATAGATCCCTTCCTAGTAGGAACCGTAAGCATTACCTCAAACCTCACACCCATACTCTTCACAAGAGTACCAACCATCATCTTATCAAGAGAAATTATTCACCATATCTTAAGGCATCTACCAATCACCCCTTCAGGAGCAATATGTGCAAACCCAAGAGGAAGTGTACACATACACTTTCCCATTGACCCAAGCTCCTACTTCAGTAGCTTATCCCACCTTTTTGGAATCTTTCCCACCAATCTCCCAGGTATCTGGACTATATGATACCCAACCTTTGGAGCTAGCTTTGCCTATGACAACCATTAGGATACCGCCACCTCCTCCTTTTTAGGCTCCCACTACCAATATCCATCCTACCCATGGATCGATACTGATAGCGTACCCACCCACTCATCCAAGCTATTCCATATAGTTTAGCTTCCCTACTTCTTACCCTCTAGGGCAAATATAGATCCCATACTTTGATACCTTATCTCAACCACCCCTAGTATTGGTAATTTTGACACGTACACTACCACCAGCTACACCTAGCTTCTTTACGCCTCCTCCAGTGTGGTCATCACCACCTATGGCCCAACCTTTATAGCAAGCAACAAACCAATAAGTACTCATGCCACAATTGCATGTTGCCCAGTCATAGTACTATTATCCTCAATAGACATCTACCCTACAACCTAGTGTACTAGTGCACACAACACATGTTGCCTAGTACCTACCTTATCATGATCAGATACAACAATATTCCCCACAATATTGTGAATAACAACAATACCAATATCCACCACACCCATAGGGTTAGCCTACCATAGCCCAACCCTCTACTCCTATGGTACCCGAACTTCAACTCTTATGTAATGAAGTCAAGATGTTGAACTTGTGCACCTCTAGCTATGGGCCAAAAAAGCCTTATTATGATGAACTATGCAAAAAGCCAGTTCACCCATCAGTTCCCATTCCTCCTTATCCCTATCACTTTGAAATACCAAAATTCAACAAGTATAGAGGTAAGGAAGACAATAGAGAGCATGTGAGAAATTACCGCTCCTCATGATACCAAATTCATAGTAGTAACCCTCTTATATTGTGTATCTTCTCCCTATCCCTCACTGGGCCAGTACTGGATTGGTACAACATGCTCCCATGCCATAGCCTGTATACCTTTGAGAATCTGGCTAACTCCTTCCTAGAGCACTTTTCCATAAACATCAAGAAGAAGACCACATTCTCTAATATCTACGCCTTACAATAGGTAGACGATGAACCCATTACCAAGTTCATTGCCAAATGGAGAGCGATTATCCATGACCTCACCCATAGCCTTCCCAACTCAGAGCTTGTGACACTCTTTTCCAAGAGTTTTCACAAACACATTTCCACATCCCTCCAAATTCACCAAAGTTGTACTTTTGAAGATGCCATATCACAAGAAAAAGTTATCGAGGATATTAAGGTTCAATATAGGAAGATTAATTTGAGAATCAAATCCAACTATAACCCTAATTTTTTCTTCAATAGACCCACACCAAATCAGCATTACCCTTGGCAACCATAAGCCAACCAAGTTGCAGTTACTACCCTAGCACTAGCACCAACTCCTCCACCCTGTACATCACAGCCACAAGCATTTCAAGTTAATTCTCCTACCCCAACTTGATCATAGCAATATTGAGGCATGCACCCATAGGGTCCACCGTGTAACTTCACACCCTTATCAAAACAATTACCAGCCCTATTCCATAGATTGTACAAGGACAACCATCTTGTTCTTCCTAATATCCATCCATTGGATCCAAATTCACCCAAGCCTCATGACTATAACGAGCAAATATTTTATCCATTCCATAGGTAGCATGGCCATAATATCTATTTGTGTTGCTCAATCCATGGGAAAGTTCAAGACCTAATTGATAGGGGTACTATTTAGGTAGCAAACCCTTTAGCCCCGTAAAATAAAAACCTTAGTATTTTTAGAAACCTCCTATAGAATCACAAAGGATCCAATCCTCCTAGAACTTTAAACAATCCCCCAGCTCCACCTCATCTAGTTAACAATGTATATCATGATCCTCCATCACATGGCATAGTAGGTATGATCAACCTTACTATGAGGGACCAACGATACCCGTCTCACTAGACAACACCTATCATTTCCTTGCTAGTTCAGTTCACATCACCACAAGTACTATAAATGCCTAATACTATACCACCACCACCTCAAAATGTGATCACCATCTATGGTAGCCTAAACCATCAATTACACAATGCCCCCATGTGGATATCCATGTTTGATCTCATACAATAATCTCAACCCCATCACAAGGCATTGAATGACATCCTGCATTCCATTGACTTAGAAATACATGACACCAATACCTTTGTCAATTTTGTTGGAAATATCCCATGCTGCCTCCAACCTTAAATCATTTTCCATGACCATGAGATAACAGAACTCATAAGAGAAGGAGCAGACCCCCCTCTCCACATATAATCCAATATCAATAATATCACCTACAAGCGGGTACTCGTTGATACACGCCCATCCATTAGTATCATATACATAGTAGCTCTACATCACCTAAACATCTTGCAAGCCCATTTTACCATACCTTCCCTCGACCTATGTGCTTTTGATGGCTCCATGAGACCTACCATAGGATCCATAGTATTACCAATCCATGTAGGTATCCATACCATTCCCATCCTCTTTCACATCATCCAAGGAGAAATGCAATACAACATTCTCCTCGATCACCCTTGGATTAGAGATATGCAGTGTGTCCGATCCACACTACACCATTGCCTTAATTACATCCACAAAAAATTGGTTCATTGTGTCCCAACTAATGGAGACCCATTTAAGTTTTGCAATGTGGTAGACCTTTCACCTGCACCATCATTCTCATCATCCTAACTATTCCCTATATCTTCTCACTAGTCAGTAGGAGCATCGATATACTCCTAAAATTCCACCTCAATGTCCCAGTGTTCATCATGAGCACAAACCTTGATGTCTATGTAGTGACCCTGGGCATGCACACACCATTCTACTCTACTTGCAGTATTGTATTGAAGATGAAAATAGAAATACCACATAAAGCATGTAACATAGAAAACACAAAAGATAGATCCTTTTTATTAATATTGAAATCTAGCTACATGTTGTTCCCTCTTAGGGATACCCATTTTGATACAATAAGTTACAAATAGGCAAAGAGTTCCCCTTTCATGAAGAGGTGGTGCGCTTATAAAAGGATTCTTGGTTTCACACATAGAAATGTATGAGGGCTTACAGATACCTCCTTCTCCAAGTTTATTTCCTAGAGGGATCTCTTTGCTCGTGTATGTTGCTAATATGTTTGATGAACCTATGGTCCTATGATCATTGAAATAACAAAACACACTTAGATGCCCGAGATTGCCTCCCTGGATGAGGTTGTTAGGAATCAAAGAATGTAACAAAAATATGATAAAACTATGCCATGAAATCATGTAAATCTATGCTAATGATATGAAAACATAAAGAAACAAAATAAAAGAAGTTATGTCTAAAACCTAAGCTAAGCCTATGAGCCACTGTCCAAGACAACAACCATTAAAGAAAACCTTACCCTCTTTACCCCAAAGCTATGGGTCAAAGCCCATATCTGATTTTGAAATAGTAGGTGTTATGCTTTCCAATCTAATAGGGCTTCACCGTACGCATGATCTCAAATAGAACTCTCCAAGTCTCGAAAGCTCTCCTTGAGAAGATGTCTCTCTCTCTGATATGATCTCTTGTATGTCCTTTTGGTGCTCTTAGGCTTACACCTTTTATAGTGTGAAACCCTAGGTTTATGTCCAAGCCCTAGGAATGAATTTCTCATGCGTAGTGCAAGTTAGCATCAGAAGATTTTATCCATTGTCTAAGTTTGAAGGCTAGTTAACTGAAACTAACTACCCACTTGAGTCTTCTATACAAACTGGTTGTTAGCGTGAGAATATTTTATCCATTTTTTTATGCTTGGATGTTAGTTAACTTAAGTCTAAGTGCAAACTCAAGTCTCCTATGTGAACTGGTCATGAAAAGGAATGTAAAGTTACTCCCGCTCACCTTTATTGCATGCAGACTACCATTTTTGCCTATGATTAGGCTTGTTTGTCGATAAACTACTTCTTATGGATTAGTCATTATTATCTACAGTGGCTAAGATCTGGTCGCTATCATCAATAGTGGCTAAGGTTTGGCTGCTCTAGGCTTGAGTAGCTAGGATCTGACCACTCTTGGTTTGAGCGACCAAGCTTGAATGGCTTGAAAAGGCCCCAAATAAGTGGTGATAACCACTATTGATGCTTGGAAAATCTAAGATTATTTATCATGATCTTATGAGTGTGTCTATGTAAGTAGCTCCCCTAAGCATGACATGATTTAGGTGTCTATAGATGCCCCTTTTTGTGATGTGTTGTATGGAAAACACAATGCTAAGCAAACATATAGACTGATCTATTTGTAGGGTGTATGATGATCAATGGTCTTATCAATGTCAGATGGCCCAATCATTAAATATAGTACGCATCCCTTAAATCATTGCCTCAATGTTCAGAGGACTTAGCTCAATGGCTTTGGGCATGTTAAATTCCACTCATTCCTCAAACTCAATCAGGTAGCTTCATCTGCTAAAATTGTTTCGACTGGTAGGAGAGCTACAATTGAAGATGTTATGTCTGCTTACGTTCCTAGCAAACAAGGGAAATTTATGATTGTTGTATGCAATGATTCATAGGATGAACATAATTTTGCTATGATCGAATGATCTTTTGTTGATTTTAATTAATATTATGTTGAAGTTTTGAACTACTTCCTCACACAATGAATTGATGAATAAATGACAATGAATGAAGTGACAAGTCACTTGACCAATATGACTAATCTGGTTCCTTTCTAGCATTTGTTGCTTTTAATGGGTAATCCCACATCCAAGTGTGATTCCAATTGTTTATGATGATCATCCATCCTTATGCCGAGGAGTGGTATGACTATCAATAGCCTTCTTAGAGAGTTAGGATGAGTGATTCTATTTATGTTGATATTGTATCACTTTGACTTAATGTTTTTTATGTCATAGGGAAATTAAAATGATCCGTTCACACCCATGGAGCAGTCTGACCATATTGGTCTTATTCGGGATTGAAGGGTGGCACATCGTAATTCCAAAATGAGTTGTTTTTACCCCAAGTGGCCTTATGGTTATCTACTCATCTCACAAAAATACATGGAGTGCAACTCACTGCAATCACCGAGTGGATAGAGTAGGTAATTGGATATGGGGCCTACCTAAGATTATGATTTTATGTGATTTTTGTTTTATTTTGAACAATCTAAGGGTCCTAAACCATCAAAGTGTGTTTATTTGTTGTTTTTAATATTCCCTCATGGAAGGAACTACTTTACTTTGATCTTTGGGATTGGCCACTATCAGGTTCAACGACTTCTAAGTTCTTGCTTGTGGCTACTATCACCTTGAGCGACCAAGAAAGCTCGGGCTATTGATGTCAGTAGTAGCAAAGGCATAATTAAGGAAATATAAAATTTGCAATTTCTAGGGTTTGACCTATCACTTTTACTATTGAAGATTCATTTTTAGAGCTCTGGTGTGATGGCGATGGTTGCAACTTTGTATCTTGCTAGTTCTAAGGACATGGCTACGCGGGGTGAGACATCAGCTGCTGGAGGAGCCAGAGCTTCTTGGGTATTTCTCTCTTCAAAATCCTAGATTTTTTTTTAAGTAAAACTAAACCTCACTAAGTAATGAGTGAAACAAATCTCACCAAACCTATTGGCAATGAACAAACTCCATAATTAGACTTAGGTTCCATTTTTCTATGGTGGGTTAGTCCCCAATTTTGTTTTCTGTTAGTGGCTTTAGCCCAGGGTTTTTGAAATTTTCTAGTTATTCACCTACTGCCACCATTTTGGGTATTTTGAACTTAGCTTAGTTTTGATGCTTGGGTAGGGAATTTTACTTTCCATTTTGTTTGCTTTCCCCCCTATGTTATTTTTTTTTAATTATTTTGTTAGTTTTACAATTTTTTTTATTTTTTGGCCAAGGGTTCAAAGGTTTTCCATGCTGCCCCTTGGCCGCTATTGCTCAGAGCAGCCGAATCTAAGCTGTCGTCGCTCAGAGTGGCCAAGGTTGAATCCCAATGGTAAAAAATTTGACCGTTGGGTCTTGGCTGCTGTTGCCTCTAGCATCCAGGTTTCAGCTGTTGTAAGCGATAGCGGCTAAAGCTTGAGCCTTGTTTTTTTTGTATTTTATTAATTTTTATGACATTTATTTTTTGATTTTTTTTTTGTTAGGTGCAATATTATTATTTTTTTGCTTATATTTAGAGTAACTCATACTATTTTGCACCATTTTTATGTTTACTATGCCTTAGATTCACTGTATTTATGCTTTTCTTAGATCCTTACTTCTTGGGCTTGAGACCTACAACTCTTGCTTGGCTTACTTCCTAGCTTTGATGACATGGACTGGGCCTGGTTCAAGGCCTACAGGTTGTAGTATGTCATCAGGTTGCCTTAGATCATGGTAGATCAGGCTTACCTTACAACACTAGCCCACCACTGGGACCAACAGACTAATACCTTCCACCTCCCGACCGGATAGATGACCATCATGCTGGAGGATGTGTATAGGATCTTTCAAATCCCATTTGATGGGGTGACCATTACCTCCTCGGACACTAATGATCAGGTGGCTATATTTACTTGGGTTTTTAGAGAGCATTCTATAGATGATATCAAGGACACCAAGTATGGAGGAGTTTCCATCAGTCACTGGAATGGGGAGGGCATATTTATAGTGAGGCATGTTGTATTACTAATGGTGATAAGCAATGTTCTTATCCTAGAATGCTCGGGTTTGAGGTTCCTATGGAACCTTTTGGTGATGGTGTAGGACCTATTGGATAGTTAGGAGCCTATCATATATGCATGGGGTAGATCACTATTGGCTTAGTGCTATGATGAGTTGTACCACATCCATCGACGGGGATGTGTCAGCATTGCTTGTAGCTTGCTTCTACAAGTTTTGGGATGGAAGCACATTACAATAGATCATCCTAAGGGGCTACCATCTGAGATCATGGTGATTGATGCTCGAACATAGTACTATACTTCTAGGTGGGCTCAAGAGCACAAGGAGCATAAGAGTCATACTTTCACAGGGGAGTTGTCTCACTACACTGATTATTTTACCATAATGTTGATCAAAGATGTCAAGTGGCGGCCTTACTATGAGTATCCTATTTGGGATGATCCAACTAGCTTTACTATCAAGACATGGCATGAGTGATGGCTCATTGGCTATAAGATCACCATTCGAGAGTATTTATTCTACTCATGGGTTCTTTGTCAGTACGAGTTGCAGCAGGATGTGCCCTTGGTACTGTTTCTATATAGGTGGCTCACAACAAAGAAGGACATACCTCAATGATAGGTTACTAAGATTTCAGATGAGGAGGATGCCCCAAATGTTGATCCTATAGTGGCTATGGGAGTTACAGAGGCCTACTATTAGTGGTGGGGTGATCGGATGTGGCATAATTTCAATAGCTTAGGACGCAAGGATGGTGGTAGGGGTGATGGTGCAGATCTGATAGGATGCAGATTCTGAGCCAAGATAGAGGTATGGGGCCAACCAGTAGAGTAGGTGGTAGTAGATGATCCTAATGTTCCTAAGGAGGAGGAGGAGTTAGAGCCCAAGGAGAGAGACTCTCCTATGAGAGCACAGTTGCATGAGGTTGAGGTTGAGCTTTAGGACACTAAGATCTAGGTACAATGATGATATACTACCATTGAGTAGCTATCAGCATAGATACATGATCTACAAGTTACTATTGGGGGTGGTGACGTTAGGATGCAGTTTATTGTTCCTCCTACACCATAGAGGAGGTTCTAGTGGTAGGTTCAAGAGTAGATGTGGAACATCTCTAGTATTTGTTAGATGAGCATGAGACGTGAATACAGGGACTTGTGGATCATGTTATCCTTCTTTAGATGTAGCTCAAGAGGTATATAATTGTCCCTAAGGATCCAACAGATGTGGGTGATTCACAGGTCAGTGGGTGCTCCACCTCGACATAGTATTATGCCCATCCTAGCCAGTAGACCCAGACTCAAACAGAGAGACCTACAGGCTTGCATCACTCGACTCATGACACCACCATAAAGGGAGGTGGCACTAGAGGAGGTTGCTCTAGTGCCCAACATTTGATCGATGCTCTAGTGCCCAACATTTGATCGATGCTCTAGTGCCCAACATTTGATCGATGCTCTAGTGCCCAACATTTGATCGATGCTCTAGTGCCCAACATTTGATCGATGCTCTACTTGGTTCTTGATCCATTTTTGAGGTTGACTGATCTATATGACTGTAGCCTACAGGCATTTTTGTATATCCATTGGACTTGACACACATACTCTTATGATATATTTGATTTTTATGACTCATTATGTGTATTGTTTATTGCTTATGTTTTTTTTGTTATTTTATTTTATGATATGATGTGATGTATTTTTATGATGAATGATAAATTTATAATTTTGTATGTAAATAGATATTGCCTATGTGTTTTATGATGTTCTTTATGGATGATTAATGACTTGCTTTTGTGAATGTGATGTTGTTGCTAAATGCATGTTTTAACTTTGCTTTAATTTTATGCATCTAACTTATGTGATGGAATGGTATAAATGCATTTGTATGCTCTAATCACTTAACACATACAAAATGCATATGACATTGACAATCTTAATGGGTGATACCACAGAAAGTAAAAAAATAATCATGAATTTAAATAATAACTCTTATCATAATAATTGATAAAATATTCATATATGATATGTAGTGATGTGTAATGTATTTTCTTGATAAGATTCTATAAATTAAAAGATACAAAGTAGTCAGTGGTCATCTATATACTATTTCTAATATATGTGCGGTAACTATCCTACTATGTTGATACCCCCTAATTTATAGAATCTTATAAAGAATATGATGGTGTGAATGATGTTATGATTTGTTGTTATGTAAGAATTTTTGGGGTTTTATAGAGATTTAAACACTCTAGTTACCCTATCAACAGATGTCTACTTACCACTTAGAATTTTGAAAAGTAAGGCTTTTACCATAGACCTGGTTTTTCATGATCTCTATGTGTGCATGTGATTGTATATTTTAAGGTAGAACTCGAGAATTTCCTTTGATGTCAAGAGGGATTCTTTCAGCCCATTGCTAAGATTAGGGATCCTCAAGTGTTCATCTCATCCTTATGTTGGACTTAGTTGGACTATACCACTAGGCAATATTGGGTTAGCTAAGCTAGCTCATCCACATTCAAACATCGGTCTACACAAATGCATGAAGTAATTGTAATAGACATATCATCATGCGTAAGGATTTCTCCTTCTAGTTTTGTACAATGCTGAGAATTCCGAGGATTCAAGCTTTATTCCTTTCTTTTTGGCTTATTTTTTGGCTTTGGATTTTTCTTCATAATTAGTGATGAAAATCACTGTTTATTTTGATTTATTTTTTCTTTGAGCAAGGATTTTTGTAGTGATGATAATAACTGTTTATTTTTCTCATATGTAGTGATGATAATCACTGTTTATTTTGCTCATATGTAGTGATGAAAATCACTGTATTTTTTATTGATTTTTTTAAGCTTTATTATTATTTTTAAAATTTTGAATATATGATTTGTGTATCATATTATTGCTTTGAAATCTTGATTGTATGCTTGGCCTTTTGAATATTTACTTTAATTTTGGATTTTTTCTTATTACGATCTAAGTAAGGGATTTGGATAGGGTAAAGCTTGTCCTTTTGCCAATTCTTAGCACCTTTAAACCGGTTGCATAGGGGGATAAGCAAGGAAAATCCTTTTCACTTAAGGTAACCTAGAACACTTTACGGCTTTCATATTTTCCTTGTACTAGCTAGGATTTTAGTGTTTCAATTAGTGACGGGATCTTGAGTATCCAAGGCCTTATCACAGCTAGGCCTTACCCTCTACTAATCAAATTTTTTTTCCACAAAAGTTGATAAGATCACTAGGTATGGTTGATTAACTAAAAAAATCTTATTTTATTATGTATAACAACAAATAATGGTTGTGTTGAAAAACACAATTACACACGTGTGTTAATGGAGGTATGGATATGAATGACTTGTGCGACAAACTATGGTATCACTTTTAAGGCTTATGTCATATGCAATTGTAGTGGATATGAAAATGCAATGCAATGATGTGGATGCAAGATGTGAGGTGCAATTGTTTTTGTATTTTTGATTTATGTTTTTTTTTATTTTTGATTAATTTGACCAAAGGGCTTATTATACCTTTGGGGCTTTTGTTATTGATTTTGACCAAGTGGTTTGAATTACCCTTGGAGCTTTTGATTTGATGGGTTTTGACCAAGCGGTTTGAATTACCCTTGGAGACTTTTTGAATTGATTTTGACCAAGTGGTATGAATTACCCTTGGAGCATTTGATTTGATTTTGACCAAGCGATATGAATTACCCTTGGAGCCTTTGATTGTATTTTTGAAATTTTATGTTTTTATGCTTTGTTTTGTGTTTTTGACATATTTGAATGTTTTTGTATTTTATGAAATATTTGAATGTTTTTTTTTATTTTTATGTGTGAAATGCCTTTAGGTGAATGATATTGAGAGGTTCTTGCTCTTCAACACCATCTAATGATATAAGATGATATGCTTCAGGCCCAACTCTCTATGAAATCATGTATGGACCTATCCAGTTGACCATGAATTTATCTTGTAGATGCGGTGGCAGATTTGAATTCTGCTAATTTTACTTGAGCAATAAATCTCCAACCCTTAATTCCCTTAGGTGGACTTTACTATTGTAAGCTCACACAAGGTGACCTTGGTAAATGTGAAGATGCTCTAAAGCATTGACTTGACGTTCATCAAGAAGCATCAATTGATCAAGGCGACCTTGTCATGTAGCCTCATCGTCTATGAAGTCCTTTAATGCTATGCGTAAAGTCAGGATTTCCAACCCTAGAGGCATGATGGCCTTAGTGCCATATACTAGTGAAAACGGTGTTGCCCCAGTGGGCATACATATACTAGTCCTGTATGCCCATAGTGCAAGAGGTAACTGCATGTGCCAATCCTTATGATTTTCTTGCATTTTCTTCCTCAAAATGGAGATTATTATTTTATTTGAGGATTATACTTTCCCGTTTTCTTGTGGATAATAAGGCATGAAAAAACATTCTTAATATGGTATTTTTTCATTAATCCATGCATATTTTTATTCTTGAAATATGTCCCGTTATTCGATATTATCTTAGAAGGGATCCCAAAATGACTTATGATATTGTGGAGTATAAACTCCGCAATCCTTGGTCTAGTTGTTGATGTTAATGGTATCGCTTCTACCCATTTAGTGAAGTCTTATGTGGTCGTTATGATGAATGTATGTCGACCTAAGGATGGGGGTGAGATCTTCCCAATCAAGTTTAGTCCCCACTATGATAATGGCCATGCTACCTGGATGGGCTGCAAATCTTGTGATGGCAAGTGTATTAGATTCACATGATATTGGCACGTATTACATTTCTTGACATACTCGCAATAGTCCTTTTCTATTATTGGCCAATAGTAGCCCATTATAAAGATGCACTTAACGATGGCCATGCCACTAAAGTTACCACCACATGTACCGTCATGAGCTTGCAAAATTGCCCAAGATGCTTCTTGGGGCTCAAGACAACAAAGTAACACTCCATCATATCCTCGTCTATAAATAATTTCTTCTAGCAAGATGTATCTTGTTGTTTTCTATTTTAATGTTCACTTTTCAGTATGTGATAGATCTTGAGGTATTATTCCAAGTTTCAAGAAATCCCTTAGTTGGGAAAGCCAATCCTGATAAGCTATGGATTCTATGGAAAACATAACTTGCTCTTCTTACTTTTTTGAACTGGTGAACATGGATTGAGGAACAAATCTATGGTGTATGGTTGCACCACACTCTATATGCCCTTGGGAGATCAGATACCCCCAAGGTGCTATTTGCAAGAACTCTCTTGTTGTGAAGAACCAATCCTAATTTTGTTTGATGTTGACCATGTTGACTAATTCTTGATTGTCAAAAGCCTCACGGTGTATTGCTAAGTGCAAAAACACTTTCACATGGATGATTGTAAAATTGAAATATGGATTCTAGGGTATTAAGGATCCCAAAGAGACCATGGTGTCTGCAAATCTATTTGATGTATGAGGGATTGCCTCGATGTCGTACCATTCCATATGGGCTAGGTACATGTCAAAAATTTCTTTGTAAGTCTTTAGGAGTGGGCACCTGCATTGAAATAGTTCTTTGACTTGGTTTACTATGAGCAAGGAGTCACCAAAGATATTAAATATTTTAATGCCCATTGCAACTGTAATTTGGAGTCTCAAGATCAGGGCTTCATACTCTATATTGTTGTTTGTGCATGAGAAGTCTAGTTTGAATGATAAGGGCAATGGAGTGCCCTGTGGTGTGATAAATACAATCCCTACTTTGCCCCCTTGTTCATACTTTGAACCATCAAAGAATAATGACATGTCTCTTTATTTATTAGGTTCTTTGAGTTTTGGTGGATCTAATAATGTAAATACTACATCATCAGGTAATTCTATGGTGAGAGGCTTGTCATTCTGAAGAGGCGCCTCTGCCAATTGATCTACTATGACTTGTCCCTTGATGGAATTTTTGTTTATGAACTCTAGATCAAATTATATCAATAGCATGATCCACTTTGTGGTACATGTACTATGATATGTCTTACTCATCATGTACTACAAAGTATTTTATTTTGATATGACATAGGTCGTATGGCTCAACATGTAGTGTCATAATTTTTGAGTTGCAAATACACTGCTAAACACAACTTTTCCACATACGCATATCCTAGATCATAACTCACCAAGGTGCGGCTAATATAATATATGGTTTGCTCTCTATCTTGTTCATTATTTTGGGCTAATATGGTGCCCAATGTGAAATCAATAGCTGATATATATAGCAAAAATGGTGTGTATGGCCTTGGTGGAGCCAAGAATGGTGGTGTTGTCAGATAATTTTTGATATCTGCAAAGGCTTGATGGCATTCTTTGTCCCAAAGAAAGGGAATCTCTTTGCATAGCAACCTATTCATAGGTCTACATTTATCTGATAATTGCATAATGAATATTTTGATGGATTATATCTTGCCTTGTAGGCTCCTCAACTCCCTAATGTTGGTAGGGGTGGCCATTTCTAGTATAGCCTTTACCTTTGTAGGATCTACTTCAATGCCTCTATTAGATATGATGAATCCCAAAATCTTTCTAGAATTTATGCCAAATACACACTTCTTAGGATTCAATCGGACATTATGTTCTATGAGGTGATCAAATACTTGTCTAAGGACTTCAGCATGCTCTTGTTGCAATAGGGACTTTGTGAGTAAGTCATCCATGTAATATTACAAGATATTATACATATAATCATGGAATATGTATGTCATGGCTCACTGATATGTGGCACAAGTATTTTTGAGACCGAATGGCATTACTTTGTAACAGAATGTTCCCCATGGAGTAATGAAAGTATTTTTAAGTTGATCTTCGGGCTTAATCTGAATTTGGTTGTATCCAAAAAAACCATCCATTAAAGAGAGCATTTGATGACCTACAGTTACATCTACAAGAGCATCTATGTTTGGAAATAGGAATAAATCCTTTTGTTTTGCCCTATTTAAATCTCTAAAATATGTTCAGTTACGGACTCTTCCATCAGGTTTCCCTACGAGTACCATGTTTGACACCCACTCAGGGTAGACAATAGGAACTATGAAACTGCATCCAGTAGTTTTTGCAATTTGTTCTTCACCATCAAAGTGACAGTTGGATGTGTTTTCATTAGTTTTTGCTTGAATGGCTTCGTTGCAAGATCCAATGAAAGGTTGTGAACAACTAACTTTGGATATATCCCTGGCATGTCTTTGTAAGTCCAAGAAAAAATGTTTGGCCTCTCCTTGAGGAGAGGAATTAATATGACTTGTTCCTCTGGAGATAGACTTTCTCTAAACTTTACTTTCCTTGGTTGATTTGGATCATCACTGATGTCCACATTGAATATCATTTCTATAGCCATATGTGACCCATCCTCAAGATGATGAGGCATGGGTATCAAATGAATGTCATTGGTGGGATTCATAGGACCTATTGACTCAGGTTCCAAACCAATATGGAAGATGTCATATGCACAACTTGATGCAAAATGGAATGGTTAAAACATATTTTCATTTGGGAAGAGGTATTCAGGCTCTATGGGTGAATTAGCATAATCCCAATCAATAGCCTCTATATCAAGATGCAATGATTTGGTAGGATCTTCTATATTATGAAGTGGAGTGGTCAAATCAATGGAGATCATATTGATGGATGGAATGAAATCTCTAGGACCACATGGATGCAATATTGTCTCAAGGGTTTCCCTTCCACACTTATGATGAGGCTCTAGAGGAATGGGAATTTCTAGATCTAGCCTATGATCAGGGTGGATAATAAAATCATTGGGCTCTAATCACTCTCTGAATGTAGGCAAAGGGAGATTGACCATCTGATGAATGATAGCTATGTCAATAGGTCTAACCAAAAATTGCAAATGAGGGTCTATGGCACAAAGTGCTGCCTCTCTCTCTACTAGCTCATTGACTTACCATAAGTGGTGAGGTCCAAGATAATCCATCTCGATATCATCCTCAAAATTATCATTACTTATCCAGAAACCATTAGCATTGGTATGCAGCCCTAAGACAATGGGCTCATGTCTTGGCCCCAAGTAGGCCATCTCTATTTCATCTTCATATTCTTCATCACTTATGAATAATCCATTTGCATTTGTCTCTTGCTCCAAAGTCAGGGGTTGATGGATTAGGCCTAAGTAAGCTCTTTCTATTGAGTCTTATGATTCATAGTCACTTTCATATGATGTATATCCACTCTCATAGTGGATGGACCATGTGAATATTTGTAAATAGTGAGGTCCCTGATAGGCTAACCCAAGTTGCGCCTCATCATCACTTGCTTCATATCCATTATCCTAATCCCATGAGTTGTATCCTATTAGGGTGGTATCAATTATGATGTTTGGATGATAAGTTTTTGGAGGTTGTATGTTTACCGTGGCCACTTTTTTTTTGCTCAAATTTGTTATTCTTAGGGGGTGATAAGGAATGAAATCAATGTCTTCTCCCAACCCTATGCTTAATATTTCCAATGTTGCTGTAAGATAGTCATCTCAACCTCTGCTATAATAGCCTAAGCCAAATCTATCAGAGGGAAGATGATATAGTGGCTCGTAAGACCTCCTGTGTCCCTACTCATATATGCCAAGGCCATAACCATGCCAATGGAAATGTTAAAAGTAACTTAGAGAAAACTCGAGGTTAGAGAGGTAACAAACATTGACCATGAATAATTCATCACCATCCTCTTCTATATCTAAAGACTTATGAGCACAGTCCAGGTTGACATAGAAAAAATTGGTTTGGTTAGGAGGGATTCCAAGTGGAACCACTATTCCTACTGGTGGGCTCAAGTCCTTAGGTCTCCCTATGTCTTATGCAGACTTAATGAGTGTAAAGATAATGTTCTACACAAGGTACTCCCCTATGCCTATGATTGCCAAGTATATTGATGCATGTGATGTGGATGATCCCAAAAATGATACTGGGTAAGCAGGGTGATAATCACTATCTTCATATTGATCTTGAGGATCTTCCTCTTCCATAGGACTTGGCATTTCAGAAATGGCTATAGCTGGAACTTATTTGGGCCTTTCTTCCTTAACTAAGGGTGCCTTTAGCTTTTGGTTGTTTTTTGGTTTTGACATTGATTGTACTTTAGAAGCATTGACTATCTTGAGTGCACCAGGAGGTGTTGATGTGCATGGGTCTTTTCTTACCCATTTGTCTTCGTTATCCACTTGTGTTTTAGGGGATGAAGGTGCCATGTATAGGTGAGTATAAGGGATTATAAATTATTCTAGAATGTCCAACTGATTGATGTATTTAAAAGGCTCTTCATCAACCAAAACCACATAGACTTTGTTCTCATGCATATACTTGACACACTAGTGCAAGATCTAAGGCAAACACTTCATGGCCCTTATCCAAGGGTGCCCTAAGAGGATGTTATATTGCATAGCTCCTTCCAAGACATGACACATCATGGGGATGGTCTTGTGCCCCACCTTGATGGGTAGGACTATCATTCCCACGGTATTGCATAAAGCATCATTAAAAGCTCTCAATGTGTAAGCTCCTGGAATGATATTTGACTTGGGGATTTTGAGGTGCTCTATTGTAGTTGTTGTAATGATGTTTATTGATGAACCTATATTGACCAAAACCATCTTGAAAGATAAGTCATTGATTACTGCTATAATATTTAGCAGAGGTTCTGGTAAGCTAGTAAGAATTGTCTTAATATCATGATTATAGAATCGGATTATAGGTTCCTGGCATTCTTGCACTTGTACTACAAAGTGATTGAATGCTTTTGCATCTTGTAGTTGGAGCTTAATTATTCTTAAAATCTCCATTAGATTCTCCCTATGCTTTGGGTACTATTGTATGAGCTCATAGATGGATATCTTAGCTGGAATTATCTATAAGTTTTGCTCCAATCTACTCTGAATAGTTACCATAGGTCTCGTTGGTGGACTTGGAAGGTTGTCTTACCTTTTCCTAGGAGTGGCTAGGATGTTCATGGGAGCTACATGCAATTGCAGTTGACCATATTGACTAGTCAATGATGCTATGTTAACAATATAAACCATCCCAATGCATCCATGGATAGGTATGTTAGCTCAAAATTGATTTACTTGGGCCCCTTGCTCTCGAGGGGCCGCATGATTGGGCAATGGGTTTCTGTATATGCCCATGTCTCTATTATCGAGAGCTAGTGGGTTGTCAACTTTGAGTTCTCTCGCCTCAATCATGTTTTGCACTTGATGCTTAAACTCGATGTAAGCCTCAATGTCATGCCCTGGTATCCTATGATAAGGGAAAAATTGATCTTCCCTATATCATTTTGGTTTAGTATGGTTGGCATCTATAAGAGGTATATCAAGAAATATGATCCTCTTGGCCTCGCTCAACTTATTAAATATTTATTACATTGATTCTATTAGAGGTGTGAAATAATGAGGTGGGTTACGTTCTCGATTTCTTCTTTGATTATTCTTTTGGTCGCAGTTATATGGTGGAGGATGTGCTTGATAGTTCTATGGTTTTTGCACATCCCCATCCTTGGGTGTAGCCAATACAACTTGATTGACTAGAGCAGGATTTCCCTATTTCTACTTGTACTTGTCACTTTTACCATTATTTTTGCACTCCTTTTTGTTTAGGAGTTTAATGGTTCCCTCATATACTTGTATTTCTTCAATGAGCTTAGTCTATGCCAAAGCTTCCTCAAATGAAGGATATTTCTGAAGTTGTAGCAAGAGGGAGATGTGTTTAGAACAAATTTTGGTGAACATGCGAATGATATCTTGTTTGGAAATGGAGAATGATAATTTTGCCATGAATTTTCTCCATCTATTCCCATAATCCATTACTGGCTCATCATCATACTATTTCAAGTTGGCTAGGTCTGAAAGGTTTACCTTCTTCTTAGCACCAAAGGAGAAATGCTTTAAGAATATATTTACTAGTTGTTCAAAATTGGTTATGCTATGCTTAGGTAGTTGGTTGAACCATTGAGTGGCAACACCTAAAAATATCATTATGAATGTTCTTAGCATAAGAGCGTCATTGTCTTCAAGATGAAAACAAGCATTGATAAATTTGGTGACATGTTCTTGTGCATCCTCTTCACCTTTAAAATTCTATAACCTAGGCATATCAAAGTGCTTAGGATATGGAGGGCTAGGGATTGATGGGCACAATGGTTGATTGTGTATTTTACTCAATTTTGGTGAGTTCCCAGTTACCTCTTGTTTCTCAAATGTTTCATCTTTTCAGCAAGCTCTTGAAATGCCTTTGATGCAAAAATCTACTCCTCTTCTAAGCTTACTCATAGTGGCAATTGAGAAAACTCCCTATCCATTTTATTTGTTCCATTTTCCTCCCTCCTACGAGGGGACTCAAGATTATGATCCTGGTTTGTTATGTTTGCCCTTCCCCCATTAGTTGGATTTTGTTCATGATTTGGTGGGGGATTTCATTGTGGGCTATCTTGTCTAGTGTGTCTCTCCTTATATGAGTTAGCATGTCTTGTTCTTTGGTGGTCACCACCATTTGTCTATAAATTTCTAAGAGCTAGCCACTCAGCTTACTCTCTTAAATTCTGCTCATGTTGGTGCAAGACTCTTTCTCTTTGTTTCTCTTGTTTGAGAGCTTCCACTAGATCTTGATCTTTACGTAATGTATTTTATAACCACCTCATTCAATAGGTTTATTTTGTCATAGAAGACTCATGTTTATTTTACTCTGTTCTTGTTTTCTTGACTTCCAGATTCCTCGAGGGGGTTTTTGCTATATCTATACTCTTGCTAGCTAATGTGACTTGTTCAGTGTACTATTGAGTATCCCTATGATCAGACTCCATGTGTCTACTACGGGGTCACTTTGAGGTACCCCTATACTAGGAAGTGTGTTTAGAAGTCATAGTTCATGAGATTCCAGATGTAGAGTTCTCAGTAGCTATAGTTCTTTGAGTTGGTTGAGTAGAAAATAGATCCAACCCATCTAGCTATCTTGTTTTCCATGGCTAGTCACATGGGGTGCCATTTACTCCTATGAGGTCATAGTCTATGGGAATATTTCCTTTTGTGTGAAGGGTTTATTCTATATTATTCCCATGACTAGATGTAGCTCTAGTTTCCTGCCCTTTAGTAGACAAACCTATTTCATATGTTTCTTGTGAGTCTTGAGGTGTTGCAATTCTTGTTTGCCTTATTGATGAAGAGGGCTTGGTGGTAACATGTTTTATCCATGTGGATGGAGATGTAGCAGTCTCATCATCCCTATGTGAAGAATGAGTCTTATAACCTTCTTTATGTCCATGTGAGGAAGAAGCCCTTGAAGCTTGCTCATGTATTTGAGATGTTTCTATGTGTTTAGGGAAGGCCCTTGAGGTCTCCTCATGTCTCCTTGATGAGGATGGTTGTGAAGCCTATTTTTGTTTATGTGACTTTGTTCCATGATGTGGTTACTTACTTGGGGTTTCTTGAGGAGATCCCCCAAGGGTTGAATTATCACCCCTTAGACTCATGGAGCTACATCTCACGGTCTTACGGGTAGGTCATTAAATGTTACTGTGACTCCACCTATGGGTATGATTTGCTTCTGTCTCTCCCTCGATATCATACTAGGGGTGCTTACTTCTTGTTTTGACCATGTTGTCTTATGAATTGATCTTTTGAGTTGAAATTTAGGAATAACCACACAATACCAATCAAATATTTATCTTGATTACCGATTTAAGTGTGCTCTAGACTATTTTATGTGCTTTGATGTGTTATTCTCTTGATTTATTTGCTCTTGTTTTTGGATTAAGAATGAGAAGACTCATCCATAGTGAAAATCAAGTACACTTATGCCAAACATGATTTTCTCAAAAGAAGCTAGGGTACACTGCTGAAGACCCAATGGAGGGTTTGCCTAGCTCTTCCACTCTGAAGCAATGATTGTTTCAATAGTGGGAGACATTTTGAACACAAGTAACTTAACATCACTATAAGTAAGTTTCCCAATCCATTTATAGGAAGCTCTAGGGGGCAAACCAGTGGAAGGAGATGAATTTCAACATCACTGGATTGAATTGAAGTTTGGTGATGAAATCCAACTCTCCAATATTTAAATGAGACATGCGTGTGTGGTGTTTATTTTAAACTTGCATAACAAAAGGTGCATCATATAGCAGCAATGAATCTTTCCTATATGTCTAAGTGCAGAAATACATTTCAATATTTAGAAAGATGCATGAACTATTATGATTTTTATGAGCACACTTTATTTCGTGTGACTATGACCTCTAGCAGGACCTCAAAGCAAGCAAACAACATACAATGTCTAGCACATTGGATTCTAGGGTGAAATTTTTAGGCATAAGATGTTGTTCCTAGCAATGCCTAGTGGAAAACTTCAAAGAAGATCTAAGATATATGAAATGCTTAATTCTTTCTTCTTTTATTATTTAATTTTCCAAATATAAATGTGCTTTAAGTTCTCTATTTTAGGCATCCAAAAGTAGATAGAAAGTTGTAAAATATCAGAGAAGCTATAAAAACCTTTGATCCAGCTCGGAGAGTCTATGTTTTGACCTCTTCTACACTCTAGTCCTGGTTGTTGACCAGAGCGGCTGGTTCTTGGCCGCTATAGCTCAGAGTGGATAAGCTCTATTGGCCACTGTAGCTCAGAGTATCTAGTTTTTGGCTGTTGTAGATCAGAGTGGCTAGACCTGCACACAAAAATAAGTTAGTATTCTAGCAAAAAATGAAAAATTAGTGGTGGTCCCACCATGATCACCATATGTAGCAACCTTGGGCACACACACACCACTCTACTCTACTTGCAGTATTGTATTGAAGACAAAAATAGAAAGACCACAGAAATCATGTAACAAATAAAACACAAGAGATAGATCCTTTTTATTAATAGTGAAATCTAGCTACATGTCGGTCCCTCTTAGGGATACCCATTTCGATACAATAAGTTACAAATAGGAAAATATTTCCCTTTTCATGAAGAGGTGGTGAACTTATAAAAGGCTTCCCAGTTCCACACATAGAAATGTTTGAGGGCTTAAATATGCCTCCTTCTCTAGGTATTTTTCCTAGAGGGATCTCTTTGCTCATGTATGTTGCTAATCTGTCTGATGAACCTATGGTCCTATGATCACTGAAATAACAAAATACACTTAGATGCCTGATATTTCCTCCCTAGATGAGGTTGTTAGTAATCAAAGAATGTAACATAAATATGATAAAACTATGCCATGAAATCATGTAAATCTATGCTAATGATATGAACACATAAAGAAATAGAATAAAAGAAGCTATGTCTAAAACCTAAGCTAAGCCTGCAGGCCACTGTCCAAGATAGGGACTACTAAAGAAAACCTTGCTCTCTTTGCCCAAAAGCTATAGGTCAAAGCCTATATCTGATGTTGAAATAGTAGGTGTTATGCTATCCAATCTGTCAAAGCTTCGTCGTACATGTGATCTCAAAGAGAACTCTCCAAGTCTTGAAAGCTCTCCTCAAGAATATGTCTCTCTCTCTGATATGATCTCATGTATGTCCTTTTGGTGCTCTTAGGCTTGCACATTTTATAGTGTGAAACCCTAGGTTTATGTCCAAGCCCTAGGAATGAATTTCTCATACGTAGTGCAAGTTAGCATGAGAATATTTTGTCCATTGTCTATGTTTGAAGGCTAGTTAACTGAAATATAACTACCCACTTGAGTCTTCTATGCAAACTGGTTGTTAGCATGAGAAGCTTTTGTCCCTTTTTTTATGCTTGGAGGTTAGTTAACTTGAGTCTAAATGCAAACTCAAGTATCCAATGTGAATTGGTCATGAAAATGAATTCAAATTTACTTCCAGTCACCTTTATTGCATGCAAACTACCACTTCTACCTGTGATTAGTCCTATTTATTGGCAAACTACTTATTATGGCTTAGCCGCTATCATCTATAGTGGCTAAGATCTGGTCATTGTCATCTGTATTGGCTAAGGTTTGGCTACTTTATGCTTGAGTGGCTAGGATTTGGCCATTATTGGTTTGAGCGGCCAAGCTTGAATGGCTTGAAAATGACACAAATAAGTGGTGAGAACCACTATTGATGCTTGTAAAATCCAATATTATGTCTCATGATCTTATGAGTGTGTCTATGTAAGTAGCTCCCCTAATCATGACACAATTTAGGTATTTACAGTCTATACCATTAGCGCTATATTTTGAGGGACCCAAAATCTCTACCATACCTTTTTCACCACCATCCTTATGGCCTCCACAATCATCCCCACCTCTACCATTTCAATTTCCATCCGTGTTACCCCAAAAATCATCATCATCCATTACACAACTTGTTATCATACCTTCCCCACCTTTTCATATGGGAGCCCCTATCCTACCTACACTGCAAACATGTCATCTTCCATTTTGACCAAAATCTAAGATATTCATGTCTCTGCGTATCCTAGCACCTGCAATGATACCGTCCCCTATGCAAAAAAAACAACTTGTTAAAGATACAAAAACTAAACATCGTGAACCAAAAAAACTAACATCAAATTTAGAGGAACAACTCCCACAACCTTCAGTCATGACCATAAGGGAATCTCAAATTTCTCCTTCCTCAACTGATTCTGATACCCCACCTTAGTTACTAGAGTGTACCACACCATGCATATCCATATTCATGACAAATTTAGGCCCAGGAGACTATAATGTACATGACACCCATGTATGTGACCTACCAATCTAATCCACTTATTAATTTGATCGCCCTTGAACTTTGTTCCTTACCATTGGAGCCGTGATATAGTTAGGAAGTCCTGAAAACCATACCAACTTTGTGTATATAGGAGTCGACTCTTCGATCCCTCAAAAAATTGCTCCAATACCACAATCTAGCTTTGGTGATGCAATTACACATCTATCCAACCCTTAATTTTCCTTGTGCTACTTACAATATTTTCATTGGCACAGGTTCAGGCTAGGCCCTTATGAGCAAGGGCTATGTACACCCATTAATCTATGTGTTTGATCACCCACCAACAAAATTGGCCTAGGTTATCACCCAACCACCATCTATACATTAGAATATGAGATCCAATATTTATATCTACATCCTCCTCCATGTCCAATGCACACCTTAGAAGAATATATCGATATGGATATATTAGAAGACACACCTTCACCCACTTCAATAGTCATAGTCCCTTGTGACTTCTTCCAAAAATATCCTACAGTTGATACCTCTTTATTCTATGATGTTGAGATATTGGTAGAGCACTTTGCTACCTTATCCATGGCTGCCCCACCAATATATCCTAATCCAATCTCACCTGAACCACCATCGACGTGGTTAGTCATGTTATCACCTATACATAGGCAACTCTAGAGAGCAACCTCTCATTTGTGTTCATCACTAGTTGTCTTATGACCTTCCCTTGAGCCTCTTAAGACGTGCACAAGTCATTGAACCTCCCTCACCAGCGTCTTCTCCACCTACTTCACCTACATTATTGGTCAACATGGTTTAAGTAGACTTACACTCTCCCCTTTGCTACAATCACCATATAATTTGATATGATACCCCAAACCCAAATTTTATCAATCTTGAACATATCTCACACATACCAGTACCATGAGACTTCATTATTTCTCCTCATGTCTTGTAAGCAGCAAATGCCCCATCCTCATCCATGTCATCCCAAGCCCCTCAAGTTCATCACACGGGCATTTACTTAGATGATGAGTACAATTTTAGTGAGTCCATTGATGACTTCAACCTCATTCCTATCCCTGAACAATTGCGTTATGGATCTCACATGCTCATCGAGGACATAATCGACATTGACATCGATGATGATCCAAAAAATATGTACATCCTCAAAAAAGTCACTAGCTTCTCACCTGAGGAGTGCATTGCCTTCACAAATTTTTTTTGCAAATATATAAAAGTTTTTGCATGGTCATACAAAGACATGCCAGGACTCGACCCTGCTGTGGTAGTTCATAATCTTATACTAGATCCCAATGCCAAATCGGTAAAACAAAAGTTGCGATGCATGCATCCAATTTTCACATTGATAGTGAAATATGAGCTCCAAAATCTCCTAGACGTTGATTTCATAGTACCCATTGACTATCCCGAGTGGGTATCCAGCATGGTCCCTATACCCAAGCCATCCGATGATGTTCATGTTTGCACAAATTTTCATGACCTAAATAAAGCTTGTCCCAAATACAACTTCCCTCTACCCAATATTGACTCCCTCATTGACTCCATCATGGGTCATGAAATGATTTCCCTCATGGATGGATTTTTAGGATATAATCAAATAAGAATCAACCCAACCGATCAACACAAAACTTCCTTCACAACACCTTGGGGGACCTTTTGCTACAAGGTCATGCTATTTGGCCTTAAAAATGGTGGGGCAACCTACCAATAAGCCATGACATACATATTTTATGATTTAATGCATAAAAAAATTGAGGAATATGTGTATGATATTATAGCTAAGTCCAAGAAACGTGTTGACCATCTCAAAGATCTTCATTAGATTTTCGATCAATTGTTAGAACACAACATGCACCTCAATCCAAAGAAGTGCATGTTTGGTGTTACATCAAGAAAAATACTAGGGTTCATTGTCTCCCAATGAGGCATTGAGGTAGATCCTAGTAAGTTGAAATCCATCATCGAGATGCCTTCTCCTACCACACTAAAACAATTGCATAGCCTCCTGGGAAAGATTACTTCTATCCACAGATTTATAGCATAATTATTAGAAAAATTCCAACCATTCAACCATCTCCTATAGAAAGGAGTACACTTCAAATGGGATGATAACTGTCAAGCTGCATTCGAAACTATCAAGACTTACCTTATATCACTGTCAGTCATGTCATCGTCATACCCATGATTACCACTGACTCTATACATGTCAACCATAGAACTTGCACTAGGTACACTCTTAGCTCAAAATAATACACTCGACAAAGAGTAGGCTATCTACTACATCATCCATACACTAGTTAGTTACAAAATGAGATATGGATACATGGAGAAGCTATGCCTAGCAGTAGTATTCACTACCCAAGAATTTAATACACTACATATTAAACCACACAACTTTTGTCATCGCTCAAGATAATCCCCTTCGATATATGATGAACAAAAGTTATCATAATTCACAAAGCCAAATGGATCATGCTCCTAATTGAATTTGACCTAGAATTTGTATCTCAAAAATCCATAAAAGGGTAAGTCATCACTGAACAACTAGCTAAAGCCCCCAACTGACAATCAACCCCTACTCATTCAACTCCCTAACGATTCCATATTCCACATAATTGAAGAGGAAGAATATGTCAAACCCAAATTCGTGTCTGATCTCACCATGTTCTTTGATGATTCTAGGTGCCTCCATGCTGGGGGTGCAGGCATTATATTCTTTACACCAGAAGGAGAACCACTCCCATTCTCATTCAAACTTGATTTCCCTTGTACCAAAAATAATGCAGAATATGAAGCCCTAATACTAGTACTAAAACAAGCACCCTCTATGCACATAAAATGCCTCCACATCATAGGTGACTCACTTTTGATAGTAAATCAAGTGCAATAACTTTGTCTATGCAAATGACCAGTCCTCCAACAATACAATAAAATCTCCCAACAACTCTTATCCCAATTTGAATAATATTACCTTGAAGTTGCTTTGCAATCATAAAAATATTTTGTAGACACTATGTGATGAGGGTCGTTGTTCATTCATCATTTAATAATTATGTGTGTCAATCCAGGGCGGTGTCCAAGGCTATATACGAAAGAAGGCTCCAACAGGTTAAAGATTAGTTCATTCAAAAAATAGGCTTTATTGATGGATCAGTTAGCATTTTTGGGGGTTTTGTGTGTCCTCTAATTCCTAGAACTGGAAATCAAATTACAGGAAATAAAACTGAATTAAAACTTGCATGAAAAGCAGAATCTGAAATAGCAGAAAATGAAATGTTGCTAAATTGAAATTGTCAGAAAGGCAAATTGCAGAATTGAAATCACACACAGTTGCAGAAAAATAAACTAACTACAATTCTCTGAGCATGTTCTAAATCTAGAAATTCAAACTAACATCTATTGCAAAACTGGAAATGTCACAAATCTGGAAATTGCAGTAAAATGACAGAAAACTGGAAATTGCTGCAAATCTGGAAAATGACAGAAAACTTGAAGTTGCTGCAAATCTGAACAAAAATGTTGAAATTGCATGGAATGATGGAAAAATGCTGTCAAGACTGAAATCTGAATTTAAAGCTGCTAAAGAAATGAAACTGGCAGAATTCTGCTAACCTGTTGCAGCAAGGAATTAGCAATGTATTCTTGTCAGAAGATGCCTTCCTCTCGGTCCTGCAAGTGGCCCTTGCTTCCAGAACCAGATGAAGGTGAAGAGTTATGCTAAGAAAACCTAAATACTAATAATCAACTCAACATGCCAATTGAGAACTAAAAACTGCACCTTTTTATTCAATCTGGAAATGCATTATAGTAATGCAGGAAAAACCTGTAGATTATTGTTCTGCTACAAAAACAACTGCACTCTCTATTTCTCTATGTCTCCTATATGACTATATGCCTATATTCTATATGCTCAACCGTGCTGGGAGCTCTCTTATTTATAATATTATGCTGATATACTTGATTATTGATTTGCAGGGATTTACAACTGTTTGCACAACTGTTTCCTAGAATGCATGAGCTTGCTTTGTCAAACTTGATCTATTCAACCTTATTAAGCTGCATTCATTGAGGAAATCAGTTAACATGAGCTGGGACAACTTTTTGGTCAATTGTCAATACTTTCCTCTATCGATCTGTCACTTTTTGACCATCTTCTGTTGTTCCTACGCCAAAATAATAGGCAGGTGACAATTCATTGCTTATTTGCACTCCAAACGCATAGGGAGGAAGTTGTTGACCATTTGGATTGTTTTACCTTATCTTGTACACCCTTCTGCAGTGGTGGCATGTGCTGGAGTGACTAATTCCAAGCCCTGCTGTATATGTACAGCTGGCTGGAATTTGCATGACTGTGTCCTGCTTTTACCAAATTTCTTGCATTTTAGCCTTTTGACTTGTTGCTTCCATTTGCATCACGTGGCAGTGTTGTCAGGTGGAGAAAGAGTCATGCCTATTCTCCCTCAACTATTTCCAAGCATTTACCTCTTCTTTATTTGACAAATTCCATGCCTTCCTTCAAAGTGACAGGTGGCTGGAATTTGTATGGACTGTGACCTACTGTTTCCAGCTGCCAAAACATGCCCAGATGCCTTTTTGGAGTGATCATAACTTGTTCATCGTAACTCCATTTTTTACCAAATTATGTCCACATGTTCTTGGTTATATGAACAACATTGGGTTAAATTTTCAACTCTTAATTCCTCATAAATTACTCCCTGCATCGCTGTCAAGTTGGCCTTTAACACAGATTTTTACCAACATTTCCAGCTGTCAAAAAGTGTGAAACTGCCATTTTGCAGGCCCCATAACTTCCAGGTTACTTATCCATATGCCTTCAAATTTTGGCTATGTTTTCTCTATATTATGAAGTACCATTGGTATGAATTTGGTACCTTAACTCACTCTGGATCATTCCCAGTAGATCCGCCAATGTTCCCTTTAACGCAGATTTGCACCTGTTAACAGCTCCAGAAAAGACTAAGGCATGAACAATGAGCGCAGGAATGAACAATGAGCAATGAACAATGAGAGAACGATGTAACCTTCATAACTTTTTATCTACAGCTCGGATTGACTTGCTTCAAAAAGCAAAGTTGTAGTTCTTGATGAGAGGAATCTATTCATGCCATCAGAATGTAATTGCAATACATGTTTTATTTACTACCTAATCAATTGAAACAAGTGCATAAAATGCTGAAAATAGTCAAAACAGAGGTATAATGTTCCAAACATAAAATCATGCAAACATGTAACAAATAACATATTCTAATCACTATTTGGCACTTTAACTTTGTCATATTTAATATTATGGCAGTTTTTATATGTCAACAATAGTGTAATAATGAGGCATTTCTAGGCCTCATCATTCCCCCCAGCTTGAACTGATGCATGCCCTCATGCATCCTAGTAGGCCCTAGTAAGATGAACAACATACTTTTGCCACCTACTACCCGAGAAAGTTCTTCTTACTGCACTACACCAAGCATTGTAGTTCCTGCAATTTTTTTTCTTTTTTCTTTTTTTTGTTTTTTTCTTTTTTTTTCTTTTCTTCCTTTGTACTTGTGGTAGAACTTTAAGAAACTTAATATCTAATGTGCCCTGCTGTTCTACAACATTTTCAAGAATTTTTGGCATAATTTGTCTCATTTTGAAGCTTGCTCTGGAATGAGACTGTTGTTCCAAAGTTCTGGAATGAGACTGTCATTCTGAAGATGTGTCAAAAACATGCTGAAATGGCCTCCTATGCAAAATTTAGCTGATTCTAGTGTGGGCCCATATTTAGAGTGTATAAGCCTTCCATAACATCAAAAATTCTTTTTCCATGCTATTTTTTTTTGTCTATTGTTGTTTTATTGCAGTAGTAGTAAAACAGAAATTTTAGGTGCATTTCATCCTTCTCAGATTTATGAGGTATTGGTGGGACATTTTATTCTGAAATCTGCCCTACTAATAAAGATAAAATGGTTGTCATATCTGTCCCAAAATCAGGTTTTTCATAATTTTGAATTTCCCATGCAACTAAGGGCAGAAGGGGGTGTTTCTTGACATTTTGAACAACATGTTCCATTTTTTTTTAACTTGCCAATATTGTATGAACAGTTTATGCCAAATATTGATTATCATATACTAAATGCTAAATGCTTACCATGACTAAATGCAAGAAACACATACCTTACTTGTCCTGAAAATTTATCATCCACCTTACAAGTTGCTTCGATGATGATTTTTTTTTGAAATAAGAACAACATAGGTGCAGTAGGTGAGATTTGTACAATGGTAGAACAATGATGGGTGGATCAACAAGGCAATGCATGCCGAAAAACCGGTTTTCATGCAAGCCAACTCAGCAGCGCCTCCGAGAAGGTTTTCACTACTGAATTATTCATTTTTTTTCTCTTTTTTTCATTCTTTTTTTTTTCATTTCATTTTTTTTTATCAGAAGAGGCTGCCATTTCTGGTTTTCAACCAACTTCTGTTTTTTTTTTCAAATTTTTTTTTTTCAAGGCTAAAAAAAATATGATCATTTGGAAACCTTGTCAGAAGAGGAATCCTCTTCTATCATATGCAAATGTGACTGTGTGAAAGATTGAGCAAATTCCTTCTTTGTGAGTGGTTTATGGTACAACTGTAAAAGATGTCCATTCACCACTAATGTCCTTCTTGAATCATCAACTGAAGAAAGTTGAACAACTCCATTCTCAAACTCTTCTAGTTCATCCTTGTTGCTCTTAATGTGATCATCATGCCACATTTTCCATTTTTGTTGAATGAACTCTATTTGGTGAAGTGCTTCCAACCAAAGTTCATTAACCGCATTCAACTACGAAATCTATTTTTTTGTACCTGCAACAACTCAATGCCAACTGCTAAAGATGCATAAAGTGTTAGTAGAGCATTAGGATGTTGGATCAATACATCAAACAAATTTACTTCCTGGTTTTTAGTCAACCAACTATTGTTGTTCAAAGGTTGTTTTGGTTGCATTTCAGTTTGTTTTGTACCAAGATGTTTTGAATTGGTTCTTGGAGAATGATGCATTAATGAATTAAGAGAACAATGATATGGTGGAAAAGAATGGAAAATCTGTGTATGTTTACCAAAAACAATTCTTAAAAGAATTAACTTTGATAAATGGAAAGGAAAAGATGAGAAAAAATGATGACATCCATGTGACAAGTGAAGAAAATTGTTTTGTATTGGAATGGATGACAAATTTTTAGAATTTTGTTTTTCATCATTCCATAATAATTGTTGAACAATGATTGGTTCATCTTTAAAATCTGCATTCTGAACATTTTCATCAAAAATAGACTGTTTGGATGAATCCATCTCTTCTACATTATCCTTTACAACGATGGAGGCCAAAATTGAAATGTCCGTTTCATTTTCCTTATATGTTTCACGAAACCATGGGCATCCTAGACAATCATACTTAGGTGGACTAAGGTTTCCTGCAAGCAAGTTTACTCTTTTACCACCGACTTGTATGTTTTTAGGATATATTTTCTTCTTTTTTCTTGGTTTGTTAAAACATATTTCTTGAACAATTGTATTAATGATTGGCACATCTTTAATAGCTTGAAGTAAAGGGACTATAACATTTAAATGTTTTAATTCCCTTATCAAATCTGATTTCAAAGATGTTAGTTTTGATATTTCAAACTGTTCAAGATATGATTCTTTTTGTGGGAGATTTTCTTTTTCTTCTTCTTGTTTCAATGCAGATTTGTTTTTATGTGCATTCATTTTAGCTCCTATTTCTACACTGGTAAGTGGAATATGTTCAAGAAGTGGTTTTCCTAAACACAACTGATTTTTATGACAGTCACCAGCATTTATTATGGCTGTATTTTCTTATTTAGCCATAGAGACAGGGGTTACCTGTTTAACATTGTTTGGACTCGACCACAAAGTTGAGCTGAAAATAGAGGTTGTTTTTCATTTTGTTGTTGTTGTCCATGAGAGAAACTATGGGTATGAGTGGGCAATAAATTTGATTTCTGTGTTTGATAATGTTGCTGCCCTTTGTGCAATTTTTGTTGTTGTCCCCATTGATATCCTTGTAGTTTTGGCTGCAACCATGGTGGATGTGGTTGATTCCATTGTTGTTTCATCCATCCATGTTGAGACCACTCTTGGGAATATGCCCATGGTGGTTGACTCCAACATTGTTGAAGTGGACCTGAAGCATACCATGGCATATACCAAGGATTATTTCCCCAATGTATAGGAAATTGAGAAGCATTCTGATATGGAAACTTAAGAAAATTATCTCCTTGTCCTTGTCCTACAAAATTGAGTTTTTTCATAGGTTGAGGCTGTTTTTCAAAGACACTTTTGAGTTTTGGCAATAAACTACATTGATTTGTGGAATGTCCTTTTTGACAAATGCTACATATAGTTGGTATAAATGTTTTGTTCAAAGGACAGTCATGAACAGAGTGTTGCTGCTCACATCTTGAACAATAGATAACTCGAAGGTTCAGTAGATTTACTCTTTTTATCTACTGTTTTATCAAGATGTACAACAATATCAGCTTTAGCAAACTCTTTCATGCATTCTTTCAAATCATGTTTATCATTACCAATTCTATGTTTTCTATGCCTTGAATGAGAATAATTTTTGCAAAGTTTAATGATTTCTTGGATTTCAAGTGCATTTGCATCGCCTCTTCCTAAAATATCCAATGCATCCCGAAATTCATCTTGTAGTCCCCTTAAGAATATAATTTTGCACATTTCAGGTTCAACACTACCACATCTCTTATGAACAAAAGAAAATCTGTCTACATAATCTTCTAAGATTTCATTTTCCTTTTGTTTCATTTCAAGCAATTCATTGTTTTGATTCTTGACTTGACAATATTCTTGGTATCTCTCCAAAAATATATTTTCCATCTCATTCCAGGTTCTAATTGAATCAGGTGCTAAGGTGATAAACCATCGTAGAGCTGACTCTTTAAGAGTGGAAGGAAACAATTTGAGCTTTTGATTGTCGTTAGTGTAATCATGAGCTTGACACACAATTTTAAACTCAAACAAAAACAAATCGAGGTCTTCAGATGTAACTCCCTTAAAATTCGGTAACATAGAAGGTGAAATGACCTTCATGGGAGCATTTTGATTAGGATCTAATTGGATGGGATTTTGAAAAGTTTTGGCAGGTGTACTAGTTGCACTAGGTTGGAGCACATTACTGGCTCTCCCTAGATTCTCTTGTGAGCCTACCCTTATAGGTTCCCAATCACAATTAGATATCCTATTAAACTGTCCTGATTGTATGGATTTGTCAAGAAAAAAGGTGTTGAACTATTGATTGTTCCTCCTTGTGATGATTTCTCAAAGGATCCTACAGTTCTGGACATAGATGATTGTAATTCTTTGAAAGTTCCAACAGTTTTGGGAATCATAAATTTGGACAACTTTGACATACTTTCAACCTCTTGTGAAATTTTTCTTCCTGTGGTAGGCAAAGGATTTTTCATACTTTGACATCGTGCTTTCACATCCTTTAACCTATTCATACTTGCTTGTTCTCTAAATGAACTGAAATGGAATTTACCAACAACTATTAATTATGCCAGTTATTACATTCAGATTTCACTCTGAAGTTCACAACTTAGCACACTAACAATTATTGGACTGCTTTCCTCTTCTAACAACACCTATCCCCGGCAACGGCGCCAAAAATGATGAGTGTCATTGTTCATTCATCATTTAATCATTATGTGTGTCAATCCAGGGCGGTGTCCAAGGCTATATACGAAAGAAGGCTCCAACAGGTTAAAGATTAGTTCATTCAGAAAATAGGCTTTATTGATGGATCAGTTAGCATTTTTGGGGGTTTTGTGTGTCCTCTAATTCCTAGAACTGGAAATCAAATTACAAGAAATAAAACTGAATTAAAACTTGCATGAAAAGCAGAATCTGAAATAGCAGAAAATGAAATGTTGCTAAATTGAAATTGTCAGAAAGGCAAATTGCAGAATTGAAATCACACACAGTTGCAGAAAAATAAACTAACTACAATTCTCTGAGCATGTTCTAAATCTAGAAATTCAAACTAACATCTATTGCAAAACTGGAAATGTCACAAATCTGGAAATTGCAGTGAAATGACAGAAAACTGGAAATTGCTGCAAATCTGGAAAATGACAGAAAACTTGAAGTTGCTGCAAATCTGAACAAAAATGTTGAAATTGCATGGAATGATGGAAAAATGTTGTCAAGACTGAAATCTGAATTTAAAGCTGCTAAAGAAATGAAATTGGCAGAATTTTGCTAACCTGCTATAGCAAGGAATTAGCAATGTATTCTGTCAGAAGATGCCTTCCTCTGGTCCTGCAAGTGGCCCTTGCTTCTAGAACTAGATGAAGGTGAAGAGTTATGCTAAGAAAACCTAAATACTAATAATCAACTCAACATGCCAATTGAGAACTAAAAACTGCACCTTTTTATTCAATCTGGAAATGCATTACAGTAATGCAAGAAAAACCTGTAGATTACTGTTTTGCTACAAAAACAACTGCACTCTCTATTTCTCTATGTCTCCTATATGACTATATGCCTATATTCTATATGCTCAACCATGCTGGGAGCTCTCTTATTTATAATATTATGCTGATATACTTGATTACTGATTTGTAGGGATTTACAACTGTTTGCACAACTGTTTCCTAGAATGCATGAGCTTGCTTTGTCAAACTTGATCTATTCAACCTTATTAAGCTGCATTCATTGAGGAAATCAGTTAACATGAGCTGGGACAACTTTTTGGTCAATTGTCAATACTTTCCTCTATCGATCTATCACTTTTTGACCATCTTCTGTTGTTCCTGCGCTATTCCCTATTCCTGCGCCAGAATAACAGGCAGGTGACAATTCATTGCTTATCTGCACTCCAAACGCATAGGGAGGAAGTTGTTGACCATTTGGATTGTTTTACCTTATCTTGTACACCCTTCTGCAGTGGTGGCATGTGCTGGAGTGACTAATTCCAAGCCCTGTTGTATATGTACAGCTGGCTGGAATTTGCATGACTGTGTCCTGCTTTTACCAAATTTCTTGCATTTTAGCCTTTTGACTTGTTGCTTCCATTTGCATCACGTGGCAGTCTGTCAGGTGGAGAAAGAGTCATGCCTATTCTCCCTCAACTATTTCCAAGCATTTACCTCTTCTTTATTTGACAAATTCCATGCCTTCCTTCAAAGTGACAGGTGGCTGGAATTTGTATGGACTGTGACCTGTTGTTTCCAACTGCCAAAACATGCCCAGATGCCTTTTTGGAGTGATCATAACTTGTTCATCGTAACTCCATTTTTTACCAAATTATGTCCACATGTTCTTGGTTATATGAAAAACATTGGGTTAAATTTTCAACTCTTAATTCCTCATAAATTACTCCCTGCATCGCTGTCAAGTTGGCCTTTAACACAGATTTTTACCAGCATTTCCAGCTGTCAAAAAGTGTGAAACTGCCATTTTGCAGGCCCCATAACTTCCAGGTTACTTATCCATATGCCTTCAAATTTTGGCTATGTTTTCTCTATATTATGAAGTACCATTGGTATGAATTTGGTACCTTAACTCACTCTGGATCATTCCCAGTAGATCCGCCAATGTTCCCTTTAACGCAGATTTGCACCTGTTAACAGTTCCAGAAAAGACTGACATGAACAATGAGCGCAGGAACAAACAATGAGTGCAGGAACGATGTAACCTTCATAAATTTTTATCTACAGCTCGGATTGACTTGCTTCAAAAAGCAAAGTTGTAGTTCTTGATGAGAGGAATCTATTCATGCCATCAGAATGTAATTGCAATACATGTTTTATTTACTACCTAATCAACTGAAATAGTGCATAAAATGCTGAAAATAGTCAAAACAGAGGTATAATGTTCCAAACATAAAATCATGCAAACATGTAACAAATAACATATTCTAATCACTATTTGGCACTTTAACTTTGTCATATTTAATATTATGGCAGTTTTTATATGTCAACAATAGTGTAATAATGAGGCATTTCTAGGCCTCATCACTATGGCCTCCTTAGGGTCCCTTATTCCATAAAACCCAACATCCAACACAAAATCTATATCCATTCATACACTTACGCAATCTGCTATATCACCTACACCTCCCATAGATTATGGTGGTGTATATGTGGTGAACATCGAACCTCACAACCCATGGTTCTCACAGATCAAATAGTACATCAAATTAGGTTTCCTACCATGTGATTTGCCCCATGCCCAATGCCTAACATTTAAATAAAGATCAATCCACTACACCTTTCTAGGGGACATCCTTTACCATCGTAGATATGACAACATACTTTTGTACTGCCTAGAACCACGAGAATTGCAATGGGTTGTACAAGAAACCCATGATGGTACTTATGGTGGCCATTTCAATGGCATGGATATCACCAAATGCATCCTTTGTATGGGCTACTACTAGCCTAAAATGGAGCAATACTGCTACAAGTATGTCAAATGTTGCATCAAATACCAACAACATGCCAACCTAACATATTTACCATCCCAAGCACTTCAACCAATCCAGTCCATGTGGCCCTTTTCCCAATGGGGCCTGGATCTAATTGGAAAAATTACACCTACCTCCTCTAGAAATCACAAATTTATCATCACAACAATAAAATATTCTACCAAGTGGGTCGAAGCCATCCCACTAGTTCAAACTATAGGAGCTAAATTTACAGCATTCATCATAGAGCATATCATATGACACTTTGGAATTCCCTCCCAAATAATTATGGATAATGGAAAATCCTTTAAAAACCATATTTTTCAAGCCCTGTGTGATAGATTTCACATACACCATAGCTTTTCAACCCCATATTACCCTCAAGGAAATGGTCAGACAAAAGCCATGAACAAAACCATTTGCTCCATTCTTTGTAAAACTATAGCAAAGTCTCATCGGGATTGGCATAATCAAATTCCCCTAGCATTATGGGCATATCATACCAGCATTTGTACCCCTACTGGGGAAACACCTTTTTCACTTGTATATGGGGTAGAAGCTATCATACCCCTTGAGCTTAATAAACCCTCCTTAAGGATATCTATGAAATATTTCATTAAGAATGACACTGCTCACCAAGCTCATCTAGATCAATTAACTCTTAATGACACTGCTCACCAAGCTCATCTAGATCAATTAACACTCCTTGATGAATGTCACATCCATGCCATTGAGCAGACATGATTCTATCAAGAACACCTTTGTCGTGTCTATAATAGTAAGGTGCATCAACACGAGTTCAAAATTGGCAACTTTTTTCTCAAAGAGAACCAACAAATCACAAGTCAACCTCCCTAGCAACACGATAAATTCACCCCAAATTGGTTAGGGCCATTCATTATCACACACAAATATAGCTCAAGAACATATCATCTGACCAATTTTGAAGGCCTTAATGACCCTGAACCTATCAACATATTACACCTTCATGCATTCAATGCATGATGCACAAGCACATTCACCATCATAAGTGCCACATAGTACTAGTAATAAATCACTAAGCACATCATCGTGTAGATATGTTACTTTGCTTTATTATTTTACTACACATGTACTTTCATATTTATGTCATTTTTATGCTATAGGTATTTGTTTTTCCTTTTGCAGGATCCACATCATCAATAGGAGAGTACTACAACATCCTCACTCACCACCATGTAGGACCATCCATAGCCACAATAGACACCCATTACACCGGCTGATCTAGCTCGACCACTAGTCGCCCTTCATACTAGGTGCTCTTTGCATTCATCCCATTTAGGCCATCATACCTCACCTCGATGCCATTCCCCTCACCAGCGAGGTCCATCCTATTCACCATGCTCTAGAGATAGCCAGGTCACCTTGTCCTATTTTTTTGAAAAAGAGGAATCCACCCAACCCCAAGAACAAGGGTCACCCTCCCATCCATCCAATGATATTAGATGTCGCTATTCACCAAAAAATCATCCCCTTCACCCCCTAGGATATTATCATCCTCCTAATAGAGGATACACCCATCATCTAGCTCATCCATCATGCCTACCCACCCACTTCCCAATGGTGAGTCCACCTACTCCCAAGCTTTGCAAGCCCACACCAAGTTGCCCAAGTTGGTCACACAAACATACCCCCTTCTTGCTCACACCACTACTTAGAGCCATCACCTATGCCACTAGTTCTCAAGACACCACATTCCCCTCTATGAGGTTTGTCTTTCTAGTAAGCTCTCCAATCCCTGAGACCTTTTCATTCTTTCCCATCATCATTAAGACCTCACCCACTGTCCCATGCCTATTAGGCCACACCACTCACATCAAGGTCTCGATCACCACCTTCACCAACACTATCACCATAGCACCATGAGATACAATATCTCTTCTCCTATGTAGAGTCTCTAGAGCTATAGATGAGCCACTATCATTGCCATGTTCACCCACGATAGTCTCCCATGACCCATCCATCCTCACCTCCACATAGATCCCTCCTCCGACCTTGGAATCAACCCATTCCAGATCCTAGACCCATGCCTCCATTACTAGATCACCCTTCACCTAGGCCCTACTCACCGCCAGTGGACCCATACATTTATCCTATACCTATTCCACACACACCGCTATCCAAAATGTTTTACCATCTCATGCATCAGGGCCTTATTGACCTACCCGAGATTCAGCCCATTGATCCCTCATGCCCCAAACTATGCAACTACAATGAGAATCAATTTTGTATTTACCATCACCAACCAGGTCATGATATTGAAGAGTGTAGATCATTTGAAACCCTGGTGCACAACATATTGCATGGTGAATGTACCCCATCACCAAAGCATTCCCTCATGTTTAGCTGACTTGCTAGTCCTCTGCGTTTCACCACTCCTAGGACCTTGCCACCTCACAACACCTTGATAGTTCCCACCCAATATATTCATAACATTTCCAACTATAGCTCCAGCCACAATTCTAGTCATGTCATCACTTCACCATACCACTCCCACACAAATTTTTGCCACTTTGCCCAAAATTAGTTCAAATTACTTCCCTTCTTCTATCTTATTCTTCTATTTTCTAGTTACATTGACTCATTTCTTCTCTCCTACCCTCATTGTATTTTGGTAATCCCCTTGCCTTGATTGGTTACCAAAGCCTATTTATTCTCACTTCCTCCATTTGTACATTCCACCCTTACATATTTCTTTTCTAGACAACTATTACATACATTTTTCCAGCTCATAGCTTATACATCTACACACACACCCCACACGTTGGGGAAACCATGATCATAGCATCATGCTTTTTATCATCATTCCACACTACTCATATGTAAATAGGTTCTTCTAAAATTCTCCTTCTACATAGTGTAACTTTTCTCTTGTAGATATTGCATTCCCCCACTTGCATTGTTTACATTTACATCCATTGCACATATTCATATGCTTTATATTTAGAATATTAATTCATGTTTGTACATATTTCCCCAAAATGCACCTTAGCAGGAGTAAAAAATGCACTTGTTAGCATCACCACCTGGATGTCCATTCCCCCTTTTAGGATTAGGGTATACATAGGTGTCGTGTTTGATTTTGACCACTTTATAGTTTAGACCATCAAGTGTCACCCTTACCTAATGGGTTCTTGTACATTCCTCTTATGGTCCTTTATGTTGGTTCAACTTCTCTCATGAACTGCTCACAATAGGTTACACATTAAAAATTTTAATCCTAGGAAAGAGGACATCTTGAGTAGATATCGCCATCTAGCGAACGGTATCCCTTGCTCATCCTATCGCTTGCATGGTCAACATACGACCTGGGGATAAACAAAGGGATCAAGCATAAGAAAAAATAAATGATTGGGTAGAAAACAAACTTCATCACCCATACAAAAAGAGCACCACGAGAAAAAAAAAAAGAGCACTACCACACAAATAGGTCAACACTAGATGAGGGGCAAAAAAAAATGGCAACTCCTCTTGATATCACCAATGTTATGCTTATTGCCTTTGGTCCCTAGGTTCAACATAACACCATGGGATGATTTCCATCACTAGAAATAGGCTCCAAGAGCCTGCCTACTAGTGGAATAGTCTTACAGGTGGTAACACATGTAACATTAGCATCTCACTTTTGTATAGATCATTATTGTGGATGGATGAGCTAGCTAGTTCGGTAGCATCTACAAAGGGTTAATCCTACCTCCCTCAAAATGGATAAATGAACCTTACACATTCACACACATAAGTCCAAGATAGACTTTGAACCAGCCCGATTATGTTATAAGTTTCCACAAACACTTGTATAGCTAAGGGTTTGAGATTTTATTGTCACAACTATGTTGTTCAAAACAATTACACATGCCTTACATTATCCACCATCCCTAAAATCAAGGAATGGATCACATCCATACAGGTAAATGCCACGATACAAGTGCTTCCTTGGTGCATTTTAGTATGTTCATACATGCATCCATGCATCTATGCCATATACATTTCATACACATTATAGCATTGCATTCATACTACATGCATCTCACAAATAACATTACATTATTCCATCCATGCTACATGCATTTCAAAAATTGAATCACAACATTACATTTACTCTACATGTGTTCATTACAAAATCACATTGAATAACACATCATACTACATTCAAAATACAATCATCATACTATTCTATAATTAATTCATACCACAGACCGATAATAGATCTAAACCATTCACACATGTATATCTATTTATCATACACACCTACAAATTATACTATGCTAATCTATGCAAACATAAACAAGAACACCTTTCAAACCATCAAAATGACAACTGCATATATAATAGCTAAAATTGAAATATATATATATATATAATGTAAATACAATATGGGACCATACCCATCATCATCTAACAATAAAAATACCCATAGGCTATAGTCAACATAGGAATATCCAAACTCCCACCATGAGTCTCCTCGTAGCCCTCATGGCTAGCATACATCTCTGTAGCCCGACTCGACTATGCCTCAAACTCTGGAACTAGATCCATAGTAGGCTAATCCTATACCTCAGCCTTAACACCAATTTGTCCCATTGTATCAGCACTATGTTGGCTCTGACATGATGGTACCCACATTGACAACTATGATCTAGATTATGACACCACTTGATGATAGTCAAGGGGAGGAATATCGTGCACCGAAAGAGTAGTCTCACACATCATATTCTTGGTAGACTCAACTACTAACTACATAGTCAAAGGGTTAATCATCTGCTCCTACCTAGCCATAGCAACCCTCATCTCCACCATCTCAACCTCCAACTGCTATACTCTATCATGCAATCCTTGTACCTCCTCCTCTACACCCTACCTCTCCACTAGATCAATAGGAATCTATTAGGCCATCCTAGTAAAAACACCAACATCAATGGTATCATCCATACCACTTATACCATCCACCTTGCCTCCCTCAACCTTGGCTCCAATAGCCTATCCCATATCAACATCTACATCTACATGTACCTCCTCCACCCTCACATCTTGGGTGCTCGCTCCACCACCCAAGCAACATCATGACCATCATAGAGGAACCTCCTCATCATCACTAGCCACACCCTCCACCCCAACTCGAGTTCCCCTACCAGCTCTCCCCTCTGGTGGAGGTGCCCCAGTAGTAGGTGCCACCCATCAATCAACTACACCTCTCCCAGGCTCCCAACTCTGCCATGCCCACCACGCATCAAACTCTATATTCATCCCCGCATCCTCCAAATCTAGGATATCCATAGGAGGATCCATCTCCCAAACCTAATGCAACACCATAGGCTAATCCCCTCTATCTCCTTGTTGCCTATAGTAAATAATAGGAGCCCCAAGAACATCCTACGGTAATCCAAACTATTGCCTCACTCTATCAAACTAAAAGTACTCAGTCTATCAAGTGTACTACCCCACCAACTATCTACCATATCATATGGCTCACAACTGATCATAATCCTTATTCTAACTCATCCCACCCAACCAGGACCTCCATCTTATATCACCAAGATTCAGGCCTCCAAACTTATCCCTCCACAACAATGGGTCACCCTCATGTGGTCTCTTAATACCCTACTCTACCATCGTACTCCATCTCAAAGCATAGGGTAAATACTCTTTGCCCTCCACATGTATAGGGTGAGGTAATAAATATGGCCTCTTAATCGATATGTTCCCCCATTCCCATACCTGCAATAAGGGAATCACACTCAATACTATCCTCCTGCCCCGCACAACCTTGAATAGCTCTAGATAAACTTGGATCAATAGTGCAAATGCCCATGCAAATACAACCTTCCTCTCCACTAGGTCACTCACTACATCCAACATATTCCAGGTAAACAACACCCTAGAAATTTTAGGTAGAGCATACATGGAGATCATCATCATAGCCATGCACTATCGATCCGATATCCTATCCTATACCCACAACCACTCGTAATCCATATTTGAGATATCTATGGCCCTCCAATTAGCCCCAAAGAATCTCTCCAACACAACATCCTTCCTCTCATCTATGGTTGCTCTCATAGGAACACCCTCAATTGGCAGTCTGTATATCCGATACACATCCTCTAGTGTAATGGTCATTTCCCTAGTAGGAAAATGAAAGGTGTTTTGATCGGCATCCCACCGCTCACACAGTGCAGACATGTATGCTCTATTTGTATGGATGCTCTTACATTCCCATACACCTTGGAAATGTATGTCATCCAACCAAGACAACTCATCTTCAGTCTTCATTAGCTCCTCAAAATCCTCCTTAAACTTCCTCACCCGATGATGGGGTTCAAGCACCTTCACCTATCCAAAACACAATAAAAAACACATCAATAATCCACATGACAATGCAATGAAATAAAATTGCATCAATCATAATTTTCAAATTAAACCTATTTAATTTGACACACACTTCAAAGAAAAACAATGCACAAAACACATGATAAAACACATCGACATAATAGTCACACATTTGGATACCCATTTTGTCATTTCATGGCAAAATTTCAAACTGACATGACAAACAATATAATTTGGACTCCCAACAACTCAGTTCAAATTTAACACTACCTATTAATTGGCACACAAATCAAACATAAGCCAAACAACAACATCTACAAAAACAAATATTATTTTTGGATACCCATTTTCCCACTTAGCGGTAAATGTGTCAACAAAATTCAAAAACAACATACCAATATACATAGATCTAAAAGTCAACTCTATCATAAATACACCAAAATAGAACACACATTAGCAGACATAATTCAAAAATAACAGTCATATTTTTGGATACCCATTTGCCCACTTAGCGGTGAAAGTTCAAATAGATGTTGAATATAGTCTAAATCAGACTCCCTATAGCTCATTTTTAGTCTAACATCATCTGCACCTTGGCATGCAAATAAAAGGTAGGCCAAATGAAGACATTCACCAAAATAAACAACATTTTTGGACATCCATTTTGCCCTTCTGCGATGAAAGTTTCATCGGTTTCCAAAAATTCGACCTCTAACATGACAATCTAAAAACTTAGGTTTGATAAATTACACTTAAAAGTGACATTTAGAAATCATACCAAACAAAAATAAAAAATAAACAATTGCATAACGAGATACCCATTTCCTACTTTAGTGGATAAAATACAAAAACATGTCAATGTCAATACATCATTACCTCAAAATATGACAGTCAAACTTCACACCTAATCTACCCATTACCCGATCAAATTAATAATAAAACAAGTCCAATTCAAAAAATGATCATATTTTTGGGTACCCATTTGGCTCATTTATCACTACTTGTACAAATTTTAATTAAATATTACTAAAAATTTTAAATAGGGACGAAAACCTTTCCCCCTCATTTACATTTCTCTAAAAAAATTAAAATAAAATTAAAACAAAGAAAAAGTCCACTTATCGGTGGATCCCCGTACCTACTGCCAGTTGCCTTACATCCCCTTGTTATCATCGCTCTCACAGTCATCACTCGCACTCCTCTTGTACCATTGAATACCTCCAAAAGTCACTTTCCAATGTTGTGCACCATCAAAATGAGCCCATTCCATACAAATCAAGGCTTAAATATACCTTAATCATTGATTCGCCCCTCGAGGGGTGAACTAAAACCGAATTCACCCCCTAGGTGGCGATTTAGGTCAAAATTGCCCCTCGAGTGGCAAACTCAACCAAAACATCCTAAAATCACCCCAAATGCACCCAAAACACTAGGAAAGTAGGCACATGTTCCCTAAAACCCTAGGAACCTTCCAAAATTGTCTTCTGACTTCATTTACAATCATATTCATCATGCATTGGTATCTTATCAATCGTTGCATCACCAATTCACCACACTTCATTCACCTCATTGTTGATTCCTCATTTGAGGAGGTATTCATATCCAATGTTAGCTTTGCATGCAACCACAACATAAAAAATCCAAAAGTGTGGTTAGCGCATTTGTCTACAAAATTTTTCTGAAGATTATCATACAAAATAATCTCAATCACAATCAGACATGGGTTACATCAGGAGAGCTATGCATGACAATGGAGAAGTCAATCTAGAATTCTTGTACGTCGAGTACATAATGGATGATATGTTTGGCATGATCCTGGTGCAACATTTAGAGTATTTATATATGGCATTCATGGAACATCATGAATGACACATTTGAATAAGCTAAATGTCAACTTAGTTCAAATGGTTTGACACTTGTCACCATGTTCTCATCAATCAATCAACAAAAAATATTTAGTTAGGCTTTTGTCCTAATCATACTTTTGGACCACATTGATATGGTCACAAAAGCAAAGCAGTCAAAATTTGCCATTCTCAAGCAACTGGTATGGCATCGTGAATGTCATACGGACTCAGTAAAATCACATCATTGCATCCACAATCATCCATTTCCTTTTTCAGCATTGTTTTTATTTATTTCCTCTTCTCCTTATTTTCTTCTTCTCTTATTTCCCTTGGACATATTGTTAATTTGTATGGTCATGCTTCAAGCAGCTACATACTCTTTTATTATATTCCATTCTCCTTCTATCTCTTTTCCTTCTACACAAACCCTTCACATTTTTGTATTAAACTATGTTCTACATAGTATAGTACAAAAGGGGCAAATGTAGACACCCAAAATTCACACATTGCTATTTCTATGTGTCCATAGGTGATTCTAGACATACCTAGGCTATTGTAGGATATCATAGTAATGTGTAGTCATGCGTAGTCAGGTGTAGTCATGCGTAGTCATGCGTAGTAATGTGTATATTACCATAGTTTGCCATAGCAATATGTAGACTTCCATATACCACTCCATCGTATTTCAGGTCCTAAACCCTCATAAGCCTTCAAAATCACATCCCATGCACTAGGATATCCTCCAACAGCCTATTTACACTCAATTGAGGCCCCCATAAGGTATTAGTTGACCAAAAAAATTAACAAGTCAATACCTAAAATCTAATTTAATGTTGACTTCACTTAAGTCACCTTTTTAGGGTAAAATTGATTAAAAGAACCCTTAATCTAGATTAACACTAATGACATCCTCCCACATGTGTGAAATTAGGGTTTTTTAGGATATTTATTTAATCATATCCTAAATTGACTTATGATCTCCTAATCAGGATTAACCCTAATCTATCCTCACACATGTGTGAGGATGGAATATTTCCCATAAGGAATGTGATGTTGCCACATTGTATTTCCTAACCTAATCCTATTCAGAATCAAATCTAGGTTTAGTCTATCTAACCCTCCCCTTGCACCTTGCCTTTACCTATAACTAGTGGGTCCTAAAACCCTAATTAAATCTCTCCAAAAATTCAACAAAGCACAAAAAATCTACAGAAATGAAAAGTGAACATTGAATAGTTAGTTTTCGGCATGCACAGTCAAATTTCAACAGTAAACATAGGCACCCCAGCTGCCTAGGAATCGATCTACTAGAGAGATTTTTCAAAAGAAGCCTCACAGTTCATGTCACCCCTTGCCCCATGAATTCGGCCTCAGTTCGTCCCTCTGGTGGTGAATGCGGTCTACAGGCCCCAAATCATCCCATATTTGGGAGGTAAGCTCTGTTTCACCATATTATCACCTTCTACACAATTTATTTCAGATTTTATTATGTTTTTATGGTCATTTCATCTTCATAAACATGGGTCCTAACTAAGGCAAGCCCCCCATCACACTAACCCCCCTTTTGCAGGTTCTTCATAGGTTACTTAGCAAATCTAAATAGGAAGAACAACATCAAACAAACAACAACCCGGTGGTGGCCCACATACAAATAAGCCCACCTACACTGAGGGATGATTGAAGAAGACATCAAATTGATTATAACATTGTTAGGAAAAGAAATGGATAAATGGCATCATGTCCCTCTTGTAACACGTATCTTTTAATATCAATGAAATTACAATTTCTTTGTTTAATGCATCATTGTGTATTGTGTTAAATTATCAAATGTCATTTTCTACAAATTTTAGGTAGGTCTTCAATGGGTTTGATTATATTAGGATCTATGGAAAGGACTTCTTTTAGAACTACGTGACCCAATAACTTTCCCTCTTAAACCATGAAGATATACTTCTTAGGATTTAGGGATATACCAAATTCTTTGTACCTTTCAAAAACTGACACTAGATGCTCAATGTTCTTGCTCCTTTCTTTGGAATAGGCCATTACATCACCAAGATATATTAAAATGATATTGCATGTGAGCCTTAAGAAAAATATATCCATGAATCTTTGGAAATTTTCTCTAGGATTTGATATATTGAAAGGCATTCATTGATATGCAAAGGTACCCCATTTGGTAGTGAAGGCCATATTATGTAGGTCTTCATCCTTGACCCAAATCTAATTATAGCTAGACAAACAATCTAGGAGTAGCAACATTTTTTAGCCTTCCACCTTTTGTATTGTCTAATTTATAGTAGGCAATAGATAGTTTGCTTTTAATTATGCCCTATTTGGGTTCCTAAAATTATTGCATAATTTTATATCGCTATTTTTGTATACTAGGACAAAGGTGGTAACCCATGTAGAATTATTTATTGAGAATATACTATGGGCTTGTAGGATATTTAGCAACTCCATTATAGCCTCTCTCTTAAGTTTGAATGGTCATTGATTTTGGTAGAAAGGACTATCATTGGGCTCTAACTTTATTATGTGATCTATGACATCATGGTCATATACTGTTAGATCTTCATTTGACTAGATAATTATGTATTTATATTTAGCATATAATTCCTTGAAAATATCTTGTTCTTCCTAAGTAAAACCCTTCTTAAGTAGTAAGCTCTTCCATTTGGTTACATCAATCAATTTATATGCAAAATACTTGACCTTAGAACTAATTTTCCTTGAGCTATCATATAAATTAGATGGAATTTCAACTATAATAAATACCTTATACAACTAATTTTGCATCAACTATATGATTCCATATTTGATGTCATCCCCATATTCATTTTATTGTTTACCCTATTTTAACCTCTATGATTAGGAACTCTATGATCTATTTTTTATTATTGAAAACTCGTTAGTGACCATAATTATATGGTATTACTAGTTTAAAAATGACTTCAAGCTCTTTTAGTTTATTCCACATGCAATTTATAATATCAAAGCATGTTTCCAAACATACCAACTCATTTAATTTTGCATTCAACTTTTTAGATATTGCTTTTATTTCATTAAAGTCCAATATTTCAAGTAGATCCTAGAACCAATGTTTGTAGGATGATATATGCTTTTTCTTAGTCATGCACTGGAAATTATGTTAATTCACTATTAATTTAGAATTACCATATACTCTCACACATTTGATTCCCATATTTTCTACTTTTTCTTAGGCCAATAGAGAGGGATTTGTAATTAGCTACATTGTTTGTGGAATTGAGAAATAGCATGAAAACATAATGGATTTGGGCTTGTTGAGGATCAATGAACTAAACTGTAGTGCCTATCCCATTTTTTGTTTTGGCATTATTGAAGTACATTGTCCATATCTTTTCAGGTCCTTGGCTTGTTAAGGAAAGGATCTTAATAGGAACCTCTATGATTAGGTAGTTTCCTAAATCTATTTATTTTTATTCTACACCTAAGCTCTCATCATATCCTAGCACATTTATTATCATTTCTACTTTTGGGTCTTACTCATCTCCTTGATTCTCATAATTAGCAGTGTATTATAGGATTCTACTCTAATATACTTTATAATCATCCTCTAGTTTATGGGAGATGTAATTATAGGGTGATTCATTTTTATATTTATTATATTTTCATATTTAGGCACCTTCATCTTCATGTAATCCATAACTAGGTAACCCTAACCTAATAGATATTTTTCCATTTCTTAGAGAGTAACATCCCAAAGTACGATGGAAAATATACAACTATCACTTATTGTACCACCATAAAATCTAGGTATTTCTTGATAATTTGATCCACTTAGGTATGGAATGTGTGCCCTAGAAAAAATTTACGATTGGATGACTTAGAAGTACTTTTAAGTCAATCTTAAGAGAAGGTAAGTTTCCTATGAAATAGTTATTGATAAAATACTAAATAAAGAAAAAAAAAGGAAAGAGAGAGAGAAGGGTTATAGAGAATGATTTGAAAGTGGTCGAAACTCAATTAACAACATTGCTTTCAAATACATGAGCAAATGAAATCTTATATAAGAAAATCCTAACATATTTTTGCTCAATTAAATGTTACACAAGAAGCATAACAAGAAAAAAAATTGTGGCATTCAATATTTCAAGTGTTCCAATTGAAATAAGCTAATTAATTTAAAACCTAACATATAGAACTTTGGTTGTTGAGGAATACCAAATAGCTTTAAAACTGATAGATATTACTCCAATTGAAACATAAGTAGAAACATTTAAAGTGAAATTTCAATAAAAAATATTCCATACACTTCAATGGAGAGAAACAAAACAACTCTTGATTGTATAAAAGTAGCATAAACATATAACCCATGATAGACAAACATTAAAATATCCAACCCTTTACAATGAGGGGTATTTCCCTTTTTGTAGTTTTTTCTAGGTTAAGATAAAGCTAACTACCATGTACAATTATCAACAAAATTGACTTGGGCATTATATTAAGTTGATCTATAACCACTTGGTATCTTTAGCATACTCCCCTTATCAACCTTCAAATGGTTATGATTTGTTTTGTTGAGGTGGTTATTGCTTTTGGATTTGATAGTTACCATGTGGTCTAACTACTCTTTTTGGGGTATCAAACACCATTTATGCTATTTTTTTCTAGTCCAAGATGTTGTTGCTATAGTTTTTATATTTTGGGCTATTTTTCTTTCTTGTTGTAATCCTACCAAACTTTTTGAATGTTGATATAATACAGTATGCTTAAAATATTTGGTCTAGGTTGTCAATTACTTTATACTAGGTTGAAACCTTTTAGAAGCTCATGTTGACCCTTTCACAAATACATTCATCTTGCTACCTATTGGGAACCAGAATTGGTCCTTCTACTCTAGGCATCATGACCTCTCATGGATGCAACATCTCTCCAAGTGAGTGCATCTAATGCATAGTTCCTTGAATGGAGTAGCAGTTCAAGAAGTCTGGGGAGCATGGGGCATGGATCCTTCAAATTACCTCTAGGGTTTTTACCAAGGTTAGATCATTTATTGGATGTATTTTTTGATGCTTTTCCTCCTATTCTAACCTACTCTATCAAGTGCTTGGCTAGAGAAAAGGAAAATAGGGAAAATATTGTAAAGTAATATAAATAAATAAAACTAATCTAACCTAACTAGCCTAAGATATGGGTGGCAATATGCCAAAAGACTACAATTCCCATATTTCATTCTAGTGGGATGAGTGAACACATGAACCAGAATGACAATGAAATTGAACGCAGTCCAATATCTTTGAATATTAGGTCAAAAATGCATAAGTAGTCACAATACCCCATAGAGAGGTACACAAACACTCAGACCAAGAGATAATGTGCTTAAGTAGTCATAATTTCTTTTACTTATGTTATGGTGCATTGTTAGTTTAATAAGCTTTAATACTAATGTAAAAATCACAATAAAATAATAACAAGATCAAATATAATGAATTTGCAATATAATAGAACCATATAATAATGTAATAAAGATAATATGAGACAACTAATATATAGTATCAAGGCTTAATATTATATCAAATAAAATTTACTAAAATGCTGAAATATAAATGTAGTAGCCTAAAACATACAATATAAAAAGACTTACAATATTAGTTGCTCAAATATATGAAAACTTGTATTACTCCTCTTTCTGTTACAAATATATCATATACAATTTTTCATACTCACTATGTAGACAACTCTCTAATATGTAGTAAATATAGGTGATATCTCTATGGCTCTCTATGGAGTAATATATAGCCATTATAGGATGACTCTTGGATAACTTGACTTTTCCTTTCCATATACCAAGTCTCATGACTCTTGGCTTCTCTACTTGATACTTGCATACACATGATCTTATATGCACACATGTACTAGACTCTTCACATGACTCTTCCTAATCTACGGAGACATATGCACACTTACATATTAGACACTTGTACACATTTACACTCATAACACTTGTGCATTTCTTATGCATTATTACATTACATTAAATATTTACTCACTTACTAATCTAAGACACAACCCTAATCTAATATTTACAATGATGTACCAAGGTAGTACATTGGCATGTACCAAATAATGTAATATTCTCTAACACCTCCCTATATTACAATATTTGATTATTGAATACTTAGTATTCAATATGATCTTCATCTTTTATGTGATCTTAAATATTCTATATTTAAGTAGCCATGTTGTACAAGTGATCTAATTATCTCATAAGTCAGATTTGGATCATATTTAATACATTTTTTCTTGGTTCTCTGATTGAATTTACTTAAAGTGATTCAAAAATTCCACAATTAATACATTGTTAGTAGATGCTTCAAAAATGAGAACTTGAATGAATATTAATGCCTTTTCAAATATTCTATAGTGCGTGTCTATGTAGTAGCAAAAAATAGATGAATTATATTCAAATTAGATTATCTTATTTAAATTGGTCATAGAAAAACAAACTATTGGAATCTTGAAGGTATTTTTATTGCTTTTTTAATCTCTTTTGAAGTTTCAAGTTCATTTGTTTTCTTGATAAAATAGTATAACCACTTGTGTACAACTGAAACTATTCTATCTTTATTTTCTTTGTATATATGTTGTAGGTCTTCAAAATTTCTAGAAAAATATATTTTTGAGGTTGGCTTTATAGTAACAAGATCCAATGGTATGTCTACTTGATTATTTTGAAATATTTTTTAGTTATGAATTAGACATACCATTGGATCTTGCTATTATAAAGCCAACCTCAAAAATATCTAATTATTTAATAACCATTTATTATTTTGAAATATTTTTAGTTATCAATTGTATCTCTAAGCCATTTTGGTTTCTTAAGTACATGACATAATTCTTCACTACCCTTATTAAATGAATTCTTAACAATTTTATCCATTTTTTATCAATTTCCTTCAATGCGGACTACCTTATAACTCCCTAGGTATTGAATAATCTAAATTTTCACAAAACTATGAAGTAGAATTCCTTATGCCTCCCTAATTATTTAGAAACTAGAATATAAGAATTTTGCAAATTTAATATTCCTAAATTTGAAGTAGAATTCCTTATCTCTCCAAAGTTAAATAATTTGCAAATATTCTATGTATCTTTGACTTTCAAAAAATATTAAAATAAACCTTTCAAATAACCTTTAAAAAAAATTGAATTAAACAATCTCTATTTCTACTTATCACTCCAAAAGTTCTAAAAATAATTAAAATTTTTAATTAAACTATTAATAGCCTTATCTCTCTGAATTAGCCTTCAAAACATTAAAAATTTTAAATAATTAAAAAATAATTAACCTTATCACTCCATTCAACCTTAGGATAAATTTGATTTTCAAAAATGATTTTTCAAAAACCCTAAATATACCTTTCTTCTCTTGTGTAGATTCCTAAAATCTGATTTCCTTGTTGCACTTCTCTAACTTTGACATGTTTGATATTCTTTGACCATTTTCACTGAGTGTTGTCTAATTTGGAATGATTCTAATCACCATGCAAGTTCCATATATTAGCATGTTGTGAAGTGTTACTCCATGCACTATCCAAATATTTTAATTACCTAATTTTGTACTTTAATTCACTTGCATAGGATACATTACATTACAATGCTACACCTTATTTGGTGAGACATTCATTGGAACTCTAAATTGGCACTTAGATTTATTTGGTTTCCTCCACGTTCCAATTGCTTTCGAATATATACCTTGTTTTGGTCTCCACATCATTTCAATTCCAATAAATTTTGAATCTCTTTGCTTCCACATTATCATCACATTGCTTTAGCTTCAATTTTTGGCTTGGGCTCTTGGTTCTAGTTTGAATTTTGGCTCCTCCTCAAAAATTGGATTTTCCTTGGCTCTCAGTTCCTCCTTAGCATTTAGTTATTCCTTGGATCTAGGTTCCTCCTTAGCACTTGGCTCTTCCTTGGCTCTCAGTTCCTCCTTAGCACTTGGCTTCTTGACTTCTACTCTCCTTGGCTCTTTGCTTTGACTTTGCTTAGATCTCCTTGGTGTCCTACTCTCTACTTATCTCTTACTCTATGATTATCTTATTCTCTTCTTTGCTCTTAGATTTAGTTTTGTGAAAAATATTAACTCTAGCTTTGACTTCTTGGCTTTGTGTTCCAAAGATAAATTTACTCCACATCAAAATTTTCCTCTTTGGTTCTATTCTACAATATATTTGTTTGTCTCAATATGTTGATATTTTTATTTTACTTGGCTATCAATTTGATATACCTTCTATAGGTAGAAAATCCACCTCGTAGAAGAAGAAAAAGTAATCCTTGGATTTGCATACTTTTGTTGAATTTTGCTCAGTTTTTATTAAAGTGTATGAGTGTCAAATACTATAAGTAGAGATAAAAATGTACAAGGTTGCACATGTATTATGTGAAATGAAATGAAATAAATTTTGAATGTGCATTTGGGAAATGTTTTGATAAAAATTGAATTAGACCTTAATAAACCTTGTGAAAATAATTGTTTTGGAAATCCATTGGGAATGGCAGTTTTAAATGATGTGATGCTTTAGAAACCGCTTTGTAATGGTCTGATCATGAATTATATAGCCACATTTATTTATTTTTTGGTTTTTCATTATGGTTCATGACTATTCATTGATGTTCATTAATTGTTTACTGTTGCAATATCAATATATAATTCATGGAGTATGGATTGTGGAGTAGAATTGTTGTGCATTGTTGAGATTGTAATGAATGATGAAATACTACTGATAATATGAATATAACATCCATTTTTCTCATTTCCTTGTCCTTGTGAATTCTTCCATGTGTTCTAGTTTTTGTAGGTTGTGTAGTTAATGTTTAGCAAATAACTTGGCATGTATATGAGTGGAATTGCATTGTTTATAATCTTGGTTAATCTATAGACTTGGTGTGAAGCATGAAGTGGATTATAAGATGATTTACAATTGTATTTTAACATTTTCTAATGGTTGTACAATTTTTAGAATTGCCCATGGTGAATATAATTCATTGCTAATGAATTAGGATTTGCATGTTATGAATAATTGGAGTAATTGATGCTTAGAACCTTCCCAAAAATTGTCTTGGAATAATTGGTTGTATCAAGTGATAGATATGGAAGATAGTTGCAGCAATATTTTGTATAAACCATACAAGGGTTTCTACCAAATTGTACAAACTATTTTTTTACTTGATTTGGTAATTAAGGCCACAACCCAATTCTTCCAAATAAGGAAATAATGCTAGTTTGAGGAAATCAATTACAAAACTGAATTATTAGATTTAAAAAACTTGTTCAAGTTAGTTGGTTGTGTACTAAATAATACAAAGTGTAGGTTTGTATGATTTGGGTCATAAAAATATATAATTTTATGACCGTACAAGCTATTTTGGTAAGTGGAACTAGTGTATGATGAAGACCATACAAGTTGTACAATTTGTACATGTTGGGGTTTGAGATCTTGGGAATCATTCCTATAGTTTCTAAAATACCTCCAAAAAAGGAGTACTACACTTCTAGCAGCTAAATTTGGCACCGTTGCCTTATTTAACTTTGGTATTTTTGTTAAAACATGTCAAGAAGTGTTGCATTTAAGTAGACCATACAAGTGATAAACTTGAGTACACAAATTAGAGGTGAATAAAATACACTAGTCTACAAAGGCGTAGGAGACAGGATCAAGGAGAGGAAATTCTAGTTAGAAGGAGCACAATAATTGATCAATGGAGGAATGAGAATAATGTTGAAAATAATACATATGAACCAATAATAGAAAAAGTGTGGACATCTAACAAATTAGAGATTGAGATGTTGGATACATTGCTAATTAACACAAAAAATAGGAACAAGAAGCACCTAGGATCGAGACAAGCATTAACATCAGATAAGGTGTTAAAGAGGTAACTATGTGAGAATGAAGGGAGTGGATAGTAACACCTGATAAAGTTATGGACTGGTTGCAAAGGAGTGCATTGGATGAGAGTCAGACACCAAAGCAATAAAACATGAGGTCTTAGGAGGAAGGACCAAGGCCACAACCTACACACCGGTGAAGGAGATCACAGAGTGAATATGCATGGGAGATGGATATATATTTGTTCAATGAATATAATATTTCTTGAGTAGATGATTCTGATGAATACCAATAGAGTGAATCACCTATAATATGGAGCCAATAAAGGATTCCAAGTGATACTTCAAGTGAAGAAGAAGAAACACCACTACATGTAGGCAATAATGCAAGGAAATAAATATGCCCACCCTTTATGGGCGAAGGCAATGAAGACCTGACAAGACACATTATAACATGTATAAAAATTTTGGGAGAAAATGGTATAGATCAACCAGATGAATGGTTATGACTGTTTCCTTCAACTTTATGATGACTGGCCATAGATTGGTACCTAAAAAGGAAAAATACACCAAAATTCCAAGCATGAAATACAATGAAAGATGAATTAATTGAGGAGTTTCACACCTTTAAGGATGATGAAGATATCATCACTAAAATTTGTGCTACCAAGCAAAAATATAATAAGGATGTTAAGTCATACAACCATCAACTAAAGTAGTTGGTGGACAATATGCAAATGTCTTTGGTGGATGTACTAGTAAAATGATGGTTTGTAGATGGGTTGCTATATAGATACAAGAAGAATATGAAGGTAGTACCATTAGATACATATGAGGATGCCCTAAAATATGCAAAGAATTTTGAGAGTGAGGCCAAACAAATAATCGTGAGGATGCTAACACATGTAATACATGATGATTCAAAGAGTGAGGAGGATGATACAATCCAATAGATAGTACAATCATTTCAAAAGGAATTTGATAAAATAATTAAAGAGGTGAAAGGTAAATTTAAGCAAGATCATAAGGACATCTGGTGTACATATTACAAGAATGAAGGTCACACAAACGTGACTTACCCTCATAATGACTATTACTACATTTTCAATGTGCTTGGACACAAAGTGATACAATGTCCATTTAATGCAAAGGTGTGTCCATAGGTTCTCTCTATCCAATATCAGGAGGAGAAACCAAAACCTCAAGTGAGTGGCTAGCAAGCCACCACTAGTGGTTATAGGAATAACCACAAAGGGGGAAGGGCATATTAAGGCAACTGGTAAGGAGGACAGAGTCACTTGTAGTGTTATTTGAATGAGATACCAATCATACAATATTGCAATTGCTAGGAATGGGGGAACTTTGCGAAGAACTATCCTTTACCCTAAAAACATGAGATACAACAAACAAAAACTACACACATGTGTATATGGCATGGTGTAGGTAACCACAAGGAAGCAAATTGTCCAAAGCAAGTGAGTTCCAATAACCTACAAAATGTTAATGTTTTGGACATAGAGGTACCTCAAATTAGTGTCGATATCGAAGAAGTGCTAGTCATAATAAAGAATTAGGTTAGAAAATAAAATCACCCAGAATTGGAAAAATAAAATAAGCATTGGCAAGTGGTAAAGAAGGTACTTTATGAAGAAGTAAAGAAGACAAAAGAATTGATAATAAAAAAATAAAAAGAGTTAAAGAAACCATTAGAAGACATAGTGGTTGTGCAAAATCTGGAAGCACAAGTTTTAAATACAACTATTGAAATTAATATGACAAGATTTCTAGACATCCCAATGTTGCATTAAGTGATGGTAGAAGATTTAAAACCTCATAAGGTGATGGAGGTAGAAAGCCAACCAATAAAATAAGAGGAACAAAATAATTATTTTATGGACCTAGCCATATTGATGATCGATGTTGGGAAGAATCCTGCATTGGTCAATATGGAAATCTTAGACCATAGATTGATTTAAGTCATAGTATATGGAGGATCTAGCATTAATGTGCTACCTGAGAAGACTTAGCAAGAACTTGGTGCTCCATACTTATGGGTACATAGATTCTAGCTATATGGTGTTTACCAGTATGGAATAGAGAAAAATGGTGTCTTAATAACACAATAAGTCAAAATATTTTACGAAGAGTTTGTCTTGGATTTCATTGTGATTACAATGTAAAAGCCAGGATATGATGCTTTTTTGGGGAAAGGATGGATAAGAATAGCCAAAGTTAATCACAATTAGAAAAAATATTAGATCACTTCTAAGAAATAATAGCATAAATATGTGATCAATTTTAATAACCAAAGTATTAGTAAGGATGTGGCCACGACTAATGAGTCAGGTAGTTCTTCTAGTGATGAAGGTTATGAACCTAATGAAGAAGTTATGTTGTACCTAGAATATTGTAGAAAATATGAAGCTCGATATTATAGTGGACTAATCCATTGGAAAATAGAGGAGTATGAGATTTTTATCCCACCTACCTCTATATTAACATAGAGGAGACTACAAAAAAAAATATGAGATAAAGTTCAGCTCAAAACATTAGAAAGAAGAGGAGGAAAAATGGTCATTTTCTAAGATATTTGTAGAATACATAATAGGAAAGGCTGAAATTGATGCAATACCAACACATTCTATGAATGTGGAAAAGGTAGTAATAGAGCCTACAAATATTAAGTATGAAGGACCTTAGATGATAGATGTAAATCTAGGAATAGAAGGAGAACCTGATATGATCCACTGTGGTGATGATTGGGATCCAGTACTAAAAGTAGCAGCCTTTAAGATATTCTTAGAGTACAAGGATGTCTTTGCATTGATGTATAAGGACCTGAAGGGGGTACCACCTGATTTTTGTATCAATAGGATTACGCTAATCCCTGAGGTATAGCCAGTTATAAGAAGACCATATAGGATGAATCCTAAGTACCTAGCATTGGTAAACATAGAAATTGAAAATATGTTGGAGATAGGCATAATTTTTAGATTTATTACTAGTGATTGAGTTTCACCTATTATGGTTATAAAGAAGGAAGTGGATAAAATCCAAATATGTGTAGACTTTAGGAGTTTGAACGTAGTTGCAATTAAGGATCCCTTCCCTATTCCCTTCACAGAATCCATTCTAGAAGAGGTTGTAGACATGAAATCTATTCATTCTTGGATGGGTTTTTTGGGTATAAACAAATAAGCATCATCAAGGAGGATAAATTAAAGACCACATTCATCATGGGGAATGACATCTATGCATATAATCGAATGTCATTTGGTCTATGTAACGCCTTTGCTACATTTTAGCGTATTATTCTATACATCTTTAATCAACTAGCCACAAGAAATTTCAAGGTATTCTTCGATGATTGGTCCATCTATGGAAATATCAAATATCATTTACCTGGTCTCAATGAGTGCATGAGTAGGTGTAGAAATGCATAAATCTCTCTAAATCTAGTAAAGTATTTTTTGATGGTACCTTACAGACAACTATTGGGACATATAGTGTGTAGCAAAGGGTTGAAGACCGATCCTAAAAAAATCTATGTCATACTACACATGGAGGAGCCATATGATGTGAGCTCTTTGAAAACCTTCTTGGGATCCATAGGATACTATTGAAGGTTTTTCAAAAATTATGCACACATGTCCTACCCACTAGATGCTTTAACCAAGAAGAATATTTCCTTTAGATGGATGAAAGAGCACCAAGGAGCCTTTGAAGAGTTAAAGGCTAAATTGGTTACTAGACCCATTTTGGTGTTCTCGAATTGGGATAAAGAACTCCATATCCATATTTTTATCTTAAACTTTACAATTGAATGTGCATTGGCATAGGAAGGATAGTTTAGGCTGGATTAGACTATATTCTTTGCAAGCTGCCTATTGTCAAGGGTATAGAGAAACTATAGCACAATGAAACATTAAGCACTAGGGATGGTATATGCCATGCAAAAGTTTAGGCATTACCTATTGGTGAACCCTTTTGCCTTCTACGTGGACCACCAGATTTTTTTGTACTTGATCAATGCACCATTTATACAAGGATGATTCAGTAGGTGGCTTGTCATCTTAAAGGAGTTCGTATTTTGAGTAGTGGTGTGACCTAGCAAGAAGCATGTAATTACAGATCAACTATATCAGATACGATAAAGAGAACCTATAGGAGTAGGAATTCTAGATGAATTCCTTGATTCTTAGTTGTTCACAATTAACATTGTGGCATCATGGTATAAGTTTATTGGATAGTACCTATCCATAGGGGAGTTTCCACAAGATTTTATGACAAAAAAGAAAAATAAGGTGATTATAAAGTCATCATCATTCTAGTTAATAGCAGGGTTGCTGTACAAATTAGGAATGGATGGTATCTTGAGAATATGTAATTAAAGTTATTCTGAAAGAAGCTCATGAAGGATTAGTAGGTGGACACATGGGGCCCGATGCCACTACTTGAAAAGTACTCTTAGCAGGACTATGGTAGCCCATAGTGTATAATGATGCAAATAAATATTTGAAAGCATGTGATACTTGCCAAAGAGTGAGAAAATTAGTGTGAAGAGATTTTATGCCATTATACCCATCATAATCCTAGGAACTATTTGAGAGGTGGGGATTGGAATTTGTGGAACCACTAAGAATAACTCATAGGAGGAAGTGTAAGTATATTGTGGTAGCCACTAAATACCTAATGAAATGGGTTGAAGCATGGGAACTGCCAAATAACTCAGTTAAAAGTATAGCACAATTATTGTATGAGCAATTAAATACAAGATTTGACATCCCACTACAAATAACGAGTGATCACGAAGGTCACTTTTTGAATGAGATCATCAAAATACTAATGACTAAATTTTGAATTTGACACTCTTTGTCTAGTCCATATTACCCAAGAGCTAATGGGCAGGTGGAAGTGACTAACAAGGTATTAGTGTCAACATTATACAAAACCTATGGAATAGAGGGAGCAAATTGGGAGGAAATGTTACCATCTATTCTTTGGGCATATTGAACTACCTTTAAGTCAATGATAGACCATATGCCATTTCAACTAATGTATGGTCAGGAGGCAATAGTGCCAGTCAAATTATTGGTACCAAGCCTATGGATAGTAGTGGAGCATCACTTAGGGGACCAAGAGAGTATGGAGGAATGACTAACGATAGTGATTAGGTTAGATGAGAGAAGAGTCATGGCACAATAGATGATCGAAGTGGTCTAGAAGAGAAGAAAGTTGTGGGATGAAAAACATCTTAGAAAATTAGAAATCAAGCAGGGTGACTTAGTTCTAAAGTATAATGGAAAATGAGAAATCAATCTAGGTAAGTTAAAAACTTTGTGGCTTAGTCCCTTTTGAGTTGTGGAAGTAAGGTACAATTGTGTAGTGAAATTGTAGAACTTGAATGTGATGAAAGTGGTAAATATTGTAAATGGTTTAAATTTAAAACCCTACAAAGTACTATGTTTGTTTATCATCTTAGAAAAAGTTAAATGAAGGCAGCAAGTCTAGTCCAATGACCAACAAAGTAGAATTCAAGGCCTACCATGGGAGGACCTTGATATGGGACTCACATGCCTATTCACAAAAGGGGAGGAGATAGGACCAATTATAAAACAAGAAGAATTAGTAGCTTGACCCGATGAGAGAAGGAGAATACGATTCCATGTAAGGTTTATTGATGAGACTGGAAAGCTTGAGCAAGATCACGAAATATGGATTTATCTAAGATATGGTGTATCCATAGTTGGAGTATATTGAGTTACCCCAACCATCAGAATATTGAAGAAAAATGAGACTAATGGTATGATATGGGGAAAGGACAGATAACTTTGATATGGAAGATTCAAAAGAGATAGGAGGTGACACCATGGAAGAACTTAGCAAACTCTCTCAATTGGATCAGATAAGATGATTGTAATAGAGGATGCAACACTAGATCCAACAGTTGCAAGAGGAGTATGAAATATTTCAAGGTCACACTACAAGACTTTGATAATAAACTATCCAAGACTTGGATGATAAGATGAAAATTATGGAGGAAACAAGAGCAGTAAATTCATAGGAAGGATAAAGCAATGGAAAATAACTTGAGATGATACCACAAGTGAGTAGTTCATGACATGATAGTGTAAGTATGAGTAAAGGGAAAAACTCATAGAGAGCACCTCATGGGATGCCCAATGACCTATCAATAGTAGAAGAAGATGAGGATATAGCTTGGTGAGACATTGAAGAAGATATTCCACCACCTAGACCATAAGGTAGTATCCATGAGGATTAAAGTAGATCTAGTGATGGGGGGTTGCCTTGGATAGTAAGAGAAGAAAGTTCTGATAGTGGTGATTATGACTTCTTATAACTATCGATACCTCATGTGCAGCCTGAGTTGGATACCTATGCAATTGGCTATCGATAGTTGAAGCAAAAAAGGAGAGAAGTAAAAGGACTCCAAATATTAGTGTCCTTCCTAGTAAATTGGTCAGAATAGAGATATGATGATCATAACAATTCTAGTTCTGAGTCTGATTTCTCATAACCATAATGGGAGACTCTAGCTAACGTATCTCCACAAAAATGTTGGGAGCAAAGGTGATGGATACACCAACTATTACATGTGGATCAAAGAGTGAGAGCACTAAAATATTTTTTACCTGTAACACAAGGAAATGAATGTCACTTGGCCAATATAGAATTGGTGGATATAAACCTAGTAAGAAACTAGTAAGAACCCCCAAGACAATAGTAAGATCATGGAGGGGAGTACATCCATTAAATACTGGGAGGGGTAGCAGAGATTTTCCACCCAGATGAGGTAGAGGACGAGGAAGGATTTGAATCCCTACTCCTAGATGGCCAAGGGATACACCATTAGCCTATTTTAATTGGACCAAGAACTTGCAAGGCATCCCTTGGTTAGAGGGATTGTACCAAACCTAAGAGGAATACAACCATAGGGATGACCTCCACTAAACCAACCCAAAACAAGAAGAGTGGAAACCAGAAGAAGATGGTCCAGGAAAGGGAAGTCCCATGGAATGTTCATATAGGTTTTGTATCAAGGGGATGTGGTCGAGGAAGAACTAGGCATGGAAGAGGCCTTGTCAGCAGAGGAAGAGAGCACTTTGTCGATTAAAGGATTCAAGGACTATAAAGAACTCATTCACCTAGATTAGAAGCTAAATTGATATGAGGATATATGTAGATAAGTCACTCTAATGATAGCAAATCAGTGAGTGTAACCCTACCTTACAATCAATCAATAGAATGATGAGAAGAAGTATTGCCAAGAGGGAGTCTTGCACACTATAATTGCATGATTCTAAACTATTCACATGACAATCAAAGAGGAGATCAAATAGAAGGTCAGTTGGTACCTAATGATGCGATCACCCAACTGATGAGTTAAAATATAAAATCATACAAGTGAATGTCAATGTACGATTCCTATGATGATAAGCTTCAAAATAGTTATTAAATATATATAGAAAAACATCTTAATTGTGAAAATCCTTCAGGACACCATTAAGACAGAAGGGGTTAAAAACTAGAAACGATGACCCCTTATGGGAAAAAAGAGAGAAAAATATAATTATCTTAGTTGTGAAAATTCTTTGGAATGCATTTAATATGAAGGGTGGTTTAAAAATGGTAATGGCGACCCCTTTGGGAAAAAAAGAAAAAGAAATAAAAGAGGTAAGAAAAGGACAAAATAAGAAAAAAGATAAAATCGCATGCACTAAGGTGAAAAGTTTTCAATCATCAACATGTAGAGGAGATAAGGTGGCATAATTTTGGAATTAATATGTTAGGGTTTGAAAATGATAAATTAAGTGCCATGTAGAAATTTCCTTTCCTGCTCATAGATCATACAAGGCAACATTGGAATTTTGGAGGATTGAAGACAAAAAGAGTGCAACTGAGGAAATTTTCTATATGGGCAATGGAAATTCACCAACTTAATCAATAATTTTGTGACCCATTTTAATTTTGCACCACAACATTTTTTTTTCAAAAAAGCAACCCATTGGGAGGAAAAAACTACCGCAATTAAGGTTTTACTATAGAGAAAATAAGTTTCTTTTAGAAAACGAGTTGTAGGTAACAATAATCAATCATACGAGTGAGGTTTTGAGAAAATTAAGCTTTCAATAAACCCTTAATATAGAACAATAGATATAGGGTTTGTTTTTCTAGGAATAGAGAAGGGAAAGTTGCATGGATAGAAAAATAAGCAAACCTTAGAGCAAGAATTCACCATAAAAAGTATGGAAATAATTTTTTAAATCTGCATGTGTGAATAATTTCAAAGGGATAGTTGTACAATACTACCATACTAAATAAAAAAAAATCCATTTTTGAAGAATATTGCACCAAAGGAAGGAGAAATTGCATGTTTTGCCCTAAAATTGCATTAAACAAGGAGATTGAAGGATTTCGGCAAATGGGTTTCACAAATTTCACACTTGGAAAAGAAAAATAAGGTTTTTTGTCAAGTGATGATTTCTAAGGCTGTATGTATGATTTGGAGTAGCCATGGTATGATTTTGAGATATATTGTACAGATTCCAAGCTCCCAACGACCCATTTTAGGCAGTTTTGAAGGCTTTGTACATAATTTTTCATAGTGGTACAGACCTTGGAAAGGTTGTACGAAAAGGAGGTGCCCCTGTATTATTTTGACATAATTTGGTATGATTATGGATAATTCTTGTATGATTTTAAGTGACATTTGTGTGATTTATTGCAAGTGTATGGAATCGGGTGCAATTGAACAAATCCGACTAGATTTGTACAATATAGGTAGAATTGTACAGCTTGAAAGTGTACATGTACAACTTGGTTGAGGCCTTGTACAATCCTAATATTTTTGCACATTCTTGAGGTGATCGTATGGAATTTTGTAATGATTTTAAGTAGTATTTTTATGAATTGCCAAATCAAGGAAAAGGTGTGCAAACGAGGGTTTCACTCATTGATGGTAGAAGTATGAGCTCAAGACGAGAATATAGGGCTAATTTTGGTCACATTGTGGCATCTAGGGCTGATATATCACCAAGACCATTGCACTAGAGAGAATCTTGATCCAAGTTATCTCCCCTAGTTTATCCCATTCGAGACCAAGGACGATAATTCCAATCACCCAAAAGGTGTGGTAACTAGGCTTGGAGAGGGAGAGAGGAATGTCGTGGAGGGGTTAGAGGCACTAGCATGGTGGTAGAGGAATATCACCACTACAATACATGAGTGAAGAAATGGAACCACCTCAAACACCCAGAAGAGAACTCTATAGTGAAGTTCATCAAGAAAATACCCTAGAAGAACAGGAGGACCTGCCTAGTGAAACAGAGGAGTAAGTGGACATCAAGAATGTCACTTTTGGGAATCCAATGGGAGAATTTTTTAGAAAGTGGTGGGTGAATATTGACAATAAACATCCATATAAGGTTGGAGTGAGTATTTTAGCACAAATTCCACCACAAGACAAGGTATTTTTCAATGAATACTTTTTGCAAATTCCCCAATCATACAAACTAGTTGAGAACCACATGATCGTACAAATAGCTAACCGGTATGTTAAGGTGGAGTTCATAGTAGAAGAATTTTATGGAAATTCATATTTCCCATTAAAGGATATATATTTATGAAAATAATAGTTGATACCATTGAGATGCACAGGTTGATCATAACACTCATATCGGTGAAGTCACCTATGGTAGCCAAGATTTTGGGTACTGGCACTCATGGGATTAAAAAATTCAGCTAAAAATGGATGAGTTGGCTTGCATGATGAATTTTGCTATGGCTTGATTGTCTAGAGAATCATGAAATTTGGATATGCCAATTTGGGCAGCACAATATGTGGAAGGTGTTTAGAAGGGCATGAAGTATTATTGGGGAGCATTCTTGTAGGAATAGATGCAACAACATTGATAGTGAGAATAAATATTTTTACCATGACCTTTCATGCCATTGCACACTATTATTGTATGTAGTATCAAGATTAGGAATTCACTTCCTTGGTAGGACCCAACTAAGGGAAACAACATCTAGTCAGCCTACCATACTACAATGGGTAAAGATTGTACCTTTACTAAAAGCCACTCTAGATAACAAGAAGGCTAAGAAGAGTACAAATAAACCGATACCACCAATACATGATGAGTCTGAGACTACATCTGATGAAGACATCCATCCAAAGAGAAAGAGAAGGTGATAATTGGAATTGGCCTTAGAATAGTAGGCCCAAGTCCACAAGATATAGAAGAAGCCTATCTTTTTTGTAGAGGAGGAGAAACTAGAGCAGCAATCTAGCCCTGTATAGATTCAAAAATGATGACAAAGGGAGAAACAAGCAAATTTAGTATAGAAAGTACAACCTGAGTCAACACCAAAGGAAGGGTACTCTAACTTAGAGGGGTTAGATATGCTAAATTTGAATATACCAGGTCTAGAAGGAATGGGAAAAATAATGGGATCCCCAAAATTACTCTAGACCTCTAATTTTGAACTTTTGGATTCATCTAGATACTTGACCAGAACAGTGATAGTACCACCAATTGTAAAAGCAAAGGCCACACTGGAGGTGCCATTAGAAATACCAAAGGAGATAAATAAAATTAAAATTATGATGAGAGGTAGTCATAGCCAGTGAGATAAGACAAATGTATAGGTACCATAGGAAGAGCCTGCTCCTAACTAGATGGTTACAACTCAAAGGGGAGTGCACCCGAACCCACAAGATGAAGGGTTGACATCCCAATAACAATAGGACTTGCCTAAGTTATATGAGGAAGTCCAAGTACTGGTGGAAGAGTAGTAGTTTAAAAAATAAGTCATTAATGTTGATGATATGCAATCACTAGCAAAAGAAGAGATGAGTAAGGTGGTAGTACATAGTCTGCCACTAGAGGGAACAGTAACTAGCATGACAAAATAAGTCAAAGGAATTTTTCATCAACAAGGAGAAGAAGGATAGACCCCACGATAGGATAAAATTGAGGAGATTAATACAATATTCCTAGTGGAAGTACCTCACTTTGATCATGTGGAGGATGTGGATGAAAAAATGATGAGTAGGTGGAACACTTCTTTTGATATACTAGCGAGATATTTGCTAGTGCTAGACTGTAACTTTGTATTAGGAGCATTGGGCAATTAAAATAGTGGAGGGATCAAACCTTCACTGAATTAGAAAAGATTGTGGAATGGGTGTACAATTAGGATCATACAAGGTAGATAGAACACATCCATTCACAACATCCATGGTTATTACGAGGATGGGATGTAACCATGATGCTCAGTAGGTAGGATTTACTAGGAGTGAAGACCAATTACTGTACAACTCCATGAGTGTATTTGGATAGGATAACCTATCAGACATGTCCATTGAATATAGAAAGTAAAAAAATTTGAAGATTACCTTGGGAGTTGGCCTTCACCATGAAGAAATTTAATTTCCTAGCATACTGGATTGCATGGCTCAACTTAGGTCTTAAACATGTTTACTAGGCTAAAGAAACACAACAAGAGGAGATAGAAGCTAATCAAAAGGAGATGGTTGCAATGGAGGAATAACTGACATGCATAAAAACCATGGCTAAGGAAAGAATAAATAAAATAGAAACAGAGTTAGCAATAATGAATCAAACTTATGAAGAGCAGCTTCATTTACAGGAAATGGAGAAAAAACTTGAGATCCAACAGGAAGAGAGTGTACAAAGTAGTTGGAAGCTCAATTGGCAGAACAAAGTAAAATATTGGCAAACCAGGTTAATAATTTAAATATGGTAGAGGAAAAAATATAGGAAAAGAATCATAAAATTTAAGGGATGGGGAAGTATGCCACACACTATAGTGAAATTATACTGGATCATAAGACTATGCTAAAGGCTAAGAATGAGACTATGGTAGAACTTGAAGCCGACCTTAAACAACATCTGAAGGTTATTACTAAAAAGAATGAGGAGTTAGCCATAGTAGCCCAAATGGAAGCCATGTTTATGGAAAAGCTACGCAATGGAGTATCCAAGCATGATAAGGATTTGAGATCATTGTTGACTATTACAGAAGATAAGGCTAATGAGTACGGGTTGAAAGCCTTGGAAGTTAGTCAGTACACAACTTGCTTGAAGGATGAGCATACCACCTTGTAAATTTTACTTATTTATTACCACAAATAGGTCCTAAATAAGAAAAATAAGATTGATATGGTGAGTACACCACCTAATTTAAAGGGAAGGCAGATGTAGGTAGTAAATCCACCTCCTAGAAGAAGAAAAAGTAATCCTTGGATTTGCACAATTTTGTTGAATTTTCCTCAATTTTTATTAAAGTGTACGAGTGTCAAATAATACAATTAGAGAGAAAATTTTACAAGGTTTCACATGTATTATGTGAAATTAAATAAAATGAATTTGGAATGTGAATTTGGGGTTACTTTGATAAAAATCAAATTAGACCTTAATAAACCTTGTAAAAAGAATTGTTTTGGAAATCCGTTGGTAATGGCAGTTGTAAATGATGTGCTTCTTTAGAAACCACTTTGGAATGGTTTGGGAATGCATTATATATCCCCCCTTATTAATTTTTTGGTTTTTAATTATGGTTCATTACGATTCATTTATGTTCATTAATTGTTTACTATTGTAATTTCAATATATAATTCATGGATTATGGATTGTGGAGTAGAATTGTTGTACATTTTTGAGATTGTAATGAATGATGAAATACTACTGATAATCTGAATATAACAGCCATTTTATTTAGTTCCTTTTTCTTGTGAATTCTTCCATATGTTCTAGTTGTTGCAGGTTGTGTAGTTAATGTTTGGCACATATTTTGTCATGTATATGGGTGGAATTGCATTATGAATAATCTTGGTCAATCTATAGACTTGGTGTGAATCATGGAGTGGATTATAAGATTTTTTTATAGAAATATTTTAATGTTTTCCAATAGTTTTATGATTTTTGGAATTTTCCATGGTGAATATAATTCATTGCTAATGAATTAGGGTTTGCATGTTATGGAGAATTAGAGTAATTGATGCTTAGAACCTTCCCAAAATTTGTCTTGGAAGAATTGGTTGTATCAAGTGATAGATATGGAAGATAGTTGCAACAAGAGTTTGTATAAAATGTACATGGGTTTCTACCAAATGATAAAAACTATAATTTTATCTAATTTCGTAATTAAGGATATAACCCAATTCTGCCAAATAAGGAAATAATGCTAGTTTGAGGAAATCGATTACAAAATTGAACAAGTTGACTTACAAAAATTGTTTTAGTTAGTTTTTTGTGTACTAAATCATACTAGGTGTAGGTTTGTATGATTAGGATTGTACAATTGTATGATTTTATGACCATACAAGCTATTTTGGTAAGTGGAACTAGTGTATGATGAAGATCGTATAGGTTGTACGATTTGTACAAGTTGGGGTTTGAGATCTTGGGAATCATTCTCATAGCTTCTAAAATACCTCCCCATAAGGAATACTACACTTCTAGCATCTACAAATTCTTATTTTTATTCTAGTGTAGGTTCAACTGGCTTCAAGACTTCCTTCCAACATTATGCTTTAACTATTATGCACAAGATTCAATATTTGATGACTAAAAAACTTTAAATAACTTTTAAAAAAATATGAATGATTTGGTGTCCTTTTGTAATTATTGTGGATCTATAACTCCTCCAACACTTTCTTTATTGGAAGCTGAATATCTTCACATTTTTCTTCAAATCTCCTCCTCTTAACTTGTTGCCTTCAATTTTCTTTTTCTAAGCTTGTTGCCTTCGAATTTCTAAACATGTTGCCTATTAAAAAAAAAATCTTGCTTTGATATTTTGCATAGTAAAATTTCTCTACCTTCAAATCAACCCTTCACTTGCAGTCTTCCTTCTTGATCAAATTTTTTGCTTTTACTTTTCTACTTGCTTTCTATCTTTGTAAAATAAGCTAAATAAATGGTCTCTTCTCTTACTAGGAACAAATATTTTTACTTATGATGGACCTAAATGGGTCTCATTATTCTATAAAAAACTTTATTAGGACCTTCTCCAATGGGTCTTCTCAATCTATCTTCTTGGCTTGTCATTGAATGGTGATGATTGTCCCAAATATGATGTAAATACTCTTGTTGGAGATTTTGTAATGGGTCTTGTTTCTCTACTTTCAATGGGACCTATTTTTATGGGTCTCATTTCTCTACATTAAATATATATCAAGGTTTGTTTTTAATACCTAAATCAATCTTATATATTATCTTCTATTTTGAATAGATTTCTTGGAATAGGTAAACTCAATCTATCTTATCAAGGTCAATATCTTAATGACCTAAATTTTTTATCAAGGTCTATCTTTGAGACCTAAAATTTTTATCAAGGTCTATATTTGAGACCTAAAATGTTGTATACTCTAAAAATTGAATAAATAATTGCTTGGGGAAAACTTTTTTCCTTCTTCTTGCACTTGAAGATGAAAGTCTTCTCTATATACTATAGGAAGCTTCTCACTTTTGTAGATCGATTTTCACTACAAAAATTTCTTAGGTTATTCCTAAGAATCCAATATGACTCTCCTCCTTACTAGAGAATCCAATATCTAAACTAGGATGACAATATATTGAATTACAACCATTCTCCTAAGTTGATTCTTTCCTACAATATTCAATCTACAACAAATTCAATCAATAATTATTCTCTTTCCTTGAGAGAAATATCAATGTCGAGGGATTTATTCCCCTTAAATTTTTTATTAATTTTATGGTTGGCTATTTACCAAAATAATCAATTGTGTCCAAGTTTATTTTTCCAAATATGAATCCTAATCTTCACTAGTTATCCTAGTGGAAATATTCTATAGTCGAGTCCTAGTCTTCATTGGTTATCCTTCAACCTAGTGGAAAGACCCTAGTTGAGTCCTAGTCTTCACTGGTTATTCTTCAACCTAGTGGAAAGACCCTAAATTTTTTTTACTTCACTTATTATTGAGTCCTAATATTCACTATTTTTTCTTACAATTGTAGAAATACTCTAGCCTTTGCAACTTCCAAATAGAGTCCAAATATAACTCCCTTTAAAGTAGATAGACTCTAACCAATTTTGTCACAATGGACACAAACTAATTTTCAAATCCTATGCAAGCAATATTGTTGTGGCTTTGATACCACTATTAGCTTTTGAAACTTTAATACTAATGTAAAACTCATAGGAAAATAATCACAAGATCAAATATAATTGTAGACATGGAAAATTAACCTACCCAAATGAGTTATTTTCTTTAGAATCCTTTGGTATGCTCTCAAAATTTCAAAGTGCAATATTGAACCTTTTTTTTGTGTTTTGCTTTATTTTTCTTAACCTTGACCAAATCCACGCTTGATAAATTATGGGACATAGATTCAACAAATTTAGGTTTTTTCCTTGAAAAATTCTAAATTTTGGGCCAACCTATTTGAGGTGTTGGCTTGGCCAAGGTTAACTTTTGTCTTCCCACCTTTTTAGCCCTCCAAAACCTCTATAAATAAGAGGGATTGGATCCCTTTTTTAGAGAAATTTATGACACATCTAGATTTTAAGTGATCTCTTATGCAATTTTCATTTGGTGCTTTAGTGTTCTAATTTTGATGTGCTCTTTGTGATTTGTAACTGGAGGAGATTTAATGACAAGCTTGTATTCTTAAGGAGGATATGTCTTCTTACTTTTCTCTTGCTTCTTCTACAAGCTTATCAAGTTGCTTCTTTGAATTATTTTAACTTTTTATCATTATATCTAAGTGTTAAAGTCACATTATTGCATTTTTTCTTTGTTTTAAGCATCCTTGTGTGAATCCACACCCTGTCTAATATAGGGTATGAATTCAAAAAAAAATTGTCTATCGCACATTTTGTTGTTCTTTTTCTTCTTATTTACTAAATTCATGATCAGTAATTTATAGGGTATGTATTTGGCCCAAATAGACTTGGGGGTAGCTATTCATCCCCAAAACCCTAGGATTCATCTCACATTTATGTTCCACATTATTTCCATTATGTTATTAGTCTATTTTAAAATTTTCCATTCTATTTGACTTGCATTATAAATCATATTATCTAGGGACTATTATTTGTCCTCAAAACCCTAAATTTTAAAAGCATATTCTTGTTTAATATTTGTGTTTATTTTTGTTTGCATCTAGTTCACTATTTCATGCTATCATATTTCATTGTGTTTGTTCCAAAGGTTAAAGATCATTTCATTTTTTGAATGGTCAAATTTAAATACCAAGGGAGATTGACTATTGCATCCCTTATCTCAATCATATAGCAACCTAAGGATGCCCCCAAACACTGATCAATTTTTATAGGGTTTTGTGAAGTTAGTTTGCAATTTTGAAGCTATTTGGATATCTTAGATGTAAGTTAAATCTAGGATCAACCATAAAATTAGATAAGTTTTCTAATAAGATTTTAGGTTATTTGGTTGCTTTCTAGTTTGTCTTGAATTACCTCTTTATAGCTTAGATTTAGAAAGGTGAAAAATAGGTGTCTGATCAATATACATATTCAAAATCTCCATCCTTAGACTTGAAGTGAGTCCTAAAACCATTCTTCATGAACTCCTTGATCCCTAAGCCCTCGAGTGTAGAGAATATAACACACCCCTATGATCACCTTAGTTCCCAATAGATCTAGCCAAGAATCATACACGGTAGGGTAGTTTTCCCCATATACATATTTGGTTAACCCAAAGTGAAAGCACATATTTAGTGGCCAAATTAAGAAGATTCTTCCTTTTGTTTTTCTCTTTGAAAACTTTAAGCAATACCACCAAACTTATTTGCTTGGAATTAGAAAAAATTAAAAGCATATTAAAATATTCGTATGTGTCTTTTTTTAGTGTTCTCCTCTATCATTTCTCTTCGTCCTAATGGTTCCCAATAGTAGGAGTAAGAGAAATATTTTAGAATATAATCATATTTTTCAATAAGATGATCGTATTGATAGGGAGAATTATAATCTAGATGTAGAAGAGGAAGAATATGATGAAATGGGTACCAAATTTTATCCTCTATAGGATCCTAATGGAGGCTTCACTTTCACATATTTTGATCATATATGGGGTTTTATGAAACATCATAGGGAGGCTTTGGTTAAGGCTATGGAAGAGGAAGCCCAAATTGAAAGAGGTGGGACATCTCATCCTCCAACTATTTCTCCTAGGCATGTTCATAACAATCCCTTGTTTGAACATTCACATAATGTTAATCCTTTTAATAAACCAACATATGATACTACCATGACCACCAATATTTGAGGAATTACACAAGATCCTCAAAAAAGTAGTGCATCCTAAAATTATGCTCAATTTCCTCCTTATTATGCTCATCTCAACATTCATGCTTCTATTCCACAAAATATAAATTATCCTTCACAAAAAGATACCAAATATCATAATACATACCATAATACTTTCAATGCCTCCAACATTGGCCAATTTCCTTTTCAATAGCTTACCTATATCCCTCTCCTAGGGAACCTAGGGGTATTGCACAACAATAATCTTGATATACAAAGTTTGACAAATATGGTGACAAAATTGGTTTCAAGAGAGGATATAATTCAACCTCCAAGCTTCACCTACAACTAAAAGAAAATGTGTAATCAATCCTTAGACCCTATTGTCACTTCTAGTATCTACCCTAAGAATTTTCCAATGTTGGCTTTGCCTATTTATAAGGGAAAAGAGGACCCAATGTAATATTTAAGGATGTTTAGGACAACATGCCATGATATTATATATGATGATATGTTGTTGCTAAAAATATTCGCTAATATCCTTGGTGTTATGGCATTGGAATGGTATTATAAATTACTTCATCATTCTTTGAGGAATTGTGAAGAGACAACATAATTGTTTTTTCAACAATTTGGGGCTTATGTTGAGATGAATGTGACTATGAAATATGTTTATATGTTGAAACAAGGTAAAGAGAAAAAAAATCAGATTTCTTGTCTCATTGGAGTTTAGTTGGATGGTTGAAATATACTTATAGCTCCTCGAGACATGTTAGATATCTTCATTGGAAATTTACAAGAGCAAATATCTTATGAATTAGAAACAACAACTATCACATCTTTTGATCAAGCGATAGATTTGGCAAGAATGGTAGAGCAATCCCTTATTCAAAGAGGTCAAATTAAGTCAAATAAAGAAGAATATAGAACCATAAAAATTAGCATAAGAACAAGCATGTAGTTGGTGATGGGGTAATGGATGGTAGTCCTATTAACAATATTGTTAACACCCTAAAAAATATGGTGCTTCACAAACCTCAAAGTCCCTCACCAAGGAATTTCACAAGACTCAACATGCCTATGAACATGGTACTACAACTTTTAGAAGCAAATATGATAGAGTTACCTCCTATAAGGCAATATAATACCACAATTTATTGGTATAAGTTAGTTCAACATTGTGAGTATCACAGAGTGAAGGGGCATATGATAAATTCATTCAAGAGGTTGAAACATGTGGTTTAGGACCTCATAGATGCATGATACCTTGTTATATAAGGTACTCAACCTAATACTCCAACAAATAATCAAACTCCTATTGAACAAGCACCCACAACTAATCAAGTTATGAGGATATTTCAAGATCCCTTACCTACACATGGGAAAAAAGTGGCTAATCAAGTGTCATATCGTAATGTGCCACCTTCCTAAAATAATATAGTTGGTATGGTAGCAATAACTACAAGACAACAAAATCAAGCTCAACTCACTCAAAAATTTCAAAAGGATATGAGTTCTACATCCAACCCACATTTGAAACCACCTTTAATTTTGAATAATACCAAAAATAGAGCACAAGAGTAGTAAAAATACCACATTTAGTGTTGAAGCCACAATGTAAATTCTCCTTCGATATTCAACAAAAGTTACCTAGTACCCTAACTAAGATCTCTCTATTATAACTTTTGCAAAATTCTCCTATTTAAAGGGAAGCCTTGTTAAATCTTATAAGACAACAATCTATCCCTCAAGAAATTTCCCCTAGTGTTATAGATGATGTTCTAGGTTCTCTTGGGATACATCATATCTCATTTTTGGATGATGATATTCCTTCCTTAGAATTGCAAGGGTATCCTTCCCTCTACATCATTGCATTTATTAGGGAAACATTTATCAAGAGAATTTTAATTGATAATGGTTATTTCCTTAATCTATGAACTTATCAATTTTTCTAAATTTTTTGATTAAAAGAGGAAGATTTAACTAAATTTGATATCATCATAAAATCTTTCAACAATGATTCCCAAGAGGCTTGTGATATTATATCACTCCCCTTATATTTATATCAAATATCTTATATACCTTATTCTATGTGTTGTCTTGCCCTACCTCTTTTAAAATCCTTCTTGGACACCCTTGGATTCATGTGATGAGGGTTGTCCCTTATATTTTTCTTCAATGTTTGAAGTTTAGATTCAAAGATAAAATTGTCATCATTCTGGGAAACCCTCATCCATTCCAATATTGTTCAATGGTTGAGCAAGCTCAATTGGATCTCAATTTTTATCCTTTGATCTCTCCTTTTTCTTCTTATTTATCTCACTTCAATAAATAACTTGAAAATTTAACGGTAAGTGAGGAACCACTAATCAATGTTTCATCACCAAATATGGTCAATCCATTTCTTCAAGAGCCTCTTCTAGATCTTTCCAAGTTACCACATTCATCGAGGACTATGGGTTTACCTCGTAAGAAGGGTGAAGTTGTACACATTGGAATGTGTACTTTATATTCTTGGGTACAACCCTTAAAGAAAACATCCATGGTACCAATTATTTTCATATGGAGCACTCCTTTGCCCATTTTTACCTATCCAATAATTATCCACTTCCCAAAAAAATCCTATCTAGCATGTGATATATAGGTAAAGGTTTTGGACCACAACATAAAGGTATTTAAGAGCCTTTGGAATTTGAGCTTTGGCTTGGGAGATGTGGTGTAGGCTCCATCCCTAATAAAAACTAACCTTTACACTTTGATAATGATAATAACCTTATTATGTATGCTAAATATTTAGATCATCAAGGCTTGGAGTGGAGTGATGAGGATGAGGGACCACCTTATCCTGCTAACATTTTATTTTACAATGTGGTAGCTTTGGTGCATCCTAAGTTTGTTGTAACCATAAGGAAGTATGTTGAAGGGTATACCCTTTGTGATGTTATCATTCATAATAGCTTCTTCTTTGATGGGTTAGAACCTTGTGTTGTGTAGGTTGAGTCTTATAGTTCTCAATAAGACTTTGGTTCTATGTCTCCTGAGGACCTTGAGAAACTAGGAGTAATCCCTAACTTGCCTTCTTATGAGGATAAGTATCAGATTCTCATTGAAGAGACCATCGATGTTAACATAGTTTTTGAGGATAGCCCAAGAATCCTTAAGTTAGGCAAAGCCTTGTCCATGGATGATCAGGAGCAGTTGACCAATTTATTAAAGGATTTTCATGATATTTTTGCTTGGTCATATATTGACATGCTAGGGCTTGATCCCTCCCTTGTTATGCATTATTTAGTAGTGAATACTAGTGCTAAGCCTATTGAGTAGAAACATAAGAATATGAACCCTAAGGTCATCATTTTGGTCAAGAAGGAGCTCCAAAAACTCCATGATATCAGTTTCATAAAAGATATCAACTATTCTAATTGTATCTCCAACATCGTTCTTGTAGCTAAGAAGATAGGAACAATCAGGATATGTACTGAATTTAGGGACATTAACTTAGAATGTCCCAAGGATGATTTTTATCTCCATAACATAGATATGATTGTAGAACTCACCACCTAATATGGTATGCTTTCACTCATAGATGGTGTTTTAGGATACAACCAAATCATGGTTTCCCCTAAATATCAATCTATGACAACTTTCATCACACCATGGGGTACCTTCTATTATAAAGTCATGCATTTTGGCTTGAAGAATGTTGGTACCATATATCATATGATTATAACTTATATTTTTCATGACATGATAAATAATGTTCTAGAGGACTATGTGGATGATATTCTAGGTCATTCCATACATTGATATAATCATGTTCATTATATAATATAGACTTTGGAAAGGCCTCAATAGTTTAGGTTTCATATTAAGACCTCCAATTGTGTGTTTAAAGTCACATCTAGCAATTTTCTAGGTTTCATAATTTCTAGATGAGGTATTAAGGTGGAACATACTAAGATAGTGGCTATCACTAACATACCTCCTCCATGCACCCTAACTGATTTGCATAGCTTACAAGGTAGAATTCAAGCTATATTCACAACTTGGTTAGCTAATAAGTGTTAGCATTTTATTAAAATTCTTAAGAAATATATAGTATTCTAGTGGGATTCTAAGTATCAACAAGATTTTGATAAACTCAAAATATATCTCACTTCCCCACCTATCTTAGTGTTACCTAGACTAGATAAGAATTTTATGCTTTACACAACAACCACAACTTATGCTTTGGGAGATTTTTTGACTCAACATGATGATCAAAATAAAGAGTGAGCTATCTATTATATCAGTAGAACATTGGTCAACTATGAAACCGGATACACTCTCTTATAGAAGCTTTTCCTTACCATTGTGTTTTCTTCCTAGAAGTTAAGACACTACATGCTCAACCATAATACATCAATGGTTGCAAAGTTTGATCATTTACATTACTTAATGTCTAAAACCAACCTTTTAGGTCAATACATTAAGTGGGTTTTAGCCCTTATCAAGTTTGACCTAACCTTCATAGTTCAAAAAAATATCAAGGGTTATGTGATTGCTAATCAACTAGACTTCACTCCGCTAGAAGTTGCCTATCCTGTGGTCATTGAGTTTCCCAATGAGTGTTTTGTCATAGAGGTCAAAGAGCCAAGGTCTTGATATTTATTTTTTGATGGAACCTAATGCATGAAGGGTGTTAGTGCTGGAATTATTCTAATTACCCTATAAAAATATCTCATCCCCTTGTTCCTCAAGATTTATTTCTCTTACATGAATAACATTGTTGAGTATGAAACCTTGATTATTGATCTTAGAGTAGTATTAGCCTTGAAGGTTAGTGTTTTCTCAGTATTTGGTGACTCTCAACTTATGGTCAATTACATTAATAATTTTTATCAAACTTGGTATGATAAGCTAAAGCCTTACAAAGATATTATCACTAAACTTTGTCTGTGTTCGATCGTGTAACCATAGATTGTATCCCTAGATCCTCCAACCATCATGCTAATGCCATGGTCATTGTTACATCCATTTTTCCCTTAGAGTTGGAAGATGATCAAGCATAAATTATCATTATACAACTTTGGTAGCCAGTGTTGCTTTGTTCTTATCTTGTTCTATTAGATGTTTTGACCACCATTAAAGCTTCCCTATATGATCTATGATATACTGACATATTTAATTTCCTTAAGGATGGTTCAATTCCTTATGGTTTAGATCACAATTAGTGTAATTTTTTTCACAAAAGAGCATGTCAATTTGTCATAATTGGAATTACTATGTATTGATGTTCTTTTGAAGGCATCCTCTTATGATGCCTTGATTTCAATGAAGCCCAGCTAGATCTTGTTGAGGCTCATTAAGGATTATGTGGATTCCATTTTAACAACAATTTCATTGCTAAAAAGTTGCATCAAATGGGGTATTATTGTCCTTCCATGGAGAAATATGCATGTGACCATGTTCAATGTTGCAACAAGTGTCAATGCCATGACAACCCTGTTCATGATCCTTCTAAAACACCCTCAAGTTATTTCTTCTTCTTGGCAATTTTCCATGTGGGTATTGGACATCATAGGGAAGAATAATTCGATGTCATGTGATGGCCACATGTTTATCATAACAATGACTGAGTACTTCACTAAATGGGTCAAATCCATACCCTTATCCATGGTGACTTAAGCTTAGGTATCCAAGTTCATCTTCAACCATATCCTTTATAGGTTTGAGATTCCTTTGGTGATTGATTTTGACAATGGCACTCCTTTCAAGAATAAGCATGTCCATAAAATTTGTGCTAAGTACAATATTTAGCATAGGTGTTCAACTCTATATTACCCTTAGGGTAATGAATAAGATAAAGTATCCAATAAGTCTTTGATCAAGGTTCTTAATAAGCTAGTTAGTAATACTAATTGATACTAGCATATTAAAATTTATCTACCCTTGTGGACCTATTGTACCAGTGTACGAACTCTTACATGTGCTTCTTTGTATGTCTTGGTCTATGGGATTGAGGCCAATTTTATTTTTGATCTAGCGTTCCATTCATTGTGCATCTTGTTGCAAGATGCCTTGGTTGGCGATGAGTATCACCTAGATCACTTGAATCAATTAGAGTTTCTATATGATAAGCACATTCATGCCTTAGAGTATTTGTGAGCCTATCATAATAGGCTTGTTGGAGCCAAATTTGACTCAAACTTTGAAACCCCTAAATTTAAATTTTTGGTTGCATCAAGTTAGCTAGCCTTGTTGGTCCTTATTGCATCTAATTAAGAGAAATTAATTTCTTATGGGTTTTTTTGATGAATTATAACCTTAGATATTACTATGTGTGCCCTTTTTAATAATGCTCAATTATCTTAATAGGGGTTATGGAAAAATTTTATTAATCATATTTTTAAATCCAAGCTCCGATCCTCCTAAAATAAAGTCTCCCTTGGGACTAAATCAGATGATAAATATTTAAACCCTAAGGTATTCTAAATTAAGGGGAAATTTAATCAAATACCTTGGTCTAAAGCCCGAAAAGCATAAGTAATGTCAAATAATTTAATTAAGGCTTAAGGGTATGCACCCCATTAGTTAAAAATCAAGCACCTTAGATCAAATCCAAAGGCTGCGTTTGAATCCGATTTAATCGGATGATGGCACTTTAATAAATATATTAAGGGATAAGTCAAACAAGTCAAAAGGCAATGTTTGAAATAAAACGATACCTCTTAGGTTTAAAATCTAAAAACATGTGTTCTTTAATTTGATGGTAGTGCTTAAGTGAAATGCAAATCCAATGGATGCACTTGATTTGATTAAACCACTCTTTAAAATACTATGGTCAAAATCATTAGGGGTATGCACCCCCTTGAAATTAAACATCAAGCTAATTGGATAAATCTAATGATTGTGCTCGATCAAGATCTAATCCGATGGTGGTGCTCTCATTAAAGGTGCATCAAAAAGGTAAAAGACCCCATGAGATTAATTAAATCTATTAAAAAATATTAGTAAGGGTCTAACACATCGGATAATCATCCCCCTTTTGGCTTAATCAAAGTTTAAAATCATGTGTCCCTTGGTAACTAACCCCGCAGGTTGATTGAGATCAATGACCACATCAACATCGATCGAGATTCAATGGCCACACCAAAATCGAGGTCCAAACAAGGTAATGCTAAGATATTACAAAAAACAAAGGTAAAGCCAAGATTAATTATGCATTAGTGAGGGTATTATACATTTCTAATTGCCCCCTTTCAGCTTAAACTGATATTAATCAAATTTAATAACATGTCCCTTTCAGCTATCAAGTATGCATCTTGCTAGAGATCTAACAACAATGCTAGAACAAGCTCAAAGATTAATGGACACGATCCATTCCATGATTTACTTTTATCATACAAATATTTAAAGTAAAAAGATAATCAACATATGCGAAGGTTCTTGTCAATATATGATGGTAGTCAATAAATTAAAGTCAAACAAAGGCATGAAACAACACAAATATTTGACAACAGTGCCCATATCCTCTTGGATCCAATGGTGGTGCATTGTTAAAAATGATCAAAGGTTAACTCACAAGGTTTTTGGTCAAATAATTGATTAAATGCATTATCAAGGCTAATAAAAGCCCTTAATCAAGTTTTATAAGGTTGATACAGGGATAATCTTCCCCCTTCATTTTTCTAAATCTTGCTCATATACAAGGAATCCAACGATCGTGCCCCCATCATTATATGATATAACAGTGAGCACATAGAGAGTTTCTTAGGCATAAATGATTGCATTAATCCTCCTCATGATCTAACTATAGTGATCTAGTCAAATTCAAAATGATAGGCTACAAGCGGTACTAATCCTATGAACACCTTCTGATGAATCCAATGGATGTGCTCCCTATCAAAATAATACAATGGTGACACACACTTCAAAGGTAAATCAAATTGTAAGCTTAAATCGATGTTTGATTAATTAAATTTTAATCATATTTAACAAGGGCTATAACACATTATTAATAACCACATTTATTTTGACTAGTCAATATTAAACAAAGAAGGTTTGAAGCATGTTTGTTTCGGTTATCTAACCCATAGGTTATAAAATATCCAAGGCAACAATAAAATCAAGATAAAAATTTGATAATTGCACTCAATCATGGCTATTTAGAGAAACTTATGATATCTAATATAATGTTAGGCACTCACATCAATAACTAAATATTATGAGGATCCCTAGGATGATTGCTGCCAAATTGACAATATGATCAATCCCTAAGATTTAATTATTGTTTGGGTCCAAGGTGGCACAAGGTTCAAAATGGAAGCCCCCTTACACATGTCACATATCTACGTTAGACAAGAAGAAGCTTTAGGGGCCAATAGCAAAGTTTTAAATAATTATGGGTACACAAACCAAAGAATCCAAAAATGCATAGGATGACAGGATTTACCCGCCATAAAAGCCCAACCTCAGAAGAAATGTGTTGGTGAATGTCTATTTTCCCATTTTAAAAAGGTATTTGGTAACACAATATTAATGACAAACATGCAAATATATCGAACTCATTTCACCACCCAGTATTTGAGTTCACAAAATCAATCAAGTTTACCACCCTGGCAATCTAAGAGCAGAGATTGGTACGTAATAAGTACAGAGATAAGAAGAGTTTAAAGCTTTCCTATTTCATAGGGAATAGACTCACTACCTTGAGCACAATGGCATCATGGGGAGACAATTTTGTACCCAAAGAAACTAGAGAAGAAGTGAGATTCATTACAGACCGATAACCATACTCTAATAATTTTGGACTACTAGTCCCGATAGCATAATATATGAATTCACTCAAAAGTGTGGAGTTGATAAAAAACCTACCCCAGCACAAAAATACGAGATCGACAATGCATATATCAATATTTTTGCTCATGTAATGGAGAATTACAACAGAACCCCATGGATAATGGCTGACCTATTTCATAAGGCCTAGAGGTTACAATACAAGGGTTTTCCCAAAAATAACAGATGGAACAGTAACCTCGGAAAGCTGATATTCCTAAAGGTTTACTTCTCCTTAGATTTAATGGCATGGTTAGCAGTGCCATATTATGAAAGTACTAGAATATTTTGATACAATAGGAACCAACCAGTATTTAGCACCAAAGTTTAGCACATCAAGAAGATATTCAATTTGATAGAGTCTACCACCTTTTTGGTACAATGGGTAATCGAACACCAATCTCGAATGTTCATAGGATTAGAAGTTTTTAAATCTTTGTTTGATGCAAATGAGAAAATAGATGATAAATTTCCAATTAGGAAGATTGTTTTTAAGCCATGGGTCCAAGATTTCTATGATATGATAAACATAGTATTAGGGGTATAGGATCTCAATGTAGTAAGTAAAGAGTTTTGTATTTAGCAGCATAGTGTAATAGGGTGTATAACACTCCAATATGTGAATGGGAGTTAGAACTAAGTAACCAAATACATGAGCAAATGATAGAATTGAAAAAAGTTGTTTTTGAACAAAGACAAGAGATGCCCTATTTTTCACAATACTCAATATTTATCCACCTAATAGCGAGGAAATTAGGAGAAGAATCATGTAAAAGAGTAGAATTCATAAATAGACCCTACGTCCAAAGTATTTTTTTGAGGATACATGAAGGGCAGACTCACATGGGTTGGTTCTACGACCATTTCATGGTAGAAATCCATTGGACTTTAACTGACTTGCTCCCTAAAAGGCTAGGGCTAGGAGTAAAGGTTTTTATTAAAGAAAAAAATATTGGGGATTTATTTTTCTTATAAGGTATAACCTATATCAGGCTCTATGGAGTCAAATTTCCCCCTAAGTTGTTATCAATGTATTTTCCATTATCCCTAGCAGCTTTGGAGTTATGTAGGCAGGTAGCTGAGGAAGTCAAGATGAAACTAGTGAAGAAATATGGTAAAGTCCCCTGGCTCAATGTTCCCTATCACTTTGGAGACTATATATTTGTTGGCTACCCTGCTCTGCTCAAAGGAATGTTTGATTTAGACACTATGGATTTTGATGAGATAACATGGAGGTTTTATGACCCAAAAGGAATATATAGTAGAATGATGGAAAAATGAGATTATGCTCGAATACAACATCGAAGAGATGCTTATGAGGAAATAATATTAGAAGCCATGGATAAAGGAATAGATTTACAGGTTGTATGGAATGAATTTCCTCCTAAAGATAGGGGCAACACATAGATTCATGAAGCCTATGATTACCCTACAAAATTGAGAAGGCTTCAAGAAATTTTAGTAGAATTAGTAGCACCTATTCTACCAGGAGTAGCTCAAGCAATCAAGGAAGACCCCTTATTAGAGTTGATAGAAGAATAGGGGATTGATCAAATGGAGGTCACTATAAATACTACAGATATAATAGAACAATAGGTCAGGCCTCCTATAGATGATCATCTCATAATAGAGGCAACACCAAGAACTTTCCAAGAGGTTTCCAAAAACCCAAGCGTAGCTAAAGGGAAAGAAATTGTGACCACACCTGTTCAAAAATCTTCTCTCCTAGAACAAGCTATAATTCCCATTTCTGATAGAGTATTAGTTGTAACAAGTGTAAATAAATTGGCACCCATGGCCATCCCTGCCTCTTTAAAAATAAAAGGATAGGAGGTTAAAGTTCCATTAGTAGTAAGGATGAATATGAGAAGAACTGGTGGATTTGGGGGTCTGTTCCAAAGTCACCAAGTAAAGAGACAAACAGAGATAACCACTATAGAAAAGAAAAATCCCAAATTGTCTTTATCTTATACAAAGGTTTTTTTGGAGAGGATAGATGAGCAGACTACTTTTACTACTATGAATGAAAAGGAATTATAGATAATGGTAGGAATGGGGAATATAGGAGAATAGCTCATAGATGAGCCATGATTAGGAACATTTGTGTCAGATAGAGCAGATATAAATCTTCTTGCCCTACAAGACCCACTTGTCTTCAGAGTCAATAAGGAGACCAGGGGTTCATCGATACTAGGAAAATAAGGAGAGATGGTCAAAGTTATCAAGGAAATGCAAAATCAAACCATGGACCAATTAGTTGAGAAAATTGCAGAGTTAAGGAATCAATTGAAAAGAGAAGAGAAAGAAAAAGTTGAAATGAAAGCATTAATAAATAAAAAATAGGAAGAATTGGCAAAAAGGATCCTCCAAAGGCACATCCCCCTCTAGTGGTAAAGATTCAACATCATGCCTATTATCTAAATGGAATAAAGAAGGATATGTCAATGAAAATACAGGTTCATGCTAGAGGAATCACTGAGATGTTCAGGAATATTAGGGTGATTCAAATAATTGCTCGAGAAATACAAACATTGATACAAGAGAAGGAAGAAGACTTCAAAGTCATTCATCCTACCCTTGATTTAATAGGGGATAATTTTGAAGAGTTGCAGGGTCAAGAGATAATCATAAATAATGGCAATAAAATCTAGTTCAATTTTGAGTTCTTAAAAGCAACCCTATTTGGGGTAAATCAGGAAAGGTGGATCAATGTTGTAACTAAAGTGGATAATCTGATAGAAGATGCAATAGGTAAAAATGTGGATATTAGTTTAACCTTAGACCAATTCTTGGAATCCCCTAGTGTAGAAGATCTACTCAAGCATATAATAAATTTTTTTTAATTGTGATTCATATGATGAATCAAAAATGACTAGACAATCCACATTTTTGGTAAATACCATTGGGGATGCTACTCATCCAATATGAGAGAAACAATCCCATTATTACCATACAAAAGAAATAATTTTACAGGAAATGAACATGCTGAGGTTCGCTACCACCTTTGACATAGAAATTTGGAGATTAATAAGTGAACAAATAAAGAGGCTAGAACAAGGTCAAAAAAGGGAAGAGGTTGAAAATTATAGTCAATGAATGGAAGAGAGTACAACACAACAAGTACCTGTGCCAACAGAAAAAGTCTCTGAAGCAGTTAAAGAGCCAAGTGCACAAAAGGAGATAGTTCAAGAAAAAGTAGTTGAAAGGAAAATAGTTGTAAAAGAAGTAGTGGAAGAAAAAATAGAATCTCTAAACACCACCATCACTGGTTAAAATGAACTACTATTTGAGGTCAAAAGGGAGGGTACATTCCAAATAGAAAATATAGTGGAAGCCAGCTGTACCAATTTTGAAGATCAACTCAAAAGAGGACAAGTGTAAGGCCATAAATAAATAAAAAATAAATAGAATCAAGAACCAACAACTATAAAAGAAAACAGATGGATTCAGATTTAGGATCAAGCAGTTAGATAATAGCATTTTTGCTAAGAGGTATACTTGAGTGCCCTTTATATTTGTGTTTTTGTATCTCCCCTTTGTGTCCATTTTTCTCATTCATTCTTATTTCTTCCCTTTACTATGCAATATTTTTATAGGAAAATGGTCAAGAAGCTGACATTATTTCCTGATCTATTGAGCCTGAGATTCAAAGACTCTACTATTATTAGATTGGAACAAGAAGAGTAGGACAGACTTGTTACATTATTTGAATAGAGAATTTTTATTGTATTGATGTATTTCTTTGAGAGAAACAGAGTTAAAAGGCATCCTGCCCACTCTACATGTAATATTTTATGAAATCAATACAATTTTGAGTTTCATTCTTGTTATATCTTTGTCTCAGCATTGTGTGTCACTATGTAATGGATTACATTATTTGAATGCATTATATACGTTTCTTTAATTGGTCAAATTTTAGTTTTATTACGATATTCGAATAAGTCTAAGAACGCCAATTTTATTTCCCCCCTTCTCTCTGTTCATGTCAAAATTATTGTTAAATTTCTATAACAACCTAATGAATCTAGGTACCAGTCTACGTAAGGCATAATAAGTGGTTAATTTCTTGCTTGGTCATTTTAATACATATAGTGTTACATTAATCTAAAATATGTAATTAACATTTTATCATAGAATTACCGTTGGGGTTTCCTTACTCGTTCTATAGTTTCTCATTTAGCAATAGTTGTGTTTATCGAAACGAAGAGGCAGGTTGACCAAAGCTTGTAATAGCTCGTTGGTTTCAAATAGATTTTTGCAGTGTGAAAATCGAATCCTATGGATGCAAGAATTGGTTCCAATAGTTTTTGGCACTGTTATTAGGGAGGACTTGATAGAAATATTTAATTATCTTCTTAATAGTTTTCTTTCAATGATTATTTTTAATCAATGGATGACCAGTCAAAATAAAGAACCAACATCTTTAATTTTTACATTTTTAGTGTTCTTTATTTGTTATGTCTCGTGATTCTTGTTTTAAAATTACTTTTTGAAGTAAGTTTCTACGTTTCTTTATTTTCTTGAATTATCCCAAGAACCAAATCTTGTGAGGATGAGTGTTACTATCAAGCATTCTTAATAAAAATATATGTTGTTCTTTTCTGCACCCTGGTGCTGGCAACTCTGTCTGAATGAACCCAAAAGATAAAATAAAAAAGAAAATAGTAGAACGTGTTGGTGAATACTAGGAGAAGCGGTAAGGAGCTATTCTTGGAACTCGAGAATCCAAAGGTATTTATACATAATAAAAAAGGTCCACTTTTCAAGTGTACTGCTTATAATGGTAGATCAAATTCTAGCGATAAAAAGTATGTAAAGAAAAATAAATATCAGAATAATTTTACTATTTTTTTCTTAAATAAAGGGGTAAAAATTTATTGATAAAAATTTTGGATTACAAAGTACAGCTGAGCCCCCACCCAGGACTCAAATAAGCAACAATACAGGTTAAATCACTAGACAAGGTCAACTCCCAAAGAAAACCAAAAAAAACAAACCACATTAAGTCTGAACATCCTTATGGATCAACTATCGTAGGTGTTGAGAATCCCTAGATGGGAGACTCTCCCAGTTATCAATACTATGAGTATCCAATAGCTCAGAAGCCCTTTTGGCTAGGTAATCAGCAACCCCATTCCATTCCCTTGGAATGTGCACAAAGGATATAAATTCGAACTCTTCACTCATTCTGAGAATCTGAATGGTCACAGAGGCCAACTGCCAATTAACATCCTCCACTCTTTTGCTGTTTAAAATATTAACCAAAATTTGAGAGTCAGACTCGCAAAGAATCTTGTGCCAGCCAAGAGAAAACCCCCTTTGCAAGGCCTCAAGTATCGCCAGAGCTTCCATAAGATTGTTGGAGTGAACACCTTTATAAATGGAAAAGAAAAAATTGACCATGCTAGCAGAATCTCTCCCAACACCACCAATTCTAGCATGTCCAGGATTGCCCCTAGACGACCCATCAATATTAATTTTTAAAACTCCTCTAGGGGGCAGTCTCCATCTACCCTCTCTCCTAACCTTCTTGCTAAGCTGAGGAATCCTACTAGGGATAGAAGAATTCACACCAACCCCAAAAAAACCAAGGGCCTATCATACCTTATCCTCCCTAGAGTCCAAATGAGGGTCCACATCACATTTACTATGGATAGTTTCTTGAACCATACATAGGATCCTTTGCCAGATCTGTTGAACAGCCAAATGACTTCCCTCAAAAATGCGTCGGTTTTGTTCGAGCCAAATCTACCAGATGAGGCAAGAAGGGTCCAAATTCCAAGCCACTTGGAGGAAGGGGGACTTGGCTAGAGGTCTGCCCAGACTACTCCAAAACTCCACCAGGGAGAGCACATGAAAACAAGTATGGTTCCAGGAACTCCACCAACAGTGCAAAATGTCTCTGGCAAGGGAGCATTGGAAAAATAAATGAGAAGAGTCATCCTCATTCTTACCACAAAGGACACATAAAGAGGGACCCTGAAATCCCTTCTTCCTCAAGTTATCTCAAGTGAGGCATTTATTATGAGCTACCAGCCAGAGAAAAAAGTTACATTTCAGCCAAGAAAATCTATTCCACACATTTTTCCACCATGTGACAGGGAGACTCCTGAACTTTTACTTATCAAGAACTTGATAACCATAGGCTACAGAGTAGGTTCCCTTGGTATTAGGGTTCTAAGATAGAATGTATTTATCCCTCAATTAAGAACATTACCTCTCTACAAGAATAAGAGCAAGCACCTCTCTATCCTCGACCAATCCCCCTTGGGGCCATTCCTGCGGATCTTTCCATCTGTACATCTCCATATTTCCAAAATACTAGATTTTTTTAAAGTCCTCCATATGAGACCAGCCTGCTTCCAAGAAACAAATGCTTAGGGAACCTGGGATATTGAGTCAAGATAGGAAGGTGGCCATCCCAAGAATCCTCCCAAAAAAGAACATCTGATCCTCGATTGCAAATCTAGAACAAACCCTGCTTAATTAAATTAGCTCCTCTTTTCAGAGTGTCCCAGATAACAGAACCTTTCCCAACCAAAGCGGCTCTAGGTATATCCGCCTCAGAAATACCTCTCAAGTATTTATAAGATAATATTTTAGCCCAAATATGATCTTGAGAGGTACACCATCTCCAATAAAGTTTCGCAGCCAAAGCCTGCCTAGAAATAGTTGCCTGTTGCAACCCAAGGCCTCCCTATTGAACTAGCCTACAAATGGAATCCCATCTAACCAAACTCCATTTAGATTGATCAAGTTTGCCAAACCACAAAAATTGTCTTGATAGAGCATCCATGTCCTTGATGAAATGAGAAGGAGCTATTTGCACAAAACATCTGTAAATGGGTAAAGCTTGAATAACAGATTTTAAAAGCAATACTCTACCTACAGAGGATAGCCATCTGATAGTCCAGTGATTTACCTTCCTTCTAAACTTATCAAGTATAGACTTCCAAGAAGATCTAGGCAGAGGATGAGATGAAATCAAGATCCCAAGATAAATGAAGGTGGGAGTCCTAACCTGGAATCTTAGAATGCGAGAAATCCTAGATTGAATAAGAGAGGGGGTGTTGAAGAAGAAAATAAAGGACTTGTCCTCATTAATCACCTGTCCAGAAGCACCAAGATATATGTCAAGATACTGTCTAATGTTTCCAGCTTCCTTGATAGTGGAAACTCCCAAAAAAGCAGTATCATCAAAAAATTGAAGGTGGGAAAGAGGTGGCAAACTATTATCCCACTTCCACCCTTGAATGAGACCATGCCTAACCTGAGACTTGAGTAATCTACCCAACCCTTCTGCCATAATGATAAACAAATAAGGATATAGAGGATCTCCTTGCCTCAATCCCCTTGAGGCCTCAAATAGCTCCGTTGTCTCGTTATTAACAAGAACAGAGAATGAGGAAGAAGAAATATAGCTCATCACCCATCTAATCCATTCCTCCTCAAAGCCAAAAGCAGCAAGAACTTTTTGAAGAAAGGACCATCTAACTTTGTCATAGGCTTTTGCCATGTCCAACTTAATGAACATAGTTTTCTCCTTAGAATTTTCCATTGAGTGAATAGCTTTTGTAGCAATAACAACCCCATCCATGATTTGTCAGCCAACAACAAACCCACCTTGCTCCTCAGAGATGATTTTTCTCAACCATATCTTCGACCTCTCAAACAATAATTTTTGTGATGATCTTATATACAACATTACAGAGAGCAATAGGCCTGAACATATCTGGGGAATTTGCTCCCTCTTTCTTGGGAATAAGCACCACAAAGGTAGCATTTAGGGCCCTTAGCATCTATTTGTTCTTTTGGGACTCATGGACCACTTCCAAGAGGTCAAATTTGATTAACTCCAAAAAATCTTGATAAAACTCAATCGGGAATCCATCCGGACCCGAGGCTTTCCCCTTTTTCATATTGAATACAACACTTTTCAGCTCCTCAAGGGAAATTGGATCCATCAAGTGCTCATTCATCTCTCTAGAAACAATCGAGGGAATACAGTTTAGAATAATTTTTTCTTCCTCATCATCTGAGAGGGCATCCTCCTTGAAAAGAGAGGAAAAATACCTCTTAGTCTCTTCTGAAATATCCTTGAAAGAAGACAGCAGGGCACCCTGAGAATTAACAAGAGAGGTAATTAGGTTACCATTACGACGAGCCTTAACAGAGTTATAAAAGAAGGTTGTGTTCCTATCCCCTTCCTGAAGCCAATCTACTCGAGCTTTTTGTTTCCAAAAAATTTCTTCCCTTAGTTCCCATTCAGCAAGGTCTTTTACAGCCTTAGATTCCTCAACAAGAAGCTCCTCTGTGAGTCCCTGATCTCTAATCTTCCTTGAGGCTTCTTCCACCCTCCTAAGAGCTACCAACTTAGCCAAGGAAATGTTCCCAAATTTTAGTCTATTTCATCTCTTCAATTTATGCTTAACAAATTGAAGCCGCTTCATAAAGGAGTACATAGCGGTGCCATGAGGAGGTTTGCCATTAGTCCACCAGCCTCGCATGAAATCATGAAGCTTAGGATCTTGTAGCCACATAAGTTGAAACTTAAATGAGGGATTCTTTTTTAGCCCTAACTCCAGAGCAAATATTTTGATAGGCCAATGATCAGATCCTCTACCCTCCAAAATCATAGAACTAGCGCTTCTATTATTGCCAATCCAAAAACTAGAGATCAAAAACCTATCCAGTCTCTCTGAAATGGAATATTCTCGACATCTTCTATTATGCCAGGTAAATATCCCATTATCTGACTTGATGTCAACCAAGTTCAAGGCCTAGATATGAGCATTGAAGATAGAAGAAAAAGGCTCAAGACGATCAATCCCACCACATTTTTCCTCTAGACAAGTGATAGAATTGAAGTCTCTAGCCAAAATCCATGGGTATAGGGGAGCCAGACTTCTCACAAAGCCAATGTGCTCCCATAAATTCACTTTACCATTGTAATCAATAGGAGCATACACATTTGTAAGTAGGATGGTCTCACCAGATTCATTATCATGCCCGATCATCGAAATAGACCACCTACTGGAAATCCAGGTAAGAGGAGAGATCTTAACTGGATCCCATAAACAAGCAAGGCCACCAACATATCCACATGCACCAATACACTAACATTGCCCCTTTCTCCACAACTTGGGAGCAATATTGAACAAACTATCAATAGCTAATTTAGTCTCCTGAATAAAAACCACATCCGGAGAATGAACACGAATCAAATCACGAACATATTTTTATCTGGGGATGCTGTTCAACCCCCTTACATTCCATGAAAGTATAATAATTTTTGGGGGTTATAAAAATGGGAGTCCAATTTTCTCACCAAACCTGACTCTACCAAAGTCTCCCCCATTAACTTAATTTTATCCTGGTCTTTCTTTCGACCCACCTTCATATTCTTATCTGAAGCATTTTTTTTAATTATTTTATGCTACAATCCCAGCACCATAGGAGTTTTACAGTCCATGGATGACTGCATCAGTGCCTAGGTAGGAGAGGGCATATCTAAATTTGTGCCATTTTCTAAGATAACTTCACTTCCAGGGCTAGGGCCAACCATATCACCTATACTCGGAACCAAAGCCCTCTGTTCTTCATTTAAACCCCCTATATCTGGTTCCCTTGGTTCCACCTCATGAAGAGACAACTGATTTGGTCCTGTTATATCTATAATAGGTAGCGATGTTTCAGGTATCTCCACGCATTGATCAAGATTCTCTAGAATTTCAAAACGGTTGAGCTGAGCATCTGGCTGGTTATCCTTAATGTCTCTTTTTGCCTTTCTTCCTTTGTTTCGATGTTTTACCATAACAAAGCCTTCCTTATCCTGATAACCCTCCTTTATTAGGGCTTTTCCTTTATCCATATTTTGTACAGCTCGAGAGGGCCCAGGATTTGAAGCCACAGGTAGGAAAAACTTAGGGCATTTTCTTTGTAAGTGGCCATATTCATGGCAAATCTGGAAACGAAATGGAAGAGCTTCATAGTCAAGTTTTTGAACCCATTTGGTTGATCCAAACTGTATTTCAATAGAATCTAGAATAGGATTGTTTAAATCAATTTCAACACAGATACGGGCAACAGAGATTACCTTTTTATCCAACTTTTGTCGTGACGTCCCAACCAGCTTCCCAAGTAGAAGGGCAATCATATGCAAGATGTCATTTCTTCCAAAATTCCAATGGGAGCCACAGAAGCCAAACCCACATCGAAACTTATGACGATCACTCCTCTGATGGGTTGAAACCCACATGCCAGGGTTTAAGAAAGAGTCCCGCTTGGTTATAGAAATAGGGACCTCCTTCAAATGCTTTGTTACGATCCGCAAGACAAGAAAAAACCACCATAAAATAGTTGTTTGCACTTAGCATCACCTCCACATCACCTTCAGGGTTCCAAGTCTTCCTAACCCAAGCCTCCACAAAGGGAAGAGAAATTCGGATGCCCATGAATTTACTAATAAGCGCATGTTTGGTTAAATACTCCACATCTTCTACCATCGAGTCTAGTTGAACCACTAGAACCGGCCTGGTTTCACATCGTTTCGAACATCCATTGTTCTTTAACAAGCGATTCCTGGCATGCAATGGGAAATCTTGTTCCTTCCAATAATTTTTAAAATAAATACCAGCCCTAGCATGCACGCTCTATGACGGACCTGATGCCATCACTACATTCCTCTAGTTGTTCATACCTCCTCCAGAAACTGCTGCCATCCCCGCAAAGCCCACCAGATAGGTCTCCAGAATAATTTTACTATTGATATCACTATAGATGATAATTTGAATTTTGATGTAGAAGATACATGTGTTTATTCTCATTGTCCAATAAATAGTAATTCAAAGGTAGATAATCCATTAGATTACATTTAGGCTACCCAGAACCATATTCCTAAAGGTATTTTTGTTGTGAATTTGAATTCTACAATAACAATGGCCTAGGCTAATGTTAATTTATGGAGAACTAATAGATATAGGCCTTTTGTGTTACCAACAAATCTTAATGCCTTGCCCAGTAAAGCTCACAAATACCTTCCAAAATTCTTAGGAAATAGTGCAGTAACTAGAGAAGATCATATCAAGAGTTTCTTGTATGTGATGGATAGTCTAGAAGTTGAACATGAAGACGTAGTCTTAAGACTATTTTTATAGACTTTAGAAAAATATGCTAGAGAGTGGTTCAATTCCCTTCTTGACAATGATATCCCAAACTTCACCAAAATGGAAGTTGTGTTTCTAAAGAAATATGGTGAAAGGAAAAATGAACAATATATGTTAACTGAGTTAGCCACTATGAAGAAAAAATAGAATGAGGTTGTTAGTGACTTTAACAGAATATTTTCAAAAACCAAAAACAAAATCCCTGTCAACCTTAGGCCTAGTGATATTCGGTCTATTTATTTTTTTAAAAATGCTTTTCAAGGATATTTTAACTATGATCCAAGGCAAGAAAAAGCCACTATCATTGATGGATGTATGGAAAAAGTAATGGATATAGAAATAAATATGCTTGGTAGTGGTAAGATGAAGCCTTATTCTCTAGAAGTAAACCAACCTGGTAGAAAACCTAAAAGAGTAGCATTTGATATACAAAGAACTAAAAAAATGACCCAATGGAGAAATTGACTAGTCAAATGACTGATATGCTTAGTAACATGAACAACATGATAGCAAGAATCAAAAGAAACAATAGTAATAATGGTGAATCGTCACAAAAAAAACTACCTCATGTTGATGATCACCCTCCTTTTAAAAAGAAACTCAATAGGAATTGGGGAAACAATAATGGTTTTGAAGAAGGAAATAGGAATAGGAATAATGGTAACAATAGCTAGAAAAATAGAGATTTTGAAAGAGATCAAAATAGTGTTCCTAACCCAATACCATATGCCAATGTAGCATAAGGCTTTCCCTATTTTTTCTCCACTTGTGATGCATCTCATAACCCTGATGCATGTGGAATTAACCTAAGTGATCAGTATAATATAGATTTACATGCTAAATTAGAAGAGGATATAAGAATCAATACTTGTTGGTCTGTTAAATATGAATCCAAAGAAATGTTGTTTGAAGAAGATATGGATAAATATGCTTTAAATCATCATCATCAAATATTAGTAGCTGAAGGAACAAAAATCTTGCAAAAATCACATGAGTAAAGATATGACAAGATGAAGCAAGGGAAATCAATCCCCACTGCTCAAGAAGTTGAAGAATTAGAGGCTACCCATACTTTGAATTTAAGAAACAAGACTATCCCATATAGGATAGATAAATCCTCCACAAGGGAAACAAGAAAACAAACTTTCACCAACAAAAATATCAATAAAGAGAAAATTGATAGAATCCTCAAAAAGATTACTCCTGAAGTAATAGAATCAGAGGAAGAGATTTCCAAAAAAAAAAAGTAATAAGCCACTGGATATAAATAAGATATAACTTGATGCTAGGTCAAAAATCAGTAAACAAAATATTAACATCACCTTTGGAGAACTTATGAAAGTTCAACAATATAGAGAACAAGTCTACAAAGCATTTGGATTAGTGGAACAAAAAGAAGACCCAACTTGCCATGTTGCTAAACAAAATCAATATGATGCAAGATCACCATCCTCTATAAGACCCTTCTATGTATCATTGAGGTATAATTCATATGAAATGGAAAGGTATGTGATTCATAATTGCATTATAGACAGTGGATCCTCACACAATATTATGCCCAAATTAATCAAATGGGATTAATCTGTACTAGAGATTCTGCCCCTGTTTTAGTTATGGATAGCAAACAAATTCCTTGTGTAGGGGTAATAATTGGATTGTTGGTTTTCTTGGATCAACACCCCAAAAAGGGCATAGTCATGGATGTTGTAGTAGTTGATGTTGACCCATTCTTATTACTATTACTTAGTAGACATTGGTCATAACAACTAGAAGGTTTAATTCAATTGGAATGGTCCTATGCTACAATCCCAATAGTAGATAAGGAGAATATAATATTATGAAGAGAACCATTTAACAAGCACTCCGTAGAGTTAATTCAAACTGATGAAATAATGATAAACTTAGTAAAATCTATGGAAGAAAAAGTACTGGGAGTTTACTCCATATGGCACAACACATTCCTAGTGGAAGTACCAGAAGCAAAGAACATGGATCCAAAAGTTATGAAAATACTATATTATGAATTAGATAGAGTATTAACCCAAGAAATGTGGACCATGTCTTTTTATGGAGCTAAATACCAATCTGGAGCAAGTGCAGGTGTTAATTTTACTAATATAAAAGGAAATTACCTTGGTATTCCTTACAGACTGGAGTTCCCTTGCACAAACAATGTAGCTGAGTATGAAGCCTTATTTGTAGGGTTAAGAAAAGAAAAAGAGTTAGATATTAACTACTTGATTGTAACAGAGGATGCAGAGATTATTATAAAACAAATCAAATGTAAATATCAGACCAAGCACCCTAGGCTTAAATAATATAAAAATGCAATATTGGAAGAAATTGATAATTTCTAAGCTTTCAATATCTCATATATTCCAAGAGAAAAAAATCATGTTGCATATATTTTAGCTATAAATACCTCAGGTTTAGATCATCTAGAAATAACTATAGAATATATGGATAGATTCCCAACTATTTTAGTCTATAAGCCTTATGTGCCAGATAACATAGTCTATATACAGGTATTTCAAGATGATATAGATATTAAGGATTTTATGACTTTACAAAATCAATATGTAGATGTAATTTGTGATGAAAAAGATGAAGATAAGCTAAAATACCAAATAGGAGAGCCAGTAGAAGTAATCCAATTGAAAACTAATAGAATACCCAAAGGATTGGTTTCTCTAGAGAGTCTATTTGATGATTTTGACAAATCTTATAAGCCTTTAATTAGAGAGGTAATATCTGAATACATTAGCATTGGTTCAATGAAAGAACCTAGAATAGTGAAATTAGACATGGCCTTACCTGCTAAAGAAAAATTTGGATATATCAGTTTTTTTAAAAAGAACAAAAAACATTTTTCTTGGACTTAAGAAGACCTTAAAACTTTCAAAAAATATGTAATGACAAAAATAATACCCTTGAAAGAATATTGCAAACCATTTAGATAGAAACAGAGGAAGTACAACCCAACTCTACACCCAATAATGCAAAAAGAGGTACACAAATTGTTGGATTCCAAAATAATCAGAATGGTAAGATTTTCTTCCTAGATATCCAATTTAGTACCAATCAGAAAAAATGGGGATATTACACTTTGTATAGATTTTATAAATTTAAACAAGAGTTCATTGAAATATAATTACCCATTACCCAACATGAAACAATTATTGCAAGCAGTAGTTGGCTCAACTAGATTGTCTCTGTTAGATGGATTTTTAGAATACAATCAAATTCAGATAAATCTAGAAGATAGACATAAGACAAAATTCACTACACCTTGGGGCACATTTGAGTATTTAATAATACATTTTGGACTAATGAATGCAGAAGCCACTTTTCAAAGAGCAATGGCTTTTGCATTCAAAGGATTAATGTTCAAAATAGTAGTTGTCTACCTGGACGATATCACAGTATTTTCTAAATATCCATAAGAAAATCTAGAACACTTAACTACAATTTTTGCTCGGTGCAAGGAATTTGGGATTTCTTTAAATCCACATTTTTGGGACTACACAAGGAAATTTTTTAGGTCATATAGTTTCAGAAAAAGGAATAAGCATTGATCCAGAAATAATTGAAGCCATTTCCAAAATTCCCCCTCCTAGAAATTTGAAAGGTGTCAGGTCATTCTTTGGCAAAATAAATTTTATTAAAATATTTGTTCCAAATTTTGCAGAGATGACCAAACCCATAAATGATATGGTTAAGAAAACTAGAGAAATAAAATGGACAATAGAGAATATGGAAGCATTTAACAAAATCAAAGAGTCCATATCAACCACTCCAGTGCTAAGATGCCCTGACTATCTTAAAGATTTTAACATCTATTCATACACATCTTAACATTCTATTGCTACAATTATTTCATAGAAATATGATTTAAATAATTAAATACCAATAGCCTTCATGATTTTAGGATTAAAATGAGCACATATTAAATACACCTTGCTAGAGAAATATGCTTATGTAGTCATCCAATATTTATAACACTTCAAAGGTATATTTGGCTCAAATAAATTTTACTTCTACATCCCTTTTATAGCAATAAAATATATTTTTTAGCCATTAGGAAGACCAGCAAGATGGATCGTAAAGCTTCTATAGTATGATGCTGAATTCAAAATAGTTAAAACTATCAAAGGACAAGGTTTGGCTAAACTAGTGGCTAACAAGAAAGAATAAGGATTTGAAAATGTTCTCACAATAGATGAGGCATATGATGTCAGAAGAATCAATAATATCGAATGCAAATGGTATGAAGAAATTTTTTCATACCTACAAACCCTTTCATTCCCTAAAGATATGTTAGTAAACAAAATGAGGTCAGTCAAACTTCAAGACCAAAATTATTATATATAGGATGGTGTGCTATATTGGAAACACCCTGATGGAGTATTATTAGTCTATTTGTATGAAAGTGAAGTCCCAAAAATAATTAATGAATTTCATGATGGTTTCTATGGAGGACATTTTTCTCCAAGAGCCACAACTAGTAAAATTATGAGAGCAGGATATTATTGGCCTTCTATTTTTAAGGATATATATAAATATGTTAGGAACTATCATAACTACCAAGTTTTTATAGGAAAAAATAGCTAGTAGCCATTCCTCTCAAGCCAGTAATCATTGAGGCACCACTAACCCAATGGGGCATTGATTTAATTGGAGAGATCAAACCTAATTCATCTAGTCATCACAATTGGATCATAACTACAACATATTACTTTACAAAGTGGATAGAAGTTGCACTTATGAGAACATACACTACTGCCACTATCATCAAATTATTGGAGGAAAACATTCTAATCAGGTTTGGAGTTCCTCACAAGCTGGTTACAGATAATGCATAGTATTTTATTTCATATGTAATGGTAGAGTTTTATGTTGAATATGGAATCGAGCTATCCCATTCTGCTAATTATTACCCCCAAGGAAATGGTCTAGCCAAGTCATCAAATAAGAATTTAATAACTAGAATAAAAAGGTCATTAGGAAAAACAAAATAGGGTGGGATAGTGAACTTAAATTTTCTCTATGGGATGATAGGTTGTCTGTTAAAATAAACACAGGAAAAACCCCCTATGAGATGGTATATGGATAGAAAGCCTTATTACCTTCAATAATAGAAAAATTGGCACTCTCCCTCTTATTTAAAGACCATGAAAACCCCAATATCATATATAAAAGGCTTGAAAAAATTATCTTATTAGAATATCAAAGAAGAGAGACCCTTAATAGAATGATGGAACAAACCCAGAAAACCATAAAATTTTTTAATAAGAAAGCCAAGGGTACTCCTTTTTCTCAAGGAGATATAGTCATATATTGGGATCCTAAAATTTATAAGCATGGTGAAAAGGGTAAATTCAAACCTAAATGGATTGGTCCATACCAGATAGCCCATGTTATAGGACAAAATACTTACAAGTTGTAAACTTTTTAGGGAGAACCAATGGCTATCCCAATTAATGGCCAAAACCTCAAGATGTACAATCCTTGTTGAAGGTGAATAAAAAAAAAAAAAAATGGAAAAAAAAAACAAAACAAAACAAAGTGATGTATTTTGTTATTTTGTGTATTAGATAAGCTTTCTTTTATTGATTAGCATAGTCCTGAGTTTGCTATACACATGATGTTCTTAGTTTGATGAGTATACATTACTGTGGATTCCACAAAAAAAAATAAGAAAAAAGGAGATTTATTTTAGACTCTGATGAGGCTTCCAATTTTTTAAATATGGGTGTTTATGCAATGGTTATTTGATATGAGATAAAATAGAATGAAAATAGAGTTGATTGAAACATCATGTCAAAGCCTCAAATTACAAATGATTATTAAGGTGACTTCAAAGGTCTAAAGAACTAAGTTATCTTTGAGAGGGTGGTTGAGCCAAAAATCATTACACTCATCCTTTTAGCCAAAAACTAATCCTCAACTCAGGCATACTCTTTGCACAATTTGCTTATATATCCAAGTACTTCTCAAACGAGAAAGAAAAATAAAAAATAAAGTAAATTGAGTCACTACCTAAAATATCTTGGAAAATGTCTATCGGGGCTATAGACACTTGATTTGCAGTAGGGTAAAATCGGATGGGATTAGAAGCAAATCCATCGGGTCTATAGATGCTTTACTAGTAGTGGAGCACTATAGAATGGTGAAATTTTAAAAGAGTGAAATCACATATTAGACTTAACTATTTTTCTCATATATGGCAAAGTTCTAAAAGACTTAGAAATCAAAATAAATGCACAAACACACACATGGGATTAAACATGATGGAGCAATTTGAAAATTTTTGTGTAATCATATCTTATGACTTAGCTAGAACAAGCATTACAATATATCTCAAAATTTCATCTGTTTCTAAAATTATGGCCCTATTTTTCCAAAAAGTGAATAAAAGGAAATTATAGTTTTTTAATAGTTTCTTACTTTGATGTCCTATCATTTGTACAGTTTTTAGTTTTATAATAGTAATATTTTGTTGTTTTTAATTTTTTTTTATCAGTATTGATGATGTGAATTTGTATCCAAATTGCAATAAAACTAGGATATTCTATGGTTCTCAAGTGCCTCATGTTTTCAGCACATTGTCCTAGACAGAGCCTATGTTGGAGCCAAATTTGACTCAAACTTTGAAACCCCAAAATTTAATTTTTTGGTTGCATCAAGTTAGCCAACCTTGTTGGTCCTTATTGCATCTAATTAAGAGAAATTAATTTCTTATGGGTTTTTTTGATGAAGTCTAACCTTAGATATTACTATGTGTGCCCTTTTTAATAATGCTCAATTATCTTAATAGGGGTTATGGCAAAATTTTATTAATCAGATTTTTAAAGCCAAGCTTCGATCCTCCTAAAATAAAGTCTCCATTGGGCCTAAATCAGATGATAAATATTTAAAACCTAAGGTATTCTAAAGTAAGGGGTAAATTTAATCAAATACCTTGGTCTAAAGCCCAAAAAGCATAAGTAATGTCAAATAATTTAATTAAGGCCTAAGGGTATGCACCCCTTTAGTTAAAAAATGAGCACCTTAGATCAAATCCAAAGGCCATGTTTGAATCCAATTTAATCGAATGATGGCACTTTAATAAATCGATTAAGGGATAATTCAAACAAGTCAAAAGGCAATGTTCAAAATAAAAAGATACATCTTAGGTTTAAAATCTAAAAACATGTGTCCTTTAATCTGACGGTAGCGCTTAAGTGAAATGTAAATCCAATGGACGTGCTTGATTTGATTAAACCACTCTTTAAAATACTATGGTCAAAAGCATTAAGGGTATGTGCCCCATGAAATTAAACATCAAGCTAATTGGATAAATCTTACGATTGCACTTCTGACTGTGGCGCTCTCATTAAAGTCACATCAAAAAGGTAAAAGATCCCATGAGATTAATTAAATCTATTAAAAAATATTAGTAAGGGTCTAACAAATCGAATAATCATCCTAATTTTGGGTTAATAAAATTTTAAAATCATGTGTCCATTGGTAACTAACCCCGCAAGTTGATCAAGATCAACGGCCGCACCAACATCGATCGAGATCCGACAGTCGCATCGAAATTGAGGCCTAAATGAGGAAATGGTAAGATATTGAGAAAAGCAAAGGTAAAGCCAAGATTAATTATGCATTAGTGAGAGTATAATATATTTCTAATTACCCCCTTTCAGATTAAACTGAGATTAATCAAATGTAATAACATGCCCCTTTTGGCTATCAATTATGTAACTTGTAGGAGATCTAACTACAGCACTAGATCAAGCTCAAAGATCAATAAATATGATCCATTCCACGATTTCCTTTTATCATACGAATATTTAAAGTAAAAAGGGAATCAATAGATGCGAAGGCCCTTGTCAAGATCTGATGGTGGTGAATAAGTCAAAGTCAAACAAAGGGATGAAACAATGCAAATATCTGATGGCAGCACCCATCTCCACTCGGATCCAATGATGGCACATTGTTAAAAATGATCAAAGGTTAACTCATAAATTTTTTGGTCAGATAATTGATTAAATGCATTATCAAGGCTAATAAAATACCTTAATCAAGTTTTATAAGGTTGATACGGGGATAATATTCCCCCTTCCTTTTGCTAAACCTTGCTCATATACGGGGAATCCAATTATTGTGCCCCCATCATTGTATGATCTAATGGTGAGTGCGTAGAGAGGTTCTTAGACATCAATGACTGCATTAATCCTCCTTAGGATCCGATGGTGACAATCGAGTCAAATTCAAAATGATAGGATATAAGCAGGACTAATCCTATGGATACCTTTCGATGAATCCAACGGATATGCTCCCTCTCGAAATAATCCAACAGTAGCACAAACTTCAAAGGTAAATCAAATGGTAAGCTTAAATTAGTGCTTGATTAATTAAATTTTAACCACATTTAACAAGAACCATAACACATTATTAATTACCACCTTTATTTTTATTAGTCGATATTAAACAAAGAAGGTTCGAAACAAGTTTTCTTTCAGTTATCTAACCCACAGGTCATAAAAGATCCAAGGCAACAATAGAATCAATATTTAATCTGATGATCGCGCTTGATCGCGGTTGTTTAGAGAAACGTAGGATATCTAATATAATGTTAGGCACTCACATAAATAACTAAATATTATGAGGATACCTAGGATGATTGTTGCCAAATTAACAATATGATCAATCCCTAAGATTTAATTATCGTTCGAGATCAAGGTGGCACAAGGTTCAAAATGGAATCCCCCTTATCACACGTCACAACTCCATGTCATAGAATAAGAAGCTTTAGGGGCCAATAGCAAAGTTTTAAATAATTGTAGGTACACAAACCAAAGAACCTAGAAATGCATAGGATGACGGGCTTTACCCACCATCAAAGCCCAACCTCAAAAGAAATGTGTTGGTGAATTTCCTTTGGCCCATTTTAAAAAGGTAGTTGGTAACATAATATTAATGAAAAATGTGTGAATATATCAAACTCATTTCACCACCCAGTATTTGAGTTCACAAAATCAATCAAGTTTACCACCCTAGAAATCTAAGAGCAGAGATTGGTACACAAGAAGTACAGATAGAAGAAGAGTTTCAAGCTTTCCTATTTTAGAGGGACTAGACTCGATACCTTGAGCATAATGGCATCATGGGGAGACACTTTTGTACCTGAAGACACTAGAGAAGTAGTGAGATTCATTACAGACTAGTCACCATAATTTGAGATTTTTGGACTGCTAGTACCTGACAACACAATGTATGAATTCACTCAAAAGTGTGGAGCTGATAAAAACCTACCCCAACACAGCAGTACGAGATCAACAATGCATGTATCAATATTTTTGCTCATGTAATGGAGAATGATAACATGACCCCATGGATAATGGCTGACCTATTTCATAAGGCCTAGAGGTTACAATACAAGGGTTTTCCTAGAAATAATAGATGGAACTGTAACATTGGGAAGCTGATATGCCTAAAGGTTTACTTCTCCTTAGATTTAATGGCATGGTTAGTAGCAGCATATGATGAAAGGACTAGAATATTTTGAGACAGTAGGAATTGACCAGTATTCAGCACCAAATTCAAGCACATCAAGAAGGTCTTCAATTTGACATAGTCTACCACCTTTTTGGTACAACGGGTAATCAAACACCAATCTTGAATGTTCATAGGATTAGAAGTTTTTAAATATTTGTTTGATGCAAAATATAAAATATATGATAAATTTCTAACTAGGAAGACTATTTTTAAGCCATGGGTCCAAGATTTCTATGATATGATAAACATAGTATTAGGGGTACAGGATCTCAGTGTAGTAAGTAAAAGAGTTTTGTATTTAGCAGCACAGTGCAATAGGGCGTATAACACCCCAATATATGCATGGGAGCTAGAACTGAGTAACCAAATACATGAGAAAATGGTAGAATTAAAAAAAAATATATTTTTGAACAAAGACAAGAGATGCCCTATTTTTCATAATACTCAATATTTATCCACCTAATAGTTGGGAAATTACGAGAAGCCCGAAAAAGAGTAGAAGTTGTAAACAACCCCTACGTCCAGAGAAATTTTTGGAGGATACATGAAGGGAGAACTCACATAGGTTGGTTCTATGACCATTTCATGGTAGAAATCCATTGGACTTTAACTGGCTTGCTCCCTAAAAGGCTAGGGCTAGGAGTAAGGGATTTTATTAAAGAAAAAGATATTGGGGATTTCTTTTTCTTAGAAGGTTTCACCTATATCAGGCTCTATGGAGCCAAAATTCCCTGTAAGTTGTTACCAATATATTATCCATTATCCCTAGCAGCTCTGGATTTATGTAGGATCAAGATATAATCATAAATAATGGCAATAAAATCTAGTTCAATTTTAAATTCTTGAAAGCACCCCTATTTGGAGCAAACCAGGAAAGGTGGATCAATGTTGTAACTGAAGTGGATAATCTAATAGAATATGCAATAGGTAAAATGGCAGATATTGGTTTATCCTTAGACTAATTATTGGAAGCCCCCAGTGTAGAAGAGCTACTCAAGCATATAATAGAAAGTTGTAATTGTGATTCAGATGATGAATCAAAAATGACTAGACAATCCACATTTTTGGTAAATATCATGGAGATGATGCTCATATAATATGAGAGAAACAAACCCATTCTTGTCATACATAAGAATAGAATTTTGAAAGAAATGAACATGTTGAGGTTTTCTACCACCTTTGACATAGAAATTTGGAGATTAATAAGTGAACAAATAAAGAGGCTGCAACAAGGTCAAAAAGGAAAAGAGGTTGAAACTTATAGTCAATGGCTAGAAGAGAGTACAACACAACAAGGACCTGTTCCAATAGAAAAAGTCTCTAAAGTAGTTAAAAATACAAGTGCTCAAAAGGATACAATTCAAGAGAAAGTAGTTGAAAGGAAAAAAGTTGTAAAAGAAGTAGTGGAAGAAAAAATAGACTCTCCAAACACCACCATCACTGGTTAAAATAAAATACTATTTTAGAAGGTCAAAAGGGAGGGTACAATCCAAACCAAAAAATATAGTGGAAGCCAATTGTACCAATTTTGAATATCAACTCAGAAGAGGACAAGTGTAAGGCTAGAAATAAATAAAAAATAATAGAATCAAGAACCAACAACTATAAAAGGAAGTAGATGGGTTTAGATTCAGGATCAAGCAATTAGCGAATAAAATTTTTGCTAAGAGGTATACTTGAGTTCCCTTTAGATTTGTGCTATTGTATCTTCCCTTTGTGTCTATTTTTCTCATTCATTCTTCTTTCTTCCATTTACTGTGCATAATTTTAATAGGAAAGTGCTCAAGAAGCTAAAATTATTTCCTAACTTATTGAGCCTAAGATTCAGAGACTACTATTACCATATTGGAACAAGAAGAGTAGGAGAGACTTGTTACATTATTTGAACAAATTTTTCTTCATTGTATTGATGTATTTCTTTAATAGAAACAAAGTTAAAAGGCATCCTGCCCACTCTACATGTAATATTTTATGAAATCAATACAATTCTGAGTTTCATTCATGTTATATCTTTGTCTCGGTATTGTGTGTCATTGTGTAATGGATTACATTATTTGAATGCATTATATATATTTCTTTCATTGGTCAAATTTTAAATATTCGAATAAGTCTAAGAACACCAATTTTATTTTCCCCCTTCTCTTTGTTCATGTCAAAATTGTTATTAAATTGCTATAACAACCCAATGAATCTAGGCACTAGTATACATAAGGCATAACAAGTGGTTATTTTATTGCTTGGTCATTTTAATACATATAGTGTTACATTAATCTAGAGCGTGTAATTAACGTTTTATCATAGAATTACCTTTGGGGTTTCCTTACCCATTTTGTAGTTTCTCCTTTAGCAATAGTTATGTTTATCATAACAAAGAGGCAGGTTGACTAGAGCCTATAATAGCTCATTGGTTTCAAACGAATTTTTGTAGCATGACAATCGAATCCTATGGATGCAAGAATCAGTTCCAACAAGGCCCAAGTGATATTATTTTAAAACAATTCATAATTATTCTTTTGAGGTTGGGGACCTAGTCCTCAAGGAAAACCAAAATAATGCCAATGCTCGTTCAGATTTGAAAGTCACAATTTATCCTAATTGGTCAGGTCCCATTTGTCATAAAGGCCAATTTTGGCATAGGGACCTATCATTTAGCTTCTTTAGATGGTAAAGAAATTAAATAACTAACGAACATAATGCATCTAAAGAGATACTTTGCATAAGTTGGCACTCTACATTTTCATATTATATTTAGATTAGTTTTTTTACTACATTTGGTTTACTTGTTCATACTACATGATTGCCTATCATATCTTGCATGGTTTTTCTAACATTTTGTTCTATTTTACATTATTCTTGTCATATAATTTCTTTGTTGTTTGACCATATTTGCATGACTGCTTGATCATGTATATTTTTGGGGATTTTATTAGGATTACAAGTGATGAAACCTAGTTAGGTCTTAGCTCACATGCATTGCACTCATATTAGGGCTTTTATGCCTATAAAATCCCCAACCTAGGGCCCATATTCATTCATTTTCATATTTGTATTTTCTCCATATCTTCTTCTATTTTATTCTCTTATATTCCTTGACCTTAAAACTTTAAAATGATCATAAATATCTCTCCAAGTCAAGGAATATAGTTTGTATGTCCTTTATCCTTGAAATTTTTTAATCATTTCTTATCTTTTCCATGATAAAGGATATGTATTCCTTCTTCTGTATTCATAGCTATTGGTGTTTTGAGTGTTAAGTGGTCCTTGCAATATAGGGTATATGTTGCATGGATATCATATATGGTATTCATACAACACTAACTATATTATGCACACCTCTTAGCCCTTAAAATTACACTATGATATCCACACACACACTATCTTTCAGTTCTTTGTTCTCTCTTATGTCTTTCTTCTTCTAACACACACACACTTGCACTAATTTTGTCATGCTTTACTTTTATCATTCATATCTTTTTGCACACACAACTTTGATCATTAAAGTAGTAATCACTTTGGAAATATCAATCACATCTTAGCACCCCATACAAGATAGATTCATGGTCACAAATGACAGGTAGCCTCCATTCAACCATTTATGACCATTTATCCTAGTGGATATCTCTTCATCTTTGGCTATCAGTGATAAATATACCCATAGTGGGTATTGATCCACACTTATCCATATTTTATGAGTATAACACCCTTACTAGATTTATTCATGGCTACAAGTGAGGGGTAGCCTCTATTTGGTCATTTGTGAGCATATATCCTTAAAGGGTTTCACTCTTTTTCTTTTCCTTTCACTTTATATCCTTTTGATCTTTTGGAGTTTGTTTTTTATTTCTTCTTCTCTTCTTCTTTTATTTCTTGTTGTTTGTTGTTCTCCTTCTTCTCTTATATTTTATTCCTTTATTCTTTCCATATACGCATCCATGCATTTCATATTGCATTCATTTTGATTGCATTTAGATATCAAATTAATTAGATGTATTCATTTAGTTACACCCATTATGCATTGCATTCATTATATTTGTAATCATCATGCATATCCAAAATCACTTAACACTTACAAATAGTTCATATAATGCACATATATTTTTACATCATAAATACATAACAATAGGAGCATGGTATTAATAAATAGCAAAGAGTACATATCAGTTGGGTCGATGCACCACAATCCAAGCCTGATGCACTCGACCCTCCCTAGGGATGCATGACACCATAAAAAATTGGCATATCACCCTAATCATATCCCTAGATATATGATACCATAAACTTTTCTATACCTATGGAGGTGGTCTTGGTGGAGGTATGTTCATGGACCACATAGTTTTCCATTATCTAGACCAAGATTGACTTTACATATAAAGGGAGGCTTTTGGAGGCACCCTCTACTCTATCGGCATTGCTTAAAAGTATATGGCTTGGTAAAATTTCTCCCTTTGTATCACCACCTCCTAAATCTCCTTAGACCTCTAAAACTACTCCTATAGAAGGTAGATCCCATCTGCTTAGGCCTGTTCTCACTCCTACTCTAGCCAACCCATCTCCTCCCTGAGGCAGTCAGCCTCTGGTCGAACCATATCTTGCTCTATAATGGTATAGCTTAGTTATTCTTAGAGAGTGTTTGTCTACACTTTCATGGTAGATAAATTATTTAAAAATTCTTTTGCTTCCTTCATTTGTTTTCTCTAACCCACAGTTGCACTTAGTCTTACCTATGTAATTGTGGAGGTACCTTTTGCTATCCCCCTATCCCTAAGCCAAAGAGAGTGATAGTCATCCTTTTGGTTGTCACCATATCTGCCCTGACCTATACCCTTGCCTACATAGGAAACTTTGGCATCCTCTCTCATTGCTCTACTATGTTTTTATTAGCCTCTCAGAGCACTAGTTGTACTCATCAACCCATGACTTGGTGCCTCTACACTAGCACCTATGGGGAGATCCTTGGGAGCATGATGCTCCTATACCATCTCCTATATCCAAAGGCTACTATAGAATTGTACACCCCAAGATCAACATATATGGGATCATACAAGTCTCCCTCTATGAACCTATCCACATCAAGGTCCCCTTTGACTCTTGATGGATCTCACCTCACCCTCCTAAACCAGTAGTCCCCAAGGTCTGGTATCTCCTAGATATTCTCAAACCACCACTGCACTCGATCAAATAGGTAAAGATCTATCTAATACTTCTCCATGGTGACCCATCAGACCCTCCTAACCCAAGATATTTCATTCACATACTCATCCCATATAAGGTGTAGATGCCATAGCCACCATATGGTCTGGTTATCCTACAAGTCATCTACTACCCACCTCCCTAGTGGTAGAATACCTGTATATGGCTTCTATGTATTCTTTTAGTCTTGAGACCACTTGTATCATGCTAGTAACTCTAGGTTGGGTAGTGAACCTGGTAATGCCTCTAGCCTCCTGATGGCAATGTGCTCCTAGCACCATACCTAGAGAAACATCATGTACACTAGTGTTGTGTATCATTTGTACACAACATTTTACAATATCCTATACAAATGGGCTAGCACATATGACCCCATGTGAACCACTTCTGCTAGTCTTGCATGTCTACTACTACTCCTGCTAGTGCCTATGGTAGGTGTTTTTGACTCGTATGGCACACTAGAAATCCCACCACTGCTCCAAAAAGTATGTACATTAGTGCCCCAATCATATGTTGATGAGGTATGTCAATGACATAAAACTTGCTCTTGGTGATCTCATGTGATGGATCACTTGATAGTATTTGTGCAACTGCCTAAGGTGCCTATGCCCTATAAACCATCATCTCCCTAATAGATATTCTCAAGATATACTACACATCCTCTAGTGTGATGGTTATCTATCCCATTGATAATAAAAATGTGTATGACTCTAGGTACCACCGCTTTGCCAGCTCTGTTAGTAGTGCTCTATCTACTTCCACATAAGGCATCTCTACCAAGAGCAATAGTCTCACTATATTTAGAGTGTATCTTTATATTGGCATGAGTTCTTGTAGTGGCTCTTAAAAATACTTGGTTTCCACTCCCTAATCTCAAGGATATCATGCTACAATAATCAAAACAATAAAACAAAATTTTTCATCAATTTTCATCATTAATAAAAAAGAAAGCATAAACATTAAAATTCTAGAAGCTTGCACACCAAATGACTTTGTGTCCCCCTTGATTTCTTCTCTTCTTTCTCTCTTTTTCCCCTCTTTTTATTTTGTTTTATTATCTCTCTTCTTCGAATATTTGCCCCATATCCTCTAGGGTGTTGATTCACAAAGTCGCACCTCGTACAACATAGGGCATGAATTAAATCATTGTCAAGGATAGTCAAATTCATCGATGACCAAAAAATCTGCACCTCAATGCTCTACACGATGATTTCCTCTCAAAACCCAAAAAAAAATTAAAATTGATAAAAATTAATGAAATTCAATAGTTAGGGTTTGGTTTTCCTACTTACATGTTCCCATTGTGATGTTGTGTAGGCCTCACCCCTCGTGACTATCACTCAGTGTGGGGGAAACACCATTCTTCCATTTTCTCCAAAGCTCTTTTTGCTTCTTCGCATGGTGAAAATGACTTAGTTTTTTCACCCACTTTTACTTTTTGTTTCTCCTTTTTGTATTTTTCTCTCTACTCTTTCTTCCTTTTGGAACTTTTTCTTTTGAGTTAGTCATTTTGAGTTTCCTTAGGAATTTGGCATTCCTTTCAAAACTTGAGGGGAACCCCCGTATAAGAGGCATTAATGTCCCTAATACCTATTTTTCATGTAAAATATTAAAAGTATTTGAAATGAAACCATTTTTGCACCACCCCTTTCTTCTAAACTAACCACCCTTTTTTCTTTACATTTTCTATTTTTTTCCCATAGGTGTCTACATCTTTCTTTGATGCATTTATTAGGCCATAAATGCATCAAAGAGGGGCTACATGGAAAATTGACCCACCCAAATGAGTCATTTTTCCTTAGAATCCTTTGGGAGGCTCTCAAAATTGCTAAGTGCAAGTTTGAACCTTTTTGTTTTGTGTTTTGCTTTGTTTTTCTTAACCTTGACCAAATCCATGCCCAATAAATTATGGGGCATGGATTCAACAAATTTATTTTTTTCTTTGAAAAAGTCCAAATTTTAGGCCAACCTCTTTGAGGTGTTGGCTTGGCCAAGATTGAATTTTTTCTTTCCACATTTTTAGCCATCCAAATCCTCTATAAATAAGAGGGATTGGATCCCTTTTTGAGAGGAGAGTTTTACATCTAGATTTTAAGTGATCTCTTGCATAATTTTCATCTAGTGCTCTTGGTGCTTTGGTGTTTTACTTTTGGTGTGCTCTTTGTTATTTGAACATGGAGGATTATTGATGAAAAACTTGTCTTCTTAAGGATGGGAGGTATTCTACCGTTGCTCTTGCTTCTTCTACAAGCTTATCAGGTTTCTTATTTTCATTATTTTAACTTTCTATCATTTTGATTAAGTGTTAAAGTCACATTCTCACATTTGTTCTCTATTTTAAGCATTATTATGTGAATATACGTATCATATAATATAGGGCATAGACTTGGTGAAAATTTTATTTTCACTTGTTGCACATTTTGTTGTTATTTTTCTACTTGTTTATTGAATCCATGTTCAATAATTTACAAGGCACAAATTCAGACCAGATAGACTTGGGAGCAACTATTCATCCCCAAAACCCTAGGATCTATCTTGCATTTATGAACCACATTGTTTCCATTATGTTATTATTCTATTTTAAAAAAATTCCATTCCATTTTATTTGCATTCTAAATCATATTAACTTGGGGACCATTTTTTTTCCTCAAAACCCTAAATTTTAAAATCATATTCTTGTTCAATCTTTGTGTTCATTTTTTTTTGCATCTAGTTCACTATTTCATGTTGTCATATTTTGTTGTGTTTGTTCCAAAGGTCAAAGATCATTTTATTTTTGAATGGTCAGATAAAAGGACCAAGGGGGCTTTATTTTTGTGCCCCTAAGCTTAGTCATATAGCAACAAAAGTAGGCCCCAAAACATTGATCAATTTTTCTAGGGTTTTATGAAGATCGTTTTGTAGGTTCAAAGTTGTTTGGATATATTGGATGCAAGTTAAATATAGGATCAAACACTAGATTAGATAGATTTTCTAATAATATTTTAGGTTGTTTTGTTGATTTTTTGTTTGTCTTGCATTGCCTCTTCACAGCTTAGATTTAGAAATACCAAACATAGGTGTCTTCTCAATATACACATTAAACATCTCCATCCTTGAACTTGGAGTGAGTTCTAAAACAATTCCTAATGAACCCATCGATCCCCAAGCTCCTGAGTTTAGAGAATATGATACACCCCCATGGTAACCTTGGATCCCAATTGATCAAACCAAGAATTCTATATGATAGGGTACTTTTATCCCTCTACAATAATGAATTTACAATATACTGAAACCAAATAATAATGTAACAGATATAATATGAGACAACTAATATGTATTATCAAGGCTTAATAATATATCAAATAACATTCACTAATATGTTGAAATATGAATGTAATAGCCTAAAACATACAATATAACAAGACTTACAATATTAGTTGCTTAAATGTATGTAAACTTATATTACTCCTCTTTCTGTTACAAATATATCATATACAATGATATTCTCAATACTCATTATGTAGACAACTCTCTATGTAGTCTATGTAGGAAATGTAGGTAATATATCTATGGATATATATGGATTAATATATAGCTATTGTAGGATGACTCTTGAATAACTTAAATCTTCCTTTCTATATGCCAAGTCTCATGACTCTTGGCTTCTCTACTTGACACTTGCATACACATGACTCTATCTTATATGCACACTTGTACTAGACTCTTCACATGACTCTTCCTAATCTAAGGACACATGTGCACACTTACATATTAGAAACTTGTGCATATTTACACTCATAATACTTGCAAACATATTTACATAACACTTGTACATTTCTTGCACATTATTACATTACATAAAATATGTACTCACATACTAATATAAGATACAATCCTAATCTAATATTTACAATGATGTACCACGGTGGTATATTGGCATGTGCCAAATAATATAGTATTATCCAACATTCATTGAAATCCAAAAGAGGCTTGACACCCTATACATACAATATCCGAAGGCTCAAGTATAGACTAGAGTACAAAATAGAAAAGGAAGAGAGATTTAATCAAGGTCAAATGCTATAAATAACAACATTTAAACCTTATTTTTAAGGCCTAAAAAATGTATATTTATAATGCTTACATTAAAAATTAAAATTTAAAAGGTCCCCCCAAATTATGAGGTAGAAAATTCAAGCATTCATCAATGGATATGAAAAAAGTATGGTGCTAAAAATACAGAGCTATCTTAGGTTCATTTGCCATAAATGTAAATTAGAGAGAGCCCATAATAGGGTATAGCATTAATGATCCTTATATTTATAAAATGCACCCAACAAGATCCATTAACTATCCATTTAATCAAAAAACCCCTAATTATGGTAACCAAACTCTAGTGTTGCATCTCACTTGATGCCTTGATTAGGTCTAGTTGATCCAATAGTTTATCCTTTATCTTAACCCCATTGCTAAAACTAAAATTTTTAGTAGGGGTATACCATAAAACTTGGTGTAATAGAGAATTTACTATAGTTATGGTGGCTTCCAAGGGACCTTTAATTGGTTAAAGGTAGAATTTTAGATCTTGATAGCCTTTTCATTAGGTGCAAAGTCATGTTCAAAGCTTGTCAATTGCTACAATGGCTTCTCCTTAATATTATTCTATAAAAACTTTAGATCATGTGTGGAGCCAATATAATTTTTGTAGATAATGCAATCCTTCAATGATAGCCAACACATATTCACACTAGGTTTTCTAAAGGAATGCTTCCAATGCAATAGAGGCTTCTTTGCCACAGTCAAATTTTCTTCTATAGATAGATCCAAGGGAACTTCAGTGTTTCTCATCTAGTTAATTTTTTGCCTATATTATTCCTCCAGTATAAAGTCATCATATAGACCAAAAGAGAATGTAATTCCCAATGCTATCAATGCATAAATATACCCTCTAATTTTTATTATTTTCTAGGATAGATTTGATCAGAAGTTAGAACTTCAATGACTCTTTGGATTATGAGGTCTTTATTTGTAATCCATGAAAAATTCATTTTTTGGGTTTTGTCCTAAGCTAGGATGGCCTAGAAATATTGTGTCTCTATGAATCGATATTCTGAAGAACATGGACTAATGCTGAGATGGGGGGTGAACAGTATAAGACTTAACCAATTAATAATTTTAACTTTAGATAGCAGTGGCATCAACACAAAATTAATCAATATAGAAAGCATCACACATTGAAGACCCATTTTTAATCTGGTTCACCCAAAATGATTGGGTTACATCCACAAAAACTTTTCTCTAAAATTTATCTCAAAGTTCTTTGGGAATCCTTCCCAATTACAATGTTTATGAGCCTCGGCCCAAAGGAGATACCTTCCCCTCTACTCTAGAAATGATCCCTCAGAAGATCAACTGCCTCTACCTCTTTCCAGCATGTGGAACTCCTTTCCACCGAAGACCTCCTATCCTCAATGCTTAACCTAAGAGACCTCTGCCTTCTATGATCACGTCCATAGTAGCTTAACAACCTATACCAAACATAGTTAGTCGGTCTAGTACAAGTCTTCCTATCTGTCAGATCTATCCAACTCTTGAACAAATCAATCCTCTGCATACAAGCCTTCTGAAAGACTTGCCAACTGTCCTCAGGTTCTTCTCATAGAACCAATGCACCTCTATCCTCAAGTTCTCTGATAGAACTATCAAACTCATCTCACAAGTCCTTTGCTAGGACCTGTCCAAATATGCTCACAAGTCCCCACCGAAACCTGTCCAAAACTGCTCACAAGTCCCCATCGAAACTTGTCCAAAAATGCTCACAAGTCCCCATCAAAACTTGTCCAAAAACTTAGCAAGCTCACCAAGAAAAACTTTCTTAGTAGGAAATCACAAAGTGAATTGTTAGAGACCCAATGTGATTTTTCAAACTCATAGAAGCATAAAGAGAATTGTTAGAGACTCAATATGTTCTATACTCAAATCCCAATCTCAAAAATCAACTCAAATCAACTCATCTCAATCTCAATCTCAAATCTGAAAACTCAACTCAATATCTGAAATGGATAGGATAAAATGTTTTCTTTCAAGAACATGAAACCCCAACAATTTCCAACTATGCAAATAATCACATAACAATGATACTCATGTTCTTTTACCCATCAATTAGGGTTTCAACAACAATGCTCATCAAACAAGGTTTAGTCAACCAACACCATTCAACTCAAAATCAACCTTGAAGCATTCAACTAATCATCACAAGAAAAGGAAACAAGTAGAAATCCTTTTCCCTCCAAATATATTTGAACAAAACAGCCACCAACACAATATCACCAAATGCAAAGAATAACTTGATCAAATCAACTCAATGGAGTAAGCCCAATATCATGAATCAAGTAAAGCAATAACTTGATCAAACAACCTCTATGGAAGCAACTCAACCATCAAACTCAAAACAGCCAACCAAGGGTTCCACCAACTCAATGCAAGTAGCTAGACTCACAAATATAAACCCTAGTGCACAAAGCTTCCACTATTTCAAACCAAAAATTTAGCATAGCAAAGAATAATCTTAAAAATACATCCAAAGAAATATGCCCTTATTTCTCCTAAGATTTTATTCAATGCTAATCACAAAAGCCAAAACTCATAAAATTTAATCACACCTTATAAATCACTGTCCAAGAAACTTCGAATTTTGTGGCATAAAGACATTTTAATAAAAATGTGTGTTACTCTAGCAAAGCACCCCCGCGAGACTCAAAACGACAACCTCCACAAATGCAGCTCCCAACAGCAGCCTTCGCTACCACTAGCCCATGCGGGCTATGAAGTTCACAAGTGAACTTCCCTCCACTTCACCCTCAAAAAAACTCTCGAAGACTTTTCAACCGCACGTGCTTCTAAGTCTTTCTTCAATCACAGTGAATACAGAGCACAAACAATGCAAATTGCATTCGAGGAATTTTGAATTAATTAGCCTTCCAACCTTAGGATTTGGATAATAAATAGTCTCTTCAAAGACATCTTGACGTCGGCGAAAATAAAGACCATTTCGAAATTAATCAAAAGTCTTTTCAAAAAAGGTTTAAAAACCCTTAAATAATTTTAAAAATAATTTCTCCCTTAATTAATTAAATAAATAATTAATTAAAACCTTGAAGGGTTTTAAATAATAATTAAATAAATAATAAAGAGAACCTCCATTGGTTTTAATAAAAACCATTTAACTTGGTTTTAATAAAAACCCTATCCAACTTGGTTTTAATAAAAACCCTTTGCCAATGGAATCTCTTCGGATTCTCTTAAAAATATTCTCTTGGAATCTTCCACATTTGAAGCCAACACATCATCTTAACATTAATGCCATTTAATTTTGACATCAATGACAACTCATAGACAAGAAGCTAGGATCTCAAACCCAAAATTGCCAATAATCTCCCCCTTTGTCATTGATGGCAAACCATGCTTCTCAACAACACAGAAACTCAACATAAACAACTCTCCCTGTCTTGAGGCTCTCCCCCTTACTCAAATCTCTCCCCATTTTTCATCAATGGCAAAGGGTCACCTTTGGGTCTCGGGACTAAGAATGAGCCTCTTAGCTTAGTCCCTCCCCCACCTCCTGATGAGGTGATTAATTTTGGGGTGGGAGTACAACTCCCAATTTCTCCCTTAGATGCTCAAACGTATCTCTTGGAAGAGGTTTGGTGAAGATATCTACAATATGCTCTTTAGTAGACACATACTCTACCTTGACCTGCTTGCTTGCACTTTCTCCCTTAGAAAGTGATATTTGATGGAAATATGCTTTGTCCTTGAGTGCATTACTAGATTTTTGGAAATACTTATGGCACTTGTATTATCACAAAGTATGGAGATGGGTTGTTCATTATTGACTTTGGAATCCTCCAAGGTGGTTTTCATCCATAAAAATTGTGTACACCCAGCCACTGCTGCTATGTATTCAGGCTCTGCTATAGATAAGGAAACTGAAGGTTGTTTCTTACTTAGCCAAGAAACCAAACTCTTTCCCAGAAAGAATGCTCCACCACTAGTGATTTTCCTATCATCAATACTGCCCGCCCAATCTACATCTGTATAAGTTGTGAGGGTGAAATCATCACCTTTGGGATACCAAAGCCCAAAGTCCATAGTGCCCTTTAGATATCTCAATATCCTCTTAACTGCTATAACATGAGAATATTTTGGAGCTGCCTGAAATCTTGCTACTAACCCAACTACCTGCATGATATCTGGTTTGGTAGTTGTAATATATAATAAACTGCCAATCATATATCTATACAACCTCTCATCTACCACTGGATATTCATCATCTTTACTCATCTTGCACCCTGTAATCATTGGAGTACACATTGGTTTGCTGTCCATCATCCCAAATTTCTTCAACATTTCTTTGATATACTTTCCTTGAGAGAGAAATATACCATATTTTGATTGAGCAATATGAAGACCTAAAAATAATGACATCTCTCCAATCATAGACATCTCAAATTCCTTCTGCATGGTGTTAGCAAAAACTTTGCACATCTGAGTATTATTTCCCCCAAAAATAATATCATCAACATAGACAACCATAATCAACATATCATCATTTTCATTCTTAATATACAAATTGCTATCTACCATGCCTTTCTTGAAGCCTTGCTCATGAAGATACCTGTCAAGTCTTGAGTACTAAGCCCTAGGTGCTTGCTTTAACCCATACAAGGCCTTTTTTAGTTTACACATATAGTCTGACTGTTCTGAGAGAGACACTCCTTGTGGCTGTTCTATGTAGACTTCTTCTACAAACACTCCATTTAGAAAAGCTGACTTTACATCCATTTGATATACCTTGAATGATTTGAAGCTTGAAAGGGCCAAAAATATTCTGATAGCTTCAAGACGAGCAACAGGAGCAAACGTCTCTTTGAAATCAACACCTTCTACTTGAGCATAACCTTTGCAGACTAACCTAGCTTTGTTTCTAACAATATTTCCATCCTCATTGAGTTTATTTTTGAATATCCATTTTGTGCCAATGACATTCTTGTCCTTAGGTCTTGGAACCAATTCCCAAGTTTCACTTTTCTCTATTTGATTTAGCTCTTCATCCATTTCTTTTACCCAAAACTTATCTGCACATGCTTCATTGAAATCTTTTGGCTCAATCTGAGATAATAATGAAACATTTGTAGAATCATGTGAAGGAATGACTCTTCTTCTTGTTTTCCTGCTATTTGGATCACCAATGATCAAATATTTGGGATGATGTTTCTGAACATATCGTGAAGTTTTGGGAAGCAGTTGTTGTCTTTCCTCTTCTTCATCTGAAACCCCTCTAAATTCTTCTTGACAAATTTCATCACTGAGTTCCTTGACTGGTTCTCTTATCCTTGTATTTTCATCAAATGTTACATTTATGCTCTCTACAACTATATGAGTTCTTTTGTTGAAGCATCTGTAGGCCTTGCTTCTACTGGAATATCCAAGAAATATTCTCTCATCACACCTAGGATCAAACTTACCCAAATTCTGATCTTCCCTTCTGATGAAGCACTTACTCCCAAACACTTTGAAGTATTTTACTGTAGCTGGTCTTCCTTTCCACAACTCATAAGGAGTTTTATGATGATTGACTCTAAGTTGGGCCTTGGTGATAATGTAGACTGTCATACTGACTGCCTCTTTCCAAAAACCATCTAAAAATTTTGACTCATTTAACATAGCTCTAGCCATATTTTCAATAGTTCTATTTTTCCTTTCAACTACTCCATTTTGTTGAGGAGTTCTTGCTGTTGAATATTCTCTTTTGATTCCTTGTTGCTCACAGTATTCCAAAAATTCATTTGAAGTGAACTCTCCTCCTCTATATGATCTTAAGCATTTGATTCTCTTGTCAATCTCATTTTCAATCATTTCTTTGAAAGCTTTAAATTTTTCAAAAGCTTCAAATTTTTCTTTGAGAAAAGTAACCCAAGTCATTCTAGAATAATCATCTATAAAAAACATGAAGTAGCTTTCTCCCTGAATGCTCTGAGTTCTAGTAGGGCCACATAAATTAGTATGAATAAGATCCAATGGTTTTGAAGAAGTATACCCTTTTGATTTGAAACTGGTTCTGGTCTGTTTTTCATGTTGACAAGGACCACAAATGATGTTATGGGGCCTTTTTATTTTGGGCAAGTATCTAACTGCTTCCTTGTTACTAATATTGACAAGATTATCAAAGCTCAAATGCCCCAATATTTTATGTCATAACCAACTATCATCTTCTTGAGTTAGAAAACACTTTTCCTTTTTTATCTCACTTAGCATGTAAAGATTGTTTGGAGTCCTTGTAGCACTAGCAATGAGTTTTCCATTTTTTTCTTTACTTATCTCACATCTATCTGAAAAGAAAGATATTATGTGCCCTTGATCACAAAGTTGACTCACACTTAGAATATTATGTCTTAGGCCTTCTACATAAAGCACATTTTCTGTTTTGGATTTCCCATCCAAACTAAGAGTCCCTTTACCACAATTTTTAGCTGACTTGTTATCTCCAAAACTGATTGTTCCTCTGTTTGTTTCTTTTAAGCCCAAAAAAATTTCTTTTTCACCAGTCAAATGTTTTGAACAACCACTATCAAGATACCATTTTTCTACTTTGTCTTGAGCATGAAAAGCAGTTTGAACTATCATTGACTTAGATTTGATCTCATTTCTCTTTTTAGTGAACTCAAGGCTAGATCTATCCAAACTGCACATCCTTGCTATATGCCCAAAATTCTTGCACTTGTAACACATGATATTTTTATTCATAAGAGGTACAAAAGAGTTAACATTTTCCTTACTATGGATATTCAAAGACTTATTGCAATGCATAGCTTTGTGACCAAATTTCTTGCAGGAAAAATAATAGCCATGGAAAGTATTATGTAACCTATTTTGATGCCTTGGATGATTGTTCTTCTTGTGACCAACTAGAATCCACCGCTCTTTAGGATGAATATTGATCTTGCTCGAAGACCCTGTTTCATGAATGGTGATACAATCCTTCTTTTGCTTTTCACACGGAGTATTTTGTCTGAGAGCCAACTGCTTCACTCTAAGAGACATAACCTCTTCTTCTAGTTTCTCGCAATCAGCCTTCATTTCCTTTGAGAGACTCTGTCAGAACCTGTTCAACCTTCTTCCCTTCTTCAGCTAGAATTTTGAAGTCTATAACACTTTGAGACATTTCTGATCTTGCTATCTCTTCTTCCTGACATTGATGCTTGAGAATAGAATTCTCTTCCCTAAATTTCTTAAGCTTTCTTAAAGCCAAGAAGAATTCACCTTTGAGATCAAACTCAACCTTTTCATCTCTTTCTGAATCTGTATGTTCCTTTGATAGATCCTTCTCAAAGCTATTAGGCTCTTTCTGGAGAGACCGACTCTGATACCAATTAAATAACATGGACTTATACTGAGGGGGGGTGAACAGTATAAGACTTAGCCAATTAATAATTTTAACTTTAGATAGCAGTGGCATCAACACAACATTAATCAAGACAAAAAGCATCACACATTGAAGACCCATTTTTAACGTGGTTCACCCAAAATGGTTGGGTTACGTCCACAAAAACTTTTCTCTAAAAGTTATCTCAAAGTTCTTTGGGAATCCTTCCTAATTACAATGTTTATGAGCCTTGGACCAAAGGATATACCTTCCCCTCTGCTCTATAAATGATCCCTTAGAAGATCAACTGCCTCTACCTCTTGCCAGCATGTGGAACTCCTTTCCATCGAAGACCTCCTATCCTCAATGCTTAGCCTAAGAGACCTCTGCCTTCTATGATCATGTCCATAGTAGCTCAACAACCTGTACCAAACACAGTCAATCGGTCTAGTACAAGTATTCCTTTGTCTTTCAGATCTATCCAACTCTTGAACAAATCAATCCTCTGCATACAAGCCTTCTCAAAGACTTGCCAACTATCCTCAGGTTCTTCTCATAGAACCAATGCACCTCTGTCCTCAAGTTCTTTGATAGAACTATCAAACTTAGCTCATAAGTCCTCTACTAGGACTTGTCCAAATCTGCTCACAATTCCCCATCGAAACCTATCCAAAACTGCTCACAAGTCCCCATCGAAACCTGTCCAAAAACTCAGCAAGCTCACCAAGAAAAACTTTCTTAGTAGGAAATCACAAAGTGAATTGTTAGAGACCCAATGTGATTTGTCAAACTCATAGAAGCATAAAGAGAATTTTTAGAGACTCAATATGTTCTATACTCAAATCCCAATCTCAAAACTCAACTCAAATCAACTCAGCTCAATCTCAATCTCAAATCTGAAAACTCAAATAAATATCTGAAATGGATAGGATAGAATGTTTTCTTTCAAGAACATGAAACCCTAACAATTGCCAACTATGCAAAGAATCACATAACAATGATACTCATGTTCTTTTCACCATAAATTAGGGTTTCAACAACAATACTCATCAAACAAGGTTTAGTCAACCAACACCATTCAACTCAACATCAACCTTGAAGCGTTAAACCAATCATCACAAGAAAAGGAAACAAGTAGAAATCCTTTTCCCTCCAAAGATATTTGAACAAAACAACCACCAACACAATATCACCAAATGCAAAGAATAACTTGCTCAAATCAACTCAATGGAGTAAGCCCAATATCATGAATCAAGTAAAGCAATAACTTGATCAAACAACCTCTATGGAAGCAACTCAACCATCAAACTCAAAACAGCCAACCAAGGGTTCCACCAACTCAATGCAAGTAGCTAGACTCACAAATATAAACCCTAGTGCACAAAGCTTCCACTATCTCAAACCAAAAATTTAGCATAGCAAAGAATAATCTTAAAAATACATCCAAAGAAATATGCCCTTATTTCTCCTAAGATTTTATTCAATGCTAATCACAAAAGCCAAAACTCATAAAATTTAATCACACCTTATAAATCGCTGTCCAAGAAACTCCGAATTTCATGGCATAAAGACGTTTTAATAAAAATGTGTGTTACTCTAGCAAAGCACCCCTGCGAGACTCGAAATGGTGACCTCTGCCAATGCAGCGCCCAATAGAAGCCTTCGTTACCACTAGCCCACGCGGGCTACGAAGTTCACAAGTGAACTTCCCTGCACTTCACCCTTGAAAAAACTCTTGAAGACTTTTCAACCGCACGTGCTTCTAAGTCTTCCTTCGATCGCAGCGAATATAGAGCACAAACACCGAAAATTGCATTTAGGTAATTTTGAATTAATTAGCCTTCCAACCTTAGGAGTTGGAGAATAAATAGTCTCTTCGAAGAAACCTTGACATCGGCGGAAATAAAGACCATTTCGAAATTAATCAAAAGTCTTTTCAAAAAAAGGTTTAAAAACCCTTAAATAATTTTAAAAATAATTTCTCCCTTAATTAAATAAATAATTAATTAAAACCTTGAAGGGTTTTAAATAATAATTAAATAAATAATAAAGAGAACCTCCATTGGTTTTAATAAAAACCATTTAACTTGGTTTTAATAAAAACCCTATCCAACTTGGTTTTAATAAAAACCGGTGCCAATGGAATCTCTCCGGATTCTCTTAAAAATATTCTCTTGGAATCTTCCACCTTTGAAGCCAACACATCCTCTTAACATTAATGCCATTTCCTTTTGACATCAATGACAACTCATAGACAAAAAGCTAGGATCTCAAACCCAAAATTGCCAATGATTCAAAATTCTCTTTAAACTTCACAAGTATTTCTTTGGCTTCCATACTCAAAGAGGAGATGGATTGAATGTATTCAATCATTAGAAGTAATATCTTAGCCTCTCAAATGATACCCTTCCAAATATTATACATAATATCTATGATCTATTTAGGTCCTTGATATCTATACTATATTTCCTTCATTTATCTTCTCTGTTCTCCAAGCTTTACTTCCTTTCCATAAATTTGGTAGAGAGGCAAGTTAACTCAACTTTGAGTGTTTTGACCTCACTCTAAGAATCCTTGAATACTTACTTGGTTTTATCCAACTACCTTTAATTTTATACAAGCCTTTTGGTGGCAAAAATATAATTTTATTTTAATAATCTATATATTTGCTTGATGAACTAAAAATTTCCTTTGATAGTACATCTTTGAAACTCATCCTAACGATCAATATCCAGTAATCCTATGGTTACATTTCTCATAGCACCTTTGATACCATGGGAATGAAATTAATAAAAACTAATAATTCAATTTGGTGAAGCAAGGAAGTCCTCTTTTATGAGGTGGTGGATTGATTGGCTTGCCATTATGTGTCTTGTTTTACCTATTTTTGATCATGCTCTATGTCTTGTTGTAAACAAGAGATAGATTCTATGATAGAGGAAATGGACAAGAAGTTGGAGGCTCTAATAAGTTTTTATGTGGTAACAATAGGGGCTTGATGAATAGTAAGGGGGTTAGTGGATCAATTAGAGATATCGTAGAGGAATAGGTCATAATTTTTGATGGTGGGGTGAACGTTGTGTTATATTATGGTGGTGGGAGGTTTAAGGATGTGGAAGGAGTGATAGGGGTGGAAGATATTGGTGAAATGGTGGAATAGGTCATAATGTTTGATGGTGGGGTGAATGTTGTGGTATATTATGGTGGGGGGTTTTAGTATGTGTAAGGAGTGATAGGGGTGGAAGAGATTGGTAAAATGGTGGAATAGGGTTCATGTGAGGGCATTTCAAAGATAGAAATATTAGGATATTGTTTGCATGGTGTATCAAGGGTTGTATCTTATTTTTATTCCATGCTTATGGAGTTCTTCCATTTATTTGGGGATTTATAGGATCTTCCTTGGTGTTCTTATTCTAGTAACAGGAGCTCTTTAGCCCATGACTTACTCTTATTATTATTTTATAGTGTCTCATCATCTAGGAAATATGTTTGACTCTTTTTGAACTTATTTTACTTCTTTTATTTTGATGCTTTGCTTGGTGATTACTCTAGGTGGGCTATAGTAGTATTATTTGTATTGTGAAGTCTTCTACTCCTATTTCAATTGGTGCTTCTATTGTGTATGTATCATTTGTTCCACATATTCAAAACCATCATCATATTCAACTATATTTACCTCATTGTATATTTCATTAAATTTTTCATCCTTAGAATTTTCCTTGGGCATGGAGATTGCATCTCTTACCAGTTGCTGATGGATCTACTAGTCCTAAATTTTAGCATTGTTATAGTCTTGTTTCTACAACCATTCTACCTTATTATTAGATTTTTTTTTGTGGGATTAACCATTCTCTTAGGCTTACTAGGCTTGACCAAGTCAAACCATAGCTTCAGCTACTTATGGCAAGTCTAGAAATCCTCCTATAACAGTGTATATTGACCTTATTTAGGACTTCGATGAATCTCTAGTCTAGGCAACCTATGGGGTGTGAAATTATTTGACTTTATAATCTTGGATAGCCATTCTTTAAAAATTCATTTTGTGTCATATGACCATGGGTCATATAACACCTCAATATCAAAGCTTTTAAGCCTCTCTTCTAAAAAGGGCATGGTCCTTCTCTTCAACTGGTTAATACCTCCTAACTATACCTGAAGCTTAAAGTAAATAGCTTTAATTTGCCTAGATCCATAGGTGGTTCCCACTATATAAATTTATCATAACATATTAAGGTAAAATACCCTTTTCAACATGTACCAAGGAAGCAAGTGCATTGGCTTGGCAAAGTAAAGAATGTGGATGATTGTGTAGTCCTCAGGGAAGAAAAAATCTCCTCCATAATTGTGGTGTATCTTTTGAGAATACTCTATAAAAATGCATCATGGTATTTTCCCTTTCAAGGGCCATAGGGTTAGCATTATAAATTTTTCTATGAAAGTGTAGCAGGAGGATATTAAAAAATGGGCTCCCATACAAAGGGATATCGGTCATATTTGACCATTTTATTCCATCATCCTAAGGTCTAGAATATTATATAGCCATAGTTTTTTGGGTTAGTGCTACATATACTAGATGTGAAGGGTATATGAAGGCTATTCTGCTATTGAAATCCACCAACCCTTTATGGATTTGTCAATATTGTTAAGCATTAAAGTTAAGAATCAACTCTCAGTCGTAAGGAGTGTACTTTAAAGTGTATACAACTCCAAACTCCTATATACTTATGTTGGAAAAAATATTGGTTAGTTTTTTTTCTATGGTTCAATTAATTGCCTCCATTTAATTTTCAACCTAGGATAGCTCGTAGTCTTGTGAACAGTCATGCATAATCTATGCTTGCAATTTCTCCTTCAGAGATGCTTCCCTTGGATTATGGTTTGGGGGGTGTTTAATGTTTGTTGAATTTTATGTTTAAATTCATAATCCTATGCTAAGTCTAAAAAACATGACTGAAAACATAAAAACTTTAAATAATTACCTTGTTGGAAATGATAGAAAATAGGAAAAATGTTGGAAATAAATTAATCTATGAAAATAATTACAAAAAAATAGGGAAATAGGGAATAACTCTATTTCAAGTGGGCCCACGCTTCCAGTAGGTTCTACCCATGGTATAATGTTCACTGGATGCTTAGAGAATATTTTTTACAAGAAAAATGCAGGGATTTTTATTAATAGTTTGCAACTAAAAAATTACATGAAAAGTCTAGAGGGTCTTCTTCAAGGGTGGCCTAAATATTTATAAAGTATGTAGCTAGCCTTATTACAATTTTATAACAAATCAATGCATGATTCACTATTATAGCTATTTGCTTAAATTGGGTAAAATATTAGAATATCTCAACGTATTCTATTTCCAGAATACGCTGATATTCAATTTGCCTAATTTACAAAATAAATTTATGTAACAGCAACAACATAGGTGATGAATCACCTTTGACATTATCCCTTGTTTAGTTATGATGCTAAAAATCCTTTCAAGCTGGTTACCGATGTATTTGCTTTGTTCTACCAACCATAGATTTGTGATGAAGTTTTATGCTAACAAAAATTAGGCATCATGGTTGAAGAATTTGGGAAGCAGGTGCATTTCATTTGCATAACAGAAATCAAGTTACTTCTATCATACAACGAGAAGCAGGTTCCTTCCACCATTTAATGGGAAGTAGGTGCCTAATGGAAATCAGGCACCTAATAGTTATATTTTGAACGAAAGTCAAGCGCTTCAAAGGACTTGGCACTTGACTTCGTGCTTTTTTATTGATACTCTACAGATGTTTTCTCTTCATTAATTTGCAAGTGCTATTTTCGAGTTGGACCTTGACAAAAATATGCCAAAATGCAATGATTTCCACTAATCTACACAAATTACACTTAAAGACAAATATTAGAAAACATGCAAAATAAACTGTCAATTATATATATAATTTCCATAAAATATTTATATCTACAAGAATATATGCCGCACATTATGGGGAAAAGAGTAAAAAAATGAGCAATTTTGTGGCTCATCATCCCCCCATGCTTAAGGGATGGCACGTCCCTATGCCACTTTGAACTGGTAATTACCAGTTCTATTCACCTTATTCCAATAGGCTTGGTTGGTCTGTGTTTTCTTTCTCTTAGTGACCTTGGCTTTCTATTTATCCTGGGGCTTTCACCCCTTTGGTACTATGGGAGTAGCTTTCTTATGTCCCTAATTTTTCTATATTTTGATACATTAGAGTGGTTCACTTAGCCCTGCCCTCTTCTTGGGTGGTTCTCTAGTCCAGGCCACCTTACCATTATCAACATTCATATAAAAACCAGTGAAGCTAGTGGCATCTTTATGGAATGCATCCATTGCAGCATCATCTCCTTATTCTAGATCCTTATCAGTATGGGGAACTTCTATTGCCCCATTGGTCTACACTGCTACATAAACCCTAGAAGGTTGTTTAGATACTACTGATTTTCCTTGCAACTACAATTTTCTTTATAGTTACTGAATTGTTTGATACAATTTGTGTATTTTGAGGGTGACCTTTTTGGACTCTTCAAACCGAGTCTGTTCCTTTTTTAATTTGGCTTCCCAAGTGGAAGCCTACTCTTTTATAAATTGTAGTTAATGTTGTATATATTCCACCTAGCCATCTAGTGGTACATCTACTATGGCCACCTCATATTGAGGAGGTGGACCACAGGAAATATACTCTAAAATATGGACCATATACTCCTTCTTTTTGAGCTCATCGATGGGTGTCTCCTCATCGAATGAGATTGAAACCACCTTCGATGCCCTATTTATTTTGCTTCACATTCTAGTGGAGATAGGCATGGAATCTTACATTACCTCCTCTTCAAATTGGTGTGCAGAAGGGGACAAAATTAGCCCTTATTCCTCCCCAAATTAGGTAAAATCAAGGGATGAGGTTTGTCCTACTTCCACTGTACTTCCTATAGGATGGGATGCAGGTGTCATAATTCCTTGTTCTATCACCTCCTGGGCTGATTGTTTATTTTGAATGGGTGCCTCCTTCTCTACTTGTGTCCCTACTACTATACTAGTACCTGCAACTTCCTCAATTGTCACATTTCTATGTGACTCTGCATATCTCACCAAGGCATAATTCAGGCCATGGTAAGCCAAGGCATAAATGGTGTTTTCCTAGCATCACCTAGCCTCATATTTCAAGGTGCATGTATGGTAGTAAGGAACATTGATTTTATCCCATTTAGAATATGATTGAGGAAACATAAGTAGTTGGCATTCAGGTGGGAGTACCTACTAGAGCATGTGAATAAATGGGTAATCTATTCAAAAATGGCTCTCCAAAGCTTAGGAATGTGCCATTTCAGCAATATAGCACATGTTAGATGCTTTTTTGGTGCTCCAAAAAATATTTGTGCATAGAGGGAAAGGTTATCCTCTTTGTACATGTTCTCCCTTGTAATAGGGATGCTCATAACTCTGATGATGTAGTCCTCCGTGACTGGGATCTCTAGACCCCTCATGTGCATGACTCCTTCACTCATAACTTGTAATAATTTTATTTAAAAATTTGTAATAACTATTTATGGCAAGAAAACCCACGAGACTGGGTTTAATCCAAGGGGGGTAGTATGTCATACCCCACCCTAGAAGGATCATTTTTAATTGATAGACTATGTATTTATGAATGACTAATGGATACTATTTTTAAATGCTTAAACGATCATTGTATTAATGATTTATCTTGAATAATATGATACTATTAATGTGTTGTCGATGTGCAACACTAGGTACATCCGTGGGTGGTAGAGGTAGAATAGACCACCAAGGATGGGATACTTGAAAAGGGAAGTGATGATTTAGATGGCTGAGGGTAACATGAATGAATATCCAAATACAGGTATGCATTACCAATTAGGGATAATCATAAACTAGCCATCCACCTAGAGCCAAAGTTGGTATCCTAGAAGCTATCATAAACCCTCTGACTGAGATGAGTGACTAGGTTGATGGAAAGACCTCCACCTTGTTTTATGCACCTATTTATTTGCATTGTTTGGTTTGAAATGATAAAAGGATTTTATTGAAATAAAATGCTTTTTTTTAAAGAAATGTTTTTATTTGAATGATAAAAGACTTTTATTTAAAGAAATGTTTTTATTAAAATAACAAAAGACTTTTATTTTATTTTTATGTTAAAGGCATTTATTTGAAGATATGCTTTTATTTAAAGAAATGGTTTTATAATAAAATACCTTTATTTAAATATGTTTGTCCAAATATATATATATATATATATATATATATATATATATATATATATATATATATATATTATTTAAGAAGATAATTCTTTTTAAAAGGGGTAATAAATGAGTTGTTCTAATGGAACAAATATCTCATTCTTGGAAGGCTTTTATTTTATTATTTTAAGCTTCTTGAAACCTATTTAAAGAGGGACATTCATCCCTTGCTTCTCAATAAGAGAAATAATAAATAAATAATGTATATATGTCGGGAAATAATTATATATATATAATTAAAAATATATATAACTTGAAACTTGATATTTGAGAGAAGATAAATTATTCAAGAATAGATTGTCATTGCTAACCGCCATGGGTGGATAAGGATGACTTCAATGTGGTAGATGATATTAAATTTGAAAGGGACCCCTACACGCTTTGGTGGGTGAAAACAAATTCTTTCACATAGAATATCTAATGCCTAGAAGAGGGGGTGATCTTATAAAAATTAAAAAGGAAGCAAAATGCAAAAATCTAAGATGACGAAAGGAAGAAGAAGATAAGGTTGATTCTATAGTGGAGGGATGCACAACTCAGATCCTAGACTATCAGGTTGGGTCATATAATTCCTTTCATGTTGAGTTAATAAATTTTTAGAGATAATCTATGATTTCTTGGATGTCTTGGGTTTGATGTTATATATGTTAGAGCTCCCTGAGTGTTGTTTGAACCTTGCATATGCCCTTAGTCCCTTAGAGGGATTTTTTCTTCATGTTTTAATCTAGACTCTATTTTAGCCTTTATTTTTTTGTTAGCTAAGTTATTTTATCATATTGGTGAGTTGTACTATGGAAACATTATTCGATGGTTTTATGGACACTACAAACTGTTTGCAGCTTCCCCTAGCACCAACACCCTTGTCATCATCCAACCGTGTTCTCTTAAATTTTTTCTTGATCCTGGGTGGTCACTGTAATGTGGAAGATTTATAACCAAACCTGCCAAGTGAGCCCCTTTTACATCCTTACAATTGCTTAGCTACTCCCTAGACTGTCATCACTCGTGTGGTCTATTTTAGCTATGTTTGACCCCTTTGTTGTTTGTTGAACTTGATCCTTCATCACCACCCTTCAAGAAATGTGTCTACACTCTGTATGCTCAATTTCTCTAAACCTACCCCAATATCCGACATGGGATATGTGAGGTATTGGAAGGAGGTTTTAATAAAGAATCGACTCCCTTGCTATCATGTCTACCTCAATGTGGACACAAAGGTACTAAGACCCCATTCCTTTCCTAGGGATGTGTCTCTATTTGTGTGTGTTGGTTACCTTGTCACTGGTTGTGTTTCACCTCATTCTTGTGACATGTGTCTTAATCTTGGCCAATCAACCACCTTTGTTGTTATTATGATTTGGTGGGTGGGTCGAACCAGTTTTATTGGATTGATCAACTAACCTAGGCATTGTGTGGTTTTTATCTTTTATTGGATGTTTGTTAATTAATTAATAAAGTAATGGTTTCCATAATTATAGTATAAAAGTTCCTCACCTTTGTATAAGAATTGGTTATCTAGCTAAAAATAATCTAAAGAGGGTTACTAAAGGAACATGGACAAAATGTAATGAATGTATATATGTTCTTTATATTAAAATAGATAATTTAAGGTAAATAATGTAGTACTTCTATCATTAAAAAATATATATTAGATAAATTGAAAAAAGAGAAAGGGGTAAATATGATAATAGATTATGATTTAAAGATAGACTTTCAATTAATAAAATTATTGTGTGAAAGAGGTTTTTATATTTGGAAATAAGACTTATATGTGAAAATTGTGTTCTTTATTTATAGATAATTGAATGGTGTTAAAAGTAAGAGTTACATTCTTTGTATTAGAAAGGGAAATAATTTAAATAATATGGGAAATGACTATTTAAAAGAAAGAAGCAAGTTTAAACTTTTCAAAGTAATTGTTAATGAATAGGTTATGGTTTTTGCGTAGATTAAGTATTTAATTAATTGAGGTTTAATGGCATTAATTAGTTAGAGAAATGGATAATTTAAAGTATTTAATAAAATGAGTTTTATGGGGCCTTGGTGAAATTAGAGAAATAAACGAGTTTAATACATGATCAAAACTATGGAAGAATATTATGTAGTCAAACCAAAACCTTTGATTGATTAAATGGTGATAAGATGAAATGAAAGAAGACCTTCCTAGATGTCAAGTGAATGATCTATAAAGATGTATTGGTGATTGTATAGTTGCAATTTGGAATTTTAGATGCACTAGATTAAATTATCATCTAGTAGATGCATGGTTCATAGTTCATAAGTTTTTTTTTTTGGTAGATAAGATACTATAGCATTAATACCGAGTTTTATAGGTTGACCCAAAACCTTTTACAAAAATCAACCCAGGGCTATTGATGAACATGATCCCTTACTACTATCAATTGAGAGATGAGCCAACCAAAGGACTAAGAATACATCAAGGACTATTGACAGGTATTTACTCATGTTTGAAATGAAACATTATTAGAGCAACCTTTGTTTAGCTATTGATATAATGTTATTCTTTTAAAAAAAGTATGGACTTTTTTACCATACTCAAGCTATGTAATAATTATTGACTAATGGAAATGTATCTCCTAATTGTAATTTATGAGTCATATTATTGATTAATGATGTTATATTTATTTATATATACATGATCTAGTTAGATTTATTTCTTTCAATCATCTCTTTACTTCTTTATCATGTTCCATGCTTGATTAAATTGTTAGACTTAGTGTTTGTTTTTCTATGATGATGGTTTTAATATGTTTATAGTGGTTAAGTAAATTCTTTAGATATTAGAGTGCTAGTGTGTTGGATAGAGTAGGAGAACCTAGGGGATTATGGGATCCTTTAGGACCTTATGGATAGACTTAGTTTAAGTGACTAAACTGGTTTGACTTGCACCACCTAGCTATTTAAAAATGAGACAACTATCTATGAAAGGATTGGGCTACCCCATCATATTGATAATATGAGTGGTCTATTTTTTGTGCGCACAAATACCCATACTAACTAATTTATGTGGAGTAAAGAGATAAATGTACCCTTTGACTAATCAAACAAGATAAGCTAACCCTAACTAGGATGTGGTTATAGTTATCACAATACATGTAGTATACCTGCATAGATTGATGTGTTCATGGTCTGGATATGGTTGTATCCAAAATTATATGCTATATAGAAGGTTGGTATTAAGAAAAAAGGATAGATAACTTGGATTTAGAGTTAACTTAGATATCTTTATAATCTCTTGTATTAGTGTTTAGAGTTGCTTGTGCTAGTATTTAGAGTTATTTGTGCTTGTAAAAAAATAAAATGACAACCCTTTAGTTATATTTTGGGTTGTTAGAGGTTGAATATATAATAATTTCTACTATGTCTTCCTTTTCTGCATACTTAACAATATCTATTATTCCATTTTGATTTATTCCTTGAGAATGAAGTAACATTTCCTTGTGGATTATATTTTGAGACTAAAGCATTGTTAGTCATTTCATATTTAAATGAATTCTCTACCTCATATTCTTATATAATATTGACTAACTCATCAAATTATGTATCTTTACTTAGAATTTGTAAATATGTGACTAGATGATTGTAGATTTCTAGAAGTGCTCTTAGATTCACTTGAATAAGAAACATGTATTCTACCTTCTCTCCTAAGGTTAATAGTTTTCCTTTTATATCTACCAATTTTATTAGAAAAAATTCTATACTTTCACCACTATTAACTTTTAGATGCAATTGGGTTTGAATATTTAGGATAGTGGCTTTGTTTCTTCCTTCGAATATCTTGGCTAAATTTTTCCAAGCTTCTATAGAATTTGTTGTGGAACTAATGTATGGTTGTATATAATATATAATTGCAAATTTTATTATCATGAGTACTTTTGCTTCATCTTCTTCATACTTTTGAGTTTTATAGCATCTTTAGTAGTTTTAGTTTTTGCTCCTTTAACAACATCTTAAAGATTTTTCACTATCAAAATTGACCTCACTTTGTTTTTCCATGAAGTGTAATTAGGACCTTTAAGAAGTTGAGATTTTGAAAGAAATAATTTATTTGCTTTCATTATGGCAATTTTAGACTACCTTGTATCTCCCTAATGTTTTAATGAAATACTAATATCAATTTCAATGTAACCTTAAACTTCTACTTCTTTAGGACGAATACTTTATATTTTTCCTAGGCATAAATGATCAACCAATAAATTTTGACAAAAGTTTCAATTCTTCAAAAATCTAGGTTAAAATACTTTTATCTCTCAAATTTAAAAAAAAAATATAATTCTCAAGATTCTAAAGTTCACAAACCTATGTTGATGTTGAATTCCTTATAACTCCAAATTCAGAAATTTGGAAATATAGTAAAAAGATATTTGTAAATTTTATATTTCTAATTTTATGTAGGAAACCTTATTTCTCCAAAATTCAAAATATATGCAAATATTAAAAATGCTTCATAAAATTCAATAATTCAATTTATAAAACTTCTCAAAACTTGAAATTGAATTCTCAATAATTTTCCAAAAAATATTTCAAGGCTTCTCTAGATTTTCCAAAAATGACTAATAATGTTTCTAAGGTTTTAAATTTCAATTTTACATCTTATCTCTCTAATAATTAAGAAAATGAATTTGACCTTAGAAAAATAATAACATTATCCAACCTTATAACTCCTAACTGTTGAGCAAATAATCAAAATGTAAATGAATTGCTTTACCTCCCACTTGAGGTGCATAGATAACCAATCAAAGCCATTTGACCTACCCTAAAATGGTGTTTCTCAATAAAATTACTCCACTCTACTGCACATATGGCAATTGTATCCACTCTACCACTCTCAAACCTAAGATTCGATGAAGGCATGTAGTTGTTCTCTCTTTTTACCATTTGAATTGCCCATGCATTTAAAATTGTTGTGAAATACCTTATCTTCCTTCAATACCTATTGGTATTCTCTATGCACAATTCCAAATGGCATAAAAAATATTTTTGGTATTGCAAATATTTTCTATTTTCTTCTCCCTACGTAACACTTGGTAGTGATGAATTTGGAATGTTATTCTATCTTGGTTGACAATGTTATTGCTTCCTAGCATTACTCTTCCTTGCTTTATGATGTTATGGTATTATTCTTCCTTATTGATAGTTGGATATTTAATTCTTGGCTTTCCTTTTGATCCTTCAAATCATCCTAACAATGCTTTGACTCCTTGATACTTATATTTTCAATGTCCATCGACTATCCTTTAAATTGCTCATTCTTTGAATATTCATAGACTATGCTTTTGCTCCTTGGAATGGATCTAATGGTGGTTTTTACACTTTCTTATCCTCCACAACATGGTGGCTCCTCCTTTTACTTTCAATAGTTACTCCTTTCACGGTGGTTCTCCACCTTTCAATGTGGTGGCTTTTCTTTTCACCATAATGGTTCCTCCTTTCTTGCAAGGTGGTCTGCTATCAAAATCTATGGCTCTTAGATGCTTTCCACCTATGCTATAGTTGCAAGTCTACCATGATAGTATTATGTTGGGTCTACTCCAAAATATGTTATTGTTATTTGACTTCTAGTCTGCTTGTCCTCCTCCTTGCTCATTGTCTTCAAACTTGGTGGTTATTTTACATGCTTGATGATTTATTTTTATCTTCTCCTATCCATTCAAGACTAAAAATTGCTTTATTTTTTTCCTTATACTATCTTGCTGTCTTTTCAAGATAGTAACTAACTTATCATTCTCTTATTGACTTTTTATTTTTACAGGTTTGATGCAAGTTCAATGGTTATAGAAAGCTTTGAATTTTAGCTTCAACTAGAACTTTAGCTTCTCCTTTTGTTGTCATTAATAATGATAATGATAACGATTCTTATAATTCTTATTATAAACACTCTCTTTGAATGTTGCAAATATAAACACTTATTTGTAAAATTTTCCTTGAATTATAAAAAACAACATATAGATTTATTTTTTCTTCTCCTTATTACTCCCTTTCAAAAAAATCTTTAACTTCACTTTTTCTGTGTGTTTTTCATATTCTAGGATTATAATGATGCCTCGTTGGCTTGGATACACTTATCTTAGATTATATTTTTATGGATTTAATAACTCTAATATGGTGCTTTAAAAAAACTTTATAATAAGCTAATTTGAATGCTTGAATAATAAATTTTTATAGTACCAATATTACAAACCTCTTTGGCATCCTTATGAATCTAATATCCTTGGTGAATTTATTCACCTTTTTTCTATATCGAATGTACAAAATTTTCAGCTCCACTTCCTTTTACTTTGTTTTCCCAAAATTAGCTTCTACCTTCTTCTAAGTATGTTGTTTGAATCTTCTCTTTCTACTTTCCAAAAGGCTATTATATAATTCTGACCCTTTCTTCCTCTTCAAATGCTGTTTGAAATCAGCCTTCTTAATCTTCAACTTCTCTAATTTTTGCAGCTCCAAATGCTGCCTTCTTGCTGTCCAAAAACTCTGCAATTTGCAGCTTCAATTGCTGCCAAATATTCCTTCAATTTTCTGTCCAAAGCTCTCTCAAATATGCCCAAAAATTCTTCAAATTGTAGCTCTACTATCTCCCTAAAATGCTGCCTAATTTTGTAGCCCAAGTATCTTAAATTTCTGCTCACAAAATCTGATTTCTTCTCCTATATATTTCTGTCCAAAAACAGTCTCTAACTCCTCCAATCCACTGCCTTAGTTTATTGTCAAGTCTTACTTCAATTGGATACTCAAATGTAGTTCAAAATATGCTCAAATATTCTTAGTTCTATGTCACCTTCAATTTTCTATTTTGTGACCCTTCAACTTCTGTCATGAAAATCAGAAATATTATCCTCCACAAATCAGATTTCAAATTCTTAATGGTTATCTTCAAATTTCTCAAATCGATGACCTCTTAAATCCTCTTTATTATCCTTATCACTAAATAAATTTTGTCTTCAAATCTGACCTTTTTTCTGGCCTCTTCCTCAAGAATATGAATGTCTTGGGGTCTTAAAAATATACCTTCTCAAAATTTGGAAAACTTCTTGTCAAATCCTTCTTCCTATTGGGCTTGTTGTCAGATGGCAACAATTGTACAAAATTATTATTTTTAGAAGCTTCTCATACTTGCAATATTATTTCTTCAAATATTATCCAATGGTCACTTCTTCAACTTCTTAAACAGGGTTTCTCTAGTCTTCTTCTTTCTCCTTCCAAATGTGCTTGAGACCTCTTCTCTTGGATATTCAATTGGAAATTTTCTTAGTACTCTTCTATATTATTTTTCAAATATTCAATAGGGACATCTTCCTTGGATCTCATTCAATCTCATTATTCAATCTCCAATGGGACCTCTTTCTTTGACCTCCTTAATCTTCAATGTCTGATATTTTTCTGCTACTCAAAAACTAATCCCTACATAGGGAAAGCACATAGAATTTTGGGCAATCAAAGGTAAAATTATTTTCTATCTATTGTATGAATCTTCTCAAATTCAGAGAACTAATTTTTTGCAACAAAAACTTAGATAATAGCAATCAAATACAACCAATTTTTTAGAATTCTAAAAATAACAAACTTGACTAGTTATTCTCAAATCTAGTGGAAAGAAATCTATGATGAGTCCTAGTATTCATGATTTTTCCTTCAACCCTATGGAAATATTATAGCCAAATAGCAATCTAGAATATTCTTCTATCTATAAAATTTTTAATAGGACATCCTTCTTGGGTCTCTTAATATTATCAATGTCAAGGTTTATCTTCAAGACTTGTAAATCCCCTTATATTCCTTCACTAGTTTTCCTTCAACACAATGGAAAAAATATCTTCCTTGGTTTTCTTTTTATAGAGGTAATATCTTCAACTTCACTAGTTTCTCCTTAACTAGTAGAAATCTCCTTTGAAACTTTAAAAAACCTATGCAAGACAAAACCTTGTTGTAACTCTAATACCACTATTAGCTTTTGAAGCTAAATACTTAAGTTAAAATAATCACAAGACCTAAAATAAAGTTGCAATATGAAATATAAGATAATGGAAATATTCTAAATATATAAAAATCATAAATAACTTCTACAAAAACTCATAAAAATGACATTAACAAATGTTCATAAAAATTATATTTGATATAGAATAAAGATCTCAAATACACCATACTTCCACACACTCTTACTACTTTTTCTCTCCTCATTTACACACAAAGACACATATATAATGGAATGTGACTCTTCATATGAAGTACTCTTGACCTTAAATCTTCTTGAGACTCTTAACTTTATTACTCTATGGACTCATGTGCACATAGACTACTATGCACATTTACATTATTAAATAATTTTCACATTCTAATAATGCTTTTACATTTATTACATTGCATAAAGTAAATACTCATACTCTAATCTAAGACATAGTCCTGATCTATAAATGTACCCTAGGTGGTACATTAGCATGTACCAAATAATGTAATATTTTCCAATAGATTTTAGGTTTGAATAGTTTCCATGTGGTATAACTACTCTTTTTTGGGGTATTAAACACCTTTTATGTTGGGATCTAGTTTGGGATATTACTACTACCTTAATTGTATTTTGGGCTATTTTTATTTCTTGTTAAATGAATAACACAAGCTTATACTGAGAGGGGGGTGAACATTATAAGACCACTTTTTACTTTTCTTTTCAATCAATATTATGTAGTATAAAGATAGCAATATCAACAACAATAATAAAATCAATGCACAAATCACCACACACAATAAAGACACCAATTTTATGTGGTTCACCCAATGTGGGCTACTCCATGAAGAAAATATTTCACTAAAATTTTCTCAATCAATCTCTTTGGAATCCTTTCCCTATTACAATGTTTATGGATCTCTATCCAAAGGAGATACCAATCCCCTAATCAATTTCATGGATATCTATCCACTAGAGAACTCCTTTCTCCTTACCTGTGACTGGTGATCTTCTAGAAGAACTATTGCCCCCACTACTTTGGATAATGGATCTATATCTGCTAAATACTCCCATCCTTACTACCCTAGCTAATGGATCTCTATCCACTGGAGACTTTCATCCTCTATACTATGTCACCTCCAAATATCTATCTCAAATCTATACTAAGCACGGTCCTTTAGTCTAGCAAAAATTTGCTCAATCTCTGTCTCTGGTCTAACACAAACTTGTCCTCAAATCTGCACCAAGCTATGTCCTCAATTTTCTTCTCTAATCTACACTAAACACAATCCTTCGATCTAGAAAAAATTTGTCCTCAATATTTGTTCTCAAAACTTAACTCAAATCTTGATTCAATCTCAAATCAACTCTGTTGGATCTGCCCCAAACCTTAACTCAAGGTTTGAACAAATAAATCAATCAACTCTACTCTCAAGTCTTCATAATGACTTCTCTCAAATATGCCTTGTAAGCTCCCACAAAATCTCACACTAATCTATCCATAAGTCCTCTATAGAACTTGTCCAAATATGCTCAATAAGTCCTCACTAGGACTTATCCAAATCTACTCTCAATATGTATCATAATATTCCACAAAAGCTCACATAAATCTGTCCACAAGTCTTCTCAAAGACTTACCTCAAATCTACTCAACAATTCCACACTAGAACTTGTCCAATCTCATAGAAACATAAATATATTTGTTAGAGACTCAATATGTTTTCACACTCATCAATACTCAACCTCTTTAAATCACTCTCTTATCACAAAAATATATAGAGAATTTTTAGAGACTCGATATACTTCACATTCACCTCAATGCTCAATCACTTTTACTCACTCTTTTAGAAACATATAAATAATTGTTAGAGACTCAATATTATTAACACTCACAAGACTCTCAATCACTTTCTCAAATCAATTTAGAATATAGAATAATTTTTTTTTATAGAACTTTAACAATCACTTCATACATTCACTTGACTAGGCTCAACCAACTCTACTCAACCAATCACTCAATGAAATGATCCTTGCTCACAAACCCTAGTCCAAGAATATGAATACTCACTCAAAATATTTCAAATAATACTCATAAACCAATATCACATAACAATGATACTCATGTTCTTTCCAAACCCTAGTTCAAGTTATTCACTCAATTACTCACTTCAAAAACAATGCTTATAAAACAAGGTTTTAATAACAACTCTTTATTCCATAAAACTTTGAAGCATTAAAACACACTCAACAATGCTTATAAAACAATATTCACATATATATCAACAACTCAACAAGGAAACCTAATTAAGTCTTTTTCACCCCAAAATTGTTTTTCAGAAAACCAACCAATCAACTCAACCAAGGAAGAATATGCCCATAACTTTTTATTTGATGTAGGGTGACCTTCAAAACCTAGATCAAATATCACAACTTTCTTTGCCAAGTATAAAGGGTTAGATGACAAGAATTATCACCCTAACACTTTTCACAAAACACAATGATAACAAAAATCCCAAATACACCTTATTGCTCCATATCAATAATAAATTTCAACATCATAATTTTCATCAAAAATTCCTAAAATATAACTCACTTTCTACTTATATCTCCTTTCTCAAATTGCACTTATCAAATAAAATACTTTATAAAAATAATACAGATTATTCTTCGAAGATAAAAATTAATTACATTAGTTTTACTTTATCAAAAACAACCTTTTATCATGTCCAAAAATCACTTTAGATTATAAGTAAATAATCCACTTTTAATCATCACCTTATCCCTCATAATATTCTCACACAACCTTAGGGTAAATAAAAATTAAACCAAACTTGTAACTTTGCCCTTAGTGGGTTTTGAACCCATGAAACTACCTCCTTAAGCATATTAGTCATGGCCTTGGCTACTGCATGAGCTAAGCACTCATGTGGGAGCTAAACTCTCGATGTGATCTTTGCCCTATCCATTGGCACCTAAACCAAAATGAAAAGGGCTTCCTCAAAAATACTGTTGTTGGGTTTCAAACCCGTAACCTCCCTTCTGCAAGCATCGAATCTTTTCCACCTATGCTAGCCATAGAATGTTGCTAGGATCTTGGTGCCTTATATTTTTCAATAACTCATATCATGGGATTTGTGTTGCACATGATTCTCTCTCTCCTCCACACAATGCAGCATGTTCAAATTCAAATGGCGATCTTACCTCTTTGTTTGGGCCTTAGCAAAGGCCATATATATGCGTTTTGATTTATTCCTTCTTCACATTGGTGGGGATAATATCTTATTTTCTTATTGGAAAAAATGACATTTGGTATTGTCATTTGAATAATATTTAATTTTAAAATTTAAATTCAATTTTGAATTTAAATATTTATAAATTAAATATTAAATCTTTCCATGGACTTTTTAATTTAAAATTAAAACCTCCTTGGTTTTTATAAAAATCTTGTTATATTATGCCCATTGTGGTTTTAATTAAAAAAATAATAATTTGCTTCCCATAATATTTAAAAAATATATATTATGAAGCTCCTTTACTATCACACTTTTGCATTGTTCCTTTTGGCATTCTAACATCAATGGTGATTCACTCTTTGGATTCAATGACAATTTTATGTCTTGCATCAATGACAACTCTATGGACTCAAAATGTCCAACAATCTCCCCCTTTATCATTAATGGTAACCTAATATATTTTTACCATTCCTTTGACCTTTTATTTTGCTCCCCCTAGTAAATTGCTCTCTTCTTAAACCAAATCTCTCCCCCTTACTCAAATACCAAATATCTATCCCTTACTGAAATATCTCCCCCTTTGACATCAATGGAAAAGGGTCACCTTTGGGGCTCGGGGCTAAGAATGAGTCTCTTAGATTAGCCCCTACCCCACCTCCTTTTGAGGTGGTTAATTTTGGGTTGGGAGTATTTATACTCCCAAAAAGCACTTGTTTTTACCTTTATCCTCTTTCCTTTTCATCTGATCCTTCTAATTTCTTTGACTGTTCCTGTTCCTGTTCATGCTTGATTCTGGAATGTCTACTCTACACAACTTTGTTGTGTGTCCATAATTATTGCACTTATAACACTTAATGTTTTATTCCTTCGAGGTCCATATGTATTAGGATTTCTCCTGTGAATCCATATCCCTTTTTGTCATGAATTCTGCAATTCATTGCCTTGTGACCAAACTGATTACATGAGTAGCAATACCAATGGAAAAGCTATCTATTTCCATATTATTGTATTTCATGTGTCCTGCACTATGAAGCCATGTGCCAAAATATGTGACATGAAAAACATCTTTTGTTGAAGTTTCCTTGTCCTGATATTATTGTTCTCTTAGTTTCTCTCAACCTATTCTGATTGTTGTTGCATTTATTTCTATTTTGTGCATGTTTTCTTTCCTTGTTCAACTTTCTATTGTTCAACTCATCCTCAAAAGTCTCACTTTCTCTTACACTATATTTTTCTAAAGTTTCTTCTTCTTCTAAAGTTTCTTCTTCTTCAGTTTTTGAGGTTGACTCTTTTTCCTATTTCTTTTGAGCTTGTTAAAAACCAAGACCTATTTTGTTTGTTGACCTTATTTGTACCTTGATCATTTTATCCATCATATTTTAACTCTTTCCAAACTTGTGTAGCTTACTCTTGGAATCTTCTAAATCTTCCCTTAGTAGGGCTACTTCTTTTTCTAGATTTTCACATTATAAGAGTTTTACTTCTAGTTTATCCTTGATCTTCTTTGTCTTAGCCTTTGATTTGTCTAGATCCTCTATAAGCATTCTTCTCTCTTCATAACATTATTGAAACTAAAATTCCAATTTAGAGTTTTGATTTCATACCTTCTTTACTATGTCAAGAGCATAAATAAGTTCTACCTTAAGATCATATCCTTCTTTATCTAATTCTTCCTCCATTTTTTTGCATTTGTCAACATATTAATTTTATTTTGACTTGTCTTCTATAGGATCACTTTCTTCTTCCTATAGAGCCATTAGAATATTCTCTTATGGTCCTTCAAGTGTATATTCATATTTATCATAACTAAAACTAAAACCATTCCTTGTACAACTATCTTCAATATGACCAAAATTACCACATCTAAAATACTTGAGAATTATTGGTGACCTTTTCTTGACTTCTTTTTCTTCAATCATAAATAGTAATTCATATTTATCATTATCTAAAAAACTAGCATCACTATAACTTGAGTACTTACTTGCCTTGTCTGAATAGTAGCTCCTCTTTTGTATTTGGAATAACTTCTTCCCTTGTATGATTTTTCCATCCTTGCCTTTCTTCTAGTACCTGTATATTTCTGATTCCTTGTTCCTATGATCCTAATTTTCTTCATCATTGTTATTTTTAGCTTCTTGATAATCATTTGCATAGTGACCATACTTTCCATAATTGAAACATTTAACATATTTTGTATCTTTAAACCTTCTTGAATCCTTATTCCTTCTACCATAATTAGCTTCTTCATCATTGGATGACTCATTGCTTGATTCTGACTTCTTACTCTTTGTCTTCTTGATTGCTTTGAAGGTTACTTCCTTTTGGGAATTAGTTCTTAACTCAAAAGCTGTAATAATACCAAGCAACATATCTCTTGTAAAAGAATCACCATATTTTGAATCTTCTATAGTAGAAATATTTTCACTAAATATTTTTGAAAGAGATCTTAAGACCTTATTACAAATATCTGATTTTTCAACCTTAAGTCCAAGTTCTTGCATATCATTAACAACTTCATCAACTCGAAGTAGATAAGTACTAATATTTTTCTCATCCTTCATTTTTAACTCTTCAAATTGTTCTTTGAGATTTCATATATTTGCTTTGTTGACACCTTTATCTCCTTCATATATACTTTGCAACTTATCCCAAATTCCTTTTGCATCTTGATAGTGCATAACTTTTATGTACTTTGTTCTATACAAACCTCTCAAAATTGTATTTGTTGCTTTTGAATTGTAATTTTGTAGAAGCTTATTTGTAGGTGGATCAACTGGGGGTATGTATCCATTTTCCAATGCTTCCCAAATTTCATTTCCAAGTGTCATCAAGTGAATATTCATTCTCATAATCCAATATATATAATCACTTCCATAAAATATTGGTGTAGTATTATCTAAGGATAAATTCTTAGATTCCATTGTGTTCTTGAAAGATTTTCCTTCAAGTTGTTAAACTCTTTCGAAGGAATCTGCTCTGATACCAATTGAAGAACACAAGCTTATACTGAGAGGGAGGGTGAACAGTATAAGACCACTTTTTACTTTTCTTTCCAATCAATATTATGCAGTATAAATATTGCAATATCAACAATAGTAATAAAAACAATGCACAAATAACCACACGCAATAGAGACACCAATTTTATGTGGTTCACCCAATGTGGGCTACTCCATGAAGAAAATATTTCATTAATTTTTTCTCAATCAATCTCTTAGGAATCCTTTATCTATTACATTTTTTATTGATATCTATCCAAAGGATACACCAATACCCTAATAAAGTTCATGGATATCTATCCACTAGAGAACTCCTCTCTCCTTAGCTTTGATTGGTGATCTTCTAGAAGAACTATTACCCCTACTACTCTAGCTAATGGATTTTCATCCATTGAAGACTCATGTCCTCACTACCCTAGCTAACGTATCTCTATCCAATGGAAACTTGAATCCTCTATACTCCATCACCTCCAAAGCTCTATCTCAAATCTATACTAAACATAGTACTTCAGTCTGGCACAAATATGCTCAATCTTTGTCTCTAATCTGGCACAAACCTGTCCTCAAATTTGCACCAAACTCCATCCTCAATTCTATTCTATGATCTGCACTAAACACAGTCCTTTCGTATAGCACAAATATGTCCTCAATATCTATTCTCAAGCCTTAACTCAAATCTTGATTCAATCTCAAATCAACTCTGCTAGATTTGCCCCAAACCTTAACTCAAGGTTTAAACAAATCTATCAATCAACTCTGCTATCAAGTATTCATAAAGACTTATCTCAAATCTACCTTGTAATATTCCATAAAATCTCACACTAATATATCCATAAGTCCTCTCTAGAACTTGTCCAAATCTTATCAATAAGTCCTCACTAGGACTTATCCAAATATGCTCTCAATATGTACCGTAATCTTCCATAAAATCTCACATAAATCTATCCACATGTCATCTCAAAGACTTACCTCAAATATGCTCAACAAGTCCACACTATAATTTGTCCAATCTCATAGAAACATAAAGAGAATTGTTAGAGACTCAATATGTTTTCACACTCATCAATAATCAACCTCTTTAAATCACTCTCTTATCACAAAAATATATAGAGAATTATTAGAGACTCAATATGCTTCACATTCACCTCAATGCTCAATCACTTTCACTCACTCTTTTATAAATATATAGAGAATTTTTAGAGACTCAATATGCTTCACACTCACAAGACTCTCAATCACTTTCTCAACTCAATTCAGAATATAGAATAATTTATTTTATAGAACTTGAACAATCACTTCATACATTCACTTGACTAGGATTAACCAACTCTACTCAACCAATCACTCAATAAAATGATCCTTGCTCACAAACCCTAGTACAAGCATATGAATACTCACTCAAAATATTTCCAACAATACTCATCAACCAATCTCACATAACAATGATACTTATGTTATTTCTAAACTCTAGTTCAATTTCTTCACTCAATTACTCACTTCAACAACAATGCTTATAAAACAAGGTTTTAATAACAACTATTTATTCTAAAAAACCTTGAAGCACTAAAACAAACTCAACAATTCTTATAAAACAATCTTCACATATAGCTCAATAACTCAACAAGGAAACCTAATTAAGTTCTTTTCACTCCAAAGTTGTTTTTTAGAAAACCAACTATAGACACCAAATTATAGCCACTAATCCTCCATACTAACAATTGCACCACCCAATTGTCCACCATACATCATTATTGCCAATTATTTGGCCCAAATCCACCTTTCCTACCATCCATTCCACCACTTTAGCCCTTTCCCACCACTTTTCGACCCCTTTTGATTTAATTTATATATATTTTATATTATTTATATTTAATATAATATTTTATTATTATATTTTAATATATTTATTATAAAATATATATTTAAACTCAGTTAACCTTAGTTGTATGATCCAATTTAATCCCCATCCTCCATCTTCATTAATCCATGCCACATGCAAAAAGTAATCTCAACCCTAGGATTTAATTTAATTTCAGCCACACGATTAAAAGTGCAAAGTTGAAACCCTAAGAAAACCCTAGGTTGAATTATAAAATAGGGGCATTTGCAAATGCTCAATGACTGGAACCTCAAGAATTAGACATTTACACCTTGGAGGAATTATTGGTGAAGCCCTAGCATAGAATCCTAAAAATTTGAAGCCCTAGCTTGTCGATAAGACTTATGCTATTCTAGCCATCACCCATTCATCCTCCATCATCGTCATAGCCCTCATCAATCCACCACATTCATCACCATCCCCCAGATATGCTTCTACATATTCTGTCCTAACCCGTAGGTGCCCTCCAGAGCTTGTAAGGCTCGCTGCAGAGCCTACGAAGCACTCACCAGAGTCTATTGTATATCATAGGTGCTCTTTAGAGCCTACTGTAGCCTACAAGTGCACACCATAGCCTACAAAGCTCACATTATAACCTTCCAAGTGGACTTTCGAGCCTAATGCAACTATAGAAACATGAATTTGAGCTTGCTACACCATGTCATCTACAACAATGAAATGAAAGCAAGGTATATCTCATTTGAGTGTATTTCATCTCAGAATTTGTTGATTTGGCATGCTTTCTGACTTCATTGTTAACTAGGGTTTTATTGATGTCTGGGGGTCTCACACTGTGGATCCCTCATAGGTATTACTAATCCCCTTGTTCTATTTTTATGTATATAGTCTACAATCTACAAATTGTTGAACGACTGTTGAATCTAGAGTGGCCCAACCTTGGATATCTGAAGCCCACTCAACTTATTGGAATCAAGCACACACCTAAACCTGAAGACACTTCTATTGTTGTTATCTAGATTTTTGGAGAACCCTAGCACCATTTTAATCTACTGTATCAAATATTCACATTGAACACTGATTGTAATAAAGGATTTTATCGACTCCCCCCTATTTTATTGAATATATTCTTTTATGCAATCTTTGTGCCTTACTGCATTATTTGGTTTTCTTTTATTCTATTTTAAGTGTTGTGTTCTTGCATTCACAAATGGCGATCATGGTGGGACCCCACAAGGGTTTCATTATTTGATAGATCTACCTTGCTAACTTAATTTTATTTTTGTTCATTGCAAGATTTTTAGAAAACATAAAAGTCACCGCATTCATCGCTAGGGTTTTTGAAGCATTTTGTAGCAGTTCTAGAGATTGCATAGGCACTCTTCTATGCTATGCGGGTGTCATTTTTCACCTAGAAGGCACCCAACTACACCTAGCATTAATTTGGAGCAGAGTTGAGTCTTCCAAGTGAGTTTTGTAACCCTAGTTCTCCATTTAATGACTTACATATTCTATTTTTTGTTGTTGTTTTTCGCTGTTTCTAGGCTTAACATTAAGTAATATGGGAAATAATATGCAACAAGTTACATTTAGGTTTTGTGTGTGTTTCATTATATTGAATGCATTTCTTGTCCTAAAAGTTGTAGATCTAGGTGATTGTTTGCATTTTTGAGTGCATATGAAACAAAAACACATCCTAGATTTTGCATTGTAGGGTTAAAGATCACTTTAATTTTACATATCTAAATAGGAACAACATCTTGATGCATAAAGTAATCCTTCCATAGGCTGGTCCCTTTGGCAGAGAGGTGGACGAACCTTTCGGTTGCTCTTGTAATTTTAATCATTTGTAGGCAGGGGATTTTGAGCGGTGTACTTCACTCTCTTTAGATGAAATTTGCATCTTTATGTTGGATTCTGATTTATATTAGTGAAGTTAGTAATATTTAATATTGCTTGCATGCCATAGAGAATGATAAATCTAATAAATAAATCACACACACCTACACACTCCACTTTTTAATAGTAATAGTGGATTTCATCACCAACTATTACTTAAGGTTTGGTGATGGTGGTATTCATCTCCATCCATCAAATATCTACCCCTAGACACCATAGGACTACCCCCAAGCAAAATTTTTGGAGGTCATTACCAACAAGAATCTCATTGCACCAACTAGCCATAGTTTTTACCTTTATTTTTTATTAAACAAGATTAAATTACATCAAAACACACAAGCCAACAATTCTAAAAGGAACTTCACATTAATGAAACAAAATAATTAATGAAAAGGGTAAGCCACACAAGGTGAACCCTAGGATTGGTTGTTTTCTTTGATTTAAATTTTGGAAAGATTGTTAATCTATGTGATTTAGATAAGCTTGAAATCTTTGGTTTTATTACTTTATGGTGCTAACATGACAACAAAAGAAAATAATAAACCAAATTAGTTTAATGGATAACAGTTCTCATGAGCCTGCTACTTTGGTAGCCCCATACAATATGGTTTAGACAACTTTGTCTGGATCATCCCATCCACCCCACTCTCAAGTAGAGACACATTCACACAATGTGGAGACACCCACCACCTACATAGACATGGATAAAGTGAAGGCCATCTACAAGTCTTCTAACTATGTATTAGAGCCCCTTAGCCAAGAAGGTTTTGAAGAATCTGAACTGGCTACCACCTACCTTGTCTAAGGATATCCTAATTCGAGTTACGAATATGGTATGCCTTCCTCCACAAGCCAACCACAAAAAAACCCAAGTGTTCCAAACACTTATTTCACATCCACCTATACCAACCCCTTGTATGAGGAGTATGTCAATGCTGCCTCACAAGTCCCTAGCCTCCAAGTTGTAACATCAAATGCAACTTGCACCATACCCATTTCCTCTCATCCATCATCATCCACACCTCCATCATATCACTTAGCCAACATGACCATGTCATCCACCCCTCCATCATGTCACTTAGCCAACATGACCATGACTAATCATCCATCATCATCAACCCATTTATCATTTTATCCAACCACAAACTCATCATTTGACACATGGTCAAATAAATAACTTATGGATACATTAGGTCTTATCAACAAATTACTTTCACAATGAACAAAAGGAAAAAAGTTAGCTTACATAAACTCTATGAACCAAGGAGTTCCAAATCAACCTTCACTCACCAATCAAAATTCAGCATGGGTCCCTCAATCTTCCATAGTGTCCATCCCCAATCCATCACCACTCCACAAATCCACCATACCAATCAACATCACCACTAACCAATAACACAATACATTTCTCCATCATCATCTTCATCAATCATCACCATATTTCAACCATCAATATTCTCTGCATACCCAACCCAATTCATTCTACAACACCACGTTGGTCACACCCCAACATCTACCATTCAACCCATCAACCAAAAATCACATAATCCAAGTTCCTCATATTCCAGATGCAAATATCAGTAGGGATAATGAGCCAAAATCTCACATTAAGCCAACCAATCCATCAACCAATCCATACATTGGTACCATCACCGCCATATTCAACAAATTTTATGATGCTAAAATTTGATAAGTTTAGGGGAACCGAGGATCCTAAGGAGAATGTGAGTTCATTTGTCCATGTATGTTTTCATATTAGCAATGATAATGCTCTTATGCTTTGAATTTTTCCTCAAACATTAGGGGGATATGCCATTGAATGGTACAATCAATTGCCTACACATAGTATTTATACTTTTGATCAATTGATAGATCTATTCTTGGAACACTTCATGCTTAATATTAAAAATAATATGTCCTTATCAGATATATATTATTTAGAAAAATGGGATGAGGAACCTATCTATGATTTTGGAAACCATTGGAGGGTAGTTATAACAAAGTTTTCATTCTCCCTCCCAATGGAAGAAATTATCAAAAATTTTACCAAGAGTTGCTTAAAACCCATCTCTTGGATGCTTCAGATCAATACTTATAGAACATTTGAGGAGGCTTTAGCACATGCTAGTGTCATTGAGGAGATAAAAATCCAATAGGGAGTCATTAAGCCTAAGAATAAATAATGGCAAAATAGGGGCCAATACCAAAATAATAAAACTAGCCAAATCAAATCAACACAAGCCTCAATGGCTAACATAGCTAATCAAGTCATCAAGTGGCCATGATCCAACCTATAATGGCTCAAAAACTAGTGCAACAAAAAATTTCCTATCATGTGGTCCCATCAGTAACCCAAGCACCAATAGTACAAAACACAACGCCAACTATGGAACAACCTACACACCGCCAATTCAATCGACCCAACGTCAATACACTCCCTTAGAAGAATCGTATTCATCCATATTTTGAAGGTTTTATGATACCAACAAATTATCCTTACTAGAAATTAGGCCCAATTATCCCACCAAAAGGTCTAAAAGTTATATAGATCACTTGTTTTTCCCATACCATCGATAAAATGGGTATGATATCAATTCCTGCCATGTGTTTAAAAACATAGTGCAAGACCTCATAGAATTAGGGGCCATTAACGTGGAAAACCCATTAGCTCCACAAAATCAAAATTTTGGCATATAATAGACATCTCTACCTAACCATGATGAGGTCCAACATAATGTAGGAGGTAACAATCAACAACCACCTCCTAATCAAGTAAATCATGTCTGAAAATACCAAAAATTTGTAGGAGCAGTCCATGTGGTCACTAGAGGGTAAAGGAAAAATCAAAAAAATGTTCAACAACCTTAAAATACACTTCCCATCCAAAAATCACCAAATCCATCTCTGCTAATCAATCTATCCAACCCACACAATCCATCCGTCCTTCGTCCAATAAGGCCATCGATAACTTTAACCAGCTGGTTAACCACTAGTTTGAAAATGGCATCAGCAAAAATTTTAGTCTATGAGCTTATCCAAAAATCCCCTAGGCATAGATAAGCTTTAATGGAAATACTCAAGTCAATTGTGTTAGAATACCAAGACTCTAATGCCTTTAACAACTTTGTATGGAGTGTTAGAACATGCATGGAACCATAAATTACCTTTTATGACTTTGAGATAAAATCAATGAGTTTAGAATCAGTGGACCCTTCATTACACATAATGACATTAATAGATAGGAAACCCTTCAAAAGAGTATTAATTAATACTAGCTTATAAATCAATATCATTACTACCGCTACTCTTATACACCTCAAAATACCTCCATCCCACATTTCCAAATCATCATTCATCGTCAAAGAATTTAATGATGCTTTGTGTACCACAGTTGGCACTATTTTTTTACCTATAGAAGTAGGGGCCATAACATTGCACACCATGTTTTACATATTGGAAGGAGCCATGGCATATAATATACTCCTTGGTAGACCTTGGATGAAGGAAATGAAATGTGTTCCATCAATTCTCCACCAATTCTTGAAATACGTTCATGATGGACAAGTCCATTGCATCCCCGTAGATGTTGAACCTTTTAAGTATTGTAATTTCATTTCAAATCCTTATGAATCCATGCTACCTTCCACTCATCTATTCTTGGCACCATCATTGAATCCATCCACATAATCTCTTAATACGCTTTCTTCTAATCCATCTCCATCTTCTTCTAAGGCTCCCATCATAGAGGAGCTACCCATCACATCACCCCCTCAAAAATCCATTTCTTCTTGTATATGTGGTCACAGTCAGTATACTATTATCACATCGTACATCACATCTACCCCTTATTATACAACCACTTCTTCTATTCCATATCATCATTCCACACCCCCATCCAATCCCACTCCATCAACCGATGTGTCACAAGTTGAATTTTTAGATTGTGCCATATTTGAATCGCCACAGTCCACAACCAATATAGAGCCCCTTGAGCCTTCACCATCCACCTCATAAACCCAATTTGAAGTCCACATCACTAATCCGAGCATTGGTGAGTATGTGGTCCAAGACGTCACCATTACACCCCTAGCCATTCCCATAGCTAAGGATTTTGGATGTCCTCGAGACCGTCCTTTATCCATAGGTGATGTTTACGACATGAGTGCCACTCCAAATAGCATTTTTTTTATGAGATGGTTGGATTTCTCAACTAGGTCAAACCCACTCGAAGAACCAAAAGAGCCTAGGTGTGCCAATATACCTAACATAGAGAAGTTTCCATCTCGATACTTTAATATGTTCCATTGTCAAGGTCAAGGTCTAGGTTCCCATGAGCAAGGGATGCATGATATCTTAGAGGTACCATATAGAGGTGCCCATGATCATTATGGTTTAGGCTATACCCCATTGTCTTCCACCGCTTCTCTTGAGAAAGCCTTTAAAAATATTACACTCAATGATGAAGATCACCCCATCCACCCATTACCCTCAACATCTTCTCTTGAACATGTCCTTCAAGAACTTTACACAGATGAAGTAAAAAAATATGATCCCATCAAATTTTCATATCCTATATTTGATTTCGATGATGAAATTTATGAATAATTTGAAGTCATGTCAAATGCTTCTGATGATTTTGAAGAGAAGTCACAACCCATTGTCGCCATCACCCAAAAAGAAGAGTTTTACCTCTGAATGTTCCCCATCCATAAGCCCATATTAAGCTTGATTTTTCCACAAGAACAACATGGTAATATGCCTTGAGCCACCCACATGAGCGAAGAATTGTAACATATGTACATATTTCAAAAATAATTAAATAAAAAATGTTGCTCTAATGTTTTCAAGTTCACTATTACAAGGATACCATGCCTTGACATTAGTTTCAATCCAATTGTTCCATCTTCCCATTCAACCAAACCATCCTACCTTTTGTTAGGTCAATATGAACCCTATTGACGTATTCACCCCACTCCGTAATGCATATGATTTAGAAAAGCCAATTCCCATTGATTTCAGCCTTATTGATTTGGACCAGATTTACTCCTCACCCTCCCTCTTGGAGTTCGAATTTCTAAAGGCTTTGGCCTACTACATTCCTCCTTCACTGCCACCTTCATCCCCATCACTTTCTACCAGTAGTCTCAAGGTCTTTCAGGCAAAATTAGACAATGATAAGCAAGACAAGTTAGATAATATTTTAGATGAATTTAATTTAATCCCAAAACCACATCAACTTGAGGAAGGTTCACATATGTCCATTGAAGATACCATCGACGTGAATATTAGTTCAGATCCTAAAAATCCCCAAATTATCAAACTTGGCAAAAGTTTAAAACCCGATGAACAAGAGCAATTCATTGTTCTCCTCAAGAAAAAGAAAGAGGTGTTTGCATGGTCCTACAAGGATATGCCTAGCCTTGATCCTAACCTTGATGTACAAAATATCACCTTACATCCTGACACCAAGCCGATCAAATAAAAACTTAGGAGAATGCATCCTATCGTAGCACTCATAGTCAAAGAGGAAATTCAAAAACTACTAGACATTCACTTCATTGTTCCTATTGACTATCCTGAGTGGATTTCAAACATGGTACCCATCCGCAAAATTAATGGGGGGATATGCATTTGCAATAACTTTTGAGATCTAAATAAAGTGTATCCTAAGGATGAATTCCCTCTACCAAACATTGATACTCTTATCGACACTTGCGTAGGCCACGAAATGCTTTCCTTCATGGATGGTTTTTTAGGATACAATCAAATTCGAATAAATCCTAATGACCAACATAAAAAAACATTCACAACACCTTTGGGAACATTTTGTTTCAGGGTTATGCCCTTTGGCCTCAAAAATGTAGGAGCTACTTATCAAAGATCCATGACTTACATATTTCATGATTACATGCACAAAATCATTGAAGACTATGTAGATGATCTCTTGGTTAAATCTAAAACCCTACAAGAACAAATTGATTTCTTGGAAAATATTTTTGATCGGCTATTAGAATACAAGGTGAGATTAAATACAAAAAAGTGTGTCTTTGGCATTACCTATGGTAAAATTTTAGGATTCATTGTCTCCAAAAGATGCATTTAAGTGGACCCAAATAAAGTTAATGCCATCATAGAAATGCCACCCCAAACTAACATCAAGGAATTACGTAGCTTGCAAGATAAAATTCAATCAATCGAATGCTTCATTGTAAATTTTTTTGATAAATGTAGGCCATTTAATCACTTTCTACAAAAGGGGGTAGCATTTGTATGGAAATATGAATGTCAAAAATAATTTAATGATGTCAAGCGCTATCTAACTTCACCACCAGTATTAATTCCTCCTAGGTCAGGGGTCCCTTTTCATCTTTATGTCTTAGCTATGGAAGCCACTTTGGGGACAATGCTTGCACAAAAAAATGAACAAAATTGAGAGCAAGAAATATATTACATTAGTAAAACATTGGTAAGTTATGAAACAAGATACGCTTATGTAGAAAAACTATGCTTAGCGATGGTTTTAGCCACTATAAAATTTTGACATTATATGCTAAGCCAAATAATCTATGTCATAGCTAGATAAAATCCTCTACACTACATGATGTATCACAATTATAATAACACCCCTACCACTAAATGGATAATGCTCCTTACAGAATTTGATCTTGAATTTGTTAGCCAAAAATTCATTAAGGTCAGGTTATCACTGATCAACTTGCGGAAGCTCCACTACCTAGTGATCATCCTCTGATTATTGAGATCCCATATGATTCGGTATTTTCAGTCATTGAAGTACAAAAATACGTCATTCTCAAGGAATATGTTGATATCATCTTATTATTTTATGGATCTAAGTGCGAGAAAGGTCAAGGTTTAGGAGTTGTCTTTCACACACCACAAGGGATTCCCATCCCTTTATCATTCAAGTTAGACTTCTCATGCACAAACAACAGAGTAGAGTACGAAGCCTTAATCTTGGGTCTTCAATCAACTATAGCTATGGGTATCAAGTGTATAAGAATATTTTTGGATTCTCAACTTGTTGTAAAATAGGTAATAGAAAAGTACCAATCCAAAGAACCTACCATTAAGCTTTATCATGAAGTAGCAATAAAATTGCTCTCAACATTCGAATGGTATAAAATAAATAACTTACCTTATTTTACTAATATATTTGTAGATGCAATGGCCTATATTGGATCCTTGATTCCAAATAATGACTTAGGAGAGGTACAACTCCTAATAATATCAACAATCTATAAAGCAATCATTGTTCGCACTGACCCAAATTATGGAAAATATGTTTTTTTTATCAACTCAAAATTATGTGAGTCTTGGTTAAGCCCCATAATAGCCTTATTAAAATTTGGAACACTCCCATTAGACATGTATCGATCTGCAAAGCATGCTTTCAAGCAAAGGGTATCCTGTTTTGTCCTCTTGGGTGACATGTATAAACAGGGTTATGATGGAATCTTGCTTCGATGCATCAAACCCGAGGAGGCCCAAAAGGCCATAGAAGAAGCTCATGATGGAACTTGTGGTGGTCATTTTAGTGGAATGGCCATCGCAAAGCACCTATTACACATGGGTTATTATTGGCCCACAATGGAACATGACTATTGCACATATGTCAAAAAATGCAAACAATATCAAACACATGCCAATTTAACTCACGTACCATCACAATATTTGTAGCCAATACAAAGTCTTTAGCCCTTTTCACAATGGGGCCTCAACCCAATTGGTAATATTTCACCCTCCTCTTCAAGACAGTACACATTCGTCATAACCTCCATAGAATACTTCACAAAGTGGGTTGAGGCTATACCTCTAACCAATACGACAAGACCTCAAATTGTGGATTTCATACTCCGTCATATCATCTGTCACTTTGGAATTCCCTCTAAAATCATTTTGAATAATGGAAAGTCTTTTAAGAACAAGTATGTTCAAGAACTCTATGAGAAGTATAATATCAAACATAGTTTCTCAACTCCTTATTACCCACAAGAAAATGGACAAGCTGAAGCTATGAATAAGACCTTGATTGCCATTCTTAAGAAACTTGTCAAATAAATTCATAAATATTGGCATACACAAATTCCGTTGGCACTTTGGGCTTATCAAACAAGCATCCAAACGCCAACAAGAGAAAAACCATTTTCTCTGGTCTATGGAGTAGAAGATATTATGCCTCTTGAGCTGGAGATTCCTTTCTTATGAGTTTCCTTGCAATAATTTATAGATGATGATGTAGCTAGACAAGCACGATTTGGCCAACTGACGCTCCTAGATGAAAGGCATATCAACACATTAGAACATTTACGAATTTATCAAGATTGCCTCAAGAATTCTTACAATGCTAAATTCCATCTTTGAGAATTTCACATAGGGGATCTGGTCCTCAAGGAGAACCAAAAAAACACCAATGCTTTGCCACATATTTGTGACAAATTTACAGCAAATTGGTTAGGTCCATATGTAATCACTCAAAAAGTGGGTAATGTTACTTATAGGATTGTCGATTTAGAGGGAATAGAGGACCCTGAACCCCTTAATGTTCTTTATTTAAAGGCATTTCATTGTTAATAGTGACTACATATGTATATATACATGGCTAAAAAAAAATCAAAAACAACAAAAACAAATTGCTTGCTTTCACATAGGCATTACCACATTGCATGTTCATTTACATCTAGGCATTTTTCATTTTAATTTTCATTTTCATACACTACATTATACATATTCCATTGTATTATATAATTTCCATTTGCGTATCAACACTCCATTGCATTAGGCATATACATTTTCATTCATCGCATCCCATGACCAATGATATGGCATAGTAATGATGATATGACCATACAACAAAAAGTCAAGTTTTAACTATTGGGGGTACCTAGTTTGGAACATTCATGAAACTTTCAAAAAATTCATATTTCAACCGCATCACATGTCACAAAAACCTAAATTTTCAGTCACTCAGCCATTACTAGTATAACAAACAACTTCCAAATGGATGTCTGATTTTCTTTAGGACAAAAAACATAATTTACACACTAAGAAGATCTTGAGTATTTCCAATTGAACCCTAATACAATATTGAACCAATCACATTCCATCACATATTAAAAATATTATGAGCCAAGGAGGGTTAGTACCATGCTTGGGTAGTACCTTTAAGTGAAAATGAATAATCCTTGCTTGTCCCATTATGCAACATAGTCCAAAGAAAAAATAGTGGTTCTTACCACTACCACAATTACTCTTCGAACATAAACACAAAAACATAAAGTAGTAAGGATAGGGTAAAAATTATCATCATACTTTAGTTGAGAATCCAATTCCCCAAGGTTCTATACCAAATTAAAAAATAAAATCCCAAACACCCTTGATCTCTAAAGTTGTAAGTATCGTACTACATGTCCCTAAAAAGGATGGGTAGTCATCCCCAAGGCCTAAAATATCAAATCCCATTGGACTATAGAGTGAATATTCATCGAGGCTATAGATGCCTGACTGGCAGTGCAGTAAGCTCATGTGAGGTGACATGTCTCCTTGGAAAATAGAAATACCTCTGATAGCACATAAGAATAGGCTAGCTTCAGGTCATCTCCATAATAGGTCATGCCCAATTTATTCATAATGGGTCAATGCACTTCACATGCACACACACTGGTTCTTAATTGGGTAGGATCATTGTCACACTCAATATTTGGTATATGAACCTCACTTGTACACACATTGGTCCTAAAAAAAAGTTAGACAACCCTAGTGAGTTTGATTGATAATACTAGTATGTCTGAGTCTTTGAAAATTCTATAGTATCTTCTTCCATATCAACATCCATCTCTTCTTCCATATCTTCATCCATATCTTCTTCCATATCAACATCCATATCTTCTTCCATATCAACATCCATATCCTCTTGCATATAAACACCAATGTCTTCATAGTGAGTCAAGTTGCAAAACACCACCAAATTTAGTACCCTCGATTGCCAAACAATGGACAAACAAAATGGTCAATAAAATTTCTGATCTATAAAAGATCATTTGAACAACATGCATTCCTCTCATATAGTTTAGGTTCATTTACTTGCATCTACAACACATCATAATTAATAACACAACATATAGCATGTATTTACATAGTTAGCCTACATAAATCATCCATATAAACATCCATAGAACATCATATAAATTTACATACTTCATTAATATACATATTAGAAATACACATCATAGTTAGCTTGCATTCATCATCAAAAACATAAAATTAAGATTGCATAAAAACATAAACACATCCACACAAAAGATAACACACATATATGAAAAAGCCATGTATATATATAACTCTCAAATATACAATAGAGTGCCAAGAATGCTACAAAAGGGAGCACCAAGGCTCACGTATACAAAATAGTGCATCTAAGCACTACATCATCTATCCATGAGAAGACCCTTGAGACCTAGTAGGTGCCCTCAGCCTACTACTCTACCTAGACTCTGTGTGCCTCGATGGCTCAACCATAGAAGAAAAAGGAGGATTCGACAAGGTAATATGGTGCTGCATACACACATCCTCCAAGGAATGTATGTATGCCTCACTAGCTCGAAGACATCGTATATCCATCTAATGTCATTGCTCCTTCACTAAAATATTTGCCTAGAGCCTCGTAACTATCTCCTGATCACTAGTCATAGTCGCTACCTGCTCCACCTCTAGCCAAGCTATAGTCACCCTAGCCTCCATTTGAGACTCAAGTATAGTCTCTCACTCCTCGTGTAGCTGCTCCAGCTCTACCCATATCTTGGGTATCTTAGAGATCTCACCCATCTTTGCATCATCCTCCCTATCTCCCTCTGCTAAGCCCATCTCAAAAGCCTTATGGGATGCTCACCTTGACTACCTCTAACCCATCGATATCTAGGACCTCATCTTCTTTGAAGTCATCCTTGACCTTGCAGCTGCTATATCCACACCTGCAACATTTGGCATCCATACCAGTTGGGCACCAAACCACTCTACATACTCCAGAGTCACCCTAACATCATACACATTAGGCACCTCCAACTACTCATCCTCCTCTAGCTGCACCTACCATGGCTCCATGCAAGGAAGCATCCCCTCATCTCTCCACCATCGATATAGCACTGACTCATCTGGCACACCCTAAGGTAAATCAAACTACCTCAACACCCATGAGTACTAGAAGTACTCCACCTCCTCATCCCATCGCCCAACCAACCATCAAGCTTGCCTCACTTGATGTAGCTACCTCCTATCTCCATCCCATCTAGCTCCTTGCCATGGCCTCCATATCACATCTACTTGAGCACATGTCTTGGTACCATTTCCCAGTGTGTACCTCCTAACTTGGTTGAACCTCCTCAACCACCACCCATCTCCTAGCATAAGGCTCCCCCATATGCCATGACTCACATGGCAGCCCCTCGAATCGAGCTATCACAAAATACTCCCAATCCCAGTACTGTAGGAGGAAACTACACCTAATACCCTTCCTCTCCCTTTGAATCGCCTCATACAACTCTTGGTATAACTACACCAATAAGGCAGGCACAAATACATACTCCTAAGGATCTATCAAAAGATCGCTCACCAACCCCAATAGGTTCCAAGGGAACCTGTAGCCAATGTTATTAGGTAGCACTATGTTCGTTAGCATGAACATGATCATGGCAAGGGGTGCATCCAACTCCTTTGCCTTATACATGCTCAAGTAGCATATCCTTCCATCTCCCATCTAGACCTCTCACCACTGATCCCAAAACATTCTCTCCATATTTGCCTTCTTATCCCTCCCAACCACCACCTTCTCCCCTTATATTTGCACCTTGAGAATGTGATATACATCCTCAAGAGTGATAGTAGCCTCCTCATTTGGTAGTTGGAACATCCCCCTATTCGGGTCCCACCTCTCTATTAAATCGGAGAGATACCCCTCATTAGCCCTCACCACATCAACCCTCGCCACACCCTCCAAACCCACCCTACCCAAAAAACCCCACTCATCCTATGAAAGCTTCTTCCTCATTACCATAATGAGACAAGAGAAGCAATATTAAGGTTCAATATTCCTTAGCTGCAACAACAAAAACACTTTGTTAGCATTAAAACTATGTTAAAAAAAATACAATTTTTTTTGTAATAAGAGAATAAATGATCTTACTGGGACAAAGGGTGCCCCCACTCCACCAGCAGCATCAAGGCCCTTTTCTGCCATCACCTCACTTCACACACTCACTAGCCTCACAAACTCACAAAACCACTCTACTCCTCAGACATAGCTCCTTGAAGTCAACAACACACGAATGAGCATAAAAGTTCACTTGAAGCTTTTTATAGATTTCCTTAGTGCATTTAGGCATAAACCTGCATTTTGCAAGGTCTTATACACCAACCCCTTTCCACTTTTGGGTAAAAAATGATATCACATCTGCATTTCACATCATTCATTCATCAATTGCACAAATACACTGGATCATTCATTATTTGCATAAAATTTTCAATTGGCTTGTGAGATACATTCATAACTCATTCACCAATTGAGGGGGTAAGCTATGCAAAATTCCAAAAATTCTTTATTCTTTTGTCTTCAAAATCAGTGCTCAAATCCAATAATAGATATAAGTTGCTTCTGTGCCCATAGCCCATCTATAGACACCAAATTATAGTCACTAATCCTCCATCCAAACAATTCCACCACCCACTTGTCCACCATACACCCTTCCCGCAAATTATTTGGCCCAAATCCACCTTTCCCACCATCCATTCCACCACTTTAGCCCTTTCTTGCCACTTTTTGACCCCTTTTGATTTAATTTATATATATTTTATATTATTTATATTTAATATAATATTTTATTATTATATTTTAATATATTTATTATAAAATATATATTTAAACTCAGTTAACCTTAGTCGTCCGATCCAATTTAATCTCCACCCTCCATCTTCATTAATCCATGCCACATGCAAAAAGTAATCTCAACCCTAGGATTTAATTTAATTTCAGCCACACGATTAAAAGTGCAAAGTTGAAACCCTAAGAAAACCCTAGGTTGAATTATAAAATAGGGGTATTTGCAGATGCTCAATGACTAAAACCTCAAGAATTAGACATTTGCACCCTGGAGGAATTATTGGTGAAGCCCTAGCATAGAATATTGAAAATCTGAAGCCCTAGCTCATCGATAAGACTTCTACTATTCTAGATGTCACCCATTCATCCTCCATCGTCGTCACAACCCCCATCCATCCATTGCATTCATCGCCATCCCAAATATTTACTACTGTATATTGTGCCCTAACCTATAGGCATCCTCCAGAGCTTGTGAGACTCACTGTAGAGCCTAGGAAGCACTCACCAAAGCCTACTATATATTTTTGGCACTCTCTAGAGCCTGTTGTATCCCGCAGGTGCACACTAGAGCTTGTGAAGCTCACATCAAAGTCTACCAAGTGTGCATCCGAGCCTGCTACAACTACAAAAATGTGAATCTGAGCTTGCTACACCCCACCATATGCAACAACAAAATGAAAGTAAGGTATATCTCATTTTAATGTATTTTATTTAAAAATTTATTGATCTTGCATGCTCTCTTACTTCACTATTAAACTAGGGTTTTATTAATGTCCAAGGGCTTCACACTGTGGAGCCCTCATAGGTATTACTAACTCCCTTTGTTCTATTTTGTGTATGCAAATCTAAAAAATTCACATATTTTTTAATGATTGTTGAAGCTGGAGTGGCCCAACCTTGGATATCTGAAGCCCACTCAACCTGTTGGAATCAAGGACACACCCAAATCTAAATATACTTCTGTTGTTATTAGCTAGGGTTTTGGAGAACCCTATCGCCATTGTAATCTATTTGTATCGCTCCAAATTTTTTGCATCCTTACCTTTAGGCTATAGGATCCATGCCCGGAAGGAGGATGCGAGAAGGATGGGACAATACCTCGGACTGAGAGGCCCTTTGAAGGTCCCGCCTCTCGGGGGAGGGGTATAAGGGTGAATTTTTGATGGATGGTGGGTTCACCAAGAAACTTTTGAGTGGCAGTTTCCATGCCTAGGTTGATAGTGGGTTTGATGTGTTCATTTTTATACTCGATCATTCAACTCCTAGGTTTGGCCAAGATGAATCTAAACTATTCTATATGCCAATGCTGATTTAAATGAATACAGAGAATAGGAATGAATGCTAAACATAGAAAATATGCTAGTTAGATCATAACATACCTGATTCCGGATGTTTGATGAAGATTCTGAGTCTTGTAGCAGTTCAGATCGTCTCGACTCGTACGTAATCATCTGAAATTACATCGAATCATCTCAAATCACAGTCGATCATCTGAGATCAGACAGAATCATCTGAAATCTGACGAATTCATCAAAAACCTGCAATCACACAAATAGATACAAAATACCCAAGATGCAACTACAGAAGCGAAGGGAAATGACAGAAATAACTGTAAATTTGTCTAAATGACAGATCCAAATAGTAATTAAAGAGGAAAAGCATCAACTTCACAATTTATTTTGATTTTATCATGCATTTATATTAGATGAGGTGAACTCCAAGATGCATAAACATAATAATTTAAGACAGTGCAGAAATACAATAGGAAAATGCAAAAAAGCTAAGGAAATGCAAACTCTAGACTCTGATTGCCCCCAATCTGGACTACAGTCGGGATCACCTCCAATCGTACGAGATCATCTACGCTCCTCGACAAGATCATCCAAAATCATCCAGGATCGCTTGCGACGATCCGAGCTAGCTTCGACTAAAAAATAGTAGAGTTCCTGCAAGAAAATGCAAAATACAGAATGCAGACAGTAGTGCGAGGATGCTCTAGTGAATAAGGAACTAAATCTATAGGGAAATCCATCAGCTAAGGGGTTCAGGGGAGTCAGGGGGATAAACTAGAAAAATCCTAGTTTATATAGGATTAGGGGAGGCTAGGAGGTTGGGGATCATCCCAATCTGGGAGATCTCCAATAGGGAAATCTCCAACTACGCAGACGTGCTTCTGCCCAAGTTGGAGAGGTTGTTGAAATAGAAGCTAATTATGAAAATTTGGTTTTGGGACGAAATCGTCTGGACGTTCTGTTCCAGAAGAATTCGTCAGATCGGGGATGATTTCGTCTGATCTGTGACGATATCGTCCAACGGTCAAAACAAATCCTAAAAATGGCACGAAAAATGGGGAAAGCGGGTAACAAGCGGTTTTGGGGTTAAAATTTAAATTTTTATCTTTTATCTTTTACTAAGGTTTTAACCGTGCCAATTTTAGGGTGCTACATTTTGCCCCCTCTTTAGCGAATTTTCTGAAGAAAATGCGTTAAAGACGAGTTTCTTCCCATTTTACGAGAAAGCAAAAATGTACTCAATTTTTTAGACGACGATTCTTCGTCGAATCGTACGAATGCTGACTATGGTGCCCCCTCCGTGTTTTTACCCAAATCGAACGTTTGAGGTAAAAACATGGAAAAGAAAAAATTAAAATGTTGTTGGTTTTGAATAAAATTAAGAAAAATAGGGAAAACCCTAATTCATTTTTTTTTACTATTCATTTTTACTGTTCCAGAGCTCTGCAGAGAGAAAATGGTGGAGACAACGCACAGAGCGACAGAGGTCCGACATGGGCTACGGGTAAGGATCTAATCCTAGTAGATTATGTTTGAATTAACTTTGTGCAATTTTTGGATTTAAATTTTGATTGTTTGGGGCATCGCGGCCATTTTTAGGCCGTCGACGACGTCGGGATGAAATCGTCCCTATTTCATCGAAATCGTCTCTAGATCGTCGATTTCGTCTGAGGGCGAAATCGATGAACTAGGGGCGATCTCGTCCAACAAGGGGCGATCCACGAGTTGCAAAATCGGAGATGATTTCATCCTAACAAAGGATGATGCTGCCCAATTTGGGATGATATCATCCAATGGTGGACGATATCATCTTTAAACTTGATGTAAAATGTGTTTAATTTGATTGCAATGATTGATTTATTAATAAATTTTGTTGTTTTATTGTTTGTTTTGCAGAAAGGATTACTAAAGAGCCGAGAATGGAAATACGATGGGCTGAGAGATGACTTAGCCGCTCTCGACCAAGCAGAGCATGACCAACTAGCACAGGTCGGGCTACGGCATGTGGCAGAGATGCCACAAGTACCGACGGATATGGGGCTACTGACAGCCCTAGCAGAGAGGTGGTATCCGGGGTCGTCCTACTTTCGGTTATCGATAGGGGAGATGGCTCCCACTCTAGAGGACGTATGGAGGATCATGAGGATCCCCATACAGGGATGACTCATGATGCCTATGGCCAATCAGGGCCAGGCGATGATGAGACTGACTGGAGACCCGAGCTTCACCCTGGAGAAGGGCGGAGTGAACATCGAGTCTCTACGGTAGATGCCTGGGGCATCTAGGCTGACTCGAGTTTTGGCAGGAGTGGTAGGTGGTTTACTGTTGTGCCACCAGAGTGGATGCAGGCTACCATGGGTGCTCTCAGACATAGTTTGTGACATGAGAGACCACGGGTACAGGTTTACATGGGGCAGCTTTGTACTCTGTCACTTGTATAGGATCTTGCATGGGGTCGTATACAAGGGAGGTCGATGTCTGGTCTTGACATCGCTGCTATAGGTTTGGTGTTGGGAGCACATTGCGGTGCGGAGGCCGATAGGGCTCCCACTGATAGGGGTTGACCGAGAGAGGCCCCGAGTTTTCTACTAGTGGCTACAGAGGGGGTCACAATGGTGGATAGATCTGTCGATGTCACGGAGGTTGCTAGATGACCTCATCCTAGACCAGATCACCTGGAGGCCATGGCGAGAGCACCCCGGGTGGGCAGAGGATGGGCAGGAGCTGGCTCGCATCAGGTGAGTCTACTGGCTGAGGATGGAGTGGGGAGAGGTAGAGCTCCACCGCTATGATCGGGTACTATGGTAGTTTGGTCTACAATAGGGGATCCCTTCTCTCAAGGACTACGAGTACTCCTAGACTATTCGAGATAGTACTACGCTGAGCGGGGCTCTAGACATGCAATGGTTCTAGAGTTAGGATGCTGATGATGCCCCCATCCAGCCAGTGGATGGTGATGACATGGGGGTTGTAGATGGCTATGATGCCTGGTACGTAGGCATCCACCCTCCTCGGATGATGAGGGCATAGGGTCCAGTGCATGTCGTGGTGTGCCAGATGGGGAGGTGACGATAGGCTACGATTGAGGTAGCACGGGGTCACGATGGGAGAGAGCAACGATGGTCCCCATAGGAGAGATGCCAATGGATGGGTCAGGCTCCATAGAGGCCATGGGAGATAGGGCGGAGGGAGGAGAGACTCCCTTCATAGTAGGGGGAGAGACCACCATCGCCTGGTAAGGGCAAGGGTGTGGATGTAGGGGAGAGCAACGAGACGATGGCTCTTCAGGCTGAGGTTGCCCACCTTCGAGCTCAGGTGCAGTCACTACAGGATGAGGCTACTCAGCTCAGGGGTCAGGTACGAACACTGTAGGATGAGACTACACGGCTCAGGGCATGGAGCGGAGGGGCGAGCAGGGATGAGCTAGTGTGGTCTATGATGTAGACCACATTCTACTAGGGAGTATACTTTTAGCTGGCTCCAGAGGGTCAGAGGGTACCATTGCCAGTGAACATTGTGAAACCAATCCGGATGGGATCGATGAGGACATCCTCACGATCGATAGCGAGGACCCGAGACACAGCATAGACTGCTATGGGACCACCTCCTCCATGTTAGGGCGGGGGAGGAGATGAGGCTGAGAGCTCGAGGGCTTCTCGAGACTAGCTGGCTATAGACTGCATAGAGATTGTATAGATTTTTGAGAGGATTGAGTATGCCAGGGTATAGATTGTGGCATACCAATCCAGTTTTGATATGATGTATATAATTTTTGTGATATATATATATATATATATATATGATATTTTTGTGATATGACTTGTTCATATGTTTTTATGATGCTTCAATATTTGAATTGTTTGTTTGTTTGATTGATGATTCATGTAATTATGTCGTTTGGAAATATTATAATTTGATGTCATGCTATAAAATTTAAATGAAATAATCTGATGTAAACAATTGGTTGTTTTGGTGTGATTTGATAAAAAAATAAAAGAGACTTCTAACAATAATTTCAAAGGACATTGTCGTTGTTATAGACCATTTCATGGAGTCGCCGCTCGCTCGGTCGTCAAGCTAATCCCAGTATAGAAATATTGTTAAAAAAGTAAAAGAGTGCTTAAGAGACTGTCTTAAGACTTTGTGTTGTGATGATGGAAATGATGATGGTGATGATTTGTTTTCAGATTTTCATAAAAATAGTATGCATGAGATACTAAAAGAAATATGATTTTGCTAGGCATAAATTCCTAAGTGTGATAAAATTTTGAACAATTCCTTAGAAATTATACCATGGTTTGCAAAATTGAATGTTGACATAATGAAATGAAATAGAATAAGTGTTTGTTCGTTTTAAAGCATAATTGTGTAACATAATGATGCAAGTCATATGTTTTTATGAATTTGTTTTAAAATAAATGGAAAATAAAATTAGAACAATGGTTTGCGCTAGGCATAGAATTTATAGGTATAGACTTATACCATCATCGCGAAATCCAAAGAAGAAAATGGATATTTTAGTTTTATTGCAAGATTAATTTTTGACTGTTGATAAACAGAAAAATAATAATATGAACATGTTGTTTGAAATCATTTTGTGATTTTGTGAAACAAAGTATATAATTGCTTGAAAACAAAACAAAAATTCTGAAATAAGCGGATAAAACTATTCCGAAAAGAATTACAGAAATAGTTTAAATTATCGCAAAGACAAATGTAGATTTATTAAGGGATCCTCATGTGCAAATGTGAGTTCATTACCGATCTTGATTTATCATAATGATACAAAATCTCTCAAATACAAATGTGTGTGCGATTGTATTGTTCATTCACCAATTTTGAGCAAGATAATTTGATACAAGTAATTTGCCTTAACCAAATGAGTGTTCGTTGACCATGATTTATATGCATGTAACCGTACCAGACTACTATGTAAGTCGGGTTATCAAGAGCTAGCTAATCCATAAGCTGACATAGGTCTGTACAAAAGAAGGTCGCTAATGTGACAGACATATCACCACGCTAGGAATTACCCAAGGCCAAGCGGGTTGGGCACAAACCACCTGTTATGGGGCTTACCTCACAGTTTTCGAATAATTGAAAATTCCAGGGATTCAAGCTCATTCACCCTTCTTTTCTTTTCAAGGGGTAGGGAAAGGGATTTTATTGCATTTTGCTTTTGCTTTTCACTTTTGTTTTTTCTTTCTCTTTTTTTTTTTTTTGTATTTTTGCTTGGAATTGAGATAATGCTGAAATATTGTTGCGATGGTACAAAATAATATTTTTCTTTTTTTCTCATTTTCTTTGACTTTTATTTTTCTTCCTATGCTAGGGATACTTGCTCGGATTGGCTGTAGAGCAAGGGATTTTTATTCTGGGTAGGGGTGAGCTTGTCCTTTTGTCAATTCTCAAAGATTCTAGACCATGTGCATGATAGGATAGCAGGGGAAACTTTTCGCTCAAGAAACCATTTCTACTATGTAGCATCATATCGAATTTGCAATGAAATCATTTTAATGTGAAGAGATGTACTTGGTTTAAGTAAATAACAAGATCAATTCTCTATGCTCAAAACTTTATTTAATGCTAATGTGGACTTTGATATAAGAGAGATAAATAATCATAGAAAATAAAATCAAGATATTTATTCATGTGAGTGTGAAAGTGCGGGATTCCAAAATAAATGCTAATTTATCCACAATAATTGAAAATATAACTGCAATACTTCAAGAATTGACAGGTATGAAATAAAAGATGTTTTTGAAGATTTTGACGATTTTGATGTTTTTGTATTTTGATTTTAAGTTATGAATTGAAAGAAATACAATGTGATTGTTTTTGAAACATTTTATATAAGTGACTAAAAGGAAATAATATGCAAAACAAATATATACAATGATGAAATGACCAAATTTTATGCATAGTAGCGTTTGAGATGCATAATGTTCATAGGTTCTTTAAGTTCTTTACCATCTAAGGTAGATAATTTGTATGCTCCCGATCCAAATTTAGCAAGTGATGACATATGGTCCAAGCCAGTTGGGCTCAAATTTACCTTTAAGGTTTTTAGTTGCATTAGTATTTTTTTGATTTTCTTTTAAGACAAGGTCACCGATCTCAAAGGATCGAGGATGAACTTTCTTGAGATATGCTCTCTTAAGCTTGTTTTGGTAGGCACGAAGATGCTCCAAAGCATTGATGCACTTTTCATCCAGAAGTTCTAGCTGACTAAACCTGCCAGCACGATATTCATCTCCTACTTCAAGTATCTTGAAGTAGTAGAGCTAAAGAAGGAACTTCTAATTCAAAGGGAAAAATGGCTTCAACACCATAAACCAAGACAAAAGGTGAAGTTCCAGTGGGGGTTCGAACACTAGTTCGATAGGCCCACAAAGCAGGATATAATTGGATGTGCCAATCTCGACCAGATTTATTGACCAGTCTTTTGAGAATTTTGATTAATGTTTTATTAGATGCTTCTGCTTGGCCATTACCCTGAGGATAATAGGGAGTGGACCAACGATGTTGAATTTTATATTTTTGACATAATTTTTTGACATCTTTATTTTTGAAACAAGTTCCATTATCTGAAATGAGATTGGCAGGAATTCCAAACCTACAAATAATTTGATTAAAAATAAATTTGGAAACTTGTGTTCCAGTGCAAGAAGCTAATGGCATAGCTTCAACCCACTTCGTGAAATACTCGGTGGCGGTTATGATGAATTTGTGTCCATCGGATGACACAGGGTTGATTTTTCCAATGATGTCTAAGCCCCATTTTGAAAAGGGCCAAGGAGATGAAATAGCCTGCAGTTCTTGTGCAGGCGCATGGACAAGGTCAGCGTGTTTCTGGCACTTGTCGCAATGTCGCACATAATTATGTGCATCATTCTCCATGGTAGGCCAAAAATATCCTATCCTAAGGAGTTTCTTAGCAATGGCGCTACCACTAAAATGTCCCCCACAAGATCCATTGTGGGCTTCATTCAAAGCTGATCTAGATTCTTCTAGATTCAAACATCTCAATAGGATGCCTTCAAAAGATCTCCTATACAAGGTATTTCCAATAATCATGAAGCGACTTGCTCGTCTACGTAATAACCTGCACTGGTTGCTAGTACAACCATCAGGGAAGGTCCCATTTTGGAGAAAATTAAAGATATCGATGTACCAATGTTCAGGAGTAGTTTCATTGATTAGAAACACATCCAAAGGTTCTAGGCATGATTTGTTTGAAGTGGGTTCCTGGAGTCGATGAATAATGATGGTAGCATATTCATCATCTAACTCCAAGGGCAAAAGAGATGCAACTGCAGCCATAGCATCAACCGCACGATTGCTAGTTCGAGGAATAGCTTCCAAGGTAACTTGATCAAATAAGGATAATAATTGCAAAACATATGCTTTGTATGGGCATAATTTATCATCTCTAGTCTGATAAACATCATTGATTTGATTTACGACAAGTTGAGAGTCACCAAAAACCAATAAATTTTTAATTTTTAGGGCCAAAGTAGCTCGTAAGCCAAGGATAAGAGCTTCATATTCAGCAGTGTTATTGGTGCAAGCAAATGTTAATTTGAAGGACAGAGGTATAAGATGTTTTTGTGGAGATATTAAAATAATACCCGCACCAGCCCCACTCATGCATCGGGCTCCGTCAAAGTATAGGGACCATTGCTCGGGATGGTCTGCCTCTAGTTTAAGGCATTCATCAGGAAACTCAATGATGAGGGGATGGGTAGACTCTAAGGGTGCAGCAGCTAATTGATCTGCTATGATTTGACCCTTAACAGACTTCTGTCCTATAAATGTGAGTTCAAACTCGCTTAGCGCAAGAACCCACTTTGTTGTACGACCAGATAAGTACGGTCGACTCATGAGATATCGCAAAGGGTCGAATTTGGCAATAACATACATTTTTTGACTGAGCATATAATGTCGTAGTTTCTATGTAGAAAATACAACTGCTAGACATAATTTCTCTAATATGGTATAGCGAGTTTCATAACTGATTAAGGTTCTGCTGATGTAATAATTAGCACGTTCTTTCTTCTCATCGTCAAGCTGAGCTAACATAGCTCCTAAGGCAGAATCGAAAGCAAAAATGTACAAGATAAATGGACGATCAGATCTAGGTGGGGAAAGCACCGATGGTTTAAGAAGATATTGCTTAAGGAGTTCAAATGCTTCCTGACATTCGTCGTCCCAATGAAAAGAGACGTCTTTCTTAAGAAGTTTAAGAAAGGGTCCGGTTTTGTCCGCCAACTTGTCGATGAAGCGGTGAATAGCTTGAAGCTTACCTTGTAAACTTCGTAATTCAGATATATTGGTGGGTGCGGGCATATCTGTGATAGCCGTGATCTTGAGAGGGTCAATTTCAATGCCACATAAAGAAACTATAACCCCTAATAATTTATCGGACTTGACTCCGAATATGCATTTGGCTGGATTTAGTCGGATAAGATATTCCCTTAACCGATCAAATACTTTTCTCAAGTCATTTAAATGATCATCTTCTTTGATGGAACGAGCTATAATATCATCTACATAATCATGTAGAATATCATGCATCATATCGTGAAAGATATAAGTCATGGCTCGTTGATAGGTTGCACCTGCATTCTTTAAACCAAATGGCATCACTTTCCAACAAAAGGTTCCCCAAGGGGTAATAAAGGTTGTTTTAGCCTGATCTTCAAGAGCTATCCTGATCTGATTATAACCAGAAAATCCATCCATTAGGGATATCATTCCACTTCTAGCAGTAAAATCAATGATTTGATCCATGTTAGGAAGAGGAAAATCATCTTTAGGGCAGGCAACATTAATATCTCTGAAGTCTGTACAAACCCTAACTTTAGTGGCTTCTTTCTTAGTTACTCGAACTACATTTGATATCCATTCAAGCATAATCAATGGCTTGTATAAAAATGACCTTCAACAGTTTTTCTAGTTCTCCTTTGACTAGTAAGGCCACTTTAGGATGCATTTTTCTAAGTTTCTGTTTAACAGGTTTAGCATCCTGGATGGACTACTAGATGATGCATAACTACATAAGGGTCCAAACCTGGCATGTCTTCATATGTCCAAGCAAAGACATCTTCATAGTCTTTAAGAAATGAAATGTATTTATCTTGTTTTTCTTGACTTAATTCTGATCCAATATTGATTATGTGAGGGTTATGTTCGGTTCCAATGTTAATTTTTATAACGTTTTCCACTTCCATATGTAAATATCTCTCAAAATTAGGTGGGGCGGGTGAAACACCCAATTCTTGTAATTCTTCCAAGGTTAGCTTGGATAATTCATCTTGAGGAGTCGAGGCCTCAAGCTGGGCTATACTAGGTATAGAGCCATCAAAATAAAATTTGTTATGTAACAAGTCATCAACGGAGACATCATGGAAGATATCCCCTTCCAACTCATCATCGGATTCGGCAATCATCTCAGGGTAGGCGAGAGATAGCATATTACAGGTAAAGGGATTATTCTTTGAACGCAAAGAATCTTGTTTATCCAGATAATCTTGGTAACATGTAAGATGGTCATCCTCCTCAAATGGGAAGGGTTGACCTTTACTAGGAAATAGGCCCACACCACATCGGGCAGGCCACGGTTCTACCTCAATAGGTTCTTTCATACCATTTTGGGAAGGTCCCAAACCTTTCCCTTTATATCCCAATTTAAGCATTATGGGTTTAGCTTTAATATACTCATTAGCAAAATAGCATCTAGCATATCCATCACAATGTGTCTTGATGTTTCTGGGTATTCTTCCCCAATCATATCCCTTATAAATAAAAGCACAACTCCCGACTTGGTAAATACTTCCCATAGGCTATGGGAGGCCCAAGGTACGAGGAGAGGGTGGGAGTTTATTTAAAATAAGGGAAGCTTGCATGGCAGTGTTGGTTTCTTCTGATATAAGAATTTTAGATAAATCGGGTAAGAGTTCATCAGTAAGAGCATAAGAGGTAGAAGGAACATTTCCTACATCTTCTGATGTGGAAAGGATGCCTGTAGTGGATGTGGATGTTATAGGGATATCGATGGATGAGTCTATAGGTATGGAAGTTATAGGGGTAAAACAAGAAGCATTGGTTGTAGTTCTGGGATCTTTTCGAGGTCCTACTATGGTTTGTTCAGAAGATGGTTGAGCTATATGTATAGGTGTAGTTGAAAGAGTAGATGATGTTATGGGTGTGTGTTTCACACGTTTAGGTGGATGATGAGAATTAGGATGTGTGGATGACAGAGCAGGGCAAAATTGAACTCCAACAGGTTCTGCCAAAGCACACATATCAAAGGGTCTAGGATCACCATGAATGGTAACCAACTGATTTTTAAATTTGAATTTAACACACTGATGTAAAGTGGATGGAACCGCTCGCATTGCGTTGATCCAAGGGTGACCCAAAAGTATATTGTACGATGCAGGGCAATGTACAATAAACACGGTCATATCTAAGGTTCTAGGACCAACTTGCAAGGGTATAGTAATGACTCCACACGTTTCTTGTGTTTCGTCATTGAAGGCTTTTATAATCATATCCGTTCTTTTCATTTCGTCACTTCTAAACCCAAATCTTTGGTAGAAGTCAAAAGTGCATATGTTTAAAGATGAACCATTGTCAATCAAGACCCGTTTAACTGCTACATCCCCAATTAGGGCAGTAATATATAAGGGGTTATCCTTATGTAAACTATGTTGTGGTATATCTCTATCCCGAAAGTCAATACAATCGACTTCTCGAGTTATGATAGTATTGGTCATGGCTTCAGGATGAATATTTTGTGGTACCATCATTTGGCTTAATGTGAGCATTAATTCATCCCTATGGGTAGGAGAAGATCTTAAAAGGTCCAAAAGGGAAATTCTAGTTGTAGTATTGGATAATTGTTCATTAATATTATAAGGAGGCTTAGGTTGAACATTAGGCACATAATTCCCTTTATTAGGAATTTTCAAAACAAATGGAGCTGATCCATCATTCTGAGTTTGATTCTGTTGAGAGTTTTGAGCCTGTTGTCTGGTAACGGCTCCGATGGTTCCTACAATATTATTTTGTGGGTGATGAATAGGTCTTGGTCTAGCATTTATGGCTTGTTCATTAGAAAGTAACTGATGAGAAGATGGTCGAGTAGTAACTCTTCTAGGGAATGGTTCTTCCGAAACCATAGAATTTGTGATGGGTTGAATAGGATCTGATTCATCTTCAGAACTATTCGATTGATTTGAGGTGATTTCCATGTCACTTTTAGTATCATATTCTACATCACTAAGGTCAAGTGTTCGAATATTATATAGAGGTCTGGACGTAACCATGGATAAAGTTGTATCAAATATTTCTAAGTCATGAATAGGTAAATGCCCACTAATGGCTCCTACATATCGGGTAGGAGGGGGAACATTATGATGTTCAATTTGATTAGCCACCTCTTTACCATGCTTTGGTAAAGGATGTTGAAATATGTCCAATGATTGATTGGCATTCTGATTCTGACTTTGAGGGATGTTCTTTTGAGCATTATTAGGAGGATTTTGTTTAGGTTGAAAGGCTTGCACCTCCATCTCATTGTTATCAATTAAATCTTGTATTTTATGTTTTAACCATTTACAAGAGTTGGTAGCATGTCCAGGTCCTCTATGGAAATCACAATGTAAATCAGCTCTGTATCCGGGTATAGTTGGATCAGGTTCCCGGATAGTTGGTAATTGGATCAATCCTCGTGCTAGTAATTGCGGGAGAATGGTTGATAAAGGTTGATTTAACCTAGTAAATTCTTGGGGTGGTTTATCAAGAGGTTTTAATATGAACTTCTCTGTTGTTTTTGTAATATTAACATTGGCAATGTTTCTGCTATCAGTGACTCCATCACCCACAACTTGTTTATTTTTATATTGATTTCTGGATGTTTTCTCATCATCTTTCTTTTTGAGCTGACCTCTTCTAATGAGAGCATCTTCCACTCTTCGGGCTAAGTCTATAGCTTGATCGAAGGTGGTCAAGGTAGCAGATGATAATTCATAGGATAGTTGTTCTTGTAAATTATTGATAAAAATATCCAACATTTCTCGATAAGGTAACACAAAGTGTAATTTTCCTATCAACTGCCTCCATCGAGCTAAGAAGTCAGCAAAACACTCATCTTTGTCTTGTTTTAGGTTGTACAAATCTTTAATGGTTACATGCCTTTCGATATAGGCACTAAATTGATGCACAAAAGACTCAATGGTCTCTTCGAAATTTCTCAAAGAATGAGTGGGCAATTGATAATACCACTCCAATGCCATCCCTCCTAAACTTTTTGGGAACATCTTTAGTAATAACAAGTCATCATGTGATATATCATGACATGCTATCCTAAACATACGAAGATGCTCTATGGGATCTTCGGTTCCTTTATATATAGGTAGGACAGGCATGGGAAAGTGTTTAGGATATGGTTGTGCTACAACTATAGGATCTAAAGGTTGACTACACATCTCTCGATAATTATACGAGGGACGGTAGGGATCTATTTGGTCCATACGGGAGACTAACTGTTTCACCATGGCTTCCAGATTACCAGTTTGTCCACCATATTGGTTTGGTGGTACATGAGCATGGGATTTGTGAGCGTAGGAAGGCGGGACATAAGGATTAGATGCTATATTGTTGTTATGCAAATGGTTGGTAGGAAGAGTATTATGAAGAAGATTTGTTGTAGCATTATGTTGTATCCCAGATTGTTGGAAATTGGTATTTGGTTTTGTTTTAGGCTTTTGTTGATTTGAGGTATATTGATCAATAGCTTGGCGAAATAGAGTAGTGAATGAAGGTTTCTTTTGTGTGGGAATAACCCTAGGCTTAGTAATAGGCACTCTAGGTGGTTGGGTAACCTGTTGTTGTTGCGTGTTTTGGATCATAGTAGCCATATCCAAATTGGATGGTCCAGCTTGATCACTTTCTTGATCAACAAAGGATAAAGGATTAGTGCGTGTGTGATATATTTCTTCTAGGGTTGCTTGAGTGTCACTAATTTGATCTTTGTCCATATGGATTGCTCTATTAAGAGTGCCCATATTATTATGGAGGAACTTCCAGAAATGTTCCATGTTCTCAAAAGTAACAGCTCCTTCTGGAGATATTTTAGGAGATGAGGATTCTTCCTCTCTAACAATTTCTCTTTGTTCATTTGCTACAACAAATTCTTCTTCTTGTTGGTCGAAGGTTCCTTCTTCCTGAATTGGGTCTTCAGGAAGGACATCTGGGTTATTCTCTGTTTTCCTTAACCAATCTTCTTCTACTTCAATTTGTTTTCCATTCCTGAGTCTAGTCATTATGTCTAAATCTTAGATTTTAGCAAATATATATTAATATATTTGCAATAGATTTGGGAGGTATATATTTTAATTATATACCTACTATAATGCTTAAAAATAAAATGTTTTGATTTTTTGTTATGATTTTGTTTTTTTGTTTTTGTTTATTTTTATTTTATGCTTATAAAGACAACAAACAACACACTAAATACAAGAAATAACAATAATAAAAGAATAGCTTAGTTTTCTATAAATAGTTTATGAATGTCATTGATAGGATCAAGTTCATCAGGAGTCATAAAATGCTCCTCTTCAAATTGGAAATGGTTTTTCAAGAACTTGATAAAGTGTGCTATAGTAATATTATCTGTTTCAGATTCTGTCTTGTAAAAATAAATCTCATGGCAATACTCTCGATATAACACAGCTCTGGGAACTCTATTCCATCTTTGTCTATCCGTAAGAACGACCTCTTGGTCCTCTATACGAGACAAAAATTTATGTACTACAACTGCATTATCGAGGTATTCCTCAAAGGTATACAACTCAGAAGACACAAGGGCTCTTTTATCTGCTAACCACCTATGGCAAGCTCTCTGAAGCTCATGATACAAAGTCACTTGATCGGGATCCAGGATTCTATCTAGGACAAACCTCTTGATTTGCCTAAGTTCGGTTGCTCTAGATGAAATGAGATTCAATCTCCTATTAAGCTCGTCCCATAAAGGTGGGACTCTATATGTTGGAGCTACTCTAAGTAAAGAATTAATCTCTATAGCTGCTAATTGATTTTCAACATTAATGGTAACAACTCGTCTTTTGTTATAATCTACCATCTAAATACAATATGCAATCTTTAGTTCTAAATGCATTTATTTTTTGTTTTTTTTTTTGGATTGTTTTCAAAAGGTTTTTAGTTTTCACGTCGGGTTCACCAAAATGTATCGCTCCAAATTTTTTGCATCCTTACCCTCAGGCTATAGGATCCGTGCCCAGAAGGAGGATGCGAGAAGGATGGGACAATACCTCGGACTGAGAGGCCCTTTGAAGGTCCCGCCTCTTGGGGGAGGGGTATAAGGGTGAATTTTCGATGGATGGTGGGTTCACCAGGAAACTTTTGAGTGGCGCTTCCACGCCTAGGTTGATAGTGGGTTTGATGTGTTCATTTTTATACTCGATCATTCAACTCCTAGGTTTGGCCAAGATGAATCTAAACTATTCTATATGCCAATGCTGATTTAAATGAATACAGAGAACAGGAATGAATGCTAAACATAGAAAATATGCTAGTTAGATCATAACATACCTGATTTCAGATGTTTGATGAAGATTCTGAGTCTTGTAGCAGTTCAGATCATCTCGACTCGTACGTAATCATCTGAAATTACATCGAATCATCTCAAATCATAGTCGATCATCTGAGATCAGATAGAATCATCTAAAATCTGATGAATTCATCAGACGAATTCATCAAAAACCTGCAATCACACAAATAGATACAAAATACCCAAGATGCAACTACAGAAGCGAAGGGAAATGACAGAAATAACTGTAAATTTGTCTAAATGATAGATCCAAATAGTAATTAAAGAGGAAAAGCATCAACTTCACAATTTATTTTGATTTTATCATGCATTTATATTAGATGAGGTGAACTCCAAGATGCATAAACATAATAATTTAAGACAGTGCAGAAATACAATAGGAAAATGCAAAAAAGCTAAGGAAATGCAAACTCTAGACTCTGATTGCCCCCAATCTGGACTACAGTCGGGATCGCCTCCAATCGTACGAGATCGTCTGCGCTCCTCGACAAGATCATCCGAAATCATCCGGGATCGCTTGCGACGATCCGAGCTAGCTTCGACTGAAAAATAGTAGAGTTCCTGCAAGAAAATGCAAAATACAGAATGCAGATAGTAGTGCGAGGATGCTCTAGTGAATAAGGAACTAAATCTATAGGGAAATCCATCAGCTAAGGGGTTCAGGGGAGTCAGGGGGGATAAACTAGAAAAATCCTAGTTTATATAGGATTAGGGGGAGGCTAGGAGGTTGGGGATCATCCCAATCTGGGAGATCTCCAACAGGGAAATCTCCAACTACGCAGACGTGCTTCTGCCCAAGTTGGAGAGGTTGTTGAAATAGAAGCTAATTATGAAAATTTGGTTTTGGGACGAAATCGTCTGGACGTTCTGTTCCAGACGAATTCGTCAGATCGGGGACGATTTCGTCTGATCTACGACGATATCGTCCAACGGTCAAAACAAATCCTAAAAATGGCACGAAAAATGGGGAAAGCGGGTAACAAGCGGTTTTGGGGCGGTTTTGGGGTTAAAATTTAAATTTTTATCTTTTATCTTTTACTAAGGTTTTAACCGTGCCAATTTTAGGGTGCTACACTATTGTATCAAATATTCACATTGAACATTGATTGTAATAAAGGATTTTATTGGCTCCCCCATATTTTATTGAATATATTCTTTTGTGCAATCTTTGTGCCTCACTGCATTATTTGATTTTCTGTTATTCTATTTTAAGTGTCATTTTCTTGCATTCACACCAAACAATCAACTCAACCAAGGAAGAATATACCAATATCTTTTTCTTTGATGTAGGATGACCTTCAAAACTTAGATCAAATATCAAAACTTTCTTTGCCAAGTACAAAGGGTTAGATGACAAGAATTATCACCCTAACATTTTTCACAAAACACAAAAATAACTCAAATACCAAATACACCTTATTGCTCCATCTCAATAATAAATTTCAATATCATAATTTTCATCAAAAATTCTTAAAATATAACTCACTTTCTACTTAATTCCTTTCTCAAATTGCACTTATCAAATAAAATACTTTATAAAAATAATGCAATTTATTCTTCTAAGATAAAAATTAATTACCTTAGTTTTACTTTATCAAAAAAAACCTTTTATCATGCCCAAAATTCACTTTATGTTATAAGTAAATAATCCACTTTTAATCATCACCTTATACCTCCTAATATTCTCACACAACCTTGTAGTAAACAAAAATTAAACCAAACTTGTACCTTTGCCCTTAGTGGGTTTTGAACCCATGACACTGCCTCCTCAAGCACCTTAGCTATGCCCTTGGCTACCGCATGAACTAAGTGCTCACATGGGAGCTAAACTTCCCATGCACTCTGTCCTATCCATTGACACTAAAACCAAAAAAAAAAGGGCTGCCTCAAAACTACTACCATCGGGTTTCAAACCCGTAACCTCCCTTTCACAAGCACCGAACCTTTGCTACCTATGCTAGCCACTGAATGGTGCTAGGATCTTGGAGCCTTATCTTTTGTAATACCTTGTATCATGGGATTTATGTTGTGCATGATTCTCTCTCTCCTCCATGCAATGCAACACGTTCAAATTCAAATTGCAATATTACCTCTCTGTTTTAGCTTTAGAAAATTCCATATATATATGTGTTTTGATTTATTCCTTCTTCACATTGGTGGGGATAATATCTTATTTGCTCATCAGTGAAAATGACATTTGGTATTGTCATTTGAATAAATATTTATTTATAAAATTTAAACTCAATTTTGAATTTAAATATTTATAAATTAAATATTAAATCTTTCCATGGGATTTTTAATTTGAAATTAAAGCCTCCTTGGTTTTTATAAAAAATTTGTTATATTATTCCCATTGTGGTTTTAATTAAAAACCTTTTAATTTACTTTGCATAATATTTAAAAATAAATATTATGAAGCTCCTTTACTATCAGACTTTTGCATTGTTCCTTTTGGCATTCTAGCATCAATGGTGATTCACTCTTTGGCTTTAATGACAATTTCATGTCTTGACATCAATGAAAACTCTATGGACTCAAAATATCCAACATTATAAGCCTACCAGATATTTTCAATGTTGATATCATTTGGTGTGCTTAGAATCTATGGCTCAGGTTGTCAGTTACTTTAGACTAAGTTAGAACCTTTTGGAAGTTCATGTTGACTTTTTCACAAAGAGATTTGGCCTAGTACCTTGTGGGCTCAAATATTCCTCACTTTATAATCTCTTCACCTTACTAGACATTTGAGGTGTGTTGCTAAAATCACCTCCCAAAAGCTTTGGGTTGCCTTTTCCTATGATTTTTCTTACTCTCTTTGTGCTAGAGTAGATATTTTGTACCTCCTTGCTAATAGAATGCATTGGCTTATATAAACAAGCCATCCTTAAGCAATTTTAAGCTCTAAATTACTTTCCTAAGATTTCGATGAAATTTTTTAAAGATAATTATGAGTCTAGAACAAGAATAATAAGCCCAGATAAAAGAGATGAATTCTAATGAATCCACCCTTACATATTTGTATTTGAAAAATGTTAGAAAAGAATTTGGCTATAATATTTAGATATGGATATGATCAAATATTTAAGAATACCCACTGCATTGACTCCTTTTCCATTCATTTGTATTATATGTCTAACTATGTTAGTGTAAAAAATATCTATTTCTTTCCATACCACCTTAGGCATGATAGTGATTGTTGCTCTTGAATCAACTATACAACTCCTAAGGATGTAATTTTCAATATTGAGCATCATGTAGAATTGAGATGGCTTTAGGTTTTATGGATTTGGAGTACTCTATACCTCTAAAGCACTTACTTGGATGTCTTATGGTGACTATATGATCAAATTATATTACTCATCTACTTGACCTTAAGAAGATTCTAAGTGTTTACCTTTGGTTTAACTCTGCTCTTATTCTTTTAGAGCCTCTTGCAGTAGGTATCATTACCCACGTAGAGCCAAATCATCTAGCATGCTAACATTACCTATAACTTTCTTCATTTTTTTGTGATATTGAATTTGGAAAATGGGGTCTGTCTTCTTACAAAAAAATTGTGGGCTACCTAAAAGTCATTTAACCTCCTTCATTCATGAGAAAGGGGCAATTCAACCTTCTTTCAACCTCTCTCTGTAGATGGATATATCTCCTTATCATATTATCTTTCAATTAGTCTATTGACTAATTATCTATCCATATCATTTTCTAATAGCCACTTTTTCAACCTTTTAGCTTTGTCATTTGGTGTTTCCTATACCTTCTTTTAATGTATTTTTGTGGCCTCCCCTATATTTTCCTTCTTCTTTTGTTTATCTTATTATGTAGTGATAAATCCTTTGTATTTTACATGCAAATGGAGCTTATCATTATAATGAACATTGTCCCCTTTTACATTGATTACTCTATAGTTATTTTACTCTTTTCCTTAATTTCTAGACCCTACTATTTAGCAAATATGACACTATATTTGAAAGATGATTGATTGCTAGTATTGTGTTATTGGGGTTAGGTAAGGTATATATTGATTATGTATCCCAATATTATTGATATTAAAAGGATATACCATGGGGAAACATGACTAGTTACAACTATGACCTAAGAAATGTGCACCATAACAATTTAAATAAAGCAAAATCAACAAGAATTTTTTTTTATATTGATATTGCAATATCAATCTTTATTTTGGTTACAAAAGACTGCTTGGATTACAATAGACCTCTCAATATGGAGGGTTTTATTTTAAAGTGAACTTGATGGTGTCTCAAATGATCTTCTAAGTCACACTCAAGAGCTTCAAATGGATTTATGGCTTGGTTTCTTGACTACCTTAGACCTCATGCTACTTCAAATACCTACACACAAGTCCACAATAAGCTATCAATAGCATTTACATGGCCTTTCAATATAAGGATCTAAATCATGAAAAGAGAGTTATAAAACTCACAAAATAGTTTCTAAGAGTTACAAAAAGCATGTAAACATTCACAAAACTATGCTAGAATTGCTTTTTTTGCCTTCTTACCTTTCTATTTTTTATTTAGAATATTTGTTTGGTTTTCAGTGTAGTCGTAGTGGGTAGTTTTCTAACTCTATGTGGTTGCCTAGGGAGGATAGATATTTATTGCTCAAAATGCTATGAAATTTGGTGGATTTATTCCATGGATTTTCAAGAACCCAACCTCAAAATTTGATGTTGATAAAATTTTGTATGAGTGAGTTATGGCCAAAATAAGTCATAAAGTTTTGGATCCTATGTGGTCATAGTGGGTGGTTTCCTTGTTCTATATGGCCACCTAGGGAAGCTAGAACCTATGTGGTTATAGTGGGTGGATACCTGGATCTCTGTGGCTACCTAGGGTGGCTATATATTTATTGTGGCAAGGGTTTCAAACTCAAATTTAGACCTTTTCAAAAGCGTCTCAAAGCTTCTAGTGTAGGTTCAGTGTTGTTTGATTGTCGAAGATGAGCGTAGCTACAAAATAAATATTACCATGCATTCCAAAGAGACTCCATGATTGATGTTATTTATCTCTCTAAATAAGGTACCTACATTCAAAAATTCAAATATCCACAAGGAGGGTCAAATACAATTTGGGTAGAGTTTTGGTAGTGTTTTGTGTGCTCCCTCCTGAAGAAAATGAAATGGGAGCATATTTATAATTTTTTGTAAGGGTGAGGATAATGATGAGGGGTGATAGAATTAAGGACAAGTGGAATGGGTGAGATAAGTGAGAAATCTTAAGTTTCCTAACTTGGTTTCTTGGATGGATAAGTGTGCAATATTCTCTATTTGGGCTACGACACACACTATGACGTGTTATGACATGCCTTATTAATGCTCTTGGATGGAGATATTTCTCACCCACCAGAATTAAATGCTTCATAAATATTCTTGGGTGGAGGTAATCCTCACCCATGTGCATTAATGATTTTATAATATGTAGATAAGGGAGTAAATATCAACTAGAGTGAGGTGGACCTAGTTTAAAATTGAGAGATAGTTTTATGATGACCATGGGTTAGGTGTAGAAAGGAGCTTAGGATGGTCAAATGGGATAGGATAGTTAATGTTAGTATTTATAAGGTTGCAATATATTAAAATAATTGTAAAATTTATTAAATAATAACACTTAACCAATGCCAATATGGCACTTTTTAGGTGTCTATAGATACCTCTTTTTGTACCACATTGTGTGCAAACATAATATACTACAAAAATAGATGGCATTGAACACTAGATTCATGATGGATAGTGATAATGATTGGTGAATGATAGATAATAGTATTTGGCTTGAGGGAAGTGACGTAGTATTATCTTAAATCAAGAAAAATGTAGGATGTTGTTGGAAATTAACTTACCATTGTCGGTAAGGTGGACGACAAAGCACTGGACGACAAGGTGGATGACAGATTTGTTTAAAACCTTCTCGCATATTTCCTCCCTATTTTTCCTATTCCCTATTCTCTCTCCTATATTCTCGCATTTCTATTCCTAGCTTAATTTCTAAGCTATATAAATGTAACCTTTGCATTTCGTATGTTGAATATTATTGAAGCATTTTTTGATTGGACTATTGGTTCATATTTGGTATCAGAGCTGGGCAGCACGGATTCGGAGGCGAGGCCATCATGGATCCCGAGGTGCAGGAGCGGCCCTCATAGGCACGCATCTCGAGATGGGCCTAGATTGATGTGGTCAACGAGCAGACTCGACTGACGCACGACAGATGCACATGGACTACGAGACGCTGTACAACAGGGACTGACACAGACTAACTGATGCGACCATACAGACTAACATTAGACATAGGGATGGACTGACACGTCAACAACAAGGACTGACGACGGACGTGACAAGAGGTGGACACGGATGACACAGTGGCAAGGGAGTGCTAGACTGGAGGATTACGTGGCAGGAGGCCATATTGACATGTAGACGGCATTTTATTGGTCAAATTTTCCAGCAAAAAGAGGGTTTCTCGATTTCCCGAAGGCAATCGAGTAAAGCTTTGTGCTTTCGTCTATTTAAACCTTTAAAAACCCCATAGTGCAATACATGTGGGATATTGTATTGTTATTTAAAAAAAAAAAATTACGATGATGTTGTCACCTTGGTAGTGCAGGCTTTGAGAAGCCTTCAGAAGGCTCGAGGAACCAGTCCACGATCACAGTGAATCGCAGGCTCGCTTGGAAAGCCACCGTTGTCGAAGAAGAAGCCCCGATCGTAGTCTCGAAAAAAAAAAGCGGCCATCGTCGTCTGGTTCGCCACGATCGTAGTCACAAAAGGGAGTCGCAATAGCTGACGGAGTGTCTGGTTCAAGGGGGGCTACGGTCCAACAGAGGAAGGAGGTCGGTTCACTGTAGAAGAAAGGAGGCATCGCTTGCTCGTAGGAGGTAAGCTACGATTGCCGCAGTGAAGCCACATTCGCAGTCGCTAGGAGGTTGTCGAAAGAACTCGTGGTCGCAGGCCACTGTCACCGTAGGGAGATCTAGTTCATCGAAAGTCCCACGTTCATCGAAAGTCTGACACTTATCGGAGGTCTCATCAACAGATGCTGCCACAATCACCGTAGTAGCCACGCTCGACGCAGAAAGATATCGCTGTCTAGTTCGCCGGAGGGAGTCAATCGTGATTTAAAAAAAAGTAGATCGCCGAAAGGATTTTGCCGATGCTATCACGGTTTGTAGAGGAGACTTAACACAGACACCGGAGGTTGCAGAAGCCAGAGGTCGCAGACGTCGGAGGTTGCAGACGTCGGAGGTCGCAGACGCTCGCGGTTTCCAGTCGTAGAAGGAGGTTGCAGGTTAATTGTCTCTTTGCATTAAAGCTACGTTGTAGCTTTATAAAAGGAAATATTATTTCCTTAGCTCACGACGAGTGAGCTACCACCGTGGCAAGTGGCCAGGCGGTAAGTTCTAGTTCAACATAGATCGCGGGTTCGAAACCCAGCAGGACCATTGCTTGATTTAAAAATATTTTGCTTTCAAAGTTTTTTTTTGCTTTAAAATAAATTTTATTAAATATTTATTAATAATTTAAATAAAAATATTAATTAAAATATTTTATTTTAATTGATATTTTATTTTTTTATTAATTAATATCATTAATAAAGTTATTTTGCAAACTTTAAACAAGGAGGGCATAGAGATAGATATTTCCTAAGAGGAAATTTGTGTAATAAGCCTAAGAGACTTCAAAATTTTGTTTTTCACGCTTTGAAAGGTGAAATTTTGTGTAAAAATCTGAGAGATTTTACAAATGACACATTTCCTAAGAGGAAATAGTTGTAAAGAAAATTTCAGGGAAATTTTCTACCATCAAACTTTTACAATTTTGCATTTTTTTATAACGGCCCCTAGATGATAAGATCAAGTGGATGTTATCATGCTCTCTGTGGACTATTGATTAGATCCAACGCTGAAACTTTTGATGAGAATGTGCGAACCCTTGGCCTCCATACAGTTTTTGCTCAGTTGCAGAACGCGGTAATCGCACACCAGAGACATCCTGACTCAGGGTACTTGGCAGATTCTGAAGATAATTCTTTTGGGAGTAGATTTGAGCAATCTGAATCAGTTGAAATTGCCCCTCAAGATTCTGAATATACTCACTATAGTAATTCAGTGGAAATACTAGAGCCCGAATCACCAGAGATCATATTGATCAGTGACGACGAAGAACAAGTTGCTGACAATTTTGTGAATCAAGAGATAGCAGAGCCACAACAAGAAGAACAAGCTATCAGTGAACGGGTGAGTCAAGCAAGGCTTGATCTCAATTTGTAACTTCCTCTTCTTTCTTTCTTCTTTCACAAAGCAGATTGCTTTCTTGTAATAGGTCAATAAAAGTGAGTTTCTAGTCTCTTGATTGCAATGGCCTCAAACAACAATCTCCCAATTCCTGAATTCAATGGGTATGACTATGAGTACTGGTCAATAAAAATGCGGACCTTACTCATAGGAAAAGGATTATGGGACATCGTAGAAGACGGTTACACAGCTCCAACTGATTGGACAACTTTAAGTGCAGCCGATAAGAAAACAATGAAAGAAGCCCAAAAGAACAACTCTTTTGCCCTTTACCATCTTCAAGCGGCATTAGAAAAGAGTATCTTTCCTAGAATAGCATCTAGTACAACTGCTAAAGATGCATGGCAAGCCTTGCAAGAAGGTTTCCAAGGAAGTGATAAAGTGAAGCAAGTCAGGCTTCAGACTTTGAAAAGAGATTTTGAAAATCTCAAGATGAAAGAAGATGAGAGAGTGGGAGATTACTGCGTGCGAGTTAAAGCCGTAGTCGATATGATGCAAACACTGGGTGATGACACCAAACCAGAAATAGTGGTGAAGAAGGTGTTAAGAACACTTCTTCCTAAGTGGAATCACATTGCGATCATCATCGAAGAATCCAAAGACCTATCCACTCTCACTTTTGACACCTTGATAGGATCATTAATGTCTCATGAGGAGAGACTACAAGGTGCACCTTCAACGAGTTATGGAGGTGATGACAAAGCCTTCACATCTAATGAGGCCGTAGGACGTGGACAAGGAAGAGGCAGAGGCAGAGGACAACAAAGAGGTAGAGGCAGAGGCCGAGGCAACTCTCGAGGAGGTAATCAGAACAGAGGAGGCAACTCCAATCGAGGAGGCAATCAGAACAGAGGAGGCAACCAGAATCAAGGCGGCAATACAGGACGAGGTGGAAATCAAGGGCGAGGAAGTAACAAGTCCAAAATAGCTTGCTTCAACTGTGGCAAACAAGGACATTTCGCTCGCGATTGCTGGTCAAAAACTTCTCAAGGTAGCAGCAGTCAGTATGGCAACTATGGTGAAGAAGAAGACACCTCTAATATTTTTCTTTCTTATGGCCAATCAGACCAAAATCTCAATGACACATGGATTTTGGATACTGGTTGCTCCAACCATATGAGTGGCAAACAAGATCTATTTGCTACTTTAGATTCCACTTACAAATCTCATATCAAGTTAGGGGATGACAAATCATTGCAAGTCGAAGGCATTGGAGCCATGGCGGTTCCAACGAAAGAAGGCCTAAAGAAAGTGAATGACATCTACTACACTCCAAAGCTCCAACACAATCTGCTAAGCATTGGGCAAATGATGGAGAATAATTACAAACTTGTTTTTGATGAAGGAAAATGTATCATTCTTGATAAAAACAATTGTAATCGAGTCATCACACAGGTCCCCATGACCAAGAATCGGTTATTCCCTCTCAAATTTGGTGAACCAGGGGGAGACCAACTTGCAAATGTAGCAATCACTAATCCAAGTGTACTTTGGCACTTGAGATACGGTCACCTTAATTCCGCTAGCTTAAAACTTTTGACATCTCAAGCTATGGTGACCGGACTTCCCAAAATCAGTGAACATAAGGAATTTTGTGAAGGATGTGCTTTGGGCAAGCACTCAAGATCGAAGTTTCCAAAAGGACAAGCGTGGAGAGCCAGCTATCCACTTCAGTTAGTGCATTCGGACATCTGTGGTCCCATGCAAACTAAGAGTCTTGGAAACAATTCTTATTTTCTCACATTCATAGATGATTTTTCTAGAATGTGCTGGATATATTTTTTGAAACATAAAGATGAAGCATTTGATTGCTTCATAGATTTCAGAACCACTGTAGAAAAACAGAGTGAGCATTATGTAAAGTGTCTTCGGACAGATCACGGAGGTGAGTACTCCTCAAATGAATTCTTGAAATATTGTAAAGCAAGTGGGATCAAGAGGCAATTCACCACTGCCTATACCCCACAACAGAATGGTGTGGCCGAGAGAAAGAATCGCACACTCCTTGAGATGGCAAGATCGATGCTTCAGACTAAGCATCTAACTAATATGTATTGGGCTGATGCAGTGAGAACAAGTGTATATATTCTAAATAGGAGTCCCACTTCTAGTTTAGAAGGTATCACTCCTTATGAAGGATGGTACGGAAAGAAACCAAATGTAAAGCATTTCAAAGTTTTTGGTTCTTTAGCATATGCACACATTCCTGATGAGAAAAGGAAGAAGCTTGATCCCAAAAGTCAAGCTTGTATATTTGTAGGGTATTGTGAGTCTACAAAAGGTTATCGACTCTACAATCCCAAGACTCATAAAGTCATACTCTCCAGGGATGTAATTTTTGATGAAGGGGGAGAATGGGGTCATAAAAAAATCTATATTGATGATGAGTCCCAAGATGTAAGTTCTTCACAGGTACAACAAGTGTCTTCAACAAAAGGGAAAGGCAAACCACCCCCACCAAGCCCAAGCAGGAGTACTTCATCAAGTACATCATTTACAACTCCAAGTCCTTCTCCACAACGATCAGTAAGTTCTTCACCGATGGACCTTGATTCTCCATCAAGAGGCAAAAGAACATTACAACATCATCCATATTTTCAAATGTTGGATCAAAATTTCTAGAAAAGATATACTAGAAGTCAGGCTAGTGAAATGAATACAGTTTTGCAACAACTTGAAAATTTGCAATTGTATGGGGATGATGACTCCCATGAACCTAAGGGTGATGTAGTCAATTATGCTTTATTGGCTAGTGCACAGCTAGAACCACCTAGCTATGAGAAGGCTTGTACTAAAAATGTATGGCAAGAAGCCATGAAAGAGGAGATAACCTCTATAAAAAATAATGATACATGGGAGCTAGTAAAGCTACCCAAAGGAAAAAAATGTGTTGGATGCAAATGGGTCTACAAGACCAAATACAATGCTGATGGAAGCATTGAGAGGCACAAGGCGAGATTAGTAGCTAAAGGTTTTACTCAGAAATTTGGAATTGATTATGAGGAAACCTTTGCTCCTGTTGCACGACAAGAAACAATCAGAACAGTTCTTTCCTTGGCTGCCCATAAAGGATGGAACATTCAACACATGGATGTGAAAAGTGCTTTTTTGAATGGATACTTGACAGAAGAGGTGTATGTTCAACAACCTCAAGGTTTCCAAGAACAAGGAAAGGAGAACCTTGTTTATAAATTGAAAAAAGCACTTTATGGCCTCAAGCAAGCACCAAGAGCTTGGTACTCATGAATTGACGGCTATTTCAGTGAGTATGGATTCACAAGAAGCAAAAGTGAACCAACTCTGTACTACCTAAAGCATGATGTAGACATTCTCATAGTTTGTTTGTATGTGGATGATCTAATATTTATGGGTAGTAACACTAAAATGAATATGGAGTTCAAAAACTCCATGATGAAGCAGTTTGAAATGAAAGATCTCGGTTTAATGAGATACTTCCTAGGGATGGAAGTCCATCAATCAAATAAGGGGATCTTCATATGTCAACACAAGTATGCTCGAGATATGATCAAGAAATTTGCTATGGAGCAATGCAAATCAGTTGCAACTCCAACAGGACATGGAATCCAATTGAGCAAGGATGACGGAGCACCAAAGGTTGACATGACCACTTACAGGAGCATGGTTGGGAGTTTGATGTTTCTCACCAACACAAGGCCCGATATTCAGTATGTTGTTTCTCTAGTCTCAAGGTTTATGGCAAATCCATCTGAGCTGCATCTACAAGCAACTAAAAGAATCTTAAGATATGTAAAAGGTACATTGGATTTTGGAATCCATTACCACAAGTGTAATTCTATGAAATTAGTTGGCTTCAGTGATAGTGATTGGGGCAGCAATATAGATGATAGGAAGTCTACATCAGGGAACTGTTTTAGTCTAGGATCAGGACTAATTACTTGGAGTTCCAAGAAACAAACTGTTGTAGCTTTATCATCTACTGAGGCTGAGTATATAGCCATCACTCATGCTAGTACTCAAGTCCTATGGCTAAGAAAAATCCTTGAAGAGATTGGAGAAAGACAAAGTGGTCCAACTCGACTGTATAGTGATAACATGAGTGCCATTCAGTTGGCATACAATCCAATCCACCATAGCAGATCAAAGCATTTTGATATGAAGTATCACTTCATCCGCGACATGGTGGAACACCAGATTGTTGAGCTTAAATATTGCAGCACTTTGGATAATATTGCAGATATCTTCACCAAAGGCATGGCTAAAGCTCAATATATAAAGCTGAGAGACTGTATAGTCAGTCCTCTCAACTTTAAGGGGGAGAATGTTGGAAATTAACTTACCATTGTCGGTAAGGTGGACGGCAAAGCACTGGACGACAAGGTGGACGACAGATTTGTTTAAAACCTTCTCGCATATTTCCTCCCTATTTTTCCTATTCCCTATTCTCTCTCCTATATTCTCGCATTTCTATTCCTAGCTTAATTTCTAAGCTATATAAATGTAACCTTTGCATTTCGTATGTTGAATATTATTGAAGCATTTTTTGATTGGACTATTGGTTCATAGATGCTCTAGTCATAGAAGCGATTAATATTTGTGAACCTTGCAATTAATAGATTTTTTGAGTACTTTGACACAACTATGCTAACAACTATACTAATGAGACATGATTCATGATTCATTGTGCTAAAAAACTATGCTAATGATATATGAGCCATTATGCTAAGAACTATATTATGATTAAGAAAGCAAATTGGGGTGAACGATATTCTCATACAAGGGTTCTAAGATAAAAATCAATTCTAAAAATGGGTGTTTAATTATTGAACTTATTTGGGATAAAATTTTGTGGATATTATCTACCTCCTAAAGTGATGAGAGGATGGATGAAGGAAAGGATGAGAGTGATGAAATGGTTAAAAAAGAGTGGAAAGTGTCAAAGAGTGGAACTTGGCATGAAGGATGGAACAATTTATGGTATTTGGTGTCATTGTGCTTGTGTTTTATTTTGTTTTGTTATATTTTTTTATACAAGTGTTTGTATGGTAATCTACTCATCCTATTGGATTGCATAGGTGACCAATTACTACAACTACCATATGTACTAGAGTAGATGACTAGGTATGAGGTTCACTTAAAGACTTAGTCTAGGCAAGCATGAAATAAAATCTAATGTATAAAAGTGATAAACTCTAATATACAAAAATTATAAAATGCAATAATGGAAATCTAGTCTATGAAATAGGAAATTGCATAAAAATAAATCTATTCTAGGAAAGTAGGAAATAACAAAATTAAATCTAGTATATGCGTAGGCAATTAATTTTATGCTACCAAAATGAAATGAAATCTAATCTATGCATAGAAAACATGAAATTAAATCTATTCTCTGAACATAAAATTTAAATCTAATCTATGCACAAACAACAAAAAATTAAATATAACCTATGTGCAAGTGACACATAAAATTAAATCTATGTTTGTGTTTATGTATGTGGTCACCATGGGTGGTTTTCTATGTCTATGTATATGGTTTCTAGGAGTGGTTGTCTATGTCTGTGGATGCTAGGGGTATTTTTTTGTTACTATGTTGTAAATCTAATCTAATGCACAGGAAAGGAAATTTAATTTAATGCATGTAAAAATAAATCTAATCTAATGCATAGGAAAGAAAATCTAATTTAATGCATAAGAAAAGAAATATAATCTAATGCATAGAAAAGGAAATCTAATCTAATGCACAAAATTAAGGCTAATATTATGTGCAAACAAGGAATACTATGCTACCAGCATAAAATTAAATCTAGTCTATGCATAGGAAATATGAAAGTAAATATAATCTATGAACATGAAATTAAATCTAATCAGTGTAGGTAACAAAAAAAATAAATCTAATATATGCATAGGAAACATGGAATTAAATCTAATCTATATGTGGGGAACGAGAAATTTAATCTAATCTATGTTTAGGCAACAAGAAATTAAATATAATCTAAGTGCAAGCAACATGAAATTAAATCTATTGTATGCAAAGACAAAAAAATATTAAATCTAATCTAATGAAAATTTTGATTGATCGATTGATTGAGCCTTTTGATTGATTATTTATTAAGTCTAATTAATTGATTCTAATTGATTTGATTTATGTGATTGAATATGATGGATTGGGTCTAATTGGTTGAGTCTTATTGATTGAGCTTTTTGATTTATTGAGCCTTTTGATTGATAGAGCCTTTGGTTGAGCCTTTTGATTGGGCCTTTGATTGATCCTTTTGATTGAGTAGTAGGGGTAATAATTTTGGTTTAGGTCTAACAAACCTCAATTTGGTAGTCATTTTCATTCATTTTCATCATTGTTTTTTATGAGGATGAGGTATGTAGGCGGATACATGAGGTATGTGTTGATTGATTCATGATAGAGATGTATGGATGGTTGGATGGGTAATATGATATGATGTGATGTATGTATGACATTATGCATGTGTTTAGGGTGTTTATATTATGGATGGGATGGATGGTGATGTGTAGTGACTTATAGTTGTAAGTTTGATCATATTTTGGATAGGCGCATATGCATTTCCTAATAAAAATTAGTTTTAATTAATGAAGGACAAAATAGTGATCATAATGACACATTAGAAGGACATGAGACATGATAATGACAATGGGGAGAAGACTAAGACATGGATTATGATATATAAACTTAAGATATATTGATAAATAATATAGGATACATGATACAAATGGAGATATTAATACATATGTGTAACAAATGGTATGGAACTAACATGCAGTGTTGCCCTAGACATCTTGGTGTTTTCAAATTTTAGAAGTGATTTAGGAAACTCATACACCCTAGTGGCACCAATAAAACTCATCTAGTAGCCAATAAATTACTTTAATATTCTTATACCATCCTAAGGATTCAAGTATCTCAAGGACCAAAGCGTGTGCATGATGCTCATTTCTAATTTTGAGTGAGGTTGGACTAACCAATTGTATCTCAAGCCATTATAAACTAGCTTATCCACAAGAAGTCAAAGGTTTATATAAATTAAGGTCACTAATATTATAAACATATCACCACATGGAGGGTATACTCCACTACTAGTCAAGCATCTATAGCCCCTATGGAGATAGCCCCATAACCCATCCATGATAAAACATCAGTACTAATTTTGATTTTGATGGATTTTTTTTACATGTATGCTATTTGGATGCTTAGGTTCAGATTATGTGCATGATAGGATGAGTAGGGGAGCCATTCACTTTATGGCAAGATCTATGTATGGATTCATCTTCTCGTAGTTAAAATTTAATTAATATGTGATATATTTTCTTGGTCTTGAAGTAAACTTGAGGTAACTAGGAGAGGCTTACAACACTTTAAGACCTAACAACATTCAATGAAGGTTTTTTGGAACACTAGGTATGGCCAAATAACCAAAATGACCTCCATTTTTTAGTAATATAAGACCTTAGGACAATGGAAACAAGTAGTGTATGTGTGATAAACAAAAAAAAGAGACATAATGGGTGTACTAGAAAAAGAAAAAAATGATGGGACATATGACTAAACAAGACATGGTGGAAAAATATGGGACAAATAATAGGATATGTAGAAATGATTATGATATGTACAATAGTTTGATGTCATTGATTAACTATATCAACTAAAATTAGGAGATGCATATACATGAAACCAAAAAGAAGAGTAAATTAGCATGCTAGAAGCCCTATGTAGTATTGTAATGGATGAGTGAGGTGGATCAATGTGATGAATGGACGCAAGGTAATGATATTGATGACATGGAGGGATTAAGGTCCCTTAAGTACAAAGTTGGGTGGAAGAAATGGTGACTCCCTCTAGTCAATAATGGATGGTTATGCACAAGGTGTAAGGGATGAATCAAGTTTGGATGAAAGGAAATTGAGGAATAGTGGGATGAAAATAAAGAATGACAAATAAAAGACCTGATGTGAAATATGTCATGAAGCCATTGAAATATGTTAAGGAATGGCTGGATGAAAATAATGTTAGAGTATATTACATCATTTGGATCATGTAAATGTATCACCCTTGGTACATAACTAGATTAGGAAGTTAGTTGAGAGTAAAGTATTTACTTGATGAAGAAGTAATAAATTCATAAGTTTCAATGCACAAGTTTTAAATGTGCAAGGTGTCCACTTATACATCAAGATAGAGTGTTGAGAAAGGAATCCATATTCCTATATAAAGGGCCTCATAGTGTCTATCAGAGATAGAGGTGAGATAGTAGTAGCTACTATTGTAGTATAGTAGATATATATTAGTGATGGAGCATAATGTAGTACTATAAGAATAAGTTACTAGAGTTTCCATTTCCTCCATTATATTGCATTATAATATTCTTATCACTTCCAGTTATAGAATATTTTAGTATTGTACCATAATTCCATTACTGCTCATATCAACATAGCTTAGATCTTGTTATTGATTACACCCATATCATAAAAAGCTACCAATGGTATCAAAGTTATAGTAGATCAATAGGAATAGGAAGAGTCACAAGAGAGAAGACAATAAAATATTAGTTCTAAAATATTTGAGATTGTATTTGACTAGAATATTCCCATAGAGTTACAAGAAAACTCATGAAGACTATGACTCATCATTCATTCTACTAGGTTGAGTGATATAAAAGTGAGAAGGAAAACTATTTCTACTATTGGTCTAAACTCATTGTATCTTTACAAATTAGATCCATCATTGTGCATTGCTACATGAAAACATTGTTGTCTCGAGATTATTTGTTAGAAGATCTCATTTCTAGAACCTGAAACAAATTAGGAGATTTTAGGAACCTAAGAAAAGCCCTGAAATATACCTACACATTATAGAAAAAAAGTCCATAGAAGCCTTGATACAAAAGAAAAGTCCATAGAATCCTTGATTCAGAATAAAAGGCCATAGAAGCCTTGATATAGAAGAAAAGGCCACATAAGCCTTATTCCAGAAAAATAATCTAGAGAATATTTCATGATAAATAGAATATAGAAGATTGGTGATCTCCATTGAAGATTGTGAATTGCATACTAGCTAGTTTTTCCACAATATTGTGAAGACCAGGACTCAATACCTAACTCATACCACTATTTTTAAGAATAACTAGTGAAGTTGAAAAGGTCTGAGAAAATACCCAATTGGAAATAGTAGATTGAATATCTATTCCAGAAGAAGCTGAAGAGACTCACATAAAGTCTCATTGAAGAACTTCCAAAAGAAGGAATATTGAAGAAGAACAAGCAAAGTCCAATACTTGATTCCAAAAGTAGTAGAATCCAAATATATGATAAGGTGATCCTATCACCAACACTTCCATGGTAGAAGGTTGAAGAAAAGGTCTCATCAAGAAGACCAAAGCAACTGCAATGTAGAAGACCTTGGATAGGTCTCAAGGAGAAACAATAAGAAGAGCTGGAGAGACTTGTTTCAGAGTTCATTGAAGCCATGAAATGAGTTCCTAGAAGAACTCATTGGATAAATTCATATCCAAGAAGAATCTCATGATAGTAGAATATTTGGGACAATTATCACCATCCAACAACAAGCCCAAAGGAGAAATATTTGACAAGAAGTTTACAAAATTTTGAGGAAGATTCATGAAGACCTTGATACTATAATAATCTTGAGAGGAAGGCCCTATTTGAAGTTAGAATTTGAAAAGTAACTTGAAGAAGAACATAGATAGAAGAAGCCCAACAAATCCAAGATATTTGGAGATTATATTTCAGAGCTAATAAGGCACATTATAGAAGATATATTATCTACAAAAAGGGTAGCGATTAGGATAGTAGTATTAACTGCAAAAATTTAGAGTTATAGAGTTCATCCTAAATATTAATCTCTTCATCTAGTATAGAATCAAGTAGCAAGTTAGAGCATTAGAGAGCTACATATTAATTAATATATAAGAGTTGTTTTAAATAGTCAAGAAAAGCCACGAATCCATCCAGTGTCAAGGCAACAACAAGGTGAATCCAATCACCTCATAATCCTTCATATATAGATTAGTAAAGGTTAGCAACTTGGGTGTAAATAATTTTAATAGTTGAACATTTTGATTAGGGTTATTATCCAATTCCATTAAAGCACCATTATTAGAATTCAAAAGTTCTAAAAAGAAGGTTGCATTATATAGTCTTGAGGTGTGTAGAAGGAAATTACTTTAAAGTTCATCACTTGCACAACAAAATAGGAGTTGGATATATTTTGATAGAAAGAAAAATATCATTTGCCTATTATCTATATAAGAAAATACTACATCCTACAATATTGATTATAGTGCAAGTTTTAGTTTACTTTTAAAAAATGTATTCTTTAGAAGATATTATTCTTACTTTGAAGTTGCAGAGATTATTAAGTGTATTTTTTAGGAGTTATTAGTGCATTGAAGTAGTAATAAGGTAAGTCTACTATTGCACTATTCTAGGTTGGTTAACTCATTTACTCTTAAATATCAATATATGCATTCATTATTAACTTTAGGAGAAAACCAAAAGAGCACAAAATCTATAAATATCAAAGTGTCTAAAGGAACTAATTAGTACTCAATATCTCCAATATATTATGGCCTATATAATCCATTAAATATATAAAAATGCATCTAAGGAGTGGAGAAGAATAAGGCAGCCATTAAAGCATTAAAAAAATTTACAAATCAAAACTTGGAGAGTCTCAGATCTAAGGTGCACTAAAGGTAGTGCATAAATCATTCTTTCAAAAGCTTACTATCTACAATATTATTAGCTTGGATTAATTACCATATTAACCAAGTAAAGGAGATATTTTTCTAGAAAATAATACAACATCGAATCATCCCTTGCCTATAAGAAATAGTACAAAGGAGCCATCATCTAAACCAGTAGGAAAGAAGCTTACAAAAGAGATTTAGAGATCTTAGGTAAAGGTGAAATATTAAAGAATTTTATTCTAACTATTATAAAAATATTTACATTAGTGTATTACACCATTCTATGTAGAAATAAAGGACAAGGATCGAGTATCTCAAGGACACATTAGTACCAGCAAGATCTATCACAAAGTGGCCAGAGGAAGGGCTCAATATGAGCAAGAAAGAAGAGTTAACAAAAAGATATTCATATGATGTATAAATGCACCCTTACAGCCATGAAAGTAGGTGTATCCAACAAATAACCTAAAGCATATAATATCACAAAGATACCATATTCCATCTATGTTAGTCAATATTTATTTTACATTGCAAAGGAGCATTCAAACTAGCATATTGAAAGCACAAAAGGGAGAGTGCATACAACAAAGCGAAAGGAGCTATACCCAGAATCTATCCTGAGGAAGAAATTTTCTGATTAGGAGCACTCATATCAGCCCTTGGACCACCATAAAACCATATTCAATCTTCTATGACCTCCATAAAACCAAGATCCAATCTTCAATAAGTGTTGAAGAACAAGAACCAGCTGGATGCATGTTGGCAAGAGAAGTTTATAGAAGAAGAAAGGTGTTGGAGGGAAAATACTCACAAATTACCACTTGTCATCTCTGACATTAAGTGTTCATTCTTTGAGCAAGAAAATGCCTAAATATTAGTAGCACATAAGACACTTGGATAAAAGCATTAAAACATCAATCAAAACTCATAAGCCACTTGGAGAAGGTGTTAGACAAGCCCAAGAATTACTCAAAGAAGTCTCATGTATGTTAGAGCTCTTAAATCCACTTGGACATCACTCAAATAAAGTTTTAAACCAGCCATAAATGTTACCCAAGGTACACATACCACTTGGAATCTATTGAGAAGAACTTAGCTATTAAAGCACCAAAGTTCTGAGAGGAGAATATAACAAAGCCTACAATGAAGTAGAACAAAGACTACAATAAAGTAGAATGAAGCCTACAACAAAGTAAAATATAAATTACTGTGAAGAAGAGGGAATATTTAGAGTCAAATTATCATAAATACCAATAGTGAAGAAAAACATTAAATGCTCATGGTTGTAAGCACCCGTTAAAGAAAAGCCCAATCCATAATAGCATTGGGAGGTGTAAAATTTGAGGAAAGAGCACGCAGGCCCTTCTTTGGATAGCAAGTTCAAATTATAATTGAATGAAGAGTTGAAAGGAATATTCATCCACCCATAAAAGTACATGGAGCTACTCAAGGATATGTAGGGCAACAAGCCTTGCTAAGGTAAATATTAAATTTACTTGCTTTAATAAATTATTGGAGTTGTAAGGTATATTTGTTGATTATTAGAAAGCAAGAAAGAAATCCTAATAAAGGAAGAAATAAATAATATATATTTGAAAATCAAGTAGGAGATATAAGGCTGACCACCTTAGTAATTATAAAATATTTTGCAAATACTATTATTGCTATTATTTTCTAATATTCCAAAAATAGGGAGTTATAAAGCATGCTACGTCAAATTGTAATATTTTGGAATTAGAAAACTAAAGATTAAATTATTGAAGGTAGGAGAAATAAGTTCATTAAAGCATCATATAGAGTTGAAATTAATTAGAGGGTCAAATGAAATCCAACCTAAAGGAACTTCAAAATTGATAAGTGCATAAGTTCAATAGGAGAAATAAGGATAAATAGAAGTTGATTACAGAACATTACAAAATCAACGCAATATTGAACTATTACTTCCAAAAGCACGTATAAAATAACATAACAACTAGGGAGATATAAGGAATTAAATAGAACCTAATTTTTTTATCAAAATTACATCATACACTCAAGATAGATATAGTATTCTACAAATTCAAATACTAGAGAAGCAAAATAATACTATTCTAGCCTAAAATTAAATCACTAGGGAGTCATAAGGTAGTCTACTACAAAGGATCTAACAAAAGTGTTCTTAAAACAGAAAAAGCTAAAACAAAGAGATATGTCTACCTCAAGGAATACAATGAACAATGATATGAACAACACTACTAGAAAAGAAAGAGTGTCATAAAAAATGGAACCAAGAATTTACATATAAAGTTTGAAGGAAACTTAGACTTTACTTCAAAAAGGATACATAGTGAAGCTTTAAAATATAGCTTTGAAATGATGAAACATTATCTACATGCTTGAATCACTGAAGAAATTGATAATAGAAAGAATGAGATTCAAATTAATTTAGAATATAGAATCATATTATATATGGCAATACTTACATTCAAATGTTATAAGTATGAAATTGTAGAACAAAGAGGATTGATAGAATTACTTAAACTAAAAATAGAAATGGATGAATCATCCCTAGCAAAGATATTTCAATCCTCATGCAGTATTAGTACTTCAAGTTCTACTAACACAAAATATTATCATGATTCTCTAAGTGTATGTTTAGAAGCTTCTATACAAGACATGGAGAATGATGACAAGGACAAAGGCAAAGAGAAATACTCTTGCAAGAATCTGGTGATAGTACATCCACTTATGAAAGTACTGACTCCAATAAAGAAGAAGAAGATGAACCATTTTGAGGAGGCATACAATGCAATGTGAATTAAATATGATGCAAAGAATCAGATCAAGCTAAATAACATTTGAAGATAAAAGAGCCATATTGAAGACTAAAGTCTCCAATACCCAAATAATGTAATACATGTGGGGTGTTAGAGTATATTACATCACTTGGATCATGTAAATGTACCACCCTTGGTACATAACTAGAGTAGGAATTTACTTGAGAGTAAATTAAAGTAGTTACTTGATGAAGAAGTAATAAATGCACAAGTATCAATGTGCAAGTTGTAATAAGGTGTCCACTTGTACATCAAGATAGAGTATTGGACAAGGAATTCATCTTCCTATATAAAGGGCCTCATAGTGTGTGTTAGAGATAGAGGCGAGATAGCAGTAGTTACTATTGTAGTGTAGTAGATATAGATTGGTGATGGAGTACAATGTAGTACTATAAGCATCAATTATTGGAGTGTCCATTTCCTCCATTATACTGCATTGTAATATTCTTATCATTTCCATTTATAGAATATTTCAATATTGTACCATAACTACAAAACTTCTCATCTCAGCATACCTCAGATCTTGTGATTGATTACTCCCTTATCATGAAAAGCTAACAAATAAAAGAGATAAAATATGTTGAAGAATGGCTAGATGAAAATGATGAATGATGAAGAAAATAATGTTGGAAATATGAGCAAGGTTTGTTGTCATTGATGTCAAGGGTCAGTTTAAGTGAGTAGTTCAAAAGAAAGGATGTCAAGAGTCAATTTCAGTAAGCAATACAAGAGAAAGATTGTTTTTAGTCCTAAGGGAAATAATATTATAATATTCAATGTGATCATATAAGGTCTAAAGGAGCAATAGGAAGGCCCAAGGAAAATAATATTATAATATTTAATTATAATATTAAATGTCTAAGGTTAAGACCTAAAGTTGTTAAATTAATTATAATAATTTTATTATAAATTAATTTATAATTTAATTATAATAATTTAATTATTAATTAATTTATAATTTAATTTAATTAACCCTAAGGTTAGGGTTATAAGGGCAAAGTTTTTATAAGCATCGATGTCATATATTTGTCCCCGTCCACCAACATATAAAGGGAGATGGCACAATGGAATAAATACCATGTGCATTGGTTGACTAAGGAAAAACCTTTGATCAATTAAAAATAGTGAGAGCCTACAATTTTTATGATCTGCATGCAAGAAAAGATAAGTTTCTTTGTTTTATACGATAGCCATCAAAGGGACAAAATGAGGAAGACTTAAAGCCTTAATACCAACCAATGTGGTTGGGCTAGCGGTAAGCGATTGTGTGTTTAGGGCATTGCAAGGTGGGAGGTCCCATGATCGAACCTCGATGGCAGACATGGGGAGTGTTTTTTTTGGCATCCTTTTTGGTCTAGGTGCCCAACATAGGCAATAAAGCATACAAGGAACTTTTGCATACCAAGGTGAGCACCTAGCTCACATGGTAGTTGATCCATGGCTAGGGCACTAGTAGCAGTGTAGTGGGGTATCGAATCCCACTGAGGGTAAAAAAGGTTTATAATTTTTAAATTAAATTTTTTCATAAGGTTTTCTTGTGGCATGATTTTTGTGTGTTAAGAGGGAGATATAAGGTTTAAAAAAGTTAAAATATTTTATTTTATTTTTGATGATAAGAATTTGAAAGGAGTAATAAGGTGAATAAAGAAAATTAATTGTTGTTTAATTTTTTCTAATCATTTTTAGTGTGGAGATTATAATGTGTAATTGAAATTAAAAGTTTTGTATGGTGAAATATTTTGAGGGAATAATTGAATGAAATTTTGAGAAGGTTTTTTCTACCTAACCTTTGAGATTGGAAAAGAGGGTAATTGTGATTGAGATAGATTTTGAGGTTAATTCTTCATCAAACAAAAGGTATGGGCACATCTTCCTTGTGAGTGAAATATTGTTGGATTGGATGTTGTGAATGCTAAGTTGGAGTGAAAAGGAGTGTTTGATAAGCATTGTTGGAAATATTGAGTAATCTTACATGTTCTTGATTAGGGTTTGTGAAATAACTTGAGTATCATTGTTATGTGAGTTTGGAATTATCTCGAGTCAAGGTTTGTAGTATGAATTGTTGGAAGTAGTGAAATACTTGTTTAGGGATTGTAAGTAAGTTGTGTTTCATTGAGTTAATGGTTGAGTGAATTTGATTAAGCATTACTGATTGAGAGTGTTGGAGTGATAGTTCAAGTTCTATGAAACAAATTATTCTTTATTTTTGGATTGAGTTGAATAAGAGTTTGAAAGTGATTGAGTGGTTGTGAGTGAAACAAATTAATTCTCTAACAATTCTCTATATGTTTTTGTGGACGAACAAGATTCTAAGTGAAACTTGTTAGTGTGATAAAAGAGGTTTTCTATGAGAGATTGAGTTAAGCTTTTGTATGCAATTTTTGTAATTTATTTGAACACGCTTTTATGAAATCTAGTGAGTAGATTTGAGTAAGTCCTAGAGTGGACTTAAGTACATATTTGTGTGAGCTTTTATGGAAGCTTACAAGTAAATTTGAGGTAAGTCTTAGTGAAGAATTTTTGAGTAGATTGGACAAGTTCTAGTGAGGAATTTTTGGACAAATTTGAGATAGATATTGATAAAAAAAATTTAGGGTAGAGGACAGTGTTTAGTATAGATCTAAGACAGATATTGAGCAAATTTGTGCTAGGCAGAGGAAAAATTTTAGTATAAGTCTGAGACAAAGACAGAGTAGAGTAAGAGTAGGATTTGGAGATGATAGAGCAGAGTATAATAGTATCTAGTGGATATAGATCCATTAGCCATGGTATTGAGGATAGAGGTATTTTGAGTGAGGACAGGAGTCTTCAATGGAGAGAGATCCACAAGCCAGAGTAGTGGAGGTAGTAGTCTTCTAGAGGATCACCAGCCAAAGTAGAGGATGAGTTCTCCTATGGATAGAGTTCCACAAACTATCTTAGGGGATTGGTATCTCCTATGGATATGTATCCATGAACTTGATTAGGGTATTGGTATATCCTTTGGATAGATGTCCATAAACATTGTAATAGGGAAGGATTCCTAAGAAATATGTTGAGAAAATTTAAGTGAAATATTTTCTCTGTGGATGTAGCCCACATTGGGTGAACCATGTTAAATCATGTCTCTCATATGTGTTATGATTTATGTAATTGTTATTGCTTTAATATTTTTAATATTATCATATGGTTTGAAAAGAAAAAAGTTGTATCTTATACTATTCACCCCGCCTCTCAGTATAAGCACATGTTCTTAAATTGGTATCAGGGTTGGTCTCTTCATGAAAAGACTAACAACTTGGAGAAATATCCATAAAAAATACACATGAATTCATAGAGTAAATAATAGACCATGTCTGACATAAAAGAGGAATTATTTTCTGCTCTCAAGAACTTGGAAAATATTAGAAAGAAGAAATCAAGTTTGAAGGATCAAATTCAATAGGGTGAAGAAGAAAAGGTGGAACTTCTATAGAATATCACAAAACTCAAAATAAAGGTAGAAGAAGGAAAGAAAATTGAACAAGATATGACAGATCTATTAATAGCAAGAGAAACAGAATGTGAAACATTGGAAGTATAAATTGTTTATCTAAGGAATGAAGTTGAAAAGACCAAGTTCCTACAAGATATAAATTTTGGGAAATAGAGAGAGGAGTCAAGCCTTTAATAAGTAGAGACTTAAAAAAAATATAAGCAAGTTACTCATACTCCTAAAGGAAAAGACATCAAGAAAGAAGAAAGCAAAGAAGAACCATGGACAAAATTTAATCACAACAAAAGGAGGAGCACTCGATCATATTTTCAAATGCATTCAAATAGGTTACATAATCTCTTCCATGGCTATTGTTTTTCATGTAACAAATATGGTCATAGAGCTATATATTACACTGGTTATGTTAAAAAGGATGTCAATAGAAATTTCAATGCTTTTGAACCTCTTATGAATAGTGATGTCATATGTTATAAGTATAGTAATCTTGGGCACAAGGCTAGATGGTGTTAAATGGTATTGCCCGAGTCAAGTAAAAATAATACAACTTTAATAGTTAGGAAAGAGAAAAAGGGCATGAGAAATTTAGATCAATGTTAGTACAAACATATCTTCATGTTCAGGATAAGATAAATCAATGGTATCTTAATAGTGGATGTTCTAGTCACATGAGAGATAAAAGTAAATTTCTAGTGCTCAAAGAAACTGATGGAGGATCAGTAATATTTGGTGATAGTGGATCAAAAAAAAATTGTGGAAAAGGAACTCTAAGGTTAGATAATGAGAAAATAAAAATAGATAATGTATTGTATGTCAATGGGTTGAGGCAAAATCTACTAATTGTGAGCCAACTTTGTGATCAAGGGCACGTGGTTACTTTCCATCCAAGTAGATGTGATATTAGAAAGTCTGAAAATGGAAAAATTATTGCAAATGTAAATAGAACTAAAAAAAACCTCTACATGTTAAGTAAGATTAAAGTAGAAAAGTATTTTCTATCACAAGAAGATGAGATTTGGTTGTGGCATAGAAGAATGGGTCATTTTAACTTTGACAACATAGTGAACATAAGCAATAAACAGACTGTCAAAGATTTACCCAAGCTAAAAATGCCACAAAACACAATATGTGCATCTTGTTAGCATGTAAATCAAACTAGAACAAGTTTCAAATCAAAAGGATTTATGTCATCTAAGCCATTGAAACTAATACATACGGATCTATGTGGTCCTACCAGAACATAGAGTATTCAAGGTGAAAGCTACTTCATATTATTTATATATGATTATCCTAGAATGATTTGGGTAGCCTTCCTAAAGGAGATGTCCAAAGGGAGATGGCACAATGGTATAAATACCATGTGCATTGGTTGACCAAGGAAAAACCTTCGATCGATTAAAAATTGTGAGAGCCTATGATTTTTACAATCTACGTGCAAGAAAAGATAAGGTTTTTTGTTGTATGCAAAAGTCATCAAAGGGATAAAATGAGGAAGGCTTAAAGCCTTAATACCAACCAAGGTGGTTGGGATAGCGACAAGCAGATGTGTGTTTAAGTTATTTCAAAGTGGGAGGTCCCATGATCGAACCCCGATGGTAGACCTAGAGAGTGTTTTGCCTAGTGTCCTTTTTGGTCTAGCCACCCAACATAGGCAATAAAGTGCACAAGGTTCTTTTGCCTACCAAGGTGAGAACATATCTCACATGGTAGTTAATCCATGGCTAGGGTGATGGTAGCATTGTAGTGGGGGATCGAATCCCAATGAGGGTAAAAGAGGTTTATAATTTTTAAATTAAATTTTGTCCTAAGGTTTTGTTGTGGCATGATTTTTGTGTGTTAAGATGGAGATATAAGGTTTATAAAAGTTAAAATATTTTATTGTGTTTATTAGGATAAGAATTTGGAAGAAGTAATAAGGTGAATAAAGAAAATTAATTGTTGTTTAATTTTTTCTAATCATTTTTAGTGTAAATATTATAAGGTGTAATTGAGATTAAAAGTTTTGTATGGTGAAATATTTTGAGGGAATAGTTAAATGAAATTTTGAGAAGGTTTTTTCTACCTAATATTTGAGATTGACAAAGAGGGTAATTGTGATTGAGATAGGTTTTGAGGTCAATTATTCATCAAAAAAAAGGTATGGGCACATCTTCCTAGTGAGTGACATATTTTTGGATTGGATGTTGTGAATGTTAAGTTGGAGTGAAAAATATTGTTTGATAAGCATTATTGGAAATATTGAGTAAGTTCTCATGTGCTTGATTAGGGTTTGTGAAAGAACTTGAGTATCATTGTTATGTGAGTTTGGAATTATCTTGAGTCAAGGTTTGTAGTGTGAATTGTTGGAAGTAGTGAAACACTTGTTTAGGGTTTGTAAGCAAGTTGTGTTTCATTGAGTGAATGGTTGAGTGGAGTTGATTGAGCATTATTGATTGAGAGTGTTGGAGTGATAGTTCAAGTTCTATGAAACAAATTATTCTTTATTTCTAGATTGAGTTGAAGAAGATTTTTAAAGTGATTGAGTGGTTGTGAGTGAAACAAATTGAGTCTCTAATAATTCTCTATATGTTTCTATGGATGAACAAGATTTTGAGTGAAAATTGTTAGTGTGATAAAGGAGGATTTTAGTGAGAGATTGAGTTAAGCTTTTGTATGCAAGTTTTTTAATTTATTTCAATATGCTTTTGTGAAAGCTAGTGAGCATATTTGAGTAAGTCCTAGAGTGGACTTAAGGACATATTTGTGTAAGCTTTTATGGAAGCTTACAAGCAGAGTTGAGGCAATCTTGGTGAAGACTTGTTGATAAGATTGGATAAGTTCTAGTGAGAACTTGGATAGATTTGAGATAGAAATTGAGTAGATTTGTGCAAGGTAAATGACAGTGTTTAGTACATATCTAAGATATATATTGAGCATATTTATGCCAGGTAGAGGATAATTTTTAGTACAAATATGAGATAGAGATAGAGCAAAGTAATAGAAGGCTTTAGAGGTGATAGAGTAGAGGATAGTAGTCTCCTATAGATAGAGATCCATTAGCTAGGGTAGTGAGGACATAGATCTTTTGAGTGAGGACAAGAGTCTTTAGTAGAGAGATATCCACAAGCTAGAATTTTGGAGGCAGTAGTCTTCTAGAGGATCACCAGCTAGAGCAGAGGAGAAGGAGTTTTCCTATGGATAGAGTTCCACAAATTATCTTAGGGGATTGGTGTCTCTTGTGGATAGGTATCTATAAACTTGATTAGGAAATTGGTGTCTTTTTTGTATAGAGATCCATAAACATTGTAATAGGGAAGGATTCCCAAGAAATTTGTTGAAAAAAATTAAATGATGTTTTCTCTGTCGATGTAGCCCACATTGGGTGAACCATGTTAAATCATGTCTCTCATGTTGTGATGCTTTGTGTAATGGTTATTGCTTTAATATTTTTAATGTTATCATATGGTTTGAAAAGAAAAAAAAATTATCTTATACTATTCACCCCCCTCTTAGTATAAGCACATCCTCTTCAAAGAAAATAACCAACTATGGGTACATAGTCGCTTGAAGCATGACCATAAAATAATAGCCTAGATGTTATAAAAGAAAGAGAGGGGAAGGAAATTGAAGAGGTGAGAAGGAAGGAGTTGGTAGGCTGTAATTGATGAGTGATGGGGTGATGATGATGGTTGAGTATGGATGCAATAGGACTGAAGTGACACTTGAGAAGGAGATGCAATATTTTATCAAATCATAATCAATGTAAGATGCCCCAATGAAGAAAAGGATGAATATAATTTACCCTTATTTTTTAAAGAATTGTTGAGAACTTTGGATTTGATAAATGAGCTAGCCATATGGTTGGTTTTCTCATGATGCTATAATTTATTGTAAGTGGTATTACATTTTCTATATCAATGCAGCATAGGCACGTAAACATTGTATAGATATAAGCATGGCACATGGAAAGTCAAATTTGATTAGAGTGTGTTTTGAGAAGAGAAATTCTAAATTTTGACCCAACAAAGTAGGGTTAATTATGGTCTTACGAAAGGTTCTTAGATAGATATTGATTCCAAAAATGGGTTTTGGATAGTGATCAATATTTATGACAACATTGATAAGGTAATGTCATCCAAATAAAATGATGAGATGAGTTGTGGTATAATATGATTTGAGTGTATGAAGTCAATTGGTGATTATGTGTGATATGCAGATGGGAAAAATAGGTAAATTGATGAAGATTAAGAGATGGAAGACAAGTGATATTTTTGTAAGAGGATCATGATAATGATATGGTTAATTTTCCATGATCAAGAAGATCTTATACTAGACATTGTAATCATCGATAATATTCAATATCATGGCCTTGTTGAAAATGGAAAACATAATAGTGATGTTATTTATACTATTTAGGCTTAGGTTTATTAGGATTAGCTAGATAGAAGTTAGGTAAAGAATTAGTTTTGTGTCCTGCAACTTTTGATAGATCACTAACATTGGATTTGGTAGGGGTGTTCAAGGATGAGGTGGGTGAAAAAGAAGGTTGAGGACAATTGGAAGGCCAAAGTGAAGGAGGGGGAGTGGAGGAAGATTGGATGAAGGTTGGAAGGGTGATGTGGAGGATTTGTGATAACTTATTTTGAGTTCAAGATTCATGAGTTGGGCCATTATTTTTTGTAGATCACTTGGGATGGAGTTGGAGTATAGGTGTAAGTGATCTAGTGAGAGGGCGAAAGTTAAGTTGGTTGGGATAAAAAAATGGAGAAGGCAAAGGTTGGTTAAGAGAATAGGGTGAGTGGAAAGATATCAAGGGTTGGACCATTAGAGAGGTATTAGGTAAAGTATGTGATGAGTGGTAAGGTTGTAGAGGTTGATCTATGTTGATGATAGGTATAAGGTGAGTGGCTAGGATGTGGAAGGTGGGTTGCATGAGGGTCACAAGGTAAAGGGTATGGAGTCAAGAGGAGAGAAGGTGGTTGTGATGGTTTTTGAAGAATATATGGCAAGGATGAGGGGAGTTGGATCACATGAGGGGCACAACATAAAGGGTAGGGATTCAATAAGATATGAGGGAGAGATGGGATTAGAATCAAAGGTGGAAGAGGTGGGGTTAGAAGTAGAGGTGGAAGAGGTGAAGTTGGAAAAATAGGTGGAATATATGAGGTTGATTGATGTAAGGAGGGTGAAGGGTTTGAATTATAAATAGGTTTGGGTTAGAGTGGACTATGACACTAGGACTTGGGTAGAACATGATGGTTGATAATAGGCCTTGGTAGATGGGAAAGGGATATGATGGATAAAAGGGGAGGGATTAGACAATGTGAGAGGAGTCTCCCCAAAATGGGTTGGAAAAGTTACCAAAGGGTTGGGGAAAAACTTGGAATGGTCCATGGGATGATGGGCTTGGGCTTTATCTTGACTTCAAGTCAATACCATACGCTAACAAGAGTGGAATAAGATGCAAAGGAATGGGTTTGAGAGATATCTTAAGGGTTTTGGTGGTAGTTTAGATGATTTTGGTGAGGTTTTGGGTGGTTTTGGTTGAAAATGGTGCTATCTAAAGAAACTATAATTCAAAAAACCAAGCAAGCATATAATGTTGATTTTGAAAGTTTTGATTATTTTGTGGTTTTTCTTTTTGGTTTTTTTATATTTTTTATTGTTTTTAATTTTTTGTTGTTTTTTTAGGTTTTTTTTGGGGAATGGTATGGTTGAGATGGAAGGTTATTTATGGATTATTTTTGTTTTATTTTGTGTACTTTTTCTGGTTTGTTGTGTTTTATGTACCCTAAACCTAGGGACTACAAATGGGGTGGATGGAGTGGAATCTACAAGGGTGAGTTTAAGCCCACCTCCCTTATGATAAGTGGCACAAAAATAGCTACAAATTATTTTTATGGTGGGGGTTGGCTTTGGGTATCCTAAAGGGATAAAAAGAACCTCCAAAAGGAGGTCATGTTGTCTAAGTCCTGCTATTGACCTAGTCGAGCTTTTGGTTCACCCTTAGTCAGGCTCGAAAAAATGATAGTTGCATGCTCACTAATTATTAAGCCCTATGAGTGAAGGATGTATAACCTCAAATTACCCTAAGCTATTCCCAAGGGTAACCATATTCCCAATTATGAAGTCTAGGAAACTAAACAATATAACTTTGGTTTCTAAGGATCAACCAAGGGTTGGTGGTGAAATCCATCATTGATTGGTTTTTATCACAAAATATTTGTGAAATATATCATGCAAAGTGTGTGCTTGATTTGATTTGCTTTTCCCTTTTCTTTTCCTTATTTTTTTGGTTTTTTTGTTTTTTTGTTTGATTATAAAAATGACTATTTACCATGCATATATAAATCTAACTCAAAGTATCCAACGAAAACAATTATCTTTATATTAATGAGCTATGAAAAGAAAATTTGATATAATGAAACATGAAAGCAATAACATCTAATTTATTGAGCCTTGAAAGCAATTGATAACTAAGTTAATGAGCCTTGAAATATTTGCTTTAATATAATGAGTCATAAAAGGAGATGCTAATTATCCTTGAGTCTTTGTATCAAAAATTATAAATCAAATATTCTAGGCTATTGGGAATCTAAAGAAGAAGGGAGAAAGGATTAGACTATGAATAAGAAGACCTTCAAGACTAAAGAAACTTTGTTGACCAATTAATCTAAAGAAAAAAATCCTATGGGGGTACTAAATAAGACTAAGGAAATATGCTAAGAAGAGGAATTCCTATGGAAAACTAAGTAATGACTAAAAGAAATTTGTGGTTCAAACAAGCAATGACAAAGAAATGGATTGTGACATGAGCCTCTACACAAAACTAAGGAATATAAGCTACTAACATGTGAGCCTATATTGTAAATAAAAGGAACTAATACTATTGTGCCTCTGTGTATATGTTTGTGTGGTTTTTTGTGCATGTATGGCCATCCTAAGCAATTTTTTATGTCTATGTAGCCATCCTAGGTGATTGTGTTTGAATCCTGGTGGATACATCTTGCAATATTAAGCCCTGGTTTGAATGAGGTGACTGTTTTATTTCTACTCCTAAGTATCTATGATAGAAATAAAAATATAAATTTAATACAATAAAAACAAGCAAGAAATCATGAGGAACCCTAAACAAAATACACAAGACATACTATGTTAGATGTAAGTTCTATAACATAAGAAAACAATGAATGTCAAGTGCGTTAATGGAAAATAGGTCCCACCATGATTGTCATTTATGTGACCCAAGAAATGTGCACCATAAGAATGTAAATAAAGTGAAAGTAACAAGAGAAATTTTTGATATTTATATTGCAATATGAGTATTTCTTTTGGTTACAAAAGATCGTTTGGATTACAATAAACCTCCCAAGAAGAAGGGTGTTTTTTGCAAGTGAACTTGATGGTGCCTAAAATGATCTCCTTGATCACACTTAAGAGCCTCAAATGATTTTGTGGCTTGGTTTCTTGACTACCTTAGACCTCATTCTTCTCCAAATACATGCACACAAGTCCATGATAAGATATCAGTAGCATCTACATGGAATTTCAAGATAAGGCCCTAAATAATGAAAAGAGAGTTACAAAACTCACAAAAAAATTTCAAAGAGTTACTAAAATCATATAAAAATTCACAAAACTATGGTAGGATTATTTTTTCTTCTTACCTTTTTATTTTCTTTTTGGGTCTCTATCTAGCTCCTGTGTGGTCATAGTGGGTAGTTTTATGGCTCTATGTGGCCACCTAGGGAGGCTATATCTCTTTTGCTCCAAATTATATAATTTTTGGTGGAGATATTGTATGGATTGTTAAGAACCTACCCTTAAAATTTTAAGGATTTTTAAGAACCTACCCTTAAAATTTTATAGTTAGTTATGGCCAAAATAACTTAAGTTTTAGCTCCTATGTGGCCATAGTGGGTAGTTGACCAACTCTGTGTGGCCACCTAGGGAGGTTGGATCCAATGTGGCCACAGTGAGTGGATTATTGGATCTATGTGGCTATTTAGTGTGGCTAGATATGTGTTGTGGTAGAGGATTCAAACATAAATATAGACCTTTCTGGAAGTGTCTTAGGGCTTCTAGTACATGTCTTATGTTATTTGATTGTTGAATATGAGTACAACTACAAAATAAATATTACCATACATTCCAAAGAGACTCCATGATTGATGTTCTTGAGCTCTCCAAATGAGGTACTTGCATTCACAAATTCAAATATCCACAAGGAGGGCCAAATGAAATCTAGGTAAATTTTTGGTAGTGTTTTTTTTTGCTCCCTCCTAAAGCAAATGAAATGGGAGTATATTTATAATATTTCCCAAGGGTGAGGAGAATTATGAGGGGGTGATAGGATGACAGACAAGTGACTTGGGTGAGATAAGGGAGGAATCTTAAGTTTCCCCACTTGGCTACTTGGATGGACAAGTGTGCAATATTCTCTATTTGGGCTATGACACACTATGACATGTTATGACATGCCTCATTAATGCTCTTGGGTGAATAGATTTCTCAACCACTAAAATTTTTAGAGTTAGAACATATTACATCATTTGGATCATGTAAATGTATCACCTTTGGTACATAGTTAGAGTAGGAGATTACTTTAGGGGGAGTTAGCTACTTACTTTAATAAATGCATTAGTTTCAATGTGCAAGTTGTAATGTGCAAGGTGTCCCCTTGTACATCTAGGTAGAGTGTTGGCCAGGGAATCTCTCTTCCTATATAAATAGCCTCATAGTGATAGATTTAAAAGCAATTACATATCAAGCATATCAAGTGTATTGTAGTAGATAGTGGTAGAACTCATGTATGGAGTGCAATGTAGTTATTTAGCTTATATTTTTGGAGTGACTATAACCTCTAACCTGCATTGTATTTTTACCACTTTCTTTTTATAGTATATTTAAGTCATACTACAAAATTACTTTCTTTTATATTTTTTGCATATTATTAGGACCTATGATAGATCTATCCCCACTATAGATTTACTCAAAAGCTAGTAGTGGTATCAAAGCCATGGTGAATCAAAATAGAAATAGTGAGAGTTATTATTGCTATTTTTGACCTCCATATTTGCAAACCAGACTTGCCATTATGCATTGTTGCAGGTAAACATCACCACTAGGAATCAATTGAGATAAAAAGCCATAGTATTCAATAGGATAGGATAGAATAACAAGTGAGTATTAAATATCAGTTACAAAAAAATTGATATTACATTTGGCTAGAGTATTTCAACAATGTTGCAAAAAAATCCTGAATACTAGGACTAAGCATTCATTCCACTAGTTTGACAGATCAACTAGTGAAGATTATTTCATTCTAGTTTTTAACAACTTGTTGCAGGAGAAATGATATTCAAAAAATTGTTGGGAAGCTTCCTACAAAAGAGTTAAGAAGAATAAATTCTTAGAATAATTCCAGCAATTGCAACAACAAGGAGAAGATTAAATATTTTAAAGACTTGAAAGATCCTATTACATGAGCTGCAATCCTATAGACTAAAGAAATTAAGAAAATGCCATAATTATATATAGTAGACTCAAGGAAGAAGAGACTCAAGAAGATGAGTTAAAGAGAATATAGAATATTGGTGATATCCATAAATACTCACAAATTTTAGAAGAAGAAAAGACCACAAAATCCTTGATCTAGAAGAAGAAAATACCATAGAAGCCTTGATCCTAAATAAGAAAAGGTCAAATAAGCCTTAATACTAGAGAAGACTTTAGAGAAGAATTACTGATTCAAAATACGAGTTCTTGATTTAGAAGAAGACTCCAGAGAAAAGTTCCTAAAAAATACTTTATAAAAGAGTTCATGACATAGAATATTGGTGATCTCCATTAAAGCTTATAAATTGCAGAAGAAAAGGACCAGCAAAGGTCCAAAATACAAAATTAATAGATTTTAGAGATCCAAGAAGATCTCATCACCAACACTTATAGAAGCATAAGGTTGAAGAAAAGGTCTTAATTGGAAGATAAAAAAAACTACAAGATAGAAGACCTTGGAGAGGTCTCAAAAAGAAACAAGAAGAAGGCTTGGAGAGCCTTGTTGTAGAGATTGTAGAAGCATCATCAAAAGGGTTCCTAGGAGAACTCATTTGATAAATCCACTACCAAGGATAAGCTCCTAATAATTAATGACTTGGTACAATTATTACCATTTGACAACAAGCCCAATAGAATAAGAGTTGGCAAGGAGTGCCAAATTCAAAAGAAGAATATAGTGAAGGCCTCAAGGTATTCAAAATATTAAAGAAGAATAATATCTTGTTTGAAGTCAAAATTCAACAAGAATATTGAAGAAATTTTTAGACATAAGAATCCTACCAAATCCAAGAGATTTGGATATTACCTCTCATAGCAATAAGGCACAATTCAAATATAAAAGTTCTCTAAATCTAAAATATAAAATAAAAGATCACTAGAAAAATCAAGCCACCAAATTCAAGGCTCAAGATAGAAAATTCAAGACCATAGTTTGGTGAAGCAAAAAGTTATTCTAGATAGCCAACAAGAAGCTATGAATTCACCCATTACAAGGTAGCAACTTGGTGAATTAAAACACCAAGATCTACATCTATTATAGAAGCCATTAAACGTAAGAAACTAGGATGTAATTAGTTGAACTTCAAATTAGGGTTTATTATCAAATTATATTAAGCACCATATTTGGATTAAAATTGCAAGGATAAGGGGTCATATTATAGTGTTCAATAAAGATAAAAAATGAGAGTTCATTTTAAGATATATTTGCACATTAAATAGGAGTTGGATATTTTTTGTAAGAAAGAAATTTATCACCTACCTATTATCTATCTAGAAATCAAGAAGACTATATCCTACAATGTTGATTGTATTGAAAATTGCAAAATATTCATAAGGGTTCTTTATATATTACTCTTAAAAGTTGTAGAGCTTATTAAGTGCATTAGAATTTATTTTTAGAGTTTATTTATAGTACAAATAAGGTGAGATTATTGTTACCATTAAAAGTGCATTATAAATTCATCAAGCACTATACTAGTTGATCTTTAACTAGTTACTCTCAATTATTTTGTGTTGTTAAGTGTGAAAAACTAGCACAAAATATATAGCATTTCATGGAAAAAATAAGCCACCAATACAAGTTAAAATGTGGAGAAGGAAGCCACCATTAAATTCCTTGAATGAAACCTCAAACCAAGACTCGGTGAGTCTCAAGATTCAAGGAAAATATAAGGGTTTAATTTAGGTGAAAAGTGCAGAAATCCTTACTTTAAATCGACATTAGCTTGGATTAGCTCTCATTAAATTATCCAAGGAAGAAAGAAGCTACCTCATCAAAATAAAAAAAGGATTTCCAAAAGGTCCTTCATATTGGTGAAAATCTAACTATTACAAACCACCTCTTTTGTTCCTTTAAAAGTACAAAAGTATTTCTTTTTACAATTAGTAGCATGACCATCATATTTAATAGGTTTTAGATGAGATTTCAAGCAAGAGAAAAGAGCCACCGAAGAGCTCATACTTCACAAAAATCAAGGTGTTTAAAAATACCATTTCTCCACATCCAATCCAGCCCTAGAAACAAGCATGTCACCTGCAATATTGGAGCCATTACAAGAGGATATTATCATTTAAACTTACATGGAGAAAGGATGACATATAGAAGGATATAATCTTCATAGGATATAACTATAGAGATAAGCATAATGGGCTATTACAAAATCTACAAAATAGCACCATAAATCAGTTGTTACAAAGGATACACAAATAGCATACTATAGGAATCAAGGTGTATGGGAAAAGTGATATACCCAAGGCCATTACTTTGAGAGAAAAACCACCAAAAAGAAGAATAAGAAGCTACCACAAGACCACCATTAGGAGTGTCATAGAACAATGGAGTATTATAGTTGGATCCACCCATTATCCTCATCAAGATAACATGCAAAAGGAGAAGATAAAACACTTGCATTCCAAGAAACATAACAAGCTCATGAACAATACAAATATATAGGTAAATATAGGTTTATAACGCTCATCCTTGGAGTGTTAGAACAAAGGCTTACATGCACAAGCCTTAAGTGTCACTTGGCATAAGAGTTCTAAGCACCTCAATGTTTGTGAATAATCCAATGCTCACCTAAAAAGGAGTTAAAAATCTTTAGGAGATTACCACCAAACTCATCATTGCATAAAGGTACATTGGAATATCAATGTCTATTCAATAATTCTCAAGAGACACTTCTCTACAATATACAAGTAAATAGTCCTATTTAAGGTACCCATTTTGGATAAGGATACAAAATGAGATAAAAGGAAAGTTAAGCATTGAATGGTGTGAAGCACTATCATAGGAAGAAGTATAATTAAATCCTATGCATCATTCAAAGGTGTAAGCCTACATTAAAGTGACAATCATAGACCAACCATACCAATGTTCCATTTTGGAGGATATTCGATGCAATCCAATCATTCATTAAGGAAAAAATCAACACCATGCATAGAGAAGAGAAATTCTACTCAAGGGAGAAACCAAAACTGATCAAAGAAGGCATTGACTGCCCATGAGCATAACATACCATAAGATTTCAATTAGCCACCTCACAATGTCAAAGGAAGATAATCTTGAGGGATTATTTAAGGTAAAATTTAATATTACTTATTGCTTGCTATAAACTAAAGTTACATTGGAGTTATAAGGGCACAATATATTTAATATTGCAATAATACTTTTATGCATTAGTAATATATTAAGCAAGAATATTTCAAGAATATTAATATTTTCAAATAATAAAGTAGGAGGAATAAGTATTTCAACTTGGAAATTATATATCTATTATTGCAAATATTATTGTTTTATAATATTCCAAATTAGGAAGTTAGAAGGAATACTAAACTAAATAAATTATTGGAATTTATAAATATTAAATATCAAATATCAAAGGATATGAAAGGAGGTTCATTAAGGAATATCAATATTTGGAAACTAACTGGTATACTTGTCTCAAAACCACATTAAAGGGATAAAATAAATCCAACCATTAGGATCCCATCAAAATAGAAAGTGCTTAAGTTAAATAGGAGTAATAAGGTGTAATAGAAGTTGATTCTTTATATTTACAAAACATCAGAAAATTAACCCAAAATTGAACTATTATTCTCAAGAAGCACTTCATTAATCATATAGCATATCCATAAAAACTAGGGAGTCATAAGGTATTCTACAAAACTTGATAATATTCATCAAAAATTATCAATTATCCAACTCATTTGGGAATCATAAGGTATCATCAAATTTATAATAAGAGGACCATAAGAGTCATCATGGCATCATAAAAATTCATTCTTGCAGAATCCCAATTAATTAAAGGTCCAAATTAATTTTCCTGGAAAAATAAGGTAAAAGCAATCTTAGTATATGAAAAAATTTTGGAGATAGCCCAAGGAACAACAAAAAACCAAGAACAGGTGATACTGATATTTAGAAGTTTGAATAAAATGATGCAAATGCCCTAATGATAATAACCTTTATGATCACTGATGAAATGAAACCTTATATTAGTTCAGCAAAGACATCTACAGAAGCATGGAAAATCTTAGAGAAGATATTCAAAGGGAAAAATAATGCCACAATCCTTCATTTTGAAACTCAACTACATTCCCTAAAAATAAATAGTAGCAATAGCATAGAACTATTCCTAAGGAAGGTAGCAGATACTAAAGGAAAATTATTAATCTTAGGAGAAGATATTAAAGATGAACTTCTTACTCAAGTAACCATGAGAGCACTTCTAGATGGCTACAAACATTTGGTTACATATTTATAAGTCCTAAGTAAAGATACTTCTTTTGATGACCTAATAAATATTCTTCAATAATATTAGGTAGAGAATACAATTAAAGATAAAATTACTAACACTACATTGGCATGGCATAAAAATACAATCCATAGAAAAATATTGCTTCATCATCAAGAGGAAAAAGATCATGATATTTTTATATATGCAAAAGAAAAGGTCATAGTACCAACTATTGCAGATTCAATCCCAAAAATTAGAATCAATAAAATTAGATAAACAATGGAAGCATGTTTCAATCATGACAATATCAAAATAATCCTCAGTAGCAGTAAGTTCAACATCATACCAATTATCCCCAATTGGAGTATCGAAAATATAATCAGAAAGGACACCTAGCTCAAAGGACCGAAGAAATTGAAGAACTGGAAGAACCTACATATGGTTATGAAGACACTAACAACTTTCTTGAATAGGTTACAAAGAATAGAGGAGAAGAAGATCCATATTGAAGATAGAAATATTCAATACCCAAATAATGCAATACAAGGGATGTTAGATATAGAGCATATTACATCATTTGGGTCATGTAAATATATCATCTTTGGTACATAGTTAGAGTAGGATATTACTTTATGGGGGAGTTAGCTACTTACATCAGGCATAGTTATAAATGCACAAATTTCAATGTGCAAGGTGTCCCCTTGTACAGCTAGGTAGAGTGTTGACCAAGGAATCTCTTTTCCTATATAAAGGGCCTCATAGTGATAGATTTGAAAGCAATTACATATTAAGCATATCAAGTGTATTGTAGTAGATAGTAATAAAAATCCTATATGGAGTACAATGTAGTTCTTTAGCTTATATTAATGGAGTGACCATCACCTCCATACTGCATTGTATTTTTACCACATTCTATTTATAGTATATATTAGTCATATTGCAAAATTACTTTATTTTATATTTTCTGCATCTTATTAGGACCTATGAAAGATCTCTCCCACTGTAGATATCCTCAAAATTTCACAAAAATAGCATGCTTCATCAATGTGCTTGGGTGGAGGTAATCCTAACCCATGTGTATTAATGAGCTTGGAATATGGAGGAGAGAAGGGAGTAAATGCCAACTAGAGTGAGGTGGACCTGGGTTAAAATAGAGAGATGGTATCATGATGACCATGGGTTAGGTGTAGGAAGGTGCTTAGGATGGTCAAAGGGGCTAGGATAGTCAATGTTAATATTTATAAGGTTGCAATGTATTAATTAAAATAATTGTAAAATTTATTAAATATTAACATTTAACCATGCCAATATGGCACTTTTTAGGTGTCTCCAGCAACAACTTATTAAACCTGACATTATTGAGTGTATTGTACATACTAGAAATGTTTATTACGGTCATTCATTCAATAAGATCATGCTTATCATTACAAGGGAAGCACTATGTTGGTTCTACTTCTACATTAAGATTAATTATGTGATTATAAACCTAGTTTTACCCCTAGCCAGTATGTTATTGAGACATCTAATATTTTGTTCAAGTATGGGGTCTTTTAAGTCTATGAATATTGTGGTTGCTATCACTATTATCTTGAAGCATTATTCTAATTTACAAGGGTTTTGATTAGCTTTAGAATTTCATTCATTGTAAAGTTATAATTGGACTCATTACCTAGATTAGATAGATTAGGGAGGGCTATAAGTAAAGGCTAAAAATACACTATAGGTGAAGGATTTTAGCTTGATGGATGGAGGTTCCTAATTGGGGCATTGGAATAGGAGATAAATTTGGTGTGGTATATAGAATAGGGGTGTTTTGAGAAATTTTGACTGCATAGGCCATTGGTGGAGCAAGGAGTATTTTCCCTACCCTAATGAGAATATTTGTACTTCTTACTACTTCTTCAAATATTATAGTTAGTGTATGATGGTTAGCATTACAAACGATTAGTTCTAAATTACATTTCAAACCCTTGATATAGCATTCTAACGTTGATTATTCATTTGGCCTAATATTTTGTGGAATTAAATTTAATGTTATCAAGAATATACTATTGGAATTGTGGATATTTTCTTGAGGGGTTCTTTCCTTGGTATTAATTAAAACATAACTAAATACCCATTTCCCATACTTCCAAACCTATGCATAAAATGTTCAACTATTGATGCCCAATTGGATTCTAAATTATTTGGTAATCCCCTATACCATAATGCAACCTTATGAAAAAGAAAGTATATCAATAAATATGTCATTATGTCCTTTTGAATACAAAGAAATTACTAGAGTGCAGTCAAATCATTGAGGTAATCCAATGTAGTCTTGTTATTATTCCTATTGAAGGTAGGTAAATCCATCATAGAAGTCGAGGAAATAGGAAATAGGAAAAGACACCAACAAGTTTTAGGGACCTTGATAGGTCCAATTAGGAAGTTGGTTTTGAGGACTAGTAAGCACATTGGAATTATACTATTATGGAGGGGGTTGTCCATATTTTTGATGAATATGGTACATCACATAGCCTAGAGGTTGGTACGAGTGGTAGGGAGTGTATAGGTATGGAGGGTAATATGGTGGCTATTAAGGTGGCACATTTAGGTAGACCCACTATTGATTTGGAGGTGATGATTATATGTTCTATTATGGAGGGGTGTAATTCAATCCTATATATAAGATTTATTAGTCATAAGGAAGTGGACCTTACACATTTTTCTAAACTTAACTATTTGGAGGCAATTTTAATCCTTGGTTGTTTCCCTAGGATGCTATAACCCCATTTTTCTAGTCATCACTTGTGTATTTTGGGAAGGTTTAGGTTCAAGCCTAATGATCCTATTGAGGCTATGTATTGAACTAGATGAATTTTGGAAGTGTTAGATGCACTAGATCTAGGTAGGATCTATGTTGGAGTATTTTTGGGAGGTACATTTTGTATACTAAAAGTCATGGGTTGGTTGTAAAGTTGATGAATGATTGGATTGTTAGGTAGGTTATTTATTAGATTGTTTATATAAAATGGTATTGTATTTAGTAAATAGGATTGGCATGCATCATCATAGGTGCTTTATTAGCTTAGGTAGTGTCTACTAAGGTAGTTAAATAGCTAATTTGCTATCTTAGATTATCTATTTGGGGTTGCATGCAGCCTTGAGTAAGTTGGTTGGCCATAGGGATATTTCCCTTCACTGAGATGGGATGGATATTGGGATGTATTCAAAAATATTTATTGATGCACCTACTTAGCATTTTGTTCATTTCTTTTTCCTTTTGTATTCCTTCAATGAAATACAAGTATATTTATTGGTTGATTAGATCACATATACATATTCTTGTACATACATGAATAGAATTCTAGGGTCAAAATCTAAAATATCTATTTAATTCAATTTGCTTTCTAATTAGATGATTTAGTCACAATTTTAGGCAATTCACTTCTAGAATGTAGTTTTTTTAGTAAATTGTCAATTCGAGCAATTTACTTGTAAATTGAAATTATATGCTTGCAATTTCAAGTGATTTGATCATTTTCTATATCAATTTAGTCAACCTAAAGAAATTGAGTGATTCACATAGATGTCAGGTTATTCGCTCATTTGACAAGACTTGGAAATATTTTACGAAGAAATAAAGTTATTCCAGTAGATTTATTTGAGTGAATCAGTTATTGAATGTGTGTTGACTAGGCACTACCCTTTATTGAACAAATCACTTGTTTTTTTCAGTGAATCACTTGTATCAAACTTGTGTAAAATTACCTCAAAATATACCTTAAGTGATTTTTCCCATCACAAATATATGTATAAGATCATATTCAAGTTTATTTAGCTTGGATGTTGTCAAATTCATCTTTGTAGAAAATTTTATTTTCTAAAATTTGATTTGAAGTTGCCATCTAAAAAGTACCTACAAATTTTAAGCACAAAATTTTAAAAAATGGGTGAAATTTTAAGCAAAACTAGGTTTATATTTGAAAACTTAGGTGAATCAATCAATTTTAGCCTTTATGAAAGTATAGAAAAAACTAAAATATTTTCTTTCTAAGTCAAGAAAATCACTAGATTTTTGTAAAATCTTGAATTGCTCAAAATTGAGCAAATCACTCTTTTATGAGTGAATCACTTATAGAGTAAAACTTAGTGAATTTTATTTATTTTGTGCCAATCACTCCATCTATGACAAATGTGTTTTTGGACACACAATTTGAGAAAAATACATTAGAATTGGGTTTGTCCCATTGGGCATGCCACAAATTATGTTGATATAGGAAAACAACCTAATTTATAACATAAGTGTTGTGCCCTTAAATCCAAGTTTCAACAAAGTAGGAATGGTTTACCATTGGCTTATCTCAACCTTTGGACTAATTCCAGTTCCCTAATTTCCTTTTTTGGATTTCTAATCTAAACTAGTTAAATTGCATAAAATAAAATACACACATGAAAGTAAATGCAAAATTTAAAAAGTAAAATTAAAGTGCATAAAGTGCTAAAAGTAAATGTATGAATTTTAGAGTGAGATAGATGAAAAAAACACGAGTGTTACACCATAATGATGATAGTATGTGATCAATTATCACATGATAAATTGAACAACATCAATTTCCATCCATTCATTTGATTATAAAATTTATGATTGAATGACAAGATGGGGTAGAAGGGTCATAACAAACCACAAGGGTGATACCTCTATTAGGATGAACAAGGACTTGCCAATTTTTTACAACCTCATGAGTACAAAGTATAATGTGGGTTTTATAGAGTGTAGCTTTGAATCCTCATAGATAAAACATGAATACAATGAGGGTCCCAAGCCCTTATTTATAGCAAAAATTTACCCTTGGGTTACCTAGGGTGAAAAACAATTACTCCTTTTAAAATTAAATATTTAAGGGTAACTTCAAAAATATGTTGCACCTCCAAATGTTGCATACCTCTAATAGGCTTAAAATATTTAAAAAATGCTTATTATGCCACAAAATTCTAAAATGTCATTTTATAAAAGATATTCCTCAAAATTTGGGTTAATTTTCACTTGTATGCCTTGTTTTAGCATTCGATTGACTTGTCAAGCAATTTTCTTATGTTTGCAAGTAAATTGTGCATCCTAGTTGACTAAATTGTTTCTAAATAAAACTAGTACCTTTTTTGAGCAAATTTCTTCTATAAGCCAATCAATAGGTTTTGCAAATGAATCAAACTTTTTAAAAAATGAGTAAAATTTTGAAAATTTTGAGAGTTTTCTTATGACTCCAACTATTTTTCCTTACTTCAAAACATATAAATTTTAACAAAGATAATGCCAAGGTATTACAAGTAGATATACCATAATAATATGTGATAGGGATTCACCCAACAATCGTAGTGAGGTAATAACTAAAGCATCATTTTTATTAATTGCAAAGACTTTAAATACAAAAATTAAATGGCATAGAAAATGATAAGTGTAATATAAACCAATCCCAAACTCTTCTTCTAGTTGGGTGTTCTGATTTAGAACTACATTGTATCCTTTAAAACTTTGAACAAAAAAAAAATAAAAAGAGGAGAAAAAATAGTAAACTACAACTAAATTCCAAGCCTTCTCAATCTTTATTTTAATACAATTTCCTATTCAAATCCCTTCCTCTTTAATATGATACTATCTTTCACATCAAGTCATTTATTTAAATAGATCAAATAAAAATAAAGATATGTTTGACAACTTTAGAGAATAATCCTCAAATCCTCATGTAGAATTAAAATCAAAATGATATTTTTTCATGTAATCCATCCAATTCATGGTGAAGAGAGTAAGAAGTGAAGAATATATCAAAATGTGCATAGTTATCTTATTCATTTTTGTTAGTATCAACCATAATTATATGTTTTAAATAAGTTAAAAACAATTACTATGGGAAATATCTCATGTATTAGTTGTTATTATCATCATCAGTTTAAATTTGTAAAATGAAGACTTGAAGATACATCATTACTATGCTCATATTTCAAAAAAAGGTGGAAGTAAGGCACTTATGTCATGGTTTTAGGATAAACATTTATCTCTATAATTTATCCTCTATAAGGTGGGGTTAGTCTAAAATTGTAATTCAATATAATTCAAGTAAAGTCATAAATATAATTACACATGTGTTACATCATGCATCCACTAGTCGAAAATAGTCACTTATCTATCACCATCTTACCTCATCAAAAAAATATCATTACTAATCATTATGACCTATAAACATGGAAAATAAACCCATTAAGATGAATCATTTTCCTTAGATCCTTATTTTACCTCTTAAAAAAGTAAGGTCACATTTGAGCCAACTTTCCCCTTCATATCTTCTCCATTACTCTAAAAACCTCTACTGTTATATCAAGTTCAAAAAGAGCTTTCCAATGATATAAGTTGTGTCTCATTTTAACATTGTTTGGTCCCCTAAAGTGTAGAAAAACTACACATGGGCCTAGCTATCTCGCCCAGTTTTTTCACTGACCTTTGTGACATCAACCCTTACCCAGTTTTAAGTTTTATTTTCTCACCCAAACATCTTATAAATAGAAGGTTTGGAATCCATTTTTCTAAACCAAACCAATTTTTTAAGTGATCTTAGTGCGACAAGTTGTGAAGTTCTTTTGCAAAAAGTGCTCTTGATGAATCTATGCTTTTGGATTATTGTGTTGCTTTGATTTTTTACTTCTTTTTATTGGCTTCCCTTGGTGGATAAGTGTTGGATTCTTGAGGAGGAGTCTACCATTTCATGTAATTATTCATCCTTTTTGCGTATTATTTCATTGTCACTAATTGTTTTCTTACATTTTATTCTTCTTAGGTCATTCATTTGCATAATTTTTATTTATTTCACACTATTAATTATCCGTTTTCCTCTGTTATGAAATCATACCCTATATTTATAGGGCACAATTTTGGTATATCCAAAATCATGGTCACCCCTAATAGGGAAAAAATTTAGCCTAGGTAAGTTTGGGGGCAAAGCTTTATTCTCAAACCCTTAAATTATATTTGCATGTTTCATCTAGGTCATAACATTGATGTTTCCATTCTATTTTTTGTACTTCATTTCATTTAATATTTGTTTATTCATTTTCAAAAAGGTCAAAAATTGCTTTTTTTTAAATGATCAACTAAAAGGACCAAGGTGCTTAACTGTCGTGCCTCCAAGTTTAGTCTTATAGCAGCCTAACTAGGCCCCCAAATTCTAATCAAATTTTTTAGGTTTTTGTGAAGATGTTTTGCAAGTTTGAAGCTATTTGGATATTCTAGATGAAATTTAAAGCTTGGATTAGCCATTGTATCAGATAAGTTCCCCAAATAAGCTTTTATATTATTTTTGTTTATCTTTATTCCATATTTAAATATAATAAAAGAAAATATTTTGATTTTATTTCTAGGTATTTGAAAGAGATAAGGCATATAGTTTGCATTTTAGGATTAATTCTATTTATTTGTTCTCTTAAACCCATCTTAAAAAGTAAAGGATCTATTTTTCAATATAGGGTTTAGTCATCATTGAAAATCAAGAATCATTCTAGGGTTAGTCCTTGCTTTCTTGCATTATTTTTTGTCTTGCAATGTTCTTTCATTTCTAGCTTTGATTTTAGAAAGTCCAAACATAGATGATTGGTTTAATATACACAAAAAATTCCATCCTTGGACATGGAATGATTTCTTAAACTATTCCTGGTGAACCATTGGATCCCTAATCCCCTGAGTGTAGAGAATATAACACACCCCCACGATTACCTTGGATCCTAGTGGATATAGCCAAGAATCATATGCAACAAGGCAGTTTTTCCCCTCTACATATTTGGTGAAACTTATGTGAAATACGCCTTTAGTGGCCAAATTAGGAAGCCTCTTCCTTTTTATCCCCTTTTCTTTTCATTTTAAACTATAAGCAAGACCATTAAATTTATTTGCATAGAGTTAGAACATGAAAACACTTTAAAAAATGCCTTTTGTATGTCTTTCATTATTTTTAGCTATCATTTTCTTCCTTGTCCTTTCTATTAATCCTATGACTCCAAAACTTAATAAAAATTGAAATCTTCCAAAATCTAATGAGAATCCTCAAAAGGATGATTAGATTGATAAGAAGAATTCTAGTCTAGAGAAAAAAAAGAACATGGAGAATAATGAGATATTGATCCTATTGAAGGACCTCATGGTAGGCTAACCTTCACATAATTTGATCACATTTGGAATATCTTTAAGCAACATAGGAAAGCATTTAATAAGTCCATGGATGAAGGAACCCCCCTCAAAGAGGTTGGGACATCTCATCATCAAACCATTTCTTCTTAAAAAATTCACATAAATTATTTGTTTGAATCTTCTCATAATGTTAATATGTTTCATAAACCTACATATGCTACTATTATGACCACCAATGTTGGAGGAATTCCACAAGTTCCTCCAACTAGTAGTACATCTCATGATTATGCTCAATTTCCTCCTCATTCTGCTCATCTCAACATTCATGCTTCTATTCCACCAAATGTGAGTTACCTCCCATAGCAAGATACCACACAAAACATTCCCTTCCATAACCCATATCATAATAGTATTAATACCTCCAATATTAGCCAAGTTCCCTTTAAACGACCTATCTATAACCCTCTCCTAGGGAATCTAGGGATATTACACAACAACAATCATGATATGCAAAGTTTAACAAATGTGGTGAAGTAATTGGTTTCAAGAATGGATATGATTCAACCTCTAAGTTTCACCTACAATTCTAATAAAATGTGCAATAAACCCCTAGATCCTATTGTTTCCTCTAGGCCCTACCCTAAGCATTTTTCAATACTAGTTTTGCCTATTTATAAGGGAACAAAGGACCTAATTGAGCATTTAAGGATGTTTAGGACAACATACCATGATATTATATATGATGGTATGTTACTAAATATATTTCCTAATATTATTGGTGATATGGAATTGAAATTGTATTATCAACTACCTAATCATTCTTTGAGGAGTTTTGAGGAGATAACAGAGTTGTTTGTTCAACAATTTGGAGCTTATGTGGAGAAAAATGTGACTATAAAATATATATACCTTTTGAATCAAGGTAAGGATGAAAGTTTTTTGTACTTATTGTCTCATTGGATCAGTCTAGTTGGATGATTAGGATACACCTTGCCTCCTCAATATATATTAGAGATATTCATTGGAAATATCATATGAATTGGAAACAATAACTATTACCTCTTTTGACCAAGCAATAGATATGTAAAGAAGGGTAGAGCAAGCCCTTATTCAAAGAGGACAAATTAATCTAATGAAAGAAGAATATAGTACCATGAAATCTCATTATAAGAGTAAGCATGTAGTTGGTGATGGGGTAATAGATAGTAGGTATGTTAATAGTGTTATTAACACCCTACAAAAGATAGCACTTAGTGCACCTCAAAAACCCCACCAAGGAAATTTAAAAGGCTCAACCAAAATATTTCATTTATCCTAAAGTAGCTTTTGGAAGCTAACATTATTGAGTTACCTCCCATAAGGCAAATTGATACCATATCTAATTATTATAATCCTAATAAGCATTGCAAGTATAATAGAGTGGAGGAGCACATGACAAACTCATGTAAAAGGTTGAAATATGTGGTTCAATACTTAATTGATGCAAGTCATCTTGTTATAGAAGGCCCTCAACCTAATTCTCCAATAAACAATCAACCTCCTACTCAATAATAATCCACAACTAATCAACACATGGAGATCTTCCAAGACCCCCTACCTAAGCATGGTAAATAGGAATATAATAAAGTATCATATCGTAATGTGCCACCTCCCTATAAAAATATGGTTGGCATGGTAGAAGTAATTATGAGGACAAGCTAAATATCAACTAATGCAATAGTCTTAGCATATGATGAGTTCTACATCAAATCAACCTTCAAAACTTCCCTTAGTTTTGAAGAGTACCAAAAAAGGAGCATGAGAGTAGAAAAATCACCTTTAGTGTTGAAACCTCAATCTAAAGTCTTATTGTATATTCAAAAATAGTTAGCTAGCACCCCAGCTAAGATCTCCCTCTTAGAGCTTTTGTAAACTTATCCTATTCATAGGAAAGCCTTGTTGAAGCTTCTAAGTCAACAATTTGTTCCTCAAGACATTTCTCCTAGTGCTATAGTTGATGTTGTAGGTTCTCTTGGGATACATCATATCACATTTTTGGATGAGGATATTCCTTCCTCATACTTGCAAGGGTATTCTTCCCTCTACATCATTGCATTTATTGGGGAAACACTTATTAAGTGAATTTTGATAGATAATGGTTCTTCCCTCAATCTATGCACTTTTTAATTTCTCCAAAATTTTGGATTAAAAGAGGAATATTTAACTAGATCCAATATCATCATCAAAGATTTCAATAATGAGTCCCAATAAGCTTGTGGTATTATATCCCTCCCCTTAGGTTCAGACCTAATATCTTAGATACCTTATTTTATGTGGTGGCTTGCCATGCATCTTTTAATATTCTTCTTGGACATCCTTGGATTCATGCAATGAGGGTTTTCCCTTCTACTTTTTATCAATGCTTGAATTTTGAATTCAAAAATCAACTTGATACTATTCTAGGCAACCCTCATCCATTTCAATATTGTTCAATGGTTGAGAAAGCTCAATCAGATCTCAATTTTTGTCCTTTAGTTTCTCTTTCTTCTCCCCCTTCTTATAATTCTCCTTCTTATTCTTCTCACCTTACCAAACAACTTGAAAATTTAAAGGTAAGTGAGAAAACACTAATCAAAGTTTCATCATAGGATCAAGTCAATCCATTTATTCAAGAATCTCTTATGGATCTTGCCAAGCTACCACCTTCACTGAGGACTATGAGTTTACCCTATAAGAAAGGTAAAGTTGAACACATTGTCACATGTACCTTTATCTTCACGAGTATAGCCCTCAAAGAAAATATCCATGGTAGCAACCCTCTTCGTATAGAGCATTCTTTTATCCATTGTTACTTATCCAATGATTACCTGATTCCCAAGAAAATATTGTCTAGCATGGGATATATAGGTAAAGGTTTGGGGAAAAAATAGAAATGTATTCAAGAGCCTTTGGAAGTTGGGTTTTAGCCTAAGAGATGTAGCATAGGTTACATTACCAATAAAAACCAACCTTTTCCATTTGATGATGATGATCACCTTGTTACTTATGCCAAATTTTTGGATCATCAAGGCTTGGAGGAGAGTTATGAGGATGAGGGACTGCCTTATCCCACTAACATGTTGTTCTATAATATGGTAACTTTAGTGCACCCTAATTTGGTTCCCCCTTGTATGATAAAGAACTTAAAGAACCAATGAACATAATGCATCTTAAAAGATACTATGCATGACTTTGCATTTGTATTTTCTCATATTGCATTTAGTTTAGTATTCATATTGCATTTTGTTTTCTTGTTCATACTACACAATTGCCTATCATTTACCTAAAATTTTTTCCCATCTACATTTTGCTTGTTATATATGTAAAGCTACAAAAACCATGCATCTAATATATTGCAATTTTATAAACAAATTGAAACATGCAACTTATATAACCATTGAGATAAAAAGATAACAAAGTGGGGTGCTCTTACTATTAATAAAATGAATCTTGGTTATAATATGTCCCTATTAGAGATACCAAATTTGATATAAGATTACAAAGTATGAAGCCCCAAAAGGAGAAAGATGCACTCCACAAGGTCTTTTATCTTCCACTATTCCGATTATAGAAGGTTTACTTGGAACCTCTAATTTTGATGCCAAGAGATGGATCTTGATGATATATAACTCTTGAATAAATCTGTAACCTATAAACAAAGAAAATAAAGATAGAAAAATAGCATTGAAAGTCTCTCAAGACGAGGATAGTTTCTTGATAGGTGCAATAAAGAAATAAAATGCATAAATAAATGTAGAAATGCATATAATAATGAGATAAAGGCATAAATATTGAATGTAATATAGATAATATATGTTATAAAACCAATGAAAATAGCTAAAATTGATAAAGCTAGAAATGACAAAGAAATCATATATCACCCCGTAGTCGTTGATGATCAGGTCAACGGGCTTTGTTAGCCACTATCGACGTTGATAGTGGTGCATGTGAGCCACTATTAAAAACAATAGCCACTAAATAGAGGCTCTATTATCTATGCTTTATGTAGGGCAGTGTTCAATTTAATTGTCAAATCAATCAATTTTCTTGGTGCATTCTTGAGGAATGACTTAGGGAAAAAATTGGTTCGATTTCATGATAAATTGATAGTTGATCAGCAATAGAAGTGACTTCTCAAGATCCAATGCAATCCATGGCCATGAATGCAACTTATGATGCAAATTTGGTAGCACCTAAAAATTTGTGAGATATTTTTCTCTTTATTAAATAGTTCGATAGCACTTCATTATGCTAATTGCTCATGAATTCTCCTTATTTTCTCTTATTTTGAGATACCTTAAATAGACTTCCCAAATATAAATCCTAGCTTCTCCAAGAAGCTAAGATCAAGAATTGGTTAGGCTAGGGTAGTTGGAGTGATGCTTCTGGAAGCTTCATAGGTGCAACTTATTAGGAAATTGTTGCTTGTAACTGATTTTTCTTGGCTTGGATAGCCCGAGTTTGTTACAAACTTGATCACCTTCAACAAGCACAACTCAAACCATGGTTTCTATCAATAAGCATGACCAACATGTGGATTATCTCAACATCAGTGGTAGTAGTGGCTACCATCGATTTTATTAGTGGCTAAGACTAAATAAGACTAACTTGCTCTGATTGAGTGATTAGAACCATTGTTGGGTCTTGAAAAGGTCCAAGGTGAGTCACATGGCTTGAAAAGGTGTCCACATGAGTAGCCTCCTCAACATGAAATTTTTTATGTGTTTACATATTCCCCTTTTTGAAATGCATTATGAGAAAACACAACACTAAGAAAAAATAGATAACCTAATGCCACATTGTAGGTTGATTGATATTAATTGATATGGTCAAATTTAGATGCCCTAATCATAGAAAGAGCATACATCTCTGAATCATTGCTTTAGATAAGTTAAAGAACTTGATTAAAGTACAACCTTTCACATCAGGTCTACTTTATCTTGGATATTTTTTAGTCATGAAGAGGTAAGGACCTACCTTCACGCTTCAAAAATGCCAAGCATTTATTTAATTAATTTGCTTATTTTCTGCCCCAAGTAGGGGAATGATTGTTTTTGGTAATGAATTATGGATGAACACAATTAACATGATTAAGTTTTTGATTGTTTATTTTTATTATGATTGTTATTGTGAAACACCCGGAGGTGTGCACCCTAACCACCCTACTTGCAATATTGATTTATTATGTATGCTACCGCTTGCACAAAATGAAAATACTGAAAGCACATGCAACACGAAGAATAAGAAACAAATAAAGATGCTTTATTTATTGATATCTTGGATCCCCGGTTACAAGTTCATCCCTCTGAGGGATACCCATCATTTTGATACAAATATTTACACAAATATAGAGCAGCGATCGGATATATTCCCTGCAAGGGAACGGTGCATCTACGCAGGCCTCTTGGTCCCACACATGAAACTGTACGAGGGCTTACAGATGCCTCCTTCTCCAGATCTAGTCTTGGAGGGATCTTTATGCTCCTGCTGCTTCAATCTGGTCCTGATGATCTGCACCTGCGTTCATGAAAACAACAAAACACGCTCGGTAGGATGGGCCGCCTCTCTGGATGAGGCCTTTGTTAGCGGATCTGAATACTCATGATACTAATAATGAAATATAAGCATGAACATAATAAGAAATGCATGATAAGCTAAGGAAATATGGAATAGAAGCATAAATGAAACCAGACCTAAACTATGATCAAGCCATAAATCAAGCAATAATAAAGCTAAGCTAAAAGCAAAGGGGAAATAATGCTTATGCCCTAAGATATGCCTGTGGGCCACTATCCGAGATAGCGACCATGATGTGAAGCTCTCCTCCTTGTGATTCAGGGATTTGTGCGCTATCCTCTTTGCCAAAATTGATGTTCAAGGGTCACCGAATGTGTCTCCTACACTGATTGGTGGTTGGGAATGGTGAATCTGACAACTGATGCGTGGGCGTAGCTCAACCGAATGGCGCTCCAATGCTCCTCAAAGTGCTGAATATTGGTCCTCCATTTTGATAGGGCTTCATTGCTTAACTCTAAAACTTCATGGATCCTTTGCTTTTCATGGGAGAGTCTATATGTAGACTTCCCTCTCAGATCTAGAACTTTGGCTTCCTGGAGAAGCTTCAGTCCAGGTTGCATGTGACTGACCATCCCGGGTGAGGAGCATCAGTCCCATACTAGCATGGAAGGGGTAGTTAGGAGGAGCTTAGGGAGTTCCTCACCAAAATCCACCTGTTATCCATGCAAAGGTGTAGTCAGACTACATGATCTAGGCTCGTATTCATGGCCAGACTATGTGTGACCCTAGTCGCTATCAAGTTTAGTGGCCAGGTGTGGCCATTGTAGTCTTCAGTAGCCAGGTGTTCTAGCCACTCTTCTTGAGAGCGACCAAGCCTAGATGGGGTAGAACTACCCTGTTTGAGTGGTTAGGACCACTGCTTGCTCTTGGAGAGATCCAAGAGGGTTCATATGGTTTGTGGATGTGCCCATATGGGTAGTCTCCTAAACATGATGTATTTTAGGTGTCTACAGATGCCCCTTTTTGGGATGCACTATGAGCAAAACACAATGTGGAGAAAAAAAGTAGACCACCTAGGGCCATATTGTAGGTTGGATGATGATCATTGATCTGATCAACATAGGATGCCCCAGTCATGTGGGAGGGTATAAATCCTAGAATCATTGCTTCCAACAGAATGGAAGGCTTAAATTTGTGGAAGTTTGCACTCGCTCATCAAGCAATCGGGTAGCTTCAATACTACTATAGATCCGAAGGGAGGGGAGCTACAAACTTAACTATCATATTTTTTTTTTGCCCAGACAAAGGGTAAGCTTATGATAGTTGTTGGCAATGATTCATAAGATGAATGCAACTCTGGCATGATCGAGATGATATTTTGTTGACTTTGATTATGATTGTTGAAAATTTTGACTACCCCCTCAAGTGACGAGTCGATGAGGAAAGGACAATTAATGAAGCGATGAGTCACTTGACCAAAATGAAATATTTGGACCTCTTTAGAGGGTTGCTCTATTGTTATAGAGTAGTTCTCATCCAGGTGTGACTTCAACCCTATTTGGTAACTACACACCTTTATCCCATGGGGTGGTCCAGCCGCAATGGCCTTCTTAGGGAATCAAGGTGATAGCACTTCTGATTTAGCTTGTGTTGACTCACTATTTTGCTTATAGGAGAATTGAGATGCATCCTCACTCCCATGGGGTGGTCCGGTTATTATAGCCTTCTTCAGGTTTGAAGGGAGATGTCTCAATTCTACCATAATTGTTTTGCCCCAAGTGGCCTTATGGCAATTTGCCCATCTTGTCGAGTTGCATGGAGCGCTAGTCGCTGCAATCGCCAAGTGTATAGAACAAATAGCTGAGTACGAGGCTCATTTGGGTTTTTTTTTATTTTTTTATTTTTAGATTTTGAATTTTATGATGTTTTTGGATATTTTTGGGTGTTTTCTTTAGATTTTACATGCTCTGAACCCATAGGTGCTTTTTATGGCCTATTTTGAAGTGCTCTATGGTGACAATTTGGTGAAAATATTCTTCATTTGTTGGCTGCTATCAGGACCAGTGGCCCCCAATTATCGTGTGTGGCCGCTATCAAGTCCAGTAGCCAAGAATTTTGGGCCATTGATGCTGGAAGCGGCCAAGGTGCGATTTGGAAAAACAAAAGGAAAATTAGGGTTTTGAGTTATCATTTTTGCTAGTTGTCAATTTGCTTTTGGAGCTCTGAGGTGGAAGAGACTACTCTGACTAGAACACTACTGATTGGATGCCATGGTTGAGCAGGGTGAGGCTTCGACAAGCGGAGGAGCCAAAGCTTTATGGGTACCTTTCTAAACCCTAACATCCTTTGTTATTCTTGGTAAAATGAACCTAATTAAGTTTCTTGGTAAATGAACCTCATTAACCATGTTGGCAATGAAATTCACCAGTAGTTAGGTTTCATTTAGGTTTTAGATAGATGGGTTCCCTTCCATTTTTTATTTTTGCAATTTTTTTGTTGTTTTTGGGCCCGGGAGGAATGTCGTTGGTGTGTCGCCCACTGGTCGTTACTGACCAAAGTGGCTAGCTTGTAATGAGGTTGGCCGCTGCTACTATCAATGGCCAGTTTGAAACCCCAATGGTCAAATTTTTGATCATTGGGATCTGGCCACTACCATATTTAGCGATCGAGTCGTGGCCACTCTTGGCATGAGTGGCCAAGAAACTTTAGGCTTTATTTCTATTTTTGAATTTTTAGGCAAGTTAATTGATTTTTTTGAAAATTTTGAGTTGCTTTTATGAAAATTTTTGCATGATTAGGTGCATTTATTTGTTTCTCATGTAGCCTTAGGGTAGTTTGATTGTATTTGCACTGTTCATTTATTTTATTGCATTGATATAGTTGTAGTGCATTGATTTAAGCTTTATTTTGCACTTTTAGATTTTGTCTGCTCGGGCTCGAGACCCGACTCTGCTCTATGATCTCTTGCATGAGATGCCTGACATGGAGTGGGCCTAGCTCAAGGCTCATGGGCTCTAGTACGTCACTGGCCTACCCATGATCATGTCATATCAGGCCTACTTGATGGCCCTAGCCCACCGGTGGGATCCCAGGACCAACACCTTCCATATTCCTATCGATGAGATGACCATCACATCGGAGGACATCTACAAGATTCTCAAGGTGCCTTTCGATGGAGTGCCCATTGTTTCTTCCCCTACTACTGCATGGGGTGTTGTATTTGTGAGGGTCTTTGGGGAGCATGCTACTGCTACCTCCAAGGATACTCACTCGGGGGGATCTCCATTTCTCATTGGTATGAGGTGGATGTCTTTTCCCGACTGCACGTTGTGTTGTTGATGGTTATCTACAATAGCCTTATACCTGACTACTCTAGATTGAGGTTCCCATGGAACCTCTTAGCGATGGTACAGGACCTGATTGATAGTGAGCAACCCATTATCTATGCCTGGGGGAGTGCTAGCATAGTGCTATGATGAGTTGTACCATATTCAGCGTCATGGATGGGCCAGTATTGCATGTAGCTTGCTCCTTCAGGTCTGGGGATGGGAGCACATCAGGATTGACCACCCTAGAGGACTTCTAATGGAGATTGCTGATTTGGATAGGGATATCCAGTGTTACGGATCTAGGTGGCCCAGGGCGCTCGAGGAGCGCAAGAGCCGATGTCATGCAGGGGAGCTTTCCCACTACAGGGCATCTCTGATAGGTTTACAGGCTATTGATATCATATGGAGACCATATCATGAGTGTCCCACTTGGGATGATCCTACCAGTTTTACAGTGAGGACTCACCATGATCGATGGTTGATTGGCCGCAAGGTCGATATCAGGGAGTTCTTTTATTATTCTAGGGTGCTTCGATAGTATGGGATCCAGCAAGATGTTCCTCTCAAGCTGGTTGTCTATCATAAGATTACCATAGAGAAGAACCTTCCACCACCTCGAGTTACAATAGTGCTTGAGGAGGATGACCCTCCCATAGTTGATCCTAGTGTGGTTGATGCTGGAGTGATAGAGGCATACACCCTCTGGTGGGGTACATGACTATGGCATGGAGATGGCCACCTAGGGTGGTCTCTAGAGGAGGCTAAGGTAGAGGATCCTGATGGGCATCGAGTACGGGCTCGGATAGATGAGTGGGGTAGGCAAGTAGTAGGAGTAGGTAGAGAGCAAGAAGGAGTAGGTTGTAGAGGAGTAAGTTGCCCTTGAGGAGGAGGAGGAGTTAGCTCCCGAGGAGCAGGATTCTCCCCTCTAGGCTTAGTTGCATGAGGTCGAGGCTGAGCTTCAGACATCCCAGATTCAGGTCTGGCAGTGGGATGCTACTATTGCAAAGCTTTAGAGATAGCTTTCTCAAGTTATCACTGAGCATGATGAGGCTCAAAGGTAGATTGCACCATCTCCTGCAATGCCACAGGGACCTGGTGGTCTAGATCCATGTGTGAAGATTTGACGTCTGCACGGATTGATGGCAGATGACTTGGTAGAGCGTACCCAAGATGCTACCTATATCCTGGCCTTAGAGCATGATGTCAGGCTTCGAGGAGGCCATATACTAGAGATGCCTAGAGCATGAGGGTCCTAGAGGACTGATCGGAGCACCTCGCGATAGTGATCAGCTCGATCAAGCCCCAAGACCAGGTCTAGGACAGAGCGGATTGGGGGTGCCAATTATATGTCGTCTCCTAGAAGGGGAGGTGAGGACAGAGGTGATACTAGTGGTGCAGGCCACTCCTAAGCACTATGGCTTCTTAGATACTTTGTACCTCTTTTTGGGTGTAAGGTCAGTCGACCTACATAGTTGTAGCCTCATTGGCACTTTTTGTACCTACATGTACTTATTTGGATACACTTTTATATGATATCTAGACTTTGAGACTCACCATGTGTGTATCTGTTATTATTATGTTTTCATGTTTATGGATGCAGTATATGATTTTATGTGATGTGATGTGATGTGATGCTTTAGATGTTATGATGTGTATGTTGATGATGGATGCACATATGGATGTTATGATGTGTACGTGTAGATGATTATTTTATGATTTAATGCTATGTGGATCTTATGACTTATGTTTTATGATGTGTGGATGCTTAGCTAGCATGATCTAGATGATGATGATGGATGCATATATGGATGTAATGCTTATTGTTACATGCATATTTTTTTTTGATGTGTTTGTATGCATCTAACCTTATGTTGTTATGATATGGAAAATGGAATATTTTATGTTATACTGATGATCTAATGGAATGAACCTGTATGCTTTAATCACTTAAAACATAAGGTATGCATGTGATATGAGTTTTAACAATCTAATGGGTGACACCACATAATGTAAATCAATCATGAATAAATAATAACTCTTATAATAAGAATTAATCATTTACACCTTCCAATGTTAGATGATATGATGTGATATGTATGTACTTTCTTTGTAAGCTTCTGTAAATTAAAATATATCCCCAAAATAGTCAGTGGTCGTCTAAATGTCATTGCTGATATTCATCCGGTATCTATCCTATTTCATGAACACCCTTTAATGAACAAAACCTCATAAAGAAAGTTGATGATGATTTGTTGATGGCATGATTTGTTGCTGTGAGGGGATTTTTGAGGTTTTCCATGAGACTCAAACACCCTAGTTACTCTATCAAAAAGTTGTATACTGACCATACAGAGCTTCTGAAGGATAAAGCTTTGTTATGCAGACCTAGATACTCATTATCCCTATGTGTGCAAATGAATATATTAGATAGAACATAAGCATACCCTAGTGCCAGGAGGGATTCATTCAGCCCATTGTTGTATTGGGGATCCTCAAATGTTTATCCTGATCCTAAGTTGGACTCAGTTGGATTAGACCACTAGGCAATACAGGACACCTAAGGCTAGCTCTTCCACATGCAAATATTGGTCTATTCAAAAGCGAGATGCTAATGTGATAGACATATCATCGTGCGTAAGGATACCTTACGACTCATTTATGCTGAGAATTCTAGGGATTCAAGTTCATACTCCCTTCTTTTCTTCATATTTATTTGGGATACTTGCTCATGATTTAGTGATGAAAATCACTATTTATTTTAAATTTTTGTTTTTATTTGAGCAAGGGATTTATGTAGTGATGATAATCACTTGTTTATTTTGTTTTTGAATTTTGCTTGTTTTGATTAAAGCAAGGGATTTATTTGGGTAGGGGTGAACTTGTCCTTTTGCCAATTCTCAACATTTTCAAACCGATCGCACAGGGGGATGAGCAAGATAAACTTTTCACCTTAGGATACCTAATACCACTTTGTAGCATTCATATTTCCCTTGTTTCAACTAGGATTTTAGTGTTTTGATTAGTGATAGGATTCTAAAATATACCAGGTGCTATCAAAACTAAACCTCACCTATCAAAAGCAAAGATAACTTTCTACATAGTTTGATAAAACCACTAGGTATGGCTGAGTGACCGAAAAACCCTAGTATATCCCTTATAGCAATAGGAGGGGTTGTGTTGAAAAACATAGTTACACACATGGGTGATGGATGATGATGGATTTTGAAGATGTATGATTGAGGTACAAACATGGTGTCATTTGTAAGATTGCAAACATAAATGTATCTAATGCAAATGTAATGGATGCAAATGCCTAATGCAATGCAACTAAGTGAATGCAAAATGTGGAATGCTAATGCAAATGTTTTTGTATTTTTGATGCTTTCAATTGTTTTTGAGCTTTTGATTATTTTGAATGTTTTTGATATTTTGATTTTAAATTATTTTTGTGCTTTTGATTATTTTGAATGTTGACCAAAGGGCTTATGGTGCCTTTGGGGATTTTTGTGATTTGACCAAAGGGCTTTAAGATGCCTTTGGGGCTTTTGTGATTTGACCAAAGGGCTTTAAGATGCCTTTGGAGCCTTTTGTGATTTGACCAAAGGGCTTTAAGATGCCTTTGGAGCCTTTTGTGATTTGACCAAAGGGCTTTAAGATGCCTTTGGAGCTTTTTGTGATTTGACCAAAGGGCTTTAAGATGCCTTTGGAGCTTTTTTTTTATTTGTTTGGATTTTATGATTTCTATTGTTTTTGAAATTTTTGAAGTTATTCGAATGTTTTTGATATTTTGTTATTTTATGTGTGAAAAGCCTTCAGATGAATGATATTGAGGGGTTCTGGCTCCTCAACACCCTCTAGCATTGCTAGGTGATATGCCCTAGTCCCCATATTCTTCGAGATGATATAGGGACCTACCCAATTAGCCATAAATTTATCTCATAGATGCGGTGATAGATTTGAGTTCTACTAGTTTTCTTTTAGCACAAGATCCCCAACCTTAAAGTCTCTCAGATGGACTCTACTATTATAAGCTCATGTTAGATGGTCCTGGTAAACGTGAAGGTGCTCAAGGGCATTGATGCATCGTTCATCCAGGAGGGTCAATTGATCCAGGTGAGCTTGTCACGTAGTGTCATCATTGATGAACTCTCTCAATGCGACGTGCAATGTCGGAATCTCCAACTCTAAGGGCATAATGGCCTTAGCACCATATACAAGTGAAAATGGTGTTGCCCCAGTGGGCATCCATATACTAGTCCTGTAAGCCCATAATGCTAAAGGTAATTGTAGATGCCAATCCTTATGATTTTCTTTCATCATCTTCTTTAAGATGGCTACTATTGTCTTGTTTGAGGCTTCTACTTGCTCGTTTGCTTGTGGATAGTATGGTGTCACAAAACTATGTTGAATGTTGTATCTGGTCGTTAGAGCTTGCACATTTTTTTTTTTGAATGATGGACCATTATCCGAGATTATCTTGAAGGGTACCCCAAAATGACAAATGATATTGTGAAGTATGAACTCCATAATCCGAGGACCAATTATTGAGGTTAAGGGGATCGCTTCCACCCATTTGGTGAAATACTCAGTGGCCATTAAGATGAACGTGTGCTAGCCCAAATATGGGGGAGAAATATTTCCAATCAAATCGAAACCCCACTGAGAAAATGGCCAAGCCGCCTGAATGGGTTGTAAGGCCTGAGATGGCAAGTGCATCAGGTTTGCATGATGTTGACATTTGACACATTTCTTGACATACTCACAACAATCCTTCTCCATGGTGGGCCAGTAGTAGCCCATTCAAAGAATGCGCTTGGCAATGGCCATGCCGCTGAAGTGGCCACCGCACGTACCATCGTGAGCTTGCAAAATCACCCAAGCTGATTCTTGGGGCTCTAAGCAATGTAGGAGAACTCCATCATAGCTTTGATGATACAATATGCCTCCTAGCAAGACATATCTAGTCACCTTCTACTTGAATGCTCATCTCTCGGCATGCGATAGTCCTTGTGGGACAACTCCTAGTCTAAGGAAATATTGCAATTGGGATAGCCAATCCTGATAGGCTACAACCTCGATAGATAAGATGACTTGTTCCTCCTACAACTCGATTTGCACAAATGTAGATTGAGAAACAACCTTGTGGTGAATAGTGGTACCATTCCCCATAGGACCCTGAGAGATCAAGGACCCCCAAGGTGCCTTCTTCAAGAAGTCTTTGGCTCTACAGAACCAGTCATGGTCTGGCTCTATATGGATCATGTTAACTGATTCCTTGTTATCAAAGGCCTCACGCTGGATCGCTGAATGCGAGAGCATTTTGACGTGAATGGTAGTGAAATCGGCAGATGGATTCTGAGGGATCAAGGATCCCAAAGATGCCATGGTGTCTGCAAATATGTTTGATGAACGAGGGATTGCCTCGATGTTGTACCATTCTAGTTTGGCTAGATATGTGTCAACAAGCTCCTTGTAAGCTTTCAGGATTGGATCCCAACATTGAAATAGTCCTTTGACCTGGTTGACTATGAGGAGGGAGTCACCGAAGATATTTAGCCTCTTGATGTTCATGGCGATGGTTGTTTGGAGACCCAAGATTAGGGCTTCATATTCGGTGTTGTTATTGGTGCAAGGGAAGTCTAGCTTGAATGACAAGGGCATTGGAGCTCCTTATGGCATGAAAAAGACAATTCCTGCACCACCTCCTTGCTCACACTTTGAACCATCGAAGAACAAAGTCATGTCTGCTTCATTTTCTGGTTCTTTAAGTTTGAGTGCTTCTGATAGTGCAAAGACCACATCATCAAGAAGTTCTATGGTAAGGGGCCTACTATTCTGGAGAGGTGCCTCAGCCAACTGATCAGCTATGACTTGTCCCTTGATGGAATTTTGGCTTATGAATTCCAAATCAAATTCTATCAGTAGCATGATCCACTTTGCAGTACGTATATTATGATATGTCTTGCTCATCATATACTGCAAAGGATTTTGCTTGGATATTACATATGTCGTATGGCTCAACATGTAGTGGCGCAATTTCTTGGTTGCAAAGACCACCGCTAAGCACAACTTCTCTACGTATGTGTATCCAATTTTGTAGCTCACCAGGGTGTGGCTAATATAATATATCGCTTGCTCTTTGTCTTGCACATTCTTTTGAGCCAACATGGTGCCCAAAGCAAAATCTATAGTGGATATATATAACAAGAATGGCACATCTGGCCTTGGTGGAGCTAGAACTGGTGGCATTGCTAGGTACTCTTTGATCTCAGCAAAGGCTTGCTGACATTCTTCATCCCATTGGAATGGAACTCCCTTGTGTAGCAGTCGATTCATGGGTCGACATTTGTCTGATAGTTGTGTGATAAATCACTTTATGGATGCTACTTTGCCCTGTAAGCTTCTTAGTTCTTTGATGTTTGTGGGTGGAGCCATTTCTAGGATAGCCTTTACCTTTGTTGGGTCTACCTCGATGCCTCATTTAGAAATGATGAATCCCAAGAGTTTTCCAGAAGTCATGCCAAAGATGCATTTCTTGGGATTCAACTTGACATTGTGCTCAATCAGGTGATCGAAGACCTTTGTGAGGGTCTCAGCATGCTCTTCATGCAACAATGACTTGGCTAGCAAATCATCGATGTAGTCTTCCAAAATCGTGTGCATGTAGTCATGGAAAATGTATGTCATAGCCCGCTGATATGTGGCACCAGCATTTTTAAGGCCAAACGACATCACTTTGTAGTAGAATGTCCCCCATGGAGTGGTGAACATGGTTTTATGTTGGTCTTCGAGTTTAATTCGAATCTGATTGTAACCAGAAAAATCATCCATTAGGGAGAGCATCTCATGACCTGCAGTTGCATCTACAAGAGCATCTATGTTGGGCAATGAGAATGAATCCTTTGGGGTTGCCTTGTTGAGATCCCTGAAGTCCATGCAAATGTGGACTCTTCCATCAAGTTTTCCTATGGGCACCATGTTTGATACCCACTCTGGATAGTCGATGGGAACAATAAAGACTACATCCAATAGTTTTTGCAACTCATTTTTAACCATCAAAGTGATGGTTGGATGCATCTTTCTAAGATTTTTCTTGATCGACTTCTTCGTGGGGTCTATCGATAGGTTGTGGACAACCAAATTTGGATCTAGCCTCGACATGTCTTTGTAGGTCCAAGCAAAGATATTTGGTCTCTCTCTCAGTAGAGGAATTATGATGGCCTATTCTTCTAGAGATAGGCTTTCTCTGAACTTGAATTTCTTTGGTTGAGAGGGATCATTGCTGATGTCTACCTTGAAAGTCTCCTCTATTTCCATATGGGACCCATCCTCAAGCTGGTGAGGAGTGGGGATTAAATGAATGTCATCTACTAGATTTATAGTTCCCACTGACTCAAGGTCGAGACCAACGTGATAGACATCATGGGCACAACCTGATGCAAAATGGAATGGTTGCAACATCTCTTCATTTGGGAAGAAATCTTTAGGCTCTAAGGGTGAATCAACATGATCCCAATCAATAGCATCTAGATTAAGACACAATGGTTTTTCAAGATCTATTGGGTTATGGAGTGGAGTGGTCAAATCAATGGAGATCATGTTGATGGATGGAATGGGATCTCCAGGACCATGCGGGTGGAACTCTATATCCTGGGTGTGCCTTCTATACTCATGATGAGGCTCTAGGGGTATAGGGATCTCAGGATCTGGTCTATGGATAGATGAGATGATGGGGTCATTTGGTAGTAGCTGCTCTCTAAAGGTGGGTGGATTTGGGTTGACCATGTGATGGATGGCATCTAGGTTTACTGGTCTCCCTAGGAAGTGAAGGTTGTGGTCTATGGTGCGAAGTAATGCTTCTCATTCAACAAGCATATTGACTTGTTGGAGGTGAAGCTCAAGGTAGGCCCTTTCGACTTCACTCCCAGGGCCATCATTGCTTGTGGTAGAACCCTCATTCCTACCTACGGGGGTTGGGCACTGATTTTCCTACTGATGCCTAAGATAGGCCATTTTGGTCTCATCTTCAAAGTCATCATCGCTTATCCAAAAGCCATTGGCATTGGTTTTTAGTCCTAGGATGGGCTGGTGGCTGGCTTGTTGATGCCCTAGGTAGGCCATATCAGTCTCATCTTCATAGTTATCATCACTTATGAAGAAACCATTGGCATTTACTATGGGCCCTACCATTTGGTGTGCATGTCTTATGAAGGCCATCTCAGTTGAATCTTCTATATCATAGCCACTCTCATTCGACATGTATCCACCCTCATCTGAGATGCATTCACTTTCATCTGATATGTAACCACTTTCTATGTGGCCTATCCAAGCAAGGTTTTGCACATACCGAGGCCCATGGTAGGCCAGGCCGGTTCCATATTCATCCTCGCTTGGAACATAATCATACTCCTCCTGCTCATAGCCATGCATTGGCTCCTACTCCTACAAGATGGCTCCTGATGGGGGCACTTCAGGAGAAGATTCGGGGTGGTATACCTCAGGTGGTGTGATATTGACCATCGACACCCATTCATCACCCCAAAGGTTTTTGTATGGGGGGTGATAGGGTTTCCAATCGATGTCCTCCTTGAACCCAATGCTTAGCCTATCTAAGGCTACTTCCAAAGAATCATCATGGCTCTACATTTGATAGCCCAAACCACACCTATCAGTAGGTAGTTGATACTATGGTTGGAAGGGCAGTCATCACCCTTGCTCATATAGGCCTAAACCATAGCCTTGCCAGTGGCACTACTCAAAATACCTTAGAGAAAACTCTAGATTTGATAGATAATGAACATTTGTGGTGAAAGGTTCATCCTCATTCCTTTCTAGATCAGGAGTAGTGTGGGCGTAATCTAGCCCAACATATATGAAGTTAGTCTAGTTGGGTGGCATTCCCAAGGGAACCACTATCCCTACTGGAATACTAGGGACTCTTGGTCATCCCATGTCTTGTGCAGACTCAATGATTGGTGTGAACATTATATTCTGCACAAGATATTCACCTAGTGTTGTGTTGGCTAGGTGAATTGTCACCTATGGTGTAGATGATGTTATTGATGATGCAGGAGAGGTAGGCTGAGGTACCTCCTCGATGGTTTCCTGGGAGTGCTCCTCCTCCATGGGAGTAGGGATCCCTATAGTTGCTATGGTCAGAAGTTCATTGGGTCCTTCCTCCACTAGGGATACCTTCAGCTTCTATTTGTCCTTTACCTTATCTATAGAAGGCTTTTCAGAAGTGCCAGTAGCTTTGGATGTAGGCGGTGGTGCCGACATGGAGGGGTCACCTCGCACTGATATACTTTTGCTACCTAGCTATGTGGTTGGGGATGAAGGCCTTATGTACAAGTGTGTTGATGGAAGGATGAAATCCCTTAGCAAGTCGACTTGATGCATGTACTTAAATGGCTCTTCATCGGATGGCACCATGTGGACTTGTCCCTCATGCACATACTTGATGCATTGGTGTAGGATTGAGGGTACACACTGCATGTCTCTAATCCAGGGATGTCCTAGAAGGATGTTATATTGCATCACCCCTTCTAGCACATGACACATCATGGGGATGGTCTTATGTCCTACTTTTATCGATAGAATGACCATACCCATGGTGGAGCACAATGCATCATTGAAAGCCCTGAGTGTGTAGGAAGTCAGGACAATGTTGGACTTAGGGATCTTCAAGTGCCCTATAGCCTTGGTAGTGATGATGTTGATCGAAGAGCCCATATCGATCAGAACCCACTTGAATGGAATATCATTGATTGATGCAATAATGTGCAAAGGTGGATCTGTTGAGGTAGTAGGGACTACCTTAATTTTATGATCATAAAAATGAATCACGGGCTCTTGGCACTATTGAACTTGCCCCACAAAATGTGTGAATGCATCTGGGTTCTGGGGCTGGAGCTTGATTGATCTCAAAATCTCCATTAAAGTCTCCCTGTGCCTAGGGGACTATTGTATGAGCTCATAAATGGATAACTTAGTCAGAGTCATCTATAGATTTTGTTCTAATCTACTCTGAACAGTCACCATAGGTCTCGTTGGTGGACCTAGAAGATTTTCATGTACCTGTCTCTATCGAGGTGCAGCTAGGATATTGATGGGAGCTACTGGAGGCTATGGTTGCCCATATCTCTGACTCCTAGTTGCCACATTAACCAATTCAACCATTCTGATGCACCCCTGAATGGGTGGCTCGACCCAAACTTGGTTAACTTGGGGACCCTGATCTCTAGGGGCCTCGTGATTAGGCAATGGGTTTTGGTATATACCCATATCTCTATTATCGGGAGCTAGCGGGTTGTCAACTTTTAGCTCTCCCTTCTCGATCATGTTTTGCACAACATTCTTGAATCCGATGCAATTCTCGATGTCATGCCCTTGTCTTCTATGGTATGGGCAATAGTGATCTTCCCTATATCCCCTTGGCTTGGGATGGTTAGGGTCAAGAAGTTGTATGTCAAGAAATCTTATCCTCTACACCTCATTTAATTGGTTGAATATCGACTGCATCGATTCATTTAGGGGCATGAAATAATGAGGTGGTCGACATTCCCTATTTCAGCCCTGGTTGTCCTTGGGATCATAGTTAGCTAATGGGGGTTGTGCTTGATAATTCTAGGGTTGTTATCCATTCCCCCCTTGCGACATGGCTAACACAACCTGATTAACTTGAGCAGGCTTGGCCTACTTCTATTTTTCTTGTTGTTCTAATTGTTCTTGCTCCATTCTTTCTTGTTGTAGAGCTTAAGGTCTCCCTCATTGACCTTAATGTCTTCAATAAGCTTGGCTTGGGCCAAGGCTTCTTTGAATGATTCATATTGTTGCAGCTGCAAGAGCAGGGAAATGTGTTTTGCATAACTCTTTGTGAACATCCATACAAGTTCCTCTATGGGGATGGAGAATGATAGTTTTGCCATGATTTTTCTCCACCTATCCCCATAGTCCATCACTGGCTCATCATCGTATTGTTTCAAATTAGCCAGGTCAGACAAGTTCACCTTCTTCTTAGCTCCGAAGGAGAATCATTCTAGGAACGCATTCGCCAGCTGCTCAAAGTCGGTGATGCTATGCTTGGGCAACTGGTTGAACCATTGCATTGTTGTGCCCGAGAACATCATGATGAATGTTCTCAGCATCAGGGCATCATCTTTGCTAAGGTGGAAGCATGCATTCATGAAGTTGGTCACATGTTCCTGCATGTCTCCCTCTCCCTTAAACTTATCCAATCTAGGCATCTCAAAGTGCCTAGGATATGCGGGACTTGGGACTGATGGGCACAGAGGCTGGTTGTGTATCTTGTCTAATGTTGGCTTTTGTCCACTTGTGTCCTTCTCGAGAGACTTGACTCTCTCGATGAGCATCTGGTATGCCTTCGAGGAAATGATCTCATGTTCCTAAAGGTTATCTCATGGTGGTAAAGGAGGTAGCCCGGTGTTTGCCCCAATCGGTCATCTAGACTCATCTCCTATGACCATATTTGGAGGTTCAAGATGGGTTTGTTCCTGATCCTCCATCCTTGTCTGGTCCTCATTGCATTGCATTTGCTTGAGGTCTAGGTGTTGTTGATGTTGCGGAGCATGGTGGGTTTGCTCATATCTTTTCCTAGTGCCTCTCTCTTGTGGAGAATCAACATGCCTTCCATGTTGATACCTCTCACTAGCTATGTGTGCATCTATTCGAGCTAGCCTTTCTGCTAGCACCTCATGCTCCTCTCTTTCTTCTCTTGAGAGTTGCTCTTGTAAGCGTAGGTGCCTTTTCCTATGCTCTTCTTGCTCAAGATCTTCCATGCATTCTCATTCAATGCATAGCTCTTCTTCCAACCTAAGTAGGTGGTCAAAGTGACCTGCTATTGAGGGTTCATGTCTTTCTACCTCTTCACAAGGAGTTCTAATGTTGTGGCCTCTCAGGGAGACTCTTGTTGTATGCCTACCCCTTTCTACTAGGGTGATTTTCTCTATGTACTACATTAAAGGTTGAGTACGCTCATGATCTAAAGTAGTGTATGTGTTGTAGGGTCACTCTAAAGCTTCCCTTGGTTCATTGGTGTGTCTAGTGGCTACACTATATGAACTTCCTAAAGTAGAATGTGTGGTAGTGATGCTTCTTGGAGCTGGTCTTGAGGGAACTCGATCCAACTCATCAAGTTGTCAGGTTCTCCATGGTTGCTCCCATGGAGTCCCATTGGCACCAATGAGCTCATGGTCTAAGGGCACTCTCCCATCTATGGGGAGGTTGTATGATGTCTAGGGTCTATGACTAGGTGTAACCCTATGGTTTTCCCCTCAATGGGTGGATCTATCCTATGTGTTTCCTATGAAGCTTGGGGTCTTGTAGCCCTTGCATGCCTATGCAATGAGGATGGTCTTGATGACTCCTCACATCGGTGCAATGATGGAGGTCTTGCAGCCTCCGTATGTCTATGAGATGAGGGAGGTCGAGATGCCTCCACATGTCGGTGTGAAGAGGGAGGTCATGATCCCCCCTCTTGTCTATATGATGAGAGGTGCCATGAAGACTCCTCATCCCTATGTGTCGAGGAGGGCCTTGAGGCCTCCTCATGTCTAATATGTGTATCTCTTGCTGGGGTTTCTCGTGGAGTTCCCCCAAGGGTTGAATTGTCACCCCTAAGACTTGTCGAACTTCGTCTGGCTACACTACGGGTGGGTGGCTCCACACCAGTGTGACTGTGAATGTTAGGAGCATTAGTCTCCCCCTCGGTGTTGGACCAGGGGTGGTTGCTCTGTGTGTTCACCATTCTGATTATGTGTTATATTTTTTATTAGTTTCCAAATTACACAAACAAAACAAGCAAGTGTTTATCTCTTTTAAGGATTTTGTGTGTTCCCTAAACTATTTGGTGTGTTTGGATTTGTTGTTGATCTTGACTTATTGTTTGTATTTTGGAATTAGAATGAGGGAGCTCAATCAAAGTGGAGGCTAGGAAAACTAGTGCCAAACATGATTTCTCAAAAGAGTCTAGGGTACACCGCTTAAATCCCAGTGGGGGGTTCACCTAGCTCTTCCACTATGAAATAGTGGGAGACAGTTTGAACACAAGTGACCAGCACCAACTAAAAAGGAGCTCTCTATTCTATCTAAGGATGTCTAGGGGGCAAGCTGGTGGAAGGAGATGAATTCCAACATCACCGATCTGAATTGGGGGTCGATGATGAAATCCAACCTTACCAATGTTATTGTGGAACGTGCAAGTGTGTGGAACATGCAAGTGTGTGGGGTTCATACCTGGTTGTCCTTGGGATTATAGTTAGATGGTGGGGGTTATGCTTGATAATTTTAGGGTTGTTGTCTATTCCCCCATTATGACATGGCTAAGACAACCTGATTAAATTGATCAATATTGGCCTAATTCTATTTGTTCTTGTTGTTCTTATTGTTCTTGCTCCATTATTTCTTATTGCAGATCTTAAGATCTCCCTCATTGACCTTAATGTTTTAAATAATCTTGGATTAGGCCAAGGCTTCTTTGAATGATTCATATTGCTACAGCTACAAGGGTAGGGAAATGTATTTTGCACAACTCTTTGTGAACATCCACACAAGTTACTCTATGGGGATAGATAATTATAGTTTTGCCATGATTTTTTGCCATATATCCCCATAGTCCATTACTGGTTCATCATATTATTGTATCAAATTAGCCAGGTCAAACAAGTTCATCTTCTTCCTAACTCCAAAGAAGAATTTTTCTAGAAATGCATTTGCAAACTGCTCAAATTCAGTGATGCTATGCTTGGGCAACTGGTTGAACCATTCCATTGTTGTGATTGAGAACATCATGATGAATGTTCTTAGTATTAGGGCATCATCTTTTCTAAGGTGGAAGCACACATTCATGAAGTTGGTTACATGTTCCTACATGTATCCCTCTCCCTTAACTTATCCAATATAGGCATCTCAAAGTGCCTAGGATATGTGAGACTTAGGACTGATGGGCACAGAGGCTAGTTTTTTATCTTGTCTAATATTGGATTTTGTCTGCTTGTGTCCTTCTCAAGAGACTTGAATCTCTCAGTGAGCATCTAGTATGCATTTTAGGAAATGATCTCATGTTCCTAAATGTTATCTCATGGTGGTAAAGGAGGTAGATCAATGTTTGCCCCAATTCTTCATTTGGACTCATCTCTTATGACCATGTTTGGAGGTTCAAGATGGGTTTTCTCCTAATCCTCCATCCTTATTTGATCCTCATTGCATTGCATTTTCTTGAGGTCTAGGTATTTTTTATGTTGCATATCATGGTAGGTTTGCTCATATCTTTACCTAGTGCCTCTCTCTTGTGGATAATCAGCATGCCTTCCATGTTGATACCTTTCACCAGCTATGCATGCATATATTTGAGCTAGCATTTCCACTAGCACCTCACACTCCTCTCTTTCTTCTCTTGAGATTTGCTCTTGTAATCATGGGTGTTTTTTCCTATGCTCTTCTTGCTCAATATCTTCCATGTATTCTCATTCCATGCGTAGCTCTTCTTCTAATCTAAGTAGGCGGTCATAGCGATCTACTATTGAGGGTTCATGTCTTTCTACCTCTTCACGAGGAGTTCTAATGTTGCGACCACTCAGGGAGACTCTTGTTGTATACCTACCCCTTTCTACTAGGGTGATTTTCTCTATGTACTACATTAAAGGTTGAGTACACTTATGATCTGAAGCAGTGTATGTGTTGTGGGGTCACTCTAAAGCTTCCCTTGGTTCATTGGTGTGTCTAGTGGCTACACTACATGAAATTCCTAAAGCAGAACGTATGGTAGTGATGCTTCTTGGAGCTGGTCTTGAGGGAACTTGATCCAACTCAATAAGTTATCAGGTTCTACCTATAGTTTTTCCTAGTCGTTGATGTCTAGGGTCTACGACTGGGTGTAACCCTATGGTTTTTCCCCTTAGTGGGTGGATCTATCCTATGTGTTTCTTGTGAATATTAGGGTCTTGTAGCCCTTGCATGCCTATGTAATGAGGATGGTCTTGATGACTCCTCATATTTGTGCAATGATGAAGGTATTGCAGCCTCCGTATGTCTATAAGACGAGGGAGATCAAGATGCCTCCACATTTTGGTGTGAAGAGGGAGGTTGTGACCCTCCCTCTTGTCTATATGATAAGAAGTGCCATGAATACTCCTTGTACCTATATGTCAAGAAGGGTCTTCAAGCCTCCTCATGTCTAATATATGTATCTCTTCTTGGGGTTTCTTGTGGAGTTCCCCCAAGGGTTGAATTGTCACCCCTAAGACTTATCGAACTTCATCTGGCTACACTATGGGTGGGTGTCTCCACACCAGTGTGATTGTGAATGTTGGGAGCATTAGTCTGCTTATCAATGTTGGACTAGGGGTGGTTTCTCTATGTGTTCACCATTCTGATTATGTGTTATATTTTTCATTAGTTTCCAAATTATACAAACAAAACAAGCAAGTGTTTATCTCTTTTAAGGATTTTGTGTGTTCCCTAAACTATTTGGTGTGTTTGGATTTGTTGTTGATCTTGACTTCTTGTTTGTATTTTGGAATTATAATTATGGAACTCAATCAAATTGGATGCTAGGAACATTAGTGCCAAACATGATTTCTCAAAAGAGTCTAGGGTACACCGCTTAAATACTAGTGGGGGTTCATATAGCTCTTCCACTATGAAATAGTGGGAGACAGTTTGAACACAAGTGATAAGCACCAACTAAAAGGATCTCTCTATTATATCTAAGAATGTCTATGGGGTAAGCCGATGGAAGGATATGAATTCCAACATCACCGATCTGAATTGGGGGTCCATCATGAAGTCCAACCTTACCAATGTTATTGTGGAACGTGCAAGTGTGTGGGGTTATTTTTAAAATTTGAAATGTAAAATGATGCATCAACCAACATGAATGATTTACCTCACTACATGCCTAAAAAGAACATTTTTCTTTCATATAGATGCATATCTAATCTATTCTATATGATTTTCATGCAATGTACCTCCTACTTTGTGAATGGGAAGCCTGTTGATTGGGCCACATGCAAGTAGACTAATCACACAAAATCCTAGCATGCTAGAGACTAGGACAGACCTTACAAGTAGAGTCTCACTATTCCTATTAGTGACTAGAGGAAATTAGAGAAGTCTAAGAAATGTACAATGCAATTTTCTTTTCATTTTCTTCGCTTTTCCCTACTTAGATTATGTTTTTGCTTGCTGTTTTTGGAAAAGAAATGCATACAAAAAATTATAGAGAATCAAAAATGTGTACTAACCTCAATTCCTTGCCTGATGATGACCTGGTTGACCTCTGTCTCTATTTTCCTACTAGTCATTGTTGACCAGAGCGGTTGATTCTGGATGCTAACAATTGTAGTGGCTAAGATCTGTTGGGCGTTATTGATAAAAGTGACTAGACCTACATAGAGAAAAACACCTGAATCATTATTAAATCAATTGAAAAATAAAAACCTGGTGGAGGTCCCACCATGATCACCATCTATGCAATCTTGGGAGGCATGCACCCCATCTACCCTACTTGCAATATTGATTTATTATGTATGCTATTGCTTGCACAAAATGAAAATATTGAAAGCACATGCAACATGAAGAATAAGAAAACAAATAAATATGTTTTATTTATTGATATCTTGGATCCCCTATTATAAGTTCATCCCTCTAAGGGATACCCATAATTTTGATACTTACACAAATTTAGAGTAGTAGTTAGATATATTCCCCGTAAGGAAATGGTGCGTCTACGTAGGCCTCCTGGTCCTGCACACAAAACTATACAAGGGCTTACATATGCCTCCTTCTCAAAATCTGGTCTTAGAGGGATATTTATGCTCCTGTTGCTTCAATATGATCTTGATGACCTGCACCTGCATTCATTAAAATAACAAAGCATGCTCAGTAGTATGGGCCACATCTCTGGATGGGACCTTTGTTAGTGGATCTGAATACTCATGATACTAATAATGAAATATAAGCATGAACGGAATAAGAAATACATGATGAGCTAAAGAAATATAGAATAGAAGTGTAAATGAAGCAAACCTAAACTATGATCAAGCCATAAATTAAGCAATAATAAAGCTACATTAAAAGCAAGGGGAAATAATGCTTATGCTCTATGATATGCCTGCGGGCCACTGTCTAAGATAGTGGTTGCGATGTGAAGCTCTCCTCCTTATGGTTCAAGGATTTGTGTGCTATTCTCTTTGTTGAAATTGATGTTCAAGGGTCGTTGAATGTGTCTCCTACACTGATTGTTAATTGGGAATTTTGAACCTAACAACTAATGCATGGGCATAGCTCAACTGAATTGTGCTCCAATGTTCTTCAAAGTGTTGAATATTGGTCCTCTATTTTGACAGGGCTTCACTGCTTAACTCTAAAACTTTATGGATCCTTTGATTTTTGTGGGAGAGTCTATATGTAGACTTCCCTCTTAGATATGGAACTTTGGCTTCCTATAGAAGCTTTAGTCTAGGTTGCATGCAACTGACCATCCTGAGGTGAGGAGAATCAATCCCATACTAGCATGGAAGGGGCAGTTAGAGGAATCTCAAGGATTTCTTCACCAAAATCCACCTGTTATCCATGCAAAGGTGCATTCAGAATGTGTGATCTAGGCCCATATTCATGACCAGACTATGTGTGATCTTGGTCGCTATCTATTTTAGTGGCTAGGTGTGGCCTCTATAGTCTTCAGTAGCTAGGTGTTATGGCCACTCTTCTTGAGAGCGACCAAGCCTGGATGGGGCAGAACTAACCTGTATGAGTGGTTAGGACCACTTCTTGCTCTTGGAGAGATCCAATAGGGTTCATATTTTTTGTGGATGTGCCCATATGGGTATTCTCCTAAATATGATGCATTTTAGGTGTCTATAGAAATTATTATGACTACCCCCTCAAGTGACACATCAATGAGGACATGTAAAATGATTAAAGCGATGAGTCATTTGACCAAAACGGCTTAGATAAATTGACCAAAGATATAGGCTTCTTTTGAGCATTTGAGATTGACCAAAGAACTGAGGCATATTTGGAGACTTTTGATATTGATATAGTGAGGTAAAGGGCAAAATATTTTGGAAAACCTAGTAATTTGAATTATTTATTTGATTGAATGCAAGGCAAAGGATGCAACCTTTTGAAACCTAGTGATTTTATTATGATTATGAAAGGCAAATGGGTCAACAGTTTGGAAACCTAGAAATTAAGAATGATTATGCAACTCAAAGGGCTCAACCTTTTGGAAACCTATCAATTGATAAGTACATTGGATTGAAATAGACCTTTTATTGGGAAGGCACGTTTCCTAAATTTATCCAATGTTCCATGATTGTGTTATTGCTAGTTATGGGGATTTATAAAATGGATCATGCCCTAGTTAATGTTTAAAAGTGGTTTCTTGATTAATCATTTTGAAATTATGTACTATTATATATGGTTGAATGTCCAATATGAAGCTCCTTGTGGTGAGAAAAATTGAGCATTTATAATTTTTCCTCGATCGTCATCAAAGACAATGACAATGACCTGCAAATCTAGTGGCCATCATCGACATCAACAGTCGAGCAACTATGACCATTTTTGAAGTGAGCGGCTGCCAAAATTGAAAAATATAAAATGGGATTTTTATATTTTTCATTATCATTATTTTCAACTAGCAATTTAGGATAGTGATATCTGAGGGGAGAGAGATAAAATTTGACATGAAACCTTGTTAAATCCTACACTAACCCAATGGCAGATCAGCCTAAGGCAATAGTGGTCAATAGAGTTGGAGCTCCTAAGGTACCTCTCCATCTCATCCTTATGATTTGTACATTAAAATAAACCTCACTAATTAATGGGTTAAGGAATCACATTAAACTACAAGTAATGAACATCACCCCTTAGTTTAGAATTTAGCTTAGGTTAGCTAAGTTTAATATTTTTGCTTTTATTTGGGTAGGAAATGACCTCTTGTGGGGCCACTCAAGGGTCATATTCGATGAGATCAGCACTCGATTGGTCGAATGGGGTCCATCAACACTGCTAGTGATGAGGTTCAAATACCAATGGTCAAAAATTTGATTATTGGTAGTGGTTGTCGATGGTGTCGATGGCAAATATGGTGACCGTCAATGCTATGAGTAGCTAGGAATCTTATGTTTATTTTTTTATTTTTGAATTTGTTTTTATTTTTTTGTTTTTTTGTAATTTTATGAGATGAGTGACTAACTGTATGCATTTGATTGCACATTGCTTTATGTCAGACTCTGACAACTCAAGGTCAAGAGCCCAATTTTTTTTTGGAGTTGTGACCATTATTAGATATTGATGAGTAGAGGTATTTTGGGGTGATTGACCTCAAACATGTTGTTTGATTACTGATGGTGATGTCATATTAGTCATACCTCATAGCCCTAGATCATCGATGGGATAGGACTAATACTTTCCATATCCCTACTAGAGAGATAACGATGACACTAGAGGATGTGTATTGTATCTTTAGAATTCCCATAGATGGATGGGATATCATTTCCTCTCCTACTACAGTTAAGGAGATATTTTTTACGTGGGTTTTCTAAGGTAGAGTTGTGAAGGTACTAGGGGACATAGAGCATGGTGGGGTTCCTAAGGAGTACTGGTATAGGTAGTAGATATTTTCTCGATGCTTGGTGGTATTAATGCACATTATATCAAATGTGCTACTACCTAACTCTTTAGAAGCAAGGTTCCCTTGGAAAATCTTAGACATGGTGCAAGACCTTCTAGAGTGTGACCTATAATGCCTCTTGATTATGGCATGGGAGAGCACACTACTAGCTCATTTATACGATGAGCTATATGAGATTACACAATATGTATGAGTGGGTATGGGATGCATAATGCTCCTATAGATCTAGGATTAGGAGCACATCAGGATAGATCGACCTGGTAGATTACCATTGGCTATAGAAAACTTGGAGGAGGATGACATGCTATGTAGAATAGTGGCTTCGAGAGGTAAAGACTAGTTGGAGCCATCCATGTGCAAGTGAGCTACTACACTATATTGCATCTTTGATGATACTACAAACAAGTCAAATCATATGGAGGCCCTATCTAGGCTATCCTAATTGACATGATATAGGAAGATACTTGACCAAAATGAGACATGGCATATGGATTATGGGGCACCATGATAATGAGGGAAAATACTTCCACTACTCATGGGTCACTAGGTAGTTTTGGATAGCACAAGATGTGTCAAAGGATATATTCCTCTATCACCACTAAAAGGCAAGGGTACATCTCACAACACATTAGATGATAGAGCTACCAGAGGAGGTGGAACCTCTTATTTATGAGGCTAGAGTAGAGAAGCCTCAGACCTATATGGAGTATGATACTTGGTGGGTCTCACAGCTATGGTAGGATGGTGGTAGCTTGGGTAGACCTAAGGTAAGGATAAGGCCTTTCCCCCTCTATTTTGTATGTTTTCCCTCTCTCTGTAACTTCACATTGTGATATCATGATCGATTTGGATGAGGCACAATTTCACATTTTTGGAGTTTGATGCATTAAAACCCTAATTTTTAGGGATTGGTGTGTTTTACGTTGACGCTCCTTGGTTTTCCTACTCTTTTCACCTTCAAATTAACTATATAAGGAGGGTTTGAATTCACTTTTCACACATGATTACACACAAGTTAACACACACTCACATAATCAATATTTAATGATTTCATTGCTCATGATTTCTAGCAAAGTGTTTTATTCGATCTACTTATTTCTTTTTCTTCTCTCATAAGCAACTTTGAAGTTTGGAGTTTGATTGTCTACTGCATTGTTCTTCATCACTCTTGGTGGATTGTTTTTGGAGCCCTAAGAAGATATTGACCATCCAAGAGATCTAAAACCCTTCTATTTTGCTTATGCACTCTCTACTAGGTGAATTCCATCTTCTATATGCACATTTAGGTTTTATAAATGATGTAATCAAGTTTCTGCATTCATATTTCATTTTTCACATAGTTTATGTGAAATCATGCTCAGTATGCTATGAGGTGTGACTTCACCTAGTGATATCATGGTCACCCATTATGGGGCATGATTTTTCTTGAGACCAAAGTAGGGGTAATATGTTATCCCTATTTTCTCCATTATATTCTAATTTGCATGTAGAGATAGTGGCATATTTTATTTTGTGATTTCTACATTCTTTTTTATTGTATTACATTAATGCATTTTTTCCTCCATAGGTCAAATTCTACTTTTAATTATCAAAGGTGAGCTAAAAGTACCTAGGGGGCTTGACTGCTACACTTCCAAGCACTATCGTATAGTGGCGTAAGTAGGCCCCCTAATGCTAATCCCATTTTCAAGTGTTTCTTGGGTTATATTGTAGGAACATATATTATTAATATTGGACAAAAAGACAAAAGCAAGAATCAATCATCAAAAAAGTTAAGTATTCTAAATAGTCTTTTAGGCTATTTGTTGAGTGCTTTTATTTTTGTTGTAAAAACCCTAGATATTATTTAAAAGAAATATATTTTATATAATTCTAGGCATTGAAAGGAAAACAACATATAGTGTGTACTTAGAGTTAATTTTTTTTATGCATCCCTTCTTGAGCCTTTGCTTAAAGGTTGCATATTTAGAACCCTAGGTTAGAAAAGAATTCAAAGAAAAGAATCATTCTAATGTTAGCTCTTGTATCCTACATTTTGTATTTCTACATTGTCCTTCATCTATTATAGAATAGATCTAGAAATGCCAAATAAAAGTGTTTGTTTAAATCGAATACATCAAACATTCCTAAATATCCTGTGGACTTGGAGCGAGTCCTTAAAGTCATTCCTAGTGAACCCATCCCCCCTAGAATTGACTGTAGAGAACAAAATAGCCTCCATAGTTTACCCCATAAGGTTTCTCTCCTATCTTGCAGATCCAACCTTTTAGGAATTGTATGCAGTAGGGCGGTTTTTACCCTCTACATATTTGGTAAACCCTACGTAGACACCTCCTTTTCTTTCAAAATTTTTTAAAGATCATTAAATTTTTTTAAGCAAGATCATTAAATTTTTTTGTGTGGTTGAAGAGTCTTAATAATATTTTAAAATATTTTTGTTTTTGTTGTTAGTACTCTTCTATCCTTTCACTCTTCTAATGGCTCTTGTCCTTAGAAGTCAACAAAAGCATCTTGAATATGATTGTATTCCTCCAAAATATGATCATCTTGATATAGAGGATCCTAACATAGATCCATAAGAGCAAGACAACATGGATACTGACATGATTTTTTATCCTTATAAGGGACCTAATGGTAGCTTTATATTTTTATCATTTGAGCGTATTTTGGATTTTATGAAAGCTAATAGCAATAGGATATTGGGAGGCATGGAGTAAGAATCTCGTCTCAAAAAATATGAAACTCCTCCTCCTTCTCCAATAAGCTCCCCTATGCTTAACCAAGAAAATCCCTTGCCTAAATTAGTACATATTTATAACTTGAACTCAGATATTGATATTATTACAACCACAAACATTGTAAGGAATACACAAGCCCCTCCAATTAGTAGTATCACTAAAAAGTATTCTCAATTTCTTCCTCAATATTCTAATATCAACACTTTTTCTTATTTTCTTACCGATGTTAGTTGTTCAATTTCACAAGGTGCCATATGTAGACACCAAAATAGCACCAATTCGATTATGTGATTGCAAAAACTAATCACATTAACACACACAGCCCCCAGGGCAGCCCCCAGAGGTTAAACAGTGGTTCTAACCACTCACACAGTAGTTTTACAAGTCAGAGATCAATTTGGAACCTTTTAGGAACTTTGCTACTTACTCGCTCCACCCAGGTACGAGTGCATACTGGTACTCATTCCACCCAGGGATGAGTGCATACTGGTACTCATTTCACCCTAAGACGATTATCAGAACTCGCTTCTAGGTGGTATGAATGCCAGGTTTGACCAAAAAAAAGTCAAACCTCGGTGCATGACAACTCAGAACTGCCACTTAGCTCTCCTTCCATGGCATAAGGGTGCGAGTGAGTTCTTTTGACAACTCATATCTGCCACTTGACTCTCCATTCACTACATGGGAATGAGAGTGAGCTTTTCAAGACAACTCAGATTTGCCACTTAACTCTCCCTTCATTGCATGGGAGTGAGAGTAGGCTTTTTCATGACAACTTAAATTTGCCACTTAGCTATCTCTTCATTGCATGGGAGTGCGAGTGAGATTTTCTAAACATACAAAGACATGCATAGAGGCAGTTAAGAAGCCCTTGATCAAGAAGAAGTCTTCTCTTCACAAAAAAACATTCATGCAAAGTAACACTTTTGCATGTTATTTCAAAGAGACCCCTTGGGTCTATAAAATGGTGAGCTTCCTCACCCAAAAGAGATATAGAAAAGGAGCATTTTGAGCGATGAAGTGCTGCTAATTTACTTACTTACGATTTGTGCTTCACATCCATAATATCTTAATAAAAAAGGAGGTTATTGGGTGACTTTGGAGGCATGAATCAAGAACCAAAACCTGATTTTTTTTACCACAATATCCTACCAATTTGCCGAAAACCCATCACAACAGGTTTTGGACCCATCCCAAGTGGATTGGTGTCGAAACAAAGTTTCACCCATGTGTGGTTTGCCTTTGGGCACCCCCCGCATTATTGCATTTGGTGACTATTTATTTTACATTATTTTTCTAGTTACATGATTATGCTTATGTTAAATTTTCAGTTTATTTGGACTCATTTTAACCATCATCATATTTATCTTTCATTTTTCATACATAGGTGCTACTGATTCTTTGTTTGTTTCTTTGAACGCAGATTTGCAGCATTAGAGGAGCAGCGAGGAATCTACTTTTACCAACACAAGCGGCAACAATGTTTTGGTTTGCCCATCTTATATGTGGGCACGTGGAAGAAGGAATTCTAAAACAAGTTGTAAAAGACCAACATTTAACGCTCCTATCCCCTCAAAAGGAAGGAGATGCATTGTAACACAAATTTGAAAAGCATATCAATAAAAGGGTCATATTTTATATTGCTTTGATATCTTGTGTTCATGTTATTTCTTTTTACGCATTTCTCAATAACATAGGGTTTAAGCGTTATTTTAGCTTCGTTTACATTGCATTTTTAGTCTATCCTTTTTGTTTTTGGAATCTCATGCTTTCAATGGTGATCACGGTGGGACCTCTGTCCTCTATTTATTTTTTAGGTTAGATTTCTGATCTGAAATTACTTGTTTTGATTACAGGTACCTATTTTTCAATCATCAGACTGTTATTCATTTCTATCAGTGACGATTACAGAATTGGGATTCGTTTCACCCAGGGACAAATAAGCATTCGTCTCACCCTAGAATGAATAGTGTTCTGATATTCACCTCACCCAGGGATGAGTATATTTTTGTGCATTTTTTAGAGTAGCCAATCAGAAATATCCTTTCAAGCAGAGAAGAGGTAGGGTTTTTTAACAAGCCTCTGTCAAATTTTTGTTTTCTGATTTCTAGTTTTCAGTTTTTGTATGGCTTAGGAAAAGTTTCCTTTTCGTTTTCCTGTTTCAATTTTTGCAAATTAAAATGAACCCCACACATCACATGGTTACTTAAACCAAGGAGCTGGTCGTAAAACCCTAGCCCTTGATCAATACCAATAGTGGATTCCATTATCACGTTGACTTGGATATTTGCATTCATTTACTCTGATTGTCACTATTGTTTGACATAAATCCGAACGAAAGCTGACCGAGTGTTTTTGGGGTGATTCCCAGCATGTGAGGATAAGTCTTCTATGGTAGGTGTCATAAACAGGACAATCCCCCTTCCGTACCGCCTAGTTCCATGTATCATCTGCTCTCACGTACCTATAGTCTCCCTCACATAAGGGCGAGTATATAGAGAGGTTGGTATATCGGTTCGACAATGGTATATTGAAGGGACAACCATTTTGGGAGTCACAAGAGCCTTCATAATTGCATTTAAAAAGTTTTCACAAAAAAACAAAAAAAAACAAACAACAAAACACACTAAAACCAATTTAGGACACACTATTAATCTTTAAAAGAGATAATCATTGCTTTGTGTGTGTATGTTCTTTTCTGCTTAGTGTAACAAAAAAAAAAAAAATTATAAAATCATAAGCAAAAGATAAAAATCTACGTAGCTTTTAGAGAGTCATTACCATGGTATTCACTCGTAGCCAATCCCAATCACGGGAAGAAGCTGCATATAATGCACCATGGGGGACAAGTCACCTCCGATATAGCCCTAAAGACTTGGCCATCCCGCCTTGGCGGTAGGGTACACAAATTAGTCCACACCATGCAGTTACAGAACATGACTTTAGAGGCACCTCCTTGACGGGCACTCCAACTCATGCCATCACTAGACAAGACTATAGAGGCACCTCTTTAAGGGGTACTCCCAGGCAGCAAATATCCTTTCAATAAAACAACCAACATGTAGCACATGACCTAGATACAAGGCCCCCCTTTGAAGTTCATTATGGGTGGCCTAGTGATGAAGTGCTATGTACTGCTCTAGAACAACAAAAGGTCCACAAGGAGGAACCATATGATTTTGTTACTCCTAATTTACCCTTGATCAATGTCAGACACACGAGACCATATCCAGAATATCAAGTTCTCCCGATCGGGCAAGGCAACTTTGCCTGCACCTTTTATGAATATAACAAAGAATGTGAGGAAGATCAATACGTTCATCAAGGATAGTACCTAACATAGGAATGATGCATGTCTGCACCTACTTTATATCTAGATCACTCATTAAGACCAGAGCTTCAAATTAATGTTGCCAACCTCGATAGAGGGAAGCAACATATAGGGGTCTCAGAGTACCAAGATCAAGACAGGTATGTAGGGGAGGCATCTAGGCCCCCTAAACAAGAGACAGTGGAATAAAATGACTTGGCATTTGCCAAACTAGCCACCCGCCAAGCATAGATCACATGACTTAGGCAAGACCAACAGTAATTAGAACATTTGTGTCACCTTAACCAAGAGCGCATTCAACGTCAAACAGCTGAACTGCTTCACAACAATGTGCCTGATAAGGCTCTAGTCCCTCATGCACAACAATCTAAGATGTATGTGAGGCACAACCCCTTAGTGCAAGATAGGTCTCTGCAACTTCATCAAGCACTACCTCTAAGACCTCCTAGACCTGAGCGAGATGCCGCTCCCCACAATCATGATGGGCATCCTCCACGGGCACCCATCAATTTTTATAGGCCTAGGCCAGACACTCCTCAAGAAGCTTATGAGGATTATGAAGAAGAAGAGTAGGTTGAAATGCCCTATGAAGGTAGGAGGGGTGCTACCTAGCTACCCCTCCAAAGGCCTCAAGTTCCCCGCAACCCACAGTGGGAACAAACCAAGGATGAGGAGATTACGTCCTCTAATGCATACAAAGTGTTGTTAGAATGCTTAGAGACTATGGAACTCAAGACTGTTGGGACCCAAAAGCCTACTTTATGCCAACTTCATATTCATCCAGTGCATCCATTAGTGCTAGCACATCCATACCCTGAACATTTTAAGCTACCCCAGTTGGCACTCTTTAAAGGGGAGGAAGATTCTCAAGAGCATGTGACTCGATTTTTGAGCTAATACTTCAGTATACAAGACAATGATGCATTGCTATTAAGAACATTTATAACAACATTCACAAGACCTACCTCGGATTGGTTTACCCATCTACCGAAGCATAGCATCTACAACTTGGATCAACTAGTGGACGCGTTCCTAGAATGTTTCGCTTTCAACACAAAGAAAAAGACGTCACTCAGTGATCTAGCTAGCCTCAAGCAGTATGAGGAGGAATATATGGTGGCATATGGGAATCGATGGAGGACGTTGCTTTCAAAGCTATCCTACCTCCCTCCTATGTCCGACCTAACTCAAATGTTCACAAAGAGCTATTTGCGATCGATCTCTGTGCTATTGCAGCTGTAGCAATACGCCACTTTAGAAGAAGCGTTGGTGCAATCTAGAGTTATCGAAGAGATCAAGATACAGGATGGCAAAATTGCCAAGCCTAAGAAAAAAGAGTGGAACAAGAGCACCAAAATAGGGAATACACAACAGAAACCCATCGTGGTCAATCAAGTTGCTTTCAATACCCCTAAGCCTGCCCAAGCGACACAGCCTCCAAAGGCTAATTATCAGGCAGTGCCTCACAATAACTATAAAAAAGATAATAAAAAATAGGATCAAAATCAGCAGCATCGCCCTAGGTGACAATATACACCATACACCGAGTCTAGGGAATCTTTGTTTGACCATTTGTTAGCAACAAACTTGATTAATCTATCAAAGATTCAAACAATCGATCCTATTGTGCCCAAGCCTAAGGGCTATAGAGAGGATCTTTACTGTAGATTCCATAGAAGGAAAGGCCATGACCTTAACGTCTATTGGACGTTCAAATTTTTAGTGCAAGACCTCATTGACAGTAATACATTGGTAGTGGATAACCCCATCGCACCCAACAACAAAAAAATGGGTGTTTTCAAAGATCCTTTACCCACACATGATGCACAAGCAAAACCTCTTCATGTCAAAAAAGTGCAACAGAATTGCCCCATGGAGGGTTATGTTTGGATGATCAGCATTGTGACAAGGAACAAGAGACACTCACGGGCTGCCCCTGTGATAGCCATAATGGAAGTTCCACCCATGTCACAACCTCAAGTGAATCCTGCATAGCTTCCCCCGCCTAGACCAGTGGCCACGATTTGCACTAGACTTACTCAAAGTCTATGGACCACGTCGGCTAGGCTCTCCATCTATGAGCTTATTCAACAATCGGTGCCCCATAGGGAAGCTCTCATGGAGATATTAAAGGCGATTGAGCTGTAACCCCATGAAGCAAATTAGTTCAACAATTTTGTGGGGCATGTCAAATAGTGTACCGAACCAGTCATCACTTTTAGGGAATATGAATTAAAAATGGTGATTGGAGATGTAGCGGATCCACCCCTGCATGTTATTGTGTGGGTCAACGGGACTCCGTACAAGCGGGTGTTGGTAGACATTGGTTCATCCAGTAACATTATTACAACTACTGCATTGAAACATTTGAAGCTTCCAGCCTCTCACATTGTACCTTCCACTTATACCCTTCGAGCATTCAATGATATGATATGCTCGATAGTTGGCATAATTGTCCTACCTATACAAGTGGGACAAAAGACCATTCATACGTTGTGCCACATTTTAGAAGGTGAGAGGGCTTACAATGTCTTTCTTGGACGGCCTTGGATCTGAGATATGAAGTGTGTCCCTTCAATTGCTCATCAATGTTTGAAATATACATTTGAAGGACAAGTACACGTGGTCCCCATAGATTTGGAACCTTTTAAATATTGCAACTTAGTGCAAATCATGCCACAGTCAACCCTTCCTTCAATGCACGTGGATTTCTAGTTAAATCCATCTAAGAGGGGTCCAACTAAGCGGGAATCTCCATTACCTAATCAATCAAATTCCTAGGCAGGTTCATCTTCTTCATCCGATCCTCCCATAATGACGCCACCTACGATGGCCACACCAATGGACAAAGGAAAGAAGCCCCTGGAAGCGGAACCACCCTTAGTCTCCAACATCTTAACAGAAGAGATGCCTCATAGAATGGAAGTTGAGACACCTAGTTCACCCCACATGGAGTGGACTCAAGGAGAACTCCCATTCACTTCCTCTCAATCACCAACGATTATTATTGATATGTCTACCATAGGCATGGGGGAGTATATAGTGCGCAATGTTGTTTCAATGCCCACACTTTAGTCTATGCAAGACATGGGAATACCTCGCTTCCCCATAGGCTCCATGGTTCCTCTAGGCTACCCACCTAATCATACAAAATTTATTTTTGGGGGCCTAGATCATGGTGTTGAACCTTCTCGATGAGAAGAGGAAGATGAAAAGCCCTTTGTGGAAGATGTCAATTATCTGGCTAACCTAGACTTTGCATTACGATATCTTAGCCAATGCAATTGGCATAGATATAGGTTGGGCAGGTATGAACAAGGAGTGCATGTTTTGTGCCAACCAAGATACCAAATGCCTTATGACAAGTCAAGAGTAGGGTTTAATCACCCTTTTCCCCTTGACATCTTGGTTGAAAACATGCAAGGCCTAGGGATAGGCAACAAGGATGGGTTGGCATTAGATCCATATGCCAATCCAAATACAACTTATACATTGGGGGATTATTTCCCATTACAAACAAATAACCTTGTTGACCTCAACAACCCTTTCCCTTCGGCTGAACAAGGAGAAATCTCACAGACTCACCCACAAGGGGAAGATGGACAAGACCACGAAGGGTCTTCTGATGATGAGTCAGAGTACGATCATTCGCACGAATATCCAATGAATGATGATCAAGAAATATTCCTGAAAATGTTCCCATTGAATCATCCCAGCGAGCATAGACTACCTCAAGAAAATCAGGTTCCCCTATAGAGGGTAGGATAGCCTATATGGGACCACATAAATCTACTTGAACAAGGTGAGCCCCATGTGTCATAAGCAACCATTGGAGTTAACGAATGCCTGTGGTTCTCTAACAGTGAGTCAGAAGATGAAACTGAGATGGCTTATCTCAACCACATGCGACAAATGCAACAAAGGCAACAAAGGTAACAAATGCAACAAAAATATCCCTTGGACATAGATGAAATTTTTGAACAATTACACATAGGTCTAAGACATAGGTGGCACCTCAACTCGGCACAGTTATAGCAATTACTGCACCTGCCACTCTAGGTATACAGAGAGCATATTTTTCCTGGAGACCCTATTAAACCATTAGTGCCTAGGGCAGACCCTGTTTGCATGTCCACGCATAGGGCTGATCCCTTTGTGCCAGTGCCTACAAAGCCAGACCCAATGCATCTAGAGCATCCTGAATGTCAGAGTTATCACATATGCGATAATGGAGGTTACCCTCATTTCATCAACATGATCTCCATTGACTTGACTACCCCCATCCATGATCCAGCCAATCCCACATGATCATTGCATCTAGACATAGAGGCTATAGATTGGGATCGCGCTGACACACCACCATCCCCATCAGAGTATTGGCCTTACGGTGGGATGTTTCATTTCACTCCAGGATAGACTCAGGATGTCTTCCATGCTGAAGAGGAACTTGATGTTCCTAATGATGATCTTACTTCAGCAAATGATATCCATCTAATCCCCATTCCACATCAGTTGGAATATGGATCCCACATGTCAGTTGAGGCAACGACTGATGTAGACATCGGCATAGATCCAATGAATCCATGAATTCTCAAGCTGGGGGTAAGTATTTCCCCTGAAGAGCTAGCCAATTATGTTGCCCTTCTTAAGGAAAAGGAGGTTTTTGCATGGTCATACAAAGATATGCCGGGACTAGACCCATAGCTAGCCATGCATAATTTAACGCTTGATCTGACAATCAAGCCAGTCAAGCAAAAACTATGCAAGATGCACCCAACAGTGGCCTTAATGGTAAAATATGAGTTACAAAAGTTGTTGGATGCCTAGTTTGTCATCTTTGTGGATTATCCTCCATGGTTGTCTAACATGGTTCCCATCAAGAAGCCCAACGGGAGGATTCACATATGCACCAATTTTTGAGATCTTAACAAAGCGAGTCCTAAGGATGATTTTCCCTTGCCAAGCATCGACGCGTTGGTAGATGCCACAGTGGGCCACAAAATGCTTTCCATTATGGATGGTTTCTTAGGATACAATCAGATTCGTATCAATCCCGAGGACCAAATAAAAATGGTATTCAGAACACCTTAGGGGACATTTTGCTATAAGGTCATGCCTTTTGGCCTTAAAAACATTGGCGCCACTTACCAATGTGCCATGATGTACATCTTTCATGATTACATGCACAAGACTTTAGAAGATTACATGGATGATTTGTTGGCCAAATCTCTTTTGTGCCCAGATCACCTCGATGACTTGAGCAAGGTCCTTGATCACCTCATTGAACATAAAGTCAGACTAAACCCCAAGAAGTGCGTCTTTGGCATCACATCTGGCAAGCTCTTGGGTTTCATAGTCTCCAAACGAGGAATCGAGGTAGACCCAAACAAATTCAAGGCAATCCTTGAAATACTTCCCCCAACCACCATCAAGTAGCTCAGGAGTCTGCAAGGAAAGGTTGCATCGATCAAGCGCTTCATAGCACAGTTATCTAACAAGTGCTGACCCATGAATAAATTATTGCATAAGGGGGTCACATTTCATTAGGATGACGAGTGCCGATTAGCCTTTGACGACATTAAATAGTACTTGGCTTCACTTCCAGTATTGGCACCACCTAGACCAGGAGTGCCATTCTATTTATACATCTCAGCTACTAAGGTGGCACTGGGTGCCATGCTGTCCCAAAAAAATGAACTTCACAAAGAACAGGCTACATACTATCTTAGCCGCACCCTGGTCAGTTATGAACTTAACTATGCATACATTGAAAAGCTTTGCTTAGCAATGGTGTTTGCTACCAAAAAGCTATGCCACTTCATGCTTAGTAATAAGACGTATGTTGTGTCTAAGGAGAATCCATTGCAATACATGATGAGTTGTACTTATCATAGTAGCCACACGACGAAATGGATCATGTTGTTGACGAAGTTTGACATAGAGTTCATTGGACAAAAATCCATAAAAGGTCAAGTCATTGCCGATCAACTAGCTGAGGCTCCTCTTAAAGACGATCAGGATCTGACTTTCGAACTACCTGATGATGGGGTCTTCCATGTTTCAAAATTGCCAGATTCTGATGAGCCTGAGTCACAGGCTGACATAACCCTATTCTTTGATGGTTCTAAATGTGAGCAAGGGGGTGGCACGAGAATTGTATTCTTCACTCTGCAAGGTGCTCCAATTCCCTTTTCATTTAAATTAGACTTCTCGTGCACCAACAATAATGTAGAATATGAAGCCTTGCTCATAGGTCTTCAGACAACAATCACCATGAACATTAAACATCTAAACATCTTTGGTGATTCGCTATTAATTGTAAATCAAGTAAAGGGGATATTCCAATGTAAATGTCTAGTTTTGTAGGCCTATAAAGCCCTTGTGGACAAATTCCTGGCACAACTTGAATGGTATGACATTGAGGCACTCCCTCGATCATCAAATCATTTTGTGGATACTATGGCCTCTTTGGGGTCCCTAATCTCGCAAGACCCTTTCGATGAGATGACAACCATTCAAGTCAAGACATTATCGCAACCTACGATGGAGTGTGCAAGCTCTGACCTCACACCAGGAATCCACCTGATCCAGATTGAACCATCTTCGGATAAGTTCTCTCGAATTCGAGATTGTTTGACTCAAGCCAATTGGGGGTCCTTGTTCTCCCTGAACCCTCTTAATAGCAACACCACATTGGTTTTACAAGTTCTCTCCTGCTCAGCTTTTGTTCAGGATGGACTTCAAGAGGGATTGGTCATTCATACTATCGATGTTTCTGATCAGCAAGATTGGTACACACCCATTCGAGATTACCTCAAGCTAGGTAACCTCCCACTTGGATTGACACAAGCCGCAAAAAGATCATTCAAACAGAAAGCGACAAAGCATGTCTTATTAGGAGACATTTTGTATCATTGAAATTATGAAGAAATCCTCCTTCATTGTTTGGACCAGCAAGAGTTTGCTTGGGCGATCACCCAAGCTCATGATGGTACATGTAGTGGCCACTTCAGTGGTACGGCCATCGCAAAGCGCATTCTTTGCTTGGGTTATTATTGGCCATATTTAGAGCGAGATTGTTGCGCATATGTGAAGAAGTGCATGAAGTGTCAGCACCATGCTAATTTGACACATGTACCTTCTAAGGCCTTACAGCAGATCCAATCAGTTTGGCATTTTTCACAGTGGGGCTTTGACCTAATTGGAAAAATCTCTCCTGCATCATCTGGTCATCACACGTTTATTTTAATGGCCATAGAGTACTTCACCAAGTGGGTGGAAGCGATTTCGCTAACCTTTATGACTAGATCCCACATTGCGGAGTTTATTTTGCATAACATCATATGTCATTTTGGTATTCCATCCAAGATCCTGTCAGATAATGGGACACCATTCAAGAATAAAGATGTGCATGCTTTGACCACAAAGTACAAAATTCAGCACAATTTTTCAACACCCTATTATCCGCAAGCAAATGGGCAAGTAGATGCGTCCAACAAAATGCTAGTCGCCATTCTTAAGAAGGCAGTTGCAGAAAATCATAAGGACTGGCACATTTAGATCCTGCTTGCCCTATGGGCTTATCGCACCAGCATTCGGACGCCCACTGGGGCAACTCCATTTTCGTTGGTGTATGGCTTTGAGGTAGTCATGCATTTTGAGTTGTAAATCCCTTCCCTGTGCATTTCAATGCAAGAGTTCATCGATGATGACACTGCGTGGCAGGCCCGATTAGATCAACTGATGTTGCTCGATGAACGACGTGTTAATGCTCTTGAGCATTTGCGTATCTATCAAGAGTGACTTAAGAGATCATACAACATGAAAGTCCACCTCAAGAAATTTTAGGTTGGTGATTTGGTCTTAAAATAGAACCAACAAAATTCTAATTTGCCATCCCATCTACGGGACAAGTTTATGGCAAACTAGTTAGGTCCTTATGTCATTGAAAGTAGAATAGGACCTGGAACATACCAGCTTGCCTCTCTTGAAGGAATCAAGGAAAAATAACCCTTGAACATCAGTCATTTGAGGTCGTTCCATGTCTAGAGAGCCATAGTCCAACTAAAAGCTCCAAGGATTCTCGTAATCGCTTGGTCAACCCTAAATTCCCCAAAGGTATCTATAAACCCTTTGGTCAAGCCAAAAGCTCCAAGGATTCTCATAATTGCTTGGTCAACCTTAAAATGCCCCAAAGGTATCTATAAACCCTTTGGTCAAGCCAAAAGCTCCAAGGATTCTCGTAATCGCTTGGTCAACCCTAAATGCTCCACAGGTATTCATAAACCCTTTGGTCAAACACCAAAAGCTCCAAGTGTTCCCATAACTGCTTGGTCAAAATAAATATTCAAAAATAAACAAAAAATCAAAAATCACAAAAAAAAACAATTGCATTTCAATTCCATGAATACTCAAAAAAAAAAAAAAAAAAATCAATCAAAAATCACAAAAACAATTGCATTTCAATTTCCTGCATTCTCATAAAAATCAAAATACAAAAATATAGGTTGCATTAAGCATTACATCCATACATTGCATACTTCGCTAGGTCATACAAGTCAATCGCACCATAGACTGTCATCACTTGGCAATTCAATCATTTTTCACAAATGCATACATCTATAATAGCACCATCGCTATTTTTTTAGCATCGTCAGTTGTCTCCTAATGTATCTAGGGTTTTCGTCATTCAACTGTCTTTAAATTTCTAGCCAAAATGGTACATAGTTAAACGGATTTTACATGAGAAAAGTTTTACTTGGATCATGCCTTGTTACGTAACATCCCATCACAAACTAACACACATAAAATAATTCCTAAGTTGTGTGAACACGAGAGAACCCTACAAAGTAGTCTAGGGTACCATAGGTGAAATATTAGCCTGTTCATCCCCCTGTGTGAATGGTTCTAGAATGCTGAGAATTGACAAAAGGACGAGCTCTTCCCTATCCATTCACCTTAATAAATAGTGGTTTTTACCACTACCAAATCCAAATCATAGTTGGTCCCCAAAGTTGTAAGGATTCATACTACACGTCCCTACCAAGGATGGGTAGTCATCCCCAATACCTAAAAGGATCAATGCCCTTCACAAAAAAAATTCCAACGAACCATCATCCTAACCTTTCCATTCACCTTTGATCTCCAAGTTGTAAGGATTTGTACTATCCGCACCTAATCAGGATGGGTAGTCATCCCCAAGGCCTAAAAGATCAATGCCCTTACTTCATCATCTCCATTATCCCCTTGGTCCCCAAAGTCATAAGGATTCATACTACACGTCCCTGCCAAGGATGGGTAGTCATCCCCAAGACCTAAACGGATCAAGGCCATTCACACGTTCAAAATTACAAAGCTCAAAATACAAAATCAAATAATAGTGGTTTTCAACACTATTCAAAATCCTTGCTCAAAAAAAAAAAAAAAACAAAAAGAAAAGAAAAATAAATAGACAAATAAACAGTGATTTTCATCACTATATCGACGAGCCAGTCTCCCAAATCATTTCACCAATAAACAACCTAAACTTGAATCCCTAGAAATTCTTAGCATTCGAAAACCATCTAGGTGATCCTCATTATAGGTTTGGTTGACAACCTACCTGGCAATGGTGGTCTCCTACCCGCATGACGATATGTCTATCACATTAGCTTTGCATGTGCGCAAACCAATGTTTGCATGTGGATGAGTTAGCTTATGGTACCTTAGATTGTCACATGGATTAATCTTGCTAAATACAAAAATGGAGTTAGTGGAGCTAATTAGGTGATCCTCAGTACAGGTTTGGTTGATAGCCTATCTGGCACTGGTGGTATCTTGACAAATGCCACATAAACGAACTCAATTGCACACATAGGGATGTGAAATAACTTGGTTAAATTCAAGTTGGATTTAGACCTTGTTCAAAAGTATTGCAAAATAAATGTACGGTCTTGGCTAGTTAGGCAAAATATCTGCATCTCAGAAAAGCTTCAATATATTTTCAAACAACTGGTACATTTCATTCTGTACATCACCATAAGAAAATACACAAAATACAAAAACAAAGTTTTCACATGCACAAGCATTCCACAAAGTTATCCCATTACTATAGCAAGTCAATCCAATCTTGTACAGTCTATGGTGCATCAACAAATCATCAACAATTCCTTTCATTCATTCCATATGCATACATCATACAAAGTAGACCCATCACATTCCTAATCGCATATGCATACATCAATGTAAAAACATGTACATCAATATAAATCATGAAAAATGTATAAACACCAAAAAGAGTCATCTGTATCTATATATCATAACAAAATTGCCCGTAGGCTACAGTGAATCGGTCCTCGAACCTCACTATCATAATCCAAAAACTCAAAAACCCCAAGCCTATGGCATCGGCCACCATGATCACGCAGGATCGATGCGACGGGAACTACCCCCTGCAGTGTGGGTCCTATGGGACCTCTCAGGGCGACTACTGCTCACCCCTACATCATGCCCACTAGTGCCTCCCTCATCCAGTCACCTGCGATGGGATGATGCTGACTGCTCTGTCCCACTGTATCTTGTCTGATACGATGAGCCACCTACAGGAGGCTCTGGTATTTTCCCACCAAGGCATATAATCTCTCCATCCATCTCCAACTAATTTTGCTACCAATCTAATTCTCGTCAGCCCCAATCTGCCTCCCATCGACTCCACTCTACCTCTCACCTACGGTAGTAAGCGACTACATTGTCGCTTTGTGCTAGCTACACTTGCAAGAGATCCCTCTCTTGTGCAACATCTGTATCACCATCCCACTAGCGAGATGTAGTCCCTGCACTCTCCCGCTCTACCAACTACGTCCACAGGATATCCCTCTCCTGTGCCATCTCCCTAAGCTCTCCATCTCGCCTCTATAGCACCTTCGTCAATCGCGCTACCTCAACGTGCAACCCTGCCTCTGTATCCCCCAGCACAACCGGCTACGTCAACCTCTCTGGTGCATCGGCCTGCTTTGGAGCATCCTGCATCTTTGGCTGCTCCTCCTCACCAAAGTCCTCTCCTACATCTACCACCTCCACCATGTCCACATCAACAGGAGCTCCCCAACCCTCTCCTGGTGCTTCTGCACCCTCTCTACCTCCCACTACCTCATCCCCTCCCAATGGCCCCTCACCTCGTCATTGCCGGAGCGTCCACCACTCCTGGTACTCGATAGTAACTCCAACGTCATCCATGTCTAGAGTGTCTAGTACTGTATCCGCCTCCTCCCCTAGTGGCTTGAGGATCGATGCAGCTAGAGTCCTCTCATCGCTCTGGCATCGATAGACTACGGGTTCCCCAGGAAACCCTTGGCATACCCCAAACTATCATGTCACTCAAAGATAATGGAAGTATTCTTGCTCTATCCCATGTCATCCAATAATCCACCTCCCCCTCCGGACCTGCTGAAGCCACTCATTAGCCTCCGACCATGCGGGATAATCCTAATATGGCCTCCACACCACATCTCCTAGAGTCAGTCAGGCCAATGCATCTATGTAATGGTCCACGTCTCCCGCAAATTATCGACTCCTCCCCCGCTCCTTATCTCGATACCATAAAGCCCCATAACCAATGTCTCGATCTACCATGTCAACCTGTGTAGTCCAGGGTAGCCCTTGTGGTCACTCTATGGCTATATGCTACTAGGCCCAGCACTGTAATAAGTAACTGTAGCCAATCTCCTTTCGCTTCCAACAACGGACCTCATACAACTCATCATATAGTTGAGCCAACAGTGTCTGGCCCCATATCATGATCATCGGCTCTGTCATAGGACAATCCACTAACTTCCACACTACCTCTAATAGGTTCCATGGGAACCTCACCCCCAAAGAGTCTGGCAAAACCATGTTGGAAATGAGGCTCATGAGTAGTGCATGCCTCACTCCCAACACCCTCCTCTCGTACCACCACCTCACTAGGATCCCACCAATATGACAATCCTCCTCAGCCTTCTCCACTGAGCTCATCCCATCCACATCCTCCCTATGTCCAAAACATCGAGTCAGTACAACCATCCTTTGACCTTGTGGCGTCATCCGGATGGGAACCCCGTCTATAAGAATTCAGAGAATCTAATACATGTCCTCTAAGGTGACTGCCATCTCCCCTGTCGAAAGATGGAAGGTGTTCGTTCGAACATCCCATAGGCTGATCAAAGCTGTCAAGTATGCCCGATATGCAACAACTTCTTCCAATCGCGTCATATGCTTGAGCCCTAAGACATCAAGCCACTCCTAGTCCTCCGCACTCAATGCCTCGCGAGAACTAGAAAAAATAGTCGGTACCCGATGCCGACTCTTCACCACCTGCATATCACAAAACATAAAAACATCAAAAAAATGCATCAAATCACCATCACATGTTCAAAAATGCATCAATCTACAGTAACAACATTCATTCACATGTACATCTGTTACAATTTACAAACATAAAAAAAAAAAACAACACAAAATCGATATGGTTTACCTACGGTTTCGACCTAATTTTACCAGTTCAACAAAAAAATTCATCACGTTTTCATCTTACATTTCATAAAAACAATAAAAATTTGACATGGTTTACCTACGGTTTTTACCTAAGTTTACCATTTCAAAAAATAAAAATAAAAAATTCATCAAGTTTTCATCTTACATTTCATAAAAACAACAAAAATTTGACATGGTTTACCTACGGTTTTTACCTAAGTTTACTATTTCAAAACAAAAAAATTTCATCAAGTTTTCATCTTACATTTCATAAAAACAACACAAATTTGACATGGTTTACTTACGGTTTTTACCTAAGTTTACCATTTCAAAACAAAAAAATTCATCAAGTTTTCATCTTACATTTCATCAAAAACAACAAAAATTTGACATGGTTTACCTATGGTTTTACCTAAGTTTACCATTCCAACAAAAAAAAAAAAAATTCATCCATTTTTTTACAAATCTAGGGTTTCATCATAAAAAAAAAAAAAAAAACAGACAAAAAGTGACATGGTTTACCTATGGTTTTGACCTACGTTTTACCATTCACATAAAACAAAAAAAAAAAATATTTTTATAACCATGGTTACCCTAAGATGTTATTCTAAGTTTCATTTGGGTTTATTCTATGGTTTTCCATCTAGGTTTCCATCGGTTTGCATACATGTTTCATTTTATTTCATGGTCTTTAACTCAATTCATTCACCTTTTCATTAATTAATTAGGGTTCCATGTCTTAACCAAAAGAAAAACATAATCAAAACAAATTTGCACTTTTCAACTTAAGCACTCGCAGAAATAGTTCACTTACTGGTCTCGCCTCGCTCCACCACTTGACGACCCAGTTTGTGCACTCATGGTAGCGGGAAAATTTGGCAGCGCTTCGCGTCAGAAAATCTACCTCCTCCTCCTCAGAGCTCCAAATCGCAATCGATGAACAATGCAAATGAGCCAAATCTATCATTTTCACCTATTTATATTTTTTGCTTGCTGGTATTCATTCCTAGATGGAACAAGCGCTTTTTCCTCAGAAAAACGCTCGTCCCACCATCGAACGAGTACCATCATAATGTTCATCTTCCCCCGAAACGAATAAAAAAAAATTGAAATTGAAAGTTGCACCACAACAAAACCACTAAAAATTTTTGGATGAAAGTGCTCTTATACTTAATCTCTTGGCATCAAAAAATAGATGTCGGGGTTTTACATTGTCATTCTCTGTCTCCCAAAGAAGGCTACCATGGCCGGACTGCTCCATGAGAGATCAGATTTTCGCCAATGTTAACTCCAAATGGCATCCCCAAATGGGTTCAAACCCACCAAAAATAGGTCCAAAAATCGAGAAATTGCTCGAGCATTCACCGAATAACATCTAAAGGCACCCTCACTTAAGTCATCTTGGGTCAAGCGACTCGTCGCTTTTCTCATGTCGGTAATTCCCTCATCGATTCGTCGCTTGAGGGGGTAGTCACACTTAGTTATCAATCAAAACACACACACCCAATAAAGGCAATGACACACATTCAAATGATCATTGACAAAGACAATCACGCCACTGCTTGGGGCAGCAAACAAGCAACAATCATAAACTGATTAAACACTTGGCATTCGTGAATCATGAACTCAAGGTTCCCACAGACAAAAGGTTGTGCCCTTTGCCTATTCATGACTGATCAATGTCCAAGCTGAAGTAACACCTCACTAAACAAGGTTAACACTTGGCATTAGTTCCTTAGCTCATCAGAAGCAAGGATTCAAGAATGTGCGTCCTTTCCATACTTGGGGCATCAAGAGTTGGTTAGGTTACTGAGAAAACCTAATCATTAGTGCTTTGGTTATCTATTTTTGCTCGATGCTACGCCTTGCATAATGCTTCCCAAAAAGGGGCATCTATAGATACCAAAACAACACCAATCTAATTATGTGACTGCAAACACTGATCACATTAACACACATAGCCCCCAGAGGTTAAACAGTGGTTCTAACCACTCACACAGCAGTTTTACAAGTCAGAGATCAATTTGGCACCTTTTAGGCACTTTGCTACTTACTCGCTCCACCCAAGGATGAGTGCATACTAGTACTCGTTCCACCCAGGGATGAGTGCAGACTGGTACTCGTTTCACCCTAAAATGATTATCAGTGCTTGCTTCTAGGTGGGACGAATGCCAGGTTTGACCGACAAAAAGTCAAACCTCGGTGCATGACAACTCAGAACTGCCACTTAGCTCTCCTTCCATGGCATAAGGGTGCGAGTGAGTTCTTTTGACAAATCATATCTACCACTTGACTCTCCATTCACTACATGGGAATGAGAGTGAGATTTTTAGGACAACATGGATTGGCCACTTAACTCTCCCTTCATTGCATGGGAGTGAGAGTAGGCTTTTTCATGACAACTTAGATTTGCCACTTAGCTATCTCTTCATTGCATGGGAGTGTGAGTGAGCTTTTCTAAACATACAAAGACATGCACAGAGGTAGTTAAGAAGCCCTTGATCAAGAAGAAGTCTTCTCTTCACAAAAAATCATTCATGCAAAGTAACACTTTTGCATGTTAATTCAAAGAGATCCCTTGGGTCTATAAAATGGTGAGCTTCCTCACCCAAAAGAGATATAGAAAAGGAGCATTTTGAGCAACGAAGTGCTACTAATTTACTTACTTACGATTTGTGCTTCACATCCATAATATTTTAATCAAAAAAGAGGTTATTGGGTGACTTTGGAGGCACAAATCAAGAACCAAAACCCAATTTTTTTGACCACAATATCCTACCAATTTGCCGACAACCCATCACAACAGGTTTCGTACCCATCCCAAGTGGATTGGTGTCGAAACAAAGTTTCACCCACGGGTGGTTTGCCTTCAGGAACCCCCCGCATTATTGCGTTTGGTGACTATTTCTTTTACATTATTTTTCTAGTTACATGATTATGCTTCTGTTAAATTTTCAGTTTATTTGGACTCATTTTAACCATCATCATATTTATCTTTCGTTTTTCATACACAGGTGCTACTGATTCTTTGTTTGTTTCTTTGAACGCAGATTTGTAGCATTAGAGGAGTAGCGAGGAATCTACTTTTACCAACACAAACGGCGGAAATGTTTTGGTTCGCCCATCTTATATGTGGGCACGTGGAAGAAGGAATTCTGAAACAAGTTGTAAAAGACCAACATTTAACGCTCCTATCCCCTCAAAAGGAAGGAGACGCATTGTAACACAAATTTGAAAAGCATATCAATAAAGAGATTACCATATTTCTATTGCTTTTATCTTGTGTCAATTTGTATATGTTCTTTCTTGTTCTTTCTTGTGGCATATTCCTTTTTGTTTTTGTATATTTTGAGCAACGAAGTGCTGCTAATTTACTTACTTACGATTTGTGCTTCACATCCATAATATCTTAATCAAAAAGAAGGTTATTGGGTGAATTTGGAGGCATGAATCAAGAACCAAAACCCTTTTTTTTTACCACAATATCCTACCAATTTGCTGACAACCCATCACAACAAGTTTCGAACCCATCCCAAGCGGATTGGTGTCAAAACAAAGTTTCACCCACGGGTGGTTTGCCTTCGGGAACCCTCCGCCTTATTGCGTTTGGTGACTATTTCTTTTACATTATTTGTCTAGTTACATGATTATGCCTCCGTTAAATTTTTAGTTTATTTGGACTCATTTTAACCATCATCATATTTATCTTTCATTTTTCATACACAGGTGCTACTGATTCTTTGTTTGTTTCTTTGAACGCAGATTTGCAGCATTAGAGGAGCAACGAGGAATCTACTTTCACCAACACAAGCAGCGGCAACGTTTTGGTTCGTCCATTTCATATGTGGGCATGCAGAAGAAGGAATTCTGAAACAAGTTGTAAAATACCAACATTTAACGCTCCTATCCCCTCAAAAGGAAGGAGACGCATTGTAACACAAATTTGAAAAGCATATCAATAAAAGGGTCGTATTTTATATTGCTTTGATATCTTGTGTTCATGTTCTTTCTTTTTACACATTTCTCAATAACATAGGGTTTAAGCATTATTTTAGCTTCGTTTACATTGCATTTTTAGTCTATCCTTTTTGTTTTCGAAATCTCGTGTTTTCACCACATATAATAATAATATCCATACTTCCAACCTGAATCAAGCATTGGTTCCTCAACACACATATGGGAATTTGGGAGCAATGCATAATAGTAATCCAAAAGTAAAAAATTTGGCAAATATGGTGAAGCAATTGGTTTCAAAAGTTGAGATGATTCAGCCTTCAAGTTTTACTTATAGTTATAAGGAAATGTGTAATCAGCCATTGGATCCTATTGTTGTTGCTAGGCCTTATCCTAAGCACTTTCCTATGCCAGTTTTACCTATCTATAAGGGGACAAAAGATCCAATATAATATTTAAGAAGATTTAGAACAACTTGCCATGATCTCATTTATGATGATATGTTGTTGCTTAAAACATTTCCTAAAAGTCTTGGTGGCATGGCATTAGAATGGTATTATCGGTTGCCTAATTATTCCTTAAAGAGTTTTGAAGAGATAGTAGAATTATTTGTTCAACAATTTGGTGCTTATATTGAAAAGGAAGTGACAATGAAAGATGTGTATAATTTAAAACAAAGTAAAGAAGAAATCTTTTCAGAATTTTTGGCTCGTTGGAGAAGTTTAGTTGGATGTTTGAGATATACTTTACCTCCTAAGGATATGCTTGAGATATTTATTGGTAATTTACAAGAACAATTATCTTATGCATTAGAGACTACTACTATTACATATTTTGACCAAGTGATTGATTTAGCAAGAAAAGTAGAATAGGCTCTCATCAGGAGAGGTCAACTCAAAGTTAAGGAAGAGAAACCTCCTAAGTCTCAACATAAAAATAGACATATAGGAGGTGATAGTGGAATGGATAGTAGGCCTGTTAATAATGTTACTAAAAACCTACAAAATATAGTACTTCAAAAACCTCCACAAAGAAATTTTACAAGGCTTAATATGTCCATGGAAGTAGTTTTGAAACAACTCTTAGAAGTTAAGGCAATTGAGTTACCTCCTATTAGACAACCAAATACTACAACTCATTGGTATAAGGTAGGTCAACATTGTGCATATCATAGAGTGGAAGGACATTGGATGAATTCTTGTAAGAAGTTGAAACATGTGGTTTAGGATCTGATTGATGTAGGATGCATTGACTTAGGTAATTCTTAAGTAGTGAATAATCAAGTACCTATCCAACAAAATGTGACTACCAATCAAGATATGAAAATATTTAAAGATCCATTGCCAAAACATAATCAATAAGCAACAAATCAGGTGGCTCATCAGAATGAGCCTCCTCCTTATGGTAATATGGTTGGCATGGTTGGGATAACTACAAGAAGACAAGCTCAAACTCAACATCCTCAACAAGGATAGAATTTTGTGTTACAACCTAGTTCAATTTTGAAGAATAATCAAGGAAAAGTTTTAGATATAGGGACTCCACCTATTGTATTGAGACCACAACCTAAGGTTTCATTTGATCTCCAAAAGAAGTTGGCTAGTACTCTAGCAAATATATTAGTTTTAGAACTCCTTCAAACCTCTCCCAACCATAGAGATGCTTTGATGGAATTTTTAAAGCAACAATCAGTCCCTTCAAATATTTCACCCAATGCTATAGTTGATGTCATAGGTTCTCTTGGGATACATCATATCTCATTCTTGGATGATGATAAACCTTCCTCAAACTTGCAAGAAGATTATTCACTTTACATCATTGCACTTATTGGGGATACTTTTATCAAGCAAATTCTGATTGATAATGGTTCTTCTCTCAATTTGTGTACATATCAATTCTTTCAAAAATTTGGATTAAAAGAGGAAGACTTAACAAAATCTGATATCATTATAAAATCTTTCAACAATGAGTCCCAAGAGGCTTGTGGTGTCATATCTCTTCCTCTCAAAGTTGGGCCTAAAATATTGGATACTTTGTTTTATGTGGTACATTGTCCTGCATCTTTTAATCTTCTTCTTGGACGTCCTTGGATTCACGCAATGAAGGTCGTCCCTTCTACTCTTCATCAATATCTCAAGTTTGAGTTTAAGAATCAAGTTATCACCATTCCGGGTGATCCTCGACCATTTGAATTTTTTTCAAATGTAGAGCGAGCTCGATCTGAGTTCAACCTATGTCCCTCAATCTCTTCAATGGTTTCTCCACATCCTCATATCAAATATCAAAACAATTTAAAAATTTAAAAATGAGTGAGGAACATATCTTAAATTCTTCATCTTGGGATCATGATAATCAATTTCTTCAAGAACCTCTTCTGGATCTAGCTAGGCTACCACCATCACCAAGAACCATGGGCTTACCCCATAAGAAAGGTGATGTTGTACACTTTGGCACGTGTACCTTTATCTTCGTAGGAACTACCTTCGAATATAAGATACGTGGTAGCAACCCCTCTCCCATTGAGTGCTCTTTTGCTCATTGTTACCTTTCCAATGATTACCCACTTCCTAAACATATCCTATCTAGTATGGGATATGTAGGTAAAGTCTTGGGGCCACAACATAAGGGCATTCAAGAGCCTTTGGATGTTGAAATCTAGCCTGGGAGATGTGGCATAGGTTTTATACCTAGAAAAGACCAACCTTTACCATTTGACAATGATGATCATCTTATGACTTACGTTGAATATATGGATTATCAAAAGTTAGGAGTGGGTGATGAGGATGATGGTCCCCCTTATTCTCCTAATGTCTTATTTTGCAATATGATTGATTCTATGTGTTCTAAAAATAAACCTTCTATTTTAGTAGAGGACCCTACTTCGCTGTCCTATAGTGATCTTGCGAAGTTAGGAATTGCTCCTCCTTATGTTAAAAGGAATGGTTATGTTCGTGAGTGCATTGATTATCGTGCTATGGCTACCAAAGAAAGAGCTATGAAGGAGCCTCTCTGTAATTCTAATTATCAAGAAGGCTTACCTTTTAGAGATTTCTTTGACAAAGAAATCCATGGCACGCCTGTTATTTTTGTTAAGAAAGGTGACACACTTAGATATTGTGTCGACTTTCATTTTGCTTGCTTAAATTAATTAATTTAAATTACTTAATAATAAAACATAAAAACAAATAAAAATTGCATCAAATCAATTAATCATCATTTAGCTATGCATTTGCATTTCCATTGCATCCATCTGCTTGCTCATATTGCATTTTTGCCTATCATCCTTTTGCATTGTTTTTCTGACATTTAATCCAACCTGCATGCTTGAATGTCATATTTTGCATGATTTCTTGTCCATGATTGCTTGATCATATAGATTTTTGGGGATCTTGCGACAATGGCATGTGATGATACCTAGTTAGGTCATAGCTCACATGCATTGCACTCTCTCTAGGACTCTGATGCCTAGTAATACCCCCACCTAGGGCTTTCTTCTTCAATCTTCTTTCTTGCTTTATCTTCCTTAATCTCAAAAATAGTGAGAGTATCTCCTAGATCAAAGGTGATAGCTCATTAATATCTCCTTGTCATTTTTCTATTGCCTTATTTTCCTTTGTCTTATTTTGCTTTTGATAAGGAGATACGTGCATTTTGTCTCTTCCTTTGTCATTCTTAAGTTGTCTTCTCTACACATTTGCACACACTCACTTGTGTTCAGTTTCTAAACCCCTATCGAGGGTAGCGCTTGCCTAATATATATTTTATCCTTATATATTACACCCCACATGGGATAGCTATACATCCTAGTGGGTATCTTATCGGATATGATCTTCTATTGGGTTATACTCCCTTTTGACTCAGTGAGCTCAACACCCCATTACAGGATAATCTCCTTGGCCATTTTCAATAGGCCTCGACATACATCCTAGTAGGTAATCACCCCATAATAGTCAATAAGTGAGAAACCACCCATAGCAGGTCAGACTCCAACACCTCATTCTTTACGATGAGCACTACACCCATAGTGGGTTTAGCTCCCTCTTTTCTGGTATGATTCATAGTATTTAGTCACATTGGTCCCTTGCGACCTATGCTGATTTCAATACTATGTTTTGCCCATCCTTCTCTGTTTCATATGGTTGACCTTTGGATTATCTTATTTTTTCTATGTCTTCTTCTTTATCTTCTTCTTCTTCTTCTTCATCTCATGTTTCCTTCTTTCTTCCATCCATTTCATCCATTGTTCATCCATGCATTTCATATAGCATTGCATTTAAGATAGATTGCATACATGAAATATTAAATTAAAAAGAAACATCTAAGATAATGATTAAAATCACATGCACACATTCACAAAACATAAAAATAGAAAGCAACTATGTATTACTCGATGAAAAGAGAGAGATACAGTCATGTTTGGTTGGTGTACCACAGTCCAATCTCGATACACTCAACCAATCCCTAGGGGTGCATGCCACAATAAAAATTGGTATGTCATCCCGATCCCTAGCCTAGCTCTGAGAGCCTATCTCCTCTGCTCCACCCGAAGGAGGAGGTGGTCCAGGTAGCCACATACCCATGGACGAAGATGCCGAGAATATTTGTGACCAGGACCATGACCTACTAGCTGACTAGAGGGACGGAGGGAGTGTCGCTCTCTGCTCCATTGGTACTACCTAGTAGTACATGATCTCATAAAAGGTAGCCCATTAAATGGCCACCTCCAGCCTCTACCCTACCCTCTGTAGCTCCTCCTATAAAAGGTGGACTCCATTGCTAGCATGGCTACTCCCGATGATAGCCATCCCCTCTACTCGAGCTCTCTGATACTCTATGTCTAGTCAGCTCACCTCCCCTCAGATATGATTGGCCTCTACTCGAGTTGCATCCCTCTCCCTCTTTGTGGTGCTTAGTGAGCCTTGTAGTCCCTCGATCCTCTTGGACCTGTCCTCCTGGAGTAGGTCCACCTACCTATAGAGTCACCACTTATGCCCATAGCACCTTTACCTCCTCCCTCGGATCCCCTCATCCTAGAGCCTGATCCTAGCTAGTTATCATTGATGTGGAGGCCTCTCCTAATCCTCTACATGGTGGTATCCTAGCCTTTATGGGGGCAACTCCAGATGCCCCTACCTCCTTGGTCTCGATAGTGCTAGTGTCCTCCATCACCAACTCAATCCTAACCTAAGCCTACCTCAAAGCTACTAGTCCCTACTGAGCCCTCTTTATGGCCCTATGAGCAACCTCTTAGAATGCTCGTTGCATGCTCGAGCCCATCACTTGGTGCCTCTATATCAAAACTAGCGAGGAGACCCTATGGGGCATGACTCCTCTATACCACTGCCAGTAGTCGAAGGCCACTCCTGCATCGTCCACCCTAGGATCCATGTAAGGAGGATCATCTAAATCCTCCTTGACCCACCTAGTTAGGTTTGGCCCACCTCCTACCCTTGTTGGGTCTCGGTAGACTCTCCGATACCAGTAGTCCCCTAGGTCCGGGATGCCCTGCAAGATCCTGAACTACCTCAAGACTCGGTCAAATCTGAAGACCTCTGGCTCTCCCTTCTCTGTAGTCAGCCACCTGATCCTCCTGATCCTCACCAGCTCTATCTTATCCTCAACCCATCTTGGATGTAGATGCCAGGGTCACCATACTATCTTGGCCTCCCTCAACTCATCTACTATCTACCTCGCTAGTGGCAGATGTTTGGCGTAGGTCCTTGCAGCCTGCTCTAGGAATCTGGGCCACCTGTATGTTATTGGTCACTCCAAAGTGGGCAATGGACCTAGTAGTGCATCTGGTCTCTACATCACTATGTGCTCCTAGCTCCATACCTGGAGCAATGTCGTACACACTATCCTTGTATGTCACTTGTACATGATGTTGTACAACATCCTATACAAGCAGGCCAACACATATGGACCCCATGCGAACCTAGCCCTTTGATCTCACATGTCTACCACTACACCCACCATCACCCATGGTAGATATTTACCTACTAGTGTGGCACATCAACATATCTGCAACCACCCTATAAAGCATGGTCATCAATGGGTCTACCCCATACCGTCCCACTAGGTCATCTACGACTATGGTGCTCTCTCGCACCTAGTGGGTCTAGCCTCTTGATAATCATTGCAAGGTAGTTGGCCTCCCTCATACTCTATAAACTTCTCTCACCCTTATGGGGATGTGCAAGATGCACCACACATCCTCCAGTGTGACGGTCATCTCTCCTGTGGGTAGCTGAAAGGTAGATGACTCTGGGTACCACCTCTCTACCAGTGCCATCAGTAGAGCCCTGTCTGCCTCCACCCGAGGTAGTCTAGCCAGGTGGTCTAGCCCCACCATCTCCAATGTATCCCTCTCTACCTACCTAAGTGCCTCTAGCTCCACCTCCAAGGAGCTCGCTCTCCACTCGTGGCTCTCGAGTACCCTAAGCTACAATAACAATAAAATAAAAATTTTCCATTAATAAATTTAATTAAAAATTTAATACATTAAAATTAATTAATTAATTTTAAATCAATCTAAATCCATAGCACAATTAAATTCTACATCTTTAAAGTTGTTTGCTTGCATTATTTTTCCTTCTTCTTCCTTCTTTTTCTCTTCTTTTTCTCTTTCCCCTTTTTGGCGAAATCATGCTCGCTAGGCGTGTTTTCGTGAAATCGCGCCTGGTCAATTTTTTCCAGGTGCATTTTTCCACTACTACCTAGGGTGAAATCATGGCTGAGCCATGAAATCGTGCCTAGGTCATACGTGAAAAAACCATCGATTTTGGCAGAAAACCACTAAAAATGCATGAAATTTTTTGAAAAATTGACATGCAAGGAAGGGTTTTCGATCCTACCTGTGCCCGCTCTGCCTCCGTGCCGACCTCACCCCTCATGATCATTGAATGGTGTATCGGTAGTGCCATATCCTCCTTTTCTCTAGAGCTCCTTTCTTCTCCCTCACGTAGTTAAAATGAATTAGGGTTTTGCCCCCTTTTCACTTTTAACCCTGTTTTTGCACGCTTTTTCTCCTTTTTTCTTTTTTTGCTTCTTCTTCTTCTGAGTTTACCTTTTTGAGTTTTTATGAGGAATATGTCCCTCATAAAACTCGAGGGGGTACCCTGGCCTTAGAGGCATTAATGTCCCTAATGCCTCGATTTGCGTGTAAAATTTGAAAGTGTTCAGAATAACATCATTTTTGCACCATCCCTTTCTTCTAAACCAACCACCCCATTTCTTCTTGTCATTTTTTGTTTGTGGGTGTTTACATATCTTCTTTGACACATTTATTAGGCCATAAATGCGTCAAAGAGGGGGTAAAATGTAGACACAAAAAATTGACCCACTTTAGTGGGCAATCTTCCCTGAGCCCTCTAGGGGACCCCTTAGACTTGCCTAAGGCAAGGACAAGGCCTTCCCCCCTCTGTTTTACCTATTTTCCCTCTCTGTGCAAAATCATGCCTGGTCCTTGATGGGGTGTGACTTCGCATTGCGATATCACGATTAGCCCAGATGGGGCACGATTTTACATTTTTAGGGTTTGATGCATTAAAACCCTAATTTTTTGGGGTTGGCATGTTTTACCTCGGCCCTCCTTGGTTTTACCACTCTTTTTACCTTCAAATATGCTATATAAGGAGGGTTTGAATTCACTTTTCACACATGATAACACACAAGTTAACACACGCTCACATAATCAACATTTAATGATTTTATTGCTCGCATTTGATTTCTCACAAAGTGTTTTATTCGGTCTACATATTTCTTCTTCTTCTCTCACAAGCAACTTTGAAGTTTGGAGTTTGATTGTCTGCTACATTGTTCTTCCTCGCTCTTGGTGGATTTTTGTTGGAGCCCTAAGGAGAGATTGACCATCCGGGAGATCTAAAACCCTTCTGTTTTGCTTATGCACTCTCTACTAGGTGAATTCACTCTTTTGCATGCACATTTAGGTTTTTTGAATGATGTAATCGAGCTTCTACATTCATATTTTATTTTTCATATAGTTTATGCGAAATCATGCCTGGTCTGCTACGGGGTATGACTTCACCTGGCGTTATCGCGATCACCCATTACAGGGCATGATTTTGCCTGAGACCAAACTAGGGGTAATCTGTTATCCCTGTTTTCTCCATTGCATTCTAATTTACATCTAGAGCATAGTGGCATATTCTATTTTGTGATTTTTGCATTTTGTTTTGTTGTATTGCATTAATGTTTGTTTTCCTCCAAAGGTCAATTTTCACTTTTAATTATCAAAGGTCAGCTAAAAGGACCTAGGGGGCTTGAATGTTGCACCTCCAAGCATTGTTGTATAGTGGCCTAAGTAGGCCCCCTAACGCTAATCCCATTTTCAAGTGTTTCTTGAGTTATCTTGCAGGAACAGGTATTATTAATATTGGACAAAGGGATAAAAGCAAGGATCAATCACCGAACAAGCTAAGTATTATGAGTAGTCTTTTAGGATATTTGTTGAGTGCTTTTATTTCTATTGTAAAAACCCTAGATCTGATTTAAAAGAAATATATTTTATTTAATTCTAGGCATTGAAAGGAAAACAACATATAGTGTGCACTTAGGGTTAATTTTGTTTGTGCATCCCTTCTTGAGCCCTTGCTTAAAGGTTGCTTGTTTAGAACCCTAGGTTAGAAAAGCATTCAAAGAAAAGAATCATTCTAGGGTTAGCTCTTGTATTCCTACATTTTGTATTTCTGCATTGTCCTTTATCTTTTATAGCATAGATCTAGAAAGGCCAAATACAGGTGTTTGTCTTGAATCGAATACATCAAACATTCTTAAAAATCTCGTGGACTTGGAGCGAGTCCTTAAAGTTATTCTTGGTGAACCCATCCCCCTAGCATCGAGTGTAGAGAACAACACAGCCCCCATGGTTCACCCCATAAGGCTTCTCTCCTCTCTTGTGGATCCAACATTTTGGGAATTATACGCGGTAGGGCGGTTTTCCCCCTCTAGAGAGGTATTATAGCAGATGATGGGGTGTGAAACATAGTAGAATTAACTTATATTTTTGCTCTAGATATTGAGGTTTGACTATGCAGTAGCACTATGCCAACTAGGTCTATAGTAGTGGGCTCTCAATGGAGTAGGCAAAGTGAGTCTGGGTAGTCATCAATGTGGACCAGTCATAGATCAAGTGCACTATCTAAGATATCGGTGGGTACTAGATCTAGGTAGACTTGTAGAGATGGTTTTGAGGGTGGAGGTGACTTAGGGGTGTAGGAATTTTTTGATATGTCATGATGACTATATCAATTTTGAGTGTAAGATCTAAGGATCTACATAGTTATAGCTTATGGGTATTTTTGTACCTTTATGTACTTTGACACACATATTTATATAATACTATTTTATGGTTCATTATGTGTCTTTTGTATTTTCTTTATGTACATGGATGTAATTATGGATGTAATGCCTAGATGATGATTTGATTATGCTATATGTATGCGATGTACTAATGACATGCAATAGCTAGATGATAAATGTATGATTAGATGCTATGATCTAGATGTGTAGATGTTCTACTATGTATGCTTATATGGATGCAATGGTGAATGTTAAATGCATGTTTAATTTGTTTCAATTGTTGTATGCATTTAATCTATGTTATATGATATGGTGGATGTAATGCATTAATTTCATGTGGATGGTCTAATGCAAATGAACTTGTATGCTTTAATCACTTAAAATATAAGGAATGAATCTAATATGTGTTTAACAAACTAATGGAAGACACCACATAATGTATGAAAATCATGAATGAAAATGGTAACTCTTATCATAAGAATTAATCATTTAAACATCCATATGTGAGATGAAATGAATGTGAGATGTAGGGGCTTTCCCTATAAGATTTTGTAAACTAAAAGATATGCATAAAATAGTTAGTGGTCATCTAAATATCATTGTTGATATCCATATAGTATCTATCCTATTCTATACACACCCCTTAATAAACAAAAGTTCATAAGGAAAATTGTGAGTAATTGATGATATGATTTGTTGCTATAAGGGAATTTTTGAGGTTTTCCATGAGACTCAAACACCCTAGTTGATTAATCAAAAGTTGTATAATGACTACACAAGACTTTTGAAAGATACAAGCCTATTAAGAAGACCAAAATATTCACTATCCCTATGTGTGCAAATGAATATATTAGATGAGGTATAAGACTACCTCATTGCCATGCGGGTTTCATTCAACCCATTTTTGTAATGAGGATCACCATATGGTCATCATGATCCTAAGTTTGGATGTAGTTGGACTAGACTACTAGGCAATACAAGCCACCTAAAGCTAGCTCATCCATAAGCTGATATTGGTCTATACAAAAGAAGGTTGCTAATGTGATAGACATATCGCCATGTGTAAGGATACTCCATTGCTAGGTGGGTTTCATTCAACCCATTGCTATAATGGAGATCACCCCATGGCGGTTGAATACTGAATATTCCAAGGATTCAAGCTCGTTACCCCCTTATTTTCTTTTGATTGCTTGGGATACTTGCTCATGCTTAGTGGTGAAAATCACTATTTATTTTACATTTTTTTGTTTTATTTTTGAGCAAGGGATTTGCTTAGTGATGAAAATCACTATTTATTTTCTTTGCTTTGCTTTGGGAATTTTGCTTGTTTTGTGTTAGAGCAAGGGATTTATTTGGGTAGGGGGAATATTTTCCTTTTGTCAATGATCAACATTCTAGACCATGCGCATAATAATATGAGCAAGGAAAACCTTTCGCTTAAGGTGACCAGGACCACTTTGTAGTGTCATCTTTCCTTATTCAAACTAGGATTGTTAATGTTTAAAATTGTGATGGGATTTTGATATATGCAAGGTACTATCAAAACTAGACCTCATATTCAAAAGCCAAGATAACTTTCTATAAAATATGAAAATATAACTAGGGATGGCTGAATGACTAGAAAACCCTAGTATACACCTGATAGAAACTCATAAGTTGTGTTGAAAAACACATTTACTCATAAGGAATATGAATGATAATGATTTTGAGGATGCATGATTGGCATACAAACATGGTGTCATTCGTAAGAATGTAAACACAACCTATCCTAATGCAAGTGCAATGGATGAAGATACCTAATGCAATGCAACTAATGGATGCATATAATGAAATGCAAAATGTAAATGTTTTTGTGTTTTTGATGTTTTGAATTGTTTTTGGATTTTAATGTTTTCTAATTTTTTTTGGATTTTATTGATGATTTTTAGGGGGAAGGTGTGATACCTTATGTACCCCCAGTGTGTGTGCTACTTAATGAAAGTGAGGAAGGTGTGATACCTTTAGAATTCTCAATTTTCTTCATTTATTGTGATGTGGATGGTGGGGAAGGTGTGATACCTTGAAGACCCTCATTGTGCATTTTTCTTCTGCAATATAATCAGCCCAATTAGGAAGAGTGATATAAATCGACTCCCCTTGTTGTGGCATGAAATTTTGCAAAATACCCATATCTTGATGGGGTAAAACAAGTGAACCATCTGTGTGGAGCTCATTCTGATCTATCATCTCTTCGACCACATTCTTGAATGAGTAGCAATTGCGAATGTCATGCCCATGCTAGCGATGATAAAGACAATAAAGGTTTTCATTGTGTGACCCATATTTAGGTGCTCTTGGTTTGATTTTTGGTAGCATAGTTGCATGAGACTCATACAATTTTTGAAATAGGGTCGAAGTGGTCATCAAAAATTTGACTACCCAATGAGGTGGCTTATTTGTCTTACGAGGATGCAGCTGACCTAGGGGTTGTAGATGGGATGATGAGGCATGACCTATGGTAGGTTGATTTGAGGTGGATGAACCATCTATGAGTGAGGCATCCTTGTCAATAAGGTCTTGGATGATGTTTTTAAACCCATAACAATTGTGAATGTCATGGCCCTCTATTTGATGATAAAGGTAAAAGTGATCCTCCCTATAACCCTTAGGTTTAGTTATGTTTGGGTCTAAAGGGTGTATATCTGGTAAGACGATGGCCTTAGCTTCTTGTAATTTTTAAAAAATGGTTGACATGGGCTCAGATAATGGAGTCTAGGTACATTAAGGGTATTTTTGGTGAGGGAGAGGATGTTGAGGTTGCACTTGATGTGGTGGCTAAGATGCAGGTGTCTCATTCATGTGCTTGGATGGCTCTCCTTGATTTTTTGGTGTAGGCAAAGTACCTTTAACTATGCTCACCTATTGAATTTCGGTATTGAGAAGGTTATAAATACAAAGTTGATTCCTATCAAGCATGTTTTGTATTATGTTCCTAAATTTATAACATGATTGAATATTATGGTCATCTAATCAATGGTAGAGACAATGTAAATACAAGGTGTATAAATACAAGGTGGTTAACGTAGTCGACTCTGTACTTTTTCTTATTGAGGTGTTTCTTATGGTTACACAGGAGGTGGTTTGAATTCGAAGGTAGTTTTCTTTTGTAGCTCAATGTTCGTGATTTGGTAAATGAGTTGTTGTAAAGCCTCATTTTTTTGACCCATTTGCATCTCTATATTATCTAGATGATCTAGAATATGCTACAAGACTAATGGGGGTGCAGATTGCATCATCATTGATTGATCTGGATGAAAATGGACCAATGATGGAAGTGAATTTAAAGTAGGTTCCAATGGATCCTTAGGTATATGGGAAACAAATATCTTCATCATCTGAGGTGATGTGGATGTGTCACAATGATCCTATCTAGTAGGTGTATCCACATGCTCTTGTTTTGGATTCAATTCATGCTCTTGTTTCACTTGTAGTTTTTAGTTGTGACAGGTGGAGTACCTCCACTTTGGAGTAGGAGACTCACATATTCTTGTTCTTGTGAGGGTGTTGTGTGAAATAAACTAGGTGTGACTAGTTTTAGGGGTGGTAGCTCTTTTGATGTAGTAGAGATGTCTGATGGGGCTACCAGTTGTGTCGATTGACTTAGAGAAACTTGGTTCTCTATCTTGACATTGATCATTCCCACAAACTCATGGGAAGATATTTTGGCACTTGGAAAAATTGTGAATGGCTCATCAACTTGCCTAGGTTGTTCTATTTTAGTTGTGATAACTAGTTTTTCTTCTTCATCCTTAGGTATGATGATATCTTGTGTTATGTTGATGGGAATAGGTGGAGGAATTTCCTTGATTGGCCCCTTCGAATGTTCTCCCTTAAGAGATCCTGATATTGTGAAATGGATATAAGGAGGAATCACCAATGATGGTGGATATGCAATGGGTGGTGATGGTTTGATGCATGCTCTAGCCAAATATTTTATGATTTCATCCGAGTGGATATCTTGGTGCTTGCATGGTGAAGGAGATTCATGTGGTTCATTGATCATTTTGTAATACTTGAAAGGATCTAGATCGGTGTGTACCACATGTACTTGACCTTGGTGTATGAATTTGAGGTATTGATGTACTATGGATGGGATGCATTCCATATCTCTCATCCAAGGTCTGCCTAATAATATATTGTATTATATTTCACCCTCTAAAATGTGGCACAATGTAGGCATAATATTTATCCCAACCTAAATAGGTAGGACTATTGTACCAACTATAGGGGATATTGCATCATTAAAGGCTCATAATGTGAATGTGGATTCTATAATATGTGAAGGTAGAAGGTTGAGATGTTTTAATGCAACGACAATGATGATATTAATAGATGAACTGGTGTTAATCAAAACTCACTTATACAAAATCTGATTGATGCTAGCTATGATATGCAATGGTGGATAAAGTTCATTAATAGGGGTCGAATTAATATCCTATTTGTAAAAATTAATTACAATGTCCTCGTATGGTTGAATGGAACTTAAATGTTGTGAGGATTGTAATGAATATCGAGCATTGATTGGATTTGGCAATGATGTATACTAGTTAGGGAGTTTCTTGCTCCTCATCATGATATTGATCATGTTGATAAAACCCTCATTAGGTGAGGCTATATGCACCTTGCTCACATGCTCTACTTGATATTCCTTGACCTCATGATTTGGTAAGGGATCTTTAAATATGTCTATTTGTTGATTGTAGACAACAAGGGGTTTGTCTATCTATCTAGGAGAATGGTTGTTTTTCTGCCTAGGAGGTAACTCTTGATGATGCGCAGGGTGCCTCATGTTGATCTATTGCCTATGAGTATTAGGTGTGGGTACCTCTTCATGAGTTACCCTACGTGATTGTTCTTCATGTAATTTTTATTTAATGATCCTCTCTTTGTGACCTTTAATTTTCATACAAACATTGGTAATGTACTCTCTATTTTTATTCATGCTCTTGTTCTAGGTGCTCACACTCATTGCACAAATTCTCCAAGCTTGGAGTAATTTCTCTCTTTGGTTTGCATCAGGCCTAGGCAACCGATCTGTTCAATATTTTGTATATGGTTGTTGTATTTGTAACTCTATGTGGGGATATTTGGAAATTTTGGTTTTTGTTTCAAGTACAACCTCCCTCTTACCTTTATCTATCGAGGTTGCATTAACACCATATTCAACCCTATGTGTAGTACCCTCATGTATGGATGAGGTGGGTGTGTTGCATGCTCACTTGGAGCACTCACCTTGGGCATACGTATGATGCACTATCTCTTCACTATGCACATTATTTGAATAAGAATGGAAAGACGTAGGGGCTCTATGGGTTGATTTTCTACCATAATTCTCTAAAATATCAAGTTGATGGGTTTTTTAGGGTTTTTTAAGAGATATACCTTATTCACCAATGCTAAAAAATGATGTGAGATCCGCTCCCTATTCGAAGGAATTTGAAGCTTTGGTGGGTATGTGAATGGTCGCAACCCCTCTGGTTTACCCCTAATTGGGCATATTTTATCTATCAACATTATGTGATGATTGAGGTATAGAAGTACCCTCATCATGATCATGAGAAGTCCTTACATTAGTTCTCCTAGGTGGGGTTTCTCTATGAGATCCCCCATGAGTAGAATTGTCTCCACGAAGACTTCTTGAATGTCATTCAGGTATGGCTTGTTAAAGTGGACTAAATATAGGGTGGTTTGCATCCTCTTGTGCATTATATACCATATTAGTGGTCAAATAAGTATGGCCCCATGTGGTGACCATTCATTTTTTAACTATCTCGTATGTGATTTAAGAAATAAATAATGTATACAGATGTTTATCTTTTTAAATTTTTATTATGTTTCCTAAAATGTTAGATTGTGTGTTTTTATTTGTTGTGTATCATACCACTTTCTCATGTGATTTTAACTATATTTGATGTAACTCTCAATAATTTAAATGTTTTCACCTATATGCTCTCACACACACATCTGGTGATGTAATCCATATGATGAAACCCACCAGGTTATGGAGATGAAATCCATACCCAAAGAGGGAGCATAGATCCTACTGATCCTCACCCAATACACCATGTTCAATGATACACTCTCAAAATAGAAATGTGTCCTATTTTCCACAAGCTTTGATGGTTCTTAGAGTCAGCCTTGACCACGTTTAGGTTAAAAAAATCATAATATCCAAGCCAAACAAGTGGTAATGAAGGCCACCGTTGGTTCTGATTAATTGGTTGGATTTCAAAGTCCAACTCAAATGATTTCAAACTTAAACTGTGAGGTGTGTGTGATTCATTTTACTTTGTACAAAAGCAAAATGCAAGAATACAACATGCCATGATTTTTCAGTATATGCATGAAAATAACATTTAAAATTTAGAAAGATGCATGTAAGAATGTTTTTCTTTCAGAAATATGCAATGCAAATTTAAAATAAAATAGCCTTTAAGCAGGCTCCAAGCATGCAAACCCTAAAAATAAATTTTAACAAAGGTTGTCTCTATGAAAAATGGTGCATAGTAGTGGCCATAAAACACAGAGAGTAAAAAATCTACTCATTGATTTCTGGGGTGGCGAGCAGCAGAGGCCACTGTTCCCTGTAGCGATGGCCAGTAAAAATTGAGATTTAACAAATTTGCTTTTACACTTTCTCTATGCTATTTAATTAATTTCTAAATTACCTTTTAAGATAAAATACAACAAAAACTAGGGAGAGAACCACTTACAAGGAAGTCCTCATCCAAAAAATAATATCGTAAACTAGATTTTCTATGTCTGTACAGAGGCCATTGTTGATTAGATCAGTGTGCCCTGTTAGCTATTGATGATATTGATGGTGACTATTGTTAGTCATGCCTACTCAAATTGGCGGTTCCTACAATGCATAAAATAATAAAAAACACTTAGCAACAAAAAGGAAAGGTCCTGCACATGATCACCAATTGTAAAGCTACAAAAATCGTGCACTTAATCTATTGCAATCTTATAAATAAATTGAAACATGCAATTTATGTAACCATTGAGATAAAAATATAACAAATTGGGGTGCTATTATTATTAATAAAATGAATCTCGGTTACAATACGTCCCTCTTAGGGATACCAAATTTGATACAATATTACAAAGTATGAAGCCCCAAAAGGGGAAAGATGCACTCCACAAGGTCTTTGCTCTTCCACTATTCTGATTATAGAGGGTTTACTTGGAACCTCTACTTTTGATGCCAAGAGATAGATCTTGATGATGTATAACTCTTGAATAACCCTGTAACCTGCACACAAAGAAACTAAAGATAGATTAATAGCATTGAAAGCCTCTCAAGATGAGGCTAGTTTCTTGATAGATGCAATAAAGAAATAAAATGCATAAAGAAATGTAAAAATGCATATAATATTGAGGTAAAGGCATAAAAACTAAATTTAATATGGTTAATCTATGTTAGAAAACCAATGAAAAATAGCTAAAATTGATATATCTAGAAATGACAAAGAAATTAGATATCACCCCGTGGCCATTGATGATCAGGTCAATGGGCTTCGTTAACCTCTATAGACGTCAATGATGATACTTGTGGGCCACTATTAAAAATAGTGGCCACTTAACAAATTATTTATTCTCTATGCTCGATTTTGGGTAGCATCCAATTTACTTGTCAAATCAATTGACATTCTTGGTGCGTTCTTGAGGAACAACTTAGGGTGGGAATTGGTTTGATTTTATGATAAATTGATAGTTGATCAGTAGTATAAGTGACTCCTAAAACTCCAATGCAATCCATGGCCATGAATGTAATTTATTATGCAAATTTTGTAGCACTTGGATGCTTGTGAGATATTTCTCTCTCTGTTAAATAGTTTGACAACACTTTGTTACGCTAATTGCTCATGAATTATCCTTATTTTCTCTTGTTTTAGGATGCCTTAAATAGACTTCCCATATCTGAATCCTAGCTTATCCAACAAACCAAGATCAATAATTGGTTAAGTTGGAGAAGTTGGAGTAACACTTATGGAAGCTTTGCAGGTGCAATTGCTCAAGAAATCGTTACTTGTAACTGAATTTTCTTGGCTTAGGTAGCCCGAGTTTGTTACAAACTCGATCACCTTCAATTGGTATAGCTTGAACCATGGAAGATATCGATAGATATGACTAGCTTGTGGCCACTCTCAACATTAGTGGTGGTAGTGGCTTTGACTAATTTCATCAGCAACCAAGGCTGAATAATACTAGCTTACCCTAATTGAGTGGTTAGAACCATTTTTGGGTCTTGGAAAGGTCCAAGGTGAGTCACATGGCATGAAAATGTGTCCACATGAGTAGCCTAATCAACATGATGTGTTTTAGGTGTATACAAAATAATTGCATTGTTTCTTGCTCATACTTTAATGACTGCTTGATCATATATATTTTTTAGGACTTCACGAGGATGGCAAGTCATGAAACCTAGTTAGGTCTTAGATCACGTGCATTGTACTCAAACTAGGGATCTAATGCCTAGCGAATCCTCAACCTAGGGCCCATATTTGTGTATTCTTCATCATTGCATTCACCCATCTCTTCTTCTTCTTTTTTCTTCTCTTTTATTCCTTGACCTTTGATAGTATAATATAACCAGCAAAAATTCTCTCCAAGTCAAGGAATATAGTTTTTCTCTTTGTATATCCTTATCCTTTGCATGTCTTATTTCTTCTTTTCATCAAGAAAAAGGCTATACGTTCCTCATTTCATCAATGCATCTTGTCTTATTTTTTCTCATACTCTTCCTTCTTGATCTTTCGATTATTAAGGGATCCTCATGGGATAAGGTATATATCGTGTGAATATTATTATGGTGTTCATACAACCACTGACTATCTTACGCACATCTCTTAGCTATAGAAATTTCAATAAGGACACACACACACAATTTTGTTTATTTTTTGCTTCTCTTATTCTTTTATCTTATTTTCATCCAACACACACACACACACACACACACATGATCACACTATTCTATTACATTTTGCTTTGACCATTCATCTCTTTTACACACACCACACCCCTATCAGGTAGTACTTATCTTGGCAAATCAATCTCATATTTCATCCCATACAATATAAGCTTCATGGCCACATGAGAGGGGTAACCTTCATCTCAGCCATTTATGAGAATACATCCTAGCGGGCACCTCTTCATCTCTGGACATTAACAAACACTACACCCATAGTAGGTATCACTCCACCTTGAACATATTTGCAAGCATACCACCCTTACAAGATAGCTTCATGGCCACTAGAAAGGGGAAGCCTCCATTTGGTCATTTGCAGACATACATCCTTATAGGGTTCCACTCTATTTTTCTTCTTTTTGTTTTCTTTTGATCTTTTGTAGCTTTGATTTTTTCTTCCATATTTCTTTCTCCTATCATCATTTATTTTCCTTCTCTTTTATTTCCTTCTTTTCTTCTTTATATCCACTTTCCATTCATCTTGTTTGCATTCATTTAGTTAGTTTTCATGCATTTTATTAGTTAAGCTCATTTTGCATTTATTTAGTTAGGATCATTTTGCATTACATTCATTATGTTTGTGATTATCATGCTTATAAAAAATTTAAAATGCAAGTAAAACCTAATCTTTCATTTTTATATTTTTCTCTCTCCTATTTCTTCCTTTTGGTGCCTTTTTCTTTTTTTTGTTTGCCGCTATATTTTCTTCCTTAGGAATTTGGAATCCCTTCCAAAACCCAGGGGCATCTCATCCTGAGAGACATTAATACCTCGTTTTACATGTAAAATATTTAAATGTTTGAAATGGCACTATTTTTGTACCACCTCTTTATTCTAAACTTGCCACACCTTTTTTTGTGTTTGTCATTTTTTTCCCATAGGTTTCTACATATTTTTTGGATGCATTTATTAGGCCATAAATGCATCAAAGAGGGGCTAAAATGTAGACATGAAAAATTAACCCATTAAATGACTCATTTTCCTTAGATCCTTAGTTTTCCTATCAAAAAAGTAATTTTATATTTGAGCCAACTTTTCCACCATAAATTCTTATCTATTACTCCAAAAACCTTTACTATTGGATCAATATTGAAAATATCTTTCCAATGGTATAATTTTTGTCCCATTCTAACACTGTTTGGTCCTCCAAAGTGTAGACAAACTGCACATGGTTCTATCTATCTCACCCAAGTTTTTGGTCGACCTCTATGACATCGGTTCTTACCCAAGTTTAAGTTTTGTTTTCCCACCCAAACCTCTTATAAATAGAGGGTTTGGACTCCATTTTTCTAAACCAAACCAAGTTTTTTAAGTGATCTTAGTGTGACAAGTTATGAAGTTCTTATTTTGTGAAAAGTGCTCTTGATGAATCTTTGCTTTTGGATTGTTGTGTTGCTTTGTTTTTGTGCTTCTTGTGATTGGTTGCCCTTGGTGGATAAGTGTTGGAGCCTTGAGGAGGATTATACCCTTTCATGGAAGTCTTCATCCTTTTTTCCTATTATTTCACTACCACCAGGTATTTTCTTACATTTTATTCTTCTTAGGTCATTCATTGTGCATTATTTTTATTTATTTTGCATTGTTAATTGCTCATTTGCCTCTTTTGCAAAATCGTGCCCCAACCATACAAGGCATGATTTTGTTAGAGCCATAATTTTGGTCATCCCTTACAAGACATGATTTTATCCTAGGCAAGTTTGAGGACAAATATTTATTCCCAAACCCTTAAATTACATTTGCATGTTTCATCTAGGTCATAATACTATTGTTTGCATTTTGTTTTCACATTGTTTTATTTCATTGAATCTTTGCTTGTTCATTTCCAAAAAGGTGAACAATCACTTTTATTTTTGAATGGTAAAATAAAAGGACCAAGGGGGCTTGACTGTTTCACCTCCAAGCTTAGTCTTATAGCAGCCTAAGTAGGCCCTCAAACGTTGATCAAATTTTCCAGGATTTTGTGAAGTTGTTTCGTAGGTTTGAAGTTGTTTGGATATTCTAGATGAAAGCTAAAGCCTGGATAAACCATTGGATTAGATAAGTGCCCTGGATAAGATTTTAGATAGTGTGTTTTTTGATTTCTATTATCTTTTTTCTATATTTAAGTATAAATAAAATAAAATATTTTGATTTTATTTCTAGGCATTTGAAAGAGATAAGTCATATAGTTTGCATTTTAGGGTTAATTTTATTTATGCATTCTCTTAAACCCTTGCTAAAAAAAAAATCTATTTTGCAAGTTAGGTTTTAGGCATAATTGAAAATCAAGAATCGTTCTAGGGTTAGCCCTTACTTGTTTTTATTGTTGTTTGTCTTGCATTGTTCTTTTATTTCTTAGCTTAGATTTTAAAATGACCAAACATAGATGATTGCTTTAATATACACATCAAATATTCCATCCTTGGACTTGGAACGAGTCCTTAAACCATTTTTGTTGAACACTTCGATATCTAAACCCCCTAGTGTAGAGAATTTAACACACCCCCATGATCACCTTGGATCCTAGTGGATCCAGTTGATAATCATATGTGCTGCGTATATTATGTTGTCATTGATGTCAAAAGAAAAATAAGTGAGAATAATTTTCAAAGGGTACATGAGGCAATATGGAAGCAAGAAAAAGACAAGGTTCTTCATGGTTGTGTGAGCAAGAAAAAGACAAGGCATCCTCCATGGTGGTATTTGCAAAGGAAAAATAAAAGGTTTAATTGATTTACCATGGTGGTACTTGCAAAGGAAAAAGAAAATGTTTCATGGTGGTAAAGGTTTAATTGATTTACCATGGTGGTACTTGAAAAGAAAAAAGAAAATGTTTCATGGTGGTAAAAACTTTATTTTAAGAAAAAGGCCCAAAGAAGAAAAATAAATTATAATATTTAAATCTATCTAGATTTAAAATATTATAATAATTAAAAATTAAATTGTGAGCGCCAAAGGTTAAGGTTGAAAATCAAATATTTCCCATGCACCGACGTCAAGGTCCAAAGTAAACATTTGCATATTTAAGGAAGGTAAATTGCAATGCTAAGGGTGGAAAAGAAATTCGAAAGAAATCGTGTGCTTTGTGATTCGTTCGTTCGCGGTAGAGGAGGAGAAGAAGACAAGGCACAGATTCATATTTCGAGGTAGAGCGCATGGACAAGTAGAAGGGGCAGTGAACGTTGGTTCCATCTGGGTAGCTAGCCCAGATGGTAGAACCCTCGATGCTAAGGAGTGGTAGAGGGGAGGTCTCGAGTTCGAGACACGATGAAGGCAGAGTGATAAAGTTTTAATTTGTAAAAGCTTTTCATGTCGGAAGTCATGCATAAGAAGGAGTGCATGCACTTTAGGTTCTGTGTGGGTGGCTAGCCCACGTGGTGGCCTAGCTAAAGCTAGGGTGTAGGCCAGCAAGCGATGCAGGTTCGAATCGCGGTGGCGACAACAAGTGGGGATAAATTTTTGTGAAATAAATATTTGCCAAAGTCTAAGGTATGCGCTTGCTTAGGGAGTCATAAGGTGATTATTTTATTTTTAATTTTTGGATTAAAAGGATAGTGTGGAGTTTTAATTTTTGAATTAAAAGGGGATAGTGTGGAGTTTATAATTCAGATTGCTAGTGCTATGTGTGGTGCATAAAATAAAGTGATGTTATAATGGTCATGTTGGAAATTTGAAGTGCATTGAAATATTTTATTTCAAGTAGGAGGTATAAGGTGTATATGGAAAATTCATGTGTGTAATTTGTGGCTTTGTTGTGTTGAATATTATTTTGCAAGATTAGGAGTAATAAGGTGTGATAAGTTGCTTGACATCTTATTGTAATTCTTGCATGGTGAAAAGAAAATATGAGAGTTTTTGTTGAGTATTAATGCTTTATTTTTTAGAACAAAAGAAGGGACTTAGAGCATCATTTTCAGATTTCATTGTGCACATCCTTTTGAGAGGAAAGTTCATGTGGATGTTTTGAGAAAGTACTTTGCTATCTAACCCTTGAAGTGGCACAAGAAATATTGGTTGTTTGTGAGATAGGTTCTTAAGGATATTTCTTCATCAAAGCAAATTAAGAGGTATGAGGACATTACTCACTAATTGAGGTGTTTAGTTGGGTATATATTTTGATGTTATAAGGAGGAGATATAAGGATTAAGTTCATGTGCATTTTTGGAAATATTTGAGATAGGTTTTGTGATTCATTGATTGAACTCCATTGTTAATATTTTGAATGAGATTGGATACACTTGAGCTAGGGTTTGTGAAACAAATTGTGCATCCTAGTTGAAAGAAATTGGAAACACTTGTGTTAGGGTTTGTGAACAAATTGTGCTTCATTGTTTGAGTGGATTTGTGAAGCTCTTGGGCATTGGTTTGAGTGATATTGAAAGTGAATGTGCAAGTGTTAGAAATCATATTAGTAAAGCAAAGTTATACACCAGTTTGATTTGATTTGAAAGGGATTTTGCAAGAGGTAGAGATTGGATTAGATGAAAGCAATATTTGTGAATGTAAAGAACATATTGGGTATTTGATAGTACATATCATTCTCTATATGTTCCAGAGGTTAAATGAATTCTGAGTAGAATATATCTGTTTGAAGAAAGCATTTCTGAAAGAGATATAAGCTTTGTTTGTATGCAAGATTTGGAAATATTTGAGCAGGTTTAGTAAGCAGCATTGAGGTAGATTTGAGCAAGTCTTTTGAGAAGGCTTGAAGGTAGATTTGAGCAAGTCTTTTGAGAAGGCTTGAAGGTATATTTGAGCAAGTATTTTGAGAAGACTTGAAGGTAGATTTGAGCAAATTTTTAAGAAGACTTAAAGCAGCATTGAGGTAGATTTGAGCAAGTCTTGTGAGAATACTTGGAACAGATTTAAACAGATTGGAGGAAAGATTTAAAGCAAATTTGTGCATGTAAAGTGTGCAGATTTGAGATATATTTGTGAGTAGAATTAGAGCAGATTTGTGCTAGCCTTGTAATGAGGTTTGGTGTAGATTTGAGATAGATATTTGTGAGCAGAGTTAGAGCAAATTTATGCTAGCCTTGTGATGAGGTTTGGTGTAGATTTGAGATAGATTTGAGAGTAGGCTTTGGAGAAAACTAGAGCAGAGGGGATAGAGTTCTCCTATGGAGAGAGATCCACAAACTAGAGTAAAGGGGATAGAGTTCTCCTATGGAGAGAGATCCACAAACTAGAGCAGAGGGGATAGAGTTCTCCTATGGAGAGAGATCCACAAACTAGAGCAAAGGGGATAGAGTTATCCTATGGAGAGAGATCCACAAATTAGAGCATTGGGGATTGAGATCTCCTTTGGACAGAGGTCCATAAACATTGTAATAGGGATTTGATTCCCAAGATATTTGTTGAGAAAATTTAGAAGAAATATTTTCTTCATGGATGTAACCCACATTGGGTGAACCACATTAAATTTGTGTCTCTCATGTGTGTGATGATTTATGCATTATTTATTTTACTACATTGATATTATTTTTGTTATCATTTGGAAAGAAAAGTAAAAGTTGATCTTATACTATTCACCCCCTCTCAGTATAAGCTTGTGTTCTTCAATTGGTATCAGAGTGGGTTCCTTCAAAAAAGTCTAACAACTTGAAGGAAGATATTATAGGAACACAAATGGCATATCAGAATGGATCTTCATCAAATAAGGCTCCATTGTTCGATGGGAACAATTATACCTTCTAGAGTATAAGAATGAAGACTTACTTGATGGCACAAGGATATGAGATATGGCAATCAGTTGAGGATGGGTTCACACCTACAACTACTCCTCCCATAGATAAGGATGGTAAGTAGTTACATGTGAATAATTCCAAGGCTATGAATGGAATCTTAAGTGGATTATGTGAAGTAAAATTTGTGAAAGTTATGCAATGCAAATCAGAAAAAGAGATATGGGACAAATTGAAGTAAACATATGAAGGAGATAACAAGGTCAAGTTGGCAAAACTACAAAACCACAAGAAAAGGTTTGAATATTTGAATATGGAAGATGAGGAAGATATTGCTAAATACTTACTTCATGTGGATGAGGTTGTTAATACCATGCATGGACTTGGATTCAAAATTGAAGACTCTAGTGTTGCTCAGAAAGTATTAAGATCACTCCCTATAAGGTATGATGCAAAGGTTTCAGCTATAGAAGAGATGAGAGATATTGATAAGTTGACTATGGATGAGTTACATGGAATTATCATAGCTTATGAGATGAGAATAGTAAAGGATCACAATTCCAAGAAAGAGGTAGCTTTCAAAGCTTCAAAGAAGACAAAAGATAAGAAACCAGAATCAAGTGATGAGTCAAGTAGTAATGAAGAAGCTAACTATGTGAGAAGAAATAAGAAGGGCTCAAGAAAACACAAAGATATAAATACTATGAAATGCTTTAATTATGGTGATTTTGGTCACTATGCATCTAATTTTCCACAAGCTAGAAGTAGTAGCAGTGAAGAGAAACAAGATTATAAGAAGAAGGAAGAAAGAAAATTTAGGCATGAAAAGAAAAATAGGTATGGTCAAGGCAAGCATGAAAAGAAGTTCTTTCAAAGGCACAAGAAGAGTTTCTATGTTAACAAGGCAAGCAATGCTTCAAGTGATAGTGATGAAAGACTCTCAGATAGTGAAGAAGAAGAGATTCTATTCTTGGCAATAGAAGAGGAAGAAAACACTCCTATTAAAAACCAAGTAGAAGATGCTCCTATAAATGGAGACCTAGAGAAAGAATCAAAAAGAAGAAGAAGGCACAATTGATCTAGAAGAAGAACTTATTGTTGCTCTTAGAGAGTTGAAAAGAGTTAGAAAGCAGAATTCAAGACTTGAGGCTCAAGTTCAAGAATATGAGGAAGAAAAAGAAAAGCTTCTACAAAACCTCACAAACTCAAAAGCTAAGGCAAGGAGATTTAAAGAGGTCATGGTTGAAAAGTTAGAAGCAAAAGAGTTAGAGTGTGAAATATTAGAACATGAAGTGGTTTCTCTAAGGATGGAAGTGAAATATTCTAAGGATAAGTTGAACAGGTTTGGGAAAAGTTCAAAAAATTTGGATAAAATTATCAATGCACAAAGATCTTCATCTATCAAAATAGGACTTGGTTTTGAAGAAGGACAAGGGAAACAAGAAGAAGGGTCAAGCTCAAGCTCAAAAGAAAAGGAAGTTTTAGAGGAAGAGAGTGAAGAAGAAACTAAGACTTATGAGGATAAGTTGAAAAAGGGAAGCTTCATTAAGAAAGGAAACAATGCACAAACAAGAAACAGGGATCATCACAGAGAAGGCAAAGAAAGGACTAAGAGACCAGAGGTTTCAAAACAAGATTTCTTCAAAGGACATTATTTTTCATGTAATCATTTTGGTCACAAAGCTATGCATTGCAGGAATTATGGAAAGGAGTATGGCCTCACTAAAAGGAATGTCAACTCATTCAAATATGGATATTTCTTTCAAGGGTATTGCTACTCATGTAATCACTTTGGTCATAAAGTGATCCACTATAGGGTTCATGATAGAAAGGATTATGGCTTCACCAAGAGGAACTTCAAATCATTTACACCTTCCAAGAACTACAACATTAGGTGTTACAAGTGCAATAATTTTGGGCATAAGGCCAAGTGGTGTAGAACAGAGTTTCTAGAACTACCAGAGTCAAGCAAGAATAGGGACACTCAAAAGGATCAAAAGGGTATGATTACAAAGGTGTCAAAAAAGAAGGTTGAAAAAGAAGAAGAGCATTGTATGTTGGGAGTAGAGTTACTCCCACCCCAAAATTAATCACCTCAAGGAGAGGAGGTGGGAGGGGGCTGAGCTAAGAGTCTTATATTTAGCCCCAAAGGAGTCCCTTTGCCATTGATGTCAAAGGGGGAGAGATTTGAGTAAGGGGGAGAGCATTCAATCAGGGGGAGCAGATTTGGAATCCAGTGGTTGGAAAAAGAATTTTTAGAAAGGGTTGCCATCAATGACAAAGGGGGAGATTGTTGGAAATTTTGAGTATATTGTGTTGTCATTGATGTCAAAGGATTGATGTCATAGGTTGATGACATTGGTTGTCATTGATGTCAAAAGAAAAATAAGTGAGAATAATTTTCAAAGGGTACATGAGGCAATATGGAAGCAAGAAAAAGACAAGGTTCTTCATAGTTGTGTGAGCAAGAAAAATACAAGGCATCCTCTGTGGTGGTATTTGCAAAGGAAAAATAAAAGGTTTAATTGATTTACCATGGTGGTACTTGCAAAGGAAAAAAAAATGTTTCATGGTGGTAAAGGTTAATTGATTTACCATGGTGGTACTTGAAAAGAAAAAAGAAAATGTTTCATGGTGGTAAAAACTTTATTTTAAGAAAAAGGCCCAAAGAAGAAAAATAAATTATAATATTTAAATCTATCTAGATTTAAATTATTATAATAATTAAAAATTAAATTGTGAGCACCAAAGGTTAAGTTTGAAAATCAAATATTTCCCATGCATCGACGTCAAGGTCCAAAGTAAACATTTGCATATTTAAGGAAGGTAAAATTGCAATGCTAAGGTTGTGAAAAGAAATTTGAAAAAATCGTGCACTTTGTGATTCATTCATTCATGATAGAGGAGGAGAAGAAGACAAGGGACATATTCATATTTCGAGGTAGAGTACATGGACAAATAGAAGGGGTAGTGAAAGTTGGTTCCATCTAGGTAGCTAGCCCAGATGGTAGAACCCCCGATGCTAAGGAGTGGTAGAGGGGAGGTCTCGAGTTCGAGACACGATGAAGGCAGAGTGATAAAGTTTTAATTTGTAAAAGCTTTTCGCATCAGAAGTCATGCATAAGAAGGAGTGCATGCACTTTAGGTTTTGTGTGGGTGGCTAGCCCATGCGGTGGCCTAGCCAAAGCTAGGGTACGGGCCAGCAAGTGATACAGGTTCGAATCATGGTGGTGACAACAAGTGGGGATAATTTTTTGTGAAATAAATATTTGCCAAAGTCTAAGGTATGTGCTTGCTTAGGGAGTCATAAGGTCATTATTTTATTTTTAATTTTTGGATTAAAAGGACAGCATGGAGTTTTAATTTTTGAATTAAAAGGGAATAGTGTGGAGTTTATAATTCATATTGCTAGTGCTATGTGTGGTGCATAAAATAAAGTGATGTTATAATGGTCATGTTGGAAATTTGAAGTGCATTGAAATATTTTATTTCAAGTAGGAGGTATAAGGTGTATATGAAAAATTCATGTGTGTAATTTGTGGCTTTGTTGTGTTGAATATTATTTTGCAATATTAGGAGTAATAAGGTGTGATAAGTTGCTTGACATCTTATTGTAATTCTTGCATGGTGAAAAGAAAATATGAGAGTTTTTGTTGAGTATTAATGCTTTATTTTTTAGAACAAAAGAAGGGACTTAGAGCATCATTTTCAGATTTCATTGTGCACATCCTTTTTGAGAGGAAAGTTCATGTGGATGTTTTGAGAAAGTACTTTGCTATCTAACCCTTGAAGTGGCACAAGAAATATTGGTTGTTTGTGAGACAGGTTCTTAAGGATATTTCTTCATCAAAGCAAATTAAGAGGTATGAGGACATTACTCACTAATTGAGGTGTTTAGTTGGGTATATTTTTGATGTTATAAGGAGGAGATATAAGGATTAAGTTCATGTGCATTGTTGGAAATATTTGAGATAGGTTTTGTGATTCATTGATTGAACTCCATTGTTGAATGAGATTGGATACACTTGAGCTAGGGTTTGTGAAACAAATTGTGCATCCTAGTTGAAAGAAATTGGAAACACTTGTGTTAGGGTTTGTGAAAAAATTGTGCTTCATTGTTTGAGTGGATTTGTGAAGCTCTTTGAGCATTGGTTTGAGTGATATTGAAAGTGAATGTGCAAGTGTTAGAAATCATATTAGTAAAGCAAAGTTATACACCAGTTTGATTTGATTTGAAAGGGATTTTGCAAGAGGTAGAGATTGGATTAGATGAAAGCAAGATTTGTGAATGTAAAGAACATATTGGGTATTTGATAGTACATATCATTCTCTATATGTTCCAGAGGTTAAACGAATTCTAAGTAGAATATATATATTTGAAGAAAGCATTTCTGAAAGAGATATAAGCTTTGTTTGTATGCAAGATTTGGAAATATTTGAGCAGGTTTAGTAAGCAACATTGATTTGAGCAAGTCTTTTAGAAGACTTGAAGGTAGATTTGAGCAAGTCTTTTGAGAAGGCTTGAAGGCAGATTTGAGCAAGTCTTTTGAGAAGACTTGAAGGTAGATTTGAGCAAGTCTTTTGAGAATACTTGAAGTAGATTTGAGCAAGTATTTTAAAAGGCTTGAAGGTAGATTTGAGCAAGTCTTGTGAGAAGATTTGAAGCAAATTTGAGCCAATATTTTGAGAAGACTTAAAGAAGCATTGAGGTAGATTTGAGCAAGTCTTGTGAGAAAATTTGGATAAATTGAAAAATTAGTAATTTGTGCTATTAATGTGTGTATATTTGAGATAAATTTATGAGAAGTTAGAGCAAATTTATGCTAGCCTTGTAATGAGGTTTTGTGTAGATTTGAGATAGATATTTATGAGCAGAGTTAGAGCAGATTTGTGCTAGCCTTATGATGAGGTTTGGTGTAGATTTAAGATAGAGTTGAGAGTAGGCTTTGGAGTAGACCAAAGTATAGGGGATAGAGTTATCCTATGGAGAGAGATCCACAAACTAGAGCAGAGGGGATAGAGTTCTCCTATGGAGAGAGATCCACAAACTAGAGTAGAGGGGATAGAGTTCTCCTATGGAGAGAGATCCACAAACCAGAGCAAAGGGGATAGAGTTCTCCTATGGAGAGAGATCCACAAATTAGAGCATTGGGGATTGAGATCTCCTTTGGATAGAGGTCCATAAACATTGTAATAGGGATTTGGTTCCCAAGAGATTTGTTGAGAAAATTTAGAAGAAATATTTTCTCCGTGGATGTAACCCACATTGGGTGAACCACGTTAAATTTGTGTCTCTCATGTGTGTGATGATTTGTGCATTGTTTATTTTACTGCATTGATATTATTGTTGTTATCATTTGAAAGAAAAGTAAAAGTTGATCTTATACTGTTCACCCCCCTCTCAGTATAAGCTTGTGTTCTTCACATGACCATGTACACATAAAATCATCAATTATATTAATTTATTAAACTTCTTTAACATTAAAATAAATCATTATACTCACTAAAAATTAACTATGCAAGGCATAATATCTAATATCTAACATCATAATATATGAAGATGAAATTACACCAAGATCAAATAATTTAATAGATTTAAATGTAATAAATTTTTTGAAACATCATAAATAAATGTCTTATCCATATCAAATATAAATGAAAAATAATATTTGTAAAATTATTCTTAAAAAAAAACTTACAATATGAACTATGATATGGGCGTTGGTTCCTATAATTGAAATTTATATCTTCTAATGAAGTTAATTTCTGCCTTATTGAAGATTTATTAAGACTTCAAGTTATAAATAACATGGAAGATGAACACAGTGCAATTTAGAATAATGAAAGTGATGGGCTATTTTCAACTAATTCAGTCTATAAGATTACTTTTGATGCCTCAAAGGAAGGCCCTGTTTTCAGGAAAATCTAGGTTAAATGTCTTACACCAAATGTAAATTTTTTCTTTTAGTTTGCATTTCAAGATAAAATTATTACGGTGGACAATATGTAAAGAAGAGGTATGCTAATTACAAATTGGTGTTCCCTTTGTAAAAATTCAAATGAATCCCCTAGTCACTTGTTTCTCCAATACCTTTTTTGAGGGAAGTGCTTTCTTTTCTAATGAACTTTTTGGGAGTTTCATGGGTATATCCTAGCTCATTATAGGATGTCATTGAGTAGTGGGTATCTCCATTTTTCAAACCTATCTTAAGCTCCTTTTGGTCCTTTATCCTCCCACATCTCCTCCAGGGTGTTTGGAAGGAGAGAAACAATATTTTTTAAAAGCATGGAGAGAGATGTTGAATCAGTCTATCATATCTTTAATGACAATTAAATTTATGGGGAATCCAACTTCTGTTCCTATCCATGGAGGGGTAGTAGAGATTGCTCTTTTAAAAAAATTATGTTTCACAATCAGTGCTAGAATGATAGATCTTCCAGATAATATTATAACCTTTGTTAAATGGCAACCCCTACCTTAGGATTGAATTAAATTTAATTTTTATGGATATTCAAAGGGGAATCCTAGGCCTATCGGGGAAGGTGGCCTCTTTTGAAATCATAGTGGGGAGATTCTCCTTGCCTTTGCAGAAAACCTAGGATCACAAGCTTGTCATTTTGCTAAAGTGAGGGTGTTGTATCAAGGTACTACGTTAATGGAGTCTTTGAATAATTAAAAATAATTATTGAATGGGATTCCTTAAATGTGGTTAAGGAATTTTTCAATGATAAAAATCCTAGTTGGAACATATCCAACCTAATTAAGGAAGCTAAAATACTTTTTTAGAATTTGGAGGGAATTCAATTCAAGAACACCTTTAGAGAAGGTAATAAGAGTGCTAATTTATTAGCTAATTTAGGGTTGGATAAACTCTCTATTTGGAGGGAGAATTTTCCCTTTGAAGTTAAATAGATTATTTGATGATTCTTATTGATAGTTGTGAGACTTTTTCCATTGAGGGTTTGCTCATTATTTTGGCAAGGTCCATGATTTGTTGGAATTTGAATTCCATTGGGGGCATTTTACATATTGGTCAGGAAGAGAGTCATAAAATTAAGGTCTATGGGGAGGAAGAATCAATTTAATTTTGAAAGATGTGGGTTTTTGGTTGAAAATTAGATTTTACTTAGAAGTGGAGGTGGCATGGTGGCATTTTAAGCTTTACATGATTGGTAAAAAATATTATGAGTCCTTAGAGGGTCACCTGTGGTATTTTCATCATATTTGGAAATGCATCTGGCCCTTGAGAATTGAGATTCTCCTTGGTCCCGTGATTTATTTAAGAAAAATTGGAGATGTGGGGTAACTTTCTATGAATGGCCCCTTTCCTAAGTCTAACTTGGTAAATTTTAGTTTTAATTGCTCCTTTCCATAGCTTTATATTCAAATTAATAGGCCTATGGGTTTGTCTTGGCTAGTTGTAGGGGAATTTTTGTTCCTCTCTCTCTGCCCCTTTTTTTGTGTTCCTTTGTTTTGTTGGTGTCTCTTCTCTATTTTTGTTGGTTTGTTAGGAGGTTCTGATAGTGTGTGGGATCTATTTTGTTTTGGGGGGGGGATTTCTCTTTATGCCTTGATGGGTTGGCTAGTATTGAGTCCCTGTGTGGACTATGATCTTTTCTTGCCATTTTTTAAAATCTTGTAAACTTGGTTATGTTCTCATTGTAAAAGGTTTGGGGACATTTCAACATCCCTTCTATACTTATAAAAAAAGATGTATTTCTCATTTAATATTATTAGTAGAACTAATAATTTCAAACCATACATTGATAGGTCTATGGATCCATAAAATAGAACTAGAAAATTATTTTGAGACAATAATACTTTTTGTCAATAGAGATAATATTGGAGATCTTTATTTTATTATATATGAATATGTAACTTATATGAATATTTGTATACTCATTATCCAAATTTTGAAATAAAATAAATTTTGTTTTAAAACATTTATTAATACAATTTGTGGAGATTAGCCAATAGGTTGTTGCTTATATCTTAAATATGCAAATCCAACTTCTTTGCTATGACTAAAAAAAATCTTGATATAATAAATAGATTACAAGTTAAATATATAAAAAGGTAATTTAAAAAATATCTTATCAATGGTTGATATTTTTATTATAGCACATAAATAAATATTATCTATTTATACCAAATAATATTATATAACATTTTAATGGATTTGGTACAAGTGGTAAGAAATGAAGAGTTTCACACTTTAAGGTTTGAATACTATTAGTGACCCTTAACATTTAAGCCCATAGGGCTTTGGATAATTGGTTAAGAGTGAATAAATTCACACAAAAAACTAAGATTCCAATCCCATGTGTGAACCTTAGCATTTATATGGACTTAGTTTAACAATTTTCATTAAATGGCATTAGTTTAAGTGGTTAAAAATATGGAATTGTATACATAGAAACATGATGATGATGTAATATAAGTGAGATTTCCTTCAAAATCATATAACTAATAAAAATAATAATAAAATATATTATAAGGCTTGGAAAATACCCCAAAAATGGAATGGAGGAGATCATCAGTTGTCTCAAAATTTAATAGAACATATAAGTAGATAGGGGCTCAAGGTATTGGCAAATGCGACCTCTATGGATAGAACCTTTTTATGGAATCAATGATGGCTTTCAACAAAAGAATTATTTTTGGAAGGAAATGAAGTTGAGCAATGGAGCAAGTATACAAGGGGTTCGACAAGGGATTTTATAAGACTAAGACAAGAAGAAGACTCTTTAGTATGGTCAAAGAACCCAACTAGTGGATAGTTTACAACTAAGAAAGGATACAAGGCAATGTTTGAAGATAATAATGAGGAGACTCTTTGATGGCGGAGCAAGATTTGGAAGGTGAAAGTGCCTTTGAAAATTATATATTTTCTTAGTTAGCTTTAACTAAGAATTATTGACATGGTATGTTTTGCAAAATAGGTCTTGACAAGGTCCAAGTCAATGTAGCCTATGTAAAAAGGAATAAGAAATAATGAATCACCTACTATTTCATTGTGATTGCTAGAGAAAAGTGTGGAGGTCTATTCTACCCATGACTAAGGGGAAGTGACAATGGCTAGCCAGGAATCTATTGAAAAATATGCAACAATGGTTCAAATACAAAGTCTTAAAAGAATATAAGTGCATTCCATTTAAGTGGCTTGTGGTTTGTGGTTGGCAATAAATACTATGTTATTTGAGAGCAATGAAATTCTACATATACAAGTTCAATCTCAAATTATATATACTCTTTTTTGGTCAGTTAAATTTAGATTAAAGTGGGTTTTTATCAAGAGACCCAAAACCTGATTACAACAAGTCATCAAACTTTAACAGGAAAAGCCACAGTAAATATTGCAGGAAAGCCCAAGGATGGACACCAAGAAAAGATTGAGGAAAGCTTACAGGAAAACCTTCAGGAAGGCAAAAGGAAAGCCTTTAGTAAGGAAGCGAGGAAGAAACAGGAACTAAAATTTGAAACACCCGCTAGGCAAAAAAAGGAAAGGGTGGTAAAATGAAATGGCCAATCCTACCTAAAAATAAATTTGAAAAATCCCAAAGGCAATAAAAGGAAAAAGGCTCCAATCCACACAAAGGAAATCGAAAACCAGGCGAGTTCAAAATCCCATGCAGGGGAAAACCAACAATTAAAAAAAAACACTCAAAACCAAGGGTGGAGCAGAGAGACTGCAAATACAGTAAATGAAGGTATAAAAATATCCAAAATTAAAGGTTGTAAGATAGGTTGGTAGTTTAAAAATGGATATTACAAAGTCTTAGGTGTTTTTTGGTGGAGCTTATCAAGACAATCCAAATAGATGTGGGGTAGGGAGAGTGTTGTATCGGGATGAAAATTACAAATTCACTTTAAAAATGGGGCTTGATGAAGGCACTAATAATATGGAAGAGTGCAAGGCTTTGTTATTTTTGTTAAGAGTGGTAGTGGAACAAGGAATAACAAAAATTTAAGTTTTTAGTGACTCAAAATTGGTGGTGGATTGAGCTTTAGGATTAGTGGGGATGCAAAATTTGATACTTATGCCATTTTATGAGCAAGTAAAATTGTTGAATGCATCATATACATATATTTATTATAAACATATCTACAAATAACTAATGAATAAGCATATGGTCTATCAAAATTTGCCTTGGATTTTCTAGTGGTTACTTGGTTAAAGGAAGGAGTAGTGTGTAGGATTGTGATTCCACCATAGTCTACTGACTTTTGACATTTTTTTCCTTTTTATATAAGTCATGGTTTATGTTAGGATCTCATCCTAATGTTACTTTTTAATTCTCATTATTATGTAATGAACCACTTCCAACATGGGGGATTTTATTATAATGTTATTTTGTAATTCCTCATAATGTATGTGGCAAATAAGGCACCTAGCCAAGTGGTTCAATTGCATGTAACCATTATCAAGATTGTAACCAATGATGTCATTGCATATAACTGTTATCAATATTGTAACCAATGTAAGCCAAGTGGCATTTCACATGTAAGCCATGTTGGTAGGATTGCATGTAGATTTATCTTTAAAAGGCATGAAGCCATATACACATGTATATTTTTGCAAGCTAATGAAATATTGAAGGAGATTTCCCCTCGAAGAGGCCTGTGATTCTAAGTTATTTATGAGATTATTTTAATTCTCAATTACTTTCTGCATAGTGTTATTTTTTTATTGCATGTATTTCAATTATCTTTTAGTATTTTGTATGTGTGAGCTTTATTTCAATAGTAGGTTCCTTACAAGTGGTATTAGAGCGCTTTCTAGGGTCATGTTTTACTGCGATTGTGATAATTCTTGTTCAACCATTTTCACTTGTTAGGTATAATTTTTTTGTGTGTTTTCATTCTATTTTTTCTTTATTCAAAAGCCAAAACAAAAAAATAAATCTGCAAAAACCCAAAAAAAATACAATTTTTTTTCATAGCTGAGTAGATTAGAAACCATGTACTGGGGGTTTTAAAATATTGTGAAGGAGTTGTCATTATTGGCTAAGCTATATAGCCCATAAAGCATCTAGTGAAGTGAAGGACGATCAAGCTCCAATACCTAGGCCTCAGACAACACTTGTGCACAGAATCGAGCTCCCACTCATCTTTGGGTGTATCAAGAGACCATTTTAGGGTGAACAAAATTTTATCCAATAGGAATATTTTCGTACTTGTATCATCCATAGTCCACGGGATACAAAATTCTAAATGATTACCCTTTCATACTGTTAGAGAGGCAAATAGTGTTCTCAAGGGTATGTGTGGAATCCTCCTTGAGTAGTGGCCTAAAATATTGGTTCGAGCACTATTGTTCATCACTGTAGTATAACAAAGGGCCTATGGGTGTTACATACTCCTCTACCTAGCATACCCTGGTTCTATTAAAAAATTCAACCTACAAAATACTCACCTATCCCTGTTCTACTGAACCTACTTTCTTGATCCCAAAAAGTGAGCATACAGAGAAAGACTTCCCTATCACAAAAGAATGCACTTTGCATGCACCAATAGTGAGGACAGAGTTTGCAAGTGTCTATAGTAGTCTAAAATATTCCATTACAAGTCAAATCAGTGATAGTAACATCCAAGTCAAGAATTGTAATAGTAACAATCAGTTGTACTAGTCAAAAACTACAAGTGATCAGGTCAAAAACAAAATCTTCAATGTTAGTAACTGTAGTATAGGTGATAGGACAATGACAAGGTGGTCAGTGATAGAACGCATAGATGAAAGACAGTTGATCCAATTCCAACTTTGAACTATAGCCAAAAAAAAAGAGTATTTTTCTACTTTTTGATTATGCACTCAAAAAATAAAAAATCTTGCAAATCGGAGCTATAATGAAGTTATAGTGGTTTTATCTTTACTCTATTTTGAGTATTTTTAAAACAAAAAATGGGGAAAAATAGCCCTAAAATAGTCATAAAAAGCCCTAAACATCCCCAAAAATCCTCAAATTTATTATGTTATCTTAGTTAGCCTCTTCTGCGCCTCTCATAGAGTTTTTGAGTCTTAACTCCCTTTTTTCTCAAAATTCATCAGATTTTTCATTTTCCATGACTCCTCGTTGGCCAAATATTCCACAAATACAAAATTTGATCCCAAAAACAATTTTTTTTAGTCCTAGCCCATTGTGTTCATCTCATCACACTGATCATTTTGATATATCACACCCAAGCACTTTTTTGACCTCCTTACTAAAAATAGTAGCCCTTGAAATCCACACTTCTATTTTTAGTAATTCAGTTACAGAGGTTCAAGACTATCCAAAATGGCTAGTGACACTTAGGGACAATAACAAGAGGTATATTTGATCACCTCAATGATTGTAAAATTTGAAAGCTCCCTTGCTGACATGAAATAATCCAATCAAGATATGATGACTAAGCTTCAAAATATTAGAACTGATCATGCTAATGCCAAAGACCGCCTAGAAGAAAAACTTGCAAAAGTTGAGTCCAAATTGGCTAGTGGTACCAATCATCCTGAGCACCATATTGAACACTCATATTATAATAGAGGTAAATGAAGTACACTATATGACTCTCATTTTCCCTATGATCATGCTTCTACCTATAAGATGCCCAAATTAGACTTTCCTAAGTTTAGTGGAAAGGATGTGGATGGGTGGTTATGTCATGTTGCTCAATACTTTAGCCTCCATGATGTACCCATATGGCACAAAGTTCAAATGGCTTCTTTCAACTTGGAAACTTAAGCTTTGCAATGGTACCAATGGTTGCTAAAAACTCACCCTAATCCTTCATGGGAAGAACTTGAGTCTCGATTACTCACTCGCTTTGGCCCTAGTGAGTATGATGATTTTACAAGACAATTGACAAAGTTAAAACAAATTTTGACAATTAGAGATTATAAAATACAATTTGAGAAACTGGCCAACAAAACCATGAGAATGAATGAAGGGTTTTTTATGAGTTGTTTTGTTAGTGGTTTGAGGGAGGATCTCCAAGCTGAGGTTACTATGTTCAAATCACAATATATGATGGATTCTATCAAGTTGGCTCGTTTGGTCGAATCCAAATTTATAGCTCAAAGGTAAATCTCTAAATTTCCACAAGCTAAAACCTCTTTTACTCCTAGATTTCAAAATTAGAATGCACAAAAACCTATTGCAACCACTTCTACACCCAAACGTCTGCTATGGATGCACAACGTACCCAAGGGTTTTTGCTACAATTGTGATGACAAGTTTTCTCATGGGCATAGGTGCACCCAAAAGAAGTTGTTCCTCATAGATGCTGATGAGCCTAACACCAATGACCACAGTGATGATGATACAAAATTAGTTGAGGAACCATCCAATATAGTGATAAACAACTAATATGAACCATGGGCTAAGATTTCTATTCATACTCTTGCTAGCATTAATACTTCCTAAACAATGAAAGTTGTGGGGTATTTCAAGGGCCTACATCTTACCATCTTGATTGATTCTCGAAGTACACATAATTTTATTGATCCTTGAATTGCCCAGCAGGAAAATTGTTATGTACATTAATGTAATTCCTTTGAGGCCATGGTGGCAAATAGGGGAACTTACTTTGCAAAGGTAAATGTTGTAATGCTAAGGTCAATATTGGGTACTATGAGATCAAACAGGATATGTTTGCACTTCAACTATGGGGATGTGATATCGTGTTGGGAGCTCAATCATTGGATATATTAGGAGAAATATCTTGGCACTTTACTGAGCTTTAGATGCGCTTTTCACATAATGGACATTCCACTTTCCATGGTTTAAAAGCAAGGCCTTCATAGATTATCAGTTCCAATCGGATGGAGAAGTTGTTAAAAAAATCATCTCGGGGTGTCATAGCTCAAATTTTTGCGATCCAACCTCATCCTTTAGCAGAGGATGCTAATTTTGATGATTGCAACTCATTTTGACCAAGCACAACTTTTTTTTTGCTGAGCCAATAGAATTACCACCTCACTGCTCTCATGACCATGCTATTCCCTTATTACCTAGCCATGCACCATCCGACATCCACCCATATCGGTATCCTCATGCTCTTAAGTCAAAAATCAAGATATTAGTACATAAATTATTAAAATTTGGTGTCATTCGACCAAGCAAAAGTCCGTACTCTTCTCTAGTTTTATTGGTGTGTAAGAAATATGGATCTTGGTGGTTGTGTATCGATTACCAAGATCTCAAAAAAATCACCATCAAGGATAAGTTTCCTATACTCATGGTGGATGAATTACTGGATTAACTTCATGGGACTATGTATTTTTTCAAACTTGACCTCCGCTCGAGGTACCATCAAATTCGACTCAAGGATGAGTATATTTCCAAGACTACTTTTCATACCCATGAAGGTCACTACAAGTTTTTGGTAATGCCATTCGGCTTGACTAATGCCCCTTCCACTTTCCAAAGCCTCATGAACAACATTTTTTGTCCTTTCCTTTGAAATTTCATCCTAGTCTTATTTGATGACATTCTGGTATATAGTCACTCATGGAAGAGCATCATATTCATGTGAATCAGACTCTCCAACTGTTGGCACAATATAAACTCTATGCTAAGCATTCCAAGTATTCTTTTGGGTTGATAAAAGTAGAATATTTGGGACACATTATCACTAAAGAGGGCATCAAAGTTGACCCCAAGAAGATCCAAGTAGTTCAGGAATGGTCAAAACCTCATACTCTTAAAGGTCTAAGGGGATTTTTAGGTCTTATAGGTTATTGCCATAAATTTATTCGTAATTATGGTAAAATTGTAGCTCATCTCACTTCCATGTTAAAAAAGAACTCTTTTACTTGGATGGGACCTATTGAACAGGATTTTCTTGAATTGAATCATGCTATAACCACTAAGCCTATTTTGGCCATGCTAGATTTCTCTAAACCGTTTGTCATTTAAAGCGATGCTTTAGGTCGTGGCATTGGTGCAATGTTGATGCAAGAAGGGAGACCCTTGGCCTTTACTAGTAAATCTCTTGCCAGCCGTAATTTGAGAAAATCCACTTATGCCAAGGAGATGATGGCAATTTTGAATGTCGTAACCCATTGGTGACAGTATCTCATCAAGCATCATTTCTCCATTAAAATAGACCATCAAAGTCTCAAATACTTTTTGGAGCAACGGTTTGCCACCCATGAACAACAAAAATGGATCTCTAAACTCATGGGTTGTGATTATGATATCACCTATAAGAATGGCAAGGAGAATATTGATGTCGATGATCTCTCTCATCAATTTAAGGCTCTTAGTATGTTGTGTGTCATTTCATTACTGGTTTCCCAATGGATCGATTCCTTATGTCATGAGGTACTTCAAGATTCTAAATTGTAGATTTTGATTGCTTCCATACACATTGAGCCTACTTCATGTCTAGGCTACACCTGGGATGGCCAGGATTTGTGTTACCACCAATGCCTTGTTGTTCCCCATAAGTCCCAACTACAGGAACTTCTCATAAAATAACTGCATGTTGCCCCATCTACTGGCCATTAAGGATTTCTCAAAACATATGAATGGTTTAAGCACACTTTTTTTTGGAAGGGTATGAAAAAGGACATTTAAGATTCTGTGGCAACTTGTGATACCTGTCAATGGATGAAAATTGAAATAGTGTGTTCTCTAGGCACTCCTTAACCCTTGCCCATTCCTGATCAGGTTTAGACAAAAAATTCTATGGATTCTATTAAAGGATTACCTAAGTCTGGAGGAAAATCTATTATCTTCGTGGTAGTAGATCGTCTTTCAAAATATGCTCACTTTTTTCCCTATCCCATCCTTACACAACATCCACTATCACCCAAATTTTCCTTAATTTTATCTTTCACCTTCATGGTCTACCCTCCTCCATTGTGTTCGATTGTGACCCAACCTTTACTAGTCACTTCTTGCAATAATTGTTTAAGTTGCAAGGAACTCAACTCAAAATGAATTCAGCTTATCATTTGTAAATGGATGGCTAGACAAAGATTATTAACAAAATTTTGGAAACCTACCTTCGTTGCTTTACCTATGATCATCCTCTGCACTAGGTGAAATGGCTTCCCTTGGTCGAGTGGTGGTACAACACTTCCTATCACATCGCAACCAAGGTTACCCCTTTTGAGATAGTTTATGGGTGCCCTCCACCCACACCTTCCTCCTACATTCCATATAACTCTAAGGTCCATGTAGTCGACACTACTTTCAGTCAGCATGTTGATGTCCTTCATCAACTAAAGATGAACTTGGATGCAGCCCAAAATTGGATGTGCCAATAGGCTGGCCTACACCGTTCTGAGCACAGTTTTACTATGGGTGATATGGTTTTTATTCGGTTGTAATCATACAAATAGTTGTCTTTCTAGCTTCACAGATGCCAGAAACTTATCGTAAAATACTATGGAAGGGTATAGTGGATTGGTACCATAGCCTACAAGTTGGCCCTTCCACCTGCATCCAAGATCCATCCTATTTTTCATGTTTCCTCTCTCAAAAATGTGGTGGGCAATCAAGTACAGGTTCAATCTACACTTTCAAAGATAGATGAAGAAGGTTCTATCTTGCTTGAACCCGAACAGTTATTGGACCGTCGGACTCACACTCTCTACAACTGCACCATTACTAAAGTCCTTGTTTAGTGGCATGGAATCCATCCCAAAGATGCTACATGGGAGTCTCTCTATTAGCTGTAGACCCAGTTTCCTCACCTTCAAATTTGAGGACAAATATTTTTGAAGGGGAAGGACATGTTAGGATCCCATCCTAACGTTACTTTATAATTCTCATTATTATGTAATGACCCACTTCCAACGTGGGGGGATTCTATTATAATATTATTTTGTAATTCCTCATAATGTATGTGGTAAATAAGGCACCTAGCCAAGTGGTGTCATTGCATGTAACTGTTATCAATATTGTAACCGATGGTGTCATTGCATATAACCGTTATCAAGATTGTAATCGATGTAAGCCAAGTGGCATTTCATATGTAAGCCATGTTGGTAGGATTGCATGTAGCTTTCTCTTTAAAAGGCATGAAGCCATATACGAATGTATCTTTTTGCAAGCTAATGAAATATTGAATGAGGTTTCCCCCTCAAAGAGACTTGCGATTTTGAGTTATTTGTGAGATTGTTTCAATTTTGCAATTACTTTCTACATAGTGTTATTATGTTATTGCATGTATTTCAGTTATCTTTTAGTATTTTGTATGTGTGAGCTTTATTTCAATAGTAGGTTCCTTATAGTTTAGGACACCTTTTGTGTTATTTTATGTATTTTGATAATTAAGGTCATATTTGTAATATGATTAATGGTTATAGGGCTGAAGTACCAAAATGACACTCTATAAGATGAATGAAAGCTTGCAACAAGTTGTTTTTATCATAATAGATATTATAATTTTTTTTTTTTAAATTGAGTCATTGTTGAGAGATTCTAGAATAGCTCTAAATGAAGTTGTTTAGTAATACTTATATGATAATATAAAATACCTATCTCATTGTAATTTTTTCAAATTCTAAAATAAAAATTACTTATTTTTTCCTAGGAAAATAAATATTATACAAAAAAATTTAACATTAAAAATATGATTTATTAAATATCTATAAAAGCATGATCAATGATGATATAATATCAATAAAAACTCTTATAATTTTTTCAAAAATTATATGAAAAACCTGACCTCTTTCTATTTTTTTCCTTTTTATTTAATGATATCAATTTGCAAATATAAAAATATGTTTTTTTTTTTTGGGTAGTTCCTTAACCTTATAAAGGAGTTTTTCTTTTTTGCCCCCTTTAAAGGCTCTACCATATTTTTTTATGGACTCAATCGTGGTTTCAGGTTATTGTATTTATAAGGCTCTACGAAATCTATCTTCCTAAAGGCTCTCACTATAGTGTGCTTATAAATAGAGAAAATATATTAAATGATACGAAATGGAATCAATAATTTAAATGTGTGTCTACCATTTCTTCTTTGACCATCGTTAGCAAAAACAAGAATATAATTGGCATCGACGACCTCAGATGATCTCATCTTCAAATCACTCGTGGGGAAGAGATAAAATCGAGCTAGCAAGTAAAAAAAACAAAAAAGTTTGAAATATGTATTTATTAATTACTAAAAATAGTATCGTTCTTACTAAATTTCTTATATAATCAAAAAAATGATTCCAACAAGCAAATGAGAATGATTGAATGAGGACGTTAAACCTACCTGCAACGTGTCTGTGTTTTGCGCATATTCGAATTCGTATCAACCCGTGCATGTATAGTCACAACAGTGCTTTCTGAAAAAGATAAAAGGTGAAACTATATAACAAAAGTGCATAATATTTAATTTTCAGCATTTTAGCCCTTCTTATGACAAGCAACTATATATATCATTCACCTTTCTTGGGACAGACAAAAATATACAAACTTATCTATTTTCTTAAAAAAAAAAAATTATTTTTTTATAAGGAAATTGTAGCTATTTTCTTAGATTTATATAATTCTAGTATTTAGTTTTAATTGTTATCATTTAAAAAACGTTACTTATGTTATCCTTAATATAACCTGAGTTTAATTCCCATGATAAATGTGTATAAAAAATATTACCATTACAATATTTATTTGCTTTTCACAAATATATCGATTCTTTTAATTAATATATAGTAAACAACTCCACGATAAAATAAAACCAAAATTATCAGACTGCAACAAATCTCAAAGTAAAATGAATGGTTGCAACCCATAGTCTAACATAAGCCCATCGTAAGCTTGACCACCCTCAATCAAATCTGCTTTAGTCAATTGATTGATGACCATACCTATTCATCTATCGTGGCCACATTGCCATTGGTTGATGACCATCTATCATGGTCACATAATTATTGTCTTAAAATGCAAAGGGAGACTCATGAATGAAAATAATCAAATTGTATGAGCCACCTAGAAAACCATTTAAAATAACTATCCATATCTTCACCCCTTGTAGCACCCTAAAATTGGCGCAGTAAAACCTTAATAATTACAATTACTCTACTAAATATTCAAATTCAAATTTTAACCTCCAAAACTACTCCCAAAATGTCGCTTAATCTATTTCCTCATTTCCCGCACCATTTTTAGAGTTTGTTTTGATTGTTTGACGATATCATCATTGATCAGACGATATCGCCTCATATCGGGCGATTTTGTTTGGGCTAGGACGTCCAGACGATCTTGTCCCAAAACTAATTTTTCACAATTAGTCTCTACTCCAACATCTTTAATCCGGGCAGAAGCATGTCTGCACCGTTAGAGACCCTCCCCATTGGAGATCTCCCAAATAGGGATGATCTCCAACCTCCTAACCTCCCTCCTAAGCCTATTTAATCCTAGGCCCTCCCCTTAGCACCCCCCTGGCTGATAATTCCTATAACTTGACTTCACACACATTAAGACATCCCAAATTGTTATTTGCATTAGTTCTATCCAATTTTTGTTGCAGGTACCTTAGTATTTTTTAGCTAGAGCAAGCTTACATCGTTGTAGATGATCTTGTTCAGATCGAAGGCGATCCTATCGAATCAGAGATGATTTCGTATCAATGCGAGATGATTTTGACTGCAATCATCATTGGGGGCAATCAGTGCCCAAAGTTTGCATTTTCTCCACTCTTTTTTGCTGTTTTATTCTGCAATTAGCTAGTTCATTTATTATTTTATGCTATCCTACATTTTGGAGTTCACCCATCTAGATCAAATGCATAATTAAGTTATAATTGTCATTAAATCGGTATAATGCATTCATGTTTATGTTTATAAGTTTCAGTTTGATATTGTTATTGTCATTTTACATTGTTTCCCTCTATTATCATAGTTGTATTTTCTATGTTTTACACCTATTTCTCTGTTTGTAGGTCTTTGACAAATTCGTCTGACGAATTTGTCAGATCTCAGACGATATTGTCTGATAGCAGACAATCCTGTCAAATCAGAGGCAATCCTAACTGCTTCAAAAATTAGAATCTTCATCAGACATCCGGATCAGGTATGATTGTTTAATCTTGCTTAATTTCTCTATTTTTTGTCCTAATGTATTCTTTTGTATTCATTAAAATTTGCATTTCATATAGAATAGCTTAGACGCATTTTGGCCAAACCTAGGACATGAATGTTTAAGGATAAAACTGAACACATAAAACACATTCCCAACCTAGGCATGGAAACTGCCATTAAATGTTTCCTAGTGAACCCACCATCCATCAAAAAATCACCATAATACACCTCCCCCGAGATGCGAGACCTTCATAAGGCCTCTCAGTCCGAGGTACCGCGCCATCCTTTTCACATCCCCCTTTCGGGCATTGATCCTATAGCCTGAAGGTAAGGGTGTGAAAAATTTGGAGCGATACATTTTGGTGAACCCGATGTGAATGCATTTAAAACCTTTTGAAAACAATATATATATATATATATATATATATATATATATATATATATATATATATATATATATGTATACAAGAAAAACAAAAACAAAATCATCATTTCAAGTTTGTATGTTTTAGATTCAATTCTAAATAGCAAATATTAAATATTACTTTTATAAGTACTAAATAAACCATGAGTTTTTATTCAAATCAATATGATCCCATCAGCAATGTTGGAAGAATTCATCCAAATACATTTGTTGATTATGACCAACCTCATCCCTATTCAACATCACCTCCATCACACTCTTCTTATTTTTCATCCATAACCCAACAAAACAATCCCTTTGCCAATCCTCTTCATAATGATATTATCTATTCTCCCATATATCCATATTATGTCTATCAATCCACATATAATTCTCCTCCACCTTTTCAATATTCTTCTCTCAATACAACACATCCATTTCAACAACAAAATACTTATTCTTCCAATCCTACCATGCACTCACATCATACTTCACAATCTTCCTATAATCATTCTACCCATAATAAAGAAAATAGAGGTGAGAAACCATTAGGTCCTTTTATGACTGAACTCCTAAGGCACATATCAAAAACCTCTCAAAAACCTTCATCACGTAAATTTACTAAGCTCAATCAACCAATGGATATAATTCTCAAGCATTTACTTAATACAAATAGGATTGAACTCCCTTCCATAAGACAACCTGATACCACAACAGATTGGTTTAAACCTGAGCTACATTGTGAATATCATAGAGTAGATGGACATATGACACAAAATTGTAAATATTTAAGATGTGCAATTCAAGATTTGATTGATGATGGTCTTTTTAATATAAAGGAATTACAATCTACAATTGATTATAAATCTTCAGTAAACAATCAAACTCCTACACAACAAATACCAATAATCAATCAAGACATGGAGATCTCCCAAGGACCCCTATTCAATTATCAACAACAAGAAACCAATCAAATATTGCATGTTAATGTGTCCGATCATGATGATATTACTAATATTGTAAAAAAAACTACAAATGAGCAACCTCAAGTTCAATCAACTCAATCAGATATTCAAGATATGGATTTCTCATTTGACCAACCTTCAAAACTATCTTTGGCTCTAGAGAATGATCCAAAATGGAATGTAAGCATAGAAATATTATCTTTAAAATCAAAATCTCAATCTGAAATCCACTTTGATAACCAACAACAAGTGATTAATACTCAAGCAAAGATATCCCTTTTAGAAGTATTACAAATTTATCACAAGGAAACTTTGTTCAAGATACCTAGCCAACAATTTGTTCCTCATCATATTTCTCTATTAATGGTATAAACCCTCTTGAGGTTAACCATATTTCATTCTATGATGAGGATATTCCTTCCTCTACTCCACAAGAAGACTCCTATCTTTACATTACAAGATCTAGTAAAGAAACACCTATTAAATCTATCATGGTTTATAATGACTCCTCTCTTAATTTATGCACTTATCAATTATTCCAAAAACTCAAAATAAAGGAATATCTTAATGAATCAAATGTTCTTATAAAATCTTTTAACAATGAAATTCAAGAAGCTCAAGGTACTATAATGTTTCCCCTCAATATTGAATCCAAGATCCTGGATACTCTGTTTTATGTGGCATATTGTCCTTCATATTACAACCTACTTCTCAAAAATCCTGGGATTCATACGTTGAAGGTTGTCCCTTCCACCCTTCACCAATGTTTGAAGTTTGAACTTGAAAATAAAAGTGTTACCATACATAATGACCCAACACCATTTGAAGAATATTTAACGGTTGAAACATCAAGGTCTATACATTCTCCATTGTCACAATTACCTTCTATTTCTCACTTTTCTTCATTCATATATGATCATCCTTGTTTACCAAATAACACCCATGCATATATTTTATATATGCTCCCTCCATCTTATCAAGACTTGGAAGATAGTGATAAGAATGAAGAACTTTCTTATCCTTCTTACATTCTATTTTGTAACATGATCAATTTTACACATATAAAAGTAAAATCTTTTGCTACATTATTCTACATTATAACAAAGATTTTGTTATCACTACCTTTTATTCATCACCTTCTATTCTTACCTTCACCTCAACCAGATTATCCTTCAAAACATCATTTGATTTTGAAGCAACCTTAGACATGCTATACTCAAATAACCTTGTATAGTGTATATAGATCATCTTGTATATACCACCAATTTCAATTCATAAATTAAAATCAAAATACAAAAAAATAAAAATCCTCAAAATCTTCAAAAAAATACTAATGCAACTACAAGCCTTAAAGGTAAATTTGAGCCCAACTGGCTTGGACCATACATTATTACTGCTAAATTTGAATCAGGAGCATACAAATTATCTACCTTAGATGGTAAAGAACTTAAATAACCCATGAATATTTTGCATATTAAACGTTACTATGTATAAATTTGGTCATTTCATCCTTGTATATATTTGTTTAAAATATTTCAAAATCACTATCTTGTATTTCTTTCAATTTTTAAATCCAAAAACACCAAAAACATTCATAATCATCAAAATATTCAAAACTACTTGTTGTATTTATTTATGGCACTTGTTAATTCTTTCAAAAATAATAAAAATAAAAACAGCAATATTCTTGACTCTTTCGAAACCAAAACAACATAAAGAAGAAAGAGAGAGTCAACATTCTCAAAACTTCTCCAAAAGTATTTATATATATCTTCTTACAAATATTACAGTTATATGTTTCAAAATATTTTGGATAAATTAGCATTTATTTGGAATCCCTCACTTCCACAAACACAAAAATAAATATCTTGATTTTATCTGGCATGATTACTAATCTCTCTTATATCAAAGTCCACAAAATTCAATTAAATAAAGTTTGAGCATAGAGAATTGATCTTGTTATTTACTTAAACCAAGCACATCTTTTCACAATAAAATGATTATATTTGTAATTTCCATGCTTTGCTACATAGTAGAAGTGGTTTATTGAGCGAAAAGTTTCCCCTACTATCCTATCATGCACATGGTCTAGAATATTTGAGAATTGACAAAAGGACAAGCTCACCCCTACCCAGAATAAAAATCCCTTGCTCTACAGCTAATCCGAGCAAGTATCCCTAGCATAAAAAGAAAAAGCAAAGTTCAAGAAAAAGAGAAAATAAAAAAGTTATTTTATATCATTACAGCAATGTTTCAAGCATTATCTCAAAAATCAAGCAAAAATACAAAAGAAAGCAAAAGCAAAAAGCAATAAAATCCCTTTCCCTACCCTTTGAAAAGAAAAGAAGGGTTGATGAGCTTGAATCCCTGGAATTCTCAATTATTCGAAAACTGTGAGGTAAGCCCCATAACAGGTGGTTTGTGCCCAACCTACTTGGCCTTAGGTAACTCCTAGAGTGGCGATATGTCTGTTACATTAGCGACCTTCTTTTGTACAGACCTATGTCTGCTTATGGATTAGCTAGCTCTTGATAATCCGACTTACATAGTAGTCTAGTATGGTTATATGCATCTACATCATGGTTAATGAACACTTATTTGGTTTATTCAAATAACTTGTATCATATTATCTTGCTCAAAACTGGTAAACGAACATAGCAATTGCACACACATTTGTATTTGAGAGATTTTGTGTATCATTATGATAAATCAAGATTGGAAATGAATTCACATATGCACATGGGATTCTTTATAAATCTAACTTTTGTATTTAAGATACTTTGAAATATTTTTTTGCAAATTGTTTGGAATAATTCATTTTCTTCTTTCAAGTACAGTTGTTTAGTATAAATACAACTACATGCATAATAGAAACATCAAAATTTCTTTCAAACCATACAATCAAAACATATATATATATATATATATATATATATATATATATATATATATTGTCGACTTTCGTGATGATGGTATAGTTTTAAAACCAAAATTGGAATTTTATGCCTAGCGCAAACCATTGTAAATAATTTTTATTCCCCATTTATTTAAAAATCATGAAAACCATATGACTTAAATCATTATTTTACACAAATTATGCTTTTAAAAAGCATGCACATTATCACTATTTCATGTCATTATGTCAACCTTCAATTTTGCAATGATGGTATAATTCCTAGGGAATTATTCAAAAAATTTATCACACTTAGGAATTTATGCCTAGCAAAAATTAGTTTAACATTATTTCATGCATATTATTTTTATGAAAATCTGAAAGCAAACCATCATCATCATCATTTGCACCATTGCACCAAAGTCTTAAGACAGTCTCTTAAGCACTCTTTTTACTTTTAGCAATATTTCTATACCGGGATTAGCTTGACGACCGAGTGAGCAACGACTCCATGAAATGGTCTATAATAGTGACAATGTCCTTTGAAATTATTGTTAGAAGTCTCTTTTTATTTTTTATCACATTACATCACAAACAACCAATTTGTTCTATCAGATTATTTCATTTAAATTTTACAAGCATGACATTCAAACCATAATATTTCTCAACGATGTAGTTACATGAATCATCAAATCAATCAATCCAAACATTAAAAGCATCATAAAAGTACATAAGACACAAGTCATATGATCAAAAACATATCTCATCTCATATATATATCAACAATATATACATCATCTCAAAACTAGATTGGTATGCCATAATCTGTACCTCGACATACTCAATCCTCTATCAAAAAATAATAAATGCTATCATATCAATCTGTACAATGTCGTGCAGTAGTCTAGCCTCGAGAACCCCTCGAGCTCTTAGCCTCATCTCCTCCCCTACCCTAAGGTGGAAAAGGTCGCCCCATCATAGTATGAGTGGTACTGCGAGTCCTCGTCACAGATCGGGATGAAGTCCTCGACGACCCAATCCTGATCAGATCCGTGATGTTAGCTGGAAGTGGTAATCTATCCTCCTCTGGCACCATCTGATAGTATAATGTCTAGTAGAATGTAATTTGGGCAATAGCCCGTGCTAGCTCCCGAGTGCTCGCCCCTCTGCCCCGTGCTCTGAGGCGTGCAATCTCATCTCTGAGCTGTGTAAGTTTAGACTCTTACCCGTAGTCCACGTCGAACCTCTATCGATCTGTGCATCGTCTCCACCATTTTTGCTTGAAGAGCTCTAAAAACCAGAAAAATGAATTAGGGTTTTACCCTATTTTTCTTAATTTTATTCAAAAACAATTAAAAACATTTTAAAATTTTGTTTTTCCATGTTTTTACCTCAAACGTTCGATTTGGGTAAAAACACGGAGGGGGCACCATAGTAAGCTATCGTACGATTCGACCAAGAATCGTCGCCTAAAAATGGGAATAATTTTTGCTTTCTCGTAAATCGAGAAGAACTCATCTTTAACGCATTTTCTTCAAAAAATTCGCTAAAGAGGGGGCAAAATGTAGCACCCTAAAATTGGCGCAGTAAAACCTTAATAATTACAATTACTCTAGTAAATATTCAAATTCAAATTTTAACCTCCAAAACCGCTCCCAAACCGCCGCTTAATCTGTTTCCTCATTTCCCACACCATTTTTAGAGTTTGTTTTGACCGTTTGACGATATCGTCACCGATTAGACGATATCGCCTCAGATCGGACGATTTCGTCTGGGCTAGGACGTCCAAACGATCTTGTCCCAAAATTGATTTTTCACAATTAGTCTCTATTCCAACGGCATCTCTAATCCGGGTATAAGTGTGTCTACGTCGTTAGAGACTCTCCCCATTGGAGATCTCCCAAATAGGGATGATCTCCAACCTCCTAACCTCCATCCTAAGCCTATTTAATCCTAGGACCTCCCCTTAGCACCCCCATGGCTGATAATTCCTGTAACTTGACTTCACCCACATTAAGACATCCCAAATTGTTATTTGCATTAGTTCTATCCAATTTTTGTTGTAGGTGCCTTAGTATTTTTCAGCCGAAGCAAGATTACATCGTCGTAGATGATCCTGTTCAAATTGGAGGCAATCCTATCGAATCAGAGACGATTTCGTATCAATGCAAGACAATTTCGACTGCAATCATCATTAGGGGCAATCAGTGCCCAAAGTTTGCATTTTCTCCACTCTTTTCTACTATTTTATTTTGCAATTAGCTAGTTCATTTATTATTTTATGCTATCCTACATTTTGGAGTTCACCCATCTAGATCAAATGCATAATTAAGTTATAATTGTCATTAAATCAATATAATGCATTCATGTTTCTGTTTATAAATTTTAGTTTGATATTGTTACTATCATTTTACATTGTTTCTCTCTGTTATCATAGTTGTATTTTCTATGTTTTGCACCTATTTCTCTATTTGCAGGTCTCTGATGAATTCGTCTGATGAATTCATCAGATCTCAGACGATCTTGTCTGATAGCAGACAATCCTGTCAAATGGCGATCCTGACTGCTTCAAAAATCAAAATCTTCATCAGACATCCGGATCAGGTATGATTGTTTAATCTTGCTTAATTTCTCTATTTTTTGTCCTAATGTATTCTTTTGTATTCATTTAAATTTGCATTTCATATAGAATAGCTTAGACACATTTTGGCCAAACCTAGGACATGAATGTTTAAGGATAAAACTGAACACATAAAACACATTCCCAACCTAGGCGTGGAAACTGCCATTAAATGTTTCTTGGTGAACCCACCATCCGTCAAAAAATCACCATAATACACCTCCCCCGAGATGCGGGACCTTCGCAAGGCCTCTCAGTCCGAGGTACCGTGCCATCCTTTTCACATCCCCCTTTTGGGCACAGATCCTATAGCCTGAAGGTAAGGGTGTGAAAAATTTGGAGCGATACACCCCTATACGTAAAGATAGATTGTGCAAGGGAAGAATCTTCTTAGTAGATTTTTTTTTTAAAGAGTGGTTTTAATCAATGTGGTGATAGAATGTATTCATCATTTTGGATTTACCATCATATATATAAATGTTTAGATATATTGTACTTTAGTATATATATATATATATATGTTTAGATATATATTGTACTTTAGTAATACATGGAATGATATATGAGTGATTTTGATAATAAATATTATAATTTTTTTATTTTTTATTATATATAGAAGTATATTTATATCTTATGTCTTACATTGTGTATTTATATAATTTTATTTTTAATAATTTTATATTTAAATTATTAAGATTAAAAATGTATTATTATTTTTAATTATTTGTTTAGAGGTTTTGGATTAATTTGAAGCTTAATATAATATTATTATTAGGTAAAGTAAGGTTTATTTATAAGATATTTCATGTATAAGTTTATTGCAAAATGCTAACTCTTTTCTATATGGTTATGGAACAATATAGAGAAAAACTATCAATATCACCATTTTTAATGTGATATGTTATGGTATTCAAGTTTGTAGATACTTTAGATATTGATAATGACTCACACATACAAGGATATTACATCATGTATACAAGGGAGAAATTATGGTTTTAAAAATTGTGTATTGGTTTCAAATTATTATTTGATAAAGTTTTTTCCTTCTTATATACAGGCATAATCTTTGATAATTTGATTCAGCTGTGGAATGGTATTATTAGATAAAGTTTTTTCCTTCTTATGTACAAGCATTATCTTTGATAATTTGATTCAATTGTCAACCATAATAGATAGATAAAAGAATGGTGTTGTGATCCACTTAAGTCATTTTATGGCCAACTTTTTTTTTAAATAAAGAAAATTCAGCTTTAAAAAAAGTAAAAGTAAGATGTTGATCAAGAATTGAAGAAAGGTGAAAATTGACCAAATGTAGAAAAAACATTAATAATATAGATATATTTTTGTGTAATATTAGAATTAGTGAAGGGTAATTTTTCTTTTCTTTTATAAAGGTTTTACTATTATTATAGCTTATAAGAAATATCAAGAGTGAGTCCTATCATATTTGTAATAACCAATAATATACATCAAAACCTTAGTTACTTAAGAAGGTCAAAGTAATATATCAATCAAGAATTTAAGAAAGGTGAAAATTGATCAAATATATAAAAAAGAGTTAATAACATTTAGAATTAGTGAAAGGAAACTTTGTTTTATGAAGGTTTTATTATTTTTCATAGTTTATAAGAATTAACAAGTGTAACTCCCATCATATTTGTAATAAGCAATAATGTACACCAAAACCTAGTTTTTTTTAGTAGGCTTTGAAAGGGTTGCCCTTTCCCTTTTACATCAACTTAGTCACATTGAGCTATATAGCCTATTTGGTGCTGCCAAGATTTGAACCTTGGTGTGGGCTACATCATTCATATGTCCCAACCATTGAACCAATGCCTCATTGGTGTACATCAAAAGCTTAGTTAAGCATATATTCCATATAATAAAAGCATTCATGTGTGCTCGCGCATATATATAATACTAGTAATAAAAAGTATATATATATAATACTAGTAATAAATTTTTTATTGAGTTCTCAATGTAAGTACATAAATTTCTATTATATATTTGTGTGTATGTATGTATTCAACCACTATTTTTCTATCAAATTTTACAAACTTATAAATTTTTCAGAAATTTAAAAGAAATCTACTTTATTTTTATTGGTTTTTTTTTTTTGAAAAACATTTACTATTTTTGTACTTTCACAAAAATAAAAGTTCATTTTCTTTTGAACAAACATACCTTTAATAATAAATAAATGACAAAAATACATAACTATAATAAAAATTTAAAATTTATATATGTTCATAACCTATATTTTAACACTATCTATCTACAAATATTTATTATATAGTCATACTCCTTCACCCCATTTAAGACCTCTAAATTTATGTTAATGGCCTTGTCAACGCAGATGCTAATATAAATATGTAAATCCATAACTTTAACAAAACTAAACTAAATTTATATGTTTAAAATTTACAACTCATTACCTCCTACCTCACAATTTTTTATTTTATAATATATAATTTGATCTCATTTTAAGTCCTTAAAATCACTGATAGTTCTCTTATTAACACCAAACTTAGGTATTCCTAAAGTGTGTCGCAACACCATGTTTTCACTGAAATATTTTTTTTAGTACCCTTTAATTAGTTAAAGAATACCATTTTATATGTAAATAATGCAAGCATTTTTAACCTTTTATTCTAGATAGATCCATCATTTCTTTTATAATTTTTTAACACCATTTTACTTGCATACGCTATTGACAATTAGTCTTCATGAGTTTTGAAAATACCTTCCCCACCTATCTTTATTTTCTTTGCATTGGTTACTCCATCAAAATTTAAATTTATCCAATGTTTTTGAATACCTTTTTATTCACTTTTGATCTAGGTTTATAAATTGGTTTTACTCCACTATCAAGAATCTCAACTTTTAATAGGCTTACTTAATGTTGCATTGCTTCTTTTTATTCATGACTTCTCTTGATACTTCTTAAAATTTATCTTTATAGTTTTCTAAAAACATATTCAAATTTTAGATATAATTATGTCATGATATATATATATATATATATTATTATTTAAATATTCTACTATTTCCCTCTAGCCATATTATCTATAAAATTACTTGGAGGAATGAATAATGCACCTCTTATAGAAGGAATGATGCAACTAAGACAAAAAGTTGACAAAAAATAACTTCAAATTTCCATTACTAGGATTAGTGGGACTACATTTCCATTACTAGGATTAGTGGGGCTACAAATGATTGGTGATTTTTTCATATTGAAACCAAAAGAACATACGTAGGTAGTAAAAGCCTATTTCTAAGTAAGTTTCCACTTATATTTTTAGTTTTACAAGCCAACTATAGGAAATTCACTATTTTGAGCAAGGCTTCTTTGATCCAAACCACCTTCTAACAAAATTGTTTTCACTTCTAGTTTAATTAGATATCAATATTTAACAATGATAAAGTTTGATCATCTTCTAATAGGAGGACCTTGGTTCTTGGGCCGAAGAAGTCTTTTTCTTAGGAGATGGGCTGAGGATTTTGACCTAGAAAAGCAGAGCATAAACTTTGCCCCCATTTGGGTCCGTCTCCCAAATCTCCCATTTCATTGGTGGCATGAGTATTTTCTTCAGGGTATTGCCAAGACCATAGGGGATTTGGTGGCCATTGACAATCCAACCCTTGCACGCACCAGAATGACGCATGCTAGGATTTGTGTAAATGCAAACCTAGAATCTGAGCTTCCTACTCATGTGGAGTTAGATTATGGAAATAAAACAAGATTACGAGTCATCGAATATGAAAATAGACCGACATTTTGCTCTCGATTGTAATATTCAAGGCCATCTCAAAGGACAATGCTCTTTTTTGAGAAGCCAACAAACCCTTCCTAGGAATAATGATTCCAAGCGGCAGTCTTTCAGAAATAATGGCAAATACACGAGGATGTACAGGGTTAAATATCCAAATGTTGAAAATGCAAAGGCCTCTAGTTTGGGGCAAATGGAGAATGAGGCTGAGCTTCACATGGACAATGGTAAGGACAAGCAAATTGCTACATCACAAACTGACCAACAAAAGGTATGCTCTCCTTTCAAAAATCTAAATAAATTTAACATTTTGGCTGAAAACAAAATAATTACAAAGGAAAATCAGAATGAAGGGTCTAATGTTGAGGATATAATTCTTGGTCTCCCTGCTTACCTTGACTCCCCAACCAAATCTGGACCTTGCAATCCTCCTCCTGTTGGCTATAAAGAATGCCCTAATGATGAGTCTTTTTATGCCCCAGAAAGAGAAAAAGTGCTTTCAGAGTTAATCAGCCCTTCCAAGTGACATTTTTCACCTTTGTCTTTGTCCCAATCCAGAGAAGGGGTTTCAAAGACTCGTTATCCAACAAAGTTACCCAAACCAAATTTAGCCCGAAACAGGCTAGAAGCTCAATGAAGTCCCCCATGATTGACTGTGGAGGTGAGAAAAAAAAGGGAAGAAAGTCAAATGCCCAGCAATGGAAAGAAGAGGTCCAAGATGAGATAGCTAATGGAATTCAGACTACTCTGTTTCATCAACTGGAAATCTTCCCTTTGAAGAGAAGAAAATTCTTAAGCCCCCTCAAGTCCAAGGCAGGGGAAGAGGAAAAAACTTTAAAAGTTCCAAATGAAGATCATATCCTGGAATGTAAGGGGGCTCAATGGCCTTCCTAAACAACGGTTAGTCAAATATTTAAGAAGAGATTTTGATCCCACTATTCTTATTTTGCAAGAAACTAAAGTCGATGAAGTTTTGTCTAGAAAAATTGCCCTCAATATCCTGGAAAAGGGAGAAGCAATTTTTTGCAAAGCCAATGGAACCTCAGGTGGTATTCTTTGTATCTGGAATCCAAGGAAGGTGGAATGCAAGGTTATTCAATTAGGGGAAAGGGTAATGAGCATTATTTTTAAGGATAAGGTTAGTGACCTTTCTTGGATATTAACAAATGTGTACGCCCCTAATTCTATATCTGGGAGAGCTGATCTATGGAATTTACTCGATCATTTCAAGGAAGCTTTTCAGGATATCCCATGGATAGTGGCGGGGGACTTTAATACCCCTATTTACCCCTCTGATAAAAAAGGAGGAGTAGGAATTCCAGCAAGAAGTATGGAGGACTTTCAAGATTTCATCAACAACAACAATTTATTGGATGTCAAATTAAAAAATGCTAAATTTACTTGGAGCAATAGGAGGTCTGGAAATCAACTTATAATGGAAAAGATTGATAGGTTTTTTTGTCACAGGAAGCAATACAATATTTTGGGGATGCAAATTTGTTGTCCTTGCCTCGCATTGGGTCTGACCACAACCTGATTTTACTTGAAATTGAAGAGACTCCAAAATTCAAAAGGCCTTTTAGGTTTGAATCTATGTGGATGCACCACACTGATCTCAGAGACAAAATTTCTCAGTGGTGGCGAGCATTCTTGTCGAGGCAGGCCTTCATTCGGATTAGCACAGAAACTTAAAGTGGTGAAAGAAAATCTAAGGATCTGGAATAAAGAAATTTTTGGAAATATTTTTGAAAACAAGAAAGTCATCTCTGAAAGGTTATCAACCATTGAGAAAAAACTTGAAGAGGGATTGCCAGACCCTTCCCTACAGGCAGATGAAAAGAAAGCCCTTGCTGAGTACCATAATGTTTTAGCCTGCGAGGAGACTTTTTGGTGGCAAAAGTCTAGAGCTACCTGGCTAAAAGAAGGTGATGCCAACACAAGATTTTTTTATGCATCTACCTTAAGGAACATAAGCCAAAATAAAATTAAAGAACTTGTTGGAGATGATGGATCATCCCTTCTAGTCCTAATGAGATAAAAAATGAAGCAGTTTCCTATTTTCAGAATCTTTTAGGAGAAGAACATTTCAGTTCTGCCTTAGCTTCAGAATCAATGCTTTACCATATTCCTCATTTAATTTTTGATGACTTGAATGGGGAGTTAATTAAGCCTTTCACGGATGAAGAAATCAAAGAGGCCCTCTTCTCAATGAACCCTGATAAAGCTCCAGGTCCAGACGGGTTTTCACCTCATTTTTTTTAGGATTTTTGGGATATTGTAGGTTTTGATGTATGTGCTACTATCAAGGAATTTCAGTCCACAAAGCATATTCTGAGAATTTTTAACTCCACTTTTATTGCTTTAATCCCAAAGATTCCTACTCCTAGATCTATGATGGATTTTAGACCTATTAGCCTTTGTAATGTTGTTTATAAAATTTTGACCAAGGCAATTGCAAATAGAATGAGGAAGATCCTTCCTATGTTTATTGATGTTTGTCAAGGTAGTTCAGTCCCTGGAAGGTCCATCCTTGATGGTGTCATAATAGTTCATGAAGCCTTCCATTCGGTAGTCCAGACTAAAAAACCTGCTTTTGCTCTCAAGCTGGATATGAACAAGGCTTATGACCGCATAAAATGGAGTTTTGTCTCTGCCATTCTTCAAAAATTTGGTTTTCATCATGAATGGATCAAGCTTTTGGAAGGATGTTTTATGAAACCTTGGTTTTCAGTCCTTGTTAATGGTGCTCCTACTGGATACTTTCAAAGTAAAAGGATCCTAAGGCAAGGTGACCCTATCTCTCCCATGTTGTTTATCATTGTGGCTGAAGCCCTTGGGAGGACAATCAAAGTTGCCTGTAATATTGGTCTTATTTTAGGAATTAAAGCATCATCACAAACACAGGCAGTTACACATGAACAGTTTGTGGATGATACTTTGTTGTTAACTCTTGCATCGGTTTTTGAGGCTAAGGTCATAAAACATATTCTAGAGCTATATGAGGATGCTGCGGGGCAAAAGGTAAAATTTTCAAAGAGTAAAATTTATTTCTTTAACACTCCCATTCAGAGGCAAATTAAGATTGCTAGGATTCTTGGATGCTCCGTGTATACTCTTCCATCCACATACTTAGGCATTCCTTTATTTACAGGCAGAGCTACTGATTCCATGTGGACTAATGTAATTGAAATAATTCAGAGGAAGTTGGCTAGATGGAAAGGGATTTTGTTATATCAAGTCGGCAAGGCAGTTCTCACCAGGTTTTCCATTCAAAGCATCCCTGTCTACTTTCTCTCTATTTTTAAAGCTCCTCAAGTTTCTACACTAAAATTGAACAGATCCAGAAGAGGTTCCTATGGACTGGTTCTAAATCTAAGCAGTGCTTTCACTTGGTGTCCTGGGATAGGGTTTGCAAACCAAGGGAGTTTGGAGGTATTGGGCTAAGGAGAATACAACATTTAAACATGGCCCTCCTGGCCAAACAAGCATGGCGTCTTCTGACAAATGCAAATGCAGAATGGATTACTATAATCAAAAGAAAGTATTTGCAAGAAACTAAATTCTTAAGTTATTCCTTTCCTCCCAGGGGATCAATTTTTTGGAAATCAATCCTTCAAACTAAAAACTTGCTAAGCAAAGGGCTACGTTGGAAACTAGGAAATGGAAGAAACATTGATTTCTGGGACCACAAATTGTTAAAGGACTATCCCCTCTCTGCATAACCCATCCTTTCAACCCTTAGAGCTTGGACAATTGAAGTTTTTGGTACCAAAGTTGCAGATTTTATTACTTTGTCAAACAATAGAAGGGTTTGGAAGCCAATAATGAACAATGATCTACCAGGGGCATCAATAATACTGGAGAATGAATTAAGACAGTCTTTACTCCCTTTTGGCATTCTTGAGGACCAGCTTATCTGGGAAGCTTTAGACAATGGGGAATTTTCTGTCAAGACTGCTTATCTGATGCTTATTGATAATGATGAACCTACTTTCCCTCACTTGGAAGTTTGGCCCAAAAGCATTGTTTCGAAGGTTGGGTTTTTTGCATGGTCGGCCATCCAAAATAAGATCATCACCATGGATAACTTAATAAAAATAGGTGTGATTGTTGTTAATAGGTGTTATCTTTGTATGTCTGAGTGGGAGTCTATTGATCATTTGTTTCTGTATTGTAATTTTTTTGTCTCAATCTTGTTAGGTCTGTTACAAGTGTTTCATATTTATTGGGTCCATCCTCGAGTCCATTTTTGACTTATTTGTCCAGTCGCCTTCTCCCTTTTTGAATATGCATCTTAGGTATATGTGGAATATCTGCCTTCATCACTACTTGTGGCAGATATGGTTGGAAAGGAATCGTCAGGCCTTCTTGGATAAGGTTTCTCAGTCATCCTCTGTCCTGTCAAAAATTTTAGTATATGCTACTGAGAATGCTTGTTTAGTGCCTGCAGACATCTAGACTTCCAAATCCTTTTGAAGCTTCATTAGGCCGGTCATTAAACTTACCTCTCACCGATGGCCTCAATCATCCTCAAGTCTGTCCTAGAACCATGATCACATGGACCCCACCCCCCCTAGGGTGGATTAAGTTAAATTTTTATGGGGCATCTAGGGGCAACCCAGGTGAAGCTGGGGCTGGTGGATTACTTAGAGACCACAAGTGTGAGGTGCTTGTAGCTTTTGCTGAACATCTTGGAGCTCAAACTAACAATGTGGCTGAAGCGAGGGTAGTTTGGAGGAGCCTCAAGGTGGCAAAGAATTATCTAGGGAAACTGTTGGTGGAAGGTGATTCTCTTATTATTATAAATCTTCTAAAGAACACTAAGAGAGCTCCTTGGATATTTGATGACTACATCCACGAAGCAAGGGCTCTAATTCATGATCGACTCGAGGCCATAATTTTGCATACCTTCCGGAAAGCAAACATGGCAGCTGATAGGGTGGCAAATGAAGGCATTGTAGCAGCAAATTTGATCACGTGGACTGAAAATCTTCCTCATGCAGTCTCAATGGTGATAGATAATGAAAAATTTTAGATTGGAAGGCTCAAAGTGGATCAATGACAGAAAATGGGGGCATTTTAAAAAAATATTTTTTTGAACCTTATAATGGCTTTTTTCATATTTGTTTTTTTTGTTCATGTGACTAGTGTTTTTTGCAGCTGGTGGGGCACTGATATAGGTTTTTTATCTACAAGTTCATGCATGGGAAACATCCGCTTTGGCCTCAAGTATTTCACAAGGTGTGTTTGGATTCGATGTTGCAAAAAGGCCCTGGCAAGAAATAACAAAGTGTTGGTAATAGTCTTGGAGAAGATGACAATTTCATCAGCCTCCAACAGTATCAACCAGTTGAAGAGTCTGTCTGGCCTCATCAGTGTAGCTGTTGATTTGTGTGATTCTCTAAATCTTCTGTTTTATAGCCAGCAGTTCCAGGGGCACAAGGATTCGAAGGCAAAATCTAAAGATGATGGCAAGGAGGATGATAAGAAGTTAGATGAGGACTACAAGGAAGACTGCTTGGCCTCTTGGCTGTCCATTCTATGGGATGTTTTTTTGACCATATTCTATTATTTTTATATGGGCACAGGCTACTCTGCATGGTGCTTGCATGATTAGTTTTTGTCTTTGTTAGTTCTATTTTGTGTCTTTCTTTTCTGATGGCCATAATATTAGGCTTCCATAGTTTAGTTTGGCCGTATTCTGCTGGAAGAGTAGGTCTTGGCCCTTTTTGTTGTCAGTTTAAACTTTTAGGGCTTGGCCTTTGTCCAGTTGGTCAGTGGACCCTATTTTGTAAAATGGTTTTGGGTCAACCAGTTAAAACCCGGTGTTAATTATAATATTCTCTTACTTACCAAAAAAAAAATGTTACCAAACCAATAAATCCTTTTGAGGATTCTAATTTTAGATAGCATAGTATTTACAATGAAACCTTATCTAAAGAATTTTTGATAGGATTAAACCTATTTATATTTTAATATATTTTATCAAACAAACTCCAAAAGAAAAATGATAGATATAACTATGATGTAAGACCATTATAAATCACCAAATAGTGTACCTTTGATAACATGAATTATACCAAAATTCAAGCCTATAACTTGATCCTAAGATCCATTATAAGATAAATATAATATGTTATCTATATTATATCATAGTCATTTAGATTATATCACCTTATGGTATATGTTTTTTTATTTTATATATTCTCCTATGTAAAATTTTTTGAATAATTTTATACTATAATGAATTTTTATTAATGAAAGACCTACTTCCTTTCTAATTATGAATCAATTATTCTCGTTTTATCTAAAACCATACAAGACTTTGGGTTTGTAATATTATCTAGGTATAAATATGAAATCTCTTTTATATTTTATATAAGATATTTTTTAATTTTATCAATATCATCTACAAATTTTGAAGGTATCCCAAAAAATAAATCAAACATTTGGGTAATCTTTAATATTTAATTTCAGTATTTAAATTATATTATACAAAAAGAGAAACTTCCCTTTTTTTCCTCCTAATTTGACCTTGATTTTATTAAAAAATCATTCTACATCTCAATTTTATTCTTCCATAAATGAGATGCATGTCAACATTGAAATTATGGAAGATACAATGTTAAATCCTAAAATTACCTTGTCATAAGTATTTCTTAAAACTAATATTATTTTTTTTGTTATTGACCATTTTAGATTTTTTATTCATACACAAACAAATTTCTTTGTAGGACATTTCTTTTAGAAGCAACATGCCACCAATGAATTAAAGGATGTAAGAGAGTCAATAGATGAATATATCTTGATTCTATAAATATGATCATATTTATTTCCTTCATTAAATATCACCCAAATAATAAAGAGATATAGATATATAAGGTCCTCCTTGTCATAACTATAAGAATTCTATAAGATTGCCATTAACCAATATTAATAATTTTGGAAATAAAATACACCAATAATTCTTTTTACACCAATCCTCACATAAATCAAACCTCATGAATATTAAGAAGGAATTTTCCAATTGACTTTGTTATAATCCTTGAATATATCAACTTGATAACTATTCTACTTATTTTGACCATACTTAAGGAATTTGAATTTTAAGAGGCCAAAACAATTTAATTTACACATACTTAACTTCACTAGAGTCTCCTTATTCTTTTGATATTATAATGGAAATAAGTTTCTTGAAGTAATATACCACCACTTTGTTAATATTTCTATGTAGCATATTTACATAAATTGATAGTAGAGTAACAAAACTTAGCCCATTTTGTTTTGGAATATTAGCCAAGAATGTGATATTTAGGAAAGATCTAGATTTTTATATTTATCTCAAGCCTCTAACAAATTGATGCAAGAGCATCCACATGGAGACCAAACAAGAGGGATTAACACAAAATCTAGGTCGACCATCTAGGGAAGTTGAAGAGTAATTAACTTCCCAAGTCTATAAAGTGAAAATATTTCGAAAGAGACAAAAGAGAGGAGACTGTAAGGGAAGAAAATGAGAGATAAGAGAGTGGTTGGAATGCATGAGAGACCTGCATAAGAGAGATATATATGAGTAAATGTCCTTTGATAGACCATTTATGTTTGAGTGCATGCATTGTAATCTAAAATATCTTAAGGGTGGATATTAAATAGAAACCTATTTCATTCTATGAGTGGAATATTGGAGTGCAACTATTGTTATTATTTAAATATTTGTATTGTTAGTTATGTTGTTTGTAGGAGAGAAAAACATATTTGAAAGTTGTATGTTAGAGCGCAAACCACCATCCAAGGAGTATCATTTGAGACCTATCATCTTGTAGCATTACAACTGAAGACACCACACTATAAACCATTATTATATTGAGACAACACCATCTTGAGGGAGCCACCAAGTTATCTTTTGTAGAGACAAGATCATAAAATGTTTTCATCATAACCAATATTTTCTTGCTAGTTATCATAATGTTGTCTACCATCATCAACTTATAATCTAAAATAATGTTGTCCTACTAGTACTGACATGAAGAAAGTCATTTTTTATATGCTTTCAAACCAAGAGTCATTGTGCTAAGTATAGTTTAAAAGAGCATCATCTTGAAAGAAGATTCTGACAAAGCTGTCAAAGTAGGGAATCATCTAGCATTATCAATTCAGAGAGACTATCATCATATAAAAACTAAATTCTAATTAACTGCCTTGATTATGATTTTCTAAAACATATCCAATGGAAGAGATAATATTATCGTTAGAGTCCTTACTATCTTAGGAAAATATATATCAGTAAAAGAGACATCGTTAGGGCTATTTCCCTCATACCTGTGTTGTTGCAAGATGCCATCTTTAATATGATATGTTACCATAATCAGTTATTCTATCATTCAAAATCAAATTCTACTCATATGAGCTTATTGACACAATTAGGAGATCACCATCTAGCTGGTGTTATCACAAAACATATTTTTGTTTAATTGGTTTGACATCTGAGTCTGAGTTGGTAGACATATTAGTTGATAAAATTTTCCATAAAAAATACATTATCCCATCCTTGTCATTGCATCATTGTGGTATAAAATCTAGAATATTTCTAAGTATTGATGTGTCAAAGAAACAATGGAACAACATAGAAGATGAATACCATGAGGATCTTGAACTATAGACATAGTTGAGATGTTGAAGGGAATTACCACTTAATTTTATGCGACCAAAACCACCCAAAGGAGATGCGTTCATATTGAGGATATTAGTGACAGTGAAGAAGAGGAGGTCAACCATGTAGAAACTTGAGATGAAGAGCAAGAGGAAGAACCAGAAGAATGATTGATATGGGAAATTTCTAATATGGGTAGATTTTTAAAGTTATAAATCTCATCATACAATGGATGCTTGAATCCAAAGGAGCTCATAGATTAGATCACAAAGATGAAGTATTTTAACTTTGAATCTATAGAAGATCTCAATAAGGTGAAATTTACCTATCAAAGCTAAATGGGTATGTATCCTTGTGGTGGGATCACATCCAAGTAGAGAGGCAACAAAGAGGGAAGGATAAAATTCAAACTTGGGATAATTTTGTAATCAAATTAAAGTCTAAATTTTTGCCCATTGATTATGAAATTGGGTTGTTTAGAAGACTATAACCTCAAGAAAAAGGATTTGGGAGTGAAGAAGTATACAAAGGAGTTTTAAAAATTGACCATAATGGTAGGTTACATTGAATATGACAAAGAAAATGTGCATGGATATATAAATGGATTAAAAGTGTCCATACAATATGGTATTCACATGGTTCAAATTAGAATGGTTGAAGAGGCATATTGGTATGCACTCAAGGAAGGGGATAAGTTGTTGCATAGGCAATAAAATAATGTGATAGGAAGAGGATGACCCTCTCTAGGAAAAGAAAAATAAAGCAATGGTAGAAGGAATAATTTTCAAGGAGAAGTTAATACTTCTCAAAGTTATTTCGGCCAAAGTACTTGGAAAAAATGTGAATCATCAAGGGAACAAACTAGTGGGTGTGAAAAGGAATCCCATAATCAATTTTTCCAAGAAAATGAGTAGAGTATTGATTAAATGAAGCACATGGAGAAAATAGAACAAAGAGAACCCCTCATGATGGAGAGTGTTTTGTTAAAACCTACCAAGGAGGTGCATGAACATGAGCAAAGGAGAAACCTAATCAAGATAATTTGCAAACCAAGAGGTAAGTGTTGTAAGGTGATAATGTATAATGAAAGCACCAACAACCTAGTAGCAATAGAGATGGTAGAAAAATTTGGATTAAATAGGATGGAATATTTAAACCCATACAAATTTTTATGGTTGAAAAAATGGAATACAATTTTGGTGAGTGAACAATGAATGGTAGACCTCCAAATTGGTTCTCACAAGGATGAGATACTATCTAATATTATGTTGATGGATGCTTGTCATGTTTTTTTGTGTAGACCATGGAAATTTGATAGAAAGGTAGTGCATGATGGTAGGGAAAACACCTACACTATTGATAAGGATGGAAATAGATACACATTAAGTTAATTAAAAGAAAAATAGGAAGAAGTGGACAATAGTTCTGCAATGTGCTAGGATATAGAAAAATAATCCTTGAAGGGAAACAAGGAAGCATATTTTACTTTCATCACTAAACCCACAAAAAAAGGGATAGTGGACAAGATGAATGAAATCCCATATGGTGTGAAGGATTTGTTGAAGAATATGTAGATATTATTTCAAAATATGGGTTGCCATCCATAATGAGCATTGATTATCATATATTTTCTAATATTAGATCGAGCTTACATGATAATCTGACACCAATGGAGAATGAGGAGGAAAGGATAGGGATTGGTGTGAGAGGGAAGAGGGAGATAAACCAAGTCAATAGTAGTAAGGGTTATGAGACCAATTTGAAGGGAGAAAATCCAATTGTGAAGCAAATGGAGGAAATAATAGATACATACAAGATAATAAGCATGGGAAATAGGTCAATGGTTTAGGTCATCAATAGTAGCTATGATGAAGAAGATGATGCAATGACTCCTACAACAAATAAGGGAAAGAGAATGATAAAAGAAATGGTAAAGAGATAGTGGTAGAATATGAACCTCATTAGGTCATTTTTGGCCATGACAAAGACCATGTTGTTAGAGTTGATAGTGACAATGGTACTTTAGAGTGTGGTGAAGGACATTATGATGATGATCAATATTAGAAGGAGATAAAGAGTTTGGGTTCTTTGAAGGGCATGCAAAAGGTATCTAATACAAGTTGATGAGAAGAATGGGGTACAATGGTAAGGGATTGGGAAGATATGGGAAAGGTGTAAAAATACCTATAATGCTATAAATAAGGCTAAGAAATGAAGGCCTTGGGTATGCAAGTTTAGTAGGAAGTAGTGGGACTAAATTTGTGAGAGGAAATAATAGTACAAGAAATGAATGCTTGAGAATGGGTTATTGTAGTCAATGTGGAAGAGTTGGACACATTGCAACTAGGTTTTAGAACCTACCCTTGTGAGAGTTGTGGAGGAGAAGGTGTTTGTAGCAAGAGGAAGTCACCAAAAAAGTGCATATTGATTGTGTTTGGATGGATGTGATGCAATGGGATAAGGTGAAGAGAATGCTGGGTGCATTCTATATAAGAAGATGTTTGATCCTCAAAAGAAGTTCAATATAAAACAATGAATTTGATCTTGTGTAAGAATCTAAGCTAGAGTGGTAATAGCTTGTAAGAACACTTCATGAGTCATATCTCATGAAACATTTTTGTTACCCAGTGAGTATGATGTAGGAGCATCCATATGGGGACCAAGAAAGAGGGACTGACACAAAACCTATAAGGTCAACCATTTGGAATATGAACCATCTAGGAAATTTGAAGAGTAATTGGCTTCCTGAGTCTATAAATTGGAAAGGCTTTGAGAGAAACAAAAGATATGAGAGCATAGGGGAAGCAAACTATAGACAAAAGAGTGATTGCCAAGCATGAGAGACCTATGTAAGAGAGAGAGAGAGAGAGATGATGGAAGGAACTTAGATGGACCATTTATATTTAAGTGCATGAATTATAATCTAAAATACCTTAAGGGTAGATTTTAAATAGAAATCTATTTCCTTCTATGAGTAGAATGTTGGAGTGTAACTATCATTACTATTTAAATATATGTATTGTCAGTTGTTTTGGTTGTAAGAGAGGAAAACATATTTGAAAGTTGTAATTAAAAGCGTGAGTTATCATCTAAGTATTGTTTAAGTTTTTTATTTCATAGAATTACCATTTGAAGACAACATAGTATAAACCATTGTTGTCTTGAGACAACACAATATTGAGGGAACCACCAAATTATCTTTTGTAGAGACAAAATCGTAAGATATTATCATCATGTCGATGTTGTCTTGCTAGTTGTTACCAGGTTGGAAATTGTTATCAACTCATCATCTAAAAAAATATCATCTTACCAATATCAACATGAAGAAATTCATTTTTTAGATGCCTTCAAACCAAGATTCATTGTGCTAAGTATATTTTAAAAGAGCATTATCATTAAAGGAGAGTCCAAAAAATTTATCAAAGTATATAATCATCTAGCATCATCAATTTAGAGATACTATCATTGTCTAAAGACTAAATTCCAATTAATTACCTTGATTATGGTCATCTAAAGCATCGCAAATGGAAGTGATAACATTATCATTAGAGTCCTCACTATCTATGATGGAGATGCATTGACAAGAGTTTCCATTAGGACTATTACCATCATACTCAAGCTATTGCAAGATTTCATATTAAATATGATACTTTATCATCATAATTCACTTTATCTTTTGAAATCAAATCCTATTAGCATGAACTTGTCGACACATTTAGGAGGTCACCCTCTAGCTGGTGCCATCATAAAGTATATTTCTATCTAACTGGTTCATTGTTTATCTAAGTTGGTAGATGAAGTTGTTGCTAAACTTTGCAATTGAAAACACATTACCCCACCCTTGTTACAACATCACAATTCATTATTTATCATGTACCAATAAATTTAATAGAATCTTATGAAAAATCCATCTAGATTTATCTCCTTATATTTTTGAAATAAAATAAGATATCATGGATATATTCCTCCATTATTTTGAATAGCAATACATTATCTTAAACTCAAATATAATTTTAGGTTCCTCAACTTAATTTTTATCCTAAGCATCATATTATTCTTCTCTACATGAGCATATCATGGTGACACTTGAAATATTCCCTTCTAATATCAATTATATTGTGGTTTTAACTAGGATGAAAAAATAGGTCTAAGGTGTAGACCAATTGGCCTCATCAGATTGAATGCTTATCCCTTTCCTGGTGCTTTCAGAAGCACGTAAAAGGTTTAAAATAATTGTGGCATGGTGGTTATAGGGGTAAACTGCATGAAGATCTGTATGGCGTCTTTCGGGATGGACAGTGCAGAATAATATGGAAGCCATAAAAGACAGATAGCCTACCTAGATTCATGGTGGCTATCAATTCCACCATGTAAATTAAAAAAAAAAAGGATGAAAAATATGTATATTATATATTAAATATTAGAATATGTAAAAACTAATGATGGTTAGTTCATGAAAATTTCATAAATATCTATAAGGATGAATCTATGAGGGCATGATTGTTGAATATAAGTAATAAAATTATTGCATTCATAACAATTCCTTCTTATAAAAAAAAAATTATCCTCAAAGTATAAGAAGCAATGAACTAGTTGTAATAAAAGACTAGAAGAATGATACCGTTACTAAAAACACAAGTATCAGATACATTGTTAATGAAACATGTGTGTTGCTCACTTCGTCATTGTTATTGTTACTTTAGCTTTGACTTATTTTGAGGATTTTTCTTTGACTTCTTCACTCATGTTATTGTTATTTATTATTTTTCTAGATAAATTTTCAAATAGCAAGGAAAAATCAGTGCATCACAATTTTTTTATTTTTAGATGGTGGATGGATTTTTTTCAAATAATGGAAAGCAAATTATGACCTCAAATATTATTGATGCCTAGTGTATACTATAAGAGATAAAATTAGAACCTCATTATATTACTTTTATTTATTTATTTCAATAATAGTTTTGTAGAGGAGAAAAATTGCCCTACCTCATACGATTCTTGGTTGGATTCACTGGATGTAGAGGTTATTGCGGGGGTGTGTTATATTCTCTACACTCGAGGACAAAAAAAGGAATGGGTTCACCAGGAATGGTTTTAGGACTCGCTCCAAGTCCGAGGTGGAAATGTTTAATGTGTTCAATTTAAACAATCACCTATGTTTGGCCTCTATAAACTATGCAAAGTAAAAGAGTGATGCAAGACACACAAGATGCAAGAAAACAATGTCTAACCCTAGTATGATTCTTTTATTCAATGATCTCTAACCCTAAGTTGCAATAAATGAAATTCTTTTTCTTTGAGCAAGGGCACAAGTGAAATGCACAGACAAGACTAAACCCTAGATGCACACTATATGCTCTTATTCTTTCAAATGCCTAAAATATGATCAAATGCTTTTCCTTTTCATTTGATCTAGGTTTTGAACATAAATAATGAAGAACATAAAAACAAATAACCTAGAGATCTACCAAGGGCACTTACCTGAATTGGTGTTTGATCCAAGCTTTATCTTGTGTCCAAAAATATCCCACAACTTCAAATCTACAAAATAGTTTTACAAAACCCTAGAAAATATGATCAGCATTAGGGGGCCTACTTAGGCTGCTATGTAGCAGAGCTTGGGAGTGCAGTAGTCAAGCCCCCTAGGTCCTTTTAGTTGACCTTTAGAAATCAAGAGTGAATGTTGACCTTTTTTGAAAATGGATAAACATAATGCAATGAAATAGAATAGTGCAAAAAATAGAATGTAAACAATAATATTATGTCCTAAATGCAACATGAAACATAGACCTAGGGTTTGGGAGAGAATCTTGCCCCTAGACTTGATGTAACCAAAATCGTGCCCTATACGGGGCATCCATGATCTTAGCTCTACCAAAATCATGCCCTATAAATACAGGGTATGATTTCATGATAGATCAAAGAAAACAATAGATCAATGTGAAAAGAGTGACAACACAAATACAATTAATGATCTAGAAATGATAAAACATATGAAACAACCTGGTGGTAGTGAAAGAGGTAGGCAAGAGGATGAAGACCTCCACAAGATGGTTGACTCCTCCTCAAGGCTCCAACACTTGTCCACCAAGGATAGCAGATCAATAATGCAGCAAAATAACACCAAAAGAAACTTGTGATTTCTCTTAACTTGCTAGGTAGAATGCTTGTTATTGCTTGGAATCTCAAAAAACTTAGCTTCCTTGCTTAACTTGCTTAGCTTGATAAAAGGAGATCCAAAACCCTCTATTTATAAGGGATTTGAAACACAAATGGGTAGGAAAACCCTAAGGGAGGACCGACTTTAAAGAAGTTAGCTCAAAAGTTAGGTTTTCTAAGAGAAAACCCTAACTTGCCAAAATCATGCCCCGTAAGGGTCGATCACAATTTCGATAAAACTAGGGAAAAAAGAGGAAAGAGGGGAGAAGAGAGGTCCAAACTTGCATTTGGGCAAGTTGGAGGGTCTCTCTAAGGTTCTAGGGAAAATGACTCACTTGGGTGGGTCAATTTTCCATGTCTACATTTTACCCCCTCTTTGATGCATTTATGGCCTAATAAATGCATCAAAGAAATATGTAGACACCTACGGGTAAAGAACAACAAGCAAAAAAGGGGTAGCTAGTTTAGAAGAAAGGGGTGGTGCAAAAATGGTGTCATTTTAGACACTTTCATATTTTACATGTAAATCGAGGCATTAGGGACATTAATGCCTCTTAGGCTAGGGTGCCCCCTCGAGTTTTGGAAGGAATGTAAAATTCCTAATGAAACTCAAAATGGTAGACATAGAAGGAGAGAGCAAAAATGACAAAAAATAAAGGAGAGAGAAAAGGTAGAAAAAGAAGAATAAAAGGGAAAAGGGGTGAAAACCCTAATTCATTTTCACCATGTGAAAAAGAAGAAAAGGGCTTTAGAGAAAAGGAGAAAATGGTGCTACCCATACACCATTCAACTATTGCGAGGGGTGAGGCCGGTGTAGCAGAGAAGTGAGCATGGGTAAGGGCTAAAATCCTCCCTCTAGATTAGGTTAGGTTAGATTTTAGGTCCTTTTTGAGAAATTTTTTTTATTTTCTCGAGAATCACCATGCATGACCCCAACATGATTTTGAGGTCTGATCACAATCTTGGTTGGTTTTCCATGGTGACCAAAATCACACCTTGAAATTATGGGGCACAATTTCATGAAATTATGCCTTGTAAGCAAGGGGAATGATTTCGGTGAAAGGAGAAAAATGATAAAATTGTACCCAAAACTAGAGGGGCATGATTTCACAAAAAGAAAAAAAAAGGAAAAAAATAAGCCAAGAAGAAAAGAAGAGAGAGAAGAGAGGAAACCAACTAGACTAGACAAGCACAAATTTAAATTTTGCAAGCTTTGACTGATTATGCATGTTGAACTAATTTAAAATTTTATTTTTATTTTTGGATGCAACATGATGTACTAGAGAGTCATGAGTGGCGATCGAGCTCCTTGGAGGTGGAGCTAGAGGGCCTCTCATAGGTAGAGTGGGGTACCCTAGAGGTAGTGGGGCTACATCACCTAGTGGAGATGCCTCGAGTTGAGGTAGATCGAGTGCTACTTATAACATTGGCAGAGAGATGGTATCCAAAATCATCGACCTTCTAATTACCAATAGGGGAGATGATAGTCACACTAGAGGATATGTGGTGCATCTTGTGCATCCCCATCAGAGGAAGAGTAGTTTATAGGGCATGAGGGTAGTAAGCCATATTATAGATATTATTTAGAGGTTGGGCCCACCAGGTCTAAGAGAGTGAGATCTTAGTCGATGAGCTAGTGGGGTACTATGGGGATGATGCTTTGATGATCATGCTCTATGGGATGGTGGTGGGGTTGTTGGTATGCCACACGAGTCGATGATACCTACCATGGGCATGGGTGGGGTAGTGGTAGACATGCATGATCAGGGAGTTAGATTCGCATGGGGTCCATATGTGTTGGTCCAGTTGTACAGGATATTGTACAATATCATGTACAAATGACATATAGGGATGGTCTATATGACCTTGCTCTAGGTGTGGTGCTAGGAGCACATAATAGTGAAGAGACCATATGCACTTCTAGGGCCATTTTCCAACCTAGAGTGATCAATAACATATAGATGGGCTAGGAGTTATGAGTGAGTCCAGAGGATATATGTTGGTAACCTACCACTAGGGAGGTGGGTGATAGATGAGTTATGGGAGCACAAGATTATATGGTGACCATGGTATCTACACCCTAGGTGGATAGAGGATGAAGGAGATAGCTAGGGTGAGGAGGATTAGGTGGGTCTCTATAGAGAGGGGAGAGCTAGAGCTCTTTAGATTTGATTAAGTCCAATGGTAGTTCGGTATCTTCCAGGAGATCCTAAACTTAGGAGACTACTAGTATAGGTAGGTTCAAAGGGACCCATCAAGAGTCAGAGGAGATCCCAATGTGGGGATATGGATGGAGGACCTAGATGACCCACTCTATATGGATCCAAGGGTGGATGATATCAAGGTGGCTCTCAGGTACCAGAGATGGTATAGGGGTATCATGCCCTCGAGGATCTCCCCACTAGTATCGATGTAGAGGTACCAGATTATGGGCGTGGATGCAGTTGGAACTATGAGAGGCCACTCGATGGTCCATAGAGTGATAGAGGTAGGGACAAAGGGCCCCATAATAGAGATAAGCATAAGTCTAAGTAGAGATAGTGGTAGCAACCACCACTACTACTAGGACTAGGGAGGTGAGAGCAGTAGGAGTTACCCCCATGATGGCTAGAGTAGGGCCAAGTAGAGTGGCCAAAGAGGCCTCTACATCAGTAATAGCTAGCCTGAGTAGGACCATAGGTTAGGAGGACCCAAGGAGAGGGATAGAGGCACTATAGGCTCATATAGTGATCCTATAGAGGGATATGGACCTAATCCGAGAGGATAGGGCCAAGAGGATCGAGGGTCTATGGAGTGCCTTGGGCATAATAGAGATTAAGTGAGATATGGCATGGGTAGAGGTAGATCACCTCAAGGGAGAGGTGAGATAGCTAGACCAAGAGTGATAATGAGCTCAAGTAGAGGGGATGGCTATTATGACCAATAGCCAATAGGGTGAGGGGATCTACCTACTATAGGTAGAGCTATAGAGGGTAGGAGAGAGGTTAGAGGTGGTCATGTAGAGGGTGACCTTCTACCAGATGATGTACTTCTAGGTAGTCCCAATAGAGCAGTGAGTGCCACCACCTTCATCCCTTCAGACACCAAGTTGATCTCGATCTAGATCATGGATAGTCTCATAATCCATGAACATGCCCCCATTAGGACCACCTCCAACGGGTGAAGCAGAGGAGATAAGCTCCTAGAGCTAGGGATAGGATCAAGGTGACATGCCAATTTTGAGTGTGGCATGCATCCCTAGGGATGGTCGAGTGTGCTAGGTTTAGACTATGGCACCAACTAGGTAGACCTATGTACCTCACTACTTTGACTTCTAGTAATATCATGCCACTTTTGTGAAATATGTGTGTTTATGTGTTTATGTTTTTATATGTTTTTATGTATTTTTAATTATGCATGAATGAACACAACATAATCTAACTATGAAATTAACCTAAAATGCAAATGTATGGATGCAATGAAGTGGATGTGAGGCATGAAATGCATGGATAGAAGAAGAAGAAAAGAAGGAAAGAAGAAAGAAAAACAAGGGAAAACACTTCTCTAGCTAAAATTGCATCCCATAAATATGGACCATGATATCGACATAGAGCAAAATCGTGACCCATATGGACGAGGCATGATTTTGGGAAGAAAAAAAAAGAAGAAGAAGAAAATAACAAAGAAGAAAAAAAGAAGAAAGAAGAAGAAAGGAAGAAGACAAGGTCAACAAAGGAGAAAGGATCTTGAAGTATGGTGTTTGAGTCAACGTAGACCGTACCTAGATCAGTGTGACCAAACAACATAAATCAAGAAAAAAAAGAGTGGAGCAGAACCCTATAGGGATGTATGCTCACAAATGATCGAGATGGAGGCTACCCCTCACATGTGGCCATGAAGCTATCCCATAAGGGTGTTATGCTCACAAAATATGATGGTCAAGCATGGAGTGATACCCACTATGGGTGTAGTGCTCACTAAGATGGCTAGAGAGAAAGAGATATACCCACTAGGATGTATGCTCACAAATGATCGAGATGGAGGCTACCCCTCACGTATGGCCATGAAGCTATCCATTATAGGGTGTGTTGTGTGTGAATGATGTACCAAAAGTGAGTACTACCCGATAGAGGTGTGGTGTGTGCAAAATGATGTATGAGCAAAGCAAAAGTAGCAGTAAAAAAATGTACATTTATCCTTGTCTTGGAAAGGATAAGAAATGAGAAAACATGCAAAGGACAAGGATATACAAAAGAAAAACTATATCCCTTGACTTGGAGAGAAATTGATGATCATTTTAAAAATTTCAAGGTCAAGGGATATAAAAGAAGAAGAAGAAGAGAAGAAGGGATGGGTGAATGCAATGATGAAGATGCATGGATATGGGCCCTAGGTTGGGGATTCACTAGGCATCAGAGCCCTAGTGTGAGTGCAATGCATGTGAGCTATGACCTAACTAGGTGTCATCACTTACCATTATCATGAAATCCCAAAGAATCTATATGATCAAGAAGTCATGCAAGTATGAGCAAGCAACAATGCAATTTATGATAAGCAAAATGCAAGTGGAATAAAATGTCAAAAAAACCATGCAAGATATGATAGGTAGTCATGCAGTATGAATCAAGAAAACTAGATGCAATATGTGAACTAAACTAGATGAAAATGTAAAGTCATGCATAGTATTATATATTTATTTTATTATATATATATATATATATATATTGTATTATGTTTTAAGTTCTTAAAGTTGACACAAATTTTGATTGTGTCACCTATTTTAACAAACAAGATGGTAGTGCAAGGAACTGACCCATCAAATAAAGGGCTATGATGTAGGATACTTTCATGACTCTTATCATGAAGAGGATCATCCATAACATATTCTTTGAGAGTTGTTGCATGAAAGTCATTGCAAACTCTGACTATGCCATCCTTTTTGATGAAAGGGGGAGAGATCCCCAACTTTACAAGGTCTCTATGAGATAGAGGAATAGGGCCTCCTTTGAGAACAAGAAGACTCAACATGCACAACACAAGGGATAAACCCATCAAAGGAGGATCTATTCTAGAGGATATCCTCATGATTCATATCACAAGGGGTATCCCCTTTAACATACTCCTTTGGGGTCACACCTAGCTCAAGATGCACCAAAGTTACCATATTGTAAAACAAGATATCTGAGGGATAAGGTGGACCCTCATCCTCATCACTCCACTCCAAGCTTTGATGATCTAAATATTCAACATAAGTAATAAAGTGATCATCATCATAGGGTAAAGGTTGGTTTTTATTAGGTATGTAGCCTATGCCACATCTCCCAAGGACAAATATCAACTTCCAAAGGCTCTTGAATACCTTTCTATTATGGCCCCAAACCTTTACCTATATATCCCATACTAGATAGGATTTTCTTGGGGAGTGGGTAATCATTGGATAAGTAACAATGGGTAAAAGAATGCTCTATAGGAAAAGGGTTGCTACCATAGATATTTTCTTCAAAGGTTATACCTATGAAGATAAAGGTACACATGCCAATGTGTACAACTTCACCCTTCTTACGAGGTAAACCCATAGTCCTTGGTGAAGGTGGTAGCTTGGCAAGATCCAGAAGAGGTTCTTGAAGAAATGGATTAACTTGATCCCATGATGAAACATTGATTATTGGTTCCTCACTCACTTTAATATTTTCAAGTTGTTTAGTTATGTGAGATGAGGAAACTGATGGGCATAAATTGAGATCAGATTGAGCTTGCTCAACCATCGAACAATATTCAAATGGGTGAGGGTCACCTAGAATGGTGACAAGTTGATTCTTAAGTTTGAATTTCAAACATTGATGAAGAGTGGAAGGGACAACCCTCATCGCATGAATCCAAGGGCATCCAAGAAGAAGATTAAAATATGTAGGGCAAGACACCACATAGAACAAGGTATCTAAGATCTTAGGTCTAACCCTAATGGGGAGAGATACAATGCCACAAGCCTCTTGGGACTCATTGTTGAAAGCTTTGATGATGATATCGGATTTAGTTAAGTCTTCCTCTTTTAATCCAAAATTTTGGAAGAATTGATAAGTGCATAAATTAAGGGAAGAACCATTATCAATCAAGATTCATTTGATAAATGTTTCCCTAATAAATGTAGTGATGTAGAGGGAAGAATCCCCTCATAAATCTGAGGAAGGCATATCATCATCCAAAAATGTGATATGATGTATCCCAAGAGAACTTACAACATTAGCTATAGCACTAGGGGAAATATCTTGAGGAACAGATTGTTGTCTTAGGAGCTCTAACAGAGCTTCCCTATGAATAGGAGAAGTTTGTAAAAGCTCTAAGAGAGAGATCTTGGCTGGGGTACTAGCTAATTGTTGTTGAATGTCAAAGGAGACTTTAGGTTGTGGCTTCAACACTAAAGGTGGGTTTTCTACCCTTGTGCTCCTTCTTTGGGTATTCTTCAAAACTAAGATGGATTTTGAAGGTGGGTTGGATGAAGAACTCATCTCCTACTAAAAATGTTGAGTCGATTGAATATGTGCTTATTGCCTTGTAGTTATTGCTATCATACCAACCATATTATCATAGGGAGGGGGCACATTTTGATATGACACTTGATTAGCTACCTATTGACCATGCTTAGGGAGGGGATCTTGGAAGATCCCCATGTCTTGATTTGTTGTGGGTGCTTGTTGAGTAGGAGGTTGATTATTTGTTGGAGGATTGGGTTGAGAACCTTCTATAACAAGGTGTCCTTCATCAATTAGGTCTTGAACCACATGTTTCAACCTCTTACATGAGTTTGTCATATGCCCCTCCACTCTATGATACTCACAATGTTGTCCAGGATTATACCAATTAGTTGTGGTATCAGGTTACCTTATGGGAGGTAACTCAATCATATTAGCTTCCAAAAGTTATTGTAGGACCACATTCATAGGAATGTTGAGTCTTGTGAAATTTCTTGGTGGGGTTTTTGGGGTTAGTAAGCACCATCTTTTGTAGGGTGTTAACAACACTATTAACAGACCTACTATCCATTACCCCATCACCAACCACATGCTTGTTCTTATACTATGTTTTAGTGGTCCTATCTTCTTTTACTTTAAGTTGACCTCTTCTGATAAGGGCTTGCTCTACCCTTCTTGCTAGATCTATAGCTTGATCAAAAGATGTGATAGTTGTAGTTTCCAATTCATAAGATATTTGTTCTTGTAAATTTCTAATAAATATCTCAAGCATATCTCGAGGAGGTAAGGTATATCTCAAGCATCCAACTAGACTCCTCCAACGAGACAAAAATTTTAAAAACTTTCATCTTTACCTTGTTTTAACATATAGACATCTTTCATAGTCACATTCTTTTCAACATAAGCACCAAATTATTGAACAAACATTTCAGCTGTCTCTTCAAAATTCCTCAAAGAATGATTGGGCAACTGATAATACCACTCTAATGCCATACCACCAAGGCTCTTAGGGAACATCTTTAGTAACAACATGTCATCATATATGATATCATGGCATGTTGTCCTAAACATTCTTAAATGCTCAATTGGATCTTTTATTCCCTTATAGATAGGAAAAAATCAGCATTGGAAAATGCTTAGGGTAGGGCCTAGAGGTAATGATAGGGTCTAAGGGCTGATTGCACATTTCTCTATAGTTGTAGGTGAAACTAGGAGGTTGAATCATATCCACTCTTGAAACCAATTATTTCACCATATTAGTTAAACTTTGCATTTCAGGATTGTTGTTGTGCAATGCCCCTAGGTTCCCTAGGGGAGGGGTATAGGTAGGTTGTTGAAAGGGAACTTGGCTCATGTTGGAGGTATTGACATTATTATGGTATGGGTTATGATATGTGGTATCTTGTTGTGGAGGATAACTAACATTTGGTGGAATAGAAGCATGAATGTTGAGATGAGTAGAATGAGGAGGAAATTGAACATAATCTTGATATGCACTACTAGTTGGAGGGACTTGTAGAACCCTTCCAATGTTGGTGGTCATAGTAGTAGCATATGTTGGTTTATGTGAAGGATTACCATGATGTGAAGATTCAAACAAGGGGTTATCATGAACATTCCTAGGAGAGATGGTAGGAGGAGGAGGAGTCTCACCTCTTTTGAGTCGAGCTTCCTCTTCCATAGCTTTGAGCAAAGCCATCTTATGGTATTTCATGAAACCCCATAAATGATCAAATGATGTAAAAGTGAAGCCACCATTAGGCCCCTCATAGGGATCATAATTTGTATCAGTTTCAACATGTTCTTGCTCTTCTGTATCAAGGTTAGGATTCTCTCTATCAACCTGATCATCTTCTTGAGGAATTTGATCAGATTCCAAATGCCTTCATTGACTCCTAAGGAATGGAGCCATTAGGAGAAGTGAAAGGATAGAGGAGAAAACTAAGGAAAGATACACAAGGAGATTCTTAAGATGTTTTTAATATTTTTTTATCTAAACAAACAGAATTAGTGGTCTTGTTTAAAGTTTTAGAGAAAAGCAAAAGGAAGAGGCTTCCTATCTTGGCCACTAAGATGTGTCTTCATGTCGGGTTCACCAAATATGTAGAGGGGAAAAACTTCCCTACCACGTATGATTCTCGGTTGGATCCACTAGGAGTCGAGGTGACCATGAGGGTGTGTTATATTCTCTACACTCAGGGACACCAAAAGGAATGGGTTCACCAAGAATGGTTTTAGGACTCACTCCAAGTCTGGGGTGGAAATGTTTAATGTGTTCAATTAAACAATCACCTATGTTTGGCCTCTATAAACTAAACTATGCAAATAAAAGAGTGATGCAAGACACACAAGATGCAAGAAAACAATATCTAACCCTAGTATGATTCTTTGATTCAATGATCTCTAACCCTAAGTTGCAAGAAATGAAATTATTTTTCTTTGAGCAAGGGCACAAGTGAAATGCACAAACAAGACTAAACCCTAGATGCACACTATATGCTCTTATTCTTTCAAATGCCTAAAAATGTAATCAAATGCTTTTCCTTTTATTTATATTTGGAATAGAAATAATGAATAAAAACAATCAACAAACAACCTAAAGATCTACTAGGGCACTTACTTGAACCGGTGTTTGATCCAAGCTTTATCTTGTGTCCAGAAATATCCCACAACTTCAACCTGCAAAATAGCTTTACAAAACCCTAGAAAATATGATCAGTGTTAGGGGGCCTGCTTAGGCCACTGTGTAGCAGAGCTTGGGAGCACAATAGTCAAGCCCCCTAGGTCCTTTTAGTTGACCTTTAGAAATCAAGAGTGAATGTTGACATTTTTTGGAAATGGACAAACAGAATGCAATGAAATAGAACAATGTAAAAAAAAACCAAAAAAAAAAAAAAATGCAACATGTAAACACAGATCTAGGGTTTGGGAGTGAATCTTACCCCCAGACTTGATGCAACCAAAATCATGCCTTGTATGGGGCATCCATGATCTTGGCTCTACCAAAATTGTGCCCTATAAATACGGGGTACAATTTCATGATAGACCAAAGAAAACAATAGATCAATGCAAAATGAGCGAAAATAAGAATGCAATTAATAATCTAGGAATGATAAAATACATGAAACAACCTAGTGGTAGCGAAAGAGGTAGACAAAAGGATGAAGACCTCCACAAGATGGTTGAATCCTCCTCAAGGCTCCAACACTTGTCCACCAAGGGTAGCAAATCAACAATGCAATAGAATAACACCAGAAGAAACTTGCCAAATGATTTCTCTTAACTTGCTAGGTAGAATGCTTGTTATTGCTTGGAATCTTAGAAAACTTAGCTTCCTTGCTTAACTTGCTTAGGATGAAAAGGAGATCCAAAACCCTCTATTTATAAGGGATTTGAAACACAAATGGGTGGGAAAACCCTAAGGGAGGACCGACCTTAAAGAAGTCAGCTCAAAAGTTGGGTTTTCTAAGAGAAAACCCTAACTTGCCAAAATTGTGCCCCGTAAGGGCTGACCACGATTTCGGAAAAACTAGGAAAAAAGAGAAAAGAGGGGAGAAGAGAGGTCCAAACTTGCCTTTGGGCAAGTTGGAGGGTCTCTCTGAGGTTCTAGGGAAAATGACTCACTTGGGTGGGTCAATTTTCCATGTCTACAAGTTTAGGTACTATGACTATAACCATGCCCTATTACATAACCCTATTATTAATAATTTAGAGATTAGATGATCACAATGGCATTCCAATATCTTGGCTACATTATCTTGTTCTAGAAAATTAACAGTAGAAATTATCTTGATAATTTATCTTTACTCCTTTGATACCAAAGAGGCCAAAGAGACATACTATTTATTAAAATTTCTTAAGTATATGTATCTACAATGTTATTATTACATTATTAGGTATATTTATGTATATGTGTGAGCATTATTGTTATTATGCTAATTACATTGGATTTTTTAAATCAATATATAAATCATGCATCCAACTATAAGTTGTAATATCATATGACTATTTATTATTGGATGAATTGTCATGAATGAGAGAAATATTAGTTTGGAGTGTATGACATGAAGTTATGACACAATGTGGGATATACTAATGTCACCTTCGAGTGTAATCTTATGATTTAGTTTTAGATTTTTGGTTGCAAGTTAATCTATGTCCTATAGCCAATTCTTGTTAACTGGAAGCCTAGAGATACATATAGTTTCCACAATCAACTCAAATATTAGTACTATTCCATTCAACATAAGAATAACATAAGGTACTACATATGGTAAAAGAATGTGAAAATCTTGTAGATGAAGGTAAGATTAATGCCCTTCCCAACTTTTTTAGCCTTGGTATTAATGAAGATCATCACTTGGAATATTAGAGGACTCAAAGGGAGTCTTTCAAAACAAAATGAAATTAGAAGAATGATTCAGGTAAATCATCCACATCTTGTTTTCCTTCAAGAAACTAAGATGTCAATGGAGGATATGGACTTAATTGCCAGTAAAGTTTGGCCAGTTGGAAAAGTGGTTTCCCTCAGTTCCCAAGGGACTTTGGGTGGCATTGCTTGTCTTTGGGATCCAAAAGAGGTAGTTATTCACAATATGGTTGGTAGTTGGGGTTTGTTGGCTATAGCTATTCAAAGTAGACATTTCAACCAGATTATGCTCTGCATTACTGTTTATGCTCTGACTTCTTTGGAGGAAAAAAGAAGATAGTGGAAGGATATTACTCATATTATCTCTCATTTTCCTAAAGCTTGGATCTTGATCGGAGGAGATTTCAATACCATCCTCTCTGGATAAGAAAAGTGGGGGAAATAGAAATTTGGACAAAAGCACTGACCTCATGAGCGAATATATTGCAAACCTCCATCTTGTGGATATCCAACCAGATAATGGACTTATGACTTGGTCTAACAGAAGGCAAGGCTTAGCTTTTATAATGGAGATAATAGACAGGTTTTTGCTCTCTAAAAATTTCTTAATCCATGGTCACATTCCTAAAGTGAAGACTCTTAATAATGTTGGTTAAGATCATTGGCCAGTCATGGTGGAAATTTGGAAAACCAATGTGAGTTTCTCTCCTTTTTATTTTCAATTAATGTGGCTTAGAGACATTTCCTTCAGACCTCATGTGCAACAATGGTGGAAGGAAGGTAAACCTAGGCATGGGACTAAGATGTTATGTTTTGTCAAAAGACTGCAATACATTAAATCCAAAATCAAGACTTGGAATTGGAAAGAGTTTGGGGATGTTCATAAAAAAAACATGAAGTTATTGCTCATATTGAAAATTTGAATAAGAAAATCCATTTAGATGGCCTCACGAGAGAAGAGAAGTGCGAGATGAAATTAAACTCACAACTCAGTTAGAGGAATGGGAAAAAAGAGAAGAAATCTTATGGAAGCAAAAATCTAGAATTCAATGGCTCAAAGAAGGAGATCGAAACACAAATTTCTTCCACAAATCTCTTCTAGCTCGAAGATCTCACAACTTTATTTCTTCCTTAAAATCATATTCTGGAGATGTTGTTTATACTTGGGATGGCATGAACTCTATTGTTGTTGATTACTTTTCCAATATTTTTGCTGCTACTCCCCTTGACTCAACTTCACAATATAATGTTCTTCAAGAAATCCCTTCTCTTATCACTTCCGAGGAGAACTCTATTTTAACTGCTCTTGTTACTATCAATGAGCTTCAACAAGTAGTTTTTAAAATGCAAAAGGGAAAACCCCAGGTCTCGATGGTTTTCCTATTGAGTTCTACCAAGAGTTCTGGATATCCTTCATGTTGATTTATTAGAGGTGGTGGAAGAAGCCAGGAAAGCCAAAGAAATTTTGAAGGTTATCAATAAAACTTATATTACTCTTGTTCCAAAAGCTCAAGAGGTTGATCATATCTCAACTTTTAGACCTATTGCTTTATGTAATGTTCTTCTCAAAATCATTACTAAAATCATGGCGAAAGGTTGAAGCCTCTTTTGCATAAGATTATTTCCCAGAGCAAGGGGGTTATGTGGAAGGACGTCAAATAGTAGATGAGATAGTTCTTGCTCAAGAAGCCATCCATTCCATGGATATGCAAAATTCTCCTTCCATGTTCATTCGGTTAGACTTATCCAAAGCTTATGACAAAGTGGATTGGCACTTCCTTATCAAAGTTTTGAGGCAATTTGGTTTCTCTAAGGATTGGATGGATTGGATTATGGGATGTATCTCTTCAGTTTCCTACTTAGTTCTTATCAATGGTAGGCCTTCTCAGTATTTCCCAGCTTCTAGAGGTATTAGGCAAGGTGACCCGCTATCCCCTTATTTATTCATCATTCTTGTTGAATGCTTGGGTAGGACTATAACCAAAAAGAGGGAAAAAAAAACCCTTGAGGGAGTTACCATTGCTCATGGAGCTAGACCTATCTCTCATATTCAATTTGTGGATGACTCTACTATTTTAGGTAAAGCTACAGTTAAGGAAGCTTCTAATATTAAGCAAATCATTAGCTATTTTTCTAAGGCTACTGGGCAGTTGATCAATGAAGACAAATCTAAAGTTATTTTCTTTCACTGCTCTGCTAGATAGGAATCCATGGTCTTGGATAAGCTAAGATATAAGAAGACCTCTCTTCCAATCACTTATTTAGGTATTCCCATAAATATTCAAAGGCAGAAAAATAAAGATTGGAATTGGTTGTTGGACAAAGTCAAGAAGAAAATTGGAAAGTGGACCAACAAGTGGCTTTCTTATGGGGGTAGAATCACCTTGGTAAAATTAGTCCTTCAAGCTATTCCTATTTATGTTTCTTCCATTTTGAATATCCCAAATGCTTTTCTTCGAGAATTGGATCAAATCAGTCATCGTTTCCTTTGGAGTGGTACTAAGGAGAAAAGAAAATGGGCCTTGGTGAAATGGGATACTTTATGTCTTCCTAAGAGTGAAGGGGGGTTAGGTTTATGGTCTTCAATTAATAACAACAAAGCTTTAGCTACTAAATTATATTGGAGGATGTTGCATAACCCCAATGCTCTTTGGGCCAATAATCTCCGTGCTAAATATGCTTGAGAACAAAAGTCCTGAAGACCTTGTTCGCTATCAACTTCCTACCAAAGGTTCTCCCATTTTAGCGAGTTCTTAAGACTGGTGAGGATTTGATAAAGAAAAAAATTATTTTGGATCATTCATAATGGTCAACATGCAAATTTTTGGATAGATTCTTGGGATGGTCACAAGCCTTTGATAACTCAATTTCCCGATTGGAGGCCTTGGATGGAGGAGCTTCATCGAGCTAATTGGATAAAGGTGGCTAATTATTGTCGGTACCATACTTGGTAATTCAAAGGTTGGTAGATATTGGATCCCTATTGAGGACTGGCCTATTCAAATCCCAGAAAGGCAAAGACAAGATATCCAAGGCATCCTTCATATGAGATCCCTCTCTTGGTCCCATGAAAAATATTGTTTTGGATGGAACAACACTACTAAGGGTGAGTATTCAGTTGCTCAAGGTTATTTGACCTTATGCCATAATAATCCCAACCATTCTTCTGACATATTTTCTCAATTGTGGGCTCAAAAGCTCTAGCCTAAGGTGAGGTTCTTTAATTGGCTTTTATTGCATCGTAGGGTGCTTACTGGTGAGCAACTTATGAAGCGTGGTTTTCATGGCCCTTTTAGATGTGAAATGTGTGAAGAGAATGTAGAAAATATCAACCATATTTTTATTGAGTGTACTTTAGCCTCTGAGCTATGGAGGAGAATGGCCACTTTACTTGGCTTATGGTGGTCCAATTTTTTTACTTTTGAACAACTTTGGAGGGATTGGCCTAATCAAGAGGGTGTTGATCATTTTATTAGGCAGTTAGTTTGGATGGGTTCTACCATTCTTCTTTGGAATATTTGGAATGAAAGGAACAACCAAATTTTTAATCAAGATAGGAAGGATATTCACTATATTTGGAAAAATACCATAGCCAACTTAGTTGAATCAGTCCATCATCTCCTTAATCACCCCCAAAACTCCCACCAAATATGGGATCAAGTGATGCAAAGATTGAATATTAAACCTTCTAAGGGAAACCATCTTAAAGGGAATGTGAGTATTAGTAAGATGGATAGGAATAGAAATTGGCAACCTCCTCCTAAGGATTTTGGAAAAGTCAATACTGATGGAGCCTCTAGAGGGAACCCTGGAAAAGCTAGTGTGGGAGGAATTGGTAGACTTTCAGATGGCTCCCTGGTTTTTACTTTTGTTGAGAATTTGGGTATTCTTTCCAATAACCTTGTTGAGGGGTATGGTATCCTTAGAGGTCTTCAGGAGGCTACTAAGGTTGGATGGGAAAAGGTGTTAGTTGAGTCTGACTCTCAACTTATGATTAATCTCTTGAAGAATCCTTCTAAGAATCATAAGGTGGATTGGAGAATAAAAAGAATTATTGAGAAGATTCAATTAATCCAGATGGGATTTTTGAAAGTTGATTACAATCATGTGGTCAGAGATCAAAACAAGAGTGCTGATGCTTTAGCTAATTGGGCTTTGGACAAAGGTGATCTTACTTGTTATGGCCACCCTCCTATATGGTGGGCTTCTCAAATTAGGGAAGCTCTTCTTTCTATCATTTCTTTGGATGGCTCCAGTTCTTAAGGTACCTAGTTTCTTCTTGTTTTTTTTTTTTTGCTTCTCTTTGGTTCATTCAGTTTTTTTTAGTTCCCTAGCTCATTCTATTCTTTATTTTGTTTCCTTTGTTGATTCTTGCCTTAATAGTCTTCTGGTCTAGATAGGTCTTTGTTTTGTTCATTTTTTATTTCTTTTTTCATTTTTGTTTTTTTTATTTAGTTTTTAAGGTGGGTGGGTTTTTTTATTTTGTTTTGTTTTTGTGTTCTTTGTGTTGTTTTTTGTTGTTCTTGTGTTTTTGTTGTTTTGTTTTTTTTTTTTAATGTTTTTTGTTATTGTTCTTGTGTTTTTTTCATTCTTGTTCTTGGGTTTCTCTTTGTTTGTGTTATTTCGTGTTTTTATGGGTGAGTGTTTTCTATATTTTTTTTTTTTTTTTATTGTCTATTGTTGGTTGTTTTTTATTTTTATTTTTGTTTTATTTTTTAACTTTTTAGGTTTTGGTTGTGTTTATTTTATTTTTTTTTTTTTGGGTTATGTCTTTGTAGTGTTCTGTTGTTTTTGTCTTGTTTGTGTTTTGTTATGTGGTTCTTGTGTTTTTCTATGTGGTTTGTGTTGTGGTTTATTTTATCTTATTGTGTGTGTTTGGTTGTGCTTTTGTTTTTGACACACTCAAGGAGCATGTTTTTTATTTTATTTTATTATTTTTGTTGTTATTTACTTATTTTTAAATTGGGTTTGTGTGTTTGTTTGCTCCTTGAGTGTGTCAAAGGTGGTAGGCCAGGTCCGAGTCCTAGGCATTTTTGGCGGAATGGATACCCCTGCCTCCTTGGGTCTTACCCGAAAGTGGCATCCCTTTTGGGATGTTTTCCACAAATAATAAAAAAAGAATAACATAAGGTACTATATCGCTCCAAATTTTTTACGTCCTTACCTTCAGGATATAGGATCCACACCTGGAAGGGGGATGAGAGAAGGATGGGACAATACCTTGGACTAAGAGGCCCTTTGAAGGTCCCGCCTCTCGAGGGAGGAGTATAAAGGTGAATTTTCGATGGATGGTGGGTTCACCAGGAAACACTTGAATGGCAGTTTCCACACCTAGGTTGATAGTGGGTTTGATGTGTTCATTTTGTACTTTAATCATTCAATTCCTATTTTTGGGAAAAATGAATCTAAATTATTCTATATACCAATGCTGATTTAGATGAATATAGAAAATAGGAATGAATGCTAGACATAGGAAATATGCTAACTAGAACAATACATACCTGATTCCGGATGTATGATGAAGATTCTGAGTTTTGTAGCAGTCCAGATCGTCTCAAATCGTACGTGATCATCTGATATTTCACATAATCATCACAAATCACAGTCGGTCATCTAAGATCAGACAGGATCATCTGAAATCTAACGAATTCATTAGACGAATTTGTCAGAAACCTGCAATCACAAAAATAGATGCAAAATACCAAATATGCAACTGCAGAAGCAAAGGAGAATGATAGAAATAATAGCAAACATGCCTAAATAATGGATTCCAATAACAAATAAGGAAATGTAGTAGATTTAATGATTGATTTTAACTTTATCATGCGGTTATGCTAAATGAGGTGAACTCCAAGATGCATAAACATAATAATTTAAGACAGTGCATAAATACAATAGAAAAATGCAGAAAGAGCTAAGGAAATGCAAACTCTAGAATTTGATTGCCCTCAATTTGGACTACAGTCAAGATCGCCTCCAATCGTATGAGATCGTCTGCGCTCCTCGACAAGATCGTCTAAAATCATCTAGGATCGCTTGCGACAATCTGAGCTAGCTTCGATTGAAAAACATTAGAGTTCCTACAAGAAAATGCAAAATACAAAATGCAGACAGTAGTACGAGGATGCTCTAGTGAATAAGGAACTAAATCTATAGAGGAACTAAATCTGTAGGGAAATCCATTAGCTAAGGGGTTCAGGGGGATAAACTAGAAAAATCCTAGTTTATATAGGATTAGGGGAGGCTAGGAGGTTGGAGATCATCCCAATCTGGGAGATCTCCAACAGGGAAATCTTCAACTATGCAGACACACTTCTGCCCAAGTTGGAGAGGCTATTGAAAAAGAAGCTAATTATGAAATTTTGGTTTTGGGAGAAAATCGTCTGGACGATCTGTTCCAGACGAATTCACCAAATTGGGGATGATTTCGTCTAATCTATGACGATATCGTCCAACGGTCAAAACAAATCCTAAAAATGGCATGGAAAATGGGGAAAGCGGATAACAGACGGTTTAACGAGCAGTTTTGGGGTTAAATTTTAAATTTTTATCTTTTATCTTTTACTAAGGGTTTAACTACACCAATTTTAGGTGCTACATTTTGCCCCCTCTTTAGAGAATTTTTTGAAGAAAATGCGTTAAAGATGAGTTTTTCTTGTTTTACGAGAAAGCAAAAATGTACTCAATTTTTAGATGACAATTCTTGGTCGAATCGTACGACTGCTGACTATGGTGCCCCCTCCATGTTTTTACCCAAATCGAACGTTTGAGGAAAAAACATGAAAAAGCAAAAATTAAAATGTTTGTTGGTTTTGAAATAAAATTAAGAAAATAGATTGAGTATGCCAGGGTATAGATTGTGGCATACCAATCCAGTTTTGATATGATGTACATAATTTGATAATATATATATATATATATATATATATATATATATATATATATATATATATATATATATATATATATATATATGGTCTTGTTTCTAATGATATGACTTGTGTTTATGTTGTATGATGCTTTAATTTGTGATTAAATATTCATGTAATTATGTCATTTTGAAATATTATATTTGGATATCATGGCATAAAATTGTAAATGAAATAATCTGATGTAAATAAATTGGTTGTTTTGGTGTAATTTGAAAAAATAAAAGGGACTTCTGAAAATAATTTCAAAGGACATTGTTGTTGTTATAGACCATTTCATGGAGTCACCACTCACTAGGTCGTCAAGCTAATCCCAGGATAGAAATATTGTTAAAAGGAAAAGAGTGCTTAAGAGACTGTCTTAAGACTTTGTGTTGTGATGGTGAAAATGATGATGGTGATGATTTGTTTTCAGATTTTCATAAAAATATTATGCATGACATATAAAAGAAATATGATTTTTGCTAGGCATAAATTCCTAAGTGTGATAAAAAATTTTGCATAAGTTCCTAGGAACTATACCATCATTGCAAAATTGAATGTTGACATAATGACCTGAAATAGAATAAGTGTGAGTTTGTTTTAAAGCTTAGTTATGTAACATAATGATGCAAGCCATATGGTTTTTTATTAAAATGAATGGGAAAATAAAAGTAGAACAATGGTTTGTGCTAGGCATAGAATTATAGGTATAGACTTATACCATCATCGTGAAATCCAAAGAAGAAAATGGATATTTTAGTTTTATTGCAAGATTAATTTTTGACTTTTGATAAACAAAAAAATAATAATATAAACATGTTGTTTGAAATCATTTTGTTATTTTGTGAAACAAAGTATATAATTGCTTTAAAACAAAAATTCTGAAATAAGAGGATAAAACTATTTCGAAAAGAATTACAGAAATATTTTAAATTATCTCAAAGACAAATGTAGATTTATAAGGGATCCTCATGTGCAAATGTGAGTTCATTACTGATCTTGATTTATCATAATGATACAAAATATCTCAAATACAAATGTGTGTGCGATTGTATTGTTCATTTACCAATTTTGAGCAAGATAATTTGATACAAGTAATTTGCCTTAACCAAATGAGTGTTTGTTGACCATGATTTATATGCATGTAACTGTACCAGACTACCATGTGAGTTGGGTTATCAAGAGCTAGCTAATTCATAAGCTGACATAGGTCTATACAAAAGAAGGTCGCTAATGTGATAGACATATCACCATGCTAGGAATTACCCAAGGCCAAGCGGGTTGGACACAAACCACCTGTTATGGGGTTGTATCGCTCCAAATTTTTTGCATCCTTACCCTCAGGCTATAGGATCCGCACCCGGAAGGGGGATGCGAGAAGGATGGGACAATACCTCGGACTGAGAGGCCCTTTGAAGGTCTCGCCTCTCGGGGGAGGGGTATAAGGGTGAATTTTTGATGGATGGTGGGTTCACCAGGAAACTTTTGAGTGGTAGTTTCCATGCCTAGGTTGACAGTGAGTTTGATGTGTTCATTTTGCACTTTAATCATTCAACTCCTAGGTTTGGCCAAGATGAATCTAAACTATTCTATATGCCAATGTTGATTTAAATGAATACAAAAAATAGGAATGAATGCTAATCACAGAGAATATGCTAGCTAAAATGTATCATACCTGATTCTGGATGTCTGATGAAGATTCTCGAGTCTTGTAACAGTTTAGATCACCTCAATTCATACGTAATCGTCTAATATTTCATAGGATCATCTCAAATCATAGAAGGTCATCTGAGATCAGACAGAATCGTCTGAAATCTGACGAATTCGTCAGACGAATTCATCGAAACCTGCAATCACAGAAATAGATACAAAATACCCAAGATGCAACTATAGAAGCGAAGGAGAATGATAGCAATAACAACAAACATGTCTAAATCATATATTCAAATAACAAATAAAGGAAAATGCAATAAATTTAAATGCTTGTTCTTAACTTTATCATGCAGTTATGCTAAATGAGGTGAACTCCAAGATGCATAAACATAATAATTTAAAAGAGTGCAGAAATACAATAGAAAAATGCAGGAAAGCTAAGGAAATGCAAACTTTGGGTTCTGATTGCCCCCAATCTGGACTACAGTCAGGATCGCCTCCAATCGTACGAGATCATCTGTGCTCCTCGACAAGATCATTCGAAATCATCCGGGATCGCTTGCGATGATCCGAGCTAGCTTCGACTAAAAAATAGTAGAGTTCCTACAAGAAAATGCAAAATACAGAATGCAGATAGTAGTGCGAGGATGCTCTAGTGAATAAGGAACTAAATCTGCAGGGAAATCCATCAGCTAAGGGGTTTCGAGGGATAAACTAGAAAAATCCTAGTTTATATAGGATTAGGAAGAGGTTAGGAGGTTGGGGATCATCCCAATCTGGGAGATCTCCAACGGGGAAATCTCCAACTGCGCAGACGCATTTCTGCCCAAGTTGGAGAGGCTATTGAAACAAAAGCTAATTATGAAAATTTGGTTTTGGGACGAAATCGTCTGGATGTTCTGTTCCAGATGAATTCGTCAGATCGAGGACGATTTCATCTAATCTACGACGATATCGTCCAACGGTCAAAACAAATCCTAAAAATGGTGCAAAAAATGGGGAAAGCGGGTAACAGGCGGTTAATGGGTAGTTTGGGGTTAAAATTCAAATTTTTATCTTTTATCTTTTACTAAGGTTTAAACCGTGCCAATTTTAGGGTGCTACATTTTGCCCCCTCTTTAGTGAATTTTTCGAAGAAAATGCGTTAAAGACGAGTTTTTCCCATTTTACGAGAAAGCAAAAATGTACTCAATTTTTTAGACGACGATTCTTGGTCGAATCGTACGATTGCTGACTATGGTGCCCCCTCCGTGTTTTTACCCAAATCGAACGTTTGAGGTAAAAACGTGGAAAAGAAAAATTAAAATGTTGATTTTTAAATAAAATTAAGAAAATAGGGTAAAACCTTAATTCATTTTTTTACTGTTCCAGAGCTCTGCAGAGAGAAAATGGTGGAGACATCGCACAGAGTGACAGAGGTCTGATGCAGGCTACGGGTAAGGATCTAATCCTAGTAGATTAGGTTTGAATTAACTTTGTGCAATTTTTGGATTTAAATTTTGATTGTTTGGGGCATCGTTAGCATCGACATCAGACAAATCCGATCAAATCGTCTCGATTCGCTATGAGATTTAAATATTTATATGAGAGGATTGAGTATGCCAGGGTATAGATTGTGGCATACCAATCCAGTTTTGATATGATGTATATAATTTTTGTGATATATATATGATCTTTTTTATATGACTTGTTCATATGTTTTTATGATGCTTCAATGTTTGAATTGTTTGCTTGTTTGATTGATGATTCATGTAATTATGTTGTTTGGAAATATTATAATTTGATGTCATGCTGTAAAATTTAAATGAAATAATCTGATGTAAACAATTGGTTGTTTTGGTGTGATTTGATAAAAAATAAAAGAGACTTCTAACAATAATTTCAAAGGACATTGTCGCTGTTATAGACCATTTCATGGAGTCGCCGCTCGCTCGGTCGTCAAGCTAATCCCAGTATAGAAATATTGTTAAAAGTAAAAGAGTGCTTAAGAGACTGTCTTAAGACTTTGTGTTGTGATGATGGAAATGATGATGGTTTGATGATTTGTTTTCAGATTTTCATAAAAATAGTATGCATGAGATACTAAAAGGAATATAATTTTGCTAGGCATAAATTCCTAAGTGTGATAAAATTTTGAACAATTCCTTAGAAACTATACCATGGTTTGCAAAATTGAATGTTGACATAATGAAATGAAATAGAATAAGTGTTTGTTCGTTTTAAAGCATAATTGTGTAACATAATGATGCAAGTCATATGTTTTTATGAATTTGTTTTAAAATAAATGGAAAATAAAATTAGAACAATGGTTTGCGCTAGGCATAGAATTTATAGGTATAGACTTATACCATCATCGTGAAATCCCAAGAAGAAAATGGATTTTTAGTTTTATTGCAAGATTAATTTTTGACTTTTGATAAACAGAAAAATAATAATATGAACATGTTGTTTGAAATCATTTTGTGATTTTGTGAGAAAATGTATATAATTGCTTTTATACAAAACAAAAATTCTGAAATAAGAGGATAAAACTATTCCGAAAAGAATTACAAAAATATTTTAAATTATCTCAAAGACAAATGTAGATTTATAAGGGATCCTCATGTGCAAATGTGAGTTCATTACCGATCTTGATTTATCATAATGATACAAAATCTCTCAAATACAAATGTGTGTGCGATTGTATTGTTCATTCACCAATTTTGAGCAAGATAATTTGATACAAGTAATTTGCCTTAACCAAATGAATGTTCGTTGACCATGATTTATATGCATGTAACCGTACCAGACTACTATGTAAGTCGGGTTATCAAGAGCTAGCTAATCCATAAGTTGACATAGGTCTATACAAAAGAAGGTCGCTAATGTGACAGACATATCACCACGCTAGGAATTACCCAAGGCCAAGCGGGTTGGGCACAAACCACCTGTTATGGGGCTTACCTCACGAGTTTTTGAATAATTGAGAATTCCAGGGATTCAAGCTCATTCACCCTTCTTTTCTTTTCAAGGGGTAGGGAAAGGGATTTTATTGCATTTTGCTTTTGCTTTTACTTTTCTCTTATTTTTTTTTGTATTTTTGTATTTTTGCTTGATATGTGAGATAATGCTGAAATATTGTTGTGATGATACAAAATAACATTTTTCCTTTTCTCTTTTCTTTGAACTTTTCTTTGCTTTCTATACTAGGGATACTTGCTCGGATTAGCTTTAGAGCAAGGGATTTTTATTCCGGGTAGGGGTGAGCTTGTCCTTTTGTCAATTCTCAAAGATCCTAGACCATGTGCATGATAGGATAGCAGGGGAAACTTTTCGCTCGAGACACCATTTTTACTATGTAGCATCATATCGAATTTGCAATGAAATCATTTTAATGTGAAAAGATATACTTGGTTCAAGTAAATAACAAGATCAGTTCTCTATGCTCAAAACTTTATTTAATTCAACTGTGGACTTTGATATAAGAGAGATTAATAATCAAAAATAAAATCAAGACATTTATTCATGTGAATGTGAAAGTGCGGGATTCCAAATAAATGCTAATTTATCCAAAATAATTGAAAATATAACGGCAACACTTCAAGAATTGACAGGTATGAAAATATGATATGTTTTTGAAGATTTTGATGATTTTGATGTTTTTGTATTTTTATTTTAAGTTATGAATTGAAAGAAATACAATGTGATTGTTTTTGAAACTTTTTATATAAGTGACTAAAAGGAAATAATATGCAAAACAAATATATACAATGATGAAATGACCAAATTTTATGCATAGTAGCATTTGAGATGCATAATGTTCATAGGTTCTTTAAGTTCTTTACCATCTAAGGTAGATAATTTGTATGCTCCCGATCCAAATTTAGCGGTGATGACATATGGTCCAAGCCAGTTGGGCTCAAATTTACCTTTAAGGTTTTTAGTTGCATTAGTATTTTTTTTATTTTCTTTTAAGACAAGATCGCCGATCTCAAAGGATCGATGATGAACTTTCTTGAGATATGCTCTCTTAAGCTTGTTTTGGTAGGCACGAAGATGCTCCAAAGCATTGATGCACTTTTCATCTAGAAGTTCTAGCTGACTAAGTCTGCCAGCATGATATTCATCTCCTACTTCAGTATCTTGAAGTAGTAGAGCTAAAGAAGGAACTTCTAATTCAAAGGGAAAAATGGCTTCAGCACCATAAACCAAAACAAAAGGTGAAGTGCTCGTGGGAGTACGAACGCTAGTTCGATAAGCCCACAAAGCAGGATATAATTGGATGTGCCAATCTCGGCCGGATTTATTGACCAATATTTTGAGAATTTTGATTAATGTTTTATTAGATGCTTCTGCTTGGCCATTGCCCTGAGGGTAATAGGGAGTAGACCAACGATGTTGAATTTTATATTTTTGACATAATTTTTTGACATCTTTATTTTTGAAACAAGTCCCATTATCTGAAATGAGATTGGCAAGAATTCCAAACCTACAAATAATTTGGTTAAAAATAAATTTGGAAACTTGTGTTCCAGTGCAAGAAGCTAATGGCATAGCTTCAACCCACTTCGTGAAATACTCGGTGGCGGTTATGATGAATTTGTGTCCATCGGATGACACGGGGTTGATTTTTCCAATGATGTCTAAGCCCCATTTTGAAAAGGGCCAAGGAGATGAAATAGCCTACAATTCTTGTGCAGGCGCATGGACAAGGTCAGCGTGTTTCTGGCACTTGTTGCAATGTCGCACATAATTATGTGCATCATTTTCCATGGTAGGCCAAAAATATCCTATCCTAAGGAGTTTCTTAGCAATGGCGCTACCACTAAAATGTCCCCCACAAGATCCATTGTGGGCTTCATTCAAAGCTGATCTAGATTCTTCTAGATTCAAACATCGTAATAAGATGCCTTCAAAAGATCTTCTATACAAGGTATTACCAATAATCACGAAGCGACTTGCTTGTCTACGTAATAACCTATGCTGGTTGCTAGTACAACCATCAGGGAAGGTCCCATTGTGCAAAAAATTAAATATATCAGTGTACCATGGTTCAGGAGTTGTTTCGTTGATGAGAAACACATCCAAAGGTTCTAAGCATGATTTGCTTGAAGCGGGTTCCTGGAGTCGATGAATAATGATGGTAGCATATTCATCATCTAACTCCAAGGGCAAAAGAGATGCGGCTGCAGCCATAGCGTCAGCCGCACGATTGCTAGTTCGAGGAATAGCTTCCAAGGTAACTTGATCAAACAAGGATAATAATTGCAAAACATATGCTTTATATGGGCGTAATTTATCATCTCTGGTCTGATAAACATCATTTATTTGATTTATGACAAGTTGAGAGTCACCAAAAACCAATAAATTTTTAATTTTCAGTGCCAAGGCAGCTCGTAAGCCAAGGATAAGAGCTTCATATTCAGCAGTGTTATTGGTGCAAGCAAATGTTAATTTGAAGGACAAAGGTATAAGATGTTTCTATAGAGATATTAAAATAATACCCGCACCAGCCCCACTCATGCATCGGGCTCCGTCAAAGTATAGGGACCATTGCTCTGAATGGTCTACCTCTAGTTTAAGGCATTCATCAGGAAACTCAATGATGAGGGGATGAGTAGACTCTAAGGGTGCAACAACTAGTTGATCTGCTATGATTTGACCCTTAACAGACTTTTGTCCTATAAACGTGAGTTCAAATTCGCTTAGCGCAAGAACCCACTTGGCTGTGCGACCAGATAAATACGGTCGACTCATGAGATATCGCAAAGGGTCGAATTTGGCAATAACATACATTTTTTGACTGAGCATATAATGTCATAGTTTCTATGTAGAAAATACGACTGCTAGACATAGCTTCTCTAATATGGTATAGCGAGTTTCATAACTGATTAAGGTTCTGCTGATGTAATAATTAGCACGTTCTTTCTTCTCATCGTCAAGCTGAGCTAACATAGCTCCTAAGGCAAAATCGAAAGCAAAAATGTACAAGATAAATGGACGATCAGATCTAGGTGGGGAAAGCACTGGTGGTTTAAGGAGATATTGCTTAAGGAGTTCAAATGCTTCCTGGCATTCTTCGTCCCAATGAAAAGAGACATCTTTCTTAAGAAGCTTAAGAAAGGGTCCAGTTTTGTCTGCCAACTTGTCGATGAAGCGGCGAATAGCTTGAAGCTTACCTTGTAAACTTTGTAATTCTGATATATTGGTGGGTGCGGGCATATCTGTGATAGTCGCGATCTTGAGAGGGTCAATTTCAATGCCACGTAAAGAAACTATAACCCCTAATAATTTATCGGACTTGACTTCAAATATGCATTTGGCTGGATTTAGTCGGATAAGATATTCCCTTAACCGATCAAATACTTTTCTCAAGTCATTTAAATGATCATCTTCTTTGATGGAATGAGCTATAATATCATCTACATAATCATGTAGAATATCATGCATCATATCGTGAAAGATATAAGTCATGGCTCGTTGATAGGTTGCACCTGCATTCTTTAAACCAAATGGCATCACTTTCCAACAAAAGGTTCCCCAAGGGGTAATAAATGTTGTTTTAGCCTGATCTTCAGGAGCTATCCTGATCTGATTATAACCAAAAAATCCATCCATTAGGGATATCATTCCACTTCCAATAGTAAAGTCAATGATCTGATCCATGTTGGGAAGAGGAAAATCATCTTTAGGGCATGCAACATTAATATCTCTGAAGTCTGTACAAACCCTAACTTTAGTGGCTTCTTTCTTAGTTACTGGAACTACATTTGAAATCCATTCAACATAATCAATGGCTTGTATAAAAATAACCTTCAACAGTTTTTCTAGTTCTCCTTTGACTAGTAAGGCCACTTTAGGATGCATTTTTCTAAGTTTTTGTTTAACAGGTTTAGCATCCGGATGGACTACTAGGTGATGCATAACTACAGAAGGGTCTAATCCTGGCATATCTTCATATGTCCAAGCAAAGACATCTTCATATTGTTTAAGGAATGCAATGTATTTATCTTGTTTTTCCTGACTCAATTCTGATCCAATGTTGATTATGTGAGGGTTGTCTTTGGTCCCAATGTTAATTTTAATGATGTTTTCTACTTCCATATGTAGATCTCTCTCAAAATTAGGTGGGGTGGGTGAAACACCCAATTCTTGTAATTCTTCCAAAGTTAGCTTGGATAACTCGTCTTGAGGAGTCGTAGCTTCAAGCTGGGCTATACTAGGTATAGAGCCATCGAAATAAAATCCATTATATAACAATTCCTCAATGGAGACATCATGAAAGATATCTCCCTCCAACTCGTCGTCGGATTCGGCAATCATCTCAGGGTAAGCTATGGATAGCATATTGCATGTAAGAGGCTTATTCATTAAATGCAAGACATCTCGTTTATCCAAATAATCTTGGTAACACACAAGATGGTCATCATCCTCAAATGGGAAGGGCTGACCTTTACTAGGAAATAGGCCCACACCACATCGAGCAGGCCATGGTTCGACCTCAAAAGGTTCTTTCATACCATTCTGGAAAGGTCCCAAACCTTTCCCTTTATATCCCAATTTAAGCATTATGGGTTTAGCTTTAATATACTCATTAGCAAAATAGCATCTAGCATATCCATCACAATGTGTCTTGATGTTTCTGGGTATTCTTCCCCAATCATATCCCTTATAAATAAAAGCACAACTCCCGACTTGGTAAATACTTCCCATAGGTTGTGGGAGGCCCAAGGTACGAGGAGAGGGTGGGAGTTTATTTAAAATAAGGGAAGCTTGCATGGCAGTGTTGGTTTCATCAGTGAGAGCATAAGAGGTAGAAGGAACATTTCCTACATCATCAGATGTGGAAAGGATGCCTGTAGTGGATGTAGATGTTATAGGGATATCGATGGATGAGTCTATGGGTATGGAAGTTATAGGAGTAAAACAAGAAGCATTGGTTGTAGTTTTAGGATCTTTTCGAGGTCCTAATGTAGTTTGTTCAGAAGATGGTTGAGCTATATGTAGAGGTGTAGTTGAAAGAGTAGATGATGTTATGGGTGTGTGTTTCACACGTTTGGGTGGATGATGAGAATTAGGATGTGTGGATGATAGGGTAGGGCAAAATTGAACTCCAACAGGTTCTGCCAAAGCACACATATCAAAGGGTCTAGGATCACCATGAATGGTAACCAACTGATTTTTAAATTCGAATTTAACACACTGATGTAAAGTGGATGGAACCGCTCGCATTGCGTTGATCCAAGGGTGACCCAAAAGTATATTGTACGATGCAGGGCAATGTACAATAAACACGGTCGTATCTAAGGTTCTAGGACCAACTTGCAAGGGTATAGTAATAACTCCACACGTTTCTTGTGTTTCGTCATTGAAGGCTTTTATAATCATATCAGTTCTTTTCATTTCGTCACTTCTAAACCCAAATCTTTGGTAGAAGTCAAAAGTGCATATGTTTAAAGATGAACCATTATCAATCAAGACTCGTTTAATGGCTACATCCCCAATTAGGGCAGTAATATATAAGGGGTTATCCTTATGTAAACTATGTTGTGGGATATCTCTATCCCGGAAGTCAATACAATCGACTTCTCGAGTTATGATAGTATTGGACATGGCTTCAGGTTGAATATTTTGTGGTACCATCATTTGGCTTAATGTGAGCATTAATTCATCCCTATGGGTAGGAGAAGATCTTAACAGGTCCAAAAGGGAAATTCTAGCTGTAGTATTGGATAATTGTTCATTAATATTATAAGGAGGCTTAGGTTGAACATTAGGCGCATAATTCCCTTTATTGGGATTTTTCAAAACAAATGGAGCTGATCCATCATTCTGAGTTTGATCCTGTTGAGAGTTTTGAGCCTGTTGTCTGGTAACGGCTCCGATGGTTCCTACAATATTATTTTGCGGGTGATGAATAGGTCTTGGTCTAGCATTTATGGCTTGTTCATTAGAAAGTATTTGGTGAGAAGATGGTCTAGTAGTGACTCTTCTAGGAAATGGTTCTTCTGGAACCATAGAACTTGTGATAGGTTGAATAGGATCCGATTCATCTTCAGAACTATTCGATTGATTTGAGGTGATTTCCATGTCACTTTCAGTCTCATATTCGGTATCACTAAGATCAAGTGTCCGAATATTATGTAGAGGTCTGGCCGTAACCATGGATAAAGTTGTGTCAAAGACTTGCGGATCGTGAACAGGTAATTGTCCACTAATAGTTCCTACATATCGGGTAGGAGGGGGAACATTATGATGCTCAATTTGATTAGCCACTTCTTTACCATGCTTTGGTAAAGGATGTTGAAATATGTCCAATGATTGATTGGCATTCTGATTCTGATTTTGGGGAATGTTCTTTTGAGCATTATTAGAAGGATTTTGTTTAGGTTGAAAGGCTTGCACCTCCATCTCATTGTTATCAATTAAATCTTGTATTTTATGTTTTAATATTTTACAAGAGTTGGTAGCATGTCCAGGTCCTCTATGGAAATCACAATGTAAATCAGCTCTGTATCCGGGTATAGTTGGATCAGGTTCCCGGATAGTTGGTAATTGGATCAATCCTCGTGCTAGTAATTGCGGGAGAATGGTTGATAAAGGTTGATTTAACCTAGTAAATTCTTGGGGTGGTTTATCAGGAGGTTTCAATATAAACTTCTCTGTTGTTTTCGTAGTATTAACATTGGCAATGTTTCTGCTATCGATGACTCCATCACCCACAACTTGTTTATTTTTATATTGATTTCTGGATGTTTTCTCATCATCTTTCTTTTTGAGCTGACCTCTTCTAATGAGAGCATCTTCCACCCTTCGAGCTAAATCTATAGCTTGATCGAAGGTGGTCAAGGTAGCAGTTGATAATTCATAGGATAGTTGTTCTTGTAAATTATTGATGAAAATATCCAACATTTCCCGATAAGGTAACACAAAGTGTAATTTTCCTATCAACTGCCTCCATCGAGCTAAGAAGTCAGCAAAACACTCATCTTTGTCTTGTTTTAGGTTGTACAAATATTTAATGGTTACATGCCTTTCAATATAGGCACTAAATTGATGCACAAAAGACTCAGTGGTCTCTTCGAAATTTCTCAAAGAATGAGTGGGCAATTGATAATACCACTCCAATGCCATCCCCCCTAAACTTTTTGGGAACATTTTTAGTAATAACAAGTCATCATGTGATATGTCATGACATGCTATCCTAAACATACGAAGATGCTCTATGGGATCTTCAGTTCCTTTATATATAGGTAGGACAAGCATGGGAAAGTGTTTAGGATATGGTTGTGCTACAACTATAGGATCTAGAGGTTGACTACACATCTCTCGATAATTGTACGAGGGACGGTAGGGATCTATCTGGTCCATGCGAGAGACTAACTGTTTCACCATGGCTTCCAGATTACCGGTTTGTCCACCATATTGGTTTGGTGGTACATGAGTATGGGATTTGTGAGCGTAGGAAGGCGGGACATAAGGATTAGATGCTATATTGTTGTTATGCAAATGATTGGTAGGAAGAGTATTATGAAGAAGATTTGTTGTAGCATTATGTTGTATCCCAGATTGTTGGAAATTGGTATTTGGTTTTGTTTTAGGCTTTTGTTGATTTGAGGTATATTGATCAATAGCTTGGCGAAATAGAGCGGTGAATGAAGGTTTCTTTTGTGTGGGAATAACCCTTGGCTTGGTAATAGGCACTCTAGGTGGTTGGGTAACCTGTTGTTGTTGCATGTTTTGAATTATAGTAGCCATGTCCAAATTGGATGGTCCATATTGATCACTCTCTTGATCAACGAAGGACAAAGGATTAGTGCGTGTGTGATAGATGTCTTCTAGGGTTGCTTGAGTGTCACTAATTTGATCTTTGTCCATATGGACTGCTCTATTAAGAGTGCCAATATTAGTATTGAGGAACTTCCAAAAATGTTCCATGTTCTCAAAAGTAATAGCTCCTTCTGGAGATATTTTAGGGGATGAGGATCCTTCCTCTCTATCATTTTCTTTTTGTTCATTTCCTACAACAAATTCTTCTTCTTGTTGGTCAAAGGTTCCTTCTTCCTGAATTGGATCTTCAGGAAGAACATCTGGGTTATTTTCTGGTTTTCTTAACCAATCTTCTTCTACTTCAATTTGTTTTCCATTCCTGAGTCTAGTCATTATGTCTAAATTTAGATTTTAGCAAATATATACTAATATATTTGCAACAGATTTGGGAGGTATATATTTTAATTATATACCTACTATAATGCTTAAAATAAAATGTTTTGATTTTTTTTGTTATGATTTTGTTTTTTGTTTTTATGCTTATAAAGACAATAAACAACACACTAAATGCAAGAAATAACAATAATAAAATAATAGCTTAGTTTTCTATAAATAGTTTATGAATGTCATTGATAGGATCAAGTTCATCAGGAGTCATAAAATGCTCCTCTTCAAATTGGAAATGGTTTTTCAAGAACTTGATAAAGTGTGCTATAGTGATATTATCGGTTTCAGATTCTGTCTTGTAAAAATAAATCTCATGGCAATACTCTCGATATAACACAGCTCTGGGAACTCTATTCCATCTTTGTCTATCCGTAAGAACGACCTCTTGGTCCTCTATACGAGATAGAAATTTATGTACTATAACTGCATTATCGAGGTATTCCTCAAAGGTATACAACTCAGAAGACACAAGGGCTCTTTTATCTGCTAACCACCTATGGCAAGCTCTCTGAAGTTCATGATATAAGATCACTTGATCGGGATCCAGGATTCTATCTAGGACAAACCTCTTAATTTGCCTAAGTTCTGTTGTCCTAGATCCAATGATACCCAATCTCCTATCAAGTTCGTCCCACAAAGGTTGAACCCTATTTGTTTGAGGTACTCTAAGCACGAAGTAATCTCTATAGCTGCTAATTGATTCTCAACATTAATGGTGACAACTCGTCTTTTATTATAGTCTACCATCTAAATATGATATGCAATTTTTGATTTCTAAATGCATTTATGTTTTGCTTTGTAATATTTTTATTTTTTATTTTTTGTTTTCAAAAGGTTTTTAGTTTTCACGTCGGGTTCACCAAAATGTATCGCTCCAAATTTTTTGCATCCTTACCTTCAGGCTATAGGATCCGCGCCCGGAAGGGGGATGCGAGAAGGATGGGACAATACCTCGGACCGAGAGGCCCTTTGAAGGTCCTGCCTCTCGGGGGATGGGTATAAGGGTGAATTTTTGATGGATGGTGGGTTCACCGGGAAACTTTTGAGTGGCAGTTTCCATGCCTAGGTTGACGAGTGAGTTTGATGTGTTCATTTTGCACTTTAATCATTCAACTCCTAGGTTTGGCCAAGATGAATCTAAACTATTCTATATGCCAATGCTGATTTAAATGAATACAAAAAATAGGAATGAATGCTAATCACGAGAGAATATGCTAGCTAAAATGTATCATACCTGATTCCGGATGTCTGATGAAGATTCTGAGTTTTGTAGCAGTTCAGATCACCTCAATTCGTACGTAATCATCTGATATTTCATAGGATCATCTCAAATCATAGAAGGTCATCTGAGATCAGACAGAATCATCTAAAATCTGATGAATTCATGAGACGAATTCGTTAGAAACCTGCAATCACAAAAATAGGTACAAAATACCCAAGATGCAACTACAGAAGCGAAGGAAAATGATAGCAATAACAACAAACATGCCTAAATCATAGATTCAAAATAGTAATTAAAGAGGAAAAGCATAAAATTCAAATCTTGTTCTTAATTTTATCATGCAGTTATGCTAAATGAGGTGAACTCCAAGATGCATAAACATAATAATTTAAGAGAGTGCAGAAATACAATAGGAAAATGCAAAAAAGCTAAGGAAATGCAAACTCTGGGTTTTGATTGCCCCCAATCTGGACTACAGTCGGGATCACCTCCAATCGTACGAGATCATCTGCGCTCCTCGACAAGATCATCCGAAATCATCCAGGATCGCTTGCGACGATCCGAGCTAGCTTCGACTGAAAAATAGTAGAGTTCCTACAAGAAAATGCAAAATACAGAATGCAGACAATAGTGCGAGGATGCTCTAGTGAATAAGGAACTAAATCTGTAGGGAAATCCATCAGCTAAGGGGTTCAGGGGGATAAACTAGAAAAATCCTAGTTTATATAGGATTAGGAAGAGGTTAGGAGGTTGGGGATCATCCCAATCTGGGAGATCTCCAACAGGGAAATCTCCAACTGCACAGACATGCTTCTGCCCAAGTTGGAGAGGCTATTGAAACAGAAGCTAATTATGAAAATTTGGTTTTGGGACGAAATCGTCTGGACGTTCTATTCTAGATGAATTCGTCAGATCGGGGACGATTTCATCTAATCTATGATGATATCGTCCAACGGTCAAAACAAATCCTAAAAATGGCATGGAAAATGGGGAAAGCGGGTAACAAGCGGTTAACGGGCAGTTTGGGGTTAAAATTCAAATTTTTATCTTTTATCTTTTACTAAGGTTTAAACCGTGCCAATTTTAGGGTGCTACAAGGGCTTACCTCACGATTTTTGAATAATTGAGAATTTTAGGGATTTAAGCTCATTCACCCTTCTTTTCTTTTCAAGGGGTAGGGAAAGGGATTTTATTGCTTTTTGCTTTTTCTTTTCACTTTTGCTTTTCTTTCTCTTCTTTTTTTTTGTATTGTTTTTGTATTTTTTCTTGGAATTGAGATAATGCTGAAATATTGCTGCGATGGTACAAAATAACTTTTTTCTTTTTCTCTTTTTCTTTGACTTTTCTTTTTATTCCTATGCTAGGGATACTTGCTCGGATTGGCTGTAGAGCAAGGGATTTTTATTCGGGTAGGGGTGAGCTTGTCCTTTTGTCAATTCTCAAAGATTCTAGACCATGTGCATGATAGGATAGCAGGAGAAACTTTTCGCTCAGGAAACCACTTTTACTATGTAGCATCATATCGAATTTGCAATGAAATCATTTTAATGTGAAAAGATATACTTGGTTCAAGTAAATAACAAGATCAGTTCTCTATGCTCAAAACTTTATTTAATGCCAATGTGGACTTTGATATAAGAGAGATTAATAATCATACCAAATAAAATCAAGATATTTATTCATGTGAGTGTGAAAGTGCGAGATTCCAAATAAATGCTAATTTATCCACAATAATTGAAAATATAACGACAATACTTCAAATATTGACAAGTATGAAAATAAAATATGTGTTTGAAGATTTTGATGATTTTGATGTTTTTGTATTTTGATTTTAAGTTATGGATGGAAAGAAATACAATGTGATTGTTTTTGAAATATTTTATATAAGTGACTAAAAGGAAATAATATGCCAAACATATATATACAATGATGAAATGACCAAATTTTATGCATAGTAGCATTTGAGATGCATAATGTTCATAGGTTATTTAAGTTATTTACCATATAAGGTAGATAATTTGTATGCTCCCGATCCAAATTTAGCAGTGATGACATATGGTCCAAGCCAATTGGGCTCAAATTTACCTTTAAGGTATTTAGTTGCATTAGTATTTTTTTTATTTTCTTTTAAAACAAGGTCGTCGGTCTCAAAGGATCGATGATGAACTTTCTTGAGATATGGTCTCTTAAGCTTGTTTTGGTAGGCACAAAGATTCTCCAAAGCATTGATGCGCTTTTCATCTAAGAGTTCCAGCTGACTAAATATTCCAGCACAATATTCATCCCCTACTTTAGTATCTTGAAGTAGTAGAGCTAAAGAAGGAACTTCTAATTCAAAGGGAAAAATGGCTTCAGCAGCATAAACCAAAACAAAAGGTGAAGTGTCTGTGGGGGTACGAACGCTAGTTCGATAAGCACACAAAGTAGGATATAATTGAATGTGCCAATATTGACCAGATTTATTGACCAGTATTTTAAGGATTTTGATTAATGTTTTATTAGATGCTTCTGCTTGGCCATTACCCTGAGATAATAGGGAGTGGACCAATGATGTTGAATTTTATATTTTTGACATAATTTTTTGACATATTTATTTTTGAAACAAGTTCCATTAACTGAGATGAGATTTGTAGGAATTCTAAACCAACAAATAATTTGATTAAAAATAAATTTGGAAACTTGAGTTCCAGTGCAAGAAGCTAATGGCATAGCTTCAACCCACTTCGTGAAATACTCAGTGGCTTTTATGATGAATTTGTGTCCATCGAATGACACAGGGTTGATTTTTCCAATGATGTCTAAGCCCCATTTTGAAAAGGGCCAAGGAGATGAAATAGCCTATAGCTCTTGTGCAGGTGCATGGACAAGGTCAACGTGTCTCTGGAACTTGTCGTAATGACACACATAATCATGTGCATCATTCTCCATGGTAGGCCAAAAATATCCTATCCAAAGGATCTTTTTAGCAATGGCGTTACCACTAAAATGTCCCCCACAAGATCCATTGTGGGCTTCATTCAAAGCTGATCTAGATTCTACTAGATTCAAACATCTCAGTAAGATGCCTTCAAAATATCTCCTATACAAGGTATTATCGATAATCACAAAGCGACTTGCTCGTCTACGTAATAACCTACGCTGGTTACTGTGACAACCTTCAGGGAAGGTTCCTTTCTACAAAAAAATAAATATATCAGTGTACCATGGTTCAGGAGTAGTTCCATTGATGAGAAACACATCCAAAGGTTCTAAGCATGATTTTCTTTAAGCGGGTTCCTAAAGTCGATGAATAATGATGGTAGCATATTCATCGTTTAACTCCAAGGGTAAAAGAGATGCAGCTGCAGCCATAGCATCAGCTGCACGATTGCTAGTTCAAGGAATAGCTTCCAAATTAACTTGATCAAATAAAGATAATAATTGCAAAACATATGTTTTATATGGGCATAATTTATCATCTCTGGTCTGATAAACATCATTTATTAGATTTATGACAAGTTGAGAATCACCGAAAACTAATAAATTTTTAATTTTTAGGGCCAAAGTAGCTCATAATCCAAGGATAAGAGCTTCATATTTAGCAGTGTTATTGGTGCAAGCAAATGTTAATTTAAAGGACAGAGGTATAAGATGTTTTTGTGGAGATATTAAAATAATACCTGCACCAGCCCCACTCATGCATCGGGCTCCGTCAAAGTATAAGGACCATTTTTTAGGATGGTCTACCTCTAATTTAAGGCATTCATCAGGAAACTCAATGATGAGGGGATGGGTAGAATTTAAGGGTGTAGCTAATTGACCTGCTATGATTTTTCCCTTAACAACCTTCTGTCCTATAAATGTGAGTTCAAATTTTCTTAGCGCAAGAACCCACTTGGCTGTGCGACTAGATAAATATGGTCGACTCATGAGATATCACAAAGGGTCAAATTTGGCAATAACATACATTTTTTGACTGAGCATGTAATGTCATAGTTTCTATGTAGAAAATACGTCTACTAGACATAACTTCTCTAATATGGTATAGCGAGTTTCCTAACTGATTAAGGTTCTACTGATGTAATAATTAGCACGTTCTTTCTTCTCATCGTCAAGCTGAGCTAACATAGCTCCTAAGGCAAAATCTGAAACAAAAATGTACAAGATAAATGGACGATCAGATCTAGGTGGTGAAAGCACCGATGGTTGGAGGATATATTTCTTAAGGAGTTAAAATGCTTTCTAACATTCGTCATCCCAATGAAAAGATACATTTTTCTTAAGAAGCTTAAGAAAGGGTCTGGTTTTTTCTACCAACTTATCGATGAAGCGGTGAATAGCCTGAAGCTTACCTTGTAAACTTTGTAATTCAGATATATTTGTGGGTGCGGGCATATCAATGATAGCAGCAATCTTGAGAGGGTCAATTTCAATGCCACATAAAGAAACTATAACCCCTAATAATTTACCGAACTTAACTTCGAATATGCATTTGGCTAGATTTAGTCGGATAAGATACTCCCTTAACCAATCAAATGCTTTTCTTAAGTCATTTAAATGATCATCTTCTTTGATGGAACGAGTTATAATATCATCTACATAATCATGTAAAATATCGTGCATCATATCATGAAAGATATAAGTCATGGCTCGTTGATATTTTGCACCTACATTCTTTAAACTGAATGGCATCACTTTCCAACAAAAGGTTCCCCAAGGGGTAATAAATGTTGTCTTAGCCTGATCTATAGGAGCTATACTGATCTGATTATAACCAAAGAATCCATCCATTAGGGATATCATTCCACTCCCAATAGTAAAGTCAATGATCTGATCCATGTTGGGAAGAGGAAAATCATCTTTAGGGCATGCAACATTAATATCTCTAAAGTCTATACAAACCCTAACTTGAGTGGCTTATTTCTTAGTTCTTTGGAACTACATTTGAGATCCATTCAGCATAATCAATGGCTTGTATAAAAATAACTTTCAATAGTTTTTCTAGTTCTCCTTTGACTAGTAGGGCAACTTTAGGATGCATTTTTCTAAGTTTCTGTTTAACAGGTTTAGCATCTGTATGGACTACTAGATGATGCATAACTATAGAAGGGTCCAAACCTGGCATGTCTTCATATTTCCAAGCAAAGACATCTTCATAGTCTTTAAGAAATGAAATGTATTTATCTTGTTTTTCTTGACTTAATTCTGATCCAATGTTGATTATGTGAGGGTTATTTTCGGTTCCAATATTAATTTTTATAACGTTTTCAACTTCCATGTGTAAATCTCTCTCAAAATTAGGTGGGGCGAGTGAAACACCCAATTCTTGTAATTCTTCCAAGGTTAGCTTGGATAATTCGTCCTGAGGAGTCGAGGCCTCAAGTTGGGCTATACTAGGTATAGATCCATCAAAATAAAATCCATTATGTAACAATTCATCAATGGAGACATCATGGAAGATATCCCCTTCCAACTCATCATTGGATTCAATAATCATCTCAGGGTAGGCGATGGATAGCATATTACAGGTAAAGGAATTATTCTTTGAATGCAAAGAATCTTGTTTATCCAGATAATATTGGTAACATGTAAGATGGTCCTCCTCCTCAAATGGGAAGGGTTGACCTTTACTAGAAAATAGGCCCACACCACAGTGGGAAGGCCATGGTTCTACTTCAAAATGTTCTTTCATACCTTTTTGGGAAGGTCCCAAACCTTTCCCTTTTGTTGGCAATTTTGGGTACCTTGAGTACATTGCCTTTGCTCAAGTGTAGTTGTTGTCATTGATGTCAAGGAGTTCTTGAAGCAATTTGTTTTTATGTCAAAGAATGTGTTTTGATGAAGGTTTCAGCATGGTCAGTAAGTTTCCAAGAAAATCAGAGTAGCCCAGTTGCAAAAGATCAAGAAAAAGATAAGTTAGAAAAAGTATGCAGGCGGCTGGAAAAACTGTCGCGATTTCGTGACATGTTTCAGGAGAAAGAAAGTGTTGGCAAAAATGTCACAATTTCGTGACATGTTTGAGGAGAGAGAAAGTTCTGGCAAAACTGTCATGATTTCGTGACATGCTGGAAGGCAGAGACAAAGCAGGCAAAACTGTCATGATTTCGTGACATGTTGGCAGAGAAGCAGAGCAAAATGGAAAGTGTCACGATTTCGTGACATGTCGCATTTTCGCGACTCGAAAAGTGCAGGAAGGCAGAGAAAGAAAAGTGTCACGATTTCGTGACACATTGCTAGGAAAGTTGTTCGGACGAGAAAGTGTCACGATTTCGTGACATGTTGTAGGAGAGAGAGTCCGAAAGGAAAAGTGTCACGATTTCGCGACATGCTGCAGAAGACAAAGTGAGGACTGTTGCGACTTCGTGACAAGCTACAAAAATCAAAGTAAGGACTGTCGCAATTTCATGACATGCTAAAAATCTTGAAGAAAGAACTGTCACGATTTCGCGACATGCAACAAAAGGAAGAGTCTGAAACAAGAAGCGTCACAATTTCGTGATAGGCTACAAAGAAGTTGTACGGATGCAGAAAGTGTCGCGATTTCGCGACAGGTTGAGTTGGCAGCGTTCAGTTGGAGAAAGTGTCGTGATTTTGTGACAAAAACTAGAAGCAAGTCTTCTATAGGAAAAGTGTCATGATTTCGTGATAGAAGTAGAGAGGAAGGCTTTGTAGACAAAAGCGTCATGCAATTTCGCGACATGTTCCAGTTTCGCGGGCATATGGCAGAAAAGAGCTTAAGGCAGCGAAAGCGTCGCGATTTCGTGACATGTTTCGTTTTCGCTAGTGCAAGCAGAGAAGAAGGCCATGAAGGCAAAAGGGTCATGATTTCATGACAGAGTTGCAGATGACGTCAGCAAAAATAGGAAGTGTCATGATTTCATGACATAAGCAGAAAGGAGGTCGACAAAGGCAGTAGTGTCACGATTTTTCGACAACAGGCTAAAGAAGGTGTACGACAGGCTGCAGTGTCACGATTTTGTGACAACAGGCCAAAGAAGGTGCACGACAGGCAGTAGTGTCATGATTTCATGACAACAGGCTAAAGAAGGTGTACGACAGGCTGTAGTGTCATGATTTCGTGACAACAGGCTAAAGAAGGGGCACGACAGGCAGTAGTGTCATGATTTCGTGACAGCAAGCAATAGAAGTTGTATGACAGGCAAAGGTGTCACGATATCATGACATGTTGAAGTTTCACGCCAAAAGCTATAGGGAGGCAGTGAAGCCGATAGAGTTAAATCTGGGCCGACGCAGCGTAGGGTTTTGCAGCTAACGTGATTGAAAGGTAAACAGCTGACTAAGACCAAGATTTCAATCTTGAGATTGTGAGTATAAAAGGAGGGCTGCTTGAAGAGTTTGGCATCGATCAAGTGTGCATTTGAAGTGCGATTTGCACAGATAGAGTGTGGGGAGAAGTTCGATCACAGAGGTGCATAAGTGGAAGTCTGATCGACTATTGTGTTTGCGAAGTCTGTGCTGCTGTATTTATGAAGATTGTGCTGCTGTATTTGCGAAGACTGTGCTACTATATTTGTGAAGACTGTGCTGCTATGTTTACATAGAATACGTGAAGTCTATGCTACTATGTTTTCGTAGAAGTAAATAAGTTGATCGAGTGCTACTGTATTTGTGCAGACAGTGAAAAATTGGTTTCAACCAAGTGCAAAAAAGAACAGAGGAAGAGGACAAAATTGTGCCAGACCGAAGGACTGTGTTTGGTGCAGATAAGAGGACCAGCTTAGAAGGTGAAAGAGGTGAGGACAGAGGTCTCCAGACAGAGTAGGGAAGACAGGTGTCTTCAGTGGATAGAGTTCCACTTGCTAAGGGCAACAGAGGTAGAGGTCTTCTAGAGGATCACCTTTAAAAGAGCAAAGCTAGGGGAAGTTGTCTCCTTTGGGTTGGTACCCATAAACTTTGTAATCGGGAAAGGTTTCCCAGAATTTGAGGTGATAAAATTTAGTAAGAAATTTTATCCGTGGAGTAGCCCGCATTGGGTGAACCACGTAAATTGTTGTGTCTCTTTGTGGATGGTGTGTTGTGCTTTGCTTTAATTGTTGCTTTTAATTCTGCTATCTCTACACTGCATAATACTATTTTGAAAGTTGAATTGAAGCAAAAGTAAAAAGTGGTCTTATACTGTTCACCCCCCCTCTCAGTATAAGCTTGTGTTCTTCAATTGGTATCAGAGCGGGCTCCTTCGAAAAAGTTTAACAGCTTGAAGGAAAAGCTTGCAAAGAACACAATGGACTACTCAAGTGGCAATGCAGCACCTATTCTTGACGGATCAGATTTTGGCCTATGGAGTGCAAGAATGAAAGTCTATCTAATGGCACTTGGCAATGAGGTATGGGAAGTGATTGAAGATGGGTACACTATTCCTAAAAATGGTCCTTATACTAAAGAAGACAGGCTTCTACATCACAGCAACTCAAAAGCCATGAATGCAATCCTGAAGGGTCTACAGAAGGCAGATCTCACCAAAGTTATTCACTGCAAGACAGCTAGTGAAATGTGGAAACAGTTGCAGGTTGTTCATACAGGTGATGCAAATGTCCGAAAGGCCAAGTTGAGACATTTTAAAGGTATGTTTGAACAACTCAAGATGAATGATGATGAAAATATTAGTGACTACATGCTCCGTATGGATGAAGTTGTTAATTCTATGAAAGACTTAGGTCTTGAACTTGCTGAAAATGATGTGTGTGATAAGATTTTAAGATCTCTTCCTAATAGATTTAGTGAAAATATTTCTGCTATTGAGGAAGCTAAAGATTTAGATAAATTGAAAAAGGATGAGCTCCATAGTATTCTTGTAGCATTTGAGCTGAGAACTCAAGTGAAAGTTGATGTCAAGAAAGAGGCGACTTTCAAAGCTACCAAGAAATCAAAGGGCAAATAGATTCAAGAGAGTGATGAGTCTTCTAGTGATGAAGAGGCATATTACAGCAAGAAAGGCAAGTTCTCTAGAAAACACAAAAGCAAGAAAAACATAAGATGTTTCAACTGTGGAAAGTTTGGTCATTATGCTACTGACTATACTATTTCTAAGAATGAAAGTGATGAAGATATATAGGATGTTAAGAGCAAGGATTCTGAAAAGCACGGGTATTACGGAAAGAACAAATATGAGCACAAGAATCAAGGAAAGAGGCATTCACACAAGAATAAGAAGAGCTTCTACCTAGACAAAGCAAGTAAGTGTTCTAGCAAGTGATAGTGAAAGTTCTTCTAGTGATGATGAAAATGAGATGTTGTTCATTTCAGAAAAAGAGGAAGAACCGAAACATAAATTCATTGTCATGAAATGTTTTAGATGTGGAAATTTTGGGCACCTTGAGGATGATTGCACAAATAATGAATTGGTTGCTAGTATGTATGAGGATGCTTCAAAAAATGATAAGGAAGATGCATGTATGGTTTTTGAAAAGGGTAGCACCTCTAGTGATAAGAAATCAAAAAAAGGCCTTGATATTTCAAAATGCAATCAAATAGAGGATCTTGAATGTGAACTTGCTAATGCTCTTAGTGTTTTGAAAAAGGAAAGGAAGAAGAATGCTAGACTCAAGGATAAGTTAGATGAATGTTGTATGGAGAGATATGAACTCATAGAAAGTCTTGACATCTCTATGGCTAAGACACAAGAACTCAAGAATGAGTTAGAATCTAAGATGCTTGAGTATAGTGAATTAGAACAGAAAATGGCTGCCATGAAAGAGGAAAATAAAGAATACAAGGATAAGCTGTATAGGTTTCAAGATAGCTCCAAAAGGGTTAAGTCTCTCATCCAAAGTCAAAGAAATCCATCAGATAAAACAGGTCTTGGTTTTGTTAAACCACACAAAAAATAGGTTGGGGAATCAAGTAAGAGATTTCAGAAAGAAGAGAGTTCTGATGAAGAGAGTATTTCAGAGAAAGAGTCCGTGAGTGATAAATGCACAGAAATAGAAAACAAAATTCTGAATACGAAAAAGAAGTTTTTGGGACCCAAGAGGTCAAACAGAAGAATATTTCACGGTAGATGTTTTGCGTGTCACGGGTTTGGCCACATGGCTTCGCAGTGCATGACTCAAGTAAGGAAGATAAATGACAATTTCAGGGGCCGTAATTTATTTCAAGGGTATTGCTACTCTTGTAATCAGTTTGGGCACAAGGCAATTTTTTGCAAGGCAAATAACAGGAACTGGGTTAGTCAGAATAGGCGGATTCAAAGAACAGCTATGCCCGAAAGAAATAATATTGTTACTTGCTATAAGTGCAACAATGCGAGTCACATAGCCAGACAGTGTAGAGCTGATCTTCCAAGGTACAAGAATAGAAAAAGTGGTATAAACAGGTCCAAGGATCAAGGTATGGACAAGAAAAGAGATGAGAACAAGAACAAGAAAAGTGACAAGAATAGAAACACTGACAAAGAGTTCAAGAGAAGGCCCGACAAAGAAATTGTAGACACTGATGATGATGAGTGCCTAATGGGAGTTTCACTCCCACCCTTGTTTTAAATCACCTCATCAGGAGGTGGGGGAGGGACTAAGCTAAGAGACTCATTCTTAGTCCCAAGCCCCAAAGGTGACCCTTTGCCATTGATGACAAAGGGGGAGAGATTTGAGTAAGGGGGAGAGATATGAGTAAGGGGGAGAGCTTCAAGTGAAGAGGAAAGCTTCAAGTTAGGGGGAGCAAAACTTCAAAGAAATATTCTCAGTTGTCAGCTCAGATTGATTTCAATTTTGGCTCTTGAAGATGTGTTTTTAGTAAAGGTTTGCCATCAATGACAAAGGGGGAGATTGTTGGCAATTTTGGGTACCTTGAGTACATTGCCTTTGCTCAAGTGTAGTTGTTGTCATTGATGTCAAGGAGTTCTTGAAGCAATTTGTTTTTATGTCAAAGAATGTGTTTTGATGAAGGTTTCAGCATGGTCAGTAAGTTTCCAAGAAAATCAGAGTAGCCCAGTTGCAAAAGATCAAGAAAAAGATAAGTTAGAAAAAGTATGCAGGTGGTTGGAAAAACTGTCGTGATTTCGTGACATGTTTCAGGAGAAAGAAAGTGCTAGCAAAACTGTCGTGATTTCGCGACATGTTTGAGGAGAGAGAAATTTTTGGAAAAACTGTCGTGATTTCGCGACATGCTGGAAGGTAGAGACGAAGCAGGCAAAACTGTCGTGATTTCGTGACATGTTGGCAGAGAAGCAGAGCAAAATGGAAAGTGTCACGATTTTTCAACATGTCGCATTTTCGTGACTCGAAAAGTGCAAGAAGGCAGAGAAAGAAAAGTGTCACGATTTCGTGACACATTGCCAGGAAAGTTGTTCGGACGAGAAAGTGTCACGATTTTGTGACATGTTGCAAGAGAGAGAGTCCGAAAGGAAAAGTGTCATGATTTCGTGACATGCTATAGAAGACAAAGTGAGGACTGTTGCGACTTCGTGACAAGCTGCAAAAATCAAAGTAAGGACTGTCGTGATTTTGTGACATGCTGAAAAGCTTGAAGAAAGAACTGTCACGATTTTGTGACATGCAGCAAAAGGAAGAGTCTGAAACAAGAAGCGTCACGATTTTGCAACAGGCTACAAAGAAGTTGTACAGATGCAAAAAGTGTCGCGATTTCACGATAGGTTGAGTTGGCAGTGTTCAGTTGGAGAAAGTGTCACGATTTCATGACAAAAACTGGAAGCAAGTCTTCTATAGGAAAAGTGTCACGATTTCACGACAGAAGCAGAGAGGAAGGCTTTGTAGACAAAAGCGTCACGATTTCGTGACATGTTCCAATTTCATGGGCATATGGTAGAAAAGAGCTTAAGGTAGCGAAAGCGTCATGATTTTGTGACATGTTCCATTTTCGCTAGTGCAAGCAGAGAAGAAGGCCATGAAGGCAAAAGGGTCACGATTTCATGACAGAGTTGCAGATGACATCAGCAAAGATAGGAAGTGTCACGATTTCATGACATAAGCAGAAAGGAGGTCGACAAAGGCTGTAGTGTCACGATTTCGTGACAACAGGCTAAAGAAGGTGTACGGTAGGCTGTAGTGTCATGATTTCATGACAATAGGCCAAAGAAGGTGCATGGTAGGCAGTAGTGTCATGATTTTGTGACAATAGGCTAAAGAAGGTGTACGGCAGGCTGTAGTGTCATGATTTCATGACAATAGGCTAAAGAAGGGGCACGGCAGGCAGTAGTGTCACGATTTCGCGACAACAAGCAATAGAAGTTGTACGATAGGCAAAGGTGTCACGATATCGTGACATGTTGAAGTTTCATGCCAGAAGCTACAGGGAGGCAGTGAAGCCGACAGAGTTAAATCTGGGCCGACACAGCATAGGGTTTTGCAGCCGACGTGATTGAAAGGTAAACAGCCGACTAAGACCAAGATTTCAATCTTGAGATTGTGAGTATAAAAGGAGGGTTGCTTGAAGAGTTTGGCATCGATCAAGTGTGTGTTCAAAGTGCGATTTGCATAGATAGAGTGTAGGGAGAAGTTCGATCGCAGAGGTGCATAAGTGGAAGTCTGATCGACTGTTGTGTTTGTGAAGTCTGTGTTGTTGTATTTGCGACAATTATGCTATTGTATTTGTGAAGATTGTGCTACTGTATTTATGAAGACTGTGCTATTGTGTTTACGTAGAATACGTGAAGTCTATGCTACTATGTTTTCATAGAAGTAAATAAGTTGATCGAGTGCTGCTGTATTTGTGTAGACAGTGAAAAATTGGTTTCAACCAAGTGCAGAAAAGAACAGAGGAAGAGGACAAAATTGTGCCAGACCGAAGGACTGTGTTTGGTGCAGATAAGAGGACCAGCTTAGAAGGTGAAAGAGGTGAGGACAGAGGTCTCCAGCCAGAGCAGGGAAGACAGGTGTCTTCTGTGGATAGAGTTCCACTTGCTAAGGGCAGCAGAGGCAGAGGTCTTCTAGAGGATCACCTTTAAAAGAGCAAAGCTAGGGGAAGTTGTCTCCTTTGGGTTGGTACCCATAAACTTTGTAATCGGGAAAGGTTTCCCAGAATTTGAGGTGATAAAATTTAGTAAGAAATTTTATCCGTGGAGTAGCTCTGCATTGGGTGAACCACGTAAATTGTTGTGTCTCTTTGTGGATGGTGTGTTGTGCATTGCTTTAATTGCTGCTTTTAATTCTGCTATCTCTACACTGCATAATACTGTTTTGAAAGTTGAATTGAAGCAAAAGTAAAAAGTGGTCTTATACTGTTCACCCCCCCTCTCAGTATAAGCTTGTGTTCTTCACCTTTATATCCCAATTTAAGTATTATGGGTTTAGCTTTAATATACTCATTAGCAAAATAGCATCTAGCATATCCATCACAATGTGTCTTGATTTTTCTAGGTATTCTTCCCTAGTCATATCCCTTATAAATAAAAGCACAACTCTCGACTTGGTAAATACTTCCCATAGGCTGTGGTAGGCCCAAGGTACGAGGAGAGGGTGGCAATTTATTTAAAATAGGGGAATATTGCATAGCAGTATTGGTTTCTTCTGATATAAGAATTTTAGATAAATCGGGTAAGAGCTCATCAGTAAGAGCATAAGAGGTAGACGGAACATTTCCTACATCATTGGATGTGGAAAGGATGCCTGTAGTGTATGTAGATGTTATATGAATATCGATGGATGAGTCTATAGGTATGGAAGTTATAGGAGTAAAACAAGAAGCATTGGTTGTAGTTTTAGGATTTTTTTGAGGTCCTAATGTGGTTTGTTCAGAATATGGTTGAGATATATGTAGAGGTGTAGTTTATGGGGGAAAAGTAGATGATGTTATGGGTGAGTGTTTCAAACATTTAGACGGTTTATGAGAATTAGGATGTGTGGATGACAGAGCAGGGCAAAATTGAACTCCAACCGGTTCTGCCAAAGCATACATATCAAAGGGTCTAGGATGACCATGAATGGTAACCAACTAATTTTTAAATTTGAATTTAACACACTGATGTAAAGTGGAGGGAATAGCTTGCATCGCGTTGATCTAAGGGTGACCCAAAAGTATATTGTATGATGTAGGGCAATGTATAATAAACACGGTCCTATCTAAGGTTCTAGGACGAACTTGTAAGGGTATAGTAATAATTCCACATGTTTCTTGTGTTTCGTTATTGAAGGCTTTTATAATCATATCAGTTCTTTTCATTTTGTCACTCCTAAACCCAAATCTTTGGTAGAAGTCAAAAGTGCATATGTTTAAAGATGAACCATTATCAATCAAGACTCGTTTAATAGCTACATCCATAATTAGGGTAGTAATATATAAGGGGTTATCCTTATGTAAACTATGTTGTGGTATATCTCTATCTCGAAATTCAATACAATCAACTTCTCAAGTTATGATAGTATTGGACATGGCTTCAGGTTGAATATTTTGTGGTACCATCATTTGGCTTAATGTGAGCATCAATTCATCCCTATGGGTAGATCTTAAAAGGTCCAAAAGGGAAATTATAGCTGTAGTATTGGATAATTGTTCCTTAATATTATAAGGAGGCTTAGGTTGAACATTAGGTGCATGATTCCCTTTATTAGGATTTTTCAAAACAAATGGAGCTGATCCATCGTTCTAAGTTTGATCTTGTTGATAGTTTTGAGCCTGTTGTCGAGTAACAACTCCGATGGTACCTATAATATTATTTTGAGGATGATGAATTGGTCTCGGTCTAGCATTTATGGCTTGTTCATTAGAAAGTAATTGGTGAGAATATGGTCTAGTAGTGACTCTTCTAGGAAATGGTTCTTTTGGAACCATAGAACTTGTGATAGGTTGAATAGGATCTGATTCATCTTCAGAACTATTCGATTGATTTGAGGTGATTTCCATGTCACTTTCAGTCTCATATTCGGTGTCACTAATATCAAGTGTTCGAATATTATGTAGAGGTCTGGTCGTAACTATGGATAAATTTGTGTCAAATACTTCCACATCATGAGTAGGTAATTGTCCACTAATAGTCCCTACATATCGGGTAGGAGGGGGAACATTATGATGCTTAATTTGATTAGCCACCTCTTTACCATGCTTTGGTAAAGGATGTTGAAATATGTCCAATGATTGATTGGCATTCTGATTCTGATTTTGGGGGATGTTATTTTGAGTATTATTAGGAGGATTTTGTTTAGGCTGAAAGGCTTGCACCTCCATCTCATTGTTATCAATTAGGTCTTGTATTTTATGTTTTAATATTTTACAAGAATTGCTAGCGTGTCCAAGTCCTCTATGGAAATCACAATGTAAATTAGCTTTGTATCTGGGTATAGTTGGATTAGGTTCTCGGATAGTTGGTAATTGGATCAATCCTCGTGCTAGTAATTACGAGATAATGGTTGATAAAGGTTGATTTAACCTAGTAAATTCTTGGGGTGGTTTATCAGGAGGTTTCAATATAAACTTCTCTATTGTTTTTGTAGTATTAACATTGGCAAAATTTCTGCTATTAGTGACTCCATCACCCACAACTTGTTTATTTTTATATTTATTTTTGGATGTTTTCTCATCATCTTTCCATTTGAGATGACCTCTTCTAATGAGAGCATATTCCACTCTTCGAGCGAAGTCTATAGCTTGATCGAAGGTGGTCAAGGTAGTAGTTGATAATTCATAGGATAGTTGTTCTTGTAAATTATTGATAAAAATATCCAACATTTCTCGATAAGGTAACACAAAGTGTAATTTTCCTATCAACTGCCTCCATCGAGCTAAGAAGTCAGCAAAACACTCATCTTTGTCTTGTTTTAAGTTGTATAAATTTTTAATGGTTACATGCATTTCAATATAGGCACTAAATTGATGCACAAAAGACTCAGTGGTCTCTTCAAAATTTCTCAAAGAATGAGTGGGCAATTGATAATACCACTCCAATGCCATCCCCCCTAAAATTTTTGGGAACATTTTTAGTAATAACAAGTCATCATGTGATATATCATAACATGCTATCCTAAACATATGAAGATGCTCTATGGGATCTTCAGTTCATTTATATATAGGTAGGAAAGGCATGGGAAAGTGTTTAGGATATGGTTGTGCTACAACTATAGGATCTAGAGGTTGACTACACATCTCTCGATAATTGTACAAGGGACGATAGGGATCTATCTGGTCCATGTGAGAGACTAACTGTTTCACCATGGCTTCCAGATTACTAGGCTGCCCACCATATTGGTTTGGTGGTACATGAGTATGGGATTTGTGAGCGTAGGAATGCGGTACATAAGGATTAGATGCTATATTACTGTTATGCAAATGGTTGGTAGGAAGAGTATTATGAAGATGATTGGTTGTAGCATTATGTTGTATCCTCGATTGTTGGAAATTGGTATTTGGTTTTGTTTTAGGCTTTTGTTGATTTGAGGTATATTTATCAATAGCTTGGTGAAATAGAGCAATGAATCAATGTTTCTTTTGTGTGGGAATAACCCTAGGCTTGGTAATAGGCACTCTAGGTGGTTGGGTAACCTGTTGTTGTTGCATGTTTTGGATCATAGTGGCCATATCCAAATTGGATGGTCCAACTTGATCACTTTCTTGATCAATGAAGGACAAAGGATTAGTGCGTGTGTGATATATGTCTTCTAGGGTTGCTTGAGTGTCACTAATTTGATCTTTGTCCATATGAACTACTCTATTAAGAGTGCCAATATTATTATTGAGGAACTTCCAGAAGTGTTCCATGTTTTCAAAAGTAACAGCTCCTTTTGGAGATATTTTAGGGGAAGAGGATCCTTCCTCTCTATCATTTTATTTTTGTTCATTTGCATCCACAAATTCTTCTTCTTGTTGGTTTAAGGTTCCTTCTTCCTGAATTGGGTCTTCAGGAAGGACATCTGGGTTATTTCTATTTTCCTTAACCAATCTTCTTCTACTTCAATTTGTTTTCCATTCCTAAGTCTAGTCATTATGTCTAAATTTAGATTTTAGAAAATATATATTAATATATTTGCAACATATTTTGGGAGGTATATATTTTAATTATATACCTACTATAATGCTTAAAAATAAAATGAAATAAAATGTTTTGATTTTTGTTATGATTTTGTTTTGTTTTTATATTTTTTTGTTTTATTATTATAAAGACAACAAACAACACACTAAATACGAGAAATAACAATAATAAAAGAATAGCTTAGTTTTCCATAAATAGTTTATAGATATCATTGATAGGATCAAGTTCATCAGGAGTCATGAAATGCTCCTCTTCAAATTGGAAATTATTTTTTAGGAATTCAACAAAGTGTGCTATGGTGATATTATCTGCTTCATATTCGAATTTGTAAAGATAGATTTCATGGCAATACTCTTGATATAACACAGCTCTAGGAACTCTATTCCATCTCTGTCTATCCATAAGAACGACCTCTTGGTCCTCTATACAAGATAGAAATTTATGTACTACAGCTGCATTATCGAGGTATTCCTCAAAGGTATACAATCCAGAAGACACAAGGGCTCTTTTATCTGCTAACCACCTATGGCAAGCTCTCGAAAGCTCATGATACAAAGTCACTTGATCGGGATCTTGGATTCTATTTAGGAAAAACCTCTTGATTTGCCTAATTTTGGTTGCTCTAGATGAAATGAGATTCAATATCCTATTAAGCTCATCCCATAAAGGTGGGACTCTATATTTTGGAGCTACTCTAAGTAAAGAATTAATCTCTATGGATGCTAATTGATTTTCAACATTAATGGTGACAACTCGTCTTTTGTTATAGTCTACCATATAAATATGATATGCAATATTTGATTCTAAATGCATTTATATTTTTATATATTTTTTTAAGGATTTATTTCAAAAGGTTTTTAGTTTTCATTTCGAGTTCACCAAAATGTATCACTCCAAATTTTTCACGTCCTTACCTTCAGGATATAGGATCCATGCCCGGAAGGGGGATGCAAGAAGGATGGGAAAATACCTCAGACTGAGAGGCCCTTTGAAGGTCCCGCCTCTCAGGGGAGGAGTATAAAGATGAATTTTTGACGGATGGTGGGTTCACCAGGAAATTTTTGAATGGCAGTTTCCACACCTAGGTTGATAGTGGGTTTGATGTATTCATTTTGTACTTTAATAATTCAATTCCTAGGTTTGGCCAAAATGAATCTAAATTATTCTATATACCAATGCTAATTTAGATGAATACAAAAAATGGGAATGAATGCTAGACATAGGAAATATGCTAACTAGAATAGTACATACCTGATTCTGGATGTCTGATGAAGATTCTGAGTTTTGTAGCAGTCCAGATCATCTCGAATCATACGTAATCATCTGATATTTCATATAATCATCACAAAACACAGTCGGTCGTCTGAGATTAGATAGGATCATCTGAAATCTAATGAATTCATCAGACAAATTTGTCAAAAACCTACAATCACAAAAATAAATGCAAAATACCAAATATGCAACTGCAGAAGCAAAGGAGAATGATATAAATAATAGCAAACATGCCTAAATAATGGATTCCAATAACAAATAAGGAAGTGCAGTAGATTTAATGATTGATTTTAACTTTATCATGCAGTTATGCTAAATGAGGTGAACTCCAAGATGCATAAACATAATAATTTAAGACAGTGCAAAAATACAATAGGAAAATATAAAAAGATCTAAGGAAATGCAAACTCTAGACTCTGATTGCCCCTAATTTGGACTACAGTCAGGATCACCTCCAATCGTACGAGATCGTCTGTGCTCCTCGACAAGATCATCTAAAACCGTCTGGGATCGCTTGTGACGATCCGAGCTAGCTTCGACTAAAAAATAGTAGAGTTCCTATAAGAAAATGCAAAATACAGAATGTAGACAATAGTACGAGGATGCTCTAGTGAATAAGGAACTAAATCTGCAAGGAAATCCATCAGCTAAGGGGTTCAAGGGGATAAACTAGAAAAATCCTAGTTTATATAGGATTAGGGGAAGCTAGGAGGTTGGATATCATCCCAATATGGGAGATCTCCAACAAGTAAATCACTAACTGCACAGACATGCTTCTGCCCAAGTTGGAGAGGCTGTTGAAACAGAAGCTAATTATGAAAATTTGGTTTTGGGACGAAATCGTCTGGACACTCTATTCCATATGAATTTGTCAAGTCAGGGATGATTTCGTCTAATCTGTGATGATATCGTCCAACGGTCAAAACAAATCCTAAAAATGGCATGGAAAATGGAGAAAGTGGGTAACAGGCAGTTTTGGGGTTAAAATTAAAATTTTTATATTTTATCTTTTACTAAGGGTTTAACTGCACCAATTTTAGGGTGCTAAGGTACATTTCAAACTATATTTCTACACAAATTAATATATAAATATTTTAGACATCTTTGTATAGGGCTACAAGTTTATTTTGTTCCAAACCCATTCCTATGAAAAGTCTCAATGGATTTGCATGTTGAGTTTTGTTAAAAACTCAATTCTCTCTCTATTACACTACTATTATTTTTCTTTTCCTTTTGGTATTGGGGCACATAGAGACATAATTTGGTATTGCAAATTTTATTGTTTTAACAAAATAAATATGCATATTTTTTCTAAGTTTTCTAATAGAAATGATGGAGGATTATGTGAGTATAATTCTCTATTATTTGATATAAACTAACGCATTTGAGTTGGAAGAAGTGAGTCACTTGTAGTTCAATTCTACGAAAAATAAAATTCTATATAATTAAACTTATTTTAGTTCCATAAAACGAAAATTTCACCTTTTATTTTCATAAATGTTCTAAATAGGATTTACAAGTTTAGAAGATGTTTTCCCTTTAATACCACTTTTTATGGTTTAAAAATATTTTGTGTGTGTACATGCACATGCATGTGTACATATTAAATATATAATATATAAGAGTTTATGATGGTTGATCCATGGAACTTACATTGATTATAAATATATATCCTATAAAGGATGCGACTATTGAATATGACTAGTATATCACTAGGTTCATAGCAAATTATATCATCAATATTTTTGTCATCAAGAGTTGTAATCCTTATCATTCTAATAAAGTGTTTGTTCATGATGGTAGTCATATAAAATAAAAATTGTATTGTAATTTTTTTTCCTTTAACTAGGTTGTAGCTTTAGATTTTTACATCTTGTATATCTCTTCCATCCTACAAATACTAAATAGTTATAATAATTCTACTTTTTGCTCTCATAAATGGGTTATTTTATAAATTCAACTTGAATTTGATCTTGATTTTTTTCTAATTCAACTTCAATCATTTTTTTAAACCTTACTAAAGTTATCTTTCTCTCTCTTTACTAAATCAAACTAGATTTTTTTTAAAGATATTTTTTTTCTCATATAGATTGATATAGGTCAAAAATTGATTAGATCTAATCTAAGAAAAAGTATTGACAAAGAGGATTAAAGCATATTTAATCCATATTTTTCTAGAAAAAAATATATTCAATCTTCCTTTTAAATATATATAGTCTCAAAAGTAGATTTTATCCTTTGGCTTAAAATCCCATAAACCCACATTTTAAATACAATTTTTAAAATCCAACATTAAACGAAAGAACTAAATTAAGCCTCTTATTTCTTTTGTATGAAAATAGTAACATTAAAATTACCAAAAAAAAGTTTTTTTTAATCAACAAATAAGACCTTAATATTGATAAGTTGATTTCAACATCTTCTCTTTTGATAAAATTATTTTCACTATAGACATTAATAGTAATAGTTGATTTTTTAGAAGCATTAAATTCTATTCCATTTTGGTCATTCAATTATTATGTTGATCTACAAAAATTTTATAAACAACCTGATAGGTTCATTACCTATCTTGGAATTTCAATAAAATAAATGGAGATATTTATCCAAATATGTGAAGAAGAAGAAAGGAATCACTGTTTTAATGAATCACTTTTGCACTAGAGGAATCCCTACCAATGGATAAAATATATTTATGTATATTCTTATTCGATGGATGATTGTTTACACCCTATCGAATTATAATATATACCTATTCTAGGGTTGTGAGTGAAAGGACACAATGGTCCATATGAATTAATTAATAAATATGAGTGATTAATTAAGGATAATGGTTAGGATAGAGAATCCTAACATGCCACCCTCCTTAAAAGGAGCTTTGTCCTCAAAGATGAAAGTGAGGAAATTGTTGTGGGGATGGATGAAGCACCTTCCAAGTAGCATTTTCTCAAGTTCTTGCATGATTTTAATGTCATATTTTTGTAAGTAGGGATAGTGTGAAGGTTGAAGCGTTGGTAGGGGATTGGTAGGAAGAATAGTAGGACCAGAATGACGGTGGGGGTGCAACCCTCTAGAATGGCATGTTAGAAGTTGTTGGAATTTTGGTACCTTTTTTTGTGCCTCCTTGGTGGCTTGGATAGAAAATAGGTGGGCAACCATTCCCTTGCCTCCTTTACAAATAATTTTCTCCATGTAGTGAGAACTTACAATTTGGGAAGGGTCAGATTGTAATCCTTTAAGAGTATATGTTTGATTCTTTATTGTGAATTTCATCCATAATTCCTCAAAATCCCATTGGATTGTCTTGAGTGTTCGTAACCATTGCACTCCTAAGACAATATCACATCCTCCTAATGGAATTGCATACATGTCATGTTTCATGTTGTAATCGCCCATGGTGAGCTTAATATTTTGGCATTTCCCCTTATAGGCGATCCTTCCTCCATTGCCAATCATGACCTCAAAACTATTACAAGGTTGTATTGGGTCGATGAAATTATGGGTACTATCGAAGTCAATAAGCATAATAAGGTTTTGTCATTTGAAGGTCCTTGGAACTTTCATAGTTTGGGGAGAAGAATTACCGGTGAGGGCATTAAAAAAATTTCTAGTGGACCTTTAGTGCTATCATCGGGTGTATCCATCACTACTTCTACCTCAATATCATTTTCTTCATTGGTTGAACTACAAGGATCAATTGCATCCATAATATATAGTTTGGGTGTAATACATTTATGATTGGGTATAAATTTCTCATCATAATGATAATAGAGGCCTTTTGCTCATCTTTCCTTCATTTCCTCAGGGCTGATATGTTTAATTGGTAGGATTTGGTTAGGTGTGTGGGTAGTGGAAGTATTTTATGATGTTCCAATAGGTGATTTTCCTAGTCGATGATGGGCATTGAATTTATCTTCCACCAATTTGGCCAATCCAATGGTCTACATCATGGTAGTGGGATTGAACATTTGTACTTCTAGCCAAATTTCCTCTTTCAATCCATTGATGAAACAACTTTGAAAGAATGAGGCATCCAACCTTGATGTACGATTGGCCAATTTTTCAAATTGAGCTTGTTATTTGTGCAATAAAGTGGTTTGATGAATCTTAGTAAGGGCTCCCATGAAATTTTTGAATTTATTAGGGCCAAATTGTAATAATATATTTTTCATAAATTCTAGCCATGTAGGGGTGCCATTAGTTTTTTCATACCACTGGTACCATTGGGTGGCATCATTTTCAAGGTGGAAATATGCAATATGAACCTTTTGTGCCTTAGGAATCTGGTAGAGGGAGAAGTATTGGTTGGCTCGATAAATCCAGTTAGTGGGGTCACCTCCTTCAAATTTGGAAAAATCCAATTTAGTAGTTCTAGGTAGGATGGAAGTTTGTGGCCCCCAAGTGGTGCTTGGTGTGTTGGTCCTCCGATAGATTGGCCAGCTTGGACTAGTGCCATATTTTGATGTAGCATATCGATAGAGTGTTTATAGGTATCTATTTTCAAATTCATTGCTGACATTCTTTGTTCAAATTCCTGCCTTGGTAAAGTATCTTTAGAAATTTGGTCCTTCCATTGGTGAAATTCCTAGTAGAATTTTTTGAGATTAAGGTCTTGTGATCTCCTTTCATCAGCTATTTTAGGGTTAATTTGTAAGTCTTCACCAAAATTTAATTTAAATTTTGAATTTTACTTGAGAGTTGCAAAAAAATTTGCACAAATTTTGTTATCTTTTGGTATTTTTTTTGAAAAAATTGGTTTGAGCAACTTGTTATGACCCCCAATGATTAGTTCTTTTTAAATTTTAAATTTTTTGGGAAGCACCATAGTGCAAGTAGAAATGTGATGTTAGTGGATAAGGTGAGAACAAGTGTGAAAAACACAAGACGAGCACGTCAGTGATGAGAGGGTGAAGCTAAGCACGAGTATGATAGGCACGAGGGAAACATGTCAGTGATGGAAGGGTGAAGCTAAGAATGAGGTGGTAGGCATGAGGGGGATACATCAGCAGTGGAAGGGCAAAGCTAAGCACGAGGTGTGATAGTGGAGCATTGAGGGTGAGGAGAAATTCAACAGTGGTGGCTAACAAATAGTGGTAGGCAGTTTGCATGAGGATTTATAGGAAGCGTGATCTAAGTCACAATTTTCTCTATGCGCTTCGACGTATTTTAACCAAAAAATTACCTCTCCCTTGTTGATGTAGGACTATTGTCCCTTAATTTTAAAATGTTTCTTCACTTCGCATAATTCTAATGAGGACAAGTAGAAATTGACGATCGAAAAATAATTTTAACCTTAGCTTAAAATTATATTTATTTAATTTTTGTTATCAGATTCGTGGGTACTCCACCAAAAAATAATGTTTGTGCAACAGATTCAATTTTCTTCACCATTTTTATTGCATAATTCAATCTGGGAGACATTTAAGAGGCTCAATAGGGATTGGAAGAGATCTGAAGCTTTTTTCCTTCACCTGCGATGTCGTAATAATTATTAGTCTTCGATCTCTCATAGTTTGAGAAAGATTACAAATTTTGGTCATTGGAGCTTGAGTTTTATTGCTTGGATCAGTTTGAAGAAAATATCTGCTGATGTAGAATTTTGCAAGCAAAAATTTGAGTTATTTATCACTTCGAAAAACTTACTTCTACCACGTCGAAGGCTCACTAAGTTTTTGTAAATTTCTTTTTTAATTTTCTTTATCTTCGATTTACGTCACGTTTTGGTTGGGCAATGTTTTAAAATGGTAGTGTGTGACTTATGACTTGATGTGAATGCTATTTCTAGAGAAGTACGTAGCCAGAGATGGTATTTGCTATTGGAGATGTATGATATGATAACGTTGATGCCTACATCGATGAACAGGATGTTGAGAATGGCATAAAGAATCAAGGATGAGATGTTGATGAATTTCACATCTTGTACATAGATTTCTAAAGAGCGAGTGGTGATGAGGTGTAGGAATAGAATGACTTTGATATCGGATGATAGGTTCCTTACCTATCTTGGAATTTCAATGAAATAAATGGAGATATTTATCAAAATATGCAAATAAAAAGAAAGGAATCACTATTTTAATGAATCACTTTTACACTAGAGGAATCCTTGTCAATAAAATAAAATATATTTATGTATATTCTTATTCGATGGATGATTGTTTACACCCTATCGAATTATAATATATACCTATTCTAGGGTTGTGAGTGAAAGGACACAATGGTCCATATGAATTAATTAATAAATATGAGTGATTAATTAATGATAATGGTTAGGATAGAGAATCCTAACACAACCTATTACTCAAATAATTACTAACACTCTAAAGGCTCTAATGGAGGATGTCTCTAAAAAATTATAATTTTTACATAACTCATGAATGTAAGCATTGATACTATACAATTATACATTTAAGTATATTGTAAATATAATAATACTAGGTCTATGATTATCAATAACTAACCTTCAAATATAATATTTTAAAGGAGTGTGTTTCAATAAGGAAACTAGCAATCCAATTTTGGTAAAGCAGACTATGTTAGTCTGATGTTTTGAAAATATTACTCTACTAAGATGCAAGGCATAGATAGTAGAGGTGAATTTTTGGCATTGTGAATGCTGCTATAGGAAAATATCAAGAAAGATACTAAATTCTAGAGTAATTGTATTCATAGATATTTGAAAAGATCCATGAAATGAAAATCAAGAATTCAGACATTTTATGTAAAATGATGTAGGTTTCTTAGTATAACATCTCAATTGAGATGAGAAGTTTATATATTTTTAAAATCTCAAGCTATAAATGAGAGAGGTGTAATTTGTTAAGGGTGGGGGACCCGAGTACAACCTCTTTTTATCAAGCAAAAAAATAATGTTTTAAAGGAGCATTCATGCCCATAGTATTTCACAACATTATATTCATTTGGTTGTGTTCTTGGTTAGTCTTATGACTTACATTTATGATTTTTTGTAATTTTTGTTTCTATTTAAGCTTCTATTTTTACCTCATTTATACTACCTTTTGCATTTTTATAAATTTTTATAATTTCATTATTATAATCAAACATTTGCTAAAACAATCATTTTCAAAAGCAGAATAAAATTCCTCATGTTATTTCATTCAAGCTTATTCTCTTACTCAATATTCACATATCCTTTTTCCTTTTGACTGAATATTTCTATCAACTTATTTTTGAAATGGCAATGAGATTCTACTTTTTAAACTTTTTTATGATTCTATTGTGCATTAGGTTTTTGACTTGCCTCTATTGATTCATTCAAAAATTTCATGTTATTCTCTTTATAGTCTTCTATTATTCAATTTTCTAGTTTTTGTGTCTTCTCTAGTGTTTCCAGTGGTTTCTCCTTTAGTTCTATTTTTGGAAATTTATTTTTATTTGGATAATCCTCTTCAACATGTGAGGATAATATTTTGTTAGATGACTAGTTTCATGACACATTTACCATATGAATTTAAATTTTTGTAATCCATTAATTGTATCCACTTTAATCATGATTTTCATGGAAGAAGGATTGGATATATCCATCATATCACAAATCCTAAAATAGAATAATAAATTTTGTATATCAAAGAATACACATTCGTAAAAAATTAATCTAATTTATTATTATCTTTTGTAATGTATTTTTTGTAATAAATAAAGGGAATATCAAATAGTCTAACCCAAACTAAATAATGGTTTATTAATTGTTTTCTAATTGTGTCAAAACATTTATCCTACACCTTAATGAATAATCCTAGACTACATGTAAACCATGGTCCACCTAGAAATATTGTACCTTCTCCTCCATCTAGAAAATTAAATAATATTAACTAAAGTAATTACCTTATCGAGTATTCAACTTTGGTTTTCTACTATGTTGTAATTTACCACTTTATCTTATTTAGCTAATCAATATGTTGAAAATTTACATATAAAATATATTTTTATGACAATACATAACATGTTATAATGAAAATTTTCATTAATTGCCTTTCCAACATTACTTTTTAAAATATCTAAAGTTGTCAATATAATTTGCATGTTAGGGATGCTTGTATTATTTGTTTTGGATTTATCCCTTACACTTTATTTGAAAGATATATTTTTCTCAATTCTTGCTTTCTTATATCTTTTTACTCACTACTTATAACTTTTTAACTACTTATATGTGATACATTACTCAATAGTTTTCAATACCTCATTACTTACTGATTGCTTTAATGTTATTGCTTGTTGATGCCTCTTTACCATATTTTATTTTATTTTTTTATTATATATAGAAGGGATTTTAAAAGGTTCCTCAAACATTTTACAATAGTATAAGCCCTACAGAACTTGGCCTAAGACCAACAATACATGGACAAGAACAACTATAAAGCACTACAACTAGCCACCAATCACCAAGTGAACCAGCTACAACTTGCTACAAGAAACAAATTAGAATAGCATTGGTGAGCCCCCCTAGCCAACTAACACTCCCACATGGCTGCACATAAAACCTTTCTTCATAAATAATAAAATCTTAGAGAGCATCAAGAAGCATGCATCGCTAAATCCAATTAAAGAAGACCTTCAAGAAAATTGTCTCTCCAAACAAATAGACCATTGAGACTTATACCTAGGTTTTCCATAAAGTTGGCATGGTAGTTTTATTCTTTAAATATATGTTTTATCTTCGTATACTCTCTAGCCTAAATAATTCACCTAGATTCCATAATCATAGCCTCAATATTCCAACCAAGGATTGAATCACCTTTGACCAAGTTTATAATATTAAGCGATTATCCTTGAATGTAAAATTTTTGGTACCCCATACTCTCCACAATTAGGAGACCTTGGTAAAGGGCTCTGGAATTTGCAATATGGCAAGCCTGGATATCTAAGAATTTGGCATACACTAGAAGAAGCCCACCTTTATCATCCTTAAGAACCCCACCAACACCAACATTATCGATATTACCCTTTGAAGCTCCATCAAAGCTTTAGTTTAACCCAATCTAGAGAAGGAGGTTACCACCTCACAAGGGTCCAAGGTTTAGAACTAGGAAGACCAACGACCCTATTGATCTATTGAAATCCAATTTTCCTTTTGAGTTAAGCCTTCTCAAATCTACCCTCTTCCAAATCCAAAGAGGACATATTCTCTAAGGTGGAAGCCAAGGCTCTAGAAAAAATAGTCTGCCTTGTATCAAGATAACCCATCGAGGCTACAACCTCAAGTTAATGCAGCCAACCTCGATAGAGGGAAACAACCCATAGAGGTCTCGGCTCACCATGACCAAGGTAGACATATAGGAGAGGCATCTAGGCTTCCAAAACAAGAGATGGCAAAACAAAGTGACTTGGCATTTGCCAAACAAGCCACCCATCGAGCACAAATCACGTAGCTTCGGCAAGATCAAGAACAGTTAGATCATCTTTGTCAGCTTAACAAAGAATGCATTCAACGTCAAACAATCGAATTGCTACAAAAAAATGCACCTACGAAGGTTCCAAACCCTCGAACACACAAAGTAGATGTGTATGAGAGGCATAATCCTTTAGTACGAGAGAGGTCCACGTGACCTTATCAAGTATTGCCTCCGAGACCTCCTAGACTTGAGCAGGAGGCCACTCCCCGAAATGATGATGGGCACCCTCCGCAGGCACCTACCTATGTGCATAGGACTTGGTCAACCACTCCTCAGGAAGCTTATGATGAATATGACCAAGAAGAAGAGAGGGCTGAAATGCTCTATCAATATAGAGGGGGTGCTACCCAGCTACTTCTCAATAGGCCTCAGGATCCCCATAACCCACAATGGGAGAAAACTAAGGAGGACAAAATTAAATCCTTTGATGCATATAAAACATTATTAGAATGCTTAGATTCTATGGAGCTCAAGACTTTTGGGCCTCAAAATCCCACTCTACGCCAACTCCATAGCCATCCTGTGCATCCGTCAGTGCCGACACCTCCATACCCAGAACACTTTAAGCTACCCTAGTTGGCACTCTTTAGAGGGGAGGAGGACACCCAAGAGCATGTGACCCGGTTCTTAAGTCAGTGTTTTGGTATTCAAGATAACGATGCTTTGCTATTGAGAACATTTATAACCACATTTGTAGGCCCTACCTCGGATTGGTTCACCCAATTACCAAAACATAGCATCACTAATTTGGATCAGTTGGTGGACACGTTCCTTGAACATTTCGCCTTCAATACTAGTAAAAAGGCATCATTGAGTGACCTAGCTAGCCTCAAGCAATATGAGGAAGAGACCATGGTGGCATATGGGAACCGATGGAGGGCATTGCTTGCAAAGCTGCCCTACTTGCCTCCCATGTCAGATTTGACTCAAATGTTTTCTAAAATTTATTTGAGGTCAATCTCCATGCTATTGTAGCTACAAAAATACGCCAGTTTAGAAGAAGCTCTGGTGCAATCTAGAGTTATTGAGGAGATTAAGATATAGGATGGCGAAATTGCCAAACCTAAGAAAAAATAATGGACAAAGAATGCTAAACCAGGGACTGCACAACAAAAAACTACTACGATTAATCAAGTTGCCATCAATGTCCCCAAGCCTGCACAAGCAACATAGCCTCAAAAGGCTAATTATCAGGCTATGCCTCCCAACAACTATGAGAGGGAAAATAAAATACAGGAGCAAAATCTGTAGCGTCGCCCTAGGTGACAATTTACTCCTTATACAGAGTCCAAGGATTCTTTATTTGACTGCTTGTCAACAATGAATTTAATCACTCTTCCAAAGATCTAAACTATAGATCCCAATGCACCGAAGCCTAAAGGATACCAAGAAGACTTGTACTATAGGTTTCATAGGCACAAAGGACATGAACTTAACGCATGCTAGAATTTCAAAGGTTTGATACAAGATCTCATTGACAATAAGACATTGGTGGTAGACAACCCTGTAGCGCCAAATAATCAAAACATGGGAGTATTCAGAGACCCCTTGCCTACCCACGTGGTGCAAGCAAAGCCCCTTCAAGTTAATGAGGTGCAAAAAAATTTCCCTATGCAAGGATATGTGGCAATGATAAGCATAGTGACTAGGAACAAAAAATACCCAGGAGCTGCTCCCGCGGTAGCCACAAGAGAGGTTCTATCAATGTCACAGGCTCAACAGCCTCCCATGCAACTTTCCCCACCTAGACCAGTGGCCATGATTTGAACTAGACTTACTCAAATTCTAAGGACCACATCAGCTAGGCTCTCCATATATGAGCTAATTCAATAATCAGTGCCCCATCGGGAGGCTCTCATGAATATTTTGAAAGCAATCGAGCTGCCACCCCATGAAGCGAATTTGTTCAACAATTTTGTGGGGCATGTAAAATAGTGTATAGAACTAGTCATCACCTTTAGGGAAGATGAATTGAAAACAGTGATTGGTGATGTAGTGGATCCACCCCTACATGTTATCATGCGGGTCAACGAGATTCCTTATAAGAGAGTGTTGGTGGACACTGGCTCGTCCAGTAATATCATCACTACAGCATCTCTAAAGCACTTGAAGTTTTCAGCATCTCATATCATGGCTTCCACTTACACACTACAAGCATTCAATGATGCAATTTGCTCGATAGTTGGCATAATCCTCCTACCTATCCAAGTAGGACAAAAGACCATTCATACATTGTGCCATATCTTGGAAGGCAAGATGGCTTATAATATCTTGCTAGGTCGGCCTTGGATTCGGGACATGAAGTGTGTCCCTTCAATCGTGCATCAATGCCTAAAGTACACATTTGAAGGGCAGGTGCATGTAGTCCCGGTAGACTTGGAGCCTTTCAAATACTGTAATATAGTACAAATCATGCCACAATCAACCCTTCTATCAACACATTTGGATTTTTAGCTGAATCCATCTCAACAGGGTTCGATTCTGTGGGCTTCTCCAATAATTGATCCATCGAGTCCTCAGTCGAGACCATATTCTTTTGCCAGTCCTTCCACTACGATGCCACCTGCAATGGCCACATCCAAGGACAAGGGAAAGCAACCCTTAGAATAATAACCATCTCTAGTCTCAACCATCTCGACAGAAGAGATACCTAGTAGAATGGAAGTTGAGACGCCTAGTTCACCCCACATGGAGTGGACTTAGGAAGAACTCCCATTCGCTCCCCCTCAACCACCAACGGTCACCGTTGAAATGGCCAACATGGGCCTAGGGGAGTATCTAGTGAGAAACATTGTAGCAACACCCACACTCAATTCCATGCAAGACATGGGGAGGCCTCAACTCCCCATCGGCTCAGTGGTTCCTTTAGGCTACCCACCCAATCAGAAAAAAATTATTTATGGGGGCCTGGATAATGGCATTGATATTCATATGCAAGAATATGAAGACGAAGAGCCCTTTTTGGAGGATGTTAAATATCTATCCAATCCCAATTTTGCTCTCAGATATCTAGGCCAATGCAATTGGCATGGATATGGGTTGGGTCGATATGAGCAAGGCATGCGGGTTCTTTGCCAACCGAAATATCAAATGCCATATGAAAAGTAAGGAGTCAGGTTCAACCACCCCTTGCCCCTAGACATCTTGGTTAAAAACATGCAAGGCCTAGGGATAGGCAACAAGGATGGGTTGGCATCAGATCTATATGCTAATCCAAACACAACTTATACATTGAGGGATTATTTCCCCTTACAAACAAACAACCTTGTTGACCTCAACAACCCTTTCCCTTTGACTAAACAAGAAGAAACCTCAAGGACTCACCCACAAGGGGAATATGGACAAGACCAAGAAGGGTATTTCGAAGAAGAGTTAGAGTACGATCATTCGCAAGAATATCCAATGAATGATGATCAGGAAAGCTTCCTAACAATGTTCCCATTGGCTGCTCCAGTTGAGCACATGCCATTTCAATATAATCTGGTCCCCCCGTATAGAGTGGAACAACCTAGATGGGACCACATCAATCTGCTCAAACAAGGTGAGCCCCATGTGTTGCAAGCAATCATTGGAGTTAATGAAGGCTTTTGGATCTTTGACAGTGATTCAAAAGATGAAACTAAGATGGCCTATCTCAACCACATGCAAAAAATGCAACAACGATACCCTTTGGACATAGATGACATGTTTGAACACTTACATATAGGTCCAAGACATAGGTGGCATCTCAACCCGACACAATTATAGCAATTACTACACCTGCCAATCCAGGTCCATAGAGATCATCTTTCGCATGGAGACCCTATCAAACCATCAGTGCCTAGGGTGGACCCTGTCTTCGTCTTCATGCATAGGGCTGATCCCTTTGTGCCAGTGCCCACAGATCTAGATCCAGTGCACATAGATTTTCTAGGATATCCGAGTTATAACACCCATGGTAATGGAGACCATAATCATTCCATCAACATGATCTCCATTGATTTAACCGCACCCATCCATGATCCAACCGACCTCACATGGTCATTGTATCTAGATCTAGATGCTATCGACTGGGATCGTGCTAACACACCACCATCCCCATCAGAGTTGGCCTTGCAGAGGAATGTTCCATTTCACTCCAGTATAGACTCAGGATGTCTTTCATGCTGAAGCAGAACCTGATGTTCCAAATGATGATATAAATTCAGCAAACGATATCCATTTGATCCCAACTCCACACCAGTTGGAGGATGGATCCCATATGTCGATCGAGGAGACGACTGACGTAGACATCGGCTCAGATCCATTGAATTTGCAAATCATCAAGTTGGGGGTAGGGTTATCCCCCGAAGAGTGAGCCAACTACATTACCCTTCTCAAAGAGAAGAAGGAGGTTTTTTCATGGTCATACAAGGACATGTCAAGACTAGACCCATAGCTAGTCATGCATAATTTAACGCTTGATCCGACAATCAAGCCAGTAAAGCAAAAACTACATAAGATGCACCCAATAGTGGCCTTGATGGTCAAAGATGAATTACAAAATCTGTTGGATGCATAGTTTGTCATTTGCATGGATTATCCACCATGGTTGTCTAACATGGTTCCTGTGAAGAAGCCTTATGGGAGGATTTGCATATGCATCGATTTTTGAGATCTAAATAAAGCGAGTCCTAAGGATGATTTTCCCTTGCCAAGCATCAACACATTGGTAGACGCTATAGCGGGCCACGAAATGCTTTCCCTCATGGATGGTTTCTCAGGATACAATCAAATTTATATCAATCCTAAGGACCAACTAAAAATAGTGTTCACAACGCCTTGGGGGACATTTTGCTATAAGGTTATGCCTTTTGGACTTAAAAATGCTAGAGCCACTTATCAATGTGCCATGATGTACATCTTCCATGATTATATGCACAAAACTTTGGAGGATTACATGGATGATTTGTTGGCCAAATATCTTTTGCACCCAAATCATCTCGATGACTTATGCAAGATCCTCGATCGCCTCATGGAGCATAAGGTCAAAATAAACCCCAAGAAGTGCATCTTTGGTGTTACATATGGAAATATCTTGGGTTACATAGTCTCTAAATGAGGAATCGAGGTAGACCCACACAATTTCAAGGTAATCCTTGAGATGCCTCCCCCTAATACCATCAAGTAGCTCAGGAGTCTACAGGGAAAGGTCACGTCGATCAAGAACTTCATAGCATAGTTATCTGACAAGTGTCGACCCATGAATAAATTATTGCATAAGGGGGTCACATTTCATTGGGATGACGAGTGCCAGTCAGCCTTTGATGACATTAAATAGTACTTGGATTTGCCACCAGTATTGACACCACCTAGACCAGGAGTGTTGTTCTATTTATACATCTTAGCCACTGAGGTGGTACTGGGTGCCATGCTATCCCAGAAAAATGAACTTCACAAAGAACAGGCTACATACTATCTTAACCGCACCTTGGTCAGTTATGAACTTAACTATGCATACATTGAAAAGCTCTGCTTGGCAGTGGTGTTTGCTACCAAAAAGCTATGCCACTACATGCTCGGTCATATGACGTATGTTGTGTCTAAGGAGAATCCATTGCGATACATGATGAGTCATACTTATCATAGTAGTCGCATGGCGAAATGGATCATGTTGTTGACGAAGTTTGACATAGAGTTCATTGGATAGAAATCCATAAAATATCAAGTCATCACCGATCAACTGGTAGAAGCTCCTCTTCAATATGATCAGCCTCTGACTGTAGAATTACTGGATGATGGGGTTTTTCATGTTTTAGAATCGCTAGATTCTTATGAGCCTGAGTCACAAGCTGACATGACCCTATTTTTTGATGGTTCTAAATGTGAGTAAGGGGATGGCATAGGAATTGTATTCTTCACTCCACAGGGGGCTTCAATGCATTTGTCATTTAAATTAGACTTCCCGTGCACCAAAAACAATGCAAAATATGAAGCCTTATTCATAGGTATTCAAACATCAATCACCATGAACATAAAATGTTTAAACATATTTGGTGATTTGTTGTTGATTGTCAACCAATTAAAATGGATTTTCCAATGTAAATGTCCAGTTCTGCAGGCCTACAAAGCCCTCATGGACAAATTCCTAGCACAACTTGAATGGTATGACATCGAGGCACTCCCTCGATCATCGAATCATTTTGTGGATGCATGCATTCCTGGATCTTGTAAGCTCTGATCTGATGCCAAGAATCCACCTGATCCAAATTGAACCATCTTCAGATAAGTTCTTTCAAATCCATGATTTTCTGACTCGAGCCAACTAGGGGTCCTTGTTCTCCCCGACCCCTCTTAATAGCAACACAACACTATTTTTACAAGTTCTTTCCTGCTCAACTTTTTCTAGGGATGGACTTCAAGAGGGATTGGTCATTCATACTATCAAGGTTTCTGATCAGTAGGATTGGTACACACCCATTTGGGATTACCTCAAGTTAGGTAACCTCCCACTTGGATTGACACAAGCCACAAAAAGATCATTCAAACAAAAAGTGGCAAAGCATGTCTTGTTAGGAGACATTTTGTATCGTCGAAACTATGAAGGAATCCTTGTCCATTATTTGGACCAGCAAGAGTCCGCTTGGGTGATCACCCAAGCTCATGATGGTACATGTGGTGGCCACTTCAGCTGTATGGCCATCGCAAAGCGCATTCTCTACATGGGCTATTATTGGCCATCTTTAGAGTGAGATTGTTGCGCATATGTGAAGAAGTGTGTGAAGTGTCAACACCATGCTAATTTGACACACATACCTTCTCAGGCCTTGCAACCGATCAAATTGTCTTGGCCTTTTTCATAGTGGGGTTTTGACCTAATTGAAAAGATCTCCCCTACATCGTCTAGTCGTCACACATTCATCCTAACGTCCACAGAGTATTTTACCAAGTGGGTGGAAGCAATTTCGCTAACCTCTATGACTGGATCCTGCATTGTAGATTTATTTTTGCATAACATCATATGTCATTTTGGTATTCCATCCAAGATCCTGTCAAATAATGGGACACCATTCAAGAATAAATATGTGTGTGCTTTGACCACAAAGTACAAAATTCAGCATAGTTTTTCAACCCCTTATTATCTTTAGGCAAATGGGAAAGCAGAGGCATCCAACAAAACGCTAGTCACCATTCTCAAAAAGATAGTTGCAAAAAATCATAAGGACTGGCACATTCAGATCCTTCTTGCCCTATGGGCTTATCACACCAGCATCTGGACACCCATTGGGGCAACTCCATTTTCGTTGGTGTATGGCTCCGAGGTATTCATGCCTCTTGAGTTGGAAATCCCTTCGCTACACATTTCACTGCAAGAGTTCATCGATGATGACACTGTGTGGTAGTCCCGGTTAGACCAATTGACGTTGCTCGATGAACGATGCGTTAATGCTCTCAAGAATTTGTGTATCTATCAAGAGTGACTTAAGAGAGCATACAACATGAAAGTCCACCTCAAGGAATTTTAGGTTGGTGACTTGGTCTTAAAAGAGAACCACTAGAATTCTAATTTACCATCCCATCTATGGGACAAGTTTGCAGCAAACTGGTTAGGTCCTTATGTCATTGACAATAGAATAGGACCTGGAACATACCGGCTTGCCTCGCTTGAAGGAATCAAGGAAACAAAACCCTTGAAAATCAGTCATTTGAGGCCATTCCACATCTAGAGAGCCATAGTCCAACTAAAAGCTCCAAGGATTCTCATAATCGCTTGGTCAAACCCAAAAATGCCCCAAAGGTATCTATAAACCCTTTGGTCAACCCAAAAGCTCCAAGGATTTCCATACTCTCTTGGTCATACCAAAAGCTCCAAGGATTCTCATAATTGCTTGGTCAACCCAAAAATGCCCCAAAGGTATTTATAAACCCTTTGGTCAATCCAAAAGATCCAAGGATTTCCATAATCTCTTGGTCACACCAAAAGCTTCAAGGACTCATAATTGCTTGGTCAACCCAAAAATGCTCCAAAGGTATCTATAAACCTTTTGGTCAACCCAAAAGCTCCAAGCATTACCATAACTGCTTGGTCAAAATAAAAATATTCAAAAACAAACAAAAATAATAAAATCATCAAAAATAACAAAAAAATTGCATTTCAATTCCATGCATACTCCTAAAAATCAAAAATCACAAAAACAAATTGCATTTCAATTCCATGTATTCTCATAAAAATCAAAATACAAAAATATAGGTTGCATTAGGCATCGCATCCATACATTATATATTTGCTAGGTCATACAAGTCAAAAGCACCATAGACTATCATTACTTGGTAATTCCATCATTTTCCACATCAAATTCATTTCCTAAATGCATACATCCAAATAACACCATCGCCATTTTTAGAATAGTTAGTTGTCTCCTAATGTATATAGGGTTTTCATCATTCAGCTGTCTTTAAATTTCTAGCCAAAAATGTACACAGTTAAATAGATTTTACATTGGAAAGTTTTACTTGGATCACACCTTGTTATGTAGCATCCCAACACAAATTAACACACATAAAATAATTCCTAAGTTTTGTGAATGTAAGAGTAACCTACACCACAGTCTAGGGTACCATAGGTGAAATATTAGCCTATTCATACCCCTGTGCGAATGGTTCCAAAATGCTGAGAATTGACAAAAGGACAAGCTCTTCTCTATCCATTCCCCATAATAAATAGTTGTTTTCACCACTCCTATAAATCCCAATCATAGTTTGTCCCCAAAGTTGTAAGGATTCATACTACATGTCCCTACCAAGGATGGGTAGTCGTCCCCAAGACCTAAAAGGATCAACGCTATTCAAAAACACAATTCCAACAAACCATCATCACAACCATCTCCACTCACCTTTGGTCTCCAAGTTGTAAGGATTCATACTACATGCCCCTAACCAGGATGGGTAGTCATCCCTAATGCCTAAAAGATCAATGCCCTTACTTCATAATCTCCATTATCCCCTTGGTTCCCCAAGTCATAAGGATTCATACTACACATCCTTGAACAGGATGGGTAGTCATCCCCAAGGCCCACAGGATCAAGGCCATCCACAAACTCAACCTTACAATGCTCAAAATACAAAATCAAATAATAGTGGTTCTCACCACTATTCAAAATCCTTGCTCAAAAAGAAAAACAAAAAGGAAAACAAACAATGGTTTTCATCACTATATAGCCAAGCAAGTATCCAAACCATTGAGCCAATATACATAGCCTAAACTTGAATCCCTAGAATTCTCAGCATTCGACAAACCATCTAGGTGATCCTCATTACGGGTTTGGTTGACAACCTACCTGGCAATGGTGGTATCCTAAGCGCATGATGATATGTCTGTCACCTTAGCTTTGCATGTGCATAGACCAATGTTTGCATGTGGATGAGCTAGCTTATGGTACCTTAGATTGTACCATGGATTAATCTTGCTAAATATAAAAATGGATTTAATGGAGCTAATTAGGTGATCCTCAGTACAAGTTTGGTTGATAGCCTATCTGGCACTGGCGGTATCCTAACAAATACCACATAAATGAACTCAATTGCACACACAGGGATGTGAAATAACTTGGTAAAACTTCAAGTCAGATTTCTACCTTGTTCAAAATTCTTGTGAGATAAATGTACAGTCTTGGCTAGTTAGTTAAAATATCTGACTCTTAGAAAAGCTTAACTACATTTTCAAACAACTGGTACATTCCATTCCATACATCACCATTCAAAAAAAATGTGAAATACAAAAACAAAGTTTTCACATACACAGTCATTCCACAAAGTCATCCCATTAATATAGCAAGTCAGTCAAATCTTGTACAGTCTATGGTGCATCAACAAAACATCAACAACTCATGACATTCATTCCATATGCATACTTGTTGGCAATTTTGGGTACCTTGGGTACATTGCCCTTGCTCAAGTGTTGATGTTGTCATTGATGTCAAAGAGCAAGGTTCCCAATTTTGGCTAAATCAGTCAGGGTTGATCTTGGATTAGTACACAATGGCTAAGAAGAATAGATCCTCATCCAAAAAGGCATCCCAGCCAGTTTTAGTTCCTATGGTTGAGAAAATTGAACCAGAAATGGCAGAAGGAATGAACTCTAAAGTTGAAGAAGTTGAGGCTAAAGTTGATTTAGAGGGTGAGCTAGTGTCTGCCCTTACGGAATGGGAATCGAAGAAAAATAAGAATGAAAAATTGTCAAGGAAACTTAAGGATGCAAACAACATTATTTCCAGTTTAAAAATATAGACTGAAGAATACAAGAAAATGTCTGAAGATCTAGAAATACAGGTATCCATGAAGATAGACCACTACAGCAAATTGGAAGAAGAAAATGTGAGTCTTCGAATACAGATACAAGAGCTGGATCGAAAAATCAACTGTCATGTAAAATGTGAAGAAATCTCGATGAAATTGGATAAAATTCTGAGCGATCAAAGATCCATAGGTATCAAATTTGGTCTCAGCTTTTTTGAAGGAGAATCATCAACTGTACCAAAATCAAGCAATGTTGAAAGTGAAAAGAACAAAGACAATAATCAGGCGAAAGAAAGATATAATGCCAGACCTGAAATAGCAGCTAACAATGATGGCTTTACTAAGGTCACACATCAAAAGAATAGAAGATCCAAGGCTCCAGCAACAACCTGGCCAAACCCATATTTCAGGTTTAATCATTATTTCTATGGTTTTTGTTTCAAGTGTAATGTTTATGGGCATAAAATTTTTGACTGCAAATACAACGTAGGTCCAAGAAGTTTCACTAGTAGAAATGCGTTTGCTCCTTTAATGAGTTATGCGAAGAGAGTGTTTTAAGTGTCACAACTTTGGTCATATTGCCAGAAATTGTTGTAGTATGTCTGTTTCATATCAACCTCATGAAAGAAGATTTCAACCGTATAGAGCAAAACAAAATAGAATTTATACTGAAGGATATGTGCAAAATTCTAAAAATGGGAAGTCACAGCTAGAACCCAATACCACAGTTAAAATAGAATGGAAACAAAAAGAAAAACTCAGGAAAGAACAGGATTCTTTAATAGTGCAGACAACTTTTAGAGCTCAGAATAAACATGTTCCTTGGATTCTTGATAGTGGTTGCTCAAGTCATATGACAAGTGACAAACAGAAATTCAAAAATCTACAAAAGTATGAGGGTGGTTCTATAAAATTCGGCAACAATGACGGAGCCAAAATAATAGGTAAAGGAATGGTCAAAATTAGTGAAGGAAAGATCAAATCAGAGGAAGTTTTATATTTGGATGGTTTGAAACATAATCTATTGAGTGTGAGTCAAATCTGTGACAAAGGACATGAAGTAGTTTTCAAGAAGCATGGTTGTGAAGTCAAAAAAATAAACGAACAGGAAATTAATAGCAACCGGCTCAAGGATGTCTGGCAATCTGTACACACTCTCAGAGTTTTTAGAAGGTATGTGCTTCATGGGACAAGAAGAAGAGAACTGGTTATGGCATAAGAGGCTTGGACACATAAGTTTTGATAATCTGGTAAGAGTTAGCGCTAAACAAGCAGTGAGAGATATTCCAATCATTAAAAAACCTACAAATAGTATGTGTGCTTCATGTCAGAAGGGTAAACAGACCAGAGTTTCATTTAAAACAAAAGAACATCACACTAGCAGGCCTTTGGAACTTATTCACACAGACTTATGCGGACCCATGACGACTCAAAGCATAAACGGCGACAAGTACTTTATGCTGTGCATTGATGATTTTTCCAAAATGACTTGGATATTCTTCTTAAAAGATAAATCAGAAGCCTTTGAAATTTTTAGAACTTTCAAACAGCTGGTAGAGAATGAAACAAGGAAAAGGATTAAATGCTTGTGGTCAGACAGAGGAGGAGAATTTATTTCGAATGAATTTTTAGAATACTGTGAAAAATATGGCATCAGGAGACAATATTCAGCAACCATAACTCCTCAGTAGAATGGTGTAGTAGAGAGGAAAAATAGAACAATTCAGGAAATGGTATGCACCATGCTGGTAGAAAGCAAAATAGCAGATAGATTCTGGAAAGAAGCAGTTCACACAACAGTATACATTTAGAACAGGTATATGTTAAGAACTCATGAATGCAAAACTTCGTATGAGCTGTGGTTTGGTAGGAAAGCAACAACAAAACATCTCAAAGTATTTGGCTGCAAGTGCTACATCAGAAAAACAGATGACAATCTTGGAAAGTTTGAAGATAGAGTAGATGAAGGTGTGTTTGTTGGTTATTATCCACACAACAAAGCTTACAAATGCTACAACAAGAGACTCAAGAAAATTGTGGACCGGTGCGGACGTTAAATTCGATGAAGGGAGGAAACAAATAGTTAATTTTCAAGAAAACTATCCAATCTACGAAGAAGTCATTAAAGGAGATGAAGTACATGACACAAAAAATACAGATACGGCTGATGCAGATAACTTATCGGATGGCTCAGAGGTACAAGAAAACAAAAAATTTAGAATGGGCAATTGGCAGAAAAATCATCCTAGAAACCAAATAATTGGAGATCCCACAGTTGGCATTCAGACAAGAAAGAAAGTAATAAGTAATTACTCTCTTTTATCCAACATTGAGCCCAAAAACATAGATGAAGCAAGCAAAGATGATAGCTGGATGAAGGCAATAAATGAAGAGTTAGATCAGATTGAAAAGAACAGAACTTGGGAGTTAGTACCTAGACCTGCAAACAAGAATGTAATTGGCACTAAATGGATATTTCACAACAAGTTAAATGAAAACGGTCAGGTCATTAGAAATAAAGCAAGACTGGTTTGCAAAGGCTATGCACAGGTCGAAGGGATTGACTTTGAAGAGACTTTCACACCAGTAGCTAGATTAGAAGCTATTAGGATGTTTTTGGCACTAGCAGTTTACAAGAACTTCAGAGTTTATCAGATGGATGTTAAATCTGCATTTTTAAATGGGAAACTTGAAGAAGAAGTCTATATTGAACAACCAGATGGCTTTCAAATCAGTGAAGATCCTAACCTTGTCTGTAGATTAAATAAGGCACTATATGGATTAAAACAAGCACCATGGGCATGGTATGCTAGGCTAGATAATTATCTCTCTCAACAGGGATTCAAGAAAGGTTTAGTGGACAACAATCTGTATGTGAAAACAGAAGATGGGCATCTCATTGTTCTTGTTGTCTATGTGGATGACATCATATTTGGTAGCAACAAAGATGAATCTTGTAAAGACCTAGCAAACAAGATGCGGAATGAATTTGAAATGTCAATGATTGGTGAACTGTCTTATTTTTTGGGACTACAGGTTAATCATAATGAGAAAGGTATATTCATTTCCCAAATCAAATATGTGAAAGAGATGTTAAAGAAGTTCACTATGGAGGATAGTAAGCCAGTCAAAACTCCCATGAAAATAGGCTGTAAGTTAAGTAAAGAAGACAAATCTCCACCTGTAGATCAAACCATGTATAGATCAATGATAGGAAGCTTACTATATTTAATTGCAACCAGACCTGATATTTTGCAGCAGTGTGCATGGTAGCCAGATTTCAGGCCAATCCCAAATAGACTCATGTAACAGTAGTTAAAAGGATTTTTCAGTATCTCAAAGGCACCATGGAGTATGGATTATGGTATCCAAGAGGCAAATATTTCACTCTTATATCATATTCAGATGCAGATTGGGTTGGATGTGTTGATGACAGGAAGAGTACCAATGGAGGAGCATTCTATTTGGGGGACAGATTGGTTGCATGGCACAGTAAGAAGCAAGAGTCAGTGTCTTTATCTACAGTCGAGGCAGAGTATATTGCAGCAGCAACATGTTGCACACAAGTTTTGTGGATGAAATAGACCTTGAAAGATCTTGGTATTAATTTTAGTGAACCAATATCAGTAAAGTGTGACAACACCAGTGCAATCAACATTTCTAAGAATCCAGTAATGCACTCACGGACAAAGCATATTGCTATAAGGTATCATTTCTTGAAAGAAAAAGTTGCGGAAGGAGAAGTCGGATTGGACTATGTCCCAACTACGAAGCAGTGTAGCAGACATTTTTACAAAACCTTTTCCCAAGGAAGTATTTGAGTATCTTTGAAGCAAATTAGGAGTAGTCACACTTCCTAAGAAGTGACTAGCTACATGGATCACCTTCTCAGGGGGAGCACTTGAGTGTTTGAGGATGGACTCAGGGGGAGTCAAATTGTGCTTGAGAAGTGTGAGGATGGACTCAAGGGGAGTCAAAGCGTGCTCGAGAAGATTGAGGATGGACACGGGGAGAGTCTACAGTAGCCCTTTGGTATTATTGACAAAGGGGGAGAAGAGTTACAAAAATGTATACAGGTGTTGCCAACAATTCCAAAGGGGGAGATTGTTGAGCAAGAAGGATTGTCATTGTTGTCAACATAGGAAGTCAGATCCAAGGATGCAGTGGATAACAGAATTGAAATGGGTTTTTATTAAAACCCAAGTTGGCTCTTCGTTTTGTTGAAAAATATGCCCCGGTGTTGAAGATATTTAATTTTAAATATTTAGTTTAAATTTTTATTTTATTAAAAATTTAAATTAGAATATTAAATTAAATTAAAAAGGGCCGACGTGTTACTATTTCATGGCAATAAGCTACAGGAAGGTAATGAAGGTGGAGAAGAGTTTGAGGCCGACAAAGTTAAATCTGGGCCGACAGATTTTAGGGTTTGGCAGCTGATAAATTCTAGGGTTTCTCAGTCAACGTTCTTCTAGGGTTTACCTCTAAAATTTCTTCTATAAAAGCAAGGGTTATTCGAGTTTAAAAGGGGCAACGTGATGTGATATATGTGTATGAAGTTCGGGTCCAGCAATGTGAGTGGTGCAAAGATAAGATAAGAACGCAGTATGCAGAAGTCGTGTTTCAAGTGTGAAATGACAGTGTGTTGGCTATAGAAGTAATATTTCTGTGAAGTTGCAGCAGAGAACGTGGAGAGATATAGAGTTGTTGAAAAAGTGTGAATCATTTTTCACAGCGACGACCAAATGCCGACAAGCGACGAGAACGCAAGAAAAATAGTAGATTGTGCAAATTGAGGTGACAGTTTAATTCTACAATTTTTATTACTATCTCCAAGTTGTAGCTTGGTAAAAGGGGTTGGTGCCTATTTCTAGTTGGAGCTGGAAAAATTGGAGTTGGTGCTCCATTATGTTGTAGCAGATAAAATTTAGAGGTTGGTGCCTCTTACCAGTTGGTTTTGGTGAATGATTATGTAAATTTGTAGCTTTGCATTTGACTGGATTTGGATGGTAGTCCAAGCAGTATTTTTGAGGAGTAGCCACATCGGTGAACCTCGTTAAAATGTCATGTTATGTGTGATGCTCTTAGTACTTTTATTATTTCTGTTTTAATCTGCTGCAGTTTATTTAAAATTCTAAATTGCTTTTAAGTTTTTAAAGAACACACTGATTCACCCCCCCTCTCAGTGTCATTGTGATTATAAATATGCATACATCATGCAAGTTCGAACCATCGCATTCATAAATCACATATGCATACATTAATTTAAAAACATGTACATAAAAACAAATCATGAAAAATGTATAAACACCAAAAAGAGTCATTTGTATATATATATCATAACAAAAATGCCTGCAGGCTACAATGAACTGGTCCTCGAACCTCGCTACCAAAAACTCAAAAAACTCAAAAAAACCCCAAGCCTAGGGTGTCGACCACCATGATCATGTAGGATCGGTGTGATAGGAACTACCCCCTATAGTGTGGGTCCTATGGGACCTCTCAGGGTGACTGCTGCTCGCCCCTACATCACGCCCACTAGCACCTCCCTCATCTAGCTGCCTATGATGGGATGATGTTGACTGCTCAGTCCCACTGTCTCTCATTTGATATGATGAGCCACCTCTAGGAGGTTCAGGTATTCGTCCACCAAGGAAGATAAAATCTCCCTCCATATCCAGTCGATGCCATCACAAATTTGCCTCCCGTCGACCCCACTTTGCCTCCTGCCAATGGTTCTAAGCTACTTCATCATTGTGCTGTGCTAGCTGCACCTACAGGAGATCCCTCTCCCGTGTAGCATCCGTATCCCCCTCCTATTCATGAGACGTATCCCATGCATTCTACCACTTTTCCAATAGATTCTGCAATAGATCTCTCTCCTGCAAAGCCTCTCCCAGCTCCCCATATCGCATCCATAGCAAGTCCTCCAGTCGTGCTATCTCAGTGTTGAGCCTTGCCTCCACCTCCTTTGAACTTTCCTAAGGCATAGCCAAATTCGGGATAGCAACCTACTCTGGCTCCCACTACTCCGAGACGTATTGCATCTCTAGTTGGTCCAGTACCCCAAAATCCCCTCCAACATCCTCCACCTCTACCATGTCTGCATCATCACATGGAGCACCCCAACCCTCATTTGGTACCTTTGTACCCTCATCCCTTGCTATTATTGTGGCACCCCCTAGAGGCCCCTCGCCTCGCCATCATCGTAGAGTCCACCACTGCTCATACTCTATAGTAATCCTGACATCATCCACATCTGGGATGTCAATCACCATATCTGATTCCTTGCCAAGTGGTGCAATGACTAGCCGGTCTAGCGTCCTCTCATCTCCCCAACGTCGATAGACTACGGGCTCACCAAGCATCCCCTGGTGCACCATGAACTATTGGGTCACCCAGCCATATGGGATGAACTCCTACTCTATCCCATGCCTCCCAATCAGCCATAACCCCCTTCGTACCCATTGGAGCCACTCTCCAGCCTTAGGCTAGGTTGGACAGTCTCGATAGGGGTGCTAGAACACCTCTCCAGGAGTAAGCAGAGCAAAAGCATCGACATAGTGCCCTACGGCACCTGCCCATCATAGGCTCTATCCCTAATCCTTTGACCTCCACCATAGTACCTTGTATCCAATCTCCCAATCTGCCATCTCTGCCCGTGTCGTCCAGGGAAGCCCCACCAGCCTCTCCACTGCTATGTGTTGCCAAGCCCAGCACTACAACAAGTAGCTACAATCGATCCCCTTCCGCTTTCGGTAGCGGACCTCGTACATCTCATCATAGAGCTATGTTAGTAGCATATGTCCCCATATCATAATAATTGGAGCATCTATCAGACACTTCACCAACCTGAATACCACCTCTAGCAGGTTCCACGAGGACCTCATGCCAGAAGAATCAGGGAGCAGCATGTTGGAAATGAGGCTCGTGAGTAATGCATGCCTCATTCCTAAGACACCCCTCTCTAGCCACCATCGCACCAGTATGCCGCAAATCTAGAAATCACCCTCCACCCTATCCATGGGGTTCTCCACACCCAACTCCTCCCCATGCCTAAAATAGCATATCAGTACCATTGTCCTTCGAGCTTGTGGCATCATCTGGATCAGCAATCCGTTTATTGGAATCCATAGAATTCGATAAACATCCTCCAAGGTCACCGTTATCTCCCCTGTCAAGAGATGGAAGGTATTATTCTGGGGATCCCACAAATTTATCAGGGTCATTAGATAGGCCCGATCCCCAACTATCGGCTCCAGGCGAGTCACCTGCTTGAGCCCAAGGGCGTCAAGCCAGTCCTAGTCTGCCAAGGTCAGCGCCGCACACGTTTCAGTAAACACAATAGGCACTCGGTGCCAGCTCTTCACAAATTGCAAAAGAAAAAAACACAAAAATATTAAAAACAATGAAAAACTGTACAACCCTAACATGTATATACAATAATGCATTAAAACTAAACAGCCAAAAACAATGCAAAAAAAAAATTCATTTGTCAGCCCTAGAGTTTCTAATCCTAACTGATAAACTCAAAAACACAAAAAAATTTCAAAAAAAAAAAAATTAATTGGTTACACCTAAGGTTTTTAACTTTAATTGATTAATTAAACAAAAAAAAAACAAACAACAGTCAACTAGGGTTCACGCTATGCTTTCCGCTTAGTTTTACCCTACGTTTTTTAACTTACAGTTTCGATTTTGGTTCCATTCAGGTTCAATGTAGTTTGTAAGTTCTGTTTCAAACTAACTTTCTAAGTTCGGTTTTCAACTAAAATTTTGATCTATGTTTTAACTAGGGTTAAATTCCATTTTTCAGTTAAGTTTTCATAGACTAGGGTTTTTCATTTTTAAACCATAAAAAAAAAAAACACATAAGACAAGCAAAATGCGATTTTCCAATTACAACAAAAAGTAATAAAGAGGACAAGTACTCACTAGTGTCGCTTTGGCTCCGTTGCTCAATCTGGTATGAGCACTCATGGTCATAGGAAAATTTTGGTAGTGCTTTGCTTCGCAGAATTTACCTCCTCCTCCTCAGAGCTCCAAATCACCCAGAAAAACAAATGCAAATGAGCCAAAAACTCAGTTTTGGCCTTTAAATAGGTTTTTTAAGCCTGTACTCATTCCACCCTGGGATGAGTACTCTAGTTAGTGCTCGTCCCACCCTAGTATGAATACTAAATAGGCATTTTTCCCACCCTAGGACGAATACAGAGCAAAAATTTCAAAAACAACAAAAAATGCACAAAAATGCACCAAAACAAGCCCTAAAAGTGTTCGATTAGAATGCTTTTGCACTGGACATTCTAGGCATGCAAAACCAATGTCGGTGTCACAAATCCTTACTATCCTACTCCCTAAGAAGGCTATCATATTCGGACCACTCCACGGGAAGCCCAATTTTTGAGAATTTCATCCCCAAACGGTGTCACCAAAACGGGTCAAAACCCATCCAAAAATAGCAATAACATTGCTGAACGAAGGCGCTTTTGTGCCTGACATTATTGGCATCCAAAATAGACATTGGGGTTACAAATTGTCACTATCCTACTCCCTAAGAAGGCTACCATAGCTAGACCACTCCACGGGAGGATGAATGTTTGAAAACTGCTTTTGCTTTCAATGGTAAACAATTGAAGGCCCCCTTACCTAAGTCATCTTGGGTCAAGTGACTCATTGCTTTTCTCATTTCGGTCACTTCCTCATCAATTCGTCACTTGAGAGGGTAGTCACACTTAGTCGCCAATCAACAACAATATACCCAATCATGGAAATGACATGCATTCAAAGGATCATTGACAAAGACAATCGTGCCCCTGCTTGGGGCAGCAAATAAGCAATTATCACAAGCTGATCAAACACTTGGAATTCATGAATCATGAACTCAAGGTTCCCACAAATAAAAGTTTGTGCCCTTTGCCTATTCATTACTGATCAATGTCCAAGCTCAAGTAATACCTCACCGAACCAGGTTAACACTTGACTTTAGTTCCTTAGATCGTCAGAAGCAAGGATTCAAGAATGAGTGTCCTTTCCATTGGGGCATCAAGAGTTGGTTAGGTTATTGAGAAACCCTAATCATTAGTGCTTTGGTTATATATTTTTTCTTGGCACTGTGCCTTGAATATCACTTACTAAAAAGGGGCATTTGTAGACACCAAAATAGCACCAATCCGATTACGTGACAACAAGTTGTGATCGCATTGACACAAACAACCCCAAGGGAAGCCCCCAAAGGTTAAACAGTGGTCCTAACCACTTCCAAAAGTATTTTTAGAGGTCATAGGTCAATTTGGCACCTTTTTGGCACCTTGCTCTCTACTCGTCCCACCCCGAGATGAATACAAAATGGCACTCATCCCAACCAGGGACGAATAGAATCATTCACCCCAAGGTGAGACGAATAAAAAGTTTGACTGGCAAAAAGTCAAACCTTGGTAACTCTACCAATTAACTAAGGCTTCAGGCCATGCAATTGCAAGGAGTAGCTTTTATTCAAGGAGAGAGACTTCAGTGATGAGTGTCTTTATTTTAGAAACTTCATGCAAGAAGCTTTTTTATCAGGGAGTTAGTTTTTCTCTGAAAATAGGACAGTTAACTCAAGTGGCACCCTCGCATGCACAATTCAAACAAGGAGACCCTAAGGTCTATAAATTGGGGAGTTTTCCCACCCAAAATATATATAGAGAAGGAGCATTTGAGCAATGAAGTGCTGCCAATTTCATACCTAACTATGATTTGTGTTTTTACATCCTTAATCTCTCATTCGAAAGGGAGGTTATTGGGTGACTATTGGATGTGAAAATCTGCACCCAAAACCCAATTTTTGACCACAACTATCCACCAAATTTGTCAAAAACACCCTATAACCAGTTTTGGACCCATCCCAAGTTGATTGGTGCTGAAATAGGGCTTCAATCGATGGGCGTCCTGCCCCCGGGCGCTCCCCAAACTATCACAGTGCTAATCGCCCCACCTCGGGATGATAGAAATCTGTGATAGATTTCTTGTTTTTTTTCTTTTGCATCTGATTCTATATAGGTTAAATAGGTTACAGTTCAAATTTCATGTCATTCTGTTCATTTTTTACCAGGTTATTGCTATTTCCTGCTTTCACTAACTTGCAGATACCATCTTCAAAATTTGGGTTCTAGAGGAAAAATTGGAGAAATCTGAGCATCTGGGTCTTCCCAAAACACCCCCAATTAGCTAACCCCAAGTTTTCAGGTCTTTTGGAGCTTCCTAAGTAGGACATTGAACAAGGTGCTTTTTGGCCAATTCTCACAGTCCTATTTGTCCCACCCTAGAGCGAGTACAGATCTGTGAGGAATTTTTAGACTGTTATTTTTGCAATGGTCTTCTGATGATATTTTTATTCTTCTATCAAAATTTTAGGTCAATCAGAGGTCATATGATAGTCGTTTTATTATTTTTATGCTTTTACTGACAGTAGGCCTTGGGAAATACATGTTTCATTTGGTCTGCAGGTATTACTAATATTTTTTGTTTCTTTGAACGCAGGTTTCTGACAATAGAGGAGCAAGAAAGAGCAAATAATCATGTACGACAGCGGTGACGACATTTTGGTCCGCCCATCTTACATGTGGGCACGCGGAAGAAGGATTATTATCCATGGATCTTGTGACAAGAAATACATTTGACTCTCCTATCCCCTAAAAAGGAAGGAGATGTATTGTAACACAATTTGTAAAGCGTATCAATAAAATATATTACTATATTTTGTATTGCTTTTATCTTGTGTCGATTTGCATACGTTATTTCTTGTTCTTGTGGCATATTCCTTTTTGTTTTCGTATCCTCGTGCTTTCAAAAGGCAGAATCCCTTTTGAAGTTTTTAAAAATTCTACTATTCTTCTCCTTCTACATCTACCAAAAAAGATGCAGAAAATAAAAGTTCCAAAAACATTTTAGTCTTGGAGAGTAAAAATAAGATGACCATTAACACAAATATCAACAAGAGAACTCGACACCACCCAACTCAATCCCAAAAAATTAAAAATAGAGTTAAGAACTTCCAAAAATAATGAGCAATGAAAGAATAGATGGCTTGTCTATTATTCAATACCACCATAGAGGCAACATCTATTTAGCATCAACCAACCTTTTTTTTATATTTTCAATGGTCAAAATCTTATTCTGAGTTTCCAACCAAAAAAATATATTTGCCTTTGGCATTAGACCCTTAAGCGATACTTTAAAATGTGGGACCCATGGAGGATTCCTAACAGCCAGTATATTGTATTCAGACTTGATTGAAATGAATTTGTTATTTTCCCCTACCCAAAAGATCTCATCCTCTTCATTTCTTTGTTTAATGACCTAACACTTCAAATTATTAGCAATTAGAATCCAAGTTTCAAGTTTATCATTATTGAGAATAGATTGGTCTAATTATTTATAAAAAATCAACCCATTGACCACTTCAATAAATTTAACCACATTAGACCCAAAGATCAATCTGGTCCTAGGCTCCAAACATGTCAGATTTGGAATCTACACAAGGGGTTGGTCTATCAGCCAAATATCTTTCCAAAAATTATTCATGAGTCTATCCCCCAACCTCCACGTACAAAATTTGGATACTAGCACCATCAAATTTTGTAAACTCAGCTAATATTCTAAACTAGAGGTTGGCAAAGGATCAACAAGAAAAAAATTCTCCTAACTCAAGTATTTAGCTGACATAATGTTGATCCAAGTAGTTTTAGTTTAATTTTTCAACTTTCATCCCTGTTTTCCAACCAAAGACTTATTCATATGCCTAATTTTATGGAGACCTAATACACCATCCTTTGTAAGTCTACAAACTTTCTCCCAACCAACTAAGTGATTTTTTCTTCTCATCAAACATAGACCAAAAAAATAACTATTGAATATGTTCAATCTTAGATAAATATTGTTAGGAATTTTGAACATAGATAAGAAGAAGGTCATAATGCTTTTAAGAGTAGACTTTACCAAGGTTGCCTTTCTATCTTGAATGAGGAGGGATCCTTTCCACTTGACCAACTTCCTCTACAATATTTCCACCATAGATTCCCTAAGCGAATCCCAAATCCTACCTTTAAACAAAGGTATTTCAAGGTAAAGAGATAGGAGGGCAACCACCTCACACTCCAAGATGTGAGAAATTATCCTCTACCTCACTAAGGGGGTATTCAAAAAGAAGATTTTGCTTTTTATATAATTTATTTTTTTCTTAGCTATAATTTCAAATGCCTCCAAAATTCATTTAATCACCTTTACTTGGGTAATTAAAGCAATGAGGGAGAGTAGAACATCATTAGAAAATTGGTAATGAGAAATAGGATCCATTGACAAAGTGAGCTTGACACCTTCCACAAAGGGTTCTAACTTGATAACCCTACCCAGAGATTCTACCACTAAGATATAGAGGTAAGGGGACAAGGGGTCCCCTTGGTGAATGCCTCTCATAATTGAAAATAACCTATTGGGGACCCGTTTATTAAGACCAAAAACTTGGTAGAAGAGATACCAACATGGATCAGTTTTATCCAACTTTAGAAAAGCTAAATTTTTGCAAATCTTTAACAAAAACTCCCATTAAACCCTATCATTAGCCTTGTTCATGTCTAATTTAATCAGGAGACCATCTTTGTCACTTTTATTATCTGAATGAAGTTTCATGGATAGCTATGATACTATCCATAATTTATCTCCTTGGCACAAATCCAATTTGGGTTGAATCAATCAAGGCTAGAAGAAAAGGTTTTAATCTATTAATAAAGGCCTTTATCAAAATTTTATAGACATTATTACATAGGATAATGGGTCTAAAGGCACCTAATTCCTTTGCACCAATAGTCTTGGGGATCAGATTTTAGAAAGTAGAACTCACTATGAATGAGATATTATTGGTGGTTTGGACCTCCTGAAGAGCATCAACAATATACTTCCCTATAATATGCCAATACTTTTGGAAAAATATGGGAGGGGACCATCAGGACCTAGAGCCTTCATTTCTTCCATTGCAAAGATAGAAGCTTCGAATTCCTATTTGTTGAAAGGAGATATAAGGGTTTGGTTCATATCAGCTATGACAAGTCTGGGAATACTACCAAGTAGCTTATTTTGGGCTTCCTCATTACAAACATCTTCCACCTAATGATATTTCTAAAAAAAACAAAATCTTAGCTCTTATATACTTAATGTGAGTAGCACTGGATCCATCAACTTTTTGAATTTCTCTAATATTATTGGTGCTTCTATTATTCAAGGTCATGATGTGAAAAAATAAAATTTGTATCTCCCTCCTTTAGCCAAAGTGCCCTGGACTTCTATTTCCACAAAATTTCCTCCTTGGCAATAGTCTTATGAAATTCAGCTAGCATTTCATTTTCTCTATATTTGATTTTTTGAGATTGATTTTCAATTTCTATCTCAAATTCAATAGCTTTCAGTCGACTTTTTAGGTATTTCTTATTTTGTAAAATATTCCCAAAAACTCTTGTATTCCATTCTTTAAGACCACTTTTAACAACTCTAAGCTTCATCACAATTTTTGAAATGCTGAAGCCTTGGACCCTTGTTGACCATCGATTTTTTTATTTTAGCTTCCAACTAAGGATGAAGGCACCACATTGCCTCAAACCTGAATGTCCTAGAAAATCTAGTTTCTTCTTGATCAAATTCAAAACATAAGGGGTTATGGTCAGAGCCAATTCTAGGTAGAGAATAGAGAGATAGATTTCCAAACAATGAGCACTCCTTGGAGACAAGAACCCTATCCAACCTGATTTGGATGAGTTGGTTACCCACTCTCCTATTGCACCAAGTATAGCTTGAACCCTTCAAATCAACATCCAATAGCTCATGGCCATTCATAAAATATACAAACTCTTCCATGCTTTTCACGATTGAGGTATCCAAAAAATAGATGGAAATTAAAATCCCCTACTAGGCACTAAGCTTCTTGACAAAAAATTCTTCTCATGGAACTTATATTTTTTTACAATAGGTTTCTATTAGGCCTAGAGTTTGGTTCTTACACATTAGTCATTATCCACCTTTTATTACTTTCTTTATTGCAAAATAGAATATTAATAATTCTATCCGAGGAAGAAATTATAGAGCCCTCAAACTTGTTGGCATCCTAGAGACAAAGGAGTCCCCTAGAGGAACCATTGGCTAGGCTTGTATCAAAATGGACTTCTTTCCAAATACTTCTTCCAACAACTTCTATATCTTGACCATCCAACATGGTTTCTTGCAAGAAAAAAATTCAAGCAAAATTTCTTTACATAGGGAAGCAATCACCTATTGTTTAGAAAGCCCATTCAGGCCCCTAACATTCCAAGAGAGAAAATCATTTTATAGGATTTGGAATTATATTTCTTTCCCCCATGCATCCCATGGTTACTCTAGCAGAAAGATTCTAGTTTTAGTTGTCTTACTCCTACAACCTTCCCTTTTTCAAGTTTGAGTAGATCTTGAGATCCATTTGTGATCTCAGAATTAATTTCCCTCTTCTCATAGACTTGTTAGGGGGCTTCCCTAACTTCTTCTCAATACCCACATTCACATTTCCCTTCCTTTGTCTTTGAGTTTTAGGACCTGGAAAAATTTCTCGAGATAGGTCTTTAGGAATTTAATCGAAGACCCTACCTCAGGGGTCACCAATTGAATAATAGGCTTCTCAAGAGCAAAACCAATATAAAGCCCATAAAAGGAATTATGAAGAAAAGCCTTAGAAACAATGGTTTCAAAAATGATATCCAATGGACATACCTCAGTAACACCAAGATTTGAGGCTATATTCTTCTCCTTAGATGCCTTCTCAATCACCACCAGGTTAGATAGGGTTAATTTTGAGTGTTATGAAATCTCCTTTGCTAGAGCCTTCAGCTTATAAACCTCATCCATATGGAGTTGAGCTTCTCCTTCCCCCACATTTAAGAAATCACCACCCAAATCCTTTGAGGAGACTCGAGTTGAGGTCTCCATTCTATTCTTGTAGATCTATTTTCCTTCTCTACCTATGCCTTGAGGGGAAATTGGTTCACCTAGTGATCTAATTTTCCATAGCTAGAGCACCAGGTCAACCTATTTTTGTAAATAATGGGTTGGTCCCAAGTACCCAATAATGAGATAAGCTTGATAGAAGATAGAATATCAACCTCTAGATCTTCCATAACACACATTCTTACATACACCATTCTTTATTTAGCTATGGTTACTAGATCGATAAGAAGGAGATCCCCCACAACCTTGGCTACACCTCCCAACACACCTTCATTCCAAATATAGTAAGGGAGGGCGGGGAGATGAACACACAGAGACACAAAGATAACACTTTACCTATGAAGATTGAAATTAGATTCTAGCTTTTGTAAAAATTGAACTATTTTTCCATAGAACTAGGGGCCTCCCCCTAGGATACGATTTGCATCTTCCATGTAGTTTAGTCTGATATAAAAAATTCTTTAGGGGCTGCTACAATTTCCATGGAGCCTAGAAGTTTCTACTTTGCTATAACCCATATTTGAATTGAATCTAAGTTTGGCCTCACCCCTTGGAACTTTCCCACAAGGTCACAACCACCATCACCCATGGTGAACTTAACCAGTTCACTCGGGATGCTAATGGCATTTCCCATAAGGTATATGTTGCAAATAGGTTTTGAGAAGGTCTCCCTTGCACCTTTTGATATCACTGTAACATACAAAATATCGAGACCTAAGTTTTTAGAGGAAAAATATGGGCCATGATAATGGAACCCAACCTCCAACTTATCATTTGATGGCCCATGGCTTCTTGAAGGACTCATGAAACCAATATCGAGACCTCCTACAAATACACCATTTGGCTAATCTAAAATTACCATATTTACATCCAACCTAGAAACCACCTCCACATATTTTGAGAGCTCCCACCGCCCTTTCACTAACCCAAACAAACTAGATTCAAAGACTCCCACTCCTACTCTTTCCCACCTTGATCACCACCATTCAAATTCTATCTCTCACTCCTCCATGGAATTATTTTACCTCTAATGTTGTTACTCATATCCTACTCCTCCCTTGAAACATCCACTCTACGCACCTTTTTCACTACTACTTCTCTAGGGTTGTTTAAGTCACTCGATATTAAGTGTTTTAACTTCAAAATATTATAATAATAATAATAATTTTAAAGTTTCTACTCAAATATCGCTCCTCCTATGGAACCTCCACTCCACATACCTCTGATGCCACTTCTCAGATCTTGCTCCTCTTTTGGAACCTTCACTCCATGCACCTCTGATGTCATTGGTCATATATCACTCCTCCCTTGGAACCTCCACTCCACACTTAGATCCTACTTATTCTCTAGGTAGTCCATGAACGTAGCTCTAAAATCTCTCCACATTCATAGCTCTAAAAACCCTAGCTCCAAAAATAAACCTCCACAACCATAGCTCTAAAAGCTCTCCATAGTTGTAGCTTCAAAAAACCTAGCTCTAAAAAAAACCTCCACAACTGTAGCTCTAAAAGCTTTCCACAGTCATAGCTTCATAGCTTTGAAAACTTGGGTTCCAAAAAAAACCTCCACAACTACAACTCTAAAATCTCTCCATAGTCATAGTTCTGAAAACCCTAGCTGCAAAAAAACCTCCATAGTCATAGCTCTGAAAGCTCTCCACAGTCGTAGCTCTAAAAATCCTAATTCCCTCGTCTTTTTAATAATAATATTTTTTATCCTTTTTTATTGATATCTTGTAAACTTCATAAATAAAATTGAAAAAATTAATGAATACAAAGGTGATTTTATTACATATCAAATCTAGAACATCTCTTATATATTGAAACTTTCTTGTAGGCAAGGAAAGCATTTACTTTATTTTATTTCTATAAATTAAAATATAATACTAATATTGTTATTTTCAAATTAGACATAAAATTGAAATGAGTCTCACTTGTATTACATCATGATCATATTATTATAGTATTTCATTAAACCACACAATAATGTGATATTATTTAACAATATTTGAACCTAAGTTTAGAAATTGGAAGCCCATATTTTTAGCACTTGAACCCATGTGATTTTATAGAAAATAATAAAATTTATTCATGGGATAGCAACATTAGTTTATTGTAAAAATTATCACTCCCTATTGTTTCTCCTAAATCCTATGAATTATTCCATTCTTAGTCTACTTACTCATTCAAATGTGTGTAAATGATTCTTCCAATTATTTTTAATATGAATGATGTATTTGAAAATCATATTCAAAATATTTTTCTTGTGACTTCTAGTATATTTATTTTTTATTATATATAGAAGGGGTTTTGAAAGGGTCCTTGAACCTTTTAAAATAGGATAAGCCCTCCAAAAATTGGCTTAAGACCAACAATACAAGGATAAAAACAAAAAGCACTACAACTGGCCACCCATCACCAAGTGAACTAGCTACAACTTGATACAAGAAATAAAATTAGAACAACATTGGTGAGCTCCCCAACCAACCAACACTCCCACACGGTTGTGCCACAAATTTTTTTTTCATAAATAGTAAAATATTACAAAGCATCAAGAAGCATGCATCACTAAATCCAATTGAAGAAGAACTTTGGGAAAAGTTCTCTCCAAATAGACATACCATTGAGACTTATACCTAGGTTTTCCATAAAGTTAACATGGTAGTTTCCTTTTCTAAATATATGCTTTATCTCCCTATCCTCTCTAGCCTAAATAATTCATCTAAATTCCATAATAATAGCCTCAATGTTCCAACCAAGGATTGAATCACCTTGGACCAAGTTTATAACATTATGTGAGTTTCCTTCAATGCAACCTTTTTGGTACCCATATTCTCCACAAGTAGGATGCCTTGGTAAAGGGATCTAGCCTCTATTACATGACAAGTCTATATATATATAATTCATCATATGCCAATAGAAGCCCACCTCTATCATCCTTAAGCACCCCACCAGTGCTAATATTACCAAGATTACCCTTTGAAGCTCCATCGAAGTTTTGTTTAACCCATACCAAAGAAGGAGATTCCCACATCACAAGGGCTTGGGGATTAGGACCAGGAAGACCAAAAATCCTATTTCTCTATAGAAATCCAATTTTAATTTTGAACTAATTTTCCTCAAATCTACCCTCCTCCAAAGCCAAAGAGGACATATTCTCTAGGGTAGAAGCCAAGGCTCTAGTGCAAATAAAGGTAGGATATCTTTTGAAGGTTTTAAAAATTCTACTATTCTTCTCCTTCCACATGCACCAAAAAATATGTGGGAAGTTCCAAAAATATTTTAGCCTTGGAGAGTAAAAAGGATATGACCAAAAGAAAATATCAACAAGCAAACTTGACACCACCCAACTCAATCCCAAAAAATTAAAAATAAATTCAAGAACTTTTGAAGAGAATGAGCATTGAAAGAATAGATGGATTTTTTGTTCCTCATTACCACCATAGAGGTAACATATGTTCAGCATCGAGTAACCTCTTTTTTAAATATTTTTAATGATTAAAATATTACTCTAATTTGCCAACCAGATAAAGATATTCACCTTTAGCGTTAGACCCTTAAGCCATACTTTGAAAGGTGGTACCCATGGAGGAGTTCTAAAAACCAAAAAATTATAGGTAGAATTGACTGAAAAGGATCCATTATTTTCCCCTACCTAGAAGATCCCATCCTATTCATTTCTCTATTTAATGACCTAAAACATAAAATTATTAGCAATCATAATCTAAGCTTCAAGTTTAGCTTTGTTGATAATTGACTAGTCTAATGATTTCCAAACCTTTAGCCCATTGACCGCCTCGATAAATTCAACCACCTTAGACCCAAATACCAATATGGTCCTAGGCCCTAAACACACCAGCTTGGTATATGTGCAAGGGGTTGGTCCATCGACCAAATATTTTTCTAGAAATCAATCTTGAGTCCATCACCCAACCTCCACTTGTAACCTTTGGACACTAGCACCCTCAAATTTTGTAGACTCAACCAAAATACTGAACCAAAATTCGGTAGAGGATCACCAAGAAAAAATTCCTCCTATCTCAAATATTTAACTAAAATAATGTTGACCTAGCTAATTTCAGTATGATTTTTCAACTTCCATACCTATTTATTCATATACATGATGTTATAGAGACCTAAGCCACCATATTTTTTAGGTCTACATACTTGATCCCAACCAAGTTAATTTTTTCCTCTCATCAAACCTAGACCAAAAAAACCACTTTTGAATATGTTCAATCTTTGATAAAATATTGTTAGGAATTTCGAACATAGATAAGTAGAATATTGGAATGCTCTGAAGAGTAGACTTTATTAGGGCAGCCTTTTTGGCTTGACTGAGGAGGGATCATTTCCACCCGATCAACTTCCTCTATAATATTTCCACCATAGGATCCCAAAGTAAATCCTCGATGCTACCTTTAAACAAAGGTATTCCAAGGTAAATAGATGGGATGGTAGCAACCTCACAATCCAATATGTGAGCAATTATCCTCTACCTTGCTAAGGAGTTATTTAGAAAGAATAATTTGCTTTTTATATAATATATCTTTTGCCCAACTATAATTTCAAATACCTCCAAGATTTCTTTTAGCACCTTTACTTAGGGAACTAAAGCAAGGAGGGAAAGCTGAATACTATCTACAAATTGGTGATGAGAAATAGGATCCACCAGCAAAGTAGACTTGATACCTTCCACAAAGGGTTCTAACTTGATAGCCCTACCTAGAGCTTTCACCACTAAGATATATATGTAAAGGGACAAGGGTTCCCCTTGGTGAATGCCTCTCAAACTTGAAAAATAACTTGTTGGGGACCCATTTATTAAGATAAAAATTTTGGTAGAAGAGATACAAGCATGGACAATTTTTATCCAACTATAGAAAAAACCAAATTTTCTTAAAACCTTTAACAAAAAATCTCGTGAAATCCTATCATAAGCCTTGTTCATGTCTAATTTGAGCAGGTGGCCAACTATACCACTTTTATAAGCTAAATGAAGGATGTAATGGAAAACTATGATATTGTCCAGGATCTGTCTCCCTAGCATGAATCCACTTTGGGCTAAATCAATCAAGGTTGGAAGAAAATATTTTAATATTTTAACAAATGCATTTATCAAAATTTTATAAACAATGTTACATAAGCTCATGGATCTAAAGGCACCCAAGTCCTTTGCACCAACAATCTTGGGGATAAGATTTTAAAAAGTAGAATTCACTCCAAATAGGATACAATTGATGGTTTGGATATCTTGAAGGGCATCAACAATATCCTTCCGCACAATATACCAATACTTCTAGAAAAAGAGTGGGGGGAAAATATTAAGACACAGATATTTCATTTCTTTCATCGAAGATAACAACTTTGACTTCCTCATCACTGAAGAAAGATACAAGGGTTTGGTTCATATCAGTTATGAAAAGGCTAGGAATACTACCAAGTAACTTATTTTGGTCTTCCTCATTACAAACATCTTCCACCCTGATGAGAATTCTAAAAAAAACCATAACCTCGGCTCTTATATCCTTAATGTGAGTGGCATTAGATCCATCAACTTTTTGAATTTCTCTAATCCTTTTGGTGCTTCTATGATTCAAGGTTGTGATGTGAAAAAAAATAGAATTTTTATCTCCTTCATTTAGCCAAAGTACCCTGGACTTCTATTTCCACAAAATTTCCTCCTTGGCAATAGTGTTATGAAATTTTTTCAACACCTCCTTTTCTTTGTATCTAATCTCTTAAGATTATTTTTTAACTTCTATATCAGATTCATTAGCTTTTAGTTGAATTTTAAGGTCTTTCTTCTTTTGTAAAATATTCCCAAAAACCCTTGTATTCCATTCTTTAAGGCCACTTTTAACAACTTTAAACTTCATTGCAATTTTGAAAAGGTCAAAGCCTTGGACCCTTGTCGACCAAAAGTTTTCTAATTTTTATTTTCCAACTAAGGATGAAGGCACCACATTGCCTCAAACCTAAATGACCTAGGTAATTTTGTTTCTTCCTAGTCCACTTCAAAACATAAGGAGTTGTGGTCAAAGCCAATTTTGGGTAGAGAACAAAAAAAGATTCCCAAATAATGAAAGGTAGTCCTTGGAGATAAGAACCTTATCCAATATAATTTGGATGAGTTGGTTACCCACCCTCTTGTTACTCCAAGTATACCTTGAAACCTTCAACTCAACATCCAATAGCTAATTTTCATTCACAAAATCTACAAACTCTTCCATGCTTTTCAAGATTGGTAAGTTCCCTCCTTTTTTATCTATAAAAATAGAGGGAAATTAAAATACCCTTCTAGGCACCAAAATTCTTGAGAAAAAATACTTATCATGGAACTTAGAGTTTGTTACAATAGGTTTCTACTAGACCTAGAGTTCAATGTATACACGTTAGTCATAACCCACCTTTTATTACTTTCTCTATTGCAAAAGAGAATATTAATAATTCTATCTGACGAAGAAATTATAGAGCCCTTAAAATTGTTGGCATCCCAATGACAAAGGAGTCTCCTAGAGGAACCATTGGTTGGGCTTGTAATAAAATGGCTTCTTTTCAAATGCTTATTCTAAAATTTTATATATCTTGGCCATCCAACTTGGTTTCTTATAGGAAAAATATCAAACAATTTTTTTTTATACATGGAAGTGACCACCCATTGTTTAGAAAGCCCATTCAAGCCTCTAACATTCCAAGGGAGGTACTTTATTTACAATATTTGGAATTATATTTCTTTCTCCCAAACACCCCATAGTTACTATGGTAGAACTATTCCAAATTTAGTTGTATTACTCCTACACCCTTCCCTTTTTCAAGTTTGAGTAGAGCTTGAGATCCATTTGTGATCTCAAAATCCATTTTCCTCTTTCTTATAGATTTGTTAGGGGGCTTTCCTAATTTTTTCTCAACACCCACATCCACATTGCTCTTCCTTTATCTTTGGGTTTTAGGACCCAGAGATCCTTTCTCTAGATAGGTCTTTGGGGAGCTAATAGAAGACCCTAACTCAAGGGTCATCAACTAAATCACACGCTCCTCAAGTGTGGAACCAATACAAAGCCCATCAAAGGAATTATGAAGAAAAACATTAGAAACAATGGTTTCAAAAATGATATCCAATTGACATACCTCAGTAACACCAAGCTTTGAGGCTATGCTTTTCTTCTTAGATTCCTTCTCAATCGCCACCAGGTTGGCTAGGATCAATTTTGAGGGTTGTGAAATCTCCTCCTATAGAGCCTTCAACTTTTGAATCTTGTCCATCTAGGGCTGAGTTTCTCCTTCCCTCACTTTTGAGGAATTACCATCCAAATCCTTCGAGGGGATTCGGCCCGAGTTCTCCTTTTGGATCCATTTATTTTAATAATACATTTTTTTAACTCTAATTGTGGGCAAGCATTCTTAAAGATTATGCCATGCATGCCTAAATACGAATTGTGAAATTATGAATAACTCTTTAATTTACATATGAATCTTATAAAAAATATATTAAAGCAAAACCTTAAATAATAAATATTTAAAAAATATGAATTGTATATAATACTAAAAAAACAATTAATGATAAATCATTAATATTAGAAGCAATAAGTGTAAAAAGTTAAAATATGTAAAAAAATGTGGAAAACTAAAGGCATTTATAAGGTTTATAAATATGTATTTTTGTGTAATATTTTACAGATGACATTTTTATAAATATTTATAATAAAAATTATTATAATATAAGAACATATTAAATTTAAAAATAATATCTATGATATCTATAATAAAATTTGTCATAGTGAGATAGACATTTTTCAATTGAATAGGTATTATAATTACATGCTATTGATATAAAAAAACCCTTAAATTTGACTATATGGGATTAAGACAAGTGCCACTTGTATCTCATCATAGGTTTTTTTATTATTATTTTTTGAAGAAGGGGTTTTGAAAGGATCCCCAAACCTTTTATAAATTTACAAAGGGAAAACCGCTACAACCAAAAGAGACAAAAAAAAGACAAGAAGTTTCTACCCCAACACAGGGCCCTACCATTAACTGAAACTAAACCAAACAACCACAAGAGAAGAGGACATGAAAGAGACCCAAAAAACAATTGTGCAAACAATTTATACCAACTACATCCCATGGCTATAGAATAACAAGAAGAAACCAATTAGGAAGGGTGGTAGAACAAATTCTCTCAGACAATTTACATATATCAAATATTATGACCTCCTGTTGGTCCTAGTGTAAGACAACCTTCATCTCTTCAATATCCTATAGTATATAAAAACATATTAGTGCCAACCAGACTCTGATACAAACCTACTAAAAATTCTAGTTTGAGAACCACTTGAAACACCACCACTTTTGTCCAAGAAGAGAGACCATCCAACTCATTATCTAGGTGGAAAAAGGATAACACATTGGAATTGCTTAGTTAATTAACAAAGAGATTGACAATAGCTTGCAAAATGGCTTCCATGGAAAACCAAAGAGAAAAAATATTCCTCCTACAAATCTCAAAACCAATCAAAAATTTAAACCCAGGAGAGTAAGAAAATATTTGGCCATCTAGCATAAAGGCAAACAACTTGTGAAAATCCATCAAGGACACCTATAGGCCAACCATCATTCATCATTATGGATTAGGCCCTATGGAAGATTATCCCTCCAAATGGATAGCCCAAATTGGAGTATCACCAAGTTGGCTACGAAATTAGATGTCTTGTTACCTTCCCTATACATATATCTCACCTGAATACTTTCCATGCCACAAAGAATCCAATTAGCTTCCACAACCATATTAGCAATATTCCAGCTAGGGCCTTACAATTTAGATATCATATTAACAACATTTAATGAGTCACCTTCGATAATAATTTTCCTACAACCAATCAAAGTGAGAAGCATCACTCCTTATAATAATGCTCTAGCTTCTACAAAGTGGTAGGTTTGGGATCCAATATTTTTAGCAAAGGCCAAAATGATATCTCTACAATGATTTTTAAACACACCTCCTACACTAGATTTATTAGGGTTTTCCTTTAGAGGCACCATCAAAGTTAAATTTGATCCATTCAGGGGGGTAGGATCCACTTGACTAAAGCTTTGGTATTCTCTAGTTTTTTAATAGTTCCTCTTATAGCTTACTAGAAACCAAGATTCACTTCAATGAGGGCTTTAGATTTTGGACCACTAGAATCATCCATAGATAGGACAAACACATTATCAACAATTATCGGTAAGACTTTAGCCTAGATGGAATAAACATATTTAAAAAAATACCTTAAACATCTTATTTTTTTCCTCCTTTTAGATACCCTAGACTAGGTGAGGGAGACTAAATAACCAAAAGGTACACAACCTCGAGCTAGCAAAGGGGGGAGACCATTGATCAAAGGCATTAGAAAACTAGTTCAAGATAACCCAAAAAATCCCCAAGGTACTCAAAAGGATATAGAGGACCTCAAGAAAAAATGGACAAAGGAAGAAAAGGTAGTTAGTAGATTCAACATCACATTTTCAAAGGTGGCTCCTATTAGGGATGGTCATATTTTGGAGGTTTTTTGTAGTGAGAATCTTGATTTGGATATCAAGCCACATAATAAAATTGACTTTAGAAGTAAAAAAAAATTACTAGATCTTGTTTAAATGAAGTACATCCCTAGGAACAACTTTAGAGAGGGAATAAGTAGACTACACCAACAAGGAGTCATCCTTCTCCCCCTTCCATAGAATAGAATATTTAATATCAGAAGATCTAATGACTTGTAAGCTTATAATACGATTGATATACTCCATAGCCTTTCTTTCATCTTGGTTCAAGTTTGAGAAATTGAGATTCCACCAATATTTCACCCATTACTTACCTGATGAAGTCTAAAACATTTTATCCAAAGTAGGCCCAAGTTATGGGTTTCACAATTATTGCCTCAAGAATGTGAACTAGAGCACCCAAGTGTCTTCCCAAAAATAAATATTTCTACCATTTGCTAGATTCTATTTGTGGCCCTTTGAAATGACATGATGAGTCTTAGTGATACCAAGCCAAAATGCTGATATTGGAGAGGGATACACATAAACCAAAAAGTATCTATTTTAAGAAAGATATTTGGCTAACAGAATGTGGATCCAATCAACACTCTCCTTCTTGAATAAATTCCACCCTTACTTTCCCAGTAAGGCAATGTTCATGCTCTTAACTCTTCTAAATCCAGGACCACCAAATTCTTTTCTAGTGCATACCTATTCCCAGGAAACTAGGTGAAACTTTTTATTCTCCTTATTTCTAGACTAAAGAAAGGACTTATGGATGAGTTCAAAATAACTTTATATGAGGCTTTGAAAAGTGAGATAAAGAAAAAAGAAATGCTCTAAAGGGTGGATTTAACCAGTTGGGATTTTCTATCCTAGCTAAGAAGAGCCCCCTTCCAACCACCCAATTTTCTTTACATCCTTTCACTTACTGGGTCCCAAAAATTCTCTTTCAATCTCCCCTTAAAGAAGGGCATCCCAAGGTAGGTAGAGGGAAATTTAGCCACCCCAAAACCCAAAATCTAGGATATCACTCTTTATCTTATAGGAGGGGTGTTAAGGAAGAAGATTAAACCTTTTAAAAGTTGATATTCTAACCCACAACCCTTTCAAAAGATGTCAGAATCTCTTTGTTTCTTGCAAAATAGAAGCCAAGGTGGCTATAAGAGTGTCATAAAAAAATTGTTGGTGGGATAACATATCTACTCAAAGAGCTAGTTTTATACCTACTAGAGGTTGATTCAAATATTATAGATCTACCCAATGCTTTAATCATAATGATAAAGAGGAAGGGTTAAAGGGGGTCACCTTGGAATAGGCCCCTACAAATTTTAAAATATCTTGCAGTCAAACCATTAATGATAACTACGAAGAAGGATAATAAGATACAAGTATTGACCAAGCTTATCCATCTTTGAAGAAACCTAAATTTGTTCAATATTTTTAGGAAGAAACTCCATGAAACCCTATCATACACTTTGTTCATATTGAGATTGAGAAATTTCCCAACTCTCCCACTCTTATCTATAGAATGAATAAGTTCATGAACTGAAATAATTCCATCTAGAATCTACCTTCCTACCACAAATCCACTCTAATCTAGGTCAATAATTCTAGGGAGAAATAGCTTGATCCTGTTAGCCAAATTTTTTATCAAAAACTTATATATGGTACTACAAAGGCTAATAGGTCTAAAGTTGCTAAAAACCTTAGCTCTTTAGAATTTTGGAACAAGGACTAGGAAGGTGGAGTTTATGTCCCTAGGAATGATACGAGATATTTGAATCTCTTTAAGGGCATCTCCTATGTCTTTCCCCATAATGTGCCAAATTTTTTGGAAGAAGATTAATGGAAATCCATCTCAACTAGGGGATTTCAAACTGCCCATTTCAAAAACTACTTTTTTATTTCCTTGTCCTTAAAGGAGCTCAATAAGAATGAGTTCATTTCTTCAAAAATCAGGTTTGAAAAATTTTGCAGTAAACGATCCTCAACCCTAGAGTCATTGTCATCCATGTCACAAATCAAGGATTTAAAAAATTAACAACCTCAAAACTAATTTCTTGAATAACATCTATTTTAGATCCATAAACCTTCAAAATTTCTCTAATTCTATTAGAGGTTCTATGCCTCAAAGTAGATGCATGAAAATATTTTATATTTTGGTCTTCTGCTTTGAGCCATAGTTCCCTTGACTTCTATTTCCAAATAATCTCCTCCTCAACTAGAGTATTGTAGAGCTTAACAAGAATCCCTTTCTCTCTATCTCTAATCTCCCTATACTGGTCCCCAAAATTGACTACTCTCTCAATTTCCATCAACTGAGATCCCAGATAATCTTTTTTTTGGGAGATCTAACCAAATATGACCTTGTTCTAATTTTTAATGTTTTACTTAATGAAACTAAGCTTAGAAGCTATTTAGGAAATTAAGGGGCCATATAAGTCTCAAAACCATCAATCCTTAATACTTTATTCCATATTAGGATGCTAGCACCACATCAACTAAAATATGAAGGGCCTTAAAAACCTTTTGTAAGGATGATCCAAACATATCAACAGAGGGTTATGGTCTGATCCCACTTTAGGAAGAGAGCATAGAGAAGCATCTCCAAAAATGGGTAAGGCTTCCTTAGAAATTAGGATTATATCTAACCTAATCTAAATGATTTGGTCCCCAATTATCCTATTACTCCATGTATATTTAATACCTTTAAGGTCAAGATCCATGAATTCATTTTGATTCACAAATAAAGAAAAATATTCCATACCTCTTAAAATTCCCATAGTTCCCCCTTTCTTATCAGATTGAAAGAGTGGAGAGTTGAAATCTCCAACCAAAATTCAACTTTCCCCTTTGAAGGTTTCTCTCATAGTGCTCAGTGAGTCTTAAAGTAGGCTCTTATTAGTATATGAGTTTGGATCATAGATATTAGAAAGGATGCATCCATGATTGGAATCCTTACAACAAAAAAGGATGTTAATAACTTTTTCTAAGGATGATAACACTAATCCTGCTATTTTCTCCCCATACCAGAGATACAAAAGCCACCCTAAAGCCCCTTGACTTAGGTTGACCACAAAATATACACTTCTCCATATAGCACTTTTTGCCAAATCGATCCTCACATCCTCTAACTTTGTTTTTTAAAGTAAAAAATATTAGGCAAAAAATATTTACTCAATGACACCACCACTCACTACTTTGTAAGGCCATTTAGACCCCTTATATTCCAAAATAGGAGTTTCATTTATGATATTTGGTAGAGGGTTTTATTCCTCTACCATTTATATAGAGGGATAGTGATCCAAAGGATGTGATCTTCAATTGATTTTCACCATGACCTTTTTCTTCTTTTTAACCCAATAGGAGTTGAATTCTAGCTACTATTTTTGACTCCATCTCCTTATTTTTGAGTTCACTATTAAATGGTTTTCTATTATTTCACTCTGCCCCCCACATTGACCATATATTTCTTATGGTCACAAGTTTTTGGGCCTAGGTAACCTTTCTCAAACCTCAAAACACATTTTCTTGCTACCACAAGATCTATAATAGTAATATTTATACTAGAAGTTACTACCGTTACCAAATAAATATTGAAATTTGCTTAAATACCAAGCAATAAAATAAGTTTTACACATTTAACAAGGATAATTAATGGGGGGAACTAACTAGGGGATGATATAATCCCCCACATTCCATCAAAATTTATTCCAAAACTAGGTTCACAGGATTCAAAATATATTTCTCTAACTCCAAATAAACTGAGTCACAAAAAGGAGGAGCCAAGACCAAATATCCAACAACCTCTTCTTCTTGACCTAAGGGTCTAGCCCCCTTCTCCAAAATGGGCTTCTTGCCTTTGGAGACAATCTTAGTCCAATATTTTTTTATACTTCTTTATACGGAAATTTTAGGGATATGCCAATTTTCATAGATGATGGATTGATTCCAAGAGCCCAAAATTAAGATAAGCTTTATGGACGATGGTAAATCTACTTCCAAGTCTACATTAATTCACATACGTAAAAATACCATTTTGGACTTAGATCTCATAGCTGAGTCAATCAAGACCAAGTCCCCCACTACTTTTGATATCTCCCACATAACATCATCATGCCAATATTGGATCACTAGACCTAGGAGCCTGACCTAGAGGGTCAAAAATTTAATCTTCTAGAGATTTGGGTTGAAATATAGATTCCATCAATGAAGGAAGAGACCTCTCTTCCCAAAAAACCAAGGGCCACTACCTAGAATACGCCTTGATTCTTCCTTATAGTTCAACTTGAACATGAAGAAGGCCTTCAAAAGGGCCATGACCTCTAGATGACCTATGGGTATCCAATTAGAAATAGTTCACATTATCTCTACATACAACTCTATACTTACCCTTAGAAACTTACCCATCATATTTGAAGCTCCTTGGTCCATAGTAAGTTTCACTAGGCCTTTAGAGATAAGTTGAATAAAAATTTAGACTCTTGAATCCCAAAACCACTTGATACAACCATTGCATAATATGACCCACTTAGAGAAAAAATTTTGGACCATAGAGGTACCCCCCATATCTCATGATTCCAAGCAATAACCCATGGTCCCTCATAGTGGAAAGAGAACCAATGAAACCCTCAAAAGGAAAACCCTAACCTCAAGCACCAAATGATACCAACTCTAGACCAAGTGTGCTAGAAGAAGATAACTTATCAACCTAACTAGATTTTAGACCACCACCCAAATCCCCAACCTAACCACCCCCTTCATCCTAGTTACCTTTACCACCTTGATTGTGACCGCTAGCCTAATCACCCTTCCTATAAGTGACTGCCAACTTGCTCATACATGCTTAGAATACAAACCCTAATCTTGGGGTAGTTATGAGAAGCTAAAACTTGGATTCAATCTTCTCTTCCCATTACCCAAAAATTCTTGCTTGAAATATGCACCTTGAATTCATGATTGTCCTCATTGAATCAACATTTTAAGGTTGAATGGAGAAACAATGGAGGAATTTCCACTCCAAATTTTGTCAACCAAAAAATAATGAACCCTCTTAGTGGAATATTTGCACGAAAATACTATGTATTTTTCATTGTAACCCTTTCCCAAACCCACAACTATGTTAAAATACCTGCTCCACAACAAGCATACAATATCTTCTGAAATCCTAATAAACAATAACTAGATGTATTTCATGAAACCCTAGTTTGGGGCAGCCATGAGAAGTTTTTTTACTATTTGGCCTATCATTTTGCTCACTGACCATCATAAAACTATTGATCTTAATGGTCATTCCATCTAAATCTAGGAAAATATCATCAATGTTGGAAATACTAAACTTTGTACAAAAATATTATGTATTTATTACGGTCTCTAGATAAAATTATTCCAATGTTTTAACTTTGTTTTTTTGGATGAAAACTCAAAGACATACATGATCCATCATGGTTATGTTAGACAATATTTTTGTAATTATGCATCTCTCTTGAGAGGATCTTAACACGAGTCATGAAGCTTCTCTTTAAAAGTCAATAATTTTCATCAATTGAGCTTAATGTTATTTGATATATTGATAAATTTATATTTTTATTATTTTTAAATCTAAAAATGATACTTAAAAAAATAAGTATATATAGTTTTGTTATTGATTAGAAAAACTTGTTTATTACAAGGGCAATAAAAATTTTACCTTTTTTAGCCACAATAAATTAGTAGTTTTAATTATTTTGTATATGAAAATTAATTTATTTTATTGATGAAATACACTTGTTTATATTTTATTTTAGGAACAATAAAAGATTTACCATTCCAGCTATAATAATTTTTCAATTTTACTTATTTTTTAACTAAAATTTATTTTATTAATTTAATTTGATACTTTTTAATCTGGAAGTATTATTTAGTGTAATATTGGTAACCCATACGATTATTAAATTTGGAATAGTTATTTTTAATTACACAATTTAATTTGCATATATTGCATTATCAAATGATGATATAATTAATTTTTTCATATAGCTTCAATTCCCACCATAGTAATGACTTTTTCACCATAACAAGGACTATCATACGCTAAAAAAACTATTTTATATATGTTTGCTCTAAATCTTATAATTTTTAATTGATATAATCATTTAAAGTCTATAAATTTATAAGTACTATTGTTTCCTATATTAATACTTTTTATCTTATTTTGATGTAGGAGCATTTAGATGGTTATAGGGAAGGTAACCACCACCTATCTTGTACCTACCTCTAATGTGTATAAAAAACCTCATGTGGGAGAAAGAAAAGGAATCAATTAAGAGAGGAATGGTATGCAAGAGGAAGAAGAAGAGGAAAAGAAAGAGGAGGAGGAAGAGGAATACACATAAAAAAGAGAGGTAAAAAACCATAAAAGGGAGAATCAAAAGAGAAGTGAAAGAGATAACAAAAAAGAGAAGAAACGAGATGGCAGAGTGAGGAAAAGGGGAAGAATTATTTTTGTGACAAGCAACCGAGTTGATTTACCCCATAATTTATTTATACTAGGTAATGTAAATGTGAATTTCTATAGTAAATAAAATAATAAATCCTTAATTTATCTTCTAAGTGTATGTTTAAATGATATATGCTTTGTGTTATTTGAGTTAAATATGGTAAATTGCATAGTCTAGAGTATCCAGGTTTGTAGGTGAGTACAAGATTTTGTTGGAGTATAAAAGAAGACTCAATTCGAGGGGAAGCAATGAGAAATTCATTCCTAAAGAAGGTAAATTACCATCATCTACTTATCATCACATGGAATGATGTTTGAAATTATACCATGCCATCATGATAGTTGTTGTCATGTAGAATTTATAGTTTTCGTTATATGTGTGTCATTAAAATGCATAGTTGCCATTGTGTGAAACACCATCATAGGTATATGCCATCTTGTAAATAATGTGTCTACTTGAAATATTATCATCATGACATTCCCTATTGCATTGTAATCTTGCAACAAATTTCATTCCAAAGGGGTTTAGTCATGAAAAGCTAGTACTTATCAAAGCGATTTCAATGAAAGTACATAGAAAAAGGGTGAATCATCAAGAGGATGCGATGGATTTGGTAGAGGTGGAGAATGTGGTTTTATTGGAAGGTGTTATAGATGCTTATAAGAAAATCATAGAGCATATGAATGCCTTCAAGTTTAGAAAATCAATAGACATAGAAAGAAATCTCGTAACCAGATGAAGAGAATATTGCTTCACCAAAGCACATAGAGGAACCAGAACAAGGAGAATCCCTTATGATGAAGAGGGTTTTTGTTGAAATTAGCAAAGAAGATACATGAGATTGATCATAGAAGGAGCTATTTAGAATAATTTGTAAGTTAGGAGGTAAATATTGCAAGGTGATTATGGATAGCAGGAGTATGGATAATTTAGTGTCTATAAAGATGGTAGAAAATATTAGGTTGAAGAGGATTGAACACCCAAATTCATATAATATGCCATGGTTGTAAGAGGGACATCAAATTTTAGCTAATAAACTATGTATGGTAGACTTTCAAATTGGTTCTTACAAGGATGAGATACTATATGATGTTATGCCTATGGATGCTTGTCAGGTATTATTGGGAAGGGAATGAAATTTGATAAGAAAGCATTGCATGTTGGTACGGTGAACACCTATGCAATTGAGAAATATGGCAAGAGGTGTACATTAATTCCATTAAAGGACAAAGGAAAAAAAGTGGACAATAGACCTATAGTATGCTTGAGTATGAAAAAATAAGTCATGAAGGGTTATGAGACCAATTTGAAGGGAGAAAAAACAAGGTTGAGAGAAGTTGTAAAACAAGTGGAGGAAAAGGTAGAAATAAGCAAGAGAATAAACATGAGGAAGAGACAGATAACCCAAGTCATGAGTAGTAGTGACAATAGAGACAACAATGAAGCAATTTATATTTTAGATAAGGAGAAAAATAAAGAGAAAATAAATAGTAAAGAGACAATAGAAGAAGATGACCCTCATTAGGTCATTGATGATTGTGACAAAGACCATATTGTTGAATAACAAAGTGGGGATGGATAATTTGGGTGCTTTTAAAGTTACACCAATAGTATTAGATCCAATTTAATGAGAATAATGAGGTATACTAGTAAAGGATTGGGAAGATATGGGAAATGTATGAAAATACCCATCGTGCAAGATATAAGACCAAAGAATGTAGGTCCAACATGAAGCAATAATACTAAATTTATGGGAGGAGAGAATAGTAAATGGGATGAAGGTTATAGGATGGATTTTTGTAATTATTGTGGAATATTTGAACACATTACAACTTGGTGTTGAAACCTACATCCTTGTGAGATTTGTGGATGATGTAATAACTCCACATGAAAGTGTTGTCACTAAGAGGAAGTAGCCAGTAAAGTGCATATTGAATTTGGTTGGATGGATGCAATGTAATGGGACAAGGTGAAATGAATGTTGAGTTAATTATATAAGAGGATTTTTTCTTAGATGAAGGTGAGGAAAAGATAGAAAATAGGGCCTTATGGAGACAACCAAGCTAGAATGGTAATAGCTTGGAAAAATAAATCATATTTATGAGCTAGATCTCATTGTACATTTCCTCTTACCCAAAGAGTATGATGCAAGAGCATCTAGATAGTTATAGGTAAGGTAACTATCACCCATATTGTAACTACCATTGACACATATAAAAACCTTCGTGTGATAGAAAGAAGTGGAATCAATAGAGGAGAGGAACAATATGCAAGAGGACGAAGAAGAGGAAAATAAATATGAAGAGAAAGAGAAATATGAACCAACAAAAAAATAGAGGCCAACAACCCTAAAATGGGGACGCAAAAAAGAAGTGAAATAAAAAGCAAAAAAAATGAGAAAGGAGATGACAAAAAGAGAAAAAGAGGAAGAAATTTGTTTGTGACAAGAGGTCAAGTTGATTTTCCCTAGAATGTTTTTCTAGTGGGTGATGTAAATGTGAATTTCCATAGTAAATAAAAGAATATTTCCACAAGTTATATTCTAAAAAAAAATTTAAATGATATCTAATTTGTGTTATTTGAGTTGCATGTGGTAGGTTGCATGGTTTAGAGTATGCAGGTTTGCAGGTGAGTACAATATTTTATAGGAGTTTAAAAAATATTTGGTTAATGGAGAAGAAATGAGAAATTTGTTCTTGAAGAAGGAATATTTCCATCATCTACTTGTCATCACATGGAATATCATATAAAATTGCACCATGCCAACATGTTAGACTTTGTCACATGGAATGCATAGTTATCATCATATGTGTCATTGAAATGCATGGTTTCCATTAAGAACACAAGCTTATACTGAGATGGGGGTGAACAGTATAGCGCCCACTTTTTACTTTATTTCCAAACCAATATCAATTAGTGTCATTAATTTCAATATCTAAATATAGCAATGTGCATTAATGACATAGATAGTAATAGTAAGCAAGAGCACAAATCACCACACATAATTGGGACATAATATTTAACGTGGTTCCCCTAATGTGGGGTACTCCACAAGATAATATCCTTATAATATTTCACAAAGAAATAGGGATCCTTATCCCAATATAAATGATTACTTTAATCTACTAGAAGCTAGGCTATCCACTGATATGCTCAGCAAGGTAATTCACTGATCTTCTTAGGTAGGCAATCCACTGATCTTCTTAGATAGGAAATCTTGATCTAATCAAGTAGGTAATCCACTGATCTACTCAGTAAGGCAATTCACTAATTTTCTCAGCCAGGCAATCCATTGATCTGATCAAGTAGGCAATCGTACTCTGCTCAGGTAGGTAATCCTGATCTGCTCAGGTAGGCAATCCATTGATCTGCTTCAACAATATCACCAAGAACTTACTCAAAATCTACTCTAGCAAGCTCACCAAGAACTTTCTCAAAATATGCTCTAGCAAGCTCACCAAGAACTTGCTCAAAATTTGCTCTAGAAAGCTCACCAAGAACTTGCTCAAATCTGCTCTAGCAAGCTCACCAATAACTTGCTCAAAATTTGCTCTAGAAAGCTCACCAAGAACTTGCTCAAAATCTATCCACAAATCTATCCAAAAGACTTATCAAAGTCTCAATCAATCATGCACAAAAGCTGCCACAAATATTTCCAAAAATATATCCAAAATCCTTCTCAAAGGCTCAATAAATCATGCACAAAAGCTACCACAAATCTATCCAAAAATCTATCCCAAAATCCTTATCAAGTCTCAATAAATCATGCACCAAAGCTGCCACAAATCTATCCAGAAATCTATCCCAAAGGCCTTCTCAAAGGCTCATTTAATCATGCTCAAGTAGCACTCAAATCTCATCCACATATCTATAAAGGCAAGTCTCAATGATGAACTCAACAATGAATGTCAATGCACTCTACAATGGATGACAACAATTATCCACAATGATCTCAACTAAAATTAGAATATAGAATAGTTTGTTTCATGGAACTTGAACAACCACTTCACACAATCACTTGACTAGGCTCAAACAACTCTACTCAACCAATCACCACAAAGAACAACTCTTTCTCATAAACCCTAGTCCAAGCAAGTATCAACCAACTCAAATGTTTCCAACAATGCTCAACCACAAATCTCACATAACAATGATAGTCTTGTTTTTCTCTAACTCAAATTCAAGATATTTGTACAATAAATGGGCTTCAACAACAATGCTTATTAAAAATTCTTCACATAACAATGATACTCATGTTCTTCTCAAACCCTATCTCAAGTTTTTCACACAACTAATGGCTTCAACAATAATGCTTATAAAACAAGGTTTAAACACAACTCTCAAACCAAAAAACCTTGAAGCATTCAACCAATCACTTCTGAAAAGGAAACCACAATCAATTATTTTCTCTCCGATGATATTTCAGAAATCAACCACCATAAATAAAGTCAATGGAGAATATTTCTCATACCTTTTTGATGCCTTATTAGTTGTCCACTAAATCTTCCACACTCAACAAAATTTATTTTTCAACTTTCAATAAGGGTTAGGGATCATGATTAATAACACAATAATAATATATAAATAACACCTTATTACTCCTACTCAATAAAATACATCATGTCCCCTCATGAAATAATTAATCCTCTTTGAAAAATAACAAAGCAACCTTCACTTTTGAACCTCTTTACAAAATCAGAAATATCTCTTTACACACACCTTATTTCTCCCTCTAAGAAATTTAATAAAATAGCCCTCAAAATAAGTTTTCCAACGATATATAATATGATATACTTCCAAAAATAAAATAACCAAAAATCTCTCTTTTTCTTAAGGTGCATCATAACCCTTATTTCTCCTAGGGCAACTTTAGAAAAATAAAATATTAAAAAATTATTAACTTACCTCTGTCCCTGACGGGATTTGACCCCTTGATACCTCCTCACTCAATGCATTAACCATGACCGAGCCATTGTTGGGCTACACATCCTCACGTGTTAAAATGGGCACAAACCAAAACAAATACCTCAATATTCTATGCCCTTCGAAAACTCAAAAATGCTTTGAGTGTTTCAACACAACAAGCATCCTCGACGAGACTCGATCATAGGACCTCCTGCTTCGTACACAATGCATGAACCACTAGTCCAAATGTGTCTATGCATTTGGTTATCCTTCGTGAATTATTATTCAATGGACTCAATTTTTGTAAACCCTTCACACACCTCTTTACACATGCTTCAACACAGGCTCTTCTCGCATTACATTATCAATTTGAATGCATTCAAAAATCAAGGACAAGTATTTATCAAAAATTTTGGTGGCATATATATATATATATATATATATATATATATATATACCTTTCCTCCTTTCTTTAGACGTCGAAGCTATAATTTTATTTTTAATTTTAAAATTAAAATTAAAATTTTAAATAATTTAAAATTTAAACTAAATATTTAAAATCAGATATCTCCATCACCGGGGTACATTTTTCGATGAAATGAAAATCCAACCTGGGTTTTAAGAAAAACCCATTTCAAATCTACCATATATGGTTTTAAATAAAATCTTTTATTTTTCCTGCCTTGGTTTTCACAAAACCCTGTATATATCCATGCTCTCCAAAATATCATAAATGATATTTTATGAAGTGTTTTTGCCACCAAAACTCAAATGTGATCCATGTGACATCAATGCCAACATAAAATAACTCAAATTACCAATAATATACCCCTTTGTCATTGATGGCAACACCTCTCATGCAAATCATCATAATCACTTCAAAAAACGATATCTAAGAATCAAAGCTACTCCCCTTGACTCAATACTCTCTATGGAGGTTGCTCCCCCTAACTCAATACTATCTTTTGAGTTTGATCCCCCTAACTCAATGCTCTCTTTGGAGGCTGCTCCCCCTAACTTAAATCTCTCACCTTTTGATATCAATGGCAAAAGGGACACCTATGGGGCTAAATAATATGACTCTTAAGCATAGCCCCATCACCACCTTCTCTCTTGAGGTGATTAATTTTGGGGTGGGAGTACTTTTGCTCCCATATTACATTATTTATTTCCTCTTTCAACTTCCTTACATATTTTTATGATATCCTTCTCTTGATGAATTACTTGATCTTCTTGTCTTGAACCTGTTTGACCTTCTTGCCTTGAAATTGCTTGACCTTCTTGTCTTAAACTTTTTTAGAATTGAGTCCTACATAATTTTTAAATATTTCCAAAGTTATTGCAGTTAAAACACTTGATATTGTAGCCTTTGTATGGTGCCCATATCCTGAATTATTTCTTGAAATAATTTCCATATCCATTCTTTTCCTGAACCCTGTATTGTGAAGTTCTGTTTTCATAATCATTATGATCATGACTTCTAAATTGTGTAGCTCTAAATCCAAAACCATGTTGCTCATTTTATTTGCACCAAGTAGCTCTATGACCAATCCTATTACATGGGAAGCAATGTCCCTAAAAACCATATCTTCTTCCTTTGAAGTTCCTTCTAACAAAATCAAACTTCTTTGATCCATAAACCCTGTAGTGTATAGCCCTATGTCCAAATCCATTACAAGAAAAAAAAATTCCTTGAAAAGCCCTTTGTTCGTGCCTTGGTTCCTCATACTTTTTTTGACCATTAACCTTGTGATCATTTTTTATTTGTGCATTGTATCCTTAAAACTTCTTTGTATTATCCAAATCCTCTTCCTTAATTTCTTCCTTGCTTTCCTTTTCAATAATTTCTTTTTCTTTTTAACTTGATTCACCTATCTCAAAAAAAGATCCAAACTGGATGTTTGAATCCATAGGAACTTTGGAACTTTCTTCATAACACTTAGGTTCTTCCTTGATTTCATATTTTAGAACTTCCTTTTCTTTTGAGTGTGATTCCCCAAACCTAAAATATGAGACCTTTGGTGCTTTGGAACCTTCCTCTTCTTTCTCCTCATTTGTATCAAATAGCAAATTGGCATCCATATTTATTGTCTCTAAAATACATGTTTCCTTCTTAGTGAAAATATTTTGACCTTTTGAGTCATGTGATGGATCAAACTTCTCAGGTATGGAATATTTCAATTCTTTTAGATTCTCCTTAACCTCTTGTACTTGCTCATGGATATCATTGAAGTCTTCCTTTATATCAACTGAGATGTCTGTATTTATTACGATTTTCTCTTGCTTAACTTCTTCTGTTTAGAGTGAATGTTCTTCTTATACTTATTTTATCCCATAGAAAAACCCTTCTTCATCTTCACTATCACTAAGATAATTATAATATTCTATAGCAAATAAACTTTATGATTTCTTTGACCATGCCTATTTCCTCAATGTGTCATCTCATATTCACTATCACTAAATCCATTGCAATATCTTGATCTGTGATCTCTTTGACCACACACAAATCAATATTCTCTTTCACCTTCTATTCCTAGGAATAGATGTTCTTCCTTTTCATCATTTGACTTGTCTTTATCACTGTGATCTGAGCTATCACTTGCTTCTTCAATGTAGAAATTTTTCTTTGTATTACAAAAAAAATTCTTCTTCTCATACCTGCTTTGCTTGTATTTGTCATCTTTGTCATGCTTATGCTTTCCATATTCTTTTTTTTTGTGACCATGTTTTTCATCATCACTATTTTCTTCATGTGGACACTTGTTTGCATAGTGACCAAAATCACAACACTTGTAGCATTTGACTTTCTTCATATCTCTGTAATTTATTGAGTTATTTTTACTTTTGATAAAGTTAGATTTCTCATCATTATCTGAATCTCTATCTATATTTGGAAGTTTCCATTTCTTTTCTTTGAAGCCTTGAATGCAATTTCTTTTATTGGAAACTAATGCTTACTTATCCTCATCTCATATGTTGTGAGAGTTCCTTGTAGTTCTTCCATTGTTAGCTTGTTGATATCCATTGCTTCTTCTATTCCTGAAATCTTTGCATCATACTTCATGGGAAGTTATCTCAAAACCTTTTGAGTAACTTCTTATTCTTTTGTCTCAAATCCTAGACCTCTCATGGTGTTAGTTATCTCATCAAATCGAAGTAAAAACTTTGTTATATCTTTAGAATTTTCTATTTCAATTCCTCAAATAATTTTCTATGAGTTTGTAGTTTTGCCAACTTTACCTTGGAATCTCCTTCATAGGTATTCCACAACTTGGTCCACATTTCATTAGTTGAATTACATACCATGACCTTTACAAAATTTATCTCACATAGCTCATTCAAAATATAATTCATTTCCCTTGCATTTATCTCAACTAATTTTTTGATAGTATTATCTACCTCGGGATCACCTTCAACCTTATACTATTTTTCAACCATCTGCCATACCTCATATATTTGTGATATCAAGTAGTTCTTCATTCTCATGCTCCAGAAAGCATAATTGTTATCGTCAAACAGTGGAACCTAATTTGTAGATGATCCATTCTATGAATCCATCTGTGTTCTTGTAGAATTTACCCTTAATTTGTTATTCGAAGGAACCCGCTCTGATACCAATTGAAAAACATAAGCTTATACTGAGAGGAGGGGTGAACAGTATAGCACCCACTTTTTACTTTATTTCTAAACCAATATCAATTAGTGTCCTTAATTACAATATCCAAATATATCAATGTGCATTAATGACATAGATAGCAATAGTAAGCAAGAGCACAAATCATCACACATAATTGAGACATAAGATTTAACATGGTTCCCCCAATGTGGGATACTCCACAAGATAATATCCTTATAATATTTCATAAAGAAATAGGGATTCTTATCCCAATACAAATGATTACTTTGATATGCTCAAAGCTAGGTTATCCACTGATCTACTCAGCAAGGTAATTCATTGATATGCTCAAGTAGGCAATCCACTAATCTGCTTAGGTAGGCAATCCTTATCTGCTTAGGTAGACAATCCACTGATCTACACAGCAAGGCAATTCATTGATTTGCTCAGCTAGGCAATCCATTGATCTTCTCAAGTAGGCAATCTTGATCTGCTTAGGTAGGCAATATTGATCTGCTTAGGTAGGCAATCCTGATCTACTCAGGTAGGCAATCCATTGATCTTCTTCAGCAAGCTCACCAAGAACTTACTCAAAATTTGCTCTAGCAAGCTCACCAAAAAATTTCTCAAAATCTGGTCTAGCAAGCTCACCAAGAACTTGCTCAAAAACTACTCTAGAAAACTCACCAAGAACTTGCTCAAATCTACTCTAGCAAGCTCACCAAGAACTTGCTCAAATATTCTCAGCAAGCTCACCAAGAACTTGCTCAAACTCTATCCATAAATTTATCCACAAATCTATCCAAAATCCTTCTCAAAGGCTCAATCAATAATACATAAAATTTGCCACAAATATATCCAAAAGCCTTCTCAAAGGCTCAATCAATCATACACAAAATCTACCACAAATATTTCCAAAAATCTATCCCAAAAGCCTTCTGAAGGGCTCAATAAATCATGTACAAAAGCTGCCACAAATATATCTAGAAACTATCCAAAAATCTATCCCAAAGGCCTTCTCAAAGGCTCAATCAATCATTCTCAAGTAGAACTCAAATCTCATCCACATATCTATGAAGGCAAGGCTTAATGATGAACTCAACAATGAATGGAGATGCACTCTACAATGGATGACAACAATGATCCACAATGATCTCAAATCAAATTAGAATATAGAATAGTTTGTTTCATTGAACTTGAACAACCACTTCACACAATCACTTGACTCGGCTCAAAAAACTCTACTCAACCAATCACTACAAAGAACAACTCTTTCTCACAAACCCTAGTCCAAGCAAGTATCAACCAACTCAAATGTTTCCAACAATTCTCAACAACAAATCTCACATAACAATGATACTCATTTTTGTTCTCTAGCTCAAGTTTAAGTTTTTTGTACAATTAATGGGCTTCAACAACAATTCTTATAAAACATTCTTCACATAACAATGATACTCATGTTCTTCTCAAACCCTATCTCATTTTTTTCACACAACTAATGGCTTCAACAACAATGCTTATAAAACAAGGTTTAAAACACAACTCTCAAACCAGAAAACCTTGAAGCATTCAACTAACCACTTTCAAAAAGGAAATCACAATCAATCATTTTCTCTCCAATGAAATTTCATAAATCAAACACCATAAACACAGTCAATGGAGAATATTGCTCATACATTTTTGATGCCTTATTAGTTGTCCACTAAATCTACCACACTCAACAAAATTTCTTTTTTAAATTTCAATAAGGGTTAGGAATCATGATTAATAACACAACAATAATATCCAAATAACACCTTATTACTCCTACTCAATAAAATACATCATGTCCCCTCATGAAATAATTAATCCTCTTTGAAAAGAACAAAACAACCTTCATTTTTTAACCTCTTTACAAAATCAGAAATATATATTTACACACACCTTATTTATCCCTCTAAGCAAGTTAATCAAATAGCCCTCGAAATAATCTTTCCAACAATATATAATATTATATACTTCCAAAAATAAAATCACCAAAAATATCTCTTTTTATTAAGGTGCATCATAACCCATATTTCTCCTAGGGCAACTTTAGAAAAATAAAATATTAAAAAATTATTAACTTGCCTCTGTCCCTAATGGGATTCGATCCCTTGATGCCTCCTCAATTAGTGCCTTAACCATGACCAAGCTGTCATTTGGCCACATGTCCTCACATTTTCAAAGGGACATGAACCAAAAACAAATACCTCAATATTCTGCGCCCTTCAAAAACTCAAAAATGCCTCGAGCATTTCAACATAGCAAGCATCCTCGACAAGACTCAATCGCAGGACCTCCTACTTCTTACACAATGCATGAACCACTAGGCCAATGGTGCCTATGCATTTGGTTATCCTCCATGAACAATTCTTCAACGGACCCAAATTTCATAAACCCTTCACATGCGTCTTTACACACGCTTCAACACACAGGCTCTTCTCGCATTACATTATCAATTCAAATGCATTTGAAAATTGAGGACATGTATTTATCGAAACTTTTGGTGGCATATCTATATATGCCTTTCCTCCTTTCTTTAGACAAGCGCTATTATTTTTAATATATGCCTTTCATCCTGTCTTTAGATGTTGGAGCTATAATTTTATTTTTAATTTTAAAATTAAAATTTAAATTTTAAATAATTTAAAATTTAAACTAAATATTTAAAATTAAATATCTCCATCACCGGGGCACATTTTTCAATGAAACAAAAATCCAACCTGGGTTTTAAGAAAAACCCATTTCAAATATGCCATCCATGGTTTTAAATAAAACCTTTTATTTTTCCTACCTTGGTTTTCACAAAAATCCTGTATATATCCATGCTCTCCAAAATATCATAAATATTATTTTATGAAGTGCTTTTGCCAAAAAAACTCAAATGTGATCCATGTGAAATAAATGACAACATAAAATTACTCAAATTTCCAACATGCCATTGCACAAAATACCATCATAGGTGTGTGTCATATTAACAATAAAATGCCAACTTAGAAGATTGCCATCACAAATTTCCCTATCACCTTGCCATTATGCTATAACTGCCATCCCAAAAGAGTGTCATCAAGAATTACGTCATCTAGAAAATTACCATTGACTAAGATAGAACTTGATATAAGAGCATTGTCATCAATTGGATGTCATCGTGAACCTATCATATAAGGATATCATATTAGAAAAAATCATGAGTTAGAACTATGTCATCATGAAATTAAAATTTTCCATCGTACTGACTAAAGAAGTTGTCATCTAAGAGGTATTGTTTTTGGCTGAATATAGTTTTCATATACCTTGTTGATGGAAAAAAAAAATCTACCCCCCTTCCATTGCATTATATTTGATTATATCATGGTTGCATGGATATACAAAGAAGAGAACTATAAAAATTAGGTGTACCAAATGTGTGAGATAAACCTTCAAACTGATATTAAATGGAGTATGTAGAATATTAAACCAAAATATGAATAATATCAAAGGTTAAAAACTTGAATAGGCATTAAATAAAAGGGTGAACAATATCAAAGGTTCAAAACTTAAATATGCTATAATTAAATTATAAAAATGAGCACTAAGATATGTTATGTTACAATAATAAAATTTTAAACTTAAAACATAAGGTCAACAAGCTAAATTCTAATATCAAACTTAAAAAAAGTCATAAAAAGACCTTTATGAGAAAAAGAAATTGAATGATAAAGTTATTTTTTCTTTTTTCTTAAGTTCTTATTTTTTAGAGGAATCATCAATGCATGCTTGTAAGAGGATCAATATACATAATGTATCAACTTGTACTAAATGCATCTGAAATGGTAGTGTTTCATACCCACACCTCTATGGATGTATCTTAAAGAGAGAAAAATAAAAATAAATAAACATACATGCACCTAAACAACATAAAATAATATTATTTTTTTAAGGAATATCATTTATTAAAGCTAATGTCCAAATGTTTAATTTAAAATTATCAATATTTTTAACATCAATACTATAAAAATAAATTTTAATTTATGAGAATCTATTGTTAGCAAAAATAATTAGATAATAATTTTAGATTTTTTTAAAATTATTTTGATTTAGTAGAGATGATCATAAATGTTTATCTAGCTATAAAATAAAGAATGTACATTTTATAAGTTACAATTACTTAATTTTTAACTTAATAATCAACTTAAGGTATATTATTTTAATAAAATACAATATAAAAAACACTCTCACATTCATCATAGTTATGAGATATAAGGGGTTGAACAAAACTCTCCTTAGCCCTAGGCAGAGGAAAGAAACATCAAAACAACCCTTACAAATGAATATCCTATCCTAGAATGTGAGAGGACTTAATGGAAAGTCCAACCATAGACTACTTGCATCCATGAGGAAAGATTTAAAACCCCATATCATCCTTCTACAAGAAAATAAAGTTGAAGAATGCAACTCAAAAATGGTGGCAAATGCTATTTGGAAGAACTCTAAATTTTTGGCTAGTCATGCCTAATGTGCCTTGTGAGAGCTTTAATGTATTTTAGACCCCCTAAAAATTTATGGTAAACTTATCTCCTCCTTAGATAGAATCATTAATATCCCTTTTTCCTCTAAAAAGACCAATTGTAGATGGATCCTCTCCAGTATTTATGACTTGAACTATATCCATGGGAGAGTCTCCTTATGGAATAACCTAAGTCATATGAGATATGTATTTAGTAGTGAGTCATGGATACTTACAGGGGATTTCAAATCCCTTCTCCATTCTTCAAAACAAAAGAGAGGTAATCTTGTTATGTCCAAAATCCTCAAGGATTTTTCTTAGTTTGTGCGCATTAATGAGTTGATGGACCTAGACTTGAAAGGATCTAAATTTACTTAGAGTAATAGAAGAACTAGAAGCTGATACAACTTAGAATTGACAAGGTTCTTATCTCCAAGAAAGGGCTACACCCCTTTAGGGATGCCACCCTAAGATCTCTTCCCAAAATTGGCTCAAACCACAACCCGTTTGTCTTGGAAGCCCTTTTCACTATTAGACCTCTTAAAACCCCTTTAAAATTTGAAGTTGTGTGGTTTCACCATGAGGATATTGTTCCCTAAGTGACTGGTTGGCAGACTCAAAAATTCTTGGATCCTCTTGTTTCTCAAATTGTAAAAAATATCTATTTGTAAAATTCAATCTCAAATGGTGGAACAAATTTGTTTTTTGGCATCTCTTTCATAGGAAACAAGACCTCAAAAAGTAGCTAAGTGACATTGAAACTTACATCGTAGAAGGATGATTTTCCATTGAAACTAGACTCAAGAAAAAGAGCTCTTAACTAATTTCCATAATTCCATGGGCTATGAAGAATCCTTCTAGAGATTGAAATCAAGAGCTCTCTTGATTAAGGATAGGAACTGCAACCATGCCTCCACTCTAAAGCATAGAAGCTTCAAAAAAATTAGGGAATTAGTCAAATTTGATGGTTCCTTGAATGAGGAATTGATGGAAATATATACTGAACCTATTAGTTTCTATAAAAATTAACTAATACCTAGAGATCTCGATAATGATCAAGTGATGAGTAGACTCCTTGCCAACATCCCCTCCCTCCTCACCCAATATTTTAATGTCTTCTTTTCCATCTCTTTCTTATCTAAAGAAGTAAAATTGGTCACCTTCTCCATGGCAAGGGACAAAGATCCTAGGCCCAATGGCTTCCTTGCTATATTTTTCCAAAAAAATGACACATCATGGGGGAAAAAGTGGTAGAGATCATCTGCAAAAATTTAAAAACTCATCACATCCCCAAATATGTAAACTCCACTTTTGGTTCTCATTCCCAAAATGGCAAGGGCTAAATATTTCAAAGACTCTAGACCCATTAGCCTTTGCAAAACCCTTTACAGAATATTAACTAAGACTATGGCTAATAGACTTAAAAAGGTCTTACCCCTTATCATTGATCCTATCAAGGCAACTTTATGGAAGTGTAGCTTATAATGGATGACATCATTACAATCCATGAATTCATTCACTCCATGGACAAAAGTGGGAAGGTCAGCCTATTCCTGAAGCTGGACATGAACAAATATTTTGAAAAAGTATCCTAGGATTTCTTTTTTAAATTCTTGTCCAATTTTGTCTTCCACCAGAATTGCATCAATCTTACCAGGGAATGCATCTCCTTAACTAGGTTCTATATCATTATCAATGGTTTTGCCATAGGGTACTTTAGGAGCTTCAAAAGACTAAGGCAAGGAGATCCTATTGGAACAATTTCTTGCATCCATAATGTTGAGCTATCATGCTACACAAAATCATTTGAAACCAATGAGATATTACAGGCTTTGGTCAACCTACCTTTTTAATGTCAATAAAATATATTTTGCTAAAGAAAATAATTAAAATGGGTAAGGAAACACCAATGATAAAATTTAGATCTTACAAGTTTAAGCACTCCAAATTTTAGTTATATGCTACTTATATATAAAATGAACAAGCAAAGACAACAACAATTATTATGCCTTATGTAGACCGGTGCCTAGATTCATTGGGCTATTATAGCAATTTAACAACACTTTAAAATATGAACAGAAAGAATGAGGAAAAGAGAAATTGGTGCTATTAGACTTAGTCGAATATCATAGTGAATCTAAAAGTTAACCAACGAGAGAAACACTCATAACACATTCAAATAATGTAATCTGCTATGAGGAAACACACATAACTATAGATAAAAATGGTAGAACTAACACCCCAAAATTGTATTAATTTTTCCAAATGAATTACATGCAAAGTGGGCATAATGCCATTAAAATATGTTAAAAAGTTCTTAATACAATGAGAAGTCTTTGTTCAAATAATGTAACAAGACTTCATCAACTTTACCTGCACCACTTGGGTAACAGGAAAAATCTTTGAGTTTCAATCTCAAAAAGACTAGGAATATCCTCAGCTTCTCATGTGCAATTCTATCAAAACCTGCATAGTAAAGGGAAGAATGACGGATGAACAAAAAAAGACAAAGGAATATAATAGCACAACTCTTAAGGCACTCAAGTATACCTCTTAGAAAAAATGCTTTCTCCAATGTTTGATGCCAATTCTAAACCTGTGTGCTTCCTTTAATAGCCTCTGATTCTTGATTTGATTATTATTGGCCTGATCTTGACATAACACTTGCCACCTTTGAGTTTGATTTTCTCTGTATGCTATCTAGCTATTGTGGCCCTAGATTTCTTGTCACGATCTACTCTTTGGTTTGAAGGGAGATCTTATATTAAGTGGGTTAGGCGATATTTTTTTTTCTTTTGCATAGTTAAATGGTGAACCTATACATACATATAATTTGTTATTTCCTGCTTATCCCAGTCATTTAGTTATATTGTTTGGGACCGACTAGGCTACTACAGTGAAAATTTGATGTAAGAAAAAGGGTGACCCGATGTGACGGTGAAGAGAAGAGATGGAGTGTGTGTGGTAAATAGATAGAATGGCATTGATAACATCATGGATATGAGGGAGGAAGGAGTAATGGGAGTTGATTTTCTTAGTGGATGGTGGAGATATGGTGTTGTGTGGAGTGGACAGTGACAATGGTTAAGGAAGAGTTCTTAGAAGGGGGAGGACAGTGATAGGTAGGAGGAAGAACATAATGGAAAACAAGATCTGGAAGCACCTATATGGTACTTCCATAACTATATTCCATCGGAGTGAACCCTCTGTAACTATATTCCATCGAAGCGCTGAGTATGCAACCCTTGATGAACTGAATTAATATCTTATTCTCCCTACGCTTTCTACATATGTTTAACATGTAGAGTAGGAAAAGGTCACATTTATGTATTTTGCACTCCATTATCTTTATTATTTATCACATTTTACTATCCCTATTTATAATTTGAGAGTTCATGTACGATCCTATTTTAGACTAGCTTATCTTGTTTCCTGTGTAGTACGTGATCACATTCAGTGGATATACAAACATCTGATTTTATTCTTTTGTACAAGGTTCATCACTCGAATAGTCTATATCATCCTTATTCTGGTATATCTCATGTGATTCTATTTGATAGTTTATTCATTTTATCCCCTGGATACTGTCTGAATTAGCCATTTCTTCTAGTCTTTTACTTGTACTTCAATTTTACCCTTTAGTCATTGTAATTTATTGCAGATTGCTCTATTAAATGGTTGTTCCTGTGGATGGTCTGCCACCTTGGTTCAAATCAGGTGTTAGCTTTAAAATATATTTTGTTATAAGGTGGCCCCTTTTCTCTGGTTGTCATTTGTCAGATTCATTCATGGAGGCGTACACCCATTGAAATCCTTTAACCTAATCAAATATTAGGGTATCTTAGTCGTAATATTACATTATTGAGCATTGATTACTATGTTTACCACTATATATTGTTGGTTTTAATTTTTCATGTTGATATCCATGGCCCTGCAAGATCATTAGCCATACGACAAAATATACGTATACTAAAGTTTTCAACATATACTAAGTAAAAAATCATGGTTTGGAATAAATCAATTAGAAATGCCTAGGTCTATAATTTTACTTTTATTTCCCTTTTAATAGTCTCAATTAATCCCATCTGATATATCTTAGGTAGATATATGCACGACCATCTGATCTATCTTGATCATAGCTTGGTCAATCATCTACTTGGTTTTTCTTCGATCATCTTCGGTAAAGTGCCACCGTTTGATTTAGTAGACTTAAGCATGGTCATCGGATATTCTTTATGACTATAAGTCTACTAAAAATAATTTTGTCTTTATATGACTTGTTTTAGTGAGGCACTATCATTAGATCTTCGTTTGGAATGAGTGTGACCATTGACTAATCCATGAGGTACGATTATATCCTGTAGGTATCTTCAATTAAACTGTAGCTGTAATATTTGGGTGGATTGAAACGCGACTGTTGATTTTACTTTATCTTATAATGCCTCTAAGGGAGTGTTGTTGTTAGATTCGATCGGGGCTAGTGCTATCGTTAGATCATCTTACAACATTTGTTTTGACTTGTCAACTATTGTTTGCCTTGAGGGAGAGTGCTACCATTGGATTGGCCTTGGAGTGCACATGGCCATTGATTATCTTTGGCCCATCCTATGTCCAAGCCTTGGATTATCATGAATGAAGTGTGGATGTTGGATCATCTTGTGCGTGAACGCAACCCTTGATTGCCTTAGATGTTGGATTGGGAAGAAATCATCGCTACCATTAGATCGAGTCGTGATGAGGCGCGACCATTGATTTTCCATAACCTACAAAACTAAACACAACATAAGGCGCACATGCCCTTTAATATTTATTAATCTATGATTAAAAGAACGGCCCCAAAAAAAAAAAAAAACGAAATGGGAAATATTAGGGATGTATTAAGACCCTCGATGATCTCATTTAGAATTTGATTAATCCCAAAGTACTTATTACTTTTTAATTGTTAACCTTTTTATATCATGTGATTGTTGGATCTAATCGGGATCTAGCATCGTCGTTGGATCAAATATGATGTGCATTTTGATAACCCTTACCTTTGACTTGTCAAATCCTAATTGAATTTGTGGGATCATGACCATTGGATCTGGCTGAAGCAGGCGCAACCATCGGATTTGCCAAATATGGGGAGTGTTTTGTCTTTGACTCGGATATGAGCTTTTTAATGGTCGATCAAGTCACCGTGAGTGTTACCATCAGATTAACTTAGGAGAAAGCGTTGTCATAGATTTTCTTCTACCCTACAAAACTAAAAACATAAGGCATGCATATTTTTTCAATTTTAATTAATCTATGATTAGCAAAAGGGGGAGCGATTAGCAACGTGTTAGAACCCTTTTTAATTTTGATTAGTGGTTTGATTAATCCTATGGTGCTTAACTCATTTAATGTTAATACTTTTATATTTCGAGCGAGCGTTGTCGTTCGATTCCACCAAGATTGAGTGTTGCCCTTGGATCCGCTTGATTTGCACACCTTTTAAACACTCGGGGGTGCGTAACCCTTAATAATATTTGATCATATTTTGAGTCATAGACCCTTGACTACACTATTATTATTTGACTCGATTGATTTAACCATCAGTTAGCTTACAAAAATACATCCGTCCTATTAAGGAAGATCTAGGTGCTACCTTCAAATGATTTTATTAAATTTTTGCTCAAAACCTTAGGTTTTGATCAATGTTGACCTTGGTTTTTAAATACTAGACAATTTGGAGAACGCGCATCCATTGGATTAGCCATGGGCCAAGCGCATTCGTCCAGATCTAAAAATTTGCTCGATATTTAATCAATGGGGCGCATGACCCTTACTTCAGATTTTATTAATTCAATTACCTTAGACTTTAGGTTATAATATTTTGACCATGGTAATTAATTAATTAACCTTTGCATGGATTTTACCATGAAGGGGGTGCATACCCTCAATTTACCATTTGAATTTTAATTAAACCTTAGGATTATTGTCGATTTAGGCCCAAACCTTTTTAAACAATTCATTATAATTCACAAGGCTTAGGCTCATTCACTTAGGTCCGAATATTTTAACCAATTCATTATACACCCAAGGTTTCAAAGGTTGACTTTAGTGGATATTTTAATGATCAGATTTCAAATCTCTTTTAAAATTCGGATGCTTTTAAAGGTTGAGGGCCATGTGATGAACATTTGAATTTTTGGATAGGATCAACGGTTACAATGACAATCTTGTTATCAGCTAAAATTTTGACTTTTAATTTGACTAAGATGTCATTATTTTTATTAAAATGGTTCAAAAGATCAAAACATTGAAAATCAATTTTTCTCAGAGGAGAATGCAATAGAGACCAGCAACATTTGCTAAATTTATTGAAGCCAAAAATTTAAAATTGAGGGTCTCTGATGTTGAGTCAAATTTGGCTCCAACATAGGCTCTGACTGGGACAATGTGCTGAAAACATGAGGCACTTGAGAATTCTAGAATCTCCTGGTTTCATTTCCAGCCTTGGACAAAATCATAATCCATCAAGCATGATCAAAACATAAACAAAGAAAACTTTAAAACTAAAAAGATACAGTAAAGCAACAAAAACATAACATCAAAGAAGTAGAGTATCCAAAAACTGTTATTTTCATCAATCAAATTTAGATCAAAGGATCAGAATTTTAAGTTCAGATGAGCTTTTGGAATATTGTTATGATTGTTCTACAAAGTCTTAAGATATGATCACACATAATGTATCCAAGTTGTTTGCCTCATCATGCCTTGGCCTGAGTGTGTGTTAGTGCATTCATTTTGATTTTTGGGTCTGTCAAAACTTCACCCTGTTTGGAAAATGATCAAGCCTAATAAGTGATTTCACTCCTTAATATTTTCACCATTTGTAGGGCTCCACTACCAGTCAAGCATCTATAGCCCCGGTGGAGATGCTATTGATCCCATCTAGTTTTACTCTACTACCAATCAAGCGTCTATAGCCCTGGTAGAGGTTTTCCAAGATATCTCAAATACAAACTCAATCTGCATTATTTTAGTTTTCTTTCTCTTTTTGAGAAATATTTAGATATAAGAAAATTGTGCAATGAGTATGTCTTGAGTTGAGGATCAATTTGTTGGCTAAAGGATAGAGTGTAATGATTTTTAGCTCAATCACCTTACCAAATAGAATTCTATCCTTTGGATCCTAAAATTTCATTAAAGAGTATTTGCAATGTGAGGTTCTGGCATGATGTTACAACAACTCTGATGTTACTCTATTTTATTTCATATCATATGATAGTTGTAGGAACATTCAATTTTGAAAATTGTAAGCATCATCAAAATCTAAAATAAATTTCCTCTTCACTGTTTATCTTTTAGAGAAATAAACATTCAAAGAATACTCTTCTTCTTATGATAGTCACGAAGGATAACTGTATAAAGCAAAACAGGACACAATAGTAAGAAAAACACTGAGCAAAACATCCTGACAGGAACAACACTCTATTTTTAGGTTTTTATATATTTTATATATTTTTTCCTTTATTTTTAGGGCTTTTATCCCCTATTGACCCCATGGTAGGGGTTATAGACTTTGAGATGTATACCATTGATAGGGATTTTCATCAGGTCTCCTTCTAAAGTTTGCAACTTGTAAGTGTTTTGACCGACAACTTGAGCTATTTGATAGGGGCCAATCCACTTGGGTTCAAGCTTCCCTTTTTCCCCATGCTTATCATTTTTGGGGTCCCAGTAGATCACTATATCACCTTCACAAAAAGGAGTACCTTTCGCTCTTTTGTTAAATGATTTTATAGTTTTTTGAGTTTGATCAATTATCCTGTTTAGGGTTTCCCTTCTTTGTTCTTGTAATTGAGCAATTTGGTCTAGTCTTCTCTGCAAGGCATCAGGGTTCTCATGATCTTGTAACAGTAGGGAAAGTGCTAATTTTTCTATTCTTGAGGGTAACAAGGCCTTCTCTCCATATACCATTTCATAGGGAGTTCTACCTGTATTTCTCTTTAGTGATAACTTGTTTGCCCATAAGGCAAATTTTAACTCACTATCCCAACTCTTCTTATTTTTACCCAATGATATTTTAATTCTAGTGATTAAATTTTTATTTGATGACTCAGCTAGACCATTCCCTTGAGGATAGTAATTTGTAGACTGGGAAAGTTCTATTCCATACTTAGCACAAAATTCTACCATCTCATATGACACAAAATATTGCCCATTATCTGTTACTATTTTTTGAGGAACCCCAAACCTGGTTAGAATACTTTCTTCTAAGAAGTTAATGATAGTTTGAGAAGTAGAACTTCTTAGAGGTGCAACCTCTACCCATTTTGTGAAGTAATCTATTGTAGTTATGATCCATTTATGTCTTCCTGATGAGTTTGGGTTAATTTCCCCAATTAGGTCAATGCCCCATTGTGTGAATGGTGCTTCTATGATCACTGGTTTGAGAGGCATAGCAGCCAAGTGCTTCTTACCTACAAAAACCTGACAATTATGACAATTCCTAACATACTGATATACATATTTAAAAAGTGTAGGCCAATAATAGCCTGCTCTCATGATTTTATTTGTTGTGGCTTTGGGAGCAAAATGTCCCCCACAGAAACCATCATGGAACTCTTTCATTGTTTCTAGGACTTCACTCTCATATAAGCAGACTAATAACACACCATCAGGGTGTCTCCAATAGAGCACACCATCCTGCACATGATATTTCTGTGTTTGTAGTTTTACTGATCTCATTCTGTTAATTGGCATGTCCTTTGGGAAAGATAAAGTTTGTAGGTATGCTAATATTTCATCATACCATTTACATTCAGCATTATTAACTCTCCTGATGTCATGCATCTCATCTACTATAATGATATTATTAGAATCTTCTCCTTTATATGCCAGGTACTTTGCTAAACCCTGCCCTCTTACAGTTTTGACTATTTTGAATTCTGCATCATATTGTAATAGTTTTACCATCCATCTTGCAGGCCTTCCTAGTGGCTCAGACTGGGTGAAGACATCTTTTATTGTTATGAAAGGGATACAATAGTAAACTTTATTTGAACCGAATATACCTTTGAAATGTTCTAAAGATTGAATTACTGCATAAGCATATTTTTCCAGTAGGGTATATTTAAGATGTGCTCCTTTCAATCCTGAACTCATGAAAGCTATTGGCCTTTCATTATTTTCATCATCTTTCTATGAAAGAACTACAACAATGGAGTGCTCAGATGCATATGAGTAAATGTTAAATTCTTTGGAATAATCAGGGCAACTTAAGGCTGGAGCAGTAGTAATGGCTTCTTTAATCTTATTGAATGCTTCCATGTTTTCTACTGTCCATTTTATTTCTCTAGTATTTTTAACCATATCATTTATGGGTTTGGTCATCTCTACAAAATTTGGAACAAATCTTCTAACAAAATTTATTTTTCCAAAGAATGACCTGACTCCTTTTAAGTTTCTAGGAGGGGGAATTTTGGAGATGGCTTCTATTCTTTCTGGATCAATACTTATCCCCTTTTTTGAAACTATGTGACCTAATAATTTCCCTTGTGTTGTTCCGAATATGCACTTCTTGGGATTTAGGGAAATTCCAAATTCTTTACACCGAGCAAAGACTGTAGCTAGATGTTCTAAGTGGTCTTCTAGATTTTTAGAAAATACTGTGATGTCATCCAAATATACAACCACTATTTTGAACATTAATCCTTTGAAGGTAAAGTCCATTGCTCTTTGAAAGGTAGCACCTGCATTCATTAGGCCAAAAGGTATTCTTAAATATTCAAATGTGCCCCAGGGTGTGGTGAATGTTGTTTTATGTCTATCTTCTAGATTGATCTGGATTTGGTTATATCCAGAGAATCCATCCAACAGGGACATTCTAGATGAACCAACAACTACTTGCAATAGTTGTTCCATATTTGGCAATGGATAATTGTCCTTTAATGAACTTTTATTTAAATTTCTAAAATCTACACAGAGTCTAATATCCCCATTTTTCTTTCTAATTGGTACTAAATTGGATATCCAAGAGGAAAATCTTACCTTTCTGATTATTTTGGAATCCAATAATTTTTGTACCTCTTTTTGCATTATTGGGTGCAGGGTAGGATTATACTTCCTCTATTTTTGTCTGAATGGCTTGGAATCTTCCTTCAGGGGTATTATGTGTGTCATTACATCTATTTTGAAGGTTTTAAGATCTTCATAAGTCCAAGCAAAATGCTCTTTGTTTTTCTTTAAGAAACTGATATATCCAGATTTTTTCTTTGTTGGTAAAGTTGTGTCTATTTTTACTATTCTGGGCTCTTTCATTGTACCAATATTAACATCTTCAGCTATAGTCTCTTTCAAGAGAGGTTTAAAAGCTTTATCAAAATCATCAAATAAGCTTTCTAGAGAAACCAATCCTTTTGGTATTTTATTTGTTTTCAGTTGGATTACTTCTACTGGTTCACCTATTTGGTCTTTCAATTTTTCTTCATATTTTTCATCACAAATTATATCAGCATACTGATTTTGTAAAGTCATGAAGTCCTTTATATCCACATCATCTTGAAAGACTTGTAAGTAAACAATGTTATCTGGTACAGAAGGCTTATAAACTAAAATGGTTGGGAACCTATCCATATATTCAGTAGTAATCTCAGGATGATCTAGGCCTGATGCATTTATAGCTAAGAGGTCAGCAACATGATTATGTTCTCTAGGAATGTATGAGATATTGAAAGCTAAAAATTTATCAATCTCTTCCAATACTACAGTTCTATATTATTTTAACCTAGGATGCTTAGTTTGATACTTTCCTCGTATCTATTGGATAATTAATTCTGCATCTCCTATTACAATTAGGTAATTTATCCCTAATTCTTTGGCTTTCCTCAATCCTAGCAATAGAGCCTCATACTCAGCTACATTATTGGTGCAAGGGAATTCTAGTCTATAAGGAATACCAAGGTAGTTTCCTTTTATGTTAGTCAAATTGACTCCACCTACTCTAGATTGGGATTTAGCTCCATCAAAAGTCATGGTCCACATTTCCTATGTTAATACTCTATCTGATTCAGCATCAACCATATTTATGACTTTTGGATCCATGTTTTTAGCCTCTGGTACTTCCACCAGGAATGGGTTATGCCAAATTGAATAAACTCCCATTCCTTTTTCTTCCATTGAGTTTACCAGATTTATCATGGTTTCATCTATTTTAATTAACTCTATAGAATATTTGTTAAAAGGTTCTCTTCGTAGAGTTACATTTTCTTTATCTGACATTGGGATGGTAGCATAAGACCAATCTAACTGAATTGATCCCCCTAGTTGTTCTGCCCAATGCCTGCTTAGTAGTAGTGAGAAGAAAGGGTCAACATCAACTACTGCAACATCCATCACTATGCCTTTCTTGGGGTGTTGGTCTAGGAAAACTAATAATCCAGTTATCACTCCAACGCAAGGTACTTGCCTACTATCCATTACTAAAATAGGGGTAGAATCTCTTGTACAGATTAATCCCATTTGGTCAGCTATCATTTTGGGCATGATATTATGTGAAGCTCCACTATCCAACATACAATTATGAATCACATACCTCTCTCCTTCATCTAAATTATATCTTAATGATACATAGAAGGGTCTGACAGAGGATGGTGATCTTGTATCTTGTTGATTTTATCTAGCAACATGGCAAGTTGGATCTTCTTTTTGTTCAACTAATCCAAATGCTCTGCATACTTGTTCTCTGTACTGCTGAACTTTCATAAGCTCACCAAATGTAATGTTAACTTTTTGCTTACTGAGTTCTGACCCAACATCAAATTCTATCTTTTTTATATCCAATGGTTTGTTGCTTTCTTCTTTAGATGTTTCTTCTTCTAATTCTACTATCTCAGGAATGATTTTTTTGGGGTTCTATCAGTTTTCTCTTTACTGATATTTTTATTTGTGAAAGTCTGCTTTCTTGTTTCACTAGTGGAAGCTTTTTCTGTTCTGTCAGGAATTGCTCTATTTCTTAAATTCAGAGTATTGGTAGCTTCTAATTCTTCTACTTATTTAGTAGTGGGGATTAATCTTCCCTGCTTCATTTTATCATATCTTGACTCATGTGGCTTTTGGAGGATTTTAGTACCTTCAGCTACTAAGATCTGAGGATGATGATTTGAAGCATACTTGTCCATGTTTTCTTCAAAGAGCCTTTCTCTGGACTCATCTTCTAGAGACCAATAGACATTAATCCTTATATCTTCTTCTAAATCATCATTAAGATCTATATTGTGTTGTTTACTTAAGTAAAAACCACATCCTTCTAGGTTATGGGGGGCCTCGTAGGTTGAGAAGAAATAAGGAAAACTTTTTGCTATGTTAGCAGATGGCATAGGGTTAGGAACATTATTATGATCTCTATTAGACTCTCTATTTTTCCAATTATTATTTCCATTATTCCTATTCCTATTTCCTTCATCAGAGGCATTGTTGTTTCCCCAATTCTTATTGAAATTTTTCTTGAAGGGAGGGTGATTGTCAACATGTGGTCTCTCTAGTTGTGAGGTTTCACCATTATTTCCATTATTTCCATTATTTCTCTCTATTCTTGCTAACCTATTATTCATGGTATTAAACATCTCAACCATCTGATTAGTTAATTTCTCCATTGGATCTACTTCAGTTCTTCTTTGTAAATCAAATGCTACCCTTTTGGGTTTTCTATCAGGTTGGTTTATCTCTAGAGAATAAGGTTTCATTTTACCACTATCTAGCATATTTCTTTCGATCTCAATCACTTTATCCATGCATTCATCAATAGTGGTAGCTTGCTCTTGCCTTAACTCATAATTGAATTCACCTTGGAAAGCATTTTTATAGAAACAAATTGACTAGATATCACTAGGCCTAAGGTTAATAGGGATTTTATTTCTAGTTTTGGAAAACCTTATGTTAAAATCATTGACAACTTCATTTTCCTTTTTCTTCATTGTGGCCAACTCGGTCAATAGGGATTGTTCATTTTTCCTCTCTCCGAATTTCTTCAAAAACATAGTTTCCATTTTAACAAAATCTGGAATGTCATTGGCTGGGAGAGAATTGAACCACTCTCTGGCATCCTTTTCTAAGGTTTGCAAGAATAGCCTCAGGACTACATCTTCATGTTCTACCTCTAAGTTATCCAAAGCATATAAGAAACTTTTAATATGGTCTTCCCTAGTAACTGCATTATTTCCTTGGAATTTAGGAAGATATTTATGAGCTTTATTTGGTAAGGCATTCAAATTTGTAGGTAAATTAAATGACCTATACCTATTGGCTCTCCACTGTTGAATATTATTTTGATTTGCTTGAGCCATTGTGACTATAGGTGTGGTGGGATTTGGATTCACAGAAACACTACCTATAGGAATATGGGGTTGGGTAATCTTAATATAATCAACTGAATTATCTACTACAGTATTACTATTAGTTGGGCAATGAGAATAATCAAATGTATCATCAATAGCAAAATTTAACCCACTATTATCAACTATTTCTGTAGTAGTAATATTTTGATCTCTATTTTTCTTTACGTACTTTCTAATTGTAGGACAAGATTTACTTTCATGCATAATATTCTTAAGAAGTGGTATTCTTTGATTATAGGTAAGTACCTCAGGGTTCTCGAATTCTAGGAATAACTCCTTACCACTTCTCCTGGTGTGCGCCAACACGTTCTGCTCTTTCTTCCTTGATTTTTGATTTCTAGGTTCATCCAGACAGAGTCACCAACATAGGTAGTGCAGAAAGAATAGAATGTATTATCAAGATTGCTTGATTTTTAACTCTCAGCCTCACAGGAGATGGTTCTTGGGAAAAATCAAGAAAAACCAAGAACACTTCAAAAAAAAATTGAAAATTATAGGCAAAAGAAAATAAAGAATGTAAAGACATAAAATTCAAAACAAAGGTTCTTTATTCTAATTAGACGCTAATTTTATAAAAATATGTAGTCATTGAAAACTAGTTTAAAATTTATAAATGATTCCCTGACAACGATGCCAAAAATTGATGGCATTAGTTTGATGGGCTAGTGTGAATTACCAGTAAAAATATGTCATTAAACCTCAGGCCTAGAATCACAAAGATTCTATCCTTGAAAATGATGCCAAAAAATTATTGGAACAATTTCTTGCATCCATAGGGTTGAGTTATCATGCTACAAGAAATCATTTGAAACCAATGAGCTATTACAGGCTCTGGTCAACCTACCTCTTTATTCTGATAAAAGATATATTGCTAAAGAAAATAACCAGAATGGGTAAGGAAACCCTAGTGATAAACTTCAGATTTTACAAGTTTAAGCACTCCAAATTTTAGTTATATGCTACTTATATATAAAATGACCAAGCAAAGACAACAACAATTATTATGCCTTATGTAGATCGGTGCCTAGATTCATTGGGTTGTTATAGCAATTTTAACAACGCTTTAAAATATGAATAGAAAGAATGAGGAAAAGAGAAATTGGTGCTATTAGACTCAATCGAATATCGTAGTGAATCTAAAAGTTAACCAATGAGAGAAATGCTCATAACACATTCAAATAATGTAATCTGCTATGAGGAAACACATAGAACTGTAGACAAAAATGGTAGAACTGACACCCCAAAATTGTATTAATTTTTCCAAATGAATTACATGCAGAGTGGGCATAATGCCATTAAACTCTGTTAAAAAGCTCTTAATACAATGAGAAGTCTTTGTTCAAATAATGTAACAAGACTTCATCAACTTTACCTGCACCACTTGGGTAACAGGAAAAATCTCTGAGTTTCAGGCTCAAAAATATTAGGAATATCCTCAGCTTCTCAGGTGCAATTCTACCAAAACCTACACAACAAAGGGAAGAATGAGGGATGAACAAAAAAAGACACAAAGGAATACAACACAACTCTTAGGGCACTCAAGTATACCTCTTAGAAAAAATGCTTTCTCTAATGCTTGATGTAGATTCTGAACCTGGATGCTTTCTTTTATAGCCTCTGGTTCTTGATTCGGTTATTATTGGCCTGATCTTGGCCTTACACTTGTCACCTTTAGTTTTGATTTTCTTTGTATGCTATCCAACTATTATGGCCCTATATTTCTTATCATGATCTACTCTAGGTTTGAAGGGAGCTCTTATACTAAGTGGATCAGGCGATCTTTATTTTTCTTCTTCTGCATAGTTAAACGATGAACCTATACATATATATAATTTATTATTTCCTACTTATCCTAGTCATTCGGTTATACCATTTGGGATCGACTAGGCTGCTATAGTGAAATTTTGATGTAAGACAGAGGGGGACCCAATGTGATGGTGAAGAGAAGAGATGGAGTGTGGGTGGCAAATGGATGGAATGGCATTGATAACATGATGGATATGAGGGAGGAGGGAGCAATGGGAGTTGATTTGCTCAGTGGATGGTGGAGATATGGTGCTATGTGGAGTGGATAGTGATGATGGTCAAGGGAGAATGCCTAGAAGGGGGAGGACAGTGATAGGTAGGAGGAAGGACAGAATGGAAAACAAGATCTGGAAGCACCTATATGGCACTTCCATAACTATATTCCATCGGAGTGAACCCTCTGTAACTATATTCCATCGAAGCACTGAGTATGCAGCCCTTGATGAGTTGAATCAATGTCTTATTCTCCCTACACTTTCTATGTCTTCTGAATATGTGGAGTAGGAAACTGTCACATTTATGTATTTTGCACTCCATTGCCTTTTTTATTGATCACCTTTTATTGTCCCTATTTATAAGTTGAGAGAGTTCATGCATGATCCCATTTTAGACTAGCTTATCTTGTTTCTCGCATAGTACGTGATCACATTCAATGGATATACAAAGATCTAATTTTATTCTTTTGTACAAGGCTCATCACCCGAATAGTCTGTATCATCCTTGTTCTGGTATAGTCTATGTGATTCTATTTGATAGTCTATTTATTTTATCTCCTGGCTACTACCTAAATTAGCCATTTCTTTTGGTCTTTTACCTATACTTTAATTTTACCCTGTAGTCATTTGTGTTTGTTTTAGATCACTCTATTTAGTGGTTGTTCTCGTGGATGATCCGCCACCTTGAATCTTGCTCAGGTGTTAGCTTAAAATATGTATCGTTATGAGGTGACCCCTTTTCTCTGGTCATCGTTTATCATATTTGTTCATGGAGGCATACACCCATTGAAATCCTTTAACCTACTCAAATCTTAGGGTATCTTAGTCATAATATTGTATTCTCGAGCATTTCTTACTACATTTACCATTGGATCTTGTTGGTTTCAATTTGTTGTTGTTGATCTCCATGGCCCTGCACGATCATTAGCCATACGATAAAATATATGTATACTAAAGTTGGCAACATATACTAAGTGAAAAATCATGGTTTGCAATAAATCAATCAGAAATGCCTAGGTCTATAATTTTCCTTTTATTTCCCTTTCTATAGTCTTGATTACTCGTAACTGCTAGATCTTATGTGGAGATATGCACGACCATCCAATCTATCTTGATCATAGCTTAGTAAATCATCTACTTGGTTTTTATCTGATCATCTTCAAAAAAGTGCCATCATCCAATTCGGTAGAATTAAGCATAGTAATCGAATCTTATTTATGATTATAAGTCTACTGATGATCATTTTATCTTTATCTAACTTGTTTTAGTGAGGCAATGTCATCAGATCTTCTTTTGGAATGAGCATGATCATTGAATAACCTATGAGGTATGGTTATATACTTTAGGTGTCTTTGATTAAACCATAGCCATCAGATATGGGTAGGTTGAAATGTGGCCATTTATTTTCCTTTATCTTATTATGCCTCTGAGGGAGCACTACCATTATATTCTATCGGGGTTAGTGCTACCATTAGATCATATTACAACAATTATTTTAACTTATCAACTATTATTTGCCTTGCAAGAGAGCGCTACCATTGGATTGGTCTTGGGGTGCACACGGTCGTGGATTACCTTTGACCCATTCTATGTCCAATCCTTGGATTATCATGAATAAAATGTGACCATTGGATCATCTTGTGCATGAACACAACCTTTGATTGCCTTAGATGTTGGATTTGGAAGAAATCATCGCTACTTTTAGATCGAGTCGTGATGAGGTATGACTATTGATTTTCCATACCCTACAAAAATAAACAAAACATAAGATGCACATGCCTTTTAATATTTATTAATCTATGATTAACGAAAGGGGAAAGATTAGGGATGTATTAAGACCCTTGTTGATCACATTTAGAATTTTATTAATCCTAAAGTACTTATTAATTTTTAACTATTAACCTTTTTAGATCGAGCACAATCGTTGGATCTAATCAGGATCTAGAACCATCGTTGGATCAAATATTTTGTGCATTTTGACAACCCTTACCTTTGACTTGTCAACTCCCTATTGAATTTGTGGGATCATGACCATTGGATCTGGTTGAAGCAGGCGCAGCCATCAGATTTTCCAAATATGGGGATTGTTTTATCTTTGAATCAGATATGAGCTTTTTAATGGTTGTCAATACACAGTGAGCGATTTCATTAGATTAACTTAGGAAAAAGTGTGTCCGTAGATTTTATTCTACCCTAAAAAACTAAAAACATAAGGTGTGCATGTTTTTTCAATTTTAATTAATTTGTGATTAGCAAAAGAGGGAGCGATTAGCAATGTGTTAGAACCCTTTTTAATTTTTATTAGTGATTTTATTAATCTTGTGGTGCTTAACCCATTTAATGTTAATACTTTTTATTCTAATCAAGCACCACCGTTTGATTCCACTATGATTGAGCATTGCCCTTTGATCCTCTTGATTTTCACACCTTTTAAACACTCGAGGGTGTGTAACCCTTAATAAGATATGATTATATTTGGAGTCATAGAACCTTGACTACACCATTATTATTTTACCCAATTTATTTAACTATCGGTTAGCTTATAAAATCACGTTCCTTCAATTAAGGAAGATCTGGGCACTACCTTTAGATCTGTCTAAGGTGCTCAATACTTAATCGAAGGGGGTGCATGCCTTCAAATGATTTTATAGATTTTTCTCTCAAAACCTTAGGTTATGATCAATTTTAGCCTTGGTTTTTAAATATCAAACAATTTGGAGAATGCACATCCATTGGATTAGCCATGGTCCAAGTGCATTCATCCAGATCTAAAAATTTACTTGATATTTAATCAATGGGGTGCATGACCCTTACTTCAAATTTTATTAATTCAATTACCTTAGAATTTAGGTTATAATATTTTGACCTTGGTAATTAAATAATTAACTTTTGCACAAATTTTACCATGAAGGGGGTGCATACCCTCAATTTACCATTTTATTTTTAATTAAACCTTAGGATTTATTGTCTATTTAGGCCCAAACCTTTTTAAAAAATTCATTATAATTCAGAAGGTGTAGGCTCATTTACTGAGGTTTGAATGTTTTAACATATTCATTATACACCCTACAGACACTAAAATCATGTTAATCCGATTAGGCGATCGAAAGCATTGACTAATTGGCATCATATGACCTCCTTGGGCAACCCTCAAAGGTTACAAATTGGTCCTAACCACTCTTGGAAGGCTCTACCCTACTTTTGGAAGGTTTTGGGCCACATAGGCATGACCATCCCACCCTAGGATGATCACATTTCATGGTCATCCCACGTAGGGATGATGGCAAAGCAGTCGTCCCTAGGTGGGATGACCACAAGGTTTGACTCCCAAAAAGTAAAATTTGGAAAAATGACACCTAAAAACTACCATTTATCTTGCCTATGAGAGCATGCATGACCTACGGGCATAGAATCCTTATGACATGCTATAGAATGGAGGCCAAAATGGGAGATTATCTTCCCCCTCCAATGCATGCTCAATTTTTTACAAGTGGCACATCTTGCCCTGCATGCCCATTTGCCCAAAGGTCTCCTTTGGCTATAAATTGGATCCATTTTCCACCCAAAATATATAGAGGATTTTTGAGACATAGCAACAAAGTTTTACCAATATTTACCCTCACCCTTTTATGCCTTTTTCCCTCAAAATAACTAACTAACAAAGGATGTTTACAAGTGATCTAAGAGGTACAATTTATTTGCAAAACCGAATCATCTAAGTGAATTTTACCAATAAATTTGATAACAAAACTATTGAGAAGGTTCCTAACCAATTCACAAAGGAATAGGTGGTAAAATATGAGCAATATTGGTGGTCGTCCCTCCCTAGGATGGTCCCCATTCGGTGATAGTCACTACCATCCTACCCAAGGACGATGGTAGATATGTGCATGATTTTGTTGGAAATTTTGAGTATATGAGTTGTCATTGATGTCAAGAGTGAGTGTTCATTGATGTCAAAAGTTATTTTCAGTGAGCAATGCAAGGAGAAACAGTTTCGTAATTAGTGCAAAAAGGAGAGTCCACTTCCAGTTGGTCAGATTCGGTTCCAGGTAGTCAGATATGGTCTAAAGTGCAAAGAAGAGGCCCAAGAAAATAATATTATAATATTAAAAATGAAAATTTAAATTAATTAATATAATTTTATTATAAATTAATTTATTAATTAATTTAATTAACTTCCAAAGTTATTTAAGTTAATTATAATTTAGTTTTAATTTAATTATAATTGAATCTTAATTTAATTATAATTTAATTTATATTAATTTAAATAACCCTAATGAGGGTTATAAGTTTAAATTAAAAATCAAATTTGAAATTCAATTTAAGCACCGATGTTTTATGGCACAAGGCCTTCATGTATAAAAGGTGGCAAAATCCTTTGCCTTACTCCTAAAAAACCATCGATTGATTTTCAAAGCTCCAAAGAATAGTGTGCAAGGAAGAAAAAGATAATTTTCATGTTTTGAAATGTCTCCAGCGGTAGAAGGTTTAATAAATAGGAGTGAGGATCCTCTTACCTCACATAGCACTATATAGCACAGTTGGCTATGACGAATGGTACTAATTCTTGTGGTAGACAAGGAGTGCTGGGTTCGAATTTCGTTGAGTTCATTTTGCAAGGAAGAGAAGACCTTTTTTTGAGCAGCATCGATTGAAAGGAATAAAGGGAGGCTTGTGCCTTCCCTTCCCCATGAAAACACTTAGCCCACGTGGTGGGCTAGCTCCTCGATAAGGCACTCAATTGGGAGTGGTCTCATGTTTGAAACCCATCGATGATTTTTAGCTAATGTTAAAGGTATGCATTGATGTCATTTGTCTTGGTCACTTGATTATTTTGGATGTGCTAAGGTTGAAAAAATAAAATATTTTTGATGGTTTATAAAGTTTATTTTTGCCTAAATTAATTTGGATATTGAGTATTTGAGGGAGATAAAAGGGTAGGCAATATTATTTTGAAAGTTTAATTTTTGGAGGTTGATTAAATTAAATTTGGAGATTATAAGGAGCAATTGAGTAATTATTTTTATGTATGATTTGATGATTTCTAATTTCAATAAGGAGTAATAAGGTGTATTTGAGTTTAATTATTTTTGTAATTGAGAAATATTTTGAGAGAGTGTTAGTGTGATATTTTGTCATCTAACCATTAAAATTGGAAAAGAAGAAAATTGTGATTGAGACAGGTTTTTAAGGGCACTTCTACATAAAACAAAAAGGTATGGGCACATCTTCCTAGTGAGTGATTGTTGAATGTTGTGAATGCTAAGTTGGAGTGAAAAGGGTTGTTTGATAAGCATTATTGAGTTTGATTGTTGAATGTTTTCCTGAGTGAGATTTGATGATAAAAACCCTGTTTTATAAGCATTGTTGGAAATATTGAGTAAATCTTTCATATGCTTGAACTAGGGTTTGTGCAAAGAACATGAGTATCATTGTTATGTGAATTTGTGAACTATATTGAACTAGGATTTGTGAAATAACATGAGTATCATTGTTATGTGAGATTTATTGGAAATGATTGAGTGAGTGTTCATATGCTTGGACTAGGGTTTGTGAGCAAGGGTTATTTCATTGAGTTATTGATTGAGTGGAGTTGGTTGAGCCTGGTCAAGTGGATGTGTTGAAGTGATAGTTCAAGTTCTATGAAACAAATTGTTCCATATTCTAAATTGATTTGAGAAATAGGTGTGTTTGTGAGTGTGAAACATATTGAGTCTCTAAAAATTCTCTATATGTTTCTATGGTAAAAAAAGAGATTGAAAGTGATTGAGCATTGTGGTGAATGTGAAGCATATTGAGTCTCTAACAATTCTCTATATGTTTATATGATATTGGAAAAGTTCTAGTGAGGACTTGTTGAACAGATTTGAGGTAAGTCTTAGAGAATACTTGTGGATAAATTTGTGTGAGATTTTGTGGAAGCTTACAATACAGATTTGAGTATAGAGATTATTGAGTGGATTGGATACATTCTAGATAGCACTTGTGGATAGATTAGTGTGAGCTTTTATGGAAGATTACAAGGTAGATTTGAGAAAAGTGTTTTAGAAGACTTGTGAGCAAAGTTGATTGATTGATTTGTTCAAACCTTGAGTTAAGATTTGGGGTAGATCCAGTAGAGTTCATTTTGTGATTAAGTCAATATTTGTGTTAAGGCTTGATGACAGAGATTGAGTAGATTTGTGCTAGACCGAAGGACTATGTTTAGTGTATATTTAAGGATAGATTTTGGTGCAAATTTGAGGATAGGTTTGTACCAGACCAGAGACAAAAATTGATTAGATTTGTGCTAGACTAAAGGAATGTATTTAGTGAAAATTTGAGATAGAGCAAAAAGCAAACTTTTGAGGTGATAGAGTATAGAGGATGACAGTCTCTAGTGGATAGAGATCCATTAGCCAAGACTATAAGGATAGGTCTTCTGAGTGAGGACATGATTCTTTAGTGGATAGAGATCCATTAGCCAGTGTAGTGGAGGTAGCAGTTCTTCTAGAAGATCACCAGCCAGAGTAGAGGATAAAGAAGTTCTCATATGGATAGAGATACATGAACTTGATCAAGGAATTGGTGTCTCCTTTGTATAGAGGTTCATAAACATTGTAATAGGGAAAGGATTCCCAAGATATTTATTAAGAAAATATTAGTGAAATATTTTCTTCGTGGAGTAGCCCACATTAGGTGAACCACATTAAATTAGTGTCTCTACTGTGTGTGGTTATTTGTGCTTTTCTTTGATTAATGTTGTTGATATTTCTATTGATACATTGCATAATATTGATTGGGAAAGAAAAGTAAAAAGTGGTCTTATATTGTTCACCCCCTCTCAGTATAAGCTTGTGTTCTTTAGATTTCTTTACAGTTTTTTATAGTCATGTTATAGGGTAGTATATGAACCTCTTGTCCAAATTTCATGCAATTTGAAGTTATATTGAGTGAGATATTGCAATTTTAAGGTTTTGCAAGCTTCTAGGGACCATCTAAAGATGCACATGAAACTGTGATTGATTTTGCAAATATGACCATATGGGTTCTCTTAAAATATTATTTTATGTATATTGTCATCAAGAACGCATGCTATTTGAGTCATCTATTTTTACTCAGTGTTGTGCTACACACAATGCATCTTAAAAAAGGGTATTTGTAGACACTAAAATCATGTAAATCTGATTAGACTACCAATATAAGTTCTAATTGACATCATATGGCTGCCTTGGGCAACCCTTAGATGTTTAATAGTGGTCCTAACCACTTTTGGAATGCTATACCCCACTTTTGGTAGGTTTTGGGCCACATAGGCATGATCATCCCACCCTAGGACGATCACAGTTCATGGTTGTACCACCCAAGGATGGTGGAAAAATAGTCATCCCTGGGTGGGACGACCACAAGGTTTGACTCCCAAAAAGTCAAATTTGGAAAAATGACACCCAAAAAATACCAATTATCCTGCCTATGAGAGCATGCATGACCTAAGGGTATAGAATCGTTATGACATGTTGTAGAATGGAGGCCAAAATAGGATATTCTCTTCCCCGTCCAATGCATGCTCAGTTTTTTATAAGTGGCACCTCTTGCCCTGCATGCCCTTGCATGCCCATTTGCCCAAAGGTCTCCTTTGTCTATAAAGTGGATCCATTTTCCACCCAAAATATATAGAGGAGTTTTAAGACAATAATGGAGTGCTACCAAAATTTCCCCTCACCCTTTTGTGCCTTTTCCCTCGAAATACTACCTAGCGAAGGAGGTTTGCGAGTGATATAAGAGGTACAATTTGTTTGCAAAACCGAATCATCTAAGTGAATTTCACCATAAAATTTGATGAAAAATATATTGATAAGTTTTCTAACCAATTCATATAGGAATTGGTGGCAAAATAAGTGCATAATTGATGGTCATCCCACCCTAGGATGATCCCCATTTAGTGAAAGTTAGCACCATCCTACCCAGGGATGGTGGCATATATGTGCAAGATTTCTTTACTTTTTTATAGTAATATTCGAGGGTAGTATATGAACCTCCTGTCCAAATTTCATGCAATTTGGAGTTATATTGAGTGAGATATTGCAATTTTAAGGTTTTGCAGGATTCTAGGGACCATCTAAAGATGCACATGAAACTATGATTAATTTTGCAAATCTGACCATATGGGTTCTCTTAAAATATCATTTTATGCATACTAACATCAAGAAAACATGCTATTTCCATGATTGAGGCATAAAAATTTGGTTAGGTTATTGAATAACCCTAATTATTTAACATTTTAGTTATCTATTTTTGCTCAGCGCTATGCTACACATAATGCATCTCAAAAAGAGGTATTTGTAGACACTAAAATCATGTAAATCTGATTAGACTATCAATATAAGTTCTAATTGACATCATATTCCCCCCTTGGGCAACCCTTATATTTTTAATAGTGGTCCTAACCACTCTTGGAAGGCTCTACCCCACTTTTGGGAGGTTTTGGGCCACATAAGCATGATCATCCCACCCTAGGATGGTCATAGTTCATGGCTGTACCACCCAAGTATGGTGGCAAAGCAGTCATCCCTAGGTGGGACGACCACAAATTTTGACTCCCAAAAAGTTAAATTTGGAAAAATGGCACCCAAAAACTACCATTTATCCTACCTATGAGAGCATGCATGACCTAAGGGCATAGAATCCTTATGACATGCTATATAATGGAGGACAAAATGAAATATTCTCTTTCCCTCCAATGCATGCTCAATTTTTTATAAGTGGCACCTCTTGCCCTGCATGCCCTTGCATGCCCATTTTCCCAAAGGCCTCCTTTGGATATAAAGTGGATCCATTTTCCACCCAAAATATATAGAGTTGTTTTGAGACATAGCAATGGAGTGCTACCAAAATTTCCCCTCACCCTTTTGTGCCTTTTTCCCTCGGAATATCTACCTAGCAAAGGAGGTTTGCGAGTGATATAAGAGGTACAATTTGTTTGCAAAACTAAATCATATGAGTGAATTTCACCACCAAATTCGATTAAAAATCTATTGAGAATGTTCATAACAAATTCATATAGGAATTGGTGGTAAAATAAGTGCAGAATTGGTGGTCGTCCCACCCTAAGACGATCCCCATTTGGTGATAGTCACCACCATAATACTCAGGTATGGTGGCATATATATGCAATATTTCTTTACTTTGTTTTATAGTTATATTCTAGGGTAGTATATGAACCTCATATCCAAATTCCATGCAATTTGGAGTTATATTGAGTGAGATATTGCAATTTTAACATTTTGCAGGCTTCTAGGGACCATCTAAAGATGCACATGAAACTGTGATTTATTTTGCAAATCTGACCATATGGGTTCTCTTAAAATCTCATTTTGTGTATACTGTCATCAAGAATGTATGCTATTTCCATTATTGGAGCATCAAAAGTTGGTTAGTTTATTGAATAACCCTAATCATTTAACATTTTAGTCATCTATTTTTGCTCAGTTTTGTGCTACATACAATGCATCTCAAAAAGGGGTATTTGTAGACACTAAAATCATGTAAATCTAATTAGACTACCAATATAAGTTCTAATTGATATCATATGGCCCCCTTGGGCAACCCTTAGATGTTTAATAGTTGTCCTAACCACCATTGGAAGGCTCTATCCCACTTTTGGGAGGTTTTGGGCGGGCCACATAGGCATGATCATCCTACCTTAGGACGGTCACAGTTCATGGCTATCCCACCCAGGGATGGTGGCAAAGCAGCCATCCCTAGGTGGGATGACCATAATTTTTAACTCCCAAAAAGTCAAATTTAGAAAAATGGCACCCAAAAACTACCATTTATCCTACCTATGAGAGCATGCATGACCTAAGGGCATAGAATCCTTATGGCATGCTATAGAATGGAGGCCAAAATGGAAGATTCTCTTCCCCCTCCAATGTATTCTTAGATTTTGATAAGTGGCACCTCTTGCCCTACATACCCTTACATGGCCATTTGCCCAAAGGCCTCCTTTAACTATAAAGTGGATCTATTTTCCACCCAAAATATATAGAGGAGTTTTGAGACATAGCAATGGAGTGCTACCAAAATTTCCCCTCATCCTTTTGTGCATTTTTCCTTCATAATATCTACCTATCGAAGGAGGTTTGTGAGTGATATAAGAGGTACAATTTATTTGCAAAACTGAATCATATGAGTGAATTTAACCACCAAATTTTATGAAAAATCTATTGAGAAGGTTCATAACCAATTCATATAGGAATTGGTGGTCATCCCAGCGTAGTACGGTCCCCATTCAGTGATAGTCACCACCATCCTACCCAGGGATGGTAGCATATATGCAATATTTCTTTACTTTTTTCATAGTCATATTCTAGGGTAGTATATGAACCTCCTATCTAAATTTCATGCAATTTGGAGTTATATTGAGTGAGATATTGCAATTTTAAGGTTTTGCAGGCTTCTAGGGACCATCTAAAAATTCACATGAAACTGTGATTTATTTTATAAATCTAACCATATGGGTTCTCTTAAAATATCATTTTACGTATACTTTCCAAGTTTTATTTTATTTTTAGGTGTTTTGGTCTAGAAATTGCTTGTTTTGGGTTTTACAAGCTTAGCGGGCGCACTGCAAATGCGCCACATCATCAGATGCAATTTCTGTTATTTTTTCAATTAGATCTTCCCAAAATAATATATTTTACATATTTATGCAATTTAAAATAATTTGGAGTTGTTTTAGATAGGTGAATTGCATATTTACATTTTCTAGCTCATAGTTGCATGTATGGCTTTTGCATGTTTCACATTCTACGCACTTGCTATTTAATGAATCTGGTTTCCTTATGTGTAGTTCAGGTTATATATTTCATTAGGAAGAAATACAATATCAGAATATCAAATAAAAAAGTGGCAGCAACATAGGTTCACCCACTTCAATTATGGGTACGAGGAAGAACATTGGAAGTGCACACGAGGTTGTTTGAAAGGACTTGATCCTTTGGGAACCCCATTTTTGTAAACAAGTGTATAAAAATAAGAGCCCTCAAGGGTACATCTATGTAACCATGATTCTTATTTATCAAATTAAATAAAGAGAAACACCTTTTCTTGCACTTATTTGGCTTATATGGTTGCTTAAATTTGTCCTTTTGTAATGCTTGTTTAAACACCAGATTTAGATGCATATTGTTTAACACTCTTAGGTGCATTATTTTTCCCCTAATTTAGTGGTTATCATGGTGGGACCCTATCTCTATTGCTTTTATTAAAGGTTTAACCATGTTTTTTCTTGATTTATGTTGTAAGTACTGGTTGTTCTAGCCTGAAACGACCTCTGGACTGCTAATCGTCCCACCCTGGGATGGCCACACAACCATCCCATCCTAGGATGGAAATCAAAATAGAAACTATCCCACCCTAGGATGGTCATAAAATAGTAGCAATTTTGCTCCAAATTCCAAAATTAGTAGGATTATAGGCCATTGAGGTAAGTACCAAAACCCTCTGTTTTCATTTCTATTGTTCAAAACTACTAAAATCTGGTTTTTCTTACCTATTTTGATTGCTTGATTCTATCCTAAAATAGTCATAAAATGGTCTATAAAACCCCAAAAATTGTGCAAATCGGAGCTATAACGAAAAATTTATGTTGGTTTTATGATTACTCTATTTTTGAAGCCGAAAATAGGAAAAATTACACAAATAGTCATAAATTTGTCTAGACAACCCTAAAAATTATCAAATTTGTTTTGTTGTATTAGTTATTCTCTTCTGCACCTCTCACTAAAATTTTGAGTCTTAACTCTTTATTTCTCAAAATTTCCCAAAAATTCCTAAAAGTAGGCATTTCCCCATAGGCCCCGGTTGGCCATATATTCCAAAAATATAAAATTTTGACCTATAAGTCAAATTTTGGAGCTCAAGCCCATTGCAATCAACTCGTTGCACTGATCATTTTGGTATATAGCACCCATAACCTTTTTTGGAAGTATAAATTTTCTTTAGTGTGGGGTTTCTTCAGGGTTTACCTAGTCGACACAATATGACAACTATTCATAGTCGAGCTCAATCATGATCTAGCAAAGTGGAAAAATTTAGAAGAAGCTCTAAGCACCATAATTATAGGTATGAGGATCTCCTCACTCCTACATGGAGCCCTAATAGCAGCCACCTTCGCTATTATTCTCAGTATCTCATCATACCTGCATGATGCCCTAAAATCTGTCTTGAGGTAAACTCCTCACTCAAAGAACCCGACCACCAAGGTACCTCTATAATAAGAACAATAATGGATTATCCACATGATCAAGTGGATTATTTGGTTAGCCAACAACGATTCCAGTCTCAGACCAAATATAATCAACCTTCTAAGGGGCCTAGTAGGGAGGTCTACACTCCCTCTACATCGTGGTCCTCACCACCTAAGACTCCCATCCAACAAGTTTTAGCAACCTAGAGTAGGCCTGTGTGAATTTTGCATGCACCATTAGCTAATATGACCATGAGCGAGCTTCTACTACTATCCTCCAAACATTAAAAAACTTTCATGAGGATCTTGGATTCCATTGAGGTACAACCTCATGACTCTGGTGCTTTCACCAACTTTGTGGGATACATACAAATGCACAAAAATCCTATTATATCCTTTCAAAATCATGAGGTCAAAATCATGCCTATAAATTCACCATATCCTACTTTGCTCATCATCACAAGTATCAATAGTCTCCCCTATAAGTGAGTATTGGTTGGCACAGGTTCCTCAATAAACATTATTACCACAGCTTCACTAAAACATCTCAACCTTCCATTCTTGTGCACTGTACCATCCAAGTTCACCTTGCAAGCATCCAATGATGCTTTATCATTCATTATGGGTATGATAATCCTAATTTTTGAAGTTGAAAAAAATACTATGCCTAAATTTTTCTACATCTTGGATGGTGCAAGAGAGTACAACATACTACTTTGAAGGCCATGGATAAGAGACATGAAATGTGTTCCATCTATAGTGCATCAATGCATTAAATACATTGATGAAGGTAAGGTTCATGTGGTTGATGCCGACCCAAACCCCTTCAAGTATTATAAATATGTGGATCCTCCATAGGATCCTATTATATCACCCATGCACTTGGACACTAAACCCAATGACATTATCTAGAGTCCAGATTCAACCCTGTGGTTAGTCGTGAAGCTACCTTCACCACCGCTAGTACCATCTTCTATTTATTCAAGCGATGAAGATTTAGAAGAGCCAAACATAGAATATTCCACAACTATAACCAATATTCCTATAGAAGATCTTTCTACTCCTACAAAAAAATAGGAAGAGCCCACTATTGATACGGATGAATCATATGATATCATGCTTGAGGACACAATTCAGTTGACTTGCACAGAATTAGATGAGTGCATAGTGTCTAATGTTGTGTTCAAACCTATCATCAAGTTGACAAATTATCTAGGTTTTCCTCATACTGAGTCATATTCTATGGTAGTGTATGAATCTCCTATCCAAATTTCATACAATTTGGAGTTATATTGAGTGAGATATTGCAATTTTAAGGTTTTGCAAGCTTCTGGGGACCATATGAATATGCACATGAAAATGTGATTGATTTTATAAATTTGACCATATGGGTTCTCTTAAAATATCATTTTATGTATACTTTCCAAGTTTCATTTGATTTGGAGGTGTTTTGGTATAGAAATTGCTTGTTTTGGGTTTTGTAGGCTTAGTGGGCGCACTACAAATGCACCATGTCATCGGATGCAATTTCTATTATTTTTTCAATTAGATCTTCCCAGAATTATCTATTTTACATATATCTGCAATTTTAGATCATTTGGAGTTGTTTTAGATAGTAAAATGGCATATTTACATTTTCTAGATCATAGTTGCATGTATGGCTTTTGCATGTTTCACATTCTGCACACTTGCTTTTTAATGAAACTGGTTTCCTTGTGTGTAGGTTCAGGTTTTATAGCACATTAGTAAAAAATACAATATCCTAATATATTATCATAAATCAGTGACATCATAGGTTTTCCCACCTCAATTATGGGTACGAGGAAGAACATTGGAAGTGCACACAAGCTTGTTTGAAAGGACTTGATCCTTTGGGCACCCCATTTTTTTAAACAAGTGTATCAAACTAAGAGCCCTATAGGGGACATATATGTAACCATTATTCTTATTTACCAAATAAAATAAATAGAAACACCTTTTCTTGCACTTATTTGGCTTATATGGTTGCTTAAATTTGTCCTTTTGCAATGCTTGTTTAAACACCAGATTTAGATGCATATTGTTTAACACTCTTAGGTGCACCATTTTTTCCCTACTTCAGTGGTAATCATGGTGGGACCCTATCCCTATTGATTTTATTGAAGGTTTAACCCTATTTTTTCTTCCTTTATGTTGTAGTTACTGGTCGTTCTAGCCTAAAACGTCCTCTAGATTGTTGACCATCCCACCCTGGGATGGCCACACAACCATCCCACTCTAGGACGACCATCAAACTGGCCACCATCCCACCTTGGGATGGTCACAAAACAAGATATTTTCTGCTCCAAATTCCAAAAATAGCAAGCTTATAGGCCATTGAGGTAAGTACCAAAACCCTCTGTTTTCATTTCTACTATTCAAAACTGCTGAAATCTGGTTTTTCTTACCTCTTTTGATTGCTTGAAAAGTAGAAGTTAGGTTTAATTTTATGTAACTGAAAAACAACAAAACTAAGAAGAAATTTTGAAAATTAACTAGGTAGAAATGTACCTCTATGATTTGATTTATTCTAGCCTACCTAAAGGTTAGGTTATCATTTAGGGAATGCATTTGGTAGGTTGCTTTTTACCTAGATTTTCTAAAAGTAAAAAATCATCTATTTGCATTTAGTGAAAGATAATTGAGTGCTTAATTGTTTACTTTCTTTAAATATTAAAAGGAACCACACACACTTGCATGTATCATAATAACATTGGTAAGGTTGTATTTCATCGCCAACCTCCAATTCAGACCGGTGACGTTGTATTTCACCTCCTTCCATCGGCTTGCCTCACCTTAGATTGAATAAGGCACTCTCTTAAGATGGAATAGGTCACTGGTGTTTAAACTCCCTCCCACTTTTGGAAACACTTGTAATTCTAGAGTGGAAGAGCTAGGTGAACCCTCCACTCATTGTGTGTTTTAAGCGGTGTACCCTAAACTCTTTTGAGGAACTCATGTTTAGAACTAGTGTTCCTAGTCACCACTTTAGTTGAGTTCCCCTATTCTATGTCCAAAACATGAACAAGAAAGCAAAAGCAACAACAAATATAAACACACCAAATAGATTAGGGATTCACATCTAAAACTTAAAGTAGACAATAAAATTGTTTGCTTGTGTGCTTCTTTGATCATTTGATTGTGTGTTGTTAAAATTTAAAAGAGATAATCATACGCATAAAATTCAATTTTTGGAGTTTTGATGTTGTACTACTTCTTTTCAAAATAAAATTCAATTTTGTGTCTTTTGTTCCTTTCCTAAATCGTGTTAATATTTTTTTCTATTTTTTGAAATATATTTGTTTCTAGTATTATGCTCTTCACTTGTTGTGTAATGTGATCTGGTGAATCAAAAATCCTATAGCACTATGAGTATGCTCTTCACTTGTGCATCTACGATTTGGTGAATTAGAAACTATTTTATGTTTTTAGAGTGCTGCTTTGCCATGTTTCTTTTTTATTAAAAAATGAGTAAAATATAATTTTTGATTCTGCATCCAATGAATTGAGAATCGTGCAAATCAGAGCTATAACAAAAAAGTTATGTTGGTTTTATGATTACTCTATTTTTGAAGCCGAAAATAGGGGAAAACTACACTAAAACAGTCATAAAATGGTCTAGACAACCCCAAAATTTTCCAAATTTGTTTTGTTATCTTAGTTAGCCTCTTCTGCACCTCTCACTAAAATTTTGAGTCTTAACTCTTTATTTCTCAAAATTTCCCAAAAATTCCTAAAAGTGGGCATTTCCCCACGAGCCCCTGTTGGCCAAATATTCCAAAAATACAAATTTTTGACCCAAAAGTCAAATTTTTTAGCCCTAGCCCATTTCAATCAGCTCGTTGTGCTAATCACAATGGTATATGGCACCCATAACCTTTTTTGGAAGTCAAAATTTTCTTTAGTGTGGGGTTCCTTCAGTGTTTGCCTAGTCAACACAATATGACAACTATGCATAGTCAAGCTCAATCATGAGCCAATGAAGTAGAAAATTTTAGGAGAGGCCCTGAAAACCATCATTAAAGGTATGAGGATCTCCTCACTCATGCACAGAGCCCTGATAGCAGTCACCTTCGCTATTCTCCTAAGGATCTCATTATACTTGCACGATGCCCTAAAAACCGTCGTGAGGTCAAATCCTCACTCAGAGGACCTGACCACCAAGGCACCTCTATCAAGAGAACACTAATGGATTTTCCACATGATCAAGTGGATTATTCGATTAGCTAACACTGATTCTAGTCTCAAACCAGATATAATTAGACTTCCAAGGAGCCTAGTAGGGAGGTCTACACTCCCTCTACATCATGGTCTTCACCACCTAGGACTACCATCCAACATGTTTTACCAACCCATATTAGTCCTATGCAAATTTCACATGCACCATTAGCCAATATGACTATAAGCGAGCTTCTACTACAGTCATCCAAACATTGGGAAACTTTCATGAGGGTCTTGGATTCCATCGAGGTACAACCTCACGACTCTGATGCTTTCACCAACTTTGTGGGATACATACAAATGCACAATAATCATGTTATATCCTTTCAAAATCATGAGGTCAAACCCGTGCCTACCAATTCACCATATCCTACTTTGCACATCATCACAAGTATCAATAGGCTCCCCTATAAGTGAGTATTGGTTGACACAGGTTCCTCAATAAATATTATTACCATAGCTTCACTAAAGCATCTCAACCTTCCATCCTCATGCATTATACCATCCAAGTTAACCTTGCAAGCATTCAATGATGCTTTATCCTCCACTATGGGTATGATAATCCTACTTGTTGAAGTTGGACAAAATATTGTGCCTACATTTTTCTACATCTTAGAGGGTGCAAGATAGTACAACAAACTACTTGGAAGGCCATGGATAAGAGACATGAAATGTGTTCCATATATAATGCATAAATGCATTAAATACATTTATGAAGGTAATATTCATGTGGTCGATGTCGACCTAGACCCCTTCAAATATTATAAACAGGTGGATCCTCCATAGGAGCCTACTATGTCGCCCATGCACTTGGACACTAAACCCAATGACATTATCCAAAGTCCAAATTAAACCCCATAGTTAGTCATGAAGCTACCATCACCATCGCTAGTACCATCCTCTATTTATTCAAGCGAGAAAAAATTCAGAAGAGCCAGCTACAGAAGCTCCCACAGCTATCACCAATACGGCTACAGAATATCTTCCCACTCATACCAAAAATGAGGAAGAGCCCATTGTTGATATAAATGAATCATATCATATCATTCTTGAGGACACAATTCAATTGACCTGCATAGAATTTGATGAGTGCATAGTGCCCAATGTTGTATTCACACCTATCATCGAGTCAAGCAAGGATCTGGGTGTTCAAACTCCCTCCCACTGTTGGAAATACTTGTCATTTTAGAGTGGAAGAACTTGGGAAACCCTCCACTCATTCTGGGTTTTAAGTGGTGTACCCTAAACTCTTTTGAGGACCTCATGTTTGGCACTAGTGTTCCTAGTCACCATTGTGGTTGAGTTCCCTTATTCTAAGTCCAAAACATGAACAAGAAAGCAAAAGCAACAACAAATCTAAACACACCAAATATCATAGGGATTCACATCTAAAACTTAAAGGAGATAATCACATTGTTTTCTTGTGTGCTTCTTTGATCATTTGATTGTATGTTCTTAAGATTTAAAAGAGATAATCATACACATAAAATTCAATTTTTAGAGTTTTGATGTTGTATTACTTCTTATTTTTGGAATAAAATTCAATTTTGTGTCTTTTGTTCCTTTCCTAACTTATGTTAATATTTTTTTCTATTTTATACAATGTATTTGTTACTGGTATTATTATCTTTACTTGTCGTGTAATGCGATCTAGTGAATCAAAAATCCTACAGCACTAGGAGTATGCTCTTCACTTGCACATCTACAATATGGTGAATCAGAAACTAGTTTATATTTTGAGTGTTGTTTTTCCATGTTTATTTTTTTATTAAAAAAACAAGTAAAAATCTACTTTTTTATTCTGCATCCAACGGATCAAGAATCATGCAAATCAGAGCTATAAAAAAAGTTATGTTGGTTTTATGATTACTCTATTTTTGAAGCGGAAAATAGGGAAAAACTACACTAAAATAGTCATAAAATGGTCTAGAAAACTCCAAAAATTTCCAAATTTATTTTTTTGTCTTAGTTAGCCCCTTCTACACATCTCATAGAAAATTTGAGTCTTAACTCTTTATTTCTCAAAATTTCCCAAAAATTCCTAAAAGTGGGCATTTCCCCACAAGCCCTGGTTGGCCAAATATTCCAAAAATACAAATTTTTGATCCAAAAGTCAAATTTTGGAGCCCAAGGCCATTGCAATCAGCTTGTCACATTGATCATTTTGGTATATAGTACCCATAACCTTTTTTGGAAGTCAAAATTTTCTTTAGTGTGGGGTTCCTTCAGGGTTTGCCTAGTCGACATAATATGACAACTATGCATAGCCGAGCTCAATCATGAGCCAACAAAGTGGAAAACTTTAGAAGAGGCCCTGAGCACCACCATTATAGGTATTATGATTTACTCACTCCTACACATAGCCTTGATAGCAGTTACCTTCGCTATTCTCTTGAGGATCTCATCATACCTGCACGACACCCTGAAATCCATCGTGAGGTCAACTCCTCACTTAGAGGACCTGACCACCAAGGTACCTCTATTAGGAGAACACTAATGGGTTATCCATATGATCAAGTGGATTATTTGGTTAGCCAACACTGATTATAGTCTCAGACCAGATATAATTAGCCTTCTAAGGGGCCTAGTAGGGAGGTCTACACTCCCTCTACATTGTGGTCTTCACCACCTAGGACTCCCATCCAACAAGTTTTAGCAACCTAGAGTAGGCCTGTGTGAAGTTCACATGCACCATTAGCCAATATGACCATGAGCGAGATTCTACTATAGTCCTCCCATCCAATGTTGATCTACTAGTGTACACTAGCATTTTATGTGGTAGAATATGAAATATGGAGACATGACGATACACTGGACCCCTAAGCAACCTAATATAGTCATGACACGGTGATTAGCGATGTGGCTGTGACAATGGACCTAAGGTGATGTTTCTATGATAATGGACCTAAGGACCTAGGACAATGGTGATGTGGCTGACCTCTATTACTACTCAAAGGAGGATTGGACACAAATGTGGAAAGGAACTTCCTGACCTGGAATCAATGCATTGACCTATGGTAGACTAGAAAAATGGCATGAGGAGGCTTACCCATATTTAGGTGGACATTTTATTTACTTTGTAAATCACCTTTTAAAGTGCTATCTTCCTTGTAGCATAGCACATGTGGTATAAATGTTCACCCATGATTTTTGATCAGTATTCGCACAAAGGGATTTGATTTTTGGTGATGTCATGAGTAATCCACCATCAAAGCAACATTTTTTGGTTTTTGAAGAATCAAAGTGTTACAGATCTGTAGCTAGTTTTTAGCATCATGAAGACACCATAAGTGTTTGAGCATAGAGGAATCAAAGATACACAACATAAAATGTATCATATGTAGCAGATGAGAACCGTATAGGCTTGCAGTTGTGGCTAACATGGTAAGGACAACCTAAAACTGGTGGAGGACAATCAAAAACTTTCATAGAATAACCTACAGATGAAGCTACGATTATCACCATATGGACATTATAAAGATGTGCATATAGAATTGTACATTTATCTGGACGTCATTATAGTGTAGATTTGAAGTAAGCCACATAGATCACTCGATGCAATTGATTTGCATAGAGTGCAAAACTCAATCCCTATGATGAGACATCTAATGAGTAGGTTTGCAATAATCTTCTCACTTCTAAAATGAGGGTGTTATAGGTTAGAATTTAAGGAGGAGATCCATCTAAGAATTTTGTGGATGAGCTAGGCATGGTGATTTTATCATCGGCCAAAGAAATAACTTCAGTCGATCACAAAAATCTTACAAACTATTGCACAAAATTGGAGATCCATTAACGCTACCTCAAATTTTTTGATAGATCACTGTACAAGGGTTTTTAATTGTACATCAAAGTTTTTTTAGTGAATTTTTGCTAATGATCATGTTGCTAGAACAAAAAACAACACTGTTACAAATGCACTATATGTTGAAACCCATCTCGGAGTCCAGATCTAAACAAATAAATTGCACTAGTTGTGATTTGTAGATAGAGATACATAGGAAACTAGGCATTATAGACAAATTTTCAACATTTGATTACTGCAAAGGACCTATGTTGCAGTCGAGACATATTATTTATCTCACAAATAGGTTATGAGAAAGTGGTTGTAGGCAATTGTTGTCGTCATAATCTATTTCATAGCAGTGCTAGGATAGATGTTAATTTACAGGCAATGGTAGATTGCAGAGTGCACCGATGGAAGATATTTGCCTAGCCACCATCAATGACAACTACATCCAAGCACAATATCAACAAAAATATTTGGAGTAAATACGATCATATTTTGGATCGTTGAGTGAGCAGAAGCCCTGTAGATGCTGAGAATTCTGTAGAAATAATGTTGAGGTGAAATAAAAATTGAAATAGCCTGTGTCATTGAAGATCCAAGATGTGATCTACTCCTTAGGTGAAGATTGTTGTTCAATTTTCAAAAATATTTTTTCCCTCATTTCAGTTGTCAAAATTTTGTTGGAGAGATGACGTGCATCTGTTGTGGTGGATTTTCGTAATGAGACCTACCTGGCAGAAGAACCAACAGGGTAAGTGTATCAATTTTTCAAACACCTACATGTAGTAACTTTCATATGTGAAATAAAAGATCCACATGTGAAGGAGTGCAAGTGCTCATGTATGCTTGGAGGGTGCCATCATGGAGGTTGTAAACAATCGTAGTCTTCCATTCTTATATTAGATTCAGTGCAAGTTTTTCCCGACTACCATTAATTTGTAATGAATTTGTGAAGCAAGAGTCTTTAGGAAGTGATTATAAAGCAAAAGTAATTAAAGATTACTTTTACAAAAAATACTTCAGGAAGTGATGAAATCTTTTAATATTTGTGACAAAATTGATGAAATATGGACATCAGGTTTGAAGGTTTGGAGGTGCCCAAATTTGATGGGTACAACTATTATTTTTGGAGCATAAGAATGAAGCATTTTCTGATTGCAAAAGGATTATGGGACATTGTAGTTGTTGGTTATGAAGAACCTGTGGATTGGAGCATGCTTGGAGAAGAGGAGAAGAAATTGAAGAAAGGAAAGCAATATGAAAATTGCTTAGCCCTTATGGATTTGAGAAGAGGAGTGGAAAAGAGTGTTTTCCCTCTCATAGCTAATTGTAGATAAACTGCAATAGCATGGCAAGTGTTGAAGGATGCTTATGGGTTTGATGAGAATACCCATAAAACCATGTGTGACAATCATGGAGATTATTTGAGTAAGGAGGAGCCTTGCTTATTTGAATAGTCTTGTGAAGACTCATATGAAGATATATCTTTTGAAGAAGACACATTATTATGATGGTGAATTCTTCCTTGAATAGGAAGACATGTTTGAAGAAGAGCCTTGTGAGGAAGAGCGTGATGATGAACTTATTATTTAAGAGAAGAGAGAAGAAGATAAGGAATCCCTTCATGGAGAAGAGGATGAGAAGGAAAAGGAGCCTTGTACAGCTCTCATTGGAGAGATTCATGAAAAATATTATTGTGAGACACACATATTTGAAGACATGTCTTGTAAAGGCATGGAAAATTGTAATAGTCAATTATTTCTTTTAGGAGGAGAAAAAGATGAAAATAAAAATTGTACTAATGAAAGTTTTGTAGGAATGACATGCTTGGAAATCATTCACATTGATAGCAAAGAGGATGGATGTCTCAATGGAGAGACAATTGCTCAAAGACCTTGTTGTGAAGACCACTCAAAAGTGGAAGAAGAATTTGAAGATGAAGGAAGATAAACACTCACATTGAAGTGTTCCTTTCTTGAAGACCACCTAGATGATGAGATGATGTATGATGGAGAATGTCTCACACATGCAAAGTGTATTATGGATAATAGACCTACAATTCTCATGGAGGAGAATAAAGAATATGATGATGGAGGAGCAATGTTTATGGAATATCATTGGCTTGAATACCATTCACTTAGAATGGATGTGTACTCTCTTGAAAGAGCAAATAAAGTGATGTGGGATGTTGATCCCCATGATATTGTTGATAAATAGGAGATGCAAACTATAAGTTGCATACTCAATAGAGATCACTCAAAAAGAGTGACAAATAGAGATGCTTCTTGTTCATCCACCAAAGAAGTTTGTGTGAAGAGAGATTTTGTGAATCTCAAAGGAGAAAATAATTTGTGTAAAAAAAATAGCACAAATGATTATCTCATTTGGGAGGTGGAAAGTGAGAGAGCAAATGAGATAGAAACATAAAATGAAAATGATATTGTTGATTTTCTTGTTGTAATGGCCAAGGAAACATCACTCATGAATGAAGATCACTCACTTGGAGTGTCTACATTGAAGTAAAAGAGTTGTCTTGAAAAGGCAACAATGTATGATTGTTTGAATGAATGGTGTTTCAACACACCAACATGGATTGAACAAAGGAGAACTCTTAGTGAAGAGTTGATGGTTTCTCTTGAAGCAACATACAATGAAGGAGAATTTCCACAAAATAGATTTATGGGGAGCACCAAATCTAATCACATTGGAGGTAATATTTTTGTTATTAATGATTTGTTTTTTTGTGAATAGGTATTTGAAGAAAGAAGGAGAATATCTTAAAAAGGTATTATTGAGAGATGATTTTCTTGTAGAGACATCATTAGATGAAGTTCTTTCATTTACAAAGAACATGGATAGCATGGTGATGAAAACCATGGATATGTATTGGTTGTATTTTGTGTTTAAAATTTCTTGGAAGGAATATTGTAAAGTCATGGTAAAGAGTGAAACATTGTGTGAGGAGCAAAAATTTATTGTTGCATTTGTAACTAGCTATTGCATAGCTATATTTTATTTGAAGATCTGTGTAGAGGTATGTGAAATTTTAATATGGCAAAACCATCTACATAAGATGATGCATTGTACATACTCAGGAGGAGTATTAGGAGCTGAAATTTGGTTTGAACACCATAGAATGAATGATGAAATAAATGTACTAGATTGGTTATTGAGAACCAATATTTGTGGCATTATGGGAATGCCATCATTTGAAGGAGCTTTTGATGAAGGGGGAGTAGCTCATCAAAATGAGGCACTCAGTTACTTGCAAGAAGGAGCAACAACAAATATGAAGGAGATCCCACACAAATGGTGGAAGGAGTGCCCAAGACATCATTTTGCATTTTGTGATTTTTTGGTGATAGATTGGAGGAAACATAAGAGATTGTATTTCTTCCAAATTAGTGATGCTTAAGAACTCACTGAATGAGTTCCTTTAGAATCAAGGGGGATAATTTTAGAATTATCCCTATAGTCCTAAGTTATTAAAGCATTTATTGTTATTTACATAGCCCTAGTGCTTTATAGAACACATTATTGTTAGGATATTTTTTAGAGGATTTATCTCTTTATATTTTAGAAATAAAATTTTGGCACTTAGTTTGGCTATCAATACCTATATAATGTTGTAATTTTCTTTAATCAATAGAACAGTTTGTAGTTCTTAGTATTCACACCTATCATGGAGTTGATCAAGGATCTGGGTCATCCTCATGTTGAGTCACCATCCATTGATAACATTCTTGATGCAACCCCTGAGCATGGGGGCCAAGAAGATCACCTTGGAAAATTTGATGAGGTAACCATGACTTTTATAAATACAAATGCATCTTCTCATGAGTTTGTGGGAATGATCAATGTGGTGATAGGGAACCAGAGTCCTCTGAATCCACCTATGCAAATTGTGATCCCATCCAACATTTCATCCATACCATAAGAGATGATAGATATGGATTCAGTCACACCTACTCCATCTCACTCAACCTATCCATAAAATCAAGAAAATGTGTACCCCCTACACCAAAGTGGGGGTAATCCAACTACCACAGTTGAACACTATGATTGTGAACATCAGCATGAGCTAAATCAAGAACAATAACATGTGGACATACTAACTAGCTCCAATAATTATGAAGCATCCACATATGCTCAAATATTGAGGACTTTTGACCCACATCTATTTAATTGTATCCTGGCTCCCACACCCAATTCACCTCCACCACCTATTAGTTGCCATCCAACTTCCTCAACAACCATCCAGTCATTGCCTCCACTATTTTCACAACATATCTTGGATAGGCTAGCCAATGTGGAGTTTAAGGTGAGTTACCAACACAATGATTTATAGTAGATCTTGAATCTATTCACAAACATTGAGTTACAATTGAGTAATCTAAAGCCTCAGTCCCCTTATTATCATACCCACTCCTGTGCAATCCAATGTTAAGTCTCAAACAAATCATGGGCCAAACCAGCAACATCACCGTAAGTGACAATTTACACCCATTGCAAAGTCCATGGACTCTTTATTTGAGAACCTCCATGCAACTATGGAAAATTATCTTCTTGAGAGTTGACCTATTGATCCCAATGCACCAATCCCAAAGGATACAAAGAAGACTTATACTGTAAGTTTCATAGGTAAAATGGGCATGATGTGCAAATGTGCTTAAAGTTTAAACACCTGGTACAGGATATGTTTGACAAGAATGATCTTCAAATAAATACTCAAAATATTGACATATTTAAAAATCTATTACTTATATATGGGAGTCAAGAAGAGCAACCAAAGTAGGTGACTGAGATGCATACAACCCTACAATATCATAAAGTGATTCCACTAGGTTCAACTCATTTAAGACATCAACATCATACATGGACTCCATTATCTGAGCCCATGTCAACCATATTTCACAAAATGCAAGAAACAAAGGCAATAATCTTGCTAGACATTCCCCCTATTCAACCCAAATTGGCCTAGACCTAAATAATATAGAGAGGATAATTCTTACCTCTATCACAAAATGAGAGGGCATGACATTAGCAATTGTCATGCTTTTAGACATGTGGTCCAAGATTTTATTGATAGGGAATCTTTATCCATGAGTGGGGCACTCATTATACCCCATGAAGACATGGGAATTACCAAAATTCCCTGCCACAATCAAGGGAGTCAGTTTCTATCATTCCTCCTAGCCATGCCAATAACATTGCATCAATCATAGTACATACCGGGGGTATCCAAGGTGCCACATCACAAGACATGAAATAAATCAAGGATCATAAAGGTAGTTCACCTTCCTCACTTCCTTTGATCACCATAAATGTTTGGGGTACATGAGGTATCACATATTCCTCCTAAAAACACAAAGTAAGAAAAGTTATAAAAATCTCCAAGGGTATCTCCAAACTGCTTGGTCAACCCAAAATTCTCCTGGGTGATCTACGATCATCTAGGTCACACCAAAATAATATAAGGGTTTCTATAAACTACTTGGTCAACCCAAAACACTCCTAGACGGTCTACGATCATCTAGGTCACCCAAAAATACTCCAAGGGTATCTACATACTGCTTGGTCAACCCAAAATGCTCATAGGCAATATATGACCATCTAGGTCATCCCATAATGCTCCAAGGGCATCTACATAGTGCTTGGTCAAACCAAAATACCCCTAGGCTATCTATGACCATCTAGGTCACCCCAAAATACTCCAAGGGTACCTATGAATCGTTTGGTCAACCCAAAATTTTGCTAGGTGGTCTATGACCATCTAGGTCACCCAAAATGCTCCAAGGGTATCTGCGTACCTCTTGGTCAACCCAAAATACCCCTAGGTAGTCTATGACCATCTAGGTCACCCCAAAATGCCCCAAAGGCATATTTAAGCACTTTGGTCACCCAAAAGTCCCAATGGCATTTTATAAGTCCATTAATCAAACTATACATACACATCTATCAAAACTCAAAAACATTATCAAAACATCAAAAATACAAAAATATTGCACTGCATCACATCACATACCATTGTGTTATATAATCACTTGTATTAGGTATACTCATCATGGCACTTTGTATTTTAGAGTTGCTCATGCATGTCTAGCACTATGATTGTACACTAGTCATCATTAAAAATATATGTTGTTCAAGTCATCATTCACATCATTTCATATTTCACTTATCATTTCCACCTACATTTCCCACTTTTCATATTTGTGTCCATTCCCTTCACCTAGCCATTTGTTCTAGAATATCATTAGGGTTTTTAGTCACTCAACCATATCTAGTTTTCTTTTTAGATTTTGTAGAAAGCTATCCTAATTTTTAGGAGGTAGAGTATTGCTTAGATTTTACCTTGTATATTTCAAAATCCCAATACATTTTCACACTAATAAATCCAAGTTTTGCACAAGGAAAGATGAAATCTACAAAGTGGTCTAGGTTTCCTTAAGTGAAATTTTTTTCTTGCTCATCTCCCTATGTGAATGGTTCAAAAAATTTGAGAATTGACAAAAGGACAAGCTCCTCCTTACCCAATTTCCCAAAATAAATAGTGGTTTTCACCAGTATCAATAAGTAAAATTCCAAAAAGGAAAAATTAAAAGAAAAATAAATAGTGCTTATCACCACTCCCCACATCCCTTGCTCAAAGAAAAAAAATACAAAATATATAGTTATTATCATCACTACATATGAGCAAATATCCCTAAAATAAAATAAAAGAAGAGAAGGGAGTATTGAACTTGAATCCCTAGAATTCTTAGCAATTGACAAACCATTGGTTATGTGGCATCAAATCTGCTTGGCAATGGTGGTAACCTTATGCATGATGATATGTCTGTCACATTAGTATTTTACAAGTGTACAAACCAATGTTTGCATGTGGATGAGATAGCTTTTGGTAGCCTACACTACCTAGTAGTCTAATCCAACTACGTATAAATCCTAGGATCATGCTACTCATAGGGTGATATTCAGTACAGATGAGTTGCATCAATCTTGTTTGGAACTGGGATAACCTTATGCTTATCACAAAATGAACTCACTTGCATACACAGGGATATTGAGTATCTTGGTCATCCTAGCAGAAACTTACCTTGTCAAAAGTCTTGCATGGTTAGTATATAGTTTTTGACCAATCAACTAGAGTGTTTGAGTTTCATTAAAACCCCAAAGACATCCTATAACATCTTATTATTAATTCCATTTTACCACATGTATGTCAGTTTACATTTTCCATAAATCCATTATATAGTCTCATGACAATATTACACATGAATTGATGAATTCTATACAATCTATGGTGCTAACATAGTATGTCATATAGTATACATATTCCATCAATACATATCAACAAATCATCCATTTCATTATGCATACACACATTGCATATCATAAATTAACATTAGAGTACCACACATGCATCCATTACTGCACCCATGAATCATAACATGTGTCTAATGCTCCAAAATATCAAAATTGAAAATCAAACAAATATTTTTAAAAATATCAACTAAGGCATTATTGGTATCATACCTCCCCTAATCAGTAATCAAACAGTTAAGCAATCAATCTACAAAAGTCCCAAAGGTATCTATAAACCCTTTGGTCACCCAAAAAACCCCAAAGGTATCCATAAACTCTTGGGTCATCCAAAAATCCCCACAGGTTTCCATAAACTCTTTGGTCACCCAAAAAGCTTCAAAGATATCATAAATGCTTTGGTCAACCCCCAAAAAGGCCCAAAGGTATCCATAAACCCTTTGGTCACCCTAAAAATCCCCAAAGGTATCCATAAACTCTTTGGTCACCTAAAAAGTCCCAAAGGTATCCATAAACCCTTTGGTCATCCAAAAATTCCCACGGGTATCCATAAACCCTTTGGTCACCCAAAAAGCTCCAAAGGCATCATAAACCCTTTGGTCAACCCCCAAAAAGCCACAAAAGTATCCATAAACCCTTTGGCCACCATAAAAATCCCCAAAGATATCCATAAACCCTTTGGTCACCCTAAAATCCCCAAAGGTATCCATAAACCCTTTGCTCACCCTAAAAATCCCCAAAGGTACCCATAAACCATTTGGTCAACTCCCAAAAAACCTTAAAGGTAGCTATAAGCCCTTTGATCACCCTAAAATGCTCCAAAGGTGTCCATAAAACCTTTTGTCACCCCAAAAAGCCCCAAAGGTATCTATAAACCCTTTGGTCACCCAAAATGACCCAATGACATCCAATAAGCCCATTGGTCAAATGTATATACTTATATATTATTCAAAAACCTTAAAAACATTCACTCAGGATCAAGATTGAACCCAAATTCTTCATGGATGCATTGAAAAGTTACTACTTCAATCCCCAATAAGGCCATTGTGGCCGGACCACCCCACGAGAATGAGGTATTCAACTCCTTTCTTCCATGAAACATCAACAAAATCATAAAAATACTTTAAAAAATGCTCCATTTTTCAATGGGTAAAACTAAAGGAAACCCCAACCAAGTCATATTTGTCAAGTGACTCAACCCTTTTATCACTGGTTATTCCCTCATCGACTCATCACTTGAGGGGGTAGTCATACTTAACAAATTCATAATCAAAATAAACAATCAAACACTCAATCATGTAAATTGCATTCATCCAATGAATCTTTGACAAATACAATCACACCCCTGCTTGGGGCAGAAAATACACAAATATTACAACTAAGCACATAATAGGACAAATTAACCTGCCTGTTGGTACACCTTAAAAATTACCAAAAAACTTGGTATTCTCTAATGCTTAGGATTATAAATCCCTCAAGCATACCTAGAAGCTGAAGAGAAATCAAGACCAATGTCTTTACCAAGTTAGAAGCAAGGATTCAAGAATTAATGCTCTTTCCATGATTGTGGCATTAAAATTTGGTTAGTTTATTTAATAACCCTAATCATTCAACATTTTAATCATCTATTTTTGCTTAGCATTGTGCTGCACATAATGCATCTCAAAAAGGGGGTATCTATAGACACTAAAATCATGTAAATCTGATTAGACTACCAAGACAAGTTCTAATTGACATTATATGGCCCCCTTGGGCAACCCTCAAAGGTTTAATAGTGGTCCTAACCACTCTTGTAAGGCTCTAACTTAATTTTGGGAGGTTTTGGGCCACATAGGCATGATCATCCCACCCTGGGATGGTCATAGTTTATGGTCGTCCCATCCAGGGATGGTGGCAAATAAATCATCCCTGGGTGGGACGGCCACAAGGTTTGACTCCCAAAATGTCAAATTTGGAAAAATGGCATCTATAAACTACCATTTATCCCACCTATGATAGCATGCATGACTTAAGGGTGCAAAATCCTTATGACATGTTGCAGAATGGAGGCCAAAATGGGAGATTCTCTTCCCCCTCCAATGCATGCTTAGTTTTTGACAAGTGGTACCTCTTGCCCTGCATGCCCATTTTTCCAAAGGTTTCCTTTGGATATAAAGTGGATCCATTTTCTACACAAAATATAGATAGGATTTTTGAGACATAGCAATGGAGTTCTACCAAGATTTCCCCTCACCCTTTTGTGTCTTTTTCCCTCGAAATATCTACCTAGAAAAGGAGGTTTGTGAGTGATATAAGAGGTATAATTTATTTGAAAAACTAAATCATCTAAGTTAATTTTACAACCAAATTTTATGACAACACTATTGAGAAGGTTCCTGATCAATTCATAGAGGAATTGGTGGTAAAATATGAGCAGAATTGGTGGTCGTCCCACCCTAGTATGGTCCCCATTCGGTGATAGTCACCACCATCCTACCCAGGGATGGTGGTAGATCTATGTATTATTTATTTATTGTTTTTTATAGTCATATTATAGGGTAGTATATGAAAATCCTATCAAATTTTCATGAAATTTGGAGTTATATTGAGTGAGATATTACAATTTTAAGGTTTTACAAGCTTCTGGGGACCATTTGAAGATGCACATGAAACTATGATTGATTTTGTAAATATTACCATATGGGTTCTCTTAAAATATTATTTTATATTTACTATCCAAGTTTCATTTGATTTGGAGGTGTTTTGGTCTAGAAATTGCTTGTTTTGCATTTTGCAGGATTAGCGGGTGCATTGCAAATGCACCATGTCATCGAATGCAATTTCTGTTCTATTTTCATTAATATCTTTCAAAAATCATCTATGTTACATATATATACAATTTCATATAATTTGAATTTGTTTTAGATAGTTGAATTGCATATTTACATTTTCTAGGTCATAGTTGCATGTATGGCTTTTGCATGTTTCACATTCTACGCATTTGCTATTTAATGAATCTAGTTTCCTTATGTATAGGTGTAGGTTTTATAGTGCATAATGAAGGAATGCAAGATATTAACATCATAGAACAAAGTGGTGGTATCAGAGGTTCTCCCACCTAAATTGTGGGTACAAGGAAGAACATTGGAAGTGCACACGAAGTTGTTTGAAAGGACTTGATCCATTGTGCACCCCATTTTTGTAAACAAGTGTATCAAACTAAGAGCCCTCCATGAGACATCTATGTAACCATGATTCTCATTTATTAAATTAAATAAAGAGAAACACATTTTATTGCACTTATTTTTCTTATATGGTTTCTTAAATATGTTATTTTTCTATGCTTTTTTAAACATCAGATTTATATGCATATTGTTTAACACTCTTAGGTGCAATGTTTTTCCCCTAATTTAGTGGTAATCATGGTGGGACCCTATACCTATTGCTTTTATTGAATGTTTAACCCTATTTTTTCTTTCTTTTTATTACAGGTACTGATCGTTATGGCTTAAAATGGCCTTTGGACAACCACACAATCTTCCCACCCTGGGATGTCCATAAAACTAGCCACCATCCCACCCTAGGATGGTCACAAAACAGGAGCTTTTCTACTCCAAATTCCAAAAACATTAGGCTTATAGGCCATTGAGGTAAGTATCAAAACCCTTTGTTTTCATTTCTACTATTCAAAACTGCTGAAATATGGTTTTTCTTGCCTCTTTTGATTACTTGAAAAGCAGAAGTTAGGTTTGTTTTTCTATAACTAAAAATACAACAAAAATAAGAAGAGAAACTGAAAAGGAACTAGGTAGAAATTTACCTCTATGGTTTTATTACTTCTAGCCTACCTAATGGGTAGGTTACCATTTAAGGAATGCATTTGGTAGGTTGCTTTTTACCTAGATTTTTTGAAAGTAAAACGTCATTTCTTTGAATTTAGTGAAATATCATTGAGTGCTTTATTGTTGAATTTCTTTAAGCTTAAAAGGAACCACACACACTTGCACATATCACAATAACATTGGTAAGGTTGGATTTCATCAACAACCTCTAATTCAGACTTGTGACGTTGGATTTCACCTCCTTCCATCGGCTTGCCACACCTTAGAATAGGGCACTCTCTTAAGATGGAATATGTCACTCATGTTCAAACTCCCTTCCACTATTGGAAACACTTGTCATTTCAGAGTGGAAGAGCTAGGCGAACCCTCCACTCATTGTGGGTTTTAAAAGCTATACCCTAAAATATTTTGAGGACCTCATGTTTGGCACTAGTGTTCCTAGTCACCACTTTGGTTGAGTTCCCTTATTCTAAGTCCAAAATATGAACAAGAAATGGAAAGCAACAACAAATCTAAACACACCAAACAGCTTAGGGATTCACATCTAAAACTTAAAGGATATAATCACATTTTTTTCTTGTGTGCTTCTTTGATCATTTGATTTTGTGTTCTTAAGATTTAAAAGAGATAATCATACACATAAAATTCAATTTTCATAGTTTTGATGTTGTATTACTTCTTATTTTCAGAATAAAATTCAATTTTGTGTCTTTTGTTCCTTTCCTAACTCATGTTAATATTTTTTCTATTTTCTAAAATGTATTTGTTACTGGTATTATGCTCTTCACTTGTCGTGTAATGTGATCTGGTGAATCAAAAATCCTATAGCACTAGGAGTATGCTCTTCACTTGCACATCTATGATCTGGTGAATCAAAAACTAGTTTACATTTTTAGAGTACTGCTTCGCCATGTTTCTTTTTTATTAAAAAATAATTAAAAATACACTTTTTTATTTTGCATCCAATGGATCGAGAATCATGCAAATCAAAAATATAACAAAAAATTTATGTCGGTTTTATGATTACTCTAATTTGAAGCCGAAAATAGGGAAAAACTACACTAAAATAGTCATAAAATGGTCTAGACAACCCCAAAATTTCCAAATTTGTTTTTTTGTCTTAGTTAGCCCCTTCTGCACCTCTCACTAAAATTTTGATTCTTAACTCTTTATTTCTCAAAATTTCCCAAAAATTCCAAAAAGTGGGCATTTCCCTACGGGCCCCAGTTTGCCAAATATTCCAAAAATACAAATTTTTGACCCATAAGCCAAATTTTGGAGCCCTAGACCATTGTGATTAGCTCATCACACTAACAATTTTGGTATATAACACCCATAACCTTTTGTGGAAGTAAAAATTTTCTTTAGTGTGGTTCCTTTAGGGTTTGCCTAGTCGACACAATATGACAAATATGCATAGTCAGGCTCAATCATGAGCCAGCAAAGTGGAAAACTTTAGGAGAGTCCCTGAGCACCATAATTATAGGTATGAGGATCTCCTCACTCCTACATGGAGCCCTGATAGTAGTCACCTTCGCTATTCTCCTAAGGATCTCATCATACCTACATGATGCCCTGAAAGCCATTATGAGGTCAACTCCTCATTTAGAGGACCCGACTGCCAAGGTAACTCTATCAATAGAACACTAATGGGTTATCCACATGATCAAGGGGATGATTTGGTTAGCCAACACCAATTCCAATCTTAGACCAGATATAATAAACCTTCCAAGTGGCCTAGTAGGGAGGTCTACACCCTCTACGTTGAGGTCTTCACCACCCAGGACTCCCATCCAATAAGTTTTAGAAACCCAGAGTAGACCTATGTGAATTTCACATGCACCATTAGCCAATATGACCATGAGCGAGCTTATACTACAATCCTCCAAGCATTGGAAAACTTTCATGAGGGTCTTGGATTCCATCGAGGTACAAACTCATGAATCTAATGCTTTCACTAACTTTGTGGGATACATACAAATGCACAATAATTCTGTTATATCCTTTCAAAATCATGAGTTCAAACCCATGCCTACCAATTCACCATATCCTACTTTGCACATCATCACAAGTATCAATAGGCTCCCCTATAAGTGAGTATTGATTGACATAGGTTCCTCAATAAACATTATTACCACAACTTCACTAAAACACCTCAATCTTCCATCCTCGTGCATTGTACCATCCAATTCCAAGTTCACCTTACAAGCATTCAATGATGATTTATCCTCCACTATGGGCATGATAATCCTACTTGTTGATGTTGGACAAAATATTGTGCCTACATTGTTCTACGTATTAGAGGGTGAAAGATAGTACAACATACTACTTGGAAGACCATGGATAAGAGACATGAAATGTGTTCCATCTATAATGCATCAATGCATTAAATACATTGATGAAGGTAACGTTCATGTGGTCAATTCTAACCCAGACCCCTTAAAGTATTATAAATAGGTGTATCCTCCAAAGAATCCTACTATATCACCCATACACTTGGACACTAAACCCAATGACATTATCTATAGTCCAAATTCAACCCTATGTTTAGTCATGAAGCTACCTTCACCATCGCTAGTACCATCCTCTATTTCTTCAAGCAAAGAATATTTAGAAGAGCCAGCTATAGAAGCTCCCACAACTATCACCAATACACCTATAGAAGATATTCCCACTCCTACCAAAAAGGAGGAAGAGCCCACTGTTGATACAGATGAATCATATCATATCATGCTTGAGGATACAATTCAATTGACTTGCATAGAATTCAATGAGTGCATAGTTTCCAATGTTGTATTCACACATATCATTGAGTCAATCTTGGATCTGGGTCATCCTCATGCTATGTCACCACTCATTGATAGCATTATTTATGCACCCCCAAGAATGGGGGCCAAGCAGATCACCTTGGACAAGTTGATGAGGTAGCCATGACTTGTCCAAATGTAAATACATCTTCTCATGAGTTTGTGGGAATGATCAATGTGGTGATAGGGAACCAGAGTCCTCCAAATCCACCTATGCAACTTGCAAACCCATACAACATTCCCTCCATACCACAATATATGACATCAATGGATTCGATCACACCTACTCCATCTCACTCAACCTCTCCACAAAATCAAGAATAGGTGTACCCCCTACACCAAAGAGGAGGTAATCCAACTGCCATAGTTGAACACTCTGAGTTGGAACATGAGCATGAGAAAAATCAAGAACAAGAACATGTGGATATACTCACTAGCTCCAATCATCATGAAGCATCCACATCTACTCAGATATTGAGGACTTTTAATCCACCTCTACTCAATTATCTCCTTGCTCCTACACCCAATTCACCTCCACCACCTATTAGTTACCATCCTACTTTCTCAACAGTGATCCAGTCATCACCTCCACTATTTTCACAACATATATTGGATAGGCTAGCCAATGTGGAATTACAATTTAGTCACCAACACAGTTATTTACAGTAGATCTTGAATCGACTCACAAACATTGAGTTACAATTGAGTAATCTAAAACCTCAACCCCCTGATTGTCAGGACCAACCCACTCCTGTGTAGTCCAATGTTAAGTCTCAAAATAATCATGGGAAAAATAATCAACGTCACCCTAAGTGACAATTTACACCCATTTTAGACTCCATGGACTCTTTATTGAGCACCTCTATGTAACTAAAGCAATTTATTTGCTTGAGAGTCGACCTATTGATCCCAATGCACCAAAGCCCAAAGGATTTAGAGAAGACCTAACTGTAAGTTTCATAGGCAAAATTGGCATGATGTGTAGATGTACTTCAAGTTCAAACACCTAGTATAGGATATGTTTGACAAGAATTATATTCAAATCAATAGTTAATAGATTGACATATTTAAGAATATATTACCTATATGGGAGTCAAGAAGAGCAACCTAAATAGGTGACTGAGATGCATACAACCTTGCGGTATCATAAAGTGAATCAACCATGTTCACCTCATTTAATATGTCAATATTGTACCTGGACTCCATTATCTTAGCCCATGACAACCATCTTTCACAACCTGTAAAAATGAAGACAATCTTCTTGCCAGACATACCCCTGTTCAACCCAAATGAGCTTAAATTTTGTATTAAATAACCCTCCAAAGGCCATGACCATCCCTAGGTGGTATGATCAGCTAATTGGCTGGCCGTCCCATCCTAGGATGCTCATAAAATATGCCACCATCCCACCCTAGTATGACCACCAATTTTTTTTATCAAAACAGCTCAAAAATGCACCAAAAAAGGTCCAAAAACCCACCAGAACAACTTAAATTTGGTCAATATTTTTTTGGTATCAATATGAGCCTAAAGTGCTCATGGATAAATGAAAAATTCCTTACTTTAATTCCTAATAAGGCCATTGTATTTGGACCACCCCATGGTAATGAAGTTTTGACTCCTTTCTTCCATGAAGCATCAAAAAAGTCACCAAAATCCTCTCACAAAGGCTCCATTTTTCAATGAGTAAAATCGAAGGAAACCCTAAAAAATTCATGTGTCAAGTGACTTGTTGCTTTTATCACTGGTCATTTCCTCATTGACTCATTGCTTAAGGGGGTAGTCATAATTAACAAATTCAAAATCACAATCAACAATCATGCACTCAATCATGCAATTTGTGTTCGTTTAATGAATCATTGACAAAGATAATCATGCCCATGGTTGGGGCAGCAAACAAGAAAATATTTCAACTAAGCACATAACATGACAGATGAACCTACCTATTGGTACACCTCAAAAGTTACCAAAATACTTGGTATTCTCTAACGCCTAGGGTTATAAGTCCCCCGAGCATACCTGGAAGTTGAAGAGAAACCAAGACCAATGTCTTTACTGATTCAGAAGCAAGGATTCAATAACACATGATCTTTACATTATTGGGGCATCTAAATTTGGTTAGGTTATTGAATAACCCTAATAATTTAACATTTTAGTCATCTATTTTTGCTCAGTGTTGTGTTGCACACAATGCATCTCAAAAAGGGGTATCTGTAGACACTAAAATCATGTCAATACGATTAGGTGATCAAAAGCATTGACTAAATGACATAATATGACCTCCTTGGGAAACCCTCAAAGGTCACACCATAATCTCCACTCAAGTAGGGGAAAAATGGTGCACCTAAGAGTGTTAAACAATATGCATCTAAATCTGGTGTTTAAACAAGCATTGCAAAAGGATAAATTTAAGCAACCATATAAGCCAAATAAGTGCAAGAAAAGGTGTTTCTCTTTATTTAATTTGGTAAATAATAATAATGGTTACATATATTTCCCCTTGAGGGCTCTTAGTTTGATACACTTGTTTACAAAAATGGGGTGCCCAAAGGATCAAGTCCTTTCAAACAAGCTCGTGTGCACTTCCAATGTTCTTCCTCATATCCACAATTGAGGTGGGTGAACCTATGATGTCACCACTTTGTTATTAGCTATTATGATCTTGTATTCCTTACTAATGTGTTGTAAAACCTGCACCTACACACAAGCAAACCAGATTCATTAAATAGCAAGTGCATAGAATGTGAAACATGCAAAATCCATACATGCAACTATGATCTATAAAAAACTCCAAATGATATTAAATTGTATAGATATATAAAATAGATGATTTTTGGAAGATCTAATTGAAAAAATAACATAAATTGCATCTGATGGCATGGCGCATTTGCAGTGCACCCGCTAAGCCTACAAAACCCAAAAAAAGCAATTTCTAGACCAAAACACCTCCAAATCAAATAAAACTTGGATAGTATACATAAAATAAGATTTTAAGAGAATTCATATGGTCATATTTGTAAAATCAATCACAATTTCATATGCATCTTCAAATGGTCCCCGAAAGCCTATAAAACCTTAAAATTACAATATCTCACTCAATATAACTCTAAATTACATGAAATTTGGATAGGAGGTTCATAAAGTACCCTAGAATATGACTACAAAAATAGTAAATAAATTATGAACATATATTCCACCATCCCTGGGTAGGAATGTGATGACTATCATCAAATGGAGACCATCCTAGGGTTGGACGACCACCAATTATGTTCTTATTTTATCATAAATTCCTCTGTGAATTGGTTAGGAACCTTCTCAATAGTGTTGTCATAAAATTTAGTGGTGAAATTCACTCATATTATTTAGTTTTACAAAAAAATGTTACCTCTTAGATCACTTGCAAACCTCCTTCGCTAGGTAGAGATTCCAAGGAAAAATGCACAAAGGGGTGAGGGGAAATCTTGGCAGCACTCCATTGCTATGTCTCAAAAATCCTCTCTATATTTTGGGTGGAAAATGGATCCACTTTATAGACAAAGGAGGCATTTGGTTAAATGGGTATGTAAGGGCATGCAGGGCAAGAGATGCCACTTGTCAAAAATTGAGCATGCATTATAGGGGGAAGAGAATATCCCATTTTGACCTCCATTCTACAACATTTCATAAGGATTTTGTGCCCTTAGGTCATGAATGCTCTCATAGGTGGGATAAATGTTAGTTTTTCATTGCCATTTGTCCAAATTTGAATTTTTGGGAGTCAAACCTTGTGGTCATCCCATCCAAGGATAGTCGCTTTGCCACCATTCTTGGGTGGGACGACCATGAACTATGATCATTCCAGGGTGGGATGGTCATGCCTATGAGGTCCAAAACCTTCCAAAAGTGGTGTAGATCCTTCCAAGAGTGGTTAGTACCACTGTGTAAACTTTGAGGGTTACCCAAGGAGGTCATATGATGTCACTTAGTCAATTCTTTTGATTGCCTAATCAGATTGGCATGATTTTAGTGTCTATAAATACCCTTTTTTTAGATGCATTGTGTGCAACACAACACTGATAAAAAATAGATGATTAAAATGTTAAATGATTAGGTTTATTCAATAAACTAACAAAATTTAGATACCCCAATCATGTAAAGAGCATTTATTCTTCAATCCTTGCTTCTGACTTAGTAAATACATTGGTCTTGGTTTCTCTTCAGTGTCTTGGTATGCTTGAAGGACTTATAACCCTAGGCCACTAAAGTAGGGGAAAATAAAAAATCAATATGCACCTTTTAGTATCTAGATATAGATGCATATTTTTTAGATCTACTAGTGTTTAATACAGATATAGATGCATATTTTTTAGCACTCTTAGGTGCACCATGATCACCACTAAAGTAGGGGAAAAATGGTGCACCTAAGAGTGTTAAACAATATGCATCTATATCTATATTAATGAAGCATTACAAAAGGACAGATTTAAGCAACCATAGAAGCCAAATAAGTGCAAGAAAAGGTGTTTTTATTTATTTCATTTGGTAAATCAGAATAATGGTTACATAGATGTCCCATTGAGGGCTCTTAGTGTGATACAATTTTTTACAAAAATGAGGTGCCCAAAAGATCAAGTCCTTTCAAATAAGCTCGTGTGCACTTCCAATGTTATTCTTCATACCCACAATTGAGGTGGACGAACCTATGATGCTACTACTTTGTTATTAACTATTCTTATCTTGTATTCCTTTCTCCCACACTGTAAAACCTGCATCTACACACAAGAAAACCAGATTTTTCAAATAGCAAGTGCATAGAATGTGAAACATGCAAAAGCCATACATGCAACTATAAGCTATAAAGTGTAAATATGCAATGTGACTATCTAAAACAAGTCTAAATGATCTGAAAATTGCATATATATATAAAATATATTATTTTGGAAATATATAATTAAAAATAGAATAGAAATTACATCTGATGGCGTGGCACATTCATAGTTTACCTACAAACCCTACAAAACCCAAAACAAGCAATTTCTGGACCAAAACACATCCAAATAAAATGAAACTTGGAAATTATGCATAAAATATGATTTTAAGAGAACCCATATGGTCATATTTGCAAAATCAGTAATATTTTCATGTGCATATTTATATGGTCATTTAAAACTTGTAAAAACTTAAAAATGCAATATCTCACAAGATATAACTCCAAATTACATGCAATTTGGATAGGAGGTTCATATACTACCATATAATATGACTATAAAAAAATTAAAGAAATCATACACAAATATTCCACCATAAATTATAGGGATGATGATGACTGTCATAGATTAGTGACCGTCTTAGGGTGGGATGACCACCAATTCTTCACTTATTTTATCACCAATTCCTCTGTGAATTGGTTAGGAACCTCCTCAATAGTGTCATCATAAAATTTTGTGGTAGAATTAACTCAGATGATATGGTTTTTCAAATAAATTGTGCATCTAGGATCACTCACAAACCTCCTTCATTGGGTAGATATTTCAAGGAAAAAAGATACAAAAAGGTGAGGGGAAATATTGGCAGCACTTCGTTGCTATGTCTCAAAACTACTCTCTATATTTTATGTGGAAAATAGATCCACTTTATAGCCAAAGTACACCTTTGGGTAAAGGGGCATGCAATGGCATGCAAGGCAAGAGGTACCACTTGTCAAAAACTAATCATGCATTAGAGGGAGAAGATAATCTCTCATTTTGACCTCCATTCTGCAGCATGCCATAAGTATTTTGCACCCTTAGGTCATGCATGCTCTCATATGCAGGATAAATGGTATTTTTTGGGTGCCATTTGTCCAAATTTGAATTTTTTGGAGTCAAACCTTATGGCCATCCCACCCAGGGATGAACACTTTGCCATCATCCTTGGGTGGAACAGCCATGAACTATGACGATCCTAGGGTGGGACGAACATGCCTATGTGGCCAAAATCCTCCCAAAAGTGGGGTATAGCCTTCCTAGAGTGGTTAGGATCATTGTAAAACCTCTAAGGGTTGCCCAAGGGGGCCATATGGTGTCAATTAGACCTTGATTTGGTAATATAATTTGATTTACATGATTTTAGTGTCTATAGATACCCCTTTTTGAGATGTGTTATGTGCAGCACAGCGTTGAGCAAAAATAGATAACTAAAATATTGAATGATTAGGGTTATTTGATAATCTAACCAAATTTAGATGCCCCAATCATGGAAAGAGCATGCATTCTTAAATCATTTCTTCTAACTCAGTAAAGACATTGGTCTTGGTTTCTCTTCAAATTCCAGGTATGCTCAAGGGACTTATAACCCTAGGCGTTAGAGAATTTCAAGTATTTTGGTAACTTTTGAGGTGTACCAATAGGCAGTTTCATCTACCCTATTATGTGTTTAGTTGAAATATTTGCTTTTTTTCTAACCCAACCAGGGGCATGATTATCTTTGTCAAAGATTCATTGGATGAACACAATTTTTATGATTGAGTTTTTTATTGTTGATTTTGATTATGAAATCATTAGGTATGACTACACCCTCAAGCGATGATTCAATGAGGGAATGATCAGTGATAAAAGCGATGAGTCACTTGACACATATGATCTGATTTGGATTCCTTCAGTTGTACCCATTTTGTAAGGATTTTGATGCTTTTGTTGATGATTCATGGAAGAAAGGAGTTGAAAACCTCATTATCATGGGGTGGTCTAGCCACAATGGCCTTCTTAGGAATTGAAGTAGAAAATTTTTAATGTATCCATGAAAAATATGGGTTCCATCTTGATCCTGAGTGAATTCCATCAAATTTGACTTGTTTTTTGTGGGTTTTAGACCCTTTTTGGTGCCTTTTTGGGCTACTTTGGGGGTGTGAGGTCTAAGGACTCACTTTATTGTAGCCTACGGGTAGTTCAAGGATTATGAGATACATTTTTACCCCATATATAGATATATATGAGATTTTTTGTTTATCATCATGTATTTCCTTACTACTTTATGAGATGTATGCAATGCATTTATTTGCTTTATGATATGATGATGAATGCTTATCATGTATGCATATGTTGTAATGCGATATTATTTTATGATATGAACATGAGTGGATGCATAATGATATGGATGATTTATTGATCTAGGTGATGGAATGTGGATACTATATGACATACTATGTTAGCACCGCAGGCTATATAGAATTCATCGATTCATTTGTAATGTTGTTATATGATGGATTTATGGAAATGTAGGCTAATGAATTGTGATAAAATGAAATGATCATTATAGAAATCTATGAGGTTTTCATGAAACTCAAACAGTCTATTTGATAGGTAAAAAATTATATACTAAACATGCAAGACTTTTTGACAAGGTAAGAACCTACTAGGATGACCAAGATACTCAATATCCATGTGTGTGCAAGTGATTTCATTTGTAATACGCATAAGATTACCCCAGTGCCAGAAAGGATTGATGAAACCCATATGTACTGAAGATCACCCTTTGAGTATCATGATCCTAAGTTTTGTACGTAGTTAGATTAGACCACTAGGTAGTATAGGCTACCAAAAGCTATCTCATCCAGATGCAAACATTGGTCTATACACACGCAAGATGCTAATGTGATAGATATATCATCATGCATAAGGATACCACCATTTTTAGGCAGGTTTTATGCCACCTAACATGTAATGAGGATTAACTTATGGTTTGTCAAATGCTGAGAATTCCAGGTATTCAAGTTCAATACTCTTTTCTTTTCTTTTATTTGATTTCAAGCATATTTGCTCATACTTAGTGATGATAATCACTGTTTATTTTGTATTTTTTCTTTGAGAAAGGGATTTGGGAAGTCTTGATAACCACTATTTATTTTTCTTTTGTTTTTTTATTTTATGGTATTTTTATTATTGATAGTGGGTGGCCAAGATGGTCATAGACTACCTAGGAGTGTTTTTGGTTGACCAAGTGCTATGTAGATACCCTTGGAGCCTTTTGGGGTGGACAAGATGGTCATAGACTACCTAGGTGAATTTTAGGTTGACCAAGTGGTATGTAGATACCCTTAGAGCATTTTAGGGTGGCCTATATGGTCATAGACTACCTAGGAGAATTTTGAGTTGACCAAGTAGTACGTAGATACCCTTGGAGCCTTTTGGGGTGATCTAGACGGTCATAAACCTCCTAAGAGCATTTCAAGTTGACCAAGTGGTACGCAGATACCCTTGAAGCCTTTTGGGATAACCTCCAAACCAAAGGACTAATCATTCCTAATAAATGCTACCTATGTAAGCCCAAATATGAGTCTTCTCACCATATTTTATTGACCTACCCCTTCTTCTAGAATATCTTTCATTTTTTGTTAATTTTCTTTAGCTATTCCTAGGAACAACCCAACAATATTTCAAATTTTTGCTTACAATGGTACCCCCATTTCACATTGAGCGATTAAATTCCCTTTGGTACCTTAACTTACCTCATTTTATTTAGGGTATTTGGAAGAAAAGGAACAACAAGAAATTGAGGAATGATTACAGAGACCCCCTCTCTATTGGCATAAGAGTCCTTCAAGAAGCTAAAGAAAATACCTCTTTTACCCCCTACCAAGATGAAATAGAAAATGTTACTGAATATCATTTGGCTGACTCTCTCGATCTTCCCAAAAAGCACTCACGTTCACTGAAACTAGTTAAGGTTGACCACACCCAAGTCAAATGGATTCCCCCTCCACTAGGTTGGATAAAGCTCAATTTTTATGGGGCATCCAAGGGCAATACAAGAAGCTTTAGAGTAGGAGGTGTTATCAGAGATGACAAAGGTAAAATTTTCTAGGCTTACAAAAAATATAGGATTTTAGTCTAGCCATTTTGTTGAAGTAAGAGCCCTATTCCAAGGAATAAAACTTTTGGAAAATATGTCAATAAAAAATTTAATTATCAAAGGAGACTCCATGAATACCATCAAATATTTGAAAAGATCTCAACCTCCAACTTGGAGTATAGAAAACCTTTTGGAAGAGGCCAAAATATCTATTCTACACATTAAAATAAAGCACTTTGATTCAACATTTTTATAGAAATGGAAACAATGTTGGAGACTTCTTATCCAACCTTGACATCCTTCAGGAGGATCTCTTAATGTGGAGTGAAAATTTATCCCCTATTTTCTTGCAAGTCGCTCTCAATGACACTTCTACCTTTTTTTGTTGACCTCTATTTTAACAATTCCCATGGAAATTTCTTGTTATTTCCTTTGCTAGTCTTAATGTCTCGATGTGTCCTCACCCTCCTTCGCATCCTAGTCACCACCATAATGTGTTGTTGAGTTTTTTTCCTCTTGCATGGATCCTTTGTGACATATTAGTTCCCTTTCCCTCTTTTCTAGCTCGTTAGGCCTACCTTTTATAACATTTGTACGTTTGGTCGAGCCTTAAAGCATTTTCATTTCTACTTCCTATTTTGTTCCAATGGCTCATGTCTAACCCATTTTTCCTTGAGATTAAGAATATTTAGTTTGGTTTATCAACCCCATTTTTCTTCTTGTGTAGCTTCAATTTTCTCCCCACAAGGAAGACTAGTTGGCAAGGAAGTCCCACCATCTCCAAAGAGGACACCTCTCATGCCACCTCTCTTCTTGATATGACATGGTAGTCAAACAAGCAACTTCAAGCTAATTTCATGATTTTGGTTGCCACCCTTGATTTTCATTTGAGTGCCTCTCCAGGCCATCTAGAGTGATGTGGCACAATGAATTACATTATCCTATGAGTTGGCTTCACTTGGATCACTTTGTTCATACCCCCATTCAATCACGAGACTATGAGCCACTCCCCATGCACACCAATGATATCAAAGGTACTAAAATTTCAATCCTTTTCAGGTAAGTTGGTGTGATGTGGCTTATTTATAATCATTCTCCAATGAGGTAGGTCATCATGGATTACTCTACTCTTACCATCGTTTGGCCTTGGAACTATGATCTACACCCTACTCATCCCAATTATAGCAAATGTACTAGAAATTATAATTCTCTCTCGTGTTGCATGAAGGAGCTAGACCCAAGATAGATTGAGAGGATGGAGTTGGAAAATTCACTAGCTCAAGATATACTTTTTTCCACATCTATTATCCCTTTTTTGGATCTCCTATACCATGTTGTACAGGCCATAACCATTACATGGATGATCAATATGACATGTTGCATCTTATTTTATCCTTCTTGCTTCATCTTCCCTAACTCTCTTATACTTTGGAAGTTTCAACTATATCTCTTGGAAAATGGGTGGCATATATAGTTATATGGAGTTAGTTGTCCTCTCTTTGGACAAGACCATTGAGGAAATCTTGGTAGAAGGGGGTTTTATGCCATTCTTAAGGAATTTTTTTACCTGGACAGTGAAATTTCAAGGAAGTTGATCCACTCTTGGGATAAAGGTAGTGTAAATACTAGAGGCCTTGATTTTACCATCAATGTGGCTCTAATTTCCAAAGTCTCAAGACTCATTGCTATAGGTGAATGCATTAATAAAGAAAAACATTCCCTTGTGCATGAGCTAATAATATTTTGGGACCAAGGGAAAATCTTGAACAAGCACAAAAATAACATTCTCAAGAAGTCCCTTCCCAAGCCCTAGGACAAAGTTGTCATCCCAATTATGCATTACTTTACATTGGACGGGCATACCTCTATATTCAAGAGCTTGTGTTTCACCTTCCTAAACCATATCTATAGGAATAAAAATATGAACATTCTAATATTTCTATTTAAATCCATATAAAAATTGATGAACCAAGTACAAAAATGTAATTCTTTCATTTTGCGTCATCAAGGGCTCCTCAAGTTACCATTCCTACATATGGCAAAGAAGGAGGGCTAGAGCACCCTAGTGAGCCTAGGTCCAAGTCTTGGGAACCAAGACATGGCTCTTCCTTGAATTCAAAAATTAAGATCCTAAGGAGGCAATCCATCATGCCAAAGTTGAACTTGAAGTGGCCTTTGATAGCTTTCTCCTAGATGGTAAAATATATATTATGAGTGGGGATACTCCTACACTACATAGGGGTAGTACCAAAAAAAAAGACTTAGACTAATGTGGTGGAGCTATTACAATATCCATAGAAAGAATCGACTCCTAGAGATGGTCCAGATGTTTGAAATTATAGATAAAAAAGGATAAACTCTCCCATCCAAGTCACTTCAAAGCATAATTCTAAGGACTCATGGGACTCCATCCCTATCCCCTTGACTAATAAGAATGGTAGTTGTGCTCTCCTATGTTCTTCCCCCTTGAATGATGCCATGCAACACAACACTCCCTTACCTTTTAAATCCTCCTTGATGAGGATTTTGGTCTCATTTCCAAGCCATAAGGGCCACCTCCAATCTCTAGCCAACCTTATCAGCTCTCTGTACAGGGTTGGTAAGATGACAATCACCTTTACAAAGGAAGTTTCCCTCATGGAGGACTACAAGAACAACTTTGGTAATTTTGGTTCTAATGATTTGATGGACATTGTTGTAGTAGATGTTGACTAAGATTGACCTTGGGATGCCCTCTCTTTATCACTCCTCCTGCTTTTAGGACCTCTTCTTGTTTAAATCCTTTTCTCTTCTCTTTTTTTATGTTCAAGATCCTCCTCTGGCAACTAGATCTTGGTTGCTCCTTTCTCTATAGCTTTTCTAAGGATCTATTACAATCCTATTTTTGAGGCTCTTTATTAGTTGTAAAAGGTTTGAGGACCCTTTCAAAATACCTTGTTTCAACCAATAAAAAAAATGATATATAATGGGTTTATAAGATATTACATTTATCAAAATATTTTTTCAATTCAAAATAAAGCACTCAGATTAAAGTCTTCAAGTTTAATTTTGGTTAAGTAGGGAAACTAGTAAATTCATGTATCATACTAGTCTAGTGTTCAATTCTAGATAATATTGTTATAATCCACACCACTTTTGAATAAATGCAATGACTATTCATGGTATAGGCATGAGGAGTAACATCAACCTTGTAAGGCCTTAAATTATGGTTTCATGCATGCTAGTAGGAAACACTAAGGATGCTTCTAGTCTCTATACCACTATTATTGATATGTAAACATTTCTTTGGTTTGGTATTTCTTAATTCATGGGTAAATTGAAGGTCGAAATAGGGCATCTTTTATATTATAACAAATTTTCTAGTTGACAAGTTAACAATTTACTTTCCTTCAATGTTTTTTTGACAATCAAGGGTTGAAACATGGTCAACTCATGTAAAACATAATGGAATTATGCTTTTATCATAGAAGAAGTTATAAATATGATATTCCTTATGATAATGTGAAAAATTGAACCTAGTCATGCTTTTATGAATACACTACATTTACCACTACTCCATAACACAATGCACACCCTATGTTTTCTTTGATGTGAACACTATTATTCTCTTTGATTTTGATGTATACACACACACACACACACACACATACATATGGGAATAAGTAATTTTTTGTCACAAATATGGCCTAACATAGAGGCAGGGGAAAATACTTGCACACCTATGGACTTGCACAAACATTGAACAATTATCGAGCCTAGGAAGGTTGGGAGATCAATCTCCAAAGAAGGTCGATTCCTGGGTCCTAGCTACTTGTGCCTAAAATTGAAGGGAAAGGGAATGTAAAGGAAGGAAAAAGACACCATAGCAAAAACTGACAAGGATGGGTATAGTTGCATCAAGACACATGCACAATAAGCTAACACTGTGAGCATAAATACAAGTAGAGTAGCTAACAAATCATCTAACCTTACCCTTACTTGTCATTTAACACTAATAATTGAAGGTGAATTCCAAATACAGTGAATGGGGTGCATGAAATCTAGGATGTATAATTAGAGCACGTCCATCCAACTGGCCTAAGCAAAAATATATCCCAATCCAATATGAATACAAACTTGAGAAGAACTGAGTAAAATTCATGAAATCTAGATAGTAGAATTAGAGTGAGATCACTCAGATAGCCATAGCAAAAATAAGTATTTAATATTTAACACAATAATATAAGGATCATTTTGGACACCAAATAGTAGCATACTTATATTTATAGAATTATTAAGGCTTTACATATGAATTTTAATGGTTAAATACCTACCCTTAGGAATGCCAAGCATTACATAATATATAGACCTTACAATGAAACCAACATTGAATACAGCAGGTGGAGAATGAGACCATTGGACAACGTTTGTAGGGATGGCCCTACTATGAATCCTTCTTGATATTTTATAGTCTAAAATGGAGGGTGGCAACCAAGAGTACACTAGTCAAATTACATGAATCTTAACTCCAAATTAGTTTGATTCCTCCTAGCAACTCTTGTCAAACAATAAATTTTATCCACCTAAACCTTGGGTATTAATTACATGAGAGGATAGGTTGAGGTTATCTTTTTTATTGATGTGTGATTAGATCAACTACCATGCACTAAGTAGGGTACCAAACCTCTTTAATGCCAGCCTACCATCGTACCCCTTCTTGAATGAGGGTGCACCTTTTTGTAGATGTAATTAGATGCTAGTGGGGATTCTGTGATGGGTGGGAGTTTGGGATCCACACCCTACTTAATACCAACCCAAAAATCTACCTACACTATACAAAGTAGACTTTCTAGCCTCTGCCTTAGTTTCCACCTCAGGTGTAGCTTTGGGATCCATTAAGGAATTGATGGATGTCCAAACTCACATCAGGATTTGCACTTGAATTATCTTCCTCCTTATCTCTAGAATGGAGCTTTGGGAGTTGTCCTTAACTTGTTGCCATCCTGCTTAATCACCCATTGCATGGGTAGGTATTTGGGATTTCAATCCTTCACCCAATTATTAGGGTAAAGTTTTGGGTTTCAATGATAGGGACTATTGGCCCATTTTTCTGCCTGGCATCATTCTTAACCAAATTTAGCCCTTTGAACCGTTAGAGCCTCATGGATTATTTCATGATAAATATCCTTGCCTTTTGGGATTACTTAATTCCTTGGTATAACTAATTTCTTCACCCTTATTACAACCAACTCTAGCATCATCCACCACATCTGTGAGGCCTGTTATTAACAATCAACATCCAACGCCCAAGGGTTTGGCTTCCCAAAACTTTACTTACTATACTTTTTGATCCATCATCTTTGTCAAAAATTACCAAGTGGTTAAAGTATGCAAAATTTTATCCATACTTCTAGCGGCTCATAGGGGATTTCCACTTTGTGGAAACTGGAAATCTAGATGACCTTTATTTTGAAAAATCATAACAAACAGGGAAGAATGGGTATGGTAATAGAAATAACAAACTAAACAAGAAATCATCCAGGGATGGATGCAAGACACAAGAGGGAGATGGGCGATGGGGTGGTAAATAATCTTATCACAAGGTGGAACACTACAAAGAAATAGGTGGAATCAAGGCACAAGAAGAGAATATGGGAAAGAGGTAACCATAATAAGAAAGGTAAAGTTACTAACTGGAAGAGTTAGCAACAACAATCACAAAGGGGATATGGAGGAATAATCTAGTGAAAATAAAACAAAAAAACAAAATAGAAGGAGGCCCTAAGGATATCCTATGGCACATTCATAGTGAATTACCTATTCCATGGGACACCCCCACATATGACCTTCCCATCAACATACTCCACTACAACCCAATGCTACTTCAAGAATAGACATAATGCCAAAGACACTTGTCTATATTGCTATAGCCCTTATTCTTTACAAAATCCAACAAGGACCTCCTCAGCTCATCAAAATACATCCTAGGAACCTTTGATCACACTCTTTGACTCATTACTTGATGAATTACCAATTTTACACGAGGTATTTTATAGAGTTATTTTCCTAGCCAACCATGATATTTAGTGCCACCCTCAAAAAATTTAGCATGATGTGGATCCTTGATAGTACATCCAAATCTTGTTTTTTGGATACCTCTAGTTGATATTATGATTTAGAACTTGTGTTTGGGTGATGCATGTATGAGTCTTGATGTACTTCCTTTATGGAATCACAATTTTTTAGGAACATCATCCACTGGGCTATGGAGTGAACAAAAGTGGAAAAAGAAGAAAAATAAATCAAAAGAAAACAAGGAAGAGAGGCAAGATCACAAATGAAGAGAAGTAATTTTAAAAAGAGGAGCCACTTGCAATACCTATTGCACATTTGGTTGTGAGGATTCTAGCAATTTAGCCAGCTAGCATCTACCTAATGGAAATAAACACCCTACAACCTGAGCTCAAGATAATGTTAGCTACTATGTGGCCTTGTACTTGCCACACCTTTTATTTAATTTTTGGCTTATTTATACAAAAATATGTCATGTTTCACATGTTTGAGCCAAATATCCTCTTATAGTCTATCTAGTGAACCTATAGTGACCATACAAAATGACACCAAACTTAAGCTTTTCTTCATGCTCAATTTAGCATCGTACATCGATGCCATTAGTTACATTGGAACTCAACCCATATCTCATTCTTGGCCTCAGAATTTGCATTCTTTGACCATAATCCAATCGTGTGGAGATTACCTTTACCACCTTAATTGATGCTCAAATTGGTGACCCTTCTAGAAGTGGGTACCAAAACATACTATGTATAGGTCAGTCTACACCATCACCCATACCTCATCCTTTTTGGGGAGGTGATAGTATCAACCAAGATTTGTCCTTTATGCTTTGGTTGTTCTTAGATATGGGGGCTATCAATAATTTTGTCGTAAATAACTGTGGTACAATCTAGGGTGGATTATATTTTTGACCACCACCTTGTTTGAAATCAACCCAAGCTTACCCATGGATCATTTGGTGAACTTCATACTTAGTTGGCTGAGAGGTGATCCTCGCTAGAGATGTAGCATTATAGGGGCTACTTCAACCACTACTATGGTTGTTATAGATAGTTATGTGGCATAATTGTTCCTCTATTGCCCTATGATAGGATATTTCCATTGCTCATTCTATCAACTATTGATTCCCTGCTGAAATCTATAGGCAACAACATTGTTTATCATGGGGAATGAACAGTGATAAAAACCTTGATCTCTTTCTAATCCTCTACTTATGGTTGTTTATTGAGCTCCTGAACCTTTTACTCCCAACCACTAATATCTCCCTCTTCCACAGATGAGATCTTCCTCTTAATGCTGCTAACTTCCTTGGTTAGCCAGTGCATATTCATCCTCAACTATTGTTGTTGTTGTGCTTTCTCATGGGGATATGAAGGGGAACTTCCCATCATAGCTTGGTTTTTACATGCATGAGCCCTATAGGATGGATTTAGGAGATGCAGGGTAGAATATATTGAGGGCTTTCCTTGTAGGGAAGTTTCCCAGTATTAATCAACATTCTTTTAGCTAAGGATGCTTCTTGAAGAATTGTGGAAATCCTTTTTCTCTTGATTATTGAATGAGGAGGCTAATGTCAGGGTCAAAAGCTCACACATAGTATATGTAGGCTTGAGCAGATGATGGTCTAGATTCATGGGGTATCCTCCTCCATATTCTTATGAAGTGGACATTAAAATAAACCATACTTTCATAATGGGTCCGCTTGATGAACGTAAATTGAGTGAGTAGTTGGAAGAGATCTACAAAAGCATCAAATGTTTTGATGAGGGATTCTTATAGGTCTACCCATGTATGAATGCTTCCATGATCCAAATATTTGAACCATAGCAAAATTATGCCTTTGAAAGATAGAGCAAGGATCCTAAGCATGATATCATTAGAAGCAATGTTGTGGATGATAGATAAGGAGGCCACATCTTGACAGTGTTCATATGCAACACTTTATGTACCATCATAACTAGATAGCATATTAAAAGATAATCTAGGGGTGTTTTTCAGATTTAAGATATTCAAGGAACCTACATCATTCCAAAAATAATAGCTCTACTAAGCCATCGTAAGACTGCTATTTTAGATATTCTAGGTTTTTCTTTCCAGTTGGAGTTTCCAAATGAACATCATTTCTTTGATAGTAAGGTTAGGGCTGCTCATCAAACCCTAATTCCTTTGGGTAATAGAGATTCAAATTAATGAAGAGGTAACTAGTCGTGACATCTATATTTTTTTCTCAAAGGAGTCGCTAGGTAATTTCACAAGATACGAACAAACCAGAGTATCACCAAACTATGATCTCCTTGAAAGATAGGGATATTTTGGGTCTCACCAAGAATGCTAAAAATTATTGGTCATAAATTTGGCCTAATAGAGAGGTATGGGAAAATACTTGCACACCTATGGACCTACACCAACATTGAACAACCGCCAATCCTAGGAAGGCCAGGTGGTCGATCTTCGAAGAAGGTCGGTTCTTGGGTCCTAGCTACTTGTGCCTAAAATTAAAGGGAAAAGGGAACAAAAAGAAAGGGAAAAGAGATCATAGCTAGAACTGACAAGGATGGGTATATCCGTATCAAGACACATGCACAATAAGCTAACACTGTGAGTAGAAATACTAGTAGACTACTTAACAGATCAACTAACCTTACCATTACTTGTCATTTAAATTTACTAATTGAAGGTGAATTGCAAAACCAGTGAATGGGGTGCATGAAATATATGATGTAAAATTAGATCACGTTCACCCAACTGGAATAAGTAGAAATAAACCCCAATTCAATATGAATGTGAATTCTAGAACCATTGAGTAAAATGCATGAAATTCAAATAATATAATTAGAGCGAGATCACTTAGACAACCATAGCAAAAATAAGCATTTAACATTTAACACAATGATATAAGGACCAATTTGGAGACCAAATAGTAGCATACATATATTTAAAGAATTATGAAGGCTTTATATATGAATTATAAGGGCTAAAGACTCGCCCTTACAAATGTCAAGCATTCTAGAATATATAGACCTTACAATGAAACTAGCATTGAATACAACGGGTGGCATATGACCACTGGGTGGTATTTGTAGGGATAACCTTATTGTAAATCCTTCTTGATATTTTGTAGTCTACAATGAAGAATGACTATCGAGATTACACTAAATAGTTTACATTAATTTGAACTTCAAATTAGTTTGAGTCCTCCTAGAAATTCTGGTCAAACAATAAATTTCATCCACTTGCACCTAAGGCATTAATTGCATGAGAGGATAGATTGAGGTTATATTTTTAATTGATGCATGATTAGATCAGCTACCGTGCACTAAGGGGGTAACAAACCTCTTTAATTACAACCTACCATCATACCCCTTCTTTAATGAGGGTGCACCTTTCTATAGAGGTCCCTAGATGATGGCAGGGATTCTATTATGGGTAGGATTTTGGGATCCTCCCCCTACTTAATATCAACTTAAAACCCTGCCTACACTATGTAGAGTGGAATTTTGAGCCTCGGCCCCAATTTCCACATCGGGTATAGCTTTAGGATCCATTGAGGAATTCATATATGCCCAAACTTACACTGGGCTCTACACTTGAATGATCTTTCTCCTTGCCTCTAGGGCAAAGCTTTGGGAGTTATCCCTTATGTACCACTATCTTGCTTAACTGTCCATTACATGGATGGGTATTTGGGATCCCAATCCTCCACCCAATCATTAGGGAAAAGTTTTAGGTTCCAGTTATAGGGACTATTGGCCCATTTTTTCCCCCCATCATCCTTAGCCAAATTTGGTCCTTTGAACCATTGAATCCTCATTGATTATTTCATGATAAACATCCCCATTTTTAGTGATTTTATGTCATTGGGTGGAATTTCAAGATTACTTAATGCCTTGTTCTGACCGATTCCTCCACCCTTATTACAACAAACTCTAGCATCATCTACCACATCCATGAGGCCTATTATTAACAATCAACATCCAACACCCAAGGGTCTGGCTTCCCAAAAATTTGCTTACTATACTTTTTGATCCATCATATTTGTCAAAAATGAGCAAGTGGATAAAGCATGTAAAATTTTACCCATAGTAACACCATCAGATACTACTACTATAAACCCTAGCCCATTGGGTTAGACGAAGTCAACAGAACTCCCCAACCCTCCAAGGCATCAAACAGGTGCAGCCAATTGATAAAAACTCAACCACTACCATCTAGCCTATCCCCTTTAGGTAAGCTATGCTTCGAACCTTGGACCTTCACAAAGAGATACCAAAGCCTTAACCACTATGTTGTTCTTGTTGGGAATTTTCATTGATATTAACAACACTTAATTTACTTGTATTAACTTAAGGTATTGTATAAGTCAATAAAAATACATGAACATTTAACAATTTAATTTTCAAATATTAAATAAATTAAACTATTTATATTTTAAAATATTATAAAGCTTTATAATAATAATAATAAACACTAGATATTCAAACTTATCGAATTGCAGAGGCCATAGCCCTTTACTAATATCTCCTACTTTTGGAGAATATGGGATACCAAAAATTGTACATTGAAGGAGACTCACTTGATATTATAAACTTGGTCAAAGGTGATTCAGTCCTCGGTTAGAACATTGAGGTTGTGATTATGGAATCTAGATGGAATATATAGGCTAGAGAGGATAGGAAGATAAAGCATATCTTCAGAGAAGAAAACTACCACATTGGCTTTATGGTAAACCTGGGTATAAGTCTCAATCGTCTATCTATTTGGAGAGACAATTTTATCAAAGGTACATGGATCATACGCAAGCTCATATCTAAATTCCAGGGTCATGCGCTCTAGACTATTTGTGAGGATGTTGAGGGGTACAGGATTTTTATGTCCCAAACCAGAATTTTCATAGGGCATTTGATACTACGACTGGTAAGGAAATTTTGTGCCTTGCTCATACAATCCCAACCCATAACCATACCAATTACAAAGATGAATATACTTCATGGCAAATTCATGGTTGGACATGTAGTTGATGTCCTCGAAAAAGGGCTCTTTGTCCTCTTCCCACTGTTGATAAGGCTCAATGCCATAGTAGAGACCCCCATAGATAGAATTTTTTTGATTAGGGGGAATTCCAAGAGGTGCGATAGTACCTATGGGAAGACAAGGTCAACCAATATCTTGCACTGTTTCAATGGTAGGGGTGGTTGTGACATTCCTAACCATGTATTCTCCTAATATGGTGGTAGCTAGGTGCACTGTGACCTATGGCTACAGAAGATGGTACGAGAGTGAGGCTTGAATTGATCCAATGTTTACCTCATGATGTAGCTCCTCATCCACTGGACTAGGAATCTCCCTAGTGGATATGGTCAGAGGACTCTCATAAATAGGCCTCTTCACCATGTCCCTCGATAGAGGATTATCCATGATGAAGGCACATCTAGGGGTGCTAAAAATGAGGATGGTATGACATGAGATGATGATGGATTGAATGAAGGTGATGATGATATATTTGAACCTTGGTTGGATTCATTTAGTTGAAAATCCAAATGGGTGGATGACAAGGTTGACTCAAGGATCTGTTGCACCATGTTGTAGTACTTGAAGGGTTCTAGGTCTACGGGGATGACATGAACTTGCTCTTCATAGGTGTATTTTAGGCACTGGTGAGAAATGGAAGGGATACACTTCATGTCCCTGATCCAAGGTCTACCCAACAAGATATTTTATGCCATCTCACCCTCCAATATGTGGCATAGTATCGGTATAGTCTTTTGCTCTACCTGAATGGGTAGGACTATCATACCAACTATCGAGCATATGACATCATTAAATGTTCGAAGGGTGTATGTCGACGTGACAATATGGGATGTAGGGAGCTTGAGATTCTTGAGAATGTTGATATACATTGGGTATTCTAGCAACATCATCAATACAATATCTCAAAGTACTGAAGTAGGGGAAATATGGTGCACCTAAGAATGCTAAACAATATGCATCTAAATCTGATATTTAAACAAGCATTACAAAAGGATAAATTTGAGCAACCATATGAGCCAAATAAGTGCAAGAAAATGTGTTTATATTTATTTTATTTGGTAAATCAGAAAAATGGTTACAATAAAAATCCCCTTGAGGGCTCTTAGTGTGATACAATTGTTTACAAAATGATGAGTGCCCAAGGATCAAGTCCTTTCAAACAAGCTCGTGTGCACTTCCAATGTTCTTCCTCGTACCCATAATTAAGGTGGGTGAACCTATGATGCCACCATTTTATTCTTTACTATTATGATATTTTATTCCTTCCTTATATACTATAAACCTGCACCTACACACAAGGAAACCATATTTGTTAAATAGCAAGTGCGTAATGTGAAATATGCAAAAACCCCACATGCATGGAAAGACTAGAAAATGTAAATATGCAATGCACCTATCTAAAACAAATCCAAATGATATAAAATTGCATATATATGTAAAAAAAATTATTTTGGGAAGATATAATTGAAAATAGAATAGAAATAGTATTTGATGGTGTGGCACATTTGCAGTTTACCTACAAATCTTGCAAAACCCAAAACATGCAATTCCTAGACCAAAATATATCCATATAAAGTTAAACTTGGAAAGTATGCATAAAATATGATTTTAAGAGAACCCATATGGTCATATTTTCAAAATAAGTAACATTTTCATGTGCATCTTCAAATGGTTCCCGAAATCATATAAAACCTTAAAATTGTAATATCTCACTCAATAAAACTTCAAATTGCATGAAATTTGGAGAGGAGGTTCATATACTACCCTATAATATGAATATTAAAAAATAGTAAATAAATAATGCATAGATATTCCACTATCTCTAGGTAATATGGTGGTGACTATCACCAAATAGGGATCATCCTAGGGTGAGATGACCACCAATTCTGCTCTTATTTTACCACCAATTTCCCTGTGAATTGGTTAGGAACCTTCTCAATAGTGTTGTCATAAAATTTTATGGTGAAATTCACTCATATGATTCAGTTTTGCTAATAAATTATGCATCTTAGATCACTTGCAAACCTCCTTCACTAGGTAGAGATTCTGAGGGAAAAAGGCACAAAAGGGTGAAGGGAAATCTTGGCAGCACTCCATTGCTATATCTCAAAAATCCTCTCTATGATTTGTGTGGAAAATAGATCCACTTTATAGCCAAATTAGGCCTTTGTGCAAATGGGCATGCAAGGGCATGCAGGGCAAGAGGTGCCACTTGTCAAAAACTGATCATCCATTGGAGGGGGAAGAGAATATCCCATTTGACCTTCATTCTATAGCATGACATAAGGATTCTACACTCTTAGGTCATGCATTCTCTCATAGTTGGGATAAATGGCAATTTTTTGATGCCATTTGTCCAAATTTGACTTTTTGGGAGTCTAACCTTGTGCTCATCCCACCCAAGGATGGCCACTTTCCCACCATACCTAGGTGGGACAACCACAAACTATGACCTTCCCATGGTGGGGTAGTCATGCCTATGTGGCCCAAAAGCTCCCAAAAGTGGGGTAGAGCCTTAAAATAGTGGTTGGACCACTTTAAATCCTCTGAGGGGTGCCCAAGGGGGTCATATGATGTCAATTAACCAATGCTTGTGGTTGCCTAATCGGATTGACATGATTTTAGTGTCTACAGATGTCCATTTTTGAGATGTGTTGTGTGTAGCACAACACTGAGCAAAAATAGATGACTAAAATATTGAATTATTAGGGTTATTAAATAACCTAACCAACTTTATATTCCCCAATTGTGGAAAGAGCATGCATTCTTGAATCCTTGCTTCTGACGAGCTAAGGAACTTGCTTCAAGTACAACCTTTCGGGTAAGGTTGGCTTGACCTTGGACATTGTTCAGTCATGAAGAGGTGAGGCCTATAATTCCTTCATGCTTCAAAAATGCCAAGCATTTATTTGATTTAAATTTGTGCTTGTTTTCTGCCCCAAGCAAGAGCGTGATTGTCTTTGTGTTCGTTAAACGAACATAATTTGCAAGATTGAGTGTGTGATTGTTGATTATGGTTATGAATTTGTTAATTATGACTACCCCCTCAAGTGATGAGTTGATGAGTGAATTACCAATGATAAAAGCGATGAGTCACTTAACACATATGACTTTGTTAGGGTTTCCTCCGATTTTACTCATTGAAAAATGGAGCATTTGTGAGAGGATTTTGGTGACTTTGTTGACGCTTCATGGAAGAAAGGAGTAAAAAATTAATTACCATGGGGTGGTCCAGAAAAAATGGCCTCCTTAGGGATTAAATTAAGGAATTTTCCATTTCTCCATGAGCTTTTTAGGCTCATATTGATGCCAATTGAATTTTGACAAAATTTAAGTTGTTTTTGGTGGGTTTTTGGACCCTTTTTGGTGCATTTTTAAGTTGTTTTGATGAAAATATTTTGTGGTCATCACAGGATGGGATGGTGACACAATTTATGACCATACCATGATGGTACATCCAGCCAATTAGCCACTCATCCCACCCAGGGATGGTCAGGGCCTTGGGAGGGTTATTTAAGACAAAATGGGTCATTTGGGCTCACTTGTGTATTTGTAACTTTACAGCTTGAGAGGTGAGGAGGAGGATAAGGATTCTATGTAGTGGAGTGCTACTAAAATCATCCTATAGTCACCATGAGCCATTGTACAAACTCATCCAGTGGTAGAGCCGGTGCGAGGCGGGTAAGAGTTTAATTTCTTACTGCACTATGCTAGTTTTAAAAGTGGAATTATTGCTTGTTTTTTGCTTTTCGGTAAAGCACACTAAATACTCAATAATTGAACCTAATTAGGGATTCCTTGCAATTTTTTATACCTTTTTTTGTATTTTTATGCAATTTTATTGCTTTTTAGGGCTTTTTATTACTTAATTTTGCTATTTTTGATGGCCTGAAAGGCCTATTTTGGCCCAATTTGGGGGTCGTCCCTGGGTGGGATGGAAAACTTGGGTTGTTTAGTGGTTGTACCTAGGTGGGACGGTCATATATTTTTGGGCCATACCTGGGTGGGACGGTCTCAAAATGGTCCAAAAAAGGGGCTATTTTTTGTCTTTTTATGGTATTTTTGGGTCTTTTTGAAGCCTATTTGATGCTTATTATTAACTGACCTATCTCTATCATGTGGTTAAGAGTTGGTATCAAGTTAAAAAACTCTTTTAGACCACCAAAGACTTATCAACTGAGGTATACTAGAAATGTCTTGATGTCATTAGCCTCAAGCATGTGATGTAATTAGAGCCCATGGTGGGTGATCGTACCTACTTGATTGCGCTTATTGACTTGTGGGATCCACACACCAACACCTTCCACCTACAAATAGGGGAGATGAAAATAACACTGGATGATGTCTATTATATATTATGCATTCTTATAGAGGGTCGGTTGATCGAGTCTACTCACCAGGATTGGAGAGACACAATGATGGAGAGGTACTTTGGTTGGGTTGTGAAGGAGGTGATAGGTGACTCTCTCAATGGAGGTATACTGGTGGGGTATTGGTATGAGGCTAGGAAATTGGGTGTTAGGCATATTTTTCTAATTATTCTAATCTTGAAAATGCTACTACCAGACTCGTCGGATACCAGGTTTCCCTAGAACCTACTCGAGTTAGTGTTTACTTTGGTAGGGTGTATTGTGGAGCAGCCACTGGTGATGATGTGGGGAATGACACTATTGGCACAAATGTATGAAAATATATACAATATATACTCCTAGGGGTTGAAGGTCTTGAGATGTAGCTTCCTACTATAGATGTGGGGGTGGTAGCACATAGTTTTGGATTGACCTCAAGGATTGCCTTAGATGTCACAGGTACAACTAGTAGATCAAGAGATTGGCTACGGGATCCTATGGAAACGATCCTAGGAGGTAGGGTAGAGTCATTTTTGGATGGGTGATGTGGGTAATTATGCCTAGTATTTTGTAGGACTCAGAGCAACTAATGTGTTATGGAGATCCTAAAAGGATTTCCCAGCATGGTCTGATGTTAAGGGGTAGCTCCGTTGGGTGAGATGAGGTAGATAGATGGTTGTCCAACATGGATGGAGCAAAAATTCTTCCCTTATTCTATGGTTATGTGGTAGATTGTGCTATGATAGGGTTTTCTAGTGATCCAATCATCTACCAGTACCACAGGGATGAGAAGACATTGATGTGGCCTATAGTGGAGGTGGTAGGGGGGAGGCAGATCCTGTAGTAGACATTCCAAACTTGGATGATGCTAGGACTACAAAGGAGTATGACTCCTAGTGGGTGATGCACCAATCATGGGGAGAGGGAAACCTAGGGGGAGATGTGGTAGGGGCAGTAGTGGGGGCTTAGTAGGATGCTATGAAGGAGGGCTAGGGAGAGGAAAGTGAGCAATATGGGTTTGTTCACATTGCATATGAGTAGGAAGACCTCCTAAACTTAGGATATCATGGTGAATTTTGGGATGATGACACTGGGTATCAGGGGATGTAGGTATAGTAGGTTGCATGGGGTGATACATAGATAGAGCTACAAGAGGAGCTGATCAAGGTTAGGAATGAGAGAGAACTTGTTTGAACATAGGTATAGGATGCCTAGGTATAGATAGTGGCTCTATAAGCACAACTGAGATCCTGGAGCCTGAGTTAATAAGGACTTGGTAGTGGGAATATGGCTAGGCTATAAGAGGATGTGGCATAGCTTTAGGGTTTAGTGGAGATATACCAAGTGATATATCGATAGGATCAAGCTTTTATTGATGAGTTTTAGGATGAGATAATGCACCTTAAGGGGTGCATACCAGCCCATCCATATGCTAGTGGGTCACACCAGAGTCAAAGGAGTGGTGCATGATATTATTTGGTGAGTATGGAAGTGTCTAGCTTTGCACATAGGATGGATAGGTCAAGGGGTAGCAGATCTAGGATTTCTTGGTGAGCTCAACCCTAGGTCAAGGGTGAGAGTCATAGTACTGGTCCTGTGTGACCATGGTCATTGAGACTCTAATTGCTATTTTTGGTATTTTGAATTTTTGATATTGTGAGGTCGAAGGACCCACTTTATTGTAGCCTATGAGCAACTTGATGAGTATGATGTATCTTTTTTCCCATACATATACAAATATATATATATATATATATATATATATATGAGCTTTTATGTTTTATCATCATGTGTTTCCTTATTGCTTTATGAGATGTATGCAATGTGTTGATTTTCTTTATGATGTATTGATGGATGCTTATAATGTATGCATATATTATGATTTGATTTTATTTTATAATATGTATTCGCATGGTTGTATAGTGATATCGAGGGTGTATTTGATATAGATGATTAAATGTGTATACTATATTATGTACTATGTTAGCACCATAGACTGTATAGAATTTATCAATTCATGTGTAATGTTGTTATTAGACTATGTAATGGATTTGTGAATAATGGTATGAAATGGAATGTGGTAAAAATGGAATGAATTAAATGAATGTTACAGAATGTATATGAGATTTTCATGAGACTCAAACACTCTATTCAACTGATCAAAAGTTATATACTAACCATGCAAGACTTTTTGACAAGGTAAGAATCTGCTAGGATGACCTAGATACTCAATATCCCTATGTATGCAAGTGAGCTCATTTGTAATACGTAAAATATTACCATATTGCCAAATAGGATTGATGCAACCCATTTTTACTGAAGATCACCCTATGAGTATCATGATCCTAGGTTTTTTACGTAGTTGTATTAGACCACTAGGTAGTATAGGCTACCAAAAGCTAGCTCATCCACATGCAAACATTGGTCTTCACACACGTAAAAAGCTAATGTGACAAACATATCAGCATGCATAAGGATACCACCATTGCCAGGTAGGCTTGATGCCACCTAACCCATAATGAGGATCACCTAATGGTTTATCAAATGCTAATAATTCTAGGGATTTAAGTCTCAAACAAATCATGGACCAAACTAGTAACGTCACCCTAAGTGAAAATTTATACCCATTGTAGAGTCCATGGACTCTTTATTTGAGTGCCTCTGTGCAACTAAGACAATGTATCTGCCTAAGAGTTGACCTATTGATACCAATGCACCAAAGCCCAAAGGATACAAAGAAGACCTATACTATAAGTTTCATAGGCAAAATGGGCATGATGTGCAGATGTGCTTCAATTTCAAACACTTGGTACAAGATATGTTTGACAAGAATAATCTTCAAATCAATAGTCAAAATATTGACATATTTAAGAATTTGTTACCTATAGATGGGAGTCAAGAAGAGCAACCTAAAAAGGTGACTGAGATGCATACAAACCTATGATCTCATAAAGTGAGTACACCAGGTTCACCTCATTTAAGATGTTAAATTTGTACCTAGACTCCATTATCTGATCCCATTTCAACCATCTTTCACAAACTGCAAGAAAAAAATACAATCGTCTTGCTAGACATACCCCTGTTCAACCCAAATTGGTCCAAACCTAAACAATATAGGGAGGATCATTCTTACCTCTATCACTGAATGATATGGCATGAACTTAGCAATTGTCATGCTTTTAGACACGTGGTCCAATATTTTATTGATAGGGAAGATTTATCCATGAGTGGGGCACTCATTCTACCCCATCAAGACATGGGAATTACCCATAATTCCCTACCACAACCGAGGGATTCAATTTCTATCACTCCTCCTATCCAAGCCAATAACATTGCATCAATCACAATACATACTAGGGGTATCCAAGATGCCACACATTTCCCACTATTTACATCACAAGACATGAATAAAATTGGGGATCCTAAATGTAGCGCACCTTCCTCACTTCCTTTGATCACCAAAAATGCTAGGGGTACACGAGGTATCACACCTTCCTCCTAAAAACACAAAGTAAGCAAAGTTACAAAAAGCTCCAAGGGTATCTCCAAACTACTTGGTCAACCCAAAATTCTCCAAGGGTATCTCCAAACCGCTTGGTCAACCCAAAATGCTCCTAGGTGATCTACGATCGTCTAAGTCACCCAAAAATGCTCCAAGGGTATCTCATAGTATTGGACAATGGTCATATTGGTCAAGATATTCATCACTTTTATCACTAGTCATTCCCTCATCAACTCATTGCTTAATGAGGTAGTCATACTTAGCAACTTCATAATAAAAAATCAGTAATCAAACACCCAATTATGCAAATTGCGTTCATCCAATGAATCTTTGATAAATACAATCACACCCCTAATTGGGGTAGAAAATAAGCAAATATTTCAACTAAACATAAAATAGGGCAGATGAACATACTTGTTGGTACACCTCAAAAGTTACCAAAATACTTGGTATTCTCTAATTCCTAGGTTTATAAGTCCCCTGAGCATACCTGAAAACTGAAGAGAAACCAAGACCAATATCTTTATTGAGTCAAAAACAAGGGATTCAAGAATGCATGCTCTTTCCATGATTAGGGTATCTAAATTTGGTTAGGTTATCGAATAAACCTAATCATTCAACATTTTAGTTATCTATTTTTACTCAGAACTGTGATGCACATAATGCATCTCAAAAAGGGCCATTTGTAGATACTAAAATCATGAAATTCTGATTATATTACCAAAGAAATTTCTAATTGACACCATATGACCTCATTGGGAAACCCTCAGAGGTCACACAATGGACCTAACCACTCTTGGAAGGCTCTACCCCACTTTTGGGAGCTTTTGGACCACATATGCATGATCGTCCCACCTTAGGATGGTCACAGTTCATGGCCATCCCACCCAGGGATGGTGGCAAAGTAGTTGTCCTTGGGTGGGATGGCCACAAGGTTTGACTCCCAAAAAGTCAAATTTGGACAAATGGCACCTAGAAACTGCCATTTATCCCACCTATGAGAGCATGCATGACCTAAGGGCACAAAATCCTTATGACATGATGTATAATGGAGGCCAAAATGGGAGATTCTCTTCCCCCTCCAATGCATGCTCAGTTTTTGACAAGTGGCACCTCTTACCCTACATGCCCTTGCATGCCCATTTTTCTAAAGGTCTCCTTTGGCTATAAAATGGATCTATTTTCCACCCAAAATATAGTAAGAGTTTTGAGACATAGCAAAGAAGTGCTGCCAAGATTTCCCCTCAACTTTTTGTTCCCTTTTCCCTTGAAATATCTACCTAACGAAGGAGGTTTGTGAGTGATCTAGGAGGTACAATTTGATTACAAAACTAAATCATCTGAGTGAATTTCACCACCAAATTTGATGACAATACTATTGAGGAGGTTCCTAACCAATTCACAGAGGAATTGTTGATAAAATAAGTGCAAAATTTATGGTCATCCCACCCGAGGATGGTCCCTAATCTGTAATAGTCACCACCGTCCTACCCAATGGTGGTGGTATATTTGTGCATGATTTTTCTACTATTATTTTTAGGCATATTCTAGAGTATCATATGAATCTCCTGTCCACATTTCATGCAATCTGGAGTTATATTGAGTGAGATATTGCATTTTTAAGGCTTTGTAGGCTTTCGAGGAACATCTAAAGATGCACATGAAATAGTGACTAATTTTGCAAACATGACCATATGGGTTATCTTAAAATATCATTTTATGTATATTTCCAAGTTTGGTTTGATTTGGAGGTGTTTTGATCTAGAAATTGCTTATTTTAGGTTTTGTAGGCTTCGTAGGCACCCTGCAAATGCGCCACATATTTGGATGCAATTTATGTTCTATTTTCAATTATATCTTCCCAAAATCATCTATTATGCATGTATATGTGATTTCAGATCATTTGGAGTTGTTTTAGATAGGGACATTGCACATTTACACTTTATAGCTTATAGTTGCATGTATGGCTTTTGCATGTTTCATATCCTACGCACTTGCTATTTAACAAATATGGTTTCCTTGTGTGCAAGTGTAGGTTTTACAGTGCATGAGGAAGGAATACAATATCAAAATAGAAAATAATAAATAATTAGCATCATATGTTTTCCCACCTCAATTGTGGGTATGAGGAAGAACATTGGAAGTGCACATGAGCTATTGAAAGGACTTGATCCTTTGGGCACCTCCATTTTGTAACAATTGTATCAATCTAGATTCCTCAAGGGGACATTTATGTAACTGTGGTTTTGATCAATCAAAATAATAAGAAAGCTTCATTTCACTTAATTTCGCATGTTTTGGTTATCTTTCCATGCTTACTTGAATGCTTCAATTTTTATGCTCATCACTCATTAGTGATAGATGCATATTGTTTAGCTTCATTAGATGCACTATTTTTCCCCTACTTCACACCCAATGTTTCAAAGGTTGACTTTAGTGGATGTTTAATGACCAGATTTTAAATCTCTTTTAAAATTTGATTACTTTTAAAGGTTGAGGGCCATGTGATGAACATTTGAATTTTTGGATAGGATCAACGGTTACAACGACAATCTTGTTATCAACTAAAATTTTGACTTTTAAATTTGACTAAGATGTCATTATTTTTATTAAAATGGTTCAAAATATAAAAACATTGAAAATCAAATTTTCTCAGAGGAGAATGCAATAGAGACCAGCAACACTTGGTAAATTTATTGAAGCCAAAAATTTAAATTGATGGTCTCTAATGTTGATTCAAATTTGGCTCCAATAGACCCTCTCTCTCCCTATATTTTCATTATCTTGGCTGAAGCCCTAGGGAGATCCTTGAAAGTTGCTTCTGCTTAGGGGATCATCAATGGTATAAAGTCGACCTCCACCCTTAATCTTATTTCTCATCAACAATTTATTGATGATACCATCTTGGCCTCAATCCCATAGACTAGAGCTATCAAGGATATTCTAAGCCTCTATGAAAGCATTGTTATGTAGAATTTCAATTTCTTGAAGAGTAGGGTCTTCTTCCTAAACACCCCCATTAAAAGACAAAGAAATATTGCTCAAATTCTTGGGTGTGATATTTTAAATCTCCCCTCAAGATACATTGGGATGACCCTTTTCAAGCGATAATGCAAGATGGCCTCTCGATCCCTATCCTTGAAATAATTAAAAAAATTGATAGGTTGTAAAGGTGCTCTCCTTAGTCGGGATGGTAAATCCCAACTCATCAAATCCACCCTTCAAAGCATTCCAATTTATTTCATGTCCCTTTTTAATTTTCATGCTTCCATTAGCTAGAAAATTGAGCAAGTTTAGAAATATTTCCTATGGTCTAGCTCAAAAGCCCACAAAATATTCTCCTTGGTGACTTAGTATTAGGTCTATTCAAAGAAAGTATTTGAAGGATTGGTATTCAAAAAAATCAAATCGATGAACCATGCCCTAATATCAATGAAGGATTCTAAAATAATAGAACTCAATATGGGTCCATATTCTCATGGCAAAGTATCTTTCGCATGGAAGAAATTCCCTAGCGGATACCTCTCCACCCAAAGGTTCCACATTCTAGAACAACCTCCTCAAAACTAGAAATCTCATCCAAAAAGGAGTAATATGGAATTTGGGATCTAGAACGAGAATAGACTTCTAGAGAGATCCATGGATATTGGATTCCCATCTCATATCTAATTAAAATTTGGCTATTCTGAAATCCCTCACCTCCCATATCTTTGGATCTAAACTCTCAGATTTTATTGAAAGAACTTATGGTAGAAAATTTTATAAGTCTATCCCTAGTTTAGACCTAAATGATAGAGAGCAGAAGGCCAGAAAGGATATCTCTAGGATGCTTAGAACTCATTTAATTCAAAATTTAGATGTTGAGGACTCCTTGATTTGGAAGGAAAATAGCAATGGCCTCTTCTCATTCAAATATACCTACTTCTTGAAGGATGAAGGGGGTGAGATGGTTTTTGGTTAAATAGGTATGGCTTAACAACCTCGTCCCAAAAATAAAAATTTTCTTTTGGTTAGCATCCAAAACAAGATCCTCATTATTGATAACCTCTAGACCAAAGGAATAACCATTCCTAATAGATGCTACCTATGTAAGCCCAACTATGAGTCTTCTCACCATATTTTCTTGACCTACTCTTCTCCTAGAATATCTTTAATTTTTTATTTTCTTTAGCTATTCCTAGGCACAACCCAACAATATTGTAAATTTTTGCTTACAATGGCACCCCCCTTTCACATTGAGTGATTACATTCCCTTTGGCACCTTAACTTACCTCATTTCCTTTAGGGTATTTGGAATAAAAGGAACAACAAGACATTGAGGAACGATTACAAAGACCCCCTCTCTATTGGCATAATATTCCTTCAAGCAGCTAAATAAAATACCTCCTTGACCCCCTACCAAGATGAAATAGAAAATGTTATTGAATATCATTTGGCTGACTCTCTTGGTCTTCCCAACAAGCACCCACATTCACTGAAACTAGTTATGGTTGACCAAACCCAAGTCAAATGGATTCCCCCTCCACTAGGTTGGATAAAGCTCAATTTTTATGGGGTAGCCAAGGGAAATCCAAGAAGCTCTAGAGTAGGAGGTGTTATCAAATATGACAAAGGTAAAATTCTCTAGGCTTACAAAAAATATAGGATTTTAGTCTAGCCATTTTGTTTAAGTAAGAACCCTATTCCAAGGAATAAAATTTTGGAAAAGATGTCAATCAAAAATTTAATTATCAAATGATAATCCATGAATATCATCAAATATTTGAAAATATCTCAACCTCCAACTTGGAGTATAGAAACTCTTTTGGAAGAGGCCAAAATATCTATTCTACATCTTAAAGTAAAACACTTTGATTCAACATGTTTATAGGAACAAAAATAAGGTTGCATACTCCTTATCCAACCTTGACATCCTTCAGGAGGATCTCTCAATGTGGAGTGAAAATTTACCTCCTATTTTCTTGCAAGCCGCTCTCAATGACACTTCTACCTTTTTTGGTTGACCTCTATTTTAACCTCCTCCCATGGGAATTTCTTGTTATTTCCTTTGCTAGTCTCAATGTCTCGACGTGTCCTCACCCCCTTTGCATCCTAGTCACCACCACAATGTGTTGTTGAGTCTTTTTCCTCTTGCATGGAGACTTTGTGACTTATTAGTTCCCTTCCCCTATTTTCTATCTCATTATGCCTACCTTTTCTAACACGTCTATGTTTGGTCAAGCCTTAAATCTTTTTCATTTCTCCTTCCTATTTTATTCCAATGGCTCATGTCTAGCCCATTTTTCCTTGAGATTAAGAATCTTTAGTTTGTATGATAGACCCCATTTTTCTCTTTATATAGCTTGAATTTTCTCCCCATAAGGCATACTAGTTGGCAAGGAATTCCCACCATCTCCAAAGAGGACACCTCTCATGCCACCTCTCTGCTTGATATGACATGGTAGTCAAACAAGCAACTTAAAGCTAATTCCATGATTTTGGTTTCCACCTTTGCTTTTCCTTTGAGTGCCTCTCCAAGAAATCTAGAGTGATGTGGCACAATGACTTACATTATCCTATGATTTGGCTTCACTTGAATCACTTTTTCATACTCCCATTTAGTCATGGGACTATGAGCCACTCCCCATGCACACCAATGATAGCAAAGGTACTAAAATTTCAATCCTTTCCAAGTCAGTGTGATGTGGCTTATTGATAACCATTCTCCAATGAGCTAGGTCATTGTGGATTACTCTACTCTTACCATAATTTGGCCTTGGAACTATGATCTACACCCTACTCATCCCAATGATAGCAAAGGTACTAGAAATTATAATTCTCCCTCATGTTGCATGAAGGAGCTAGACCCAAGATATATTGAGAGGATGGAGTTGGAAAATTCACCAGATCAAGATATGCTTTTTCCTACATCTATTACCCCTTTTTTGGATCTCCTCTACCACATTGTATAGGGCATAACCATTATATGGATGATCGATTTGACATGTTGCAACTCATTCTCTCCTTCTTGCTTCATCTTCCTCTAACTCTCCTATCCTTTGGAAACTTCAACTATATCCCTTGAAAAATGGGTGGCATCTATAGTTAGATGGAGCCAGTTGTCCTCTCTTTGGACAATACCATCAAGGAAATCTTGGTAGAAGGGGGTTTGATACCTTTATTAAGGAAACTTTTTAGCTGGACAATGAAATTTCAAGGGAGTTGATCCACTCTTGGGATAAAGGTAGTGTAAAGACCAGAGGTCTTGATTTTACCATTAGTGTAGCTCTAATTTCTAAAGTCTCAAGCCTCATTGCTATTGGTGAATGAATTAATAAATAAAAGCATTCCCTTGTGCATGATCTAATAATCTTTTAGGGCCAAGGGAAAAGCTTGAACAAGCACAAAAATAACATTCTCAAGAATTCCCTTCCCAAGCTCTAGGACAAAGTTGTCATCCCAATTATGCATTACTTTACGTTATACAAGAATACCTCTATAGTCAAGAGCTTGCGTTTCACCTTCCTAAACCATATATATAGGAAGAAAAATATGAATATTCTAATGTTCCTCTTTAAACCCATAGAAAAATTGATGAACCAAGTGCAAAAAGGTAATTATTTCATTTTGCTTCATCAAGGGCTCCTCAAGTTACTATTCCTACACATGGAAAATAAGGAGGGCTAGAGAACCCTAGTGAGCCTAGGTCCAAGTCATGGGAAACCCTCTAGAGTGGCAATATATGGCTCTCCCTTGAATTCAAAAAGGAATATCCTAAATAGGTAATCCATCATGCCAAAGTTGACCTTGAAGTGGCCTTTGATAGCTTTATCCTAGATGGTAAAATAGATATTATGATTTGGGATACTCCTACACTACATAGGGGCAACACCAAAAAAAAATACTTAGACTAATGTGGTGGAGCTGTTACAATATTCAAAGAAAGAACTGCCTCCTAGAGATGGTCCAGATGTTTGAAATTCTAGACAAAAAAAGGAGCAACTCTCCCATCCAAGTCATTTCAAAGCATAATTTTAAGGACTCATGGAACTCCATACCTATCCCCTTGACTAATAAGCATGGTATTTGTGCTCTCCTATGTTATTTCCCCTTGAAGGAGGCCATGCAACACAATACTCCCTTGCCTTTGAAATCCTCCTTGATGAGTATTTTGGTCTCATTTCAAAGCCATAAGGGCCACCTCCAATATCTAACCAACCTCATCAACTCTTTGTATAGGGTTGGTAATATGACAGTCACCTATACAAAGGAAGTTGCCTTCATGGAGGAATACAAGAACAACTTTGGTAATTTTGGTTCCAATGATTTTATGGACGTTGTTGTAGTAGATGTTGACTAAGACTGACCTGGGATGCCCTCTTTTTATCGTTCCTCCTAATTTTAGGCCCTATCCTTTTTTAAATCCTTTTCTCTTTTTTTTTTTTTTTTTATGTTCAAGATCCTCCTCTTGCAACTAGATCTTGGCTGCTCCTTTCTCTATAGATTTTATAAGGATCTCTTACAATCCTCTTTTTGAGGCTCTTTATCAGATGTAAAAGGTTTGAGGACCCTTTCAAAATCCCTTGTTTCAACCAATACAAAAATGAGATATAGGGGGTTTATAAGATATTACATTTATCAAAATATTTTTTCAATTCAAAATAAAGCACTTAGATTATAGTCTTCAAGTTTATTTTTGGTTAAGTAGGGAAACTAGTAACTTCATGTATCATACTAGTCTAGTGTTCAATTCTAGATATTATTGTTATAACCCACACCACTATTGAATAAATGCAATGACAATTCATCATATAGGCATTAGGAGGAACATCAACCTTACAAGGCCTCAAATTATGGTTTCATGCATGATAGGAAACACTAAGGATGCTTCCAGTATCTCTACCACTATTATTAATATGTAAGCATTTTTTTATTTGGTATTTCTTAATTCATGGGTAAATTGAAGGTTGAAGTAGGACATATTTTATATTATAACAAATTTTCTAGTTGACAAGTTAACAATTTATTTTCCTTCAATGTTTTTTTGAAAAATTAGGGGTTGAAACAAGGTCAACTCATGTACAACATAATGGAATTATGATTTTATCATAGAATAAGTTATAAGTATGAGATTCCTTATGATAATATAAAAATTTGAACCTAGTCATGCTTTTATGAATACACTACATTTACCACTACTCCATAACACAATGCACACCCTATTTTTCTTTGATGTTAACACTATTATTCTATTTGATTTTGATGTATATATATATACACACACACATATGGGAATCAATAATTGTTTGTCACAAATTCGGCCTAACGGAGAGGTGGGGGAAAATACTTGCACACCTACGGACCTACACCAACATTAAAAAATTACTGAGCCTGGGAAGGTTGGGCGATCAATATCTGAAGAAGGCCGGTTCCTGGGTCCTAGCTATGTGTGCCTAAAATTGAAGGGAAATGGAATGTAAAGGAAGTTAAAATACACCGTAGCAAGAATTAACAAGGATGAGTATAGTCACATCAAGATACATGTACAATAAGCTAAAACTATGAGCAAAAATACAAGAAGACTACCTAACAAATCATCCAACCTTACCCTTACTTGTCATTTAAAACTACTAATTGAAGATGAATTCAAAATACAATGAATGGGGTGCATGAAATCTAGGATGTAGAATTAGATCAGGTCCACCCAACTGGCCTAATCAAAAATAAATCCCAATCCCATATGAATGCAAACTTAAGAAGAACTGAGTAAAATGCATGAAATCCATATAGTAGAATTAGAGCGAGATCACTCAGATAGCCATAGAAAAAATAAGTATTTAGCATTTAACACAATGATATAAGGATCAATTTGGACACCAAATAGTAGCATGCTTATATTTAAAGAATGTTCAATACTTTACATATGAATTGTAATGGCTAAAGACCTACCCTTAGGAATGCCAAGCATTACAAAATATATAGACCTTACAATGAAACCAACATTGAATACAGTGGTTGGTGAATGAGACCACTGGACAACATTCATAGGGATGGCCCTACTATGAATCCTTCTTGATATTTTATAGTATGCAATTGAGGGTGGCTACCAAGAGTACACTAGTCAAATTACATGAATCTTAACTCCAAATTAGTTTGATTCATCCTAGCAACTCTTGTCAGACTAAATTTTATCCACCTACAACTGAGGTATTAATTGTATGAGAGGATAGGTTAAGGTTATATTTTTCATTGATGAGTTATTAGATCAACTATCATGCACTAAGTAGGGTACCAAACCTCTTTAATGATAACCTACCATTGTACCCCTTCTTGAATGAGGGTGCACTTTTTTGTAGAGATCCCTAGATGCTGGTGGGAATTTTGTGATGGGTCAGAGTTTAGGATCCACCCCCTACTTAATACTAGTCCAAAAATCTACCTACACTATACAAAGCAAACTTTCGAGCCTTTGCCCCAGTTTCCACCTTAGGTGTAGCTTTGGGATCTATTAAGGAATTGATGGATGTCCAAACTCGCATCAGGCTTTGCAATTGAATGATCTTCCTCCTTGCATCTCAGATGGAACTTTAGAAGTTGTCCTTATCTTTTTTCCATATTGCTTAGTAACCCATTGCATGGGTAGGTATTTGGGATTTCAATCCTTCACCCAATTATTAGGGTAGAGTTTTGGGTTTCAATGATAGGGACTATTGGTCCGTTTTTATGCCCACCATCATCGTTAACCAAATTTAGTCCTTTGAATCGTCAGATCCTCATGGATTATTTTATTATAAACATCCCCATATTTTGGGATTAATTAATGCCTTGGTCTAACTAATTTCTTTACCCTTATTACAACCAACTCTAGCATCATCCACCACATTTGTGAGGCCTATTCTTAACAATCAACATCCAACGCCCAAGGTTCTGGCTTCCCAAAACTTTGCTTACTATATTTTTTGATCCATCATATTTGTCAAAAATTACCAAGTGGGTAAAGCATGCAAAATTTTACCCACACTTCTAGCGGCTCATAGGGGATTTCCACTTTGTGGTAACTGGAAACCTAGATGACCTTTCTTTTGAAAAAGCATAACAAACAAGGATGAGAGGGGATGGGGATAGAAAGAACAAACTGAAGAAGAAAGCACCCAGGGATGGATGCAAGAACAGGAGGAAGATGGACAATGGGGTGGGAACTAAGCTTATCATAAGGTGGAATACTACAAAGAAATAAGTGGAAGCAAGACACAAGAAGAGAAGAGGATAAAGAGGCAACCATAAGAAGAAAAGGAAAGTTACTAACTAGAAGAGTTAGCAATAAAAAGCACAAAGGGGATATGGAGGAAGGAGCTAGTGAAAAAAAACAAAAAAACAAAAGGGAAGGAGACCCTAGGGATATCCTATGGCACATTCATAATGAATTACCTATTCCATGGGACACCCCCACAGATGACCTTTCCATCAACATACTCCACTATAGCCCAAGGCTACTTCAAGAATAGATAAAATGCCAAAGACACTTGTCTATCTTGCTATAGCCCTTCTTCTTTACATAATCCAACAAGGACCTCCTCAGCTCATAAAAATACATCCTGGTAACCTTTTATCATGCTCTTTGACTCATTGCTTGATGAATTACCAATGTTGCACAAGATGTATTTATAGAGTGACTCTACCAATCAATTATGATATTTAGTGCCACCCTCGAAAGATTTGGCATGATGTGGATCCTTGATAGTACATACAAATATTGTTTTTGGGTGCCTCCAGTTGATCTTATGATTTAGAACTTGTGTTGGGGTGATGCATGTATGAGTCTTGATGTACTTCATTTACGGGATCACAAATTTTTAGGAACATCATCCATTGGGCTATGGATTCAACAAAAGTAAAAAAAGAAGAAAAACAAAGCAAAAGAAAACAAGGAAGAGAGACAAGAGCACAAATGAAGAGAAGTTATTTTCAAAATAGGAGCCACTTGGAATACCTATTGCACATTTGGTTATGAGGACTCTGGAAATTTAGCCAACTAGCAACTACCTGATGGAAATAAAGACCCTACAACCTGATCTCAAGATAATATCAGCTACTATGTGGCCTTGTACTTGCCACACCTTTTATTTAATTGTTGGCTTATTTATACAAAAATATGTCATGTTTCACATGTTTGAGCCAAAGATCCTTCTATAGTCTATCTAGTGAACCTATAGTGACTAGACCAAATGACACCAAACTTGAGCTTTTATTCATGCTCAATTTGGCATTACACATCGATGCCATTAGTTACATTGGAACTCAACCCAGATCTCACACTTGGCCTCAGAATTCTCATTCTTTGACCATAATCCAATCATGTGGAGATTGCCTTTACCACCTTGATCGATGCTCAAATTGGTGAGCCTTCTAGGAGTGGGTACCAAAATATACTATGTATAGGTCGGTCTACACTGTCACCCATACCTCATCCTTTTTGGGTAGGTGATAGTATCAACCAAGATTTATCCTTTTTGCTTTGGTTGTTCTTAGATCTGGGAACTGTCAATCATGTTGTAGTAAATAAATATGTGGTACAATCTAGGGTCGACTATATTTTCTACCACAGCCTTGTTTGAATTCAACCCAAGCTTACCCATGGATTGTTTGGTGAACTCCATCCTTTGTTGGCTGAGAGGTGATCGTCGCTAGGGATGTGGCATTGTAGGGGCTACTTCAACCACTACTATGGTTGTTATATATAGTGATGTGGCATCATTGTGCCTTTTTTACCCTATGATAGGATATTTCCATTACTCATTCTAGAAACTATTGAATCCCTACTAATATCTATAGGCAACAATATTGTTCATCATGGGGAATGAATAGTGACCAAAATCTTGATCTCTTTCTCATCATCTACTTCCTTATGGCTGGTTTTTGGGATACTACACCTTTTATTCCCAACCACTAAGCTCTCCCTCTTCCATAGATGAGTTATTCCTCTTAATGTTGTTGACTTCCTTGGTTAGCCAATGCATATTCATCATCAATTTTTGTAACTATTGTGCTTTCTCATGGGGATATGAAGGAGAACTTCTCATCATAGCTTGGTTTTTTACATGCATGATCCCTATAGGTTGGATTGAGCAGATGCCATGTAGAAGAGATTGAGGGCTTTACTTGTAGGGAAGTTTCCTAGTCTAGATCAACATTATTTTAGCTCAGGATTCTTCCTTGAATATTTGTGGGAACTCTTTTTCTCCTGATTATTGAATGAGTAGGCTAATATCAAGGTCAAAAGCTCACACATAGTATATGTAGGTTTGAGTAGATTATGGTATGGATTCATGGGGTATCCTCCTCCATATTCTTATGAAGTGGACATTAAAATAAACCATGGTTTCATGATGGGCCCGCTTTATGAACATAAATTGAGTGAGTAGTTGGAAAAGATCTGCAAAAGCATCAAATGTGTTGATAAGGGATTCTTCTAGGTCTACACATGTATGAATGCTTCCATGCTCTAAATATTTGAACCATAGCAACATTATGCCTTTGAAAGATAGAGCAAGGAGCCTAAGCATGATACCCTCAAAAGCAATGTTGTGTATGACATATAAGGATACCACGTCTTGATAGTGTTCATATGCAACAATTTATGTACCATCATAACTAGATAGCATCTTAAAAGATACTCTAGGGGTGTTTTTTAGATTTGAGATATTCAAGGGACCTACATAATTTCAACAAGAATAGCTCTGCTGAGACATCATAAGACTGGTATTTCAGATCTTATAGGTTTTTCTTTCCAGTTGGAGTTGCCAAATGAGCATCATTCTCTACTAGTAAGGTTAGGGCTACTCATAAAACCTTTATTTGGATAATAGATATTCAAAGTAATGAAGAGGTAACTAGTCATGAAATCTATATTTTTTTCTCAAAGGAGTCACTAGGTGATTTCACAAGATATGAACAAACCAGAGTATCACCAAAATCTGATCTCCTTGAAAGATAGGGATATTTTGGGTCTCACCAGGCATACCATAAATTATTGGTTATAAATTTGGCCTAATAGAGAGGTATGGGAAAATGCTTATGCACCTATGGACATACACCAACATTGAACAACCGTCGATCCTGGGAAGGCTAGGTGGTCGATCTTCGAAGAAGGTTGGTTCTTGGGTCCTAGCTACTTGTGCCTAAAATTGAAGGGAAAAGGGAATGAAAATAAAGGGAAAAGAGATCGTAGCCAGAATTGAAAAATATGGGTATAGTTTTATCAGGACACATGCGCGATAAGCTAACACCGTGAGTAGAAATACAAGTAGACTACTTAAAAAATTAGCTAACCTTACTATTACTTGTCATTTAAATCTACTAATTGTAGGTGAATTTCAAAACCAGTGAATGAGGTGCATGAAATATAGGATGCAAAATTAGATCACGTTCACCCAATTTGACTAAGAAGAAATAAACCCCAATCCAATATGAATGTGAATTCTAGAACTATTGAGTAAAATGCATGAAATTCAAATAGTAGAATTAGAGCAAGATCACTTATATAGCCATAGCAAAAATATGCATTTAATATTTAACACAATGGTATAAGGACCAATTTGGAGATCAAATAGTAGCATACTTCTATTTACATAATTATGAAGGCTTTACATATTAATTGTAAGGGCTAAAGACCCACCCTTAGGAATGTCGAGCATTCCAAAATATATAGACCTTACAATGAAACTAACATTGAATACAACAGGTGGCAGATGAGACCATTGGGCGGTATTTGTAGGTATGACCTTGTTGTAAATCCTTCTTGATCTTTTGCAGTCTACAATGAAGGATGGCTATCGAGATTAAATTAAATATATTACATGAATTTGAACTTCAAATTAGTTTGATTCCTCCTAGAAACTCTTGTCAGACAATAAATTTCATCCACTTGCACTTGGGGCATTAATTGCATGAGGATAGGTTGAGGTTATATTTTTAATTGATGTATGATTAGATCAGCTACCATGCACTGAGGGGGTAAAAAACCTCTTTAATTCTAGCCTACCATCATACCCCTTCTTGAATGAGGGTGCACCTTTCTATAGAGGTCCTAGATGTTGGCAGGAATTCTATGATGGGTAGGAGTTTGGGATCCTCCCCTACTTAATACCAACTTAAAACTCTGCCTGCACTATATAGAATGGACTTTCAGGCCTCGACCTCAATTTCCACATTAGGTATAGCTTTAGGATCCATCGAGGAATTGATAGATGCCCAAACTTACACTAGGCTCTACACTTGAATGATATTTCTCCTTGCCTCTAGGGTAGAGCTTTGGGAGTTGTCCCTTACCTACCACTATCATTCTTAACTATCCATTACGTGGGTGGGTATTTGGGATCCCAATCCTCCACCCAATCATTAGGGCAAAGTTTTGGGTTCTAGTGATAGGGACTATTGGCCCATTTTTTTCCCCCATCGTCCTTAGCCAAATTTGGTCCTTTGAACCATTGAATCCTCATTGATTATTTCATGATAAACATTCCCATATTTAGTGATTGTCTATCACTGGGTGAACTTTCAAGATTACTTAATGCCTTGTTTTGAATGATTCCACCACCCTTATTACAACCAACTCTAGCATCATCTACCGCATCTGTGAGGCCTATTATTAACAATCAACAACCAACACCCAAGGGTATGGCTTCTCAAAATTTTTCTTACTATACTTTTTGATCCATCATATTTATCAAAAAAGAGTAAGTGGATAAAGCATGCAAAATTTTACCCATAGTAACACCATCGGATGCTGCTACTATAAACCCTTGCCCATTGAGTTAGACGAAGTCAATAGATCCCCCGACCCTCTAGGGCATCAAACTAGTGCAGCCAACTGATAAACACTCAACCACTACCATCTAGCCTATCCTCTTTAGGTATGCTATGGTTCGAACCTTGGACCTAACAAAGAGAGACCTAAGCTTTAACCACTATGTTGTTCTTGTTGGGAATTCTCTTTGATATTAACAACACTTAATTTACTTGTATTAACTTAAGGTATTGTATAAGTCAATAAAAATACATAAACATTTATCAATTCAATTTTTAAGTATTAAATAAATTAAACTAGTTATATTTTAAAATATTATAAAGCTTGATAATAATAATAATAAACACTAGATATCCAAACTTACTGAATTCCAAGTCCAAAGCCCTTTACTAATGTCTCCTACTTTTGGAGAATATGGGGTACCAAAAATTTTACATTGAAGGAGACTCATTTAATATTATAAACTTGGTCAAAGGTGATTCAGTCCTCGGTTAGAACATTGAGGCTGTTATTATGGAATCTAGATGGAATATTTAAGCTAGAGAGGATAGGAAGATAAAGCATATATTCAAAGAAGAAAAAAACCACATTGGATTTATGGTAAACCTGGGTATAAGTCTCAATGGTCTATCTGTTTGGAGAGAAAATTTTCTCAAAAGCCTTCTTCAATTGGATTTAGTGATGCATGCTTCTTGATGCTTTGTAAGCTTTTACTTTTTATGAAGAAAGGTTTTGTGGCACAACCATGTGGGAGTGTTGGTTGACTGGGGGGCTCACTAGTGTTGTTTTTTGTCCTTGTATTCTTGGTCTTAGGTCAAGTTTTTTAGGGCTTATCCTATTGTAAAAGGTTTGGGGACCCTTTCAAAACCCCTTCTATGTCTAATAAAAAAACAATAATAAAAACTATGTTTTAACTATATGTGTGTGTGTTTGAATTATAAAAATATTTAGAATTATTATCTTCATCATAAATTTATATTAGTTTGTAAAAAAAATATTTTATTTAATTTTACAAAATTAATATGATCTAACTTATTAATAAATAGTTGAAATTATTAATCTCATTTTGGATAGTATTTCTATTAAATTAAATTAAGTTATAGTCAATGTTAATATATTATTTCAAAACTAGTTCCATTAAATATATGCACCTTTATTTATGTATGTGAAAACTAAAAAACTATAATAATTCAATATCCCTTATAATTTAAGAATCTTTAATATTTGAACATATAGGTTTGAAGGATTTTAGGTAGAGGGTCAACTTTGTAATATATTAGGCTTCAGTTTTAGCATACCATAAACTCCCTAATCCCTATGGTGTTACACTTAATTGTGTCTTTTGAAAAGTATTTCTGAACTAGTATGCACTTGTTGGAATTATTTTGCTGAATTTTGAATGTCACTATATACAATTAAGTTTTTCAAGATCAAATTGATTTTTTTCTAAATGAGGTTTATAATGATTTTTTTTTTTAAGGAAAACAATACCATGTGAAATCTCATATATAAATTTTTCAATTGATATTAATATGTGATAATGGAAGGTCAATATAGATTACTTTATAGATGAAACAAATTATTGGTAATAAATAAAAAAAAATTATTATTTAATTTTATAATTGTCCCTTAAAATCTAAGTCATTTAGTAGAATGTTATAAAAAAATGGCAAGTCTCTTAGACAAAATCAAAATAGCAAAATGCAATTAAGCGTATGAAACAAAAAAATAATATATCATTCTTGGAGAAAACCATATTAGGACTTAGAAAATGTAATACATAAAAATATAGCAAATTATATAAAAACCCTTAACCGTAGATGTTTCAATAAGCTTAATGAGCTAAAAATATGTTACTACTAAGCTTGAATCAATTGATGCAACTTGGACATTGGTGGTTAAGGCTACTTATAAATCTAATCCTTAGCTATGGTGGATTCAACAACACAGGAAAATCTTGATGATAGGAGATAAAGAAAATTTAATTCCTTAGGTACTAAAACATAATAACTCAATTGATTCTACTATATATTTTATTTAATTTTATTGGGATGGAAGGGCATCAATCTAAGAGAGCTTGGTTCACATTCAATCATTCTCTTATTATCTAGTTGAAGATCTCTCAAAATAAGATCAAAGATTTTGTATTCATGTTCCTTTCAACCTGTCATATAAGATTTATATGGATGAGGATCTTACATAAGTTTAATATGAATAGTTGAAAGAAAATAAATCAAATATTATTGAAGCTAAAAATCATGAAAATTGGATGATCATTCAAAGTAGTAGGGATTAGACTAGGGATGCACCTCCTCTAGATTGGTCCAAACCTTAGTTTCATTTTCTTCATCTTTCCTATGAGACCAAGGATTAGTCCCCAATATTATTTTGTAGTTTTTGTATGGATTTGTATGGGTTTAATATTATTCTCACTATTTCTACAAAGAACATATTTCATAAATTCATAAATTCATATATTATCTTCTTCAACAAAACTCATGATAAAATGGTACATCGATACTAGAACTAGTAAACATATGACAAGAGACATTCGATGGTTCAATAACCTTCATAAAATATATGGAAAACCTATAACAATTACCGATGATAAAATCTATCAGAAAAAATGTTTTGGTAATGTTTATATTACTATTTCAGATGGAAAACATACTCTAGAAAATATCTTGTATGTGTAAGAATTAGCCAACAATCTACACTCAATATCACAAATTCTAGACAAGGGTTTGAAAATAGAATTAAAATTTGTTAATGGAAAGAAACAAATGCATTATCACAAGAGATAAAAACTAGTTGCAATTGGTTTATTCAAGAATGGCTTATTTGCTCTTGATGTTATGTCCACATCTTCAATTGCTTTATCTACAGTTACAACAGATACAACATTTCTATGGCACAAGATATTTGATCATATTGGATCTACATCACTTTTACAATTTCATAGATATCAAATGGTTAAGGGATTGCCTAAACTATCTTTAACCTTACCAACATATCTCAAAATTTTAGCTAGAAAACAACACCAAATTCCTTTTGAATATAGATCACATAGAGCTATTGGAGTTTTGGATGTGATTCATACATATCTATGTAGACCAATGCTATTTAGTTTTGGAGGACATAAATACTTCAAAATATTTATTGGTGACTACTCATGAAAATATGGGTTTATTTTCTATCATTAAAATTAGTAGCCTTCTAATTATTTAAGCAGTTCAGACTACTTTTTGAAATAGAATAGGGATAATCCATCCATGTGTTACAATTAGATCAAGGTGGGAAATCTACTTCTAATATTTTTTTAGATTACCTATCACAACATGGAATTAAATTTCAATTAACTAGTGCTTACACTCCATAAAAAAACAAAGTTGTTAAAAGAAGGAAACACATTGTTATCAAGATGGTTTATCGTATGCTCAAAGAAGCTAAAATTGAACAATAATTTTAGGTAGAAGCAGTCAATACTATAGTATATATTCAAAACAAAATGCTTATAGAAGATCTTCAAGAAATGACTCTAGAAGAAGCTAGCTTAGGGAGAAAACCATCAGTAGTAAATTTTAAAGTATTTGATTGTAAAGCTTACATGCATATTCTAAAATTGAAAAGGACAAAATAAGATGACAAAACCTTACCTTGTATATTTATAGGATATGATTTATCATTTAAATCATATTGTCTAATTGATCCTCTTACCAAGAAAATAAATATTAGAAAATTTTAAAGTATTTGATTGTAAAGCTTACATGCATATTTCAAAATAGAGAAGGACACAATTACATGACAAAACATTACCTTATATATTTCTAGGATATAATTTTTCATCTAAATCATATCATCTAATTGTTCCTCTTACCAAGCAAATACATATAAGTAGATATTTAATATTTCATGAAGTATGTACACAAAGTACTAAATCACAAGATACTTCAATACCTACTGTAGATATAAAAGAAGATTATGAAGAGATTTTTGATAATTAAATTGAATTCATAGATGAATCAGTAGATGAATCAATCACAACTATATTACCTTAAAATCCATAGAATAAAACACAAAATGGGATACAATTACTCTCAAGGATGCAAAACTCGATACACCTCTAGATTTAACTTCTACTAGACCCCATGCTCAGTCAAATGCAAAGAGGAGTAAATTCTAGATTAATGACTTCAGTAATAGAAAACAATGAACATAAATAAATAAGATAAACACTTAACTCTCTACAGTGGAAGAAAGCAATAAAAAATGAATATTCAACCTTGATGAAGAATAATATTTGGAATCTAGTTGATTTACTTGAAGATAAGAAACCTATTGGATGCAAATGGGTTTATAAAATCAAATATAAAGTAGATGGTTCAATTGATAAATATAAAGCACATATTTTTGTGAAATGTTTTGCTCAAAGAGAATGAATTGACTATGATGAAATATTTTCTCATACAATTTGTGCACTAGCAACACAATATAATTGAAAAAAATCATCAAATGGATGCTAAGAGTCCTTTTCTAAATGAAGACCTTGAATAAGAAGCATATATGATACAAACAAAAGGCTTTGAGATATTTGGTCAAACACAAAATAATGTATATTAAAAAAATATTGTATAGATTAAATCAAGCTCCACAAGCATGGTGTAATAAAATCAATAAGCATCTCCAACAACATGGTTTTGGAGTCGCTTCTCAGATTCAAAATTTTATACCTATAAAGTGGGTTATGATAGATTAATTCTTGATTTATATGTAGATGATTTGGTCATCACAGGTAGCTTAAAAAATTTAATAATAAATGTTAAAAATAATTTAAATGAAGCTTTTGATATGACTAATCCGGGACACCTACATTATTATCTTAGTTTATAGGCATGGTAGAAGGAAAACCACATTATGGTAACACAAACTAAATATACCAAAAACTTATTGCAAAAATATTAGATGATAGATTATAAATCTAAAGCAAAACCTATGGAACATGGTTTACAACTATCAAGGTATGACAAATCACCATTTGTGTCAGCTATTTCATATTGAAAACTGATTGATAGTCTACTTTATCTAACAAATACAAGAGCCTAAGGAAACTCATTGGAAAGCATCTAAATGAGTTTTATAGTATATTTAGGGAATAATGAACAATGGATTAAAATATAAATTAAATGATACCTTTTGTTTACAAGGTTATACAAACTTAGATTATGTTGGTTCCATTGATGATAGAAAAACTACTTTAGGATATTTATTTCATCTTGGCTTTGGTCTTGTTTCTTGGCATAACAAAAGGAAACATACAATAAAAAATTCATCTATTGAGGCAGAATATATAGCTGCATGAAATTGTATATGTGAAATACTATGGTTACAATTTATTTTATTAGATATGGGATTGTCTTTCAAAAAATCAACAATATTAAATTATGATAATCAAGGAGTTTTCAAGTTAATTAAAAATCTAATTTTTCATGAATGAACCAAACATATTGAAGCACAATATCACTTTATTTAAGATCATGTTCAATATCATCATATTAGTCTCTAATATATTTCTACTATAGAACAAGTGGTAGACATTTTCACAAAAGCTCTTGGTTGAGTGAAGTTTGAACAATTTTGATAATTATTATACATAGCAAATAATGTAATACAAGGGGAATGTTAGTCGTATATTATATTAATTGCCTTAGGAAGTTATTTGTTAAGATATCTCGTAATTTCATTATTCTAGCAAACTATACCAGAGCCAAATGTGATAAAAACAAAAGCAATTTTAATTTTTCAATAATGAGATCAATAAAGTATTTCGAGTTATTCTCTTTTACCAAAAAATTTGATGGGTTATACTCTAATTTCCTTAAAACAAGATTAATTTTGACAAATGATATCCATAACCTAGTTTACCATGCTAGTCACTTCATCCAAACCTTCTTACCCTCAACTTTATATTTTTTTTCTCATCCCTTCCACATGCCTTGTAAATGTCATATTGGTCCTTGTCCTCCTAGTGCTTGGTTTGAGTCCAATTATAATATTACCTTTAAGCTAACCAAGTCATAATTACACATCTTATCCATAAGACATATTAAATGGAAATTACAAAAAATCTAAGAAAAGAGGATTTATTTCTACTACACAATCATAAGACCATTCTCCATGAACTTTAGTTAACCTCTAAACTAATTTTCAATGGTATTTCTTACTAAGAAATTAATTTATATTATACCTAATATTTTACAAGGGTTTGATTATAACTTTATAATTTGTGATGCTCCCAATCATCCTAACATGCATACTACTTTTGAGACTACCTATTTCTATATCTTTGATTGTGTAGTTCTTTATGTCATCCTTAAATCCGATAAAGCTCAAGATATTAAAAAATCTTAAAGCTAATATTTCCAATCATAGTCTCAAAGTTATGGTTTTCTATCTCATAGATATATTTCAATTGTATGGCATCTATATAGACTTACACCATTTTAGATAGGCCACAAAATTTATCTAATATATAAATAGGAAAACCAATATTATTTTAGCATTTATTGTATCATCATGATTGACTATAAACTTACAAAATATTTTGTTATTGCTTTAAATATGTATATATCTAAATTTAAAAGTGTATGACAAGTAGGATTCAAGAGGAATAATTGCATCAATGAACATATATTTATTTTGACCTCTATAATTGAGGAAGCTAAGGGGAAAGTTGTGAAATCTACTATTGCTTTGTGGGATTTTGTGAGGAATTTGACACTCTTCCACAATATCTATTCATTTATAGACTTAGGTATTTTGGTCTTCAAAAATCAATAATATCACATGTTCTGACATTCTACAGGTTTGTTGTTGCGTAGAGTACATACAAGTGTTAGTGAGGCCAAAGGAGTACAAAAACATAACTCAAGTTGCATATAGGATGAATAGAGGGTGAGCTTTCAACCTCATAGTTGAGAGTACATATAAGTGTTGGTGAGATACTAGAAATACAAAAGCATAATTCATGTTAGGTGGGATACCTCAATATCAATGGTCTTATTTGGGATAGGAAAACCTTTAAAATATGAATGGGTTAGGGATAAATCAAGAGCTACTTTGAACCTTACCTTTAGACTAATGGGTAATCAAGTGTATGAGATTTCTATTAATTAATAAGTCTAGTCTGTTATATATATTACCAACTTTAAGAAGGGGGGTTTTTACTAATGCCTTATGTTAAGGCCTTTGCCTGAGTTAGGTTTAAAGTGAATAGACATTCTCTAAATATATTTTTAAGTGATGCATTGAAGTTATCTAAAAGAGAGATCAATAGAGGTATCAAGGATGAGATCTATACAACCTATGTCTATAATCCAAATGGTTAGTGTCTCGAGAATCTCTTTATTTGAAGCTTCAATACTATATATAGTACATATTTCTATTTTGAGAATGAGTTTGTCTAACCTCTAGAGTAGAACTCATATTAACTTATAGTTTGAAAATTCATAGTTCATTCACACCATAACATTCCTAGGTGCATTATATATGTCAAAATTTACTCTTTAGAACTAAAATATTGAAGACCATTTTATATTTAGATGCTCTTCTTATAGTTAGATCAAAGGGAAAAAAATTTTCCTATTTAAAGGTTCACATGCTTCTCTCTAGACCTTCATGACATATTGAACCAAAGATATTTGGAACCCCTTTCTTTCATGAGATGTTTAATATTTGTGGTTTTAAGTCAAAGTCTCTACTTGCGTATTGCTCTTTCAAAAGACTACTTTTATTGAATGTATTCCTTTTTAAATATTAAAGATAAAATATCCCTACTTTCCTTTTTAAATCACTAGAGAAATCGATGCAGAGTGTTAAGAATAGAGATGCCTCAAATCCTATGATCCTCTACACCAATGATTAATTAAAATGATGGTTGACCATGTTACAAAGAAAGGTGACAACTCGGGAACTCTGAAGGCACCTTTGGTTGATTATCTTGTTGACTCACATTCATGGGAACTCGACCAAATCTCAAGCCCCTACTCTTTTAGAGGTCACCCTAGGTGATAGGGTAGTAAAAATATGGCAGACAAAAGGTAGCATGCTCCCAAGTGGTTCTAGTGGGACAAATCATAAGGCCATGCGTTCAAAACACCTATCTTCCAAAGTGATTAAAGTGGAGAAGATTACCTTGTTTGTTGGAGATTCTATTTTGGATGACTTCAATATTGAGAAAAAGATGAAAATCCAGAGTGGGACTATGTCAAGAAAGATGACTAAACCTCAGGAGACTGCAAACTCTCCCAAGGTTGTTAAGGATATTAAAAAAGAACTGCTAAGGATCCAGACCAGTACCCTTAAAATTAGCATCTCCTGCATTGAAGAGTTGCAGTCTATGTTGGACTGAGTTCTTTGGGGTCTTTTTGGTACCAATTCTCAGATGTTCTTGGGGGGTAGCTTGGCTTTTCTAGTTGCCCCTATCTTTTTTTGGCTTTTAGTCTTAGTGGTTCTAGGCTTATCCATTTTGTTGATAGTGTTGTTCAGTCATTTGTATTGGTAGGTTGGGATCTCTATTTGGCTTCTAGTTTGTGGTAGTAGGTTTTTTGGGTTCTCGTGACCTACAAGTTCTACTTTCTCTCCTCTTGCTCTGTAGTTTGCTAACTGGTGGTTGTCCCCTCAGTGGGTGCCTTTAGCTTGTTTCACTTGGATCACTCTCGAGAAAAGGTGTTTCCCTTTTGTAAAAGGTTCAGGAGCCCTTTCAAAATTCCTTTCTGTATCTAATAAAAAAACACTCTCATAACAAACTTATAAATATGATGGACAAAATTGTAAAACATATATAATTTTTTAAAAATATATCTTCTTATTTATGTTTGATTTAGAGATACTTAAACTCTATTTTTATCTTTTATTACTAATTAATTATTATATATATTCAAGAATCAAATTTAAATATTTGTGAATATTGATTGTATTTCCATTCAACATCCTCTTTAAACTAATTAATTACTCTCTTTATCTATATATAAAAATCAATCAAAATTTGAATATGTGTGGATATTGATTGTATTGCTATTCAACATCCTCTTAAAAATCACGACCAAAGTTAAACGAAATGAATAAAATAAAATATAAACCTCCTATTCAGGACGTTTTTACAAGGTATGATAGCACCACTCTTCATACGAGTTAAATAAGATACGAGTTATACACTTTTTCATAGGGAGTAAGACATAAAATAAAATACAAACCTGTTATTCAAGGTACGATAGTTCCACTCTATACCCTTGTTGATGGGGAATAAGACGCTCTCCTTTCTATCTAAAGATTTTGCCATGAAAATATGTCAAGTTTTAGCTAGTGTGATCCGACCCACCTATTTTCTTTCGTATAGGTTCAATTGTCGTGGTAAATAAAAGATACTATATTAATACTAATGAATTTTGCACCATATATTATGTATAGTGTGCTCAAGTCACGTCTTTGGGATTAAGAAAACCAGGATGTGTAACCACCTTAAAAGTAGCAAAACCCCCAAACAAGACGAAGACGAAGACGAAGAAAAGAGGGGAAAACAAAAGTCAGCATAAATAATGATTGTTGTTAAGAGGATAAACCGACGGCGAACACGAGTAAAATGTGGCAATTATAGAGACCAAGGTAGTAGCCAGCTAAAAAATAAAAAATAAAAAACTAAAAAACTAATAAGAGAAGGGTTGAGAAGATCCATAACTTGGTGGCGAAAGGCGAGGTGGATGTTGGGCTGTCTTATCTGAAATTCGACACAGTTGAAAGTAGTGAGCGGTAGAGAGGCAATATATACCATATATATATATAGTCTAATCCTCTCATCGGCAGACAGACGTTCACGTCATGAAAGCAATGGCACAAACGAATGATTTTTAAGACGCAGGCATTCCCATGTCCACTTCCACTTCCACATCCTTTTCCATTTCCATCACGAGCATAGATATCTCATCGCAGGCATCTGCTAAACAGCTGGAGAAAATTGCGCGTAACCGTGTTTGCCAACCGGGCTCTCCATCATCGTCCACGAAGTCGTCGCGGATCTTCCCCCACTCACCAACTCACTTTATATCCTTTAAATAAGCTTTAAGCCTACTTCAACAAACACAAACCGTTGCTGCCCTCATTTCAACGGTAAACCACCGCAGGCTCTTCCTTCTTTTCCTTTTTTGTGAATGGGAGTGATGGTGCACATTATTTCCACTCATCACTCTTGCACTTGCACTCTCAACAACAATTACAAGGACCGTATTTCCGCTTCAATAACGTTTCCGTCGCCTGCCTTTTCTGCTGGCCCTAATTACGGTATCCTTGTTGAAGAAGAAGAGGAGGAGAGAGCCGCATTCCCTTGTGTAGGCCAGCGCAGGCTCTTGGACGAGTCTCTAGGTGGGGATTCGCATCCAGTCAGCTCCGCCTTAAAGGCCATTGGGAATGGCGATGGGAGCGGCAATGGCAATGACAATGAGGTGTTCGCCTGTGCTGGCTCCAGCGAGGAAACCCCCGGCTGCGAGGGCGAGAGCGGTTGGGGTTCTGCATCGTCCCCTCAAGGAGGAAAGGCTGCCAGCGAAGAGGAGGGAGGTTCCACGTCGGCTTCTGATAGCCATCAGAGAGACCGAGACGAAGGCGATCAGCTGACGAGGCAGTGGGAAGAAGAAGAGGCGTTTCCTGCGAGCAGAGGGAGAAGCCGGAGGGCAGGTCGTGTGAACGAGACGAGGCATCCGCTTTTCCGGGGTGTGAGGCGACGTAATTGGGGTAAATGGGTTTCAGAGATACGCGAACCCAAAAAGAAGTCCCGTATTTGGCTGGGAACCTTCCCCACCCCTGAAATGGCTGCTCGTGCATATGACGTGGCTGCCTTTGCCCTCAAGGGAAACTCCGCCTACTTGAACTTTCCGGAGTCCATTTCTTCCTTACCGGTGCCTCTCTCCTCCTCGCCCAGAGACATTCAAGCCGCCGCTTCCGCTGCAGCCGCCTCCTTTGCACCACCAATAGAAGCTGCTTCCACCACCGGCCGCCTTCCAGAAGCTTCTAACGCCGACGCAGAAGGCACACCCGTGTCTGCCGCAGAGACGACGTCAACGTCCACTAGTACGCAGGCTCCCCAGTTCATCGACGAGGATATGATATTTGACATGCCCAACATACTGACAGGCATGGCTGAGGGTATGATGCTTTCTCCTCCACCACTGCAACAAGATGTCACCGCTGGAGATAACTGTGACGAGGGCCTTGAACCCTCTCTCTGGAATTATTTTTAAGTACCTACCCACCCACACACGCCTGCTGCTCTGCCCATCCTTCCGTCCCTCCCTCCCTTCTTCCTTCCGTCCCTCTCTTCTTCTTCGTAGTGCTCGTCTGTCAGTTAGATTTTTTTTTTAGATTTTTTTCATATGTGATTAGACGAATCAGAAATCAGTCATGTCAATGCAAATCCACATGCGATTTGCCTTGGGCCTGAGGTAAGTACCTATAAACAGAATCCAGAATGCTTGTACATATGCAGTCCATGGAAAAATGTTTCAGTTTAGGCATCGGTGTTTGCAAAATTGCGATCGCCATGCATTCAAAGCTTATCAACAGTGTTGATTTTCTTTTCTTCCCAGGGGCGATTGACTGCTAAGTTTTGATCTGCACTTCTAGTTATATTAGAATGTATAATTATCTTTTTGTTTTTTGTTTTTTATTGTTTAATTATATTTTGTAGTTAAAAGCTGCTGAATATTAGCATGGCAATCTACATGTGCCGTAAGTTGTGTGATATGCGATAGAAAATAATGACTTTTGACATGTTCATGTGATCTGTGTTCCTCCCCTTGTGTAAAATTTTATATGGAGAACGTGCAGAGATAAAATCTGTTAGGAGTCTCGAAATCTTGAGGTTCCAAGTCACATTGAAAATCCCAAGGGCCGACAGATTTCTATAATTGGCCTGGAAGCGGAGCCACACTGCCGGGACACGTACCTGTACCTCCAAATGAGCAATAGGGGCAAAAGGCTGTGAAAAGTGACTGTTAAAAAAAAACAAAAAACTTACTGTGTACGAAAGAGGAAAGGTAAAGCAGGCCAGACTTCCCCTGCTAAGGATTTTTTAGCTTATGTACACGTATAAACCGGTGGCAAATTTTGACTGTAATTTTGACTTTTGTACGTCGGAATATCCAGTCTAAGTAACTTTGGTAGATTTCAAACGAGTTAAGGCGAGGATAATGCAACCTTCTCTTCTCGTCTCTCCATTTCGGCGTTTTTTTTTCAAGTTTTTTAAATGTATATTCCATTTTACATTGGGGCTTCAGCCTCCCTATAAAAGCTTGGCTTTCTTAAGAAGGCCATGACTGAGAAGATAATATTTGTTTTTCCTCCTGCAAGAATCATAAAAATGCGAAAAATTTCGGATCAAATTTAAATTAAAGGGTCAAAAGTATAAAATCAATTTAAAATGATGTAATATAAGTTTGGCTTTCTCAAGAAAGGTTATGACTGAGAAGATAATGTTTGTTTTTCCTCCTGCAAGGATCATAACATTGGGATTAATTTCAGATCAAATTTTAATTTTAAACTAAAGGGTCAGACGTAGAAAATCAATTTAAAATGGCGTAATGTTTATATCAATTACATTTTGAAAAGTTATATGGCACTTTAGCCAAAGTATCTTGAACTTAAGGAAGCCTTTTTTGCCTGGAGTTTATTGTTTCAAAGGTTTCCTATTGGTCAACGGTTTAGATATTTGGATGTGAATGATATTTCTTGCAGATCTTGTGGAGCAGAGGAGGATGTGCATCATCTGTTTTGGTCTTGTGTGAGAGCTCAAGAGGCTTGGCAGTGGATTTTCTCTTTTTTCAGACCATATATGACAGGTTCTTGTTCTTGGGTGAATATTTTGTTAGAGGATCCACTTCAATTTTCTGAGAAGCTTGTTCCTATATGGCATATCTTTAGAGTGGGGATTCTTTTTCATTTGTGGAAAACTCGCAACAGAGTGATTTTTAGCCAGCATGAGTCTTCTACTTTTCTCTTATTGATAAGTATCAGGTTTTCTATGATTGTTGGCTGCAGATTTCAGTGCAAGCAGACAAAGTGAATATAGAGCTTCTCATCACTTACGGGACCTTATTGATCATTGGGGTAATGCTCCTTGTGCAGTGAATCATGTTCCTCCAACCCCTACACAACAATGATGCATAATCTATTAGTTGTTTTTTTTAGGTAGTTCTTTGTTTGGTTTTCTTGTGAACTTCTGTAAGTTATTTTGGTAGCTATGTTAGCTGTCTAGCACACAGTTAGTGTGTTGGTTGTGTGCTCGGGGTGTGCTAATTCCACCCACCCTTTTTTTGTATGATTAAGCCATTTTAATATAATGTTTTTTCATCCCCAAAAAAAGTTATATGATAATCATATAATCCAAAAAACGTTATATGATAATCATATAATGTAATATATATTTAAAAATAAATAATCATATTTTAGTTAGTTAATTATTCATTAATATATTATTTTTCATTTTCTCTTTTACATATTTATTATTTGAACATATTAATGTTTAGTTGTATCTTACTAATCTATTATCTTTAATTTATATTATTATAAATATGACGATAAAATATTAAAATTTTAGGTTATTATTGCTATTAGTCCATAAGCTATAATAGAACAATGTCATTGGCATTCCATATATGAAAAATAAACCATACAAAACTCATTAAATTTTTTATATAAATTAGTCAAAACAATACTAAAAACTTATGGATATTGATTGATTCAAGCTTCTTATATAAGATAAGATATGTAAATGTCAATCCTAAATATAGGCTTCTTATATTAAGAACTATTTCTAAAACTAAATCTAGAGATAGTTTGTTGTAACATGGCGTGCAAAAACTCTAAGCTAGGAGTTGGACAATTTTTTTTTTTTTTTTTTCAAATCTATGTAGTAAAGACTATTTCACAAAAAATCATCATTATCATTATCCCCATATGATGCCAATATATAGGGCATTCACAATGTGATGTGTAAGAGGAGATTATAATTACTTTAACCAAGAACAACAAAGATAGTTTTTGTTATACTAAACCCGACGTTTATAAAATTTGAAGGCCAATGTTGATGAAAATTTGACTAGTTTGTCATCTTCCACCAACATGTGAATGCTAACTATGATTTTCTAGAAGGAATCCCTTAACCCAAATTAGGCTTTCAATTCATGTTAAGATTTCCCTTGTTGTAAACAAATATCTATTACATCTACCAGTCATCTTAGGCCTTTTTTGAAAAGGGCTTTGGCCTTGAAATTAAGGATAAGAGCCATATATTTGCCATTCAATTTCACCAATCCATTTCAATTAGGGATGTTAAGAGCTAAGACCATGATAAAGAGAGGAAGGTTTCTAAGACAAAAATCTTCCAACTTGTTGCTAAGAAATCAAAATACCAAGAATGCAACGATAGTGTTAACTTTAATACTAAAGGGGTTATTATTAATATTAACAACATTGATATAACTTATTTCTTATTTTTTTAATAACTACTTTATTTATTAAAACTAAAAAGACTTTGTATGAAAACCTTGTACTCTATTTTAAAATAAAAGAACATTGGTCTTTACTTTTACATGCTTATCAAGATTGTGTATACATTTTGTTTGACATAATGAACCTAAAAGTACAAGGTAGTGGACCTTAAAAGATTACTTAACTTTAAGGTTATGCTATTACCTAAAAAATACTTAATTAAACATAAAATATATTAATTCGCCACCAGTGCATAGTAAATTCAATAAGTACAAGGCGGTATGATATGGACAATGCTTGTGGCCTTTAACAATTATTTTAACAAATATGATACAATAAAACTTAAAAATACTTTATTATCTATGCTATACCTACAAATATTTAATTAAACACAAGAATTTATTTATTTAATAAAATCAATCAAAATTACCATTCAATACTAATTGAGCAATTTATAAACTAATTTACAATATCAAATATCAAATATCGAACATTAATGCTTGATTTAAAATAATGAGTTAAATTTATCACCAAATGCAAGCTAATATGAACACTTGTTTAAAATAATTAAATACAAAACTTAATAACTCATTTTTTGTAACTCATTTTTATAATAAGTTATATATGGCTTCTATTAGGGGCCACTTCCATAAAAATACCATAATATTATATTTGTTATTAAGTCAATTAAACCATATTCAACATGCCTTTTATCAAAAATATTTTCTTTTATTTTTCTATTAAATACATTCTTCAACTTCCTCAAAGTGCTATGTTTCCACAATCAACTCCTTGACATCATTTTGATTATGAGATAAAATCTCACTTGACCATTTATCTTCTAAAAGTTGAATTTCACCATGATGAAGATCATCACCGTGATTGGCTAAATTATCTACTACCCAATTTCCTTCTCTATAAATATGCTCACATTTCCAAGAGTTTACCTCCAATAATAGATGATAAACATCAACAATAATATCATTTTTTATCCAATCCCCACATCCATTTGTGTTGATAGGATAATTTGTGAATGCCCTTAATTGAAATGTATTTTTATCATTTTTCTATTATAATTTTAATCCTTGCAAGAAGTGCCCTAGAATTTGTATAATTTTTAGTTGAAGTTCCATATGATTATGAGTAAGTGGGGAGATTTTACATTTATTATTTCAAAAAACACCACCTCCATCGACGTTTCTAGGATTTCCTTTAGAAGCACCATCAAACTTAATTTTGATAAACCTAATTTTTGGACATTTTAATTTTACCCTCGATTGAAGTAAATTCTTTTTTTTAATGCCATTATTGTAGATGAGACTTGCCTGTATGTTCAAATATTGTAATCAAGTTGTTATTGTCTCTTTTTATGCACTTGATACTTACCATGATAAGCACCATATATGTAAACATTCTACAAGAGAGGTAATAATATGGTTTTAAACTTGTGTATGATTTTGAGATCTATTTTTTTAAAATGTAGTATTCCTTTCAAACCATAAATTCCAATAAATAATAGTGAGGTCAATCCTCCACAGAATAGATAATTCTTTAGATTTGAAATAATTAATTCAACATTTCATCAATTATTTCAATGTTAATGGAGTTACCCAATATATTTTCATATTTAAAAAATGTAATCCCAAATAGTGTGAACAAAGGGACAGTGAAGAAGTAAATGATCTAATGTTTCTAAGTATTTCTCACACAACGCATATATGAAAGGTCCATGATATCATTTTTTTGTAGACTCCCTTGTAATAATATTACTTTGAACTACTAACCAAAGAAATGATAAGGCCTTAGGAAAGGGCCTATAATGACCAAATATTCTTCAAAGAAAATTTTTAGAAGTAGAAAATTTTGATTAATCTAAATCCTCATGTCCCAATTTGATTGACTATCCACCATATTTTTATAGATTCTAAAGCAGCTTATCCATTTATGTACAAATTGGCAAATAAAAATCTTGAAGCATATTTTGAAGTTCATATATAAACTTTTTGAGTTTTTCTCCTTCAACAAGGTTACTAATAGAAATCCATGATCTAGATTTTTTTCTCATATTAATATAGTCTTTGAAATTTTGACCTTTATAAGTCAGGTTTGCCTAAGCCAATGGTTTCTATTTTGAGCTAGAGATAAGAGGATAAGACTTCAACCAAGTTTTAGACCAAAAATTTGCATAATTCTCCTCATTTTCTATCCATATTATATATTTATTTATCAATTACAAACTATTTGATATGAAGGTCCATGATGATAATCCTTTGGGTAAGGTTATTTTCCTAAATAATTTCATTGTATCAAGAGAACCTACAGGATTTTGAAGTAATAATTTACCCAATTCTTTTCTTGATATCTAAATAATATCCACCCAAGATTTGTCCCTAATGTCAAACTCATAAGTCTACAATTTCACAAGCCTACTCCTTCAATATTATCTCCTTTGTAAACCTTATCCCACTTAAAAATAGGAAACCTAAATTTTTCCTTGCATCCTTTCCAAAGAAAGTATCTTTGAATTTTATCAATTTCTAATGTTATACCTACAAGAAATCTTGAAAGTGACATTATATAGATAGAAATGGATTGTAATGTAGACTTTATGAGTTGTAGCCTTCCCATCATTGTTAAGAAATTACTTTTCCAACTTGGTAAAAAAACTTTTATTTTATCCAAAAAAGAGATTCAAAGCACCATTTTATTTCTTTTATGAGAAAAAGCAATACACAAGTAGATTGATGGAAAATTTTTAATTTTAAATCTTAAAATATTCATAATAATTTATTATAAATCTAGGACAATTTTATTAAAAATATATTGGATTTTGTAGTATCGATCGACTATTCAAGAGCCTTATGTAGAGCTAGGGTGTAGTATTCCCAAAGGGGAGATGTTTTGGAAGCTCTGGAAATGATCACCAAGGTCTCAAAATCCAACTTGCACAAATCATACAACTTGTACGATCTCCATCATATACTATGTCAATTTTCCAAAACAACTTGTACGATCACCAAATTGTACAATTGTACAATCCAAATCATACAACACTGCGCCTTGTACAATTTGGTACTCATTCAAATCACTAGAATAGGTTTTACAAGTTAAATCGATAAATTTTATATCAATTTCTCTAAACTAGTAATATTTCCTTATTTGGCAGGTTTTAGGTTGCAGCTTTGTTATCAAATCGGGTAAACGAATAGCTTGTACGATTTGTACAAACCCTTGCTGCAAATAATACTCAAATATATCATCTTGCACAACCAAGTATTCCAAGACAAGTTTTGGAATGTTTCTATATGATAATTCCTCCAATTCTTCCTAACATGCAAACCCTAATTCACTAGCAATGAATTGTAATCATCAGAGATAATTCCAAAAATTGTATAACTTCATGGAAACATCTTTTTATGGTCATAATTCATCATATAATAATTTACCTTCTTCACACCAAGTTTGTGGAATAACTAGGATCATTCATAATGCAATTCCATCCATTAACTTAACTAGATATGCATTCAAACATTAACTACATAACCTACAACAACCAAAACGTATGATGGAATTAAAAAGGTCAAGGAATTAAGAAGAATTACTGTCATATTCATATTATAAGTATTCATGTACATATATCTTCCATAATCAATCACAATCTCAACAATGAATAATATTTCTACCAGGAACAATCACATACTCCATGAATAGACTTATCAATGAATAATTTCAAATACAATCTAAATCATACAATACTGCACCTTGTAAAATTTGGTTCTTAATCAAATCATTGGAATAGGTTTTGCAAGTTAAATGGATCATTTTTGTAATCGATTTCTCTAGACTAGTAATATTTCCTTATTTGGCAGGTTTTAGGTTGTAGCTTTGTTACCAAATTGGGTAAACGAATAGCTTGTACAATTTGATACAATAATTGTATGGTTTGTATGAACCCTTGATACATCTAATACTTAGATCTATCAGCTTGCACAACCAAGCCTTCCAAGACAAGTTTTAGAATGTGTCTATATGGTAATTCCTCCAATTCTTCCTAACATGCAAACCCTAATTCACTAACAATGAATTATAATCATCAGAGATAATTCCAAAAATTGTACAACTACCTAGAAAAATCTTTGCATGGTCATAATTCATCATATAATCATTTCATTTCTTCACACCAAGTCTATGGAATAACCAAGATAATTCATATTGTAATTCCATCCATTAACATAACAAGATATGCATTCAAACATTAACTACACAACCTAAAACAACTTGTAGACACCTAAAATACATCATGTTTAGGAGACTACCCATATGGACACATTGCAGACCATATGAATCCTCTTGGATCTCTCCAAGAGCAAGCAGTGGTCCTAACCACTCAAACAGGGCAGTTCTAGCCCATCCAGGCCTGGCCGCTCTCAGGCAGAGGAAGCCACCACACCTGGCCACTGAAGACTACAACGGCCACACCTAGCCACTGGACCTGATAGTGGCTAGCACCATGCACAGTCTAGCCATGAAAATGGGCCCAGATCACGTAGTCTGACTGCACCTTTGCATTGTTTACGGGCAGATTTTGGTGAGGAACTCCCTGAGTTCCTCCTAACTGCCCCTTCAATGCCAGTTTGTGACTGATGCTTCCCACCCGGGATGGCCAGTCGCATGAGATTTGGATTGAAGCTTCTCTAGGAAGCCAAGGTCTAGATCTAGAAGAGAGGGAAGTCTACATATGGACTCTCCCACAAAGAGCAAAGGATCCATAATTTTTAGAGTTTATGCAGTGAAGCCCTATCAGATTGGAGAGCGCATCTACGAGCCCTTGAGGAGCAATGAAGTGCTATCCGACTGAGGAGAGACTACGCACCCGATATTCACATCCATTATTATTCACTACCATTCCGTGTACCTGACACATATGGCGACCCTTGAACATCAATTTGAGCAGAGAACCTGGTGCTACAACCCTTGGAGTGCGAGGAGAAAGGTCTATTTCATGGCCGCTATCTTGGATAGTGGCCCGTAGGCACAACCTAGGGTTTGACATTAGTTTTCTTTGTGCTAGCATTAGATTAGATCATTTTCTATTTCAGTAGTTATTCCTAGCATAGATCTGATTTATTATATGCATTTACATTATTGTTCTTTAAGACATGCCAACATCTTTCATTAGCTTTATTGCATTTAATCGTAGTATGTTCATTTATCTTGCTTATCAGGTTTGATACTAACAACCTCATCCAGGGAGGTAGCCCAGACTACTAAGCGTGCTTTGTTGTTTCCATGTACGTAGATCTACAGGTTTACAAGACCATATCAAGACATCTAAAACAAGGATCCCTCCAAGACGAGAGAAGGAGGAGGCATCTATGAGCCCTCATACAAGTTCATGTGTGAGATCGGGAAGCCTACAAAAGTGCACCTCCCCTTTGCGAGGGGATATATTCCAACTAACTACCCCACTTGTAAATGATTGTATCACAAAATGGGTATCCCTCAGAGGGATAAATATGTAACCATGGATTGGAAATATCAATAAAGAGCATATTTATTTATTTTTCTTATTTACGTGTCATTTGCATGCTCATTCCTTTTAATTTGATATAATAAATCAAATTACAAGTAGGTTAGTTATGGTGCATGCTCCCCAAGGTCACATAGATGGTGATCACGATGGGACCCCCACCAGGTTTTATTTTTTAGTCAATTTATTGACATTCATGAGTTTTTCTATGTGTAGGTTTGGTCACTCTGGTCGATAGTGACCCATAGGTCTTGGCCACTCTAGTCAATAACAACTAGCTGATCTTAGCCACTCCTATAATCAATGGCCAGAATCAGCCACTCTAGTCAATAACAACCAGTAGTAAAGTGTAACAAAAATCAGAATTTCCATCATCAAAGTAGGATTTGAGGTTGGTTTCATCCTCTATTTTCTCTATTTTTTCTATCTACAACTTTTTATTTCTAGAAATAACAAGTGAAATCATAGTTTAATCAGGAAAATATAAAGAAAAATGGGAAAAGAGATTGCACTTGATGTTTCCTAGGACTTTCTTTAGTTTCTCTAGGCGCTTCTAGGAACAATGGGCCTCTACTTGTAAGGTCTGCCCTAGTCTCCAACATGCTAGGCTTCTATGTGTTTAGTTTGCTTGCATGTGGCCCAACCAATGGCCCTTAATTCATAAAATAGAATGCATTCTTTGAAGATCATATAAGTGGAATACATGCATATTTCTAAAATAAAACATCTTTTATCTTAGGCATATAGGAAATATCATGCTTGCTTGGTGATGCATTTTTCTTACATGCAAGGTTAAAAAGAACCCCACACACATCACGTTTCATCTTTAACATCAATGGCGTTGGGCTCTCACATCCAACCCATTGATCGAGACCAACAGTGGAGGTCATTACCACTTGTTTGGCTCATGAGGAAGAGTATCATCGAGACCCATCCATGGCCAAGGCCAACCCAAGAACTATCCTAACCATGCAAAATAGCATGCACTCCTCCTTGAGGGGTGTATCACTATGCATGGGGTGCTGGGTGAGGGTTGGTAGTACCTATGCTACCTCGTCGAGTATGGATTTCATCACCATATTTGGCTTGTGTGAGTATATAGGTGAAAACCTTTAAACATATAAGTATACCATCCAACAAGAATGAAACATGATGAGAGTTAGCTTATATTTCCAATGAATCAAAACACACCAAATAGTTTAGGGAACACATAAATCCTTAAAAGAGATAAACATCTACTTGTTTTGTTTGTGTGCTTTTGAATCTACCTAAGAAGATAACTCATAAGTCACCATGGTGTACACATGGAGCAACCACCCTCGGTCCAGCACCGAGGGGGAAGCTAATGCTCCACACACTCACAGCCACACTAGCATTGAGCCACCCACCCATAGTGTCACCAGATGAAGTTTGACAAGTCTTAGGGGTGACAACTCAACCCTTGGGGGGACTCCTCGAGAAACCCCAGCAAGAGAGCCACATCCTAGTTCCTCATCACATAGACATGAGGAGGCCTCATGGCCTCTCTCATCACTCAAGCACATAGAGGCATCATGACCTCCTTCATCACATAGGTACGAGGAGGCCTCAAGGCCTTCCTCATCGCATAGACAAGTGGAGGCATCATGACCTCCCTATTTACACCAACATGCAGAGGCATCATGATATCCCTGGCCATACAGACATGCAGAGGCTTCAAGGCCTCCATCATCACACCAGCATGAGGAGGCATCAAGACCTCCATCATCGCATAGGCATGCAGGGGTTGCAAGACCCCAAGTTTCACATGATACACATAGGATAGATCAGCCCACTAAGGGGCAAGACCCTAGGGCTACGCCCAATCATAGACCCAGGACATCCTACAACCTCCCTACATATGGGAGGGTACCCTTGGACTATGAGCTCATTGGTGCCAATGGGACTCCATAGGATCAGCCATGGAGAACCCAACAACTTGATGAGTTGGATCGAGTTCCCTCAAGACCAGCTCCTAGAAGTATTGCTACCAAACATTCTACTTTAGGAAGTTCATGTAGCATAGCCACTAGATGCACCAATGAACCAGGGGAAGCTTCAAAGTGACCCCACAACACATACACTACTTCAAATCATGGGGGTACTCAACCCATAACATAGTACATAGAATAGGTCACCCTAGTAGACAAGGGCAAGCACACAATAGGAGCCTCCCCGAGGGGCCTAAGCATTAGAACTCCTCGCATAGAGTTAGAAAGGCATGAACCTTTAATAGCAGGTCGATCTGACCGAATACATAGGTTAGAGGAAGTGTTGCGCATCGAGCAAGAGCATGTAGAATCTCTTGAGCAAGAAGAGTGAAGGAAGAGGTACCTGCACCTACAAGAACAATGCTCAAGAGAAGAAAGAGTTGAGCATGAGGAGCTAGCAGAGAGGCTAGCTCAAACAGATGCACACATAGGTGGTGAGAGATACCGACATGAGAGACATACTAATTCTCAGTAGGAGAGAAGCACTAGGTAAGGAAATGAATATGCTCACCACACTTCACAACATCAACAACACCTAGACCTCAAACAAACACAATTCAATGAGGAAAGGGTAGGGATGGAAGACCAAGAATAGACATATCTTGAACCTCCATCCATGGTTATGGGAGATGAGTATAGATGCCCAAACTAGGCCAACACAGGGTTACCTCCCTTACCACCATGAGAAAACCTTCAGGAACATGAGATTATTTCCTCGAAGGCATACCAGACACTCATCGAGAGAGTCAAGTCTCTTGAGAAGTAGGACATGGGTGGATAGAAGCTGACATTGAGCAAGATACACAACCAACCTTTGTGCCCCTTAGTCCTGAGTCCTGCATATCCTAGGCACTTTGAGATGCCTAGGCTAGAAAAGTTTAAGGGTGAGGGAGATGCACAAGAACACGTGACCAACTTCATGAACATGTGCTTCCACCTTGAGAAGAATGATGCCCTGATGTTGAGGACATTCATCATGATGTTCTCGGGTGCAGCAACTCAATGGTTCAACCAGTTGCCCAAGCATAGCATCACCAGTTTTGAGCAACTGGTGAATGTATTCCTTGAATATTTCTCCTTTGGTGCCAAGAAGAAGGTGAACCTGTCTGATCTGGCCAACTTGAAATAGTATGATGATGAGCTAGTGATGGACTATGGGGATAGGTGGAGAAAAATCATGGCAAAACTATCATTCTCCATCCCCACAGAAGAGCTCATACGAATGTTCACAAAGAGCTACACAAAGCACATCTCTCTACTATTACAACTACAACAATATGAATCATTCAAAGAAGCCTTGGCTCAAGCCAAGCTTATTGAAGACATTAAGGTCGATGAGGGAGACCTCAAGCTCCACAACAAGAAAGAGTGGAGCAAGAACAATAGCAAGAATAAGAAAAGTAGGCCAAGCCTACTTAGGTTAATCAGGTTGTATTAGCCATACCAAAGGAGGGGAATGGATAACAACCCCAGAATTATCAGGCTCACCCCCACTAGCCAACTATGATCCTAAGAACAACCAGGGCTAGAAAAAAGAGCATCAACCACCTCATTATTTCATACCTCTAAATGAATCGATGTAGTCAATATTTAATCAGTTGAATGAGGCACAGAGGATAAGGTTTCCTGACATCCAACTTCTTGACCCTAATCATCCCAAGCCAAAGGGATATAGGGAAGATCAACACTACCCATATCATAGGATATAGGGGCATGATATCAAGAACTACATTAGATTCAAGAATGTTGTACAAAACATGATTGAAAAGGGAGAGCTAAGAGTTGACAACCTGCTAGCTCCCGATAATAGAGATATGGGGATATTCAAGAACCCATTGCCCAATCATGAGGCCCCTAGAAATTAGGGCACCCAAGTCAACTAGGTCCAAGTCGAGCCACCTATTCAAGGATGCATCAAAATGGTTGAGTTAGTTAATGTGGCAACCAGGAGTCAGAGATATGGGCAACCATAGCCTCCAATGGCTCCCATTAATATCCTGATTGCACCTCGATAGAGACAGGTGTAGGAAAATCCTCCAGGTCCACCAACAAGACCTATGGTAACTATTCAGAGTAGACTAGAACAAAATCTACAAATGACTCCAGCCAAGTTATCCATTTATGAGCTTATACAATAGTCCCCTAGGCATAGGGAGACTCTAATGGAGATTTTGAGATCAATCGAGCTCCAACCCCAGAACCTAGATGCGTTCACACATTTTGTGGGGCAAGTACAATAGTGCCAAGAGCCCATGATTCATTTTTATGATCATGAAATTAAGGTAGTCCCTACTACCTCAATAGACCCACCTCTGCACATTATTGCATCAATCAATGACATACCATTCAAGTGGGTTCTGATCGATACAGGCTCATCGATCAACATCATCACTACCAAGGCTATAGGGCACTTGAAGATCCCTAAGTCCAACATCATCCCGACTTCCTACATGCTCAAGGCTTTCAATGATGCATTGTGCTCCACCATGGGCACAATCATTTTACCTATAAAGGTAGGACATAAGACCATCCCCATGATGTGTCATGTGTTAGAAGGGGTGATGCAATATAACATCCTTCTAGGGCATCCCTAGATTAGGGACATGCAGTGTGTACCCTCAATCCTACACCAATGCATCAAGTATGTGCATGAGGGACAAGTTCATGTGGTTCCATCCGATGAAGAGTCATTCAAGTACGTGCATCAAGTCGACTTGCCAGGGGACTTTGTCCTTCCATAAACGCACTTGTACATAAGGCCTTCATCCCCAACCATACAACCAAGAAGCAAAATCAAATCAGTGCGAGGTGACCCATCCATGTTGGCACCACCTCCTACATCCAAAGCTACTGGTACTTCTAAAAAGCCTTTGACATCTAAGGCAAAAGATAAATAGAAGTTGAAGGCACCCCTAGTGGAGGAAGGACCCAAGGAGCTTTCGACCATAGCAGCTATAGGAATCCCTACTCCCATGGAGGAGGAACATTCCCAAGAAATAGTCGAGGAGGTACCTCAACCTACCTTACCTGCATCATCAACAATGTCATCTACACCATAGGTGATAGTTCACCTAGCCAACACAACACTAGGTGAATATCTTGTGCAGAACGTGACTTTCATACCAATCATTGAGTCTACACAAGACATGGGATGACCAAGAGTCCCAAATCTACCAGTAGGGATAGTGGTTCCCCTAGGGGTTCCACCCAACCAAACAAATTTCATATATGTTGGTCTAGATTACGCCCATACTACTCCTGATATAGAAAGGGATGAGGATGAGCCATTCACCATGAATGTTCATTACTTGTCAAATCTTGAGTTCGCTCTGAAGTACTTTGAGCAGTGTCACTGGCAAGGCTATGGCCTAGGCCTATATGAGCAAGGGTATCGATTACCATTTCAGCCATAGTACCAATTGCCTACTGATAGGTGTGGTTTAGGCTATCAAATGTGGAGTCATGATGACTCTTTAGAAGTAGCCCTAGATAGGCTAAGCATCGGGTTCGAGGAGGACATCGATTGGAATCCCTATCAACCCCCTAGCAGAAACTACTTGGGTGATGGATGGGTGTCGATGGTCAATGTCACACCACCTAACCAATATCACCCTAAATCCTCTCTTGAAGCACCCCCATCAAGAGCCATCCTATGGGAGGAAGAGCCAATGCATGGATATGAGTGAGAGGAGTATGACTATGTCCCAAGCGAGGATGAAGATGAAGTCGACCTAGCCTACCATGGGCCTCGGTATGTGCAAAACATTGCTTGGATAGGCCACACAGAGAGTGGCTACATCTCAGATGAGAGTGAATACATCTCAGATGAGGGTGGATACATGTCATATGAGAGTGGCTATGAGTCAGAGGACTCAATAGAGATGGCCTACCTACAACCTAGACATATGAGCCACATCCTTGGGCCAGAGACAAATGCTAATGGATTCTTCATAAGTGATGATGATTATGAAGATGAGACTAAAATAGCCTATCTGAGGCATCAGTAAGCAAGCCACCACCCCATCCTAGGGCCAAAAAAAATCCAATGGTTTCTTTATAAGTGATGATGACTTTGAGGATAAGACCAAGATGGCTTATCTTGGGCCTTGACACTTACATCCAATCAATCTACTTGTGGAGAGAGAAGTGATACTCCATGCCATAGATCCTAACCTTCATTTCCTAGGAAGACCAGTAAACCTAGATGCCATCCATCACATGGTCAACCTAGATCCCCCAACATTTAGAGAGCAGTTATTGCCTAATGATCCCATCATCTCATCTATCCATAGACTGGATCCTGAGATCCCTATACCCCTAGAGCCTCATCATGAGCATAGAGGGCACACCTTTGATATAGAGCTTCACCCATATGGTCCTAGAGATTTCATTCCATCCATCAACATGATCTCCATTGATTTGACCACTCCACTCCATGACCCAATAGATCCATCAAAACCATTGTGTCTTAATGTAGATGCTATTGATTGGGATCATGTTGATTCACCCCTAGAGCCTAAATATTTCTTCCCTAATGAAGAGATGCTACAACCATTTCATTTTGCATCAGGATGTGCACATGATGTCTATCATATTGGTCTTGACCCTGAGTCAGTGGGAACTATAAATCTAATAGATGACATCCATTTAATCCCCACTCCTCACCAACTTGAGGAGGGGTCACATATGGCAATAGAGGAAACTTTTGAGGTGGACATCAACAATGATCCTTCTCAACCAAAGAAAGTCAAGTTCGGAGAAAGCTTATCTCCAGAAGAATAGGCCATCATAATTCCTCTACTAAAAGAGAGACCAAATCTCTTTGCTTGGACCTACAAAGACATGTCAGGGCTAGATCCAAAATTGGTTGTCCACAACCTTTCGCTAGACCCCATGAAGAAACTGGTCAAGCAGAAGCTCAGAAATATGCATCCAACCATCACTTTGATGGTTAAAAATGAGTTGCAAAAACTATTGGATGTAGTCTTTATTGTTCCCATCGACTATCCAGAATGGGTATCAAACATGGTGCCCATAGGAAAACCTGATGGAAGAGTCTGCATTTGCATGGATTTTAAGGATCTCAACAAGGCAACCCCAAAGGATTCATTCCCATTGCCCAACATAGATGCTCTTGTAGATGCAACTGTAGGTCATGAGATGCTCTCCCTAATGGATGGTTTTTTTGGTTACAATCAGATTCAGATTAAACCCGAAGACCAACATAAAACTGCATTCACCACTCCATGGGGGACATTCTATTACAAAGTGATGCCATTCAGCCTTAAAAATGTTGGTGCCACATATCAATGGGCTATGACATACATTTTTCATGACTACATGCACAAGATCTTAGAAGACTACATCGATGACTTGCTAGCCAAGTCATTGCTACGAGAAGAGCATGTTGAGACCCTCAGAAAGGTCTTCGATCACCTGATTGAGCACAATGTCAGGTTGAACCCCAAGAAATGCATCTTTGGCATAACTTCTGGAAAACTCTTGGGATTCATCATTTCTAAATGAGGCATCGAGGTAGACCCAACAAAGGTAAAGGCTATCCTAGAAATGGCCCCACCCATGAACATCAAAGAACTGAGAAGCTTATAGGGCAAAGTAGCATCCATAAAGTGATTTATCGTACAACTATCGGATAAATGTCGACCCATGAATCGACTGCTACACAAGGGGGTCCCATTCCAGTGGGATGAAGAATGTCAGCAAGCCTTTGCTGAAATCAAGGAGTACCTAGCAACGTCACCAGTCCTAGCTCCACCAAGGCTAGACGTGCCATTCCTGCTATACATATCCACTACCAATTTTTCTTTGGGCACCATGTTGGCTCAAAAGAATATGCAAGACAAAGAACAAGTGATATATTACATCAGCCACACTTTGGTGAGCTACGAGATAGGATATGCATACGTAGAAAAGTTATGCTTAGCAGTGGTCTTTGCAACCAAGAAATTGTGCCACTACATGTTGAGCCATACGACATATGTAATATCCAAGCAAAATCCTTTGTAGTATATGATGAGCAAGACATATCATAATACATGTACTACAAAGTGGATCATGCTATTGATAGAATTTGATTTGGAATTCATAAGCCAAAATTCCATCAAGGGATAAGTCATAGTTGATCAGCTGGTTGAGGTGCCTCTTCAGAATAGTAGGCCCCTCACCATAGAACTTCCTGATGATGTAGTATTTGCACTATCAGAAGCACCCAAACCCGAAGAACCAGAAAATGAAGTTGACATGACTTTGTTCTTTGATGGTTCGAAGTGTGAGCAAGGAGGCAGTGTAGGGATTGTCTTTTTCATGCCACAAGGTGCTCCAATGCCCTTGTCATTCAAGCTAGACTTCCCTTGCACTAATAACAACACCGAATACGAGGCCCTAATATTGGGTCTCCAAACAACCATCGCCATGAGAATCAAAAGGCTAAATATCTTTGATGACTCCCTCCTCATAGTCAACCAAGTCAAGGGACTATTTCAATGCCGGGATCCAATCCTGAAAGCTTACAAGGAGCTTGTTGACACATATCTAGCCAAACTAGAGTGGTATGACATCGAGGCAATCCCTCATTCATCAAATAGATTCGTAGACACCATGGCATCTCTGGGATCCTTGATCCCTCAGAATCCATCTACTGATTTCACTACCATTCATGTCAAAATGCTCTCACACTCAGTGATCCAACATGAGGCTTTTGATAACAAAGAATCAATCAACATGATTCATATAGAGCCAGACCATGACTGGTTCTGTAAGGCCAAAGACTTCTTAAAGAAGGCACCTTGGGGGTCCTTGATCTCGTAAGGTCCTACGGAGAATGGTACCACTATTCACCATAAGGTTGTTTCTCAATATGCATTCGTGCAAATCGAATTGCAGGAGGAACAAGTCATCTTATCAATCGAGGTTGTAGCTTATCAGGATTGGCTTTCCCAGTTACAAGACTTCCTTAGGCTTGGAATTGTCCCATAGGGACTATCGCATATCGAAAGATGAGCATTCAAGAAAAAAGTGATAAGATATGTCTTTCTAGGAGGCATATTGTATCATCGAAGCTATGATGGAATCCTCCTACATTGCTTAGAGCCCCAAGAATCAGCTTGGGTGATTTTGCAAGCTCACGATGGTACATGTGGTGGCCACTTCAATGGCATGGCCATTGTCAAGTGCATCCTTTAAATGGGTTATTACTAGCCCACCATGGAGAAGGATTATTGTGAGTATGTCAAGAAATGCATTAAATGTCAACATCATGCAAATCTGATGCACTTGCCATCTCAGGCCTTACAACCCATTCAAGTGGCTTGGCCATTTTCTCAATGGGGTTTCGATCTGATTGGAAATATTTCTCCCCCATATTTGGGCCGACACACGTTCATCTTAACGACCATTGAGTACTTCACCAAATGGGTGGAAGTGGTCCCCTTAACCTCGACAATTGGTCCTCGGATTATGGAGTTCATACTTCACAATATCATCTATCATTTTGGGGTACCCTTCAAGATAATCTTGGATAATGGTTCATCATTCAAAAACAAAAATGTGTGAGCTTTAACGACCAAATACAACATTCAACATAGTTTTGTGACACCATACTATCCACAAGCAAATGGGCAAGCAGAGGCCTCAAACAAGACAATAGTAGCCATCTTAAAGAAGATGGTGAAAGAAAATCATAAGGATTGGCATCTACAATTGCCCTTGGCATTATGGGCTTACAGGACTAGCGTACGGATGCCCACTAGGGCAACACCATTTTTGCTTGTATATGGCGCTGAGGCCATTATGCCCTTAGAGTTGGAAATTCCAACATTGCACATCACATTGAAAGAGTTCATCAATGATGACACTACGCAACAAGCTCACCTAGATCAATTGACCCTTCTAGATGAACATCGCATCAATGCTCTTGAGCATCTTCACATTTACCAGGATCATCTAACATGAGCTTATAACAATAAATTCCACCTGAGAGACTTTAAATTTGGGGATCTTGTGCTTAAATAAAACCAACAGAACTCAAATCTACCATCGCATCTATGAGATAAATTTATGGCCAATTGGATAGGTCCCTATATCATCTCTGAGAAGATTGGGCCTGGGGCATATCGCCTAACAATGCTAGAGGGTGTTGAGGAGCCAGAGCCTCTCAACATCATTCATTTAAAGGTGTTTCACACATAAATAAACAAAATATCAAAAACATTCAAATAAATTTCAAAAGTTTCAAAAACAATAGAAATCATAAAAATCCAAACAAATCAAAAAATATCAAAATAAAAAACAAAAAGCTCCAAAGGCATCTTAAAGCCCTTTGTCACAAACCCCAAATCACCTAACCCCTTTGTACATCCAAAGCATCTTAAACCCTTTGGTCAACTCACAAAAGCTCCAAAGGCATCTTAAAGCCCTTTGGTCAAATCACAAAAAGCCCCAAAGGCACCTTAAGCCCTTTGGTCAAAAGCAAAACATAAAAACACAAAAAAAATTTAAAATCAAAAAGTTCAAAAACATTCAAAATAATCAAAAACTCAAAAACAATTGAAAGCATCAAAAATACAAAAACATTTGCATTCTGCATTTGCATTCATATAGTTGCATTGCATTAGGCATTTCCATCCATTACATTTGCATTAGATACATTGTGTTTGCAATCTTACAAATGACACCACATTTGTACCTCAATCATGCATCTTCAAAATCCATCATCATCCATAACCCATGAGTGTAACTATATTTTTCAACACAACCCCTTCCTATTGCTATAAGGAATATACTAGGGTTTTTAGTCACTCAACCATACCTAGTGGTTTTATCAAACTTTGTAGAAAGTTATCTTAGCTTTTAATAGGTGAGGTTTAGTTTTGATAGCACCTGGTATATTTCAAAATCCTATCACTAATAAAAACACTAAAATCCTAGTTGAAACAAGGGAAATATGAATAGCGAAGTGGTATTAGGTATCCTAAGGTGAAAATTTTATCTTGCTCATCCCCTTGTGTGACCGGTTCGAGAATGCTAAGAATTGGCAAAAGGACAAGTTCATCCCTACCCAAAGAAATCCCTTGCTTTAATCAAAACAAGCAAAAATCCTAAACAAAGAAAAATTAAAAAACAAAATAAAAAGTGATTATCATCACTACATAAATCCCTTGCTCAAAAAAAAAACAAAAATTCAAAATAAATAGTGGTTTTCATCACTAAGCATGAGCAAGTATCCCAAATAAATATGAAGAAAATAAGGGAGTATTGAACTTGAATCCCTAGAATTCTCAGCATGAACGAGCCTTACGCACGATGATATGTCTATCACATTAGCATATCACTTTTGTACAGACCAATGTTTGCATGTGGAAGAGCTAGCTTTAGGTGTCTTGTACCGCCTAGTGGTCTAATCCAACTGAGTCCAACTTAGGATCAGGATAAACATTTGAGGATCCCCAATCAACAATGGGCTGAATGAATCCCACCTGGCACTAGGGTATGCTTATGTTCTATCTAATATATTCATTTGCACACATAGGGATAATGAATATCTAGGTCTTCATAACAAAAACTTTATCCTTCAGAAGCTCTGTATGATCAGTATACAACTTTTGATGAAGCAACTAGGGTGTTTGAGTCTCATGGAAAACCTCAAAAATCAACTCATAGCAACAATTCATATCATAACTTGATTTTTTAAAATTTTTTCTTTTTATGTATATAAGCTAATCAAGAAAGTAAATACATATCACATCATCTCACCTCACATTTGGATGTTTAAATGATTAATTCTTATTATAAGAGTTATTATTTATTCATGATTTTTATACATTCTATGGTGTCATCCATTAGATTGTCAAAACTCATATCACATCATACCATATGTTTTTAAGTGATTAAAGCATACAGGTTCATTCACATTAGATCATCATCATAATGCATCACACACATTTCATTTATCATATCATCACAACATAAGTTAGATACATACAAATGAATCAAAATATAAACATGTATTTAACATAAGCATTGCATCCATATATGCATCCATCATCATAATGCATCCACACATCATAAAGCATAAGTCATGTAAACCACACAGCATAATATCATAAAGTAGTCCATCTACACATACACATCATAACATCTAAAGCATCACATCACATCATATCACATAAGATCATAATACATCACATAAACATAAAAACATAATCATAAAAGATACACATAATGAGTCTCAAAATCTAGATATCATATAAATGTGTGTCAAATAAGTACATGTAGGTACAAAAATTACCATAAGGCTACAATCATGTAGGTCTACTGACCTTACACTCAAAATAGTACAAGATGCCCAAAATCCATAGTGCTCAAGAGTGGCCTACACCACTAGCATCACCTCTACCCTCACCACCCCCTCTAGGAGGTGGCATAGAACTGGCACCCCTAGTCTGCTCTATCTGAGACCTGGTCCTATGGCTCGACCGAGCTGATGACTACCCTGAAGTACTCTACTGGTCCTCTATGACCCTCCTACCATAGGCCTCTCTAGTAGGTGGCCTCCCCAAAGCTTGACCTCATGCTCTAGAGCTAGGATATAGGATGCATCCAGAGTGCATTGCTCCAAGTCCTCTACTAAAATCCCATGCAAACATTAGATCTCTACACCTACATCTAAACCACTAGGTCCCTGAGGCACTACAATAGGTGGCACAACCTATCCCTGAGTAGCACCCCCATCGATAGTAAGCTGATCTATCCTATCCTATAGTGTGGTCCACTCTACCTCAAGGTACTGAACCTGAGCCCAAAACCCAACAATGGTGGCATCCCTCTACTACACCTAAATCTGAGATATCTATAGCTCAACCTCAACCTAATGTAGCTGAGCCCAGAGAGGGGACTCCTACTCCTCAAGAGCTAACTCCTCCTCCTCAAGGGCAACCTACTCCTCTACCACCTACTCCTCTACTCCCTACTACCCTACCTACCCCCAATCATCTATCCGAGCCCACACTCGATGCCCATCAAGATCCTCAACCTCTACCTCATCCAAAGTCTACCCCAAGTGACTGCCACCCTACCACAATTGCATACCCCACCAATGGGTATACACCTCTATAACTCCAACATCAACCACACTAGGATCAACTATAGGAGGGTCATCCTCCTCTAAAACTACTATAACTTGAGGTAGTGGAAGGTTCTTCTCTACAGCAATCTGATGGTATACAACTAGCTTGAGAGGGACATCCTACTAGATGCTAAACTATCTAAGCACTCTAGAATAATAGAAGAACTCTTTGATGTCATCCTTATGATTGATAACCCATCGATCATATCGAGTCCGAGCTGTGAAGCTAGCTAGGTCCTCCCAGGTAGGGCACTCATGATAGGGCCTCCAGATGATGTCAGTAGCCTACAAACTAGTCAAGGAGATCATGTAATGGGAAATATCCCCTACAAAAGGTTGACTCTTGCACTCCTCGAGCACTCTAGGCCACCTAGATCCATAGCACTAGGTATCATCATCTACAATAGTGATCTCCATAGGAAGTCCTACTAGGTGATCCACCATAATATGCTCCCATCCCTAGATCTGAAGGAGCAAGCTGCAATGCAATGCTGGCCCATCCATAACACTAAATATGGTATAACTCATCATAGCACTACACCAATAGTGTGCTCCCCAAGCATAGATGATAGGTGCCTCACTATCAATCAAGTCTTGTACCATCACCAAGAGGTTCCATGGGAACCTCACTCTAGAATAGTCAGGTATAAGGATGTTACAAATCACCATCAATAGGACAACATGCCTCTAGGAGAAGACATCCTCCTAGTACCATCGAGTAACAGAAATCTTGCTAGAATGAGTATCCCAGAAGGTAGCAATGGCATGTCTCCCGAAGACCCTAGCAAACACTACATCTCTGGCACTAGTGGGAGAAGAGACAATGGGCACTCCATCAAATGGGATCTGAAAGATCCTGTAGATGTCCTCTAGAGTGATCGTCATCTCACCGGTAGGGAGATGGAAGGTATTAGTCCTGGAGTCCCATCTATGGGCTAGGGTAGTAAGGTAAGCCTGATCCGACATGATCATCGAAAGCCTAGTGACATACTAGAGCCCGTGAGCATCAAGCCACTCCTAGTCCATGTCATCCAAGAGGGGTAGAAGGTCCCCAAGTAGCTTCGGGTCCCGAGCCCGAGCAGATAAAATCTAAAGAGTGCAAAATAAATGCCTAAGTCAAATGCACTAACAAACTAATAAATGCATAAATCCTAAAAATGGTGCAAGATAATCTAAGATAAGCCTAAGGCATCAAAAAAATATCTAAGTGCACCTAAGCATCCAAAAAAATCAAATATTACACTTCAAATTCTAAAAAAATCAATTAAATTGCTTAAAAATTCAAAAATCTGAGTAATCAACCTATGGCTACCTTAGAGGGCCACGAAGTTCGACTAAAAGTCAGTTCCAATGTCAAAAATTTGATCATTGGATTTCAAACTTGACAAAGAGCCAAGTAGGCTCTAAGTAGCAATAGGTGACATGCCAATGACATTTCCCCATGGCCAAAAATCAAAAAAATTAAAAAATCTAAAATAGAAGGAAACCCATCTGCTAAAGCCCTAAACTAGTCCTATCTACTGGTTTAGTTCATTACCAATAGGGTTAATGAGGTTCCTTTACCAAATTATTTAGTTAGGTTCATTTTACCACATTAAAAAAGAGGGGGTTAGGGTTTAGAAAGGTACCCATGTAGCTCTAGCTCCTCCACTAGTCGAAGCCTCCCCTACTTAGCCATCATATCCACTCAATAGAAAATTTGATAGCACTCTATGTCGCAATTAGATAATCACACCTCAGAGCTCCACAAGCACAAACTGATAGCTAGAAATAATGAGGTGAAAAACCCTAATTTTTAAATTTATATTTTCCCTTTTTGCCTTGGCTGCTACTGGCATCAGAATCCCACACTTTCTAGCCAATAGACCTGACAATGACCAAGAAGCAACAATTGGGGGTCACTAGACCTGATAACGACTAGCAAATAAGGAGAAATTTTGTCAATTTCTCACCACAAAGCACCTCAAAATAGGCCATAAAGCACACCTGTCGGTCCAAGGCAACCAAAATAAGCATAAATACCAAAAAAAATTACATATATCAAAATCCAAAAACATCATAAAATCCAAAATAACAACAAAAATCTCAATTGAGCCTCGTATTCAGTTATTTTCCCTATACACTTGGTGATTGTAGTGACTAGCGCTCCATGCAATTTGACAAGATGAGAAAATTACCATAAGGCCACTTGGGGCAAAATAGTTAAGGTAGAATTGAGATGCTTCACTTCAAACCCGAAGAAGGCCATGATGGTCGGACCACCCCATGGGAGCGAGGATCCATCTCATTTCTCCTATAGAAAATAGTGATTCAACAAGCTAAAATAGAATTGCTATCACCTTGATTCCCTAAGAAGGCCATTGTGGCTGGACCACCCCATGGGATAGAGATGTACAATTACCAAAAAGGGTTGAAATCACACCTGGATGGGAACAACCCTATAACAAAAGAAACCCTCTAAAGAGGTCCAAATCATTCATTTTGGTCAAGTGACTCATCGCTTTATTAATAGTCCTTTCCTCATCGACTCGTCGCTTGAGGGGGTAGTCAAAATTTTCAACAATCATAATCAAAGTCAACAAAATATCATCTCGATCATGTCAAGATTGCGTTCATCTTATGAATCATTGCCAACAACTATCATAAGCTTACCCTTTGCTAGGGAACAAAAAGCAAATATGATAGTTAAGTTTGTAGCTCTCCTCCTTTCGGACCTATAGTAGTACTAAAGCTACCCGATCACCTGATGAGCGAGTGCAAACTTCCACAAATTTAAGCCTTCCATTCCATTGGAAGCAATGATTCTAGGATGCATGCCCTCCCGCATGACTGGGGCATCCAATGTTGATCAGATCAATGATCATCATCCAACCTACAATGTGACCCTAGGTGGTCTATTTTTGCTTCGCGTTGTGTTTTCCCACAATGCATCCCAAAAAGGGGTATCTGTAGACACCTAAAATACGTCATGTTTAGGAGACTACCCATATGGACACATTCGCAGACCATATGAATCCTCTTGGATCTCTCCAAGAGCAAGCAGTGGTCCTAACCACTCAAACAGGGTAGTTCTAGCCCATCTAGGCTTGGCCGCTCTCAAGCAGAGCAGTCGCCACACCTGGCCGCTGAAGACTACAACGGCCACACCTAGCCATTGGACCTGACAGTGGCTAGCACCATGCATAGTCTGGCCATGAAAATGGGCCCAGATCATGTAGTATGACTGCACCTTTGCATTTTTTATGGGCATATTTTGGTGAGGAACTCCCTGAGTTCCTCCTAACTACCCCTTCAATGCCAGTTTTATGATTGCTTCCCACCCAGGATGGCCAGTCGCATGAGATTTGGATTGAAGCTTCTCTAGGAAGCCAAGGTCCAGATCTGGAAGAGAGGGAAGTCTACATATGGACTCTCCCACAAAGAGCAAAGGATCCATGATTTTCAGAGTTTATGCAGCGAAGCCCTATCATATTGGAGAGTGCATCTACGAGCCCTTGAGGAGCAACGAAGTGTTGTCCGGTTGAGGAGAGACTACGCACCCGATATTCACATCCATTATTATTCACCACCATTCCGTGTACCTGACACATCCGATGACCCTTGAACATCAATTTGAGTAGAGAACCTGGTGCTATAGCCCTTGGAGTGCGAGGAGAAAGGTCTATTTTATGGCCGCTATCTTGGATAGTGGCCCATAGGCACAACCTAGGGTTTGACATTAGTTTTCTTTGTGCTAGCATTAGATTAGATCATTTTCTATTTCAATAGTTATTCCTAGCATAGATCTGATTTATTGTATGCATTTACATTATTGTTCTTTAAGACATGCCAACATATTTCATTAGCTTTATTGCATTTAATCATAGTATGTTCATTTATCTTGCTTATCAGGTTTGATACTAACAACCTCATCCAGGGAGGCAGCCCGGACTACTAAGCGTGCTTTGTTGTTTCCATGTATGCAGATCTACAGGTTTATAGGACCATATCAAGACATTCGGAGCACGAGATCCCTCCTAGATGAGAGAAGGAGAAGGAGGCATCTGTGAGCCCTCAGACAAGTTCGTGTGCGGGATCGGGAAGCCTATGAAAGTGCACCACCCCTTTGCGAGGGGATCTATTCCACCATTTGTGCCCCACTTGTAACTGATTGTATCACAAACTGGGTATCCCTCAGAGGGACGAATATGTAACCATGGATTGGAAATATCAATAAAAAGCATATTTATTTGTTTTTCTTATTTACGTGTCATTTGCATGCTCATTCCTTTCAATTTGATATAATAAATACATTGCAATCTGGGTCGATCACGGTGCACGCCCTGTGGATCATACACAATCAAAACGTATGGTGGAATTCACAAGAACAAGGAATTAAGGAGAATGACTGTCATATTCAGATTATAAGTATTCATGTACATATATCTTCCATAATCAATCACAATCTCAAAGATAAATAGTAATTCCACCAGGAACAATCACATACTCCATGAATAGATTTATCAATGAATAACTTCAACTATGAATGAGCATGAATGAACAACAAAAAAATGAATGGGGGGCTATATAATGCATACCCAAACCATTCCAAAGTAGTTTCTGGGACATCACATTACTTATAACTGCCATCTCAAATTAACTCAAAAAACTTCATTTTAAGCTTTACTAATGTTTAATTTTATTTTTATCAAATTAACCCCAAAATGTACATTTCACCTAATTTCATTAACATTTCACATCATACATTTGAAAACTTGTACATTTTGAGTAAAACTAGACAAAACTATGCAAATCCAAGGATCACTTCTTCTTCTTCTTTTGGGAGGTGGATTTGCTACCTACATCTACCCTCCCATTTAAATCAAGTGGTGTCCTCACCAACTTAGTCTTCTTAGTTTTGGTTGATGAACCTTTGTGGTACTCATCAAGCTACCATTGCAAGGTGGTATGCTCATCCTTCAATCGAGCTGCATATTGACTAAAATCTAGAGATTTTAACCCACACTCATTGTATTTCTCTTCTACAATATCCAGTAGTGTACCTAGCTTCTTCTCACACTCGAATTATCCCTTGCATAGCTTCTCCATCAACATGGATTTTGTTTTGGATGTTATGGCTAATTCCTCATGTTTTTTCATAATCACCTACAGATTCTGATGAATGTCGACTTCATAAGCCACCATGCTCTCATCCTTAGCCTGAAGCCAATCCTTATGATCCATGATGATTTCATCATAACAAGTGGTATCTTTTGCTATCTCCTCAACCTTATGATATTTTTCCTATAGTTTTTCCTCCATTACATTCAACTAATTTACCTATTTGGACAATTGTTCATTTTGTGCTACCATTTGAGCTTCCAACTACTTCATGCTCTCTTCCACCTACTGGATCACAAGCTACTTTTCTTCCTCCTATGAGCGTAGCTTGTCCTCATAAGCCTACTTGATGTTAGTCCACTCTATTTTTGCCTTCTTCAATATTTTCTTGACCTCTATTTTTTTGCATGATAGTTCTTCCTCCATCACAACCATCTCCTTTCAAGTAGCTTCCACTTCCTCCCACTGTGCTTCCTTGGCTTGATAAAAATTTTCAAGTCCCAAACTGAGCCACTCAATCTAGTATGTTATAAAATTAAATTTCCTTAGAGTGAAGGAAAATTTCAAAGGTACTCTTCAAAATTATGTACCCACTGTATTAAAATGACAAGTATTATAGGTTGCCTTATCCAATTACACACGTGGAAATGCATGATAATTGGTCTTCACTCCCTCCGATAAATCATATATCCCAAGCATAATAATTACCTCTCCTCTAGGTAAAAAATATGGATGCTATGCATAAATGTGTGCTATATACCTTGTACCATCCTCATTGCACACCCATTCCATGATATTTTCTAATTCAGTGAAGGTTTGTTCTCTCCACTATTTCAACAACCCAATTCCATCAATAAAAAACTATATCCTGGTGCTGGAAAACATCTCATTGGCCTATCAAAAGAAGTGCTCCACCTATTCATCATTACTTTCACCCATGTCCTTTGAAATATCAAAGTGAGGTACTTCCATTAAAAATATTGTACAAAGCTCTATATTATTAGCTTAAGGTGGGGTTCGTTCTTCCTCTTCCTCTTCTTATGGATTTGAACTTCCTATGACTTCCTTGATCATAATCATTATTTTCTCCTCTTGTAGCGAGATGTGTGATACTGTATTAATTATCTATCCTTCTTATGGTGTTGTTGTCTCCTCAATATTAATGATTTTCTTTAGAGATTGTTGCTCTTTCACCAATACTTGAACTTCCTCTTGTAAATTAGGTAAGTCTTCATGTTGCTTTTTTGTTGACCCTTGCTCTTAAGGGTTTGATTGAATTTTCCTTAGAGTTGCAACTATCTAGTTAGAAGAACACTCTTCCTATGGTATCTATGTATTTATCTACTCCCGATAGATGTTCCCACATCTCATTACAATATTTTTTTCTTTGTCCCCTTAGGCTCCTCCAATGGAACCTCCATCATGGCTTTTGATTTCAAATCTAGTGGTACCATTGTATTTCTAGACAAATATCTAGATGAATCCAAAAAAACAATTTGAGGTTTGGAGCAATATCAAAGATCCCATTGCTCTTCCTACTTCTCCCAGACCCGATATATTGAAATTTAGAAAATCCAACCCTTATGAGTTTGAGACCCTTCCTCTAGCATTGGCTTTGATTGCTCTTTCTACATGGGATTCTTATGTTTCTTCTATTGTCTGTATGTTTGAATCCTTATAGGGCTAGTTTTTTTTCCTACCCTCTCCTCTTCAAAAGAGATAGATTGCTCCCATAGTTTTTGGATGTGTGCTTGCTATTCTAATGCTAGTTCCAACTATCTTCTCATCTTCTTCCTCATATGAACATATTCATCAGATGCAGTCTCAAAATATTTCTACATTAGAGGTATTGGCTACTTTGTGCTCTTCCTGGCCTTTGGTTTCTCTGGATTTACCTTCGATAGGGGTACAGTATTTTCCCATAGCAATATGGTATGCTGATCTGATGACAATTCCCATGGTTGGGTCCTACCAAGAAAGGAAATACCCATTCTAGATACTACATCTAATAAAAGTGCAATGACATGAAAGGTCATTGTGAATGTCTTCCTCCTAATTTTTAGTGACTACTACATGCATTCCTATAGATATGTCCCTCAATCATACTTCATGCTATAGTAAACACCTTCCACATATTGTGCCATCCAAATTGGAATTTATGAAGCTTATGATTCTCTAGAAATATGGGCCATGACAACCTTTATTGCATATTACAACTCATTAGTCTTCAACTAGCTTTGTTTAATTCCACGGGTTCCAAAACCAAAAATCTTGGCTACCATAGGTGATTGCACATATATGAGTGTCGTAATCAACTTGCGAAACTCAATTAGATCTACTATCTTCTTCAAAATTGGAGCTCCATTCCTGGGTAGTCCAAATTTCAATCAAAATATCTCTGCCAGAAACTCCACTTTGACATACCTATTACCCACTATCATAACAATGTGGTTCTTAGTGTGTATGTAAGACTAGAGAATTGGAGCTCCATTCATTGAATAATACTTTATATTGCGATGGAATCTATGCTATAGTACCCACTCTGGACTTCCTCAATGCATGCTTCAGTGGATGATTAGCCTCATTATTTTCCCACAATTTCCTACAAAATTCTACTGTTGGATACCTAAAAGTAATATCCTTGATATCCAATTGCTCCTCCTCTATTTTACTAGGCAATTCTTGTTCTTCCAGAGTCTTCTCTCAATGAACTTCACTATGAAGTTCTCTTCTATGTGCCTTGGGTATCTCCATATCCTCCTTTCTATATTGCAGTGGTGTACCTCCTCTACCACCATGCCAATAGATATGACCCTTCCATGGACTACATTCTCTCCCTCTCCAAGGATGATTACCATGCCTCCCATATGACTAAAATTGATATCCTTGGTCTTGAATGGACTACATATCTTGGGTCATGATTCTCTTTGGTGTAGTGGTCCTAGTGATATTTCAACCCTAGATGCTACAATGTGATAAAAATGAGATCAATATTATCTCTTAGAGCTCATACTTCTACCATCATTGAGTGGAAACTTCGTTTGCACACTCTTTGGTCAATTTGGAAATTGAGAACAACTTCACAAAAAATTTCCCTAAAATTTTATACAAATACTTCTAAAATGTATAGGGGCTATCAATACCGTACAAGACCTTAACAAATCATACATGTACATTTCCAAATAATACAACCTCTTCCAGATCATACAACTCTAGTCAGATTTGTTCAATCACACCCAATTCTGTACAAATGCAATAAATCATACAATTGATATTTCAAATCATACAATCTCAAACTGCAATCATACCAACTACTACCAAATCATACAGGGGTGCCTCCCTTCCATACAACCTCATCAAAATTTGTACAACTACAAAGAAAATTGTACACTCTTCAAAATTGCACAAAGTGGGTCTCTAAAAGCCTGGTAATCGTATGATCTATTCCAAAATCATAAAATCATACCTCAAAATCATACATACGGCCCTAAAAAGTACCACTTGGCAAAAAACCCTTATTTTTTCAAACTAGTATGATTTCCAAATCATACAACCTCTTCCAGATCATACAACTCTAGTCGGATTTGTTCAATCGCACCCGATTCTATACAAATGCAACAAATCATACAATCTCAAACTACAATCATACCAGCTACTATCAACTTGTACAAGGGTGCCTCCCTTCCATACAACCTCATCAAAATTTGTACAACTACAAAAAAAATTGTACACTCTTTAAAATTGCACAAATTGGGTCTCTAAAATCCTAGTAATCATATGATTTGTTCCAAAATAATACAATCATACCTCCAAATCATACATACGGCCCTAAAAAGTTTCACTTGGCAAAAAACCCTTATTGTTTTCAAACTAGTATAATTTTTGTGAAACCCATTTACCAAAAGCATGCAATCTCCTTTTTTTGTGCAAGTTTAGTGTAATTTATGCAATTTTCCCTTCACTTGGTGCAATCTTCTTCCAAAATAAATTTTCCTAGTAGTATGGAATCATTGTATGGTTGTATTCTTCTACCTATTCACATGCAAACTTAGAAAAAAAAATTCATGCTTTATGTTTTATTTCTATACTAGGTTTTGCTACTTTTGCCTCCTTATAATTCTACCTTTCCCTATTTCTAGAAAAATCAAACCCTAGCCCTAATTTTTCTACAATAAGGGTTTCCTTGGGTGCTTTATCTCCTTAAACCCTCATTCGTACAATATATTTTCTTCACCTAAAACACTATTTCTAAAAACTTAGCTTTCTCTAGAGTAAAAACCCTAATTTTGGTAGCTTTTTCTCCAATTGGGTTGCTTTTTTGAAAATAAAAATTCTTGTGGTGCAAATTTAAAATGGGTCATTAAAATTGTAGAAATGTGGTGAATTGCAACCACCCATATAAAAAATTATCTCCATTTGTACCCTTTTTACCTCTATATTCTCCAAATTCTAGTGTTGCATGTGTACGTTCTGCAAGTGGGGAAAGAAAATTTTGCATGGTGCCTTGCTTTATATAATTTTTAAACCCTAACATCTTAATGCATGAAATTCTACCACCTTAGCCCCTTTGCATGTGTTTTTTCCTCTTGTACGGATGATTGACAACTCATGACCCTTGTGCATGTGATTTTGTCTTTTTCTCATTTTTGTCCTTTTCTTTGCCTTTTATTTTATTTTATTTTATTATTATTATTTTTTTTTAATTTATTTTTTTTATTCTCTTTTTCCTAGAGGGGACCGCTATTTTTAGTTGTCAATCACCCTTCATATTAATTGCATCCCAAGGGATTTTCACAACTAAGATATTTTTTTTTCTTACTTTTTTTTCTCAGAAGGGACCACCATTTTTGGTTTTACACCACCTTCCATCTTAATTGCATCCTGAAGGATTTTTAAAATTAAGATATTTTTCTATTTTTTTCATTAATATCCTTGATACTTACTATCACGGGAATCGTACAGTGATATTCACTTGCATGATCCCTTTTATTTACTCATTAGTTGGGTTACCTAATCTAAATCGTGTCATTAGATGCTAATCGACCATTTGTTCTATCCCTCTCTTTGTTGGGTTACCTCATTTACTATTCATTGATTGCCATGTGTACAATTTGGAATCATGCATTACAAATTGTAGAACTTCCTCTTGGCAATACTTCATTTTTCATTACGATGATTGATCATGAGGAATGAGTGCTCTTATTGGTCCAATATCATTTGAGCAACTCCTCTACCCATATCCTCATATCAAATCAACTTCCAAGATTGGTGATCAAGTCCTTTGTAATTTTTGAATCCTTTTATTGATGAAGTGTACTCTTCCCCTTTTGGTAAGTCCTATTTCTTGCATAGATCTTCCATAACCTAACCCTCTCGATATAGGATCTATTCAGACATTAAATGGAACTTCCCTATTTGGGTTAATCCTTTACCAATTTCAATTCTTTTTGGTTCTTATCAGATCAATGGAGGTCGTCCTCATGGTTGTATTACTCTAAGGTTTGGTACAATCCATATCAACTAGGGGATACCCTACAAGTTTTTGGTCCAGTTCAGACAGACCAATGGTGTATCTCTCAGACATCTAGGAGTAGGGGGTCGAATCCTTCCTCATCCTCTACCTCCTCTAGGTGGAATATCTCCTCTACCTCTTCCAATATTCAATGGGTGTACTCCTCCTCTATGACCTTGCTGCTATCTTGGGGGTTCTTGTTGGTTCTTTTTTTAGGCTATATCTACCAATTCTATGTTGGCCAAGTGACCTTCATTTCTTTGTGTTCTAGGTGACAATAATAGTAGTGCTTGAATTCGATGGTCTGTGCATACTATTCATTATGTCCATCACCTTTCCTTATAGCATCATCATGGAGACATATTTGCAAAAATTTCCCTAATGGTTTTGAGAAATCAAACTCAAAACTAGAATCATTACGGTCATCATCCCTTTATTTTGACCAATTTACTGGCAAGTTCATTAATCTTTGAAGTCTCTAAACTTCTATCATTTATCACTTCAACTACCAATAGGATTTTACATAGATCTCAGGATCATGCCAAGCATGATTTACCTACGTTTTTTGTAGGAAGTAATCATCACTGCTATTAGAACTCTCATCTCTTATTATCCAGGTAACTCTTCATCACTAGATTCACTTGAATCCTCGTGTACATTACCTTGTGGTCTATGTGTTGTAATATCTTCTTCAATGTCTCTCCAAGTTATCTTCTCATCTTCTTATACCATTGAAAGGTCATTAGGTATCCCATGAGGTGCTATTTGTGAGTTTTATCCTCTACTAGTACTTGCACCATCATGGTGTGAACTACTCACTTGTGGTGTGATCTCATGTTATTTCCCTCTTCCTTATAGTTCCTGCAACCTCACCACCCTTTGTTCATCCATCATATGCATCGTCTCATCTAAGTTTTGGATAGTTTATTCATGGAGTCTTGGAGTGTGACCCTACAACATTTCATACTCCACTTGAAACTGATGGATCTGGTGTCACATCCTTTGCTGCAATAGTTTAATTTGAGCTAATGGATAAAATATGATGAGCTCTTCCTCTGTAGTGTCACCTCTTATACCTTATGGAGCTTCCATATCAAAATTATCTATCATATCTGTATATCGAACCATTAGTCACATTCTTTGTCAATATTCTTATGGTTGGGGTAATTCTCTATAATCCAACTTTGGATATACCATTTATTTTTCTTTTTTATTCCTTTTCTCACTTGGAGGAATCCCTTCATATTATTCCTTTATCCTTTTAGTCCTATATACAAACCTTACGTGTACTTGTATCTTTCTTCTCTCATTGGGTTGAGGTACCAAATCTTATTGTTTGATGATTGGTCTTGCCTCCTCCCATTCTACAAATAGGCATATGAGTCCCATGTCAAGGTCCTCTCATGGTGGACCTTGAATTATGCTTTACTGTTCATCAAAATAAGATTCCTATACCTATCTAACTTCTTCTAAAGAGATAAATAGACACTATACTTTATATGGCTTCAAATTCAAACTATTTACAGTGTCTAGCACTTCAATTCCATTCAAGTTTTGTATTTTAACTATCCCATTGTCCCTCACTTCTAAAATTTGAAAGGGACTAAGCCACAAGGTTTTTAAATTACCCAGATTGATTTCTCTCTTACCATTAAATTTTAAAATTAAGTCACCTTGTTTAAGTTCTAACTTTTGAAGGTGCTTGTCATGCCATAAATTCCTTCTCTTTTGGGCCACTTCGATCATCTATTGTGCCATGAATATTCTCTCATATAGCTTTATTAGTGTCGTTAGTATTTCCTCTAGACTCTCTTGGTCACCTAAGTGATACTCCATATCTACCCATAAACATGGTACCAAGAACTCTACTAGCACTACTGCCTCTTGACCATACATTAGATGAAATGGTGTATGATCTATCATTGGATTAAAGGTAGTTCGATATACCCAAATAATAGATGATAACCTTTCCTTCCAATCTAATCCCTCTATTCCATAAGTTTTATACAAGGTTGACACTAGTATCTTGTTAGTCACTTCTACTTGCCCATTAGCTCTAGGGTAATACATACTAGACAAGCAGTACCAAAATTTAAAATCAGTTATTAGATTTTTTATGATCTCATTTACAAAGTGACCTCCTTATTCACTCTTTATTTGTAGTAGAATACCAAATCTTGTAATTACTTTCTCGTACAAGAATCATGTTGTACTTTTTCCAAGTTGTATGGTAGTGCTCTTGTCTCAACCCATTTTGTTAGGTATTTAGTGGCTACCATGATATATCGACACTTTCACCTACAAGTGGTTCTTAGTGGTCTGACAAAGTCCAACCCCCATATCTCAAATAGTTCCTAGGATTATGATGGGTGTAATGGCATAAAGTATCTTTGTACTGGATTCCTTGCTCTCTGGAAAGTATCACATGCTCTTACATATTTCTTTGCATTGTTATACAATGTGGGCCACCATAATCCTTCTAAGAGTACTTTTTGAGTAAGTGGTATCAGGCCCCATGTGTCCTCCTACCAATATTCATGAGCTTCTTTCAATGTTGCTTTAATTTTCTTGTCTATTACACATATTCATAGGATACCATCAATATCCATTTTGTATAGCAATCTTACTATCAACTAAAAAGGTGCTAACTTTCTTATTTTTTATTATCATCAATTATTGTGGCAACTCTTCTATGGATAGGTACTACCTAATCAACTTGTACCAGGATGGAACAACTTTGATTGCAAATAACTAAGTATCAAGGAATTCATATGGAATCCTCACTCCTACATGTTATCTTGATTGTATTCAAGATAACTGGTCTACAATCACAAGCTTCTTACCAAGTCGACTACTACTCGAAATATGAATTCTTGTAAAGTGGTGAGCCACCTGCTGACTCATCCTTGTATAACTATATTATTTATTAAGTACAAAAAATATTGATGATCTACATAGAAGGCAAAAGGGTTTTCCAATACATAATGCCTAAAATTCTACACAACATATACCATCCCTAGAGCTTCTCACTCTATTGTACTATAATTTCTCTCTATCCATGACAATAGGTGACTTGCAAAAAATATAGGTTGATCTAGACTAAAATGTCCCTCTTGTACCAATGGACATCCAACCACAAATTTTGAGGTATAAATATGGACATGGAATCCCTTATTCCAATTAGGGAGCACTAGAATGGGATTGCTGACCAGCTTAGTCTTTAACTCCTCAAAGGCTCCTTGGTGTTCCTCCATCCATATAAAGGGGATATTATTCTTAGTCAAAGAATACAGTGGGTAGGACACGTGCGCATAATTCCTAATAAAAATTTGATAGTATCTCATGGATCCAAGGAATGTTTTTAAAGAGCTCACATCATATGGCTCCTCCATGTGTAATATAACAAAATTTTTGTTAGGATCGGTCTTCAACCCCTCACTGCACACTATATGTCCTAAAAATTTCTAATAAGGTACCATCAAAAAATACTTAGATGTGTTCAGGGAGATTTGCACATTTCTACACCTACTCATGCATTCGCTGATGCTAGGTAAATGATCTTTGATCTTATCATAAATGGACCAATCATCCAAAAATACCTTAAAATTTCCTATGGCCAATTGATCAAAGATATATAGAATAATGCATTGAAATGTGGTTGGGGAATTACATAGACCAAATAAAATTTTATTATATGCATACATACCATTATCCAAAATTAATGTGGTCTTAAAATTATTCTCATCGGTGATACTTATTTGGTTGTACCCAGAGAACCCATCCAAGAATGAATAAATTTCATGACCTACGACCTATTCCGGAATTGAGTTTGTGAAGGGAATAGGGAAGGGATATTTGATCATAAATATGTTCAAAATCTTGAAATATATACATATTTAGATCTTATCCACTTCCTTCTTTAGGATGACCACAATAGGTAAAACCCAATCACTAGTAGTGACTTTGAAAATGATGCTTGCCTCTAATATATTTGCAATCTCTATATTCACTAATATGACATACTTAAGGTTCATCCTATATGGTATTCTTTTCATTTGTTGTGCCCTAGGAATTGGCATAATCTTGTGGACACATAACTCTAGTGGTACCCCCTTTAGGTCATTTTACATCCATGCAAAGAAATCTTTGTAATCCAATAATATCTTGAAAGCTCCTGCTTTGAATACTGAGTTCCAATCATCACCATAGTGGATCACCCTAGGCTCTTCCTCTATTCCTAGATTTACATCCACTATCTGAGGTCATTCATACTTGATGTTTGTAAGATTTATCACTACCTTTTCCACATTCATCGAATGCACTGGTCTCGCATAAATTTTATTGTTTCCCATTGTATATTCTGTAAATATTTTAGAGAGTGACCATTTCTACTCTTCATCTTTCTTTGGTTCTACGATGACCTTCATATCATCTTGTTTTTTTGTGGTCTCCTTTATATTAATACAAATGTAGATGGGATGAAAAACCTTGTACTCATCCATTTTCCAATGGAGTAGTTCACTATCAAATCAAGCTTCATCTTAACTACAATCATATAGGTACAACATCCCTTCTTAATTAGGCTCATACCAATCTTCACCAGAAGAACTACCTAAATCATTATTTATGGCCACATCCTCACTAATCCTCTGGTTATTTAAATTGATCATATATTTATTCTATCCCTTCTTAAAGCTGATCTAATATTTTCTCAATTTGTGATTAACTTTGTCTATTCTTAGCCATCCTCTCCCCAAAAAAGCATCATATGTTGGATTCTGTATTGTAATCACAACAAAATACAAGATAAATTATTGGTCAAATATTTTAACTTGTTGTGTGGTCAATACACCCTTTGTCTCTATTCCATACGGGTCAGCATGATATAATAGGAAGCTTGGTGCCCATAATGATGAAGCACCAATTTTTCACTAAGTATTCTTAAGTAACACATTAACGTTGGATCCTCCATCCACAATAACTTGTGTTAGCTTGTGCCTTAAGATTTCCATATGGACTAATGTGGATTTATTTCCAACAATCAATATGGTAAAAGTAATTCTTTTATTCCTCTTCCTAGATTGGCTGGCTCTATACCTCCATCAGATTATGAGGCTTTATGTATTTTGTCATCGCTTTATGCAATGATGGGACGACTTCTAATAAAATTGCCATATTAATTTCAACAGTCATATTTAAAACTTGTGCTACAAAATTTTGCACAACTACTTTGTATTTTTATGGTTTCTTTAACTCTTTTTCTCCCACTAGTCTCAATTATTTTACCTTATTTTCTTCTTCATCAAGTACCCTCTTCGCTACTTGTCATCACTTATTTTCTTTAGTAGGTTTAGGATACTTATCCTTCCTAGCTTGATTCCTTATCATGGCTAGTTCTTATTTGATCTCCTTGCTAACTAGAGGTACTTCTATGTCCAAAAAATTCACATTCTGTGAGAAACTAGAACTCACCTATTTTGGACAATTCACTTCTTTGTGGTTCCCTAGACCACACCATCTACATATATGTGTAGAATTAATCTATTGTATATCCTATTTTTGTGGTGAAGGATAGTTCTTCATAAAATTCCTCCAGTCATGGCAATTATGACACTATATGATTGGTCTTCCCTTCGAATCATACTACAAGTGGCTCTGTCCTCCTTGTTGATTACCTTGATACTATATTCCCCTATTTGCAGCTATTCGTATAACCGCCACTGGTGGCTTGATAGCTACTCCCTTGAGGTTTTGGTTTCTCCTCCTATTCTTGGATTGAGAGAATATGTGAGTGCACCTTTGCATTAAATGAAAATTGCATCACTTCATGTCCAAGTACATTGTAAATATGGTAATAGTAATTGCAAGGACAAGTTACATTTTTGTGACCTTCAAACTTGCAATATGTACATCAACTGTCCTTTCAATCTTTCTTTAATTTTCCTTTCACCTCTTTAATTAATTTGTCAAATTCCTTCTAGAATAACTGTACCATATGTTAGATTGTATCATCTTCCTCACTATCTGAATCATCGCATCTCACATGTGTTATCATCCCAGTGATTGTTTGTTTAGCCTCACTTTAAAAATTCTTCATGTTCTCCAAGGATTCTTCATATATGCAAGATGGAACTACCTTCATATTTTTATTATATCTAGGTAACAACCTGTACAAAGGTAAATCTTTATCTTTTTCTTATATCATGTGATGAGGGTGAGTAGGCATTGGTTACAGCTTGTTATTACATATTTGGACCTAGGAGCACATTAGGATAGACCATCCTAGAGGATTACCCCTAGATATCATAGTAGTAGTGGTAGTGACTCAGTTCTAGAGCACCCATTGTCTATGGGATTCTAAGACATATCAGAGCAGATCTCACACAAGGGATCTTTAGTACTACATAGAATCACTGATAGGAATTTAGGTGAGTTAGATTATATGGCAGCCCTAATTGGATTGGCCAGCATGAGAGGAGGTGAAAAGATACCTGGAAAAAACTAGGCATGACCATTGGGTTATTGGGTGTAAGCCCGAGGTACAGGAGTTCTTTCACTTCTTTCAAGTGACCAGGCAGTTTGGGTTTCAATAGGAAATCCTTGAGGAGCCATTCCTGTACCACCACCTTAAGGTAAAGATACATCTTGTGTGACCTCAAGTCATAGCTTTGATAGATTATGAGGATGCCCTATGAGACACAGGGACAACAAATACTAGGATGATAGCTGATTATGATGCATGGTGGACCACTAGGCTATGGCAAGGTGGCGGTCCTCTAGGCTACTTTAGAGATTGCGTGACTATTGAGGCTACATTTTATGACCCACATGGATGATGAGTGCTTCCTAGGACTGAGGGCAAGTGATTTTAGGTATTAAAACACGTGGAGGAGTCATAGGAGGAGGAGGTCAAGAAGGAGGACTTGGATAATGAGGTGTCCTAGCTACGAGCTCAGATACATAGTCTGCAAGCATAGTTGTAGATAGTGAGATGATAGATATTAGAGAGATATACCTCTCTCACTATAGCACAAACCCAATTGAGTGTAGGAAAAACATGATGGTGGAGATATGAGGAGGAGAGGACTGCCCTTTAGGTACAGGTGAATTCAACTACTACTGCTATAGAGATCACTGCATAAAGGGATCTTCTACAAGCACATCTTGAAACTAGGATGATTGAGAAGGATTCCTATAGGGCACAACTAGAGGTTGTTACTATTTCTCAGGCTACACCATCCAATCTAGTCACTTTGGGACCGACAGGATTGGATGCAAACATAGAGATCAAATTTCTACGGGGTATTATAGTAGAGGATATGATGCAGCGTGCAACATATTCTACCTATATCATTACTTTGGAGGCTAACGTTAGACTATGTGGTGGTACTATTATAGCTAGGTCTATAGTAGGGGGTTCCTACCAAAGTAGGTAGAGTGAGTCAAGGCAGTCATCAGTGCAGCCCAGTCATAGGTTAGGGGCTCGATCAGAGAGATCGGTGGGCACTAGCTCCAGGAAGCCTCATAGAGAGGGAGCTAAGGTAGGAGGTAACTCAAGGGGTATAGGCACTCCATGATATGATATAATATTTGATATCATTTTTGAGTGTAAGGTCTAAGGACCTACACTATTGTAGTCTACAATCATTTTGTACCTCATGTACTTATTGAAATACACATATATATGATACTCCTATTTTATAACTCATTATATGTGTCATTTATTGCTTTGTGTTCATGTGATGCAAAATGGATGCAATGCTTATATGATATTTTTATTATGCTATATGGATGTGATGTACTAATGACATGCACTAGCTAGATGAGATATGTATGATTATATTCTATGATCTATATGTATAGATGCACTATGATGTATACATATATGGATGTAATGCTTATTGTTAAATGCATGTTTAATTTGTTTCAATTGTTTATGTATTTAATCTATGTGATATGTGTTATGATAGATTATTTATGTAATGTGATGCATTAATTACATGAGGAATGAACTAATGCAAATGAACCTGTATGCTTTAATAACTTAAAAAATAAGGAATGAATCTAATGTGTGTTTAACAAACTAATGGATTACACCATAGGAAGTATAAAAATCATGAATTGAAACTGGTAACTCTTATCATAAGAATTAATCATTTAAGCATCCATATGTGAAATGTATGGGTTTTCTCTATAATATTTTGTGAATTAAAAGCTATGCACAAAATAGTCAGTGGTTGTCTAAATGTCATTGTTGATATCCATCCAGTATCTATCCTATTTCATGGATATCCCTTACTAAATAAAATATCATAAGGAAAAGTTGATCATTGATTGATGTGATGACTTGTTGCTATAAGAGATTTTTGAGGTTTTTCATGAGACTTAAACACCCTAGATGATTAATCAAAATTTGTATAATGACTACACAAGACTTTTGAAAGATAAAAGCTTTTGTTATGAAGACCAAGATATTCATTATCCCAGTGTGTACAAATGAATATATTAAATGAAACATAAGACTACCTCATTGCTAGGAAGGATTTATTTAGACCATTACTGTAATGAGTAGCACCATATTCTCACCATGATCCTAAGTTTAGACACAATTGGACTAGACTACTAGGTAATGCAGGCCACCTAAATCTAGCTCATTTGTAAATTGCTTAGAACTACCCCATTGCCAGGTAGGATTCATTCAACCCATCGCTATAATGGGGATCACTTGATGGGTTCGAATACTGACCATTCCAAGGATTCAAGCTCTTCACCCCATTATTTTATTTTCATTGTTTGGAATACTTGCTCATGCTTAGTGATGAAAATAACTATTTATTTTGCATTTTTTTGTTTTTTGTTTTGTTGGAGCAAGGGATTTGCTTTGATTTTGGAATTTTGCTTATTTTGTATGAAAGCAAGGGTTTTTGGATAGGGGGATCTTGTATTTTTTCAATGATAAACACTCTAGACCATGCACATTACAAAATGAGCAAGTAAAAACCTTTCTCTTAAGCTAACTAGAACCACTTCGTAGTTTTCATCTTTCATTGTTCAAACTAGGATTGTTAATATTTAAATTATGATAGAATTTTGATATATGCAAAGTACTATAAAACTAGACCTCGTCTCAAAAAGTGGAGATAAAGTTCTACAAAATTTGAGAAAAATTACTAGGTATGGCTGAATGACTGAAAAAACCCTAGTATATTCCTTATAGCAACAGGAGGGGTTGTGTTGAAAAATACAATTACTCATAAGGGATATGGATGTTGATGAATAGATGCATGATTAGCATACAAAATGTGGTGTCATTTGTAAGAATTTAAACAAAACCTATCTTAATGCAAATACAATGGATGAAAATACCTAATGCAATGCAATTAAATGAATGCATGTGCAAAAATTAAAATACATAATGTAAATGTTTTTGTGTTTTTTATTTTTTGTAATGTTTTTGAACTTTATTGTTTTTTTTAATTTTGAAAAATTTAATTGTTTTTAATTTTGAATTATTTTATGATTTTTTATTTTATTTTATGGTTTTTAAAGGGGGAATGTATGCTATCTTAAGTACCCCCAATGTGTGTGCCACTCAATGAAAGAGAGGAAGGTGTGGTACCTTTAGAATCATCACATTACTTCATTAACCTTGACATGGATGGTGGGGAGGGTATGCTACCTTGAGGACCCCTAGTGTCCATGTTGTCCACCACAATGTAATCAACTTGTTTAGGAAGAGTAACTAAAATTAACTCTCACTGTTTGGGTACAAATATTTACAAGGTATCAATATCTTGATGGGGTGAAATGAGTGAACCATTTGCATGGAGCTAATCTTGTTCTAATAGGTCTTGGACAATATTTGAATGTAAAGTAGCCACAGATGTCATGCCCTTGTATACAATGATAGACACAATAGAGGATTTCACTAGGTGATCTAGGCTTAGGTGCTTTCTATTTAATATCTAGTAATGTGAATGCATTTGCCTCGTAAATTTTTTGAAATAAGGTCGTAGTAGTCATCTCAAATGTGACTACTCGATGAGCTGGTTTGCTAGGCATACGAGGATGCAAGTGACCTTGGGGTCACAAATGGGAAGATGAGACCTCTATTATGGTAGGCTGAGACACTATGTATGAACCATTTATGGGAAAAGCCCCACTATATATGAGATCTTGAATCACATTCTTAAACCCATAACAATTACAAATGCCATGGCCCTCTATTATATGATAGAGATAATAATGGTCATCCTTATAGCCCTTTGGTTTAGCTTTTTTTGGGTCTAAATAATTTATGTCGGAAGGTGAGGACCTTAGCTTCTTATAATTTTTGAAAAATATCTGGCATAGGCTTGTTTAAAGAAGTCCAAATGTGCTACTAGTGTTTTGGATGCTCAGCCTACACTAGCTTGGTTTGATGACCTAGTTGACCCTTGGCTATGTCAATTATTAGCTGAGGGGGCTTCTATTTATTTTTGGGTGCAAGTGATGGATTACTAACTATGGTCACTTGTTGGTTGATGAAATGGAGCTACTTTTTGTTGAGTATGTTGTGTATTAGGACTTTAAAACCATGACATGATTGAATATCATATCCGTTTTGTCTATGGTATACACAATGCTCATCCTCCTCATATACTTGGGATTTTGGATGATTCAAATTTAAAGGTCAAATCTTAAGTAAGGTGATGGAATTTGCAGTACACAATAGATTAAAAAATTATATCATAGTTTCAGGTAATGTGGAATATTTTCAAGGTTGATGATGTGGCTAACTTAGCACTTGCTCTTGTTGAGGCTTTTTCTATGATTGAATAGGAGGAGGTTTGACCTCGATTGTAGTTTTATTTTGTAATTCTAAACTCCTTAAGTAAATAAAGATAAATTTCAATGTCTTGTTTTGCTTTTACATCCACACCTCTATGTTATAAATGTGATTTTGCATGTGCTCTAAGATGGATAAATATTTCATGTGTATTTATAGCAACACACTTGGGATATCATCATCGATTGAAGGAGGTGTACGAGTGGGGGCTACAAAAACCCTAGGTAAATGCAAATCACCTATTTTATTTATTTGAGATGATGTGAATGCTCCTTTATGATCCACTTCGATAAGGGTATCCACATGCTCTAGTTGGCTATCCAGTTTATACTCATATTTTACTTTGTATTGTTGAACTGTGTGAGCCTGAGTACCCCCAGTTTGACGTGAGGGAGGCACCCATTCTTGCTATTAAAGATGCACCATGAGAAATGAGTTAGGAGTAACTAATTTTATAGGGTGTTGCACCTCTAATGTGGTAACATTTTTTGGTGGTGCCATATATTGTTTTATCTACTTTAGGGTTACTTGGTTCTCCCCTTTGATGTTGACCATTCCCATGAACTTGTGAGAAGGTGCTTTGGATTTTGGACCAGTTGTAGGTAGGTCACCAAGTTGACGTGTTGTCTTTGTATCAGTTTTTTCAACTAAAGTCTTCCTCTCCTCATCAGGTAAGGTAATACCATGAGTTTTATTGATGGGAGTAGGTAGTGATTGCTTGATGCAAGGTCTATCTAAATATTTTAGAGTTTCATCTGACTGAATATCCTAGACCTTGCATGTTGTAGGAGGCTCTTATGGTTCATTGATCTTCTTGTAGTATTTAAAAGGATTAGGATCATTGTGAACCATGTACACCTGACCTTGGTGTACGAACTTGAGGTGTTGATGGATGATGGATTGCATGTATTCCATGTCCCTCATCCAAGGTCTACCTTGTAAAATATTGTACTGCCACTCACCTTCCAAGATGTGATATAATGTCAGCATGATATTCACCCCTATGTGGATAAGTAGGATGATTGTGCCCACTATAGGAGAAGTAGCATCATTGAAGGCTCTCAATGTGAAAGTTAAACTATGATGTGTGAGGGTGGTAGACTCAAACGTTTTAAAGATAAAATGGTGATGATGTTTATGGAAAAACCAGTATCAATCAAGACTCATTTGTAGGGAATATTATTGATACTTGTTATGATATGTAGATGGGGATCAGGTTCATGTTTAGGTATTAGCTTAATTTCCTATTTGCAAAAGGTAATCATAGGATCCTTATGCAATTGAATTGAATTCAATGTTTGCAAGGGTCATGACCCATGATCATCTCTCTTTGAAATGTGTAGTAAGGTATCTTTATTAATGCATTTATTGCTTTTTGTTATAATATTTACCATATCGATAAAGCCCTCATCATATGGGGCTATATGCACTTCATTGACATGCTAAACTTGATTGTTGTTTACCTCATGGTTGGGCAAAGTGTTTTTTAATATGTTGATGTTTTTGTTATAGATAACTAAGGGGTTATCTATTTGTAATTCATTCTTATCCAACATATTCTGCACCACATTTTTGAATGCAATGCAATTTTGAACATCATGGCCATTTTTTTGATGATAGGAGCAATACAAGTCTTCCCTATAATCCTTAGGTTTAGGACGATTAGGATATAGGGTGTGCACCTCAGGCAAGTTTAAATCATTGGCCTCACAAATGTGGTTTAAAATTGATACCAAATATTTAGGTAATAGCATATAGTTGTGAGGTGGACATTTTTGTTTGTCCTTGCCTTGATTCTTGTTGCACTAGTTGTAATGCATATGAGGAGGTTGAGCCTAATAGTTTTGTGGTTGTTGCCTTTGTGCTGATTTTGGAACATTTAATACGATCTAGTTGGCATGCATAGGCTTGTCCTACTATGGTTGATGTCACGTGTTCTTGTTGTTCCATTATTTCTTGGTATGGAGCTTTAGGTCTCCTTATTGTAGCTTGATATCTTCAATGACATTGGCTTGCACCAAAGCCTCCTCAAATGTCAAAAATTGTTGCAACTGGAGCAACAATAATATATGCTTAGCACAACTTTTCATAAATATTCAGGAAAGTTTAGTAGTGACAATAGAAAATGGTAATTTCACCATAAATTTTTGCCACCTATTCTTGTAATCCATGATTGGCTCATTATCATATTGTCGTAGATTGGCCAAGTCAGATAAATTAGTTTTCTTATTGGTGCCAAATAAGTGCTCATGGAAAGCATTTGCCAACTGTTCAAAGTTGGTGATATTGTGCCTAGGTAATTTATTATACCATTTGGCAGTTGTGCCTGAGAGGGTGATAAAAAAAGTTCTCAATAACAAGGCATCATTGTGCTACAGTTGAAAATACACATTCATAAAACTTGTTATATGTTTCTATGTATCTTCATCACCTTTAAACTTATCCCATATAGGAATTTAAAAATGCTTAGTATAAGTAGGGCTTGGCACTGATGAACACAATGGTTGATTGTGTATCTTTCTTAAAGTGGGCTTTTGACCAACCACATATTGTTTTTTGAGAGTTTTGATTCTCTCTATAAGAAATTTGTAGGCTTAAGAAGATATGATATCTTCCTCTTGAAGGGGTCTTCAGGGTGCAAGAAGAGGTAAGTTTAATTGAGTATGATGTGGTCAATTATACTCATCATCCATGCCTACAAAAGATGATTCAGGATACTACTGATCTTGGTGATCCCGTTTTGATTCTTTATACTGACTATACTAGGGCTTGTTTGGAACTAAATGCTTATGTGGCCAAGAAGTATATTGAGAAGTATGGCGAATATAATCATCTACTCACCTATTATGTAGCTCAAGGTATGAAGTAACACATCTCTCATTGTGCTACTACCTATACTCACCATGGGGAGGTAGTTCTGATCGAACCAATCTATTTTATTGCTCTTCATGCTCATTTTGATCAAGGAGGCATTATTATTCTAGGTGGTGTTCATATAACCATTGTTGGCACAACCACTATTGTTTTAAATTTTATCATTCTATATTTTCTAAGAACTCATGCTTGATACACAAATCCTCTAGTTGATATTGGATCATTTGTTGTGATCAATTTGTTGTGCTGGGTATATGACTCTATAATTCCGTGTGAGGGTTCTTATTTTCCTTGAATTGCACAAGGTTGATGACTCTCTTCCATTGATTTACTGGGATGGCATTAACATTGTGCTCTTCCTGAGGGGTGTAATCCTCATGCAAGGATGTTGTGGGGTGCCACGTGTTCACTAGGAACATTCACCATTGGTATAAATAGGACGCAACTGAGTTACAGTTTGTTCATCTAGGATGTACTCTTCAGTGGATACAATAGATACATGAGGGTTATTATCATGATATATGTTTCCATGCTCAAATATTCCATGTTGTGATCTTCCAGCACCTTGATCTAAGAAGTTAAGGTGATGGGTCTTCCAAGGTTTAGCAAGAGGCATACCTATTCCACCAATGTTGTGATAAGACAAATGCCATCCTCCATGTTTAGAAGGATTTGGTATTATTATGGGCATGTTAATGGTTGCACCTCCCTATCTCACCTCTCATTGGTTTGATCTGGTCTCTCAATGTGTTGAGATGAAGTAGGTCTAGAGACATTCTCATCTGGATCACGAGAAGATCTAGTACTGGTTCTCCTGAGCAATGTTTCTTGGTGAGATTCACTATGAGATATGTTGTCTCCTTTGATACTATCTAATTTTTTTTTAGGTATTTTAGGGGCAAGTGTGTTGCTCGTAGGGTTATCTAGGCCCTTTGGTGCATTAGGTGCTACCTCAATATTGGATCGAGGATGACCTCATGTGGTGACCATAAATTTGTAAAATTTGACTTTTGAAAAAGGTCATGGGTGTTATATACCAAAAATATCAACACAAAGAGCTTATAACAATGGTTTAGGACTCTAAAAAGTGACCTTTGGTCAAAATTTGTATTTTTGGAATATTTGGCCAACCGGGGCTCATGGAAAAATGACCAATTTGAGGAATTTTGGGAAAACATGGATCCAGAACTCAAAAATTATATGAGAGGTATACAAAGGGCTAACTAAGAAAACAAAATAAATTTGGCAAATTTTGGGATTGTCTAGAGCTTTTTATGACTTTTTTAGTGCAGTTTCCCCTATTTTTGGCTTCAAAATCACTCAAAAATAGAGTAATCATAAAACCAACATAACTTTTTTGTTATAGCTTCAATTTACACAATGTTCGATTCATTGGATGCAAAATAAAATATAGAGCAATAATAAAACCAACATAACATTTTTTTTCAAAAAATTAGGGTTTGGTCCCAGATTGATGATCTTATGTTTATTACCCAAACAATAAAGAAACACACAAAGTAGACAACATGATTATCTCATTTAAGGATTATATGTGTGTACTAAAACTTGTTTAGTGCATTTTGATTTATTGATAGTATAATCTAATTATTATCATTCTTTGCAAAAGTTGATGTTATACTCAAATTTTTTAAAGGTTTTCACCTATAAACTCATACATGCCAAAATATGGGGATGAAACCCATACTCAATGAGGTAACATAAGTACTACCAACTCTCACCCAACATACCATAGTTAGATATACACCCTTTGAAGAGGAGTGTGTGTGGTTTTTTGTGGATAGGATAGTTCTTGGATTGACCTTGGCCACGAATGGATCCCAATGATACAATTTCAAACAAGTCAATCAAGTGGTAATAACTTCCCATATTGGTCTTGATCAATGGGTTGGATGTGAAATACTAATGCCACTAATGTTTAATTTAGAATGTGGTGTGTGTATGTTCTTTTTAATTTACATTAAGGAAATATGCATCAAGAAGAATTCATGATTTTTCTCTACATATCTAGAAAATAATATTTCATTTTCAAAAAGATGCAAGGCTAAATGCTCTTTACTTTCAGAGAATGCAAATGCAAAATTAAAATGATATTGTTATTTGAATAGGACCCAAATAAGCAAACCCTAACACATAGTACAAATAGGGATCACTATTGTGTACAACAGGAAACAAAATCGACTGCTATATAGAGTAGTAGTCAGAGAAACAAGTCACTACTCTTTAGGGAAACTAACAGTACAGGCCACTGTTCCTAAAGGTGACTAGTAGGAGATAATTTTTTTTCATAAATTACTCTTATACTTTCACTATGTGATCTGATTAAAGCCTAAAACATAGAGAAAATATAGGGAACATGAAAAATGCAAAGGAGACTACCTACCTGTAGATCCTCATCTAATGTAGAAATAGGTTGCTTACTATTTTACAATATTCTCTACTAGTTGCTATTACTCAGGATGGCTGAGATGCTAGCCATTGCATTCAAATGTAATTAGGACTATGAATCACTGTCAACCAGAGCAGTTGGTACCTATGATGAGGCCCAAAAATGCCTCATTATTGCACAATGTTTGACTACCATATGATAAGTTAATTGCCAAATAGTTGACTAAAATATACTATTTGTTAAGTGTTTGCATGATTTTATGTTAGGAATACTATATCTCTGTTTTTGACTATTTTCAGCATTTTGTGACTGATTTTGCTTGATTAAGTAGCAAGTAAAAACATGCATTTCAATTAACCAAATGTGGTATGCTGATATCCATTAACTTCTCAATGGTTTTTGAATGTTTTCCTGCCCTTCAACTTGTTTCAAATCCACATTGAAGCCAAAATTTTAGGACTGTCATAAATCTGAAAATCTGAAAAAAACAGCCATATAAAAATCAGCAAGCTGTCACTTTATAGGAACACCTTGAAGTTGTCAAGCAAAGCATGAGGATATGGATGGAATGAGTTTAGAAGGACTACAGAAGACATCTGACCTATTTAGAAGCATTCCCACATGGTCTAAATAGGCAGCAATAGGGTATAACAGAGGAGGGACAATTGTGCAAAGATCTGTTGCACTATTTCAGCATGGTTACTTGGTGAATGAAGTGTATAAATTCAGTAGCAACTTGATGTACTCCTTCATGTTGATATTTGAATAATTTTTCCATGTTCTAATTTGTTTGAATTTGCAAGAAATGCCAATATTTTACAACTGTGCAGTAGAGCTGGAAAATGCAGTAATTTACCATGTAAATTCTAGCAAGCTACCAATGAATGGCAAGGCATGGAATTCACACATGGAGAGGAATGAAGGCTATTGCAATCTGATCCTGAGGGCTAATCCACCTGAGAAATGCAGCTAAAATCACTTGAAGAGCACACAGTTGTTCATTCCGAAGATCTTCGGAATGAGCAGACATCTTCGGAATGAGAAATACAGTCTCTTCGAAATGAGCGGACATCTTCGGAATGAGAAATACAGTCTCTTCGGAATGAGCCACTTATCTTCGAAATGAGAACAGAAAGTGCTTTTTGACTTTTTGACTATTTTTTGATGGTGGAAAAAGGGAAAGAAGGTTGAGAAGGTTAAGGGAAAATATCTCCCATCTGACTTTGTCGTCCTTGCCGTCCAAAGCCACCATTCATGGAAAAGATCAATTTTGATCCTCTTCTAGGATAAACCCAGAAATAACTGCAACATAATAGGAAGTTGTTTGCAAGATAGAAATGGCATATTCTGAAGTGGAGAAAGATGTGTGAGATATTTCTAGACTCCTCCCACGTACTCCCACCACTGAAGATGCTTTCTAAGGGCCAATGACTACTACTGCAACACAAACTGTCCAGATTTGCATTTATTTCAGATCCAAAATTATTGGCAAATCACTGTAAAGTAGCACATAGGCTGATTTGAGCATGGGATATGTTGTAAATATTTATATAAATAACACAGCTCCCTCCTTGGTTGAGCCAATTAGGAATTAGAATAGAGGAGAGTTTTCAATAGCAGCAATTAGGACTGTACAATAATTTTTTGTAACAATTTTCAGCATGTTTTGTCATCAATAAAAGTGCAGTTATTTTATCATTTTCTGTTATGAGTGTTAATTAGTTAAGGAGTGCTTTTCACCTCCTTCTAGATCAGGAAGTATGGGCCCACTTTCAGATCTAGAAGGAGGATTTTTATGGTAGGTTTTAATCTGTAATTTTGCTACAGTAGAATTAATAGATTACTTGTCAAGTTTACTTTTCTTGTTTTAAGTTTGTATAATGTTCTTTATGTTTTCTATTATGTTTGTGTACAATATTTATGTGTGTGTCAGCTGAAAAATTATATTAAACATTTATTTCTTTTTCCTTTGCTTTCCATGTTTTCCTATTTTTATGTTTTAGCAACTTTCAATTTTTAGCATATTTCATTTTGTTGTCAATTCCTATAGCAGAAGCTTGATGACCTTTTGTGGCAGGACATTGACAGGTGTTTTCATTTACAAGCATCATTTCAATTATGCAAGAGTAACTAGGTTTCAATTTTGCAAATGTAACTTAGGATTTCATTTCAGCAACATTTAAATTTAGCAATTTAAATTCTATTATTTTAATTCTGCAAAAGTAGATTAGACTTTCAATTTAGCAATTTCAATTCATGCAATTGTAGTTAGATTTTAATTTTCTGCAACTTAGAATTAGTTTTTAGTTCTTACAAGTTTCCATTCTATAGATTAGGTTTAGTGTGACACCAAAAGGCTAAACCAAATCTGTCTCACCCAATAAATGCTTGAAATCTGAATGCCTGAATTGTACTCTGCCCTAGCCTTCTATCATAGACAACCTTGGACACCACCCCGGATTGATAAGATCTTTGAGATTTAATGATGTGCTTAACGACAACGCATCATTTTGGCACCGTTTCTAGGGAACACGGTGTTGTTAGAGGGTAAAAGTAGCCCAATAATTATTAATTATACTAAATTATGAACTTCAGAGTAAAATCTGGATAAATGATTGGTATTAATAATAGTTTTTGGTAAATTGCATTTCAGTCCATTTAGAAAACAAGCAACCACAGGGAGGTGATCTTCACACCTAGGGGTTAAATTGCTTATGTTTGAAATTCTTGATAAAAATTGAAAGAATTCATCATCCTCATTATCAAGAAACATAAGATCTCTTAAATTTAGAAGAGCCATCTGCTAGTACTACCATTTTTATATCCATATCATCAGGGTAGTATAAACAAATTTGTACTAGGTGTTGGGAAGATATCATGGTAGATATACAAGACTATCCCTTGAACAAAATAATCATATCAGCTACTTGTAGCATTTGTTCACAAGGACATATCATTGATAAATGCCATTTACTTCCACAACTCAGAGATGCAAAATTTGTTGCCTAGTCTAAATTCTTCTCAAAGAGAGATCCCAACAACAACAAACAAGGCAAGTAAATCAACCACTACCTTCAGCCCAACCTGTGGTCAATATGAATAATACAAGATAGGTAACCCCTGTCTATGTAAGCTGAATCAGTTAAAAAAAATCACAAAACTTTTGCACAATCAAAATAGAAGTTTACAGCTTAATAGTGATCCTAGAGTTTTGCCATTATTGCTTAAATATTGTTAGGGTTTTACCGTGCTAAACCGCAACCTAGCAATTCTTAGCCTACATAGACAATAGTTGATCTCATTAGAGGTGATCCTACCTGACAAGTAGTTGATCTGCTAAAGTTGTACACTTCTTGTCTTATTGTGCAAACCAAAAATATGTCTTTTTTAGCCCAACCTATGATCAATCTGAATAATACAGGATAGGCAACCCCTGTCTATGTAGCTGAATATGGTATAAAAAAAACCTGCAGGAAATGTTATTGACTGCAGCAACATCCAACTGTGCTCAAACAAGAACTTACCTGAGCTTGAAGAGACAAAAATCAATGGAGATACACAGAAAACCTTTAGTCCAAACACACAAAAATTAGCCTTGGATAAAGGAGAAAAACTAGAAAAACTGCACATAGAAAATTTACTTCCATTGAACTCCTTAGTAAGAAATTACAAAGGGGTAAATTTTGTCCTCCTAGGAATGAAACAAATTGAAGTGCAGCCAAGAAAATTCTTGAACATTATTAGTCTGGCTGACTTATAAACAAAAAGCAAAATTGTTGCTATTTTGAAACAATATTTCAATCCCTTTACATGGAATTACAAGGGTATATCAAGATTTTATCTTGATGTAAGCACTTAACATCTTTTGGGAATTGGTATTTAATTGTTTCAAGTACAGATTGACAAGATTTTGCAGACTAGGAGGCATGGACAACACTTGATTGAAGAAGTTTTCAGATATGGAATGCTTCTTTCTCCCATTGGTAATTCATGGAGGATGTTAGTGGTGAATGGACATTGCCTTCGGGTATACCATGCACCATTAACTAAGGAGGAGTTCTTGAAGGAGATTCCATTGGATGTACACATAATGGAAGAGAATTTCTCTTCAATATCAGATTCAGAGTGATGATAAAAAGTTTGACAAAAAGAAAAAAATACAAGAAAAGCAAAAAGAAGAATAGTCTTGTTTGTGAACTTCCTTCTTGGGTACAAGCAAGACAAGAAAAATTGAAAAAAAAAGAAAAAAAGAGAGAGAAAAAATTGCAGCAAAGGCATGTCCCACAAAATGGGGATACATGAGGACAAGCATCAATTTCAGCAAGGAAGAGGAACAATGGAGCCAATACTTCATTTCCAACAATAAGGAGGCAATTATGATGTAAGAAGATTCTTACTGCTCATCTAGAAAGGAAGGTTGCATCAATGTTGCAGGTTTCAACAGAAAGAGATGGTGTTTTCATACAACAATTGACATGTTTTTGCAGAATAAGGATTGGTCTTATCCAAATAAGAGTGAGAGATGTTCTCTCTCATTGAAGCACTTGAAAAAAAAAGGGACAAAAGTTGGTTGAAAACCAGAAATGGCAGCCTCTTTTGATGAAAAAAATGAAAAAAAAAGAGATGAAAAAAATGAAAAAATAAAAAAAAATGAATAATTCAATAGTGAAAACCTTCTTGGAGGCGCTACTGAGTTGGCTTGCATGAAAACCAATTTTTCGGCATGCATTGCCTTGTTGATCTACCCATCATTATTCCACCATTGTACAAATCTCACACTGCACATGTGTTATGTTTATGTTTTCAGATAGCTTGCTAACAATCATCAAAAGCAACTTGTAAGGTGCATGACCAATTTTTAGGACAGTAAGGTATGTGTTTCTTGCATTTAATTCATAGTAAACATTTAGCATTTAGTGTATGATAATCGGTATTTGGCATAAACTATTCATACAATATTGGCAAGTTGAAAATGGAACATGTTCAAGATGTCAAGAAACACCCCCTTATGCCCTTAATTGCATGGAAATTCCAAAACTCGTGCAAAAACCTGATTTTGGGACAGACATGGCAGCAATTCTATTTCAATTTGTAGGGCAAGTTTCAGAAGGAGAACTACAAGTTTATATCTCACAATTGTCTGATAAATTGAAGGAGGATAATCAGAAAAATGCACCTGAAGGTTCTATTTTAGTACTACTGGAATAAAACAACAACATACAAAACAAAGAATAACATCTAAACAAAAGGATGAAGAAGGGATTTTTGATGTTATGGAAGGCTTATACACTCTAGATATGGGCCCACAATAGAATCTGTAGCTAAATTTTGCATAGGAGGTCATTTTTGCATTTTTTGATGCATCTTTGAAATGAACAGTCATATCTTTGGAATGAACAGGCATATCTTTGGAATGAGCAGGATATCTTCGAAATGAGCAGAAATTGTACCAAAATTGCTGAAAATGCTACAGAATAGCAAAAAGAGTAGGGTACATCAAATATTGAGGTTCATAAGGCTCTACCACAAGTAAGTACATCCCTCAAGCATTTCAAATCCAAAATTTTTATCAATTTTGTTCAAAAGGTGCAAACAACAGAAATAAGCATTCAGGCTAAAATGTTGTTAAGAACAGAAAATTCCATCAATAGTAGTGCATCTGCCAAATATGGTTCCACAATAAGACTATTGCAAGATGAATCACATGATATCAAGCCTTTAAGAGGTACCTTGCAACACTAAAACTTGTAGAAAGACAGAAAAAGAGTCATACATGTGCTTAATTGCAAAATACTTGATATAGTGCAGCAAGGAGGAATTTCTCAGTTAGCAGGTAGCAAAGGATGTTGTTCACAAGAATAAAACCTGCATATTACTATGGCCTACTAAGATGCATGAGGGCATGCATCAGTTCAAGTTGGGGGGGATGATGAGGCCCAAAAATACCTCATTATTGCATAATGTTTGACTACCATATGATAAGTTAATTGCCAAATAGTTGACTAAAATATACTATTTGTTAAGTGTTTGCATGATTTTATGTTAGGAATACTATATCTCTATTTTTGACTATTTTCAGCATTTTGTGACTGATTTTGCTTGATTAAGTAGCAAGTAAAAACATGCATTTCAATTAACCAAATGTGGTATGCTGATATCCATTAACTTCTCAATGGTTTTTGAATGTTTTCCTGCCCTTCAACTTGTTTCAAATCCACATTGAAGCTAAAATTTTAGGACTGTCATAAATCTGAAAATCTAAAAAAAATAGCCATATAAAAATCAGCAAGTTGTCACTTTATAGGAACACCTTGAAGTTGTCAAGCAAAGCATGAGGATATGGATGGAATGAGTTCAGAAGGACTACAGAAGACATCTGACCTATTTAGAAGCATTCCCACATGGTCTAAATAGGCAACAATAGGGTATAACAGAGGAGGGACAATTGTGCAGAGATCTGTTGCACTATTTCAGCATGGTTACTTGGTGAATGAAGTGTATAAATTCAGTAGCAACTTGATGTACTCCTTCATGTTGATATTTGAATAATTTTTCCATGTTCTAATTTGTTTGAATTTGCAAGAAATGCCAATATTTTACAACTGTGCAAGAGAGTTGGAAAATGCAGTAATTTACCATGTAAATTCTAGCAAGCTACCAATGAATGGCAAGGCATGGAATTCACACATGGAGAGGAATGAAGGCTATTGCAATCTGATCCTGAGGGCTAATCCACCTGAGAAATGTAGCTAAAATCACTTGAAGAGCACACAGTTGTTCATTTCGAAGATCTTTGAAATGAACAGACATCTTCGGAATGAGAAATACAGTCTCTTCGAAATGAGCGGACATCTTCGAAATGAGAAATACAGTCTCTTCGGAATGAGCCACTTATCTTCGAAATGAGAACAGAAAGTGCTTTTTGACTTGTTGACTAATTTTTGATGATGGAAAAAGGGAAAGAAGGTTGAAAAGGTTAAAGGAAAATATCTCCCATATGACTTTGTCGTCCTTGCCGTCCAAAGCCACCATTCATGGAAAAGATCAATTTTGATCCTCTTCTAGGATAAACCGAGAAATAACTGCAACATAATAGGAAGTTGTTTGCAAGATAGAAATGGCATATTCTGAAGTGGAGAAAGATGTGTGAGATATTTCTAGACTCCTCCCACGTACTCCCACCACTCAAGATGCTTTCTAAGGGCCAATGACTACTACCGCAACACAAACTGTCCAGATTTGCATTTATTTCAGATCCAAAATTATTGGCAAATCACTGTAAAGTAGCACATAGGCTGATTTGAGCATGGGATATGTTGTAAATATTTATATAAATAACACAGCTCCCTCCTTGGTTGAGCCAGTTAGGAATTAGAATAGAGGAGAGTTTTCAATAGCAACAATTAGGACTGTACAACAATTTTTTGTAACAATTTTCAGCATGTTTTGTCATCAATAAAAGTGTAGTTATTTTATCATTTTCTATTCTGAGTGTTAATTAGTTAAGGAGTGCTTTTCACCTCCTTCTAGATCAGGAAGTATGGGCCCACTTTCAGATCTAGAAGGAGGGATTTTATGGTAGGTTTTAATCTATAATTTTGCTATAACAGAATTAATAGATTGCTTGTCAGATTTCATTTTCTTATTTTTATTTTGTATTATGTGATTGATGTTTTCTATTATGTTTGTGTACAATATTTATGTGTGTGTCAGCTGAAAAATTATATTAAACATTTATTTCTTTTTCCTTTGCTTTCCATGTTCTATTATTTTTATGTTTTAGCAGCTTTCAATTTCCAGCAGATTTCATTTTGTTGTCAATTCCTATAGCAGAAGCTTGACGACCTTTTGTGGCAGGGCATTGATAGGTGTTTTATTTCCAAGCATCACTTCCATTATACAAGAGTAAACTAGGTTTCAATTTTGCAAGTGTAATTTAGGATTTCATTTCAACAACATTTCAATTTAGCAATTTCAATTCTATTATTTCAATTCTACAAAAGTAGATTAGATTTCAATTCAACAATTTCAATTCATGCAATTGTAGTTAACTTTAATTTTCTGAAATTAGAATTAGTTTTTATTTCTTATAAGTTTCCATTCTATAGATTAGGTTTAGTGTGACACCAAAAGGCTAAACCAAATCTGTCTCACCCAATAAATGTTTGAAATCTGAATGCCTGAATTGTACTCTGCCCTAGCCTTCTATCATAGACAGCCTTGGACACCACCCTAGATTGATAAGATCTTTGAGATTTAATGATGTGCTTAATGACAATGCATCATTTTGGCACCATTTTCGAGGATCATGGTGTTGTTAGAGGGTAAAAGTAGTCAAATAATTATTAATTATACTAAATTATGAACTTCAGAGTAAAATCTGGATAAATGATTGGTATTAATAATAATTTTTGATAATTGCATTTTAGTCCATTTAGAAAACAAGCAACCATAGGGAGGTGATCTTCACACTTAGGGGTTAAATTGCTTATGTTTGAAATTCTTGATAAAAATTGAAAGAATTCATCATCCTCATTATCAAGAAACATAAGATCTCTTAAAAATTTAGAAGAGCCATCTGCTAGTACTACCCTTTTTATATCCATATCATCAAGGTAGTATAAACAAATTTGTACTAGGTGTTGGGAAAGATATCATGGTAGATATACAAGACTATCCCTTGAACAAAATAACCATATCAACTACCTGTAGCATTTGTTCACAAGGACATATCATTGATGAATGCCATTTACTTCCACAACTCAGAGATACAAAATTTGTTGCCTAATCTAAATTCTTCTCAAAGAGAGATCCCAACAACAACAAACAGGGTAAGTAAATCAACCACCACCTTCAGCCCAACCTGTGGTCAATATGAATAATACAGGACAGGTAACCCCTGTCTATGTAAGCTGAGTTAGTTAAAAAAAAATCACAAAAACTTTTGCACAATCAAAATAGAAGTTTACAGCTTAACAGTGATCCTAGAGTTTTGCCATTATTGCTTAAATATTGTTAGGGTTTTACCATGCTAAACCGCAACCTAACAATTCTTAGCCTACATCGACAATAGTTGATCTCATTAGAGGTGATCCTACCTGACAAGTAGTTGATCTGCTAAAGTTGTACACTTCTTGTCTTATTGTGCAAACCAAAAATATGTCTTTTTCAGCCCAACCTATGATCAATTTGAATAATACAGGATAGGCAACCCCTGTCTATGTAGCTGAATCTAGTAAAAAAAAACCTACAAGAAATGTTATTGACTGCAGCAACATCCAACTGTGCTCAAACAAGAACTTACCTGAGCTTGAAGAGACAAAAATCAATGGAGATACACAGAAAACCTTTAGTCCAAACACACAGAAATTAGCCTTGGATAAAGGAGAAAAACTAGAAAAATTGCACATAGAAAATTTACTTCCATTGAACTCCTTAGTAAGAAATTACAAAGGGGTAAATTATGTCCTCCTAGGAATGAAACAAATTGAAGTGCAGCCAAGAAAATTCTTGAACATTATTAGTTGGATGACTTATAAACAAAAAGCAAAATTGTTGCTATTTTGAAACAATATTTCAATCCCTTTACATGGAATTACAAGGGTATATCAAGATTTTATCTTGATGTAAGCACTTAACATATTTTGGGAATTGGTATTTAATTGTTTCAAGTACAGATTGACAAGATTTTGTAGACTAGGAGGCATGGACAACACTTGATTGAAGAAGTTTTCAGATATGGAGCAAGTGCTTCTTTCTCCCATTGGTAATTCATGGAGGATGTTAGTGGTGAATGGACATTGCCTTCGGGTATACCATGCACCATTAACTAAGGAGGAGTTATTGAAGGAGATTCCATTGGATGTACACATAATGGAAGAGAATTTCTCTTCAAATTCAGATTCAGAGTGATGATAAAAAGTTTGACAAAAAGAAAAAAAATACAAGAAAAGCAAAAAGAAGAATAGTCTTGTTTGTGAACTTCCTTCTTGGGTACAAGCAAGACAAGAAAAATTGAAAAAAAAAGAAAAAGAGAGAGAAAAAAATTGCAGCAAAGGCATGTCCCACAAAATGGGGATACATGAGGACAAGCATCAATTTCAGCAAGGAAGAGGAACAATGGAGCCAATACTTCATTTCCAGCAATAAGGAGGCAATTATGATGTAAGAAGATTCTTACTCCTCATCTAGAAAGGAAGGTTGCATCAATGTTGCAGGTTTCAACAGAAAGAGATGGTGTTTTCATACAACAATTGACATGTTTTTGCAGAATAAGGATTGGTCTTATCCAAATAAGAGTGAGAGATGTTCTCTCTCATTGAAGCACTTGAAAAAAAAAGGGACAGAAGTTGGTTGAAAACCAGAAATGGCAGCCTCTTTTGATGAAAAAAATGAAAAAAAAAGAGATGAAAAAAATAAAATAAAAAAAATGAATAATTCAGTAGTGAAAACCTTCTTGGAGGCGCTACTGAGTTGGCTTGCATGAAAACCAATTTTTTGGCATGCATTGCCTTGTTGATCTACCCATCATTGTTCCACCATTGTACAAATCTCACATTGCACATGTGTTATGTTTATGTTTTCAGATAGCCTGCTAACAATCATCAAAAGCAGCTTGTAAGGTGCATGACCAATTTTCAAGACAGTAAGGTATGTGTTTCTTGCATTTAATTCATAGTAAACATTTAGCATTTAGTGTATGATAATCGGTATTTGGCATAAACTATTCATACAATATTGGCAAGTTGAAAATGGAACATGTTCAAGATGTCAAGAAACACCCCCTTATGCCCTTAATTGCATGGAAATTCCAAAACTATGCAAAAACCTGATTTTGGGACAGACATGGCAACAATTCTATTTCAATTTGTAGGGCAAGTTTCAGAAGGAGAACTACAAGTTTATATCTCACAATTGTCTGATAAATTGAAGGAGGATAATCAACAAAATGCACCTGAAGGTTCTATTTTAGTACTACTAGAATAAAACAACAACATACAAAACAAAGAATAACATCTAAACAAAAGGATGAAGAAGGGATTTTTGATGTTATGGAAGGCTTATACACTCTAGATATGGGCCCACAATAGAATCTGTAGCTAAATTTTGCATAGGAGGTCATTTCTACATTTTTTGATGCATCTTCGAAATGAACAGTCATATCTTCGAAATGAACAGGCATATCTTCGGAATGAGCAGGATATCTTTGAAATGAGTAGAAACTGTACCAAAATTGTTGAAAATGCTACAGAATAGCAAAAAGAGTAGGGTACATCAAATATTGAGGTTCATAAGGCTCTACCACAAGTAAGTACATCCCTCAAGCATTTCAAATCCAAAAATTTTATCAATTTTGTTCAAAAGGTGCAAACAACAGAAATAAGCATTCAAGCTGAAATGTTGTTAAGAACAAAAAATTCCATCAGTAGTAGTGCATCTGCCAAATACGGTTCCACAATAAGACTATTGCAAGATGAATCACATGATATCAAGCCTTTAAGAGGTACCTTGCAACACTAAAACTTGTAGAAAGATAGAAAAAGAGTCATACATGTGCTTAATTGCAAAATACTTGATATAGTGCAACAAGGAGGAATTTCTCAGTTAGTAGGTAGCAAAGGATGTTGTTCACAAGAATAAAACCTGCATATTACTATGGCCTACTAAGATGCATGAGGGCATGCATCAGTTCAAGTTGGGGGGATGATGAGGCCCAAAAATACCTCATTATTGCATAATGTTTGACTACCATATGATAAGTTAATTGCCAAATAGTTGACTAAAATATACTATTTGTTAAGTGTTTGCATGATTTTATGTTAGGAATACTATATCTCTATTTTTGACTATTTTCAGCATTTTGTGACTGATTTTGCTTGATTAAGTAGCAAGTAAAAACATGCATTTCAATTAACCAAATGTGGTATGCTGATATCCATTAACTTCTCAATGGTTTTTGAATGTTTTCCTGCCCTTCAACTTGTTTCAAATCCACATTGAAGCCAAAATTTTAGGACTGTCATAAATCTGAAAATCTAAAAAAAATAGCCATATAAAAATCAGCAAGTTGTCACTTTATAGGAACACCTTGAAGTTGTCAAGAAAAGCATGAGGATATGGATGGAATGAGTTCAGAAGGACTACAGAAGACATCTGACCTATTTAGAAGCATTCCCACATGGTCTAAATAGGCAACAATAGGGTATAACAGAGGAGGGACAATTGTGCAGCACTGTTGCACTATTTCAGCATGGTTACTTGGTGAATGAAGTGTATAAATTCAGTAGCAACTTGATGTACTCCTTCATGTTGATATTTGAATAATTTTTCCATGTTCTAATTTGTTTGAATTTGCAAGAAATGCCAATATTTTACAACTGTGCAGTAGAGTTGGAAAATGCAGTAATTTACCATGTAAATTCCAGCAAGCTACCAATGAATGGCAAGGCATGGAATTCACACATGGAGAGGAATGAAGGCTATTGCAATCTGATCCTGAGGGCTAATCCACCTGAGAAATGCAGCTAAAATCACTTGAAGAGCACATAGTTGTTCATTCCGAAGATCTTCGGAATGAGCAGACATCTTCGAAATGAGAAATACAGTCTCTTCAAAATGAGCGGACATCTTCGAAATGAGAAATACAGTCTCTTCGAAATGAGCCACTTATCTTCGAAATGAGAACAGAAAGTGCTTTTTGACTTTTTGACTAATTTTTGATGATGGAAAAAGGGAAAGAAGGTTGAAAAGGTTAAAGGAAAATATCTCCCATCTGACTTTGTCGTCCTTGCCGTCCAAAGCCACCATTCATGGAAAAGATCAATTTTGATCCTCTTCTAGGATAAACCAAGAAATAACTACAACATATTAGGAAGTTGTTTGCAAGATAGAAATGGCATATTCTGAAGTGGAGAAATATGTGTGAGATATTTCTAGACTCCTCCCACGTACTCCCACCACTGAAGATGCTTTCTAAGGGCCAATGACTACTACTGCAACACAAACTGTCCAGATTTGCATTTATTTCAGATCCAAAATTATTGGCAAATCACTGTAAAGTAGCACATAGGCTGATTTGAGCATGGGATATGTTGTAAATATTTATATAAATAACACAGCTCCCTCCTTGGTTGAGCCAGTTAGGAATTAGAATAGAGGAGAGTTTTCAATAGCAAGCAATTAGGACTCGTACAACAATTTTTTGTAATAGTTTTCAGCATGTTTTGTCATCAATAAAAGTGCAGTTATTTTATCATTTTCTGTTCTGAGTGTTAATTAGTTAAGGAGTGCTTTTCACCTCCTTCTAGATCAGGAAGTATGGGCCCACTTTCAGATCTAGAAGGAGGGATTTTATGGCAGGTTTTAATCTGTAATTTTGCTATAGCAGAATTAATAGATTGCTTGCCAGATTTCATTTTCTTGTTTTTATTTTGTATTATGTGATTGATGTTTTCTATTATGTTTGTGTACAATATTTATGTGTGTGTCAGCTGAAAAATTATATTAAACATTTATTTCTTGTTTCCTTTGCTTTCCATGTTCTATTATTTTTATGTTTCAGCAGCTTTCAATTTCCAGTAGATTTCATTTTGCTGTCAATTCCTATAGCAGAAGCTTGATGACCTTTTGTGGTAGGGCATTGATAGGTGTTTTATTTCCAAGCATCACTTCCATTCTGCAAGAGTAAAATAGGTTTCAATTTTGCAAGTGTAATTTAGGATTTCATTTCAGCAACATTTCAATTTAGCAATTTCAATTATGTTATTTCAATTCTGCAAAAGTAGATTAGATTTCAATTCAGCAATTTCAATTCATGCAATTGTAGTTAACTTTAATTTTTTGAAATTAGAATTAGTTTTTATTTCTTATAAGTTTCCATTCTATAGATTAGGTTTAGTGTGACACCAAAAGGCTAAACCAAATCTGTCTCACCCAATAAATGTTTGAAATCTGAATGCCTGAATTGTACTCTGCCCTAGCCTTCTATCGTAGACAGCCTTGGACACCACCCCAGATTGATAAGATCTTTGAGATTTAATGATGTGCTTAATGACAATGCATCAAACTACACATAAAAAACAAAGTAAATTAGTAAATGTAGCAAACAATATGAGGTCCCACCATGATCACCACTTGTATAAAGGTAAAAACCATGCACCTACACTATTGTAAGCACACAAATTTTTTATAAAGGAAATGAATTAACCATTTGCATAAATAAAAGGTATTCAAGAAATAGGGGTGATATTTTATTAAAAATGGTGAAGCTCAACTACAATCTCTCCATCTTAGGGAGTAACTCAAATTGATACAATTGTTACAATAGTTGAAGCCCCTCAACGGAGAAAGGTGTACTTGAATGGTCTTCACTTTAACACCAATTTTTTTGAGGGCTTACTAGGATGTCTCCTTATCAAATGTCGCGAGGAAGAGTCTTGAAATATGCTTTATATTTAAGATATCTATTATCTGCATGTAAGGAAATAATAAAGCACATTAGTAGCACATGAAGCCTCTCACGATGAGGTTGATTTCTAAGAAAATGCATGAGATAGAGAAAATATGTAAAAAATACATGAACATGTATAAAGATGCATAAATATGACTAAACTATTGAGAATAAAACATAATAATTTCATGAAAAAAAATAAATATATTCTAAAAAAAGCTAATAACATGCTAAGAAATGTAAACCTATGTTTAAATTAGAGAACTAAGCATATCAAACCCTAACCACTAATGCTCATAGCAGCTGGCTATGCTAGTCATTGTTGACAACCATGACTGAGCCTACGGGCTACTGTTGATAATAGCATCCATGGGAACAATATTTTACTCTTGAAATTAGGTCTATAGATGCTCAATTTCTTCATTGAATTGATGGTCAAGGGTTTTTGGTGTGTCCAAACACATATTTACAGGTGAATTATTGTGAATTTGCAATAAATTGGTATGAAATGGTAAGATTTCTCTTCAAGCTATTGGAAAATCCATTGCTTTAAATACAACTATCATTATCCAATTGGACAACACCTTGGCACTCCTCAAATTTTACAAATAGTTCTCCATTTTGGTAGGGCTTCACTGCATTCAAATTGTCTCTCTTTACCTCTTTAGGGGGTCTATAAATAGAATTTCCTAGATCCCAATATTGGCTTATAAAGGAAGCCAATATTAAGAATTAGTTGTATTGAGTAGTTTGTAATAAACCTCTAGAAGCTTCCTCACCAAAAATCACTCCAAAATCATTGTAATTTGGGTTATTGCAACTGATTTTGCTTGGCTCAAGAAGGTTGATTTTGTTATAGGGCTAGCCACTATTGCTCAGTGTGGCTAGGGGTATGCTTCTTGTAGCCACTCTAATCATCAATGAATAGGATCCTAGCCATTGATGCTAACAGTGGCTAAGGTTGTATAGGCCTAGACTACCTAAAATGAATAGTTATAACCACTAATTGGTATTGGAAAGGTCCAAGATCATTCATATGGTCTACAAAGGTGCCCATATGAGTAGTCTCCTAAAAATGACATGTTTTATGTGTCTACACAACCCATATACAAACCATATTTTTACTAGCACATTTGCTAAAGGAATTTTCATCTTATCCACCAGTTACTTCAATCGACGATTGTATGACTTCACATCTTTGTCATCTTTCTACTTAGTGGCACAAATTTCAGTTATGATATATCTATCATCCTTCTTCAAAAGGTGAATTTCCTTAGTTAATTCAACTTTCATTATATTCCAAGCATATAAATTTGGTGTGTTCTACCTTTCAAGTACCAATATATGGCAAGTCCTTGTAATGTGGTAAGAAATAAATACAACTATTCATCTGGTTTGTCTACACTATTTTCTCTCCAAATGGTTATACATGTCCTTATATGTCTTGTTGGGTCTTCCTTTCCTTCCCCCATAAAATATGGGTATCCTTGCTTTCTTGCTTGATTGCCTACATGGGCCATTTTTTCACTTGAAAAAGTATTACCTAGAATCCTTGAATAATTCCACCTTATAGGTGACTCACTTTGCTGGTCCTTGTCAGAACCATCTACTCGAGGAATATTGTATTCACCAAACAATCATCTACCAATATCCTGTGCATATTCACTCCATGACCTCCTTAATTAGTGTGTAGGTTATTTCCTTGGCCCTTCCTCCTAACACCTCATGTGTTGTTGCTCTGGTGCCTAACTCCCATCCATCGCACTCCTTTGCAACCTATCTGCCACTTTCTCAGGTTTTACCATCCACTCACCTTGATATCACACATTTTCCTTGTTAACATATTCACTTACATCAATGTTCTACTTGAATCTAGGTGCTTGTTGCCCTTCTATTTCCATATTGATTAGCAATGTATCCAACCTCTCAATGTATGCTTCATAAAATATCCATCCTTGGTCTATTATCGATTCATGTGTATTATGTTCAACACTGTTCATATTTACTCTTTTAAAAATTCTTGTTCTCCTTCTAACTAGGATATCCTTCCTTGATTCCATCTCCTATGCCTTTTCAAACTTGTGTCTATAATTCACATCCAATTTGTGTACTCATAATTTATCACTTTGTAAAATCTTCTTGACTACAAGAATTTTGACCTATTTTAAAAAAATATCAAAGTTCAATAAGACAACAGTACCAAATTTAGAGCTAGGGTGTAGTATTCCTAGAGGGGATGTGTTTTGGAAGCTTTGGAAATGATCATTAAGTTCTCAAAATCCAACTTGCACAAATCGTACAACATGTACAGTCTCCATCGTACACTATGTCAATTTGCTAAAATAGCTTGTACGGTCATCAAATCATACATTTGTATGATTAAAATAATAAAAAACTACATCTTGTATGATTTGGTACTCATACAATTCACTGGAATAGGTTTTGCAAGTTAAATCGATCATTTTTGTAATCGATTTCTCCAAACTAGCAATATTTCCTTATTTGGTAGGTTTTGGGTTGCAGCTTTGTTACCAAATTGGGTAAAAAAATAACTTGTACAATTTGGTACAATGCTTGTATGGTTTATACGAAACCTTGCTGTAAATAACACTTGGATATATCATTCCGCACAACCAATCCTTCCAGGATAAGTTTTAGGATGTTTCTATATGATAATTCCTCCAATTCTTCCTAACATGCAAACCCTAATTGACTAGAAAAAAATTGTAATCATCAGAGATAATTTTAAAAATTGTACAACTACCTAAAAATGTTTTTTTACAGTCATAATTCATCATATAATAATTTTCATTCTTCACACCAAGTCTGTAGAATAACTAGGATCATTCACAATGCAATTCCATCCATTAACATAGCAAGATATGCATTCAAACATTAACTACACAACCTACAACAACCAAAACATACGTTGGAATTCACAAGGAAAAATAATTAAGTAGAATGACTATCATATTTAGATTATAATTATTCCTATACATATATCTTCCACAATCAATCATAAACTCAACAATGAACAATAATTATACCAGGAACAATCACATACTCCATGAATAGACTTATCAATGAATAACTTCAACTATGAATGAATATGAATGAACAACCAAAAAAATGAATGGGGGGGCTATATAATGCATGAAAAAAACATTCCAAAGTGGTTTTTGAGACATCACATTACTTACAATAGCCATCCTGAATTAAATCAAAAACACTTCATTACAAGGTTTACTAATGTTTAATTTTATTTTTATCAAATTAACCCCAAATGTACATTTCACCTAATTTAATTAATATTTCACATCGTACATTTGCAACCTTGTACATTTTTATCATGCTTGTACATTTTGACACTTGTACATTTTAATCAAAATTGAGCAAAACTAGACAAAACTATGCAAATCCAAGGATCGCTTCTTCTTCTGGGAGGTGGATTTATTGCCTACACCTTCTCATAGCATGATAATATTTATTTAAACTCCATGGCCTCACTAACTTAGGGATGGACCAAATGAAAAATATCATCAATAAATTTGAGATATGAGGATCATTTTTTGCAACTTGAATATCGTTGATTTTTCCTTTGAGAAATATCTCCCTAATGTCACCATAAGAATAATGAATAGATAAGGCGAGAGTGGATCTCCTTGGTAAAGTCCATAAGATGACTTGAAGTAACCAATAGGATAACCATTGACCAAAATATAATATTTTACAGTTCTATAAGAACATATAATCTATTCACACCAATTGTAATAAAAACCAAGCCTTTTAGGACATATGCTGTGTGACAGGGGGGAGCTATGAAATTAGGGTTTCTTGGGAGGGTGGGGATGACGGTGGGTAGGAAGGCTGTTCTGGGAGAGCACGGGAGCGTCAGCAGGTCAAACCAGGGGCTCGATAGGGTGGAGGGAGGGCAAATAGAGTCTGGGGACGCCGAGGAGTCCTTGCCAAGTCGTGGCAAGGATCCGCCAGACAAACGGGGAGATGGACCTCGAAAGTCATATGCTTTGGCAGCGGCCTCTGAAACCCTAAGCGGGCTCTTCTCCAAGGATTTATTTCCGTCCGGGGACGAGTTGGACATCCCGGCAGAAATTCTCTCAAGCTTTGTGGATTTCGAAAAATTTACCCTCATCGGTAAGTTTATTGGTGGTCGTCCCGACATGGAGACCATTCGCAAGTGGGCGTCTGGAAAATGGCGGACCTCTGGTCACTTAGAGTTGGCTGCCCTAACCCAAGGTTTTTTTGCGATTAGGCTGAGCAACAAGGAGGACTACTGTAAAATGCTGGCTGGAGGGCCTTGGTTCTTGGGCCGTAGGAGTCTTTTTCTAAGGAAGTGGGGTTTGGACTTTAACCCCGATACCCAAAATATCAACATTGCTCCAATATGGGTTAGGCTCCCGAGTCTTCCCATTTTCTGCTGGCATGAAAATTTAATCAGAGGTATTGCTCGGTCCATCGGGGAGCTGATCACTTTAGACCCTCCCACCAGAGCTCGAACTATATTTGTCCAAGCTCGGTTCTGTGTTTTGGCGGACTTGGATACGGACCTCCCATCCTCCATTACTCTGCGGTCTGGGGGTACTTTTCTAAACAAGTAAGCTATTGTTTATGAGAACAGGCCAGATTTCTGCCCTCAATGTAGTTCTCAAGGGCATCTTCAGTCCAATTGTCCTCTCCAAAATCCGAGGAAGAAGGAGCGAGATCCCTGCAACCCTCTAGAGCATGGTGAAGGTCAGACGAAGCACCCTTTTATGAAAGGCCATGAATCTATAGGTCCATCCAAGGACCATCTCGAATCCTCCTTACCAGAAGAGGAAATCACCACCCATCCAGACTTCGAGCAGTGTGGTGGGTGCCCCCAACTAGGACCACAGGAGGAAAATGAACAGGCCCCCCCCCTTATCACCACACAGGCAGATTCATCCAAAATTTATGACCGAAACTCTCTCGAGGCACAAAAGATATTGGAAGACTACCTGTTGGGAAGAAGAGGTTACCACTGGTAATATTAGCCCTCGAATTACGAGGAGTCAAAAGCGAGGGGTGGATTTTTGTAGTGAAAGGAAGCAGGGTCGTCCCCCCAACAAGGAAAAGAGAGACAAAGAAACTGCGGCTGATGTTGCAAATGGAACCCAACGGTTGCTGTTTTAGGATGACTCTGATTCTCTTATGGGTGACGCACCTATCCCAAAACCTCCCTTCCAGCAGGGAAAGGGAAGTAAGAAGAACCTCAAATCGTACGGATGAAATCCTGGATGTGAGAAGACTAAACGGAGTGGCCATTTGGGCCAGGGTAAAATTTTCTAGTAGGATTTTCAACGGTTTGTTTCAGTCCAGTCATTTTTCTTGGATCCTATCCAACATATATGCTTCGAATTCTGCCTCCGGGAAAGCAGAAATGTGGAAAGTTATTTCCCAGGTATGGGAGAATTTTTTGTAGTTTTCTTGGCTGTCTTCTTCTGCTTTTCAATGGTCCAGCTTCTCCAGCTAGTTTCTGTTTTCCCAGTTATAATGGCCATGGTTTCTAGGATAAACAGGCAAAAATGCCTTACTTGTAGCCCTCGGGCAATTAGCAGCTTTTTGTTTTTTTTGCATACAGGTTTATTCTTCCAGCCAAGAGGCATGAAGCACTATTTAGCAAGGCTTATTTTGTTTATAAGGTTTTGGGATCCTCTATAAAAACCCACTGTTAATCTATTATAATAATTACCAAAAAAAAAACCAAGCCTTTTAAGAATATCATGTAGAAAACTCTAGGAAACCCTATCATATACTTTGTTCATATATACAACTACTTTTTCATGGAATGAAAAGAATATATGGCCTAATGTGCAATTACTATACCATAAAAAAATTGTTTACCATGAAAAAAACCATTTTTTTCTTTGATATAACATAATCTAGGAAGCATTTCAACTTGTTTGCCATAATTTTTGAAATGATCTTATAAATCATATTACAAAGGTTTATTGGAAAACATATTAAATTATTTTGTCTTTTTTTTTTTGGGATCCAATGTAATAAAAGTGACATTGAACTCACTTATTATAGCCTTAATGTTTTGGACCTCTTCAACCACAAATAGCATATCACACTTCAATAAATTCCAAAATGTTTGAAATAAAATTTCAAGAAATCTATTGGGAATAGGTGCCTTGTTAGGATGGAAAGAGAAAATTGCTTCATGTAGCTCCTCCATAGATATCTTCTTTATAAAGCTTTCATTTTCCCTGCATGATAATTGATGGGATATTTTGCAAAAGCTTATCTTATGCCTCTTTATCTTGCCAAATATCTAACAAATTATATTTGAAGTAATTAGTTATTCCCTTATATCTTTACTTCCTCAATATTTATTCCATTTGGAGTTGAAATAATTTTAATGTGAAGAAAAAAAAAAAAATTATGGCATATTATTTTGTGTATTTCTATCTCCATCCTTGAGTCATTTATCCCTAGATATTTGGAGCCAATATGACTATTTATTTAATGCATTATGATAATCAAAAAGTAATTATTTTTCTTTCACATAAGAATCTTGATTCATTCCATTATTTCTACTATCTCTTGTAAATTTTGGAGCTTGGATTCAATCTATTTCTTTTCAAATTTTACCAAAATATTTGGGATTTCAAATGTTCATTTCCTCTAAATATTTAATCTTTTGAACAAATTTGTACATATATGATATTTTTAAATTTTATTCATCCCACCATAACATAACCATCTAGAATAAATCAAGGTCTTGGAGTCACATAGATTGAAAGCAAAATAGCTTTGTATGATCATTATTGGGTAAATCACAAGTCAAGAGAATGTGTTTGTGATTCGATCCTACTTGCAATAAATTATCTAAAAAAATAGTATGCTCTCTTTGCAACCATTTGTTGAATAATAAGAATCCATCCAATATTTTTGCTATATAAGTTTGGATAATGCATATATTATCCCATTTATATTGAAAACTTGAAGGGCTAACATACCAAAGACCATTTGAATTGATAAATAAAGCAAAATATTGCATTGATTTAGACCATCCTGGTATATCATATTTCTTTTCCAAAGTAGATAGAACATTGTTAAAATAATTCTTAAGAATACATATATCATAATGAGTCATCATTATGTTTGGTATTTCCAACATTTTCATCAGCTGTGACTATAGTTGGAGCATATACATTTATAAACCTAACTTTGATGTTTTTCTCTTTCCTAAAAAATAGTCCAACAACCCAATTACTTTTTTCTTCTAACTATTGCCCATCCCATTTGTTTTTGTCCCATATTATTGCAATACTGCCTGAAGCTCATGTAGAAGAAATTGCTAGACAATCACCCATCTTCAAAATCTTTTAAAAAGCATCCTTACATTCCTCACCACTTAATTTTATTTATTGTATTTAAATAAATTCAAGACTATAAAAAACTAATAGTTCTTTAATAACTCTTATTTTAGGGGTTTTATTCATACTCCCAATATTCCATGATATCATTTTCATCATCATCACTTTTTATTTTCATTAGTGGGATTAGCCCCACTTCTTTTTAGCACCTATGATATTTTAATTTGGATTTCCAAATTGATATCCCTTTTAGTTCCTTTTTCTCTTTATTAAAGCTTTGATGACCTTGTTATTATTTTCTATTTCCATCAACACTCTCATATTCATTAATATCTTCTCTTTTTCATATTTTTCATAATGAGACTTATCTTCTAAATATTTATGTTTCCCTAAATAATTTGAAATGTAAGGAATAGTATCATAAACACTTTCTTCTTTATATTGATCCCAAAAATCTAAAGTTCATATATGATCCTCCATAGTCATTACTTTCTTATGTTGCCTTGGAAATCCTAAATTTTATTAGTATCCTCCTTATGATTTTATTTATTATGTTTTTATTGAAACCCTGAAGTGCATAGAATACACTTTGTATTACTTTGATTTTTATTGCAAGGAGAATATTTTATGTTACTTGAGGAAAATGAATATTATTTATCTAGATTAACCTTGACCTTCTTCACCGCATTCACTTTAAAATTCACCTCCCTATATTATTTTACTTTTAAAATTTGGCTCTCCATATTCCTTTGTACCTCTATCTCCAATATTTGAACTTGCATATTATACTTCCTCATACCTTGTATCAATTTTTCTTCTAATGGCCTTTTCCATTTGATGATGTATAGGGTTTTTTCTTACCATTTTCTTAGGAGTAGGATTTTTTTTATTTGACCTAGCTTCTCCTATGATATGATCTCCTTGTTTTATATTGAAGTTTGCCTCATGCCCAAATTTTCTATTTCTTTCTCCATAATTTTTTCTTTGCAATATCTTATCATGTGTCCAAATTAATGATATTTGAGATGTCAAAATGCAATGTTTTCATAATCCACTTATTGATTCCATTATCTTGATTTATATTTAATCCTAATATACTATGGTAAAGGATTTAAAATATCCATGGAAATACATATTTGAGTGTATAAAATATGCCTTCTCTTTGTAGTAGTTGGTCCTTGTTGGATGAAATCACATAGAGTATTACTAATATTCTTCAAAACCTCATTATTGATGAGTTGATAAGGAAGCCCAAAAAGCCTAATCCACACAAGAAGTATTTTAATAGTCTCTATATCCATATAAAAATTATCACTCTATGGTCTTAAATATGATGTATCTTTATCCCTAAATCAAGGGCCTACATCCATTACTTTATCCCTTATTTTTGAATTGGATAAGATAATGAGGAAAACTCATTTCAAAATAAAAATCATGGAATAATTTAAACTCAATCCCCATTTCCACGTGATCTAATTTTAAATCTTAGAAAAACCTATCTAGAATACATAGAACTTACATATTAACCCTCTAGTTTTAAGAACCATTATATCATGCTCAATCATCTTGTCCTTCGTAATAAATTTGGGTGTAGTATCTACTACTTAGGGTTTGCCATAGATTCACTTTTCCTCTTATCACTAACTAGGGTATCCATACTTATAACTAAGGCTTCCTTACTTCCAACTAAGGCATCCTTACTTTTAGTAAGGACTTTCAAAAATTACTTTATTTCCATGTTATCTAGGCTTTCTTCACATGAATCCTTTAGTTTTTGAGTTTCTCTTAAGTTTTGAAACAAGAAGTGACACTCACTTATTGATCATAATTTGCTTTCTACTTCCTACTCATGCTTCCTACTTGCTCCTAGCTTATGCTTATTGCTTCCTACTCATGCTTCCTACTTACTCCCAACTCATACTTGCTCTTGGATCGAACTCACTTCCAAAACTTATAACACATTATTAATAGTAATTAATAAAATTTACTAATAAATAAATTAAAAGTAATGTTATAATACTAAATTCATATAATTACAATTTAATTGCAATCAACCAATATATTTTATCATTATTATACATCAACTAAGCATATTTTAGTTAATATTATATCACAAATTTAAAAACATAGACTAGCCAATACTTAACATTTATTACAATATAAAAATATATTAGTATGATAAATACAATTATATAATGAAGTTTGAAAGGTTTAGTATAAGTTTAAACTAATAAAAAATATTATTAAATATCAACTAATTAGAATTCGATATATTTTAGTTTAATTAAATTAATAAATCAAAACTAAACTTACCATCACACATCAATCAAGAAGCATATTATAATTAATTTTGCATTATCAAATTTTAGGGAGATCTATCAGATTTATTTGGTTTCAGCAGTAAGATATTGAGAAATTTTCCAGTTTGGGTTTTTGTGAGATTTATCTATTGAGGGTTCCATTTTTTGAAGATTTATGGATTGTCTACTAAAGGTTTTATTTTATATATATCTATGTATTTGTCTACCAGGTTTCATTTTCTAGATATTTGTGGATTTTTCTACTAAGGATTCCATATTTTAGAGATCTATGGACTTGTTTGATAAGGGTTCCATTTTTTGGAGATCTATGGACTTATTTGCCAAGGGTTCCATTTTCTAGAGATTTATGAATTTCTAGAACCATTGTGAAGTTTTGAGTGAGAAATATATTGGTTTAGATTTTTATGTAATTTGTCTGTTGAGGGTTTCATTTTTTTGAGATATGTGTTATTGTCTACTAAGGGTTCTATTTTTTGGATATTTGTAGATTTATCTATTGAGAATTATATTTTTTAGAGATCTATGGTATTTGTCTACTTTTAGCTAAAAGAAGTTGAGAAATCTATCATTTGGATTTTTATGGGATTTTTCTACTAAGGGTTTCATTTTTTTGGAGATCTATGGATTTGTCTATTTGTTTTTTTAGAAATATATGATTTTATTTGTTGAGGGTTCTATTTCCTAGAGATCTATGGATTTTTCAACCAAGGGTTCCATATTCTCTAGATATATGGACTTGTCTAATAAGGGTTCTAATTTTTTGGAGATCTATGGACTTGTTTATAAAAGGTTGTATTTTTTAAGATTTTTGGATTTTATGTTGAGGGTTCCATTTTTTGGAGAACTATGGACTTGTCTATTGAGGGTTCCAGTTTCTAGAGATATGTGGGATATTAAGGATAATCCTCATTTAGAGCTATTCCATATGATTTATGGGGGATAAAATCTCTATGGATTTATCTATTGTGGGTTCCATTTTTTGGAGATCTTTGGATTTATCTATTGAGGATTCCATCTTTTAGAGATCTATGGGTTTATCTACTAAGGGTTCCATCTAGAGTTTTGTGGACCTATCTACTAAGGAATCTATGGATTTTTCTACTAAGGGTTCCATTTTTTGGATATCTATGGACTTTTCTACTAAGGGTTTAATTTTTTGGAGATTTGTAGACTTTTCTAATAAGGGTTCCATTTTTAGAGATCTATGGATTTTAGGGTTTCTTCCTATGTAGAATTATTCAACATGATTTGTGGAGGAGCGAATATCTATGGATTTATCTATTGGAATTTTATGTCTTGCTAGGTTGCTTCAAGTCTACAAGAACTATGAGGTTCTAGGTAAGAAATATATTGACTTAGTTTTTTATGGGATTTACATACTGAATTCCATATTTTTGAGATCTAAAGATTTATCTATTGAGGGTTTCATTTTTTAAATTTTTATGGTTTTGTCTACTAAAGGTTCCATTTTCTATAGATATATGGTTTTTCTACTAAGGTTTCCATATCTAGAGATCTGTGGATTTATTTATTGAGGGTTCATGTCATGTTGGGTCATTGTAGGTATAGAAGTGTTGTGAGGTTCTAGGTGAGAAATCAATTTATATTTATGGGATTTTTTTGGTGAGGGTTCCACTTTTTGAGATCTATGGATTCATCTACTAAGGGTTCCATTTTTTAGATATTTATGGATTTTTGTTGAGAGTTTCATTTTATAGATATTTATGGATTTTTCTACTAAGGGTTGCATTTTCTAGAGATCTATGGATTTTTTCTCTAAGGGTTTCATTTTTAAATATCTATGGGTTTTTTTTGTAATAAACCATAACAAGTTGAGGTATAAGTAGGGATTTTAGGGAAATAATTAAACAAGAAACAACAAAGCATATTGATGTTATGAATTGCTAATGCAGAGTTGATAATGCTCAAGCTTTATCAAATCTATCACCACTGATACTGAAGAAGAACCCAAAAATACTACAAGAAATTAAGAACCTAGATAAGGACAATAGAATATGGGAAAAATGGCTGAAGGAGAATATAAATAAGAAGGAAAATAAGTAATAAAAAATTTTAATCTCCTCTAACACTAAGGATGGAGAAATGTATCTAAATATTTCAAATAAAATGTATGTAAGAGCATAAAACAAAATTAATAATATTTTAATAGGAAAGTTCATAGGCTCAAGACCAACATCGAATTAGATCAATAAGTGGGTAACTAAATTCTAGAAACTTAAAGTAAGGATATGTAGAATTTTCCTTTCTACTCAAAGGTTTTTTCCTCATATATTTTAACAATGAGGAAGATTGTTCTAGGGTTCTACTAAGAGGCCCATGGTTTATGGGTAGATTTGGCCTATATATCAAAAAATGGGCCCCTAGCTTTAAATTTGACATAGAGAAGATAGATGTGGTCCCAATGTGGGTAAGTATTCCTATTTTACATCTATAATTCTAGGAGGGAGTTTTTGAAAGCATAGAAAACTCATTTGAATGCTTTCTCATGGTGGATTTTTTTACCAAAGAAAGAAAAAAGGTATTTTTTACTAGAATGTATTTCATGGTTGAATCAAGACATAAACCACCTTAGGAGATTATAATGGTCTCAAGATGAGGGTGTGGAACCAAAGCATAATATATGAGAATGACCCCTTTAGCTATATAATATTTTCCAAAATAGATCTCTAGAAAAGAATTGTCCAAAAAAATACAGGAATTATAGAGAAATTGATGCAGGAGCATCCAGCAGCAAAGGCATCAAGTTGCGGGAAAGCCACTTCAGAAGAGTAGGCTCAAGAAGCAAAAGAATAAGGTAGGATTTTTCCTGCCTTCTTCTTCTACTTCTTGAGCCGACTCTTCTGAAGTGGCTTTCCCGCAACTTGATGCCTCTACTGCTGGTGCTGCTGGATGCTCCTGCATCAGACACCCGAGGTAAGTGGAGAAGTGATCTTCACTTTTGCTTGGTCCGGTTGCTGCCTCTTGCAACACTTCTAGACTTTTCTCTGCCTCAGCAGCCTACCCCATCTCCTCCTCTTACACAAAAAAATCTGTCTTTTTTCGGGTAGGTCCCGACGCTACTGCACTCTTCTGCAGCCTTTTTCAACTTCAACTTCTGATGCTCTCCCGCATCTTTCTTTCTCTGTCTTTCTTCACGCCTTCTGCGCCGCTCTTCTTGCTCCCGTAATTTTATCCTGAGCCATTCCTCTTGTAGGGCTTTAAATTGCCACTGCAAAGCCAAGAATTCTTCCTCCGACACCATATCAAAATTCTTATTGACACGGCTTCTTCAGGAATGCATCTTCCCTTGCTTCTCTCACAAAGCTTTACCAATCCGGTGTAGCTGCCTCACATCCGATGATCTGCTAACACGCTCGGGGATCCGAAACTCTCTTTCTCTCTCTCTCAAACCCTACCATAGATCCTGGCGTAACTGCCTCACGTCCGGCGATCTGTTACGCACTCAGGAACTTCGCAATATCGCAATGGAGAGAGAAAAAGGCACGGGAGGAAAAAGCGATGGTAGGAATGGCATTTTTGGGGACCGTTCAAAGATGACACGTGGCACAAGCTGAAGTTAAAGTGGGGGATTACCCAGAAGCACAGGAGACAAAAAGGATGGGTGCGTAGAGAATCTGACAGAATCATCAGTGACAGAGACCGTGTGGAGAGGGGTCTTTAATCAGGTTGGTGTCCTAATTTTTGTGTGATTGTTTCAGAGGGTCGGGACCTCTTTAAAAACCTAGTCTTTGTAATTAATCGGGTTGGTGTGTCCCGATTAATGTGATAGGAGGTTTCAGAGGGTCGGGGCCTCTATAAAAACCCAGATAAAATGTTTTAGTTGTAGGGTGGACCAGAGAATGCACGCATAAGTGTAGAAGCAGAAAGCTAAGCCGGGAGCTAGTTAATGTAAGCCTGCGGGCTGTATGCTTGTATATTTTTAGATTTATTAATGAAAAAGTAGGGTTTGAGTAAGTGTGTATTTTCCCGGTCGTCATCATAAATATAGAGTAAGAATGAAGAAAGAAAAAAAAGACTAATATGGAAGAAAAGGAATATATATTTGATGAGAAGAGTAAAGAGATAAAATATATGAATTTGAGGAGAGGGGGAATATAGAACAAATAAGGAATTATTTATGATGGTAAGAAAATACCTTAGAAGGAAATGGATATGGAAGAAGTTGAAATACTGATCAAAATAAAGAAAAATAAAAAGATAGACAACTAAGACTCTCCACAAAGGATAAGATATATAAGACCATGAGATTAGGTGACTAGAAATGATAAATAAAAGATGGATCAAAAGGAAGAAAAGGATAAAGAAATGGCAAGGAGTATGGAGGCTCATGGAGAACTAGAAGTTTTTTTATGTATAGTTAATCAAGAAGTGGTTATAGGAACTTAAAGGAAAGTACAATACCTCAAGATTACAAGGAGTTCTAAGAAGCTCTTGAATGTAGGATTAGAGGAGGTAAAGAAGGTGTATATGCTAAATTTTAAGGAAAACACTTAAATAAAATAGAGAAAATTTTGAAATATGACAAATAGACTACCATAGTATTAAGTAGGTAGAATCCCACTACAATAAGTAAAATAAAATTCATATCATGGAATGTTAAAGGAATGAATTCCCCTAACAAATATAGATTGGTGAGATTCATGATGAAGGACCACCAACCTCAAATAGTATTATTACAAGAAATTAAATTAAATTGTGCAAAGTGGGAAAGTATTCAAAGTGGAATATGGAAAAATGATGAGTTGTCAGGTGGGAGCAAGGGTAGCTTTAGAGGGGTTGTTAACTCTATGGAATTTTTATATCTATGAGGGGTAAGTTATCTCTAGAAGTGAAAATCAATTATCTATTATTTTCTTGACCAAGTTTTCAAAGTTGTATTTTCTTGTTACAAATATATATGCTCTAAATATAAGTAGATTAAAAAAGGAGTTTTGAAAGAAGCTATAATAGATGGGTCAATATATCAGGGGATAATATGGATAGTGGTAGGAGAGTTCAAAAATTTGTTAAGGATAGGTGAGAATAAGGGGGGTACTAGGCATTAATTGAGAGTATGGAGGACCTTACCAATTCTATATCAATATGAAGTCTTTATGATGTTGATTTGAGTGGATATGCATTCACATGGACTGAAAAGAGGTTAGGGGAGGACTTGATCTAGGTGAAATTGAATAGTATTTTGCTATCCTTGGTGTGGTTTGAGGAAAATTATGAGCATATATTTGCACCTTTACAAATAACATGATTAGACCATAATACTCTTGTATTTTGATGTAGTCTAGAGGATGGAAAGAAAAATAGCCCCATAAAATTTGAATTCAAGTGGTTGTAGAACCTAAGCATTTATGAGAAAATGGAAAGATAGTGGATGCATTCTATCCAAGGATCCAAGATGTATGGGGTTGTTGGGAAATTGAAATATATGAAGAGGGAAGTAAAAAAGTGGAACAAGTAAGCCTTTGGAAATTTCTTCTTGCAATATAAGTGGTTAAGAAAAGAATTGAATTGACTTGAAGAGGAAATAAACATAAACGAGATGGACCAGGTCCTTTATAGTAGAGATAAAGTTATCCCATTGAAATTGCATACAATAATGGAAAGGAAGGAGACATACCAGAGATAAAATTCAAGAAACCAATGGTTAATGGAAGGATAAAGGAATAAAATATTCTTTCATGTTTGTTCCATAAGACATGAAAGTGTAGCAAGAATAACCTAAATTCAAAAATAGGATGGAGAAGTAATAAGTGTGGAAGATAAAATCAGAAAAGGGATGGTGGACTTCTTTACATTTTTTCTAACAAAGGCTAGGGAGGATGATAAGAAATCTATGGAGGAAATAATTCAACATATTCCAAGTATTCTATCTAGATACACTAATGCAAAACTTGTCAAAGAGGTGAGTAAGGAGGAGGTCAAGAAAGTGATCTTCTCATTAGGAAAAGATAAAGCTATAAGACCTGATGGATTTAAAGTGGGTTTCTTCCAAGATTTTTGAAACAGTGAGTAATGATGTAGTAGTAGTAGTAAGAAAATCACATCTCTTAGGCTAAGTGTTAAGTGAATTTAATAATACTTTTCTAGTATCCATTCCAAAGAAGCCTTGCTGAAGGGATATAAAGACTTCAAACAAATTAACCTATATAATTATATTTATAAAATAATAAAAATGATTACATTAAGACTAAATTTTTTCTCCCAAAGATTATTGTAAAGCAACAATGAGGATCTGTGAAGGGTGGGAAAATTTTGATTGGAGTAATCATACTCCATGAGACCATGCATTCAGTTAAAATTAGTAAAAGGGAGGAAATGGTGTTAAACCTTGACATGAACATATTCTATGACTATATCTCATGGAATTTCTTGTATAGAGTACTAGAGAAGTTTGGATTCAATAGGAATTAGATAAGGTGGGTGAATAGATGCTATGGAGGACTTAAATTCTCAATTATAGTGAACAATTCTTCAACTAGATAATTTGGAAATAATAGGGGCTTAAGGTAAGGGGACCCATTGTACTTGTATCTCTTTATAATAATGGCAAAAGTATTGGGAAGGTGCATTTGATCACTAAAAAAAGTAGGAATATTTTTTGATGAGGAACCTTTTTATATACAACATATCCGCAACATGTGAGGGGAGAGATTGAACCTGGGCCTCTCGATAACTGGAGAGTTTTAACTACCCACTTTCTCTCCAACTCCTCTACATGAGCGGATAAAAAAAGTAGGAATATTAAGTGGGTTGAAACTATTTATTTCCATAGAAGGTATTATTCACCAATAATTTATGGATGACACAATTTTGTTTACGAGACCACTTGTAGCTAAGGCAAAGGAATTTAGGAGGATGTTAAATCTATATGAAATAGCATCCCAAAAAATGATAAATATGGATAATATTAAGGAGAATTTTATAAACACTACAAAGAATTGACAAAGAAAAATAACTCTATTGCTATTTACTTAGGAATTCCAATGTTCACATTGAAATTTAAGGATAAAATATGGAATGTGTTGATTTATAACTAGATGGAAGGGAAACTTATTGAGTTAAGTGGGTAAGTTTTATCTTCTTAAGACTACTCTTGAAGCAATTCTTGTATATTTATTATTAGTTTTTAAGTTCTCACTTAAAGCAACTAATTCAATAGAAAGTATTAAAATAAGATTCTTATGATTAGGACCAAAGGACAAGAGAAAATTTATGATTGTATCATGGGAGAGAGTATGCAATAATAAATCAAGTGGAGGACTTGGGATTAGAAGAATAAGAGATATGAACAAGGATTTGGTAGCAAAGGTAGGATGGAGGCTAGTGAAGAGGTTCATACCTTATGAGAAAGAATTTTAAGAGACAAATACCTTGACAACCAATAGGATAGTATATTTTTGATCATACTAGATCTCTACAAGGGATTTTCAGTGTGGAACCACATAATAAAGGGTAGAGAGATGCTATGGAATAGTATCCAATAGAAGGTAGGGAATGGTATATCTATCCACTTATAGAAATATGTGTGGATAGAGAAGTACTCATTAATGAAGAATGAGGAGTTAGAAACAATAAGAGTAGAGCTAGAACAGAGTTATGGAATAAGGTGAGTGATTATTTGGCTATATAAGGAGGAGAGGTAATATGGAAGGAGATGATAACCCATAATAAATATTAATAAGATATGCAAAAGCTAAATACTAAACTAAAAGTATATTATGTAATTTCCAACTTGACTAAGGATATAATAGTATGGGGAGATACTTAGGAAGGGTTGTTCACCATTAAATCAACCTTTGATATTTCACTTGGAGTACCTAGGGGAGAATTTCAATGGGATTAATTATGGAGAAGGAAAGCAATATTGAAGTTAAAAAAATTCCTATGGTTGGTGATCCAAAATAATATTTTAACAATAGATAACCTACATAAGAGGGGTTTTCAATTTCCTAATAGATGTTACCTTTGTGAATCTCATGAGAAATTAGTGAGTCACATCATATTGGAATGTAAATACTCCCTCAAAATATTTTATGATGCTATAAATAATATGGGGGTGGTGTGTATGTTGCCTAATGACATGGAAATTTAGATAGAAAAGTGGGAGAAGAGCCCAAGACTAAATCAAATTTCCTTTCATTATACATGGGGAGTTTGGTTGGAGAGAAAAAAACTACATTTTAATAGGAATAGAGAATAGATCATAGTGGACATAGTGGAGAACATTAAAGCATTGAAAGTTCATGAGAGTCCAGATTCAATGGAGGAGGAAAAAATAAATGAATATTAGAACCTACGTCTAGTTGGGATGAATTATAATCCCTGAGGAGACTTTAGGAGCATCACTAAGTGGTAGCCACCCAAACAAGGATGGATAAAACTAAATTTTAATGGGGATTCTAATAGAAACTTGGGGAAGAATAGAGCAGGAACATTACTAAGAGATATCTTAGGAATGTTGATCAAAGTGATGAATGAGTACTTGGGGATTATGACCAGTTATTAGTCTAAATCTAGAATGATCTTGGTAGGAGTAAATATGATAGTTCAATTGGGGTCTAGAAAATTAATAATGAGGGAGATTCACTTAATATTATTCATTGCATCAATAAAAAAAGTGGTGGCAATCTAGAGAATAGTATAAATAGAAACATATACACTAAGATCCTTGAATTCACTAGAAGAATTTGAGGTGATACATGTGTATAGAGAAGGAAATGGGGTGGCCAATTAGCTATCCAGTTGGGATATCTTAGAAAGAAAAATAAAATATGGATAATACTAGATGAAATTGTTGGATATTTTGAATTCATTTAGTTGTCATTGATGTCAAGGTAAAAATTTGTCTTTATTACCATGAAGCACACCGTCAATATCACCAGGAACAATGCGAAGAGTTGAAGAGAAAGTTGGCAAAATAATATTTTATGAGGGTTTATGGTAAACCCATGGTGGAAGATTAAATGGTTTTATTAAAATCACTATGAGGATATAAAATCTCCTCATACATTTAGATTTCAGTTAAGTTTTTAAAAGACCCACAGTGGCAGAATATTTTACAAAAAGGTTTAAGTTTAAACCCAAGGAAGGCTTTAATCTCTTTAAAGCTAAATTTTATAAATATAATTTATAAAATTTAAATTTCTTAGAATTTAAATAATTTATAAATTATAAATGTGGGAGCACCGACGTCATCAAAAGTGGGAGCACCAAAGTCTAAGAAGCAAAGGGATTTTCCTGTATAAATAAATACCAAAGAGGCATTTGAAACTTACCCCTCGACATTATTTTTTTCAAGCGACATAGTGAAACATTTTCATGCATTTGTTATTCATTGAGGAAGAAGACAAGAATTTCACTTGTCTTTAGCACCAGGTAGAAGAGATAAGGGAGAGTGCAAATTTTTTAAAATATAAAGGACATGGTGGTCCAGTGGCAGTGCATGTTTTACAAAGACATTGGGAGTTGAGAGGCACACGATCGATTCACATGGAGTGGTGTGTATTGAGCACCAAGGGAAGTTCCTTTTTTGCACATGCCTTGGTTTTTGCATGCCAATCAAGTACAAAGGGGACAAAGAGCACTTAGGCTCTTAACCATACACCTGGTGCACATGACAGTCAAAGCCACGACTAGAGTGCTCACAGAGGCAGAGATCATGGGTTCGAAACCCACTAAGAGGTAAAGGTAATTTTTGATAATTAATTTTTTATCTAAGGTTTTTCTAAAGGATAATGTGGAGTAATAAAGGTTTGTGAAAAGTTGTGTGTTTGATTTATATTATTGGTGGAGTTATAAGGGTTTGAGAAAGGTTGTTGATTTGATAATTGATTTTTATTAATGTGAAGTAATTAGGATTAATGAGAGGTTGTTTTATTGATGAGTGATTTATATCATTGGAATTATAAAGAAAGTTGATATGATTTTTATCAAAGTTTCTCTTGCCATTAAATTAAATTAAAGAGGTTTGAGTTAATTTTTGGTGGATGTTAAGTCTATTTTAGTTGCAATTTTATAAGGTGTTATTGGATAAATATTTTATGTATGTTGATGGTTGTTTTTGAAAGGTGTAGTTATAAGGTGTAATTAAGTATTTACATTATATTGTGAGAAATATTTATCTTCTAACCTCTTTGAGATTGGCATAGAATTTGTTGTGGTTGTGGCAGATTTATGAGATCCCTTCATCATCAAGAAAAAGGTATGAGCACATTCTTCCATAGTTGAGTTGATTGATTGGTTTTATGAAAATAAGTTTTGAGTGAAAAGGACTTTATTAGGGATTCCTTTTCAAGAGTGTTTGAGTAATGCTTCAAGTTTTTTTGGAATAAAGAGTTGTTAAAATCTTGTTTTATAAGAATTGTTGTTGAAGCCATTGGTTGTGTGAAAAATTGAGTTAGGGTTTTGAAAAGAACATGAGTATCATTGTTATGTGAAGCTTGTTTTATAAGCATTGTTTTTGAAGTGAGTTGTTGTGCAAAGAACTTGAATTAGGGTTTGAAATGAACATGAATATCATTGTTATGTGAGATTTGTTGTTGAGCATTGTTGGAAACATTTTTAGTTGATGGTTATATACTTGGACTATGGTTTGTGAGAAAATAATGTTTCTTTGAGTGATTGGTTGAGTGGAGTTGATTGAGCCTAGTCAAGTGAATGTGTGAAGTGATTGATTTCCTTAAAACAAAATAATCTATATTCTGATTTGAGTTGAGAAAGTGATTGAGCATTGAGTGTAGAACATATTGAGTCTCTAAAAATTCTCTTTATGCTTCTATGATATTAGATAAGTTTTGTGTGGACTTGTTAAAGCAAATTTGAGGTAAGTATTTGAGAAGACTTGTGGACTAATTTTGTGTGAGCTTTTTATAGAAGCTTACAATACAGATTTGAACAAGTTCTGAGTGAGTTTGTTGAGAAAATTTGGATAACTTCTAAGTGATATTATTGAGCAAATTTGAACAAGTTTTGAGTGGACTTGTTGAGTATATTTGAGAAAGTTCTAATTGGAATTATTGAGAATATTTGAGCAAGTTCTAAGTGGACTTATTGAGAATATTTGAACAAGTTCTAAGTGGACTTGTTGAGAAGATTTGAGCAAGTTCTGAGTGGACTTGTTGAAAATATTTGAGCAAGTTCTAAGTGGACTTGTTGAGCATATTTGATCTAGTTCTGAGTGGACTTTTTGAAAATATTTAAGCAAGTTCTAAGTGGAATTTTTGAGAAAATTTGAGCAAGTTCTAAGTGGACATGTTGAGAAGATTTGATCAAGTTTCAAGTGGACTTGTTGAGCATATTTGAGCAAATTTTGAGTGGACTTGCTGAGCATAGTTGAGCAAGTTCTAAGTGGTCTTGTTGAGCAGATTTATGCTAGATCGAAGGACTAAGTTTAGTGTATATTTAAGATAGAGCTTTGGAGGTGATAGATCATAGAGGATAGTAGTCTCCAATGGATAGATATCCATCAACAAGGGTAGTGAGGATAGGTATTATGAGGATATGTCTTATGAGTGGGGACAAGAGTCTTCAGTGGAGAGATATCCACAAGCTAGAGTAGTGGAGGTAGTAGTCTTCTAGAGGATCACTAGCCAAAGTAGAGGAGAAGGAGTTCTCTTATGGATAGAGATCCATGAACCTAATTTAGGGGATCAACATCTCCATTGGATAGAGGTCCATAAAAATTGTAATAGAGAAAGGATTCCCAAGAGATTGATTGATAAAATTTAGTGAAATATTTTCTCTATGGATGTAACCCACATTGGGTAAACCACGTTAAATTGGTGTCTCTTTTGAGATATTTTTTATTACTGTTGTTGATATTGCTATCTATACATTGCATAATATTGATTTGAAAAGAAAAGTAAAAAGTGGTATTATACTATTCACCCCCCTCTCAGTATAATCTTGTGTTCTTAAATTGGTATCATAGTGGGTTCCTTCGGAAGAGTTTAATAGCTTGAAGGAAAAGCTAACAAGAACACAATGGATCCTAAGGAGGTGTCCTCAAATAATTCAACACCAGTATTTTATGGAAGTGACTATATATATTTGAGTATGATGATGAAGATCTACCTGATGGTGCTTGGCAATGAAATTTAGGAATCAGTGGAATCTGGATATGATCCCTTAGTCAATCCTCCTATAGATAAGAAATTTAAGCTTATAAATCACTATAATTCAAAAGCAATGAATGCACTTGTGAGAGGTTTGCATAGAATAGAGTCTATGAAAGTTATGCATTGTCAAACTGCAAAATAAATGTGGGATAAATTACAAAATATATATGGAGATAAAAGTGTCAAGAAAGAAAATATGTGGAATATCAAAGGACAAATTAAATTATTAAGAATGAATAGAGAGGAAAATATTAGTGCTTATCTAATTCGAATTGATGAGGTTCTTAATGATATGCAAGGACTTGGAATGAAGATTGATGAATTAGATGTTTGTGATAAAGTCTTAAAAACTCTTCCAAAAAGATTCAGTGAACATGTTTATGCTATAGAATGTAAATGGATGGTCATAATTTGAAAAGAGATAAGTTTCTTGGTATGCTTACAACTTTTGAGATAATAACAAAAGATTCCATTTCCCAGAAGGAAGCAACCTTCAAAGAAATCAAAAAGGCAAAATATAAGAAGTCAAAATCAAGCAATGAGTCATCTAGTGATGAAGAAGTTAATTATGGTAGAAAAGATAAATATTCTAGAAGATGTAGAGATCTAATAACTATTAAGTATTTCAATTGTGGAAAGTATGGATATTTTGCAACAAATTTTTAGGAACCCAAGAACAACAATGGTGAAGAAAAATAGGATCACAAGAATAGGAAATCAAAAAGATACAACCATCAAAATAAAAGCAAGGATGGATAAAATAGACAAGGAAAGAAGTTCTTCCAAAGGCAAAATAGGAGCTACTATGTGGATAAGGCAAGTAAGTACTCAAGTGATAGTGATGCTAGTTTTTTAGACAATTATAGAGATGAAGTCTTATTTATGATTGAAGAAAAAGAGCAAGTTAAGAAAAGGACTCCAGTAATTCTCAAGTATTTTAGATGTGGTAACTTTGGATATCTTGAAGATGATTGTACAAGGGATGGCTATAGTTTTAGTTATGATGAATATGAAGATGCACTTGAAATACTAGATGAAAATATTCTAATGGCATTAGAATAAAAATAAAGTGATCCTATAGAAGACAAGCCAATAGAAAATAAAGATGAGGACAAAGGTAAACAAATAAATGAATATTCAAAAAATAATGGTTATGATCTCAAGGGAGAACTTATTTATGCCCTTGAAACAGTAAAGAAGGTAAGAAAACAACACTCTTAAATTGAAATTCAGTTTCAAGAATGTGATGAAGAGAGATGATTACTTATAGAATATTTAGAAAAATTAAAGGCTAAGGCAAAGAGTTTCAAAGATAATTTAGAAGCAAAGATCTTGGAATATGAGAAGTTAGCACAAGAAGTGGCACTTCTAAGAAAAGATTTAGAAGACTCCAAGGTCAATATTCAAGGGTTAAAAAATAGCTCAAATAACTTGGATAAGTTCATCAATATATAAAAGCCTACATCAAGAAAAATAGGTCTTAGATTTGAACAAGTTCAAAAGAAATGGGAAGGAGAGTCAACTTCAAGTTTTGGAGGAGAAGAAAATTCAGATGAAGATATTTCAAAACAATACAGTGTAAAATATAGTGAGACATCTGAGGATGAGTTGGACAATAAAGAGTTCAACAAAAATAGGAACAATACACAAAGAAGATATAGATGGAACAACAATCAGAATAGGTCAAGAGAGACTAAGAGACCAATGAGGTAAAGACAAGGAAACTCTAATGGAAGATGTTTTTCATGTCATATGTTTTGGCATATGGATTCATAGTGCATGACACATGAAAGATAGCAATATGGGAATAGAAAACCTTTACATGGGTATTGCTACTCATGTAATCAGTTTGGTCATAAGGTAATGAATTGCAGGATTCATGATAGAAGAGGATATGGCTTCACTAGGAGAAATCCTAAGATATTTACACCTCTAAGGAATACTAACATTAAGTGTTATAAGTAAAAAAATTATGGTCACACAACAAAGTGGTGTAGAGCAGACATTCCAAAAATAGGTATAAATAGGAACATGAACAAGAACATTAATATGAATAGAAATAGGAACAGGAATAGGAACAGGAATAGGAACAGGAACAGGAACATGAATATGAACATGAATAGGAATAGGAACATGGATATGAATAGGAACAAGAATAGGAATAGGAATGTAGACATGGATAGGAACATGGACATGGATAGAAATAGTGAGAGGAATCAAAAAATTTAGATAAAAATAAAAGAGGATAAAGGTAAAGAATAGTGCTTTCTGGGAGTAGAAATACTCCCACCCTAGAATTAACCACCTCAATAGAAGGTGGAGGAGGAGATAAGCTAAGAGGCTCATTCTTAGCCCTGAGCCCCTAATGTGACCCTTTGCCATTGATTTCAAAGGGGGAGAGATTTGAGTAAGGGGGAGAGATTTGATATTTGAGAGAGCATTGAGCCAGGGGAGCAGAACAAAGAAAATGTCAAATTTTTTGGTAAAAGGAAATTGGGTTGCCATAAATGAAAAAGGGGGAGATTTTTGGACATTTTGAGTTCATTTAGTTATCATTGATGTCAAGGTGAAAATTTGTCATTAATACCATGGAGCACACCATCAATAGCACTAGGAACAATGTGAAGAGTTGAAGAGAAAGTTGGAAAAATAATATTTTATGAGGGTTTATGGTAAACCCATGGTGGAAGATTAAATGGTTTTATTAAAATAATTATGAGGATATAAAAATCCCTTCACACATTTATATGGTAGTTAAGTTTTTAAAAGACCCATAATGGCAGAATATTTTACAAGTTAAATGTTTAAGTTTAAACCCAAGGAAGGCTTTAATCTCTTTAAAGCTAAATTTTAGAAATATAATTTATAGAATTTAAATTCTTTAGAATTGAAATAATTTATAAATTATAAATGTGGGAGTGCCGACATCATAAAAAGTGGGAGCATCAACGTCTAAGAAGAAAAGGGATTTTTTTGTATAAATAAATGCCAAAGAGGCATTCAAAACTTACCCCTCGACATTATTTTTTTCATGCGACATAGTGAAAAGTTTTCATGCATTTGTTATTCATTGAGGAAGAAGACAAGAATTTTACTTGTCTTTAGCACCAGTTAGAAGAGATAAGGGAGATTGCAGATTGTTTGAAACATAATGGACACGATGGTCTAGTGGCAACGCATGTTTTGCAAAGGTGTTGGGAGTTGAGAGGCATGTGATCGATTCGTGTGGAGTGGTGTGTCTTGAGAGCCAAGGGATGTTACTTTTTTACACGTTCCTTGGTTTTTGCATGCCAATCGAGGACAAAGGGGACAAAGAGCACTTAGGATCTTAATCATGTGTCTAGCACACGTGGTGGTCAAAGCTACGACTAGAGTGCTCACGGAGGCAAAGATCGTGGGTTCGAAATCCACTAAGAGGTAAAGGTAATTTTTGATAATTAATTTTTTTCCTAAGGTTTTTCTAAAGCATAATGTGGAGTAATAAGAGTTTGTGAAAATTTGTGTCTTTTATTTATATTATTGTTGGAGTTATAAGGGTTTGAGAAAGGTTGTTGATTTGATAATTGATTTTTGTTATTATGGAGTAATAAGGATTAATGAGAGGTTGTTTTATTGATGAGTGATTTATATAATTAGAATTATAAAGAAATTTGATTTGATCTTTTATCAAAGTTTATCTTGCCATTACATTAAAAAATAGCTTTGAGTTAATTTTTGGTGGATGTTAAGTCTTTTTTAGTTGGGAGTTTATAAGGTGTTATTGGATAAATATTTTATGTATGTTGATGGTTGTTTTTAAAAGGTGGAGTGATAAGGTGTAATTAAGTATTTAAATTATATTGTGAGAAATATTTATATTCTAAGCTCTTTGATATTGGCATAGAAGTTGTTATGGTTGTGGCAGATTTATGAGATCTCTTCATCATCCAGAAAAAGGTATGAGCACATTCTTCCATAGTTTAGTTGATTGATTGGTTTTATGAAAATAAGTTTGGAGTGAAAAGGACTTGATTAGGGTTTCCTTTTCAAGAGTGTTTGAGTTAATACTTCAAGGTTTTCTGGAATAAAGAGTTATTGTTAAAACCTTGTTTTATAAGCATTGTTGTTGAAGCCATTGGTTGTGTGAACAACTTGAGTTAGGGTTTTGAAAATAACATGAGTATCATTGTTATGTGAAGCTTGTTTTATAAGCATTTTTGTTGAAGTGAGTTGTACAAATAACTTGAAATAGGGTTTGAAATGAACATGAGTATCATTGTTATGTGAGATTTGTTGTTGAGCATTTTTAGAAACATTTTGAGTTGATGGTTATGTACTTGGACTAGGGTTTGTGAGACAAAGATGTTTCTTTGAGTGATTGGTTTAGTAGAGTTTATTGAGCCTATTCAAGTGAATGTGTGAAGTGATTTATTTCCTTACAACAAAATAATCCATATTCTTATTTGAGTTGATAAAGTGATTGAGCATTGAGTGTAGAACATATTGAGTCTCTAACAATTCTCTTTATGTTTCTATGAGATTGGACAAGTTCTATGTGGACTTGTTAAAGCATATTTGAGGCAAATATTTGAGAAGACTTGTGGACTAATTTTGTGTGAGCTTTTTGTGGAAGCTTACAATACCAATTTGGAAAAGTTTTGAGTGAGCTTGTTGAGCAGATTTGGACAATTTCTGAGTGAGATTGTTGAGCAGATTTGAACAAGTTCTGAGTGGACTTGTTGAGTAGATTTGAGCAAGTTTTGAGTGGACTTATTGAGAAGATATGAGTAAGTTTTTAGTGGACTTATTTAGTAGATTTGAGTAAGTTCTGAGTGGACTTGTTGAGCAAATTTGTGCAAGTTCTAAGTGGACTTGTTGAGTAGATTTGAGCAAGTACTGAGTGGACTTGTTGAGCAGATTTGAGCAAGTTCTGAGTGGACTTGTTGAGCAGATTTAAGCAAGTTCTAAGTGGACTTGTTGAGAAAATTTGAGCAAGTTTTGAGTGGACTTGTTGAGTATATTTGAGCAAGTTCTAAGTGGAATTTTTGAGCAGATTTGAGCAAGTTCTAAGTGGAATTATTGAGCAGAGTTGACCAAGTTCTGAGTGGACTTGTTGAGAAAATTTGTGCTAGACCAAAGGATTGAGTTTAGTGCAGATTTGAGATAGAGATTTGGAGGTGACAGAGTAGAGAGGATAGTAGTATCCAGTGGGCAAAGATCCATCAGCCAGGGTAGTGAGGATAGGTCTTCTGAGTGTCGACAATAGTCTTAAGTGGAGAGAGATCCATAAGCTAGAGCAGTGGAGGTAGTAGTATTCTAGAGAATAACCAACCAGATTAGAGGAGGAGTTCTCCTATGGATAGAGATCCATGAACATGATTTAGGGGATCAACATCTTCTTTGGACAAAGGTACATAAACATTGTAAATGGAAAGGATTCCAAAGATATTGATTGAGAAAATTTAGTGAAATATTTTCTCTATGGATGTAACCCACATTGGGTGAACCACGTTAAATTGGTGTCTCTATTGTGTGTTGTTATTTGTCTGTTTATTTGATTACTATTGTTGATATTGCTATCTATACATTACATAATATTTATTTGGAAAGAAAAGTAAAAAATGGTCTTATACTGTTTGCCCCCAATCTCAATATAAGCTTGTGTTCTTTAGTGATACATCTATATGTACTCTAGTTAGTGGTGAACGCGTGAGGAAATATAGAAAGTCAATTCACTAGGTGAAAGTTTTAATTTTTATATTATCCATAATAAAATATTTCTAGAGGTTTGTGGACTTGTATGCTGAGGGTTCCATTTTTTTGAGACTTATGAATTTTTCTTCTAAGGATTCCGTTTTTAAGATATCCATAGATTTGTTTGTTGAGAGTTCCATTTTTTGGAGATTCATGGATTATTTTGTTAAGGGTTCCATATTTTGAAGATTTGTGGATTTTTCTATAGAAGAGATTTATGGATTTATCTGTTGAGGGTTATATTTTTTGGAGATTTATGGATTTGTAACTTTCTAGAAGTATTGGTAGGTTTTGAGTGAGAAATATACCAGTTTAGGTTTCATGGAATTTTCCTACTGAGAGATACATTTTTTGTAAACCTATAGATTTACCTACTAAGGGTTGCATTTTCTGGAGATCTATGAATTTTTTTGTTGAGGGTTCTAATTTTTGGAGATCTATGGACTTGTCTACTGAGGTCTATATTTTTTGGAGACTCTTCAAAGATATGAATGTAAATAGACATGAAATGAATTTAAATATATAGATATTTGAAAATCTTGATGGTCCAATTGATATTAGATTAGATTCAAGATTGGATGACTTGAGATTACTCTTAGATCAACCTCTAAAGAAGGATGGCTCCTTGAAACTACTTCAAAAGGAAAATAAAAGGAAATACAAATAGGGGAGAAGGAAGTATAAATAGGATTTAAGTAGATGAAGTTCAAATAACAACAAAAATACATACTAAAGAATGTAGAATGACTACTGTAATCAAAGACCTAATAAAATTTCCTCCCATCCAAACTCATGCAAGTTAAGCATAGGAATTACAACATCCTATATTCTAAACATTTAGTTGAATATTCCAAACAACAATTTCACCTAATAGAATTGACCCAACTGAAACTAACAAAAATATTAGGAGTGTTATTATTACAATATTCAAAATCCAAAATGATCTAAGAGTAATAATCTAAGCAACTTTAATACTAAAAATATTTACTCCAATTTTAGTTAAAATAAGGCAAAAAAAATTGAGACTAATAGAATTAACTACTAGTAAAGCAAAAATGGAACACCAAAAGTGTAATGTATTACTAAAAAATATTACATGAAATTAGAAAAAAATAAGTCAGAGTCTTGATCTTATTAGTATATCCTAAAGCATTAGCTCACAAAATGTCAAACACTAATTTTTTTACCCTTACAAATGAGGAGCTTTACTTCTTATATAGATTTTTCTTAACCCTAAAATGAAATAAACTATTACATAAAATATTGACCTGAATTGATCGAGCATGATCCTAGGATGAGCTAACACCACTCAACCTTTTCATTTTTCTCTACACATACTTGTTAGGTAGTTTTAATTTTTGATATATCATGTCATGCTTGAAGGTGGTTGTTACTTTCTAGATCTATAAAATACTTCATGGTTCAATTGTTCTTTTTTGGAGTGCCACGTGTCCCTTGCATGAAGGCCCTTGAGTGTGGGATGCTATTGTTGCATCTCTTTCTTTCATTTTTTTTTTGCTACATCTCATACCTTCTAGTCTACTTTGTTTAATCCAAACATACCATATGCTCTAGCAGCTAGCCTAAGTAATCCAACTTGTCACTCTACCTTGCACTATATTCCAAATTCCCTTTGCATTGTGCTAGAATCTTAAGTGCCTTGTTGATATTGTTTGATAGAGTGTTTTGGTTTATATTTGTCCAAGATAAAAATAATCTACTTGGTGTGCCAAAAATTTGAATCAAGTTTTTTGATGTTATCATATCAAGTGTTTGTATAGTATCTATGAAATACACCAATGGGGCTTTGGGTCCTCTCATTTTATTCAACTCAAAGTAGCAATTTAACTAAAAAATCCCTAACGCCTAAATTTGCCTAATATAGTAAATTTCATTAATTTGATTACTCATAGGGGACTTCTACTTGTAGGAGGTAAGGACCCAAAATCAAAATCCTTATTTATTGGGCACAAAGTATGTATAGGAAAATATTAAGTTCTTGAAACTTAGGAGAAGGAATTTTGAAGCTCAAAAATATGGGTGAAATATTTCTTGCTTGGGGTGCAATTTTGTTTAGGATTTTATGAAATTATGAGAAGAGGCCTTCCTTTTATAGACCTCTCTTTCTAAGAGAGTCATTGATGCAATATTTTTCAGTTCAACTAAGTTAATAAAAATGTAGGTATAAATTCTTGCCTTCCTATTTTATTGAATCTTGGACCTCTTGATTTGTGCCAATCCACCTTGATAAAACATGTGAATTATCTTTTGCATTATTTTAAAAATCTATTCTATGCAAGAATTGCCTAGCTGATTGATCTAACCAATAGCTATAAACTATTTAGATTTTATAGCTTTATTTTCATACCTCCTATTTACACAAAAATATAGCAAGATTTCCCTTCCAAATATTTCACATGTCAATTCATTAGAATTAGAAATGTTTGAACCAAAATGATCCAAACTCCTTATGCTTCTACTTGTTGGTATTCTAAAATATGTGACTCACTTGAGTGAGAATTTTTTGGGTTGTCCTTGACACAAAATGAGTTCTAATGTTTTAAAGAGCTATAACATCAAAACTTAGCAAAGACAATAGGTTTTTGGCTCATGAGCCATTTTTTGGCTTTTCTAGATACTACTCTTCATGAGTTCCCAAGTTACTATAAATAAATACATCAAGATGGAGCATGGAAAACTCACCTTCTATCAATGACTCTTCTCTTGGAATTTTTAGATCTTCTAGATGAATTTTCTAAAACCCATGACTAGTCGACCTTAGACTACACTAATTTCCCATGTCTAAGCCAATTTTTGCATTGAGTTCAAACATGAAAAACCCATCCTCCTTTAATGACTCATCCATGAGCTATTCTAGGATTTTTGACTAACCTTATATCTTCAATTGTAGGTGATCTAAAACATATTCAACTATATTGATAGTTTTGTCCTCATACATTTTTATGTGGTAGGGGTTGAGCTTCTTGACATAGATCTAGACCCTTTTCTCTTTGCAAGGAGTTATCATGTGAGTGTATTCCAGTGACAGGTACCCTCCAAGCATTGATGTGAGCTCCCTTGACATGCATAGTCCAAATAGAAAAGGAATATCCATCACTAACACCTCTTGGATCGTTAAGACATCTAAAAATTTATGTAATAGCATCAAAATATCCTTTATAGCCCCCACTATCTAGAATGGTGGCCCATCAAGCTACAACACTCTAGTAATAGTTTGGATGCATTCTAACCCTAATTATTCATAAAAAATCCTTAGGCATGACTATTGTGATAATTCTAGAATCCAACATGTAGTAATGCACTACATAGACTTCCATGCATAAGAACATATAAAAGGGTAGAGGCTTGATCTTACCCATGCCAAGAGAAGGCTTGATATTAACCATAGGTGATTGATTTTATGCCAAATTGAAGTTAGGGAGGGTGAGTTTACCTATTATTGATCTTTTAAGATCCATATTTAGCAGATGAATTTATCTAGGGATAAATAAAGTATCATACATATTGGCTCTTAATGGGGTCCTCTTAAATACTTCCATAATGCTAAATTTAGAGGCTTCCAACAACTTCTCTTATTTTTGGATTGGTTGCTTGAATCTCCTTTGGTACTATTGAGTTATTTCTTCCCTTTGCTTCCAAGTAATTGAAGGATACCTTAACTTCCTTAATTCTCCCTAGAATCTCGCTCATGAGTTTCTTGCTTTTGGTCAACCTTTAATAAATCTAGATGACTATGTTCCTTAGGATCTTATGGCTCCCAGTAACTTGCTAGATCTTTAGATACTTTTAGTCACTTATAGTTTTTTGGAGCTTCTAGCCTTTGATAAGCTATTGATGCTTCTGGATCTTGCTCTTTAGACACTTATGGATACTTATAGGCTTTGAGTGCTTCTAGCTTGGTCTACTCTTTGGATTTTTTTAGCTTCTGGTAACTTGCTAATGCTTTAGGTCTAGGATATTCTAAATTTTAGAAAAATTTTGATGCTTCCATCCTAGGTTGTCCTTCTTTCGCTCTTTTTGTGGGGGAATTTTTGATTTTGGGGGATCTATCCACAAAGGCATTTTACCATATATTGTTAGTTTGTAAAGGGAATCAAAGGTCAAAGGGTCCTTAGTAGTAAGATTTTTCTCTAGATCTAGTAGCATACCTACAAGCCCATTTGAATATATTTTTTCTTGTTGGATTGCAACCAACTAACATTGATGATGATAAACTACACGTGTCATCAATATGTATATCATTACATGCTAAACACCAATAGCTTTCTAGAGTTGTGGAAACTTCTTATATTTTGTCAATGACTATATTTTTAATAACATTTCTAGTAGAAGTCCCTTAATATTTTGAGATGTAAATGTATCTTATTTGTTGATATCCATCATACCTTCTTGTAGACATTAAATGTATCTTATTTTCTGATATCCATCATATCTTCTTGTAGATAAGATACTATAGCATTAATATCAGGTTTTACAGGTTGACCCAAAACCTTTTATAAAAATCAGACCAAGGCTATTGATGAACATGTCCTTACTAAGGATCCTATATATGTAGAATCTACATGCCACCAAAGCCATTACATCTGGTAAGGCACATAGACTGTTATAAAAAATAAACTTCCTATACAACATTTTGGGTATACCCTGAGAAAACACACCTACATCATAATTTAAAAAAATAAATAAACACAGATCCCTTCCTTGAAATAGTGGAGAAACAAAAATTTGTAGACACACGTAGCAGAGTACTGAAAAAAATTCCCACAAGCTCTGTATTGACAATTAATCTTAATAATTATTTGGTAATTGCTTTCTTTTGCATATGACATGCTTTGGGACCACATCCCATATTGGCCAATCAGCCTTGGAGAAATGTACCTGCTGGCTAGATTTATGTCGGTGGATATCTAGTTGTCTATGTGGCTCTTGTTTGAAGTCTTATATTGTCATTTCTTTCCTATCTTGTGATTATCAACCATCCTCAAATTACTAAGATGACTAGGAGCCATGTTATCTAACATTTGACTATTCACATTAGTATTTGTGGTATTTTCAAGTAGCATTGACCAAGACTGATAGCTCTAATAATTTTTATTGTGATTCCATTTCAAAAAGAGATGAGAATACTCATAGCCTTAGAACTTACAGTGCCTTCCCTATTGGTAAATTCACCTATCATTATTGGCATTCTTGTTGAATAAGCTCCTCTACTTTAGTTAGGACACCGTGTTCCCATTTGAAAAATCTATCACCATCGACACACAAATTGGCCAGCTTATCAACAACTTTGTTAGTTTCCTGAAAGACATGTTGGGATTTTCTATCCTGTCTTTCCTGGAAAAGGATCCTAGCCTCTTCAAAAATTGTTTTAATCCTCCAAGGAGGTGTTTTTCAATTATTGAGGAGATTTATAACATGCATAGAGTCTCCTTCTATGATCAAATTCCCTTCTAAGTCTTGAGTCATTTGAAGGCCTCTCCACATAGCTCTATCTTTAACTTCATTGTTCGTCCTTGTTCCCAAATATTCAAAAAATGCAAGCATCATATTCCCATTATGATCTTGCACAATGCCGACAGTGCCTGCTCTGCAAAAATTGTCCTTAGATGCTCCATTAAAATTAAGCTTAAACCAACCCGTAGGAGGTGGGGACCACTTAACATTGGCTCTGGGGTGATCAATCATGGTATCCTACAGATGAGGTTTATGACTATCAAAAGGGATAAGGTTCATATTCTTGTTGGCAAAGGATAGGATCCTAGCAATGATAGTTTGATGATCATGGATAGACTCATTAAAGACTCTATGGTTCCTTTCTAACCACACCTACCAAAGATAGTGACCGAGACAAATTTTCCACATGTATCTAAGTCTTTGTCTTGAAAAGTGGCAAGGCCATTGGATGAACACTTTTCATCAATTCACCCTCATAAATCAACCTTCTAACCAACCAAGCCAGATTCACCTTTTAAAGACCTTAAATTGAGCATTTATTACTTCAAAAAGTAATGTAATATTTGAGCCAACTTTTCATCCATAAAATCTTCTCCATTATTCCCAAAACCACTTCTATTGGATCAAGCTTGAAAAGAGCTTTTTGATAAGTTTTCCTAATTTTTACATTGTTTGGTCCTCCAAAATGTAAAAAATTGTGCATGGGTCTAGCTATCACAATTTTTTAAATTTCTAGATCATTTAGTGTCTCAAAAACTTAGTGGTTCACCTTGCCCTAAAACCTAATTTTTAAAATTTTGATTTTTCTACCTTGTCTCCAAACCCTCTATAAATAGAGGTGTTGGACTTCCTTTTTCTCCCATCTTGAGTCCCATATTCTATTCCCATTTTATTTATTTGATGTTAATTTATGATTAATATCCAAATGCTTAGACACTCTAGTTGTGATCTCCTTGTTTTGTTTTCTTGTGATTGTTCCTCATTTCTTCTTGTAGTTGTTGTGGCTAAGAAAATGTAGAAAAGCTTCAATGATGGATCATACACAAGACCCATCTTTGGATCAATCAACAAAGAAGATAAAAAGGCTTACCATATGTGGTTATGGATTCTTCTCTCTTTTTCACTCTTCTAGCTCTCACCATAGCTAGTAATTTATGTTGCATTATTTAGTTTATCCATTTTATTATGTAGCGTTTTACATTTTTATTCTTTCCTTCCTATATAATATATTTAAAATTTTAGCATTTTTTTTTTACATTAGTTTAATACTTAGTTTATTAGGTTAGAGTTGCATTTGTATTTATTGCATTTAATACATCTGTGTTTAGATTTACTGTATTTTTTCATTATATTTTGCATTAAGATTATTCTATTTAATAATTTTAATTGCACTTAATTCATTCAAATTTAAGTTATTATAGTTGCATTTACATTATTTTATTTAATAATTTTAATTGCATTTAATTCATTCACATTTAAATTAATGTAGTTGCATTTAGGTTATTCTATTTAATCATTTTAACTGCATCTAATTCATTCACATTTAAGTTACTACAATTGTATTTAGGTTATTCTATTTAATAATTTTAATTGCATTTAATTAATTTAGATTTAAGTTACTGTAGTTGCATTTAGGTTATTCTACTTAATCATTTTATTTAAATTTAATTTATTCACATTTAAGTTATTGTAGTTTCATTTGGATTTTTTTCATTTTAATCATATTTAATTTATTCATGCTTAAGTTAATTTAGATTATTTTGTTTTTCATTTTTCATAAGTTGAAAGAGGGTATTTTGAAAGAGATCCTAAACCTTTTACAAATTACCAATGAGAAGCCAAAAAGGATATGGTCTCATAGGGATCAATCCTAAAAACACAATGCAAGAAGGAAGCCAAGGAAAACAATGTGGAAGGCTTGGAGAGAGACTCCAATGGGCACCAGGAAAACAAAGAGAGTTAAACTGTGAATCAAGTAAAATTGAAGAAGAATATGGACCCTAGGAGATGGTCAAAAGGGTAAACTAAAAGACCAAACTAATCATACATCTTAGAAGGGTCCCAATCGATATTGCTTGCATTAGGCTCACCAATAAAACCATCCTTCTAATTCTTGAGGGCAAAGATCATATTTTTAGCATGCTAAAGAAGAGTCCAGGTAGTCAAGGTTGCTTTGGATGTAGATTACATCATTTTCTCCACATTGTTGAGTGAATCAAATTTGAATATCTATTTTATGCAAGAAGAGGGCCCACTCAAGGATTCATAAACCATCAGGGAGTGAGACCATATAGGGGCCCCTTCAATTTTGGGCTTCTTAATATTTGTTGGAGGTTCTTCTAGATCTTCTTGGTCGTGGTCAATAACGATAGAATTTTTTTGTTTTTCCCCTAAAGACTTGCTTTTGGATGAGCACCGACAAGGATTTGTATTTACTGAAGGATAGGTATTAGTGGTGGTGGAGTCAAACATCAAATTCTTCCTTGCCTTGACTACATCGGCAAAATCTCCTTTTGCTTTTCATTTTAATTGCATGAAAATTATTCACATTTAAGTTTTTGTGTTTTCTATTTTATCTACATTGGTCCATATATATTTAGAGTATTTTATTTGTTGCTTTAGTTTCCTTTTACTTATTTACATTTAGAGTGTTCTCTGTATCATTTTAGTTACATTTTTAAATTTATCCATATTTAGGTTATCATGATTTACTGCATATAATTGATTTACATTAGGGTTATTTTATCCGTTATTTCTGTTCATTTAGATTCAATTTTATCCTTGTGATTTGTTAGTGCATTATCAACCTTTCGCTTAAATTGATTTTTTCATCTTTCATTTTCTTTTTTTTTTCTCTCTTTTTGTAAATTCATGATCCATCCATACGGGGCACAAATTCAATGAAATCCTTGGTTTCGTTGCCACTCTATTTGCTACTTTCTTTCTGGACTTTGCAAATTTGTGGTCACTCACTACAAGGCATTAATTTAGCTACAAGGTTTTGGGGGTAAGTTTCTGCCTTCAAAATCCTCATTTTATTTTGTGTTTCTCTATTTTTTCTCTCTTACCTTTTTGCCTTCATTTGTGCCAGTTTGAATTTTTCTATATTCTAGTTTTATTTCTAAAACTCTCACTTTTTTTATTTTTTTATTTTTACATTACATTGTTCTAGCTTATGTTCTATATGCATTTTATTTGATCTTGCATTCTACTACAATATTCTTTGCTTGATTCCAAAAGGTCAACCGTTCACTCTTATTTCTCACAGTTAGCAAAAAGGACTAGGGAGCTTGACTATTGTGCCTTCAAGCTTAGTCTTACAGTGGCCTAAGAAGACCCCTAAACACTAATTATTTTTTCCAAGTTTTTCTTGATTTTTTTTAGATCTTATCAAATTCACAGTTAGGAATTTCAATGTGTGAATTTGGATTTATGACTATAGTATTTGAGCATGAATTTGGATAGGATCAATCATCGAGTCAAGTAGATTTTTTGATAGATTTTTAGGTTTTTTGCTATGTGTCTATGTTCATTTCTATTTTTTGTATCCAAAATAATAAAATAAATTTAGAACTTAAATACATTTGATAGATTAGTTAAAGAAATTAAATTTTAGTTTTTAGATCATAAGAAAAGGAAAGTGTTTGGTTTCATTTCTAGGCATCAAATAAGAAAAGCATATAGTTTACATTTAGGCTAGTCTTGTTTGTGCATTCTATTGGACCCTTTCTTAGAAAGAAAACATTTATTTCTTGCAATTTTAGGAGTAGAATTAATTGAAATAAAGAATCATTTTAGAAATAATACCTTGTTTGTCTAAATTAATGTTTGCCTTGCATTGTTTTTATAGTATTATTCTTTAGTTCTTTGTAGTTAGATCTTAGTCAAGACCAAACTTAGGTGCATTTCTAATAAACACACTAAACCTTCTATATTGGAATTGGAGTGAGTTCTAAAACTAATTATAGTGAACCCTTCAATTCCCAAGACCCCTAAATGTAAAGAAATAATAGCCACATGGTTATCTCAACTCCTAGCGGATCCATCGAGAATCATCTATGTAGGATATTTTCCTCCTCTACACTTCTTTCAACACTTTGATGCTCTATTGTTGTAATCGTGTTCATGTGAATTTTTATTAAAGCTTTCAAATATTTTATATCTATTGATTCTTTTGTATCTAGAGTGGTTAGGGATAGCACTATGCTTTCTAGAATGGTAAGCTAAGTATAGGATATAGGTGTAGGTAAAGCAACCAATAAAGATATTATTTGAAGTGAAGTTTGTAGGCTTGGCTACTGGATCCTAGGAAAATATGGTATTATAACTTTAGGAGGGATCTTACAAATTGAGATTAGTGTATTTTTAGCTTCAGTAGCTACTTGGAATATTTATGGAAATATCATCTCATTGGTTTACTAGATCTAAATATATAAGTCCAAATTGAAAGCATAGAGGTAACAGATGTAGGCTTGGGCATGTGATGGACTAATATTCAAAGGAATTCTCCTCCAAGTATTATTGAACTAAATATTAATATCTATAATATTCTCTTGATGATGTCTTTGAGTAGTGGTGAACTGGATAATTAGAGAAAAGGGATCCTTAAGATCATTTAATTCTATGATAAATGGTTCAACAAGGTCAACCCAAGTATTAATACTACCATCCTCTAGTTCTTAGTACCATGATAATATTTTTCTTCTAAAATAAAGAGCAAGCAACCTGACCATTACATCTTCATGGAGAATATTATGAATAATAGCTAAAATAAAAATGTCTTGGTAGAGTTCATAAGCTATATTTTTGCTACCATTATAGTAGGGTACACATTTTAATTTAGAGTGAGTAATATCATGGAGATTTGGAAGATCTAGGGGTCTGGCACTATTGTAGATAGGAAAAATGTGTCTAGCCATAACTTCTAGTGGATATATAATAATTGACTATGGTGGTATGACCTATAAAGGAGTGGGAATTTGAACTAGGAATACTCAAACAAGTGAAAGTGAATTACCTTTCTTACATGTCCAAATAGCTAGCAGATCACCAAAATACACTAGTTATTTTATCTTGTTGGATTCTAATTTTGTGGACATGTAATTCTAGATATACATCCTCAACAAGGTCATCACCCATAGGTTCTTTGATAGTGGATTCACCCAGTGAATTAATTTTATTCATATCATAAGATCAATTTATTCACCAACACTTGATCATTTGGAAATATGGGCATGCCAAATGTTCAAATGCATATGGTTTCTTTGACTTCTAATTAGGTGCTTTTTATAATTTTTTTCCCATTAGGCATTCCAAAAATCTTGATGGTCAAGTCAAATTATACTAGAGTAAGATTGGATGACCTGAGACTGCTCTGAGATCAACAACTAGAGAAGCTTGACTCCTTGAAATTGCTTTAAAATATAAAATAAAAGGAAAGAGAAATAGAGGAGAAGGGAGTATAAATAGGATTTAAGTAGATTAATTTTAGCTAACAATAAGAATATAATCTAAATAATGTAGACTAGCTACTACAACTAAAGACCTAACATAATTTCCTCCCATATAAGCACCTAAATTACAACATCCTATATTTCAATCATTCTATTGAATAATCCAAACAACTATTTCACCTAACAAAATTGACCCAACTAAAACTAACAAAAATATCATGAGTGTAATTATTATAACATTCAACATCCAAAATGCTCTAAGAGCAATAATCCAAATAACTTCAATCCTAACAACATTTACTCCAATTTGAGTTGAAATAAGGAAAACAATATTGAGCCTAACAAAATTTACTACTATCAAAGTAGAAATGGAACACTAAAAGTGTAATGTATTACTAAAAATATTACATGAACTTAGATAGAAAGAAGCTAAATAGTATTGATCTTATTAGCACAACCTAGAATCTCAACTCACAAAAAGGGAACACTAAAGTGTTACACCCTTACAAATGAGAAGCTTTGTTCCTTATATAGCTTTCACTTAAACCCTAAAATGAAATAAACTATTATATAAAATATTGGCCTAATTTTTTTGGGCATGATCTTAGGATGAGTTGGCACCACTCGACCTCTTCATTTTTCTCTAAATATACTTGTGAGGTAGTTATAATTCTTGTTTTGATGTGTCATGCTTGAAGGTGGTTGTCACTTCCAACTCTATTAGATGTTTTGTGTTTCAAATATTATTTATTGGAGTGTAATGTGTCCCTTGCATAGAGGCACTTATGTCCAATATGCTAACAATGCATCTAGTACCTTCCAAACAATTATTATTGCACGTTATGCCTTTTGAACTACTTTTTTTTCTGATGCCAACATGTCAGATGCTCTAGTAGTCAGCCTAAGTAATTTTTGATGTTTCTCTACCTTATCCTATATTCCTTATTACCTTTGCATTGTGCTAGAATTCTTGGGAGCTTTATTGACATTGTCCAACAAAGTGTTCCAATTTACCTTTGTTCAAGATCAAAATTACCTTCCTGGTATTTTAGAAATTTTAATTTTTTTTTTATATTACCATATCATATATTTATACAACTACTAGATAGACCAATGGGGCTTTGAGTCCTCTCATTTTACTTAGCTTAGGGTAATAATTTAGCTCAAAATTTCCTAAGGCCTAAATTTACCCAATGTAGGGAATTTTACTATAAAAACAAGGTAGTTCAATGTCTTGAATATCTTGTAGCCTCTAGAGATGAGGATTTCTAGTTGGTAAGACTAGAAAAACTACTTTAGTAATGTAAAAGGGTTTGGGCCCTTTTAAAAACCTACATTTTACTTTTATAATAAAAAAATATTGGCATATCAAATCTCAAGATTATGATGCAAAATTCCCACTACTTAGCACTTCTTGAATTAAAATGATAATATTGAAATAATTAATGAAGTGTAAATGGTTTATTAAGATTAAAAATTGAAAATTTTAATTATTATATTTTATTTAAAATATGTAAAACAAATTAAATAGAGTAAAATATTTTTCTATTTTAATTTTTTAGGGTTTTATTGTACTATTGAAGGAATTAATGAAGTATAAAAGCTTTACTATTATTCGAAAATGTATAGTCTAATTACTATATTTTTATTTAAAATTTTAAAAATAAATAAATACATTAAATATAAGTTTTATTTTATTTTATTTTTTAGGGTCCTATTGCACTAATGAAACATCCAAAAAATATGATAATTGAATTAAATTTGTTAATAAAAATTATATCAATAATACCATGAAGATGGTAACTTTTAAAACATAAACAAATGATATTTAAAGCTAACTATTATTTATTAAATAAGCTATGTGTGGCTTCTATTGGGGTCCACTCCCTTTAAAAATATAAAACATTACATTACTATTAGGTTATTTAAATCATATACAACTTGCATTTTTATCAAACATATTATTTATTTAGCTTTCTATTAAGGATATTCATCATCTTCCTAAAATTGCTATGTTTTTGCAATCAAATCCATATATTAATTTTATTAGGAGATACAATTTTACTTGTTCAATTGCTTTTAAAAATTTGAGTTTTGCCAAGATGAAAAGCAACACTACTAATGGATAAAATATTTTCTACCTTATTTCCATATCTATAAATATGATGTTTATAGCAAGCTATCAATACCTATTTTTGGATCTTATTCATTCCCCTAATATTCCAAGGTATCATTTTCACCACCACTTTGTAGGTTTAACCCCACTTCTTGTTAACTTTTGTAGTATATGCTTTTATTTTCCCATATCAATATCCCTTTGAGTTTCTTTTTCTCTTTGTTTTTGCTTCTCGGGTCTTCCTCTCTTTTTTCCATTTCACCATGACTTTCATATTAATTAATCTATTTGATTATTTTACATCACTCATAGTGAGACTTATCATCTATAGGTTTGTCTTGATCTTAAAGTTTCGAATTGCAAGGAATATTATCAAAAGCACTTTCTTCTTTATGTTAACCTAGAAATCCTAAAGAGTGAGGATTTCTTCTTATGCTTCCTTAAAAACCTTAAATTGCTATGCATTTTCTCCATCGTCAAGTCCTTATCATGCTATTCTTGAAATCCTAAAATGCAAGGGATAACTTCTACACTATTTTCATTTAGGATTATATACTACTTGATGAAAATGAAGATAATTTAATTGGAATAAACTTGACCTCTTATATCATTTTTAAATGAAACTTTTTCTCTACATATTCCTTTGCACCTTTAATTCCTTCTAAAATTGAACTTGTACATTATATTGTCTCATCCCTTGTATCCTTATTTATTTCTTCTAATGGTTGATCTCAGTGAACCATGGTAGCATTTGCCATATGATATTTATAGATAGACTTGTTTTGCCTCTTTGTTTAGAGTGGAATATCCTTGATCTAATTTGAAGTGTAATTATAGTATTTTTTTTATAGGATAAATTATTTCATTTCTTCTAGGTTTTAAAAGGATGACCCTAAAACCTATTTACAAAAACAACATAGAAATTCTAAAAAATATCAAAGAGAAAAATAGGGGAAAGCATCCTCGAGCAAAACCCAACAAATAGGAGAAAGGGAACATAGCCCCTCCTGGGATCCACCACAAGACAAAACCAACACCATGCAGGACAACCTTAGAAACATAAAAAATAATGCAAGATAGTTATTCCTCCTTAGCATCCTCTTCACCCTCCTTATCATCTTCCTTTACCTCATCATTTACCACATCCTCATAGTTGAACTCATCCACCTTGGAATCTTCCTGACCTAAGAATTATTCATTTAAGAATAGGAGATGCAGGGCCTCCCGAAGGTCAGTAAGAGAATTCACCAGGTTCAAAGTGGTCATGATGATGAACCGCTTTAGGATCTTGGTCATGATTTCCTACTCCTAATAAAACATGATTTCAATAATATTCTACTTGTCTTGAATGAATATATTCCTAATATGAGGTAAGGATCTGATGGGGTCCTCAAATTTTTCACTTTTGATTTTATTTCTCACCAGAAACTCTCTAATAGCCTATGTCATTACTCTTTTATTAGTGGACATGGTCAGTAAAGTGGAATAGGATGTATTTTGTTTGGCCTAGATATGGCTATATTTGCCTTTGGGGGCACTAGGGGAATGGCTTGAGGGCTATGGATCAGAATATGATTGTAAATAATCTTAAATAAAACCTTGTGAGATAGAAGGTCATCACCCTTATTCCTCCTATAGGTGTCAATTGAGTAGCTGATGAAGTTGAATAAAAAATGGGGGATAGTGATAGGATTAACATCTCTGAAGTGGTCGACAAATGCAAAGTGGAAACTGCATAACACTTTCTCTAGGTCATCCATAGTTATGAATTCCATAATGGGCTTCATGACATAATTCTAGGGGGTAGGAAGGTCCTTGTGTTGGAACCCCAACTTCACATCCTTGAAAATATTGTTGTAACCCTTGAAATCTTTCAACTCTACCTCCCAATTATGTTTCTCTCTGTGGATTGATCTACCTTTCGCCGATTTCCAAGTAATGGTGGTAAGAAGAGGAATTTCAATCACAAATTCTCTTCCACAAATGGTGACTCTTTTGCCCTCCCAATTCTCCAAGACCACAAATTTTATCTTGATGTTGTCACTAATTTTTTTTTTAAAATGGGATGAAGCCCCTCTAAGCAAGGATGCTCTCAACCAGTGGATCCCAATCTGCACAACTCAGCTCCATGAAACTCATCTTGGGGAAGAAAATCAAACTAAGGTAACTAGCAGGGGGATTTAGGAATTGAGCAAAGGGAATTGAGATCCAATGGCCAATAAGATCTTTGGAACACCCAGTGCAAGGATAGTTAGGAAACTTGACTTTTTGAAAGAAGTGAAATTTTTGGATACGCTTTTGGAAATTACCACTATCAATTTGGGGTTCCTCTCCTTTCTTCAGATTCACCACAAGGAGACTAAAAGTTTTAACGTATTTTCAATTGGATCAGTCACACAATACCAAATGGTAGAATTTATGGTTGATGGTGGGAAGCTGAAGCATCATGTTGGGAGTTGTGGCAAGACCAGTATTGCAACAATCTCAAAAATAGACCCGACCTTGTCTAGAGTGGTGGATGATAAGAAAAATTATATGGAAGGCTTTGAGCACAAGGTTGACAATGCTGATATCCTGGTGATAACCATTGTAAGTGCCTAAATATTTATATTGGATATAGGACCTTTTGATACAAATGGCCAAAAAAATAGAAGACTTATAATAGGTCATCAAAAAAACAAAATAGGTTGAAAGATTAATCTCTAAAATTTTGTACATCTTCTTGGTCCATGATATATTTAACCACTTGGGGAAGTCCAACCATCCATGTGATAAGACTATTAGTCATGATCCCGTTATTCACTAGAAAACCTATAGACCTATTGGATTCCCTAAAATTATGTTGAAATATGGTCTCCTATTGACTGAGGATAAGGATCCTCATCTCGTCAATGCAATTTTGAACCCTCCATGAAGGACTCTTATTTTTCCTTATATAATTGATAATAATAAATGAATCTCCCTCAACTATTACCCTACCAAGATAATATTTTGCAAGGAATAAGCCTCACCACATGGCTTTGGATTCAACAACATTGTTTATCTAGATTCCTAAGTGCTCAGAAAAGGTAAAAATAACTTTCCCATTGTGGTCCATTAGAATGCCCCCTATGCCAAATTTTCCAAGATTACCTTTGGCAACTCCATCAAAATTTTATTTCTACCATCTGCTCAGTGGAGGTATCCACTTAGAATTATCTCTACTATTTTTTTGAGGTTGGATTGGTTTTTCCTCCAGAGGAAGGTTCAAGGAGAACCTTAAGGAAATATTAAATCTGAAAGTAGGGTGAGTGGAGGGAGGCAAAAGGAGAGCATTATCTTTGGCAAAGGAGAGAATTATATTTGGAAAAGGAGAGAATATTATTGGTGATTGAGGTGAAATTCAACTTGATATTGGAGAAGGATCTATGGTTCCTCTCAAGCCATATTTTCCATAGGAAGTGGTGGAGGTAGGTGGTCCAAAGGAATTTGAGGTGAGGATTATGAAAGGGAGTGGGCCATTGGAGGAAAAGTTTGATAATGGTATTAGCCTTGGCCCAAAGGATATGGAAGGTTTGGAGGAGTCAGTTGAAGATAGACATGGAGAAAGGGCAAGTGAGAAAGAGGTGATGAGAGGACTCCCAATATGACAAACATAAATAACAACTATTGGGGAAAATAATGTCTCTCTTGAGTAGATTGTCGATCATAAGGATTTTTATTTGAAAGACCATCCAAGAGAACAAAAAATATTGGAAATAAGTAGTTTAGGCCACACAAGTTGATGAAGGAATAAGGGCTTCTTAGGAGTCAGAAGTAATTGGTAAGCATACTTGTCTAAAAAATATCCACTATTAGTGGACTCCCAAAATAATTATTCCTTAGGATTGTTAGAAGGAATAATGGTGAGGTTCAGCAACGATTCCAAAGAAAAGGATTCTATCAGGTGAGAATTGCTCTTAATGGGTTTTCATATTTTCTTTTTAACAAAAATGAGGAAATCAATGACTTGTTGTCCCATCATGGCATCAGTGAAAACTTTCAACCTAGATAGATTAGGATCTTCAATGAGGGGTTCTCCTCTTATCCATTTGTCCTTCTAGAAATCTATGTTATGACCATCCCCTAACTTCCATATTATTCCTTTTCTTAACAACTCTCTAGAATTAAAAATAGATTTTCAAATGGTATTTCCTCTTGTCGGGACTAAGTCTTTTAGGAAGTCTGTTCCCTGTAGGTATTTTCTCTTGATAATTGTTATCTAGTCATTACTGACATTAGTCACCAAGCACCAAGCTTGTTTGGCCATGAGAGCCAAGTTGAGTAGATGAATTCTCCTTAGGCCAATTCCTCCTTTGTCCTTAGGTCTGCATACCTTGTCCCAAGCAACAAGATGAAAGCATTGTTTGTTTTCTACCCCCAAAAAAAGAATTTTTTTTCTATATTTATTCTATTTTATGGTAGACCAAAGTTAGGGCTTTGAATATAGACATGAAATACACTAGAATTCTTTGTAGGGAGTCCATTTTTAGTGTTGGGAACTAAATAGCATTAATTTTTACTCAATACTATGGCTATATATCTTCCTAATTTTTATCCAGGCTTGCACCCAATATCTACAACTCAACACTCAAAATTGGATGGACCAAAATAAGGGTTTCAAATCCAACCTTTAGAGTAGGATGGTTTCTTGTCAACTTAAATAGGGTGTTGACACAATTATGCTCTCTTAGGGTTTTGGGGTTAGGGTTGAGAAATATATTAGGGTTAGAAAATATGAATAATAGTGGATAGATAGGCTAACAACATTATCACTACGAAAAAAGGCTCCCATAAACCAATTTAAATGCACATTACTCAGATCAACATTATCCTAAATTAAATGCACTTTCATTCATTAAGAAACATCAGAGAAATAGTTCAAAAAACAATTTCAATATCCAAATAATGAAAATCCAAATAGCATAATTAATCAATATCTAGATTTTACATAAATGCACTCCCTAACAATAAAGATCCAATTCAGAAGCAAATTTTAATTACCCTAGTAGTTAGTAATCCATTAATTTGGCACAAACTAAGAATTCAATTATTTATAGAAATACAGCTTAGGAATTTGTACCTCTGATATCGAATCATGAAGACATAAAATTTTAGGTGAAAATCAATGTAATGCTCCTTTCATTAGCTCTTGGGAATATTTACAGTAGTACAGGAAAACACACTAGAGTTAAACCTTAAAAATGAGGGTTTGACCTCTATTTATAGTTTACATAATTTAAAATAATAAGAAACATTAAATAGATTTGTTATTTATAGTTCAAGATATTTCTAACTGGCATTTCCTTACTAGTTCATCCTCCATGAAATCTATTGCAAGTGGACTGCCATGGTAACTCGAAGACTCTACAACTGGTTTTTTGGCATCAACTAAAGTTTTGGCCATTAGAGACTACATCTGCATGATTTATATTTCTTAGACCCCTTGTCACCATTGATCTGCAACCATATTTGAATCTTGTTTTCTTAAAACCCTTGATGCTTTGGCTTCCTCCTCCAACTAACTATGTTTTGAATCCGACGAGAAATCACCTTAATATACTTCAGAATTATTGATAAAATATTGACCATAGATCTTCCCCCATCGCATGGCTATGATTTGATAAGGAATATTCTTGGATCAATGGTGGGGAAGAACCAAAATACCATTCTGCTTTTAAAATTAATGACATCACCTTTTATGCCTCAAAACCTATGGAACGCCAATCCAGCACAAAAACTCATTGAAAGTGAAGTGGGATGAAATACGCTCCTTATCCTCTTTTTTTCTTGTTGGTGATGAAGCATTCACAAATCCGCACAAAAAAGTTGATGATGTCATATTTTCTTCAAAATTTTTAAGGATTCTATTCTGGACCCCAACAAGTGTATTAACTCAGAATACCATTCTGGACCCATTTCCGTGTAAAGGAAACTCTTATTTCATTTTGTACTGACATTAGTATACAATATTTTTTGTCACTAATCCAGAATAAAGTTAGTCAAAATTACCTTTGTCATGAATCCGCATGCCTTTGTTTTGCTTTTCGCCTCCTGTCACCATTTCGGGTAAAAATGTTCTATGTGCTCCCTGGAATCGGGCTCTCCAACACTTAGCTGCTTAGAAGATGTTAAAAATACAAAGCAATCACCAATCCATACCTTTTTATGCTGACATAATATTTCCCTAGAAACTTTTGCAGATTCGAGATATGTCACCAAATCGAAGCCAAAAACATTAGAAACTATGCAGAATTGCTCCTAGTGTGAAAATACACTAAGTGTTGGGCGGATTGAGAACCTTTTTTGTGGATTCACTCCAATATACACTAAAACATGTGTGGAATGGGAACTTCATGCCTTAGATAAAAAAATTCAAAAATTTCCTAAGTGTGTGGCCATTTTGGGCCTACATTTTGGTGCCTCTCACATGGATTTTCTTGCAAAGCCGTAGAACTCAGAGTCTTATCCATTGTTCTACAGGAGTAAAAAAATGCTCATCTTCAAAAAATTACTTTAAAGAATAATTTCCATATGAACACTACCCTCTAAAAATAGTCCTCTTAGAGAGTAGAAGTTCACATCGAGACCATGCTTCAAGAAACACAGAGGATAACTACTTATATGTAGACTATGCAATAGACACATGTTCCTCCACTATTTCCAAAATCTATCTTTGTGCCCTTATAGCAAAATTTATTCATTGTTCTTGCAAAACACATCTATAATCTTCTTATAAGGCCTTCTTACACAATGCCTTCACACAAAAATTACTACTCTTTGTGCCTCTCTAGGATTTATACCTTTATTGTTTAAAACTGACCATGTTAGAGCAAAAAAAACAAAAATGTAAAACTTGTGTATATGTACAAAACAAAAAATAACTTAAGTGTGTTCCCCTTCCAGGCCTGTGGTGGCTCCATCCTACTCTTCTTCTTGATGGAACTCTTCCTTGAACTCCTCTTCAGTTTCATATTTTGGAGAATATTGTTTTATTTCTTCCTCTAGAATTATCACAAAATAATTGAATCATCAACTTCAAAGTGTGTAAAGCTTGATTGTAGGCTACTCCAGAGGGGTTTGATGTCTCTTTCAACTACTTATAAATATAGTAAAACTCTCCAATATCCTCATAGTTAGTAGCATTACCTCTATTTACAAGATCTTCCATGAGATCTCTTAGCTTGGTAAAATCAATGATCAATTGAGCAACTTTCTCTTGGTTCAATGTCTCTTCTAGGGAGTCAATTCTTGATTCATCCTATAGATTTTCATCAATGCTCTTCTGAATATCTTCCACAGATAGCAAGTTGTTATCATCCATCCACAAACCTTTAAAATCAACTTGAATTAGTTCTTTGTTTACATCCACAAAATCTTTAATCACTCCTTCAATTCTATCAAATAACAACCAAGATTTTTGAAGTACCCTCTGCTTCTTGACCATGGTTCTAGCAATAAATCTAGAAATATTCCATTATTTATTGAGAATTGGCTCAGTTTTTCATTGAGTCTGCTATCAACAAACTTGTAAATTTATTCTATTGGAATCACCATAAGTTGTATCTCTCCCATGATATGATAAAAATATTTCTAAACATTTGAGAGTAGATGGATGGCATCATCTAGATAATAAATCATAAGCCGAAGCCCTAAATATTTCTCTTGGACCTAAAAGAGTAATTCTTTTATAATATTATTTATTCTAGCTTTAGAAAATCTAGAGGACTTAGATTTCTTAATTTGAAGTTACTATTTCAAAATTTGAATTTCTTTTGCTTGCTCTTCTTCAGCTTCTTTTGCTCTCCTAGTTGATCTTTGAGCTTATTGGATTCTTAGAACTTTTCCTGTCAATTTTTGGCCTATTTTTTCAAATCCTTTTCCACTTTATTTTGGTTAATCACATTCTTCTAAATCTTTTCAATATTTTTATTTAGTTTACCCACCTTATATTTTGATATATCATTCTTTATATAGAAGATCTCTAAGTGGACCCTAGCCATTACCAACTCATCTTCTTTAGGAAGCTTCTCAATATCCTTTGTTACTTCTTCAACTCGATAATCTTGGACAATCATATTAGTCTTAGGCTTGCTTACAAGGGGACCATGGAACTCGATATCCTTTGCCTTGAGACCAGATTGAAATACATGCTTCTTCTTATTACAACCATCCTGTTGGAAGGCTCAGATAACTTCTCTTCCCAAAATTATTTATTTTTTGTGTGGTTTCCTACTCCTTTGGCAAAGTTACATGACTTGAATAACTGGTAGCTAGGGGTGATGAAGAAACTAGGAATTCAAGGGTATATTCAACCATTGATAATGGTGGTATGGAAATAGTTATAGTAGTTTCTGTAACAATAGTGGAGTCTATAACTACTGTTGTGGTTGCTATTGGTAAACTCAGAAACTGAAGCAAGACTAACAATTGGACGAGTGGGGGTTCTTGGAATAATTTACTCCTTTGATGGGGGTGGTGATTTCAATGGTGAATATGAAATTATGGGAGATGATGAAGTGGGAACCTCAGATGATGAAAGTGGTATTTGGGATGACTTTGGAGGAGAAGATATGACTTGTACCTCAATGATGACCAATGAAACATGGGTGGACTATGAGATGGGGAAGGTACCTTTGTAATATTTTCTTGACCAAAAGGATATGGAGACTTCCTTAGGGATTCATGAGAAGGAAGAGGAGAAGAGGGATTAGATACCATACCTTCACCTATAGGTGTAGGGTGTTCTTGTTTTGTCTTTGCATCTTACTGCTGCTCTTGCTGTATCAATTCTTTTGTAGCTAAAACAACTACCTCTTTAACAACCTCTCCTTTGTCCATCCTTTATTTCTTAGAAACCTCTTTCTCTTCCCTTTTTGGATCTATTTTAGCTCTTCTATGAATCAATTGAAAGGTATACAAATCACTCTCTATATATTCCTAAAAAACTTTTCCTTATGTTGTTTCTTCAAGAAACACTTGCTCAAAAATGGGATGCAATTATACTGATGCTACAATAGTAAAAGTGAGGGGAGTAAATTTGAAGTTTTTATATTTATTTATCCATTCTATGTTTATATTTGGAGGCAAACATCCTAGGGCTAAGTTTTGAGGTCTAGCTACTGCTTCTATTACTGGAGTACTAACAACTCTTTCACCTGAATACTGCATTTTACTCAAAAGTTATGCTCCCATAGGAAACTTCTCTACTTTTTTAGTGGTAGGCTGAAATGTCTTCAAGACATCAACAGTCGTCAAATGAGTCTCATGCTATTTTGTTGGATCTTCTTGGTCTATGAGTTGAGAGATAGATTAAGACCCAGCCTGTGACTTCTTGCAAGTTAACACTATATTTTTGATGTCCTTCTGCTTCCAGGTTTTGATATTTTCATCACACTTTTTAGAAAAATCATTATCAATATTCATGCCAAACCTAGAATTAAGTTTTTTAATTTCAATTCTCATTCTCCACCAATATGATATATTTTCTACATTCCATTGCTCTACCTTCTCTACTTCTTCAACAGTGTCCTCATAAGGTTGAGGGTCCTTTTTATTTCTAGTTTTCTCCTCAATATCATGCATGATGGCCTCTATTAGCCGATGGTTCTTCTTATTATCTGGATAAAAACCACAATATGTTCATAGAAATCTATCCATGGAGGTAGTTGTCCCATTTTTGAAACATTAAACACCAAAATAGGGGTCTCATCATTATTTCTACCTTGTTCAAAATGAGCCCTAGACCTCTTTTCAAAGTTGTAGGTTTTTTCTCCATTATAGCTATATTCCTTTTGGTGGAAATGTCATCAAGATCATAACTCCATATTTAGGGATTATAAAATAGACCTAACCTATCTAGGTATTGGTCAATTTTCTCACTTTACCTCTTATTTTTGATAGTAAGATCATCCATAATAGGGTAGGTTAGCTGAGATTTTCTCTTCCTTCCTGAATCATAATTCAAATCAATGTATTATGCCTACCTCAAGTATTCAAAGGCAAAGAGTCTATCTATGAAAAATGGGGTAGGAGAAAAGGATTACCCATGAATCCATACAATATTATTACTATGCCCTCAGTAAAAACATACCAGTCTCCTTCGACACCCTTTGTTCTCAAAATTTTCTTGGCTAGAGGTGGCAGTCTAGGGCACTCTCCATACATTATTTTCAAAGTAGGTCCTAGGAATTCCAGATTGAATCTATAAAAAGATTCACTACTCCTCAAATGACTTGTCCAATAATAAATTGGCAAGGGCTTCCCATAATTGGTTTTGTTCTTAACTAGAATCTAGGACATCTTATCCTTAATAGTAGCATAAAACATCTAAATCAAACTTGAGAAATACCTAAAACTAGGTGCATTAGAGCCCCTTTTAATTATTACTAATTGCTCGTGTATCCTTTGGGAAAGCAAGGTTGGCCAGTAAAAATAGATATATGTTGGTAAAAATAACAACACCTAGGGAAATAAAGGTACTTTCCTCAAATTTTTCTAAGGAAGAAGAGTCACGATAGTGCAATGTTTTGATGAGCAAGGGCCAAACAAGGAAGAAGAGTCATGATAACATGATATTTTTCTCATCCAGAGCCAAGAAAGGAAGAATAGTCATTATAGCACAATGTTTTGATGATCCAGGACCAAGAAAGGAAGAAGAGTCATGATAACATGACATTTTTCTCGGTCAGAGCCAAGCAAGGAAGAAGAGTCGCGATAGCATGACATTTTTATGAGCTAGGGCCAAGCAAGGAAGAAGAGTCGTGATAGCACGATATTTTGCTGGGCCAGATCCAAGCAAGGAAGAAGAGTCATGATAGCATGACATTTTGATGAGCCAACAACCAGCCAAGAGGAGAAGTCATGATAGCACGACATTTTGGAGAGCCAACAGCCAGCCAAGGAGAAGTCATGATAGCACAATATTTTGGAGAGCCAACAACTAGCCAAGAGGAGAAGTCATGATAGCGTGACATTTTGGAGAGCCAACAGCCAACCAAGGGAGAAAAGTCATGATAGCATGACATTTTTGAGAGCAACAGCTAGCCAAGAGAAGTCATGATAGCACGACATTTTGGAGAGCCAGCAACGAGCCAAGGAGAAAAGTCGTGATAGCATGATATTTTGAAGAACAAGAAAACCATGATCTCTAAAAGGAAGTGGAGAAGATATCTGTAACAATAATATCTTAATATTTTTGGTTAGAAGCTTCATGGCTAGAATAATATCTATGTAATAAGAAATATCTTGATCTTTAACCACTCCTTTGCTAGAATAAGCCCATGGGTAGTTTGTTGTAACAACTTTCAATTTTTTGTTATGTAAAACTCTATATATAGGATGAGCGACCTAATTTCTAGGTCGGCTCTTAGGTGTTTACAAGGCTATGTATTCAGACTTCTAAAATATTAATAGAGATCATTCACCCTGGTTCTGAGCTCATTTGGTGTGCAAGTATGTATGTGATTGTCTATTGCTAAGTTTAAATCTATGTTGAATGTATCATACATTAATTCTTAAGCTGAATTTCTGTATTAAATGTTCTATTAGATCTGTAATTTACTTCATGGATAAACTACTTTAGAGTTAAATATACACTGAACGATCTTAGCTTCTATGTGTTGGGTCTTATTATGCTTTTCTACAAAAGGTTGAATTAGTACTGTGTTGTTGCTTAATATGTACCATATTATCTCCTAGCATTGGCTACATTTCCCTCTCTTTAAGCATTCCTTTCTCTCTACCATTTTCCTATAAAAGCAAGGAACCAACCTTCTCTGGAGACTGAACCAGGCAAACCTCTGTTTAAGCCTGGTCGTTCAATGTTGACGAAGTCTTGGATGCAAATTATAACCTAAGGCGGATTTCGTTCCAACAATTTTTGGCACGCTCGGTGGGACCCAAATCCCATGCATTATATACAGATCAAAGTCCCGGTGAAGCCTTTGCCCTATTAACCTTTCTATTATCACCTGGTGACTCCGCACCAGAAAGGAACCCTAAAAAATCCTTACCCAACTTCTGGTTATGAACCATATTTATGATAACCAGATCTAAAGCTAAAAATTTAGAAGAACCCATAGAGTTCTTCGAACTACATCTTGGTAGCCTTCGAGCTAACCCAATTTTGGTTGCTAGAACATTTTCAACTCAAGATAGCAATCCAAGACAAGCACGCACTTCCCGTGTAGCCTTCCTTAGCACTACTGCTAACGGAACCTCGGCTCTAGTTACCAACACAACTACAATGGCTGGAAACCTGCCAGTTCTACCCTACCCTCTGTGGAACCATACGGGCCCTTTGAATCTTGCAGTCCAACACCCAATACCAGTAGCGGCTCTAAAAGTGCTACCCTAGTATGATGGTACTAGAAAGACAACGTATGAACATTGCTTAGATGTGGCCGCATTAGCACCAATATATGACATCACAGAGGAAGACGTGATGATTAGGTTATTGATTATTTCCCTAAAAGGAAAAATGCTCTACTGGTACAGAGCTCTTGACAACTAGGCTATCTCTACCTGGGCTCAACTTGTTGGTAAATTAGTGGAAGAGTTTAATGAGCATGCAGATCCCTTTTCATTGTTGAATCAGTTTAATGCCATTCAAAAACATCCTCAAGAGGAGATCATAGATTTCAATATTAGGTTCAGTCGAACCTGGCAGAGAGTCCCTGATGGTCTGAGACCAGTGCTAGAAGGAGCTATATACTACTATTTAAGAGCTTTCAATTCAAAAATAAGTATGGCTATCAGAAAATCCCGAGTGACAACCTTTCCTGAAATCTATCAAGAAGCATAGAAAGTGGAAAAATATTTGATCGCCATAGGAAGATTCCCTTCAAATATGATTCCACCCATTTTTCCAAATTTCCCTCAAGTTTCAAGTGTTGCTTTCCCAATTCCCCCTGTAGATCCTAATGCTGGTCTTCCCAAGTGGAATGGACAACCGAGCATCCCGCTTCTACCAGCACCCCCTACCCTTTTGATGCTCCCTCCTATCCCTGCACCCTCTCCAATAGCAAACACATCTACTCAAGACACCCAACTGGCGATCTTGCAAGATTTGCAAGCCTCGTACAAGACTCTATCAAATAAATTCATATCTATGGAGTGAAGAGAAGCGGAAAGAAACTCTCAGCCGAGACGTTATCCACAAGTGACCAGAGATCAAGCCTCCACCAGTGGATGAAATTATGAAAAAACAAATATAGTTTACTCTAATGAAGAAGGTGGACCCAACAATGCTTCACCAGAATCATCCTTCTAGTGTTCCACATGCAATGATCCTCACGGTGAAATGGCTTGCATGATTCATCAACATCAGGTCCAGAAAGTGGCTACAGAAAAGGTAGAAAGGTCCCTCAAAGGTCAAGTAAACATGATCAGAGAAGATGATCAGAATTTTATGATGCCCTCTCTAGAACAAGTCTCAATTCTGACTAGATCAAGAAAGAAACCTTTTTAGGTTGATCCTAAGGACCTTAATCCTTTAAAGGTACCTATGCCTACAAAGAGTCCTATTGAGAAAAGACCTCCACAAAATTTAGATCCAAAAGGAGCAGATATCCAGAAAGAAACACCTCTAGCTAAAGAGATAGAGACTCAAGAGCAAGCCAAGGAAAAGTTGAGGTATCCCTCACTAACTAAACGTCAAAGAGTTGATGCTACTCAGGGATACAAGAATAGGTTTGATACGAAAGTAAAAGAAAAGAGTGTTGATTCTCTTCCATTCAATATTATTGAAGAAATGAAGAAGACTCCTTCCAAAGCCACTATGTATGAAGCCCTACGGATCCCAGGACAGATTGACCTACTGCAGGAATCATTGAAATCTATGAAAAACAAAGATAAAGATCCAGTTAAATTGAGCTCTACCCAAGCAAGTCTTACTTCCACCTCAGGAAAGAACATACCTCCCCCCTTTTATTTATCCCTCCAGATGGAAGGATGGGTAGTCCATAATTGTATGATTGACTCTAGAGCCACAACTACTATTATGCCTAAAGCAGTATGCGATATAATGGGGATGGAATACACAAGGAGCACTCCAAGAGTCTTACAACTGGATGGGACCCCTGTAAAAATGGTAGGCATGATCAAAGATATTCCTATAGTCCTGCATAGGCTTCCTCAACTCACAGTTATACAAGAAGTAGTAGTAGTAGATTTAGAGCCTTACTTTGGCATGTGCCTCTCTAGAGAATTTACTACTAAAATAGGAGGATATCTATCTCTTGATTTTTCACACCTCGAAATCCCATTCAAAGGAAAAAGGGTGAAGATATTCAATGAGAAACCTTCTACCTTCCATGTCGAGAAGCTTGGAGAAGAGGAGAAAACCTCTACTACTATAAACATGATGACTGAAGAACTGACAGACTTGAGTCTAATGGAAGAAGCTCTTAATGAGTTACAAGAAGAAGACCAGTTTTTCCTCCTAGATTTCAATGCCATGATCGAGATAGATCTGGGAGTTACACCATCCAAAAACCTGAGAAAAGCAAATCTCCTTCTTCCCCACTACCTGATATATCTACTAATCAATTGTGGAAGCTTTTCTTTGATGGCGCTAGATGCAAAAATGGAGCTGGAGTAGGCATTGTCCTAATCACTCCAACTGGTGAAGAGAAGGTTTTCTCTTACAGGTTAACTTGGAGCTGCACCAATAACGCAGTAGAATACGAGGCACTCTGTTTGGGTCTAAAAAAGGCGGAAAATATGGGCATTAAACAACTGTATATTTTTGGTGATTCTGAGCTAATAGTAAATCAAGTGATAGGGAAATGCGTAAGCAAACAACATTATCTTAAGGCTTACAAAAATAAAGTCTGGGATCTGCTAGAATATTTTGAATCCCTGAACATGAAAGCAATCCCCAGGGAGAAAAATACACATGCAGATTTGTTGGCTTCAGTAGGAGCAAACTTCTATCCTATAAGCAACGTTATTCAAAAATAAAAAATAGTCAGATTGATATACAGGCCTTCTATACCTGATAGAGATACCTTCTAGCAGGTTTTCGAGAATGATCAACATATAGTAGACTTCCTAGTCCATGAGATGAATTGCTCCAACAACAGAGTAAATGAAGATGAAGAAGAGGCAAATGTCATCCAGTTGAAAAATAATCACATTCCTAAAGGGATGGTCACACTTGAGTCTCTATTTGATAACAATGATAGGTCAACTGGCCATAAGATGAAAGTTGACAAACACAGATATAAAGAAGCTAAAATGGGACCCGACAAGGCCATCAAAGTAGGAGTAAAAACTACAGACAAGGAACTGGATGAAATCAGAGAATTATGTAAGGAATTTCTAGATACGATTGCCTGGACCTATGGTGATCTAAGGGTGTACTCAAAGGAAACAATCCAACATACAATTGAGCTTCAAGAAGGTGCTAAGCCTTTTCATCAAAAGCAAAGGCCAGTAAATCCAAAAATAGAAGCTTTGATGAAACAAGAGTTGTTGAAACTGCTAGAAGCTAAGATTGTATATCCAATCAAGCACTCAACTTGGGTCGCTAATCTGGTACCAGTAAGAAAGAAGAATGGAGATATTCGACTATGTGTTGACTTTCACAATCTGAACAAAGCTTCGCTCAAGGATCATTACCCTCTCCCACAAATCGATCAGATCTTGCACATAGTTGCAGGAGCTAAAAGGTTTTCTCTGTTAGATGGTTTCTCTGGGTATAATCAGGTATGGGTCAAGGATGAAGACCAATTCAAAACAACGTTCACAACCAAATGGGGAACATTTGCTTACCAAAGGATGCCCTTCGGGTTATCAAACGTTGGAGGCAACTTTTCAAAGAGCCATGGACGTAGCCTTTGGAGAACTTGTGAATAAAATAATAGTGATATACCTGGATGATATGACTATTTTCTCTCATAGGAAAGAAGATCATATAGCTCACCTCAGGAGAGTACTGGAAAAATATCGAGAGTTTGGGATATCCATAAACCCCAAAAAGTCTATTTTTGTCGTAGAGGAGGGAATTTTACTTGGCCATGTAGTTTCAAAATCTGGTCTAGCCATAGACCCCAACAAAGTGAAAGCCTTGTTGGAACTTCCCCTCCCCCTAAACAAAAAGGGCTTGCAGTCATTTTTTGGTCAAATCAATTTCGTATGCAAATTCATAGCAGATTTTGCGCAAATTGTTAAACCTATGACTGAATTGTTGAAAAAGGATACCATTTTTAAATGGACAGATACAAGAAAACAAGATTTTCAATAGATCAAGGAGCAAATAGCTCAAGCTCCTATCCTGGTAAACCCAAACTACTCCAAATATTTTATCTTGTATGCCATAGGTGAACAGGGAAGCTACGCCGCAGTACTCACTCAAAAGGAACTGACAATGAAGAAAGGCCTATCACTTTTCTTAGTCAAAATATGCAAGAACATGAGGAAAAGTATAATTTCATTGAAAAATAGATTTATGCTATCATGAAGTCCCTAAAAAAGTTTAGACACTTCTTGTCATAGAGCAAAATCATAGTCTATACGATTCACCCTGATGTACAAAGCTTCATTACGCAAGGGGAGCTCGGTGATACAAGAGCTGGCTGGGTAACTAAAATATAAGAGTATGATGTAGAAATACACCCAACCAAATTAGTCAGAGGTAGAGCATTGTGCCAAGAACTTGCAAAACAAGCATCGACAGATTATGTAGCTTGCAAGGCTCAAGAACCAATATCAGATGAAGATCAATATTCAGAGCAGCTTGATTGGGTGGATGAGTTAATTAGGTATTTTTAGACTAGAATATGCTCGACAAACTTGAACACTTCCCAGAGAAGAAGATACAAGATTCAAGCTCTGAAATACACTTTATTGCCTGAAGGATTATATAGGAAAAACTTGGATGGAGTACTGCTTCGATGTGTGTCAGAAGAATAGAAGCAAAAAATTTTAAAAGAGTTTCATGGAGGTCTATTAGGAGGACATTACTTCGGGAGAACTACCACACTAAAGATCATCAAGATTGGGTGTTACTGGCCAACAATTTTTGTAGATGCTTTCAAAATCACAAGAAACTATGAAGAATGTTAGAGATATACGAGAAGGAACAAGAATGCACCATTACCCCTAAAAAACATTTAGGTTGAAGAACCATTCCAGCAATGGGGCTTAGATTTCATAGGCATCATAGAGCCAAATTCATCAGTAGGTCATAAATACATTCTCATAGCCACTGATTATTTCACAAAATGGTCTGAAGCTATACCCACAAAAAGAAATGACCAAGAAGTGGTGATTGAATTTGTAGAAAGCCTAATTACGAGGTTCGGCATCCCAGATGCCCTAGTTATAGATAATGGCTCACACTTTGTTGGAGCCAAGATAGTATAATTTGCAAGAAAATATGGGATATACTTGAAGACATCATCAAACTATTATCCTCAGGGTAATGGATTAGCTGAATCCATGAATAAGAATCTACTCAGGATTTTGAAAAGAACACTCAAAGATAATAAAAGGAGTTGGCATTCCTTGATAAATCAGGCGCTTTGGGCTGATAGGATCACAATAAAAAAATCTATCAACACATCCCCTTATTCTCTAGTCTATGGTAAAGAGGTTGTGCTCCCAATACACATAGAAATACTAGCTCTAAAATTGTTGGATCTAGCTAGTATAGAAGAAGCAAAACCAATGGAAAATAGGCTGATCCAACTCCTACAGTTGGAAGAATAGAAAGAACAAGCCTATAATCACTATCAAAAACATGCAGTTGCAACAAAGGGATGGTTTGACAAGAAAACAACTCTAAGGAATTTCAAAGTAGGAGATCTGGTCCTGAAATGGAATGAAAAGAAGTCAAAACCAAGAAATCATGATAAGTTTGATACATTCTAGGATGGTCCTTTTGAAATCATTGAAGAAAAGCAACACAATTCCTTCCAGCTCAAATATGATCAGGGCCAAATCCTACCCATTCTTGTTAATGGTTTTCACCTAAAGCTATATTACAAGTAATGGGCTCTTACCTATCCTTGTATATATTTTGTTTCTTATGTATGTAAATGACCTTGTAAATATGTTACTCTTTATAAGCTTCTCCATTTTGTTTGTCATGATTTCATGAATTTTGAACACAAGAGTGTCTCTCCAAGGCAAATTGTCATGATGGCACGACTTTTGGGTATTCATGGCCTCCTTTCAGGGAAATTGTCATGATTGCACAACTTTTGGGCAGAAGAGTGTCTCTCCAAGGCAAATTGTCATGGTGGCATGAATTTTGGGCATTCATGGCCTCCTTTCAGAAATGTCCAATGGCATGAATTTTGGGTATTCATGGCCTCCTTTCAGGTAAATTATCATGATTTCATGACTTTTGGGTAGAAGAGTGGTGCATGTTCTAAATATCATAATGCCATGACAGATCTAAAATTTTGTATAGTTGTGAGCCACGTCAGACCTGACATTTTGTACAATTGTGAGCCACGTCCGAATAATCAAAGGTTTTAAAGCACGTGTCTTGAGAACATAAAAGGCACCATTCTTAAAAAATGAAAATCATATTTGATGATTGGATCCAAATATGACGTTGTCTTATTGGCTTAGTACCATGGTAGAAGCTTTTCATTGGCCTAAATCATAAATGGCAACTCGAGGTAGTTGGTATCCTTAAAAGTTGGCACACTAACCGAAGCTCCCACCAACATTTGAAATCTGCATTGAGATGCGTACTACCAATCACAATTACTCCACGTCACCTGGGCATTTTAATTGTGTATCTTTTGGCATGAGCATACATAGTGTGTTATATTGAGCAACTTTTCACCTTCCCCCTCTTCATATTTCCTACTATCTATGTTCTAGTAGCCTCCCAGAAAGTTCTGCAATTTTTAGATGACATCCCTATTTTTTGAATACCCTAAGTTACAAGTAGCAACATCACAATGGCTACCCCCATTGCTTCAGGTTCTACATCTACACCTTCAAAGAAGAAAAGGAGTTCGAGTGTCAAAGTGAGCAACTTTGTAGATCCTGATAGCCACATAACAGACACGAAGCTGACATGGAGAGATCCAGGACAAATCCATAAGGACATAGCTACCAGGCTGGCCATAGATGCTTCTCCTTCAAACTCGAGTAATTTCCCATACTACTCTATGCTCTACTGGTATGTATGCCCTCAGGTCCACCCCTACCTAGAATTAATTAGAGCAATGGTGAAACTATATGATGTAAAAAATAGGAGTGTAAAGAATTACAAAGGAGAAACGCTTTTCACAATAGATCCCGACACAGTCAGAGTAGTTTTTTCCCAAGGGTATAAACCTCCAGTTCCCCCCATTTTGTTTGATCCAATCAACTCTATGAAGTATTATCTGAATACCCCAAACATTAGGGCTTTCCTCTAGTAGAATCTTGAAAATGAGCTCCCTAAAGGTTCCATTCCCCAATCTCCCATTCCTTTGTCCAAATTCAAAAACAAACAACTCTTCTCTATGTTGGCCATGGTAGCAGGGTTGGAAGATGACTCTCAGGTTCATGGGTGGCAAGTTGCAGTAGTGTATTTCTATTTACAAGTTTTATGATAAAACGTGCATGGACCCAAACAAAGTTCCTCTTTTCTTCAATTGGCCATCCTACTTAGCTCAGCAGCTACATGCGGGATTGTCAAAATTACACACAGAAGCCCCAGATGCTTTTAGGTACTCCTATTTAGTTTAGCTTTTCTTCTTCTTTCAATCAAAAAATTTGAAGTCAATATCTATAACTCAAAAGGACGTAGAAGGAGAGAATCTGTGTGTATGTGAATGGACTCCGCTCCTCTCAAGCGAGAGTTCATACTATCAATTCAATATGGATTTTTTGGGCCCTACTCTATGGATTGTGCTAGGGCATACATCGAGGATTCCTAAATTAGTGGAAGAAACCCTAAGACATCCTCACATAGAAGAAGGTGACTGGTTCATCCTGACCCAAGGGGTAGTCATAAGGCTCTACGACTTCACAGAGAAGCCTTTCCTATTGCCTTACTACGTCACCAAGTGGCTCTTCACCTTAGAGTACGTAAGGCAATAGGAATTCATAAATTACACATTTGGGACCGGCGCCCAAAAGACTCACACTTGCCTCATGCCCTTCCAGTTTGAAGGAGTGACCGTTTCAAAAAAGGGAGATCATCAAAATATTGCTCAAGTATTGAGAAACATGAAGCTGGTGGAGCTTCCATAGAGGTGGAAATATGATCCTGACGACATATTCACCAAAAGGAAAGCCGCTCTGAATAAGAGTCCCTTCCAACAATTTCATGCCTCTGACAAGGACATTGAGCGAGGCCGAAATAATAGCAAGGATCAGCCTCTTGAATGACACGTTGAAAGAATGCAGCTACTAGCTCTATGGCATGATTTTTATGAACATCTGGTTGATTACAACCCAGATTCTTACCCAACCCATAGAATCGGCACCAAGACTTCCAAAAAAATGAAGAAAAGGGGAGATGACTGGGATAGTTCAAAAATATTGACCTGGTGGCAAATGCGGTGCCATATTAATACTTTTACAAGGTATGGGCTCAAAATGGATACAAATTTCTATACCAAGTACAATGAACATCACCAAAATTGGTCCGCAACTCTGTTTGACAAGGTCCCACTCGAAACAAGTGGCATTCCCCCAATATTTCCCAAAAAGATACCGAAAAGGAAAAGGGGAAAGAAGTTGCGGTTGAATGAACAGAAGCTCCCAAAAGAAAGTGTAGGGTGTATCTTCCACGTTTGGGATCAAACATAGAGTCTGAATATGTTGCTCCACTCGAACGTAAAAAACTAGCATCGAGGCTAAAGAAGAGAAAAGCGAAACCAAAAAAGGGAGAAGGCCAAAAAAAGAGAAAGATACAGGAATCCTCTTTCAAAAAATCTGGAGAAGAAGAGGATAGAGAAAAAATAGAAGATAAGGAGGAAATAGGGGAAAACTCCGAAGGCATATCTGAATGTACACAGTGAGATGAAGGAATATCTGAACGTGTGCAAGAAGAAGAAGTGGTTAAAGAAGCACACCAAGAAGAACAGGTTGCTCAAGAAGTACAAGAGGAAGAACAAGTTGCTCAAGAAGTACAAGAGGAAGAACAAGTTGCTAAAGAAGCACAGGAGAAAGAGCAAGTGGCTAAAGAAATAGAGGAGCCTCCCCAAAGAGAGCCTCCAAGCTAGGATCAGACCCCACCGTTGGTACCTAATGATGCAGATATTTCATGTTTGAAACACCTAGCGGAAGTTTATTCAGATGAATCATAGGAAACTGGAGGCTCCAATCCACAAAAGGAGCGGGAAAAATCTCCAATTGATCTTGATACTCCCTCTTCTTCCCCTCGTCCCCATACAGTTTCCCCTTCTCGGTCAAGAGATAAAGAGGTTTCAAAACCATCATCACCTCCTAGATCCCCACAAGCTTCACCTCATCACACCCCAACAGGGTCCCCTTCTCAACAAATTTGCATGGAATCTTCCCTACCACTCACTCCGTTCCCTCTTTCCACCAACCTGTTGAGTCTTCAATCCCTTCAAAGTACCTCTTCTGCCAATAACCCTACTATCACCAAATTCCAAAAAATAAAGAAAGCCACGATGAATGCCACCACATGGATGAAGTCACGGAGTTCTCCAAGTGCTACTAATATGGCTCAAGTTCGGGAAGGAACAATGTTAGACCCGATCAACATGCAGCGGTCTACCATGAAGATGACTCCCTTGGTACAGAATCCTGAGAAACAGATGACTCTGGATGACTATGCAGCTAAAATAATTATAGAAGACATTACCCAACTGCCAATGGAGGATGAGTGGAACAAGGCCCAGGCTAGCATGGGAACAATTTATCTGAATGCAGAGCATTACAAAGAAAAATTCCTAGAGTAGGATAAGCCCGACAACGGTTAGAGGAGGCCTTCAACCAACAAAAAATCACTGAGAAGGCTCTCAAGAATGATGCTAAGAAATGGGAATAAAAGTTCAACGAGGTCGCTTCCTTCCAAGAAAGGGTAGCTAAGGCAGAGGAACAAGTACAAGCACTGCAACAACAAATAGAAGACCTGAATAAGCAGTTGTTGGTAGCTTCAGAAAAGACTCAGGGCTTCTCAAAAGAAAAGGTGATTGTTGTACAAAAAGAAAAGCTTGCGATAGTTAGCAAGCTAGTCCTCAAAGCTAGACCCACTCTGGCCTACCTCTCCAGGGTAAATAGTACATTAAGTCAGGTAGAAAAGGAGCTAGAAGTTTCAATTAAGCTCCTGATGCCAAGAGTATCTACAGCTAACAAAATCCAAGTCTTGGCGAATAGTACACAAGCAATAGCCGATTACAGAGCTCAGGATGAAAACTGGTCTCGAGCCAAAGTAGTTGCCAAAAACTTTTTCAAGTGGCATAAGTTGGTAATGACAACTGTAAATATTATGCAAGAATTGAAAGCAGAGGCCAAGTCAATTTCAAAGCACGCTAGTATGGCTGAAGACTGTGGTATGCCTAGCTATTGGGATTCTCATTCCAATATCTTAGCAGAGGATCAGGTAAAAGCTATTTGGCTAAATTTCTACGATGATATATCAGAAATTAATAGCTGGGAAGAGCCGGTGCATGAAGATCACATTTTTGGCATGGCTCAAAATATCACCCAAATGAATTCCAGTCTGAATGAGCTGTACCTGAAGTCAAAAAATCTATCTTATGATAAGGTAGAAGAACTGGAGTACTTGTATGCTACTTTCAAAGAAAAGGTGGATACTGATGAAGAGACCTGGAAAAAGGCCTGTACCGCCTATAATGAGGTCATTCAATCTAGGGAAAAACAGGATAAGGAAAAGCAAGCAAAGGCTAAGAAAGTCACAACAAGCAGTACGACATCTTCAGGGCAAGGAGAAATGAAAAATTCTGAAGGAGAGTCCCTAGAGGAATAATCACTCCCAAGCTTGAATTTTTTTTTTGTTTACACTTGGTATCATTCCCTTTATTTCCCCTCCTTTTTCTTTATTTTTTAATTCTTTTTTTTGACTCCGTTGCCCAATGGATAAAGGCTCTAAGTTCTAACATTCAGTTAACAGAATTACCCCAGGAGGCGCCAAGAATGTTGGTCAAAATGACAACACCCAGGGAAATAAAGGTACTTTCCTCAAAATTTTGCTAAGGAAGAAGAGTCACGATAGCATGACATTTTTCCTGGCCAGAGCCAATCAAAAAAGAAGAGTCATGATAGCATGACATTTTGATGAGCCAGAGCCAAGCAAGGAAGAAGAGTCATGATAGCACGACATTTTGATGAGCCAGGGCCAAGCAAGGAAGAAGAGTCATGATAGCGCGACATTTGGATGAGCCAACAAGGAAATAGCAGAATTTTGGAGAGCCAACAACCACCAAGAGGAGAAGTCATGATAGCACGACATTTTGGAGAGCCAACACCAACCAAGAGGAAAAGTCATGATAGCATGACATTTTGGAGAGCCAATAGCCAACCAAGAGGAAAAGTCATGATAGCACGACATTTTGGAGAGCCAACAACCAGCCAAGAGGAAAAGTCATGATAGCATGACATTTTGGAGAGCCAAGTGCATGAGCCAAGGAGAAAAGTCATGATAGCACGACATTTTGAAGAACAAGCAAACCATGATCTCTAAAAGGAAGTGGAGAAGATCTCTATAACAAGAATATCTTAATATTTTTGGTTAGAAGCTTCGTGGCTAGAAGAATATCTCTATAACAAGAAAGATCTTGATCTTTAACCACTCCTTTGCTAGAATAAGCCCATGGGTAGTTTGTTGTAACAAATTTCAGTTTTCTGTTATGTAAAACTCTATATATAGGATGAGTGACCTAATTTCTAGGTCGGCTCTTAGGTGTTTACAAGGCTATGTATTCAGACTTCTGAAATATTAATAGAGATCATTCACCCTGGTTTTGAGCTCATTTGGTGTGCAAGTATGTATGTGATTGTCTATTGCTAAGTTTAAATCTATGTTGAATGTATCATACATTAATTCTTAAGCTGAATTTTTGTATTAAATGTTCTATTAGATCTACAATTTACTTCATGGATAAACTGCTTCAGAGTTAAATATACATTGAACGATCTTAGCTTCTATGTGTTGGGTCTTATTATGCTTTTCTACAAAAGGTTGAATTAGTACTGTGTTGTTGCTTAATCTATACCATATTATCTCCTAGCATTGGCTACATTTCCCTCTCTTTAAGCATTCCTTTCTCTCTACCCTTTTCCTATAAAATCAAGGAACCAACCTTCTCTGGAGACTGAACCAGGCAAACCTTGTTTAAGCCTGGTCATTCAATGTTGATGAAGTCTTGGACGCAAATTATAACCTAAGGCGGATTTCGTTCCAACAATAACCCTAGTTCATTTTTCCTCTACACCTTCCTCATACATTATTTTATTTTAAATACAATAGGTTGTGGCATTTTTCCAACCATGCACCATTCTTTTAGAGTCTAAACCTTCCATACAGGCCAACATAGAAAATAGTTCAAGGTTTGCAAATTCATCAATGTGAATTGGAACTTCAGGCATTTCATCTTGTTCTCTTATTCTTTTGAAATTGAGATGAAGCCATTTTTCTATAGCTCCCTTCTCTTCTGATGTTATTAATGAGGTATAAGCCCTTGATTGTTCTGCTATGTCAAATGGTTTGGGTTTTGAAGGTGGACCTACTCCTACGATGAATAATTCATGGCAAAGCTCTTTGGTAATTGTGAATAGGGGGATGCCATCAGAGGTTTTTATCACTCTATTCTTGGAATCATAGGACTTGATCATAGTAGAGACTAACTTAGGACAATGATGTGCAAAATCATAGATGTAAGAGAATAAGAAATATTTTATAGCTATAATACCTTGTAGTCACATTGGATTTCCCTCAAAGTATCTGAATTCAAAATTTATCCTTAGAGGGGTCCTCCTTACTCATGACATTACTGTGTCTGCAATTCACCTAGTTTGCTGCACATGAGCTTGCAACTCTACTCCTATATTCTGTGCTTTTCTGAGCACTTTCTTTGGAGCCATATTGCCAACAACAACCTACATTCTCTCTGATATTCACAGTGAATTTTTTTTAGTACTGTTTCACTCTTTTCTCCTCTATGAATGTGGTATGTCTTTGAATGAATGTAGCTCATGCTTCGACACTTTTATTTCTTGGTGCATGCACATCTTCCACCATTAATGTGGCTACTACGCAATCTACCCATTGGCACGCTTTCCAACTCCCACTCATTCCTTTTGGTAGCTCGAAGGTGGCATTCTGATCTCTCATTGGCCAAAAATTCAAACTTGGCTGCCACCTCACGACATCACTTTGTCTACTCTTTGGTTTGAGCGTGGGACCTTTAGCATTGAATGCGGGATTTTTCCTTTCTCTCCACATGGCACAATTGCAAAATCACCGCTTCGCTCCACCTTAGTCTTGAAATCGATGGATTGAAGATGCATTTAATTTCCATTGACAATTAACTCATTTCATGTGTGGACAATCACATTGGTTCCATTCCACTGAGATCTTCATGCATTTTGATGCGGATTAGAGATGCTCATCATTTTGCTATACTTTACGTGTATTTGCGTGCGGAATGGAACCTCACTGAATCCTTTGCCAACACTTAGCCATTTTTGTGAATATTTTCTCTTTTCAAAATGTTAAAAAAAAAACTGAATACAAAGTGCAGAAAGAAAGGGAAATATAATACAATGTATATACATATGTTACAATGAGCTTATATTTCAAACATAGTAGAGTTTGAGATGAAAACCATTTACTGGAATCGGTTGTATGTTCCCCTCTAGATCCTCAAGCTGGAACACATTGGACTCCTTGGCCTCTACTATTTTGAAAGGGTCATCCCAAAAAGAATCAAACTTTTCATGTTTGCTCGATTTTTCTCTATCAACATTCCACCTGAGAACTGAATCTCCCACCTAGAATTTTTTGAATCTGGCCTTCTTATCAAACCATACCTTGATATCTGAGGAATTCTTTTGAAAATTATCATATGCCTGAGCTCTATTCTCTTCAAGTTGTAGTAAGTGGGTCAACCTGGTTTCCATTGGATTTCCCTCATATTCTTCCTTTGTATTTGCTAGCTTGAGTGCTAGAATTTCCAAATGGATAGGTAGCACTACCTCTTTGCCATACACCAGAGCATAAGGAGAATTTTTAATGGACTTTTTGATAGTAATCATGTCTGCCCACAAAGCTTGGTCTAGCTGTAGGTGCCAACTTCTTTTATTCCCTTCAAGTGACTTCCTCAAAATTCTTAACAAGTTTTTGTTGGTAGATTCAGCAAGTCCATTACCCTATGGGTAATAATTTAAAGTATTCTTAAGAGTGATGCCATACTTGCTGGAAAACTCAATATACTTGGCTCCTATGAAAGTTGGGCCATTGTCACTCACCAAGGCTTCTGGAACTCCAAACCTTGAAATCAAGTTCTCCATAAAATTGATCACAACTTCCTGATCTGATTTCTTTGTAGGAATGGCCTCTACCCATCTGGTGAGGTAATATGTGGTAGTTAGGATAAACTTATGCTCTATCGATGAATGAGGGTTGATGACCCCTATGAAGTCTAGCCCCCATTATTGAAAAGGTTCTTCAACTTGTATCGGCCTGAGGGGGAATGAAGCATTCCTTGTCCTTCCAACATATCACTGACATTTGTCATAGGCCCTAGTAACCCTGAAAGTATCAACAAATATAGTAGGCCAGTAATAGCTAGCTCTTATGATTTTCAAGGCTGTAACTCTACCTGAGCTATGTCCTCTAGCTGGTCCTCCATGGAACTCTTCAATAACCCTCTGTTGTTGATCATCTTTTAAGCATTTCAGAAGGACTCCATCCAAGTTTCTTTTATACAAGCCTTCTGGTAGCAATACATATTTCAAAGCCTACAACCTGTATCTCCTTCTTTGGGATGTATTTATATTAGGAGGGCATACTCTAGTTTGAAAGTATTTAATCATATGGCCAACCCAATCAGAGTCTCTTGGTTGCACTTCTTCTACCTGATCTTCTTTTGCTATCTGGTAAGCTGTCACTTCTGCTAATGTCGCTACCTCTATTAGACCTTGGCATAGGGCTCTGCCTCTCACCAACTTGGTGGGATGTATCTCTACATCATATTCTTGGATTTTGGTAATCCAACTAGCCCTTTTATCTCCTAGTTCACCCTACAGGATAAAACTTCTTACATCTGGATGAACAACATATACCAGGGTCTTACTCTATACCAAGTACTTCCTGAACTTTTTCAGTGACTTCATCACAACAAATACTTGTCTTTCAATAAAGTTGTATTTGACCTGGTAGTCATGGAGTGTCTGGCTCCAAAAGAATATAGGATGTTCATCACCTTGATCATCTTTTTGAGTGAGCACTGAGGCATAACTCTCTTCAGCTCCATAAGCATAAAGGATAAAATATTTACCAAAATCTGGATTTACCAATACTAGGGATATTGCAATGGACTACTTGATAATCTCAAAAGCTTATTTCCTAACTTCAGTCCACTTAAACTCGGTATTCTTCTTGAGTAACTCAGATATGGGCCTTACTTTCTATGCAAAGTTAGAAATGAATTTCCTAACAAAGTTTATTTGACCCAAAAAGGACTGTAAGACCTTCTTGTTTGTAGGTAATGGGAGAGCAAGAATGGACTTAATTCTATCTGGATCTATGGCCATACCTTCTTTTGAGACCACATGACCTAGCAACTTTCCTTCATGAACTGCAAAGAATGATTTCTTAGGATTGAGTGAAATACCAAATTCTCTGCACTTTTGAAAAACTTGCTCAAGGTGTGATAGGTGGTCATGCTTATCATGGGAAAACATAGTCATGTCATCCAAATAAATCAGAATGACTTTGTTGATCAGTGCCCCAAAGGCATAATCCATGGCTCTCTAAAATGTGGCTCCCGCATTGGACAACCCAAAAGGCATTCTCTGGTAGGCAAATGTGCCCCATTTTGTGGTGAATGTTGTTTTATACTGATCTTCATCTTTCACCCAAATCTGATTGTACCCAGAGTAGCCATCTAGTAATGAGAACCTCTCTGCCCCTACCACTATCTGTAATATTTGATCAATCTATGGGAGGGGGTAGTGATCCTTAAGGGATGCTTGGTTAAGATTTCTAAAATCTACACACAAACGAATATCCCCATTCTTTTTCCTCATGGGTACCAAGTTGGCTACCCAGGTTGAATGTTTTATTGGGTATATGATCTTAGCCTTTAATAACTTTAAGAGATCCTCTCTCATAATGGCTTCGATCCTTGGATTTACAGGCCTTTGCTTCTACCTAAAAGGCTTTGCATCAGGCTCTAGCTCAATAGTATGTTGGATAACTTTCTTGTCATATACCTTGAGGTCTTCATATGACCAAGCCACAATATCTTGGTATTTTAAGCATAAGGCTTTGATATCTTCTGCTTCCTCTGGTGAACATCGAACTCCAACATTGAGCTTCTTTTCAGTATCGACTTCAACTTCTTTATAAAATTTTTCATTGACTTTCATGGCTCTGGTCTTTTTTTTGTCCTCATTGTCAAATAAGCTTTCTAGGGTGACCAACCCTCTAGGAATGTGATTGTTCCTTAGTTGAATAACATCTTGTTGATCAATATCTTATGGGTTCTCTTCTTGGATAGTGGAGAGACATGCTTCTCTTACCAGAAAGTCAATTATCTACTCATCACTTTCAAAAACCTGCCAAAAAATCTGCTTATCTGGTACTGCAGGTCTGAAAATCATTTTGATTCCCTTGGCTTTCTTGATTCCAAAGTCTACAGAAGGGTTGAAGTTAGCTCCCTTCATTGCTAATGAATCTTCCAGAGTATTCTTTTCTCTGGGAATAAAATTTATATTTAGGGCATCAAAATATTCCATTAGATCCCATACCCTATTTTTGTATACCTTTAGGTAATGGTGCTTGCTACTACACCTTTTCCTTACCTGATGGATGATTAACTTAGAGTCACCATATATGTTTAAAATCTTAATGCCCATGCTTTCTGCTTGTATCAATCCAAGATACAGGGCCTCATATTCTATAGCATTATTTGTACATGACCATGTTAGTCTATAGGCAAAATTCTTTGTCCCCTCTGATTGGGACTGTAGTACCACACCAGCTCCTGCACCATTTCTGCATTTAGCACCATCAAAGTGCATGATCCATGTTTCATTTTCTCTTAGAGACTGATTGGATATAGCAAGGATTTTCTTCTCTAATTCAATTGAGATACTATATGTCCCCATACCAATTCCAAACTGATTGTAATCCTCTCTGAAGGGCAACTCATCCTCTATATCCAATTCTTCAAAATTATCAACCAACTCAAATTGCTCTAGGGGAGTAAGATTGCACATGTCTTCCTCAATATTTTCAATATGATAAGCTACTGGATTTTTAGGTGTTATCCTTATTCTCTTTCCTTTGAAAGGAATTACCATACTAGAATAATCCATGTACATACATCCACCCAATTTTGTAGTAAACTCCCTTGAAAGGCATAATCCAAAGTAGGGCTCTAGGTCAACCACTACTATTTCTTGTACTATTGTCACCTCAAGGGCTCTATGTAGCCTCATTAAAACATATTTTATGACTCCTACTATCTTAACAGGTGTCCCATCCAATTGTAATACTCCAAGACAAGCTTGGGTATACTCCATACCCATTTCTTCATAGACTACTTTGGGCATAACTGTGGTTGATGCTCCTAAATCTATCATACAATTTTGGACTACCCAACCTTCCATCCTTAGAGAGATATAGAAAGGAGGGGGCTTATTCTTTAAAATAGTAGGGGATATTTCTTTCTTTTCTGATGGCATACTAAGGATTGTCGTGGCTTGTTTATCTTGTGGATACTTGTTGAGGGAAGCCTTAAGTAGATCTATCTGACCAGGAATGAACAGAGTGTCATATAGACTAGCTTTTGATGGAATATTTTTCATCTCTTCAACAATATTATACTCAGACCTAGCCAAGGTAGGTCTTTCAGGCCTTCTTTCTAGCTCACCATATTTTCTTTTATACTGTTGAGTGGCTTCTATTCTTTACCTTTTGGTAATAGAGGGGAGTCTAAGCCTTTCTTGAGCCTCATATTTAGATCTCATCCGATCTCCTTTAGTTTCCTTTTCCAACCTCTTAGGAAGATTGTCTGTCTTCTCTTTCCCTTTAGCCTGAGGAATGGGAAAAGTATCACCACTTTGGGGAAGTGGGTCATTTCTTTTTTGAGAAGGGACTTGGAATTATCCCATATTTTGGGGATCTACTTGCAAGGTTTTCTTTCCAGACCTTGTCATGACAACAATTGGGTTGTCCTCATCCGGCTCTTTCCCAACCATGATTTGATCAGGCTGCCATAACATATTTACTCTCCCCTTTTGATTTCTTTTGGCTTGATCCATAGCTTGTTGAACATGGTGTTGGTACATGATACAAGACTGTGAGTCATGAGGATCATTACATACCAGACACCAGATATTTGCAAGAGTAGTATCTGAAGAACACTCAGGCTCCTCATATGTTGCATTCACTCTGACCCCAGTACTATTACTAGGACCCAGTCTTTGATCTTTGTTCACATATGGAAATCTCCTTTGTTGTGACCTTTCTTGGTCTCTCTTTTCCATTGAATTCATTCTATTACTCAGAGTTTTTAGAGTATTTTGTATATCAAGAATAGCAAAAAACTCTTGGGATGCTTGAGAAGGAAGGGGAGGGAAAGGAACTGTAGTGGATGATGGTTTCGGTTGAGGGATTGCATTCATTTGTGGAGATGGGGATGATAAAGAAAGGGGATCCATGTAAGATGGGTTTGTAGCTTGGCTTTGGCCATTAGTGGTTTTTGAGTTATAAGGTTGCACAGTTTTGGGGGTAGTCTCCCCACATTAATTAGGATATTCTCAGCATGAACTACTGCATTATAAACTTGGGGGAAGGTTTCTACTCCATATTGTTGTGTCTACAAGCCTATATCTGATCCAAGAGCTCGGATATAATACATATAGGCCAAACATATAGTTGGTCTAGTTGTAGGGGGAATTCTCTTCCATGTTCTGCTAAACCTCAAATTGAAATCTGAGATAGTTTCTTGCTGAGATTTCTGCATGGATGTAAACTAGTTGAGTAGGGAGAAAGGGTCAGCAGATTCATTAAATTCTTCTACAAACGGCTCAACCAATGCTTGCCATGAAGTGATGGTGTTATCTTCCAGAGTTCTAAACCAATGCAAAATATTTCCTCTGAAGGATAGGGCTAGAATTCTTACAATAATATCCTCCTCTTTTATGTTGTGAATTGCTGTCAGATTTAAAATATCCTGACAGTGCTCATAAGTTATCTTCCCAGATCCATCATAAGTGGGGATAGCCTTGGATACATCTTGGGGAATGGCATTCATTTGGGCTAACCTCAGGGGACCAGTTGTGTTCCAGCTGGGGTACTTCTGTAATGGCTGATTAGGGGCCATATTTTATGCCATATTTCTAGGTGTAGGTCTTGTTGGAGGGGTTGTTGGATTAACTATAGGATTTTCCTCAAGAAGCTCTTCTTTTGAGAGGAAATATTGATTCAAAATTTTGACAATAGTAGACCCTCTATAAGGTAATTCACAATAGAAATAGGAGTTAGGGTTATTCCTTTTGAAAGACCTGGTATACATGAAAGGACACTGGTCTACAGGAGTAATTATTTTTTGGTTTCAAGGACCAAGGAGTCACCAGGTGAATTTGCTATTCTTCGCTTATAAGGTCAAGATAATTCACCAAATCTTGATTCCTCTAGGTAGAGATAAAATAATAACTCATATGATGGGTTTTCGTGTTCCTTGTGAACTTGTCCCATCGGGCATGCCAAAAACTATTGGGCACTGAATTGCATCAAGTTTTACTCAATACTATAGTTGTCTATCTTCCTACTTTCTATCCAGGCTTGCACTCGATAGCTACAACTCAACACTCAACATTGGATGGACCAAAATAGGGGTTTCAAATCCAACCTCCAGAGTAGGTTGGTTCCTTGTCAACTTAAATAGGGTGTTGACACAATTATGCTCACTTAGGGTTTTGGGGGTTAGGGTTGAGAAAGATATTAGGGTTAGAAAATGTGAACAATAGTGGATGGATAGGCTAACAACATTGTCACTACAACAAAAAGCTCCCATAAACCAATTTAAATGCACATTACTCAGATCAACATTATCCCAAATTAAATGCACTTTCATTCATTAAGAAACAGTAGAGAAATATTGTAGACAACAATTTCAATATCCAAATAATGACAATCCAAATAGCAAAATTAATCAATATCTAGATTTTACATAAATGCACTCCCTAACAATAAATATCCAATTCAGAAGTAGATTTCAATTACCCTAGCAATTAGTAATCCATTAATCTAGCACAAACCAACCATTCAAGTATTTATAGAAATACAACTTAGGAATTCGAACCTCTGATATCGAATCATGAAGACACAAAATTTGAGGTGAAAATCAATGTAATGCTCCTTTCATTAGCTCTTGGGAATATTTATAGTAGCATAGGCAAACACACTAGAGCCGACCCTTAAAAATGAGGGTTCGACCTCTATTTATAGTTTGCAGAATTAAAAATATTAAGAAACATTACAAATATTTATCATTTACAGCTCAACAGAGAGTTCTAGCTAGCATTTCCTTACTGGTTCATCCTCCATGAAATCCATTGCAAGTGGACCGCCATGGCAACTTGGAGCCTCTGCAACTTGTTGGTTGTTCGATGTCAACTAAAGTTCTGGCCGTTGGAGACTGCATCTGCATCATTAATATTTCTTGGAAGCCCCTTGTCATCATCGATCTGCAACCATCTTTGGTTCTTGTTTTCTTGAAACCCTCGATGCTTCGGCTTCCTCCTCCAACTGACTGTGTTTTGAATCCGGTGAGAAATCACCTTAATATACTTTAGAATTATTGACAAAATCTCGATCGTAGATCTTCCCCCATCGCACGACTATGATTTGATAAGGAATATTCTTGGAGCAATGGTGGGGAAGAACCAAAACACCATTCCACTTTTAAAATTAATGACGTCACCTTTTATGCCTCAGAACCTATGGAACACCAATCCGACACAAAAACTCACTGAAAGTGAAGTGGGATGAAATCCACTCCTTATCCTTTGTTTTCCCTTGTTGGCGATGAAGCATTCACAAATCCGCACAAAAAATTTGATGACATCATATTTTCTTCAAAACTTTTATGGATTCTATTCTGGACCCCAGCAAGTGTATTAACTCAGAACACCATTTCGGACCCACTACAGTGTAAAGGTAACTCTTATTTCATTCCACACTGACATTAGTATACAACATTGCTTGTCACCAATCCAGAAGAAAGTTAGTCAAAATGACCTTTGTCACGAATCTGCATGCCTTTGTTTTGCTTTTTGCCTCCTGTCACCATTTCGGGAAAAAATGTTCTATGCGCTCCCTGAAATCAGGCTCTCCAACACTTAGCCACTCAGAAGATGTTAAAAATACAAAGCGGTCACCAATCCACACCTTTTTATGCTGACATCATCTTTCCCCAAAAACTTTTGTGGATTCGAGACGTGTCGCCAATCGGAGCCAAAAACATTAGAAACTATGCGGAATTGCTCCTAGTGCGAAAATACACTAAGTGTTGGGCGGATTGAGAACCTTTGTTGTGGATCCACTCCAATATACACTAAAACGTGTGCGGAATGGGAACTTCATGCCTTAGGTAAAAAATTTCAAAATTTTCCTAAGTATGTGGCCATTTTGGGCCTACAATTAGGATGACTTTAGTGGCTTGGGAGAGAAGGTTTCCTTTCCATCCAGATAATTTTCTATATCCTCTCAATGATAATATTTCACATTGAATTCAAAGGGTTACCAATTAATAGAGGCATTCCAAAGTAAGCCGAAGGGATGGAGGACACAAAGTATTCTAGAATTCTAGCTATTTTGGTTTACCTTTGAATAGGGATATTAAAACAAATATCTTGCTTTTGTTAAAGATTAATTTTTGACCAGCTACCTCTCCAAATAAAAGTAAAATATATTTGATGACCTTGGCTTCAAAAAATAAGGTAAAATTAGAAATGAGAGTGCCATATACAAATTTTTGATGCATGATAGGATTCATCTGAGATGTTGATCTTATTCCTGATATGAGACCTATCCTGCATGCAGCCTTTATGGTCCTTCCAAGCACTTTAGAAACTATGATAGATAGCAGAGGGGATATGGGATATCCCTATATTAATCCCATGTTGCTATAGAAATATATTGTAGTAGATCCATTTATAAGGATAGAAAACCAAGGTTTGATAATGCATCCTTTGATAAAATTAACCCAATCATGATGGAATCCAAATTTGAGAAGGATAACAATGAGAAATTCCCAATTGATGTGATCATAGGATTTTTTCATGTAAAGCTTGAGGAAAAAGGTAGGATTCTTAGTTTGAGAAATAGAATACAAAGCTTCATGAATGGTTATGACTCCATAAAGAATGGATCTTCCTTGAATACAAATCCCTTGGTACGAATCAATGAAGCTAGGCATAATTTCTTTCATCCTATTCGCAATAGCTTTGGTGAGGATTTTATAGGTCATATTACAGAGGCTTATTGGTCTAAAATTAGTCATGGATTTGGAAGCAAGGTATTTTGGAACGAGGACTATGAAAGTGTAATTATAACTTCATGGGATAAACTTGGAGGATTGGAATTCCTTAATGGTAGAAAAAATTTCCTGCCCAAAAATATCCCAAAATGTTTGGAATAATTAGGGAGGAAAGTCATCGGGACCAGGATCTTTATTAGGATTCATAGAGAACAGGGTCATTCTAATTTCCTCATTAGTGAAAGGTAGCATAATCTTGAGTTTGACTTCATCTGGAATATATTGAGGAATGTGATGGAGCATGGAATATTTTGCTGAAGCAGAACATGGATTGCAATCACCAAGGAGGGAGTTGAAATATTATACCACTTCTACTCTTATTTCAATGATGTTAGAGGTGGAAGACCTATCCCATATTACAAGTTATTTTATTCTATTTTTACTTATATTTCTTAGTGTCGATGTGTGGAAGAATTTTGTTTTGGCATCTCCCTCCTTGATCCATATAGATCTTGACTTTTGTCTCCAGAATGTTTCCTCACAAGGATATTGTGATATTCTGCAAGGGTTTTTCTTTCCTCTATCTTGATTTGTTTATCATTCTATCCATTCTAAATTCTACTCTCTATGATGACTAATCTGTATAAAATTTCTTACTTGTTCTTGAATAAATTTATAAATATTTCTTTGTTCCAGACTTTGAGGTTTTCTTTGACATGTTTGAGTTTTTGGGCTAATACGGATGATGAACTTCCTTGTCCAATTTATTTCCACCATTGAGATATTCTATTTCTAAGGTCAATATGGTGAATACACATAGCCTCAAATCTGAAATACCTTTTTAAATAATGGATAGTCTCCAATTCCAATAGGAGTGGGTTGTGATCAGATCCTGTCTTGGGCAAGAAGTGGAGGCTGGCATCTCCAAAGATTTGAATAGCTTATTGTTAAATAAATAACCTATCCAATTTAATCTAAATGATCTGATTTCCAAATATTATATTGCTCCAAGTGTATTTTGTATCCTTAAGTTTCACATCCATGAGATTTTTTGCATCAAAGAACTCAATGAAATCTTCCATACTTCTGATAGTTAAACCTGATCCTCCATTTTTTTTTAGGGGTAAAGGGATGTGTTGAAGTCCCCTGCTATAATCCAAGGAATAATATGAAAGGCATATATTATGCCACTTAAGGTGTCCCACATCAATTCATTTCCTAGCAGGGAGTTTGGAGCATAAACATTGGATAGGATCCATGAAGTATTGGTGTCTTTGTCATGAAATAGAACACTAGTAATTTTATCACTTGATTGTAACACTCTTCCTTCCAATTTCCTAGGGTCCCATAAGAAAATTAAACCTCTAGAAGTGCTGACCTAGATGAAAATTGCTTCTCATTTTTACTAAATTTTTATTGCTACTCTAATAGATGCACTTTCATCAAGCTTCATTTCTTGCATTATGAAAATTGTGGGTTTAAGATCTCTTATTAAATAACTAACTACTCTATGTTTAGTTAGGCCATTAAGACCTCTCACATTCCATGAGAGGATATTTATTTGGAATATTTGGAATTTTTCTTACTCCCATTTCCTTGAGGTTGGGGAGGATTGGTGTTTTTGCTATCATCTTTGAGTTGACTGATAACTAAATAAAATAGAGTTTTTTGAATTCCATTCACTATATCTTCCTTGACTTTATTTTTCCACTATTCAATTGCTAATATTTTTCCTCTCTTATTGTCACTTCCACAGTCTATTGGTGATTTCATTGAGCTTCACATTTTTTTGGGGCTAAATTTGTGTGGGATGATCTTTTCTGAGACATGTTTGTATGGGATGATCTATTCTAATATAGGGCTAGAACATTCAACCTTGGTCTGGTTTTTAGTAGGGCTAATGATTTTAGTCATTAATTAGTCTCTTAAAGGGCTTTACCTTCCTTCATTAATAGGATTAGGTATATCAAGAGGAAAATCTAAAGGGATATGAGATGACCCTAACCTTGATGGGGAATCTAAAATTTTAGGGAGAGTAGTAATAATACAATTACCCTCTTCTCTATCCTCTTCCTAAAGAAGTGAATAATCCTCGAGGATCTAAAATTTATTGATGTCAGTGAATGGAGAGCATACCTTTTCCTTATCTGACTAAGATTTGGTGATCTACTTTCCTTTGTTTGGAGGAGGTTGCATTATTTTGTTCATCCTAGGTTGATGAGGTCCATTTCCTTTGACTATATTATATTGATTATTCTTGAATTGTTTGAATAACCCTTTGTTCATTGGGTGTTTTTTGCCTTGATTCTTGTTGGGTGGATCACCTACGAAATTAAAATTTTCCTTCATTATATTATATTGCATCAGACTTGGGCACTAACTTCTGAGATGGCCTTGGATGTGGTATTCCATGCAAAAGGTAGGTTTATTTTCATACTCTAGTGCTTGGCATCACATATAGGAATCATACCCTAGTTTAATAAATATAGGGAGTTGAAAGTCCATATTTACATTCACGTAGATCCTAGCATGAGTCATCCTAGTATGAGCCAAAGTTGCATGGTCAATAGCAATGAGGTCTCCAATGATTCTTGCAATACCTTTGAGAATGTCCTCATGCTAGAACTGAAAAGGAATATTTGGCATACAGACCCATATAGGGGTAAAATTTATTCTCTATGTTTTTGTATCGAAGTCCTATGCCCATCTTCAGAGGAAAAGGTTTCACCACCGTAGGAAACATGACCCTCTAGTCAGGATATGACTAGCATCATCATGATTACTGAGACAAATGACAAATAACCCCTTGGTACAAGAAATTATCTCCATATTTCCCATAGTCTTCCATTTGGAGAAGGCCCATTTTCTAATTTTTTCAATGTCAAGTCTTTCTACTATGAAATTTTCAACCAGGGAAAAGTTATCCAGGGATATAATTTGCCATCCTATTTTTAGGGATTAGCAATTTTGAACCTTTAGGAATGAGGTTTGAATATGAGTCAATGGGTCTATTCCTTCCACCCTTGAGAGCCTCAGCAAAAGATTTTTTTTTGGGTGGGGCCCTTAGCAACAGGGTGGTCCACCTTGTTGAGTCTTTTTTTGGGAGGCTCATCTCCCCAAAGTTCCTAAATTTGATCAAAGGATTTTTCCTTTTGATTCATCCATCCTCAACCTACTTACCTGCACCATATTCCTTGAGGGTATCCTCTAAGTTTCAAAAAATTCGAGATTCATCCTTCTTGCTTCCTGGATTTTGAATTCCTTGGTTCTTGCCTAAGCTGTTTCTGCTACTCTCCATCCTTTTCCTTTATTGTATTTTCTTGTTATTTCAAGGGCATAAATTTTAGTATGATTTCCATACTTCATATTAAATTTTATCTCATGAAGAAAGTTTCTTATTTATTTTACTTTAGAATTTCTTGTCATGTGTCTAGTCTCATAAAAATTGTGATAACAAAATGCATATTTTCATAATCCACTTTAGAATTATCCAGGGAAACTGTTGGTGGAAGGTGATTCTCTTATTATTATAAATCTTCGAAAGAACACTAAGAGAGCTCCTTGGAGATTTTATGACTACATCCACGAAGCAAGGGCTCTAATTCATGATCGACCTGAGGCCATAATTTTGCATACCTTTTGGGAAGCAAACATGGCAGCTGATAGGTTGGCAAATGAAGGCATTGTAGCAGCAAATTTGATCACGTGGACTGAAAATCTTCCTCATGCAGTCTCAATGGTGATAGATAATGAAAAATTTTAGATTGGAAGGCTCAAAGTGGATCAATGACAGAAAATGGGGGCATTTTAAAAAAAAAAAATTGAACCTTATAATGGCTTTTGTCATATTTTTTTTTTTGTTCATGTGACTAGTGTTTTTTGCAGCTGGTGGGGCACTGATATAGGTTTTTTATCTACAAATTCATGCATGGGAAACATCCGCTTTGGCCTAAAGTATTTCCCAAGGTGTGTTTGGATTCGATGTCGCAAAAAGGCCCTAGCAAGAAATAACAAAGTGTTGGAGATCCCTGACAATGAGGTACCAGACCCCACCATAATAGTCTTGGAGAAGATGACAATTTCATCGACCTCCAACATTATCAACCAGTTGAAGAGTCTGTCTGGCCTCATCAGTGCAACTGTTGATTTGTGTGATTCTCTAAATCTTCTGTATTATAGCCGACAGTTCTAGGGGCACAAGGAGTCGAAGGCAAAATCTAAAGATGATGGCAAGGAGGATGATAAGAAGTTAGATGAGGACTACAAGGAAGACTGCTTGGCCTCTTGGCTGTCCATTCTATGGAATTTTTTTTTGACCATATTCTATTATTTTTATATGGGCACAAGCTACTCTGCATGGTGATTGCATGATTAGTTTTTGTATTTGTTAGTTCTATTTTGCGTCTTTCTTTTTTGATGGCCATAATATTAGGCTTCCATAGTTTAGTTTGGATGTATTCTGTTGGAAGAGTAGGTCTTGGCCCTTTTTGTTGTCAGTTTAAACTTTTAGGGCTTGGCCTTTGTCCAGTTGGTTAGTGGACCCTATTTTATAAAATGGTTTTGGGTCAACCAGTTAAAACCCGGTGTTAATTATAATATTCTCTTACTTACCAAAAAAAATTATATTGATTTATATTTAATCTTAATACATTATAGCAGAGTTTTTGAAATATCCATAATAATACATATGCATGTATATAACATACTTTTGCTTTCTTTTGGTTAATCCCTCCTTAATTAATTCCCCTATGGTATTTCCAATATGATTAAAAACATCCTTATTTATCAACTAGTATGGAAGTCCAAAAATATTAACCCACACCAAAATATTTTTTATAGTTTTTGTCTCAACAAAAAAATTCTCACTCTATGGTCTTAAATAAAGGGAATTTATCCCCTAAATCATGGGACACCACCCATTATTTTATCCCTAATTGGAGAAGATTATGAGAAAAAAATATTAGGAAGAAAATTCATAGAGTAATTTGAATTCAATCCCCACTTCCACTTTATCCAATTTTTAATATTTGAAACCCCTAGATATTATTAATGAACATACATATTAACCTTATACTTTTAAGAACCATCATATCATGCTTGATTATCTCATCATTTATAATAATTTCATGTGTGACATCAACTTCTTGGATCAAACTTACCTTATATTCACTCTTCCTCTTATATCCAACATGGGCATTCATATTTTCAACTAGGCAATCTTGCCATTAGGGATTTGAAATAACCTTCCTTCCATGGTACCTATTAGGGATCACTTTTGGATCACACTTTCATATTTACTTCTAGCTTTCACTCTTGCATTCACTCTTGGCTCAATTAAAGCTAAATTTTTCATATAAAGTAATAAATATGATTAAAGGACTCATAAATATATTAATCATAGCAAATAATTTACTTTTTTATTTTCATTATATATATATAAATTATTTTAATAGTGTTACTGTTAATTTTTTGATTCAATTTAATATAGATAATATTATTCTCTCCAATTGTCATGGTCATTCATTGTGGGGGTTAGATTCACCCGATGATCATGCCTTGCACATAATGACACAACAGGGTAGCTCTGAGAGCATAGGAAATGGCTTGATCAAATTGTGTCTAGGGTTTTTTAAATTTCGAACTCCTTATAAGGTGTGATATTTAGGGGTTCTCCTACTCTATTATAACCTAATAGACTTTCAATGCACATAGGAAAAGGGGAATAAAAACCACAAAAAATAGAGGAATATAAAATCCTAAGCTAACCAAGGGTGAAGCACCAAAATCATTAGATTCTTGTACATAATGTTGGGATAAATAAATGCATGAATTGATTGCAGATAACCCAAAGAAATACTTTCTATTCTTAGCATAAACCATAAATCATAAGCACATACAAGAAACATGACAACAATTCAAGTAGTCATAGCTCCTCATACATGCACATAAAAATAAGAAATATGACATAAAATTATCAATAGTCACAACTTTTTATTTATATGTATTAAAGAGAATACAATTATGCCAAAATAGGACTCAAAATCATATACACAAAATAATAACCTAGGTCTTGGGTCCAAAATATTATACATAAAAAGTGAAAGTCAAGTTACATACAAAGCTAGGATATAGGCTTGATTATGCAACCCATAAATGCTTTACAATGCCTAGATAATAACTATTTATAGAAAAAAATAGAGAGTTTTTCCCTTCAAAACTATCTAGAAATTGAATGATGTCTCTTTGATGCTTCCCTTGATCCAATCCACATTATATCACTTTTAACCCTTTGAGGTTTATAGATCTATAATAATTCTAAGCCTCTAGATGCTCAAATATTACTAATACTTTCAACTACCACCCTAGGGATTCTAAAATCTAAACACAAGCACCCACTGTAATCAATGTTAATAGACTTGGGGATGTTATTATTAAGAATGACATATTTTTATCTTCAATAGACCAACCAAAATACCTAAATTGTTGAAACCAAGTGATGCCAATAGGTGGGATTAACTTATTTTAGTAATTTCTCATTAATTAAATTTACTTACCTTTTTTGGAGTTTGTACACCAACAATAAAGTCTCAGGGTTCACTGGTCATGCAATGTAATATTTCTCCTTGCCTCCATAGTAGACTATTCTTATTTATTAGCCCTTTCTTCATTCTGCATGCTCCACTTCCTAGAGTCTTCTATCTTCTCCATAGATCCCTTACTTTCCAAAACAATGTGAACCATTTGATCTTCAAATTAAGGGGCCTTAGAAATTTTATTTCCTTCCTATGTTAGACCTTTATAAACTTCCATGAATTTTTTGAAACTTCATCAAAAATTTCACATAAGTATTTCATCAAAATATTTTGGATGACCCTCCTTTTTAAAATTTTATACTTCATTTTTCCTTGAAAGCCCTTGCAACTTATGGTTTGACCCTTAAAACGTTTCTTCGTTTTCATTATTTGGATCTTTAACAACTTCTAATATTTAAAAATTTTGCTTCTTTTACACCCTTTAAAACTTTTCAACTTCTGATATTCGAAATTTTTTCTACTCTTGTGCCCTTTAGAACTTTTTTTCACCTTTGACGTTTGAAACTTATGATTCTTCATCAAAACTTTTGTTTTTCACTTTAAGTCAAAACTTTGTAAAGTGGTGTCAGCCTTTGATTAAAATGTTTTGACTGCACTTGTATGGTACTCCTTTCTTTGCTTTCCACATTTTTTACCTTTGCTTTAGTCTTATTTCAAAATATTCTTAAGGCAAAGTCTCCTAAGTTAAGTGAATGCTCACTACTTATAAAATATGAATATATTAACTTCAAAAACATTAGGAAGTGTTATCTAAAGCTAATAGAATCACATAAAACTAATTAACAAGCTTCAAAATTGCTAAAATTAAAAAATAATATAAGTTTAAAACATTATGTTATTTTTAACAAGGTTATATGGTAGTGATGCTTATGATACATTTTTGTTAAATTATGAAAGTTATAGAATAATTATTTAAATTTGAAAAAAAATAAATTCTTGATTATTGAAACCACTTTAGACAACTTGAGGTGGATTATCATTTAGATTTATAAAATTATAACTTCATATATTTTTTATAAAGATAAAGAATGGGTTTTGAAAGTGTCCCAATCGCTTGTACAATAAAAATATCCTTAATGTCTAGCAACTAGTGGTTATCCTCTTGACATAGTGGTAAACACTAGTTCTTTCCCTCTATAATATTTGTTCACTCTATGGATTTCTCAACTATTACTTGAGATATTTCTTGGTGAATTATTTATTTATATGGATTTAGTAAATTTTCTTGTCACACTATTAGCTTGTTTGTTTTGATATCTTTATTTCCCAGTTTATCATCCACTCTATTCCTTTCTCAATAAAAATTCAAGAAGTTATGATGGAAAAAAAATTTAACTTAACTATGAGACTTCTCTTAGGATTAAATGGTTTTTCTAGCGTAGTTGCACTTTTTATTGGAGGCTCTTAATTATAAGCATGGAATCACTTTCCACTTTAATTTTATGATAATTGAGGGATTTTGTTTACTTCAGACCCTAAAGGATTGCCTTGGATTTTGCCACATTATTGGTAGTTGATACATAGTTTTTTAAGTATACCAGTTTGACTTTACCTAATGAATCTCTAATGATCCTTCCACCCTTTGATTCCCCCATTAATCTTGGTAGACCTATCAATGTTTAATTTGATACATCCTTCTTTGGAGGATTTAATTTGTAGTTTCTTCTTAAATTAAATTTATCTTTAGCCTACTTTTTTATGTGGTTTATGAAAATCAAGCCTATCTCTCATTGCAACCATGATAAGAATAAATGTTACTTTATGAGAAAATTGTTTATTTTTTAATATTCTATTTTTCTTTTCCAACCATAATCCCCACAAGCAGTAAGCCTTTAAAATCTCCCAAAGCTTTGTTTTTTTAATCTTTGATTGTTTATCCTTTTTATAGGATCCAAAAATCTCTAATTTTCCTAGGAAATACCCAAGAAGTCTTATTGTCTTTTAAATCCCACAATTCCTAAGTATAAGTGCACTTTAGGAGTAGATCAATATTCTCTTAACTTATCTAACAAAATGGGGCATCTTATTGGACCATGGAATCCTCTATTTCTAATATTGTTCCATGTAAGAATTATATTTTGAAGTGGTAAATAGATATAGATTCTTATATTAGGAACACACGGGTTTTTCTAGACCAAGTTCTAGGGAAATGAATCTACTTCTAAATGAAATCTATCATAACCACTCTTGATTGTATAGTTTTATTTTGAGGTATGAGGCCATAAGGGAGCTTCCACCTCCTGAGAGGAAGGGATATGGTAGGCTCTTCTAATGTTATCTAATATAGTCTTCTCAATATTTAAATTCTCATCCATCCAATCATCTTCTATCTCTCTCCAAAAAGGTTTGTTATCTTCAGTTAAGGAGATATAGTCCTTTATTTGAACTTCCCATCTATCAATCAATGACTATTTTATTTTCTAGAAGCCTTGACGATCTGCTAGTGGAATATTATAAATCCATCTATCATATCAAAATTGTGATTCTTATTCTTATTCACTTTCCATATTAACTCTTTTATTTGTAGAAAATTATCTTCTATAATTTGATTCCATATTCCCTAGCCAACAAGGTATTTATCCTCCTCACTAATAGCCAAAATTGCTTTATATTTGAAGTATTTGTTTTTTTAATAGTAGCATCCATGGTCTATTACTACATGTAAAAAAGCATGAATCAACTTTAGCCCTTAATTCCATGCTTAAATCCTTTATTTTTCTCATTCAATTATATTTGCAATCTTCAATGGTATTTTGAAAAGAGACATGAAATAGATTAGGGTAGACTACAAAGAAACCTTTAACAACAAGTATTTATCTACTTGTGAGAGAATGTTTCCTTTTTAACTTGCTAAATTAGACTAGAATTTATAATAAAAGAATTTTATAGGTTCTTCTTCATTTTCCCACTAAAAATATGTATTCTTAGATAGATTATTGGCATATGATCTATATCTTATGATCTCCTTTAATTAAAAAAATCTTAATAGAGAAGTATTTAGGAAATAGATCTTACTTTTTCATAATTGATAATTTGGTGAGAGGTTTTTTCATACCTAGATAAAATGATCTTGAATGCCTTGTATTAATTGAATGAGGCAACTCCAAAAAAATAGTATCATCCATGAATTATTGGTGGGTTGAAGGAGTTAGAGAAGATGTTGCTTTTAGCCCCATGATATTCCCTATTTATTTTTCTCTTGATGCTTGTACCTATAACTCCTACCATAATAATGATCAGGGCTAGAAAGATGGGATATCCTTGTATTAGACCACAAGAAGACTCAAATTAGATTTCTATAATCCTATTTACTAGAACAAAGAACTTCAAAGTGAAGATATAATTTGTAATAATATTACACCATTTATCCAAGAAACCTATTTTCTTCATCAATTTGTGAAAAGAAAAGCCATGAGGATCTATTATATGTTTTACTAATATCTAATTTGATGATAATTCTAGCCTTGTTACTTTTGTCCATCAAATGGATGATATCATGAGTCAAAGTGATACCATCCATGATTTACCTCCTTTTCACAAAGGCTTGGTATTCTTCTGAAATTATAAGGTATAGAATATTGCTCAATTTTTTTGCTAAGACCTTTATGTACACTTTGTATACCACATCACAAAGACTTATGAGTCTAAAATTCTTCAAGCATCTAGCATATTTATTTTTATTCACTAGGTCTAAAAAGGTATTATTTAACTCTCTCAAAAGCTTCAATGATCTTTGAGCTTCTTATATGGATCCAATGCAATCTTCTTTAATGAAGTCCCAATATTTTTGGAAGAATCTTATTACAAAATATTTTGATCCTAAGATTTTTTTTTTCCAAAAGAAAATAACACCTTATGGATATCCTCCTCTTCTATCCTTATATTCAACTTTTTATTTAGCTCTTTAGTGATCATCTTGGGGATATTTCTAATTATACTATTCATATTCTCTTCATTATGTTGGTTATCATTTCTTGGTTGATTAGAGAAGAGATTACCTACATTTTTGGCAATCTCTTTTTGATCTATTATTATTTCCCCTATAGAGTTATAAATCTCCCTTATTTTTTATTGTCTATGATTCTTGATAGTAGTGGTATGTAAATATTTAGTATTCCTATCACCCTCCTTGAGCTAGATTGCTCTTGATTTCTATCTCCAATGAATTTCCTCTTTTTTAAGGATGTTGTAATAGTCAACCAATTTTTTTTCCTTCTCTGCTAATTGTTCATCACTTTCTTTTTCTTCCATTTCCATCTCCACTTTTCTTAATTTATCTTCTATTATCTATTTTTGTTTGTAGATATTCCCAAAGATAACTTTGTTCCTTTTTTTCAATATTTTCGTTAGTTTTTTTTATATTTTGGGCTAATATAAACATTTGTATTTCCATAAATGGTTCACTCCACCATTCCTTAATTATATTCTTAAACTCTATGTTTTCAAACCATATTAGTTCAAACCTAAAAGGAGGATTTTTGGTTCTAGTTTCTAGATCCATAGTTAGAACCAAACGGTTATGGTCAAAACCAACTATAGGTAGGGTAAAAATCCTACAATATATTCTTTTCATACACCAAATTATATTTAACATGTATCTATCAAGCTTAATTTGGATACCTTTGTCTCCTAATCTTCTATTAGATGAAGTGTAGGCTAAAAAAAGCTACATGGATGAAATTTTTTTGAGAACAAGTTCAATGTGCTTCGAATAATCAAAATTTGCTATAACCAAGGGTGGTAGTTCAAAAGGTTAAAAAAATCCCAAAGAAGGACTTGTGACTTTGAAAATTCTCAAAAATGATAAGTGTGGCTTGAAAGCTTGGAATGGATGTGAAATCCTTTTTAAATATAGTTGACTTCAAGAAAAGGAGAAATCTCAAAATCTCTGAAAAACATGAAATTTCTAGAAATGGGTAAAATTAGGAGAAAGTTGAAGAGACGTGATTTCTTGCCTTCTTTGTAAATTGCACAAAGTCAAAAAATTACTAGAAAATAAAAATCCTCTAGAAAGTGTGATTTCATGAAAAAGTACGAAGTGCTCATTATAAGAAAAATGCATGATTTCTTGCTTCCTTTGTTGGCTACGTGTAAATGAAAATCCAAACATGAACCCATGAGAAAAGGTAAAAAATAGCTAAAAGCATCCATGTGATATTTCTAGATGCCTTTGATATCTACACGTAAACCAAAAAATGCTAGAAAAATATTACAAAAGGAAAATCATTGAAAAACACATTTTCACGAGAAAGTTGACCAAGAGATTTGAATATCAAAACACATGATTTCCTACTTCCTTTTTTTGCTAGCACACAAGTAAAAAATGCACTCAAGAGACATGGAGAACGAGCAGACATGGATCCAAATATTATAGATAATTGTTTTAGTGTGCAATTAAGATAAGAGGGATCCACAAGTCAAAAATTTGTGAGCGCAAGCTAAAGGAATGTGAGCAAAATATTGATTTCGTGTGATTTTCTATTTCTATGATCAAGTCTTGGGATGTTTAATCTTGAGTAGATTCAAGGGGGACTTAGGTGAATAGTGGTTGCATGATAATAAATTACAACTATTAATTTATATATTAGTGGAAGCCATTAGTATTTCATTGAATTTAGATTTTTGGCATGTTTTTGTATGCCTGATTATTACAAAAAGCAGAAGAAATATGAATCAATCACCGAAGTCAAATCACTGCTTACAGTCCAAAAACTTCTAGAATATTTTGATCAACCAGATTTAGTTATATATTTGATGAAAGAGGGGCACAATAATCATCAAAGACAAAGATGACTCTGATTTGAAATTGGTTATAACTGATCAATAAGATGTAGCTAGCTGGAACTATGGATGGCAAGTTTCTAAGAAAATAAAGAATCATCAAACTTCCCTGTAATGCTTAGAATGTATTTCATTGTAAAACTATAAATAAAGGTAGTGACCTCATTTCAAAGGATCGACTTTGAAGTGTTTTCTTGCACTACTATGTATATCTTCTACAATTAATGAATGAAGCATTACAAGGGATGTTTACCTTGAACTTGCATTTGTGTTGATTGGTTGGTCATAATATTGTAAAGTTATTTCTACTATTGCTACTATGGTTATTCTATTCTATTGATTTGGATAGTTGACTTACAGTAAATTGAAATAATTCATTCTTACATACAAATTTATGAGAATTACATTTTTATTAGTCAAGGCATTTATTTTATTTTGTTGATTTGAATAATTAATGCTTTAGATGTTTGGAATAATTCTTTAAGTGTGTCAGAGGCCATTAATGTAGAATGTTGCAAAATTTTAAATGTTGTTAATCTTGAATACTACTTATGAAGTTTAATTTTTTGGAAGGTACCTTGTGTATGTCTATGATGTTAGCTTCACTTGTCCACACTTTATTCGTATAGTTCTAACACTTCCATATCCACCCTTAAGCTTTTACTTTTTTAAGCTAAAGAGATTCAACACCTATTAAGTTGACAAGGTATACCAACATTTTTTGGAGGTTGAATCAAAGCAATTTGGTTCTTCCAATGTTTATTTTGGGTTGTGATTAGCAGGTGCTTGCCTTCAAATATCTCATGATAATGATCAGAGTTCTAGCATTGGCTTAATAATAATCCAGACTACAATAGTTGTTGGTATGCTTGGTGGGACCCTCAATCTCATAGTTTAGATCATTTAGGATTTGGTGATATCCTATAGTGTAATTTAAATATCATCTAGCGACTCTATTGAGAATAAATCTTGATTGATGATTGGTCATATTTAATGCTGTAAATTTCACTTGATAATAAATCAATGCTCATCACCCGAGGAAATAAATGTTAGGTAAATTACCTTGATCCTTTGAGAAAATATTTTAAATTTACCTAGTGACTCTTCTGGCTTAAGAATCTAGATACCATTCTTAGTCATCATCATTTCTAGCTTTATTGATCCATCATTCTAATATTTTAGGTTGGATTCACATCCTTATCATTACTTTGTTATATTTATTGAAAGACACTTACCCTAGTTTTACTCTTTACCTCATAGCCTAGGAGGGATGACTCATCAATATTACCCCTCATGGTGTGACACAGGACCATTAAATATCCCAATCGTCCATGAAATCTTAAAAATTGCTCTAAAAATATCCCTAGCAATGAAGGAAAAGAAAAATCTGCAAAGGAGCATGATCGAGATATAGCTTCATTGTCCACTGTGTATAATATTATGGCCGAAGATATCATGGTTAGGATACTTGTATTATATCTTTAGGGAAAATTATTATTATGGTATAAATACTTGGAAGATAAAAGCATTTTTAGTTGTACATATTTATCTAAAGCCCTCATGGATATATATGATAACCCTAGATATCTCTTCCTATTGCTCACTCAATTCTCATTCATGAAAAGATTCACCCATGAATGTCTATCTAAGTTCAATGTCTATTTAAAAATAATATGAAAAAGGATTTCCCACCAATACAAACCCTCCCGCCCCCAAGCGTATCTCTACTACAATCATGTACTCCATCTTGAACTAAGCCTCCTTATTCAATAGTCCAAAGAAAATATATTCCCCCATATATTCTAGGAGGTTGTCTAAGCTAAAAATATGTTGATAATAGCAGGAAAAAGTCCTCCTAGGTAGGTTAATCCTTCTTTTGATCCTTTTATCAATTCATTTTATGAAATATCTTAGGAATGAGTGATGTTATGGCCATGGGAGGTAAATACTTATGAGGTTTCCTCTGGTTTTCACATGAGCTATCCACATGAAAATCAAAAGCTAGAAATGATGATGTTATACTCTGATTGAAGAAATTAAATGGAAGATCCACATACTTTGGACATCAAGACAAGAGAATTTGGTGGTGTAAAATGTCTTTACTAGAAACCCAAATAAAATAATGGTCCTTATCCCATCAATAGTAGTATGCATAGTTATCAAGGATAATGGAAATGTTGAAGCTATGGTAAAGAAGAGAAAAGTGACTATAGGCTCCCATTCATTCCAGTTTCATCAGCTAGCTTTATTCTAATAGAAAATACACACCAAGAAGGCTCGAGAGAGGTAGCAGCCCATACACAACTAGGAAATTACCTCCAGGTTCCACAAATTCAAGGAACAAAAGATTGTGAAGAGCAGATGTGGATACATGAGCAAATTTCACTAGTGGGATTTCTAAAATAGAAGAGATTCGAAGCTTACAAGGGTTTGTATTTTTCCACTTCGAATCATGAAGATAAAGGGAAAAGTGTGCCAATTCCATGACCCATTTTAAAGAATCTTTGCAACATGAGTAAAGTTTGAGGGAATTTTTGTTGGTCCATCCGAAGGTTAATTTGGTTGATATCACTTTAGGGGTTAAGGAGCATAATACAAAAGATGAAACTTTGAATTTCCAAAAAAATGAATATTTTTCATGTTATTTTTTACTCTTCATAGAGAAAGGAATATTGCACAATTGTGTAATTAATTCAAGAGTTGAGGTTTTAGTAGTGTCTCTAAGGATCTATGAATCTTTGAAATTGACTATTGACTAGAGGGAACCTAAGTGGCTGAATTTTAGGGAGAGGACTATAAGAGCTTTAGGTGTCTTAAGGTACTTTTTAATGATGTTGCATGAACACCCAAATTTTTCCATAGCGTATGATATAGTGGTGTAGATTAAAAATACACGCCAAACAAAAATAAATAAAATCACAATAACAGAGTACATAATAGTTTCACAAAACAAACGATTTCTATTAATCGATGGAGTTTAAAAACTCTTTTTTTTTTTTTTGAATACAACTGGGCCTGTAACCCTTTATTTGTGATACAAGATTACAATTCGTGCTAGGGTTCTCCGAAACCCTAGCTGGCACAAATGGTGGCGCTTTCGAAGAATGTATCTTCAATCCCAACAGAGTGAGTGGGCTTTGTTGTATCCCTTGCTTGGACCACTCCAGCTTAATCAGCTGCCATCAATAAACCGGATCTGCTGTCAAAAACCTGCACACATTAACACTATCAAGGAGTTAGAAATTAATAAGAGGGCTCCACTGTGTGAGCCCTCGAAAACAATCTAAAACCCTAGAAAAATGAAATGCAAGAATTCAATAACAGATCAATAAAAGAAAAGAAGTTACTTGCTTTAAACTAATTTATACTCGTTCTCTGTTAACACAGCTAGACCAGGCGACACCTGGAAGTAATGTGGCTATCAAATCGGCTGTGGAAGGCACCCTGGTGCACTCACTGAATGCCCGCGTGCTTCTAGATTAAGGTTTCAGACGTCGGTCTGAGTCTGTGGCTGTGGGTAAACGCTCGCGGGCACTTGGTAAACGCCCGTGGGCACTTGGTAAACGCCCGTGGGCACTTGGTAAAGGGGTAAACACCCGCAGGCACTTGCGACAATAATGGGGGATTCTACAAAATGCTGCAGAAGAGATGGCGGCAAAAGCAGCGACAAAAGCGACGATGGATGCGGCGATTGATGCAACGAAAAGGTAACAGAAGAGAGATAGAGGGGATCAGAAAAGGAGATAGAAGAAGTTAAGAAGATAGAAAAGATCCAAGATAGAAGTAGCAAAAGACATAGGGTTTGAGCCATCAAGGTGACTCAATTTATAATCTACTCTTAGGGCACACTTTAGGGTTTTAACGACACTTTGAACGTGTGGCTAAGATTAAAGTGGATCTAAGGGTAGAGAATAAATCTAGGTTGTGAAATGGATTAAGATGGATGGACGGATGAGATTAAATGAAGGACGGACGGCTCAGATTAAATCACTTAAACTATTATTTAAATATATATATTAAAATATTAAAATATTAAAATATATATATAAATATTAATTTAAATAAATTTTGGGATGAAAAATGGCGGGAAAGGTGAAATTGGGCCAAATAATGGCGGGAAATATGGATGATTGACATGTGGCTGAAAGGAAGGTATAGATGACTTGCAAGTGGCTAGATTTTGGTGTCTACAGATGCCCCTTTTTGAGCTGCTTTGTGTGAAGACACAATGCAGCACAAAAACTTAGGACACCTGAAAAGCTGGATCAGACGCAACTCTCTCTCAAGACTAAAGCACAACTTTGAAGACCAAAAAAAATAAAAGAATATTTAAGATTTATCAGCTTACCCCCTCAATTGGCAAGTGAGAATGGTTCTCACAAGCCAATTGGAAGAAATTTGGAATATAATGAACCGTTTTTGCCTCAACGGTAAAAAGGGGTTGGTGTATGAACCATCTGTTTATGTCCCAACAAGAAAAGGGGTTGGTGTACAAACCATCTGTTTATGTCCCAACAGAAAAGGGATTTGTTTACAAACCATCTATTTATGTCCCAACAGAAAAGGGGTTGGTGTATGAACCATCTGTTTATGTCCCAACAGAAAAGGGGTTGGTGTACGAACCAGAATAAAAAATATGAAAGATTGACCATTTTCTGCCCCAACGAAAAAGGGGTTGGTGTACAAACCAGAAAATAATATGATTGAAGACGATATGAGTGATGTGAAAGATGAACCGTTTTCTGCCCCAACGGTTAGAAAGGGATTTTTGCCAAATTATAAATTCCATGATCATTTAAGATGAATTCCACTATAGGGAAGTTAGAAATTGATAACGGATGCCCCAACTCCTGTGGGTGAATCCATACTATTGATGAAATTGCCTTGTTGGCGCCATTGATATGCAGAGATGCAATATGAAAGAGTCCAGAACTTCAGAGATGCTCCTAGTGACTGTATGGATAATTCCTCGGGTCGGAACCAATCAACCTAGGTAGCCTTAATCTCTAGCAAGACTCAAAATAATGATGATATTGAAGATTGTCCACGTTTAAGGCCCCATGAACTAGGCCATCAATGACAACTGTTGAGCAAATTAATCTTGGTATGAGGTCACTTGAAAAGTAGGATACCCAAAATTGATTTCCAATTTTCAAACAGTGAAATAATTTATGATGATAAATGGTAAGTGTCCTTATGGCGGTTTAATCCTCTTACCGAATTGCATGGATGCAAATCGCTGCAATCGCCAAGGTGATAGAATATACCACTAGATACGAGGTTTACTTTAATTTAATTTGACAAAAATATGCATGATGAAAGAAGAATGAATGAAATTGACGATAGAATAGAAGAATTGATGAATGTTGTTAATTTTGTGAAGGTTTTGAATATTTTTAACCCAATTTGTAAATCAATGATGAATGATGCGCTTTTTGAGAAAAATGACAAAATTTGTTTCCAAAACTGTTGTAACCTTCACAAAATGTTTTATTATGATAATAAGAATGGATGGATGCAATTTGATGAAATTTGGAGGAGGTAAGCTTCAATTTTGTAAGTTTTGTTCTTTTATTCAATACTGACACCAAACGCCGGTATGCATTTGGAGGTGGCAGAAACGCCCGTCGATGTTTGAATGCATCATGAAATGCCCCACTGCATCTGAATGCACCATGAAACACCCCACTGCGTTTCAGGGCACCAAAAAAAGCTATTTAAATAGTTTCAGCGAGAATTTCGCTCATTTGTGCGTTTGAGCTTGAGAGAAGTGTGTCTGAGGGAGTGGAATGAAGTGAAGTGAAGTGAAAGGTTGTGTGGGAGAGTGAAGCACATGGGAGCTATGGCGGAGATGGGATAGAACGCACCAGTGCAGCCAGATGAGGTATTTGTTTATTTAAGCAAGTACTTTTATTTATTTATTTATTTATTTTTTGCAGTTTTTTTTTTTTTTGGAAAAAATTTGTAACCAATTTTTGTTTTGTTGTTTTGCAGCTTAGGGTGTTAGAGGCACGACACCGATTCTCCCATATCATTTCGGGGATGAGGAGGTCATTGTCCCAGGAAGACTAGGAGACATTGGAAGCAGTAGGGCTAGTGGAGGCAGCCCGGTTGGAGGTAGTTCGGGCAAATGAGGGGTACCTCTCAGCTTTGGCCGAGAGGTGGGATCCAGATCGGGGGACGTTCCAGCTCCCGACTGGAGAGATGACGGTGACACTTGAGGATGTATACCACATCCTTAAGGTGCCCGTGGAGGGGGGCATGGGTGGAGGTTGGACGAGATAGGGCCGTGGATATGGCCAAGTTGTTTGGGGATGACTGGAGGGAGATCCGGACGGAGAGCGGGGGGATTCCTTACTTGGCCATGTATACGGCCAAGGAGTTGGTAGCGGTGGAGGCTCTAATGATGTTCGTATTGGCCAACATTGTGGCCCTAAACAACACCGGGTGCAGGTTTCCATGGAACCTGATGAGTGTAGTGAGTGATATGCTCACTAATAGGGTAGTGTATGCCTGGGCGCCCGCTTTATTGGCACAGGTGTACCGAGAGTTGTATGAGGTTCGGAGACGGGGCCGGAAGGGCCTAGGCTACAGTTTGGTTCTCCAGTGCTGGGGCTGGGAGAACTTTAGAGTGGCCCAACCGGAGGGGTTGCCATGTGCTTACTGGGACATGAGCCAGGCTTATGGTAGGAGATGGCTAGTGGCGGAGGAGAGACAGCCGAGCCACCCCGTGAGATCGAGGCAATGGTATAGGAGTTTATGGGCGGACTTGACAGATGCCCAAGTCATTTGGAGGCCTTGGCGGGAGGCAAGGTGGATCGAGGATGGAGAGAATCTGAGATGGGTGTGACAGGCTAGATGAGTAGTGGGTCGAGGCCACAGCAAGGCGGAGTACATATAGATGTCTCGAGTGCTCCGCCAGGTCGGATTGAGACAGGATGTCCCCGATGAGCCAGTGCGCTACCGAAGGCACAGATCAGAGGGGGATTTGCCATGTGTCGAGCCATGGAGGGAGGCAACAGAGGACGATGAGGACATGGAGATCCTCGACGTGGACAACGTCGGGGTAACAGCTGAGTATGCAGCATGGATGGCCGTAGAGCCGAGGTGGGAGCCACCATTAGTGGTTGTTGGAGCTGGAGAGGATGAGGGAACCGTAGAGGTTCCCAAGTGCAGGGAGGATCCCCGCCTTCGAGCTGACAATCGAAGGCGAAAGGGGAAGATGGTATGGAAGACATCGAGGAGCAAATATGACGAGGAGGATGATGGCGAGGGCCTAGGAGAGGCCGTAGGAGAGACTAGGGAGGTACCCCCTAGTGATCACGAGGATGATCTGGCATAGCTGCAGTAGCAGATAGCAGAGCGTGATGCTATGCTAGCTATCCAGGATGAGAGGATAGCTTGACTAGAGTAGCAGGCAGCAGAGCGGGATGCCCTGTTAGCTACTCAAAAGGAGAGGATGGCCCAGATGCAGGCGGACTTGGATGGAGCGACTAGGGTGCCCCAAGATGACAGGGTGATGAGACTCCAGGCAGAGCTAGCGGAGTGAGAGTGACGACACGAGATAGACATATCTAGAATTAGGTCTAGGACTCATTATATTGAGGCTCTGGAGGACACATTTTTTAGGCATCACATTGTGTTTCCTGATCCTCCATCCTCCTCTGTCTCTAGGCGTGGTGAGTCTAGGCACACCACTAGGTCTAGGGCTCCTACTAGGTCACAGGGGTCCTCTTTTGATTGTTAGCTTAGTGCTTAGATGCACGCTTTATGAGCCTTGGTGCTCTATTGTATTTTGTAGCCTTTTGGCATTCACTGTACGTTTTTATCTTTATACATATATATACATGGCTTTTATTTTTAGTGTTTTACTTTCTTTTGTGTGAATGCCTATGTTTTTGTGATGCATGTTTTTATATGTTTTAATGCATATGTGATGGAATGGAATGCACAGTTATAGATGATTAATGCGAGACTAAGTAAATGAAATATGCACTAATAAGCACTCATACTTTTAGATAGTTAGATTTAGCCAATCTGTTATCATAATTGTTTAATCGGGGGCACCGAACTTGGTAGCTTGTGAATGAATGACGTATGGAATGACATGAATATGGAAGAAGATATGGAGGTTGATATGGAAGAAAATATGGAGGAAGACTATTTTACAAAGACTCAAACATGCTAGTGGTATCAAACAAACTTACTAATACTACCTAATTCAACTAGGACCAAATGTGTGTGCATGTGAGTTCATTAACCAAATCAGAAGCATGGTAGTGACTCTAGGCAATCAAAAACCTATGTGTGTGCAAGTGTGTTCATTAACCTCATCTTGCATAAATTAAGTAACCCTGTTATGGATAAGACCCCGAAGCTAGTTTGTCCGTATGAGCATTCAGAGGTCTCTTTTTTAGGAGAGACATGTCGCCACGCAAATGAGTATACTCCACTGCCAGTCAAGCGTCTATAGCCTCGATGAAGGTTAACTCCATAGTCCATGTTGTTTTTGACCTTTGTAAGCTTTGGGGATGACTACCTATCTGTCTGACTGGACAAGTAGTACGATCCTTACAACTTATTTGGGATCAGTGGTGTGTGAAAAATGTTCATTTCCTTAGAGCTTTGGGAAATCGGATTCTCAACCGAAGTATGATGAGAATTTTACCCTATCCTTACTACTTTGTTTATATTTATATTTTGTAATTGCTTGTGATAGTGGTAAGAACCACTATTTTATGGACTATGTTTGCATGATAGGACATACGAGGATTACCCTGTTCACTTCAAGGCACAACCCAAGGATGGTGTTATCTCTCTTTGACACAAGATGTTTTTAAGATGTGAAAATGTGATAGGTTCAAGACCGATTTTGAAATCATTTCCCAATACTCAAGATTTTATTTAGTGTAATTTGTGATATGGCCCTAGAGAACTTTGACATGCATTTCAAATTTTGCTTAAAACACTAGGAATGGTTGAGTGACTGAAAACATTTTGGCAATGTAAATATGTGCAAATGGAAAATGGGTGTACGAATGACAATTCAGTTTGATGGATTTTATGAAGGTGCCCCTGATTAAGGCAACATGACTTTTGCTTGACCAAATTTTATATCCAAAATATAGAATGGTCTCTAACATGATATGCAACTATGGCTGAAAATGAAATGTTATGGTTTTCAATGAGATGTATGCACATGAAATGCAATGCAACTAACAATGAAATGCAAATTCTTTTTATTTTATTTGTTTTTTTTTTTGTTGTACAAGCCATGTATATATGTACATATAAAATTCAAACTATGCGTAGAATGCCCTCAAGTGTATAACATTAAGTGGTTCAGGTTCTTCCTCTCCCTCTAAATTGGCAAGTCTATAAGTTCCATTACCCACTCTTTCAGTGACCATATATGGACCTAACCAATTAGCCATGAATTTATCTCGAAGATGCGGCAATGCATTGGTGTTTTGTTGATTCTCTTCAAGGACAAGATCCCCTACTTGAAATTCTCTTAGATGAACTTTGGCATTGTAAGCACGTTTCAATCGGTCTTGATAAACTCGCAAATGCTCTAAAGCATTGATTCGTTTTTCATCTGAGTTTGAGTTGATCAAAACGTGCTTGTCTAGCAGTATCATCATCGATAAATTCCTGCAAAGAAATTCGCAAGGGATCTCGACGAGGCGGAGCTAAGATTGGCGGAGATGCTAAGTACTTCTTGATGTCATCAAAGGCTTTCTGACACTCATCTGTCCATGAAAATTGTACCCCCTTTTGTAGTAGGTGGCAAAATGGCCTACATTTATCAAAAAGTTGTGCAATAAAGCGACGGATTGAATTAATATTTCCTTGTAAATTACGCAACTCCTTCAAATTAGTTGGGGGATACATTTCCATAATGGCTTTGACCTTGTTTGGGTCCACCTCAATACCTCGTTTAGAGATAATAAAACCTAGGATTTTGCCTGAGGTAACACCAAAGACACATTTGTTAGGCTTATTCGGATCATATGGATTATGGAGCGGGGTGAATAAGTCTTCGAAATTCATTGTCGACTTATGGAATAAAGGATGGGCGGAATGGAAGGGAAAACCGGTGAAGACCTCGGAAGACCTGAGATGCAAAACAACATAGTTTTTCAATTTTTTTTTTTTTTTTTGTAGTGGTGAAAACCACTATTTTAGTATATACATATAATACAGGTTTGTATTATGGCTTATGGATGTGGCGGAGGGGGTGGTTCACCTCGTTCTTGTGGAATAAGCAAGCGAAATATGGCCTCTTGGAGAGGGAACAATTGGAGATAAAACTCATCTTGTTTAATGAGGGGAACAATGGGCGCCGACTCTTCTTCAGATTCATCACCATTTGACATGACGTCAAATTCTTCATAGACTTCATCTTCGGATTCGTCGAGGTGGAGAATTTCTTCTTCTAAATTAAGATTAATGCTTTGAAAAGCTCATTCAAAAGAAGAAAGGGATGGAAGTGGTTGGTAGCCCAGACCAAAATGCTCAGTGGGTCTCTGATATGGCATATCGATGCGTTCAGTTACCCCTTGCTCGTATCGACCTAGGCCAAATTGCTGCCAATTATGTCTGTGGAAATAGCAAGAGGGAAAACCCTCCATCCTTTCGATATTGGTAGGGACTAGATGCTTGGGTTCTGGTATGGTAGTAGGACTAGAAGATGACTCTATTCCCCCATATACAAAATTAATGGAATTTGGCATAGAACCCATGTTATAAACCGATCCAATGGATAAATTTTGGTCATGTGGATGACCAAAATCTTTAACTGTTTGCACATTGAACGGTGTGATGTGGACATCTTGGATGGCATACTCACCAATACCTGCATCAGAGAGATGGACCTTGACTTGGGAAGGAGAAATACTAGATGATGGAATAGAAGAATTTGGGATAGAAGAATTGGAAGGATTTGGTTGGGTTGATACTTCACTAACTTGTGAAACATCAGCTGGTGATGGTTGGGAAGATGGATGAATAATAGGTGATGTTGAAGAAGGTGTAGAAGAAGGGGGTAATGATGTGGAAAGATATGATTGGTCATGGCAACATGTGCATGTGGTCACCGATGAAGAAGAAGGAAGATTAGTTGATGAAAAAAGTGGTGAATGAGATGGAATAGCGAAAGAGGAAAATGGTTGCGATATGATGGGTGGCTCCTCAGGAATGGGAGCTTTAGAAGAATATGGTATAGAAGAAATAGATGGGGTCAAGAAAAGATGAGTGGATGGCAACACAATCTCATAAGGATTTGAGACATAGTTGCAATGTTTGAAGGGTTCCGTGTCAGCAGGTACACAATGAACCTGTCCCTCATATACATACTTCAGACATTGATGCAGTATAGAAGAGACACATCTCATCTCCCTAAGCCAAGGCTGTCCAAGCAATACATTGTATGCCATGGTCCCTTCCAAGATGTGAAACAAGGTATGCAAAGTTCGGGCCCCTACCTCAATGGGCAAGATAACTGTGCCAACCGTGGAAGATAAAGCATCATTGAATGCTTTAAGGGTAAAAGTCAACTTTGTGATAAGGGATGGCGACAGCTTTAGATGACTCAACGCCGATGTTGTAATGATATTGATTGAGGAACCGGTGTCAATTAAAACTCTCTTGAATGGCTTGTTATCGATCTTGGCCATGATATGTAGTGGAGGATCTATACTTTCGTTGACATAGGTTTGATTTCAAAATCATAGAAAGTGATGGAGGGCTCCATGCATGTTTGAATACTCCCCACAAAGTTGTTGAAGGCATTAGTATCTTGAGTTTGAAGCTCGATTGACTTTAATATTTCCATTAATGCCTCTCTATGCGGGGGAGATTGTTGAATGAGGTCATAGATCGATAACTTGGCAGAAGCCATTTTTAAACTTGTAGTTAACCGGCTACTCAATGACATGATGGGTCATTGGCGTTGAGTAGAATGATTTAGCGATTGTTGAGAAGTACTAGCATGTCATTGGGTCACTGTTACCTGAGGTGGACTGGGGGTTTGTACAGGTGGCTATGGTTCAGCCTGATTTGGTTGGTTCGCCCTTTGACCCCGGGTTACTATGTTAATAGTACCCACAAAACCTTGGTATTGTTGTACATGGTTGACTTGATTAGGAGGAGTTACCTGAGTTACTCCCCCTGAAGTTGTTGGAGCTTCCTCCCGATGTGGAAGGGGTGTTTGACATATACCAAGATTTTGATTTTGTTGGGCTAAGGGGCTATCCAATTTAATGGCTCCAATCTCAATAAGATCTTGGATCACATGTTTGAAAGCTGTACAATTATTTATATCGTGCCCATTTTGCCTACGATAAGGACAAAATAGGTACTCCTTGTAATACTTCCCCCTTCTAGATGGGTCTAAAGGTTTAAACTCAGGTAAAGTTAACTGATTTGTGCTATATAACTTGTTGAATATGACCGCATATGGTTCATCTAAAGGTGTGAATTGTCGCTTGGGACGATTGTTTTGCCAAGGTCGAGTTTCCATGGTTGGCCCAATATTGGGAGCGAGGTTGAGTAGTGGCGGGTACCGCATGATAAGCAATTGGTTGCGATTGACTTTGCATTACTTGTTGTTGTTGAGCCATTACGGGTTGGCTCACCACCACTTGATTAACTTGGTTAACATTTGAGGCTGTACTAGCCTGTGCTTGTTTGTTTTGGCCATAATTATTATTTCGTTGTTGGCCCTTTTGTTGCCATTATTTTCTATGGGGTTTTAAAACACCCTCTTGGACTTTAATGTCTTCTATGGTACTTTCTTGGGCCAAAGCCTCTTCAAAAGTCCTGTATTGTTGTAATTGGAGTAACCAAGAGATAGGTTTTAGACAACTCTGGGTAAACATTTTGGTTAACTCCTCCATTGGTAGGGAGAATGGTAGTTTATTAATGATAGCCCTCCAACGGTTTCCAAAGTCATAAACAGTCTCATCATCATGTTGCTTGAGCTTGTATAAGTCAGCTAATGAGACTCTCTTTTGAACATTCAGGGAGAATCGTTCTAAAAATAGATTAATCAATTGCTCATAAGCATAAATGCTATGGTGAGCTAAATGATTATACCACTGTACAACATCTCCTCCTAATGTCTGAGGAAAAGTTATGAGCATAAGAGCATCATTATTTTGGATTCTAAAGCAAGCATGCATGAATGAGCTCACATGTTCATGAGGATCCTCAGTTTCTCAAAATTTGTCAAACTTTAGAAATGTGAAATCATTCGGATATGGTGGTGAAGGTACCAAAGGATGAATTGGTTGATTGATAAATGACCTTAGCGTAGGTTTCTGACTAAATGATCCAGGAGCGTTAAGCATAAGGTTGTCAATCTGTTGTTGCATAGCATGAAGTTGATAATCTTCATTAAAATTCTGACTCGTTTGATGATTATGATGATGTAATGGAAGAGTGGAAAATTGATGAGATGGGATGAAATTGCCTGGATTAGGCAATGTAGAATGGACAGGTTGTTGGTATGGATGATACCAAAAAGAAGGTGATTGGTTTGAATGATGAATTGGACTGGGTTGGGAGAAAGGTGGTGTAGGAATGGACACCACCGAATATTGGGGTACCCAGGTGGGGCCTGAGCTAAGAAAAAGTCGGGCTGGGTAGAAATTGGTTGGGGTGTAGGATTTACTACGACAGGTGGTTGAGCATTTTGTTGCTGTTGTTGCTGAAGCAACTTGTCGAGGTACTCCCTAACCTTATTAATCTCTAACCCAAGGGAGGTGGGATGATTGGATGAAGGTGGAGGGCAGGCTGCCATGGTAGTCACGTAAGACCGCATAGCGGGGGCAATGAAGGTGGCTGAAGTAGGCGATACCGGGAAGAAACGATGAGCTCGTGCCCAGGTAGGGTGAAACCATAAATGGTTTGGGAAGAAGAGGGTTGAAATTGGTCATGGCTAGAGGAGGTTCCACCAGCCTCATAGAGAGAATTGGTGTACACCCGAGTAAATGGAGGAGAAAGTGGTCGGGAAGACACTACATTTGTCTCCAAAGGAGGACAATTGAGCATCTGGGAAGATGTTGGAGATGAAGTCGGCTGAACAGATACCACATTAGCCTCAAAAAAAGGGTTAGTGTAGACCTGAGTGAAACCAGCGGGTATGGTTGATGCAATATCCTACTAAAAAATAGAATCTTGCATAGGGGAATCTTGGATTGGCTCAAGGACATAACCAGTGCCATCTCTTAAGTGAGTTTGCACTTGGGCCATATCAATGTGGACAATATGAGAGGAATTGTCTTCCTCCATGGGCATGGCCATGTGGTAGATGGTAGAAGGACGTGAAATTCCTACAGGCGAACTCGCTCGAAATTCACTAGGATAAGTGGCCATGTTGGTGGTGGGGATGTTCCGTGAATTTCCCATTTGATTATTTAGATTTAACATTTTAGATTGATTCCTTGTTAAGACCATAGAGCAATAAATCTAAACAAATTCGGAAAAGAAGAATGCAAAACTAGAATGATAAATTTACACTACAAAAATTATCGGAAAACAGATCACAACCTAGGTTTCCACCAATGTGTCTTACCTTGCGCTTAATTAATTATTTTCTGATCTTAATCGGTAGTAAATTTTAAGTGTCCGATTTATGAGTTTTGCATGTGATCTAATCTTGAATTATTCACAAAAAAAGGTAAAAACTATGGCTAGGAAAGGACAACGAGATTCTTACTGGTGATGAAATCCAGCAAGTTTTCTCGGGGGTGACCTATGGTGTCTAAGGCAGAAGTTTAATGGGTGGAAATGAATTCCACCGTCACTAAACTTCAAGCAATACCTGGTGATGAAATCTAGATATCACTGTTTTAAATGCAATATGAAAATGCAATGAATTTTTTTTTTTAAATGTTTTAGTTATCTAATGTGTACATACAAGGCTATAAATCAAAAGTTCTAATGATCTAAGCAAGAGGCTACTAAAAACATGTCATTTTCTCTAAAGAAGTGGAGTACACCGTTTAAAACCCCCCGCCTACCAATGATATCAGATATCAAAGGAGCAACCGGAAGGTTCGTCCACTTCTCTGCCTGGAATCACCCAATGGCAGGAGTACTATTGACATCCAATCAATAGTCCTACTTAGATAATTAAAACAAATAATTCATAGCTATTCTATTAAATGAAGGACAGATGGCTCAGATTAAATCACTTAAACTATTATTTAAATATATATATATATAAATATTAATTTAAATAAATTTGGGGATGAAAAATGGCGGGAAAGGTGAAATTGGGCCAAATAATGGTGGGAAAGTGTGGATTTGGGCCAAATAATGGTGGGAAAGATGGATGATTGACATGTGGCTGATAGGAAGGTGTAGATGAATTGCAAGTGGCTAGATTTTGGTGTCTACAAGTGGTAGCAGATATTCCTCCTTTATTCAACATGTGTCTTTATATATTTGCCATCAGTCAATCCAGATTTAGCCTCGAGCATGAGGTAAATCAAATTGAAATAGTTGGGGAAGGAAATATTCTTAAAATTTTCAATATCGTTCTTCATCCTTTCATTATTGAAGAGTTCAAGCAAAATCAAGTCTATGAGCCATATAAGGCCATCAATAATATTTAAATAGAGGTCAATATTTTTTCACAAAAAAATCAATAATAGTGCTATTTCTGGAGTAACGAGCGGTGAATAATCTCTTAACAAAGGATAGCAAATTGTCATTTTCTTGAGTCCTATGCAAGTAATCAAGGAGACTCGTTAGGACAAGAAATTGAGTTGTTGTATTCACATGAGTATGAATATCTATGGAATGATTAAAAATGGTGATAGAGATATCTAAAGTTGATGAATTATAATTATATTCAAACACTCCTTGTTTGGAGAGAGTTCCGATATTGGAGTATTATTTATCAAAAAATAGATAATTCTATGAAATTTCTGACCAAGGGTACGAGGAAAGGTACAGATTCATGATTATATGGTCAAGGTATTACAAATTTAGGGGATAGTTTTACGAAATAAATTCCAAAGTCAGGCATGATGCTTTCACACCAAATTTTTATGTACATAACCGGTATATAAATAAAGTTCCTCACTATAGTCATCAAGAACAAATCAGATAAATTCTTTATAGATAGTATGACTTGCATTTTCGTGTATATATACCATAGGTGGAGGATTGAATAGTCATACTCTTGAAGGAGCACAACATGGACTCTTTATGGTTACTTATTCAAAATATTTTTAAATTTGTTTCCCAATGGACTTTCAAGTTGTGGTAGGAGTACTTCAAATCATGTGATTAGAACCAAGTGGTCGTAAGTTTGATTCATGCACCATATAAAATGAGGTTAGATGAAAGCATAGTAGCATGAGTAAAATATCTAGTTGATGTGTGAATGCTAACCCAAATGAACTAAATATCTTCAAAATTTGAGGCATGACTTCATAGTTATCAACTGATGCAATGATCACTCCCATATTGGATCTATATAAGAGGTTTTATGATTAAAAAATTGAAAATTTGAAGATATCATAGGAAGGATGGACTAGATGGTGAAAAAAAAGAATTGTAGAAGGGCATAAGACTGGCTAAGGAGGTTGTAGTTTAATGTGTGAGGAAGATGAAGAGACATAGAAAAGTCAGGATAGTTGTCTACACTATGGAAAATTTATCTACCTTGGAAGTGGCCTTGCACCTCAATGGAATATACATATGAGAATTACACCCCTATGGAGTATACATATGAGACTTACACCTCGATGGAGTATACATATGGAGTTACAAGTTTTCTCATAGTTTTATTACTTTGTATACCTCTAATTCACTTGATTTCTTGCCTTCCTTTCCCTTGTCTCAGTACCTTAGTGTTGTTTATTCCATCCCACCTATAAAAATATTACTTTTCATCCCTTTTTTGGTATCCCCTTTTGTTTTTTTATGGATTTTCATACTATTTTTTGTCCCTATCCATTTTCAATCGCTACCATTTCATGTGTATTTTGAGGTTCATTTTTCTATCCATCAAACCTCTTTGTGTTTCCCTCCTACTTTTGTATTGTTTTATCTTATTTTATATCCCTTGACTATATTCATCATGTTAATCTCCTCCTCCCAATGCATTCATTAAAACCCCATTTTCACTTATAAAGAGATGTTGTCATTTGGATAAGGCTATCCGAGTTCTACAACTTTCCAAGTAAATTTCCCTGAGAGGCACCATAATATAGGCTAAAAAAAACTACATGCATGATTTTTTTTAGAACAAGCTCAATGCCCTTCGAATAATCAAAATTTTCTATAACCAAGAGTGGTAGTTCAGAAGGTCAAAAAATTCCCAAAAAAGGACATGTTACTTCAAAAATTCTCAAAAAGGCTGATAAGTGCAACTTGCAAGCTTAACATGGATGTAGAATCCTTTTTAAAGATAGTTGACTTAGATAAAAGGAGAAAATCTCAAAATTGTTGAAAAACGTAATTTTTTTGGAAAGGGGTAAACTTAGGAGAAATTTGAAGAGGTACGATTTCTTGCCTTCTTTGTAAATCATGTGAAATCAAAAAAATACCAAAAAAGGTAAATCCGCTAAAAAGTGTGATTTCACAGAAAAGTGCAAAGTGCTCATTATAAGCAAAATGTACGATTTATTGCTTGCTTTGTTGGTAGTGTGCAAATGAAAAGTTCTCAAAAGGGTTAAAATATAAAAAGTGCTAGAAAACAAGAATCTACGAGAAAAGGCAAAAAATAGAGAAAAGCATCCATGTGATATTTCCATATGCCTTTGATATATGTGCATAACCCAAAAAGTGCTAGAAAAAGCTTAAAAAGGGAAAATCATTGAGAAGTGCATTTTCACGAAGAAAGTTGACCAAGACACCTAAATATTGAAAGATGTGATGTCTTGCTTCTTTTTTTGGTTGGCGTGCAAATAAAAAATATGCTCAAGAGACATGGTGAATGAGTAGGTATAGATATAAATATTATGGATAATTTTTTAAGCATGCAAGTAAGATAAGAGGGACCCACCAGTTGGAGTTCCATGAGCCTAGCAAGCTAAAGGAATGTGAGCGAAATCTCAATTTCATGTGATTTTTTATTTTTGTGATCAAGTCTTGGGAATTTTAATCTCAAGCAGATTCAAGGGGGACTCAAGAAAGGAGTGATCGTGTGATAAGCAATCATAGCTATTCATTTATTGATCAATAAAAATCACTAGTATTTTTTTAATTTAATTTTTTAGAATTTTTCACGTGCTTGATTGTTGTAGAAAGTAGAGGAAATATGATTAGACACCATGGAATATTAATCACCGTTTACAATCTAAAAGCTTCCAGAATCTTCTTATGGACCAGAATTAGTTGCATATTAGTGGACGAAAGAGGGGTGCAAGAATAATCAATGGAATAGATGACTATGATTTGAAGTTGGTTATAACTAATCAAGAAGAGGCAGCTGGTTGGCACCATGGATGGCAAATCACTAAGAAAATGAAGAATCATCAAACTTCCTTGTAATGATTAGGATGTATTTCATTGTAAAACTATAAAGGAAATGACCTCCTTTCAAAATATCAGCTCTGAAGTGTTTGCTTCCACTACTATGTATATATTATATAATTAATAAATAAATAATTACAAGGGATGTTTACCTTCAACTAGTGTTTGCATTGATTGGCTAATCATAATCCTATACAGTTATTTTTGCTATTGCTGCTATGGTTAGTCTATTCTATTTATTTAGATAGCTAATTTAGAATAAATTGAAATAATTCATTGTTACATACACACTTATGATAATCCTATTTTTTTTAGTCAAGGCATTGATCTTATTATGTTGATTTGGATTATTAATGATTTAGATATTTTAAATAATTATTTAAGTGTGTCAAAGGCCATCAATGCAGAATGTTGCAGAGTTTTAAATGTTGTTAGTCTTGAATAGTGCTTCTAAAGTTTAATTTACTGGAAGGTACCTTATGGATATCTATGCTATTAGATTCACCCTTCCACCCTGTATTCATATATTTCTAACCCTTCCATATCTACCCTTAAGATTTTACTATTTTGAGCTAAAGAGAGTAAACACCTATTAAGTTGACAAGGTATACCATTCTTTTCTAGAGGTCGAATCAAAGCAAATTGGTTCTTCCAATGTTTAGTTTGGGATGTGATTAGCAAGTGCTCACCTTTAAATCTCTCAATATAATGATCACAGTTCTAGCATTGGCTTGATGACAAACTAGACTACATCACCAAGAATACTTAACTTCTTCTAGTTGTATGTCCACTAAACTATAATTTGCTATAAAATTGCTAAAGTTTATCATACTATTAGTGCATTCTAATGTATCTCATATTTTATCTCTTGGAGTGAGAGGGTTGCTTAAGTCTCATACAACCAATAATATTCTTTCCTTCTAATCTTAAGCTCTTGTATCAAAATTTTCACAAACTAGTTTTCTTGCCCTGCTCTGATTTGGCACATAGATATTAGAAATAATGCACTCAAAAATAGTTTTATCATTATTTTTATCTAATACTTTAATTTTTATACTATCTTAATTTCTATTTTTATATCTTTCCATGTAATTACTAACCCCTCTTAAAGAGCCATATACTTTCGTAGCTATCCACTTCCAAATACCTCATAATTTAATAAACACTCTAATTGTATTCTTCTTAGCTTAGTTAATTGCAACAATAAGACATCAAGATTTTGATTCTAAATAAAATACTTTAGAAGTATTTTTTTATTTGGCATGTTTAGACCCCTTACATTCCAACATGATATTCTCTTCTAGCTCTGGTTGTGGTTCTGATACCACTAAATTCTAGAGTTGTTTTCTTGCCATCAACCTTATTCTTTTCTATTTGTTTGGTCTTCTAGTGACTAAGGTATGGCTTCCATCTTATTCTTGATGGTTGTACTATAAAATATTATTCCTACATTTATTTAGTATGGGTGTTGTAGCAATATTTTTAGGATTTCTAACTTGATCATGTGAAGCCTATAGTTCTTCCCGTGGATCTATCAAGACTTTCTATTCTAATATATGCTCCTCATATTTTTTCTATGATTTATTGGAGTTCTCATCATTTCCTTTGGAGTTGTCTTGCATTATTTGTGTATTTTCTATTCTCTCTAACTCATTTTATTTCTCTATGAGTTTAGATTTTAGATTTTAGTTTTCAGAGTATCTTTTTTATTTCTCCATCCTTTCTCTGTCCTTCATCTTGTTGGGATCTCCTAAATCATTTTTTAATCCCTTTTATTTAAGAGCAACTAGATGCCATATGATCCATTGCATGATAGATTATACAAATTTTTTATTTGAAAGGAGAAAATTGTAAGTGTTTTTCCTTTAGTATATCTATAAAAGTGGAAAAGACTAAATCAAAGAGAAGTTGTGGGCTTCCTAGTTATTTATTTTTTGAATCCTCTTTGATATTGGGTAATTCTAGGTCACTATGAGGTTCCTTGCTCTTATTTTTATCCTTGTAAACCATTATTTGGGAAGGTTGAAGGTGATCTTATTATTTTTCTAATGTTACCTTCATTTGACTTCCCATTCCTTACCTCTAGTTCTAGTAAGTGGGTCCTTGGTTGACTTCTACACTAGAATGCTAAGGATCCTATGGAATGGGAAATACAATATCTAAAGGGGATATGTTCATAATATATAGCTTGTGTATGATTCCCCAGTATAGATTCTAGAGAAATTATTTTTTGTAGCAACTTAAAAGATCTAGTCTCACATATATTTTGGTGCAAATAACACTCGATCTTTGTTCAAACTAGGGATACAATACCATAAACTCTCCTAAGGTGTCTCTAATATATTTCATGACCTTAGAGTTCTATAATTCAAGTAGTAAGCCATACATATTAACCCAAACTATGACTTTGTCTACCATATCTTTGTCTAGTTCAAATTCTATCGACCATCTTCTCATGTATAAACTAACATTCCCAATGAACCAAAGGGTCTCCCATGAGGATATTGACACAATACATTGTCACCGAGAAGGAAATATACAAAGAAACCTTTGGGGAACATTATGATAGCTAGATGAACTTTTACTATCCATTTTATTCTAGAGCATGCTATCAAGCCAAGTTCCTATGAATTTACAAATTAGACTGTTATTCATACTAGGAAGTTTTTATTCTAAAATTTCATCATTTACTTATAAGAGTAAATTTTTTGAAACTACTTGTATCATAGTTGGGGTTTTTTTAGGGGTTGGATTATGGGTCCCTTCCCCTTAAATTTTTCTACCCATGATGTTCCATTTAAACTTAATTTAATTACTTTGAAAAAGGTCTACCCTCCTCTGTTGAAGTCATTTTTATCTTGGGAAATTGGTTCTATGCCTAGACCTACATATTTACTTGAGTCATTCTCTTGCTACCTAGATCCTCTTGGATTATAAACTCTATTTCCTTCTCATACAATGCTTAAAATATCCATGATCAACCTTAGACCACACAAGGGATAATATTTGACTAATGTGATTCCTATCCATCATATTTCTCAACTTTTCTAATCAAAACATGGATGAACCCATTTGAAATGATAGATAAATAAAACATGTTAAATTCCCTAAGTATGATACCTTATCATTGATATTATCTCTGGTATTATTGAATACAAATGGAGGATAATTATTACCCCAAGTATGATACTTTATATTTCCTCTTTATCCTTAAAAACATAAAAAAATATAATAGAAAAACAACATTGGCCAATAATGAGGAGGGATTTGTAGAAAAATCCTCTTCTAACAAAATATCTGCTTCTTTACTACAAATTCAAATTCTTCAACATAACTTTATCTTCTCACAATGCAACTTCATTTTCATTTAGGACAATCTCATTATTTGCCTCTTATCAAACTTATATGTTTTTAAAACTTTTAAACATAGGTTTGCCCAAACACAAATATACCCCAACCATAAATCTATACTAACCATAGATCTGTATAGCTTCAACCATATTTTTTTAAATATTTCTTCCTCTTATAGATCTGTAAAGACAGATCTATACCTGTACAACTTCAAACACTTTTGACATAATAATATCTACTTTTCACTACTAATTTGAATTCTTCAACTCATTTTTGTCTTTTTGTTAAAGGTAAATTGATTTCCTATATCTCTAGTTGGAAATGAGGAGTGAATTATAGAAAAAATAGCTTTGGCTAGAAAAAAAGGAGTATTTTGTAGAAAAAACATCTTTTGACACAATATCTATAAGAGAAAAACAACTTTGGCCAACAATGGGGAGGAATTTGTAGAAAAAACCTCTTCTGGCACAATATATACTTCTTTGCTACAACTTCAGATTCTCCAAAATATCATTGTCTTCTCACAATGTAGCTTCCTTCTCCTTTAGGTAAATCTCATTATTTTTTCTTCTCAAACTTATATATATATTGAAAATATTCAAATGCAGTTCTACCCTAAACACAAATTGAAATTTGCTCCAACTACATATCTATACTAAATATAAATCTATATAACTTTCAAACAATATATTCTAGTATCATTTTTTAATTTTTAATTTTCTAACAAATTATTTTCAGTAAATATAGTAATGCCCTTCATGGTTAAGGTTCAAGTAAAAACTTCATATTAATAATTATATTTTTTTTGTAAATATTTAATGCATATAATATATTTAAAAAAAAACAAAACAAAATGATTTCTAACTTTATAGGTATAGTAATCAAGTCTAGTTATATAATGTAATAAATTAAAAATATAAGATTTGAAAAATAGTAAACATAAACATTTACTATATTACTAGCATAGAATGTCACTATTTTCATTTTAATTACAAGTTAATTTCCATAATATACATAAATATTGAATATGAGGTATTAAAATGAGTTTTATGATTTAAATTTCATTAAAAATCATTTAAATTTAAAAAAATAAAAACAAATAAATTGTGAAAACTTCATTGAATTGGAGAATATATAAAGTTATCAAGATTTACAAATTAATATATTTTTAAATATATTTTACATTATTTACTATAAAAGGGAAGTTCAATACAATATACAATTTTTTTTTTTGATTTTTTTTTTAAATTTAATTTATGTATAGACTTTATTTACTACTAAAATTTTTTAAACTTGGCTGTTATGTGTCACTTTATTTAAAATTTTTAAAACTTAATTCTTATATATCTTAATAATGGGTATCACATACAATAATATATGTTGTTTTCTCAAATTACATGGGTAATACTTATAATATATTTAATTGTATGGTGTTTTCTTAAGTTTATGTAATTAAATAATTATAAATTAACTAATTTTATATTAATATAAAGAATTATTTAAATCTTTTTAATGTTTTTTAATACAAAATATAGTTACAATGGTGGATGATTAAGTATTTTCAAGTTTTCACCGAATGAATTGTTTCTTAGATTTCTTCAAATCTAGGTGAGGCATGTGGTGATGACTCAGTGGGATCATAACCAGACCCGAATGGTCTTCACCAAAGTTCTAGGAATGTGGAACCTTTTTGGGGAAAAGACCCTCTAGACAAAACCATTGAGCATCCCAAGCAGAGAGGGTCCCCACATTCCAAAGGTACTGACTCTCTTCTGCACTCTTATTCTAAGAAATTTAAAGGACATGAGAAATCATTTTCTAGAATAGGCAATACCCTAATCTCTAAAGGTAAAAATATGGTGATTCTTGATAAATATTATGGATGATTATTCTTCCATGAAGTCCCATACTCTGGTGGGGAAATTTATTGGAGATAAACCTGACATGGAGTCTATTTACTGGTGGGCATGTACCAAATAGAAAACCCTAGGTAACATGGAGCTTGTTGCCCTCTCACAGGGTTTTTTCTTATCTATCTCAACAACCAAGAGGATGTCTCCCATATTTTTATAGGCAAACCATGGTTCTTTGGCCAAAAAGATTTTTTTATGAAAGTCAGTAGAAGATTTTAATCCAGAGACCTAAAGAATCAATTACGCCCCAATCTAGGTTCACCTGCCAGACTTGCAAACCTAGACCCAATGCATGAACAAGTCAAGGTAAACTCCATATTTTATTTCCCTAATTGTTTTGGTGCTTTGTATGAAAGTCCTTTTCCTAAATCCAAACGTTGTGATGATAGTCTTGTCAATGAGTCTACTCCTCTCAGACCTAATTTTTCTATCCCAGAGGAACCCCAATACCCTTCCAGATATGGGCCTTTCTGTACTCCCTTCAAGCCTTCATCTTCTCCCAAATTTCATATCAAAATTTGTAGCCTTGTTCTAGATAAATCCAAGAATGAAGTCTATAACCCTAGCCCAACCAAACCTGATTTTAGCCCTATTAATACTAGAAGTTTCAAGAAAGGCTCTATGGACATTGGTAGCAATAAAAAGAAAGGAAGGCCTTTCATAAATGAATAGAAGAAAAGAGAGACAAAAAATGATATTATGAATGGTATTCATAAGAACCTATTCCAATACTTACTTAGTAAATACAAGGATGACTCAAAAAACCAAACCTCCCTTACAACAGTCAAAAGGAGGCATAAAAGTTTCCAAAAGTTCTAATTGAGGATCCTCTCCGGGAATGTGAGAGGTCTCAATAGTGTTGTTAAGAAGATACATACAAGCAATTTGAGGAAATATTATAGACCTACTATCATGATTTTGCAAGAAACTAATATTGATCAGATCAAAATTCAAAAAATTGCTAAATCCATTTGGAGGAATGGTGATTTCACTTTTAGCCCTGCTCAAGGTACTTCAGGGGGATTACTTTGTCTTTGGGATCTTGGTAAAGTGGAGGGTAGAATAATATCTTCATTTGATAGGGTACTCAACATGATGTTTTACTATAAAGACAACAATTACTCCTGGGTCCTATCCAATGTTTATACCCCTAACAATCCAAACAACAAAAATTTCTTATGGGATACTTTGAGCCATATGAGAAATGATTTCAAAAATATTTTGTGGATTTTTTTTGGATACTGTAATTCTTCTCTTTTCTCCTCAAACAAGAAATGGAGAAACATCACTCCATCAAAAAGCATTGAATATTTTCACAATTTTGTTACTAATAGTGAACTGATGGATATCCAAATAAAAGGGGTAAAATACACATGGAGCAACTGGAGAATTGGAAACCAACAAATTCAAGTCAAGATAGATAGAGTCTTTCTATCCCAAGAAGCTATTCTTGTTATGGGTGATTCTACTCTCATTTTTATCCCGAGAGTAGGTTCATACCATTTCTCTCTCTTGTTTGAAGTTGATAGAGGACCCAATTTCAAAATCCCCTATATTTTTAAGCCATGTGGATGCAGCACCCTGATTTGCGAGACCAAATATCTGATTGGTGGAAGCAGTATTTTTTGAGATCATCTATTTCTCAAGTCTTCCAAAAGCTCAAGGTTGTCAAAGAAAATCTTAAAATTTGGAATAGGGAATTTTTTGGCAACATTTTTGAAAATATAGATTAGATTCTAAAGAAGTTAAAAAATATTGAACAATAAATATAAATTGGTTAGTTGAGTGATCAAATCAAAAACAAAGAGAAACAACTTCTAGCTGATTAACACAATATTTTGGCCAAAGAAGATATTTTCTTGAGGTAGAAATATAGAGCCCTTTGGCTTAAGGAAGGTGACTCAAACACAAATTTTTTCATGCTTCCACCCTCAGGCACAGAAATTCAAATAAAATTAAGGAATTGACCAGAGGCGATGACTCCATTACCAGGGGTATTTTTGAAATTCAATATGAAGCCTCTTATTTTTTTAAGAACTATCAGGAGCCAACCCTCAAAATTCTAGCCAAGCTAAAAGGCAACTATTGGACCATATACTCAAATTTTTCACTCCAAAAATGAATTCCATGCTCATTAAGCCTCTTACTTCTGATGAGATCAAGCAAGCCTTATTTTCTATGCACCCTGATAAATCCCCTGGGCCTGATGGATTTTATCCTTGGTTTTTTTAGACTTTCTAGGACATTATCGGCCAATACATTTGCAAGGCCATCCAATATTTTGAACAGTCTAGATTCATTCCTAGAGGTATCAACTCTACTTTATAGCTCTTGTACCCAAGGGGCTTGTGTGCAAATCCATTGTAGATTTTGTACCTATCAACTTGTGCAACGTGATCTAAAAAATATTAACTAAAGCTATGACAACAAGGGTAAAATAAATTCTTACCCAGATTATAGACCCTTGCCAAGGTATTTCTATCAAATAGATATTGATAATTGATGGGATTATAACTTTGCATGAAGTCCTTACTCTGTATCACAAAGTAAAAAAGTTACTTTTTTTTAAGATTGACATGAGTAAATATTTTTATAGGATCAAAAAATATTTCCTTATTGCTATTTTTTTCAAATTTGGGTTCCATAGAGAATGGGTTGAATTAATTCAAGGCTGCATTTCTAGTCCTTGGTTTTCAATTCTGGTAAATGAATCTATGGTAGGTTATTTTCCAAGTAATATGGGTCTTAGTAGGGTGACCCCTTGTTCCCTATTCTTTTTATCATTCTTGTAGAATCTCTTGGAAGAGAACTCAAATTTGCCTACTCAAATGGTATGATCTTAGGTATGAAAGTTGCAACTAATATGAGGCCCCTTTCACATTAGTAGTTTGTAAATGACACTATCCTAGTGACTCATGCTTCATTATGGGAAGCAAATATAATTAAAAGTATTTTATATCTCTATGAGGAGGTTGCAGGGCAAAAGATAAATTATGCTAAAAGAAAAATCTTTTTCATCAATACCCCCCTAAATAGATAGACTCAGATAGCTCATATTATTCAATGTGTTATATCTAATTTTTCCACTTACTACTTGGGCCTTCCTCTCTTCACTAACTATCTCAAAGAGTCCATGTGGAGAAATGCTATTGAAAGAATCAATAAAAACTAGCAAGTTGGAAAGGAACCCTCCTATCTCAAGCAGCCAAAGCAACTCTTACAATGGTCTACCTTCAAAGTATACCAATTTATTTCATGTCAATATTCAAAGCCTCAAACTTTGTTTATACTAAAATAAAGCAAATTCAAAATAGATTCCTTTCGGCAGGATTAGAAGACAAGAAAAATTTCTATTTGGTAAGCTGAGAAAAGGTTTGTTCTCCCAAAATCCAGTGAGGCCTTGTACTTCAAAGAATTTGCAACATGAACATTGTATTATTGGTCAAATAACCTTGAATGTATTTCAATGATAAACAAGAAATACATCCAAAAAAGAATTTAATGGATGCAAATATTCTTACCAATTTTTGGAAATTGATTATCTAAACCAGATATCTAATCCAAAAGGGGACTAGATAGCATATTTCATAGACACATCTATTGAGCCCAAAAGATGAAAATAAGTTCATATTTCCAATGTTGATGCTCAAACTACAAATGCCATAACAAAATTAATAATTTTACTGAATGCAATAGTAATCCCATCTGGCACATCTCATGATATCCTTTTTTGTAAAATAAAATGATTCTGGTATTTTCTTTGTCAAATCTACTCATCAACTAAATCTCAATCTCTAAGTTGTCCATGTTCCTTTCACTCTAGTTTGATATAAACACCTTATTCCAAAGATTGTTTTTTTTCTTGGCTAGCCATTCAAATAAAAATCCTTACGACTAATAATCTCATGAAATGAGGTATGGTCGTTCCTAATAGATGTCATATTTTTATGGATTATTGGGAATTTCTTAACCATATTTTCATGGAATATTTCTTCTCTAATATTCCTTGGATCACCTCATGTCCACCTTTCACATTTCTTGGGTCCAACTCAATTTAATGGCATATTTTTTCACTAGTGATCCATACCGTTCAAAAATTCCAAGCTATCTTCTTTATGGAAGGTGTGCCTTCACCATCTCCTATGGAAAATTTGGCTTGAAAGAAACAATAGTCTTTTCAAATACCTCTAATGATTCTATCATTGTTGCCAATAAATCTATCACCTTTGCTATTAAAATTCTTAGTTTTTCCCTTGTCTCAATCCTCCTGAGTCCAAAATTGAGTCCACCATTTTTCTATCTCTCAAAATTTCCTATAACACCAGTTCCATTCCTTCAACCCCCCATCCAAAAATTGGTGGTCATTGGACAGGATGGCTTAAGCTAAATTTTGATGGTACTTCTAAAGGAAATTCAGGAGCTATGGGAGCTGGAGGATTGATTAGGGATCACAATGGGTAAATCATAGTGGCCTATGCTGAGCACCTAGGCCTTCAAACTAACCACTATGTTGAAGCTCAAGCTTTGTGGAGAGGCTTAGACACACTCAAAGACTACAAGGAAATTTACAAATTGAAGGAGATTCCCTGAATATTACAAATTCTATCAATAGCAATAAAATTCCTTCATGGAATGTGAGAACTATTATCCAAGAAGCCAAAAAGTACATTCAAACTTTCAACAAAACCATGACTATTAACGTATTTTGAGAAGCAAACAAGTCTGCTAATGTGCTCACCAATATTGGGGTTGTTCACAAAAATCTATTTAATTGGAACAACAATTTTCCCAAAATGTTCTTAATGCTACTATTGATGATTTGGATCCGCACTTTTGATGATTTTTTATCATGAATGGTTTTCCTGTGTGGATGGTCTATTTGTTTTCTCTTGTATTCTAATCCCTTGCATGGTAATTTTGCTAGTTTGTTTTGTTTCAATCATACCCCTATGTAGGTCTTATGTTGGGTATGTTTTTCTTTATTACAGTCCCTGTGTGGGTTTTACCTCAGTTCTAGTGTATCCTCACAGTAGCCCCTACATGGGTAGTGCTCGAATATAGTATTTTTTTCCAAGTTGTCTAAGTGTGGGCTATGTGGCCTTAGTTTATTCTATTTCTCTAGTGCCCCTATGTGGGTCCCATGCTCAAATTAGATTTTTACTCTTCCATCTATGTTTATTCTCTTGGTTTTGGGATCCAGCTAAAACCCATTTAATATAAGTTATCTTAACTTCATAAAAAAGTATTAAAATTAATGTTTATTTTTTATAAAATTATAATAACAATTCAAATTTATTAGCGAATGTGAACTATTATTTTTTGTAATAGTAAACAAGATTTTTAAAATTAACATGTAAAATAAAGTTTTAAAAACTCATTATTGTGAGACCTATTTATGGAATATTTTTATCAAATATTTAGGTTACTAAATTTTCCTTAGATGTTTTGGATTTATGGTAAAATAGAAATGAATATATCAACTCTAAATTATGTTGATAATGGTTCATTGATTGATGTGTGAGTCTCAATAATATTGACTTCAGTATAATAACACTAGCGTAAATTTAAAATAAACTTATCTACTTGTGTGATACCAAAAAGGTTGCAACACCTTGTTTTGGGGACTTGGCCTCAGGGATGTGTGTTAGTTCTCTTTTTATGTAGTTGTCCACACTCAGTAGGAGAGCACTATTGCTAACTCGTTGTTTTAGTGACAATGGTGTTTTACATGTAGCATTATATTTTGTGGGAGAGTTTTAGTTTCACCAAGGGATTTAAAGATTCCTAATTTAATGTGTTCAAATTCATAGAAACCTAAGTTTTGACCATCTATTTTAAGATCTAATATGAATGAGAGTGCAATGCAATGTAATATAAAAATAATTATGCAAAGAATACACATTTATTCTAAATGGAATTTGACTTTTGATGATTTTGATATCTATGCCATGAAAGGGAAAAATTCTTTTTCTTTTCTTATGAGAACAAGGGTGCAAGAAGAGTAGAATCATACAAATTTACCTAATGCAATGCTACATCCACTATTTATTTATTGAATGCCTACAAAAGTGAAATGAAATGCTAACTAGACTAATGATTCCTTTGATATTATATTTTATATGTGTTTAAAGAGAGAAAAGCAAGACACAACTAAACAAACAAGTCTATAAAATGAGCTATAAATAGAGAATCAAGGGTACGTACACATTTTGGTGACTGGTGAAAATACACCTTGTGGACTCAAATATGCTACATGTGTGAATAAGCTGACTAAAATTCTTGCAACTGGTAGATTCATCAAATTTTGTAAAAAAGTGGAGATTATGATTTGGGGGCCTACTAAACAACCAAAATATTATTTTTCCTAGTTTGCATAGTCAGGTCTTTTATTTTTACGAAAATCAAGATGATATTTCCTTGGATATAGATGCAAAAAGGACAATAGTGAATATGCCAAATAGAACTATTTTGCATGGTGAATTCATTATGATAGATAAAACTTGATGAGTGATAAGATATAATAAGAAAAAAAGTATCTCTATGATGAAAATGGAAATATTTGTTAGACTGGATGTTATATGGGATAGGGAATCTAAGTTTTATTAGAGTTATGATGAATACTCTACCTAAAATAGGTGTATTCGACAAATTCAATTTGGGTACTAGGGAGGAGGACATGGTAGTTTCTGTTAAAATAACCAAACAGGTGTTTCATTCAAATACGTCACACAGAAAAATATTACTCAATGGACTCGCTCTAGGTACCAGAGTGCACAAAACAATCTCATTTATCAAAAGGACTGCATATGACTCTTGAGAAAATACACCACCTAAAACAAGTTGTCTAGTTAAATTCATTAAATCCACCAAGAGATGATAAAATCCCACTAGGGGATAAAAAGGATGGGTCTTCTATTAGATCAATAGAGGTCTTGAAAAGGGTTTGGAATTATGTAACTACTTCCTAAGTCTCCTATGGATGAAGACAAAGAAGAACTTCCATAAAATGATAGAAGAATTTTCATAAAATGATGGTTGGATTTTGAAAGCACAATGTATGTCAGTTCACGCTATGAATGCAAATCAAAATGAAGGATAATTTTTATTAATGATTGAAAAATGAAAGAAGATTCTTGTTAATAAAGGTATCATCAAGATTTCAAATACGAAATTCCCCCTTCTCCTTTATTTGTGGTGAAGTCATTGGTAGCTTCATGAGAGGATTTTGGTAGCAAATTATTGCTTGCTTATTTTGTTAACGAATTTGACAACACTTCATTGCAAAAATAAGTCATTATTGAATTCTCCCCCAAGGGGAAAATTTATATCAATTGTACCTCTTGAAGTTTCTCAAATGGATGAGGTGAGGTGGATGGTATGCTAATTGGTTTGGTTCACTACCTGACTGGAAGATTGATTTAATCTTGTTTGAGGTAAGTTTTGGGTGTTTTGAAAGGGGGAAGAGGATCTATCCATTTTCTTCCCTTCTCGATGAGCTTCTATGGTTGCAAGCTATTAACCAAGGTGATATTTGTAGCTTGGTAGGCTTCCATAGGCACTAATATTTTTTATTTATTTTTTGGGTATGAATATGCCATATAGATGATTACATCGTTAGGTAGTTTCACTACTCTATGTATTTTCTTCAAATGATTGTTGGGGATCAAATTTGGAAGTTGAAGTTTTTTTTTTGAATTTTTTTTCTAAATACACTAGGATGAGATCATATTTGCTTCAAGGTAAATTCATTTTGACTCGATGGATTCACCTTTGCTATATTTTGTTTGTTTATTTTTGAGGTTGAGTGATATGTTATGATTATTTGAGCTATTTTATTGGTTTACTTTGAGGATCAATGAAAGATAGATGATTATATTTTAGGTATCTATATTTACCCCCTTTTTAAAGCATTTTAAATTAAAAAAAAATACATAAAAATATCTGTAGATGCTTTCATTCTTAAAGTAAATATGGTGACTAGGCTTCAATTAATCAATACAGGAAAAAATGTATTAAAAAATAATGCTTTTAGTAGGAGCAATTATTTTTGAGTTTTGACTAAATAAATCCTTGCTATGGCTAACATGGGGTTTAAGAACTGGTTTACCCCCATCCTGGTTATCCCCTCAAGTTTTTGAGGGACCAAATATAGTCACGAAGGAACTCAAATAGGCTAGGTTGATTATTTGTAAAAGATAAGTTTTACCTAAATCAGGATACAAATAGGAAAAATGGTGGTGGTAAATTCATTTGTATCATATATAGAGAAAAAAATAGGTTTGGGAAAAATGCTATGGCTTCACAAAATGTTGCAACTAGGACATCTTATTTACCACTTGGAAAGAGTATGAGATGGAATAGGTCCAAGGGGGGCCATGCTTGAGGTATGGTTTCTTCCCATATGCTACTTTAATTTATTTTTATCTTTTTGTGGTTTTGTTGTTGTGGTTGATGTATTTTTTCCATGGGTGTGAATATAGTGCCTGACGTATTCACAATTTTCCTTGGTCAATAGATTTACCTTTTTTTTATGTATTTACCACTTGACAAATTCACACTTAGTAGATCTATTCATAAAAAAATTTATGCTAAATTATTTAAATTGTTTACCTAAATTTTGTGACTTCTATTTTGTTGTTGCATCTTGGTTTTAGGGGTACAAACTAATTTAGTGTAGATATTGTCACCCTCGTACCCTTAAATCCATAGTGGTAGGATTGAAACCCATAAATTAAGATGTGTTAGATTTTATGGGTCTATTGCACTTGATTACTTTTCCAAACATAGATTTGGACCATGCTCTACTAACTACTTTAGCCAAGCAATGGTACTCTGAGTGTGGGATATTTTTATTGTATACAAGGGAGATGATTGTTACCCTAGAGGATGTTTGGGGGATTTTGCAAGTGCCTATTTGAGGTGTTGATATATAGATGAGCCATAACTAGGATAGGGATATCTTGAGGATGATTCATAGGTGCCATTTTAGTTGATGTACTATGTTATTGACATCAATGCTACCTTCCAATCTAGCTTGTTGGATCGATTGATAGTGCTATTGTGTGTTGTAGTATCTAGTTTGTTGGTAGGAGATACTAATAAGAGACTACTATATTAGTGGCTATTAGATATTATAGCCTAGATGAGAGATGATTGAATACAATTTTCTTTGGGACCATTCATTCTCTATATGCTATATTAGACTCTCCACCTTATTTCCTACAAGGATGGAAAGAGCCTAGTTTGTTACCTCTTACTAAAGGTTTGGATATGGGAGCATATAGCCAATATACAATCTAAGGGGTTACCAATCACATCAATAGATACATAAATTCATGTAGGATTTAGATCATATAGAGCCCTTGAGGTGGGCATGAGGATTTTGAGGGATATGCTAATGCTAGATCAGAGGGTGATTTATGACCTACAATCTGATCAAATAGTTTGGCATCCTTGGAGGGAGCACACAGGGTGGGCGATAAATAATTTTGAGTTAGATAAAGTTTTGTAAATCAGATGGTTGAGGAGACCATGGGGGGATTTTAAACTCTATCATCTAGATAGATTTCAATTATAGTTTTTCTTAGTTCAAGGGATTATGAAGCTAGGGGATCAGTGGTTCCAACTAGTGACTTAGGAGAGGCAAGGAGGCTATTAAAACATTTTTGTATTAATGGATTTATCAAGGAGGATGTTTATAATCCTCTAGATGAGGAACCTAGATTTGATAATTAAGGGGTAGCCCCAGGTTATTTCTAGTGGTACCACTAGTTTTACCGTACTTGGGTTACAATAGTGATTAGACAAACCTGGATGGACCCTAGATTGAGTAAGATGGCCCATTGACATGTTTAGATAGCACAAGAGTGCCTACAAAAAATACCAAGAGATGGTACAATTCCATCAAGATATTTGATCATGCCTCTACTAGCTATCACTCATGATAGTGAAGCAGGAACTAATAGTACAATGGAGGAGGCATTCAAGCAGGAGAGAGATACCATGAGGAGGCAAATAGAGTTGCTATTGGGAAAGTTGGCATGGGTCTTAGTAGAGAGGGACCAGGTCACTTTGGAGAGAGGCCAATTTATTTTGGAGAGGGACCAAGCCTATACTAAGAGAGATTATATAGATCGAGTGGAATAACACTTTATATAGGGTGGTTGTAGTAAGGATCAAGAGTAGTAACCTAGCTATTAGGGGTTTGTTTGACCCAAAAACTAGTTTGTATGCCTAGTATACAACAAAGGTGGTGGGAAGTACCAATTATAGATTTATGTACTATGCAATTTTTCCTTGAGAGTAGAGACAACTATTGCCCTTGAGAAATTGATCTCATTCATGCTCTAGGATGAGATTAGTTACTCGAATGTCATTATAGTCAATTCAATTTTTTCCTTGTCCAGTTGAGGGTGGGTCTAAGACTTAGGCTTATGTGATTGGATCGATAATTTTTTATTTTTTGAGTGGCATGAAAGCATCAATTTTGAGATGATTCAGCTAGATGACATGATCTAAGTATATCAATTGTGACTGATTGTGGTGCACTATATCTATGGGATATATATATATATATATATATATATATAGAGAGAGAGAGAGAGAGATAGAGAGAGAGAGAGAATTTTATTATTTATGTTGGAAATTTGGGTTTATTAAGTTGTCATTGATGTCAAAGGTGCCAAGAAAAAATATATTAGTATCAAAAGTACATGGTCATTAATGTTCTATGAAAGTAAGGAAAGGACCATGGGTTCTAAGTTGATGATTAAAAGGTTTAAAGAAGGTTTGGTTGCCCAAATTTGAAACCATGGCCAAAGAGTTATTTGATTTAAAGTTTTAAATTATTTAATATTTAAATTATTTATATTTAAATAATTTAAAATTAAATATTATGAAACATAAAATGGGCCATTGTCGAGTGTCGATGTCGTCAAATTATTAAACACCCTATTCAACCACTGACGTCTCATAAAATGCATATGGCACTATATAAAAGGGAAATCAAAAGTGTGAATGAAAAAATGTGTGGTCAATGCAAGGCTAAGAATAAAACGTACTTCGCATTTGCTCTAACACATGAAGGAGCAAAGAAGAAGATGAGTTTTTATGTATTCCAAGGGTAACAAAAAGACTAAGTTGAAGCACACCATTTTTGTCTTACATAATAAGATAGCCTAGGTGGAAGGTAAGGTTTGCAAAGCATGCAACAGTCGAGAATATTAAGTGTTTGAATCACGGCTTAAACATTTTGACTAGGAAGATGCATTTGTTTTTAGTGGAGTAATAAGAATGCATGCTCCTCGATATTCACATGAGTGGCGAAGCGGTTTCAAGGCATAGTGGCTGCACTTGAAGCAATATAACAATTTTTATAAGGTATGTGCCTTTGAGTAATATTTGATTATTTTTAAAAGTCTGTTGTGTGGTTTTGAAGAAGGGGTAGTATATTGAGATTTATGATAGAGGGAGTTATAAGGTATGAAAAATAATAATTTTTGTAATTGATTTTTGTTGGGAGTTATAAGGCTTTAATTTTATTGTTTTGTGAAAATTAAAAAGAAAAGTTAGGAGTAATAGGGGTTGTTGAATAATATTTTATTTTGGTGTTTGAAAATAAATAAAAATATTGGAGATTATAAGGTGTTAACAAAGGAATTTTGTTTTATGTGTTGAATATTATTTTGAGAGGATTAAATATTATAAGGTGTTAAAAAAGGAAATTTTTTATGTGATGAATGTTATTTTGAGAGTATTGGAGAAAATAAGGCGTATTTAAGATTTGATATTTTATTGTATATATTGAATGGTGAAATAATTGTTGAGAAAAATATTTGTGTGGATATTTTGAGATAGGTTGTTGCTATCTAACCTAGAATTGGCAAGAGGGTTTTGTTGTGAGTAAAACAGGTTTTGAAGATATATCTTCGTAAAAGAAAAAATGTATGGGCACATCATTTTTGATTAGAGTATTGTTGGATTAAGTGTTGTGAAATATAAGATGGAGTGAAAAGGATTGATTGATAGTATTTTTGGAAATATTTGAGTGAATTTTTATATGCATGATTGGTGAATGTTTAGAGGACATTGGAGGTAGAGATCGAAGATTATTTGAGTTAGGACGTGAGATCCACATTATGCTATTTTTTTGAATAAGTATGAAAATACTTGTCCAGGGTTTGTGAGCAAGTTGTGTTTCATTTATTGAATGATTGAAGTGAAAGTTCTTGAGAATTGATTTTGAGTGATATTGAAAGTAAATGTGCAAACATTAGAAATCAAATTTGTGAAAGCAACAGACTTAATGATTGAGTATAACATATTGAGTTTTTTATAGAGTACATCATTCTCTAAATGCTCCAGAGGTTAAACAAATTTTAAATAGAATATGTCTAAACTACTTCAAGTTAAAGGAATTACTTTGAGTATTAGACAAAGTATTTGATAGCATTGTGTGCAAGATCTGAGATTGATTGAGCATATCTTGTGAGATGTATTGAGCATGCATTTGAGTAGATTTGAGTAAGCTTTTGTGAAAGCTTACGGACAAATTTTAGTAAGATTTTATGAAATCTTAAGGATAGATTTGAGTAAGATTTTGTCAAAGCTTAAGGGCAGATTTGAGGTAAGTCTTGGTGAAGACTTGTACACAAATTTGAGGTAAGTCTTTGTAAAGACTTGTAGACATATTTAAGGTAAGTCTTGGTGAAGACTTATAGGTAGATTTGAGATAAGTATTGGTGAAGACTTGTAGGAATATTTTAGGTAAGTCTTGGTAATGTCTTGTAGGAAGATTTGAGGTAAGTCTTGGTGAAGACTTGAGAATAGATTGAGCAAGTTATTGAGAGGACTTGAGGGCAGATTTGAGGTAACTCTTAGTGAAGACTTGAGAGAAGATTTGAGGTAAGTCTTGGTGAAGACTTGATAGTAGATTGAGTAAGTTCTTGAGAGAACTTGTGGGCAGATTTGAGGTAAGTATTAGTAAATAATTGAGAACATATTTGAGGTAAGTCATAGTGAAGACTTGAGAGTAGAATTGAGGTAAGTCTTTGTGAAAACTTGAGAGCAGATTTGATTGAATTATTTGTTCAAGCTTTGTGTTAAGGCTTGGGGTAAATCTAAGCAGAGTTGATTTGTGATTGGATCAAGCTTTGTGTTAAGTCTTGAGCATATATTTGAGGATAAATTTGAGGATAAAGTTTGATACGGATTTGAGAGTAAATTTGTTCTAGAACTGAGATAGAGTTAGAGTAGATTTGTACTAGACCAAGGATAGTGTTTGGTGTAGATCTGATACATAATTGAGAGTAATATTTAGAGCTGATAGTTTAGAGGATAATAGAGTCTAGTGGATAGATATCCATTAGCTAGGGTATTGAGGATAGAGGTATTCTAAGTGAGGATAGAGATATTCTATGGAGAGATATCCACAAGCTAGTGTAGTAGGGGTAGTAGTCTTCTAGAAGGTCATTAGCTAGAGTAGAGAGGAAATAGTTGTCCTGTGGATAGAGTTCCATGAACCAAAGAAGAGGAGAAAGAGTTCTCCTGTGGATAGATTTCCATGAACAAAATAAAGGGGAAAGAGTTCTCTTGTGGATAGAGTTCCATGAACCATATTAAAGGAAAAGAGTTATCCTATAGATTGTTATATGTGAAGAAAATAAGAAGATAGAGTTCTTCTATAGAGATATACACAAACCATTTGAGGAGAAAGAGATCTCCTGGGTCAAGTTCCATAAACCAGAGAGAAGGGGAAATTTTACTGTTATGGAGAGAGATCCACAAAGTAGAGCATTAGGGGATCCTTTGGATAGACATCCATAAACATTGTAATAGGGAAGTGATTCCCAAGATATTTTTTGAAAAAAATTAGTAGAAATATTTTATGTGGAGTAGCCCACATTGGTTGAACCACGTTAAATTGGTGTCTCTATTGTGTGTGATGATTTATGCATTGATTTGATTACTACTATTGATATTTCCATTGATTATATTGGATAACATTTTTTGGGAAATAAAATTAAAAGTTGGGCTTATATTTTTCACCCTCATCTTAGTATAAGCTTGTGTTATTCAATTTATATCAGAGTGGTTTTCTTCAGAAGAGCCTAATAGCTTGAAGGAATAGCTACAAGAACACACATGGAAAGGAAAGGCAAAAGAAGAACCATGAGACCTAAAAAGGAAAAAGAATTGGATCTTGAGACTAAGAGAAAGGAAGAAGAAAAATTTGTGAGATGTGTTGAGTGTTGTAAGCTTGATCACATGACACTTTATTATCTATAAAATGGATATAATAGCAACAAATAGGAAAAGGAATTTGATTTTTCTCCCAAAGATATTTTTTCTCTAAGAGGAGAAGTGGAAACAGGACCCCAGTATACGAAAGGAAGCTAACTATGTAAAAAGGAATAAGAAGGAACTAATAATACTCAAATATTTTATGTGTGGTAACTTTGGTCATCTTGAAGATCATTGTTCAAAAGTTGGGTATAGTAGCAGTGAAGAAGAATGTTTTGGTAACCTTGGCCACAATGCAGCTTATTGTAATGGTTTCAGTAGTAGTGAAGATGAAAAAGAAAATAGGGATAGTCAAGTCAGATGTACGAAGGAAATTATACTTTTGGAAATAGAAGAAAAAGAAGATACTCCTATTGAAGTAGCAATCAGTGCTTCAAGTGACAGTGATGAAATTATTTCAGATATTGAAGAGTATGAAGATGCTATTGAAAATCTAGAAGAGAAAGATTCAAAAAAAGGAAAGGAGGAAGCCACAGTTAAGGAACTTGTTGAGTTAAAAAGGGATAACTCAATATTGAAATCCCAAGTACAAGAAGATAAGGAAACAAAGGTAAAGTTTTTGCAAGATCTCACTAACCTTAAGGTTAAGGTTGAAGTGGCAAGGAAAATTGGATAATGTATGACTAAAAATTTAGAGGTAAAAGTATTAGAATGTGAAATATTAGAACATGAGGTAGTTTCACTAAGAAAGTAAGTGAAAGAGTCTAAATAAAAGCTACACAGGGTTGAGAAAAAATCAAAATATTTGGATAACATTACCAAAGCACAAAGATCTTCATTTATCAAAACAAGACTAGGCAATGAAGAAGATCTAGAAGTACAGAAAGGGGAATCAAGCTCAAAAGAAAAGGAAGTCTCAAAGGGAACATCAAAATAAGTGATGAAATAAGAACCTAAGACTTACATCGATGTGTTGAGAAGTGACAACATCAAAGAGGAAGGAAACAATGCACAAATAAAGAACATGGAACATCACAGGGAAGAAAGGACTAAGAGACCAATGGGTCAAAGGAAATATTTCTTCAAAGGACATTTCTTATCATGTCACAGGTTTGGTCATAAGGCTATGCAGTGCAAGACACATAAAAAGAAGAAATATAGTTTTACTAAGAGGAGTTTCAGAAATGGGTATCTCTTCCAAGGATATTGTTACTCTAGTAATCAGTTTGATAATAAAGTAATTAATTGCAAGGTTTATGATAGGAATGGATATGGCTTCATCGGGAGGAACTTCAAGATATTTGCACCTTCAAGGAACCACAATACTAAGTGTTATAAATAAAATAATGTTGGGCATATGGCTAGGTGGTGTAGAACAAAATTTCTAGAACTTCCAAGTACATGCAAGAAAAATGATTCTCAAAAGGTTCAACAAGTTATGACTTGAAAGGTATGGAAATATAAAGTTGACAAAGAAAAAGAGCATTGTATGCTGGGAGTAGAGATACTCCCACCCCAAAATTAACCACCTCAAGGAGAGGAGGTGGGGAGGGGGCTAAGCTAAGAGTCTTATCTTTAGACCCAAAGGTGGCCCTTTGCCATTGATGTCAAAGGGGGAGATATTTGAGTAAGGGGGAGAGCATTTAGTTAGGAGGAGCAACTTCTTAGGGGGAGCAATTTTGGTATCCAACTACACTAAAAGAATATTCTTCAGTAAGGGTTAACATCAATGACAAAGGGAGAGATTGTTGGAAATTTGAGTTTATTGAGTTGTCATTGATGTAAAAGGTGTTAGGAATATATATATATATATATATATATATATATATATATATATATATATATATATATATATATATATATATATATATATATCAAAATTACATGGTCATTAATGTTCTATGAAAGCAAGGAAAGGACCATGAGTTCTAATTTGATGATTAAAAGGTTTAAAGAAGGTTTGGTTGCCCATATTTGAAACCATGGCCAAAGAGCTATTTGATTTAAATTTATAATTATTTATATTTAAATTATTTAAATATTTATAATTAAATATTTAAAAACATAAAGTGGGCCATTGTTGAGCACCAAAGTTGTCAAATTATTAAACACCCTATTCAACCGTCAACATCTCATTACAAGCATATGACACTATATAAAAGGGAAATCAAAAGTGTGAATGAAAAAAATGTGCTGTCAATGCAAGGCTAAGAATAAAATGTAAATCACATCTGCTCGAACACGTGAAGGAGCAATGAAGAAGATGAGTTTTTGTGTATTCCAAGGGTAAAAAAAGACAAAGTTGAAGTGTACACTTTTTGTCTTACATGAGCAGATAGCATAGGTGGAAGATAAGGTTTGAAAAGCATGCAATAGTCAAGAAGATTAAATGTTTGAATCATGACATAAATTTTTTGATTAGGAAGATGCACCAATTTTTAGTGGAGTAATAGGAATGCATTCTTCTCAATATTCACATGAGTGGTGAAGCAGGTCCAAGGCACGGTGGCTACACTTGAAGAAATATAAGAATTTTTATAAGGTATGTGCCTTTGAGTAATATTTGATTATTTTTAAAAGTTTGTTGTGTGGTTTTGAATAAAGGGTAGTATATTGAGATTTATGATAGAGGGAGTTATAAGGTTTGAAAAATCATAATTATTGTAATTGATTTTGTTAGGAGTTATAATGCTTTAATTTTATTATTTTGTGAAAATAAAAAAGAAAATTTAGGAGTAATAAGGGTTGTTGAATAATATTTTATTTTGGTGTTTTAAAATAAATAAAATTATTGGAGATTATAAGGTGTTAACAAAGGAATTTTGTTTTGTGTTGAATATTATTTTGAGAGGATTGGAGATTATAAGGTGTTAACAAAGGAAATTATTTTATGTGACGAATGTTATTTTGAGAGTATTGGAGATAATAAGGTGTATTTAAGATTTGATATTTTATTGTATATCTTGAATGGTGAAATAATTATTGAGGAAAATATTTGTGAAGATTTTGATATAGGTTGTTGCTATCTAACCTAGATTTGGCAAAAGGATTTTGTTGTGAGTAAAATAGGTTTTGAAGATATATCTCCATTAAATAAAAAATGTATGGGCACATAATCCTTTGATTAGAGTATTTTTGGATTGAATGTTGTGAAATATAAGGTGGAGTGAAAAGCATTGATTGGTAGTATTGTTGGAAATATTTGAGTGAATTTTTATATGCATGATTGGTGAATGTTTAGAGGATATTGGAGGTAGATATCAAAGATTATTTGAGTTAGGGTTTGAGATGCACATTGTGCTCTTTGTTTGAAGAAGTATGAAAAACTTGTTTAGGGTTTGTAAGAAAGTTGTGTTTCATTGATTGAATGATTGAAGTGAATGTTCTTGAGCATTGGTTTTGAATGATATTAAAAGTAAATGTGCAAATATTAGAAATCAGATTTATGAAAGTGACAAACTTAATGACTGAGTAGAACATATTGATTTTTTGATAGAGTACATCATTCTCTATATGTTCCAGATGTTAAAAAAATTCTAAATAGAATATGTCTAAACTACTTCAAGTTAAAGGAATTACTTTGAATATTAGACAAAGCAATTGATAGCATTGTGTGTAAGATTTGAGATTGATTGAGCATATCTTGTGAGTTGTATTGAGCATGTGTTTGAGTAGATTTGAGTAAGCTTTTGTGAAAGCTTAAGGACATATTTGAGTAAGATTTTGTGAAATATTAAGGACATATTTGAGTAATATTTTGTGAAAGCTTAAGGGCATATTTGAGGTAAGTCTTGGTGAAGACTTGTAGGCAGTTGAGGCAAGTCTTGGTAAAGACTTGTAGGTAGATTTGAGGTAAGTCTTGGTGAAAACTTGTAGGTAGATTTGAGACAAGTATTGGTGAATAATTGTAGGTAGATTTGAGGTAAGTCTTGGTAAAGACTTGTAGGTAGATTTGAGGTAAGTCTTGGTGAATAATTGAGAGTAGATTGAGCAAGTTCTTGAGAGGATTTGAGGTCATATTTGAGGAAAGTATTAGTGAAGAATTGAGAGCATATTTGAGGTAAGTCTTGGTGAAGAATTGAGAGCATATTGAGCAAGTTCTTGAGAGGACTTGAGGGTAGATTTGAGGTAAGTCTTAGTGAAGACTTAAGAGCAGATTTGAGGTAAGTCTTAGTGAAGACTTGAGAGTAGAATTGAGGTAAGTCTTTGTGAATCCTTAAGAGCAGATTTGATTTATTGACTTGTTCAAGCTTTGTGTTAAGGCTTAGGGAAAATCTAAGAAGAGTTAATTTGTGATTGGATAAAGCTTTGTGTTAAGGCTTGAGGATAGATTTTAGGACATAGTTTGGTATATATTTGAGAGTAAATTTGTCCTAAACTTGAGATAGAGTTAGAGAATATTTGTACTAGATCAAGGATAGTGTTTGGTGCAGATATGAGATAGAGTTGAGATCAATATTTGGAGGTGATAGAGTAGAGGATAGTAGTCTCTAGTGGATAGAGAATCATTAGCTAGAGTAGTTAGGACAAAGGTCTTCTGAGTGAGGATAGATATCTTTTATGTAGAGAGATACACAAGCCAGAGTAGATGTGAAAGAGGTCTCCTATGGATAGATTTCCATGAATCAAAGTAGAGGATAAAGAGTTATCTTGTGGATAGATTTCCATGAATCAGAGCAAGGGGAAAGAATTATCCTATGAATGGAGTGACATAAAATAGAGCAAGGGAAAAGAGTTCTCCTATGGATTTTTATTAGTGAAGTAGCTAGGAATATAGAGTTCTTCTATGAAGAGATATTCATAAACTAGTTGAGGAGAAAGAGTTCTCCCAGGTCAAGTTCTATGAACCAGAGAAAAGGGAAATGTTTATCCTATGGAGAGAGATTCACAAATCAGAGCATTAGGGGATTGGTGTCTCCTTTGGATAGAGGTCCATAAATATTGTAATAGAAAAGTTATTCCTAAGATATTTGTTGAGAAAATTTAGTAGAAATATTTTCTCCATGGAGTAGCCCACATTGGGTGAACCACATTAAATTGGTGTATTTATTGTGTGTGATGATTTGTGCATTGATTTGATTATTGCTATTGATATTACCATTTATTATATTAGATAATATCATTTGGGAAAAAAATTTAAAAAATTTCTTATACTGTTCACCCCCCTCTCAGTATAAGTTTGTGTTATTCAATTGGTATTAGAGTGGGTTCCTTCGAAAGATCCTAACAACACGAAGAAATAGCTACAAGAACACACATGGAAAGGAAAGAAAAAAGAAGAACCATGACACCTAAAAATAAAAAGGAATTGGATCTTGAGACTAAGATAAAGGAAGAAGAAAAATTTGTGATATGTGTTACATGTTGTAAGATTGGTCACATGGCACTTTATTATCCACAAAATGGGTATAATAGCAGCAAAGAGGAAAAGGAATTTGATTTTTCTCCCAAAGAGATTTTTTCTCTAAGAGGAGAAGTGGAAACAAGATCCAACAGTAGAAAGGAAGCTAACTGTGTAAAAAGGAATAATAAGGAACTAATGATACTCAAATATTTTGTGTGGTAACTTTGGTCATCTTGAAGATCATTGTTCAAAAGTTGGGTATAGTAGCAGTGAAGAAGAATATTTTGGTAAAATTGGCCACAATACAACTTATTGTAGTGTTTTTAGTAGTAGTGAATATAAAAAAGAAAACAACGATAGTCAATTCAGATGTACAAAATAAATTATACTTTTGGTAATAGAAGAAAAAGAAGATGCTCCTATTGAAGTAGCAATTAGTGCTTCAAGTGATAGTGATGAAAGTATTTCAGATATTGAAGAGTATGAAGATGCTCTTGAAAACCTATAAGAAGAGGAAGATTCAAAAAAATTAAATGAGGAAGCCACAGTTAAGGAACTTATTGAGTTAAAAAGGGAGAACTCAAGATTGAAATCCCAAGTACAAGAAGATAAGGAAACAAAGGTAAAGTTTCTACAAGATCTCACTGACCTTAAGGTTAAGGTCGAAGAGGCAAGGAAAATTGAATAAGGTATGACTAAAAAGTTAGAGGTAAAAGTCTTAGAATGTGAAATATTAGAACATGAGGTAGTTTCACTAAGAAAGGAAGTGAAAGAGTCTAAATACAAGCCACACAAGATTGAGAAAAGATCAAAAGCTTTGGATAACATTACCAAAGAATAAAGATCTTCATTTATCAAAATAGGACTAGGCAATGAAGAAGATCTAGAAGTACAGAAAGGGGAATCAAGCTCAAAAGAAAAGGAAGTCTCAAAGGGAACATCAAAAGAAGTGATGAAAGAAGAACCTAAGACTTATGCTGATGTGTTGAGAAGTGACAACATCAAAGAGAAAGGAAACAATGCATAAATAAAGAATAAGAAACATCATAGGGAAGAAATGACTAAGAGACCAATGGATCAAAGGAAATATTTATTCAAAGGAAATTGCTTCTCATGTCATAGGTTTGGTCACAAGGCTATGCAATGCAAGAAACATGAAAAGAAGAAATATGTTTTCACTAAGAGAAATTTCAGAAATGGGCATCTCTTCCAAGGGTATTGTTACTCTTGTATTTAGTTTGTTCATAAAGCAATTAATTGTAGGGTTCATGACAGGAATGGATATGGCTTCACCAGGAGGAACTTCAATATATTTGCACCTTCAAGGAACCACAACATTAAGTGTTATAAGTGCAATAATGTTGGGCATATGGCTAGGTGGTGTAGAATAGAATTTATAGAACTTCCAAGGACATGCAAGAAAGAGGATTCTCAAAAGGTTCAAAAATGTATGACTTCAAAGGTATGGAAAGAGAAAGCTGATAAAGAAAAAGAGCATTGTATGTTGGGAGTAGAGATACTCCCACCCCAAAATTAATCACCTCAAGAAGAGGAGGTGGAGAGGGGGCTCAGCTAAGAGTATTATATTTAGCCCCAAATGTGGCCCTTTGTCATTGATGTTAAAGGGGGAGAGATTTGACTAAGGAGGAGAGCATTCATTTAGGGAGAGCAACTTCTCAGGAGGAGTGGTTTTGGTATCAAACTGCACTAAAAATATATTCTTTAGTAAGGGTTGACATAAATGACAAAGGGGGATATTGTTGGAAATTTGAGTTTATTAAGTTGTCATTGATGTCAAAGGTTCAAGGAAGAAATATATTAATATCAAAAGTACATGGTCATTAATGTTCTATGAAAACAAGGAAATGACCATGAGTTCTAAGTTGATGATTAAAATATTTAAATAAGGTTTGGTTTCCCAAGTTTGAAACCATGGCCAAAGAGTTATTTGATTTAAAGTTTTAAATTATTTAATATTTAAATTATTTATATTTAAATAATTTAAAATTAAATATTTTAATATTTTAAATTAAATATTATAAAACATAAAGTGGGCCATTGTTGAGTGTCGACGTCGTCAAATTATTAAACACCCTATTCAACCATCGACATCTAATTAAAAGCATATGGTACTATATAAAAGGGAAATAAAAAGTGTGAATGAAAAAATGTGCGATCAATGCAAGGCTAAGAATAAAATGTAATTCGCATCCACTTGAACACGTGAAGGAGCAAAGAAGAAGATGAGTTTTTGCGTATTCCAAGGGCAAAACAAAGCATAAGCTGAAGTGCACCCTTTTTTTCTTACATGAGCAGATAGCCTATGTGGAAGGTAAGGTTCACAAAGCACGTAGCAGTCAAGAAGATTAAGTGTTTGAATCATGATGAAATTTTTTTGACTAGGAAGATGCACTAGTTTTTAGTGGAGTAGTAGGAATGCATGCTCTTGATATTCACATGAGTGGCGAAGTGGGTTCAATGCACGATGGCTGCACTTGAAGCAATATAACAATTTTTATAAGGTATGTGCCTTTGAGTAATATTTTATTATTTTTAAAAGTCTATTGTGTGGTTTTGAATAAGGGGTAGTATATTGAGATTTATGATAGAGGGAGTTATAAGGTATGAAAAATCATAATTTTTGTAAGTGATTTTGTTGGGAGTTAAGTCTTTAATTATATTATTTTGTGAAAATTAAAAAGAAAATTTAGGAGTAATAAGGGTTGTTGAATAATATATTATTTTGGTGTTTGAAAATAAATAAAAATATTGGATATTATAAGGTGTTAACAAAGGAATTTTGTTTTATGTGTTGAATATTATTTTGAGAGGATTGGAGATTATAAGGTGTTAACAAAGGAACTTTGTTTTATGTGATGAATGTTATTTTGAGAGTATTGGAGATAATAAGGTGTATTTGAGATTTGATATTTTATTGTATATCTTGAATGGTGAAATAATTGTTGAGGAAAATATTTGTATGGAGATTTTGAGATAGGTTGTTGCTATCTAACCTAGAATTGGCAAGAGGCTTTTGTTGCGATTAAAATAGGTTTTGAAGATATATATCCATAAAATAAAAAAGGTATGGGCACATCATCCTTTGATTAGAGTATTTTTTGATTGAATTTTGTGAAATATAAGGTGGAGTGAGAAGGATTGATTGATAGTATTGTTGGAAATATTTGAGTGAATTTTTATATGCATGATTGGTGAATGTTTAAAGGACATTGGAGGTAGAGATCGAATATTATTTGAGTTAGGTTTTGAGATCCAAATTGTGCTCATTTTTGAAGAAGTATGAACAAATTATTTAGGGTTTGTGAGAAGGTTGTGTTTCATTGATTGAATTATGGAAGTGAAAGTTCTTGAGCATTGGTTTTGAGTGATATTGAAAGTAAATTATGGCAAGCCGAGATTCACACAACAAAATTCTCATTGATTTTCAGTAAATTACTTGATACAGTTTTTACAGTGCCATTTCCAGGCTAACAACTTTCCCCCTCTATCCCGAACTCACCATCCCCCTCTTACATTTTTTTTTGAGTTTTTATCGAGGCCTTCATCCTCTAGGCAATTAATGCCCCGCCTAACCAAATCTCCAGTTCGTTTTCCCTCCGATCGAGTTTTTCAAAATTTTTGCCATAAATGGGCAACTGCCCGACCCACCATGACGCTTGCATTGATGGCCTCCCTTAACCTGCACCGGCCGCTTTGTTCTGACTGTCCTCTGCACTGCTGTCTCCTCCATAAAGCCATCACCTATAATTGCTATGTTGCCGGACGTAATAAAAAAAAAAAAAATGCGTGGCCGACACCTCCCTTAACAATTTTACGTGAACCTCATCTTTGTTTTCATACACGTAGCCGACCGCGTGTAAATCTGGCCATGCCTTCTCCTTGTCACACTATATTTGATACACGTGCCCTTCACAACTATCATGATACACGTGGCTGCCCACGTGTCAGATTCGGCCTTGCCCGGCCGTCCCCTTATTCACCTTTGGCCTTGTCTTCACTTGGCCGCGATATCGCGATAGGTCACGAAATCGTGACATGTCGCGATATCGCGACCAAATGCGCCTCTTCTATGTTGAAGCCCTTTGGGGTCACGATTTCGTGACATGTCACGAAATCGTGACATGTCGCGATTTCGTGACCCCTCCTCCCCTTTGTCTTCGCCTTGCTCCCTTCTTTAACTTTTGTGGCTATCGGATGACAAGCCACGTGTCGGCCTTTAACTGGCCGCGATATCATGATAGGTCACGATATCATGACCCGTCGCGATATCGCGATGGCACTCCCCCTTTTGCCTTGCCTTGTTCTCTATCTTTCTTAACTTTTGTAGCTATCGGCTGATAAGCCACATGTCGGCCTTTAACTGGCCGCGATATCGTGACAGGTCACGATATCATGACCCATCGTGATATCGCGACGACACTCCCCCTTCTGCATTTGCTTTGAGATACTGTCGCGATATCGCGATGAATATTGCCGATGGTACGTTGCAGCTTTTGAGGTCACGATTTCGTGACCCCTTCCCCCTTGCCTTACAAAAATTCCCCCCAAGCTGAAAATTGCTTAACAGAACTTCCCCCGAACTGAAAATAAATAAAACAAAATGCAAAGTACTTAGAAAATCTGGAAAAATTTTGGAAGATGCAAGATTGCTCTACTGTCGTCGGATGCTCCTGCATCAGACACCCGGGGTAAATAAAAAGTGATCCTCACTTCTGTTTTGTTAGGGGAAGACCCAGGCGGTCAACCTCTATTTTTGACAACCAAGTTGCATCTTCAATAGGTCTGCCCTTCCACTTTATCAAGTATTCAAAATACTATTTGTTTCTGGTGCTTCTGCCTTCACGAGTGTCTAATATTTCCTCGACCTCGTCTGTGGTTGGAGTAGATGCTGGAATTTGCCATGATTCTATACTTGGTAACTCTGCACTCTCTCCCTCATGATATTCCACTAAATCTAAAATATTAAAAATAGGTGAAATGTCAAGCCAACTTGGCAATTCCACTTCATACGCATTTCCTGACTCTCGTTTTCCCAGTATCTTGCATGGCCCAAACTTCTTCATCTTCAATTTGTTATAAGTCTTGGCAGGGAATCTCTCCTTCCTGAGATGTACCATGACCTCATCTCCTACTTCGAACTCCTTGAACCGCCACTTCTGGTCTGCCCTTGTCTTATATTGAGTATTCATTTTTATAATTTGTTTCCTTACTTCTTCATGCAGATTTCTCATATGTTCCGCAAATTCTTCTGCTTCGGCACTGCACTTTTCTCTCTTATCCAACTTTCTCAGTTCAGACACATTTCTTGGGCTATTTCCATATATTATCTGGAACGAAGATTTATTTGTGCTCTTATTGACTGAATTGTTATACGCAAATTCTACCTGTGGCAAAACTAAATCCCACCCCTTGGGTTGATCTGCTATCAAGCATCTCAGTAAATTACCCAGGCTTCTATTTACCACTTCTGTCTGTCCATCAGTCTGTGGGTGGTATGCAGAACTGAACTTCAGATTTGTCTTCAACTTCTTCCACAAAGTTCTCCAGAAATAACCAACAAATTTTGTATCTCTATCAGAAACGATGCTCTTCGGTAGACCGTGAAGTCGTACCACTTCCTTGAAGAATAACCCTGCAATGTGGACTGCATCACTTGTTTTCTGGCATGGGATAAAGTGTGCCATCTTGGAAAATATGTCAACTACTACAAATACAGAGTCATTTCCCCTCTGTGTTCTTGGTAATCCGAGGACGAAGTCCATGCTGACGTCCTCCCATGGCCGCTCAGGTACTGGTAACGGTTGATACAATCCCGTGTTCTGTCTTCTGCACTTTGCCATCTGGCATACTCTACAACTCTGTATAAACTTTTTCACATCTTGCTGTAGTTGCGGCCAATAGTAATTTTCACTCACCAGGGCAACTATCTTATCCCGGCCAAAATGTCCGGCCAGTCCCCCGTTGTGTTTCTCCTTGACTAAGTTTTCCCGCATGGAACTCCTTGGAATGCATAATTTACTTCCTCTGAACAACATTCCATCTTGGATTAGAAAATCCAACCATCTTGTCCTGTCCATTGTAATAGGTGTTAAGCAAGCCGTCCAGGCTTTCGCAAAGTCCAGATCTTTAGGGTACAAACCCTTCAGTTCTTCAAATCCCACTACTTCCACTGTCATTTCAATCAATAAATTCTGCCTTCTACTCAAGGCATCTGCAACTTTGTTTGATTTCCCGCTTCTGTGCTTCAGTACAAAGGTATAGCTTTGAAGGAACTCCACCCACTTCATGTGCCTTTGGTTTAGTTTTGTTTGACTGTTAATGTACTGTAAAGCTTGATGATCAGTAAATAGAACAAACTCCTTTGGCAATAAATAATGTCTCCACTTCTTCAGAGCCTGAACTATAGCATAAAATTCTTGGTCATAAACTGAATACTTTTTTCGAGCATCATTCAGCTTCTCACTGAAATAAGCAACAGGTCTGCCTTCCTGACTTAGTACAGCCCCTATTGCACTGCCACTGGCATCACAGTCCACCTAAAATACCTTGTTAAAGTCTAGGAGTGCCAAAACAGGCTGTTCTGTGACCTTTTTCTTTAATGCATCAAAGCTCCTCTTAGCCCCTAATGTCCACTTAAACTCTTTTTTATCCCCTCTCATTGTTTCTGTGAGAGGTGCACAAATACTACTGAAGTTCTTTATGAACTTCTTGTAAAAGCTGGCTAGACCATGAAATGATCTCACTTCTGTTGTGCTTCTTGGGGTAGGCCATTCGATGATGGCCCTCACCTTCTCTGGGTCCATTTTCAGACCCTCTGCTGAGATTACAAACCCCAGGTATACTAACTCTTTCTTGACAAAATTACACTTTTTTAGATTTATTAATAACTGCTCCTCCCGTAGCCTTTCAAAAACCCTCCTGATATGCATCAGGTGTTCCTCCAGGGTTCTGTTGAATATTAATATATCATCTAAATACACAATGACAAACTTTCCTAGAAACTCTTTCAGTACTTCATTCATCAGCCGCATGAAGGTACTTGGTGCATTGGACAACCCAAATGGCATGACCAACCACTCATACAAGCCCTCTCTTGTCTTGAAGGCTGTCTTCCACTCATCTCCTTCTCGGATACGGATTGGATGATAGCCACTTTTCAGGTCAATCTTCGTGAAGTATTCAGCTCCACTTAAACAGTCCATGATATCATCCATCCTTGGCAATGGGAATCTGTATTTGATAGTGATTTTGTTGATTGCTCGAGAGTCTGTGCACATTCTCCACTCTCCATCCTTCTTGGGTGCTAGTACTATAGGCACTGCACACGGGCTAAGACTCTCTCTAATCAATCCTTTCTCCAGAAACTCCTGGACCTATCTGTTTAACTCCTCAGTTTCTACAGGTGTCATTCTATGTGCAGCTTTATTTGGCAAGCTTGATCCTGGCACCAAATCTATATGGTGGCTGATCTTCCTTACTGGGGGTAAACCCTCAGGCACATTATCTGATACAATCTCTAAAAATTCTTCCAACAGATCTAGGACTTCTATCGGGGTATCTTTGTATTCCTCCTCCCTAATTCTAGGAATTATTGCATAACACAAATGTTCATGCTTCAAACCATCCAAAAATTTTCTCCCTTCTACTAGACAGATTCTGGAGCTGCTACACACCTTTTCATCTGCCTCCTTCACGGGTTTCAGCTTATGGCGTACACCATTCTTCGTCAATGAGTAGGTGTTGGCACGGCCGTCATGCACTGCACTCCGGTCGAACTGCCAGGGCCTTCCCAACAACATATGGCAAGCATCCATAGGTAGGATGTCGCATAGGACCTCATCACAATAATTTCCAATATTAAATTTAACGGAGCACTGCTCATTGACCAAAGCTCTATGGTCCTTCTGTAACCATGCGACCCGATATGGATGCGGGTGCTTCTTCCTCTCTAATTGTAACTTGGTAACCATTTCTTCTGAAACCAGGTTATCCGTGCTGCCATTATCAATAATAATATTGCAAACCTTGCCCGTGCATTTACACCTTGTGCGGAATAAACTTCTTCTCTGATCTGTGTCCTTCTCCTCATTCAATAGGACTCTTCTTATGATCATTGCTTCCCCTCTCTCTGCTTCTTTTGAATGTTCAGATTCAGCATCTTCCTCTGCCACAGCAGCTCTGGCTGGACCCTCAGGCCTCTTGTTTGTTCTTTCTCGGTGCTGTGGACACTCGAATGCTCGATGTCCTTCTTCACCACAGTGGAAACATGTCCCACAAAATACTCCTCTTCCAAACCCTCGTCCAGATCCACCCCGTCCTCTTGGGTAGCTGTTATGATCTCGGGGCTGATGAACATCCTCTTCCCTTTGATCCTGGTTACTATCGGCTTCACCGGTCTTCTTTGGGTCTTTATATTTTTCTCCATTGGTTCTCCCACCGGTTCTTCCACCATGGCCCCTTCCTCTTTGCTTGCCTTCAAACCGCCTATTCAGTTTTTCTTCCACCTTTAAGGCAAACTGGTAAGCATCCTCAATGGTGCCTACCCAAACTAGGCTCAGCTCTTCCTGGATACCGAGCCTCAATCCATTGATATAACGGGCTACCTTTTCTTTGTTTGCCTCTAAATGCCCAGTTCTAATAGAGATCTTGTAAAACTCCTCGGTGTATTCTTGGACAGTTTTGTTTGTCTGTCTCAAACTCTGCATTTTTCTTAGCAGATCCAACTCGTAATCTGCCGAAATAAACTGTCTTTTCAGCTTTTCCACCATTCTATCCCATCTTGTTATTCTCTCCTTCCCTCTTCTATTCCTCTCCAACTGTATTCCCCTCCACCAAATGCTGGCATGACCCTTCAACTTGGTCTTAGCAAATCTGACCCGATTAGGGTCTTCAACCTCCTCATATTCGAAATATTCTTCTAAGTCATTTATCCAATCAATCACCTCTTCTGGATTTAGGTTTCTCGAGTATGTAGAAACCTCCATTTTTGGTTGCTTTCCAATATGTGAGATGGCCTCGTACAGCCTGGCTTGTGTAGGATCCACAACCTCTTCCTCTTCCTCAGATTGGTCTTCTTCTTCCACTTCGTCTTCACTTCCCTCATCCCTTCCGGGCTCGTGCCTTCTGCGTAACTCTTCTTGCAGGGCTTGAACTTGTCTCTGCAAGGCTCGAAAGTCTTCGGTCGGCACCACATTTCCTACTCCACCATGATTTCTTCGTGGAGGCATTTTTTTTTCTTTCTTTCCTCACAAATCCTTCCACAGATCCTGGTGCAACTGCCTCTCTTTCGGTGATCTGTTACACGCTCAGGAGCTCCCACTCTGATACCACTTGATGGCAAGCCGAGATTCACACAACAAACTTCTCATTGATTTTCAGTAAATTACTTGATACAGTTTTTACAGTGCCATTTCCAGGCTAACAGCTTTCCCCCTCTATCCCGAACTCACCATCCCCCTCTTACATTTTTTTTCGAGTTTTTATCGAGGCCTTCATCCTCTAGGCAATTAATGCCCCGCCTAACCAAATTTCCAGTTCATTTTCCCTCCGGCCAAGTTTTTCAAAAATTTTGCCATAAATGGGCAACTGCACGACCCACCATGACGCTTGCATTGATGGCCTCCCTTAACCTGCACTGGCCGCTTTGTTCTGACTGTCCTCTGCACTGCTGTCTCCTCCATAAAGCCATCACCTGTAATTGCTACGTTGCCGGACGTAATAAATAAAATAAAAAAAAATGCATGGCCGACACCTCCCTTAACAATTTTACGTGAACCTCATCTTTGTTTTCATACACGTAGCCGACCACGTGTAAATCTGGCCATGCCTTCTCCTTGTCACAATATATTTGATACACGTGCCCTTCACAACTATCATGATACACGTGGCTGCCCACGTGTCAGATTCGGCCTTGCCCGGCCGTCCCCTTATTCACCTTTGGCCTTGTCTTCACTTGGCCGCGATATCGCGACAGGTCGCGAAATCGTGACATGTCGCGATATCGCGACCAAATGCGCCTCTTCTATGCTGAAGCCCTTTGGGGTCGCGATTTCGTGACATGTCATGAAATCACGACAGACGAGTGACAGCGGGACGGAATGAGAAATCGAGGACATGTCACGAAATCACGACATGTCACGATTTCGCAACCCATCCTTCCCTTTGTCTTCGCCTTGCTCCCTTCTTTAACTTTTGCGGCTAACGGATGACAAGCCACGTGTCGGCCTTTAACTGGCCACGATATCGCGACAGGTCGTGATATCGTGACCCGTCATGATATCGCGATGGCACTCCCCCTTTTGCCTTGCCTTGTTCTCTATCTTTCTTAACTTTTGCAGCTATCGGATGATAAGCCACGTGTCGGCCTTTAACTGGCCGTGATATCGCGACCCGTCGCGATATCGCGACGGCACTCCCCCTTTTGCCTTTGCTTTGAGATACTGTCATGATATCGCGACGTCGCGATATCGTGACGTCACGATATTGCGACGTCGCGATATCACGATGAATATTGTCGATGGTACGTTGCAGCTGATGAGGTCGCGATTTCGTGACATGTCGCGAAATCGCGACATGTCACAATTTCGCGACCCCTTCCCCCTTGCCTTACAAAACTTCCCCCCAAGCTGAAAACTGCTTAGCAGAACTTCCCCCGAACTGAAAATAAATGAAACAAAATGCAAAGTACTTAGAAAATCTGGAAAATTTTTGGAAGATGCAAGATTGCTCTACTGTCGCTGGATGCTCCTGCATCAGTAAATGTGCAAACATTAGAAATCAGATTTGTGAAAACAACAAACTTAATGATTGAGTAGAACATATTAAGTTTTTTATAGAGTACATCATTATCTATATGTTCTAGAGGTTAAAAAAATTATGAATAGAATATGTCTAAACTGCTTCAAGTTAAAGGAATTACTTTGAATATTAGAAAAAATAATTGATAGCATTGTGTGCAAGATTTGAGATTGATTAAGCATATCTTGTGAGATGTATTGAGCATGTGTTTGAGTATATTTGAGTAAGATTTTGTGAAATATTAATGACAAATTTGTGTAAGCTTTTATGAAATCTTAAGGGTAGATTTGAGGTAAGTCTTGGTGAAGACTTGTAGGCAAATTTGAGGTAAGTTTTGGTAAATACTTATGGGTAGATTTGAGGTAAGTCTTGGTGAAGACTTGTATGTAGATTTGAGAAAAGTCTTGGTGAATATTTGTAGGTATATTTGAGGTAAGTCTTGGTAAAGACTTGTAGGTATATTTGAGGTAAGTCTTGATGAAGACTTGAGAGTAGATTGAGCAAGTTCTTGAGAGGACTTGAGGGCAGATTTGAGGTAAGTCTTAGTGAAGACTTGAAAGTAGATTTGAGGTAAGTCTTGGTGAAGACTTGAGAGCAGATTGAGTAAGTTCTTGAGAGGAATTAAGGGTAGATTTGAGGTAAGTCGTAGTGAATACTTGAGAGCAGATTTGAGATAAGTCTTAGTGAAGACTTGAGAGCAGAGTTGAGGCAAGTCTTTGTGAAGACTTGAGAGCATAGTTGATTGATTTATTTGTTCAAGATTTGTGTTAAGGCTTAGGGTAAATATAAGAAGAGTTGATTTATGATTGGATTAAGCTTTGTGTTAAGGCTTGAGGACATATTTGAGGATATATTTTGGTATATATTTGAGAGCATATTTGTTCTAGACCTAAGATAGAGTTAGAGCATATTTATACTAAACCGAGGATAGTGTTTGGTGTAGATATGAGACAGAGTTGAGAGTGATATTTGGAGGTGATAGAGTAGAGGATAGTAGTCTCCAGTGGATTGATATCCATTATCTAGGTTAGTAAGGATATATTTCTTTTGAGTAAGGACAAAGGTCTTCTATGGAGAGATATCCATAAGCCAATGCAATTGGGGTAGTACTCTTCTAGAATATCATCAACCATAGTAGAGGGGAAAGAGTTCTCCTATGGATAGAGTTCCACAAACTAGAGTAGAGGAGAAAGTATTCTGTTATGGATAGAGTTCCATGAACTAGAGCAAGGGAAAAGAGTTATCCTATGGATAGAGTTCCATGAACTAGAGCAAGGTGAAAGAGTTATTGATGGCAAGCCGAGATTCACACCACAAAGTTCATAGTAATTTTCATTAAATTGCTTAATACAGTTTTTACAGTAGTCTTTCCAGGCATACAACTCTCCCCCTCAATCCTAAACTCACCATCCTTTCCCTTACAATTTTTTTCGGGATTTTTTTTTTTTTGAGGCCCCGATCCTCTAGGCAATTAATGCCCCGCCTAACACAAGTTCAAATTCGATTTTTTTTTTCCTCCCCGGGTTTTTCAAAATTTCGATCATAAATGGGCTCTGTCCGATCTACCATGAAGTCCCCATTAATGACCTTCCTTGACCTGCAACCGCTGCCTTGGTCAGATCGTCCTTCTGAACCTTCGTCTCGCCCATACTGTCCATGCTCTATAACTGCAGTGATGGCTATCTCCATATTTAATACACATGGCCATCAACTCTAACATCAATTTACGTGGCAGCCTGCGCGTCTAATTCTAGCTTTGTCTTCAACTGGTCGTGTCGTCTTAACACACGTGGCGGCCACGTGTCACTCTGGCTTGTCTTCTTATCCATCCGCGAGTTCACTATGGCTTGTCTTCTTACCCATCATGATATCGCGACATGTCGCGATATCACGACATGTCACGATATCGCGACCCACTGTCTTCCCTGCTTCTGCTTTGCAAAAATGTCGCGATATCGTGACATGTCACGATATTGTGACACGTCACGATATCGCGACCAAACTATCTTCCCTTCTTCGTCCGCACCGTGCCTTTTGTTCTCTCTTCTTTTTTTTTTAAATCACGTCGCGATATCGCGACGGAAGCCTCCCCTTGTCTTTGCTGCTAACTCACGTCGCGATATCGTGACGTCGTGATATCACGACGTAACTGGTCCCCGCATTTACCACTGCTTTGGAGGTCACGATTTCGCGACCTCCCCAACTTTTGCCTTAACTTCTAAATAACTTCCCCTCTGCTTTACGAAACTTTTGCGAGGTTGTTCTAATGCCGCCGGATGCTCCTGCATCAGACACCCGGGGTAACAAGAGAAGTGACCTTCACTTCTTTGTTGTTCGGTCCGCGTCCTTTGTAATATCTCTGAACACTCATCAACCTTTACAACCTGCTCAAATCCTATTTCTTGGCAAAATTTTCTACCTTCTACCAGACAAATTTTGGCATTGCTGCACACCTTCTCATCCACTGTCTGTAATGACTTCAACTTATGCCGCACTCCATTTTTCATCAAAGAGTACGTATTTGCACGACCATCATGCATTGCAGTCCGATCAAACTGCCATGGCCTTCCCAACAGCAAATGGCAAGCATCCATGGGGAAAACATCACACAGGACTTCATCCTGGTATCTCCCAATATTGAAAGTAACTAAGCACTGTTCACGGACCCATGCTCTGTGGTCCTTCCGCAACCACGCAATCCGGTATGGATGTGGGTGCCTCCTCTCCAGCTGCAACTTAGTAACCATCTCCTTGAAAACTAAATTATCTGTACTCCCATTGTCTATAATAACATTACAGACTTTGCCTACACTTTTGCACCGTGTGCAGAACAGGCTTCTCCTCTGCTCAGATTTGTCTTCATCAGTCAACATGGTCCTCTTTACTATCATTGCTTCTCCTTTTTTAGCTTCTTAAGAATATTCTGAATCAACATCTTCAACTGCCACAACTGCTCTGGAAGGACCCACTTGTTTCTTGTTTACTCTCTCGGGGTGCTGGGGACACTCATATGCCCGATGCCCCTCTTCTCCGTAGTGGAAACATGTTCCTCGGAACACTCCCCTTCCATACCCGCGTCCAGATCTACCTCTTCCTCTTGGGTAGCCATTGTTCTGAACTTGCGGTTTGGATTCTTCATCTTCTTTCTGATCTCGGCTGCTGCTAACCTCTTCTTTCTTCTCTTCCTTTCCTTCCTCTTTCTTTCCACCGGTCTTTCCTCCAGGCCCTCTTCCCTTTTGCTTGTTCTCAAACCTTTTGTGCAGTTTCTCTTCAACATTCAGAGCAAACTGGTAAGCATCTTCAATGGTGCTCACTCGAACCAAGCTTAACTCTTCCTGGACACTAGGTCTCAACCCATTAATATAACGGGCCACCTTTTCCTTGCTTGCTTCTAAGTGACCGGTTCTGATGGAGATTTTATAAAATTCCTCCATATATTCTTGGACAGTTTTATTCATCTATCTCAAACTCTGCATTTTTCTTAGCAGATCCAGTTCATAATCTACGGGAATAAACTGCCTCTTCAATTTCTCCACCATTCTGTCCCATCTTGTTATCCATTCTTTTCCTCTTCTATTCCACTCTAGCTGTATCCCCTTCCACCATATGCTGGCATGACCCTTCAGTCTAGTCTTGGCAAATCTGACCCTCTTGGGATCTTCAACCTCTTCATATTCAAAATATTCTTCTAAGTCATTTATCCAGTCAATCAATTCTTCCGGATTCAAGTTCTTGAAATACATGGAAACTTCTATCTTCGGCCTCTTCCCGATCTGGGATATGGCCTTGTACAGTCTGGCTTGTGTCGGATCCATAGCTTCTTCTTCTTCTTCTTCAAATTGATTTTCTTCTTCATCCGCTTCATCCTCACTATCTGCATCTCTTCTCGGTTCATGTCCTCTGCACAGTTCTTCTTGCAGGGCCTAAAATTGCCACTGCAAAGCTTGGAAATATTTTGCTGCCATGCCTCTTCCACCCATAGGGTTTCTTCCCGGAGGCATCTTCACCTGATCTCAAGCCCTCCCACAAGTCCTGGTATAACTACCTCTCCTTTGGTGGTCTGCTGTATGCTCAGGAACCACTGGCTCTGATACCACTTGATGGCAAGCCGAGATTCACACCACAAAGTTCACAGTAATTTTCATTAAATTGCTTAATACAATTTTTACAGTAGTCTTTCCAGGCATACAACTCTCCCCCTCAATCCCGAACTCACCATCCTTTCCCTTACAATTTTTTTCGGGTTTTTTTTTTATCGAGGCCCCGATCCTCTAGGCAATTAATGCCCCGCCTAACATAAGTTCAAATTCGATTTTTTTTTCCTCCCCGGGTTTTTCAAAATTTCGGTCATAAATGGGCTCTGTCCGATCTACCATGAAGTCCCCATTAATGACCTTCCTTGACCTGCAATCGCCGCCTTGGTCAGATCGTCCTTCTGAACCTCCGTCTCGCCCATACTGTCCATGCTCTGTAACTGCAGTGATGGCTATCTCCATCTTTAATACACGCGGCCGTCAACTCTAACATCAATTTACGTGGCAGCCTGCGCGTCTAATTCTAGCTTTGTCTTCAACTGGTCGTGTCGTCTTAACACACGTGGCGGCCACGTGTCACTCTGGCTTGTCTTCTTATCCGTCCGCGAGTTCACTATGGCTTGTCTTCTTACCCGTCGTGATATCGCGACCCACTGTCTTCCCTGCTTCTGCTTTGCAAAAATGCCATGATATCGTGACACGTTGCGATATCGAGACCAAAATATCTTCCCTTATTTGTCCGCACCGTGCCTTTTGTTCTCTGTTTTTTTTTTTTTTTAAATCACGTTGCGATATCACGATGGAAGCCTCCCCTTGTATTTGCTACTAACTCACGTCGCGATATCACGACAGAACTGGTCCCCGCATTTGCCACTGCTTCGGAGGTCACGATTTTGCGACCTCCCCAAATTTTGCCTTAACTTCTAAATAACTTCCCCTCTGCTTTACGGAACTTTTGTGAGGTTGTTCTAATGCCGTCGGATGCTCCTGCATCAGTTATCCTATGGAGTATGATCTGCAAAGCAGTTGGGAAGATAGATTTCTTCTATGGAGAGAGATCCATGAACCAGTTGAGGAGAAATAATTCTCCTGGGTCAAGTTCCACAAACCAGATAAAAGGGGAAATGTTTCTCTTGTGGAGAGAGATCCAAAAATTAGAGCATTAGGGGATTGGTGTCTCCTTTGGACAAAGGTACATAAAAATTATATTAGGTAAGTGATTCCCAAAAGATTTATTGAGAAAATTTAGTAGAAATATTTTCTCCGTGGAGTAGCCCACATTGGGTGAACCACCTTAAATTGGTGTCTCTATTTTGTGTGATGATTTGTGCATTGCTTTGATTATTGTTGATGATATTGCCATTGATTATATTAGATAATATTATTTGGGAAAGAAAAGTAAAATTTGGTCTTATATTGTTCACCCCCCTCTTAGTATAAGCTTGTGTTCAATTTCATGATGGTGTTTGCGTGGTATTTATTTGCTATGATGTGATTTTTTTTCTAAATTATGTGAATGATAAATTAATGACCTGAAACTTTGATGATGTTAAATAAGTATAATTGTATAGCTTTATGAGTAGAATTTTGTTTTCTAACTTGTTTTAACATTTTTACCGAAGTAATTTGTTTTTGAAATATTCAACACGTAAAAAGATATTTAGTAAATATTTGAACTAATTCTAAAATAATTGAACATCAAATAATAGTGTGATGATAGGTGTGTCATGTTGAATAATTGTGTGATAAAGAGATTGAAGATTAATTTGAAGGATGATGGATGTGTAAAATTAATTTTTAAAAGGTTGAAATAATTGAATTAACACCATAGTTAGGGTTTAAAATTAATTTCAAATAATACCAAAATGTATTAGTTTTTGAAATTTGAGATGCTACTCATGTTAAATGATGTTTATGAATGTTATTGATATGCTTTACGATGATTTAGTAGGGAATAAAGCATTTTTCATAAATTTACTTTATTTGTGAAAAGAAAGATCAAACCTAAGCATCCAATATTTAAAATGTTGCATATAATGTATAAAAATATATCTATGTATCAATTTGTAAATTAACCTAATATATATTTACAAATAAATTATTTAGGTTGTCAGTAGACCCTAGACGGTGATCTTTTAGCCTAATAAATGACTAACGCTTAGACAACTACGATTGATAATGTTTTTAGGTAGGTCATGCCATAGGATACTTTATCCTGTAAATTAGTTTATATATATATATATATATAAATTTGAAATATTAATCAAATAAATATCCTCAAATAGGTTTTATTATGTCATTAGTAGACCCTAAGTGACAACCTCTCATCCTAATAAATGACAAGCACTTAGGCAAATATGATAATTTTTTTAGGTAAGTCATACCATAGGATAGTTTATATCTAAGCAATGACTCTTTTAGCCTTAATTATGGATAAACACTTAGATAAACTATTGTATTTATAGGCAGTCAATGCCTTTGCTAGGTAGACAGTCAATGTCTTGATATGGTATAACGATTTTTTGGGTAGTTGATGTCTTGATATAGTACAATTTTTTTTTGGAAAATTGATATCTTGATAGAGTACAATGGTTTTTTGGATAGTTGATGTCCTAATATAGTACAATACTTTTTGAGGAAGTTGATTTCCTGATATAGATATTTTATTTTTCTAGATGAAGATAATTCATTGTCTTTATTTCTCATCTTATTGATGCCCCCACTTTTAGGGTTTGTTAAGAGGATTGGGGATATTTCCATCAATATTATTAATATAGTAGGATTTTTACCCTTTTATCATACTTCTAAAAAATTCAAATATGTCAAATCATTTTTAGAACAATGTTGCTAAAGATGATAAGATTTGTGTGTAAGAATATTTTATCATTTAAAACCCTTATTAGATCTTGTAATAAAATGAAATGTTGCATCATTAATTATATGGTAGGCCCTAATAAGAGGGATAAAAATAAAAGTACTAGTTATATTGAATGGATATTCTATAATACATTACCACTTTATATCCCTGTGCAGGGTTATGCATAGTGGCTATTTTTAGCCAATTGGCTAAAATTAGGATTTTTGAAATTTGGAATTGGCTAATATTTGAGACCCTTGAAAAAGGCCCATTAGCCAAAAATGTTTGGGTGAAATTTTTTTGGGAGGGTCGATTCACCCCAATTTTATAATAATTTGACCATTTTAAGTTTAAATTTCCAACATTATCCCTAATAATAGTTAACATTTTATATGTGTTTCGATACTATTCACCTGGATTTTGAAATTGATTCGCCAAATTTTTATAAATACATTTTGGAGCTGATCCCTTATGCATAACCCTATCCCTGTGACTTAGGGAATATCATTATTTGGAAAGTAGGGGAATGTTTGAACTAATATCTTGTTCTTTTATTGTTAGGTGTGTGTATTAACTAAAGCATAAAATAAGTAATTATTTCAAGTAAGCAAACATGGAATCTAATGTGTATTTTGGTGATATACCACTAGCATTTTAGGATCTTAAGTCTATAATGGTATGTATATCTTGGATTCTTTATTGCATATTGATGGTTGTGTGTCCCATATTTCACCATGGTAACACCTTTTGTGACCATAACAATATTGCACCATATAGGGCAAACATATCATCATCACAAAAGAGTGCATGGAGAAGATTGGATGATTTAGTTCACCCACAACAACCTAAAAAACAACAACCTATATGTGTTAAAATTTGTTATAGTTGTTGTAGGGTACAAATCAAATGAAGTAAATTGATGTGGTATTATTCAAGTATATTGTGATGCAAGATAAATATAGATGAATATTATTGTTTCCTACCATGGTAGTATTTTTTTAAAAAGGGTATCATAGTTATTAGTGATAACATGTTATATTTATGAACAAAGACTACATGGGGAAACCATATCTAGAGGGATTAGGTATAATTCTAAATCATTCAAAAGTATTATGGCATTTAAGAAACATATATCATGTAAATGATCCTAAGAATAGGGATTTGACAGCGTTAGAGACCTAGTGTGAATGCAATGTATGTGAGTGCTATCCTAACTAGTGGTTATCATTCCATCATCACAAATCCCCTATTTTTCTATGTATAAATGTAGATATACAATAATAATAGTAAGTATGGATGATATGTGCGTAATGTCTCAATGCTTCTCAATGAAGAAGGAGAAATTAATAGTTATTCCCTATAGGATATTTTTGAAGCCACAAAAATTATCTAGACAAGAAATAATTCTTGTTTCTCCACTTCTTGAGAGACTCTTGAGGTCATGAATTTCTAGGGAAATACTATGCTATTCCATGTGACTTAAAATTTATAGCATACAATTACCAATATAGTATTGAGAGGGTAATCATTACATCCCATCAAAGTGAAAGTAAATTATGAATTAAGATATGTAGTTTATGCACACATGCAAACATATAGTTAAGTAAATTCAAACCAAGTGTGCATCATATGTACATATTTTTTTGATAATCTAAAATATTAAAAAACAATTAGATTCATGTCAAGAATATTGATGATATGGGGCTGTTACCAATTACACTTCATCAGTACCTCGATTTAGAAGAAGTAGGTGGTTACTTAATGATTATGATAAAAAGAGCATATACTAAGATAGAATTTTTAATTTAAATTATCCAATACCATTTGATGTTTTGAAACATTTATCTAGTAATTGAGTAATTGTATGTCATTTAGTCATGTCAGGTATAATGATAGAATGTGTGAATTATTAAAATTGAGTTTATTATTGATACTTATATCAAGGAAGAAGGTTTGACATAATAATTCATCACTTATTGGGTGTAAATAAATACTAATGCTTTCCAAGTGCTAAATCATTATTTACCACCTTTTGGCTATATATAATAATGAATCACAAATGAATATGATTGTTTTTATTGTGATTCATGATGTATGATAGACCCTTATATCAAAGAAGAATGTTTGACATAATCATTCCTCACCTGTTGGGCATATAAAATTTTCTAGCATTTATCAAGTGATGAATGATTCTACCAAACATTATATTTGGATAGAAGTATGAACCATAGTTTGATAGACCTTTTGATATGTTGATATTGTTATGTGTGTTATCAATCATGATATATGATAAACCCTTATATTGAAGATTTTTTGACAAAAAAATTTCTCACTTTTTGGGCATATAGGATTTGCTAATGCTTACCAAGTGGAGAATAATTCTACCAAACTTTCTACTTGTATATAAGAGTGAAGCATGAGTTGATAATTATGATGTTTTGCGAATATTTTTGATAAGATTAAGATTTTTGATAAATCCTTTCATAAAGAAAAAATATATCATAGAATTATCCCATGCTATTGGGCGCTTTCTAAGATTTTAAAGTACTTTCCAATCATTGAATGGTCCTATGATCTACTTTTCCTGGGTAAAAAGATGAATCAAGAGATGTGATGGAAAATATGTTGTAGAAGATATGAGAAGATTTTTTTTCAGGGCGTGACTTGCTAACTCAAGTATACCCTTTTATATGCTACTCTTGGGTTGGCATTGTAGTCTCAACATCATCATATAGTGCTAAAAATTCTAGCAGGAGCATAAGAAATAAAACATGCCATCCAATGATGCAATAAAAAAAGGTAGTGACAAACAATATGATGCACATGGGTCCTTTTAAATAATTTAGATTCTTAGAAAAAGAAGTTTGGGTGTCTAGCTATGGCTAAATCATAACTAAAAACTATCTTATGCATATCATAACCTCAATTTGTTTTCTAGATGAAATATGCCCATAAGGCAAGATGTAGTTGTAGATGCCAATCCTTGCTAGTTTTTCTTACTAAATTATTTAATATTGTTAGAATACATTTTTTGTCCATTACCTTATGGATAATATGGAATTGACCACTTGTGCTAAATTTTGAATTTAGCACAAATTTTGACCACATCCTTATTTTTAAAAGGAGTGTCATTATCATATATAAGCATGTTAGGAATACCATAACATGATAAGATCTGATTTAGGATAAACCTGAAGACTTGAACATGGGTACGAGATGTTAGAGGTATAACTTTTATCCACTTGGTAAAGTATTTAGTAACCATACTGATGAATTTATGTCCATCAGATGACACTAGGTTAGTTTTGTCTATAATATCTAATCCCCAAGTAGAAAAGGGCTAGGGTGATGTGATCAATTGAAGTTCATGATATGGTACATAAATTAGGTTATCATGATTTTGGAACTTATCACATTTGCATACATGGATATGAGCATCTCCTTCCATAGTCAACCGGTAATGGCCCATGCAAACAAGATTTTTAGTGATGGTGCTTCCATTGAAGTGCCCATAACATACCCCTTCATGGGAATATTAAACAACTATTTTAGTTTCATCTATATTGAGACATATTAAAATAATACCATAAAAATTCATTTTGTAAAGGTTATATCCAATTATAATGAATCGATAGGTGCATTTCCTGATATTATTTTTCTTGTTGTGGTTTAGCCCTTTGAAAAAAATATTGCTCTTTAGAAAATCATATATTTTCTTATAAAAAGAGTCAATCATGAGAACTTGTTTTATGGAAAAATAGCTAATGAATCTTGACTAGATTGTAATATTTTTGGCTATCTAACTTGATGAATGATAATTATCACTTGTTCATCCTCCAATTCTAGAGGTATGAGGGATGCAAAAACAACCATTGTATTTGCTTGGAAATTAATAGAGAGTGGAATTGTATTGATGGTTAAATTTTCAAAAGAATCCATCAAGTTATCCATGATGTCTTTATATCAGGGTTATGCGTAGGGGGTTGGACTCAAAATGTACTTGTAAAAAAAAGGTGAATCCTAATTGAAATCAAGTTGAATATAGGTGAATCCTAAGTAAATCAAATCAATCATATTCATACCAAAATTTGGGGTATTTGAAGCCCTAAAAAGTAAGGTCATATTTGGGGTACATTTTGACCTATTAAGTCACCTTATAACTTCATAAAAACACCACCATTAGATTAGGATAAAAAATATCTTTCCAATGAGTACAATATGCCTATGTTTGGATATATATTGTGGTGAATTGACCTTAAGAAAAAAATTGTCTTGAAAATTTTAGGCAAATGGGCTAACATTGAGGGTCCTCATATTCACCAATTTTCAATTTTGGAAATCCTAATATTCACCCAATTTGCAAATATTCACCACTATGCATAACCCTGCTTTATATGGTTTTAATTTATCATTTTTGGTTCGATAAATCTCATTTATTTGATTGACTATAATATAGGAGTTTCCAAAAATGAAGAGGATAATGAATTTTAAGGCCAACATTGCTTGTAGTCCAAGGATAATAGATTCATATTTGGTTGTGTTATTAGTACATGAGAATTGAATCTTCAAAGATAATGATATTATGATTTTCTATAGTGACACTAGGATAATTTGTAATCCTCCTTTAACACATCTTGCATCAATGAAGGAATCAGTCTAAGGATCTGATTGTGATATATCAGGAGTACACACAATTTCATTGGGGTATCCAATATCTAGGGGTGACTAGCTGGCAAAGGGGACCATGCTAGCTAATTAGCTATCACTTGTTCCTTAACCTATTTTTGACTAGAGAATTCAAGATCAAATTCATTAAGTGCATATTCCATTTTTCTACCCTACTTAATAGGTAAGGTTTTAATATAAGGTATCACAAGGGATCAACCTTAGCAATAACGTAGGTCTTGTGACTCAGTGTGTATTGCATCAAATTTTGGAAAGTAAATACCATCTCTAAGCACACCTTTTATAAAGGGGTATACCTAGTGTTTTCACTAGTAAACAACTCATTCTCTCTATTGCTCATTGTATTGTGCCAACATGGCATCTAAAGCATGTATTATTATTGTGATATACAATAATAGTGGCCTAAGGGGATAAAACAACACAAGGTCTAGGGGATACAACAAATATGTTTTCAAAGCATCAAAAACTTTTTGAAATTTCTTTTCCCAATTGATCTTGATCGCTTTTTGCAATAGTTATGAATAGAGTTGGCATTTATCAACCAAATAGATATAAGTCTCCTTAGTACTTGGAGCTTGCCTTGTAAGCCTCTAAGATCTTTTAAGTTCTTAGGGGATGGCATATTGGTTATAGTTTATATTTTATCGAGATCTACTTTGATACCTTGTCTAGACACCATAAATCCTAAAAGATTACCATATGTCACCCCAAATATATATTTGGAGGGTTTAAAATGGACTTTATATTCTTATAGTCATTTAAATATTTTTTTCAAGTATTTGACATGATATTCTCTTTTTATTGATTGTCTGAAGAGATCATTGACATAATATTCAATGATATCATGCATCATATTGTGTAAAATATATGGCAAGGTGTGTTGATAATTTGCACCAAAAATTTTCAATCTGAAGAGCATAACTTTGTAGTCTAAGGTTCTTCAAGGAGTAGTAAACACCATTTTAGCTTGGTATTTTGGTGCTATACGAATCTAATTATAACAAAAATTTCCATTCATTAAGGATAACATTCCATAACCAATGGAGAAGTCCACTATCATGTCTATTTTTGGTAAATAAAAATCATCCTTAGGATAAGATTTGTTAATATCATGAAAGTTTGTGCATACTCACATGATATCTTCTTTCTTGGCAATTTGTACTATGTTCAAGATCCAATATAAATAACTGATAGCTTTGATGAACTTGACTTCTAATAGATTTTAGAGTTCCTCTTTGACTAACAAAGTGACATTTGGGTGCATCTTTTGTAATTTTTGTTTCATTTACTTAACATCATCTTTGATTACTAAGCGATGAACTACCAAAGATAGATCTAGTCTAGGCATGTCTAAATAAGACCATGTAAATATATCATCATACTCAGTTAAAATCTTCGTATAGTCCTCTCTTTATTTCAAATTTAGGATTTTTCCTAACTTTATCATTCATGGATTTTTTTTGATCCGATGTTTACATCTATGTTTTCTTTGAGTAGGATGTTGGATTCATATTCATAATGTGGAGAGGTAGGTATGACACTTAGACTTTGTAACTCATAAGACTCTAAAGTTTGTTGTGCCATGATAAATTATTGTGAGGAATGTGGATCTAAAGAAATAACTCCTTCAATAGGAATATTACTAGAAGGAGATATATCATCATTGTTATCCTTATGAGAAGGGTGAGGTAAAAATTTCACCTTACAATCATTTATGTATAATATTGATACAATAATAGCCATTGAATGAGATGGTGTATCTTCATATTCATATACATTAAATTATCTATGATTGGTATCAAAAATATTGTAGGTGAATTTTCTAATATCCTCAATAGGTTTGAAATTGATGGTTTGGGTTTATTCATATTATAAAAATAGATTTGACTATGTGGAAGGGAGAGGTTTAATTTCCTCATCTTCATCCTGATCTAGACCTATTATTGAAACATTTTCTAATGGTTATTCAAATGAGAACAACCATGTATCATCATCATAACTTTTAAAATAGAGAGACATGATATTATTATGGGTATGAAAATATCCTAATTCATAATACTTAGACCGAGTTTTAGTCTCTAGAGGCTCTTTAATCCATTGTCCCGAAAGTACTAAACCTTTTATTATGTATACAAAGTTACAAAGTATTTTATTGGGGATAGGGTAAATATTGGAAAGAAAACATGACGTATACTTTCACTTTATTCGACGAGGATTAGTCCCATGTATCCTCTCTTCATCCATTGTTCTTGTAGATATGAAAGTGCAAGTCCCTACCTAGATTACTGTACCTTACATAGAATGCAACCCAAAAATATGGGATGATGAATGTAGCCAAACCAAGTATAAGGCTAAGAACTCATCTCATTGATCATTATGGTTTATGTTATATATATCATCTATATTTTCTTTTCCATTTTTTATAATTTAACACTTTGTTCCTTCATCTCGGTGGATGCTTGTTTCCTCAGGTAGGTCAGACCATAAGGTATCATGAATGAAAGGACAATAAACATTTAATGCGGGATAAATCTAGGATTTTGGATTTTTTTAACAATAGGCAAAAGGATCATGGTCAACCACTATACTATATAGCTTCATGTAGACACCTAAAACATGACCGAGGCGACTACTCATATGGGACATGCTAGAAGAACATATGGAAGACCTTGGATAGATACCAAGGTATAGTAGTTATTTTTACCACTCATTTGGGCACCTTTGCCTAGTTAGTTCTATCCATTGCTGACACCCACGGTTAGCAGTACTAATTATACCTATCAGTCACGATCAAGACTCAAAGACAATTGGCATTCATCTAACCCAAATATAGTTGCAATGTCCAATTGGTTGTATATTGGATAAGTTTGAGTGAGGAAAGTTCTAGATCCTTCCATACAATAGGCTCAACTACCCAATATTAATCTTAGCTTCCTCATGAAGCTACCCCTAGCCTTTGGAAATTTCTATATAATCCCCCTTCAAATTGGGGAAAAGAGAGAGAAATATAATCAATTGAGCAGTGAAGACCTGTAGAATTGCATACTCATTCACATGCATTTATAGGAATACCTTTGCTACCCAATTGGATATCAAATTACCATGGAAATCTAGGAGGATAGGAGAGCTAATAAATGCTAATCCATGCAATCTGTGCACTCACTAAGCAATTAAACTACCAAATATATAAAAGGACATGAAGGTGACCCTTGACCATAAATTTGGTAAGGAGAATCAGATAATTGACCCTAATTTGGAGTGCAAAATTGCTTTAGGCTCAGTTGTGGTTGTCATCCACGATGAACAATACCCTCCACTTGAAGGATCTGCGGTCAATGGGTAATCCCTAATTTTCTTGTTCTTTATTCTATAGTTAGTTTAAATAGGTTAGATTAATCATGTTGTAGGTTTAATATAGTATTCTAGATACATTTGATCGACATATTAAGAGTTAATTGCAATTTCCCTTCATTATTGTAGTGTAGGTATAACGAATATTTCTTATGCTTTCATGTCTTCAATTGGTTAATTAGGAGCTTATATAAATTCATCTTAGTTTATTTCATGTTTCTAATGGTATATCATCATGATTTAGAACAATTTACATGCACGGAATCACTTTCTTGATTTCTTAATTATCATGTTATCTTTTATACAAGCACCCTTTAAAATCCTCATCAAGAGAGGCCTCATTTGCTATTATTGTTTCTTGTTGTTTATTGCACATAATACTAACAGGGTTTTGGGATGCAAGAAAGCAAATAAATCTAATAATGGAGAAGAGGGTCATCAACACCCTAGAGTAGTTCATATCATCCTGAAAGGCACTTGGCAATCATACCCACCCTTGAGAGGGAAACATTACATCCTATTGTAACAATTGTATCAAAATGATTATCCCTAAGAGGGATGTACTTGTAATTTGACTTTGGATTCGAATATAATGGAATAAAGCATATTTATCATTGTCAATTTCTTTTTCTTGTATGTATTTTGTATATCTTTCAATTCTTGCAATAGGAACAAATAGGTGTGAGCCTATTTTGGATAGTACAGAAGGTGATCATGACATAACTCCACATTTTATGCCTTAAATCTCTAATTTATATTATTTTTTTTATGATAGGTGCTCACCGTGGTTGACAACCACGATCAAAATTTGTCATCGTGGTTGACATCCACGGGCAATAGTGGTCACCGTGCCATAAATTTGTGGTCAAAATATGAAAAATCAGACTACAGAGAGAAAAAGCTTAATCTAATGAGTATCTGAGGTAGATCCCACTATCATTCTATTTTTTATATTCTCTATCTATGTTTTTCAAGAACACATAAAATGTTAGCATAATTAGGGAAGGCAATGAAGGAATTTTAAATGCATTGAGTCCTTAGGTATTTTCTTAGGATCTACTAGTCACTGCTAGGAACAATGGATCTCTGAGTGCAGTCCACCGTAGTATCTAGTGATCTAGGCCCCTCTTGTATGTTAGTTTTACTTTCTTGAGGCCTGATAAATGGCCATACCATATTTAGTATGCATTGACAAGATATCATTTAAAACTAATCATGCATACTTTCTTAATTTGAAACAGTATTTTTTTGTATTGCATATAGAAATAATAATTTGAATGTTGTATTATGCATATTTATTTTCATGTAAATTAAAAGGAACCACACACACCACATTTTACAATAAATTTTATTGAGTTGGGAGTCACATCCAACCACTAGTAGGGTTTCAATGACTATGGAGGTGATTTCAATCTGTTGGCCCAACTCCCTCATACCTTCTTATTACTAAACCAATACTGGATCCAATAACCATTCGTAGCCTAGAAAATTTGCATGTACTTATCTTATAACTGGGTGAGATTGGATGAGGATCTGGGAGGACCTATGCTATCTACCTAGGTGTGGACCTCATCACCATATTTTGGGAGGATTATGTAGCCTGGAGTTCATCACCAGTTTTTTGAGCTATGAGCATACAAGTTAAAGCCATTAAACAATTGAGAAAATTATCAATGTATTGTAAAACACAACAAGAGTTACTTTAATGATACAGTAAATTGAAAACACATCAAATAGTTTAGGGCTCATTTTAAAACTATAAAAGGAGATAATCATCATTGTATTCTTTGTGTGCTAATAAAAGTTAAATATAGACATAGGATACATAATGGTGCAAACATAGAGCAGCTGATTCGGGCATAGACCTAATATCAAATACCAAGCTCCACCTAGTGCACAACATGATGTGGAACACCCTAAATCATAGAATCCTCTTGTACTTTGTTCAGTGAGTATTAGAGGGGATAATTCCACATGATGGGATTCTATTTATAATACCCTAATTAGAAAAAGTACTAGACATCCCTCTAGACACAAATAAGAGCATGGGACTTCCCAACATGGGGGTTTCACACATGGTAGCATCTATCATGATCGCATTCCATGAGCATCCATGGGTTCAACTGAAGAATATATTATTGAAGAATCTATATTGGTACCCCTTCAACCTGTATCTAAGGGAGGCACATGACCTCAATCATTAGAGTGTAGACATGTCCAAGATCCACCAATTTAGGGGTGAATAGAGAGGGCTACTTCCAAGCATAGACACACACAGACTCCCTATAGGGGTGAGCCCACCAATTTCACCATAAATATATCCAAAGTGGGATAAAATGGTACACCACCTTATGAGCCATGGCATAACAAATAGTTGGATAGTCTAGATAGAGTCCTAGGGTATCTAGGATATAATCCTATGCCTGCACCCTCTCAAATTATGAGTGAGTGTAGCATGATAACCATTAGTACTTCTCGAGAACATGGAGAGTGCTCCAAGTATTCTCAAGACATGCGTGCTCCTACATTGCATGTAGGTACTGAGTATAGGAGATAGCCTGACATGAATGTTGTCTTTATAAACTGAGACAAGAGTGTGGTAAATCAATCCATTGGAGGACATACCCATAAAGTCACTTGAATAGAGTGCACTTCCTAGAGACATCAAATGGTTGATCATGTTGATAGAGCTCATAGATTGATTTCAGAGCAGAGATGGCAGATTCTCCAAGATATATTGGAGGATGTTCATGCAGATAAATAATGCCTTAAAAATGAGAATTCTCAGAGGTAGAGGTTCGTAATATAGAAATTATATGAACATCACATGAATGAACAATGCATACTCAATTATAAGGAGCATGTATAGAGATAGGATCAATTGACTAGCACTGGTTTACCTCCTCACAATGAGATCAGGGATCATGTCGATAGACGAGTGGCTTCACAGCCCAAGTTACACCCTAAGAATATAAACACACATACTCTCCATATGATCACATAGATCGATGTCTAGTAGCTGAACACCATGAGCATTGGTAGTATGGGAATGAAGTGGGAGAATAATTAGAACAATAATTCCCAAAAATATCCCAATTTGAGGAGGGTGAGCCTAGTCCCCCACATCGATCAAGGAAGAATCTACCTCTAAGGGTGCCTCCAAGTCAATCTCAATAAGAAGAGTTTCTTTCCTTGCAAGCTTATAAGACCTTAGCAAAAAAGGTCCAAGCCATAGAAAAGCAAGGGAAAATGTATTAGAAGCCTACCTTGAAAAAATTCATAATGAAACTCTATGCATGTCAGTGCGTATTCCAACATATCCTAAGCATTTCAAGATGCTTATACTAGAAAATTTTTAAGGAGATAAATATGCATAGGAGTACATGAATATTTTTCTAGATATGTGCTTTTAGATTGATAGCAACAATATTTTACTCCTATGCACCTTCATCATGACCCTCTCAGGCCCAGCTTGAGAGCAGTTCAACAAATTAAAGAGGCACAACATCACTAGTTTCAAACAACTAGTTGATGCATTTATTGAACTCTTCTCCTTTGGCATCAAGAAGAAGGTAAAATTATTTGACCTGACTACTCTAATGCAACATGAAAATGAGACAATGATGGATTATGGAAAACGATGGAGGAAAATGATGGCAAAGCTTCCATTCTCCATCCCATCCTCTAAATTAATGTGAATGTTCATAAAGAGTTGTGCCAAGCACATTTTATTATTGCTATAGTTGCAGTAATACTAGACATTCGAAGAGGCTTTGGCACAAGCCAAGGTGATAGAGGACATTAAGTTAAATGAGGGTAACTTGAAGCTCAGGAATAAGGAGGGACACAAGAAAATAACCGAGAGACAATAGGCCAAGCCGACCCATGTTAATTAGGTGGAGTTGAACCTTCAAAAATGGGATAAGGGGTAACAACAATGAAACTATCATGCCCAACCTATTCCTGCACAATATGAGTAGTGCAACAATAATTATAAGGGTAAAAATAAGGAAGAATGCCACCTTGCATATTCACTCAGCTATCGGAGTCCTTGGATTTGATTTTTCATCAGTTATGTGAGGCAAAGGCTATAAAATTACCCAAATTCAAGTTAATGGACCCTAATCAGGATAAGCCTAAGGGCTACAAAGATGATCAATGTTGTATCTTTCACTGATTGAAAGGCCATGACATCGAGGTATGTTGTTCTTTCAAAAACCTTGTACAAAATATGATCGAAAGAGGTATGCTTCTTGTCAATAACCCATAAGCACCTAACAATAAAAATATGGGGATTTACAAAAATCCTCTACCAAATCATGAGGCACCAAAGAATAATTTTGGCCAAGTCAACCAAGTATGCATCAAACCACCAACATAGGGGTTCATTAAAATGGTCAAAATTATCACAAGAAATATGAGGTATGAATGACCAAAACAACCTATAGTGCCTATTAGAGTCCAAGTTGTGCCTCCTCCAAGGCTAGCCCAGCATGCGCCCGACCAACCAACTAGACTGGTGGTTACCATCATGAGTAGGTTGGTCCAAAACCTATAGATAACTCTAGTAAAGTTATTAATTTATGAGCTAATTTAGCAGTCTCCTAAGCACAAGGATATTCTCATGGACATATTAAGGTCCATAGAAGTGCAACATCAGGATCTCAAAGTGTTTACACACTTCATTGGGCATGTGCAACAGTGTTAGGAACCGGTCATTCAATTTTATGACCACAAAGTCAAGATGGTTTCCACTATTATAGAAGACCCACTGCTGCATATCATTGCATGTGTGAATCACAAACTATTCAAGTAGGGTTTTATTAACATGGTATAATCAATCAATATCATAAATACTAAGGTACTAACTCACTTGAAGTTACCCAAGATGCATATCATCCCTTATACCTTCACGTTGAGAGCTTTCAATGATGCCTTATGCTCAACGGTTGGTACTATAGTCTTACCTATCCAAGTGGGGCTGAAGACCATCCTGGTGATATGTCACATAATCGAAGGTGCTATGCAATACAAAATACTTCTAGGGAGGCCTTGGATCATAGAGATGTGTTGTGTCACTTCTATTTTACATCAATGTATCAAATACATTCATGAGGGATAGGTTCACGTGGTGCCTTTGAATAAATAACCCTTTAATTATGTGAATCTAGAAGATTTGTCGAGGGAAATTGTGCTCCCATAAATGCACCTAGATGTACAACTAGCATCACCAATCAAAGATCTAGGAGGTAAAATCAAAGAAGTGTGTGCTAGACCTGCAACATCCATATCTCAATGATCGGAGCACACGATAGCTACTTCTATTAGACCGAATGCATCCATGATACAACGGGATGATAGGAAGTTGAAAGAAAATATGGGAAAAATAAGACAAATAAAATGCCTAAGCCAGTCATCATTGAAGCCCCTACTCCCATGGAAGTAGAGTAAATCCAAGGAGGAGTCAAAGAGGCACTTCAGCCTGCTTCAACCATATATTCAGTAGTGTTATCTACACTACAGGTGACCGTCCATTTGGTTAATCTTGGATTAGGGGAATACATTGTGTAGAATGTTACGTTCACACTAATTATCAAGACTACACAAGATATGGACTGATCGCAAGCCCATTGCCTTCCCATAGGGATAGTAGAACCATTGGGGGTACCACCTAACCAAACCAACTTCATCTATGGAGGTCTAGACCAGTTTGTATCTTCCACACCCATGGATGAGAATGATAATGAACCATTCACTATGAATGTTCATTATATTTCCAACTTGGACTATGCCATGCAATACTTTGAGTGTTAACATTGGCATGGTTATGGTCTTGTACTATTCTAGCAGGGGTGTAAGAAGAATATAGAACTATAGTATCAGTTACCTACTGAGAGGTTCGGGTTGGGATTTTACAATGGAGAATAGGATGAACTCCTCATGGTATATTTAGACCGTTTGTACCTCAGTCTAGGGGTGAATTTAAATTCAATCTGTATCACCCTAATCCTTATGCATTTTAGAGGGATAATATGCTAGTGACTTATGCCATTGTGGAGCCACCCAAGATATATCATGTGAACATATTGGTGAATACTAGACCAGAACCCATTCCAAGAGCCAACTTGGATAATATAAGTCATGGAGCTATCGATGATATTGGTATGCATTTCTAGAATCTAGACATAGCTATAGATATCAAATCAGAAGTTATTTTAGAGGACGTTCATGCAATATCCATTATCAAAAATTATGGACCAAACTATGATTTTAGAACAGATGATGCTGAGTTTTCCTCAAACAAAAAGTAATTTGAGGATGAAATCAAGTTGTCTTACTTGGGACCTACCCTCTTGCATCATATTTTACCTATATAATCAATGAACACAAGAGAAGATCCTCTCAATAACGATGAAGGCTATCAAGAGATAGCCTACATGAGGCCTTATTCAGAGCATCACCCAATTCTATTAGGTAGTGATGAAGGCCTGTATTATGATAGTGATGACAAAGATGAGATAGAGATAGCCTATTTAGGACCTCCCTACTTGTGTTATCATAATGCACCTTACACTACCGAGGATATGCACTGAGAGATTAATATCAAGCCACATATCAGGGGGAGACCACTGAGTCTTAATGTGATTTATCATATGGTGTTTCCCAATCCATCAATGTACATGGAGATCCTTGAGCCCAATGATGCCATCTGAAAGTCTATTCATAGACTAGATACAGAGATACCCATATCCCTAGAACCACATCTTAGGGATGGAAGTTTTGATAATGTTGAGTTACTTGCACATGGTCCTAGAGACATGATCCATTCCATCAACACGATCTCCATTGATTTGACCACTCCACTCCATAATCCAACTTATATGTCCAAAATATTTCCTCTAAATGTAGATGCTATTGATTGGGATCATGCTTATTCACCACTAGAGCCTGAATATTTATTCCCTAATGAATAAATGTTGCAACCTTTTCATTTTGTGCCAAGATGTGCACATGATTTCTATCATGTTGAAGATGCTTCCAATGAGGAACCTATAAACCCAACAGATGACATCCACTTGATCCCAAAACCTCATCAGCTTGAGGGATCTCATATGTCAGTAGAGGAAACCTTCGAAGTGGATATCAGTAATGATCCCACCAATATACGAAAGGTTTATTTTTGGGAGACTTTAACTCTTGATGAGCATGCCAACCTCATCCCTCTACTAAGAGAGAGACCTGATCTCTTTTCTTGGACTTACAAAGACATACCAAGTTTAGATCCAAAATTGGTTATGCATAACATTTTGCTAGATCTATCAAAGAATCCAGTCAAGTAGAAACTCAAGAAGATGCATCCAACTATAGCCTTAATGGTTAATTATGATTTGCAAAATATGTTGTACGTAAACTTTATCATTTCCATCGACTATCTAGACTAGGTATAAAACATGGTGCCTGTAGGAAAACCTAATGGAAGGATCTGTATCTATATGGATTTCAAAGACCTAAATAAGGAAACACCAAAGGATTCATTTCTATTGTTGAATATTGATGCTCTTATAGATACCACTATAGGTCATGAAATGCTCTCCTTAATGGATGGTTATTATAGTTACAATAAAATTCAGATTAATCTCGAAGACCAACATAAAACCACGTTTATAATGTCATGGGGGATATTTTTCTATAAATTTATGCCATTCAGCCTTAATAATATTGGTGCCACATATCAGCGGCCTATGACATATATTTTCATGACTATATGCATAAGATCCTAGAGGATTACATTCATGACTTTTTGGCAAAGTCATTATTGTGTTCTGAGCATGTAGAGATCCTGCAGAGGGTCTTCAATCACCTGATAAAGCATAATGTCAGGTTGAATCCTAAGAAGTACATATTTGACATAAATTTAGGAAACCTTTTAGGATTCATCATTTCAAAACAAGGCATCGAATTTGATCCAAAAAAGGTCAAGGATATTTTAGAAATGCATCCCCCACAAACATCAAATAATTAAGAAGCCTACAAGGTAAAGTAGCATCCATAAATTGATTTATCATACATTTATCAAATAAATGTCAACCCATGAATCGATTGCTACATAAGGGGGTCCCATTCAATTGGTATGGAGACTGTCGAGCAACCTTTGCTAAGATTAAACAATACCTGGCAACGCCGCTAGTTCTAGCTCCACTAAGGCTAGATGTCTCATTTTTGCTATATATATCGGCAGTATACTTTGCACTGGGAACCATGTTAGTCCAAAATAATGTGCAAGATAAAGAGCACGCCATATATTATATTATTCAAACCTTGGTGAGTTATGATCTAGGATAGCATATGTGGAAAAGTTATGTTTAGCAGTAGTGTTTGCTACAAAGAAATTGCAATACTATATATTGAGTCATATGACATTGTCTTATCCAAACAAAATCCTTTGCAGTATATGATGAGCAAGAGATATCATAATACACATACTGCAAAGTGGATCATGCTACTGACATAATTTGATCTAGAATTCATAGGCCAAAAGTCCATTAAGGGATAACTCATAGCTGATAAAATAGCTAAGGTGCCTCAAAAATAGTAGGCCCCTCACCATAGAGCTTCCTGATGATGAAGTATTTGCCTTATCAGAAGCACACAAACCTAAGGAATCAGATTAAAAAGCTGATATGATATTTTTCTTCAATGGTTCAAAGTGTGAGCAAGGGGGTGGTGCAGGAATAGTTTTGTTCACACCAAAAGAAGCTCCAATGCCCTTGTAATTCAAGTTAGACTTTCCTTACACTAGCAATTATTTTGAATTTGAAGTCCTAATTTTGGGTCTCAAAATAACTATCACCATGAAGATAAAAAGGTTAAATATATTTGGTGATTCCCTTCTCATTGTGAACCAAGTTAAGGGATTATTTCATTGCCAATTTCTAGTATTGAAATATTACAAGACTCTTATTGACATTTATCTAGCTTGACTAGAATGTTATGACATCTAGGCAATCCCTCATTCATCCAATAGATTTGTAGAAACAATGGCATATTTGGGATCTCTAATTCCTTAGAATTCATCTATCGATTTCACTACCATTCATGTAAAAATTTTGTCACACTCTACTGTGTAGCATGAAGCATTGGATAACAAAGAGTCAATCAACATGATTCATGTAGAACCAAATCATGAGTGGTTCTACCGAGCCAAAGAATTTCTCAAGAGAGCATCTTGGGGGTCTTTGATCTCACAGGATCCAACAAGAAGTGGTATTACCATTCACCACAAGGTTTTTTCCTAGTTTGCATTTTCAAATGTAGAACCAGGGAGAACATGCTATCTTGTTAGTTGAAGCTGAAGCTTATCACAAATGGACATCATAGATACATGACTTCCTTAGACTTGGTGTGATCCCTCAGGGATTATCATGTGCTAAAAAATGCACATTTAAATATAAATTGATAAAGTATATATTATTAGCAAACATCCTATACTATAAAAGATACGATGAAGTCCTCCTTCATTGTCTTGAGCTCCAAGAGTCATCTTGGGTAATTTTGCAAGCTCAATAATTGTTCATGCAATGGCCATTTTAGCAGAATGGCTATAGTCAAGTGCATCCTTCACATGGGTTATTATTGGCTCACTATGGAGAAGGATTGCAATGTGTATGTTAGGTAATGCATTAAATATTAGCATCATGCTAATATTATGCATCTGCCATCACAAGCCTTACAACCCATTCAAGTGGCTTGGCCATTTTATCAGTGGGGATTTGATCTTATTGATAAGATCTCTCCTCCGTCATCAGGCTAGCATACTTTCATTATTATGGCTATTGAGTATCTTGTTAAGTGGGTGGAAGCCATTCCATTAATAACAACAACTGGAGCACATATTATTGAGTTCATACTCACCAATATCATAAGTCATTTTGGGATACCATCTAAGATAGTTTTGGATAATAGAACATCATTTAAGAACAAAACTATGAGAGCTTTGATGGCTAAGTATAGAATCAAACATAGTTTTGTGACTCCATTTTATCCATAAGCAAACAGATAAGCTGAAGCTTCAAATAAGAGAGTGGTATCCATCTTGAAAAATATGGTACAAGAGCACCACAAATATTGGCACATCCAACTACCCCTTGCATTATGGGCTTACAGGACTAGTATTCGGACACCCATTAGGGCAACTCTATTTTCACTAGTATATGGTGTTGAGGCCATTATACCCTTAATTTTAGAAATTCTAACACTGTGTTGCATTGAAAGAGTTCATTGATGATGAAATTGCATGGTAAGCTCACCTAGATCAATTTATGCTACTTGATTAAAATCACGTGAATTCCCTTGAGCACCTCTATGTTTATCAAGAGCACTTAAAATGAGCTTACAATAGCAAAGTCCATCTAAGAGACTTTGAGGTTGGCAATCTTGTGCTGAAAGAGAACCAAAAAATTCAAATTTACCACCAAAAATGCAAGATAAATTCATGGCTAGCTGGTTAGGTCCTTATATGATCTCAAAGAAGATTGAACCTAGGACATATCACTTGACATCGCTTGGAGGATTTGAAGAGCTTGAACGTCTCAATATCCTTCATCTTAAAGCATTTTATGCCTAAATCCTAAAATGGCTCCAAAGGCATCTATAAGCCCTTTGGTCATTCAAAAAAGGCTCCAAGGGTTTCTCAAAACCACTTGGTCAATACCAAAAGGCTCCAAGGGTTTCTCAAAACCACTTGGTCAATCCCAAATGCTTCGAATATTTGCAAAAATTCCTTGGTCAAAATGTTAAAATCCATAAAAATAAAAAAGCAATAAAATTATAAAAACATGGCAAAATATCAAAAATAAAAAATATTTACATTTCATTTGCATCATTGCACTATATTTTACATCATGCATCTCATTTTCCACATGCATTTCACTTTTGCATTGCATTAGACATATTCATCTGTCGCACTTGCATTGGAATAAATTGTGTTTACAATCTTACAAATGACACCACATTTTTATTTCAATCATACATCTATGCACTATATTTTTCATCCATTTATCACCCTTGTGAGTAATTGTGTTTTTCAAAACAACCTCAAATGTTTCTATGAAGAATATACTGGGTTTTTCCAGTCATTCAAAAATACCTAGAGGTCTTCTCAAGAGTTGATAGAAAGTTTGCTTTGCTTTTGTAGATGAGGTCTAGTGTGTATAGCCCTTATCATATCAGAATTCTATCACTAATCAATAAATTAAACAATACTAATAAGGACTATGGGAAGATGAAAGCTACAAAGTAGGACCAGGTATCCTAAGGTGAAAATATTTATTCTTGTTTATCCCCCTATGCGAACGGTTTGGGAAATGTTTGAAACTGGTAAAAGGATAGGTTTATTCCCTACCTAGAATCCCTTGCTTACAACAAAATGAGCAATATCCCAAAGTGATATCCCATATCAATCCTCCAGATTGATACCCTAGATCGATATCATAGATCAACATACCAGATTGATATCCCATATTGATATCATAAGATCAATATCCCAGAAATAGTTCCCAAAAGCAAAATTTCCAAAGGAAGTTTTTGAAGCAAATTATCAAATGTAAATCCCAGAAAGTCAAGTCAAATGAAGATAAAATTGTACAAATAAAGTCAAATTAGTATCAAATCCCTTTATCAAGAAAAATAAATAAAAAATAGAATAGAAAAAAAAGTATATACAAAATAAACAATGATTTTTGTCACTACATATGAGCAAGTATCTCAGAAAATTGAAGAAAAAAAGGGTGCAAGCTTGAATCCTTGGAATTTCTAGCACTATTGTACCTTATGCATGATGATATGTCTGATACAATAGCATCCTGATTTTGTGTAAATCAATATTTGAATGTGTAAGAGCTAGCTTCAGGTGTCCTATATCACCTAGTGGTCTAGTCCAACTAAAATCTAAACCTAGGATTGGATAAAAATTTGTGGACCCCCAATCTTATAAATGGGCTGAAATAATCTTGACTGGCATCGGGGTATGTGTATGCCTTATCTAAATATATTCATTTTCACACATAGGAATAATGAATAGTTAGGGCCTATCCTAGCGAAAGCCTTATATTTTAGAATTATAGTATGGTCATTATATAACTTTTGATAAGTTAACTAGAGTGTTTAAGTCTCATGGAAAACCTCAAAAATTTCCAAATAGTAACAACCAATTTTAAATGCAATCATAAAAACATCAATTTATTTTATGAGAGTTTGTTTATTAGAATTATTTGTAATATATGTTAGATACTGGATGGACATAATAAATGATGTGTAGATGGCCACTGACTATTTTATCCATATTATTTTAATTTACAAAAGCTTATAAACAAAAAGCAATAAATAATTACATCTCACACATGGGTGTACTATCTTTCACAAAAAGATAAAGCAACTACAATCCATGATTGCTATACATTCTATAATGTCATCAATTAGATTGATTAAAAGTCATATTGCATACATTATGTTTTAAGTGATTAAAACATGCATGTCCATTTTACAAACACATTATCAAAGAAACAAATAAATACATGTAGTACATACATGACATAAATTATGTCATAGTAGTATAAACTAAATGCATACAAGTGAAGCAAAGTATACATGCATGTAACATCAAAATATGACATTCATAATGCATCCATCATAAGTAGTACATCTACATACATAACTCATAGCATCTAATCATATATCACATTGCTATCTAGTGCATGCCATCCATACATCACATCATACAATACCTAATCAATATACGCATTGCATCCATGTCCATAACATAAAATATAAAATTCCAAAAATAAAGTACACATGTATTTAGATGAAATGTCATATCATATATATATATATATATGTGTTAAATGTACATCATAGTGGGGTACATCAAAATACCCATAGGCTACATATGTGTAGGTCATCAACCTTACACTAAAAAATGGTACAAAGACATCTCTAAGATCAGTACTAGCTAGGGCCTGTACCCCTAGTCTGTGAGGCACCATCATCACCTCCACCATCCCTATGGGTCCTTTGTGAGCTAGTACCATGAGTCCTATCAAACATGTGCATCCTATGGCTAGAGCTAGATGATGACTACCTTGTCTCCCTTGTCATTCTCCTATGGGACCCTATGGTGGTGGTTATCTCCAGAACCTGCCCACTTAGCAGCCTAATGATGCCCTCCATATGGGTATTGTAGGCCACATCCACTGTGTTCTACTCATTACCCTCCATCAAGAGAATACATGGCCATAGGATCTCTGCCATAGGATAAAAAACTACTGGCACTAAAGTAGATGGTACTATAGGAGATCCCATGATAGCCTATGAGGATGAGAGATATCCCTTCTCCATCCTGAGTAGGTCTCGCTCCAGGGTCATTGCACCTAGTTGTGCCTATGATAGATCATACTCACCAGTGATCTACCTAATATAAGTGTTTGATGTGGTCACTTGTGCTTGTAGAGCTTCCCTCTCCTCCTTGTATTCATTCCACTACCTCTGACCATGAGCTATCTTCACCTCTAGAGTGGCGATCGAAATGTCCCTGTGCAGGATCTGGGTGTAGAGTCTTCCAACCTAGATTTGGAGGTCAATAACTTGTGCTCTCAACTGCCCTACCTCACTTTCAAGAGGTGCCTACCCCTCATTGGAGGTATCCTCCTCTACATATACCTGTGGGCCAAAATTTTTAGTGGCCCTTGTGCCCCATGCGCTCTTAGTACTCTAGCGGGTCCTGCACCCATGAGGGTCCACCTCTGCATCCTCTATACCCTCTGCTACAAATCCATAATATGGTCATCCTATAGGGCCCTCTCCATTCCACTCAAATTTAGGCCACCAACCATAGTAATATATAGTAGTACCTACATTTTCCAAGCCTGAATCCTAAAATTTGTCATCGTCATCCCCCAGTGGAGTCACCTAGGGCCTGTTGGAGCCAAATTTGACTCAACTTTGAAACCCCCAAATTTAAATTTTTGGTTTCAATCAAAATACTCATAATGCTGGTCACTTCTTCAGTTGGTATGAGTTACTTGAGTTTTCATTGGTTGGTTTGATGAAGTCTAACCTTGGTTGTTAATAATGTGTGCCTCTTTTATTACTCAAGTATCTAAAAAGGGATAGGGTAAAGTTTTATTAATCAAGATCTCTAAAACCAAAATTTGACCTTCATATAATAATTTTCCTTGGGCTTAAACCAACCGATAAACCTTTAAGTCCTAAGGTATTTAAAAGTGATTTAATTAAACATCGTGGTATAAAAACCCGAAAGGCTTAAGTCTAAAAAAAAATCTTAATTAATATTTGAGGGTATGCACCCCATTTAATTAAAATATGAGCACCTTAGATCTAATCCGAGGGCCACGCTCGATTCAGGTTTAATCGAATGGTTGTGTTCCAATAAATCAATTAAAGGTTAAATAAAAGGATGTCAATATTCTATGAATATTATAACCTAAGGTCAAAAATGATTAAAACCCATGCAACTACCGATCTGGATGGATGCGCTTGAACCAAGCCAAATACGATGGTTGCACAATCTCCAAAGATTCAAAACTTTAAATGAGTCAACATAGGTCAAAGCTACCAGATAAACAACGAGCAACTCCGATAGATCGAACGATAGCGCTCGAGTGAACTCAAGATCAATGTTTGCACTTGATTTAATTAAACCACACATTAAAATACCATGGTCAAAAATAATTAAGGTATGCACCCCATTTGAAATAATAACAAAGCAGGTTGGGCGAATCGGATAGTAGCGCTTGAACTAGATTTGATCCGATGGTGGCGCTCTTACAAAGGTGCATCAAAAAGTAAAAGCCCCCAAGAGGTTAATTAAATCCATTAAAACAAGATTAATAAGGGTCTAAGCACGTTGCTAACTATTCCCCCTTTCAGATTAATCAAAGTTTGAAATTATGTGCCCCTCGATAACTAACCTTGTAGGTTGATCGAAATCTATGGCTGCGCCAATAGCTATCGAAGATCCAACGACCGCATCAAAATCACGGATGGTAGGATATCGGGTAAAATATAGAGGTAAAGTCAAAATTTAATTATGCATTAATAAGGGTATAAATACGTTGCTAAAATTCCCCCTTTCAGCTTAATCAAGGTTAATCAAATATAATGATACACCCTCTTTGACTAACGTATATGCAGCTTTTAGAAGATCGAACGATAGTGCCAGATCCATCTCGAAGATCAACGATGGTGAAAAATTCAAAGCTAGACAAGAGGATTAAATAACATGTAGATCTAACGGTGGCACTCATCTCTGCTTAGATCCAATGGTGCACATAGGTAAAGGTGATCGAAGGTTAGTCTAAACAAGTTTCTTTCGACAAATGATTAATTAATTGGATGTACGGGTGATTTTCCCCCTTTGCTAAACTGTGTGTATATACGAAATGATCCAATGGTAGCGCTCTCATCATGATATAATCTAATGGTGATCGCTTAGAGAGGTAAACGTATTATATAGTGCCTAGGTTTAATACAACGAGGTTAAGGTTGTAATCGCTAGGTTAACTTTGGTTAACCATGATTAAATAAAGATTAATACACCCCATTATTGGAAGATCAAACAAATAAGGGTATAGTCTTTAAACTTAAGTATTTTTTGAAATGAATTATTATCGGACCAAATATTTTTGACTATATAAGCATGATTAACCCAATTAATCAGATACAGGTAGACTAATGACCATGCAGGTCCTAGGACATCAATGGTTGCGCTAATCCTTTCCAGGATCTAATGATAGCACGTAAATCAAAGGTTTAAATAATAAATCAATCACCTGGATCTGATGGTAGCGCTCCATTAAGAACAAGGAGATCCAATGGTCGCGAATGAGTCAAAGTCAAGACAAAGGGACACGAGCGGGCTAAAACAATGAGCATCTTTTGACAGATCCGATGGATGCACTCTATCTCAAATCGATCCAATGGCAACGCACGCTCTAAAGGTAAATAAAATGGTAAGCCTGAATCAACGCTTGATTAATTAAAATTTAAACATTCTTAACAAAGGTATTAGCACATTATTAATCGCCATCTTGATTAATCAAATGAAGAAAGTTCAAAGCATGCATCTTTCGACTATCTAACCTACAAGTTATAAAATATTTAAGAAAATGATACGACAAAGGTTGATCAAATGATTGAATGTGGTCAAACCTCTGGCCCAATAGATACGAAGATATCAATAAGAATAAAATCACCATTCGACCAACGTATTCAAAAGTTTTAGAAACTAACACTCTTGCAGGTTTAAGAATACCAGAAGCAACCATGATAGAACCTGTGAAGATCGAAACCGAAAAATAAGGACTCATTTGTAAGAAAGATTCGATAGTCTAAGCTACCAGAAAAGGATGATCACTTCACAAGAAATTCCCTAAACATACATCGAAGTAGAAAAGAAAAGAGGTGACTCGTTCATAGTAAGGTACACTGAAAGATGCTATGAAGATCAATAACCAAAGATGCAGTCAAAATAGTACTCATAAACACTAAAATCTAGAAGGACACCCAGGAAAAGAAAGATTCGAGCAAATCAGAGTAAATCCCATGGATAGTACCTTGGTAAGGACAAAGCAGACCAAACGAAAGACAAATCCTGATGCTCAAACCTGCAAACAGATCATGTATATCTCATGGGAATAATAGTGTACCACAAAAATAAAACTACAAGGCATAGTCACAACTTATAAATAAGAGACAATAAGGGAGAGCTAAAAGGTATCAACAAAGTGAAACTATGGAGTACAAAGAATATAAATATATTTAGTTTCTGTTCTGCAAATACTTAAGATGACGAAAGCGCATGAAGAAGAAAGTATGGTTTTGACTCACATAAATCCATTCAATCCATGCTTCGATGGAATATAGTTATGAGGGGAACACTCTGATGGAGTATAGTTATGGAAGCAACTTATAAATGCTTCCAGATCTTGTTTTCCATTCCCACATTCTTCCTACTTACCATTGCCTCCCTCCTTCTAGGATTTCTTCCTTAACCATCCTGACATTTGTCCTCACATTGTGCCATCTCACCACCTTCCATTGTGTGGAGCCACCCCCTTTCCTCTTTTCTCCCTTCACTCTATCGCGTGATCAGTGCAACTCCATCTGTTTGCCACTGGCATGCCATCCCTTGTCTTCACCATCATGTTGGGTCCCCCTCCATTCCTCATCTAGAATTCACGATGGCAGCCTGGTCAATCCTTAACAATAGATCATAGTGACCAGGACAAGTAGAACAAAAAGGAAAAATATAGTACTAAATCCTTAGTTTCTAGGGCCAACCAGAGAGAGCAAAAATGGCCAAATTAATCTAGCAAAGAGCTCCCTTAAGTCCAGAGAAGAACCTTAACAATCAGTTCAGAGCCACACCAACTGGACAACATATAGAACAGGTTCAATCAGATGTTGACAAGTGTAAGGTCAGAGATGAACCAGAAATAACAGAATCAAGAACCAACAGCTATAAAAGGAAGTAGTTGTGATCAAGTTCTGCATCAAGCAATTAGAGAATAGCATTTTTGCTAAGAGGTATTCTTGAGTGCCCTATTAGTTGTGCTGTTGTATCCCCTTCTATGTCTATTTTTCTTTCTCATTTCTTATTCTTCCCTTTGCTTTGCAAGATTGTGATAGGAAAGTGTTCAAGAAGCTGAGATCATTTCCTACCTTTTTGAGCCTGATATTTAGAGACTCTGTTGTTACCATATTGGAACAAGGAGAGTAGGAGAGACCTGTTACATTATTTGAACAAGATCTTTTCATTGTATTGATATATTTTCTTTGAGAAAAATAGAGTTAAAAGGCATTCTGCCCACTCTACATGTAAACTTTATGAAATCAATACAATTATGAGTCTCTTTTCTATTATATCTTTTGTCTTAGCTCTGTGTGTCACTATGTAATGGGTTACATTATTTGAATGCATTATATACGTTTCTCTCATTGGTTAACTCTTGGTTTTATTGCGATATTCGAATAAGATTAAGAACACCCCCTAGATTACAACATTTTTTTGGCACTGTTATCGAGGACAAGACTTAATAGAAATATTTAATTATCTTATTAAAAGTTTTTTCTCTAAATGACATTATCTTTAAGTCAATGGGTGGCAAATTAGAATAAACAGCGTTTGTTTTAATTTTACACTTTTCTATGTTCTTTACTTTTAACCGTGTTTTTCAATTTGATTTTATTTACATTTCTTGATTTTCTTGAAAATTATTTTTCTTGATGTTCTTGAATTTTTCCAAGAACCCATACCTGTGAGGATGAGCATTAATATCAAGCATTCTTGATAAGAGCATACATTGTTCTTTCTGCACCCCAATGTTGGTGACTCTACTGGATGAACCCAAAAGAAAATAAAAAAGGAGAGGATAGAACGTGCTGGCGAACACAAGGAGAAGTGGTAAGGAGCTATTTCCAGAACTTGATAACCCAGAGGTATTTATACATACTCTAGAAAACTCCACTTTTCAAGAATACTGCTTATAATAGTAGATCAAATTCTAGCGATAAAAAGTACGTAAAGAAAAATTAGAATACTATTACTGCTGATATTACTGTAGATGAACATTTAAAATTAGTTATAGAAGATATATGTGATTATTCTCATAATAGTAATACTGAGGTAAATAACCCATTAGATCGTATCCAAATTACTCAACCTCACATTCCTGTAGGTACTACTGCTGTGAAATTAAATTCTACAATAGGAATGGCCCAGGTTAATGTTCATTTATGGAGGACTAACAGATATAGACCTTTTGCATTACCATAAAATTTAAATACCTTACCAATAAAGCTCACAAATACCTCCCTAAATTTTTAGGAAATAGTGCAGTAACTGGAGAGGATCATATCAAAAGTTTCTTGTATGCAATGGATAGTTTAGAGGTTGAACATGAAGACGTAGTCTTAAGATTGTTTTTATAGACTTTAGAAAAATATTCTAGAGAGTGGTTTAATTCCCTTCCTAACAATGATATCCCAGACTTCACCAGAATGGAAGTTGTGTTTCTAAAGAAATATGGTGAAAGGAAAAATGAACAATCATTGTTAACTGAGCTAGCCACTATGAAGAAAAAAGAAAATGAGGTTGTTAGTGATTTCAACATAATATTTTCAAATACTAGGAACAAAATCCCTGCCAACCTCAGACCTAGTGATATTCAATCTATTTGTTTTTATAAGAATGCTTTCCAAGGAGAGTTTAACTATGAGTTAAGGCAAGAACAAGCCACTACCATTGATGGTTGTATGGAAAAAGTAATGGATATAGAAATAAATATGCTTGACAGTGGTAATATGAAGCCCTATTCTCTAGAAGTCAACCTACCTAAGAGAAAACCCAAAAGAGTGGCATTTGATATACAAAGAAGAACCAAAATTGATCTAGTGGAGAAATTGACCAGTCAAATGACTGATATGTTCAATAACGTGAACAATAGGTTAGAAAGAATTGAAAGAAATGGAAATAATGATGAATATTCATAGATAGAGCGACCTCATGTTGACAACCATCCTCCCTTCAAGAAAAATTTCAACAAGAATTGGGGAAACAACAATGGTTCTGAAGAAGGAAATAGGAGTAGGAATAATGGGAACAATAACTAGAAGAACCGAGACTCTGATAGAGATCAGAATAGTGTTCCTAACCCTATACCATCTACTAATGTAGCAGAGGGGTTTCCCTATTTTTGCTCTACTTGTGATGCACCCCATAACCCTGATGCATGTGGAATTCACCTAAGTGATCAGCGTAATGTAGACATGCATGCAGAATTAGAAGAGGATATAAGAATCAATGCTTGTTGGTCTATTGAAGATGAATCTAGAGAAAGGTTGTTTGAAGAAGATATGGAAAAATATGCTTCAAATCATCATCCTCAAATTTTAGTAACTTAAGGAACTAAAATCTTGCAGAAATCACATGAGTCAAGATATGATAAGATGAAGCAAGGGAAATTAATCCCCACTGCTCAAGAGGTTGAAGAATTAGAGGCAACCCATATTCTAAATTTAAGGAATAGAACAATCCTTGAAAGGACAGAGAAAGCCTCTACAAGTGAAACAAGAAAACAAACTTTCACCAATAAAAATATCAGTAAAGAGAAAACTGATAGGAACCTTAAAAATATTATTCTTGAAGTGATAGAATTAGAGGAAGAGAATCCCAAAGAAGAAAGTAATAAACCACTAGATATAAAGAAGATAGAATTCGATGTTGGGTCAGAACTCAATAAGAAAAAGGTTAATATCACATTTGGAGAACTTATGAAAGTTCAACAGTATAGAGAACAAGTCTGCAGAGCATTTGGACTGGTTGAACCAAAAGAAGATCCAACTTGCCATGCTGCTAGACAGAATCAACATGATACAAGATCACCATATTCTTTCAGACCCTTCTATGTGTCATTAAGGTATAATTCAGATGAAGGGGAGAGATATGTGATTCATAATTGCATGTTGGATAGTGGAGCTTCACATAATATCATGCCTAAGCTAATAGCTGACCAAATGGGATTAATCTGTACTAGAGATTTTACCCCTATTTTTGTAATGGATAGTAGGCAAATTCCTTGTGTAGGGGTGATAACTGGATTGTTAGTTTTCTTAGATCAACACCCCAAAAAAGGCATTGTCATGGATGTTGTAGTAGTTGACGTTGACCCATTTTTCTCATTATTACTCAAGTAGGCATTGGGCAGAATAACTGGGAGGATCAATTCAATTGGACTGGTCCTATGCTACAATCCCAATATCAGATAAGGAGAATATAATTTTGAGAAGGGAACCATTCAACAAACACTCCATAGAGTTAATTCAAATAGATGAAACCATGATTAACTTAGTAAACTCTATGGAAGAAAAAGGGATGGGAGTTTACTCCATATGGCACAATCCATTCTTAGTGGAGGTACCAGAAGCAAAGAACATGGATCCAGAAGATATGAAAATGGTTGATGCTGAATCAAATAGAGTATTGACCAAAGAAATGTGGACCATATCTTTTGATGGAGCTAAATCACAGTCTAGAGTAGGTGCAGGTGTTAATCTGACTGATATAAAAAGAAATTACCTTAGCATTCCTTATAGATTGCAATTTCCTTGCACAAAAAATGTAGATGAGTACGAAGCTTTATTACTAGGGCTAAGGAAAGCAAAAGAGTTAGGCATTAACTACTTAACTATAATAGGGGATGTAGAGCTTATTATACTACAGATCAAAGGTAAATATTAGACTAAACATCCTAGGCTTAAGCAATATAGAAATGCAGTGTTGGAAGAAATTGATAAATTCTTAGCTTTCAATATCTCTTATATTCCTAGAGAACAAAATCATGTTGTAGGCCTTTTAGCTATAAATACCTCAGGTTTAGATCACCCAGAGATAACTATAGAATATATGGACAGATTCCCAACTATCTCAGTCTATAAACCATCTGTACCAGACAACATAGTCTATTTGCAAGTTTTTCAAGATGACATAGATATTAAAGACTTTATGACTCTGCAAAATCAGTATGCAGATGTAATCTGTGATGAAAAATATGAAGAAAAGCTAAAAGACCAAATAGGAGAGCCAATAGAAGTAATCCAGTTGAAAACTAATAGAATACCCAAAGGATTGGTTTCTCTAGAGAGTCTATTTGATGATTTTGACAAAGCCTATAAGCCTTTACGCAGAGAAGTGATATCTGAAGATATTAATATTGGTTCAATGAAAGAACCTAGAATAGTGAAAGTAGACATGGCTTTACCTACTAAAGAAAAGGCTGGATATATCAGTTTCTTGAAAAATAACAAAGAACATTTTTCTTGGACTTATGAAGATCTGAAAACATTCAAAACAGAGGTAATGACACACATAATACCCCTGAAAGAAGATTCCAAACCATTCAAATAGAAGCAGAGGAAATACAATCCAACTCTTCACCCAATAATGCAAAAGGAGGTACAAAAGTTATTGGATTCCAAAATAATTAGAAAGGTAAGATTTTCTTCCTGGATATCCAACTTAGTACCAGTCAAAAAAAAGAATGGGGATATTAGACTCTGTGTAGATTTTAGAAATTTAAACAAGAGTTCATTAAAATACAATTACCCATTACCCAACATGGAACAATTATTGCAAGCAGTAGTTGGCTCAACAAGATTGTCTCTGTTAGATGGATTTTCAAGGTACAATCAAATTTAGATAAATCCAAAAGATAGACATAAGGCAACATTCACTACACCCTAGGGCACATTTGAATATTTAAGGATGCCTTTCGGACTAATGAATGTAGGTGCTACGTTTCAAAGAGCAATGGACTTTACCTTTAAAGGATTAATGTTCAAAATTGTAGTTGTATACTTAGATGATATCACAGTATTTTCTAAGAATCTAGAAGACCATCTAGAACATTTAACTACAATTTTTTCTCAGTGCAAGGAATTTGGAATTTCTTTAAATCCCAAGAAATGCATATTTGGGACTACTCAAGGAAAGTTGTTAGGACATATAGTTTCAGAAAAGGGAATAAGCATTGATCCAGACATAATTGAAGTCATTTCTAAAATTCCCCCTCCTAGAAATTTAAAAGGAGTCAAGTCATTCTTTGGAAAGATAAATTTCATTAGAAGATTTGTCCCAAATTTTGCAGAGATGACCAAACCCATAAATGACATGGTTAAAAAAACTGGAGAAATAAAATGGATAGTGGAAAATATGGAAGCATTTAACAAAATTAAAGAAGCCATATCAACCACTCCAGCCCTAAGTTTCCCGGATTATGCCAAATATTTTAACATATATTCTTATGCATCTGAAAATTCTATAGCCACAGTTCTTTCATAGAAGGATGATGAAAATAATGAAAGACCAATAGCCTTCATGAGTTCAGGATTGAAAGGAGCACATCTTAAATATACCTTACTAGAAAAACATGCTTACGCAGTCATCCAATATTTAGAACACTTCAAAGGTATATTTGGTTCAAATAAGATTTACTGTTGTATTCCTTTTATAGCAATAAAGGATATTTTTTCCCAATCAGAGCCATTAGGAAGACCAACAAGGTGGATGGTAAAGCTTCTTCAATATGATGCTGAATTCAAAATAGTTAAAACTATCAAAGGGTAGGGTTTAGCAAAATTGTTGGCCAAAAAAGAAGAAGAAGGATTTGGAAATGTTCTTACAATAGATGAGGCATATGATGTTAGAAGAATCAATAATACTGAATGCAAATGGTATGAAGAAATATTGTCATACTTACAAACTCTATCATTTCCTAAAGATATGTCAACAAACAGAATGAGATCAATCAAGCTTCAAGCTCAAAAATATTACATACAGGATGGTGTGCTATATTGGAAACACCATGATGGAATATTATTAGTTTCTTTATATGAAAGTGAAGTCCCAGAAATAATCAATGAATTTCATGATGGTTTCTATGGAGGACATTTTGCTCCAAGAGCTACAACTAATAAAATTATGAGAGCAGGATATTATTGGCCTTCCATTTTTAAATATGTATATAAATATGTTAGGAACTATCATAACTGCTAGGTTTTTACAGGAAAGAAGCATTTGGCAGCCATGCCCCTCAAGCCAGTAATCATTGAGGCACCATTCACACAATGGGGTATCGACCTAATTGGAGAGATCAAGCCTAATTCATCTGGCCAACACAAGTGGATCATAACTGCAACATATTACTTCACCAAGTGGGTAGAAGTTGCACCCCTGAGGACATCCACTACTACCACAATCATCAAGTTCTTGGAAGAAAATATTTTGACCAGGTTTGGGGTTCCTCAAAAGTTAGTTACAGATAATGCACAATATTTTGTTTCATATGAAATGGTAGAATTTTGTGCTGAATATGGAATTGAATTATCCCATTCTGCAAATTATTATCCCCAAGGAAATGGTCTTGCTGAGTCATCAAATAAAAATGTAATAACCAGAATAAAAAGGTCATTAGGTAAGAACAAAAGAGGGTGGGATAGTGAACTTAAATTTGCTTTATGGGCTGATAGATTGTCCGTCAAAAGAAACACAGGAAGAACCCCCTACGAGATGGTTTATGGAGAGAAAGCCTTATTACCTTCAAAAATAGAGAAATTGGCACTTTCCCTCTTATTGCAAGACCATGAAAACCCCAACCCCATACAAAGAAGACTTGACCAAATTGTCCTGTTGGAAGAACAAAGAAGAGAGACCCTTAATAGAATGATGGAACAAACTTAGAAAACCATGAAATTGTTTAATAAGAAATCCAAGGGTACTCCTTTTTCTCAGGGAGATATAGTCATCTATTGGGATCCTAAAAATGATAAACATGGTGAAAAAGGTAAATTTGAACCCAAATGGATTGGTCCATACCAAATAGCTCATGTTATCAGTCAGAATACATACAAGTTGTAGACCTTGTAGGGTGAAATTATGGCTATTCCTATTAATGGCAAACATCTCAAAATGTACAATCCCTATTGAAGGTGAATAAAAAAAAAAAAAAAAATAAATAAAAAAATGAAGAGAACAAAAACCCCAAAAACAGAGTGTTTTACTTTTAGCTTATTTTTTCTTGTTTAAATCTGAGTTTACTGTACACATGATATTCTTAGCTTAATGAGTATATATATATAACTGTTGATTCCCCAAAAAAAAATAAGAAAAAAGGAGATTTATTTTAGATCCAGATGAGGTTTACAATTTTCAAAATATGAGTGTTTATGCAATAGTTGTTTGATATGAGAGAAAACAGAAGGAAAGCAAAGCTGACTGAAACATCATGTCAAAAGCCTCACATTAAAAATGATACTTAAGGTGACTTCAAAGGTCCAAAGAACCAAGTTATCTTTGAGAGGGTAGTTGAGCCAAAGATCATTACACTCATCTTTTATAGCCAGAAACTAATCCTCAACTCAGGCATACTTATTGCACAATTTGCTTATATATCCAAGTACTTCTCTCATGAGAAAGAAAAATAAAAAATAAAGTAAAATTGAGTCACTGCCTAAGATATCTTGGAAAACCTCTACCGGAGCTATAGACGCTTGATTGGTAGTAGGGTAAAACCAAGATGGGATTAGAAGCAACTCCACCAGGGCTATAGATGCCTGATTGTAATTGGAGCCCTGCAGAATGGTGAAATTTTTAAAAGTGAAATCACATATTAGGCTTGACTATTTTTATCAGATATGGCAAAGTTATGAAATATTTAGAAATAAAAAAGAATGCACAAACACACACATGGGCATAAACATGATGAAGTAAAAGGTTTTGAAAATTTTTTGTGTAATCATATCTTATGACTTAGCTAAAACAAGCATTACAATATGTCAAAATAAAACTCATCTATTTCTAAAAATCTGATCCTAATTTCCAAATTGAATAAAAGGAATTACAGTTTTCAAATACTCTATTTGCTTTGATATCATGTTGTTCATACAATTTTTCAGTATATATATATAAAAAAAAAAAAACAAAAGAGGAAGAAAAAGTTTTCTTTTATGTATTTCAAGCTTTACTTAGCAGTAAAAAAGTTTTGATTTTTGTTCAATTTCTTGCAAATAAAACCAGGAGATTCTGTGGTTCTCAAGTGCTTCATGTTTTCAACACTTTGTCCCAGTTAGAGCCTATGTTGGAGCCAAATTTGACTCAACTTTGAAACCCCCAAATTTAAATTTTTGGTTTCAATCAAAATATTCATAATGTTGGTCACTTCTTCAGTTGGTATGAGTTACTTGAGTTTTCATTGGTTGGTTTGATGAAGTCTAACCTTGGTTGTTAATAATGTGTGCCTTTTTTATTACTCAAGTATCTAAAAAGGGATAGGGCAAAGTTTTATTAATCAAGATCTCTAAAGCCAAAATCCGACCTTCATATAATAATTTTCCTTGGGCTTAAACCAACCGATAAACCTTTAAGTCCTAAGGTATTTAAAAGTGATTTAATTAAACATCGTGGTCTAAAAACCCGAAAGGCTTAAGTTTGAAACAAAAATCTTAATTAATATTTGAGGGTATGCACCCCATTTAATTAAAATACGAGCACCTTAGATCTAATCCGAGGGCCGCGCTCGATTCAGGTTTAATCGGATGGTTGTGTTCCAATAAATCAATTAAAGGTTAAATAAAAGGATGTCAATATTCTATATATTATAACCTAAGGTCAAAAATGATTAAAACCCATGCAAATCTGCCGATCTGGATGGATGCACTTGAACCAAGCCAAATATGATGGCTGCACAATCTCTAAAGAGTCAAAACTTTAAACGAGTCAACATAGGTCAAAGTTGCCAGATAAATAGTGAGCAACTCCGACAGATCGGATGATAGCGCTCGAGTGAACTCAAGATCGATGTTTGTGCTTGATTTAATTAAACCACACATTAAAATACCATGGTAAAAAATAATTAAGGGTACGTGCCCCCTTTGAAATAATCACCAAGCAAGTTGGGCGGATCGGATGACAACGCTTGAACTAGATTTGATCCGACGGTGGTGCTCTTACAAAGGTGCATCAAAAAGTAAAAGCCCCCAAGAGGTTAATTAAATCCATTAAAACAAGATTAACAAGGGTCTAAGCATGTTTCTAACTATTCCCCCTTTTGGATTAATCAAATTTTGAAATTATGTGCCCCCTAATAACTAACCTTGCAGGTTGATCAAAATCTATGGCTATGCCAATAGCTATCAAAGATCCAATGGCCACACCGAAATCATGGATGGTAGGATATCGGGTAAAAGACAGAGGTAAAGTCAAAATTTAATTATGCATTAATAAGGGTATAAATACGTTGCTAAAATTCCCCCTTTTGGCTTAATCAAGGTTAATCAAATCTAATGATATGCCCTCTTTGACTAACGTATATGCAGCTTTTAGAAGATCGAACGACAGCGCCAGATCCCGCTCGAAGATCAACGATGGCAAAAAAGTCAAAGCTAGACAAGAGGATTAAATAACATATAGATCTAACTATGGTGCTCATATCTACTCAGATCCAATGGTGCACATAGGTAAATGTGATCGGAGGTTAGTCTAAACAAGTTTCTTTCAACAAATGATTAATTAATTGGATGTACGGGTGATTTTCCCCCTTTGCTAAATTGTGTATATATAAAATGATCCAACGGTAGTGCTCTCATCATGATATAATCTAATGGTGATCGCTTAGAGAGGTAAACGTATTATATAGTGCCTAGGTTTAATACAATGAGGTTAAGGTTGTAATCATTAGGTTAACTTCGGTTAACCATGATTAAATAAATATTAATACACCCCATTATTGGAAGATCAAACAAATAAGGGTATAGTCTTTAAACTTAAGTATTTTTTAAAATGAATTATTACCGGATCGAATATTTTTGACTATATAAGCATGATTAACCCAATTAATTAGATACAGGTAGACTAACGACCATGCAGGTCTCGGGACATCAATGATTGCGCTAATCCTTTCCAGGATCTAATGATAGCATGTAAATCAAAGGTTTAAATAATAAATCAATCACCTAGATCTAATGGTAGCACTCCATTAAGAACAAGGAGATCTGACGATCATGAATGAGTCAAAGTCAATACAAAGAGACACGAGTGGGCTAAAACAATGAGCATCTTTTGACAGATCTGATGGATGCACTCTATCTCAAATTGATCCAATAGCAGTGCACACTCTAAAGGTAAATAAAATGGTAAGCCTGAATCAACGCTTGATTAATTAAAATTTAAACATTCTTAACAAAGGCATTAGCACATTATTAATCGCCATCTTGATTAATCAAATGAAGAAAGTTCAAAGCATGCATATTTTGACTATCTAACCTACAGGTTATAAAATATTTAAGAAAATGATATGACAAAGGTTGATCGAACGGTTGAACATGGTCAAACCTCTGGCCCAATAGATACGAAGATATCAATAAGAATAAAATCACCATTCGACCAACATCTTCAAAGTTTTAGAAACTAACACTCTTGCAAGTTTAAGAATACCAGAAGTAGCCATGATAGAACCTGTGAATATCACAAACTAGCAAAATTAGTAGACTCATCTGTAAGAAATATTCGATAGTCTAAGCTACCAAAAAAGGATGATCACTTCACAAGAAATGCCCTAAACATACATCAAAGTAGAAAAGCAAAGAGGTGACTCATTCACAGTAAGGTACACCTAAAGATGCTATGAATATCAATAGCTAGAGACGCAGTCAAAATAGTACTCATAAACACTGAAATCTAGAAGGACACCCAGGAAAAGAAAGATTCAAGCAAATCAGAGTAAATCCCATGGACAATACCTTGGTAAGGACAAAGCAAACCAAACGAAAGACAAATCCTGATGCTCAAACCTGCAAACAGATCATGTATATCTCATGGGAATAATAGTGTACCACAAAAATAAAACTACAAGGCATAGTCACAACTTATAAATAAGAGACAGTAAGGGAGAGCTAAAAGGTATCGACAAAGTGAAACTATGGAGTACAAAGAATATAAATATATTTAGTTTTTGTTCTGCAAATACTTAAGAAGACGAAAGTGCGTGAAGAAGAAAGCATGGTTTTGACTCATAGAAAGCCATTCAATCCATGCTTCGACGAAATATAGTTACGAGGGGAACACTCCGATGGAGTATAGTTATGGAAGCAGCTTATAAATGCTTCCAGATATTGTTTTCCATTCCCACCTTCTTCCTACTTACCACTGCCTCCCTCCTTCTAGGCTTTCTTCCTTAACCATCCTGACATTTGTCCTCACATTGTGCCATCTCACCACCTTCCATTGTGTTGAGCCACCCCCTTTCCTCTTTTCTCCCTTCACTCTATCGCGTGATCAGTGCAACTCCATCTATTTGCCACTGGCATGCCACCCCTTGTCTTCACCATCACGTCGGGTCCCCCTCCGTTCCTCGTCTAGAATTCATGATGGCAGCCTGGTCAATCCTTAATAGCAGATCATAGTGACCAGGACAAGCAAAACAAAAAGGAAAAATATAGTACTGAATCCTTAGTTTCTAGGGCCAACCAAAGAGAGAAAAAAGGCCAAATTAATCAGCAAAGAGCTCCCTTCAGTCCAGAAAAGAACCTTAACAATTAGTTTAGAGCCGCACCAGCTGGACAACATATAGAATAGGTTCAATCAGATGTTGACAAGTGTAAGGTCAAAAATGAACCAGAAATAATAGAATCAAGAACCAGCAACTATAAAAGGAAGCAGTTGTGATCAAGTTCTGCATCAAGAAATTAGAGAATAGCATTTTTGCTAAGAGGTATTCTTGAGTGCCCTGTTAGTTGTGTTGTTGTATCCCCTTCTGTGTCTATTTTTCTCTACCATTTCTTATTCTTCCCTTTGCTTTGTAGGATTGTGATGCAGGAGCATCCAAGGGCAGCAGAGCAATCTTGCATCAACCAAATTTTTCTAAGTGTATTGCGACAGAAAAATATGTGTCACGATATTGCGACAGAAAAAGTGTCACGATATCGCGACCAAAACAAGAGAGAGAGGATGCAATGGACAGAATGTCACAAAATCGTGACATGTCATGATTTTGCGACCAAAGCAAGGAGCGAAGGCACAACGGACAGAATGTCATGAAATCGTGACATGTCATGATTTCGCGACATGTCACGAAATCGCAACCAAGGCGAGGAGCGAAGGCACAGCGGACAGAATGTCGCGAAATCATGACCAAGGTAGGGAGTGAAGGCATGGCAGAAAAAATGTCATCAAATTGTGACATGTCACGATTTCACGACCAAGGCAAGGAGCGAAGGCACAGTGGACAGAACGTCATGAAATTGTGACATGTCACGATTTCACAACCAAAGTAGGGAGCGAAGGCGCGAAAGATAGAAGGTCACAAAATCGTGACATGTCACGATTTCACGATCGAAACTAAAGAACGGAGGCATGATGAAAATACATCATGATATCACGATAGGTCACGATATCATGACCAAAGAGGAATAACGGGGATGTGATGGAAATATGTCATGATATCACGACATGTCGTGATATCGTGACCAAGGCAAAAGCAGGAAGGCAAAAGAAGAGAATGTCGTGATATTGTGACATGTCACGATATCACGACCAAAAGAAAAACAAGTAGTCCAGGCTATCATAAATGCATTCCTTCATGCACGACAAGCTAGCGATAGTGAAGCAACAGTCTCAGAGAAATATTCTAGCAAGCATGTTGGCCACTCACGCATTATATCTAGAGACGCAGTTAAGGCAACTAGCAACGAAACAACAGTTCCAAAAGAAGATTACAATGGTTATGGCGGCCAGTCGCGCACCTCACCCAGAGTCCCATCAATGCAACTTTCCAGTATTGAGCTAGGTGGCTATTGCAGATCATGGGAAATTTGAAAACATAGAGGGTCGGGGCCTCGATAAAAACCCAAGAATTGTAATGAGAAGGGGTTGGCAAAATGGTAGATTGCTGTATATTTTTGTAAAATTCTTCCAAAGCTACTGAATGAGAAATTTGTCTCTAGTTTTTCTTTGTCCTCTGTACTGTGTAGTTCTGTTCTCCACCAAGTGGATTGAGAAGTGATCCTCACTTCTGATCTGTAAGAGGAAGACCCAGGTGGTCAACCTCTATTTTCGACAACCAAGTTGCATCTTCTACAGGTCTGCCCTTCCACTTGATCAAATATTTAGAATACTATTTGTTCCTGGTGCTTCTACCTTCATGAGTGTCTAATATTTCCTCGATCTCGTCTATGGTCGGGTTAGCCGTTGGAATGCTCCACAACTCTGTACTTGGTGCCTTTGTATTGTCTCCCTCATGGTATTCTACTAATTATAATATGTAAAAAATAGGCGAAATTTCAAGCCCACTTGGCAATTCCACTTCATATGCATTGCCTGAATCTTGTTTTTCCAATATTCTGCATGGCCCAAACTTCTTCATCTTCAACTTGTTATAGGTTTTGGCAGGAAATATTTCTTTTTTGAGATGGACCATGACTTTGTCTCCCACTTCAAACTCTTTGAACCGCCGCTTTTGGTCTGCTCTTGTCTTATACTAAGTATTCATTTTTGTAATTTGTTTCTTCACTTCTTCATGCATGCTTTTCATATGTTCAACAAATTTCTCAGCCTCGACACTGCTCTTTTCCCCTTTATCCAATTTCCTCAACTCAGAAACATTTCTTGGGCTATTTCCATTTATGACCTGGAATGGAGATTTTTTTGTACTCTTGTTGACATAATTGTTGTATGCAAATTCCGCCTGTGGAAAAACCAAATCCCATCCCTTGGGTTTATCTGCTATCAAGCATCTCAATAAATTACCCAGACTTTTATTTACCACCTCTGTCTATCCATCAGTCTGTGGGTGGTATGCAAAACTGAACTTCAGATCTGTCTTCAACTTCTTCCACAAAGTTCTCCATAAATACCCAACAAACTTTGTATCTCTGTCAAAAACGATGCTTTTTGGTAGACCATGAAGTCATACCACTTCCTTGAAAAATAACCCTGCAATGTGAACCGCGTCACTTGTTTTTTGGTAGGGAATAAAATGTGCCATCTTGGAAAATCTTTCAACCACCACAAATACGAAGTCATTTCCCCTCTGTGTTCTCGGCAATCCAAGAACGAAATCCATGTTGACGTCCTCCCATGGCCTTTCAGGTATAGGTAACGATTGATATAATCCCATGTTCTACCTCACACCTTTTACCATCTGGCATACTCTGCAACTTAAACCTTTTCACATCTTGCTGTAGTTGCAGCCAATAGTATTTTTCTCTCACCAGGGCAATGGTCTTATCCCGACCAAAATGTCCAGCCAGTCCTCTGTTGTGTTTCTCCTTGACTAAGTTTTCCCGCATGGAACTCCTTGGAATGCATAATTGATTTCCTCTAAACAAAATTCCATCTTGGATTAGAAAATCCAACCACTTTGTCTTGTCCAAAGTAACAGGTGCCAAGCAAGCCCTCCAGGCTTCTAAAAAATTAGGATCTTCAGGGTACAAACCATTCAGTTCTTCAAATCCTACCACTTCCACCTTCATTTCTATCAGTAAATCCTGCCTTCTACTTAAGTAATTTGCAACTCTGTTTGATTTTCCACTTCTGTGTTTCAACACAAATGTATAACTTTGGAGAAACTCAACCCGCTTCAAGTGCCTTTGATTCAGTTTTGCTTGGCTATTAATGTACTGTAAGGCCTGATGATTAGTAAATAGAACAAACTCTTTTGGCAATAAATAATGCCTCCACTTCTTTAGAGCCTGAACTATAGCATAAAACTACTGATCATAAACTGAATATTTTTTTTGAGCATCATTGATTTTCTCACTAAAGTAAGCAACAGGCCTGCCTTCCTGACTCAGTACAGCTCCTATGGCACTACCACTGGCATCACATTCTACCTGAAATACTTTGTTAAATTTTGGAAGTGCCAAAATAGGTTGCTCTGTGACCTTTTTCTTCAATAGATCAAAGCTCCTATCTGCTCCTAAGGTCCATTTAAATTCTTTCTTATCCCCTCTCATTGTTTTTGTAAGGGGTGCACAAATGCTGCTAAAATTTCTAATGAATTTTTTGTAAAAGCTTGCTAGACCATGAAATGATCTTCCCTCTATTGTGCTTTTCAGAGTATGCCATTCGATGATAGCTCTCACCTTTTCTAGGTCCATTTTTAGACCTTCTGCTGAGATAACAAATCCTAGGTACACTAACTCCTTTACAAAATTACACTTTTTTAGATTAATTAATAACTGCTCCTCCCATAGCTTCTCAAAAACCCTTCTGATGTGCATCAGGTGCTCTTCCAGGGTTCTGCTAAATATTAATATATCATCTAAATAGACAATGACAAATTTGCCTAAAAATTCTTTCAGTACCTTATTCATCAGTCGCATGAAGGTACTTGGTGTATTGGATAGCCCAAATGGCATGACCAACCACTCATACAAACCCTCTCTAGTCTTGAAGGCTGTATTCCACTCATCTCCTTCTCTGACACAGATCTGATGGTAACCACTCTTGAGGTCAATCTTGGTGAAGCACTTGGCTCCACTCAAATAGTGCATTATGTTGTCCATTCTTGGCAATGGAAATCTGTATTTTATTGTGATCTTGTTTATGGCTCAAGATTCTGTACACATTCTCCACTCTCAATATTTCTTTGGCACTAGCACTGTAGGCACTGCACATGGACTCAAGCTTTCTCGAATCATTCCCTTCTCCAGCAACTCCTGGACCTACCTATTTAGCTCCTCAGTTTCTATAGGCATCATTCTATGTGCAGCTTTATTGGGCAAGCTTGATCTTGGCACCAAATCTATATGGTGACTGATCTTCCTTACTGGGGGTAAGCCCTCAGGCACATTATTAGATATAATATCTAGAAATTCCTCCAATAGATCTAGGACTTCTGTCGGGGTATCTTTGCATTATTTCTCCCTAACTCTAGGAATTAATGCATAACACATATGTTCATGTTTTAAATCATCTAAAAATTTTCTCCCGTCAACTAAGCAAATTCTGGCATTGCCACATACCTTTTCTTCCACATCCTTCAGGGGTTTTAGCTTATGACACATTCCATTCTTTGTTATGGAGTAGGTTTTTGCATGGCCATCATGAACCATGCACCTGTCAAACTGCCATGGCCTTCCCAACAGCAAATGGCACGCATCCATGGGCAAGATGTCGCACAGGACCTCATCACGGTAATTCCCAATATTGAATTTTACTAGGCATTGTTCACTGACCAAAACCTTATGGTCTTTCTACAACCATGCAATCCGATATGGATGCGGGTGTCTCTTCCTCTCCGGTTGTAGCTTTGTAACCATTCTCTTTGAAACTAGGTTATCCATGCTACTTTTGTCAATAATAATATTGAAAATCTTACTCACGCACTTGTGTAGAATAAGCTTTTCCTCTGATCTGTGTTCCCCTCCTCATTCAGCAAGACTCTCCTTGCGATCATTACTTCTCCTCTCTCTACTTCTTCAGAATGTTCAGATCTAGCATCTTCATCAACGATTGTGGCTCTGGCATTTCCTTCCGACCTCCTATTAGTCCTTTCTCATTGTTGTGGACACTCATATTGGTGATGTCCCTCTTCTCCACACTAGAAACAAGTTCCACAGTATCTTCCTCTTCCCTGGCCATGTCTAGCTCTGCCCCTTCCCCCTCAATAATCATTATTCTAATTATAAGGGCGGTAGGTATTTTCTCTCCTTTGTTCCTGATTACTGCTACCTTCTCCATTCTTCTAAGAATATTCATTTCTTCTTCCAATGGTCCTTCTGTTGGTTCTTCCGCCATGACCTCTTCCTCTTTGCTTGTTCTCAAACCTCCTATTGAGCTTTTCTTTAACCTTTAGGGTAAATTGGTAAGCATCCTCTATGGTGGTCATCCAGACCAGACTTAATTCTTCTTGAATACTTGCTTGTAACCCATTAATGTAACGGGCTACCTTCTCCTTTTTGGCCTCTGAGTGGCCTGTTCTGATCATAATTTTATGAAACTCTTTCGTGTATTCTTTTACAGACTTAGTTGATTGCCTCAACCCTTGCATTTTATTTAGCAGGTCTAACTCATAATCACCAGGGATGAACTGCCTCTTTAGCTTTTCTGCCATCCGTTCCCATTTTGTTATTCTCTCTTTTCCTCTTCTATTTCACTCCAGATGCACTCCCTTTCGCCAAATGATGGCATGACCTTTCAGTTTGGTCTTAGAAAATTTGGCCCTATCAAGATCCTCAACCTCCTCGTACTCAAAGTACTCTTCTAGATCATTGATACAGTCGATCAATTCCTCTGGATCAAGGTTCCTGGAATACGTGGAAACCTCTATTTTTTGCCTCTTCCCAATCTAGGATATGGCTTTGTATAGTCTGGCTTGAGCAGGATCCACTACTTCTTCTTCTTCCTCGGGTTGGCCCTCTTCTTCATCATCTTCCTATTTGCTACCTTCATCTCTTCTTAGTTCAAATCCTCTACGCATCTCTTCTTGCAGGGCTTGCATCTACCTCTGCAAAAATCGGACAGCTTTCGTCATCGCCATGCCTCTCCCACCAACAGGGTTTCTTCTTGGAGGCATTCTACTCACTCTCTCACAAGCCCTTCCATAGATCCTAGTGTAACTACCTCACATCCGATGATCTGTTACACACTTAGGAACTTCTAGCTCTGATACCACTTGGTGGAGAACAGAACTACACAGTATAGAGGACAAAGAAAAACTAATGACAAATTTCTCATTCAATAGCTTTGGAAGAATTTTATAGAAATATATAGTAATCTGCCATTTTGCCAACCCATTCTCATTACAATTCTTGGGTTTTTATCGAGGCCCTGACCCTTTGTGTTTTCAAATTTCCCATGATCTGCAACAGCCACCTGGCTCAATACTGGAAAGTTGCATTGATGGGACTCTGGGTGAGGTGCGCGACTGGCTACCATAACCACCATAATATTCTTCTGGAACTATTGTTTCATTGCTAGTTGCCTTAACTACATCTCTAGATATAATGCGTGAGTAGCCAACATGCTTGTTGGAATATTTCTTTGAGATAGTTGCTTCACTATCACTAGCTTGATGTGCATGAAGGAATGCATTTATGACAGCCTGGATTGCGTGTTTTTCTTTTGGTCATGATATCACGATATGTCACGATATCGTGACATTCTCTTCTTTCACCTTCTTGCTTCTGCCTTGGTCGCGATATCATGACATGTCATGATATCATGACATATTTCCATCGCATCCCCGTTCTTCTTCTTTGGTCATGATATTGCGACCTATTGTGATATCGCGACATATTTTCATTGCACCTCCATTCTTTAGTTTCAATCACAAAATCATGACATGTCATGATTTCATGACCTTCCATCTTTCGTGCCTTCACTCCCTGCTCTGGTCATGAAATCACAACATGTCACGATTTTATGACATTCTATCCACTATGCCTTCGCTCCTTGCCTTGGTTGTGATTTCACATGTCACAAAATCATGACATGTCACAATTTCATGACATTCTATCCGTCGTGCCTTTGATCCCTGCCCTAGTCATGATTTCATGACATTCTATCCGATGTGCCTTCGCTCCTCACCTTGGTCATGATTTCACAACATTTTGTCTGTCGTGCCTTCGCTCCCTGCTTTGGTCACAATTTTGTGACATGTCACGAAATCGTGACATGTTGCGATTTTGTGACATGTTACAAAATCGTGACATGTCATGATTTCATGACATTATGTCTGCCGCATCCTCTCTCTCCTATTTTGGTCATGATATCACGACACTTTTTCTGTCGTGATATCATGACACATATTTTTTTCTTTGCAAGACACTTAGAAAAATTTGGTCGATGCAAGATTGCTCTGCTGCCCTCGGATGCTCCTGCATTAGATTGTGATAGGAAATTGGTCAAGAAGCTGAGATCATTTCCTACCTTTTTGAGCCTAATATTTAGAGACTCTGCTGTTACCATATTGGAACAAGAAGAGTAGGAGATACCTGTTACATTATTTTAACGATATTTTCATTGTATTGATATATTTCCTTTGATAAAAATAGATTTAAAAGACATTCTACCCACTCTACATGTAAATGTTATGAAATCAATACAATTCTAAGTCTTTTTTCTATTATATATTTTGTCTTAGCTCTGTGTGTCACTATGTAATGGGTTACATTATTTGAACGTATTATATACATTTCTCTTGTTGGTTAACTCTTGGTTTTATTGCAATATTCGAATAATATTAATAACAATTTTTCTCCTCCCCTTCTTTATATTTCATAATAGAATTGTTGTTAAATTGCTATAATAGCCCAATGAATCTAGACACCGATCTACATAAGGCATAACCAATGGTTTTTTTCATGCTTGGTCATTTTAATACATATATTATAATATAAATTTGGAGTGGTCATAGAATTACCGTTGGGGTTTCCTTACCCTTTCTATAGTTTTCTTTAGAAACATTTGTGTTTAACAAGACAATGAGGCAGGTCAAACTAAGCCTGTAATAGCTCATTGATTTCAAATGGATTCTTGTAGCATGACAATTGAAATCTTATGGTTGCAAGAATCGATTACAATAGGGCTAGGTCAGGTCCTTCTCTAGGACCATGTATCTGTAGATGGTAGGCATCTCTGGGATATCCTAATGAATCCCAAACTACCTTAGGATGCAAGAGTATAATTGGTAATCACATATGTCAGCATTTTGATCGATGATCCACATGTCTCTGCATGCCTGGTGCAGGTATCTATCTACCTCTATCTAGGGCGGGAATTCCATGTAGGGTTACCACTGTATCTACTCAGGGCAAAGCTATGCAAAGTTACCAATGTAGTGATATAGTTCTCCTACATGAGACCTAATATTGAAGCCCTCCTACTCCCAGGGTCAGCAGGCTATGTAGCACTATCTCTCAGCAGGAATGGTAGTGATATCCAATGGTAAATCAATGAGGCACTCTATAAAAATGTGCTACCAACCCCAAATCTATAAAATAATGATGTATCCAATGCCCAATCTACTACGGTGTGTGATTTGATATAACTCATGGTAGAGTTGTGCTAATAGAGTTCTCCTCCACACTAGAATGAGATGTCACTTAGTCAAACTCACCATCACCTCCCTGATCCTAGCTAGGAGGTTCAAGGGCAACCTCACACCTCAGGATTCTAGGAGGACTATATGAATGATCAAATGCATGAACACAACCTCACTCTAGGAAAAGAAGTCATCTAGGAACCACTCCTGAATGTGGACACCATGGTCAATACGACCCTAAGCCTCAGCACTCCATCTATCGAAGATGGCACCAAATATGGCCTTCCTTGTCATGGTAGGAGAAGATATGATGAACTCACCATCAATATGCAGGTAAAAGATATGGTATACGCCCTCTAGAGTAATAGTTATTTCACCCATCGATAGGTGAAACGTGTTGGTTCGCATATCCCAACGACAAGCCAAGGTTGTCAGGTATGACTGATCGATGTGGATGTTGTAGAGGTCCAATACATACTCAAATCCATGGTAGAAAACCAACCCCACTCCACATCAGTGAGAGTGTGGGAAATATTTTGAAGGGTATTAGTCTCCCTCACTCTGTTAATCAAGGCCTGAGTGACAACAATAAAGTAAAAATGAAAAATAATTAAAAATAACTAAAACATGACAAAAAAATTATAAAATCTCATAGAAATTGAAAAGCATGCAAAAATATGATCAAAAATTTCAAAAAATATCAAAATAGTACTTCAAAATTGCATATAATGGTATTAATTGCCCTAAAAATAAAAATAAAATTAAAAAACTTGGAAAATTTCTCTAAAAATTGTGCACCATGGATCCTAACTATGGTTAACACAATGGTAAAAAATATGACCATTGGGATTTAAATACCATCATGGCTGATAGTTTTTGCCCTAAATATACCAATTGGGAGCTATGGTTGCCACCTGCAGCTAAGGAGTGAGACCCTTTTAAGGCCTCGTCCTCCCAAAAATAAACTCAAAATTAAAACCCACCCCCTAAACTAACCTATGCTAAATCTAACTAGGGTGAGGTTTGTTACCAATAGTTTAATGTGGTTCATTTACCCATTACTTAGTGTGGTTAATTTTAAATCTATTAATTTACAAGAGTGGTCTCGATTTTTGAGTTACCCTAGCGACACTGACTTCTCCACTAATCGAAGCCTCTGACTAGTTCACCATCGGTGTGGAATATACAGAATTGGTCAATTTTTTGGTAGCATCCTGAGTCAAATTTTACTATTTACCTCTTATAGCTCTCAAGTTTTACTATCAATGTTAGGTAAATAATTAAAAAATTCAAAAGCGTAAACCTTATATATATATATTTTTTGAATTCGGGTCGACCCATGGCTGACAACCATAGTAGGGTTTTGCGATCGTGGCTTTGAGCTACAATCAAGGAAATTGCCTGCATTTGACAGGCATGGTCAGCAATCTACCATAAATACTCCCAATACCCATTGTGGAGAGCCTTAAAAGGTCAAATTAAAAATTTTCACTAGACCTGAATTGCTATAGAAAATATAAAATAAGCAAAACGAGCCAAAAAATGCACAACATGAGAAAATGTCAACATAATGCAAAATAGAAGAACTAGCTAAGATTACAAATTGCATTCAAACGATATCATCACTATGGAAATCCTTTCAAAAAAATCAAAAGTCAAATGTGCCTCGTATTCAGTCATTTACCCTATACACTTGGTGGTTGCAAAAACTTGTGCTCCATGCAATCCAGCAAGATGAGTAAATTACCATAAGGAAATTTGGGGTAAATTCATCATTGTGGAATTTTTATGCTTCATTTCAATACCTAAGAAGGCCTTCACAACTGGACTGCTCCAATGGAATGAGATATTTATCATAATTATCCTATGATATTTTCAGTGTATCATCAAAAATATGATTCAACATATGCCTAATCAAGATTGCTTTAATTTCGATTCCCTAAGAAGGCCTTCATGGGTGGACCACTCCATGGGATAGAAATAGGTAATTACTATTAATAGTTGTAATCATAGTTGATTAGGCATTTCCAAGTGTTCAAATGCTAATTCTTACTTTGTTCAAGATCATTCATAGTGGTCAAGGGACCTTGTCACTTCATTTATTGGCATTACCCTCATCGACTTGTCGCTTGATGGGGTAGTCATAATATCAAATCATTATCAAATTCAATAGAAGATACCTTGATCGTAGATCCCTAGATCTTGTTAAAATTGAATTTATCTTATGAATAATTGCCAAAGACTATCATAAGTGTACCCTTCTGCTGGGGCAAATAGCATATATGATATTTTATTTGTAGCTCTCCTCCTTTTGGTTATATAGGCCTAACTCTTATTGTAGCACCAAAGCTACCTAAATGCCTAATGAAAAGTGCAAACCCTTTAAAATTAAGCCTTTCATCAAGTTGGAAGCAATGATTCTAGGATGCACATCCTCTTTGTAGGACTTGGGCATCTAATGTTGATCAAACTAGTGATCATCATTCAACCTATGACATCATTTTAGCAGGTCTATTTTTGCTTAGTGTTATTTGATCTCATAATGCATCTCAAAAGGGGTATCTATAGACACCTAAAACGTGTCATGCCAAAGCGACTACTCATATGGGACATGCTATAAGACCATATGGAAGACTTTGGATAGATACCAAGGTATAGTAGTGTTTTTTACCACCCATTTGGGAACCTTTACCTAGTAAATGCTAGCCACTGCTGACACCCACGATTAGCAGTGTTGACTGTACCTATCGGCCATGATCAGGACTCAAAGATAGTTGTCCTTCATCCGATCCAAAGTTTTTTGCAATGTCCAATTGGTTATAGATTTGAGTAGTTTGAGTGAGGAAGGTGTTGGATCATTCCATCCACTAGGCTCAACTACACAATCTTGATTTTAGCTTCCTCATGAAGCTATCCCTAACCCTTGGAATTTTCTATATAATCCCCTTCAAATTGGGGAAAAGAGAGGGAGAAATATAATCAATTGAGTAGTGAAGCCCTTCAAATTGCATACTCATTCACATCCATTTATAAGAATACTTTTGCTACCCAATTGGATATCACATTGCCATGGAGATCCTAGGAGGATAGGAGAGCCAAGAAATGCTAATCTGTGTAATACATGCACTCACTGAGCAATTAAAATGCTAATAGGCAACCCTTGACCATCAATTTGGCAAGGAGAATCAGAGAATTGGCCTTGATTTGGAGGGTAAACTTACTTCAACCTCAGCTATGGCTGTCAACCATGGTGAATAGTGCCCACTGCTTGAAGGACCCACGGTCAGTGGGTAATCCTTTATTTCCTTATTCTTTGTTCTGCTATCAGTCTAAATAGGTTATATTAATCATGCTATAGGTTTAATTTAGTATTCTAGAGATATTTTATCAATATATTAAGAGTTAATTGCATTTTTCCTTCATTATTGTAGTGTAGGTATAATGAATATTTTTCATGCTTTCATGTCTTTATTTGGTTAATTAGGAGCTTAGATAGATTCATCTTATTTTCTTTCATGTTTCTAATGGTATATCATCATGATTTAGAATAATTTACATCCATTGAATCACTTTATTGATTTCTTTATTATCATGTTATCATTTATACAAGAACCCTTTAAAAGCCTCATCAAGAGAGGCCTCCTTTGCTATTAATGTTTCTTGTTGTTTATTGCATGTAAGACTAATAAGGTTTTGGGATGCAAGGCAAAAAATTCCTCTATTTATGGAGAAAAAGGTCATCGACACTCTAGAGTAGTTTGTGTCATCCTGAAAGGCACTTGGAAATCGCACCCACCCTTGAGAGGGAAACATTACATCCTATTGTAACAATTGTATCAAAATGATTATCCCTAAGAGGAATGTACTTGTAATTTGACTTTGACTTCAAATACAATGGAATAAATCATATTTCTCATTTTCAATTTGTTGTCAATTTATCATTCTTGTATGCATTTTGTGTATCTTTCAATTCTTGCAATAGGAATAGATAGGTGTAAGCCTTTTTTGGATAGTACACTTCCCTTGATATTTAAAATTAACACACTGATAATAGTTTGAGGGAACAACTTGCATTGTATGGATCTAAGCTCATATTAAAATGAGGTTGTAGTTTAGCTTGCATTGTAACACATAAAATAGTGTATTCAAAACATGAGGCCCTACTTTTACTTGTAGGACTATGGTACCTATAGTTTTTTGTTCTTACTTATCATAAGATTTTATGATGATATCTAATTTTTCTAAATATTCCATCATTATAGATCAGTGCTATAGTGGTATTAACATTGTATGTCTTAAGGTTGGTGTGAATTCAATAATAATTTACACCATCACCATAGCATGTTTGTTCTTATACTATCATTTGGTGTTGGAAGAAGGTGATTTATCTTCTTCTTTCTTAACCTTCAATTGCCCTCTTCATTGAAGGGTAGATTCTATTTTCTTTGTGATATCAATCACATCATTGAATAACACAAAATGAGTCATCTCTAGAGGATATGACAAATGCTTTGATAAATTACATATAATGATATGTAATAATTCTTCAGTTGGCAGAGCAAAAGGTAGTTTCTTGAAAAAAAATTCCACTAAGGCGAGAATTCACCAATAGATTCATTCTTCCCTTGCTTAAGTTGATACAAATAATCAACTATATAGTTTTCATGATATAGGTGACAAAATATTGGATAAAAGTTTTGGCTAATTCAAAAAAATTGTTAATCAAGTGATGGGGTAGTTTATAGAACCATTCTAGGGCTTCACCATTGAGAATCATTGGGGAAAACTTTAATAATAACATTTAATCATACTTGATGTCATGGTTTTCTACCCTAAATATTTAAAGGTGATATCTAGGATAACCATATCCTTTATATAACTAAGACTATGGTAACAAAAATGTTTTTTGATAAGTCCTATTCATTAGGTTAGGATCTATAGGCTCATTAAAACAATCCTTGTAAGAATATTTCTTAGGCATGACTCCTTGAATAGAGGCTAACCATTTTTTGAATTCTAATATTTCTCTTGCTAGTTGTTCTAACCTTACATTGATATCTTGAAATATAAATAATGTATTGAAGGTACTATGGACTGATACTAAGGGTTAAGTAGAGGACAATATTGAGTGTTTGGGTGAGATGATCCATAAGGGACCATTGGATTAATAATTTTAAGGTTACCTCAAAAAGGCATATTAGTAGGAGTAATTCTAGTAAAAGAGGGGTTAGTTGGTGTGGGTATGCTATAGAATGGATTAGAAGTAACCACATTCAAAGCATGAGGTATGCTAGGTTGAACATATACATGTTGGACTTATGGATAGCTTAGGTGTGGAGAAATTGGAGGGTTTAACTTAAGTGGCTCTATGTTGGGAGGTATAGATCCCAAATTCCTTGAAGAGGATGGAATACTTGGTGATCTCCTTCCTAAGGTTGTAGTAATAATTGAGTCTCACCATTGATAACTCATGAGGTTTGATCTAGGTTGATATAAAACTTCTTAAAAGGGTTCTTCCACAATAGAATGAATCCTTTCTTCTACTTTAAAGGTAGCTTCCATAGTTTCTTTATTTCCTCATAAGAAAGTAGCAAGATGGTCCATGGATTTGAATACTACCTCTCCTTGTTCATTGGGAATAGGAGAAATATTTTTGGAAGGAGGAGCTTCTTCCTCTTCTTCCTCATAGGTAGGTTTTTTGATCAAAGTTTACTTATATGGAATTTTAGATGAAGCACTCCAATTTTGTGTCATTTTTCAAGCAATATTTCAAGTGATATAAGGAGGTTTAGACATGAAAAAAGGGAGGAGTTCAATTTAGTAAGTCTTGTTTTGAGATTACTTATAGCAAAGAAGAAGATGTTTTATATCCTTATGTCACCTTGAAAAATAGTCCTCCTTATGACTCTCGCTAGTCTACCATGATATACTAGCCAAGAAACATTTCTCCCTAAGGTTTGTACATTGGTTTGCTCAAGGGGTAATTAACCTTTCCCCATTAGGACTAACACTTGGTTATGTTTTTATTATATTTATTTAATCTAGTTTATCTAAGCAAAACAAATTAAGTGATCTTGCTTTAAGTGTAATAAATTTTATCTTGAATAAGGATAAAATGTTAAACAAGGTTTTTCTTTTTGGATAAAATACCTAAGTGATGTGTTCATGTCGGTTCATCAAATATGTCAAGTGCCAAAAAGGTTGCATCACCCTACTTTGGGACACTATCATCATGTAGGTGTGTTAGTCATTTAGGCAGCCATCCACACACAACAAAATAGTGCTACTACTAACATGTCATTTAGTGATGACAATGTTTTGCATGAAGTACTATCTTTGGTGGGAGAGCTTTGGTTTTAGCAAGGGATTTATAGATTTTGTAATCTATTTAATGTGTTCAATTTCATAGACACCTAAGTTTTTATCATCTATTTTAAGATATAATATGGATGAGAATGCAATGCAATGCAATATGAAAAAACTATGCAAAGAATACAAATTTATTCTATATGTAATTTGACTTTTAATTATTTTTATGTATATGCTATGAAAAGGGAAATTTATTTTTACTTTCTTATGAAGACAAGGGTGCAAGAAGGATAATGTCATATAAATTTACCTAATGCAATGCTACATGCACTATTTATTTTCTACAAAAGTGAAATGAAATGCTAACTAGACTAATGATTCCTTTAATTTTATGTTTTATATGTTCCTAAAGAAGGAAAAGTAGGAAAAAAGCAAAAAAACAAGTCTATAAAATGAGGTAGAAAACTAGAGGATCAGGGGTACTTACCTATTATGATGTATGGTGTGAATATGCCATCTATAATTGAATATGATACTTGTGCAAATATGTTGACTGAAATTCTTATAGTTGGCAGATTCGTCAAAACCTGTAAAATAAACAAGAAAATAGAGATTATGATTTGGGGACCTACTAAATTGTTAGAAGATTATTTCTTTCTAGTTTGCATAGTCAATCCATTTGTTTATATAAAAATCAGAGTGACCTTACCTTGGATACGGATGTTGAAAAGATAGTAGCAAATATGCCAACTAGAATTATTTTACTTGGCAAATTCATTATGATAACTAAAACCATATGTATGATAGGATATACTAAGAAATAAAGGATTTATATGATGCAAATGGAGAAATTTATTAGAATTTATAATAGGTGGGACAAGAAATCTGATTTTTCTTAGATTTATGATGAATACACCACCTAAAATAGATTTAGTCAACGGATTCAATCTAGGTAGGGCAGGAAGATGGTAATTGTAGACACCTAAAACATGTAATGTTTAGGAAACCACTCATATGAGCACATCTGAAGACCATATGTCCAATTTTGGACCTTTCCAAGAGCAAGAAGTGGTCCTAACCACTCAAAATGGCAGTTTTAGCCCATCTAAGCTTAGTTGCTATAGACTAGAGCGGCCAAATCCTGGCCGCTATAGGCCAGAGCGGCCAAAGCTTAGTTGTTGTAGACTAGAGTGGCCAAATCTTGGCTGTTGTAGGCTAGGGTGGCCAAAAATTAGTTGCTACAGATGATAGCAGCCAAACCTTAGTCATTGCAGATGACAACAGCCAAATCTTAGTCGTTGCAGATGACAGCGGCTAAGCCATAAAAAGCATTTTGTTGACAAATAGGCCCAATCACGGGTGGAAGTGGCAGTTTGCATGCAATAAAGGTGAGCGGGAGTAACTTTGCATTCCCCTTCATGACCAGTTCACATGGGAGACTTGAGTCTAAATTTAGACTTTAGTTAACTGGTCTTTAAACATAGAAAAGACAAAAGCTTCTCATGCTAACATTCACTATGCATGAGGGATTCAATCCTAGGGTTTTGAACATAGACCTAGGGTTTCACACACTTTAAAAGGTGCAAACCTGAGAGCACCAAGGGGATCATCATCAATTAGGGGACCTTCTGATCTTCTTTTAGCAACCTCTAAGAGAGAGAGAAACATCACATATCAAAATTTTGAATAGGTTGGATCATTGAGGAGAGCTTCTAGAGACTTGGAGAGCTTCCCTTGGAGATCAATTTTATGGCAAAGCCCTATCATATTGGAGGGCAAATATGAACATATACGGTAATCATTCTAACATTGAGCTAGAAGACTTGAGATCCATAGCCTTTGGGGCAAGAGAGACATAGGTTTCATTCTAGTGGCCACTGTCCTAGATAGTGGCCCGCAGGCCTAGTCTAGGGTTTAGGTATTAGCTTCTTGTATTCTATTTTCTTCATGTTTTCATATCATTAGCATAAGAATTGCATCATTTACTTGCATTCATAGCATTAGTTTCATTCATTGAGCATATTTCCATTGATCATATTTATTGCTAACAACCTCATATGGGGAGGCAATCTCGGACATCTAAGCATGTGTTGTTGTTTCTATGCTTGCAGGGCTATAGGTTCATCGGATAGATCCACAACATTCGAAAGCACAAAGATCCCTCTAGGAACCAGACCTAGAGAAGGAGGCATCTGTAAGCCCTCATACAGTTTCGTGTGCATCATCGAGAAGCCTTTGAAAGTGCACCACCCCTTTGCAAGGGGACATTTTATTCACTTGTACTTCATTGTATCAAAATGGGTATCCCTTAGAGGGACCGACATGTAACCGGGTTTCAATATAAATAAAAGGATCTCTCTTTGTTATTTCTATGTTATATGCATTTCATGGTCTTTCATTTCATTTCAGTATAATATTGCAAGTAGAGTAGAGGTGTGTGCTTCCCCGGGGTCGCTACAGATGGCGATCACGGTGGGACCCCCACCAATTTTTTAATTTTTTTTGACTTACTGATTTAGGTTTTTTATGTGCAGGTTTAGCCGCTCTGGTCTACAGTAGCCAGAAATCAGCCGCTCCTACTGACAATGGCCAAACAGCAGTCACTCTAATCTACGTCTAGAAACCAACCACTTTGATCAACAGTGGCCAATAGAGAAGTGCAACAGAGGGCATCAATTTCTATCATCTGAGCGGGATTCAAGGTTGGTACCCCTTCCCATTATTTCTCTGATTTTTTATCTGCATTTTATTTCCAGAAACAACAAGCATAAACATAGATTAATTAGGGAAAATAAAATAAAAAAGAAATAAAAACTGCATTTTGCATTTCCTAGGTTTCTTTTAGATTTCCTCTAGGTGCTGTTAGGAACAGCGGACCTCTTCCTGTAAGGCTCACCCTAGTCTCCAGCATTCTAGGCCATTGTGTTTTGGTTTGCTTGCATGTGGCCCAATCAGTGGCTATTTTCATCACAAAATAGGAGAGTGCATTAAAATCATATAGACTAGTTATAGATGCATTTGTTTGAAAATGAAACGTTCTTTTTAGGCATTGTAGGAAAATAGTCATGAATTTTGGTTGATGCATTGCTTTCTATTTCAAAATCTAAAAAGAATCACACACATTCGCACGTATCATTTTAAACATTGGGGAGTTGGATTTCATCACCAACCCTCAATTCAGTCCAGTGACGTTGGAATTCACCTCCTTCCACTGGATTTCCCCCTAGATATCCTAGAATGGAGTAAGGCACTTACTTATAGTGGTACTAGTTACTTATGTTCAAACTATCTCCCACTATTGGAACAATCATTGGTTCAGAGTGGAAGAGCTAGGCGAACCCCCCACTGGGATTTAAGCGGTGTACCCTAGTCTCTTTTTGAGAAAATCATGTTTGGCATGGGTGTTCTTGGTTCCCACTATGGATGAGTCCCCTCATTCTAAATCCAAAGCAAGAGCAAGAAAGCAAGAGCAACAACAAATCTAAACACACTAGAACCAGTTTTAGGACACATTTAATCCATAAAAGAGATAATCATATTGTCTTCTTTGTGTGTTTCTTTGTTATTTGGGACCAAACCCTAACCCTAATTTTTAGGGAAATTTATTGAAAAAAAAAAAGTAAAAATCTACTTTTTGATTCTGCATCCAATGGATCGAGAATCATGCAAAATGGAGCTATAACGAAAAAGTTATTTTGGTTTTATTTTTACTCTATTTTCGAGGCTGAAAATAGGGAAAAACTGCACTAAAACAATCATAAAGTGGGCTAGACAACTCCAAAAAGTGCCAAATTTGTTTTTTTTGTCTTAGTTAGCCCCTAGGGCACCTCTCCTAAAAATATTGAGTCCTAACTCTTCACGGTTCAAAAATTCCTAAAAATTCCTAAAAGTGGGCATTTCCCCACGGGCCCCGGTTGGCCTATTATTGCAAAAATACAAATTTTTGACCCAAAAGTCAAATTTTGGAGTTATAGCTCATTGTGATCAGTGCGTCGCATTGATCATTTTGATATATGACACCCACAACATTTTTCGGAAGTCAAAAATTTTATAACAAAAATTATGGTCGGGAGACCTCCCATGGTGAGCGAGACCTCCAATCTAGAGAGGGAATCAGGTTCCATACCCACCACATCTCATTACAATGAGAGTTCAAATCAGCCCAATGAGGGGCAAGATAGAGGGAAGAGATTTTCCAACCTTGTTGTGCAATTCAAAGTAGACAAGAACCCTCGCATGGAGTTGCAGAGTCATAGGCCCAGCACAACAAACCGATCAAATCAATCACATGGGTCACATGCAATTCGAAGAGAACAAATGCTCCAAGATCAATTGGATGAGTGGGATCAAATTTATTCAAGACCAACTTCTAGAACCATAGCCACAGAATATTCTACATCTGGAAGCTCACGAAGCGTGACTGCTAAACGCACCACTCAACCTGGGGATGCTTCAAAGCAACCCCACAAATCTCATATAGAGTCTGATCATAGAGACAATTATCAACATACATAATACACTAAACAAGTTACCTTAGCTAGTAAGAGCAAAGAAATAACTGAAACCTCTTCGAGGAATCTATGAGTCAAAACTACTAGAACAGGATCAGATAAGCATGAGTCTTCTATGACCATGCAAGTTAACCACATGCGACGGTTAGAAAATGCCTTGTGCAAAGAGTGAGAGCTTGTAGAAGCTCTCAAACATGATAAACAAAGAGAATGGTTGTTGCACCAACATGAGCAATATTTAAGGGAGCAAGTTGAGCAGCTAGCTCATAGCAACCAACAAGCAAATAGAAATGATCATCAAAGAGATCAATGCGTTGACTCACCAAGAGAGAAGCGCACTAGACAAGAAGGAAACCCACAACAGAACCACCCTCCAAATCATGAGCGAAATCCAACTAGTGGGGAAAGGGTAAACATGATAAATCAGGATCAGACACATCTTGAATCCCCTCATAGGAGGGAGGAGCATAGAACAAGACAAGTGGATAGAGGTTTATCTCCATTATCACCGTGAGTGGGTCTGCAAGAAAAGGAGCTCCTTGCCTCAAAGGCATTCCAGGCACTCACTGAGAAGATCAAATTCTTTGAGAAGCAATATGCGGCTGGGCACCAACCAACACTGAGTAAGATACACAACCAGCCATTGTGCCCATCAGTTCCTAGCCTTGCATATCCTAAGCACTTTGAGATGCCTAGGTTAGAAAAATTCAAGGGTGAAGAGGATGCACAAGAACATGTCACCAACTTTATCAATGCATGCTTTCATCTAGAAGAGAGTGATGCCCTTATGTTAAGAACTTTCATTATGACATTTTTGGGGCTGCCACCCAATGGTTCAACCAACTTCCCAAGCACAACATATCCACTTTTGAACAACTAGTGAATGCATTCTTAAAATATTTCTCTTTTGGTGCTAAGAAGAAGGTGAACCTCTCAGACCTGGCCAACCTAAAGTAATATGATGATGAGCCAGTCATGGATTATGGGGATAGATGGAGAAAAATCATGGCAAAGTTATCATTTTCCATCCCGATCGAAGAGCTAATCCGAATGTTCACAAAAAGTTGTGCCAAGCACATCTCATTACTATTGCAACTACAAAAGTATGATACATTCGAAGAAGCCTTGGCTCAAGCCAAGCTTATTGAAGATATAAAGCTGGAAGAAGGAGACCTAAAGCTCCATAGCGAGAAATAATGGAACAAGAGCACGCAACATCAACCACAATAGACCGAACCTATGCACGTCAACCAGATTGTGTTAAACATTCCAAAAGTAGCACAGAGCCAACAACAAGAGAACTATCAGGCTCAACCTCCTACTGTGCATTACAACCAATGCAACAAGAATCAAGGCAGGGGCAAACAGAAACAACCCCCTCACAACTATACACCATTGCTTGAATCCTTGGCATCAATTTTCAACCACCTTCTTGAGGCTAAGGTTTTAAACTTGCCTAAGGAGCGCATCCTGGATCCTAATTGCCCCAAACCTAAGGGGTATAGGGAAGATCTCTATTGTGTTTATCATCGACAAAATGGCCATGATATCATAGGATTGTGTTGCATTCAAGAATATAGTGCAGGATATGTTGGAGAAGAATGAATTACAAAACATCAACATATTCAAAAATCTTCCCCCCAACCATGGGGCCAACAACAATCAATTTGAGCACGTCAATGAGGTGCACATAGCCCCACCTGAGGAGGGTTTTATTGGTGTGATCAATACTACAACAGGAAGCAAAAGATGCCTTGATCAGCCCAACATACCAAAAAAGTCAACTAAAGCTGATAATCTATCACAGTCCATACCAACAATAAGTTCAATGCACTTACAAAAGGACCCTGTGATTGCCTTTCATAGGTAGGAGATTAAGACAATCTCTCAGGATGAACCTGATCCTCCGCTCCACATCATAGTAAGCATCAATTAAATTCTGTACAAGAGAGTCTTGATTGACACTGGGTCATCCATCAACATCATCATAGCTACAGCTTTGAAGTATTTAAATCTGCCACCTTCACGCATTAAGGACACAACATTTACATTGAGGGCCTTCAATGATGCTACTTCCCCAACAATTGGCACAATAATCCTACCTATACAGGTTGGGATAAAGATGATACCTACATTGTGCCATATCTTGGAAGGTGAGAGGCAGTACAACATATTGCTAGGTAGACCATGGATGAGAGATATGGAATGCATACCTTCCATAGTGCACCAAAACATAAAATTCATACACCAAGGACAAGTGTATGTGGTCCCCCATGACCCTGAGCCATTCAAGTATTACAAGAAGGTCGATGAGACACAAGAAAAAGTGCCTTCTCAAGAGTTTGTGGCAATGGTCAATAGCAAGATAGAGGACCAAGTGACTCTAAAGTAGATAAAACAAGATGTGGTGCAATCAGATGTTGCTTCCCCATTGGAGGGATCAAAACCATTGGCATTAGTCACCCTTGATTCACTTCTCATGTTGCCTCATCAAGAGAAAAAACAAGTGCCCCTCCCACATCATATTGGAGGTACCAAAGTTGACACAGTTCAACACCACCAAGTAAGACAGAAACATGAACTAAGTCATAAACATGAGCATGTGGATACCACTATCAAAATGGGTCATCATGAAGCCTCCACATCAACTCAAATAAAGGAAATCAGTGAGTTAGAGTTACCTGGTGGATCTTTAGCACCTGCTCTTTTGCCTCCTTCAGTAGACAATGGTATTTCAAACCAATCACTAGAAATACACATGGGAGTCTTATCAGTATTGGAGCATATGCAAAATCACCTCTATAATATAGAGGCCCAAATGGATAAACAAAATGAGGCATTGCACTTTATCATGAACCAACTTGAGAGCCTAGAATTATGGAAGCCACCCTCATCTAAGATCAAACCACCTCCTATGCATCCATAGGAAAAGCCTCAAATAGAGCAAGCACCAACTCGATTGCCTCAGCAACCTAGCAAGCATCCCTCATTGCCTGAGCTTGCAGTATCGATTTTCAATCGATTAATTGCCATAAATGCCATCACCCTACTAGAGGTGTAACATTTAGATGCAAATCATCCTAAACCCCGAGGGTATGAGGAAGAGTCACACTATCTATATCATAGGAAAAATGGGTATGGTATTCAATCATGTCAATGTTTCAAAGCCATAGTACACAACATGCTCAACAAAAAGCAACTTCAAATTGTCAACCAACAAGTGACCATAGTCAGTAATCCATCCCTTGCACCCAAAAAGCAAGAAGAGCCCCCTGAGCCAGTAAGTGACATACCTAGGGCTCAACCTGGTCCTCATACTAGGACAAAGCATGCTAAACAATCAAAGTAGCAACAATGCATTTGGACTCCTTTAAACGAGTCTATGTTTGATATTTTTCAAAAGTTGCAGGAAGCTAGGGTCATCACCTTACCCGACATAAAGCCTCTAGACCCAAACAGAGCTAAACCCAAGGGTTATAGGGAGGACCATTACTGCATCTATCATCGAATAGAGGGGCATGACATTTGCAATTGCAAAGGATTCCAGAAATGTAGTTCAAGACCTCATAGATGGTGGGGCATTTCCCATAGATGGTTCATTCATTTCATCTCATCAAGACAAGGGCACCCTACAGAGGTCTGTGCCCCAATTGGGAGAGCTGATTTCTGTCACTCTTCCTAAGCAAGATGACTACATTACAATAGGCAACATGCACACTGGGGGCACCTAAGGTATCATACCTTCCCCTATAACACCAAAAAAATATAAAAAATATTCAGATAACTTCAAAATATTCAAAAACAATATAAAACATAAAAATACAAACAAATCAAAAAATAGTAAAATAAAAAATGAAAGGCACCAGGGGCATCTCTAAGCTACTTGGTCAAATATTAACCAAAAATGCTCCAGGGGCATCTTCATGCCACTTGGTCAAATTAATAAAAAATGCTCCAAGGGTATCTCTAAGCCGCTTGGTCACCTTAACCAAAAATGTTCCAAGGGTATCTTCATGCCGCTTGGTCAAATTAATCAAAACAAAAGGCACCAAGGGCATCTCTAAGCTGCTTGGTCAAATCTTAACCAAAAATGCTCCAAGGGCATCTTCATGTCGCTTGGTCAAATTAATCAAAAATGCTCCAAGGGTATCTCTAAGCCTCTTGGTCACCTTAACCAAAAATGCTCCAAGGGCATCTTCATACTGCTTGGTCAAAATAATCAAAATGCTCCAAGGGTGTATCTAAGTCACTTGGTCAACTTAAGAAAAATGCTCTAAGGATGTATCTAAGCCGCTTGGTCAACTTAATAAAAATGCTCCAAGGACGTATCTAAGATGCTTGGTCAACTTAATAAAAATTCTCTAAGGATGTATCTAAGCCACTTGGTCAACTTAATAAAAATGCTTCAAGGACGTATCTAATCTGCTTGGTCAACTTAATCAAAATGCTCCAAGGGTATCTTTATGTCGCTTGGTCAAAATTAATCAAAAATGCTCCAAGGGTATCCACGCCACTTGGTCAAAATTCCATCAAAAAATGCTCCAAAGTTATCTTCACGCCACTTGGTCACCTTCATCACAAAAATCTCCAAAGGCATCTTAAATCCCTTTGGTCAAATCACATCACAAAATTCTCCAAAGGCATCTTAAAGCCCTTTGGTCAAATCAAATCACAAAATGCTCCAAAGGCATCTTAAAGCCCTTTGGTCAAGTCACATCACAAAATGCTCCAAAGGCATCTTAAAGCCCTTTGGTCAAATCAAATCATAAAAATATCCAAAGGTATATTAAAGCCCTTTGGTCAAAAGCAAAACATAAAAGTATAAAAACAATGCAAAAATAAAAAATACAAAAACATTTTCATCTCACATCTGCATTCATATAATTGCATTACATCAAACATGCATATCCATTACATTTGCATATGTTATGATCATATTTTTTCAAAAAATTCCACAGTGTGTATCATAATCACAATATTCAAATCCATCTTCATCCATGCATCCATGTGTGTAACTGTGTTTTTCAACACAACCATTTTATGTTGCTATAAGAAATATAATAAGGTTTCCTAGTCATTTTTTAGACACCTAAATCGTGTCATGCTTAGGGGAGCTACTTACATAGACACACTCATAAGATCATAAGACATAATATTGGACTTTCCAAGCATCAACAGTGGTTCTCACCACTCATTTGGGGCCTTTTCAAGCCATCCAAGCTTGGCCGCTCAAGCCAAGAGTGACCAGATTCTAGCCGCTCAAGCCTAGAGCGGCCAAAACCTAGCCACTATAGATGATAGTGGACAGATCATAGCCGCTATAGACGATAGTGGATAAGCCATAAGAAGTGGTTTACCGACAAACAGGCCCAATCTCGGGTGGAAGTGGTAGTCTGCATGCAATAAAGGTGAGCGGGAGTGACTTTGCATTCCTTTTCATGACCAGTTCACATAGGAGACTTGAGTTTGCATTTAGACTTAAGTTAACTGACCTCCAAGCATAAAAAAAGGACAAAATCTTCTCATGCTAACAAACAGTTCGCATAGAAGACTCAAGTGGGTAGTTAGATTTTAGTTAACTGGCCTTCAAATATAGACAATAGACAAGAGCTTCTCATGCTAACTTGCACTACGCATGAGAAATTCATTTCTAGGGCTTGGACATAGACCTAGGGTTTCACACTATAAAAGGTGCAAGCCTAAGAGCACCAAAGGATCCATAGGACATATAGAGACCCGAATCACATACAGGAGATCATTTCAGAGAGAGAATTCTCTTTGGGATCACGTGTGCGATGGAGCTTTGACAAATCAAAGGGCATAACACCTACTTTCTTCAACATCAGATCATAGTCTTTGACCCATAGCTTTGGGGCAAGGAGAGCAAGGTTTTCTTTAGCAGTCGTTGTCTTGGACAGTGGCCCGCAGGCTTGGCTTAGATAGACATAGCATATTTTATCTTGTTTTCTTATATCATTAGCATAGATTTACTTGATTCCATGGTATTGTTTTATCATATTTCTGTTACATTCTTTGATTACTAACAACCTCATCCGGGGAGGCAATCTCGGACACCTAAAAGTGTGTTGTTGTTTCATTGCTTATAGGGCCATAGGTACATCGGATGAAGGTTACAACATACGAGAGCAAAAGGGATCCCTCTAGGAAATATTCCTGGAGAAGGAGGCATCTGTAAGCCCTCATACATTTCTGTGTGCGGAACCGGGAAGCTTTTATAAGCGCACCACCTCTTCACGAAAGGGGCACTCCTTGCCCACTTGTAATTTATAGTATCAAAATGGGTATCCCTAAGAGGGACCGACATGTAACCGAGCTTCAATATCAATAAAGAGATCCATCTTTTGTTATTTCGTGTTATATGCTTTCTTTTTCCTCTTGTCTTTCCATTTTATCTTTGGTATTCTAAATAAGCATTGCAAGTAGGGTTTTTAGAAAAGGGACCGATGTGCGCATTCTCGGGGTCACTACAGATGGCGATCACGGTGGGATGACCACTAATTTTTCATTTTCTACCAGAAAACTAACTTAATTTTGTGTGTAGGTCTAGCCGCTCTGAGCTACAGTGGCCAGAAACTAGCCGCTCTGAGCTACAGCGGCCAAGAACCAGCCGCTCTGGTCAACAACGGCTAGGACTGGAGTGCAAAAGAGGTCAAAACATCGACTCTCTGAGCTGGATCAAAGGTTGGTATAGCTTTTTTGATATTTTATAGCTTTCTGTCTACTTCTGTGTGTTCAAAATAGAGAACTTAAAGCACATTTATGTTTGGAAATTGAAATAATAAAGAAGAAAGAATTAAGCATTTCGCATATCTTAGATCTTCTTTTAAATTTTCCACTAGGCATTGCTAGGAACAGTGGCTTATGCCTAAAAATTTCACCCTAGAATCCAATGTGCTAGACATTGTATGTTGTTTGCTTGCTTTGAGGCCCTGCTAGAGGCCATAGTTGCATGAGATAAAGTGCGCTCATACAAATCATAGTAGTTCATGCATCTTTCTGAATATTGAAATGTATTTTTTTGCACTTAGGCATATAGGAAAGACTCATTGTTGCTATATGATGCACTTTATGTTACGCAAGCTTAAAATGAACACCACACATGCACGTCTCATTTAAACATTGGAGAGTTGGATTTCATCACCAACCTTCAATTCAGTCCAATGACATTGGAATTCATCTCCTTCCACTAGTTTACCCCCTAGAGCTTCCTAGAAATGGATTGGGAAACTTACTTATAGTGACACTAAGTTACTTGTGTTCAAACTATCTCCCACTATTGGAACAATCATTGGTTTAGAGTGGAAGAGCTAGGCGAACCCTCCATTGGGTCTTCAATGGTGTACCCTAGCTTCTTTTGAGAAAATCATGTTTGGCATGAGTGTACTTGATTGTCACTATGGATGAGTCTTCTCATTCTTAATCCAAGAACAAGAGCAAAGAAATCAAGAGAACAACACATCAAAACACATCAAACAGTTTAGGGCACACTCAAATTGGTAATCAAGATAAACATTTGTTTGGAATTGTGTGGTCATTCCTAAATAGCAAACTCAAAATATCAAGTCATAAAACAACATGGTCAAAACAAGAAGTAAACACCCTCGGTCTGATGCCGAGGGAGAGACAGAAGCAATTCATACCCATAGGCGGAGTCATAGTAATGTTGAACGACCTACCCGTAAGACCATGAGACGTAGCTCCATGAGCCTAAGGGGTGATAACTCAACTCTTGGGGGATCTCCTCGAGAAACCCCAAGTAAGGAACCACATCATGGAACAAAGTCACATAAACAAAAAGAGGCTTCACAGCCATCCTCATCAAGGAGACATGAGGAGACCTCAAGGGCCTCCTCTAAACACATAGAAACATCTCAAAGACATGAGGAAACTTCAAGGGCTTCCTCCTCACATGGACATAAAGAAGGTTCTAAGACTCATTCTTCACATAGGGATGACGAGACTGCCACATCTCCATCCACATGGAGAAAACATGTCACCACAAAGCCCTCTTCATCAAGAAGGCAAACAAGAATTGCAACACCTCAAGACTCACAAGAAACATATGAAACAAGTCTACCCACTGAAGGGCAGGAAACTAGAGCTACATCTAGTCATGGGAATCATATAGAAGAAACCCTTCACACAAAAGGAAATATTCCCATAGACTATGACCTCATAGGAGTAAATGGCACCCCATGGGACCAGCCATGGAGAACGAGACAACTAGACAGGTTGGATCGATTTCCTACTCAACCAACCCAAAGAACTATAGCTACTGAGAACTCTGCATCTGGAAGCTCATGAACTGTGACTTCTAAACATACCTCCCAGTCTGGGGGTACCTCAGAGTGACCCCACAGAAGACGCATGGAGTCTGATCATAGGGATATTCAATAGTACACTGAACAAGTCACATTAACTAGCAAGAGTACAGATACAATAAAAACCCCCTCGAGGAATCTGCGAGTCAAGACTACAAGAACAGAGTCAGATAAACATGAGTCTTCTACAATAGCACAAACTAACCGAATGAGGTGGTTAGAAAATGCATTACACAAAGAGCGAGAGTTAGTGGAAGCTCTCGAACAAGAGAAACAAAGAGAAAGACTCTTGCGCCAACATGAGCAGTGTTTAAGAGAGCAATCTGAGCAGCTAGCTCTTAACAATTTATAGATAAATGGTGGTGACCACCAAAGAACAAGACACGCTGACTCACCTAAGGAAAGGCACACTAGACAAGATATCCCACAATGAAACCCCCCACCAAATCATGAACAAAATCCAACTAATGGGGGGAGGGCAAACATAACAAACCAAGATCACAATCCTGAGTCCCCTCGTAGGAGGGAGGAAAATGGAACAAATCAAATGGATAGAGAGTTACCTCCATTGCCAATGCGAATAGGCTTGCACGAGGAGGAAATCCATGCATCAAAGGTATTTCAAGAGCTTGCTGAAAAGATGAAAACCTTTGAGAAACAAGAGGCAACTGGGAACTCACCAACATTGAGCAAGATACACAATCAACCATTGTGCCCATCAATCCCTAGCCCTCCATATCCTAAGCACTTTGAGATGCCTAGGTTAGAGAAGTTTAAAGGTGAAGAGGATGCACAAGAGCATGTCACCAATTTTATCAATGCTTGTTTTCATCTTGAAGACAATGATGCTCTCATGCTAAGAACATTCATAATGACATTTTTAGGTGCTGCCACTCAATGGTTCAACCAACTACCTAAGCATAGCATAACCAACTTTGAACAACTAGTAAATGCATTCTTGAAGCATTTCTCCTTTGGTGCTAAGAAGAAGGTGAACCTTTCAGACCTGGAGAACTTGAAATAGTATGATGATGAGCCAGTAATGGATTATGGGAATAGATGGAGAAAAATCATGGCAAAATTATCATTCTCTATTCCCACAGAAGAGATCATTCGTATGTTTACCAAAAGTTGTTCTAAACATATCTCCCTCTTGCTACAACTCCAATAGTATCCTTCATTTGAGGAAGCTTTGGCACAGGCCAAGCTCATCGAAGAGATAAAAGTAGATGAGGGAACCATTAAGCTCCGAAACAAAAAGGAGTGGAACAAGAATGGTAAGAATGACAAGTACAAGAAGAAGTAGGGCAACCCTGCTCCAGTCAATCAAGTCGTATTGGCTACACCCAAGGATGGGGGTGCACAACAACCATAGAACTATCAAGCACATCCCCCACCAGCCAACTACGACCAAAAGAACAATCAAGGAAGAAACCGAGAATGCAAGCCACCTCGTTATTTCATGCCTCTGACAGAATCAATGCAATCAATATTTAATCAGTTGAGCGAGGCCAGGAGGATCAGATTTCTTGATATACCTCTTGTAGATCCCAACCATCCTAAGCCAAAAGGATATAGGGAAGATCAATTTTGTCCTTATCATAGGATATCGAGGCATGACATTGAGGCTTGCATCGGGTTTAAGCATCAAGTGCAAAACATGATTGAGGTGGGAGAGCTCAAAGTTGACAACCCACTAGCTCTCGATAACAGAGACATGGGCATATACAGAAACCCATTGCCCAATCATGAAGCCCCTCGAGAGCAAGGGGCCCAAGTCAATCAGGTTCGAGCTGACATACCTACCCACGGATGCATTGGGATGGTTGAGATCATTAACATAGCAACAAGGACTAGGTGGTATGGTCAACCACAACCACCTGCAGCTCCCATGAACATCCTAGCCACTCCTAGGCAAAGGCAAGACAACCTTCTAGGTCCACCAACGAGACCTGTGGTAACTATTTGGAGTAGATTGGAGCAAAACCTACAAATGACTCCAGCTAAGTTATCCATCTATGAGCTCATACAATAGTCCCCAAAGCATAGGGAGACTCTAATGGAGATTTTAAGAACAATTGAGCTTCAACCACAAGATGCGAATGCATTCACTCACTTTGTGGGACAAGTGCAAGAATGCCAGGAACCTGTAATCCGATTCTATGATCATGAGATTAAGACAGTTTATGATGCCTTACCAGACCCTCTGCTAAACATTGTAGCGGCCATCAATAACTTACCATTCAAGAGGGTTTTGGTCGATATAGGTTCATCGATAAACATCATCACAACAACTGCAATAGAGCACCTCAAGATACCCAAGACCAATATCATTCCAGGAACTTACACATTGAGAGCTTTTAATGATGCTTTATGCAATACTATGGGAACGATAGTCCTACCCATCAAGGTGGGGCACAAGACCATCCCCGTGATGTGTCATGTCTTGGAAGGCGCTATGCAGTACAACATCCTCTTAGGGTGCCCTTGGATAAGGGCCATGAAGTGCGTGCCTTCGATCTTGCACCAGTGTGTCAAGTATGTGCACGAAAGCAAAGTCTATGTGGTTCTGGCCGATGAAGAGCCTTTTAAATACGTTAATCAGGTGGATATTCTGGGAGAATTCATGATCCCTTCTACTCACCTATACGTGGCACCTTCATCCCCAACCACACAAGTTGATAACAAAGACAAAGGGGTAAGAAAAGACCCATGCACATCAACACCTCCTGGTGCACTCAAGATAGTCAATGCTTCTAAAGTACCATCAACATCAAAACCAAAAGATAATCAAGAAGCTAAAGGCCCCCTTAGTTAAGGAAGAGAGGCCCAAAGAAGTGCCAACTGTAGCCATTGCCGAAGTGCCAAGTCCTATGGAAGAGGAAGATCCTCAAGATCAAGATGAAGATAGTGATTATCACCCTGCTTTACCAGTATCATCCGTGGGGTCATCCACGTCGCATGCATCAATACACTTGGAAAGTATAGGCATAGGGGAATACCTTGTGCAGAACATCACCTTTACGCCTATCATTGAGTCTGCACAGGACATAGGGAGGCCTAAAGACTTGAGGCCGCCAGTAGGAATAGTGGTTCCACTTGGAATCCCTCCCAACCAAACCAATTTTGTCTATGTCGACCTAGACTACACTCATAAGTCTTCAGATATAGAAGGAGATGGTGACGAATTATTCACAGTCAATGTTCATTACCTCTCTAATCCCAAGTTTTCTCTAAGCTACTTTGAGCATTGCCATTGGCATGGCTATGGCCTTGGCGTATATGAGCAGGGGTGCAGGAGGCCTTACGAGCCACTATATCAGCTTCCTTTTGACAGATTTGGCTTAGGCTACTATAGCGAAGGTCGAGATGACTCGCTTGTAGTGGCATTGGAAATATTAAGCATAGGGTTGGGAGAAGACATTGATTTCATTCCTTATCACCCCTTGAGAATAGCAAATTTGAGCAATAGACAAGTAGCCACGATAAACATACCACCTCCAAAAACTTATCATCCAAACACCTCAATTGATTCCACCCCAATAGGGTACAACTCATGGGATGAGGAGAATGGATATGAAGCAAGTGATGATGAGGTACAACTTGGCTTAGCCTATCAAGGGCCTCGCTATTTACAAAGGTTCACATGGTCCATCCATGATGAGATTGAATATACATCAGATGAAAGTGACTATGAATCAGAAGACTCAATAGAAAGAGCTTACTTAGGCTTAAGCCATCAACCCTTGAATTTGGGGCGAGAGACAAATGCAAATGGATTCTTCATAAGTGACGAAGAATATGAAGATGAAATAGAGATGGCCTACTTAGGGCCAAGACATGAGCCCTTTGTCTTAGGGCCGCATACCAATGCTAACGGTTTCTGGATAAGTGATGATGACTTTGAGGATGAGACCGAGATGGCTTATCTTGGACCTCACCACTTGCGGCAAGTCAACGAGCTAGTAGAGAGAGAGGCGGCACTTCATGCCATAGACCCTCAACTCCAATTTTTGGGGAGACCTATTGACCTAGCTGCCATTCATCGGATGGTTAATCCCCCTCTACCTACATTCAGAGAGCAGTTAGAGCCCAATGATCCTATTGTCCACCCTACTCATGGGCCAGATCCAAAAATTCCCATTCCTCCAAAACCTCATCACGAGTATGGAAGAGAAACCCTTGAGACAAGATTACACCCATGTGGTCCTAGAGATTTCATCCCATCCATCAACATGATCTCCATCGATTTGACCACTCCACTTCATAATCCAGTAGATCCTACCAAATCATTGCATCTTGATATAGACACTATTGATTGGGATCGTGCTAGTTCACCCATAGAGCCAGAATACCTCTTCCCCAATGAAGAGATGTTACAACCATTCCATTTTGCATCAGGTTGTGCGTATGACGTCTTCCATGTTGGTTTGGAACCTGAGTCAATAGGTCCTATGAATCCCGTTGATGACATTCATTTGATACCCATGCCTCATCAGCTAGAGGATGGGTCACATATGGCTATAGAAGCAACTTTCGAGGTGGACATCAGTGATGATCCTACCCAACCAAGGAAAGTCAAGTTCGGAGAAAGTCTATCTCCATAGGAACAAGCCATCTTGATTCCTCTCCTCAAGGAGAGGCCAAATATTTTTGCTTGGACTTACAAAGACATGCCAGGGATAGATCCAAAGTTAGTCATTCACAACCTTTCATTGGATCCCATGAAGAAGCTAGTCAAGCAAAAATTGAGGAAAATGCATCCAACCATCGCTTTGATGGTAAAGAACGAATTGCAAAAACTACTGGATGCAGTATTCATAGTTCCTATCGACTACCCTGAGTGGGTGTCAAACATGGTACCCATAGGGAAACCTGATGGAAGAGTCCGTATCTACATGGATTTCAGAGATTTGAATAGGGCAACACCAAAGGATTCATTCCCATTGCCAAACATAGATGCTCTTGTAGATGCAACTGCAAGTCATGAAATGCTCTCCCTAATGGATGGTTTTTTTGGATACAACCAAATCCGGATTAAGCCCGAAGATCAACATAAAACTACTTTCATTACTCCATGGGGAACATTCTATTACAAAGTGATGCCATTCGGTCTCAAAAATGCTAGTGCCACATATCAACGGGCCATGACATACATATTCCATGACTATATGCATAAGATCTTGGAAGATTACATGGATGACTTACTAGCCAAGTCCCTATTGTGGCAAGAGCATGCCGAAGTCCTTAGACAAGTCTTTGATCGCCTCATAGAACACAATGTCCGATTGAATCCTAAGAAGTGCGTATTTGGCGTAACTTCTAGCAAGATTTTAGGATTCATCATATCCAAGAGAGGCATCGAAGTAGATCCTACAAAGGTAAAGGCTATACTAGAAATGGCCACCCCTACCAACATTAGGGAGTTGAGGAGCCTACAAGGCAAGATAGCATCCATAAAAAGATTCATCACGTAATTATCAGACAAATGCAGACCTATGAATAGGTTGCTACGCAAGGAAGTCCCCTTTCATTGGGATGAAGAATGCCATCAAGCCTTTGTAGAGATCAAGACTTATCTGGCAACGCTAGTATTGGCTCCACCAAGGCCAGACATACCATTTTTACTATATATATCGGCTACTAATTTTGCATTAGGCACCATGTTAGCCCAAAATAATGCACAAGACAAAGAGCAAGCCATATATTACATTAGTCGCACCTTGGTGAGCTATGAGCTAGGATATGCGTATGTCAAAAAATTGTGTTTAGCAGTGGTCTTTGCAACTTGAAAGTTGTGACACTACATGTTGAGCCATACGACCTACGTCATATCAAAACAAAATCCTTTGCAGTACATGATGAGCAAGACATATCACAATACACATACCACAAAGTGGATCATGCTATTGAAAGAATTTGATCTAGAGTTCATAAGCCAAAATTCCATCAAGGGACAAGTCATAGCAGATCAATTAGCAGAGGTGCCTCTTCAGGATAACAAGCCTCTCACCATAGAATTGCCTGATGATGTGGTCTTTGCATTATCAGATCCGCTAGAGCTCGAAGAACCTAAGAAAGAAAAATACATGTCATTGTTCTTCGATGGTTCAAAGTGTGAACAAGGAGGTGGAGCAGGGATTGTCTTTATCACACCGTAGGGTGCTCCATTACCCTTATCATTCAAACTAGACTTCCCATGCACAAACAACAATACAGAATATGAAGCATTGATCCTGGGACTCCAAATAGCCATAGCAATGGGCATTAAAATATTGAATATCTTTGGTGACTCCTTGCTCATAGTAAACCAGGTCAAAGGACTCTTCCAATGTAGGTGCCCACTCCTGAAGACTTACAAGGAACTTGTTGACAATTACTTAGCCCGGCTGGAATGGTACGACATCGAGGCAATCCCTCGTACATCGAATAGATTTGTAGACACTATGGCCTCTTTGGGATCCTTAATCCCTCAGAATCCATCTGCTGATTTTACAACCATTCATGTGAAAGTGCTTTCACACTCAGCAATACGTCGTGAAGCTTTTGACAATCAAGAATCAGTCAACATGATCAACATCGAACCAAATCAGGATTGGTCCTTCACAGCTAAATATTTCTTGCAAACAGCACCTTGGGGGTCTTTGATCTCCCAAGGACCCATAGAGTGTGGTGCGACCATATACCATAGAGTTGTTCCTCAATCCGTGTTCACTACCTCAGAAATGCAGGAAGAGCAAGTTGTCTATTCTATAGAGGTTGTGGCCTATCAAGATTGGCTTTCCCAACTATGGGACTTCCTGAAGCTTGGAATAATACCTCAAGGTTTGTCACATACAGAAAGGTGAACATTTAAACAGAGAGCAACAAGATACATTTTTCTAGGAGAAATCCTCTATAGACGAGGATATGATGGAGTATTGCTCCATTGTCTTGAGCCCTAGGAAACATCTTGGGTAGTTTCACAAGCTCACGATGGAACATGTGGAGGCCATTTTAGTGGCATGGCCATCGTTAAGCGCATCTTGAGAATGGGTTACTATTGGCCCACAATGGAAAAGGACTACTGTGAGTATGTCAAGAAATGTAGTAAGTGCCAGCATCATGCAAATCTAATGCACTTACCATCGCAAGCTTTGTAGCCCATCCAAGCAGCATGGCCATTTTTGCAATGGGGACTAGACTTGATTGGGAAGATCTCACCCCCATCCTCAGGCCGACACACATTCATCATAACGGCCATAGAATACTTCACTAAATGGGTAGAAGTGATCCCCTTAACATCAACAACTGGACCAAGGATTACGGAGTTTATACTCCACAATATCATAAGTCATTTTGGGGTCCCTTCTAAGGTAATATCGGATAATGGGCCATCTTTTAAGAACAAAAATGTGCATGCTTTAATGAAAAAATACCATATTCAGCATAATTTTTCAATGCCTTATTATCCGCAAGCAAACGGGCAAGCAGAAGCCTCAAACAAAACAATAGTCTCCATTTTGAGGAAGACAGTGCAAGAAAATCACAAGGATTGGCACATGCAATTACCTCTTGCACTATGGGCATACAAGACTAGTATACGGATGCCCACTAGGGCAACACCATTTTCACTAGTATATGGCACTAAAGCCATCATGCCTCTAGAGTTGGAAATCTCGACTCTACGCATAGCACTAAAAGACTTCATAGATGATGAAGTTGCACGACAAGGCCACCTTGATCAATTGATGCTTCTTGATGAACGTCGAGTCAATGCTTTAGAGCATCTCCATGTTTATCAAGGTCGCCTTGTGCGAGCTTACAATAGTAAAGTCCACCTAAGGGAATTCAAGGTTGGAGATCTAGTGCTCAAAGAAAACTAATAGAATTCAAATCTACCATCGCATCTACGAGATAAGTTCATGGTAAACTGGATAGGTCCATACATGATTTCATAGAGAGTTGGGCCTGGAGCATATCGCCTTATATCATTAGATGGTGTTGAAGAGCTTGAACCTCTCAATATCATTCACCTAAAGGTATTTTACACATAAAAACACAAAAACATTCAAATATTTCATAAAACATCAAAAACATTCAAATATGTCATAAAAATCAAAAACATTCAAATATGTCAAAAATCAAAAACATTCAAATATGTCAAAAATCAAAATATCTAAATATGTCAAAAATAAAAAACATTCAAATATGTCAAAAATAAAAAACATTCAAATATGTCAAAAACACAAACAAATCATAAAAGCATAAAATTTCAAAAATACAATCAAATCAAAGGCTCCAAGGGTAATTCATACCACTTGGTCAAACAATCAAATCAAAGGCTCCAAGGGTAATTCATACCGCTTGGTCAAACAATCAAATCAAAGGCTCCAAGGGTAATCCATGCCGCTTGGTCAAAAATCAATACAAAAAGCTCCAAGGGTAATTCATACCGCTTGGTCAAAACCAAAATCATCAAAGGCTCCAAGGGTAATTCATACCACTTGGTCAAACATCAATTCAAAAGGCTCCAAGGGTAATTCATACCGCTTGGTCAAAATTCAAAAGGCTCCAAGGGTAATTCATGCCGCTTGGTCAAAAATCAAATCAAAGGCTCCAAGGGTAATTCATACCACTTGGTCAAAAATCAAATAAAAAATGCTCCAAGGGTGATTCAAACCGCTTGGTCAAAATCAATAACAAAAGCACCAAAGGCATAATAAGCCCTTTGGTCAAATTAATCAAAAATACAAAAACAACATAAAATCAAAAATACAAAAACAATTGCACTTCACATTTTGCATCCACATCATTGCATTGCATGTTCACATACATTACAAGATATGTCATGAGAGTCTTAAAAGTGATACCACAGTTTGTCGCACAAGTCATTCATATCCATACCTCCATCCACATGTGTGTAATTGTGTTTTTCAACACAACCATTATTTGTTGCTATACATAATATACTAAGGCTTTTCGGTTAGTCAACCAAATCTAGTAATCTTATCAACTTTTGAGGAAAACAACTTTGATTAGTAGAAGGAAAGGCCTAGCTATGATAAAGCCTTGGATATTCAAGATCCCATCACTAATTGAAACACTAAAATCCTAGCTGGTACAAGGAAAATATGAAAGCTGCAAAGCGGTCTAGGTTACCTTAAGTGAAAAGGATTATCCTTGCTTATCCCCCTATGCAACCGGTTTAAAGGTGCTGAGAATTGGCAAAAGGACAAGCTTTACCCTATCAAAATCCCTTGCTTAAATCAAAATAAGAAAAATCCCAAAGAAAAGTACATATTCAAAAGGCCAAGCATACAGTCCAGATTTCAAAGCAAAAATCCGATACACAAATCATATATTCAAAAATACGAAAAAAAAAGCAAGCTCAAGAAAAAATCAATCAAAAATAAACAGTGATTATCATCACTACAAAAAAATCCCTTCTCAAAGAAAAAAATCAAATCAAAATAAACAGTGATTTTCATCACTACATATGAGCAAAAATCCAAAGCCAAAAAGAAGCCAAAAAGAAGGGAATAAAGCTTGAATCCCTGGAATTCTCAGCATTGTACAAAACCGGAAGGAGAAATCCTTACGCATGATGATATGTCTATTACAATTGCTTCATGCATTTGTGTAGACCAATGTTTGAATGTGGATGAGCTAGCTTAGGTAACCAAATATTGCCTAGTAGTATAGTCCAACTAAGTCCAACATAAGGATGAGAAGAACACTTGAGGATCCCTGATCTTAGCAATGGGCTGAAAGAATCCCGCCTGACATCGGAGGAAATGCTTGAGTTCTACCTCAAAATATACAATCACATGCACACACAGAGATCATGAAAAACCAGGTCCATGGTAAAAGCCTTACTTTTCAAAAGTCTAAGTGGTAAGTAGACAGCTGTTGATAGGGGAACTAGAGTGTTTGAATCTTCGAAAAGCCCCAAATTTTTTTTTACATAGCAACAAATCATTAAATCATTCACACCATCACTTTCTTTATAAGATTCTATAAATTAGGGGGTATCAACATAGTAGGACAGATACCACATATATATTAGAAATAGTATATAGATGGCCACTGACTACTTTATATCTTTTAATTTATAGAAACTTATTAAGAAGATACATTACACACCATTACATCTCATATATGAATACTTAATCAATTCTTATGATAGAAGTGATTATTTAAATTCATGATTATTTTTAAACTTTCTGTGGTATCACCCATTAAGATTGTCAATGTCATATGCATTTCATATGTTTTAAGTGATTAGAGCATACAAGTTCATTTATACCATTCCATCACATAAGTTAGATGCATATAATTAAAGCAAAAATTAAACATGCATTTAACAATAACATTTGCATCCGCAAACACAAGTCATTAATCATCCATAAACCACATCATAAAACATATAGGCAATATCCATTTGCATACCATAAATTCATCATTCATCATCAAAATACATTGCATCATATCATCAAATCATATAAGCATCTACACATCCATCTAAGCATCTTCAAATATCATCTATCATCTAGCATATTCATCAAATCATCATAAATATCATCATCGCATCATATCATAAAACAAAATAACAACAAAAACATAAGCAATAAACGATACACATAATGAGTCATAAAAGGTAAATCTATCATAAAAATATGTGTGTCAAGTCCAATGGATATACAAAAATGCCCGTGGGCTATAGTCATGTAGGTCAGTCAACCTCAAAAATGGATCAAGAACCAAGTAGAACATCAATCAAGTGCTGGGCCTGAGCCCCCTATGCCATCTCCTCTAGTGCCACCTCCCCCTATGGTGGTGTCACGAGTCGAGTGATGTGAGCCTGTAGGTCTCTCTGTCCGAGACCGGGTCTGTTGGCTAGGATGGGCGGAAGACTACCCCGAGGTAGAGCACCCGTTGGCCTGCGAACCACCTACACCTGTTGGATCCTTAGGGACAATCCCATGCCTCCTGAGCTGCATCTGAAGGAGGGTAACATGATCCATAAGACCCCGGATCCGAGCCTCATGCTCATCCAACAAGGACTGAAGTCATCCCACCTCTACCCTTGAGCCTACTATTGGAACCTCCTATGGTGTAGAAGTAGGAACAACAAACTACATCCTAACATCGCCACCCCCGATAGTAGCCTATAGAGCTTGTATCTATGTTGTGAGATGCTCAATCATAGCATCTCACCATTGTACCTAGATCTTAGTAGCCTAGAGCTCAGCCTCGACCTCGTGCAACTGTGCTCTCAGAGGAGAGTCTCTCTCCTCGGGCTCTAACTCCTCCTCCTCCTCAGGAACATCAAGATCCTCTACTACCACATGCTCTGTTGGCTTATCCCATACCTTAATACTGGTTCAAATATTGTGTCCTTTTGGATCTACACCATCACCCCCACCATCATCCTCGTGCCCTAGGCTACCGATGCCATGCCACATCTGATCACCCCACCACTGATAGTAGGCCTCTGTAACTCCCCCAACCACTATAGGGTCTATGACTGGGGCATCCTCCTCATCTGCAAGCTCTGTGACCTATCGTGGAGGTAGGTCCCTCTCTACTATGAGGCACCTGTACAAGAATGGTACCAAGGGCACATCCTACTGCAATTCATACTGATGAAGAACCCGAGAGTAGAAGAAATACTCCTGGATGGCAATATTATGGCCAATGAGCCATCGCTCACACCGTGTCCTAGTAGTAAAACTAGCTGGATCATCCCAAATTGGACACTCATAGTACGACCGCCACATGACATCTCCGACCAATAGTCTGGTAAAAGCATCAATATAGTGGGATAGCTCCCCTACAAAAGTGTGGCTCTTACGCTCCTCATGCTCCCGAGCCCATCTGGTAGCATAGCACTATGTACGAGCCTCAATAGATGTAATATTAGCTGGGAGCCCCTTAGGGTGATCTACCTTAATGTGCTCCCATCCCCAAACCTGTAAGAGCAAACTGCAAGCAATTTTGATGCATCCCCATCGATGGATGTGGTACAACTCATCATAGCATTGAGCCAATAGCGATCTACCCCATGCATAGATGATAGGCTCCTCGCTATCTAATAGGTCCTACACCATCACCAGGAGGTTCCAAGGGAACCTCAAACCCGAGTAATCTGGGACAAGAATATTGTTGATCACCATTAGCAACATGACATGTCTCACTATGAAAACCTAAGCATCATACCAAGTCTTGATAGATACTCCCCCGGACCCAGTATCTCGGAGGGCCTGTGCAAAGCATGCTCCAAACACCCGAGCATAGATAGCCACCTAATCAGTAGTGGTCAAAAAAATGGGCACCCCATCGAACGGGATCCAAAAAATCCTGTAAACATCCTCCGGCGTGATAGTCATATCGTCGGGCAAAATATGGAAGGTGTTGGTCCATGGGTCCCAACGATGGGCTAAGGCCGTAAGATATGTCTGATCGACCATAATGTGGGGCAACCTAATAACATACTATAGCCCACGGGCCTTAAACCAATCCTAGTTAGTCTCATCAAATCTAGGAAGCAATTCTAGTAGGAGCTTCAAGTCTCGAGCCTGAGCAGTGAGGATCTAAATAAAGTAGAAGAAAAATAAAATATAACTACAATGCATCTAAGGCATAATTCACAATAAACATGAAAAATATGAAAAAGAGTATGATTTACTCTAAATATAAACAAGAAAAGAATAAATTGCACCTAAGAAAAGCAAAAAAAAACATAAAATTAATACACAAAATGTAAAAAGAAGGCTCAAGATTTAGCCACTGTCGCCTACAGCGGCTGAAACCTGGCCACTACAGGCAGCAGCGACCAAGGCCCAATGGTCAAATTTTTGATCATTGGGATTCAATCTTGGCCACTCTGAGTGATAGCAGCTCAGAGCTGACCGCTCTAAGCGACAGTGGCCAAGGGGTGAAATAGCAAACCCATGAACCCTTGGCCAAAAAATAAAAAAAAATTACAATTTTGACAAGATAGCTTCAACAAAACAACAAAGGGAGGGAAAACAAACAAATTGGAAAATAAATACCCTACCCAAGCATCGAAACTAAGCTAAGTTTGAGGATGCCCAAAATGGTAGTAGCAAGGGAATAATGGAAAATTTTCAAAAACCCTAGGCTAAAGCCACAGACAGATTGCAAAATTGGGGACCAACCCACCATGGCAAAAAGGAACCTAAGCCTAGTTATAGATTTTGTTTATTGCCAGCAGGTTTAGTGATGTTCATTTTTCTCATTTCTTAGTGGAGTTCAATTTTACTTAAGCAAATAAAATAGAGCTAGGGTTTTGAAGAGATACCCGAGAAGCTTTAGCTCCTCCAGTAGCTGATGTCTCACCCCGTGCAGCCATGTCCTTAGCACCAGCAAGTTTTGAAGTCACAACCATCACCGCTGCACCAAAGCTCTGAAAATAGAATCTTCAACAGTGAAAATGACAAGTCAAAACCCTAGAATTGAAAATTTTATATTTCCTTAATTATGCCTTTTCCACTACTGATGTCAGTGGCCCAAGCTTCTTGGCCCCTCAAGGTGACAATGACCATAGGCAAGAAATCATAAGCCACTAGACCTGACAGCGGCCAAGCTCACATTTCAAAGTAAAGCAGTTCCTTCAATGAGGGAATAACAAAAATAGCAAATAATCACACTTTGATGGTTTAGGATCATCAGAATGTTCAAAATAACAAAAAAAATTCACATAAAATCATAATCTCAAGCAGGCCTCGTATCTAGTTACCTACTCTATCCACTCGGTGATTGTAGCGATTTGCACTCCATGTATTTTAGTGAGATGAGTAGGCAACCATAAGGCCACTTGGTGCAAAAGCAACTCATTTTGGAATTATGATATGTCACCCTTCAAACTTGAAGAATATCAAGATGGTTGGACTACTCCATGGGTGCGAAGGGATCATTCTAATTCCCCTATGACATGAAAAACATTAAGTCAAAGTGATACAATCTAGGCATGAATAGAATCACTCATCCTAACTCCCTAAGAAGGCTATTGATAGTCGGACCACTCCTTGGGATAGGGATGGATGATTATCATAAGCAATTGGATTCACACTTGGATGTGGGATTGCCCATTAAAAGCTGCAAATGCTAGAAAGAAACTAGATTAGTCATATTAGTCAAGCAACTTGTCGCTTCATTCATTTTCATTTCTTCACCAATTCATTGTGTGAAGAGGTAGTTCAAAAATTCAACATAATCATAATAAAAATCAACAAAATATCACTTGATCATAGCAAAATCATGTTCATCCTATGAATCATTGCATACAAAAATTACAAATTTCCCTTATTTTTTGGGAACGTAAGCAGACATGACATTTTGAATTGTAGCTCTCCTACCGATCAAAATTGTTGTAGCAGCTGAAGCTACATGATTGAGTTTGAGGAATGAGTGCAATTTAACATACAAAAGCCACTGAGCTAAGTCCTCCAAATATTGAGGCAATAATTCAAGGGATGCATGACATCTTGCATGATTGGGCCATCCAACATTGATCAGACTATTGATCACCATGCACCCTACAAACGGATCAGTCTACATTTTTTCTCATCACTGTGTTTTCCACATAGCACATCATAAAAAGGGGCATTTGTAGACACCTAAATTGTGTCATTCTTAGGGGAGCTACTTACATAGACACACTCATAAGATCATAAGACATAATATTGGACTTTCCAAGCATCAACAGTGGTTCTCACCACTCATTTGGGGCCTTTTCAAGCCATCCAAGCTTGGTCACTCAAGCCAAGAGCGACCATATTCTAGCTACTCAAGCCTAGAGTTGCCAGAACCTAGCCACTATAGACAACAATGGCCAGATCATAGTTGTTGCAGATGATAGCAACTAAGCCATAAGAAGTGGTTTACCGACAAATAGACCCAATATCAGGTGAAAGTGGCAGTCTGCATGCAATAAAGGTGAGCAGGAGTGACTTTGCATTCCTTTTCATGACCATTTCACATAGGAGACTTGAGTTTTGAAAGAAACACAGAAGAGTGGCATATCAACATGATGTAAACAAAAATGGATACAAAGTCCTATGAATGCGATGAGCAATGCATGAAGGAAAATATGCATAAACGATATGTTAGCAAACAAAGTGGGGCCTCTTTTATTGATATTGATTTTAATATAATTACAATACATCCCCCATCTAGGGCTCAAAATGTTTGATACAATTAGTTACATCAATGGATGCCCAAAAGAACAAGTTTGGATGATACGCTTCTAGGGTCTTTCGCATGCCCACATTTGAAGCGGGCGGGCAAAAAGTTGCCACTGCTTGTGTCCATGTATTTGTTGTTCCTTGTTGTCCCTCTAGTATTCCTAGTGGTGAGATATTGCACATAGAAAAATAACAAATCATTAATAGCATATGCGTATCCAAAAAAGCATGCAATCCCCAAGGCCTCCAACGAGCGTTTGTGGGATATCAATTATGAGGTTGATAAATCAATTATAGAATGATATATAGATGTAAAGGACAACTTCTAGAATTGGTATCACCTAATTTTGTGTTGAGGGGGCGTCAGACAGCCCCGTTATGCTCGTTTACCCGTTGAGGGCCATCTTCAAGGTGAGCACTCCAATGTCCCACCTATGCTCATCAAAATCACTTGAAACTCATGGGTTAGGAATTATATGCAATTTTAATACTACCCAGATACTCATAATCTACCTATCCTACCCAGATTTTCCTATATGTAGCAGAGGCACCCTACAAACTAGTTAACACCTAAAATAATAAAAATACAGTCAAATCATGTCAGAATGCAATGAAAATTTGATAGAGGCATTGGGATATCATCTGGGACATATTACAAAAATAATAGTAAGGAAATAATGCACAAATTTCTAATCACTTAGGGGTGGGACATTGGGGACTATTGCAAAACTTGCAAAAGGTGACTTGCAAATGTCCCATCCAAAGGCCTTCGAAACTCCTACAAACTTGTGGTTAGGCTAAAAATAGTATTTTGAGATGACTCAAAATGTTGGATTTGGAATATTCTTCCCAGGTTACCCTGTATCCGAAAGCACTCCCTATAGGTTAGTATATGCATAAAATACCAAAAACCAGGTCAAATCATGTCAGAAAGCAATGAAATTTGGATAGCAGCATAAATACATCAGATCTAAAAAAATGCAAAAATAACAGTAAAGAAATCATGCATGGATTTCTAATCACTCCAGGGTGGGGCGATTAGGATTGTAGTAGTTTGGGAGGTGCCTGGGGGCAGCGCACCCACCGTTTAGGGGCTAGTTTTGACACCAATCGAAGTGGGATGGGTCCAAAACCTCCCAGGGGGTTGTGTCAATGAGTTTGAGGTGGGATTGTGTCCGATTTCTTGGGTTTTGGGATCTAATTTGCATTCGTAGTGTTCACCTGATAACCTCTCTTCTAGAAAGGAGAGATTAGGGATGTAGGAGGCACAAAGAGGATTGGGGGTATAATTTGGCAGCACATCGTTGCTCCAAATGCTCCAGCTCTATTCCCCTTTTGGGATGAGGAGGATCACCTTTTTATATACCTAATGGTCTCCTTTGAATGCGCATGCAAGGGCACCACTTGTCTCACTATGCATTCTTTGGGGGAGAGAAGATTCCTCCCTGATTTAGGGCCTCCTTGAATGAGGTCTTCATGATAAGGGCGGGCTTGACTAAAGTCTCTCTCTGGTTTGAAACCATACCTCGCAATTGCATGTCTTGAAGGTGAAGGTGGATGGTAGATCTGGGCTACAATTTCTCAAGGCTTGACTTTTTTCCAGTCAAACCTGCTAATCATCCCACCCTGGAACGATTGCTACTAATCGTCCCGGGGTGGGACGAATAGGATTCTAATCATCCTAGGGTGGGACGAATAGGGAGCAAAGTGCTTAAAAGGTTCCAAATTGACCTTTGACCTTCCAAAACTGATTTGGGAGTGGTTAGGACCATTGTTTAACCTCTAGAGGCTACCCTAGGGGGTATGTATGCCAATTCGATCAGTTCTTGTAGTCACATAATCATATTGGTGCTATTTTGGTGTCTATAGATGCCCCTTTTTGGGATACGCTATGTGTGGCACAGTGCTGAGAAAAAATAGATGACCAAAGCACTTAATTATTAGGATTTCTCAGTTACCTAACCAAATTTTAATGCCCCAAGTATGGAAAGGGCATGCATTCTTTAATCCTTACTTCTGACGAGCTAAGGAGCTTAAATCAAGTGTAACATTTTTCAGTGAGGTGTACTTGATCTTGGACATTGTTCAGACATGAATAGGAAAAGGGCACAACCTTTTGTCCAAGGAACATTTTCTTCATGCTTCTAGAATGCCAAGTGTTTGTTTAGCTTATGATTATTTCTTGTTTGCTGCCTCAAGTAGGAGCGTGATTGTCTTTGTCAATGATTCTTTGAATGCATGCCATTTCCTTGATTGGGTGTGTATTTGTTGATTGGTGACTAAGTGTGACTACCCCCTCAAGCAACGAATCGATGAGAGAATGAAAAAAATGAGAAAAGTGATGAGTCACTTGACTCGAGATGATGTTTGTAAGGGTGCCTTCAATTGTTTTTGTTGAACTCTTATTTCAGTTTTCCAACAATCGGACCTGTTTTTGGTGGGTTTTGACCCTTTTTTTTTATGCCTATTGGGGTAGAAATCATCAACAATCCTCCTTCCAGTGGAGTGGTCTGGTTATGCTAGCCTTATTAAGAAGTAGGATAGTGAGTCTTTGTGACCCTGATGATGGTTTTTCATGCCATGAATGTTAGGTGCAAATACACCTTTGTTCGGCAAGTTTATTGCTCTTTTTGGTGCAATTTTTGGATGCAGTTTTTGTTGTTTTATTTCTTGTTCTGTAATCGTCCCAGGGTGGGACGAATACCAATTTTGTACTCATCCTAGGGTGGGACGAGTTCTAACTAGAATGCTCATCCCAGGGTGGAACGATTACAGGCCTAACAGCCTAGATAAGGACCAAAAGGTTTAGGGCTCATTTGCAATATTTTTTTCTTGGCGATTTGGAGTGAGGAGGAGTGCGAGTGTGCATAGCAGAGCACTGCTGAAATTTCATAGATATCATGAGTGTGAGAACCGGATCTTCGAGTGGAGGAGCCGAGGTGAGACCGGTATGATGTTCCTTCTCCCTGCCTGTTATTCGGTTGTGTTTGCACATATAAAATTTTTGGTCGCGTTATTTTGATTTTATTCGTATATCAAGTTGAAAACCTAATATAGGAATTTTATTTGCTATGTTTTTTTTTGTTGTTAATTTTTATAGATTAAGTTCAAAACCCTAGTACGCAACTGTTATCTGTACTTTGTTTGTGGTTGTGTTTAGGTTTAAAATCCAACATGTTTTCGTTTTATTTTGTTGTTTTTGTTCATATTATGGTTGAAACCCTAATATGTTATTTCATTTTGTTTTGTTTTTTTTGTTCACATTAAGGTTGAAAACCTAGTATGATTTTTTTGTTTTGTTTTTGTTTTTGTTTACATTAAGGTTGAAACCCTTTTATGTTATTTCGTTTTGTTTTTTTTTTTTTTGTTCACATTAAGGTTGAAACCCTAGTATGATTTTTTTTGTTTTGTTTTTTTTTTTATTACATTAAGGTTGAAACCTTAAATAAGATTTTTTTTTTTTTTTTGCTTTGTTGTTTGTTGATTGTACAATTTTATTTGAATGATCGGTACTTTCACTTTATAGTTTTATTTTAATGCACTTCTCATGCTGTACTTTTGTTGTACAATTGTAAATTGTAGTTTGTACTTTTGTTGTATAGTTTTATTTTAATATTTTTGTTTATATTAAGTATGTACTTAATATCTTTTTGTGTTTTATTATTTTTAAGGTTGTGAAGAGTTGGTACTACCAATCAACTATTTTCTCTGATGCCCAGGATGCCTTGACAGTTGTGGATTTGGAGTGGCTTGATGCCCTTGGTCTCAAGCAGGTGATGCATCTAGAGCCTGTGGTTGGGGATCGGGCATATTTTACTACCCTGATCAATCTGTGGGATCCCCACACCAGCACTTTTCATCTCCCAACAGGGGAGATGACTATTACTCTGAAGGATGTGTATCGAATTCTATATATTTCGATAGATGGACTACCTATCCATATGACCCACCGTGACTAGTGGTCGATGATATTGATACAATGTTTTTATTTGGCGATGGAGATGGGGATGGAGAGGGTTGTGGAGAGGGAAGATGTTGACTGCTGGAAGGGCAATATTCTGGTGCGATGGTGGTTGGAGAAGGGCGTATTAGGAGTGAGGTATGCTTTGATCATGACCCTTATCTCCAATATGCTACTTCCTGACTCCTCAGGTGTGAGGTTCCCTTGGAACCTACTTGAGTTAGTTTTCTCATTGGTGGAGTGTCCTACAGTAGCTCCACTTATTATGAGATGGGATTAGAATTTATTGGCATAGTTGTATAATGAGCTGTATGAGGTCCACTACCAAAAGTGGAAGGGGATCGGGTGCAGCTATCTTTTGTAGTGCTAGGGGTGGCATCACATAGCTGTGGAGCGACCACAAGGTTTGCTTTGGACCACCTGAGGTGAGATGGTGGATCGAGATATTAGCTACGTCAATTTATGGCAGAGGTCATAGGAGCATGGATAGAGTCAATGGTGGTCAGGTGATGTAGGTCACTATACTAACGCTTTCTCTCATCTAGCGCTAGGGTAGGTGTTTTGGTGATTGTACCAAGACTATCCAACCTGGCCTGAGGCTAGAGAGTGGCTCTGACATGTGTGCAAGGGTATATGGTTGATTGGGCAGCACAAGATAGAGCAAGAGTACTTCCCATATGTTCAAGTGATGCGGTAGTTTGGGGTACACCATGGATTACCTAGTGTTCCCTTGATCTATCAGTGTCATGATGATGAGAGGACTCTAGTCTAGCCAACCTTTGAGCAGCTAGGTGAGGATTCTAATGTTGTTATTGATGTACCCAACATGGACAATGTTGGAGTGATCGTAGAGTATGACCGGTGGTGGATTATGCAATGATGGTGGAGTGAGGGGCCTCTAGGAGGTATGGATACTATAGTCATGGGAGGTGGGGATGCAAAGGCATCGATGGAATTTTGGGGGGCTCTACTTGATGATTTTGACATGGTGGAGGTTGATGTCTTCACCGATGATGGAGATGATTTGGGGTTTCAGAGAAGCTGAATGTACAGGATGTCTCAGAGTAGTGGGTGTCAGAGCAGTAGGCTATCTCGAAGGTGCCCATGCCTCAGGCTGTCTCAAGGGATGTGGAGGCTGGGCTTCATGCTGAGATAGCATGATTGGAGGGTCTCCTACAGAGATGAGATGAGGAACATAGATATGCTTTTATGGAGATAATGCAGGAGATGGATCTCCTATGTGCTTAGTTGGCATAGCAGGATAGTGCACTGGCTATGTATCACTGATGAGACATAGAGTGGGGTCAGTACTGGGTAGAGTTAGAGATGGAGGTTGTCTATCTCAGTGGACAGTTGTTTGTGCTTGATGGAGGTGGTTTGTTGCATCGTATGAGAGGCAGTGAGATTGAGCAGTTTGCATAATCTCATCACAGGTAGATAGGTGAGGTTAGTGTTGGTGGACAGGGTGTAGGGGCTGGTAGCAGCCATCATGAGATGTCCCATAGGACCCATGCTACTGGGGGTAGTACCAGTCACATCGATCCTACATGATCATGGTGGCTAACTCCCTAGGCTTTGGGGATTTTGAATTTTTTGTTTTTTGTGAGGTCATAGGACCTTATTATTGTAGCCTAAGGGCATTTTGACTTGATATATATAAATGACTCTTCTTTTTTTGGTTTGATTATATACTTGTAGTGGTTTATTGTTCTTTATGCACATTTATTTATGTTGATGTATGCATATGCTATTATGACTACGGATGATTTTAACTATATTATATAGATGTATGCATATGGAATGGATGGAATGATTTATTGGTATACAAGCGGTGGCACCATAGACTGTATAGGATTTACTAGCTTTCTATGCTATGTGATTGCTTTATGAAATAACTTTGCATTTCTAATTTTGTTTTGTATTTTCTTATGGTGATGTAAGTAATGAAATGTACAACAATTGTTTTAGAATGTGGTTAAGGTTTTTTTGGGACTCAAATTCTTTAACTAAATAGTCAAGATTGTACATTATATTACAAGACTTTTGAACAAGGTACAAATTTAGACTTGAGTTTGACCAAGTTATTGCACATCCCTGTGTGTGTGATTGAGTTCGTTGATGTGGTATTCATAAGGATACCACCAGTGCCAGGTAGCCTATCCACCAAACCTGTACTAAGGATCACCTAATTAGCTCCACTAACTCCTTTGTTGCATTTAGTAAGATTAATCTATGGTGCAATCTAGAATACCATAAACTAGCTCATCCACATGCAAACATTGATCTGTACACCAATTGCTAATGCGACAGATATATCATCATGCGAAAGGTTTACCACCAGTGCCAATAGGCTATCCACCAAACCAAGACTTAGGATCACCTCATGACCTTTTGAATGCTGAGAGTTCCAAGGATTCAAGTTTGACTCCCTTATTTTCTTCAATTTTATTGGGATACTTGATCTTATGTATAATGATAAAAATCACTGTTTATTTTTCTTTTGTTTTTGAGCAAGGGATTTGAATTTTGAGTGATGGGGATCACTATTTCTTGAGATTTTTGATGTGTGCACTTTGAGGTTTTTTATGTTAAACTTTAGAGTTTGTACTTTGAATTTTGCATTTTTTTGATGTTTACAACTTTTTGAGAATTTAGGATTTTTGATAGTGGTAAAAACCACTATTTATTTTGGGGAATTGGGTAGGGAAGATGCAGTTTTCTCAACATTCTTGGGGTCATTCGCACAGGGGGATGAGCAAGATAACCGTTTCACTTATGGTAACCTAGTCCGCTATGTAGGTTTCATATTTTGTTCACACAAATTGGGAATTTTTATGTGTTTTAAGCTTGTGTTGGGATGCTATGTAACAAGGCGTGATCCAAGTAAAACTCTACCTTGTAAAAATTGGTCTGACTTTGTACAACATTTGGCTAGAAATTTAAAGGCAGCTAAATGAAAAAAACCCTAAAGACATTAAAAGACAACTAATTATGATATGGCAAAAATGTGAATGGTGTTATTCTTGTTGGATCATTTTCAAAATGGATAAATGTGGAAAATGATGGCATTGCCAAGTAATTACAGTCTATGGTGCATTTGACATGTATGACTAGTAAATATGCAATGTATGTATGTGATGCCTAATGTAGTTCTTTTTGTGTTTTGATTTTTAAGATTATGCATGAAAGTGAGATGAAATTTTTTTGTTATTTTTGATTATCTGTTGTTTTTTTAATATTCATTTTTGACCAAGTGATTGTGGGAACCCTTGAAGATTTTGGCTTGACCAAAGAGATTATAGATACCTTTGGGGCATTTTGGGTGACCAAGCGGTGGCAAGAACCCTTGGCAATTTTGGTTTGACCAAAGGGATTATGGATACCTTTGGGGTAGTTTAGGTGACCAAGCAATTGTGGGAACCCTTGGAGCTTTTGGTTTGGCCAAAGGGAATATGGATACCTTTGGGGTATTTTAGGTGACCAAGCAATTGTGGGAACCCTTGGAGCTTTTGGTTTGGCCAAAGGGATTATGGATATCTTTGGGGTGTTTTTGGTTGACCAAGAGATTATAGGAACCCTTGGGGATTTTGGGGTGGGCCATGGATCTTTAAATATTGAATGGCCTCAAATTACTAATTTTCAAGGGTTCTAGTTCCTTGATTCCTTCAAGAGAGGCGATCCGGTATGTTCTAGGTCCTATTTTACTATCGATTACATAAGGACCTAACCAATTTGCCATGAAATTGTCCCTTAAATGGGGTGGCAAGTTAGAATTTTGTTGGTTCTCTTTTAAGACTAGGTCACCGACCTGAAAGTCCCTTAGGTGAACTTTCATTTTGTATGCTTTCTTAAGTCACTCTTGATAGATACGTAAATGCTGAAGAGCATTGACACATCGTTCGTTGAGTAACATAAGCTGGTCTAACCAAGCCTACCATGCAGTTTCATCATCGATGAATTCTTGCATTGATATGTGCAAGGAGGGTATTTCCAACTTAAGAGGTATGACTGCCTTGGAGCCATACACTAGAAAAAATGGGGTTGCCCCTATGGGCGTTTGAATTCTAGTGTGATAAACCCACAGAGCAAGTGGTATTTGGATGTGCCAATCCTTATGACTATCTACAACCATATTTTTAAGGATGGCAACTAGCATTTTGTTTGATGCCTATGCTTGCCCATTTGCTTGCAGATAATAGGGTGTCAAAAAACTATGCTGAATTTTGTACTTTTTTGTCAAAGTATGCACATCTTTGTTCTTAAATGACATCCCATTATCCGAGATGATCTTGGATGGAATACCAAAATGACATATGATATATAAAATGAACTCTGCAATGCGGGGCCCAATAGTAGAGGTAAGCGGGATTGCTTCCACCCACTTAGTGAAGTAATCTATGACCGTTATGATAAATGTGTAATGACCTGATGATGCAGAGGAGATATTTTTGATGAGATCTAAGCCCCATTGCAAAAATGGCCAAGATGATTGGATCATTTGCAAGGCCTAAGGTACGTGTGTCAAGTTAGCATGGTGTTTACACTTCATGCACTTCCACACATATGCACAACAATCTCGCTCTAAATATGGCCAATAATAGCCCATGTGAAGAATGCACTTTGTGATGGCCATACTGTTGAAGTGGCCACCACATGTACCATCATGTTCTTGGGTGATCGTCCAAGTGGACTCCTGCTGGTCTATGAAATGGAGAAGGATTCCTTCATAACTTTGATGGTATAAAATGTCTCCTAGCAAGACATGTTTTGTCACTTTTTGTTTGAATGATATTTTCATAGCATGCGATAATCCAAGTGGGAGGCTACCTAACTTGAGATAGTCTCTTATGGGTGTGTACCAATCCTGTTAATCAGAAACATTGATAGTATGAACGGGAAATCCCTTTTGAAGTTCATCCCTAGCAAAAGCTGAGTGAGAAAGAACTTGTAAAAATAGCATCGTGTTGCTATTAAGAGGGGTTGGAGAGAAAAAAGACCCCCAGTTGGTGTGATTCAGACTACCATGGATTCAAGAGAACCTATCTTGAGATGGTTCAATCTGGATCAGGTGGATTCCTAGCATTATGTTAGAGCTTGCACACTCCATCACGGATTGCAATAATGTTTTGACTTGAATGGTTGTCATCTTACCAGAAGGGTATTATGGGATTAGTGACCCCAAGGAGGCCATAGTGTCCACAAAATGATTCAATGATCGAGGGAGTGCATCGATGTCGTACCATTCAAGATTTACCAAGAATTTATCCACAAGGGCTTTGTAGGCGTATAAAACTGGGCATTTGCATTGGAATACCCCTTTCACTTGGTTGAAAATTAAAAATAAATCACCAAAGATATTCAAGCATTTGATGTTTATGGTGATGGCTGTCTGAAGACCTATGAGCAAGGCTTCGTATTCAACATTGTTATTGGTGCACATGAAATCAAGTTTAAATGATAAAGGCATTGGAGCCCCTTACGATGTGAAAAATATTATTCCCATGCCACCCCCTTGCTCAGATTTAGAACCATCAAAAAATAAGGTTATGTCGGCCTATGACTCAGGCTCATTAGAATCTGGTGATTCTGAGACATGGAAGACCCCATCATCGCGAAGCTCTATGGTCAGAGGTTGATCATCTTCAAGAGGAGCCTCTGCTAGTTGATCGACGATGAATTGACCTTTGATGGACTTTTGTCCAATGAATTCAATGTCAAACTCCATCATGAACATGATCCATTTCATCGTGTGACTACTATGATAAGTACAACTCATCATGTACCGCAATGGATTCTCATTAGACACAACATATGTCTTATTGCTCAGCATGTAATAGCATAGATTTTTGGTGGTGAATACAACCACCAAGCATATCTTCTCAATGTATGCATAGTTAAGTTCATAACCGACCAGGATGCAGCTAAGATAATAATTATCCTGTTCTTTATGTAATTCATTTTTCTAGGCTAGCATGGTGCCCAGTGCCACCTTAGTAGCTGAGATGTATAAGTAGAATAGCACTCCTAGTCTAGGTAGTGCCAATACTGGCAGCGAAGCCAAGTATGGTTTGATGTCATTGAAGGCTAACTGGCACTCGTCATCCCAATGAAATGCTACCCCCTTGTGTAATAAGTTATTCATGGGTCGACACTTGTCAGATAACTGTGCTATGAAGCGCTTTATTGACGTGACCTTACCCTAAGCTTCTAAGCTGCCTGATGGTGGTTGGGGGAAGCATTTCAAGGATTGCATTGACTTTATTTGGATCTACCTCGATGCCTCATTTTGATACTATGAAACCCAAGATTTTTCTAGATGTGACACCAAATACGCACTTCTTGGGGTTTAGCCTAACTTTGTGTTCGATGAGGCGATCAAGGATCTTGCGTAAGTCATCGAGATGATTTTGGCACAAAAGATATTTGGAAAATAAATCATCCATATAATATTCCAAAGTTTTATGCATGTGATAATGGAATATGTATGTCATAGCACGTTGGTAGGTGGCACCAACATTTTTAAGGCCAAAGGGCATGACCTTATAACAAAATGTCCCCCAAGGCATCGTGAACACCATTTTTAGTTGATCATCGGGATTGATACGAATCTGGTTGTATCCCAAGAAACCATCCATGAGGGAAAGCATTTCATGGCCTACTGTAGCATCTACTAATGCATTGATGCTAGGCAAGGGGAAATTGTCCTTGGGACTCGCTTTGTTTAAATATTGAAAATCTATGCATATGTGAATCCTTCCATCTGGATTTTTGATGGGTACCATGTTGGACATCCATGGTGGGTAATCTATGCAAATGACAAACTATGCATCCAACAAATTTTGTAGCTCATATTTGACCATTAAGGCCACTGTTGGGTGCATCTTATGTAGCTTTTGCTTGACTAGCTTGACTATTGGATCAAGTGTTAGATTATGTGTGACTAGCTATAGGTCTAGCCCTGGCATGTCTTTGTAGGACCATGCAAAAACCTCCTTCTTCTCTTTGATAATGGAAATGTAATTGGCTTGCTCTTCGAGGGATAAAATTACCCCCAAATTGATGATTTGCGGATTCATTGGATCAAAATTGATGTCTACGTCAATCGTCTCTTTGAATGACATATGGGATCCATCCTCCAACTGGTGTGGAGTTGGGATCAGGTGGATATCATTTGCTAAATTTAAATCTACATTGGGAATGTTGGGTTCCTCTTCAGCATGGAAGATATCCTAAGTCTGTCCTGGTGTGAAATGAAACATATTACCGCAATTCCAGTACTCTGATGGGGATGGTGGTGAGTCAGCATGATCCCAGTCTATGGCATCTAGGTCTAGATACAATGGTCATGTTGGATCGACTGGATTGTGGTGGGGGCAATTAAATCAATAATCATGTTGATGGAATGAATTTGGTCTCCATTGCCATGTGGGTGTTGATTCAGACATTCTTGGTGATCCTTGTACCTTGGATCTGGATCTATGGGTACTGGCATAAAAGGATATACCCTATGTGTAGATAGAAGGATAGGGTTTACCCTTAGAACTGATGGCCCTATAGGGTCTCTAGGTGGGAGGTGCTCCCTGTCTGCCTGAAGTGATGGATGAAGCACTTGGTTTAACTATACTTGGTTTAAATGCCACCTATTCCTTGGTACCATATTGAGATGTTCAAACATACCATCGATGTCTATGGGGTATTCTTGTTGCCTCATATGGTTGAGATATGCCATCTCAGTCTCATCCTCATAGTCACTATCAAAGATCCATAGGCCTTCATTGGCTTTGACAACTATGTGCCCCTCTGGTTGGTATAGCCTCCCACTAGGTGTTTCTTGATCACTATCCTCACTCTCTATGAAAAATGAAAACCCAACATGCAGGTAGTCAATGCTGAAGGAGATATTTGGATGTTCTTCCTCTGGTGGATCACTTGGCCTTATGGCCAACATGGGAGGCTTTTTTTGTTTGATCATGTTGATTTTTTCCCTTCTGGGTTGTTTTTCTCTCTACAGGAGGGCTAGATTATCTAGAGGTAGCAATTGCCTGATTGGAACATTAAAGGGGAACATTACCACAAAGTTATCTTGATAGTCGTCAATGGGTGTCACCTACGAGTGATTTCTATCAGAATCAAATGGGTCCCAAGGTGCTACCTCATAATTTGACTCATCTTTAGAAGACCCCCCTTGATCTTGTTCATATTCCTCTTGGAGGTTACTTCTTGAACTTTTTCCTTCCTCGATCAAAGGGGAGGGGTTGTAGAGGTCAACAAGGTTTGTTGTTAACAATGGGAGATAATCCCCCAATGTGTATGTTGTGTTGGTATTGGCATGTGGATCTTGTGCCAACCCATCCCTGTTGCCTAGACCTAGGCCTTGCATGGTTTCTACCAAGATGTCAAGGGGCAAAGGGTGGTTGAACCCTACTCCTAATTTATCATATTGCATATGGTATCTTGGTTGATAAAGAGTGCACATTCCTTGTTTGTATCTGCCCAATTCATATCCATGCCAATTACATTGGGCTAGGTATTTCAAGGCAAAGTCTAGTTTGGAAAGATAATCAACATTCTCAACAAATGGCTCTTCATCCTCTTCCTCTTGTAGGTAGGGTTCAAGGCTGTTCTCGAGGCCCCCATATAAAAAATTATTCTAATTTTATGGGTAGCCTAATGGGATGATAGTACCTATGGGGAGGCAAGGTCTCCCCATGTCTTGCATGGATTCGAGTGTGGGTGTTGCCACAAAATTCCACACTAGGTACTCCCCCAGGCCTGTATTGGCTATCTCAATGGTAATCATCGGTGGTTGAGGGGGAGAGAATGGGAGTTCTCCCTGAGTCCACTCCATGTCGGGTGAAACAAGTGTTTCGACTTCCATTTGGCTGGGCACCTCTTCGAAAGATATGGTTGAGACTAATGGTGGTACCTCCTCTAGGGGATTCTTCCCATTGTCCTTCAGTATGGCCACCATAGGTTACGTTGTGGGTGAAGGCATAGATGACAAATATGGGCCAAGTTGGTGAGTTGAGGGATTCAAAAATGGGGATGTAGGTGGAATCAGACCCTATGTGGACGAATTCAATTGAAAGTCCAAATGTGTCTATGGAAGGATCGATTATGGCATCAGCTACACCAAATTACAGAATTTAAAGGGCTCTAAGTTTGCTGGGACTACATGTACTTGCCCTTCATACATGTATTTGAGGCATTGATGGGCTATCAAAGGGACATACTTCATGTCTCTAATCCAAGGTTGGCATAATAAGATATTGTAGGCCATATCACCCTCAAGGATGTGGCACAATGTAGGAATGGTATTTTGTCCTACTTGGATGGGCAAGACAATTGTGCCAACCATCGAGCATAACACGTCATTGAATACTCGAAGAGTGTAAGTGGATGCCACAATGTTGGATGTTGGTAGCTTAAGGTGTTTTAATTCCACTGTCATGATTATGTTGTTGTATAAGCCAGTGTCCACCAACACCCTCTTGAATGGAATCTCGTTGACCCATGCAATGACATGCGGGGGTGGATCCACCATATCACTAGTCACTAGTTTCAGTTCATCTTCCTTGAAGGTTATGACTGGTTCTGTGCATTATCTCACATGTCCCCCAAAGTTGTTGAAATAATTGGGCTCATGGGGTTGTAGCTCAATGGCTTTGAGTATCTCCATCAGAGCCTCCCGATGAGGCAGTGATTGTTGGATGAGCTCATAAATGGAGAGCCTAGCCGACGTGGTACTTAAAATTTGAGTAATCTTAGTCTGAATTGTGGCCACTGGTCTAGGCAAGGGAGGTTGCATAGGGTGTTGTGGAGGTTGTGACATTGAAAAAACATCTCTTGTAGCTACAATGGGTGTAGCCATGTTTGGGTATCTCTTGTTTCGTGTCATGATGCTTATAATCCCCACGTATCCTTGCATGGGGTAGTTTTGTGTTACCTCATTTACTTGTAAAGTCTTTCTCTGTGCATCATGGGTAGGCAGGGGGTCTTTGAAGACCTCAATATGTTGGTTGCTTAGCACTACGGGATTATCTACAATGAGCATTTTGTTGTCTATCAAGTCCTACACTAAGTGTTTGAATTTCCAACAAGTGGAGATTTCATGTCCTTTCTGTCGGTGAAATCTACAATATAAGTCTTCCCTATAGCCCTTGGGTTTTGATGTGTTGGGGTCTATGGGTCGAATTTCTAGCAATTTTATTAGTTTTACCGTGAACAAGCGATCAAAAAAGGAGTCTCTAGACTCCGTGAATTGTGTGAATTATTGCATAGGGCAACATTGTTGATTTTTCTCTTGTTTATGATTTTTCTTTTCATAGTTATCAAGAGGAACTACCTGATAATTAGCCTTTGGGGGCTATGTCATTTGTGTAGGCTTCGGTATAGTTATGGCAACTTGATTAACCATGATAGGTTTCGGTTGCGTGGGCCCAATTTTAGTATTTTTGGTCCACTCTTTCTTGCATGGCTTGGGAATCTCACCATATTGTATTTTGATCTCCTCAATTATCCTAGCTTGCACCAGGGATTATTTGAGGGTGGCATATTGTTGCAGCTATAATAGCATGGAGATCGACCTTAAGCAACTCTTTGAAAACATTTGAGTCATGTCAGCCATGGGAGGGAGGTAAGGTAGCTTTGAAAGCAATGTCCTCCACTGATTCCCATAAGTGGCTATGGTCTCATCATCATACTGCTTAAGGCTAGCTAGATCACTTAAGGATGCCTTCTTCTTGGTGTTGAAGGTAAAATTTTCAAGGAACATGTCCACTAGCTGGTCTAGATTATTGATGCTATGCTTCGACAACTGGGTAAACCAATCCAAGGTAGGGCCTGTGAACGTGGTTATAAAAATTCTCAGAAGCAATGTATCATTATCCTGAATGCCAAAGCATTGACTCAGGAACCTTGTTACATGCTCTTGGGCATCCTCATCCCCTCTAAAAATTTCCAATTGAGGCATTTTGAAGTGTTCGAGGTATGGGGGTGCCAAAACTGAAGGATGCATAGGATGACTACAGAGTTGGTGTAATGTGGGCTTTCGGGGCCCCGAAGTCTTAGTCTCCAAGGACTCTAAGTGCTCTAGCAGTGTTTTGTATGCATCAGAGGATTTGATTTCATCTTATTTGGTTTTTTCCCATTGTGAATTACAAGGAATTGGAGGCCTATGGAGGGGTAGCTCGATAGCATCCCCCCTACCTTGGTAGGGCATTTTATCCTGCTCTTCTTCTTGCTCAAATTCCTCATAGGCCTCTTGATGAGTTTTTGGACATGACCTATAAACATGGATGAGTTCACAAGGAAGGCATCCATTATTGGTTCTAGGAGTGGCTTCCTGCTCAGGTCTAGGAGGTCTTGGGGGCAATGCTTGATAAGGTCGTGGAGACCTATCTCATACTAAGGGGTTGTGCCTCTCATAAATTTGTGTCTTATGCATGGGAGGGGTTAGAATCCTCTCATGCATAGTGTTCTAGAGAAAATCATCTATCTAGAATTGAATGCGCTCTTTGTTAAGATGATACAGTTGTTCTAACTGTTGCTGATCTTGCCTAAGCTACATGATTTATGCTTGGTAGGTGACATGTTTGGAAAATGCCAAGTGAATTTGTTCCACCGTCCTAGGTCTAGGAGGCCTAGATGCTTCCCCTACACAACTATCTTGGTTTTGATGATCCGATATCTCTATGGGTCGCTTTCCTCTGTCGATATTAGTAGCATTCACCTAATGCTCTGGGCTTAATAGGTGATCTTGATAATCAGTAGGTGCAGAGGCACATTGCTCCTATGTGGTGTATTGCTCTTGAGGAATATACTAGTTTTTCTCGTGCTCCCTTTTGTATATGTGAAAGGGATGGGAAGAATTGGCTCACCCTATCTGAAGAGCCCTGCGCTCTAAATTTGGCCTTTTAATTATAATAGTAATGAGGGGTGGAGGAGGAATGATATAATCATGTGGGCCCTCCTTATGAACCCTATGCTACTCTAGCACTTCATTGCATAGTGGCCACTCATAATGAGTGTCTAAGGGGGCCTTCCAATGTGTGTACTCCTGCTGAGAGGGTCTATGTTGAATGGTAGTACCCCTCAAAGGGGTGCCTCTATAGTCCTTTTTTGTAGTGGCATAGTTTGGACTATGTTGTGGGTCAGGCTGCCAAGGTGGTATAACCGAGTCCTTGGGGCTATAATGGAGGTGACTTGTGCCTCCTTGTATACTTTTTGTAGCTTTTGCCCATGATTGGGCTTGGCTATGGGTATACACCATGTTGGTGGTTTTTCCAAAAATATATGTATATTTTTATCTCCTTTACAATTTTTATGCTATAACAAACAAAAGGGGACCACACAAACAAAGAAATGATTATCTTGTTTATATATTAAATGTGTGTCCTAGATCTAGTTCAGTGTTTGATTTTTTGTTATGTAAATCTTGTAAAGAAAACTTTGTTATACATGCACAATGAGGGCTCTTTTATCTCCAAAATGGTCACCCCTTCAATATACCATTGCCATGCCGTTATACCGAACCTCTCAATATACCCGCCCTTACGTGAGGGAAACTATTGGTACACGAGAGCATAACAGTAAGTGGAACATAGGTGGTACAGAATGGGGATCACTCTATTTTTGACACCTACCATAGAAGACTTATCCTCATGCATGGGGAATCACCCCCATTACACTTGGTCAATTTTTATCAGGATTTATGTCTAGCAATAGTTACGATCAGGGTATATGTATGTAAAATCCAAGCCAAGGTGGTGATGAAATCCATCGTTGGTCTTGATCAAGTTTTGGGGTATTAAGACCAAATCCTTAATGTTAATTTTATTAGGTGGTGTTTATGGTTCCTTTTAATTGTGTAAAGAAGGAAAACATACAACAAAAGATGATTTTCACTAATGCAATTATTTAAATTATGTTTTATATTTCATAGACAATTAGTAGCAAAAAAAGAAAATCACAAAACCTAACTAGAACTGAAACCTATAATGAGGACTTGCCATTTGTTCAAGTATCATGCAAGCAAACTAGAGAAAAGTGCATTTCTAATCAAGTTCATTCCATTTAATTTACTCTATGTTTTTTTTTCTTCTTTATTGTAGGAAAGGAAAACAAACTATTTAACCTTTCTATGCAAGTGTCTAAAAATAAAGCAAAGAAAACAGAAAATTGCAAAAACTAAAAGTAGAAAAACACAAAGGATGTGCAGAAGGCCTACCTCTTCTCTGTCTAAACTAGATGTCTCTGAGTTTCTACTCAAAAAATGCATAGATCTCTAATCATCCTGGGATGGGATGAATAGTAGGTTTTCATTCGTCACAGGGTGGGACAAATATGTATTCGTCTCGGGGTGGCATGAGTAGCAGTCCAACGCCCGAATGAGTAACACCTGCAAAGAAACCACAAAATTTGGATCAGAAACCTGATCCTAATAGTAGGGTATAGGGTCCCACCATGATCGCCATTGAAATCAATGCAAAAGAATAGCGTACCGAGATGATGCAAACAAAAATGGATATAAAGTCCTACGAATGCGATGAGAAATGCATGAAGGAAAAGATGCATAAACAAGATGTTAGAAAACAAAGTGGGGCCTCTTTTATTGATATTGCTTTTAATACAATTACAATACATCCCCCCTCTAGGGCTCATAATGTTTGATACAATTAGTTACATCAATGGATGCCCGAAAGAACAAGTTTGGATGATATGCTTCCAGGGTCTTCTACGTGCCCACATTCGAAGTGGGCGGGCCAAAATTTACCACCACTTGTGTCCATGTGTTTGTCATTCCTTGCTTCCCATCTAGTATTCCTAGTGGTGATATCTTGCACATAGAAAAACAATAAATCATTAATAGCATATGTGTATCCAGAAAAACATTCAACCCCCAAGGCCTCCAACGGGTGCTTTTGGGATATCAATGATAATGTTGATAAATAAATTATAGAATGATATATAGATTTAAAGGACAACTTCTAGAATTGGTATCACCTAATTTTGTGTCAAGGGGGCGTCAGACGACCCCGTTATGCTCGTTTACCTATCAAGGGCCATCTTCAATGCTAGCACTCCAATGTCCCATCTATGCTCATCCAAATCACCTGAAACTCATGGGTTAGCCATTATATGCAATTTTAATACTATCCAAATGCTCAGAATATACCTATCCTACCCAAATTTTCTTGTATGTGACAGGGGCATCCTGCGAACTAGTTAACACCTAAAATAATAAAAAAATAATAAAATCTTGTCAGAATGCAATGAAACTTCGACAGAGGCATTGGGATATCATATAGGACATATTTCAAAAATAATAGTAAGTAAATCATGCACAAATTTCTAATAACTCTGGGGTGGGACGTTGGGGACTGTCGTAAAACTTGCAAAAGGTGACCTTGGAAATGTCCCATCCAAAGGCCTTCAAAACTCTTGTAAACTTGTGATTAGGCTAAAAATGACATTTTGAGATGACCCAAAAGTTCATATTTGGAATATTATCCCTAGTTTACCATGTATCTTAAAGCGCTCCCTATAGGTTAGTATATGCATAAAATGCCAAAAACTAGGTCAAATCATGTCAGAAAGCAATGAAATTTGGATAGAAGCATAAATACATCATATATAAAACAATGCAAAAAGAATAGTAAATAAATCATGCATGGATTTATAATCACTCCAGGATGGGGCGATTAGGACTACAACAGTTTGGGGGGTGCCCGGGGGCAGGATGCCCACCTTTTGGGGCCTAGTTTTGACACCAATCCAAGTGGTATGGGTCCAAAACCTCATAGGGGGTTGTGTCAATGAGTTTTCGGTGGGATTGTGGCTGATTTATTATGTTTTGGGATCTGATTTATGTTCCTAGTGTTCACCTGATAACCTCTCTTCTAGAAAGGAGATATTAGGGATGTAGGAGGCACAAAGAGGAATGGGAGTATAATTTGGCAGCACTTCATTGCTCCAAATGCTCCAAATCTATTAGTTTTTGGTGTTAGGAGGCTCACTTTGTTATAGACCTAAGGGTCTCCTTTGAATGCGCATGTGAGGGCGCCACTTGGCTCACTATGCCTTCTTTGGGGGAGAGAAGATTCCTCCCTAATTTAGGGCCTCCTTAAATGAGGTCTCCATGATCAGGGTAGGCTTGACTGAAGTCTCTCTCTAGTTTGAAACCATCCCTTGTAATTGCATGCCTTGAAGGTGAAGTTGGGTGGCGGATCTGGGTTGCCATTTGTTAAGGCTTGACTTTTTGCCAATCAAACCTGCTAATCGTCCCACCTTGGAATGATTGCTGCTAATCATCGCGGGGTGGGATGAATAGGATTCAAATCATCCCAGGGTGGGATGAATAGGGAGCAAAGTTCTTAAAAGGTGCCAAATTGACCTCTGACCTTACAAAACTAATTTGGGAGTGGTTAGGACCACTATTTAACCTCTGGAGGTTTCCCTAGGGGGTATGTATGCCAATTCGGTCAGTGCTTGTAGTCACATAATCAGATTGGTGTTGTTTTGGTGTCTACAATTTTGCATTTAGACTTAAGTTAACTAACCTCCAAGCATAAACAAAGGACAAAAGTTTCTCATGCTAACAACCAGTTTGCGTAGAAGACTCAAGTGGGCAGTTAAATTTTAGTTAACTGGCCTTCAAATATAGACAATAGATAAGAACTTCTCATACTAACTTGCACTATGCATGAGGAATTCATTTCTAGGGCTTGGACATAGACCTAGGGTTTCACACTATAAAAGGTGCAAGCCTAAGAGCACCAGGATATCCATAGGATATATAGAGACCTGAATCACATATAGGAGATCATTTCAGAGATAGAATTATCTTTGGGATCACATGTGCGATGAAGCTTTGATAAATCAAAGGGTATAACACCTACTTTATTCAACATCAGATCATAGTATTTGACCCATATATTTGGGGCAAGGAGAGCAAGGTTTTATTTAGTGGCCGATGTCTTGGATAGTGGCCCGCAGGCTTGGCTTAGATAGACATAGCATCTTTTATCTTGTTTTCTTATATCATTAGCATATATTTACTTGATTCCATGGTATCATTTTATCATATTTTTGTTACATTATTTGATTACTAACAACCTCATCCAGGGAGGCAATGTCAGACACCTAAAAGTGTGTTGTTTTTTCATTGCTTGCAGGGCCACAGGTACATCATATGAAGGTTACAACATACGAGAGAAAAAGGGATCCCTCTAGGAAATAGTCCTAGAGAAGGAGGCATATTTAAGCCCTCATAAATTTCTATGTGTGGAACCAGTAAGATTTTATAAGCGCACCACCTCTTCGCGGAAGGGGCACTCCTTGAACACTTGTAATTTATAGTATCAAAATGGGTATCCCTAAGAGGGACCGACATGTAATCGAGCTTCAATATCAATAAAGAGATTCGTATTTTATTATTTTGTGTTATATGTTTTTCCTCTTGTCTTTCCATTTTATCTTTGGTATTTTAAATAAGGATTGCAAGTAGGGTTTCTCAAAAAAGGTACTGGTGCATGCATTTCTAGGGTTGCTACACATTCAACCATATCTAATGGTTTTATAAAATTTTGTAGAAATCCACGTTGATTAGTAGAGGGTAAGGTCTAGTTGTGATAATACCTTGGATATTCAGGATCCCATCACTAATTGAAACATTAAAATCCTAGCTGGTATAAGGGAAAGATGAAAGTTGCAAAAGTGGTCTAGGTTACCTTAAGTGAAAAGGATTTTATTTGCTTATCAACCTGTGCGACCAGTTTAAAGGTGCTAAGAATTGGTAAAAGGACAAGCTTCAACCTACCAAATTAAATCCCTTGCTTAAATAAAAATGAGCAAAAATCCTGAAACAAAGTGCAAATTGAAAATTCCCCAACACAAATTCAAGTTCCCAAACAAATTCAAAGTATTCAAAAGAAAAAACACAAATAAAATAATGATTATCATCAGTATATGAATCCCTTGCTCAAAAATAAAAAAATCAATAAAAAATAAACAGTGATTTTCATCACTAAACATGAACAAGTATCCCAAATAAAATGAAGAAAAGAAGGGAATGGATCTTGACTCCCTGGAATTCTCAGCATTGTACAAAATTGGAAGATGATCCCCATTATAGGTTTGGTGTACATCCAACTTGAAAATGGTGGTATCCTTATGCATGATGAATTGTCTACCACAATAGCTTCTTGCATTTGTGTAGACCAATTTTTGCATGTGGATGAGATAGCTTTGGGGTAACACAATACTACATAGTGGTATAATCAAACTAAGTCCAACATAAGGATTAGATGAACACTTGAGGATGCCCGATATTAGCAGTGGGCTAAAAGAATCCCATCTGACATCAAAGGAAATGCTTGATTTCTATCTAAATACATTCATTTGCACACATAGGGATAATGAATATCTAGGTTCATAACAAAAGCCTCTCTTTTCAAAATTCATGTATGGTTAGTACACAACTATTGATAGGGTAACTAGAGTGTTTGAGTCTTAGGAAAAGCCTCAAAAATTCCAATCACATCATCAATTCTCTTTATGAGATTTTGTGAATTAAGGGGTATTAACAAAGTAGGCTAGACACCGAATAGATGTCAGAAATGATGTTTACACGACCACTGACTATTTTGAATCCTTTAAATTATAGAAGCTTATCAAGAAAGCACATACATTCCATGCCATTACATTTCACATATGGATGCTTAAATAATTAATTCTTATGATAAGAATGATTATTGACATTCATGGTTGTTATACTTTTTATGGTGTCACCAATTAGATTGTTAAAATCATATCATATGCATTTCTTACGTTTTAAGTGATTAAAGCGTATAGGTTCATGTACATTAGATCACCATAATAATGCATTTCACACATTTCATTTACCATATCATAACAACATGAGTTAGATGCATACAATACACCAAAATTAAACATGCATCCACATATGCATCCATCATCATCATCTAGATCATACCATCTAAAGCATACATCCATCATCTAGCTAGCACATGTCACCAACATATTACATATATATAGCAAAATCAAATTATTATCTAGGCATAACACCCATCATTACATCCATAACATAAAATAAAAACAAAAAAAATTCTAAACATCAACTAGGGCATTACTGGTATCATACCTCCCCTACTCAAAAATCAAATAGTTAAGCAATCAACTTACAAATGCCCCAAAGGACATAAGCCCTTTGGTCAACTTAACAAATTCCCCAAAGGACACAAGCCCTTTGGTCAACTTAACAAATACCCCAAAGGACACAAGCCCTTTGGTCAACTTAACAAATTCCCCAAAGGACACAAGCCCTTTGGTCAACTTAACAAATGCCCCAAAGAACATAAGCCCTTTGGTCAACTTAACAAATGCCCCAAAGTACATAATACCTTTGGTTAAAAAATGCACCAAAGAGCATAAGCCCTTTGGTCAACTTAAAAAATTCCCCAAGGGGCATAAGCCCTTTTTTCAACTTAACAAATGCCCCAAAGGACACAAGCCCTTTGGTGAACTTAACAAATTTCCCAAAGGACACAAGCCCTTTGGTCAACTTAACAAATGCCCCAAAGGACACAAGCCCTTTGGTAAACTTAACAAATGTCCCAAAGGACATAATACCTTTGGTCAACTTAATAAATACCCCAAAGGACATAATCCATTTGGTCAAATAAATAAATGCCCCAAAGGACATAAGCCCTTTGGTCAACTTAACAAATGCCCCAAAGGACATAAGCACTTTGGTCAACTTAAAAAATGCCCCAAGGGGTATAAGACCTTTGGTCAAATTACAAAAAGCCCCAAAGAGCATAAGCCCTTTGGTCAAAAAAAAAAATCCCCAAAGAGCATAAGCCCTTTGGTCAAAAACAAAAATTCCCCAAAGGGGATAAGCCCTTTGGTCAAACCAAAATGCCCCAAAGGGGATAAGCCCTTTGGTCAAACAAAAATGCCCCAAAGGTAACATAAACCCTTTGGTCAACTCACAAAGGCCCCAAAGGTATCACAAACCTTTGGTCAACTCACAATATGGCCATAGGTGATCTATATTTTTGCTCCATACTATGTTTTTCCCACACAACGCATCACAAAAAGGGGCATCTATAGACACCTAAAACATATCATGTTTAGGAAACCACTCATATGAGCACATAAAAAGACCATATGTCTAATTTTTGACCTTTCCAAGAGCAAGTGGTGGTCCTAATCACTCAAAATGGTAGTTTTAGCCCATATAAGCTTAGCTTCTGTAGACTAGAGCGACCAAATCCTAGATATTATAGGCCAGAGCGGCCAAAGATTAGCTGTTGTAGACTAGAGCAGCCAAATCCTGGCCATTGTAGGCTAGAGTGACAAAACCTTAGCCATTGTAAATGACAGTGGCCAAACCTTAGTCACTACAGACGACAACGTCCAAATCTTAGTCACTACAGACGACAATGGCTAAGCCATAAAAAGTATTTTGCTAACAAATAGGCCCAATCACGGGTGGAAGTGGCAGTTTGCATGCAATAAAGGTGAGAGGGAGTAACTTTGCATTTCCCTTCATGATCAGTTCACATGGAAGTCTTGAGTCTAAATTTAGACTTCAGTTAACTGATATTTAAACATAGAAAAGATAAAAACTTCTCATGTTAACATTCACTATGCATGAGGAATTCAATCATAGGGTTTTTAACATAGGCCTAGGGTTTCACACTTTATAAGGATCAAACCTAAAATAACTAGGGGAATTTCTTGGGATCAATTAAGGGACATTCTTGGACCTTCTTTTATCAATCAAGAGAGAGATAACATCACATATCATAATTTTTAACAGGTTGGATCATTGAGGAGAGCTTCTAGAGACTTGGAGAGCTTCCCTTGGAGATCAATTTTGTGGTGAAGCCCTATCATATTGGAGGGCAAATATAAACATATATGGTAATAATTCTAATATTAGTAGCAAACTTGAGCCCATAGCCTTTGGGTCAATAGAGACATATTTCACCTTAGCGGCCACTGTCTTAGATAGTGGCTCGTAACCTAGTCTAGGGTTTAGGTAATAGTTTGTATTATTATGCTTTTTCTATATTTTCATATCATTAGCATAAGCATTATCTTAGTATGTGCGTTCATAGTATTAGTTTCATTGCATCTATTTCTGTTGAGCATATTTATTGCTAACAGCCTCATTCGAGGAGGCAATCTCTAACATATAAGCATGTGTTATTGTTTTTATGCTTGTAGGGCTACAGGTTCATCGGAAAGATCCAAAATAGTCAAAAGCACAAATATCCCTCTAGGAGCCAAACCTGGAGAAGGAAGCATTTGTAATCCCTCATACAATTTTGTGTGCGTTACCGGGAAGCCTTTGAAAGTGCACCACCCCTTTACAAATGGGACATTTTATTCACTTGTACTTCATTGTATCGAAATGGTTATCCCTCAGAGGGATCGACATGTAATAGGGTTTCAATATAAATAAAATGATCTCTCTTTGTTATTTTTGTGTTATATGCATTTCATGGTATTTAATTTCATTTCGGTATAATATTGCAAGTAAAGTAGAGGTGTACAGTCCCTTGGATTGCTATAGTAATTTCTATAAAAAAAATCACACAGGTGTTTCTTGTGAATACATTTCCTAGAATAGACTTACTTGATGGATTCACTTTAGGTATCATAGTGCACAAAATGGTATATTTTATCAAAAGGACTACTTAGGAATCTTGAGCAAATGTACTACTAAAATATGTTAGCATGAGGGATTTGTTCAATCCATTAGGGGATTCAAAATACTTATAGGGGATAAAAAAGGAGGGTCCTCTATTGGATGATTTTTTTTTTTAAATGTGGTTTAGCATTCTATAACTACTTCCTAAGGCTTTATGGATAAATAAAAGGAAGAACTTTCACAAAACAATGGTTATATTTCTAAAGGACAATGTATGTTAATTCGCACTATGAATGCAATTCAAAATTAAGAAAAATTGTTTATAATGATTTAGAAATGAAATAAGATTCTTGTTAAGTAAGGTATCACCAATATTTCAAACTCAAAATTCCCCCTTCTCCTTGCTTCATGGTGAAGTCGTTGGTAGCTCCACAAGAGGATTTTGATAGCACTTGTTGGAAAAAATAATCTAATTTTAGGATTATATTGTAAATTTACCTAAGTATAAAGGCGGATAATAAAATTAGGTATCTAGAATTTAATATAATTAAATACATAGGTTATTTAATTTGTATTTATTTATATGTATATATATACCTAGGTTAGACTAATATATATTAAGGTATATGGATAAAATAAATATATACCTATATTTATTTTATCCTACACCTTAATATTATTATTCCTACAATTACTAAATTAAAATAATTCCAATATCTAGTCTAACTCTAGTCAACTCAAAGTCAAAGGTAAAATGGTATGAGACATGAGTGTGGTGGCATGTGGTATGTGTCATGTCGCATAGGTGTGGTGGCATGTGGCATGTGGTATGAGGGTGGTGGCACATATTATGGAGGTTTTCCTCCATGAATATTTTCCAATGGGAGGATAGCCTAAACTATATATTTGGGCTAAACACCTTGCGTTGACAGAGAGATAATTATGTAGAGATAACTATGCAGTGAAAACTATGGACATCTAATAGTGAGACACTATTTTTACTTGAGATATGGGTAATCTGCACCAATCACATTTGAGGAAAAAGGCTTGTGTATTTTGTTGAAGATAATATAAAATTCAAGAACAATTTTGGCCATAGTTTTTCCCTTTACAGGGTTTCCACATAATATTGGTATCTTGTATGTGGTTTGATTTATTTCTGTCTTACCTTACATTTTTTTTTAATTTTATGTTATTTACATTTGTGTAATATATATTTGGCATACTAATAATTTGTTGTTTGAGTTTTTTTTTAATGTGTTGCATTTGAGGATTTTTCTTACTTCATCCTCCTTAAATATTTTGTTGCTTGCTTATTTGTTAATAAATTTGGTAAGGGCCAATTTATAGCATTTGGCCCTCTTGGAGTTTCCAAAATGGGCGAGGTGAGGTGGCTAGAGTGCTAATTGGTCTAGCTCACTACTTTATTGGTTTTTTTTATTGGCATATTGATTTGGTCTAGTTTGAGGTATGTTTTGGGTGTTTTGGAAGGAGGAAGGAGATCTATCTCATTCCTTTCCTTCTTGGTGAGCTTCTATTCTTGTAGGCTATCATTTAGGATAATATTTGTACCCTGATAGGCTTATTTTTTCAAAATTTAGGTGCAAATATACCACCTGGATGAATATGCCATTAGGAAAATTTTCTACTTCACAAATTCTCTTCAAACGACCATTAGGGATAAAATTTAGCAATTGAAGGGGATTTTTTGAATTTTATTTTACAAATATGCTAGGTTGAGAGTAGATTCACTTTAGGATGGATTATTTCTAAGTTGACGATTAAAATCTGCTAGGTTTTATCTATAATTTCTAAGGTTGAGTGATATGTTGTGATTAATTGAGCTAATTTGTTGGTTTACTTAGAGGATTTATGAAATATAGGTGATCCAATATTAGGTATCTACACTACTATTTAAAACATATCACTATTTCTTAAAATAAATTTTCATAAGGTTCAATCAAGGTAGAAGTAAGAAGCGGGAATATAAGTTAGCCTACCTACAAAGTATTTAAATACTTGATCCTCTCTCCAACTAAGAGCCTATTTAGTCTTTGATTCTTTTACACTAATTTCAATTAGTTTATCTTAATATGGACTTGATTGAGTTTTTGGAGAATGGTGCTCATATTATCTATCTTATATCCTTGGATCAAATATAAATTTTATGCATTAGATTATTATACAATTATTGCTATGAGATGTGTTGACTACTTAAGCCTCTTCCATTTTCCTCATAATTTTATACATGTTCAAATCCATATGTTTTAGAGTTTCCAATTCATTAGATAATTCGTAAGAGTTAAACCTACAATAATTAATGGAAATAAGAAAATAGAACTATCCTTTAAACATGGAGAACACATATGTTGAATGAACATAATAAATGATAAACTTTATTTGTGACTTTAAAACATTACGCTCTATCATAAGCCACTTTTAGGAGCAAACCTAAATTGAAATGCTCAATACAATTCAATTCCTTAGGATGATTATGCCTTTGTTATAATTAAATATATAATTATAATTTATCCCTAACTCTAATTATTAAGTTTCACATTTATGTTCAAAAGAGGTACCCACTAATTATTATATAATCTACTATAATCAATTTATAAAAAGGATAAGGACATGAGGTCTTAACATTGCCTCCCCATTAAAATAAAAACTTTATCCTTAAAGATAAATATAAGAAAATTATTGTTGAAGTTGACATAGTTATTCCCAAGTGGCATATTTAGAGCACAATCTATTCCATTATACCATAAGATATATAATATTATGGTTATGAATCTGACATGATTGTTGGTCCAAAATAGCCTTTGGTTCCAAAATGATTATGTCTTCATCATCCAATTTAAGTAGTACTAACTAAATTTGAAATTTTTGACCTAAGTCCCTCTTGAAACAACATACATGGAAAATATGATGTATTTTAGAAGGCAATAACATGTACAAATTTTATGTAATAGTTTCCATAGAACTTTGGTGCTAGTTTTTTGTTACTTTTTATCTTCAAGGATGTTTATTTATAAAGATATATATAGACATGGAAACTTGACCCACCTAAGTGAGTAATTTTCCCTAGAAAATTAGAGAGACCCTACAAATTTTCCAAATAAAATTTTGGGCCTCTCTTCTTCACTCTTCCCCCATTTTTTCCTAGTTTTATTGAAGTCACGATTGTCCCTTATAGAGTGTGATTTTAGAAATTTTGGATTTTCTCTTATAAAACCCAACTTTCAAGCTGAAGATTCTGTAAGGTTGGTCCTACCTTAGGGTTTTCCCACCAATTTTTGTTTCAAATAACTTATAAATAAATGGTTTTGGATCTTCTTTTCAAAAAATAAAAATATATACATAGATATATAGACACACAATAATAACAAGCATTCTACCTAGCAAGTTAAAAAAAATCACAAGCTCTTTGGCAAGTTTCTTCTAGTGTTATTCTACTGCATTATTGATTAGCTACCCTTGGTGGAAAATAATTGGAGACTTGAGGAGGAGTAAACCATATTGTGGAGGTATTCATACTTTTATCTACCACTTTTGATACCACCAGGTTACTTCATATTTTTTATCATTCCTAGATTATTAATTGCATTCTTGTTTTAGCCCATTTCACATCAATATATTGTTTTCATTAATTTTTTACGAAATTGCACATCGTATTTATAGGGCATTATTTTTATAGAGCCAAGATCACAAATGCCCTATATAGGGTGTGATTTTGGTTGTGTCAAGTCTGGGTAAGATTCACTTCCAAACCCTAGGTATGTGTTTGCATGTTGCATTTAGGACATAATATTGTTGTTTACAATCTATTTCTCACACTATTATATTTCATTGTATTTTTTTTGTCCATTTAAAAAAAAGGTTAATATTCATTCTTGATTCTAAATTTAAACTAAAATGACCTAGGGGAATTTATTGCTATGCTCCCAAGATGTACTACACAGTGGCCTAATTATACCCCCTAACACTGATAATATTTTCTAGGGTTTTTGTAAGATTATCTTTTGTAGGTTAAAGTTGTAGGATATTTCTAGACACAAGATAAATTTTGGATCAAATACAAATTCAAGTGCCCTAGTAGATCTCTATGCTATTTATTTATTACTTCTATTCATTTATATTCAAACCTAGTATATAAATAAAAGGAAAAGCATTTGATCACATTTATTTTAGGCATTCAAAAGAATAAGAGCATATAGTGTGCATATAGGGTTTAGTATTTTTTGTGCATCTCACTTGTGCCCTTTCTCAAATAAAATTAATTTTATTTATTAAAACTTAGGTTTAGAGATCATTGAATTGAAGAATCATACTAGAGTTAAATATTGTTTAATTGCATCACTTTTTTATTTTACATATTTTATAGAGTCTAGATATAGGTGATTTCTTAATTGAACACATTATAAATTTTCATCCTATACTTGGAGTGAGTCCTAAAACCATTCCTTGTGAACCCTTTCCCTTATCCATCGAATTTGGTTAATATAATAGCCACCATGGTCACCTCAACTCCCATCGGATCCAGTTAAGAATTGTATGCGATATACAGTTTTTCCCCTCTTCAAGGTGGATGTACACACTCATATCTTGTTCTAATCCATTTTATTTATCCACACACCTTACACACACCATACCCCTATCGAGTAGTACTCACTTTGGCACATATTTCACTTAATTATTCACCCCATACTGGATAGCTTCATGGTCACACATGAGGGTAACCTCCATCTTGATCATTTACAAGCATACATCCTAGAGGGCATCTATTTATCTCTAGCCATATTATCAATCACTACACCCATATTAGGTACCACTCCATGCTTGACCATCTCTTATGATCATAAAATCCTTATAACATCACTTCATGGCCACATGCGAGGGATAGCCTCCATCTCAGTCATTTGTGAGCATACATCCTTGAAGTGTTTTACTCCACTATTTTTTTGATTGACCTATGTTGTTTGGTCATATTGATCTAGGTACAGTCTACATTGAATAAAAGACCATGCTTCAAGCTCCTAACTTCTTTGTTGACCTTTTTATTCTTCTTATTCTTATTTTTATATTTTTTCTCTCCTTTTTATTTTTCTATTTTCACTCTCTCTTCTTTTGTGTCTACCATTTTGAGTTTCATTATAAATTTTACATTCTTTCTAAAAATCAAGGGGGAACCTTGGCCTGAGAGGTATTAATGTTCCTAATACCTCGATTTTCATGTAAAAATATAAAAGTGTTTAGAATGACACCATTTTACATCATCATTTTTTTCTAAACTAGCTACCCCTTTTCTATTTACTATTCTTTACTTGTAGGTATCAACATTTGTCTTTGACACATTTATTAGGCCATAAATGCATCAAAGAGGGGGTAAAATGTAGAAATGGAAAATTGACCCACCGAAATGAGTAATTTTACCTAGAACCTTAGAGAGACCCTTCAACTTGCCTAAATACAAATTTTGGCCTCTTTTCTCCCATTTTCCCCTCTTTCTTCCTAGTTTTACTAAAATTGTGGTTGGCCATTAAAGGGCATGATTTTAGCAAGTTACGGTTTTCTCTTAGAAAACCTAACTTTCGAGCTAAATTCTTTAAGGTTGTTCCTTTCTTATGGTTTTCCCAACCATTTGTATTTCAAATATCTTATAAATAAAGGGTTTTGGATATCCTTTTAAAAAATGAGAGAGATAGAGATATAGACACATGACAATAACAATAATTCTACCTTAAAAGTTAAGAGAAAAATCACAAGCTCTTTGGCAAGTTTCTTTTGGTGTTATTCTATTGCATTGTTGAGTAGCTACCCTTGTTGGATAAGTTTTGGAGCCTTAAGGATTCAACCATATTGTGGAGTTCTTCATCCTTTTATCTACCTCTTTCGCTAGCACCAAGTTATTTTGTACTTTTTATCATTCTTAGATTATTAATTGCATTCTTGTTTTAGCTCATTTTGCATTGATATATTGTTTTCATTGATATATTATGAAATTGAACCTCATATTTATAGGGCATAATTTTGGTAAATCCAAGATCACATATGCCTCACATAGGGTGTGATTTTAGCTGCATCAAGTTTTGGGATAAGATTCATTACCAAACTCTAGGTATATGTTTACATGTTATATTTAGGACATAATACTACAATTCACATTCTATTTCTTGCACTTTTTTGTTTCATTGCATTTTTCTTATCCATTTCCAAAAAATGTCAACATTCACTCTTGATTTATAAATGTCAACTAAAAGGATCTAGGGGGCTTGACTGCTGCAATCCAAAGCTCTTCTACATAGTGGCCTAAGCAGGCTCCCTAATAGTGATCATATTTTATAGGATTTATGTAAGATTATATTTTGCAATTTGAAGCTAAGGGATATTTCTAGACATAAGATAAAGCTTGGATCAAACATCGGTTCAAGTAAGTACCCTAGTAGATCTCTAGACTATTTTTTGATTGATTCTATTCATTTTTGTTCAAACCTAGTACATAAATAGAAATAAAATTATTTGATAACATTTATTTTAGGTATTCAAAATAATAAGAGCATATAGTGTGCATGTAGGGTTTAGTTTTATATGTGCATCTCACTTGTGCTCTTGCTCAAAGAAAAAAAATTATTTATTGCAACTTAGGGTTATAGATAATTGAATCAAAGAATCATACTAGGGTTAGATATTGTTTTCTTGCATATTTTGTATCTTACATAAATATTTTATTTTACATATTTTATAGAGGCTAGACATAGCTGATTACTTAATTGAACCATTAAATATTTCCACCCCAAACTTAGAGCAAGTTCTAAAACCATTCGTGGTGAACCCTATCCCTTGTCCATCAAGTGCAAAGAATATAACAACCATTTTGGTCACCTCGGTTCCCAGTGGATCCAATAAATAATTGTACATGATGCACAATTTTCCCCCTCCATAATATAATCTAAGAAAAACAAGTCTCATTTAGAAAAATACTATTATAATCTATGTTATGATTACCACATCTAGTTCTAAGCCATTTCAAAGATGTCCTTGAGGGATCAAAGTATAGTCTCATGATTTCCAATGGTGAAATTGATAACAATTACTTAAGAACTTACTAAAATATATAATGTGAAATATGATGTTGGATGACCATATACAACTTCATATTGGATCATCTTGGTTATTTTACCATAACGAACAATTTACCACCATTAAACTAGTGTTATCCATTTGGTCCATTGAGTTTGATGATCCAAATCAAAGCAACATAAGAAATCCTCTAAGAAATTTTTGATAGTTTTCAAGCTCATTCTCAATTATATTCCATGTAACTTGAAGAGTTCCTTCTAGAAATTATTGATAAAATTTAGGTCATGATCATAGATAATAGAACTGGTCCTACCATGGAGTCAAAAAAATGGTCATTTAACATTTCAACTATGATGTAGGTTTAAAAATAGGCTAGAGAAAAAAAGTATACTTTGAGAGATAAATCAAAACAACCATAATAATTGACTTATTCATTGAATTTAAAAATCCCGTAATAAATTTCATGAAAACATCAATTCATGTTATAGCTAGGATATGTAATATTTAGAGAAATATTGGAGCTAAACCATTTTTCCTTTATATCATTTATAAATATCATATTCTTCAACAAACCATTTAATATCTTGTTTCATTCCTTCCTTTAATAAGTTCCTCTTCATGTATCAATTAGTTTTTTATAATATAAATTATCTTGCATAAGGTGATAATCTAGTTCCTCTAATAATTTAACATGTATAAACAAATTTGTAGCAAGGATAGTGCACATTTTATATTACAATTATTAGTTATTACATAAATACATTTCCTTGATTACAAAGAGTGTTTACAACTTTTGAATTAGTTGTATATGTCGATCCTCTTATCACTCTTATTGATTTCATGAAATCAATCTAGATTTAGTAAAGTCAATACATAAATGTTACTTGATCATAAAATTAATATGATAGGGCATCAATTATGACATTTTTTTTTTTTGTATACAATATTATAATCATAGACCAATAACTTAGTCACATCCCTCTATTGTTCAAGAGAAAAAAATATTGTTAGAAGAAGTATTTTAGTCTATGTTGGTCAGTCTTGATGTAAAAATGTTGGTCCATAATATATGAATGCCAATGTATTATTGTATGAAGGTTTACCATCATTTATTTAAATCATATCTTTAATCCCAAATGTTTACCTATGAGAGCATTACTTGTGAAAGCTTACAATCACCCTTGTTGTATGAATTTTTCCCCAATTCCATTTCTCAATGTATCATATTCAATTATAAATTATTGAGAGAAATATGGTATATCAAGTATGAGAGTGATACACATAGCTTACTTAAGAATTTTAAAATACCTTTTTGTTGTTACATTCCACCTAGATGGCATTTTTTCAACATGGATGTAAAAATAGATTATATTATTTGAAAAAACTAAAGTAATAATTAGTGAGTCCAAGAATCCATGTAGAATTTTTAGGGTCTTGTGTTTAGACAAAATGTTATGTTCTTAATCTTCAGGATCTACCTTAAATCCTTATTCTATTATGACATGTCTTAGATTGTAAACCTCACTTTGAGCTAGAAAGCACTTGGAATATTTTACATAGTATTTATTTTCTATAAGTAATTGTAAGGCTTGATCTAAGTAAGTCAAATGCTTTTCCCAAGTCTTGATTTATATGAAGTTGTCATTAAAGAAAATCAAAATGAGTTTTTGAAGGAAATTCCATATTTTTTATTCATTAAATTTTGGAATATGTATGGAGCATTCTTTAGTCCTAAGTGCATGGCTAAAAGCTCATAATGTGCATCATGTGTGTAGAATGTTATTTTAAAAACATCCTCATCATAGATATAGATTTGGTGGTAACTCAACCTCCAATCCAATTTGGACAAAAATAAGACATTATGTAGTTCATCCAGGAGCTCATCTATCATTGGAATTATTTTTTTCTTAATAGTGATTTTGTATAAGCATATAAGTCTATAAATATATTCATAACCCATATTTTTTATACCAAAAGTTATGGTGATGAATAAGGGTTAATGCTCAATTGAATTACCCTTCATTGCAAACTTCTTTTATTAATTTTTCTATCTCTAATTTTTATGCATAAGGATTTTTGTAAGGGCATATGTATGGAAATGGATTTTAAAAAATTACTTGTATCGTTTGATCATATCTACACTATGGGAAAATCCATAGGGTTCCTCCAACACCTAAGATTATTTTCTAAGGAGTATTTATAATTCTAGGAATTTATCTAATTCAATAATTACTTTACTCAATATATCCAACTAGAGGTGTCTTTTCCATAAACTCTTGCAAAATCTGATTTTATGATATGTGGTTTATTTACTAGGATATGTTTTCCTCCCATAGTATGTTATGTATTTCTTAATGTATATTGTCCTAAGGAAGAGTCTATTATAAAATGGGACTGAATATCATAGGTCTATAATTTTTAGGATTGCATTATCTCATAGAAATAACTCATTCAATAATAATAACAATATTACAAAAGAGAAAATATTATTGATAAAATATTATTCTTCATCATTACATATCATATATATTTATCTTCAATATATAAATTTACATGAGACTCTTGATCCACTTGACTCTTGACCTTTGATCTCCTCAAATTCACTGGAGATACAACCTTTCATATTACCTCTTTACATGACACATATCACATAATTACATAACTCCCTTTATAAAATTGTCACATCACAATCATAACTCTCTCTTACATATAAGCACCTTAGACGACTCTTAACTTATACACATGAAACCTTTCACTCATAACTCACACTTGATTAACGCCACATAAACATTCTTCACAACTTGACACATACTAAATATTAAGCTCACATCCTAATATAAATATTTATAATGGTACTCAAGGTACCAAATAATGTAATACCACCAATAGAGTCATGTTTAGTGGAGTTATACTATAATCCACCTTAATGCACTATCTGTTATAGTTTACTAGCAAGAATGAAGAGAGATAATGTCGTTACATGCAGGGCATTTATAGTTTTTACCATGGAATCAATTTTATTGAGGTATGTTTATCCTTTATTTAAGGCCTCCCAATCAAATTGACCAATTCATTATTATATTTATTTCATGTCTTCACTCACTTTTTTCAAGGAAAGGTTATATGATCTATGTCCTACTATTAGGTGAAGTAACTATCCAAAATTTATTATGATGCTATATGCAAAAAAAGGTTATCGATGCTATATATCAAAATTATTATTGTAATCACATGATCATAATAGAGTGAGTCTCAAATTGATATTTTCCATAACCCAAAAATATTACTTAATGCATGGGTTTGCATGTTAGTTATAATGTTCTAATGTGAATTTATTTTGTTAAAATTTCAAACTTCCTTGTAGTATGAGTTATGTTAGTAAAATACTATTAAAAGAAAGCTCACGCACAAAAAATACTAAAAGATAACTGAAATACATGTAATAATAGAATAATACTATGCAAAAAGTAATTACGGAATTGAAACAATCTCACAAATAACTCAAAATTGTAGGCCTCTTCGAGGGGGAAACCTCCTTCAATATTTCATTAACTTGCAAAAATATGATTCGTACATGGCTTCATAGATTTTTAAACAAACACTTCATGCAAATCCTAACCCTAGGCTCAAGATTTGGATTACATGAAAAATGCCACTCGAGCTACAATATTCTATCAAATGTCGGTTACAATCTTGATAACGGTTACATAAAATGGCCCCACTTGGCTAGGAGCATAATATACCACATACATTACAAAATAACATTATATATGGAATCCCCCATGTTGGAAGTGGTTCATTACATACTAATGGAAATTACAAAATAAATGTTAGGATGGGATCCTAACATGTCCTTCCCCTTCAAAAAGCTTTGTCGTCAAATCTGAAGGGAGGAAACTAGAGCTAGAGCTGATGGAGAGATTCCCATGTAGCATATTCCGATTGGATTCCATGTCACTAAAAAAGGACTTCAGTAATGGTGCAATTTTGAAGAGTGTGAGTCCAATAATCCAATAGTTGTTCAGGTTCAAGCAAGATATAAAATTCTTCATCTAACTTTGGAAGTGTAGATTGAACCTGTACCTAATTTCCCACCACCTTTTTGAGAGAATAAACATGAAAAATAGGATGGAACTTAGATGTAGGTGGAAGAGCCAATTTTTAGGTTGTGGCACCAATCTGATGTAACACCTGATAGGGCCCATAGTACTTTACAACAAGCTTCTAGAATCAATGAAACTGGAGGGACAACTATTTTTATGGTTGCAAGCAAAGGAAAAACATATCACCCACATAAAAACTATGCTCAGAATAGTGTTGATTAGCCTATTGGCGCATCTGGTTTTGGGCTACCTCTGAATTCAAATTCAATTGATGGAGGACATCAGCATGCTGACTAAGAGTAGTGTCAACCACATGGAACTTGGAGCTACCTGGAATGTAGGAGGAAGACATCAATGGAGGTCACCCATAAACTACCTCAAAAGGGGTAACCTTGGTGTTTGTGTGATAGAAAGTGTTGTACCACCACTCGACTAAAGGAATCCATCTCGTCCAGTGTGTAGGATGATCTAAAGAAAAAAAATGAAGGTAGGATTCCAAAAATTTATTGAAAATCTCCGTCTAGCCATTATTTTGTGGATGATATGCTGAAATCATATTGAGTTGAGTCTCCTATAGCTTAAAAAATTATTGCTATAAGTGACTAGTAAAGGTTGGATCAAAATCAAATACGATGGAGGAGGGTAGACCATGAAGATGAAAGATATAATCAAGGAAAATTTGGGAAATGATGGAGGTTGTGTAAGGATGGGAGAGGGGACAAAAGTGAGCATACTTTGAAAGATGATCCACTACCAAAAAGATAATAGATTTAGCGCTAGACTTAGGTAAGCCTTCAATAGAGTCCATAGAAATATTTGTCCAGACCTGGTCAGGAATGGGCAGGGGTTGAAGAGTGCCTGGAGAACACATTATTTCATCTTTCATCCATTGACAGGTATCATTGAGAGATCCCGTAGTGAGGACTTTTGGACCGTATTATATGCCAACTGGATGGCACTGATGTTGTCGCAGTAGATTCTGGTTGGACCACTTTGCTGTTCTCCAATCTCTTCCAGTACTTTCCTTAACCACAAGGCTTGAGTACTAGCATAAGTAACCGCTATATACTCTGCTTTTGTTGAAGATAGCGCTACTACTGTCTGATTTTTTGAACTCCAAGTTATTAGTCCTGATCCAAGACTAAAATAATTTCCTGATGTTGACTTCCTGTCATCAATATTGCTACCCCAATCACTATCACTGAAGCCTACAAGCTTGATAGTGTTACATTGACGGTACTGGATTCCAAAATCCAATGTACCCTTCACATATCTCAAAATTCTTTTAGCTGCCTTCAAATGCAGCTCTGAGGGGTTAGACATAAATCTAGAAACAAGAGATACAGCATACTGAATATCAGGTCTGGTGTTGGTGAGAAACATCAAACTCCCAACCATGCTTCTGAAAGTGGTCACATCAACTTTCTGTGTTCCATCATCTTTGCTTAATTGGATCCCATGTCCAATTGGAGTTGCAACTGGTTTGCAATGCTCCATAGCAAACTTCTTGATCATGTCCTGAGCACACTTATGTTGATGAGATGAAGATCCCTGTATCTGACTGATGTACTTCCATTCCCAGATAGTAGTGCATTAGTCCAAGATCCTTCATCTCAAATTGCGTCATCATGGAGTGTTTGAACTCCTTATTCATTTTTCCATTACTACCCATAAAAATGAGATCATCCACATACAAACAAACTATGAGAATGTCTTTACCTTGCTTGAGGTAGTAAAGTGTGGGTTCATTTTTGCTTCTTGTGAACCCATATTCTTTGAAGTACCCATCAATGCGTGAGTACCAAGCTCTAGGTGCCTGTTTCAGACCATAGAGTGCCTTCTTCAATCTGTAAACAAGGTGTTCTTTACCTTGCATTTCAAATCCCTGTAGCTGCTCAACATACACTTCTTCTGTCAAGTAACCGTTGAGAAATGCACTCTTCACATCCATGTGTTGGAATTTCCACCCTTTATGTGCAGCTAAGGCAAGAACTATTCTGATTGTCTCCTGTCTGGCTATAGGAGCAAATGTCTCTTCATAATATATTCCATACTTCTGAGTAAAACCCTTTGCCACTAACCTTGCATTATGCTTCTCAATGCTTCCATCAGCATTAAACTTGGTCTTAAAGATCCATTTACAGCCAACACATTTCTTTCCTTTAGGAAGCTTCACGAGCTCCCAAGTGTCGTTGTTTTTTATAGAGGTTATCTCCTCTTCCAAAAAATCATGAATATCATTTTTCATACCCTTCCAAAAAAGTGCGCTTAAGTTGTTCATATGTTTTGAGAAATCCTAAATGGCCAACAAATGGATTAGCATGTAATTTTGTCATGAGAAGTTCCCGTAGTGAGGACTTGTGGTGAATAACAAGGTATTGGTTGTAACGCAAATCCTGGCCATCCCAAGTGTATCTAGGACACGAAGTAGACTTAGTGGATGGGGAAGCAACCAAAGTCTACAATTTAGAATCTTAAAGTACCTCCTGGCGTAAAGAATTGATCCATTGGAGATTGAAAATGAAATGGTGCACAACATACTAAGAGCTTCAAATTGGTGAGAGAGAGCATCAACCACAACATTCTCCTTATCCTTCTTATATCATAATCATAGCCCATGAGTTTAGAGACCCATTTTTGTTGTTTAGGGGTGGTAACCCGTTGCTCCAAAAAGTATTTAAGACTCTAATAATCTGTTTTAATGGAGACATTATGCCCAATGAGATATGGTCACCAATGGGTTACAATATGTAGGATTACCATCATCTCCTTGGCATAAGTATATTTTCACAAAATACAATTGGAGAGAGCTTTACTAGTGAAGACCAAGGGTCTCCCTTCTTACATCAACACTACCCCAATACCACGACCTGAAGTATCACTTTCAATAACAAATGATTTGGAAAAATTTGGCATGGCCAAGATAGGCGTAGTGGTCATGGCATACTTCAATTCTTGGAAAGCCTATTCAACAGGTCCTGTCAAAGTAGAAGATTCCTTATTTAGCATTGAAGTTAGGGGAGCTATGATTTTACCATAGTTACAAACAAATTTTTGGTAATAACTTGAAATCCCTAGAAATCCTTGAAGACCTTTGAGCGTTTGAGGTTTTGGCCATTCTTGAACAGCTTGGATCTTCTTGGGATCAACTTTAATGCCCTCATTAGTGATAATGTGTTACAAATATTCTAATTCTATCAACCCAAAATAACACTTGGAATAATTAGCATAGATTTGATGTTGTACCAACAACTAGAGAGTCTAATTCACATGAATAATATGCTCTTCCTGATGAGCAAGGTGCAACCAAAGTATTGTCATTATTGTCAACACAGTTAGGTTGATCAGTTGATGCAATGGATAGGAATGGATAGGAGTTGATTGATGAGCAAGGTGATCGACAGGAGTTCATTGATGAGCAAGGTGCAGCCAACGTATTGTCATTGTTGTCAACATAGACAGAGGATCAGTTGATGCAATGAACAAGAGTGTAGAGGTCATTAGATAGATCGGTTGATGAAGTGAACAAGAGTTCAGAGCAGTCAGAGCATATACAGTGAATTTCTAAGAAGACAAAAGTGGCTCAGTTTCAAAATATCAAAGAAAAAGGCAAGTAAGAAAACTGTCGCGATATCGCGACAAGAAAGCTGTCGTGATATCGCGACAAGAAAACTATCACGATTTCATGACATGTAGGAGGAAAAGAAGAATTGTCATGATTTCACGACATATCGAAGGAGAGAGAAAATGCAGGAAAAACTGTCATGATTTCGCGACATATCGAAGGAGAGAGAAAATGCTGGCAAAACTGTCACGATTTTGCGACATGTTTAATTTTCATAGTCCAAAGCGAAGAGAAAGAGGAGAGAGAAAAAAATGTCACGATTTTGCAACATGTTTAGAAAGTGCAAGGAAGACTATTGTGATTTCATGAAATGTTTAGAAAACAAAAGGAAAGTTGTCACGATTTTGCGACATGTTGAGAAGCTGGAAAAGAATCTGTCGCGATTTCACATGATGGAAGAGAGAAAAAACGCAAGTAAAACTATCATGATTTTGTGACATGTTGGTAGAGATAAAACCAAGTGGAAAAACTATCACGATTTCGTGACATGTTCGAAGAATAAGTTCATGCAGGGAAAACTGTTGCAATTTCATGACATGATTGGAGAGAAGGCGCAGGCAAAAGAAACTATCATGATTTCACGACATGTTTGGAGAGAAGGCACAGGCAAAGGAAACTATCGTGATTTCATGACATGTTTGGAAAGAATGCGCAAGCAAAGAAAAGTGTCATGATTTTGCGACATGTTCAGGGAGAAGGAGCTCGCAAAGAAAAGTGTCACAATTTTGCAACAATTTGCAAGAAGGATGGTACGGAAGAAAAAGTGTCACGATTTCGCGATAGGTTCGAGAGAAAGAGCTTGCAAAGAAAAGTGTCGTGATTTCATGAAAATTTGCAAGAAGGATGGTATGAATGAAAAAGTGTCATGATTTTGTGATAGGTTCAAGAGAAAGAGCTCGCAAGGAAAAGTGTCGCGATTTCATGACAATTTGCAAGAGGAAGCGCTAAGGAGAAAAAGTGTCACGATTTTGCGACATATTGCAGGAGAGAGAAGGCAAGATAAAAAGTGTCATGATTTCGCAACATATTGCAAGAGGAAGAGCTCGAGAGAAAAATTGTCGCAATATCATGACATGTCGTGTTTTCATGACCTGAAGAGAAGAGAAGAGCTAAGGAGAAAAGATGTCATGATTTCACGACAACAGTAGTGGGGAAGACTCCGAAGGATGAAGTGTCATGATTTCATGATAGAAGCATGGAAGCAGAAGCAGAAGTTTCATGATTTCACAATAAATTCAAGGAGGAAGAGCTCAAAGGTGAAAGCATCATGATTTTGCGACATGTTCCATTTTCACGGGCGTAAGGCAGAGAAAAGTACAAGGCAGCGAAAGTGTCATGATTTTGTGACATGTTCCATTTTCGCTGGTGCATGCAAAGAAGAATGTACAAAAGCAAAATGTGTCATGATTTTGTGACATGTCATGGTTTCACTAGTGCATGCAAAGAAGAATGTACGAAAGTGAAAGGTGTCACGATTTCATGACATGTCATGGTTTCACTAGTGCATGCAAAGAAGAATGTACAAAAGTGAAAGGTGTCACGATTTCACATGTCATGGTTTCGCTAGTGCTTGCTAAGAAGAGTGTACGAAAGCAAAAGGGGTCACGATTTCATGACATGTCATATTTTCACTAGTGCAAGCAGAGAAGAGCTCAAGGCAGCGAAAGTGTCATGATATCGCAACATGTAGTGTTTTCACGGGTGCACGTCGAAGTAAAGTTAACTGAAGCAAAATGATAGTTACAAATGTAGTTGCAAAATAATATCATGCAGCTAGAACACAAACAGTTAACTGAAGTCAGAACTGCAGTTGCAGGGGGTGTTGCAAAGATAATCATGCAGTTAAATAAGAATAGTGAACTGAAGTAATTACGACAGTTACAGGGGCAATTATAGTGACAGTAAACAGAAGTCGTTACTATAGTGACAGGGGCCGTTATAAAGAAATTTCATGCAGCGATGGTTACTGAAAGTCGTCAGAAGAAGACCAAGAGTTGGACAGAGAAATGTAACAAAGAACCGTTCAATTAATAAGTCTGCATGTGAGAATAAAGAAGCCGTTACTATTAATAGGCTGCATGCACGAATATGGAAGTGAAGAATAGAAATAGAACACGGTTATAAAAGCATATTTGTGTGAAGTAGTAGGGTTGAGCTCAGTGCAAAAATATTGAGCATTGCTGTGAGGGGAAAAGAGCCGCCGAATAGTGAGATAGTGCTGCAGGTTGTAAGAGAGCAGAGAAATCCAAACACAGGGGCTAAAAGAAAGTAGCAACAGTGAGCCATAAAATAATTGAGCTTTGTGCGGTAAGAGAGTGTTGTGCTTTGAATGGGGTGATAAAGCAGTGTGTTGCTGTATAGAGGGATAGTGTTGTGGGCTATTAAAAATCTGGATGAATGTTGTAAGAAGTACAAAGCTATGAGATATGCAAGAGTAAGCTATAAGAAATGCCTGTAAGTGTGCAGTAAGTAGAGCTATAAAAGAGTGTATGCTTCCATGAGATTGATTTGAGTTAAGATAGACTAGTGAGGGTCTTGTAACACAGAAGGCATTTTTATGTCAATCAAGATTTAAAATAGAAATCCAAGTTGGTGCTTGGAATTAGGGGTTGGTTCTCCTTCCAGTTGGTGCTGGTAAATCAAGGGTTGGTGCTCCTTCCAGTTGGTTCTGGTAAATCAGGGGTTGGTGCTGGTAAATCAGGGGTTGGTGCTCCTTCCAGTGGATGCTGGTAAATTGATTGTAAAGTTGGTGCTTTGCAATGGCTAGATTTGGATGGGAGTCCAAGCAGTCTATTTTGAGGAGTAGCCAAAACTGGTGAACCTCATTACATCTTGTGTTATGTGATGCTCTCTTGTGATACTTGTTATTTCTGGTTTTAAGCTTTCATTGTTTTGGCTTTAAGAGTTAAAGTTTTAAGTTTTAAATAGCTGCACTGATTCACCCTCCCCCTCTCAGTGCCATTGTAAGACTAACAATTGGTATCAAATCCAAGTTCCTAGTTCATGATAAATTAGTCAGGGTTGATCTTGGATTAGTACACAATGGGTAAGAAGAATAGATCCTCTTCCAAAAAGGCATCTCAGCCAATTTTAGTTCATGTGGAAGAGAAAATTGAACTAGAGAAGGTAGAAGAAATGAACTCTAAAGTATGTAATGAAAAAATTGAAGAAGAATAGGAATGTGATGAAAACCTTGAGGTTGAGGCTGAAGTATATCTAAGAGGTGAGTTGATCGTTGCACTTGAAGAGTTGGGTTTAGAAATTAAAAAGAACAAAAGAATGTCCAAGAAGTTAGAATAATATGGGGATGATATTGAAGATCTCTTCCTACAAGTTCAAAAGGCCAAGAAATCAGAAGAAGCCTTGAAGACACACCTAGATGATGTATGCAGCACAAGTGAAGAGGAATCTAACAAAGTTATTTTTGATCTAAAGCTACAAGTAGAACAATACAAAAGGATTGAAGATATTCTCAGGTCTCAAATCAATGAGAAAGAGACTATTTACTGCCAACAAGAAGAAGAGATTGTTTCATTGAAGAAACAACTAGAAGAGGCCAATGTAAATCTCAAATTTGAGAAGAGCACAGAGTTGCTAGATACAATGATAAAGCAACAAAGAAGCTCCACGTCTAAGTTTGGTCTTGGATATGAAGCTGAACAAACTTCATCTTCCAAAAATGCAGAGAAGAAGAAGCACACTACTGAAGGATCAAAGTAAGAAAAGTCTAAAGCTGAACAACCCTCATCTTCCAAATATGCAGAGAAGAAGAAGTTCAAGGTTGAAGCTAAATCTTCAAAAGGAAGAAAGCATCAAAGAATATCTACAGCAAAGCAACCATAGCAAAAGAGGTTCTCTCACTCTCACTCTTTTAATAATAATGTTTTTAATGGCTATTGTTCTAAATGCAACTGCTATGGTCACAAGGCATTTTATTGTGGACAGAATAATAGATCAAAGAGTTATGCTGATAAAAACACATCTGCTTTCCTGAGTGAACACCCTGTGCAATATTTTAAATGTAATGGCCATGGGCACATAGCAAGGTTTTGTCCAAGCACTTTTGTATCCAATCTAAGGCAAGACCATAGATTTCATCAGACACATAGAATGCAATACAGATAGGGAATAAAACATGTGCAATGTTTTAAATGTAATGGTCAAGGGCACATAGCAAGGTTCTATCCAAGCACTTTTGTATCTAATCTAAGGCAAAACCCTAGATTTCATCAGACGCAAAGAATGCAATACAGACAAAGAATAAATCATGTGCACAACAGAAAGGAAAATAATCATCCATCAAGGATGCACAAGAGACAACCCCGCAAGAGAAATGGTCAAGTTCATGAAAAGGTTCAGAATAGGGTTGCAGGTGAAAACCTTCAGCCTAAGTTCAAGAAATACTGGAGAAAGAAAGAAGAAAGGAATTCGTGTCTCCTTGGACAGAAGGAGATTACTCCTCTACTACATTAAGTAGCTCCAGGTGGCACATCCTCAGGGGGAGCAATATTAAAGTCTTATTTTAATGCTCCTATGTATGTGTTTGGTTATCTAAGGATGAAAGGCAAGCAGTTGGGTTATTTTTGTATAGTTGTCAAAATGTGTTTCAGTTCATATAAACATTTTTAGAGATAGTATCAAACTGATGTGCTTCAGTAGAACAACATGGTGAATAGCTAGGTTTTTGATGCAGCAGCTGATAGGTGTTATCTAGGGATAGAACATGCAGCTCAGGTTGACGTATCATGGAAGCATAAGCTGGCAGGTGCTAGTTTATGAAGCCTATAACATTCCAAATCTATAGATAAAATAGAATCTATGTTCTGAGTGGGAAGAGATGCCAGAGTCAAAGCAAACAGTGGCACTAGCACCCAGTTGGTCAAGAGTGCCAAGTGGCACATGCAAGTGATGCAGGAGCATCCAGAGGCAAAGCTAGCAATCTTGCGTCACCCAAAATGTATTTTTTTCTTAAGTACTAAAACTGTCGCGATATCATGACACTTTTTGAAGAAGGGCACCAGCGGGCCAAACCGTCGCGATATCGCGACGTATTTTTGGAAAGCACGGTCGGGATGCCAAACTGTCACGAAATCGTGACATTTCTAAAGCAGCACAGTTGGGACGCCAAACTATCGTGAAAATAGTGACATTTCTAAAGCAGCGTAGTCGGGACGCCAAACTGTCATGAAATCATGACATTTCTGAAGACGCACGGTCGGGACGCCAAACTGTCGTGAAATCACGACATTTCTAAAGCAGTGCAGTCGGGACGCCAAACTATCGTGAAATCGTGACATTTCTGAAGACGCAAGGTCGGGACACCAAACTGTCATGAAATCGCGACATTTTTGTTGCAACGTGGTCTGGACGCACAATGGTCGTGAAATCGTGACACTTTCGAAAGCAGGATTTGAAAGCATAGGGACATCTTTGACAAAAAGGTTCTAAGGCACAAGAATTGTTGCGAAATCGTGACACCTTCAAAGGCAAGCTTAAAGGACATCGCGAAATCGTGACACCTTCAAAGATAAAGTTTAAAAGACGTCGCGAAATCATGAAACTTCTGGGAGGCAAGACTTGGAAGCATAAAGACATCGCAACACATTCGAAGGCAGAGCTCAAATATGTCATGAAATCGTGACATATCCAGAGGCAAGGTTCCACAATGCAAAGATGTCATGAAATCGCGACACTTTCGATCCAAGGATGTACGAAATGAAAAGATGTCGCAAAATCATGACATATCTAGGGGCAAGGTTCCACAATGCAAAGATGTCACGAAATCGTGACACTTCCGAGCCAAGACGTACGGAATGCAAAGATGTCACAAAATCGTGACATGTCACGGTTTCGCAGCCCAAGGGAGGAAGGCGAGTAAGAAAGGCCTAGACGTCGCGATATCGCGACGTGTAGCGGAATCGCGGTCCCAAGGAGGAGAGAGAAGCCTAACGTCAAAACATCGTGATATCACGACCAAAGAGGAGAGAGAAAGTGCTGGGGCAAATACGTCGTGATATCGTGATAGTGCGCTCACGACGTTGACCAACCGGTGACTACAGGGACCGGTGCATAGGGACACATGGTGTGAAGTTACAGGTGGCTCGAGAGTATGAAGCGATTACAGGAAGCATGGCAACAGGACATGTGGCATCAACTGCAAATGGCCATGGTGCATTCTTATGAATGATTGACTTGGCAGTGGATCGACAGGCGGTTGTAGGGCATATCGCCACTATAGGCTATGATGTTTTGATGCACCTGGCAGCATCATGCAAGCAGGACAGAGCATTCGTGTGGGTGGTACGGGGAGTCTTGCATTCAAGTAATGATGGTCCAAAGAGAGTTGGTCCTGGGGATGAAAAGGACCCGCACTTTGCATAATGATCAAGAAGGAGGTGGCGGTCGAGGATAAAAGGCGTGCATGCATTGTATTGAAGGACTTTTTTTTTTTGGCCATTTATTTTTTTTTGTTTTGGGCATAGCTGTGTATTGGAGGAGAGACCTCTATTTTAATGGAACTTGCTGAAATTTCGTCTGTGCATTGTTAATTCTACATTCTTGTTGTGTGTTGTGTGTAGCTCTATATCAAGTGGTATCAAATCCAGTTGGTTCTGAGAGTGCAAACCGATCGCCGAACGGAGAGGCAGTTTGCGCCAGGACCGTGGTTGTGGGGTTGTGAAGAAGAAGCAAGATGCCTCCGTGAAGATACCGTGGTGGTATAAGGCACATATGAGCAAGAAGGGAGGAGGTCGATTTGAGAGCCCTGTAGAGGCAAGTTGAGGCTCTACAAGAGGAAATTAGAAGAGGAGTCGAGCCGAGAAGGGAAGAACCCAATGAATATGAAGTGTGGGAAGAAGAAGTTCCATATGACGATGAAGAGGCTTTGGAGCCAGCAGAGGCTAGGCTGTACAGGGCTATCTCCTAGATTGGGAAGAAGCTGAAATTTGATGTCTCGACTTACTCTGGAAACCTCAACCCTGAGGAATTAATAGACTAGATCAACAACATGGAGGAGTACTTCGAATACGAAGAGATCGAAAATCTAAATTGGATCAAATTCACAAAAACCAAGCTGAAGGGGCATGCCAGAATCTGGTGGAAAGGAGTGCAGTTAGAAAGAAATAGGAGGGGAAAGGAAAGGATCACCAGATGGGATAGGATGGTAGAGAAACTAAAGAGGCAGTTCATCCCTACAGATTATGAGCTGGATTTGTTGAAGAAAATGCAGAGTCTTCGACAGGCTAGTAAGTATGTCAAGGAATATACAGAGGAGTTCTACCAGATTTCAATCAGAACCGGAAATTCAGAGGCAAACAAAGAAAAGGTCGCACGTTACATAAATGGATTGCGAACCAGCATTCAAGAAGAGCTAGGGCTGGTTAGAATGAGCACAATGGAGGATGCATATCAGTTTGCATTAAAAGTGGAAGAGAAACTAAATAGAAGGTTTGATGGTAAGCAGAGAGGGAAGGATAGGGGTGGAAGAGCTGGTGGAAGAGGCAGTGGTAGAAGATACAAAGATTTTGGAAAAGCTGCGAAAGCTAGTAGCAGCCAGAAACAGAAAGAGGTGAGAGAAGAGGATGACCGACGCCCACGCAATCAGAGCAACAAATACCTAAGAGGAAGAGGTAGGTCTGGGCGAGGGTTTGGAAGAGGTGTTTTTAGAGGAACCTGCTTCAACTACGGTGAAGAAGGACACAGGGCATACAACTGCCCACAGCATCAAGAGAGGCCAAATCGAAGACCTGAGGGTCAGGCCCGAGCTGTTGTAGCAGATGAAGGTGTAGAGTCTGAGCATTCAAAGGAAGCAAAAAGAAGGGAAACCATGATTATCAGAAGAGTCTTTCTGAATGAAGAAGAAAAGGCAGACCAAAGGAACAGCCAGTTTCGAACAAGATGCAAGTGCGTAGGCAAGGTCTGTAATATCATCATTGATAATGGAAGCACTGACAATTTGGTTTCAGAGGAAATGGTTTCCAAGCTGTGGTTGGAAAGGAGAAAACACCCTCACCCTTATCGGATTGCATGGTTGCAAAAGGACCATCGGGCACTAGTAAGCGAGCAATGTCTGGTGAAGTTCAATATTGGAACTTACCGAGATGAGGTTTTATGTGACATCTTACCTATGGATGCATGTCACTTGCTGCTTGGGAGACCTTGGCAGTTTGACCGAAGTGCTGTTCATGATGGTCGAGCCAACACATATTCTCTGTCAAAGAATGGAGTTTGCCATAAGTTAAAACCCCTGAAAGAGGCGGATGAGAAAGTATGCAGTAGTGCACGAGTCTGTCTAGTTGATGGCAGAATATTCTTGGAAGGCCTGAAGCCGGATCATGTGTGTTATGCTATAATCCCCAAAGTTAGGGAAGAAGGATGCAAGGAGATTCCAATGGAAGTCATGGGACTGTTAGAAGAATTCCCTGATATCATTTCTGACAATGTTCCTGAAGGTTTACCACCTGTTAGGAGGATCAGTCATCACATCGACTTGGTGCCTGGATCGAGCTTGCCAAACAAGGCTGCACATCGAATGACACCGGTGGAAACTGAAGAATTAAATCGGCAAGTTCAAGATCTATTGAATAAAGGCCTGATAAGGGAGAGTCTTAGTCCTTGTGTTGTACCAGCAGTATTAGCACCCAAGAAGGATGGAGAATGGAGGATGTGCATCGACTCTCGGGCAATCAACAAGATCACCATTAAATACAGGTTTCCTCTGCCGAGAATGGATGATATCATGGACTGCTTGAGTGGAGCTGAGTACTTCACAAAAATTGATTTGAAAAGTGGATACCATCAGATCCGCATTAGATAAGGGGATGAATGGAAGACAACTTTCAAAACCAGAGAAGGGTTGTATGAGTGGTTGGTTATGCCATTTGGATTAACCAATGCACCTAGTACCTTTATGAGGTTAATGAATGAAGTTCTGAAGGAATTTCTGGGAAAATTTGTTATTGTTTACTTGGATGATATACTGATTTTTAGCAGAACCTTAGAGGAGCACCTGATGCACATCAGGAAGGTTCTTGAGAAACTGCGGGAGGAGCAGTTATTGATCAATCTAAAGAAGTGCAACTTTGTGAAGAAGGAGCTGGTATACCTGGGATTTGTCATATCAGCAAATGGTCTCAAGATGGACCTCGAAAAGGTGAAGGCTATCCTAGAATGGCCTGTCCCAAGGAGTGTGACCGAGGTTAGATCATTTCATGGTCTGGCCAGTTTCTACAAAAAATTTATTAGAAACTTCAGCAGTATTTGTGCATCTCTTACTGAGACAATGAAGGGAAACAAGAAGGAATTCCAGTGGATAGTTGGAGCCGATAAAAGCTTTGCTATTCTGAAGAAGAAGGTCACTGAGCAACCCATTTTAGCACTTCCAGATTTCAATAAGGTGTTTCATGTAGACTACGATGCGAGTGGCAGTGCGATAGGAGCCGTCTTGAGCCAAGAAGGTAGGCCTGTAGCTTATTTCAGCGAGAAGCTCAATGATGCCAGGAGAAAATATTTGGTATATGATCAAGAGTTTTATGCCATAGTTCAAGCACTCAAGAAATGGAGGCACTATCTATTGCTGAAAGAGTTTGTTCTCTATACCGACCATCAAGCACTGCAATTTATTAACAGTCAGGGAAAATTGAATCAGAGACACCTGAAATGGGTAGAGTTCTTGCAGAGCTATACCTTTGTGCTGAAGCATCGAAGTGGAAGATCCAATAGGGTGGCAGATGCATTGAGTAGGAGGCAATTTCTGATGACAAAAATGAGAGTGGAGGTTGTAGGGTTTGCTGAGCTCAAGAAATTATACCCTACAGACCCCAATTTCACAGAAGCTTGGAAAGCCTACACTGCGCCTGTTGTGTTGGACATGACTAGATGGTTAGATTACCTGATTCAAGATGAAATGATGTTTAAGGGGAATCAATTATGCATTCTGAGGAGCTCAATGAGAGAGAACCTCATTAAAGAAAAGCACAATGGGGGTTTATCTGGACACTTTGGCCATGACAAGACCATCTCATTGGTTAGTGAAAACTATTACTGGCCACAATTGCAGTAGGATGTGGCAAAGTTTGTGCAGAGTTGCAAGATTTTCCAGATGGCAAAGGGCGTGAGGCAGCCTACTGGTTTGTATCAACCGCTACCTATACCTGAGCGGTCGTGGGAAGATATTAGTATGGATTTTGTGCTCGGTTTACCCAGGACGCAGAGGGGGCACGATTCCATATTTGTGGTAGTGGACAAATTTTCAAAAATGGCACATTTTATCCCATGCCAGAAGACTAGCGATGCGGTCCATGTAGCTGGTCTGTTCTTTAAGGAAGTGGTACACCTTCATGGGCTACCAAGAAGCATTGTGTCGGACAGGGATACCAAGTTTGTAGGTTATTTTTGGAAGACCCTGTGGAAGAAGCTGAGGACGGAGTTGAAGTTCAGTTCTGCTTACCACCTGCAAACAGATGGTCAAACAGAGGTGGTTAATCAGAGTTTGGGCAACCTACTGTGATGCTTGGTAGGGGACAAGCCCAAGGGATGGGATCTAATTCTGTCACAAGCTGAGTTTGCATATAATAGCTCGGCTAATCATAGTACCAACAAGTCACCATTCCAGATTATCTATGGGAGCAGCCCACAAAACGCTTCAGAGTTAAGAAGGCTAGAGACAAGGGAGAAATGCAGTGCTGAGGCAGAAGACTTTGTTGAACACTTGAAAGGAGTGCATGAGGAAGTGACAAGACACATTGCCAAGATGAATTCTCAATATAAGGCGAGGGTGGATCAAAAATGTAGAGCTAAGGAGTTCCAAGTAGGAGATTCTGTCATGGTCCATCTGCGGAAGGAACGGTTCCCTTCCAAGACATACAACAAACTCAAAATGAAGAAATTTGGGCCATGCAAAATCATTGGCAAACGGGATTCGGGTAATGCCTACGAGGTGGAGTTACCAAGTGAACTTAACATCTCCCCCGTGTTTGACATCTCAGATTTGGTTGAGTATCATGAAGGAGAAAGCATTGAGATACCCAATCCATATTTATGGAGCATTCCAACAGCCATCCCAGTTGTGGACGAGATAGAAGAAGTTTTGGATATGCATGAGGGCCGGAGTACTCGAAATAGGAGTTATTATGAGTATTTAATCAAATGGAAGGGCCGACCCATAGAAGATGCGACTTGGCTATCCAAGGCAGAGGTTGATCATTTGGGTCTACCTCAGTCAAATCAAAAGTGAGGTCACTTCTCAAACCCACCCCGGTGTCTGATGCAGGAGCATCCGGAGGTAAAGCTGGCAATCTTGCGTCACCCAAAATGTATTTTTTCTTAAGTACTAAAACTGTCGCGATATCACGACGCTTTTTGAAGAAGGGCACCAGCGGGCCAAACCATCGTGATATCGCGACGTATTTTTGGAAAGCACGGTCGAGACGCAAAACTGTCACGAAATCATGACATTTCTAAAGAAGCGCAGTCGAGATGCCAAACTGTCATGAAATCATGACATTTCTAAAGCAGCGCAGTCGGGATGCCAAACTGTCATGAAATCATGACATTTTTGAAGACGCATTGTCGGGATGCCAAACTGTCGCGAAATCGTGACATTTCTAAAGCAGCGCAGTCGGGACGCCAAACTGTCGCAAAATCATGACATTTTTGAAGATGCATGGTCGGGACGCCAAACTGTCATGAAATCATGACATTTCTGTTGCAACGTGGTCTGGACGCACAATGGTCATGAAATCGTGACACTTCCAGAAGCAGGATTTGAAAGCACAGGGACATCTTTGACAAAAAGGTTCTAAGGCACAAGAATGGTCGTGAAATCATGACACCTTCAAAGGCAAGCTTAAAGGACGTCGCGAAATTGCGACACCTTCAAAGATAAAGTTTAAAAGACATCACGAAATCATGACACTTCTGGGAGGCAAGACTTGGAAGCATAAAGACATCGCAACACCTTCAAAGGTAGAGCTCACAGATGTCACGAAATTGTGACATATCCGGAGGCAAGGTTCCACAATGCAAAGATGTCACGAAATCATGACACTTCCGATCCAAGGACGTACGGAATGAAAAGATGTCATGAAATCGCAACATATCCGGGGGCAAGGTTCCACAATGCAAATATGTCACGAAATCATGACACTTCCAAGCCAAAACGTACGGAATGCAAAGATGTCGCAAAATCGTGACATGTCGCGGTTTCGCGGCCCAAGAGAGGAAGGCGAGTAAGAAAGGCCTAGACGTCGCGATATCGCAACGTGTAGTGAAATCATGGTCCCAAGGAGGAGAGAAGCCTAACGTCAAAATGTCATGATATCACGACCAAAGAGGAGAGAGAAAGTGCTGGGACAAATACGTCACGATATCACGACAGTGCGCTCACAACTTTGACCAGCCGACGACTGCAGGGACCAGTGTAGAGGGACACGTGGCGTGAAGTTACAGGTGGCCCAAGAGTATGAAGTGGTTACAGGAAGCATGGAAACATGACATGTGGCATCAACTGCAAACAGCCATGGCACATTCTTATGAATGATTGACTTGGCAGTGGATCGACAGGTGGTTGCAAGGCATACCGCCACTACAGGCTATGATGTTTTGATGCACCTGGCAACATCATGCAGGTGGGACAGAGCATTCATGTGGGTGGTACGGGGAGTCTCGCATTCAAGTAATGATGGTCCAAAGAGAGTCGGGCCTAGGGATGAAAAGGACCTGCACTTTGCGTAATGATCAAGAAGGAGGTGGCGACCGAGGATAAAAGGCGCGCATGCATTGTATTAATGGACTTTTTTTTTTTGGCCATTTATTTTTTTTTGTTTTGGGCATAGCTGTGTATTGGAGGAGAGACCTCTATTTTAATGGAACTTGCTAAAATTTCGTCTGTGCATTGTTAATTCTGCATTCTTGCTATGTGTTGTGTGTAGCTCTATATCAGCAAGGCAGAGACGTTGAAAGAATTGTGCCCAGGTGGTGAAGCGCCTAGGAGGACAATATTCCTATGCACCTAAGAAGGTCTTGCATTATTTGAGTAATGCGAGATATTGCCTGAGGAAGTAGAATATTGAGAGTTGATGACTACACGTAGATTGAGGTTCCAACGCTAGAGGTAACAGTCCAAAATTTTGAGTTTGAGTAAGGTGTAAAAGGATACATTGTTTGTATGCATTATATTTTTTTTGGTAGTTGAATTCTAAGGATTGGAGTTATAAGGTGTTTTATGGAATAAATATTTTTGTGGTTAATTTTATAATCTAACCCTAACTTGGTGGCAAAGTTGAGGGTGGTTTTGGTAACAGGTTGAAGAACTATTCTCTTCTTCCTCAAACAAAAGTATGGGCAACTTCTTCCATGTATATTGTTGATGGTGTATTTTCTAAAATTGAGTTTGGAGGTAAAAGGTTTTCTACTAGGTATTCTTGTTGGTGTAAATCCCAGTTTCTGGATATTGAAGATTGTTAATGCATTAAAATCATTGATGAGTTTTTGGGTGAATGCATAATTCTGGTTGAGGAAGAGGAAGCATTTTGCTCTAGGGTTTATGTTAGTAAGTCTTGCTACTTGCATTGAGATGGTGAAACCCTTAGTTGGCTATTTTGAGATTGATGGTTGAGTTGCTTTCATAAGAGATTATTTTGATCAAGTTAATGCTTTACTTTATACATGATTTGGGCTTACTCCACTAAGATTGAGTTGAGATTGGGATTTGGAGTTAAGTATAGAACATATTGAGTCTCTAAAAATTCTCTTTATGCTTCTATGAGGTTGATGAATCACATTGGGTCTCTAACAATTCTCTTTGTGGGTTCATGCTAAGCAAGTATTTCTTGATGAACTTGTGAGCTGATTTGGACAAGGTCTAGTGAGGACTTGTGAGCTGATTTGGACAAGTTCTATGTGAGCTTGTTAAGCAAGTTCTTAGTGAGCCTATGACAGAGTATAGAGGACAGAGTCTCAATGGATAGAGATCCAGTAGCCAACACAGTTGAAGATAGATCTGAGTGAGGATTCTTCAAGTGGACAAGTTTGATATTGCAGAGCAACAAAGGGTTGAGGCTCAAAAGACAGTGTGAACTAAAGTGGTCACATATTCCCAAGAATAGTCTAAGAATTGACTAGCTATCGGGATAAAATTCTCAGGGGGAGCATTTATGCATTTTTTTATCTTATTACTCATATTTATGATTTTGGCTAACAGTAATAATTTTTTCTTGAGAATGTTGTGCATGGACTCAGGGGGAGTTTTGCAGCCGCCCTTTGGTATTATTGTCAATGGGTGAGAAGAATTACAAGTTATTGCACACAATTACGTGTGTTGCCAACAATTCCAAAGGGGGAGATTGATGAGCAAGGTGCAACCAAATTATTGTCATTGTTGTCAACACAGTCAGGTTGATCAGTTGATGCAATGGACAGGAATGGATAGGAGTTGATTGATGAGCAAGGTGATGGACAGGAGTTCATTGATGAGCAAGGTGCAGCCAAAGTATTGTCATTGTTGTCAACACAGACAGAGGATTGGTTGATGCAATGAACAAGAGTGTAGAGGTCATTAGATAGATCGGTTGATGAAGTGAACAAGAGTTTAGAGCAGTCAGAGCATATACAATGAATTTCCAAGAAGACAAAAGTGGCTCAGCTCCAAAAGATCAAAGAAAAAGGCAAGTAAGAAAACTGTCACAATATCGCGACAAGAAAGCTGTCGCGATATCGTGACAAGAAAACTATCGTGATTTCATGACATGTAGGAGGAAAAGAATCCAAATAGAAAAACTGTCATGATTTCACGACATATCAAAGGAGACAGAAAATGTAGGCAAAACTGTCACGATTTCGTGACATATCGAAGGAGAGAGAAAATGCTGGCAAAACTGTCATGATTTCGCGACATGTTTCATTTTTGCAATCCAAAGCGAAGAGAAAGAGGAGAGAGAAAAATATGTCACGATTTTGTGACATGTTTAGAAAGTGCAAGGAAGACTGTCATGATTTCATGACATGTTTAGAAAATGAAAGGAAAGCTGTCATGATTTTGCGACATGTTGAGAAGCTGGAAAAGAAACTGTCGCAATTTCACGACATGATGGAAGAGAGAAAAAGCACAAGCAAAACTGTCGTGATTTCATGACATGTTGGTAGAGAAAAATCCAAGTGGAAAAACTGTCACGATTTCATGACATGTTTGAAGAAGAAGCGCATGCAGGGAAAACTGTCATGATTTCGTGACATGATTGGAGAGAAGGCACAGGCAAAAGAAACTGTCGCAATTTCATGACATGTTTGGAGAGAAGGCATAGGCAAAGGAAACTGTTGCGATTTCATGACATGTTTGGAAAGAAGGCACAAGCAAAGAAAACTGTCATGATTTCATGACATGTTTATGGAGAAGGATCTCGCAAAGAAAAGTGTCACGATTTCATGACAATTTGCAAGAAGGATGGTACGGACAAAAAAGTGTCGCAATTTCACGACAGGTTCGAGAGAAAGAGCTCGCAAAGAAAAGTGTCACGATTTTGCAACAATTTGCAAGAAGGATGGTATGGATGAAAAAGTGTCATGATTTTGTGACAAGTTCGAGAGAAAGAGCTTGCAAGGAAAAGTGTCACAATTTCATGACAATTTGCAAGAGGAAGCGCTAAGGAGAAAAAGTGTCGCAATTTTGCGACATATTGTAGGAGAGAGAAGGCAAGATAAAAAGTGTCACAATTTCATGACATATTGCAAGAGGAAGAGCTCGAGAGAAAAAGTGTCATGATATCATGACATGTCACATTTTCATGACCTGAAGAGAAGAGAAGAGCTAAGGAGAAAATATGTCATGATTTTGCGACAACAGCAGTGAGGAAGACTCCGAAGGATGAAGTGTCACGATTTCACGATAGAAGCATGGAAGCAGAAGCAAAAGCAAAAGTTTCATGATTTCATTATAAATTCAAGGAGGAAGATCTCAAAGGTGAAAGCATCATGATTTCATGACATGTTCCATTTTTGCGGGCGTAAGGCAGAGAAAAGTACAAGGCAGCGAAAGTGTCACGATTTTGTGACATGTTCCGTTTTTGCTGGTGCATGCAAAGAAGAATGTACGAAAGCGAAAGGTGTCACAATTTCATGACATGTCATGGTTTCACTAGTGCATGCAAAGAAGAATGTACAGAAGTGAAAGGTGTCATGATTTCGTGACATGTCATGGTTTCACTAGTGCATGCAAAGAAGAATGTACAAAAGCGAAAGGTGTCACGATTTTGTGACATGTCATGGTTTCACTAGTGCTTGCTGAGAAGAGTGTAAGAAAATGAAAGGGGTCACGATTTTGTGACATGTCATGTTTTCACTAGTGCAATTAGAGAAGAGCTCAACGCAGCAAAAGTGTCGCGATATCACAACATGTAATGTTTTCGCGAGTGCACACCGAAGTAAAGTTAACTGAAGGAAAATGACAGTTACAGATGCAGTTGCAGAAGAAAATCATGCAGCTAGAACACGAATAGTTAACTGAAGTCAGAACTGTAGTTGCAGGGGGTGTTGCAAAGACAATCATGCAGTTAAATAAGAATAGTGAACTGAAGTAATTACAAGCAATTACAAGGGCAGTTACAGTGACAGTAAATAGAAGTCATTACTGCAGTGACAGGGGATGTTATAAAGAAATTTCATGTAGTGGTGGTTACTGTTGGACAGAGAAACGTAACAAAGAACTATTCAATTAATAAGTCTACATGTGAGAATAAAGAAGCCATTACTATGAATAGGTTGCATGCACGAATATGGAAGTGAAGAATAGAAATAGAACACGGTTATAAAAGCAGATTTGCATGAAGTAGTAGGGTTGAGCTCAGTGCAAAAATATTGAGCATTGCTATGAGGGGAAAAGAGTCATCGGATAGTGAGATAGTGCTACGGGCTGTAAGAGAGCTGTAAGTGAGAAGAGAAAGCCGAACATAGGGGCTAAAAGAAAGCAGCAAGAGTGAGCCATAAAATAGTTGAGCTTTGTGCGGTAAGAGAGTGTTGTGCTCTGAATGGGGTGATAGAGCAGTGTGTTGCTGTATAGAGGGATAGTGTTGTGGGCTATTAAAAAGTTGGATGAATGTTGTAAGAAGTATAGAGCTATGAGAGCTGCAAGAGTAAGCTATAAGAAAGGGCTATAAGTGTGCAGTAAGTAGAGTTGTAAAAGAGTGTATGCTTCCATGAGATTGATTTGAGTTAAGATAGACTAGTGAGGGTCTTCTAACACAGAAGGCATTTTTATGTCAATCAAGATTTAAAATAGAAATCCAAGTTGGTGCTTGGAATCATGGGTTGGTGCTCCTTCCAATTGGTGCTGGTAAATCAGGGGTTGGTGCTCCTTCCAGTTGGTGCTGGTAAATTAGGGGTTGGTGCTCCTTCCAGTGGATGCTAGTAAATTGATTGTAAAGTTGGTGCTTTGCAATGGCTATATTTGGATGGGAGTCCAAGCAGTCTATTTTTAGGAGTAGCCAAAACTGGTGAACCTCATTACATCTTGTGCTATGTGATGCTCTCTTGTGATACTTGTTGTTTCTGGTTTTAAGCTTTCATTATTTTGGCTTTAAGAGTTAAATTTTTAAGTTTTAAATAGTTGCACTGATTCAACCCCCCCATCTCAGTGCCATTGTAAGACTAACACTTCCCATGAGTGACTATACACTAGAATGTCATCAAAGAAGACTAGAATAAAATTTTGAATTAATGGATGAAAAATGTTGTTCATGAGGCTATAGAAGGTGGAAGAGGTATTAATCAAGTTGAATAACATTACCAAAAAATCATAGTGACCTTCATGAGTATGAAAAGTGGTCTTGGGAATGTCCTCCTCCTTGATCCGGATTTGATGGTATCCCAAGAGAAGGTCAAGTTTGGAAAAATACATAGTCCCATGAAGTTCATCCAATAATTCATCCACCATAGAAATAGGAAACTTATCCTTGATGATAATTTTATTGAGCTCTCGATAATAGATACACAACCACCAAGACCCATATTTCTTGTGTACCAGTAAAATTAGAGAAGAGTAAGGACTGTTTCTTTTATGAATAACACCGAATTTAACAATTCCTATACTATATTCTCAATTTTTGACTTAAGAGCATGGGGATACCTGTATGGTCTAATTTTGGATGGTGCATTACCAGGTAATAAGGGAATAGCATGGTCATGAGAGAAACAAGGTGGTAATTCTATTAGCTTAGTGAAAATAGAGTTGTGCTAAGTCAAAATAACTTGTAAATATTTAGGAATAGAATCCTCCTATGAAGAATACAGTTGGACCACAAAAATCTAAGCTATGAAACCCTAAGATGATTTATTTAACAACTTCTCCATTTGGTTGGAACTGATAATCTGTGATGACCCTACTTTTAAGCCATGGAGAGTGTAGGACTGTCCATTCTGTGATAATTGCATCCAAAGCTCACCAAGTGCCAAGAGATGACTTCCAATGTGCCCAACAATTGAGATCCCAACACAATATCACATCCCCCTAATTGAAGTGTAAACATATCTTGTTTGAGATCATAGTACCCAATATTGACCTTAACATTATGATATTTTCTCTTGTAAGGTAAATTCCCACCATTTGCTACCATAACATCAAAGGAAATACATGTGTGTACATAAAAAATTTCATTCTTGGCAATGCGAAGATCAATAAAATTATGTGTACTACCAGAATAAATCAATATGATAAGTTGCATGTCCTTGAAATAACCCACAACTTTCATGGTTTTGGGCGTAGTAATGCCAGAAAGAGTATGAACAAAATTTCAGCCTATGATTCATCTGGGTTTTCTTCCTCTGGTTTAGGTGGTTCATATGATGATTTAGTGTCATCATCCCTATGTTTGTTGGTGTTAGGATCATCAACATCGATGAGGAACAATTTATTTTGAGTACACCTATGCCCTCGAGAAAACTTTTCATCACAATTGCAGCACAATCCTTGGGCACGTCGTGCATCCAATTTAGCAGTGGTTAAACATTTAGGTGCAGCAGGTGGGTGCAATAGATTTATGTTCATTTTGATTATGGAATCTAGGAAGAAAAGAGGGTTTATCCTATGGAAATTTAGATATCCACCTTTGAGCTAAAAATTTGGACTCGACACAATTGAGCTGACTAGATAGCCTGCATCATGGATTGTGGTTTAAAAATTATGACTTCAGCTTGGAGATATTCCCGCAAGCCACTAACAAAACAACTCATATAGAATCCTTAATTCATTCATGTAGTTTTGTTGGCCAATATCTCAAATTGTATTTGGTAATCTCGAACTGTTGAAGTTTGTTTCAGGTTTGTCAACTGTCCTGTAAAATAATCATACTCACTAGAGCCAAAGCGAGTGAGTAATTGGGATTCAAATTCTACCCAAGAAGAATCAGGAATAGTTTTATGCAACCATTGGTACAACTGTAAGGCTTTAGTTTCCAAATTGAAAGAAGCCATTTGAACTCGGTGATAAATGGGGACATCATGGAGTCTAAATAATTGAGCAACATGACATAACCATCCATCAACATCCTTGCCATTGAACTTAGGAAAGTCTAGTTTTAGCATCTTGAAGGGAGTATCATGATCAAAGCGAAGGTAAGAGTCATTTGTTCCCATTCCATGATGATACTCATACTTGCTTGGACCACCTTGTATTTTAGACTCTACATTTGCTAGGTGTTCTTCTATGCGAATTCTAGAGGTATCTTGGTCAACTTTGAAAGTTTGAAAATTTATCATTAAGTGGTCAGTTGTTTTTTGCAAGCCAGTAACAACACTTAATAGGGTATCCAACGCTGAAGCAGTGTTTTGTTCTACCTCTTTTTTATGTCCACGAGTGCTACTTGCCATTTGAGATATAGCATAGAACTTTTTTACTCAGTTACTAAAAATAGATGTGGGATTTTAGGATTTACTATTTTTAGTAAAGGTCCAAAATTTAATTTGAAAAATGGATTGCAACACTAATTTTAGGATAGGGTCCACTTCGATGGCTATTTGATTTGAGTGCTTAATGAGGATATATACTGAATTTCTTGAATTTGTGTGATCTCTTGTTGGTTGCAAGGCGATGTCAAGGTAATTTTTGCCACTTGAAATTAAAATTTCACTAGTGAGTACTTGAGGGTCTTTGGTGAAGAATAACAAGTAGCTTCTATTCCCAAAAATTTGGATCAATCTGATTTACCATTGAAAAGTTATGGCCTTAGCAAGTAAAATAAAAAATTCAACAACTCTACGAGGATGCGATGGGTTAGAAGGTAAATTTCAACAAGAGTAATCTTTACTTCCTCAACACCCCAATCTAGAGACAAGCCAGAATAGCTATGATTTTGGGATGTTCAATAGCGACTTTTCCTACATCTTATTTGGGCCTTCCCCTTTTCTATGGTTCTCTGAGAGAGTCGATGTGGGATAGAGTGGTTGAAAGAATTTAAAAGAAACTGGTTGGTTGGAAAGGTCATCTCTTATCTCAAGATGGGAAGCTTACTCTCACTAAGGAATCCTTACATAGCATCCCGATTTATTTTCTTTCTGTGTTTAAGGCCCCAACCAGAGTTTACCAAAAAATTGAACAACTCCAAAAGAATTTTATCTAGTCTGGGTCAGAGGAAAAAAAGAGGTTCCACCTTGTGGAATGGGGCAAGGTTTGTAGGCCAAAAGAAAACGAGGGGCTAGGACTAAGAAGATTTGCTCACCTAAACACTGTCTTGCTTGCCAAAAAAGCTTGGCATCTTATCAATAATGAGGATAAGGACTACCATAATTAAAAGAAAATATCTTCAAGATACCGATTTCCTAAATTATTCGGTGCATGGTGGAGGGTCGGCTTTCTGGAAAGTAATATTAACAAGTAGAAAGGTCTTAAAGAAATGCCTAAGATGGGTTCTTCGTAACAGGTAGAAGATCAAGTTATGGGATGACAGGTGGGCCAAGGATGAAGCTTTATCTCAATTTCCTACCTTGGCAAGGATCAAAAGAATCACAAAGGATCTCATTGGAAGGAAATTGGCTGATTTCATAAGACAGGACAGAGGTAGGCTTATTTGGAAACATATAAGGATTCAAGGCTTTGAAGCTGAGTCAGAAGAACTCCAAAGCATCCTGCATCAACAATTAATTTCCATGAGTCCTAAGCAAGATCATGTAATATGGGCAGCTACCAAAAATGGGTAGTTCTCAGTCAAATCTACATATATGCTAATGTTAGATACCGAGGACCCCACACTCCAGACTTAGTTGGTGTGGGTCAAAAACCTTATTCTTAAATTTTCTATGTTCTCATGGTTGGTGATCCAAGGCAGGATTTTGATGATTGACAACTTTTTATGGAAATGTATGATAATTGCTAATCGATGTTATTTGTGCAGGGGTAATTGGAAGTCCACCCACCATATTTTCCTTGAATTTTTGATCTCTTTGAGTGTCCTCAATGGGTTGTTTCAAGCCTTTAGAATTTGCTGGGTCAGACCAGCTACCATCTTTGACCTCTTCAACCAATGGCAAAATCCCTTTGTTAGCCTTAGGGTGAGTTTTTTTGGAAGATTTGTCTCCATCATTTTCTTTGGCAGGTGTGGCTAGAAAGAAACCTTAGAGATTTCCATGAGTCGAGCCATGATGTCACCTCCATTACCAATAAGATTCTTACCTTCGCCCATGAAAAAATTAGCCTTATACCTTATGAGGATTGAAATCCTTTCCCTTGGGAGAGGCGGATCGCTCAATCCTTAAATATTACTCTAGGCGAGAAACCTATAATCAAGGTCAATCCTAGATTAGATGTCAAGTGGAAACCGCCCTCGATAGGTTGGTTCAAGCTCAACTTCGATGGGGCCTCTAAAGGTAACCCTAGCAATGTAGGTGCTGGAGGAGCAGTGAGAGATCATCAAGGTAAGTTGGTGATGGCCTTCTCTGAACAGCTAGGAACTAGGACTAACAATGAGGCGAAAGCAAGAGCGTTATGGAGGGGTCTTCAACTGGCTTAGGAAATTAGGTAAACTAATTATCAAAGGAGATTCAATGCAGGTCATAAACCTTTTCAACAATGGGAAAAATCCTTCGTGGTGGATTAAGACTGTCATCAAAGAGGCTAGGATCCTTTACCATGCCAGGAATGATCGGAAGGCCCAACACATTTTTAGGGAAGCAAATAAAACAGATGATATCTTGGCCAATTTAGGGGTGGAAGTCATTGGGTTGGTCACTTGGGAACATGGGGTTCCAAGTGAAGTGGATAAAATAATTCAAAATGATCACCAATGATGGTGAAGTTGTGGGGATCAAAAAAATGGAGAGCAGTTTCAATGCGGTTTTGTCAGGATTGCTTCAGTCCTTATTGTGAGGACTTTAGCTTTCTTTGCAATAGGAGAAGGATCCAGGTGGCTTGGTGGCTTCATGTTATGGGGTCAGGGGCAATGGCTAAGGCCAAAGACCGATGTCGTGATTTTGTGAATTGTTCAAGTTTTAGGAAAAGTAATTTTTAGCAAGGAAAAGTGTAGCGATTTTGTGACAGGTTGAGCAAGAAAGAAAAAGTGTCACGATATCATAACATGTTGAGCGGGAAGGAAAAAGGATCGTGATATCGTAACATGTTGAGCAAGAAATGAAGAGTGTCATGATTTCGTGACATGTAGAGCAAGAAAGGAAAAGTGTCATGATGTTGCAACATGCTAGAAAGAGTGTCACGATATCGTGACATGTTGAGCAAGAAGGAAAATGTGTCACGATTTAGCGAATTGTCACGATCTAAAGAGAAGAGAAAAAGCAAGAGGGAAAAAGTGTCGCGATATCGCGACATGAATGAAAGAGTGCCACGATGTTGATCCATGTTGAGCAAGAAGGAAAAAGTGTCACTTTTTGGCGATATTTTGAGCATGAAGGAAGAAGTGTCACAATATCACGACATGTCACATTTTCATGATAAAAAAATAAGAGAAAGAGCAAGTGGGAAAATGTGTCACGATATCGCAACATGTCATTTTTTTGTGACTAAAAGAGAAGAGAAAGATCAAGAAAGAAAAAGTGTCACGATATCGTGACATGTCGTGTTGTCACGATCAAAAGAGAAGAGAAAAATCAAGAAGGAAAAAGTGTCATGATATTGCGACATGATGAGCAAGAATGAAAGAGTGTCGTGATATCACAATATATTGAGCAAGAAGGAAAATGTGTCACTTTTTGGTGATATGTTGAGCATGAAGGAAGAAGTGTTGTGATATCATGACATGTCGCATTTTCATGACCAAAAAGAAGAGAAAGAGCAAGTGGGAAAAAGTGTTGCGATATCGCGACATGTCTTTGTTTCGCGACTAAAAGAGAAGAGAAAAAGCAAGAAAGAAAAAGTGTCACGATTTCGTGACATGTCGTCTTTTCGTGACCAAAAGAGAAGACTAAGAGTAAGAAGGAAAAGTGGCACGATATCGCGACACGTCGCATTTTTGTGACCAAAAAAGAAGTGAAAGAGGAGGAAGGAAAAAGTGTCATGATTTCGTGACATGTTGAGCATGAAAGAAAGAGTGTCGTGATATCACGACATGGAAAAAGTGTCACGATTTCACGAGATGGAAAAAGTCTCATGATATCGCAACATGTCTCAATTTCATGACCAAAAGAAAAGAGAAAGAGCAAGAAAGGAAAAGTGTCACGATATCACGACATGTTAAGCAAGAAAGAAAGAGTGTCGCAATATCACGACATGGTGAGCAAGAAGGATTTAGTGTCACTTTATGGCGATGTGTTGAGCTTGTATAAAAAGGGTCACAATTTCATGACATGTCGTATTTTTGCATCCAAAAGAGAAGAGAAAGATCAAGAAGGAAAAAGTGTCGTGATATCACGACATGTTGGTTTATCATGACCAAAAGAGAAGTGAAAGAGCAATATGGAAAAAGTGTCACGATTTCGCGACATGTCATCTTTTCGCGACCAAAAAAGAAGAGAAAGAGCGAGAAGGAAAAGTACCATGATATCGCTACATGTCGCATTCTCACGACCAAAATAGAAGAGAAAGAGGAGGAAATAAAAAGTTTCATGATTTTGTGACATGTTCATAATGAAATAAAGGGTGTAGCGATATCGTGACATGTCGCTTTTTCGTGACCAAAAGTGAAGAGAATAAGCAAGAGGGAAAAGTGTCACGATATCGCAACATGTCAAATTTTTGCAACCAAAAGAGAAGAGAAAGAGTGGGAAGGAAAAATGTCATGATTTCATGACATGTCACTTTTTCGTGAACAAAAGATAAAAGAAAGAGGAGGAAGGAACAGTGTCGCGATATCACGACATGTCACTTTTTTGTGACCAAAAGTGAAGAGAACAAGCAAGAGGGAAAAAGTGTCACGATTTCGTGACATGTCGTATTTTCGTGAACAAAATAGAAGAGAAAGAGCGGGAAGGAAAAAATTCATGATATCACGACATGTCGCTTTTTTGCGACCAAAAGAGAAAAGAAAGAGGAGGAAGGAAAAGTGTCGCGATATCACGACATGTCGCAGTTTTGCGACCAAAAGAGAAGAGAAAGTGTTAGGAGGAAAAATTGTCGACTGCCTATGTTCTAAGGTGTGTGTAATCCTTTGTCAGCATGTTGCTATTTGTTGGCTATGTGGTCCTAGTAGGGGGCTAAGGACAGACTGTCCCTATTGAGGTCTTGTTCTGCTTAAGCTTTGTGCTGATTTTGTAATAGGTTTTGGGTCAACCTATAAAACCCGGTTGTAATGAATTTGTACCTTATTTACCAAAAAAAAAATCAAAAATTACTATTTTTAGAAAATTAGTGCAAAATTTGACCAGGGATTGCCAAGGACAATTTTTTCTAGAATAGAGTGTAGAATTATCTGCTAAATTTTTGAGTCAATCTGAGATCTATGTGAAGAGATATCCCTTTTTTTTTGCTCGATCAATTGGAAAAACTGAATCAAATATCTCGAATCTATCAACTAATCACCATTTCACTGTCCTGTCACCTGTGTTACACTTATAGACACTAACGGTTTTTTTTCTTACCCTGATCACCTATTTTTTCTAACTATTATAGTTGAATTTTACTATTACTATTGCTGACCCGACTGTTACTATCACTGATCAGACTGTTACTACCACTGAACTGACTATTACTGTTACTGATATGAATGGTATTAGAATATTACAGACTGTTAGAGACACTTGCAAACTCTATCCTAACTACTGGTGTATGCAAGGTGTGATTTTTTGTGATAGGGAAGTCCTTTGTATACTCACTTTTTGGGATTGTGAATGCAAGTTTAGTAGAACAAAAATATGTGTGTTTTTGTAGGTTTACGTGTTTAACAGAACCAGGGTATGCTAGTTAAAGGAGTATGTAACACCCATAGGACATCTATTATACCGTAATGATGAAAAATAGTTCTCAGTATAATATTTCAAGCCACTACCCAAGGAGGATTCCACACATTCTCTTAAGCACACTATTTTCCTCTCTGATAGTATAGGAGGGTAATCGTTCGGGATGTTGTGTCCCGTGGACTATGGATGATACAAGGCTGAAAATATTCCTACTGGATAAAATTTTGTTAACCCTAGAATGGTTTCTCGATACACCTGAAGATGCATGGGAGCTTGATTCTGTGTGTGAGTGTTGTCTGAGGCCTGGGTATTAGAACCTGATCACCCCTCACTTCACTAGATGCTTTATGGGCTATCTAGATTAGCCAATAATGATATCTCCTTTGTGATATTTTAAAACCCTTGGTACATGGTTTCTAACCTACACAACTACTAAAATAAAAATTGTATTTTTTGTGTTTTTTGGATTTGCTAGTAAAAAACGAACTGTATTTTTTTTATTTTTTAATAAAGGAAAAATAGAAATGAAAAACACATGGAAATTTATACTTGAAAAGCGGAATGGATGGCAATAATTGTCTCAATTGCAATAGAAATCGATCTTGGAAAGTGCTCTAATACCACTTGTTAGAAACCTACTATTGAAATAAATCTCACACACACAAAATACTGAAAGATAACTAAAATACATGCAATAATAGAATAATACTATGCCGAAAGTAAATATATAATTGAAACAATCTCACAAATAACTTAGAATTGCAGGCCTCTTCGGAGGACAACCTCCTTAAATATTTCATTAACTTGCAAAAATATGGTTCGTACATGGCTTCATAGATTTTTAAAGAAATACTTCATTCAAACCCTAACCCTAGACTCAAGAGTTGGCTTACATGCAAAATACCACTTGAGCTAGAATATTCTACCAAATACCGGTTACAATCTTGATAATGGTTACATAAAATGACCCGAATTGGCTAGGAGCATAATATACCACATACATTAAAAAATAACATTATATATGGAATCCCCCATGGTGTAAGTGGGCCATTACATACTAATGGGAATTATAAAATAACATTAGGATGCAATCCTAACAAGTTATTTTTCTTTAAAATTTTGAATTTCTATTTTGTAGACTCTAAAAATAGTAAAGAAACCTTAAGTTTTCTATAAAATTCCCTATAAACTACCCTATGAAATTCTAACCTATAAACTATTGGTCTATAAACTACACAAGTTCCTAACTACAAAATAATCGACTTCCTCTTCTTTTTCCTATTACTCTATGTAAGATCTATAAATTTTTCTCCTCTATCCTACTCTTTGAATAAACCCTAGTTTGATAAAAAATTATTTCTTGCTCCAAAGTGCTTAAGCCAGGTCAAAACTTTGGTAATTATTAAATCACTCTCTATATTCCCTAATGAGTCTTGTTGATGCAAAACCCGCCTTTGGTTACATTTGTGCCCAAGACTTTTCCAAAATTTAAATACCGAGTGCAAGATAGAGTTTACCCAGTTTGATCTCCAGAGGAGGTTGGTTCCTTTCTTCTTTAGGGAAAAATGGGGGAGAATAAAGTGCATAAAGAGAGGGAAATATAGCTATTTCTAGGAATTTTTAAATGGTGCAGATTAGATAACATAAAAGAAATATCTACATCCTTTTATAGAAGAGCATCCTTTAAACCATATGTACATTACCTTGTAAACATTCAAGAGCCAACCATTTTCTTGGGTCGCTCATCCTATATATATTTTTATATAACAAAAAAACTAAAATTTGTTACAACAATATGTCTGTAGGCTCATTCTGGTAGAGTGACAGTTAATAAAGCATGAAATATTCAACTAGAAATGGTTGGGATATTCTTGTTAATGCAATCTACCTTTATTTTCTTGGAGATAGCATGACCTAGTTGTCTTTCACTACTCTTCTTTGAGCTCAAAAAAACATCGCGCCATCATGACTTTTCCCTTTGACTTAGCCTTTGGGCTGAAAATTGTCATGTCATCATTATATTTTCTCTTCGTTTAACCTTCAGGTTCAAAAATTTCATGCCATCATGACATTTTCTCTTTGTTTAGCCTTCAAGATCAAAAATGTCATGCCATCATGACCTTTTTTCTTTGTTTAACCTTCGAGGTCAAAAATATCATGCCATTGTGAATTTTTCCCTTGACTTAGCCTTCGAGCTCAAAAATTTTGCGCCATCATGACTTTTCCCCTGACTTAGCCTTTGGGCTCAAAAATGTCATTCCATCATGACCTTTTCCTTGAACTTAGCCTTTAGGCTAAAAAATATCATGCCACTGCGACCTTTTCTTCTGACTTAGCTTTCGAGCTCAAAAATGCTAGGCCATCATGACCTTTTATCTTTGTTTAGCCTTTAGGCTCAAAAATATTATGCCATTGCAATTTTTTATCTTCATTTAGTCTTCAGGTTCAAAAATATCATGCCATATTGACTTTTTCCCCTAACTTAGACTTCGAGCTCAAAAATATTGCACCATCATGATATTTTCTCTTTGTTTAGCCTTCAGGCTCAAAAATATCATGCCATCATGACCTTTTATCTTCATTTAGCCTTCAAGCTCAAAAATTTCATGCCATTGTGACCTTTTATCTTAGTTTAGCCTTCGAGCTCAAAAATTTTGTGCCATTGTGAATTTCCCCCTAAATTATCCTTCAGGCTCATTAATATTGTATCATCATGAATTTTCCCCTAACTTAGCCTTCAGGCTCAAAAATATCATGCCATCATGAACTTTTCCTTTGACTTAGCCTTTAGGATCAAACATATTGTGCCATTGTGATCTTTTCCTCTAACTTAGCCTTCAAGCTCAAAAATATTCTACCATCATGACCTTTCTTTTATACTTAGAAATTTTTTGAGAAGACCACTCCTTACTCCCCTTGATGTAGTCATTTTGACCTACATTATTGGTGCCTCCTAGGGGAATTCTACCAATGAAATTGTAGAACCTAGATCATTTATACACTGGGGAACGGAGTAAAAAGAACAACTAAAATAAAATGAGAGAAAGGGGAGTGATACCAAGCAAAAAAGGAAATTTCTTGCTCTGTGTGGTCATTCATAGGGAGTGTCTTCTTTTATGGATTTCTTTGTGTCCTATTGCCCAGGTGCTACTGCATTGCTTGTTTAAGCTTTCTTAGCTTTTTTGTATTTCTTATTTTCTTGGATAACTTCATTGTAAGTGGCACAAGCTCTTTTCCAAGTTTATTTTTTTGGTTCTGAAGTTTCCATGAAAGTTAAGTATAAAAAGTATAAATATTCTAGTTCTTCTACCGTACCATATGATAAAACTTTTTATTTCATGTATAATTCATGCAAGCATGATTTGATTTGGATGATGTCCTAAGTCATACTAAATATTTTTTCTTCCTGTACTGGCTCTTCCTAGATATATATCTCTGATTCATCTTCTAAAATTTTTTTATAGGAATCCTTCAACTCATCCTCTAAGAATTTTGAATCTTTATCTCAGAAGCTCGACATGCCATAGTTTTCCACTATGCTTATATGTTTCAAAATCCCCTTATCCTCTACCTTAAGTTCTTGCATTATCTTGGCACTTTCTATCACTGGCTTATGTCTTTTGAAGAAACTCATGGTAGCTATTTTGTCTTGGGATCATTTTTCATCCCGGGCTTTGTATCCAAAAATTGCCTGTGTGCTTTCTGCTAGAACTTGAATTTTTGTTGTTGTAGATAGCCTTGATTTTACGAATTTGAAGGATGCGGTAAATTCATCTTCTACCCATCCCAATGTCTCCTTAATTTTGACCAAGTATGATAACATTGGCCTTGATTTTAAGCTCATATTTTGGATGTCCCAAACCATTTCCTTCCTGAATACCTTCATCTTTTCCTTGGATAGCCCACTATTTCTACTAGTGCAAACTAAGATTTGCTTATGGAGGTCTTCCACCTATTTTTTTAATAGTTGTATTTGTTATGTAGCCTTTTTTTATTCTTCCTTATAAGGGGTTGCTTCATTGAACATTTATTCCCACTTATTTGCTTTATTTTCAATACATTTCCAATTCTCTTTTGCCGATTTAAGGCTTCTTCTAAATTCTTCCTTGCCTACTCAGACCTGAGGTATTTCTCTTTGTAATACTCAGCATTCAAGTATATCATCCCCATACGATCTTGGGATTTTTTCCACTCGTCTTCCATATGTAGCTAAGAGATATATTCAATGGTTATCTTAGCTTAATAGTCTTCTAAGGTCATTTCTCCTTCAGTTTTTTGAACCAATGGGATATTTTTCACCATTGAAAGCTACAAACTGATAGGGTCCAGAGATATTCCTTCCTTGGTGTGAGATATATCCTTGGAACTTTGAGTACTTGATGATTTCAACCAATTAGAAGTATTTAGGGTTGCATTCTTCAATTTCTTCAATTTAGTGATGGTGGGGTGACTTTCAAATGAAGAGGTAAGGATGGATTGAAATTTTAGGAAGTTGATGGTATAGGATAAAGGAATGGTGGCTATGGAGGTATCCATATTTGGTTGTAGGCTTGTATCTCTAGTATCCATTGCATATTTGGCATAGACTTATTCTTCACCAAGGGCTTTCCCAGTGGGATAGATTGTTCAACCATTTCATCCAATTATTGGTTACTTATCTCATGCTATCTAGAGAGTTTTTCTATGTGTTCACCTATGTTTACTTCTTGGTCCCTTATTTATTTAGTTTGTTTATTCCTACCTCATTTTATTTTGTCATCCTTGAAGAACACAAGATTATACTAAGAGGGGGGTGAATAGTATAAGACCACTTTTTACTTTTCTTTCCCAAACAATATTATGCAATATATCAATGGCAATATCAACAATAGTAATCAAATCAATGCACAAATCACCACACACAATAGAGACACCAATTTAATGTGGTTCACCCAATGTGGGCTACTCCATAGAGAAAATATTTCACTAATATTTTCTCAATCAATCTCTTGGGAATCCTTTCCCTATTACAATGTTTATGGACCTCTATCCAAAGGAGACACCAATCCCCTAATCAAGTTCATGGATCTCTATCCATAGGAGACACCAATCCCCTCAACTAGTTTATGGATCTCTATCCATAGGAGAACTCTTTCTCCTCTGCTCTAGCTGGTGATCCTCTAGAAGACTACTACCTCCACTACACTGGCTTGTGGATCTCTATCCATAGAAGACTCCATCCTCACTTAGAAGATACCTATCCTCACTACCCTAGCTAATGGATCTCTATCCATTGGAGACTATTATCCTCTGCTCTATCACCTCCAAATCTTGCTCTCAGCTCTATCTCAAATCTGCACTAAACACAATCCTTCGATCTAGCACAAATTTGCTCAATATCTATCTCAAATTTATACTAAACATAGTCCTTCGATCTAGCACAAATATTCTCAATATCTATCTCAGATCTACACTAAACATAGTCCTTCGATCTAGCACAAATCTTCTCAATATCTATCTCAAATCTGCACTAAACATAGTCCTTCGGTCTAGCACAAATCTTCTCAATCTTTGTCTCAAATATGCACTAAACATAGTCCTTTGATCTAGCACAAATCTTCTCAATATCTATCTCTAATCTGGCACAAACCTATCCTCAAATCTACACCAAACTCTATCCTCAAATCTATCCTCAAGCCTTAACACAAAGCTTGACTCAATCACAAATCAACTCTGCTAGATCTACCCCAAACCTTAACTCAAGGTTTGAACAAATCAATCAATCAACTCTACTCACAAGTCTTCTCAAAGACTTATCTCAAATTTTCTCAACAAGTCCTCACTAGAACTTGTCCAATATGCTCAACAAGTCTTCACCAAGACTTGTCTCAAATCTGCATTGTAAGATTCCACAAAAGCTTACTCAACTCAGTCCTTAAGTCCACTCTAGGACTTACTCAAATCAGCTCACAAGCTTTCACAAAAGCTTATTCAACTCAACTCAATCTATCACAAAAACCTCTTCAACAAGCTTCACACATAATCTTGTTTGACTCATAGAAACATATAGAGAATGGTTAGAGACTCAATATGTTACTCACTCACAACAATACTCAATCACTTTCAAACTCTCTTGCTTAACCATAGAAACATATAGAGAATGGTTAGAGACTCAATATGTTTCACTCTTGCACAACACTCAATCACTTTCAATATCTCTTCCAAATCAAATTAGAATATGGAACAATTTGTTTCACATAGAACTTGAACTATCACTCCAACACTTCCAATCAACTAAGCCCAATCAACTCCACTCAATCAATCACTCAAATGAAAGCTTAGTCAACAATGCTTATCAAACAAACCTCACATAACAATGATACTCATGATCTTTCACAAACCCTAGTTCAAGATTGTTCTCAACTTCACATAACAATGATACTCATGATCTTTCACAAACCCTAATCATGCACATGAAGGCTCACTCAAATATTTCCAACAATGCTTATCAAACAAGGTTTCTAGCATCAACTTTCATTCTAAAAAAACCCTCATCAATCAACATTGGATTTCTCAAAACCAAACTCAACAATGCTTATCAAACAATCCTTTTCACTCCAACTTAGCATTCACAACATCCAACAATATTTCACTCACAAGGAATATATGCCCATACCTTTTGTTTGATGAAGCTTGACCTCAAAACCTGTCTCAATCACAATCAACTCTTTGCCACTCTCAAAGGTTAGGTAGCAAAATCTTCACTCAAAAATTCACTTAAATGATTCCTCAAAATATTTCACCATACATAGCATAAGATCTCAATTACACCTTATAAACTCCACACTTTAAAATATTAGCAAAAACCAAGTAAATCACTTCAACAATAATTTTTCAATAATCACCTTATTACTCCTTTTAATATAATTAACACCTTTATATTTAAAATAAAATATAACTCCACTTATCCCCTTATTACTCCTAAAAGGATAATTTAATTTTTAACTTAACCAAAACCTTATATCTCCCTCTTTAATTAATTACCAACCACCTTAGCACTTAACAAAACCCTCTAGCGCATGTTCCGCAAATTCCGCCTAGCAAACACCTTAGTAAAAATTAAATTTCAATTTGCATACCTTTTGCTTTGGCAAAATGTCCTCGACGGGTTTCGAACTCCCACCTTTCCTCCACCAAGCACCTTAGCACTTCAAGCTAGCACTGCTTGGGCTACGTGCCCTCACATGGTCTAAAATACATGCCCCGATGCCTTTATCTTCTTCCCTTCCATGAAGCACAAACAAAAACACTTCCCTCTTTAGCAAAATGGAGCACCCACGATTCGAACTCGGGTCTAGCATTCCCCGAACGCTTTATCGTAGCCCCTGGCTGCCAACTGAGCTACAAACTGCTTTGGAATAGTTTTCGCGCTCCCCTATTACTTGTCCTCTCCTCTACATCCAACAAATTAAAACACATGTGAATCCTCTTATGGTGCATGAACTCTTTGCATAGGCTTCGATTCACAAGGATAATTAATGCCAAGGTTTTGTGGCATTATTTATATGCATTTTCATGTGCTTTCTCCAACGTCGGTGAAGACATTTGAATTTATAAAATTTAAATTTATAATTTATAACCTTAGGCCCTTTAACTTATTATTATTTAATTTTAAATTTTAACCTTAAGGTTAAATTATTTAAAATTAAATAATTAAACCTTTAACCATTCAATCTGCCATATGGGTTTTTTAGATGCTTTATAATGTGACAACTCCTTGCATTTATTTTTCATGAACCAACCCTGGATACTTAAATATTATAATATTAAACCTTCTTCTTTGCATTTTTGGTAAAAACCACCAGAGGATATTAATGAAACTTGAACATCAACCTTGCCTATCAAATCTTGGACATAGACACCTGGATGACAATAAACTTGGTCCTTATCTTCCTTGACATCAATGACAACAAAAATTGCTCATATTTCCAACAATATCCCCCTTTTTCATTGATGGCAACCCATTTTATTTTTACCATTTCTTTTACCTCTTTCTGCTTTGCTCCCCCTGAGAAACTGCTCCCCCTGATTGAATGCTCTCCCCCTAACTCAAATCTCTCCCCCTTTGACATCAATGGCAAAGGGTCACCTTTGGGTCTTGGGGCTAAGAATGATAATCTTAGCTTAGCCCCTCCCCCACCTCCTTTTGAGGTGGTTAATTCTGGGGTGGGAGTATTTCTACTCCCAGCATGCACTGATCTTTATCTTTGTCCACTTGCTTCCTTGATTGATCCTTTTGATTCCTCTGACTATTCCTGTTCTTGCTTGTCTCTAGAATTTTTTCTCTACACCATCTTGTTGTATGCCCATCATTATTGCACTTATAACACTTAATGTTGTAGTTCCTTGGTGGTGCAAATATCTTGGGGTTTCTCCTGGTGAAGCCATATCCATTCCTGTCATGAACCCTGCAATTTATTGCCTTGTGACCAAACTGATTACAAGAGTAGCAATACCCTTGAAAAATATTCCTTTTTTTGAAATTCCCATATTCCTATATTCCATGTGTCCTACACTGTGAAGCCTTGTGCCCAAACCTATGACATGAGAAGCATCATCCATTGAAACTACCTTGCCTTGACCCCATTGGTCTCTTAGTCTCTTCTACCCTGTGTTGCTTCTTGTTCCATTTGTTCCTCATTTGTGCATTGTTCCTCTTCCTGTTGAAATTTTTATTGTCCAAATCATCCTCAGAAGTCTCACTTTCTCTTACACTCTCTTCTTCTGAAGCTTCTTCTTCTTTGGAGCTTGAGATTGACTCCTCTCCTTGTTTTCTTTGTACCTGTTCAAAACCAAGTCCTATTTTGTTTGATGAAGATATTTATACCTTGATAATATTATCCATGTTTTTTGAGCTTCTCCCAAACCTGTGTAACTTATCTCTAGACTCTTTTACTTCCTTCCTTAGTGAAGCTACCTCATGCTCTAACCTTTCACATTCTAAAACCTTTGCTTCTAACTTCTCTTTGAACCTCCTTGTCTTAGCTATTGAGTTAGTTAGATCCTCTATAAGATTTCCTTTCTCTTCATCACATTCTTGAAATTTAAGCTTGAGTTTTGAGTTTTGCTTTCTTACCTCCCTTAATGCATCAAGGGCATGAATAAGCTCACCCTCAAGATCAACTTCTCCTTTCTCTGATTCTTCCTCTATTTGTTTGCCTTTGGGATCATCTTCATTCCTTTCTGATTTATCTTCTATAGGATCACCTCCTTCTTCTTCTAATGCCAAGAGTAGATTCTCTTTGGTCCTTCAAGTGTATCTTCATATTCATCATCACTGAAACTAAATCCATTCCTTGTACAACTATCTTCAAGATGTCCAAAGTTACCACATCTAAAACACTTGAGAATCATTGGTGCCCTTTTTCTAACATCATCCTTTTCTTTTGCTAGAAATAGTACTTCATATTTATCATCATCTGAGGAACTTTCATCACTATCACTTGAGCTCTTACCTGCCTTGTCTGCATAGAAACTCTTCTTATGCCTTTGGAAGAACTTCTTTCCTTGCTTGCCTTGTCCATCCTTGCTTTTCTTTTGGTACCTGTGTTTTTCTGTTTCCCTATTCTTATGATCCTATTTTTCTTCATCATTGCTATTTCTAGCCTCTAGACAATCAGTTGCATAGTGACCATATTTTCCACAATTGAAACATCTAACTAATTTCGTACCTTTATACTTTCTCGAGTCCTTGTTCCTTCTGCCATAATTTGCTTCTTCATCACTGGATAACTCATTGCTTGAATCTGACTTCTTACCCTTTGTCTTCTTAGTAACTTTGAAGGTTGCTTCCTTTTGGGGAATAGGTTCCTCTTTTGTTCTCATCTCAAAAGCTGTGAGAATGCCATGTAATTCATCCCTTGTCAAAAGATCAATATCTTTTGACTCTTCTATAGCTGAAATATTTTCACTAAACCTTTTTGGGAGTGACCTTAAAATCTTATCACAAACATCAGATTCTTGAACTTCAAGCCCAAGTCCTTGCATGGAGTTAACAACCTCGTCTACATGAAGTAGATAAGCAATAATGTTTTCTTCATCCTTCATCTTTAGGTCTTCAAATATTCCCTTGTAATTTCACAACTTTACCCTTTTGACCTTTTTATCTCCTTCATATATGCCTTGCAACTTATCCCAAATTTCCTTTGTTGATTTGTAGTGCATAACCTTTATAAACTCTATTTCATGTAAACCTCTCAAAATTGCATTCATTGCTCTTGAATTGTAATGATGTAGAAGCTTACCATATTTATTTGTAGGTGGAGTAGCTGGTGGTATGTATCCATTCTCAACTACTTCCCATACCTCATTTCCAAGTGCCATTAGGTGAATCTTCATTCTCATACTCCAAAGTACATAATTATTCCCATCAAACAATGGTGCTGAATTACCTGAAGATCCACCCTTAGAATCCATCTATGTTCTTGTGAGCTTTTCCTTCAAGCTGTTAAACTCTTTCGAAGGAACCCACTCTGATACCAATTGAAGAACACAAGCTTATACTGAGATGGGGGGTGAACAATATAAGACCACTTTTTACTTTTCTTTCTCAAACAATATTATGTAATATATCAATGGCAATATCAATAGCAGTAATCAAAGCAATGCACAAATCACCACACACAATAGAGACACCAATTTAACGTGGTTCACCCAATGTGGGCTACTCCACGGAGAAAATATTTCACTAATATTTTCTCAATCAATCTCTTGGGAATCCTTTCCCTATTACAATGTTTATGGACCTCTATCCAAAGGAGACACCAATCCCCTAATAAAGTTCATGGATCTCTATCCATAGGAGACACCAATACCCTCAGCTGGTTCGTGGATCTCTATCCACAGGAGAACTCCTTATCCTCTGCTCTGGCTGGTGATCCTCTAGAAGACTACTACCTCCACTACACTGGCTTGTGGATCTCTCTCCACTAAAGACTCTATCCTCACTTAGAAGATATCTATCCTCACTACCCTAGCTAATGGATCTCTATCCACTGGAGACTACTATCCTCTGCTCTATCACCTCCAAAGCTTGCTCTTAGCTCTGTCTCAAATCTGCACTAAACACAGTCCTTCGGTCTAGCACAAATCTGCTCAATATCTATCTCAAATCTGCACTAAACATAGTCCTTCAGTCTAGCACAAATCTGCTCAATATCTGTCTCAAATCTACACTAAACATAGTCCTTCGGTCTAGCACAAATATTCTCAATATCTATCTCAAATCTGTACTAAACATAGTCCTTCGGTCTAGCACAAATCTGCTCAATATCTATCTCAAATATGTACTAAACATAGTCCTTTGGTCTAGCACAAATCTGCTCAATCTCTATCTCTGATCTGGCACAAACCTGTCCTCAAATCTACACCAAAATATATCCTCAAATCTATCCTCAAGCCTTAACACAAAGCTTGACTCAATCACAAATCAACTCTGCTAGATCTGCCCCAAACCTTAACTCAAGGTTTGAACAAATCAATCAATCAACTCTACTCACAAGTCTTCTCAAAGACTTGTCTCAAATCTGCTCTACAAGTCCTCACTAGAACTTGTTCAATCTGCTCAACAAGTCTTCACCAAGACTTACCTCAAATCTACTCAACAAGTCCTCACTAGAACTTGTCCAATATGCTCAACAAGTCTTCACCAAGACTTACCTCAAATCTTCTCAACAAGTCCTCACTAGAACTTGTCCAATATGCTCAACAAGTCTTCACCAAGACTTATCTCAAATCTGCATTGTAAGCTTCCACAAAAGCTTACTCAACTCAGTCCTTAAGTCCACTCTAGGACTTACTCAAATCAGCTCACAAGCTTTCACAAAATCTTATTCAACTCAACTCAATCTATCACAAAAAACTTCTTCAACAAGCTTCACACAGAATCTTTTTTGACTCATAGAAACATATAGAGAATGGTTAGAGACTCAATATGTTACTCACTCACAACAATACTCAATCACTTTCAAACTCTCTTGCTTAACCATAAAAACATATAGAGAATGGTTAGAGACTCAATATGTTTCACTCTTGCACAACACTCAATCACTTTCAATCTCTCTTCCAAATCAAATCAGAATATGGAACAATTTATTTCACATAACTTGAACTATCACTCCAACACTTCCAATCAACTAAGCCCAATCAACTCCACTCAACCAATCACTCAAATGAAAGCTTAGTCAACAATGCTTATCAAAAAAACCTCACATAACAATGATACTCATGATCTTTCACAAACCCTAGTTCAAGATAGTTCTCAACTTCACATAACAATGATACTCATGATATTTCACAAACTCTAATCATGCACATGAAGGCTCACTCAAATATTTCCAACAATGCTTATCAAACAAGGTTTCTAGTATCAACTTTCATTCCAAAAAACCCTCATCAATCAACATTGGATTTCTCAAAACTAAACTCAACAATGCTTATCAAACAATCCTTTTCACTCCAACTTAGCATTCACAACATCCAACAATATTTCACTCACAAGGAAGATATGCCCATACCTTTTGTTTGATGAAGATTTGACCTCAAACACCTATCTCAATCACAATCAACTCTTTGCCAATCTCAAAGGTTAGGTAACAAAATCTTCACTCAAAAATTCACTTAAATGATTCCTCAAAATATTTCACCATACATAGCATAAGATCTCAATTACACCTTATAAACTCCACACTTTAAAATATTAACAAAAACCAAGTAAATCACTTCAAAAATAACTTTTCAATAATCACCTTATTACTCCTCTTAATTAATTAACACCTTTATATTTAAAATAAAATATAACTCCACTTATCCCCTTATTACTCCTAAAAGGATAATTTAATTTTTAACTTAACCAAAACCTTATATCTCCCTCTTTAATTAATTACCAACCACCTTAGCACTTAACAAAACCCTCTAGCGCACGTTCTACAAATTCCACCTAGAAAACACCTTAGTAAAAATTAAATTTCAATTTGCATACCTTTTTCTTTGGCAAAATATTCTTGGAAGGTTTCAAACTCCCACCTTTCCTCCTATAAGCACCTTAGCGCTTCAAGCTAGCACCGCTTGGGCTACATGCCCTCACATGGTCTAAAAGGCATGCCCCGATGCCTTTATCTTCTTCCCTTCCATGAAGCGCAAACAAAAACACTTCCCTCTTCAGCAAAATGGAGCACCCGTGATTCAAACTTGGGTCTAGCATTCCCCAAACACTTTATCACAACCCTTGGCTGCCAACTGAGCTACAAAATGCTTCAAAATAGTTTTTACACTCCCCTATTACTTGTCCTCTCCTCTACGTCCAAACAATTAAAACACATGTGAATCCTCTATTATGGTGCACAAACTCTTTGCATAGGCTTCGATTCACAAGGATAATTAATGCCAAGGTTTTGTGGCATTATTTATATGCATTTTCATGTGCTTTCTCCAACGTCGGTGAAGACATTCGAATTTATAAAATTCGAATTTATAATTTATAACCTTAGGCCCTTTAACTTATTATTATTTAATTTTAAATTTTAACCTTAAGGTTAAATTATTTAAAATTAAATAATTAAACCTTTAACCATTCAATCTTCCATATGGGTTTTTTAGATGCTTTATAATGTGACAACTCCTTGCATTTATTTTTCATGAACCAACCTTGGATACTTAAATATTATAATGGTTAAAATTTAAAACTAAATAATTAAACCTTTAACCATTCAATATGCCATATGGGTTTTTTAGATGCTTTATAATTTGACAACTCTTGCATTTATTTTCATGAACCAACCCTGATACTTAAATATTATAATATTAATATTATAATATTAAACCTTCTTTGCCTTTTTGGTAAAACCATAGAAGAATATTAATGAAACTTGAACATCAACCTTGCCTATCAAATATCGGACATAGAATCGTGGATGACAATAAACTTGGTCCTTATCTTCCTTGACATCAATGACAACAAAACTTGCTCATATTTCCAACACCCCTACCTTTACCAATTTTTCTTTTAATATTCTATGGAAGAGAGAATCATCATCATCAGACTTTGTTTCTGATGTGGAAGGGGGATGAATTTTTGAGCGGCCTTTCTTGGGACTTCATGCTTGTTCAGATTTATCTACTGTGATATCTTTACCTTTTCCTCAGCTAGTCCTAGTATTTTTAGTGATGAGAAAAATCAAGATACCATTAATGCCTAGAAGCACTTTATCTGTAATATTTTTAGACCATATGGCATGATAATTATCATACCTCTTGGAAAAATCATGATCAACTTTTATTCCATATCTGGTGTGTGTTTGCATCTGGCACCTCATCTACCACCAAGATAGGATTTTAGCATGTGTCCAGTATTTTCCATTTTTCTTCATCGTTTTAATAACCTTTTCACCTAACTTGTGGTTCAAATTAACATCAGGGTTCAAATTTATAAGATGCTCATAGAAATCATGCCACGGGGCCAATGACAACATTTTTTTTGACATGCCATTCTAATGCTTCATCTTCTTCATTATTTCTATCTTGTTTGTTGATTTATCTATTTGATGCATGAACTTGCTTAAAGGGAGTCTAGTTTAGAGTAGTCTATTTTTGAGAAAATATGTCGATGGGGTCATACTTCCATTTTTTGTGGTAATTCTATTAATTTTAGGCTCTTTATAGGTCAAGTGATTCACTCGTGATCTTCCTTTTTGATATAGATACCCATATCAATTGGAAATGCATGAGAAATGTACTAGTTTGGCTAGCCCTTGTGCCAAATTTAGAGTTTATATATTCAATTTGCCTAATGTAATCTAGAGCAAATAATCACTCAATGACATAATATGGAAGTAAGAAGAGCTTCCTTATGAAGCCATACAATATGATGACTATCCCTTGCGTCAAGATGAACCAATATCCCTCTTCTACATGAGTGTGTTGTAGAATATCCTGTATCTTTTGGAGAATTATTGGCATAGTGCCATACATAATTTTTAATGCAAGGCCTAGGAATTCCATATTAAAGTAGTAGTATGACTCTATTTTTGAGAGAACCATCGTCCACTCGTATACATGCAAATTATTTCCATATTGGTCCTTGCTGGTGGTAGAGATGAATTTTATATTTTTTTCTTGAAAAATAAGAAAATCCACACTAGGTAAGAGGAAAACCTAAAAGCCTCTAGGGAATCCCTCTGAATTTTAAATATACCTGCATGCATTTTTTGAGCTAGGTATGTCATCCAATCAAATAAAAGTGGCACTATCTTCTTATCCACATGCAAGGCATCATGAAACTTAGGGTTTGAATAATATTGTGCCACTACAATCTGCCATCCGTATACTAGCACATCATATTATAGCCTCGCTAACATAGCTAGCATGGAGAAAATCTCCTTATTTTTGAATTTTAATAGGGGAATCAAATATTTTGGCAAGATCCCCTTGGGATGAGGTTTTAACATATGTTCTTACAAAAATAATTTTATATTGAGGGTAGGGGTATAGAACTTGGCTGAGGTAATTGGATCAAAAGGAATGGGCTTTATAGTAGGCCTTCTATCACAATTGAAGGTAACCCTAACTGCATCGGTGTCTAGGGTAAAAATAACTTTACCCTTGGAATTCCTGACAATTTTGTATTTTACATCGTAGAAAGTTGCCTTGGCTTTGATTAATTTAGGGTAGGGGTGAAAAAGGGTGTAAACATACCAAGAGAGTAGGGAGTGGTAGGATAATGTGCTTGGGATCAATGGCATGCCACACTTTTCTACCCTACCCTCCACATATTTTCAAAATTTCTCTAGATTTTTCCATGTTATTATGGTATCAGTAATGTGTGAATCTGGGTCTACAAAACCACTTTCACTTTTTTTGGCCATGTGCTTTTCCTTAGAGACTGTGGTAGATGCTATCATGGTTTCTCACTATGATTTTGGTATACAAAAAACCTGAGAGGCACTCAAAAATCTCATAGAACCTCGATAAAATATGAGGATGCTACAAGTAGAGGAAAATTTTAAGAGGATAGAGAAGTGACAAAAAAGCTTATATGGTGTAAGTAGACATGCATGAACATGTTAATACACCATGCATTATTTATGGTTGGTGGTGCACACCCCACAACTAATTTTGAACATGACTAGATGCTTTGTTTTATGCACAAACATCAAGAAAACCAACTGCCATGCATTACTATTTTATTGATGCCAATGGCATTGCTTCACCTTTGTCCTAGACCAATAAATTTGTGTCACCTCTTTTTTGAGCCAATAAATTGGTACAGTGATATCTTGAGAGGCGAGAATTTAAAAATTCAAACTAATTTTCCCACAAAAAGGTATAGTTGCTTTGATTTTGACCATCAGATGATGAGAATGTTGCAAAAACTCAAAAAAAATTCTTAAAGTGGCCTTTGGGTGCCAAAATATCATGAGAGCATGACAATTTTTCCTTGAAATGGCCTTTGGATGTCAAAATATCATGAAACTACGATAATTTTCCTTGAAGTGGCCTTTGGATGCCAAAATATCGTGAAACTATGACAATTTTTCTTAAAGTGGCCTTTGGATGCCCAAATGTCACAAAACCATGATTATTTTATTTTAGGTGGCCTTTGTATGCCAAAATATCATGAAAACATAACAATTTTCCTTAAAGTGGCCTTTAGACATCAAAATATCATGAAAACATGATAATTTTCCTTGAAGTGGCCTTTGGACACCAAAATGTCACAAAACCACAAAGATTTTCTTTGATGCAGCCTTTGGACACCAAAATATCATGAAAACATGACAAGTTTCCTTTAAGTGGCATTTGGACATGAAAATATTGTGAAAAAATGATAATTTTTCTTGAAGTGGCCCTTGGGTGGTAAAATATCATAAAAACTCAATATTTTTCTTTGAAATAACTTTAGAATGAAATGAGAATATATTTACATATAATACATGCGAAGTGGAGAGAAAAATTTTACTTATAGTACAACTTCAAATGGAAGCCATTGATGGGGATGGGCTGGATTTGACCCTATTAATTTCTCAACTAGAAGGATTTTTGTTGATTTTCTTTGATTACCTCAAAGGGTCCTTACCAGAATGCATCGAATTTTTGGTGGTTTTTGGGTTTTGCTTTCCTTTCATTCCAACTTAGAACCAAGTCTCCTACCTTGAATTTCCTAGGGGTATATTTTTTGTCAAACAATTTCTTCATGGCAACCATATATTTTTAAAAATGGTTGTAGGCTTTTTCTTTTTGCTCTTCTAATTGTAGGACTTGAATCAACCTATTTTCCATTGGCTCTACCTCCTTTATGCCAATTTGATTCAACAACTTTAAGGCTGGCATTTCTATGTATATTTGGAGGACTGCTTCTTTACCATAGACTAAATATTAGGGAGAGGTGTTGATATACTTCTTGATAGTGATCATATCAGCCCATAACGCTTAGTTTATAAGAGAATGTCAACTTCTCTTATTGTCTTTCAAAGTCTACTTTAAGATTCAAAGTAAGTTTTTATCCATTTATTCAGCTAATCCATTTCTTTGTAAATAATAATTTGAGGATGTCTTCAAGTAAATCCCATATTTAAAAGTAAATTCAATAATTTTGGCACCTATGAAATATGTGCCATTGTCTGTGACCAATGAATCTGGGATACTGAATCTTATGATCAAACTCTCCCTGAATTCCATCAAAAATTTTTAATATGCTTTTATAGTGGGTACTACCTCAACCCACTTAGTGAAATAATCTATAGCAGTCAAGATATATTTATGTCCAATGGACGAGTTGGGTTATATCACTCCAATGAATTATAACCCCCATTATTGAAAAGGTTCTTCAACCTAAATGGATTTCAAAGGCATTGAAACATTTCTATTTCTCCCAATGTATCTCTAGCACTTCTCATAGTTTCTTGTCACTTTGAAAGTATCTAAGAAAATGGTCAGCCAATAAAATCCAATCCTAATGTTCTTTAAAGTAGTGGTTCTCCTTGAGTAGTGTCCTCCTGGTAGGCCTCCATGGAATTCATCCAATATTTTTTCTTTTGATCATCATTTATGCACTGAAGCAACACCCCATATAGATTATTTCTATACAACCCTCCGGGTACCAAGGTGTAATTCAAAAATTCGATCCTATATCTCAACTCAAAATTGTTGAATACTTTCCATTATATAAGTACTTGATCAATGTGTTAGCCAAGTTAGGTTTACTCAAGGATCAATCATTATCTGAGGTTACTTCTTGAGTTTGGTAGGCCACATATTCTAATGAGACTGTAGACACTAAAATAATATCAATATTATTAGGTAATTGAAAGTATTGACTAATTGGAATAATATGGCCCTCTTGGGAAACCCTTAGAGGTTACACAGTGGTCCTAACCACTATTATAATGATATACCCCTCTTTTGGGAGATTTTGGGCCATATAGGTATGACCATCCCACCCTGGGACAGTCATAGTTCATGGTCGTCCCACACAAGGATGGTGGCATAGCAGCTATCCTTGGGTGGGATGACCATAAGATTTGATTTATAAAAATTCAAATATGAACAAATGGCACCTATAAACTACCATTTATACCACCTATTCAAGCATTCAATATCTAAGTGTATAGAATCCTTATGACATGCTATATAATGGAGGCTAAAATGGGAGATTCTCTTCCCCTTCCAATGCATGCTCAGTTTTAGACAAGTGGTACCTCTTGCCTTGCATGCCCATTTGACCAAAGGCTTCCTTTGGCTATAAAGTGGATCTATTTTCCACCAAAAATATATAGGGGATTTTTGAGACATAGCAATGGAATGCTGCCAAGATTTCCCCTCACCCTTTTGTGCCCTTTTCCTTCAAAATATCTACCTATCAAAGGAGGTTTGTGATTGATTCAAGAGGTCTAATTTGTTTGCAAAACCAAATCATCTAAGTGATTTTCACCACCAAATTTTATAAAAACACTATTAAGAAGGTTTTTGACCAATCCAATAAGGAATTGATGGTAAATTAGGAGCAGAACTCGTGGCCATTCCACCCTAGGATGGTCCTATTATGTGACAGTTACCACCGTACCTGCAATATATGGTGATATATATGTGCATTATTTTTCTACTATTTTTATTTAGGCATATTCTAGGGTAGTATATGAACCTACTATCCAAATTTCATGTAATTTGGAGTTATATTGAATGAGATATTGTAATTTTAAGGTTTTGTAGGCTTTTAGGGACCATATGAATATGCACATGAAAATATGACTTAGATTTCTAACCCAATAACATGGGTCCTCCTAAAATATCATTTTATATATACTGTGCAATTTTGGTATGATTTGGAGCTGTTTTGGTCTAGAAATTGCTTGTTTTGGGTTTTGCAGGCTTTGTAGGTACACTGCGAATGTGACATGGATTCAGAGGTAATTTATGTTCAATTTTCAATTATATATTTCCAAAATAATATATTATACATTTATATATTATTTAAGATCACTTGGAGCTATTTTATATAGGCTTATTACATATTTACACTTTCTAGATTATAGTTGCATGTATTGCTTTTGCATGTTTCATATTATGCACTTGATATTTAACAAATATGGTTTACTTGTGTATAGGTGCAGGTTTTACAGTGCATGAGGAAGGATTACAAGATAATAATAGTCAAGAAAAAATTGGCAGCATCAGAGGTTCACCCACCTCAATTATGGGTATAAGGAATAACATTGGAAATGCACATGAGATTTTGAAAGGACTTGATCCTTGGGTACCCATTTTGTAAACAAGTGTATCAAAATAAGAGCCCTCAATGGGGCATCTATGTAACCATGTTATGATTTATCAAATTAAATAAATAGAAACACCATTTTCTTGCACTTATTTGGCTTCCATGGTTGCTTGAATTTTTCCTTTTATAATGCTTGATTAACACAAGATATAGATGCATCTTGTTTAAGCATTCTTAGGTGCATCATTTTTTCCCTACTTCATTGTCGATCACAATAGGACCATATCCCTATTAAGTTGGTTAAATATTTAACCCTATTTTTTTAATATTCTATTGCAATAATTGACCATCCTGGCCTGAAACGGCCTTTGGAATGCTGACCATACCACCTAGGGAGGACCACACAACCATCCCACCCTAGGACGGCCATCAAACTGGCCACCATCCTACCCTAGGATAGTCACAAAACATGAAATTTTATGCTCCAAATTATAGAAACAATAGGCTTATAGGCCATTGAGGTAAGTACCAAAACCCTCTACTTTCATTTCTACTATTCAAAACTAAAAAAATCTGGTTTTTCTTATCTCTTTTGATTGCTTGAAAAGTAGAAGATAGGTTTGTTTTTATATAATTGAAAAAACAACAAAAATAAGAAGAAAAAATTAAAAGTAACTAGGTATAAATGCAATTCTATGGTTTTCTTGCTTCTAGCCTACCCAATGGGTAGGTTATCATTTAGGATTTGCATCTTGTAGGTTGCTTTTTATCTATATTTTCTGAAAGTAAAATGTCATTTCTTTGCATTTAGTGAAATATCATTGGGTGCTTCATTGTTTACTTTCTTTGGGCTTAAAAAGAACCACACACACCATATTTTAGTTGAATTCTAGTGAGTTGGATTTCATCACCAACCACTAGTAGAGGTTAGTGACGATGGTTTTCATATCCACTCATTACCTCAAATCCCATAAACCCTTGTTCTTTTCCAAGGCCAAATCCAAGATCTGATGTAGCTTGTAAAATTTGCATGTACTTCTCTTTGGATGGTATAACACTAACCAAGTGAGTAATGGGTGAGTACTAGTAGGACCTATGCTCCTTGACTGAGTATGGGTTTCATATTCATACTTTGGTGGGTTTACGTGACTAGACTTTCATTATCGGTTGTCAAGATACGAAAATACGGGTGAAATCCAATTAAACACAATATTATCATTAAAAAAATAAAAACATGTGACATGGGGTCTTCTTTATAAAAAAACACATTTGAAACACAAAATATCTTAGGAAACACATATTAATCCTTAAAATAGATAATCACTTGTTTTATTGAGTGTTTCCTTTATTGTGTGTTGTTTTATTAAGATTTTGTAAAGGATATAATCATCTAGGATTTGGTAGAGAGTAATAATGGTGTGCACCCACAACTAAGCCTAATCACGAGAAGAAGCTATGGATGATGGACTAAGAGACACTAGTCATCTTTGATTTAGACCTAGGGATTTGGTCATACCTCCTTGGTGAACCTCTACTCACCCAAGCCCTAGGATGGTTGGACAAGGAAAACACCTACATGGGAGTCCTATGTAGGATATCCCTATGTGTTGTGGCCCTTACCCAGGAGAGTATTCCTAGTATGTAGAAACATCACATATCTTCTTTAACAAAAGGTAACAACACACTATGATGTAAGTAGATAGAGCAGTATTAAGCATCCACATGCCTGATAGGTCTAACATACTCGCTTATGGACCAGAGCATGAATTCACACATTGGGTAGGACTGATTAATCATACTTCACCCTCACACCACCCTAATAGGTTCCAAATACCTAGATAACAGGATTAGTATGATACTCATCGCTCAGGGCGAGCAAACTCAACCCTTCCATTCCTCATCCTTGAAGGAAGACATGAGGAAATCCTATATTATCATCAAGATTAGTATACTATGCAAACATGTTGTGCCTCTGTTCTAGCTGAGTATAATGAGCATATGCATAGAACCGAACCTCAAGTAAATGTGGCTACCCTCGATCAAGGGAAGTACATGATAGATATAGTATATTATATTGAACAAGGTAGGACTTAGGGGGAGATGCATATGCCTCCTAGGCCACACATAACAATACAGATCAATCAAGTGGTTGCAATATATGTGGAATGCCAAGCATAGTTCAAATAGCTTTGGTGAGACAAATAGAAACTAGAAAATTTTCATCAACTTAAAAAAGAAATAATCGAATGATAGACCAACGAGTTGTTCTAGAAAAATTTACATGAGAGGGTCCCTAACCCTAGAACATACAGATAGAAATTTTATTTGAGGTGACCCACTTTCATTCGATACAGGTCTCCTAGGCCTTATCCAATATTGCATCCACAACATCCTAGACTAGATTAGGACTTGTATCCTAGACTGAACATAGGGTACCCCTCGTAGGTAGCTACTCCTCTCCATAGGCTAGCTTAGGATATGGCCTATGGGGCTTACACTGAGCATGATCCAAAGGTGGAATATATGGAAATACCTTATCAAGGCATGAAAGGTGACATACCACCGCCCTAAAATAGGCTTGATGATCCTTTCCCTCCATCGTAGAATAGAAGTAAGGAAAAGGATATCAAATCCTTTGATTCATATAGGATACTACTAGAGTGCTTAGAGTCAGTAGAGAACAAGAAATCTAGATCTAGATCTCAAAATCCCACATTGCACCAGCTATGCAGTCAACCCCTTAATCCTTTGGTGCCTACCCCCCTATCTAGAGTAGTTCAATATGCCTCAGTTGGCTATATTTAAGAAAGAAGAAGATGCACATGATCATGTTACCAAATTCCTGAGCCAATGCTTTGGCATCTAGGATAACGATGCTTTAATTTTGTGGATATTTGTGACTACCCTCTCTATCCCAGCAATGAAATGGTTTACCCAACTCCTGAAGCATAGCATATATAATTTGGATAAAATCATAGATGCATTCCTAAAATGCTTTATGTTCAATACCAAGAGGAAGGTGACACTAGTTGGTCTCACTGGGTTGAAACAATATGATGACAAGTCAATAGAAAATTATGGTAATAGGTGGTGAGCATTACTCACAAAGCTGCCATATCTACTCCCCATATTGGATTTGACTCATATGTTTACCAAGATCTACCTAAATCTGATATCCTTATTGCTACAACTGCAACAATATCCAATTGTTAAAGATGCCAAGCACAAGCTAGAACAGTTGAAGACATCAATATTCAACAGGGAGAAATTGCAAAGCCTCATAATAAGGAGTGGAAAGAGAATGCTAATAATAGGCCAACATAGCCTAAGAAAACATTAGTCAATCATGTTGCTATTAGTATCCCAGGGCTAGTGTAACCCACACCATCTCAAAATCCCAACTATCAGGTAACACCTAGGAACTATAACAAGGACAACTAGAATAATCAAGGGCAAAATAAATAGCATCACCCCAAGCGATAGTTCATGCCCAAATAAGAGTCTATGGACTCTTATTTGAGCACCTCTTAGCAACTAAAATGATTAATCTACCTGAGAGTTGACTTGTCGACCCAAATGCACCGATGCCCAAAGCGTATCAAGAAGATCTATATTGTAAGTTTCATAAAAAAATGGGTATGACATGAAAATATGCTATAAATTAAAACATGTGGTGTAAAACATGATCTATAGGAATGCACTCCAGGTTAACAATCCTATCACACCAAAGAACCAATAGATGGGTAGTTTTAAATACCCATTGCCTACCCATGCAGAGCAGACCAATCCAGTATCCTAGGTAAATGAGTTTCATCATGCATCCCCTAACCAAGGGTTCATTGGCATTATTAGAATTATTATGATGAACAAGAGGTACCCAATCCCAGTCGCCCCACCTATGACTTCAAGTGATGTTCCTTCGACATCGTAGTCATTGCCACCTCCAGTGTTGAATCTCCCATCGAGGCTTGTGGCCACAATCAACAGCAAGCTCACTCAAATATTGAGAAGGAAATCTACCCAACTCTCCATATATGATATCATTCAATAATATACACCTCATATATAAAATTTAATAGATATCCTCAAGGAAATAGAGTTATAGCCCTAGGATTCTAACTCCTTCAATAATTTTGTGTGTTATGATCAGCAATGCATGAAACTGGTGATTACCTTTCGAGAAGATGAAATTAAACCAGTTCCAAATGATATGGTAGATCCCCCTTTCACATCATCGCATGTGTAAATGGAACACCATATAAGAGAGTGTTGGTAGACACTAGATCTTATAGCAATATAATCACTACAACTCTCAAGCATCTGGGGCTCTTGGCATCCCATATTATCGCATCTATGTACACACTTCAAGCATTCAATGATGCCATATGATCAAAAGTTGGTACGATAGTCCTACCCATTTAGGTAGGGAAAAATACCATACCAATATTGTACCACATCTTGGAGGGTGATATGGTGTACAATATCTTACTAGGTAGATTATGGATCAGGGACATAAAGTGTGTCCCCTCCATACTCACTAGTGCCTAAAATACACCTATGAAGGGAACGTTAATTTTGTCTCTATAGACCTAGATCCCTTCAAGTATTGAAACATGGTACAACAAATTCCCGAGTCCACCTTACCATCAATCCATTTGTATTTTTAGTCGAATAAATCCAAAAAAGGTTTGAATCTATCACCATCACTTTTAAGAAATACATCGCCATCTCATGCCATTCCATCCTCATCATTAGCACCCTCTGATATACTTATAGCATCAATGAATCCTCCATTTAGGGGAATGAGGAAGAGGCCTATTTATGAGTCCAAGCCAATCATATCCACCATCTCCACTAGAGATATCCCTAGCCCCATTGATGAGAAGCCACCTTATGAGACCAACATTGAACTGGTGCAAGTCTGACTCCCATCCCATACTTCTTTGTATCTATAGGTCATAGTGCACCTAGATACCATTAATTTTGGAGAGTATATGGTTAGGAATGTTACAACCATCCCTGCCATCAATTTGGTGCAAGATATAGGTCAACCTCATCTTCCCATACACACTATCATGCCTCTTGGTCTTCCCCCTAATTAGAAGAATTTCATTTATGGGGGTATTGACTATGGAATAGATCCTTATCAACAATAGGAAGAGGATGAAGAGCCCTTTTTTGAGAACATAAACTACATGTCCAACCCTAACTTTACCATAAGGTATCTTAAACTATAAGTAGTATTGTTATGGCTTAGGCTTGTATGAGTAGGACACTCACATTGCTTACCAGCCCCAATATAAAATACCTTATGATAAGTATGGTATGGGACAAAACAAGCCTGTACCCCTTGACATCCTCATGGATAGTTTAAAATGCATCGTCCTCAACTTTAGGGATGAAATTATGCATGATCCCTATGCCAACCCCAATCGCATCTAATTAATAGGATACTACTTCTCTGCACCTATAAGTGATCAAGAGATACCTTGTGAGGTCAACCGATCTTATAAGAGGTGAAATTTTGCATACCATTCCACATGATAGTGAGGAATAAGATCAAGGGTCTCCCTATGAGTAGACATATGACAATGAGTCATATTGTGAAGTGGTGTCCATTTATTCTTCTATTGCACATGTTGAATTTACATATATTGTCTTGTTGAATGATGAGTATGAGAATTATTTGTGTATGTTCCCCTTGAACAACCCTATCTAGTGTCATTTCCTCCTTATATAAGGGTAAACTTACCCACAACCACATCAATAACCTTTGATCATTCTGCCTCCACCACAACCACCTCCATGAGTCTTGTGACACCCAGATGTCAATAGACACCACCAACCACCTATGGGAAATCATCCATCCATAAAAATTATTTCCATATATATTTTTGATCCCATGCAAGATTTGGATAACCCATTGAATCCACTGCACCTCGACTTGGGGGAAATTGAAATTGATTAGGGATATTCTCCCCCTTATGATTACTATCCTTGTGATGAGATGTTACAACCATTTAATTTCTCTTCAAGGCCTACTCATGATGTATTTCATGTTTAGTAGGAACATGAGGTTCAAATTTATGATCTAAATCTAGCATACGAAATTCACCTTATCCCTACTCCCCACCAGTTGGAGGGGTTGCATATGTCAATAAAGCCAATGATTGACAAATATATTAGTTTAGATCTCAAGAATCCTCAATGTATCAAGTTAGGGGAAATATTTTCTCCCACTAAGTGGCCTATTACATAGCCCTTATCACAGAGAAGAAGGAATACTTTGCATGGATCTACAAAGATATGTCAGGACTAGATCTGAATCTAGTCATGCATAATTTGACGCTTGACACCAAGGCCAAGCTAGTTAAGAAAAAGCTAAGAAAAATGCAATTGATAGTAACCTTAATGGTTAAATATGATCTACAAAAACTGTTGGATTCCAATTTCATCATATCAATAGATTGTTCACCATCGTTGTCCAACATGGTTCCCGTCAAGAAGCTTGACAGGAGGATTCACATTTGTACCAACTTTTGAGACCTGAACAAAGTGATTCCTAAGGATGATTTTTCCTTTTTGAGCATAAACACCTAATATATTCCACAAAGGGCCATGAAATACTATCCCTCATGGATGATTTCTCTGGATACAACTAGATTCATATTAATCTAGAAGACCAACTCAAGATAGTGTTCACAATGCCTTGGGAAATATTTTGCTATAAGTTCATGCCTTTTGGTCTTAAAAATACTGGTGCTACCTACCAACATGCCATTAAATACATATTCCATGATTACATGCATAATATTTTGGAAGATTACATGGATGACTTACTGGCCAAATCATTATTACACCATGAGCATATGGATGTCTTGTAGAAAGTCCTCGATCACCTTATTGAGAATAACATGAGATTGAAACCCAAGAGGTGCATATTTTATGTCACATTTGGAAAAATATTGGGATTTATAGTCTCTAAAAGAGGCATCGAAGTAGACCCCAACAAGGTCAATCTAATCCTTGAGTGCCTCCCCTAACTATCATCAAGCAATTATGAAGCCTATAGGGTAAGGTTACATCCATAAAGCACTTAATAGCACAATTGTTAGATAAATATTGAACCATGAACAAGATATTGCATAAGGGGATCACATTCCATTGGGATGATGATTGTCAAGTTGTATTTGATGTAATAAAACAATATCTGGCTTCACCATCAGTATTTGCTCCACCCTAACCAAGAGTGTCATTCTTCTTATACATCTCATCCACTAAGATTGCATAGGTGTCATGTTGACCCAAAACAATAAATTGCATAAGGAAAAGGCTACTTACTACCTTATCCACACCTTGGTCAGCTATGAAATCAAGTATGCATACATTGAAAAGCTATACCTAGTAGTGGTTTTCACTATCAAGAATCTATGCCACTACATGCTTAGTCATACCATGTATGTTGTATTAAAATAGAATCCATTGTGATACATGATGAGTCGTACTTATCATAATAGTCACACAATAAAATTGATCATGTTATTGATGGATTTTGACCTAGAATTTATTAGAAAAAAATTAATTAAGGGTCAGGTCATCACTAATCAACTTGCAAAGACTCCTCTCCAAGATTAGCAACCTCTTAGCATAGAGCTTCTCGATGATGGAGTCTTCCAAATATTAGAATCACTAGATTCTTATGGGCTTGAGTCATAGGTAAATATGAATCTATTCTTTGATGAATCTAAGTGTGAGTAAGGGGGTGGCATAGGGATCATGTTTTTCACACCTCAAGGGGCTCCTATACCCCTATCATTCAAACTTGATTTCATGTGCACTAATAACAATGTTGAGTACAAAGCCTTGCTCATAGGTCTTCAAACAGCTATCGCCATGAAAATAACCAAACTCAACATTTTTGATAACTCCTTGCTCATTGTAAACTAGTTCAAAGAGATTTACCAATGCAAGTGTCTATTTATACAAGCCTATAAAGCCCTTATGGATAAACTATTGGAAAATTTTGAATGATATGATATATAGGCACTCCATCACTCATATAATCATTTTTAGATACAATGGCCTTCCTAGGATCCTTAATATTGGAGAACCCTATGAATGATATGACAACCATTCAGGTCAAAATATTGTTGCAATCTACGTTTAAGCATGATAACACTCAGTCCATGCCAAAAATCCACTTGATTCAGATTGAAACTCATCAAGATAGGTTCTCATAAATTCATGAGTACCTAAATCATACCACTTGGGGGACTGTGTTACCTCAAACCCATTTTGATAGTAGCACAATGCTATTATTATAGGTTATCTCCCAATCAACATTTACTCAGGATGAAATTCAAAAGGGCTAGGCAATTCATGTAGTTGAGGCTTTCTCACAACAGGACTGGTCCACCCAAATCAAGGATTACTTAAAGCCTGGTAATCTCACTTATGGGTTGTTGTATGCTGCCAAATGGACATTCAAACAAAAATAGCAAAGTATGTCTTGCTAGGGGGTATTTTTTACCATTGAAGCTACGAAGGTATCCTACTTCATTGATTATAGCATCAAGAGTCAGTTTGGGTAATCACCCAAGCACACAATGGTACTTGTGGTGGCCATTTTAGTGTTATGGCCATCATAAAGTGCATTATTTGCATGGATTACTATTGGCCAACCTTAGAGTGAGATTGGTATACTTATGTTAAGAAGTTTGTAAAGTGTCACCACCATGCTAACTTGACACATGTACCTTCTCAAGCCTTATAACCGATTCAATTGGCTTGGTTGTTATCGCAATGGGGGTTTGATTTAATTGAGAAAAATCTCATTTGCCTCCTTGGGCCATCACACGTTCATCATTATGGCTACTAAGTATTTCAAAAAATGGGTGGAAGCAATTCCCTTTACCACTACAATAGTGTTGGGCACTGAATTGCATCATGTTTTACTTAATACTATGGTTTTTTGTCTTCCTACTTTCTATCCAGGCTTGCACCCAATAGCTACATCTCAATACACAACATTGGATGGACCAAAATAGGGGTTTCAGATCCAACCTCCAGAGTAGGCTAGTTCCTTTTCAACTTTAATAGGGTATTGACACAATTATGCTCACTTAGGGTTTTAGAGATTAGGGTTAGGAAAAATTAGGGCTATAAAATGTGAACAATAGTGGATGGATAGGCTAACAACATTGTTACTGCAACAAAAAGATCCCATAAACCAACTCAGACACACATTACTTAGATCAACATTATCCAAAATTAATTGCACTTTCATTCATTAAAGAACAACAGAGAAATATTGTAGAAAGAAATTACAATATCTAAGCAATGATAATACAAATAGCAAAATTAATCAATATCTATATTTTATAGAAATGCATTCCCAAAAAAAAAAGATCTAACTCAAGAGTAGATTTCAATTACCCTAGTATTTAGTAATACATTAATCTAGAACAAACTAACCATTCAAGTATTCACATAAATGCAGCTTAGGAATTTGAACCTCTGATATCGAATTATGAAGATACAAAATTTGAAGTGAAAATCAATGTAATGCTCCTTTCATTAACCCTTGGGAATATTTACAGTAGCACATGCAAAAAAACTAGAGCCGACCCTTAAAAATGAGGGTTCGACCTCTATTTATAGTTTTGCAAAATTAAAATAATAAGAAACATTACAAAGATTAAATTTTAACAGCTCAACAGAGAGTTCTTACTAGAATTCTCTTATTGGTTCAACCTCTAGGAAATCTGATGAAAGTGGACTACCATGGCAGCTTGAAATATCTACAACTTACTAGTTGTTTTGTGCTAACTTGAGTTATGGTCGTTGGAGACTGTATGTGCATCATTGATCTATCTTGGAAAATTTCTGCCATCGTCGATCTACAACCATTTATGGTTCTTATCTTATTGAAACCCTTGATACTTTGGCTTCCTCCTCCAACTGACTATTTTAAGTCCAAAAAGAAATTGCTTTTATATGCTTCAGAATTCTTGGTAAAATCTCAATCCTTGATCTCCCCCATCATATGGATATGATTAAATATGACATAAGCTTGATATAATGGTGGGGAGATAATACAGCTCCATTCCAATTTTAAAATTGGTGATGTCACCTTTCATGCTTCAAAAACTATGGAATACCATTCCAGACCTAAGAAAGTGCATTGGCATACGAACACCATTTCAGACCCATCACAGTGTAAAATGACTCTTCCTCCATTCTACACTGGCTTCAGAGTAAAACACTTCTTATCACCATTCCAAGTGAAATTTAGTCAAAATTCCCTTTGTCATGAATCTACATCTCTTATACTTTGCTTTTTTCCTTCTATCACTATTCTGGGAAAAAATGTTCTATGCATCTCCTGAAATTGGGCTCTCCAACACTTAGCCACTTAGAAGATATAAAATAATATAAAGTGGTTGCCAATCTGCACTAATATTATGATGATGTCATCCTTCTTCAAAAAAAATTATGAATTTAGCTCATGTCGCTAGTCCAGAGCCAAGAACATAAGAAACTATGAGGAATTTCTCCAAATGCAAAAATTCACCAAGTGTTGGACGGATTTGTGGCCTTTGTTACAGATCTGCTCCAAAATACACTGCAAAGTGTGTGTAATGAGATCTTCATGCCTTAGGTAAAATTTTTAAATTTTTCCCAAGTATGTGGCCATTTTGTGCCTACATTTTGGTCCTTCTGAGGTGGATTTTCTTGAAAAGACATAGAACTCAAAGTCATATCCATTAGGCTACAGGAGTCAAAAAATGCTCATCTTCAAAAATGTGCTTAAAGGAATAATTTCCATATGAAAATTACCCTCTGAAAATAGTTCTCTTAAAGAGTAGAAGTTCACATCGAGACCATGCTTCAAGTAACACAAAGGATAATTTTTGATATGTATACTATGTAATAGACACATGTTCCTCCGATGTTTCCAAAATCTATCTTTGTGCCATCATAGAAAAACTACTTCATGTCTTTCCAAATATAGTTATACTCTTCTTATAAGGTCTACTCACAAAAATACCTTCACACAAAATCTATTGCTCTCTATGCCTCTTTAGGATTCATGCCTTTATTATTTATTTCTAACAACTATCAGAGCAAAAAAATAAAAATACAAAAGCTTGTGCATATGTACAAAAAATAAAAATGAACTAAGTGTGTGCCCCTTCCGGGCCTGTGATAGTTTAACCATGCTCCTCTTCTTGGTGGGCCTCTTCCTTAGCCTCCTCTTCATTCTCTTATTATTCTTCTTCTTTATTTGCTTTTTCTAGAGAATTTTTTTTTTTATTTCTTCCTCCAAAATTATCACCAAAAAATTGAATCATCAATTTCAAATTTTGTACAACCTATTTCTTGGCTACTTCACAGGGGTTTGATGTTTCTTTGAGATGATTGTAAATATACTATAATTATCCAATATCCTCATAATTAGTAGCATTCCCTCTATTCACCAGATCTTCCATGAGATCTCTTAATCTAGAAAAATCAATAATCAGTTGGGCAGCTTGCTCTTGGTGTAGTGGCTCTTCAAGAGAATCAATTCTAAATTCATCTAGTATATTTTCATCAATTCTCTTCTATATATCTTCCACAGATAGAAAGTTGTGATCCTCCATCCATATATCTTTGAAACCAACTTGAATCATTTTTTTTTACATCCACAATATCCTTAATTACTCCTTCAATATTATCAAATAACAACTAGGCTCTTTAAAGTGCCCTATTCTTCTTGACCATGGTTTTGGTAGCAACTCTGAAAATATTCCATTATTTATTGAGAATTAGTTTAGTAGAATCACTGAGTTTGATATCAACCAACTTGTATATTTGTTCTTCCAGAATCACCATAGGCTATAACCCTCCAATTATTTGATCTAAATATTTCAAAACATTGGGGAGTAAACGATTGGCATCATGAAGGTAATTAATCTTAAGCTGAAGCCCTAAAAATTTATATTGGAACTCGGAGAGAAATTCTTTTCTAATCTTCTTTAATCTGCATTTAGAAAATCTAGAAGACTTAGTTTTCTCCATTTAAAGTTGTTGTTTCAAAATCTAAATTTATTTTGCTTGTTCTTCATTCAGCTTCTTTTACTCTCCTAGTTTATCTTTGAGCTTATTGGCTTCTTGAAACTTTTCCTACCAGCACTTGGACTTTTTTTCATAGCCTTTTCCACTTTATTTTGATTGTTCAGAGTCTTCTAAAGCTTTTCAATCTATTTATCTAGTTTACCCACATTATATTTGAATATATTATTCTTCACATAGAAGGTGTCTAAGTGGGCTCTAGCTATTATCAGCTCATCTTCTTCAGGAAGCTTCTCAATATCTTTTGTGACCTCTTCAACTCGATAATCATGGACAATCATCTCATTTTTAGGCTTACTTACAAGTGGGATCATGGATATTCCTCTACATGGAAATTGGATCAACATACATGCTTCTTATTCTTATAGCCATCCTACTAGAAGGCTTAGACAATTTCTCTACCCTAAAATCATTTATTTTTTGTATGGTTGCCTGCTCCTTTGGCAAAGATATATGACTTGAAAAACTGGTAGCCAAGGGAGATGAAGGTACTAGAAATGTAAGGGTAGACTCAACCACTAATGATGGTGGTGTGGAAGTAATTACAACAATCTATAACAATAGTGGACTTTGTAACTACTATTGTGGTTTCTATTGGTAAACTCATAGGAATTGAAGCAAGACTAACAACTGGATGAATGGGGGTTCTTAGAACAATTTGTCCCTTTGATAGTGGTTATTGCACTGATGAAAGTAAAATTATGGGAGATGATGAAGTGGGAACCTCAAATAATGAAAGTGGGATTTGGGGTGACTTTGGGGGAGAAGGGGTGACTTGAACTTTAGTGACAACCAATGAAACATGGGATGAACTATGAGAGGGAGAAGGTACCTTTGTCATATTTTTTTAACCAAAAATAGAGGGATACTTCCTTGGGGATTTAGTGGGATGAAGAGGAGAAGAGGGATTAGAAACCATATCTTCACCTACATATGTAGGGTTTTCTTATTCTATCTCTGTATCTTGTTACTAATCTTGACGAGTCAATTATTCTACAACTAAAATAGCTACCTCTTTAGCAATCCCCTCTATAACCAACCTCTTTTTATTTGAAAACTTTCTTTCCATTATTTTTGGATCTCTTTTAGTTCTTCTATGAATTAATTGAAAGGAAGCCAATTCACTCTCTGAATCTTCCTCAGATACCTCTCCTTGTACTGCTCTTGTAAGCAATGCTTGTTCAGAAATAGGGTGCAACTCTACTGATGTTGTGGTGGTGAAAGTAAGGGGTTTGAACCTGAAACTCTCATCCTTATTTCTCTAGTCAATATATGTGTCTAGAGGATATCCCCCTAGAGCTAAGATTTTAGGCCTAGTTAATGCTTTAATGACAAGAGTATTGATAAATTTTTCACTAGAATATTGCATCTTGCTCAAAAGTTGTGCTTCCTTAGGAAACTTCTCAACATATTTAGTTGTAGGCTGGAATGTCATTGGTACCTCAACAGTCATCAAAGTAATCACATGATATTCTATTGGAGCTTCTTGTTATATGGGTGGAGAAAGGATTTCAGAACTAGACTAGGACTTTTCAATTGTTAACACTATGTTCCTGATGTCCTTAGGCTTCTAGGTTTTGATATTTTCATCATACTTTTTAGAAAACTCATTATCAATATTCATGTCAAACTTGGACTTAGGTTTTACAATTTCAATTCTCATTCTCCACCAATATGATATCTTCACTATATTCCATTGCTCTACCTCTTCTACTTCTTTACAAGTATCCTTATTAGGCTAAGGATCCTTTTTATTTTTGGTTTTCTCTTCAATTTCATGAATGGTGGTCTTTGTTAGCTGATGGTTTTTCTTCTTGTTTGGATTAAAATCCATAATCTATTCATAGAATCTAACCAAGGAGGTAGTTGACCCATTTTTGAAACATTCCACTCCAACAGAGTGGTCTCATCATTGTTTCTACCTTGTTCGAAATGAGCCCTAGGCCTATTTTCAAATTGATAAGCTTTTTCTCCAATTAGGGATACATTATTTTTGGTGAAAATGTCATCAAGGTTATAATTCCATATTTGTGGAATATAAAATAGATCTAACCTATCAAGGTATTGGTCAATTTTCTCACTCTACCTATTATTTGTGATAGTAATATCCTCCATAGTGTGGTAGGTTAGTAGAGATTTTCTCTTCCTTCTTGAACCATAATTTTCATCAATGTACTCAGCCTACCTCAAATATTCCAAGGAAAAGAGCCTATCTATGACAAAATGGGGTAGAAGAAAAGGTTTACCCATGAAACTATATAGTTTTATTACAATACCCTTGATCAAAATATACCAGTCTCCTTCTTTAGAACCCTCTAATCTCAACATTTGCTTAGCTAAGCGTGGTAATCTAGGGCACTCTCCATACATTATTTTTAAATAAAGTACAAAGAATTCCAAATTGAATATGTAAAAAGACTCACTACTTCTCAAATGACTTGTCCAATAATAAATTGATAAGGGTTCCCCATCACTAATTTTGTCATTAACCAGAATCCAAGGTATATTGTCCTTTAATAGCAACATAAAACATCCATACCAGACTTGAGAAATGCCTAAAACTAGGAGCATCAAAGCCCCTTTCATTCTTACCAATTGTTCATATATCCTTTGGGCAAGAAATGTTGGCCAGTCAAAATAGAAACCTAGTCCCTTTTTCCTCTGCACCTTCCCTATACATTCTTTCATTTGAAATACAATAGGCTAAAATAATTTTCTAGCCATACACCACTCTATCAAAATATAAACCCTCCATACAGGTCAACATAGAAAATAGTTTGAGGTTTGCAAATTCATCAATATGAATAAGAGCTTCAAGCATTTCATCTTGTTCTCTTATTCTTTTGAAATTGAGATGAATCCGTTTTTCTACAACTCTCTTATTATTTTATGTTATTAATGCGGTATACGCCCTTGCTTGCTTTGTTATGTCAAATGGTTTGGGTTATGAAGGTGGACCTACTCCTACGGTGAATAATTCAGGGTAAAACTCTTTGGTAATTTTGAATAGGGTAATACCTTCAGAGGTTTTTATCATTCTACTCTCAAAATCATAGAACTAGATCATAGCAGAGACTAACTCGAGACAATGATGTGCAGAATCATAAATATAGGAGAAAAAGAAAGAATTTATAGCTATAGTACCTTGTCATCATATTGGATTTTCTCTGAAGTATCTAAATTCAAAACTTGTCCTTAGAAGGGTTGGTAAGACCCCAAGGTCTTACTACAAAATTAATAAATAATTTAATATAAATGTAATCGTAGGCCACTCAAAGGGGGCTCCCTTGTAATCGCTTTGCCGCTATAGGGGGCTCCCTCCTTAGAATCTATGCTTATTCTTATTCTTCTTGGATGATTTGATATGGATGGCCAACCTAATATATATATCTACCCTAAAGCTACGTTGGTGAAGAGACATGATGGTTCACGTATGAAGAGACGTGATGGTTCACGTTATGAAGGGTTGTGATGGTTCACTTTATAAGTTAATAATATAATAATTAAATGATTAATAATACTAACTAATACTAACTAATAATGTTAGGATTGAGGATCCTAACATGCCACCCTCCTTAAAAAGATCTTTGTCCTCAAAGCTCAAAGTGATAATCTTTGTCCTTTGTTTTCCAAGAAGGATTTGTGTAAGTTCTTGGACTCTTTTAATGGCATCCTTTCGTAGGGAAGGATATCGATAAGGATGAAGCATTAGCGGGGGGTTTCCAAGAACAATAGTAGAATCTTCCTTAGGAAAATCATGATGAGGATGGGAGGGCAACCCTTGGGGTTCCTCAAATACTTCAGAATGATGCATCAAAAGTGATGGTAATGATTTCATATCCTTTTTTGGTTCCTTGGTAGAGCCAACGGAGGAGTGTGTAGTCACTCTGCGCTGGTTTCAAATAGGTTTGGTCATATGGCAAGAACTCACTATTGGTGAGGAAGGTATATGTAGGTCTTGTAGAGTGCATTTTTGTATAGCATTGATCACTTTAGGTATGTATACCTCATCCTTGCTTGGTCCATCAATCACTTCTTGCACATTGACCTCATTGTCTTCATTGTAGTGAGTAGGTGCACTGGTCACTTCGGACACAACTACCTCATCTGCTTGCTCTATGGAGAGACAAGGATCAAATTCCTTCAATAAATACAATGTTAGTGTAGCACATTTATGGTGGGGTCCAAATTGTTTATCACAATTATCACAGAGTCCTTTTGCTCGTCGTTCTTTCATCTCCTCAAATCTAAGATGTTTAATTTGTAAAGTTTGATTAGATTTGGGGGTTGTGTAAGTGCTTTGTGCCCTTCCATTATGCATAGGTTTGGAAGCGATGTAAGTGGTCGATGATTTTTCCATAAGTGGTTTCCCTAATCATTGTTGTGCATTGATTTTATCTTCAGCTAATTTTGCCAATCCATAGGTCTGCATCATGGTATAGGGATTGAACCTTGTCACCTCCATTCTAATTTCCTCTTTTAATCCCCTAATAAAGCCATTGATGAGAATTTATTCATCCAATATTGTGTTTTGTTTGTTGATATCCTCAAATCGAGTTTGATACTCACGCACATAAGTGATTTGATGAAGATATTTGAGCAATTCCCACATGACTGGGTCCCACATGGCTCTGATACCAGATGGTAGGAACCTAGGGTTCCTAGCACAAATAATTTATAAATAAATAAATAAACCTAAATCTAAATGAATCGCTTTTGAACTGTCAGAAAACCCCTTCAATGATTTTATAATCATATATTGTATTTCATATTCCTTGACCAATATGTTTGGATCCATAAGGCTCTGATACCAAATGGTAAGACCCCAAGGTCTTACTGCAAAATTAATAAATAATTTAATATAAATGTAATCGTAGGCCACTCAAAGGTGGCTCCCTTGTAATCGCTTTGCCACAATAGGGGGCTCCCTCATTAGAATATATGCTTATTCTTCTTATTCTTGGATGATTTGATATGGATGGCCAACCTAATATATATATCTACCCTAAAGCTACGTTGGTGAAGAGACATGATGGTTCACGTATGAAGAGACGTGATGGTTCACATTATGAAGGGTTGTGATGGTTCACTTTATAAGTTAATAATATAATAATTAAATGATTAATAATACTAACTAATAATGTTAGGATTGAAGATCCTAACAAGGGTCCTCCTTACTCGTGTTATTATTGTGTTTGTAATTCAACTGGTTTGTTGTACATTTGTAAATTTAATCCTATCTTCTGTGCTTCTATGAGAACTTTCTTGGGAGACATCTTACTAGAAAAAATACTACATCCTCTATGATATTCACAGTGGATGTTTCTGAGAACTCTTACTCTCTTCTTCTTTGTGTACGCGATTTACTACTAAATGAACACTGCTAGTGCTTTTTTATTCTTTTATTTTCTAGTGCATGCATATCTTCCACCATTAATGCAACTATTGTGTAACATTCTTGTTGGCATGCTTTCCAACTCTCACACATTCCTTTCAATGGCTTGAAGGTGGAATTCTAATCTATCATTGACCAAAAATTCAAATTTGGCTACCACATTGCAGCATCTCTTTGGCTACTCTTTGGTTTGAGTGCAGGTTTTTTATCATTGAATGTAGGATTTTTCTTTCCCCTCCATGTGGCACAGTCACAAAATTACTACTTCACTCCACTTTAGTCTTGGAACTGGAATATTGAAGATGCCTTTGATTTTGCTAACACGTGTGGATAATCATATTGGTTTCGTTCCACTGAGACCTTCATGTATTTCGATGTGGATTGGAGATTCTCGCCATTATGCTACTCTTTACGTGTATTCAAATACAGAATGGAACCTTGCTGAATTATTTGTCAACACTTAACCATTTTTTGTAAATATTTTTCTCTTTTCAATATGTTAAAGAAAAATTGAATACAAAGTGCAGAAAGAAGGGGAAATATAATACAATGTATATACATATGTTACAATGAGCTCATGATTCAAATATAGTAAAGTTTGAGATGAAAACTATTTACTAGAATTGGCTATATGTTCCCTTATGGATCTTCAATTTGGAACACATTGGACTCCTTGGCCTCTACTATTTTAAAAGGGCCATCCCAAAAAGAATCAAACTTTTCATGTTTGCCCAGTTTTGATCTATCAACATTCCACCTGAGAACTATATCTCCAATTTAGAATTTTCTGAATCTAGCCACCATACCTTGATATATGAGGAATGATTTTGAAAATGGTCATAATCTAGAGCTCTATTATCTTCAAGCTTCAGTTAGTGGTTCAACCTATTTTTACTAGATTTTCCTCTATTTTCTCCTTTATATTTACTAGTTTGAGTGCTAGAATTTCCAAATGGACCGGTAATATTGCTTCTTTACCATACAATAGAGCATAAGGAAAAGTTTTAATGGACTTATTTATATTAATCCTGTTATCCCATAGAGCTTGGTCCAACAAAAGATGCCAACTTCTTTTATTCCCTTCAAGATATTTCCTCAAAATCCTTAACAAGTTTTTGTTGGTAGATTTAGCAAGTCCATTACCCTGTGGATAATAATTTGAAGTATTTTTTAGAGTGATGCCATATTTTCTAGAAAAATAAATATACTTGTATCCTATAAAATTTGGGCCATTTTCACTCACCAAGGCTTCTGGAACTCCAAAAATTGAAATCATGTTATCCATAAAATTGATCACAACTTCTTGATCTGATTTCTTTGTAGGAATGGCCTCTACCCACCTGGTAAGGTAATCTATGGCCATTAGGATAAACTTATGATCTACTGAGGAATTATTATTGATGACCCCTATGAAATATATCCCCCATTATCAAAAAGACTCCTAAAATTGTATTGGCCTAAGGGGGAATGAATCATTCCTTTTCCTTTCAACATATCTCTAACATTTATCGTAGGCCCTAGTAACACTGAAAGTATCAAAAAATATAGTAGGCTAATAATAGCCTACTCTTATGATTTTCAAAGCTGCAACTCTACTTGAGTTATGTCCACCAGCTGGTCCTCCATGGAACTCTTTAATGACCTTCTTTTGTTGATCAGATTTTAAGTAGTTTATAAGAACTCTATACAAATTTATTTTGTACAGACATTCTAGTAGTAACATATATTTTAAAGCATGAAGTCTATATATCCTCCTTTGGGATGAATTTATATTGGAAGGACATACTCCAATTTGAAATTATTTGATCATCTTATCAACCCAATTAGAGTCTAGTATTTGTACTCCTTCAACCTGATCCTATTTTTCTATATAACAAGCTATTACTTCTATTGATATTGCAACCTCTTTTAGACCTTGGCATAGGGCTCTGCCTCTTACCAACTTGGTGGGATTTATCTCTACATCATATTATTATATTTTATCCAACTAGATCTTTTATCTCCTAGTTTTCCTTGAAGGATAAAACTTCTTATATCTATATGAACTACATATACCAGGGTCTTACTCTGTACCAAGTACTGCCTGAACTTCTTTAGTGACTTCATCACAAAAAATACTTGTCTTAAATAAATTTATATTTGACATGGTAGCCATGGAGTGTCTAGCTCCAAAATAATATAGGATGTTCTTCACCTTGATCATACTTTTGAGTGAGCACTGAGGCATAACTCTCTTCAACTCTGTAAGCATAAAGGATAAAATATTTACTAAAATATGGATTTACTAATACTGGGGCCACTACAATGGATTTATTCATATCAAAATATTGATTCTAACCTCATTCCACTTAAACGCAACATTCTTCTTGAGTAACTCAGATATTGGTCTTACTTTCTATGCAAAGTCAAAAATGAATTTCTTGACAAAATTTATTTGACCCAAAAAGGATTGTAAGGAATTCTTGTTTGTAGGAAATGGGAGGACAAGAATGCACTTAATCCTATCTAGATATATGTCCATACCTTATTTTGAGACCACATGACCTAGCAAATTTCATTCATGAACTACAAAGAATGATTTCTTAGGATTGAGTGAAATACCATTTTTTTTGTATTTTTGAAAAAACTACTCCAAGTGTGGTAGGTGATCTTGCTTATCATGGGAAAACATAGTCATATAATCCAAATATATCATAATGAATTTGCTTATTAGTTACCCAAAGGCATCATCCATGGCTCTCTAAAATATGGATCCCACATTGGACAACCCAAAAGGTATTCTCTGGTAGGCAAATGTGCCCCATTTTGTGGTGAATGTCATTTTATATTTAGGTCTTCATATTTAACCAAAATATGATAGTAACCATAGTAGCCATATAGTAAAGAGAACGTCCCTGTCTCTACCACTACCTATAATATTTGATCAATAAAAGAGAGGGGGTAGTTATCTTTAATGTATGCTTAGTTAAGATTTCTAAAATCTACACACAAGTGTATATCACCATTATTTTTTCTCACGGGTACCAAGTTGGCTACCTCGATTGAATGTTTTATTGGGTATATAATATTAGCCTTTAATAACTTTAAGATATCTTCTCTCATAATGGATTTGATCCTTAGATTTACAAACCTTTGCTTCTACCTAAAAGGCTCTACATTAGGCTCTAGCTCAATAGTATGTTGGATAACTTTTTTGCCATATACCTTGAGGTCTTCATATGACCAAGCCACAATATATTTGTATTTTAAACATAAGGCTTTGATATCATCTTCTTCCTATGATGAACATCAAACTCCAACATTGAGCTTATTTTTAGTACCGACTTCAACTTTCTTATAAATTTTTCACTAACCTTCAAGGCTCTAATCTTTTTCTGTCCTCATTGTCAAATTAACTCTCTAGGTTGACCAACCCTCTATGAATGTGATTGTTCCTTAGTTGAATAATATATTTTTGATCAATATATTTTGAATTCTCTTCTTTGATAGTGGGGATACGTTCTTCTCTTACCAGAAAGTCAATTATATGTTCGTCACTTTCAAAAATCTACCAAATAATTTGCTTATCTAGTATTGTAGGTCTGAAAATCATTTTGATTCCCTTTGATTTCTTGATTCCAAAGTATAAAAAAGGGTCGAAGTTAGCTCACTTTGTTTCTAATGAATCTACTAGAATATTATTTTCTCTAGGAATAAAATTTAAATTTAGGGCATCAAAGGATTCCATCAGATCCCATACCCTATTTTTGTAAGATTTTAGGTAATGGTGCTAGCTGCTGCACCTATTTCTTACCTGATGGACTATCATATTAGAATCACAATATATGTTCAAAATATTAATGCCCATGTTTTTTTCTTGTATCATTCTTAGATACAAGGCCTCATATTTTGCAAAATTATTTTTATATGACCACATTAGTCTATAGGCAAAACTCTTTTTCCCCTCTGATAGGGACTATAAAATCACTCTAGCTCCTGCACCATTTTTGTATTTAGCACCATCAAAGTGCATGATCCATGTTTCTTTTTATCTTAGATATTGAATGGATATAGCAAGGATTTTCTTCTTTTATTTAGCTAAAATACTATATATCCCCATACCCATTCCAAAATATCTGTAATCCTCTCTGAAGGTTAACTCATCCTCTATATCCAATTATTAAAAATTATCAACCAACTCAAATTGCTCCAGGAAAGTAAGATTGCATATGTCTTCTTCAAGATTTTCAATATGATAAGCTACTGGCTTTTCAAGTGTTATCATTATTCTCTTTCCTTTGAAATGGAATACCATACTAGAATAATCCATGTACATACATCCACCTAGTTTTGCAGTAAACTCCCTTGAAAGGCATAATCCAAAGTAGGGTTCTAGGTCAACCACTACTATTTCTTGTACTATTATCACCTCTCTATGCAACCTCATTAAAACATATTTTATGACTCCTACTGTATTAACATGTATCCCATCCAATTGAATACTCTAGGATAATATCGGGTATACTCCATACCCATTTCTTCATAGATGACTTTAGATATAACTATGGTTGATGCTCCTGAATCTATCATACAATTTTAGACTACCCAACCTTCAATCCTTAGGGGTATATAGAAATGAGGGTGATTATTCTTTAAAACAATAGGTGACATTTCTTTCTTTTTTTATGGAATACTAAGGATTGTAGTGGCTTGCTTATCTTGTTGATACTTTTTGAGGGAAGCCTTAAGTAGATAAATCTAACCAAGAATGAACAAAGTGTCATACCGACTGGATTTTTATGGAATATTTTTCATCTCTTTGATAATATTATACTTAGACTTAGCCAGGGTAGGTCTTTCAAGCCTTCTTTTTGGCTCATAATATTTTATTTTATAGTGTTGAGTGGATTCTATTATTTATATTTTTGTAATAGAGGGGAATCTAAGCCTTTCTTGAGCCTCATATTTAGATCTCATCCGGTATCTTTCAATTTCCTTTTCCAATATCTTAGGAAAAATATTTATCTTATTTTTACATTTAGCCTGAGCAATGGGAAAAGTATCATTGCTTTGAGGAAGGGGGTCATTTATTTTTTGAGAAGGAACTTCAAATTGTCCCATATTTTGGGGATCTAACTGTAAGGTTTTATTTCTAGTCCTAGTCATAACATCAATTGGGCTTTCTTCATCCAACTCTTTCCCAACCATGATCTGATCAGGCTACCATAATACATTTACTCTCCCATTTTGATTTATTTCATCTTTATCCATACCTTTTTGAACATGGTGTTGGTACATAATACAAGACTATGAGTCATAAGGATCATTACATACTAAATACTAGATATTTTCAAGAGTAGTATTTGAAGAACACTCAGGCTCTTCATATGCTCCACTCACTCTAACCCTAGTACTATTACTAGGACCAGGTATATGATATTTATTCACATATGGAAATATCCTTTGTTGTGACCTTTATTGGTCTCTATTTTCCATTAAATTCATTCTATTACTTAAATTTTTTAGATTATTTTGTATATCAAGAATAGTGGAAAACTCTTGGAAAGTTTGAGAAGGAAGTGGAGGGAAAGGAACTGTAGAGGATGATGGCTTTGGTTGAGGGATTGAATTCATTTTTAGAGATGGATATTATAGAGAAATATTATCCATGTAATATGGGTTTGCAGTTTGGATTTGGCCATTAGTGGTTTCTGAGTTATAAGGTTGCACAGTTTTGGGGGGTAGTATCCCCACATTAATTAAGATATTCTCAGCATGAACTATTGCACTATAAAATTGGGGGAAGGTTTCTACTCTAGATTGTTGTGTCTACAAGCCTAACTCTAATCCAAGATCTCAGATGTAATACATGTAGGCCAAACATGCAGCTGGTCTAGCTGTAGGGGGAATTATCTTCCAGAATCTACTAAATATCAAATTGAAATCTGATACAGTCTCCTGCTGATATTTTTACATGGATGTGAAAGCGTTAGTAGACTCATTAAATTCTTCTACAAATGGCTTAGATAATTTTTGCCATGAAGTGATGGTATTATCTTCTAGAGTTATAAAACAATGCAATATATTTCCTTTGAAGGATAGGGCTAGGATTCTTAAAATAATATCCTCCTCTTTTATATTTTGAATTGTTGCCATATTTAAAATATCTTGGTAGTGCTCATATGTTGTCTTCCTAGATCCATCATAATTTCAAATAGCCTTAGATACATCCTAGGGGATGGCATTCATTTGGGCTAATCTCAGGGGACTATTTGTATTCCAATTGGGGTACCTCTATAATGGTTGATTAGGGGCCACATTTTGTGCCATATTTCTATGTGCAGAAGGGATTATTGGATTAACTATAGGGTTTTCCTTAGGAAGCTCTTCTTTTGAGAGGAAATATTGATTCAAAATTTTGATAATAGTATACCCTCTATAAGGTAATTCATAATAAAAATAGGAGTTAGGTTTATTACTTTTGAATGACCTGGTATACATGAAAGGAAACTGGTCTACAGGGATAATTATTTTTTTGGGTTTAAGGATCAGGGAGTCACCAGGTGAATTTCCTATTCTTTGCTTACAAGGTCAAGATAATTCACCAAATCTTGATTCCTTTGGGTTGAGATAAACAATAACTCATATGATGGGTTTTAATGTTCCTTGTGAACTTATCCCACTGAGCATGCCAAAAATTATTGGGCACTGAATTACATCAAGTTTTACTCAATATTATGGTTGTCTATCTTCCTACTTTCTGTTGAGGCTTACACTCGATAGCTATAGCTCAACACTCAACATTGGATGGAACAAAATAGGAGTTTTAGATCCAACCTCAAGAGTAGGTTGGTTCCTTGTCAACTTTAATAGGGTGTTGACACAATTATGCTCACTTAGGGTTTTAGAGATTAGGGTAAAGAAAAATTAGGGTTAGAAAATGTGAACAATAGTGGATGGATAGGCTAACAACATTGTTACTATAGAAAAAAGCTCCCATAAACCAAATCAAACACACATTACTTAGATCAAAATTATCCTAAATTAAATGCACTTTCATTCATTAAATAATAATAGAGAAATATTGTAGAAAGCAATTTCAATATCTAAGCAATGATAATCCAAATAGCAGAATAATAAATATCTAGATTTTATAAAAATGCACTCCCTGACAACAAATATCTAACTCATAAGTAGCTTAAATTACCATAGTAGTTATTAATACATTAATCTGGCACAAACTAACCATTCAAGTATTCATAGAAATGCATCTTAGGAATTTAAAACTCTGATATAAAATTATGAAGACACAAAATTTGAGGTGAAAATCAATGTAATGCTCTTTTCATTAGCCCTTGGGAATATTTATAGTAGCACATGCAAACACACTAGATCCGATCCTTAAAAATGAGAGTTTGACCTCTATTTATAGTTTTGCAAAATTAAAATAATAAGGAACATTACAAATATTAAATTTTAACAACTCAATAGAGTTCTTGTTGGCATTATCTTACTGGTTCAACCTTTGAGAAATCTACTGCAAGTGGACTGCCATGGTAGCATGAAATATCTGCAACTTTCTGGTTGTTCAATGCTAACTAGAGTTCTAGCCATTGGAGACTACATGTGCATCATTGATATATCTTGGAAACTTTTTGCCACTATCAATATACAACCATTTTTGTTCTTGTCTTCCTAAAATCCTTGATGCTTTAGATTCCTCCTCCAACTAACTATTTTAAGTCGAGGAATAAATTATTTTTATATGCTTCAAAATTCTTGGTAAAATATCAACCGTCGATCTTCCCTATCGTATGGCTATGATTAAATTTGACATAAGCTTTATATAATTGTAGGGAGAGAACATAGTGCCATTCCACTTTTAAAATTGGTCATATCACCATTCATGCTTCAGAAACTATGAAACACGTTATTATACCTAAGCAAGCACATTAGCCTATGAACATCATTATGGACCCATCACAGTGTAAAGTGACTCTTCCTCCATTCCACACTGGCTTTAGAGTAAAATTTTTCTTGTCGCCATTCCAGGTGAAAGTTAGTCAAAATACCCTTTGTCATGAATCTACATATCTTATACTTTGCTTTCCACCTTCTATCATTTTTTTAGGTAAAAATATTCTATGCATATCTTAAAATTGAGCTCTCCAACAATTAGCCACTCAGAAGATATCAAAAAATATAAAGCGGTCACCAATCCACACTTATTTTATGCTGACATCATCCTTCTTCAAAAACTTTTGTGGATTTGGGGCACATCACCAGTCTAGAGCCAAGAACATAAGAAACTTTGCAGAATTGCTCCAAGTGTAAAAATTCACCAAGTATTGGGTGGATTTGTGGCCTTTATTATGGATCTGCTCCAAAATACACTGCAAAGTTTGCGGAATGAGATATTCATGCTTTAGGAATTTTTTTTTTTAATTTTCCTAAGTATGTGGCCATTTTGGGCCTACAGATAGGACCTTGCATAACAAAGTTTATATTGCATAATATCATTTGTCATTTTGGTATTCCATCCAAGATCATTTTTGATAATGGGACATCGTTCAAGAACAAATATGTGTGTGCTTTGATAGCAAAGTATAATATCTAGCATAGATTTTTGATATCATATTATCTGCAAGCAAATGGGAAAGTAAAGGCATCGAACAAAATGTTGATTTCCATTCTAAAGAAAATAGTTAAATAAAATCACATCGATTGGCACATGCAAATACCCCTTGCTCTAAGTTCCTACCACACTACTATTTGAACGCCCACTAGGGCCACTAAATTTTTGCTAGTGTATGGCATTGAGGTAGTCATACCTCTCGAGCTATAAATCCCATCATTGCACATATCCATGCAAGAGTTCATCGATGATGATATCGCATGGCAAGCTCGCTTAGACCAACTTATGTTGCTTGATGAATGGCACATCAATATTCTCGAGCATTTGCATATTTATTAAGAGTGACTTAAGAGATATTATAAAATAAAAGTCCATCATAGAGAATTTCAAGTTGGTGACCTCATTCTGAAAGAGAACCTGTAAAATTCTAATTTTTAGCCCTATTTATGGGACAAGTTTATGGTAAACTAGTTAGGTTCTTTTGTCATCACTAGTTAGATCAGACTCAAAACTTACCACCTAGCCTCCCTTAAAAGAATATAGGATCTTGAACCATTGAACATCCTTCATCTATGGTATTTCCATGCCTAGAGTGTTGTGGCCCACCCCAGAATGCTCCAATGGTATCTATAAGCCGCTTGGTCAACCCAAAATGCTCCTAGGAAGCCTATGACTATTTAGGTTAACCTAAAACTCTCCTAGGTAGTCTACAACTATCTAGGTCAACCTAAAATGCTCTTAGGTAGTCTATGACTATCTAGGTCAACTTGAAATGCTCTTAGGTAGTCTATGACTATCTATGTCAATCTAAAATGCTCCTAGGTAGTCTACAATTATCTAGGTCAATGTAAAATGCTCTTAGGTAGTCCATTACTATCTAGGTCAACCTAAAATACTCCTAGGTAGTCTACGACTATCTAGGTCAACCTAAAACACTCCTAGGTAATCTATGACTATCTAGGTCAATCTAAAATGCTCCTAGGTAGTCTACGACTATCTAGGTCAACCTAAAATACTCCTAGGTAGTCTACGACTATCTAGGTCAACCTAAAACACTCCTAGGTAGTCTACGAGTAGCCAGGTCACCCTGAAAGCCCCAATGGAACCCATTAATCCCATTGGTCACATGTACATACATATATATCAATCAAAATCTAAAAACATTATTAAAACATCAAAAATACAAAATTATGGCATTTCATCACATTGCATACCACTGCATTAGACAATCAATTGCATTAGGCATACTCATCATTCCACCTTGCATTTTAGAATTTCTCATACGTGTCTTCGCACCTAAGACTATACATCACTCATCATTAAAAATTCATTTTGTCAAAGTCATCATCCACATAATTCCATATGTCACTTATCATTTCCACCTACATTTTCCACTTTTCATATTTGTGTTCATTCCCTTCACCTAGCCATTTGTTTAGAATATCATTAGGATTTTCAGTCACTCAGCCATATCTAGTTTTCTTTTCAGATTTTTGTAGATTAAAGATACAACGCCAAACAAAAAAAATAAAGAAATCACGATAAAAAGTAATGCAGAACATAGTTGTACAAAACAAACGATTTTTATTAATCAATGGAGTTTAGAAACTCCTTTTTGAGTACAACAGGGCCTGTAACCCTTTTCGTGATACAAAAATTACAATTCGTGCTAGGGTTCTCCGAAACCCTAGCTGGCACAAAGTGGTGGCATTTTTCGAAGACGTATCCTTAATCCCAACAGAGTGAGTGGGCTTCGTTGTATCCTGTAGCTCGGACCACTCCAGCTTAAACAGCTGCTATCAACACACCGGATCTGCCATTAAAATCCTGCACACATTAACACTATCAAGGAGTTAGAAATTAATAAGAGGGCTCCACTGTGTGAGCCCTCAGAAACAATTTAAAACCCTAGAAAAATAGAATGCAGGAGTTCAACAACAGATTAATAAAAGAAAAGAAGTTACTTGCTTTAAACTAATTTATACCTATTTCCTGTTAACGCGGCGAGACCAGGCGGCACCTGGAAGAGTTGGGACTGTCAAATCGGCTGCAGAAGGCACCCTGGTGCACTCGCTGAACGCCCGCGTGCTTCTGGATTGGGGTTGCAGACGCCGGTCTGCGTCTGAGACTGCGGGTAAACGCCCGCGGGCACTTGCGACAAGAATGGGGAATTCTGCAGAGTGTTGCAGAAGAGATGGCGGTGAAGTTGGCGATGGATGCGGCGATGGATGCAGCGAAAAGGGGCGGCGATGGATAGCTGAAGAGAAGAAGATAGCATAAAAGAGATAGTAAAAGACATAGGGTTTGAGCCATCAAGGTGACTCAATTTATAATCTACTCTTAGGGCACACTTTAGGGTTTTAACGACACTTTGAACGTGTGGCTAAGATTAAAGTGGATCCAAGGGTAGAGAATAAATCTAGGTTGTGAAATGGATTAAGATGGATGGACGGATGAGATTAAATGAAGGATGGATGGCTCAGATTAAATCACTTAAAGTATCTTTATATATATATTAAAATATTAAAATATATATATATAAATATTAATTTAAATAAATTTGGGAATGAAAAATGGCGGGAAAGGTGAAATTGGGCCAAATAATGGCGAGAAAAGGTGAAATTGGGCCAAATAATGGCAAGAAGGTGTGGATTTGGGCCAAATAATTGCGGAAAGGTGGATGACTGACACGTGGCTAACAGGAAGGTATTTATGACTTACAAGTGGCTGGATTTTGGTGTCTACAATTTTGTATAAAGCTATCTTGAGTTTTAGGCAGTAGAGTCTTCCTTTGATTGTACCTTGTATGCATCACAATCCCAACATATTTTTACATTATATCCAAATTTTGCACAAGGAAATATGAAACCTATGAATTGGTCTAGGTTACCCCAAGTGAAATATTTATTTTTCTTATCCCCCTGTGTGAATGGTTTAAAATTTTTGAGAATTGACAAAAGGACAAGCTACTCCTTACCCATTTCTCCACAATAAATAGTGGTTTTCACCACTATCAATAAGCAAAATCCTAAAAAGTAAAAATCAAAAGCAAAGTACACAATGATTTTCATCACTAAACAAATCCCTTGATCAAAGAAAATAAAATATAAAATAAACAATGGTTTTTATCACTAGCCATGAGCAAGTATCCCAAATCAAATAAAAGAAAAGAAGAGAGTATTGAACTTGAATCCCTAGAATTCTTAGTATTTTATAAACCATAAGGTGATCCTCATTATAGTTTAGGTGGCATCAATCCTACCTGGCAATGGTAGTATCCTTATGCATGATGATATGTTTATCACATTAGCATTTTGCATGTGTACAGACCAATGTTTGCATGTAGATGAGTTAGCTTTTATAGCCTATACTACCTAGTGGTCTAATTAAACTATATACAAAACCTAGGATCATGATACTCATAGGGTGATATTTAGTATATATGGATTGCATCAATTATATTTTGCACTGGGGTAATCTTATGTGCATTACAAAAATGAACTCACTTGCACACATAGGGATATTGAGTATCTGGGTCATCCTAGCAGATTTATACCTTGTCAAAAATTCTTGCATGGTTAGTATATAACTTTTGATTAGTTGACTAGAGTGTTTGAGTCTCATGAAAATCTCAAGGACACTTTCTCACATTTTACTATTCACTCCATTTCATACCATTTTATCACACACATGTCATTCTAATTTCCCAAATCCATTACATAGTCTCATGATAATATCACATATGCATTGATGAATTATATATATTCTATGGTGCTAACATAGTCTTTCATATAGTCTCCACATTTAATTATCTAGATCAATACATTATCCATCTCATCATACATCCATGTATATACATATCATCAAATCAAATTACATTACAACATATGCATACATGATAAACATCCATCATCATATCATAAAACAAATAAACACATTGCATACATCTCATAAAGTAGTACAAAACTAAATGATGACAAACACATAAAAGCTCATATATATCTATATATGTATGGGGTAAAAAGATACATCATAATTCTTGAAATTTTTATAATCTACAATAAAGTGGATCCTTTGACCTCACACTCCTAATAATTCAAAATATAAAAAGAGCCATCAAAGTCTCAATAACCATGGTTACGCAAGACCAGTACTATGACTCTAAACCCTACCCTCAGGTTGATTCCACCAAGAACTCTATGAACTACCACCACCTACCCTGTCTACCCTCTGTGTATATCTAGGTTTCTCCATCCTAGCCAAATAATATCTTGTACCACTCTACCAACTCTAGTGTGACACACTAGCATATGAATGGGTTGGTATGCACCCCCTAAGGTGCACTATCTCATCCTCCAACTTAATAGTGAAGTCCCACTCTTGTCGATATTGCACCTGGTAGGTATCAACTAATACCTATAGTTGTACCACCTCCTCCTATATCCTATCCATATCCCCACTACTTGGTCCTTACTATCTAGAGCTACAAGATCTCAACTATGCTTGTAAGGATGCTATCTCTACCTGGGCATCTTGTACCTATGTTTGAAGGAGATATCTCTCCTGCCTAACCCTAACCAGCTCATTCCATAGCTCAATATCTATATAACCTTATGTGATCTACTACACCTACATCTCCTCATCCTCAACATCATCATACCTAAAGTAATACTGATATCCTAAGTGTAGGAGGTCTGCCTGCTCCTCTACCATGTGATGAAGCCCATGTCACTCACCTACCTCTACCTAGCTTTCCTTAGGAGTCTCCTACTGAACCTCAATTGCTACCCCTACTACATCTCCCCCTAGTGGTCCCTCCCCCCACCACTAGCACATAACCCACTAGGAGTCATACTCCTTTGTATTCCCAACATCATCCAATTCTAGAATGTCTACTATAGTATATGTCTCCCCTCATACCACCTCCACTATTAGCCACCTCAGTATCCTCTCATCCCTGCAATGTTGGTAGACCACTAGCTCACTGGGAAACCCATGTTGTAGCCCAAAATATTGTATAACCTAAGCATAAGGTAATAACTCCCATTCCATCCCATGTTGGCCAACCAACCATCTACCTTGCCTCACTTGATGGAGCTATGCCTCAATATCTGACCATGTTGGGCAATCCCTGTAAGGTCTCTAGAGTACATCCACTACTCTAAGTTAGGTAAAATACTAGGCATAATGGTCCAAATCACCCATCCTATGCCAATTCTACCCTACCTCATAGGCCCATTGTCATAGGATCCCATAGCCAATCTCTTGGTTTTCTAGTTGTACTTGTGACATTCAAGGAAATCCCTATGGTTGATCCACAACTATGTGCTACCACCCCCACATCTATAGTAGAAAGTTGCATCCCAAGCCCTTACACCCCTAGGAGTAGATCTCATACATCTCATCATATATTTTTTCTAGTAGTGTCATCCCCCACACCATCACTAATGGCTTCTCCACCGTGCACCCTACCATATTAAATACTAACTCTAGAATATTCTAATGGAACCTGGTGCCTGATGATTCTGGTAGCAGCATATTAGAGATCAATATCATCAACAAAACATGTCTAACACCCAATACCTCAACCTCATACCAATACCCCACCAGTATACCTTCATTAATAGAGTCCCCTATCACCTCCTCCGTGGCCCCACCAAAGTACCTCTCCATCACTACCTCTATTTGACCACAGTGAGTAGACACAATAGCCTAACCATCTATCAAAATGAACAAAATCTGATAGATGTCCTCCAACATCATCATAATATCCCCTGTCAATAGGTGGAAGGTGTTGGTGCATAGATCCCCCAAATAAATAATATTAGTCAAGTAAGCACGGTCATCCACCATGAGCTCTAACCATGTCATATGCTTGAGGCTAATGGAATCAAGCCATTCCTATTCTACATCTATCAATAAATCCTTTGTGGTCTCAAAGAGCATTAGAACTTGATACCAAATATTAACCACCTAGCAGAGTTAAGTTGGTAAATAACACACATCAAATAGTATTCAAAATGACCCCTTTTTTAGGCTATTTTATGACCATCCCACCTAGTTTGGCCACTAAATAGCCCAAGCTGGCCGTTCCACCCAGATACAACCCCAAAATTAGGCCAAAATGGGCCTTTTAGGCCACCAAAAATAGTCAAAAACCAGCAAATAAAGCCTTAAAAAGTAATAACATAGCAAAAAAACACAAAAAAATCATAAAACATTATAGGGCATCCCTAGTTAGATTCAATTACCAAGTATTTAGTGTGCTCTGCCAAAAAGCAAAAACAAGCAATAATCCACTTCTAATACTAGCATAGTGCAGTAAGAAATTCAACTCTTAACCATCTTGCATCAGATTCATCGCTATATGAGTCTACATACTGGATCATCATAACTATAGTATTATTTTAGTAGTGCTTCACTACATATAATCACTCCCCTCCTTCTCACCTCTCACACTGCAAAGTTGGAAATGCACAAATGAGCCCAAATGACCCATTTTTGGCTTAAGTAAACCTCCTAGGGCCCTAACCATACCTGGGTGGGATGACTTGATAATTATATGACCTTCCCACTCTAGAATGGTTATAAACTATGCCACCATCCCACCCTAGGATAGCCACAAAAAAATCTCATCAAAATAGCTCAAAAATGCACAAAATACGGTCCAAAAAATAGCTCAAATTTGATCAAAATTCAATAGGCATACATATGAACATAAATTACTCCTGGAGAAATGGAAAAATGTATACTTCACAACCTAATAAGGCCATTTCGGTCATACAACCCCATGATAATGAGTTTTTTAGCTCCTTTATTCCATGTATCATCAACAAAATCATCAAAATCCTCTCAAAAATATCCCATTTTCAATGGGTAAAATTGAAGGAAATCCTACCCAAGTCATATGTGTCAAGTGACTCATTGATTTTATCACTGGTCATTCCGTCATTGACTCATAACTTGAGGGGGTAGTCATAATTAAGAAATTCATAATTAGCAATAAACAATCAAACACTGAATCGTGCAAATTGCATTCGTTCAACAAATCATTGACAAAGATAATCACACTCCTACTTGGGGCAGCAAACAAGCACAAATTTCAACTAAACAAACACTTGGAATTCTAGAAGCATGAAGGATATGGTTCTACCTCTTCATGACTGAAAAATATTCAAGATCAAGTCAACCAAACATGTAAGGTTGTACTTGAAGCAAGTTATGTAGCTCATCAGAAGCAATAATTCAAGAAAACATGCTCTTTCCATGATTAGGGCATCTAAAGTTGGTTATGTTATTGAAAAACCCTATTATTTAGCATTTTAGTCATCTATTTTTTCTTAGTGTTGTGTTGCACACAATGCATCTCAAAAAGGATCATTTGTAGATACTAAAATAATGTTAATACAATTAGGCGATCAAAATTATTGACTAATTAACATCATATGGCCCCCTTAGTCAACCCTCAGAGGTTACACAGTGGTCCTAAACACTCTTGGAAGTATATAACCTTATTTTGGGAGGTTTTTGGCAACATAGATATGACCATACCACCCTAGGATAGTCATAGTTCATGGTTATCCCACCCAAGGATGGTGGCATAACAGTTGTCTCTAGGTGGGATGGCCATAAGCTTTGACTTCCAAAAAGTTAAATATGGAAAAATGGCACCTAAAAACACCATTTATCTCACCTATTCAAGCATGCAAGACATGAGGGCATAAAATCCTTATGAAATGCTACATAATGAAGGCCAAAATGGGAGATTCTCTTCCCCTTCCAATGCATTCTCATTTTTAGACAAGTGGCACCTCTTGCCCTGCATGCCCTTACATGCCCATATTACCAAATTCGTCCTTTGGCTATAAAGTGGATCCATTTTCCACCCAAAATATAGAGAGGATTTTTGAGACATAGTAACAGAGTTCTGTCAAGATTTCCCCTCACTCTTTTTTGCCCTTTTCCCTCAAAATATCTACCTAGCGAAGGAGGTTTATGATTGATTCAAGAGGTGCAATTTATTTACAAAACCAAATCATCTGAGTCAATTTCACCATCAAATTTTATGAAAACACCATTAATAATGGTTTTGACCAATCCACTAAGGAATCAGTGGTAAATTAGGAGTAGAACTGGTGACCATCCCACCCAAGGAAGGTCCCCATTATGTGACAATAACCATCGTCCCTGTAAGGTATGGTGATATATATGTGCATGAATTATATAATATTTTTAATTATAAATATTCTAGGGTAGTATATGAACCTACTATCCAAATTTCATGCAATTTGGAGTTATATTGAATGATATATTACACTCTTAATGTTTTTTAGGCTTTCAAGGACCATTTAAAGATGCACATAAAATTGTCACTGATATTTCTAACCCACTAACATGGATCCTCTTGAAATATCATTTTATGTATACTTTCCAATTTTGGTTTGATTTGGAGGTTTTTTGGTCCAAAAATTTCTTGTTTTAGGTTTTGTAGGCTTTGTAGATACATTGCAAATGCAACATGGATTCAAAGGCAATTTCTATTCTATTTTTTATTATATCTTCCTAAAATCATCTATTATACATGTCTCTATTATTTCAAATTATTTGGAGCTATTTTATATAGGTGTATCACATATTTACACTTTATAGCTTATAGTTGCATGTATTTCTTTTGCATGTTTCACATACACACTTGCTATTTAACAACCCTGGTTTCCTTGTGTGTAGGTGTAGGTTTTGCAGTACATGAGGAAGAAGTACAATATCATAACAACAAAGAACAAAGTGGTGGAATCATAGGTTCACCCACATAAATTATGGGTACAAGGAAGAACATTGGAAGTGCACACAAGCTTTTGAAAGTACTTGATCCTTGGGCACCTATTTTGTAAAAAAGTGTATCAAACTAAGAGCCCTCAAGGGGACATCTATGTAACCATGTTCTAATTTATCAAATTAAATAAAGAGAAACACTCTTTTATTGCACTTATTTGGCTTCCATGGTTGCTTGAATTTGTCCTTTTATAATACTTGATTAACACCAGCTATAGATGCATCTTGTTTAAGCATTCTTAGGTGCACCATTTTTCCCCTACTTCAGAGACTTGTTTTGCAATTTATTGACACAATAATATACCTCTTACTAGCTTTTTTGGATGGATATCAACATTGTATTATTTTATATTTTATACCCAACCATCTCTTTTAATGAGTGTCATCAAACACATCATTTAATCATTATAATTGTCAGTCCAGGGCGGTGTCCAATGGTTGTATACGAGAGCAGAGGTAAGCAGCTTGGAAATCAGTCTACTCAGGAAATGGCTTTATTGATGAGATCAGTTAGTTTTGGGGGTTTTTGGTGTCACCTTTAATCCTATGAGCTAAATTGAACTCCTAATTACAATTGCTGAAACAAAATTGCAGAAATGGAAAGTTTGCAGGAATTTGAAACTAATTACTTTTGTAGAATCAAAAATAACAGAAATGAAACCTATTTACGCTTGCAGAATGAAAATGATAGTAAGAACAACTTTGCAGAAAGTAAATCCTAATTTTATTAGCAGAATTCAAAATGTTGCAGAAATGAAATAGTTGAATACACAACTGGAAATGCCAAGAACTGGAAATAAATGCTGAAAACAAAGAAACTTCAAAAGTGTTGTAAGATTCAAAAGCCTATGCTATATGATCAGCTATCTTGCATCTACATTTACAACACAAGTATTTCATGCATCTACAAATAACACAATTAACAAATGAAAAGGAAATTGTCAGGTTTTTGCTAATTTGTTGCAACAAGAAATAAATAGAAAAACCTGTCAAAGTTGATCCTTCTCCTGGGCCTGGAAGTGGGCCCTTGCTCCCTGATCCAGAAGAAGGCAAGAAAACTACTCTAAATCACCTAATTCTCACACATTCATTCAAGAAACTAATTGAATGGAGAAACTGCACCTTTTATTGATTAAAACATAACATTTCAGTAATGCAGGAAAACATCCTGTAGAATTACTGCTCTGTTAAAACTGAAACAACTTTTCTATTCCTATTCCTCTATGCAAACGTCTATCTCCTATATCTATCTGCTCAACCAATATGGGAGCGTGTTATTTATACTATTCTATTACATATGTGGATGTGTTCTGTTGCTGCTTTTCAGGGATTCAGCAATTGAAGTTGTCTTCCTGAAATGCAGGAAACTATTCTGCTACAGCTTATCCATTTTCCTTGTTGGGCGCCATCTATTAGGAGAAATGCATTGGAAGAGGTGAGAAAACTTCTTATACAGCTGTATCCATCTTCACTCTACCATTTTCCACCTTGCTGACCATTATGTTGGTAGTTTTGACCAAAACTGGCTCTGCTCCGCTCATTTCGGAGCTGCTCTAGAATATCAGATAGTGTAATAGTTTTGGCGCTTATCCGTGCATCACTTGCTCAGGATGATGAGTTTGACTAGTTGGATAGTCTTCTTAAGTCCTTAGAAGACTAATTCCATAAGTTTTACGTGTTGGCATTGACAAATTCCAAGCCATGTTGTTTATGCATAGTTGGCTGGAATTTGTATGGTCAAACTCTATTTCCTGCACAGTCAGACTAGTTTGAACAAGTTTTGGCACCTTTTTGCAGTTTGAATAGGTTAGGAGGTAAGGAAAACAAATAATATGATCCCAAAATAGAATACACATCAACATACATTATTGCATATTCAAATAAATGTTTATTTGCTAAGTAAATCAGCTAAAATAGTACAAAAAATGTAGAAAATGATCAAAACAGAATACTATGCTCCTAAACATGTAAACAGTAATACATAATGCATACCATCATCAAAATTAGCATTAAAACATAGCATAAGGTCTATCAAATAGTTTATGAAATATCCAAAAATGGTCTATGAATGAGGCAATTTTAGGCCTCATCATTTTCCCCCAACCTATTATAATGCATGTCCTCATGCATTCTGTGCAGCCATAATAGCACAGAGATCTATGTCCAGATTTCGTTCTTCATAACTCAGTTTTTACCCTGGAACCTTATAGTATCCTCTGATTTCTTGTATTTTCTTGAGCCACTCTTGGAACTGCTCATCTGGTTGGGGATCATCATCAAAGAAATATGGAACAAGAGTTATAATAGTTGGCAACCTATATCTCAAACCTACCCAATGATCTTTTAATTTGTGGATGACCTGTACTATGCCTTCAACTCTTCTTCTAGACCACAACAAGTTGTTGGGTGAGATAGGTTCTCTTTTCTGAAGTGATATTGACAACTCTCCCCACCTGTTCCTACAAGCTGATAGAGCATTACCAAAATGTTGGTTACAAAAGACCTGAAAACTCATTACACAATCGGTAAGATTGCTTATATAAACTTCTCTGATTCTTTGCTCCCTCATCATAGTAAAATGTTCATTTATGGAGACCCTATAATTGGCATGGGAAGGTCTTATTAGTAGCTCAGCTTTCAACTCCATTTCTTTGCTTACCTTTTTCTCCTCCTCCCAATGGATCTGATTCTATAGGCTGGACATAAAGGCTCTCAATTGAATATCCCCTATGAAGATATGTGGTAGAAATGTCACATTTTTTGGCATGAGAAACTAGTGCAGAAATAGTTCACACAGCAAATTCTTCTATTCTTATGGACTATGCAAAAAGGCTTCCAGAAACTCTTCTATAGTGTTTATTTCATAGGGGAGATTAGAACAAATTCTCATCACTTGCCAGCGAAGGTACTTTTCTTTCAATATTAGACTATAAAATCTAGCGGGCCTTCAAAACTGAACTAGGTACTCTGCAATCTGACAAAGACACTGGACCTGTTTCTATAGCTTATCTATTTCTTCATTTTGAGCATCAAGCTTCTTCTCCAAAGACTTCAAAGATGCAATTTGTGCCTCCATTCCTTGACATTTAAGCACCCAGTGTGCTATGTCCTCATTATATTTTGTCAATGTAACTATTTGTGGGGGCCTTATGATTGGTTGCATTTTTGGAGGTAAGTCCACTTGTATGCCAATTTTTGATGTGTCAACAGGGAGCAAATCTACTTGCACCCCAATTTTTGTTGTTTCAACTTGAGGTGAATCATCTGTAGTTAATTCAACAAAAAATTGAGGGGAATGCACATTTACCTATTCCTGTACTTCCTCTTGTTCATTGGCCTCCTCAACTACTTGTGATGTTTGTGCTTCCTGTTGTTGCAAATTTCCAGAATGTTCTACAGAAGCCCCTGAATCTGTCATACTGACATTCTGCTAGAATATTTGTGTTGTTGTCTCTTCTATTTCTACTCCTCTGATGGGTGATTCTTCTTTAGGTAGGGCTACTTCCCTATGCTCTTCTACCAACTCTAACAGAATTCTGGCCAACTCATCTTCAGAATCAGATTTTGTAGGTTGTTGCTCCAGATTTGACAACCGAGCCTTTAATTTGTTTACTTCCTCCTGCAAATCAGCAATAAGCTTATCCTTTTCTTTGATAGAGGCTTCATGTTGTTCAATCCAACCCATATGTGTCTTAATGACACTTCTAGAAGCATGCAATTGTTCCTGTATGTCTTCCTCCTCATCCCCTGCTATGGACTCTTCTTCAGAATCAGAATAATCAACGAGTGGAACATGCATGGTAGGTATTTCTATATCTATGTCTGTAATTGTTGTACCTACCTCCATATCCTCTATGCCTATATATGCTTCTTCTATTCTTATTTTTGCAAGCACTTCTTCCTGCAACATCACTCCAATAGATGTATTAATGGCTTTTTCTTGCTCTGCACTTATCTGCTGGGACAGTGATACTGCCTCTACATTCACTACTTCCTCCATTGCTTCCTGCTTTTGAAGTCTAGAGGACCTTCGCAACCCAATAGTAGATCGTTTGATATTTTTAGGGGTTCTTGGAATAGATTCTAACAATTCTAGAGTAGAATCAGCTCTAGATGTTTCTTTCTCCATTTGCCCTTCTCTGCTTGAACTGCCAGGCTGCTTAGTGGGTTGTGTTGGAAAAATAGTTACATTTTTAAAAAATGTAACTTTCCTTCTTTTCCCTACAGAACCATCCTTAGATTGTTTCTCTCTTTGCTTCCTGGTCCTAGAGGATGGAGGTCCCTATGGTGAAGGGGGAATTTCTTTTTTGGAGGATTCAGTTTCAATTTCAGGTTCAGATCTTACAATTTCTGCTTCATCTTTAGATTCAGACCTCTCAACCTCTACCTCCTCTTCAAATTCAGGGCTTTCACCCTCCAATTCATTCCATGTAGAGAAAAACCTTTCAAAGCTTCTAGGGTTTCCCCTAAAATGATGTTTACAAATCAATTTAATGAGCCCATGGTGTTTTGGAGTCCCTCTCCCTGCTTGGTACCGTTTGGCCATATTTTGTAACTCCTGGTATAAATACAGAGGGAGATTTACTCTGACTTTAGGGTTTGAGCCACCATGCCTCAAATGGTTTAATATTCTAATATGATGTCCAGAAAAAATGGCAAATTGCCCATCACAGGTAAGGAACCGGATTACCCAAACTGCTACTTCCCCCCAAGGGTGTTGTAAACTGGTTCATTTTACCCCTTTGCAAATGTTATTATTCATTTGAAACTCAACAGGTCTATCTTGTTCTTCTCTAAACTGATTAACTATTTATGTTAGGGTATTTTTACCAGCTTTCAAAATTTGTAACCCTTGCAATGGTAATTCAGTGATTTGACTCAAGATTTGTGGTGTTACCTGGATTGCCATGCCACTGATGTGAGCCTGGTTGTTCCTGAGAGTGCACGCAAATTCTGCCACCAATCCTTCAGAGTGTCCATCGAATTTACATAGAAATGGCATCAATCCTCCTTCTATAAAGATACGCAGTGATTCAAGATCTCCCCGTAGACAGTCTACATTTTCTAGCTCAATTTTATTCTTCTTACCCCCCATTTTCAATTTTTTGTGCTCTGTTTTCTCTCAACCTTCTGAAATAGGTCGGTCTTGGGTCTGGATCGAACAATTTGCATCTACAGGGGCTATAATGTTTTGGGCTATAGAATTAAATTTTCACAGTGTAGGAACATGCTTCGGAACGTGTCGAAGCATTTGGAAAATTAAATTCCCTTTTACGCATCACGTGGCAGACTTCTATTCCCCATAGGAACATGATTTATCCCTTTCTGCTATGTTGGACTAAATAGTTACGATTTGTTGAGGTGGCAATTAACTATTGGCTGCATCATGTACATCGTGTAGAATTTCCCTTTTGCCAAAGTGTCTTGTTAGGTGTGCCAAATATTTTGCATATCGTGAAGCATGCGATGACTTCCAACGACCTTGTTCCCACCGTTGATGTTGGAAACCTGCATCTTGAAATCTGTGCCATGATTTTTCCTCACTTTGAATGATAGGAAAATAATTTTGATGCCACGTGATGTTTCATCTTTTGCCCATTCATTCTAGAGTTTTTTTCTGAAGTATGAACACTTCCTCATTTCGAAGCATAACCATTTTGAAGTTGTTTTTGTTTAGAAACAATAGTTTTTCATTCCGGAGCTTCCATCATTCCGAAGCTAAGCAATATTCTCATTTTGGAGAATCATATCATTCCGAAGCTCTTTCAAGCTGCAATTCTCCAATCTCATCTGCTTCTTTCATCCCCTTAAAACAACTTATAATGTTTCATCTCCCATTGACCAGATGGATATCTTTTGGATCAAACCTTATGAATGCTTTAGGTACTAATTTGTGATTTTACACACTATATACTAACTATCTACAATGTTTAAAATGTAAAGGGCACATACCTGATTTAACCATTTATCTACATTTGTACAGGTGGATGTTTCGGTCGACTACCAACTAACTTCTTTTACTGAATAAAATAGGTGCAGTTCTGAGAACAGAGAAAACAATGATTGTGAAAACATATGGGACAATGATGGTGAATCTAACAAGGCAAACATGTCGGATAACCGGTTTTCATGTAAGCCAATTCAGAAGTGCCTCCTAGGAGGTTTTCACTTTCCAAATTATTCATTTTTTCATTTTTTTCATCATTTTTTTCATTTTTTTATTATTTTATTCTATTCTACTGCAATTGTTGTGGAAGAAGTGGTTCCTTCCACCATGCATACATCCAATTGCTCCACTTGCTTTAGAAACTCATCCTTAGTTAGTGGTTTATGATATGTTCGAAGACGATGCCCATTAACCACTAACTTTCTACGTGAATCATCAATGGGTGAAAGGTGAACAACTCCATTTTCAAACACTTCCTCAATATGATATGGTCCAAGCCACCTAGTCTATAGCTTTCTAGGAAATTCTTCATAACGAGAGTCAAACAACAAAGCCCAATCACCTTGCTGAAATTTCTATTGTTGAATGTGACTATCATGCCACAACTTTCGTTGTGCTTGAATCACCTCAGTCTGGTGCAATGCATCCATTCGTAGCTCATCCAATGCATTGAGTTGCAAAATTTGGTCTACTTGTGCCTATGACAAATCAATACCAACTTCCAAAGCAGTTCGAAGTGTTAGTAATTCAAATTCAATAGGCAAAAGAGGCTTTTTACCATAAACCAGTTCATAAGGTGTAAATCCTGTAGTGGACTTCCATGTAGTGTTATAAGCCCAAACTGCTTCAGGTAGTTTATCTAGCCAATTTCTCCTATGGGAAGCTACTATTTTGGTTAAGATTCATTCCAGTTCCTGATTTGTCACTTCAACTTGACCATTCGCCTATGGGTGATAAGGTGAGGATTTCCTATGCTTGATTTCATATAGTTTGGTGAAGGCTTCAACAACCTTTGATGTAAATTGAGGTCCCTGATCTGTGGTAATAGTGTGTGGAGCTCCAAAACGCAGAAAAATTTAGGAATACAGAAAATCAACAACCTTTTCCTCTCGCGCATGCTTAAAAGCACGCGCTTCTACCCATTTAGTCACATAATCAGTACATACCAGAATATGCACCTTACCTTGAGAAGATGGATCTATAGGTCCCACAAAATCTAACCCCCATATTTCAAATGGTTCTACACCTACTTGAGGTTGCAATGGCATTTCACTGGTGTAGGTAGGCTTCCCCATTCTTTGGCATGCATCACAATGTTTGATATAATTCTTCACATATTTATGCAAAGATGGCCAATAGTAGCCAACACCCAAGATTTTTCGAATTGTATTCTATACTGAATAGTGCCCTCCAGATGGTTCATCATGACATGCACGAAGAATGTCATACACTTCATCCTTGTGGATGCACCTACGTAGAATATGATCAAGACTGCATTTAAAGAGTAGACCTCCTATCCATTTAAAGGAAGCACTTTGCTTGATTAACTATTTCTTTTGTTTAGGAGTAAAGTGAAGAGGAATTTTTCCTGTAGCTAGGTAATTAGCTATATCTACAAACCATGGAGATTGTATAGAAATAGCAAATAGTTTTTCATCAGGAAAAGCATCTTCAACCAATTCCCCTATGTCTATGTTTGGCAATCTAGACAGAAAATCTGCCACTACATTAGCTTTCCCTGGTTTATTAACTATAGTGATATCAAATTCCTGCAACAATATTAACCAACAAATAATTCTTGCAACTAACTCAAGAGGTTTTTTAATCATTTGTTATTTAATGGGAGAATATGATATGTATGAATGAATATATATTATATATTATATTGTATTATAACTTATTGATAGCATATACTACTAATAATTCTTTTTTTGTTGGTGGTGGGGTTTTTTTTTCTCCTATCAAGTTTTTGCTAATGTAATAAATGGCATAATGCTCACCATTGTCAATCTGACCTAATGCAGCTCCAATTGTAGTATTAGAGGCATCAGTCTGAATATGGAATGGTAGTTCCCAATTAGGTCCTCTTAACACTAGGGGAGTTGTTAACTTTTCTTTCAATGCTTCAAATGACTCCTGACATTCTGTAGACCAGGTAAATTCAGAATCCTTGGTTAATAATGCAAACATTGGATTGGCTATGGTGCTAAAATTTGCAATAAATCTATGGTAGAAACCAATATGCCCCAAGAAACTCCTCACATCAGTTTGAGTTTTTGGAGGAGGAAGGTTTTTAATGACTTCCACCTTTTTGGGATCAACCTTAATCCCATGAGGGGAAATATGATGACCAAGGACAATCCCTTCCTCCATCATCAAAAAATATTTTTCAGGATTTAGAGACAAATGGTATGTTTCACAACGTATTAAAACTTTTTCAAGTTGTTCTAAAGTGTAATCAAAAGTGTCTCCAAACACTGTGAAATCATCCATATAGATTTCCACACTTTCATTTGTCATATCAGAGAATATTGCCAAAATAGCTCGTTGAAATGTTGTTGGAGCATTACATAAACCAAAAGGTAGAACCCTATAAGCAAATGTTCCCCAAGGACATGTGAAAGTAGTTTTCTCTTGGTCTTCAAGTGCAACTTGTATCTGATTATAACCACTGAATCCATCAAGAAAATAGAAAAATTTCTTGCCAGCAAGGGTGTCTAACACTTGGTCTATGAAAGGTAATGGGAAATGGTCCTTATGTGTTACCTTGTTTAACTCTCTGTAATCTACACACACTCTCATTTTCCCATTTTTCTTTGGAACAATAACCAATGGAGAGACCCACCTACTATCTGAAATTGGATAAATGAACCCTACATCTAAAAGTTTTTCAATTTCTTCCTTGACAATATCTTTCGAGCAGGATTCAAACGTCTTTGAGGTTGTCTCACAGGTTTAACATCTTCAATGTATATCCTATGTGTACACACATCAGGGTGAATTCCAGTCATATCCTTGTAACTCCAAGCAAAATCTTGAACATGTTTTTGTAGGACAACAAACAACTTTACCTCCTGTTCATCAGTCAACCAACTATTAATATTCAAAACTTTACCTGGTTGTATTTCTATTTGTTTAATCCTTGGATGAATAGAGTTGACTGCTCCATACTTGCTAATTAAGGAATTTAATGGACAATGATGTGGTTGCAGAGTATGAAATACTCTGGATTCTATTTCAAAAGTGATACTTGATGGAATCATTCCTTGCATAGGACATGTGAAAGAAGTAAGAAGATGTTGGTGCCATCCATGTGGTAGTGTGAAAGAGCTTTCTTGTATTGGAATGGGTGACAGATGTTCTGAGGTATGTTCTTCATCCTTCCATAGCAAGCGATGAACAAGGACTTGATCATATTTAAGTCCTTCTTCCTGTAATGTCTCAACTAGGATAGTTTCATCCTCAAAGATTTCTCTTTCTTGTGAGTTGATTTCCTCAATATGTTCCTTTACTATTATTGTGGCCAGAGTGGAAACAGTTTCTTCCTATTCTTCATCAGACTCAGGAAACCATATTTATCCAAAAAATTTGGTTGAAGGTTGGGCAGGTGGATAAAGGGAAATATTTTTAAGATCAATACCATTTGAGATAGTCATTTCCCCAGATCTGCAGTCTATAAAAGCAGCTACAGTGGCAAGCCAAGGCCTTCCTAGAATAATGGGATAGCCATTAGCTGAATTTCTAGGCTGCAATACTAGGAAGTCTACAGGATATTCCCAAGAAGAAACTTCAATGGAAATGTCTTCCAGTATTCCTTCTGGTTTGGCAACTGACCTATCTGCCATTTCCAAAACTATAGTTGTAGGACTGAGATTATTGAGCTGCAGTTTTTGCATTGTTTCTTTAGTCATTACATTGATTGCAGCACCAAGATCAATCAACACATTTGGAATTTGAACTAGACCAATAGTGACTATAACAACTAGACTCCCTGGGTCACTATATTTTGGAGGAACAAGTTTTCTAGATAATAGGTCAGCCAATTTTCCTTCTACTTGCATAGTTTTAGGAAAGGATTTCTTCTTTCTACCAGGTTTCTTAATGCACAACTCCTGAATAGTTTTCTTGATTAATGGCACATCCTTTATTGCTTGCAACAAAGGAAGGGATATAGTCATTCTCTTTAGTTCTATAACTAATTCTGATTCAGGAATAGTGGTAGTATGATCAAACCTTTCAGGGTATGGTATTACACCTGCAAGGGGTACTTGTTTTTCTTGCTCATTTTCTGGTTTTTCTTTTTCTATTTTCACTTGTTCTGGACTTGGAGACTCTTGCTTTTCATCAATTTCTTCAATGGTGGGTGAAGCAGGGTCAGGTAAGACCTTCCCTAAATGCAATTGGATATTACTACAACCGAGTACATGAACTGCAATAGTTTCTTCAGACATAACCCCCATTTGGGTTAGCCACAGGCTGAGCTAGAAGTGGAGGTTGTTTTACCTATTGTGCTTGTTGTGGTTGCATTCTTCCTTGAAAGTTTTGATTAGGAGATGGCAACAGGTTTTGAGTCTATCCTTGATACCTTTGCTGCCCTTGATATGATGGGTATTGTGGCCCCCATCTTTGCCCATATTGTTGATTCTGTGTCCAAGGTGGATTAACAGGATTCCAGGGAGGATGTGACCAATCTTGGGAAGATGTCCAAGATTGATTCCATGGTTGTGAAGGTGGTTCTGAATATCCCCATGGCATATTCCAAGGAGTTTATCCCCAACTTGTAGGAAAGCGAGGTGCATTTTGATATTGTGAAAAGTTACCTCCCTGCCTCTGCCCAATAACATTAAGTTCCTCAATCTGAGTTTCTAGAACATTTTTGAGTTGAGGCAAGAGATGGCACTTATCAGTTATGTGCTCTTTTGAGCAAATGCCACAAATGGCTAAAATGGATGTTCTATTCAGAGGACAGTCCTGTAAGGCATGCTTGTTTCTACATCTTGGGCAATAGATAGCCAAAGGGGGTGTAGAGTTAGATTTTGCATTTCTTTCCCCTAATGCAGAATTTAATTGGACAAGAATATCAATTTTCATATTAGCCATTTCTTCCATTAATTCCTTCATATCATTAGTACCAGGACTCCGCTTCTTCCTTCTTTGCCTAGTGCGAGAATAATTTTTGCATAACTCTACAATATCATTAATCTCAAGCTGGTTTATATCTCCTTTTCCCATTAAATCCAATACTTCTCTGGAATCATCCTGCAAACCTCTCAAAAATATAGTTTTTAATAAGTCAGTTTCTACAGGACCACATCTCTTTTGGATAAAGGTAAATCTATCAAGATAATCCTCAAGGTTTTCATCTTCTTCTTGTCTAATCCAAAATAACTCATCCTTCCTATTTCTCACTCTACAATACTCCTGATACTTATCCAAAAATGCAGTTTCCATTTGATCCCAAGTGCGGATTGAATCAGGTTCAAGGCTCATAAACCAACGTAAGGCTGCATCTTTAAGTGTAGAGGGAAATAGTTTCAGTTTTTGGTTGTCATTGACATAATCATAAGTCTGACATAAGACTTTGAATTCAAACAAAAATTGGTCAGGATCCTCAAAAACAATTCCCCTAAAGGTTGGCAATACTGAGGGTGAAATAGTTTTCATAGGAGCATTCTGAGTAGGATTCAGATGAATAGGGTATTCAAAAGTTCTAACAGGAGGATTGTCAGCATCATGACCAACAATATCCCTATCATGTTCTCCTTGTTCTGCCATAGGTGCTTCCTCGGTTTTGACTTGTTCAACTGGTTCAGATGGATCAACCCTATGGGTATGTCTAGAAGCAAGTGCCTCTAAGAGTTCTTCTTGCAAAGATCCTAAAATTTTAGTTGATGAAGAAGATGATTCTCGTTTAAGTCTTTCAGGGAGTTCATATACAGGTAAGTCTTGTGAAGAACGCCTAGGTGGAAAAGAACCAGTTCTGATAAACCTTCCTCTTTCATCTCTTGGCCTATGCATTCATGCTCATTTGCTAAATAAACTGAAGTACAAGTGTCCAAGAACTATTACTTGTACCAAGACAACAATTCTTGGCCTACTTACTTCTCCTAACAACACCTAGGTTCCCCAAAAATGGTGCCAAAAATGATGAGTGTCGTCAAACACATCATTTAATCATTATAATTGTCAGTCCAGGGCGGTGTCCAATGGTTGTATACGAGAGCAGAGGTAAGCAGCTTGGAAATCAGTCTACTCAAGAAATGGCTTTATTGATGAGATCAGTTAGTTTTGGGGGTTTCTGGTGTCACCTTTAATCCTATGAGCTAAATTGAACTCCTAATTACAATTGCTGAAACAAAATTGCAGAAATGGAAAGTTTGCAGGAATTTGAAACTAATTACTTTTGCAGAATCAGAAATAACAGAAATGAAACCTATTTACGCTTGCAGAATGAAAATGACAGTAAGAAAAACTTTGTAGAAAGTAAATCCTAATTTTATTAGTAGAATTCAAAATGTTGCAGAAATGAAATAGCTGAATACACAACTGGAAATGCCAAGAACTAGAAATAAATGCTGAAAACAGAGAAACTTCAAAAGTGTTGTAAGATTCAAAAGCCTATGCTATATGATCAGCTATCTTGCATCTACATTTACAACACAAGTATTTCATGCATCTACAAATAACACAATTAACAAATGAAAAGGAAATTGTCAGGTTTTTGCTAATTTGCTGCAACAAGAAATAAATAGAAAAACCTATCAAAGTTGATCCTTCTCTTGGGCCTGGAAGTGGGCCCTTGCTCCCTGATCCAGAAGAAGGCAAGAAAACTGCTCTAAATCACCTAATGCTCACACATTCATTCAAGAAACTAATTGAATGGAGAAACTGCACCTTTTATTGATTAAAACATAACATTACAATAATGCAAGAAAACATCCTACAGAATTACTACTCTGTTAAAACTGAAACAACTTTTCTATTCCTATCCCTCTATGCAAACATCTATCTCCTATATATATATGCTCAACCAATATGGGAGCGTGTTATTTATACTATTCTATTACATATGTGGATTTGTTTTGTTGCTACTTTTCAAGGATTCAGCAACTATGTTGAAGTTGTCTTCCTGAAATGCAAGAAATTGTTCTGCTACAACTTATCCATTTTCCTTGTTGGGCGCCATCTATTAGGAGAAATGCATTGGAAGAGGTGAGAAAACTTCTTATACAGCTGTATCCATCTTCACTCCACCATTTTCCACCTTGCTGACCATTTTGTTGGTAGTTTTGACCAAAACTGGCTCTGCTTCGCTCATTCTAGAGCTGCTCCGGAATATCAGGTAGTGTAATAGTTTTGGCGCTTATCCATGCATCACTTGCTCAGGATGATGAGTTTGACTAGTATGGATAGTCTTCTTAAGTCCCTAGAAGACTAATTCCATAAGTTTTACGTGCTGGCATTGACAAATTCCAAGCCATGTTGTTTATGCACAGTTGGCTGGAATTTGTATGGTCAAATTCTGTTTTCTGCATAGTCAGACTAGTTTGAACAGGTTTTGGCGCCTTTTTGCAGTTTGAACAGGTTAGGAGGCAAGGAAAACAAATAATATGATCCCAAAATGGAATACACATCAACATACATTATTGCATATTCAAATAAATGTTTATTTGCTAGCTGAAAAGTGCAGAAAATGCAAAAAATGGTCAAAATAGAATACTATGCTCCTGAACATGTAAACATGTAAACAATAATACATAATGCATACCATCATCAAAATTAGCATTAAAACATAGCATAAGGTCTATCAAATAGTTTATGAAATATCCAAAAATGGTCTATGAATGAGGCAATTTCAGGCCTCATCTTTTATCTCTAAGTTTCCCCTATATGATGAAATTCCTAATATCGGGGTGGACCACATGCACAATGGTCCTACTCTGTGAAAGAAAATGCCTGAAATTTTTTAATGACTTCATTATTGCATAAAATTATTTTTCAATGGATTTGTACTTCTCTTCATATTCCTGCATAGTCTGACTTAGGAATGTTATAGGCCTCTCTTTGTTGTTAGGCCCTTTTTGAGTAAGTACTACAATGTATCTCTCTTATTCACCTATAACATACAAGATGAAGCCTCTGGAATAGTCTGGATTTGCTAATATGGAAGCCTGGGATATTTGTTTTTTTATCTGTTGGAAATATTTTTTCTTAAGTCTATCCACTTGAATTTAGATTCTTTTTTCAATAATTTGATCATGGGTTTGAAAAATTGTGTAAAATTTGCTATGAATTTGTCTACAAAGTTGATCTACCTAAAGAAGGATTGCAAGCCCATTTTTTTTTGGGGTAGAGGGAGTTCTAGTAGTGCTTTCACTCTATTCAGGTCTATAGCTATCCTAACTTTGGAAATGATATGACCTAATAATCCCTTCTTCCATAGCAAAAATGGATTTCTTTGGCTTGAAAGAGATGCTGAAATCTCAGTATTTCTCAAAAATACTTCTGACATGGTCAATGTGATCTTCTTTTTGATGAGAGAACACTATCATATCATCTAGGTATATCACTATAATCCTATTGACAAGCTATCCAAATACCACATCCATCGCTCTTTAAAAATTTTCCCAACATTGGATACTCCAAAAGGTATCCTCTAATAAGTTAATCTCCCCCACTTGGTGGTGAATATGGTTTTGAACTAATATTCGTCCTTGACCCATACCTAGTTGTACCTAGAGAACCCATACAAGAGTGAGAATATTTATGCTTCTACTATAGTATGTAGGGTCTTGTCAATCTATGGGAGAGGATAATGGTATTTTAGTGAAGCATTGATCAAGTTTCAAAAATTGACACACAACCTAATATCTCCATTCTTTTTTCTAACTAGGACCAAGCTAGCTACCCAGGTAAAATGCTTGATTGGTTAGACAATCTTGGCCTTGAGAAAATTTAGTAATACCTGCTTTATGAGAGCTTTGTTCTTGGGATTCACCAATATTTACATTTTTTAGAAGGATTTTTCACCTTCCTCAAGTTCTATTGTATGCTGGATAGTCTCTTTAGAGTATACTTTAAGGTCACTATAAGTCTAGGCAATGATGTTGGGGAATTACTTATACAACCCTTGAATCTGGTCCAGTTATTCCTCTTATAGTGTTTACTCCTACTTTAATGGATTTATTTGATCCCATTTGAGTCTCTTTGTATTTGTGCTTGTCAAATTTCAATTTATGGCTAGTTCACCTATCATTGTTATCAAATAGGATTTTTAAAAGTGATTAATCCTATTGGGATATGGTTGTTTTTTAATTGGATAATGCCTACATCTTCTTTGTCTTTAGACACTCTATCATTCGAGCAGTTTATCTCATGGACGAGAATGTCTACTTTTTGTTTGTCATTTTTGAATACCTACCAAAAAGTATCTTTATCTGGCATAGAGGACCTATAGATTAGTCTAAATATCTTAGAATTATATATGAAATTACTAATAAGGAAAATAATTGCACCTACTAAAGCCAATAAATATGCATGGGTGTTCTTTTCTTTGGGAATTGCCTTGAGGTTTAAAGATAAAAAATATTCTAGCAAGTCCCAAACTTTATTCCTATAAGATTTAAGGTAATGTTGCTTACTCACACATTTCTCAATGACCAAGTTGATAATTAATTCAAAATATCCAAATATCTGGAGCTATTTGATACTCAAATTTTTAGCTTTATTAAGGCCTAAGCAGAGTGCTTCATATTCCACTGCATTGTTAGTGCAACTCTAGGTTAACTGATAAGATTGTTAGTCTCACAATGACACTAAGAAGAGGGGGTGAATCAGTGTGGCTCTTAAAAACTTAGATCTTCAATTCTTAATGCCTAAACAAATAAATATTAAAACTCAATAAAGCAAATATACAAAAAGAGCATCACACAACACAAGATGTACCGAGGTTCACCAGTTTTGGCTACTCCTCAAAATTGACTGTTTGGACTCCCATCCAAATCCAAACTTTGCAAAATACCAATTTTACAATCAATTTACCAACACCCACTAGAAGGAGCACCAAACCCTGATTTATCTGCAACAACAGAAAGGAGAACCAACCCCTGATTTATCTGCACCAACAGAAAGGAGCACCAACCCCTAATTTATCTACACCAACAGAAAGGATCACTAACCCCTGATTTATCTGCACCAATAGAAAGGAGCACCAACCCCTGATTTACCAGCACCAACTAGAAGGAGCACCAACCCCTGATTTACTAGCACCAACTGGAAGGAGCACCAACCCCTGATGCCAAGCACCAACTTGGACTTCGTTCTGAAACTAGAAGATTGACATAAAGATGCCTTCACTTTTACAAGACCCTGACTGGTCTATTACTTTCTCAACATTGCCCACTCTTCACACAACACACACCCTGCTTGCTCTCCTCTTGCTCTCTTTGCAAGATTAAATCTGCCTCGCTTTAATCCCGAGTGCTTTCACTCTTTTTCAATGGCACTTTAATTCTCCACATAGACCTCCTTTTATAACAAAGTTTTGACTCTATTTTTAACTTCCATATTTTTGCATGCAACCCGTAACTGCCCTGTAACTATCATTCTGAATTCTGTTCACTGTTCTTATTTTGGCTACATGATATTTCTCTGTAACTGCACCTGTAACTATCGTACTGACTTTTTTTAACTCTTCTTATTTTAGCTGCATGATTTTCTTCTGTAACAGCACCTGTAACTGCCATATAACTTCAGCTAACTATCACATATATTATTTCATCTGGGTTCTCTTTTTAGCTCATGCCAAAGTGACCTGTCATGAAATCGTGACACTTCTACCTCTTTGTCCTCTTCTTGGCTTGTACTTGCAAAAACACAACATGTCACGATATCGTGACACATTCGCCTCCTTACTGCTTTACTTGGTTCATACCCACAAAAACACATGTCATGATATCACGACACTTTTGCCTCCTTGCTTCTTCTGTTTGCTTGTACCTACGAAAACACATGTCATGATATCATGACACTTTCACCTCCATACTCTTCCTTTTTACTTTTTTTGCGATATCACGACACTTCTGCCTTCTTACTTTCTCTCTCCTCCTTTAGTCACGAAAATGTGACATGTCACGATATCATGACACTTTTTCTCCTTTGTACTTTCTCTTACCTTTGGGTCGTGAAAATGCGACATGTCACGATATCGCGACACTTTTTCTCCTTTGTACTTTCTCTTACCTTCGGGTCACAAAAATGTGACATGTCGCGATACCGCGACACTTTTTCATTCTCTTCCTTCTTGCCCTTTTCGAGTCGCAAAAATGTGACATGTCGCAATATCGCGACACTTTTCTTTTTTTGCCATCCTGCTCTTTTCAAGTCGTGAAAATGCGACATGTCATGATATCTCGACACTTTTCCTTCTCAGCCTTCCTGCTCTTTTCAAGTCGTAAAAATACGACATGTCATGATATCGCGACACTTTTCCTTCTCTGCATTCCCCTTCGCTTTGGACCGCAAAAATGCTACATGTCGCGATATCGCAACACTTTTTCCTCCTTGCATTTTCTCTTCGCTTCGGACCGCAAAAATGCAACATGTCACGAAATCACGACACTTTTTCTTCCGTACAATCTCTCTTGCAATATGTCACAAAATCGTGACACTTTTTCTACTTGCCTTTTTCTCTTCCAACATGTCACAAAATCGTGACACTTTTTCTTTCGTACTATCTCTCTTGCAATATGTCGTGAAATCGTGACACTTTTTCTACTTGCCTTTTTCTCTTCCAACATGTCACGAAATCATGACACTTTTTCTTTCGTACTCTCTCTTGCAATATGTCACTAAATAATGATAGTTTTGCTTGCTTGCACTTTCTCTCCGAACATGTCATGAAATCGTGATAGTTTTGCTTGCTTGTGCTTTCTCTCCAAACATGTCATGAAATTGTGATAGTTTTTATTGCTTGCGCTTTCTCTCTGAACATGTCGCAAAATCATGATAGTTTTGCTTGCTTGCGCTTTCTCTCCGAACATGTCATGAAATCATGACAATTTGCTTGCTTGTGCTTTCTCTTCGAACATGTCACAAAATCGTGACAGTTTTGCTTTCTTCTCAACATGTCATGATATCGTGACAGTTTTCTTCCTTGCTTAACATGTCACGATATCACGACAGTTTTCTTCCTTGCTCAACATGTCGCGATATCGTGACAGTTTTCTTCCTTGTGATTTTCTTTTGATTTTTAGCATATGGGCCACTTCGATATTTTGGATAATCACTGTACATACTCTGAAGAACCTCTTAACTCCTATCCATTGCATCAACCAATCTATCTGACTATGTTGACAATAATGACAATACTGTTGCTGCACCTTGCTCAACAATCTCCCCCTTTGGAATTGTTGGCAACACACATGCAATTTCTAATTTCCTGTAATTCTTCTCCCCATTTGAAAATAATACCAAAGGGCTACTGCAGACTCCCCCTGAATCCATGCACAACATTCTCAGGCACATATTATTATAGTTAGCAAAAATTACAAACTCAAAGACTTCCTTGGGCAATGGTTTTGTGAAGATATTTGCTACTTGCTCTATTGTTGGAGCAAAATCCAACTTAACCTCACCTTCCACAACTTTCTCCTGTGTACAACACACTGTTGCTGCAATATATTCTGCCTCTACTGTGGATAAGGAAATTGACTCTTGTTTCTTACTATTCCATGTGACCAACCTGTTTCCAAGATAGAATGCACCTCCATTGGTACTCTTTCTATCATCTACACATCCTGCCCAATCTGCATTTGGAAATCTATCCCAACACTATCCTCAAATCTATCCCAGCATTGTCCTCAAATATTTCCCAAAGGCCTTCTTCAAAGGCTCAATAAATCATTCTCAAGTAGTACTCAAAATGAACTCAACAATGAATGAAAATATCAAATCAAATCCACTTCATAGAAGCATAAAGAGAATTGTTAGAGACTTAATATCTTCTAACCTCAATCTCAACTCAACATAGAATCATGGAATAATTTATTTCATAGAAATTTAAAAATCACTTCACACATAACTTGACTAGGCTCAATCAAATCAACTCAACCAATCATCACCAAGCTAGAAACCATCTGGCTACTCAATATAAACCTCTTCTTCAAGCTTCCCATTCAAAAACACTGATTTCACATCTGTCAACAAAATTGACAAGTGACTCACACTTGTACCAACTTTTGTCCAACATTGTATCAACACTGCAATTTTACTGCCAACTCTGTGCAAGCATCAAACACAGTACCACAATGACATATAGCAATACTACCAATAATGAAAACTCTCAATTTAATCACCACCCTTCACGACACTTCCACAAACTACATGAACTAAAAACATGCTTCAAAAACTATACGACAACTTCCCTGACTACTTGCCTTTCATTCTCAGGTAATCAAACAAATACATAGGAGCATTAAAATGAAACTTCAAGATTGCTCCCCCTAAGGATGTGCTACCTGGAGTTTCTTAGTGCAATAGCGGAGTAATCTCCTTCAGTCCAAGGAGACACATTTTCCTCTCTTCTTTCTTTCTCCAATCTTTCTTGAACTTAGGCTAAAGGTTTTCAATTGCATCCCTATTTTGAACCTTTTCGTGAACTTGAACATTTCTCTTGGGTGGTTGTCTCTTGTAAATCCTTGATGGATGATTATTTTCCTTTCTTTGATGCACATGATTTCTTCCTTGTCTGTGTTGCATTCTTTGCATCTGATGAAATCTATTGTCTTGCCTTAGATTAGATACAAAAGTTCTTGGACAAGACCTTTGCTATGTGCCCATGACCATTACATTTAAAACATTGCACATGGTGTTCAATAGATGTATTTCTACTAGCATAAATCTTTGATCTATTATTCAATCCATAATACATTGCCTTGTGACCATAAAGGTTGCATCTAAAACAATAGCCATTACAAGCATTATTATGAATAAAGTGAGAGTGATAGAACCTCTTTTGTTGTGGTTGGTTTGTTGTAGATATCCTTTGAGATTTTCTTGCTTTGATCCTTCAGCAGTGGACTTCTTATTTGTAGATTTAGAAGATGAAGGTTGTTCAGCTTCATATCCAAGACCAAGCTTAGACATGGGGATTATTTGTTGCCTTATCATTTTATCTAGCAACTTTGTTCTCTTCTCAAATTTGAGATTTGTATTGGCCTCTTCTAGTTGTTTCCTCAATAAAACAATCTCCTCTTCTTGTTTGTCACAAACATCACTTTTATCATCCAGGTGTGACTTCAAAGCTTCTTCTATTTTCTTGGATTTATGAATTTGCAGGAAGAGATCTTCAATATTATCCTCATATTCTTCCAACTTCTTGGACAGTCTTTTGTTCTTTTTCTTTTCTATACCCAACTCTTCAAGTGCAACGATCAACTCACCTTCTAGATATACTTCAACCTCAGCCTCAAGTTTTTTATTACATTCTTATTTTTCCTTTGTTTTTTCTACTTCGAATTCCATGAAAAGAGCTTCATCTATTTCTTCTTTAGAATCCTCACCAGAGCTGTCTTTTGATGAACTGACATTCTTGGAGATGAAACTTTTCTTCCTAAAGTTGTTGTTTCTAAAATTTGGTTTTTTCTTCTAGTCACTTATTTCTTGGTGTGATCCTTCATCACTTTTGTCCTTCTCATTAAGTGGACATTTAGCTGCAAAATGCCCAATGCCTCCATAGTTGAAACACTTAAATGGTAGTTTTCATCTGTATTTTTTTTCCCCTTATTAGTTTTTGAACAAATTTTGCTTATATTTCATCTGATGTCTCTTCTTCCTTAGATTCTTGTTTTGCTTTTATATTTTTATGTGCTTTAAAAGCAACTTCTCTTTTTGTGGGTTTGGTTTTTCCTATTCTCATCTCATATGCAGTCAAAGAACCATGCATCTCATCCATACTAAAAATATTTAGATCTTTAGATTCTTCTATTGTTGAAACTTTAGAATCAAATCTTTTGAGAAGAGATCTTAGTACCTTTTTCATGATGACAACATCTTCCATTTTCTCGTTGAGTCCTCTAATCGCATTAATGATTCCATTAAATATTAGCATGTATGCCTCTATGTTATCATCGTCATTCATATTTAATGCTTCGAACTGAGCTCGATGCATTTGTAACTTGGCCTCCTTGATCTTATCATCTCCTTCATGAATGCTCCTCAGTTTGTCCCATATTTCTTTTGTTGTTTTACAACCCATAATTTTTACTAGTTCACTGTCCATTAATCCGCACATGATAGCATTCTTTTCTTTTGATTTATTCTTAAACAATTTCTTACCGACAGTATTGGTTGGAGAAGTGGTGGGTATTGTGTATCCACTATCTACCAAATCCCAAATGTCGTATCCCAAAGCACAAAGATATGTCTACATCCTGAGTCTCCAAAATGTGTAATTAGTTCCGTCCAACAAAGGTGCTTTTTTTGATGAGAAACCTTCACCACCTACCATTGTGTCACTTCCAAGATCACCCTAGTTGATTTAGCCTGATAAGGGAAACTTGCTTTGATACCAATTGTTAGTCTCACAATGACACTAAGAGGGGGGGTGAATTAGTGTAGCTCTTAAAAACTTAAATCTTCAATTCTTAATGCCTAAACAAAGAAAGCTTAAAACTCAATAAAGCAAATATACCAAAATAGCATCATACAACACAAGATGTATCGAGGTTCACCATTTTTGGCTACTCCTCAAAATTGACTGTTTGGACTTTGTTGAGTGGTATTTTCACCCGATTGTGAAAACACACTCTCCGATAGGATTTGGGTTCTAAATCCTCTGCTTGCAAAGAAATTAAACATGTAACTTCTCCAAGGTTCTTGTTATGCTAGCATTTAGCATCTGTGTATTAATAATCTCAAATAAAGATATTTAATTAAAATGCTTGGAACACCTTAGTGGTTGCAAGTAACTGAAAACAAGGGGCACTGTGGTTTATTTTACTGTGAAACTTAATGATTGTTCATGAACCCTTATAAAACAAATGTGATCTGATCCTTATATGACCATGCTGCAACTTCAAAATGAAATTTAATGAAATGCCATAAATGAAGGAATTATTTATGGATTTTGAAGTTTTTTAATTTTTTATTTTATTTTAATGCTTGAAAAATTAAAATTGGGGTTTCTGAAAATAAAGTGCAGCAAAAAGAAAATAAAATGCAAAAGAAAAGAAATTAAAATTGCATCCAGTTTGATGCTATCCCGTCCTGGAAAAACCGAAGATGTGAGGTTTCCATGCATGCAACCTAACCTATTGGACCTGCAAACACGCACAATCTCGATAAGCTAAGTGTTGATTCCTAGGGTTTGAAATAAAATTCAGATTTCAAATATTCGCCTAATGCAACCCACAAAAGTGGCATTTAACATTATCTATAAATCTGAAATCTAAAAGATGAAAGAATAAACATTAAATTCATAGCATGCACAGAAGATCTCCTTCTTTCTTGCCCACAAGATGCAAATTTCTGAACACTCCTGCATTAAAGATAAATCCTGTTACAACAGAGAACATCTGGTTTTCCCAAAACCAAAAAAAGGAAGGAAAACAGCCTTAAAGCAGGCCCAGAATGACCCTCTGGCCTTAAGCACTGCAACTCTGCCCGTAGCGGTTTTCGACCCTTGTGCCAATCTGCGCTTCTGCTTTTATACTTTCTGGCAATGCTCTCTGTTTTTCCTTGTGATGCTTCGTTTCATCTTCCCGATCGATTCGTTTCGTCTTCCAGATTGCTTTGTTTCATATTCCCGCCTTTCGAATTGCTTTTGAATTTATGTTTAATGCTGAAACGTTTGATAATATTCTATGAATGTAACCCTTATACATGTATGCCACGTGTTCTGCACTTTTTTGCATCTTCTGTAATGGCCCCATGAAAATCATGACAAAAAATAGCATGCAACTTTGCTCTTCTACTTTCACCGTGAAAACGTGACATGTCGCGAAATCGCGACATGTCGCGATATCGTGACGTTTTTCTGCCAACAGCCTTTCCTGCCTTCATGCACAGCAAAATGGCGACATGTCACGATATCGCGACAACTTTTCATTTCGTACACTTTGCTATTTTTCTGTCGTGAAATCGTGACACTTTTCTCTTCCGTACACCTCGGCTGCTTCCTATCGCGAAATCGCTACGCCTTTTCACTTGGAGCTGTCTTGCGGCAACCTGTCGTGAAATCGCGACGTTTCTCATTTGCTATGCTCTCGGCAGTAACTTGTCATGATTTCACAACTTTTTTCACTCGGCGCTCCTTCGCTGCTTTGGGGCCGTGAAACCGCGACCTGTCGCGATTTCGCGATGCTTTTTTGTTTCATCCCCCCTTTGTTGCTTTTTGTCGCGATTTCATGACCATTTTACGCTTCATGCCTTTCGGTCGATTTTGTCATGATTTCACGACCATTTTTGTACTTCATGCCTTCCAGTCGATTCTGTCACGATTTCGTGACCATTTTATGCTTCATGCCTTCCGCCTGCCTGCAAGCCATGAAAATCAAACACGTCACGATTTCACGACGGTTCTGCCCACCTGCTGCCGCTGACTGCGTTGACCGTGATTTTGTGACATGTCACAATTTTGCTACGCCTTTTTGCTTTGTGCCCCGTTTTTCGCTTCCTGTCATGATTTCATGACATACTTCACCTTTCTCTCTCCTCTTTCGACCGCGACGGAGCAACATATCGCGATTTCATGACACTTTTTCATTTTGCCTTTCTCTCTCCTATTTTGGCCGCGATGGAGCAACATGTCACGATTTCGTGACACTTTTTCATTTTATTTTCTCTCTCCTATTTTGGCCGCGACGGAGCGACATGTCACGATATCGCGACACTTTTCATCCTTGTGCAATTTTGCCCCTTTTCTTGATTTTTAGCATCTGGGTCACCGAGATTTTCTTTGAAAGCATGCAAAAAATGTGGGTCCCCAATTTTGGGGTGTGTTGTGGATCAGCCACAACAAATGGCGACTCTGCTGTCAAATGCTCCTGAGCATTTTCTTGAGAACCCTATCTGGAAGTATACAAACTCGAAAATAAGTGTTAGCACATAAGCAATATAAACAAATGCCCATAGATCAAAAGTACATGAATCATCAGAATCATCAAGTATTAGCTCAGTGTGTGCAATGAATTTCATTCCCTATCGTTTGAAATTGATCAACATTCCATTGTCAGTTTTGCATGAATGCATATGTGAGATTGTGAATGATTTGTGTAACCTAATGAATATGCTAGGAGATTTTGCTTTTATAAAAGGCATAGTCTTTCTTCTAGTATCATGTACAAACATTCAAGATTGCCAAACCCTCTTAGGATCCACTAATTAATTGCTTTATTATATCCCAAAGTTGGTTATGAGTCCCTACTATCTTGAACCCATGTGCAAGTGAATGTGAAATCAGAACTTTGGGGAATCAGACTCCCAACCTAACCGAGATGGGAGTTTAACCCTATCCTTACTATTCCGATTTAGAATTCATTACCTCACTTTGAGCAAAATAATTTAACCAATTATGGAAGAAATGGTCATGCTAGTCTAACCCTTTGGACAATCAGTGGTCTTGTTTTTTAGACAAGACATGTTGCCATGCATGGGCATACTTAACCCCATAATCCAAGACTTATCTTCATTTCTTTGGACCTTGGGGATGACTACCCATCCTTTGCAGAGGACAAGTAGTACGATCCTTCCAATCCAATATAAATATGAGATGGGAAAAATTTAATTTTTACTTCTTGGACCTTGGGGATGACTACCCATCCTTGCTAGGGACATGTAGTACGATCCTTCCAATCCAAGCTTTGGATAAAAATGGAAAATATTAATTTTATTGCTTAGACCTTGGGGATGACTACCCATCCTTTGCAGAGGACAAATAGTACGATCCTTCCAATCCAAGATTTATCATGAAATGAGACATAAGAGCTTTGGGGAATCAGATTCTCAACCTAAGCGAGATGAGAATTTATGCCCTATCCTTACTACTCCATGTAGGTCAAATCAAAGCTTTGGGGAGTTGGATCCTCAACCTAAGTTCGATGAGGATTTGGCCCTATCCTTACTACTCTGATTTTAGGCTTTAAGCTTTATGGAAGTGGTCAAAACCACTTTTTTAAGGATCATGTTGCATAATAGGATAGACATGAAAAACCTCTTTCGCCCAACCTTTTCTTCCAAGTTAGGTTTTGATCATTTTGCTCAAGATCCTTTTTAATGTGTATAAGATGTGCTTGGTTCTAGATATCTCAAGACTCAGTTCCCAACCTTAGGATTATCTTCTTATTTATGTGATAGCATAACCTTAAGAGGATTTGACACACTTTAATGATTTGTATTTGAAATGCATTTGCAACTAAGATGGCATGTATGTGCAAAGTGAGATGTAATATGAATGCATTGTCTTTTGAAATGCAGATGAAATATTGCCATATAAAACTGACTACTTCATGCATCACAAGATTCAAACGATATTATTAAAATGTTTGTGTTACTTGTGGAGCTTTCTACAAGACAATTCCAATGTTTCATATTCTCCCGATCTAGAACATAAGTTAGCATCTCAAGGCAACTTTTTCATCATATTTTTTTTTTTTTTTATAGACAAACAAAACATGTCAAATAAACACACAACTTTAAATTAAAACTTATTCAATCCAAAACCAAACTGCAATCCCAAAAATGAAAATTTGAAAACACAAACCAAAACCCAAAACCCAAAACCCAAAAACCAAAATCTATATACAAATGTACAATATAATACAAGATGATGCAAAGCTTGGATTATCACTTTCCTGGATCCCAAACATGATTAGAACATTTCAACAAAAATATAACATGATATGCATGCCAAATGTTGTGGGAATCCAACAAAAACAAGACTAGACCAAACAATGCAACAAATTTCCACTTGCCATGCTCACCATACCAATTTGATTTAGTTCCAATAATACTCCCATAGGTGAGCATCAAATTACTAAAATGATTAGACAATAAATGATTTTCAATTTTATCTTGTCTATTCTTTAAAATGTAAACTTCATAATTCCCTCCTTGATTTAGAATTAGGCTATCTTTTTCAAATATGCAATTTTGTAAGTAGGAGCCTATTTCTACAAATTTCAAAGCCAAATCATTTTCCAAATTTGTAGGCCAATCAAATTTGTGTAACAATTTACAAGCATCTAGGATATTTACTAAATTAGGATCATTAAAAGTTTTTATCCTAGATTCAATTAGTAATTGTTGATGAATTTGATTTAACAATTCAAGTGCATCAACTTCTTTTCCATTCATTAAAACCATGTTATTAAAGGTGTGATTAAAAATTATACCTTGTTTTTCATTTACCTTTAATGACATTTCACCATAAACATTATTTAAATTCAAAATATGGTCATCCTTTTCAATCCTCAAACATTCTTGGTCAAAGTGTATGTCCCATGACTCATCTTGATGATCCTTCATTTGAGTTGCTTCCAATTGATCAATCTCTTTGTCATTTGGTTCTAATTCTTTGTTCACTATCCATGGTATCTCTTCATTTGAATCCTCAAAATCATCATGCAAACTTGCATCCACACTTTCAATGAATTTATATTCAACATGATCAAATTTTGTCACCTTTTCAAATCCTGTGAATATGAGATCTTCGTATGATGTAGAAGGTTCAACATCCTGCATATCAAGTGAAATATGAGTTTCATCTATAGGGATGTGAGAAAAGAATGCATTATCATATCTCCCCCAACCATTGTAAAAATTGTCATCCAAATCCATAGAATGAAATTCCATGATATTTGTGACATGATCTTTTGATTCATTCATCAATTCTTTTTCTTCTTTGTCCTTGGCAATAAGATCATTATAATCTTCCAAAATTTGATGAGATTTGAAACCCTCTTCCAAAACATCCTCAAATTGTACAGGAGTTGTAATATCTTCCTTTGAGTAGGCAATTATGTTGTCCTGTATATCAATTGGCACACAAGTTTCATTAGTAGTTTTGGAATGAGTGAAGTCTTCCCACTTCTTCCAAGCATCATAATAATCATCTTTCAAAATCAAGTGGTGACGTTCAACTACTTCTTCAACATCTTCCAATTCATCAATGTGTTTCTCATCAAATTCATCTTCACCTTCCTTAGATGGTTCAATTATTTCCAAAAGTGGGTTATTTCTTGAATTCAAATTTATAAGGCTATCATTGTCCAAATTAGTAACCCATGATTCATTATCATAATTTGGAGGGTGAAGAATTTCTTGATCTTTAATTTTACACGTCTCATCAATAGTATCTTCCAAGAACAAGTGGTGAAATTCTATCATATCTTCAAATTTATTTATTGATTTTCTTTCCATTTCACTTTCAACCACTTCATTCAATTCTATGGTGGGTTCCATCCATTCACATATATCAAACATTGTTGAATTTAGAACCCCTTCATCCGGATAATCGTGTATCTCTACATGATCCTCACTAGTGGATGTTGTCTTAGCAATTTGCACCTCCTCTTGGACTACATCTAAGGTGGTCATAAAATTTGGGTATTCAAATTCATCCCCTTGATCATTCACCTTAGGTATCATTGGAGTGGAGGGTGCTATGTTTGATGGTTGGTGTAGGTTGGCATCAAAAGAACAATCTCTCATGTGAACATGTTGTGCCTTTTCTTCTTCAAGACCTTGTCGTTCTATCTCTTCTAAGACCTCATGGATTTTCTCTAGGGACAAACCACTCAGTTTTTCCTCAATGAGTGAAGCAAGTGTGGGGTGTATGGCTCCTAGGTATACTTCCATGGCTTCCTCTTCTAATGTGTTAAAATTTTCCCACATTTGGGAGTGCAACTCACGAAATATTTCATTGAATTGACTCAAGGATTCATTAGGCTCCTTACATATGGAGGTAAACCGATTTTTCAGGATTTCTAAGTCAACTCGATTACCAAAATGATAAAGATAGGCTGCTTCTAATTGTATCCAAGAAGTCCTAACCTCCATGGGTAGTTGGCTGTACCAAAAGAATGGTTTATCTTCCAAAATGTATGCAAATAACTTACAAGCCACCTCCTCATAGAAAATCTGGAATTTACATAATGTATCCTTGTAGACATGCAGTTTTTGCAAGTATCCTAGTGGCACCTCTTGATTAAAACACCGTAAAAAATCCAATAACATTGTAGGAATTTGATAGGGTACCACAGGTATAGATAAACCCTCATAATGATCCTCTATCATTGATACCATTCTCTCTCTTAGAGACACTATTTCTTTTCTCAAGGATACCATTTGCTCCTCAAGTGTTGCCATTAGTGAAACTTAAAATGTAATTTTTAGAACCAAATCGTTGAATATTCAACTCTGCAATATAAAAAAAAAAATCAAGTTAGCATCAACCAAGAGATGTAATTATTAAAATCAAATGTCAAGTAATTGCATGAGACCAAAATTTTCTAAATTAAATCAAATCACATATTTCTGAATGAACAATCAGAAAAGTGTTAGAATAATATACAGCATACCTGAATTAAAATAGAACAAGTAAATAAATTTAGGCCGTCCTTTTACAATCGGCTGAGTGTTAGAGGACAAGCATAAAAAATTTAAATTTAAATAACACTAAAATAAACCCGTTCGGCCCTCCTAGCACCAATCCGTTGAGTGGTGTTAGAGGCCGAAGATGCTAATCAAATGGACTTGAAATATTTAGCAATGTAAAGCTCTCAAACAATTAAAAACCCGTAGCATCTAAAATCATGATAAAATAAACTTCTCAGGCCCTCCTTCTAGCGCCAATCTGTTGAGTGGTATTTTCACCCGATTGTGAAAACACACTCTCCGATAGGATTTGGGTTCTAAATCCTCTTCTTGCAAAGAAATTAAACATGTAACTTCTCCAAGGTTCCTATTATGTTAGCATTTTGCATCTGTGTATTAATAATCTCAAATAAAGATATTTAATTAAAATGCTTGGAACACCTTAGTGGTTGCAAGTAACTGAAAACAAGGGGCACTGTGGTTTATTTTACTGTGAAACTTAATGATTGTTCATGAACCCTTATAAAACAAATGTGATCTGATCCTTATATGACCATGTTGCAACTTCAAAATGAAATTTAATGAAATGCCATAAATGAAGGAATTATTTATGGATTTTGAAGTTTTTTAATTTTTAATTTTATTTTAATGCTTGAAAAATTAAAATTGGGGTTTCTGAAAAATAAAGTGCAGCAAAAAGAAAATAAAATGCAAAAGAAAAGAAATTAAAATTGCATTCAATTTGATGCTATCCCGTCCTGGCAAAACCGAAGATGTGAGGTTTCCATGCATGCAACCTAACCTATTGGACCTACAAACATGCACAATCCTGATAAGCTAAGTGCTGATTCCTAGGGTTTGAAATAAAATTCAGATTTCAAATATTCGCCTAATGCAACCCACAAAAGTGGCATTTAACATTATCTATAAATCTGAAATCTGAAAGATGAAAGAATAAACATTAAATTCATAGCATGCACAGAAGATCTCCTTCTTTCTTGCCCACAAGATGCAAATTTTTGAACACTCCTGCATTAAAGATAAATCCTGTTACAATAGCAGAACATCTGGTTTTCCCAAAACCAAAAAAAAGGAAGAAAAACAGCCCCAAAGCAGGCCCAGAATGACCCTCTGGCCTTTAGCACTGCAACTCTGCCTCCAGCGGTTTTTGACCCTTGTGCCAATCTGTGCTTTTGCTTTTATACTTTTTGGCAATGCTCTCTGTTTCACCTTGTGATGCTTCGTTTCATCTTCCCGATCGATTCATTTCGTCTTCCAGATTGCTTCGTTTCATATTCTCGCCTTTCGAATTGCTTTTGAATTTATGTTTAATGCTGAAACGTTTGATAATATTCTATGACTGTAACATTTCTGTAACCCTTATACATGTATGCCACGTGTTCTACACTTTTCTACATCTTCTGTAATGGCCCCATGAAAATCATGACAAAAAATAGCATGCAGCCTTGCTCCTCTACTTTCACCGTGAAAACGTGACATGTCGCGAAAACGCGACATGTCGTGATATTGCGACACTTTTTTGCCAATAGCCTTTCCTACCTTCATGCTCAGTGAAATGGCGACATGTCACGATATCACGACAACTTTCCATTCCATACACTTTGCTATTTTTCTATCGTGAAATCGTGACACTTTTATCTTTCGTACACCTTGGCTGCTTCCTGTCGCGAAATCGCTACGCCTTTTCACTTGGAGCTGTCTTGCGACAACCTGTCATGAAATTGCGACGTTTCTCGTTTGATATGCTCTCGGCCGTAACTTGTCATGATTTCACGATGTTTTTCACTCGACGCTCCTTCGCTGCTTTGGGGCCGCGAAACCGTGACCTGTCACAATTTTGCGACGCTTTTTCGTTTCATCCCCCCTTCGCTACTTTCTGTCGCGATTTCGTGACCATTTTATGCTTCATGCCTTCCGATCGATTCTGTCATGATTTTGCGACCATTTTTGTGCTTCATGCCTTCCGATCGATTCTGTCGTGATTTCGTGACCATTTTATGCTTCATGCCTTCCGCCTGCCTGCAAGCCGTGAAAATCAAACACGTCATGATTTCATGATGGTTCTGCCCACCTACTGCCGCTGACTGTGTTGACCACGATTTTGTGACACATCGTGATTTTGCCATGCCTTTCTGCTTCGTGCCCCATTTGCCACTTCTTGTCATGATTTCACGATGTTTTTCTACTTCGCCTTTCTCTCTCCTCTTTCGATCGCGACGGAGCAACATGTCGCGATTTCGTGACACTTTTTCATTTTGCCTTTCTCTCTCCTATTTTGGTTGTGACGAAGCAACATGTCACGATTTCGTGACACTTTTTCATTTTACCTTTCCCTCTCCTCTTTTGGTCGTGACGGAGCAACATGTCACGATTTCACGACACTTTTCTTCCTTATGCAATTTTGCCCCTTTTCTTCATTTTTAGCATTTGGGTCACTGAGATTTTCTTTGAAAGCCTACAAAAAATGTGGGTCCCCAATTTTGTGGTGTGTTGTGGATCAGCCACAACAGACTCCCATCCAAATCTAGCCTTTACAAAATACCAATTTTATAATCAATTTACCAGCACCCACTAGAAGGAGCACCAACCCCTGATTTATCTGCAACAATAGAAAGGAGCACCAACCCTTGATTTATCTGCACCAACAGAAAGGAGCACCAACCCCTGATTTACCAGCACCAAATGGAAGGAGCACCAACCCCTAATTTACCAGCACCAACTGGAAGAAGCACCAAACCCTGATGCCAAGAACCAACTTGGACTTCTATTCTGAAACTAAAATATTGACATAAAGATGCCTTCACTTTTACAAGACCCTGACTGGTCTATTGCTTTCTCAACATTACCCACTCTTCACATAGCACACACCCTACTCACTCTCCTCTTACTCTCTTTGCAAGATTAAATCTACCTTGCTTTAATCTCGAGCGCTTTCACTCTTTTTCAGTGGCACTTTTTTTTTTTTGATAATTATGTGTTTGTATTTATAGCGGGTTTTAACAAGGATCCCAAAACCTGATTACATAAGCAATGGGCCTAGGGCATCAATCCCTTGAAACTGAACACCAAAACAGAAATCCCGCCCAGCGGTAACAGTAAGCATGAAACAATCCCTCTCGGCGGGAAACAAAAAAATAAGAAAAAAAGTAGTTTTGGAGATCCCGCTCAGCGGGGAGTAGCCAAAAACCACCATCGAGAAGATCCCGCCCAGCAGGAAGCAAAGAAAAACCGTTACAATAAAATCTCGCCTCGCGAGAAGCAGTCAAAACCACCACAAATAGTCCTGCCTAGCGGGAAGCAACAGGGAAATCCCGCCATCCGGGAAACCAGCAGAAAATAAAGGATCCCGCCTCACGGGAAAACCGACGGATTTGGCGGATCCCGCCCTATGGAGAAACCATCCCACCCACCGGGAAAACATTCAGTTCAATGAGAGCCATCCTGTAGGAAGCCGACAGCCAGCACAGAGAGGATCCAGTCCATCAGGAAGTGACCAGAGAGTTGCACCACAAGGAACCCGCCCCGGGAAAATAGAAGAGGATCCCAGCAGCAGGGACCAAGAATCCCGTCCAAGCACAGAGCCTGTCGAGGATTCACAAGAAAAAGGGGGAAGCTGTCCAAACCCTAAACCGTCACCTCCACCGCACTGAGAAACGTAGGGGACCAGATCCACGCGAATCACCTGCAAAAAACCCCAGGAGGAAGCCTGAGGGAAAAGGGAAGGGATCCCCAACCAAACAGGGATCCCTGGGAAGCACCGATCCGAAAAAACAACCAAGGAAACCCTAGCCGGCCGGGAGGGGCGCAGATAGTGGAGAAGGATCTCCCCCCAGGAGATCATCTGCAAACAACCACTCCCCGGGAGGGATTACCTGGGTTGAGCCAGGGACTGGGCAGAAACCAGGAGCCATGGGAGGGGGAGCAGGGGAGGGACCAGAGCCCTCCCCTCTCAACCCTAAAAGTTAAATATCTTTTTCAGTGGCACTTTAATTCTCCACGTAGACCTCCTTTTATAACAAAGTTTTGACTCTATTTTTAACTTCCATATTTTTGCATGCAACCTGTAACTACCCTGTAATTGTCGTTCTGACTTCAGTTCACTGTTCTTATTTTGGCTGCATGATATTTCTCTGTAACTGCACCTATAACTATCGTACTGTCTTTCGTTAACTCTTATTATTTTATTTGCATGATTTTCTTCTATAATGGCCCTTGTAACTTTTGTATAACTTCAGTTAACTATCACATATCTTATTTCGGTTGGGTTCTCTTTTTAGCTCGCACCAAAGCGACCTATCACAAAATCATGACACTTCTGCCTCTTTGTCCTCTTCTCGGCTTGTACCCGTGAAAACACAACATGTCGTGATATCGCAACACTTTTGCCTCCTTGCTACTTTACTTGGTTCATACCCATGAAAACACAACATGTCACGATATCGTGACACTTTCGCCTCCTTGCTTCTTCTGTTTGCTTGTACCCATGAAAACACATGTCATGATATCACGACACTTTCACCTCCGTACTCTTCCTTTTTACTTTTGTCATGATATCGTGACACTTTTGCCTTCTTACTTTCTCTCTCCTCCTTTAGTCACGAAAATGTGACATGCCATGATATTGTGACACTTTTTCTCCTTTGTACTTTCTCTTACCTTTGGGTCGTGAAAATGCGACATGTCACGATATCGTGACACTTTTTCTCCTTTGTAATTTCTCTTACCTTCGGGTCGTGAAAAAGTGACATGTCACGATATCGTGACACTTTTTCATTCTCTTCCTTCCTGCCCTTTCTAAGTCATGAAAATGCGACATGTCGCGATATCACGACACTTTTCTTTTTCTGCCATCCTGCTCTTGTCAAGTCGTGAAAATGTGACATGTGATATCGTGACACTTTTCCTTCTCGGCCTTCCTGCTCTTTTCAAGTCACAAAAATGTGACATGTCGCGATATCGTGACACTTTTCCTTCTCTGCCTTCCTCTTCGCTTTGGACCGTGAAAATGCTACATGTCACGATATCACGACACTTTTTCCTCCTTGCATTTTCTCTTCGCTTCGGACCACAAAAATGCAACATGTCACAAAATCGCAACACTTTTTCTTCCATACAATCTCTCTTGCAATATGTCACAAAATCGTGACACTTTTTCTACTTGCCTTTTTCTCTTCCAACATGTCATGAAATCATGACACTTTTTCTTCCGTACTGTCTCTCTTGCAATATGTCACGAAATCGCAACACTTTTTCTACTTGCCTTTTTCTCTTCCAACATGTCGCGAAATTGTGACACTTTCTCTTTAGTACTCTCTCTCTTGCAATATGTCACTAAATCGTGACAGTTTTGCTTGCTTGCGCTTTCTCTCCGAACATGTCATGAAATCGTGACAGTTTTGCTTGCTTGTGCTTTCTCTCCGAACATGTCATGAAATCACGATAGTTTTGCTTGCTTGCGCTTTCTCTCCGAACATGTCGTAAAATCGTGATAGTTTTGCTTGCTTGCACTTTCTCTCCAAACATGTCACAAAATCACGATAGTTTTTCTTGCTTGCGCTTTCTCTCCGAACATGTCGTGAAATCATGACAGTTTTGTTTTCTTCTCAACATGTCACAATATCACAACAATTTTCTTCCTTGCTTAACATGTCGCGATATCGCAATAGTTTTCTTCCTTGCTCAACATGTCGCGATATCGCAACAGTTTTCTTCCTTGTGATTTTATTTTGATTTTTAGCATATGGGCCACTTCGATCTTTTGGATAATCACTATACATACTCTGAATAACCTCTTAACTCCTGTCCACTGCATCAACCGATCTGTCTGACTGTGTTGACAACAATGACAATACTATTGCTGCACCTTGCTCAACAAAGATAAAAATTTCTCTTCATCTGTTGGACAGATTAAAACAATACCTACTCTAGATCCATTTTTGCATCTAGAACCATCAAATAAAAGTTTCTATAGTTTATCGGTAGGCGGTTCTACTTGGCAAAGAGGAGTGGGATTGATTTTTTTAGGCTTTAAAATTGAATAGCTTCCCATATCTATTTCAATAATGGCATTTAAGTCTTGGAGAGAGAATTAGTCTTCTTCTTGCAACACATTTAGAGCTTCCTCCATCAAGTTTAAGTCTCCCAGTTCTTTGGTCATCATATTTACTGTAGTGGCTTGTTTACCCTCCTCTTCAATATTTTCAATGTGAAAGGTTGAAGGTTTCTCATTAAATATTTTTACTCTTTTTTCCTTGAATGGAATTTCCAAGTGTGATAAATATAATGATAAATATCCTCCTATTTTTATAGTGAATTATCTGGAGAGACAGATACCAAAATAAGGTTCTAGATCCACTACCACTACCTCTTGTATAACTGGGAGTTGAGGTAGTCTGTGAAGAACTATTGGAATATATTTTAACTACCCCTATGGTTTTGATAGGGATTTCATCTAGTTGCAAGACACCAAGACCGCTCCTTGTGTATTCCATTCCCATGATGTCGCATACAACTTTGGGTATCATAGTGGTTTTAGCTCCAGAGTCTATCATACAGTTGTGTACCACCCACCCTTCCATTTGAATATATAGATAGAATGGAGGAGGTCTATTTTTTCCTAAAGTAGATGTTATAATAGCTTGTGCAAAATATAACTGAGTTGGAGTTCTATTATTTTTTTCATAGATCTCAAGGATTCTTACAATAAATCAATCTATCCTAGAAACTGCAAAGCTTCATACGTAGTTTCTTTGGAGGGATTTTTCTTCATCTCCTTGACTATGTTGAATGGGAAGAGTTTAAAACTTTTATCTTTTACAATTGTATCATGCTTATTCCTATATCCCTGAGTAGCATCTATCCTTTTATGCTTAGTCAGTGAGGGGTATTTCAATTTATCTCTTGCTTGTTATTGCATCTCCACTTCCTTCTATAGGGGTATTTATTTATGCATTTCTGCTCCTTTCTGATTTAAACTCTGGGGAGCTTTCTTGTATGATGTTCTTTTCTTAATTAAGTTACTCATTGGAGAAGGTATTCTCAAGGGGATAAGCTATTGGAGGTCAACCTATAAAGTTTTATTTCCCAATATGGTTAGAATAGCCACTTGTTCAATAGAGGGCATCATGAAATTTTTATTCTCTTCCCTGATCATATTATCCTGACCCTTGAGGGTTTTTTCAGTCCTTTCAATAGCTATCTTTGGTACATGATGTTGATGGATCATACATGAGTTTTCACTGTGTGGATCATTAGATGTAGAACACTAGAATTTTAACTTTTTTGAAGTGTTATTAGGTTCACTATGTTCATTGGCATAAACCATGTTATATTTATCATGGTTTCTACCACTCATGGAGGCTTGATATCTTGTTACCTATGGAAACCTCCTTGGTTGGAAATTTCTTTCTACTTCTCTTCTTTCCATTGAGGTCATCTTATTCATTAGAGTTTTTAAGGTTGATTATAGATCTTGTAGAGTTGCAAGTTGAGGATCTAAAGTCGATGAAATTATCTCCATAGGAAGTTTGGGAGTGGCAAGGAGCATTGGAGGAGCGATAGGTGCCTATATTACTAGGATATTAGTCTACCCTATCCATTTAGGGAGAATTGTATTAGAAGTGTACTAGAGTTGGGAAACCAATATTTTATGCTTTTGGTAGATTCGATAAGATAGGCAGTATCATATTTATAGGGAACCTTCCAATAGCAATTATATCTCTTTTCATCTTTTGAGTTTCTTGGAAAATCTCTAGGAAACTAAATACTTTGGATTACCTACTAGCCATACTTATATTTGATTTGAAAGCTCTCAAATAATAGTACATTTATTGTTCATTTGTTAACCTCAATCCAGCAGGTACCTGTATGCTCAAAATGGCCACATGAGAAAATTCTAAAAATTTTGTCTAAGTCATGAAATTCTCATTTTGCATACTTTGCAATGTATTTTGGTGTAGATCCACAAAAAAATCCATGAGTTCGCTCAACACTTGGTAAATTTTTGCACTCAGAATGATTTCATAAGATTTACTTTGTTCTTGGCTCCAGACTGGTGATGCACCCTGAATTCGTAAAACTTTTTGGAGAAGGATGATGTCAGCAAAAAATAAGTGCGGATTGGCAACCGCTTGATGTTTTGAATACCTTATAAGTGGCTAAGTGTTGGAAGGCCCAATTTTGGAGAATACATAAAATATTTTTTCCCAGAATAGTGACAAGGAGGAATGCTATGAACATAGTAGATGTGGATCCATGATGAAGGATATTTTGACTAACTCTTTTCCAGAATGACAAAAAGAAGTGATGTACTCTAAGGTCAATTAAAATTGGAGGAAGAGTCATTTTGCATTATAATAAGTTTGAAATGGTGTTCACAGGCCAAGGTACTTGCTTCGGTCTGGAATGGAATCCACAAAATTTTTGAAGAAAAGACGATGTCATCAAAATTTTTATGTGGATTGGTGAATTTTTCATGGCCAATAAAGAAAAATAAAAGGATGAGGAGTGGATTCAATCCTGCTTAACTTCTAAAGAACTTAAGGCTAGATTGACGTTCCACAGTTTATAATGTAGGAAAGATAATATCATTGGTTTTTAAGAGTGAAATGGCACTGAGTTCTACCCTACCATTACACCAAGCTCATATCAGATTAGATCATAGCCATATGATGGGAAGAGTCAATTATGGAGATTGTGCTAAGGAATTTAAAGTATATTAAAGCATTTATTCACTAGAGTTTTAAGAGTTATTTGGAGGAGGAAGCTTAAGCATCAAGGTTTTTAAGAATATAGAACTAGAATATGGTTATAGATCTATAATGGCAGAAGCCTTCCAAGAAGGATCGACGATGTATACCCAATCTCCAATGGTTGGAACTCCAGTTAGAAACAAATGACCAATAATTTTTAGAGTCTTGGAGTTGCCATGGTAGTCCACTTGCAGCGGGTTTCCTGAAGGATGTAACAGTAAGAAAATGCCATCAATAATTCTCTACTGTGCTATAAAATTTTAATCTTTGTAATGTTCATTGTTATTTTTTATTTTGCAAAACTATAAGTAGAGGTCGAACCCTCATTTTTAAAGGGTCAGCTCTAGTGTGTTTGCCTATGATACTGTAAATATTCCCAAGGACTAAATGAAAGGAGCATTACATTGATATTTGCTTCAAAGCTTGTATCTCCATATTTGATATAAGAGGTTCAAATTCTTTAGTTACATTTATGTGAATACTTAGATGGTTATTTTGTGCCAAATTAATGGATTACTAGCAGTTAAGGTAATTGAAATATGCTTTTGTATTTGATATTTATTGTTGGAAAGTACATTTCTATAAAATCCAAATAGTGGTGAATTCTGTTATTTGGATTATCATTGTTTGGATATTGAAATTATTATCTACAATATTTCTCTACTGTTCATTAATGGATGAAAATAAATTTAATTTGAGATAATGTTGATCTGAGTAATGTGTCTTTAAGTCAGTTTTTTGGAGCTTTTTGCCATAGTGTAATGTTCTTAGCCTATTCGTCCACTATTGTTCACATATCTATAACCCTAACCTTTTATTACCCTAATATACAAACCCTAAGTGAGCATAATTATGTTAAAATATTGTTTAAGTTGACAAGGAATCAGCCTACTATGGAGGTTGGATCGAAAACTCTATTTTGATCCATCCAATATTGAGTGTTGAGTTGTAGCTATTGGGTGTAAGCCTAGACAGAAAATAGAAAGATAAACAGTCACAATATTGAGTAAAACTTGATGCAATTTAGTGCCCAAAATTTTTTGACATGCCTAGTAGGACCAATTCACAAGGAATACAAAAACTCATCATATGAGTTATTATTTATCTCAACTCGAAGGAATCAAGATTTGGTGAACTTTCTTAACCTTGTAAGTAGAGAAGAGCAAGTTCACCTAGAAACTCCCTGGTCCTTAAACTTAGAAAAATAATTATCCTTGTATACCAATGTCCTTTCATGTATACCAGGTATTTCAAAATGGATAACCCTAACTCATATTTATATTGTGAAGTTTAAACCAATATTTCCTCTTAGAAGAAGAGCTTCTTGAGGAAAATTTTGTAGTCAATCCAACAGGCCCTTCAACAAGACCTAAAACTAGAAATATGGCATAAAATGTGGCTCCTAATCAGCCATTACAAAAATACCCCAACTGGAATACAATTGGTTCTTTGAGATTAGCCCAAATGAATGCCATTCCCCAGGTTGTATCCAATGCTATCCCAACTTATTATGGATCTGGTAAGATAGCTTATGAGAACTTTTAGGATATCTTGAATATGGTAGCAATTCACAACATAAAAGAGGAGGATATTATTGTAATAATTCTAGCCCTATCCTTTAGAGGAAAGATATTACATTGGTTTAGAACTCTAGAAGATAACACTATCACTTCATGGCAAGCATTAGCTGAGTCATTTATAGAAGAATTTAATGAATCTGCTGATCCTTTTTCCCTGCTTAACCATTTTACATCCATGTAGAAATCTTAGTAGAAAACTATCTCAAATTTTAATTTAAGATTTAATATAACATGGAAGAGAATACCTCCCACAACTTGACCAACTATATGTTTGGCCTATATGTATTACATTAGAGCCCTTGGATCGGAGCTAGAATTTTAGATACAATAATCTAGAGTAGAAGCCTTCCCCCAAGTTTATAATGTAGCAGTTCATACCAAAAATATCCTAATTAATGTGGGAAGACTACCCCCCAAAATTGTGTTGCCTTACAACTCAGAAACCACCAATAACCAAAGTCAATCCACAAACCCCTCTTACATGGATCCTATTTCTTTATCATCTCCATCTCCACAAATTAATGCAATCCCTCAACCAAAGCCATTATCCTCTGTGACTCCTTTCCCTCCCCTCCCTTCTCAGCCATCTTAGGAGTTTTTTGCTATTCTTGATATACAAAATACTCTAAAAACTCTGAGTAATAGAATGAATTTGATGGAAAAGAAAGGCCAAGAAAGATCAAAATAGAGGAGGTTTCCATATGTGAACAAATATCAAAGACCTAGTCCTAGTCACAGTATTTGGGTTAGAGTGAATGCAACATATGAGGAGCCAAAATATTCTTTAGATAGTACTCTTACAAATGTTTGGTGTTTAGTATACAATGATCTCCATGACTCATAGTCTTGTGTGATGTACCAACACCATGTTCAACAAGCTATGGATCAAGTTGAAAGGAATAAAAAAGGGAGAGTTAATATGTTATGGCAGTCTGACCAAATCATGGTTGGGAAGGAACTAGATGAAGAAAGCCCAATTTCTATTATGATAAGGTTTGGAAAGAAAGCCTTGCAAGTGGATCCCATAAAGATAGGGAAATTCTAAGTTCCTTATAAAAAAATAACATATCCCCATTCTCAAAGTAGTGAAATTTTATTGATTCCCCAAGCTAAGGGAAAAGAAAAAATAGATCTTCCTAAGAGATTGGATAAGGAAACCAAAATAGACCAAATAAAATCTAAGAATGAGGCTCAAGAAAGGCTCAGATTCCCATGTATTACCATAAGTTAGATAATAGAAGCCACTTAACAATATAAAAGGAAATATGGTGAGAAAAAAATAAGGTTTGAAAGACCTACCCTGACCAATCTTGAGTATAACAACATTGAATAGATGAAAAATATTCCATCAAAAGCTAGCCTGTATGACACTTTGTTCATTCTTGGTTAGATTGATATACTTAAATATTCCCTCAACAAGTATCCACAAGATAAACAGTCTACTACCATCCTTAATATATTGTTAGAAAATAAAGAAATGTCACCTACTTTTTTAAAGAATAATCCCCCTCCTTTCTATATATCCCTGATAATGGAAGGTTGGGTAGTCTTAAATTGTATGATATATTCAGAATCATCAACTATATTTATGCCTAAAGTAATTTGTGAAGATATGGGTATGGAGTATATCCGATCTTGTCCTGAAGTGTTACAATTGGATGGGACCCTTGTTAAGACAATTGGAGTCATAAAAGATGTTTTTATGAGGTTACACAGAGCCCCTAAGGTGACAATAGTACAAGAAATATTTGTGGTTGACCTATAAACCTAATTTAGATTATACCTTTCAAGGGAGTTTACTGTAAAACTAGGTGGATGTATGTACATGTATTATTCTATCATGGTAATTCCTTTCAAAGGAAATGGAACAAGGATAACACCTAAAAAATCGATAGATTATCACATTGAAAATATTGAGGAAGACATGTGCAACATTAGTTCCTTGGAAGAATTTGAGCTGGTGGAAAACATTGAGGAGTTGGATATCAAGTATGAATTGCCTTTCAGAGAGGATTACAATCAGTTTGGAACTGGTATGGGAACATATAACATCTCAACCGAATCAAAAAAGAAAATACTTGCTATATCCAATAAATATATGAGAGATAAAGAGATATGGATAATGCACTTTAATGGTGTTAAATACAAAAATGGTGCAGGAGTTGGTGTAGTTTTATAGTCCCAATCAGAGGGGACGAATAATTTTGCCTATAAACTAACATGGTTATGTAATAATAATGTTATAGAATATGAGGCCTTGTGTCTTGAATTGATTCAAGCAGAAAGCATGGGCATTAATATTTTGAACATATATGGTTATTATGAGTTAATAGTCCATCAAGTAAGAAATATGTGTAGTAATAAACATCATTACCTAAAAGCTTACAGGAATAGGGTATAGGATCTTATGGAATCTTTTGATACCATGAATTTAAATTTTATTCCTAGAGAAAATAACACTCTGGAAAATTCATTAGAAATAAAGGTAGCTGACTTCAACTCTTCTATATACTATAGAATCAAGAAATCCAAGGGAATCAAAATGATTTTCAGACCTACAGTGCAAGACAAACAAATTTTCTAGTAGGTTTTTGAAAGTGATGAGTAGATAATTATTTTTGGTAAGAGAAGCATGCCTCTCTACTGTCCAAGAAGAAAATATAGAAGAAATTGATCAACAATATGTTATTCAACTAAGGAACAACCACATCCCTAGAGGATTGGTCACCCTAGAGAGCTTATTTGATAATGAGGACAGGAAAAAGACCAAAGCAATGAAAGTCGGTGAAAAAATCTATAAATAAGTTGAAGTCAATATTGAAAAGAATCTCAATGTTGGGATTAAATTTTCACCATAGGAAGCTGAAGATATCAAAGCCTTATACTTAAAATACCAATATATTGTGGCTTGGTGTATCATTCCAAATTTTTCGCACCCTTACCTTCAGGCTAAAGGATCCGCGCCCGGAAGGGGGATGCGGGAAGGATGGGACAATACCTCGGACTGAGAGGCCCTTTGAAGGTCCCGCCTCTCGGGGGAGGGGTATTAAGGTGATTTTTCGACGGATGGTGGGTTCACCAAGAAACTTTTGAATGGCAGTTTCCACGCCTAGGTTGGGAATGTGTTTGATGTGTTCAATTTTATCTTTAATCATTCAAATCCTAGGTTTGGCCAAATGAATCTAAACTGTTCTATATGAAATGCAGATTTAAATGAATACAAAAAATAGATTTGAACAAAAAACACAGAGAATAAGCTAGATTAAAAAGTCATACCTGATCCGGATGTCTGATGGAGGTTCTAATTTTTGAAGCAGTCAAGATCGCCTCTGATATGACAGGATCGTCTGCGATCAGACAAGATCATCTGAGATCTGACGAATTTGTCAGAGACCTGCAATCAGAGAAATAGATACAAAACATAGAAAATGCAGCAATGCTAACAGAGGAAAATGGTGTAAAATGACAATAATAATATCAAACTGATAATTATAAATAGAAACATGAATGCATTACAATGATTTAATGTCAAATTATGATTTATCATGCATTTAAGCTATATGGGTGAACTCCAGGATGCAAAATAGTAATAAGTCTAACTAATGCAAAGCAAAACAATAGATAATGGAGAAAGAATGCAAACTCAGGGCACTGATTGCCCCCAATGTTGACTGCAGTCGAAATCATCTCGAATTGGTGCGAGATCGTCCGAGATTGTACAGGATCATCTGTGACGATCTGAGCTTGCTCCGACTGAAGAATAACAAAGTTCCTGCAAACAAACTTGGAAAAATACGAAGGCAAATGGTAGTCTAAGACATTCTAATGCATGTAAAACTTGAAGTACAGAAAAATTCAGCCAGGGGAATGTCAAGGGGAGGGCCTAAGATTAAATAGGCATAGGAAGGAGGTTGGGAGGTTGGAGATCATCCCAATTTGGGGGTGAGGTCTCTAACCACGTAGACACGCTTTTGCCCAGGTTAGAGACGCCGTTGAAACAGAAGCTAATTATGAAAAATCAGTTTTGGGACGAAATCGTCTAGACGTCCTAGTCCGGACGAAATCGTTCGATCTGAGGCGATATCGTCTGATCGGCGACGATATCGTCCAACGGTCACAACAAATCCTAAAAATGGCATGGAAAATGAGGAAAGCGGTTAAAAGGCGGTTCGGGGTTGAAAATTTGAATTTGAATTATTACTAAGGTAATTTTAATTATTGCTAAGGTTTACTATGCCAATTTTAGGGTGCTACATTTTGCCCCCTCTTTAGCGAATTTTTCGAAGAAAATGCGTTAAAGATGAGTTCTTCTCGATCTACGAGAAAGCAAAAAATTATTCCCATTTTTAGGCGACGATTCTAGGTCGAATCGTACGATAGCTTACTATGGTGCCCCCTCCGTGTTTTTACCCAAATCGAACGTTTGAGGTAAAAACATGGAAAAGCAAAATTTTAAAAATGTTGTTTAAGTGTTTTTGAATAAAATTAAGAAAAATAGGGTAAAACCCTAATTCATTGTTACTGTTCATTTTTACTGGTTTCTAGAGCTCTGCAGACAAGATGGTTGAGACAATGCACAGATCGACAGAGGTCCGACGCGGGCTACGGGTAAGGGTCTAAACTTAGTTTAGAATGCTTTAATTTAGAATTTCATGCTTTTTAGATCAATTTTGACTGATTTTTGAGCATCGCGGCCATTTTTGGGCCGTCGACGTCGTCGGGACGAAATCGTCTCGATTTCACCGAAATCGTCTCGATATCGTCGATTTCGTCCAAGGGCGAAATCGGCAATATGGGGACGATTTCGTCCAATAAGGGACGATTCCCTCATGCAAAATCGGAGATGAATTTGCTCAAATTTGGGACGATATCGTCCAATAGTGGACGATATCATCATTTGTATGAAAGTGAACTTATTTTACTTGCATTTTTTAATTAATGATTTATTAATGATTTTTATTGTTTTGTTGTTTATGTTGCAGAGAGGATTACTAAAGAGCCGAGAATGGAAATACGGTGGACTGAGGGATGACTTGGCCGCTCTATCTCAGGCAGAGCGAGATCAGTTGGCTCAGGTCGACTTGCAGCACGTGGCAGATATGCCACAAGTTTCTACAGATATGGGGCTATTGATAGCCCTAGCAGAGAGGTGGTATCCGGGTTCTTCTTGTTTCCGGTTATCGACAGGGGAGATGACTCCCACATTGGAGGATGTATGGAGGATTTTGAGGATCCCCATACAAGGATGGCTAATCACTCCCATGGCCAATCAGGGCCACGCGATGATGCGACTGTGCGGAGATCCGAGCTTCGCCCTGGAGAAGGGCGGAGTGAACATCGAGTCATCATGCCAGATGCCTGGGGCATCCAGACTGACACAAGTTTTGGCTGGGGTGGTAGGTGGTCTATTGCTATGCCATCAGAGTGGATGTAGACTACCATGGCTACTGATAGATGTGGTCTACGACATGAGAGACCATGGATACAGGTTTGCTTGGGGGAGCTTTGTACTATGCCGATTGTATAGGATCCTGCATGGGGTCGTATACAAGGGCGGTCGATGTCTAGTCATGACATCACTACTACAGGTTTGGTGCTGGGAGCACATCATGGTGCGGAGGCCGGTAGGGCTCCCACTGATAAGGATTGATGGGGAGAGGCCTCGAGTTTTCTACTGGTGGCTCCGAAGAGGGTCACAATGGTGGATAGATCTGCCAATGTCCCAGAGACTACTTGATGACCTTGTCTCCGACCAGATCACCTGGAGGCCTTGGAGAGATCATCCAAGGTGGGCCGAGGATAGACAGGAGCTGGCTCACATCAGGTGAACCTATTGGCTGAGGATGGAGAGGGGAGAGGTGGAGCTCCATCGCTACGACCGAGTTTTGAGGTAGTTCGGTCTACAGCAGGGGATCCCATCTCTCAGGGATTACGAGTTTTCTCGGACCATCCGAGATAACACTACAGTTAGCGGGGCTCCAGATATGCAGCGATTCTGGAGTCAGGACATGGATGATGCCCCCATCCAGCCAGTGGATGGTGATGACATAGGGGTTGTAGATGGCTATGATGCCTGGTACATAGGCATCCGCCCTCCTCGGATGATGAGGGCTCAGGGTCCGATTCATGTAGTTGTGCATCGGATGGGGAGGCGATGCCAGGCGGCCATTGAGGTGGCACAGGGTCACGATAGGAGAGAGCAGAGGAGACCACAGGCTCAGCAGAGGCCACGATAGCGGGAGAGGAGGGAGGAGAGACCCCCTTCTCCACAGAGAGAGAGGCCACCATCACCCGATAAGGGCAAGGGTGTTGACACTGGGGAGAGCAACGAGACAGCGACTCTCCGAGCTGAGGTTGCCCGCCTTCGAGCTCAGGTGCAGACATTGTAGGATGAGGCTACATGGCTTAGAGCTTAGGGTGGAGGAGCGAGCACTCAAGATTTAGCATGAGCTATTGCCCAGGTTACATTCTATCAGGCTCTATATTACCAAGTGGTGCCAGCAGAGCAGAGGGTGCCATTACCAGCTCATATTGCAGAGCCTGTCATGATGGGGTCATCTAGGACATCATCACGATCGACGTCCAGGACTCATGGCACCACACGGACTATGATGGGGCCACCTCCTCCACCTCAGGGTGGGAGAGGAGATGAGGCTGAGAGCTCGAGGGGTTCTCGAGGCTAGCTGCTACAGACTACACTACATAGATTGATATAGTGTTTATTATTATTGATGGAGGATTGAGTATGCCGAGGTACAGATTGTGGCATACCGATCCAGTTTTGAGATGATGTATATATTGTTGATATATATATATAGATGAGATATTTTTGATCATATGACTTGTCTTATGTGTTTGTATGATGCTTTAATGTTTTGGTGTGATTGATTTGATGATTCATGTAATTATGTCATTTGGAAATATTATGGTTTGAATGTCATGCTTTTAAAATTTAAATGAAATAATCTGATGTAAACAAATTGGTTGTTGTGATGTGAATTTGATAAAAATAAAAAGGGACTTCTAACAATAATTTCAAAGGACATTGTCGCTATTATAGACCATTTCATGGAGTCGCCGCTCACTCGGTCGTCAAGCTAATCCCAGTATAGAAATATTGTTAAAAGTAAAAGAGTGCTTAAGAGACTGTCTTAAGACTTTGTTGTGATGATGGAAATGATGATGATGATGGTGATTTGTTTTCAGACTTTTCATAAAAATAGTATGCATGAAATATTTTAAAATGATTTTTGCTAGGCATAAATTCCTAAGTGTGATAAAATTTTGAATAATTCCTTAGAATTTATACCATGGTTGCAATATTGAATTTGAACATAATGTCATGAAATAGAATAAGTGTTCGTTTGTTTGTAAAGCATAATTGTGTAACATAATGATTTAAGTCATATGGTTTTTATGATTTGAAATAAATGGGAAAATAAAATTAAAACAATGGTTTGCGCTAGGCATAGAATATTTAGGTATAGACTTATACCATCATCGCGAAATCCAAAGAAGAAAATAATAGTTTTATTGCATGGTTGATTTTTAATTTTTGAAAATAAACAAAAAATATGAAGATGAGGACTTGCGCTAGGCATAAAATTCCAATTTTGGTTTTGGAATTATACCATCGTCGCGAAAGTCAAAAGTTATATATAAATGTAACTTTATTGCATGTTTTTGAAAATGATTTTGATTTTTTTGGTAATGCATGTGGTTGTCTTTATACTAAACAATTGTTCTCAGAGAAGAAAATGAAATTATTCCAGACAATTTGCAAAAATATTTCAAGGTATCTTAAAGACAAAAGTTAGATTTATAAGGAATCCCATGTGCGTATGTGAGTTCATTTCCGATCTTGATTTATCATAATGATACACAAAATCTCTCAAATACAAATGTGTGTGCGATTGTATTGTTCATTTACCAGTTTTGAGCAAGATACTTTGATACAAGTGATTTGAATTAACCAAATAAGTGTTCATTAACCATGATTTAGATGCATATAACCATACCAGACTACTATGTAAGTCGGGTTATCAAGAGCTAGCTGATCCATAAGCAGACATAGGTCTGTACAAAAGAAGGTCGCTAATGTGACAGACATATCACCACGCTAGGAGTTACCCAAGGCCAAGCGGGTTGGGCACAAACCACTTGTTATGGGGCTTACCTCACGGTTTTCGAATAATTGAGAATTCCAAGGATTCAAGCTCATCAACCCTTCTTTTCTTTTCAAGGGGTAGGGAAAGGGATTTTATTGCATTTGCTTTTGCTCTTTCTCTTTTGCTTCTTTTTTCTCTTTTTTTTTTTGTATCTTTTGCTTTGATATTTGAGATAATGCTGAAATAACCTTTTTCTTTTCTCTCTTTTCTTGAACTTTTCTTTTTCTTCCTATTCTAGGGATACTTGCTCGGATTAGCTGTAGAGCAAGGGATTTTTATTCGGGTAGGGGTGAGCTTGTCCTTTTGTCAATTCTCAAAGATTCTAGACCATGTGCATGATAGGATAGCAGGGGAAACTTTTCGCTCAAGAAACCACTTCTACTATGTAGCATAGCATGGACATTACAAATATAATCATTTTATTGTGAAAAGATATGCTTGGTTTAAGTAAATAACAAGATCAATTCTTTGTGCTCAAACTTTATTTAATTGAATTTTGTGGACTTTGATATAAGAGAGATTAGTAATCATGCCAAATAAATCAAGATATTTATTCATGTGAATGTGAAAGGTGCGGGATTCCAAATAAATGCTAATTTATCCAAAATAACTGGAAATATAACTGCAATATGTCACAATTTGAGAAGTACAAAAATAAAAGATGTTTTTGAAGATTTTGATGATTTTGAATGTTTTTGGTGTTTTTTAGATTTTTAAGTTTATAAATTGAAAGAAATACAAGATAGTGGTTTTTTGAAATATTTTAAACAAATATATACAATGATGAAATGACCAATTTTTATGCATAGTAACGTTTAAGATGCAAAATGTTCATGGGTTCTTTAAGTTCTTTACCATCTAAGGTAGATAATTTGTATGCTCCCGATTCAAATTTAGCAGTGATAATATATGGTCCAAGCCAGTTGGGCTCAAATTTACCTTTAAGGTCTTTAGTTGCATTAGTATTTTTTTGATTTTCTTTTAAAACAAGATCGCCGACCTCAAAGGATCGATGACGAACTTTCTTAGCATATGATCTTTTAAGCTTGTTTTGGTAGGCACGAAGATGCTCCAAAGCATTGATGCGCTTTTCATCTAGGAGTTCCAGTTGACTGAGTCTGCCATCTCAATATTCATCTCCTACTTCGGTATCTTGAAGTAGTAGAGCCAAAGAAGGAACTTCTAATTCAAAGGGAAAAATGGCTTCAATGCCATAAACCAAAACAAAAGGTGAAGTACCTGTGGGAGTACGAACGCTAGTGCGATATGCCCACAAAGCTGGATATAATTGAATGTGCCAGTCATGGCCAGATTTATTGACCAATTTTTTGAGAATTTTGATTAAGGTTTTGTTAGAAGCTTCTGCTTGGCCATTACCTTGAGGATAATAGGGAGTGGACCAACGATGTTGAATCTTATATTTTTGACATAGTTTCTTAACATCTTTATTTTTGAAACAAGTTCCATTGTCTGAGATGAGATTTGCAGGAATTCCGAACCTACAAATGATTTGATTAAAAATAAATTTAGAGACTTGTGTTCCAGTGCAGGAAGCTAAAGGCATAGCTTCAACCCACTTCGTGAAATACTCAGTGGCGGTTATGATGAATTTGTGTCCATCAGATGACACAGGATTAATTTTGCCAATAATGTCTAAGCCCCATTTTGAAAAGGGCCAAGGAGATGAAATAGCCTGCAGTTCTTGTGCAGGGGCATGGACAAGGTCAGCATGTTTCTGGCACTTGTCGCAATGGCGCACATAATCATGTGCATCATTCTCCATGGTAGGCCAAAAGTATCCTATCCTAAGGAGCTTTTTAGCAATGACACTACCACTGAAGTGTCCTCCACAAGATCCATCGTGGGCTTCACTCAAAGCTGATCTGGATTCTTCTAAATTCAAACATCTCAATAGGATACCTTCAAAAGATCTCCTATATAAAGTATTGCCAATTATTACAAATCGACTTGCTCGTCTACGTAATAACCGATGCTGGTTTCTATTAGAACTGGCAGGGAAAGTCCCATTGTGAAGAAAATCAAATATATCCGTATACCAAGGTTCAGGAGTAGTTTCATTGATTAGAAACACATCCAAAGGTTCTAAGCATGACTTATTTGAAGTGGGTTCCTGGAGTCGATGAATAATGATGGTGGCATATTCGTCATCTAACTCCAAGGGCAGAAGAGATGCAATTACGGCCATAGCATCAACCGCACGGTTGCTAGTTCGAGGAATAGCTTCCAAGGTAACTTGATCAAATAGAGATATTAATTGTAAAACATATGCTTTATATGGATGCAATTTATCATCTCTGGTCTGATAAACTTCATTAATTTGGTTTATAACAAGTTGAGAATCACCAAAAACTAGCAGATGTTTAATTTTTAGTGCCAAGGCAGCTCGTAATCCAAGGATTAGAGCTTCATATTCAGCAGTATTATTGGTGCAAGCAAATGTTAATTTAAAGGACAAAGGTATAATGTGTTTTTGTGGAGATATTAAAATAATACTGCACCAGCCCCACTCATGCATCGGGCTCCATCAAAGTATAAGGACCATTGTTCAACATGGTCTGCCTCTAATTGAAGGCATTCATCAGGAAACTCAATGATGAGGGGATGGGTAGACTCTAAGGGTGCAACAGCTAATTGATCTGCTATGATTTGACCCTTAACAGACTTTTGTCCTATAAACATGAGTTCAAACTCGCTCAAAGCAAGAACCCACTTAGCTGTGCGACCCGATAAATAAGGTCGACTCATGAGATACCGCAAGGGATCATATTTAGCAATGACATAAGTTTTCTGACTGAGCATATAATGGCATAATTTTTGTGTAGAAAATATGACTGCTAGACATAGTTTTTCTAATGTTGTGTAGCGGGTTTCATAACTAATTAAATTTTGGCTAATATAATAATTAGCACGTTCTCTTTTCTCATCATCAAGTTGAGCTAACATAGCTCCTAAAGCAAAATCTGAAGCTGAAATATATAGGATAAATGGGCGATCAGGTCTAGGCGGTGAAAGCATAGGTGGGTTAAGGAGGTATTGTTTGAGAAGTTCAAAAGCTTCCTTACATTCGTCATCCCAATTAAAAGGGACATCCTTCTTAAGAAGCTTAAGAAAGGGACCGGTTTTGTCCGCCAACTTATCGATGAAGCGACGGATAGCTTGAAGCTTACCTTGTAAACTTCGTAACTTAGATATATTGGTAGGTGCGGGCATATCAGTGATAGCCGCAATCTTGAGAGGGTCAATTTCAATGCCACGTAAAGAAACTATAACCCCTAATAGTTTATCGGACTTAACTCCGAATATGCATTTAGCAAGATTTAGTCGGATAAGATATTCCCTTAACCGATCAAACATTGTCCTTAAATCTTTTAAGTGATCATCTTCTTTGATGGAACGAGCTATGATATCATCTACGTAATCATGTAGGATATCATGCATCATGTCATGAAAAATATAAGTCATAGCTCGTTGATAGGTTGCACCTGCGTTCTTTAAGCCAAATGGCATCACTTTCCAACAAAAGGTACCCCAAGGGGTAATAAAGGTTGTTTTAGCCTGATCTTCAAGAGCTATCCTGATCTGATTATAACCAAAAAATCCATCCATTAAGGACATCATTCCACTCCCAGCAGTAAAATCAATGATTTGATCCATGTTTGGAAGAGGAAAATCATCTTTAGGGCATGCAGCGTTAATATCTCTAAAGTCTATGCAAACCCTAACTTTGGTAGCTTCTTTCTTGGTGACTGGAACTACATTCGAGATCCATTCAACATAATCAATAGCTTGTATAAAAACAACATTCAAGAGTTTTTCTAACTCCCCTTTGACTAGCAAGGCCACTTTGGGATGCATTTTTCTAAGTTTCTGTTTAACAGGTTTAGCATCCGGATGGACTACTAGGTGATGCATGACTACAGAAGGGTCTAAACCTGGCATATCTTCATATGTCCAAGCGAAGACATCTTCATATTCTTTAAGGAATGCAATGTATTGCTCTTGTTTTTCTTGACTTAATTCTGATCCAATATTGATTATGTGGGGATTATCCTCAGTTCCAATGTTAACTTTAATGACGTTTTCTACTTCCATGTGTAGATCTCTTTCAAAATTAGGTGGGGCGGGTGAAACGCCCAATTCTTGTAATTCTTTTAAGGTCAACTTGGATAATTCATCTTGAGGAGTCGTGGCCTCAAGTTGGGCTATAGTAGGTATAGAACCATCAAAATAAAAACCATTGTGTAACATCTCTTCAACGGAGACATCATGGAAAATATCTCCTTCCAACTCATCATCGGATTCAACAATCATTTCAGGATAAGCTATGGATAGCATATTGCATGTAAATGGCTGATTTTTTAGAGGCAAATCATCACGCCCATCCAAATAATCTTGATAACATATGAGTTGATCATCATCTTCAAAAGGGAAGGGTTGACCCTTACTAGGAAATAGGCCCACACCACATCGGGCGGGCCATGGTTCTACCTCAAAGGGTTCTTTCATACCATCTTGGAAAGGTCCCAAGCCTTTCCCTTTATATCCCATTTTAAGCATTATAGGTTTAGCTTTAATATACTCATTAGTAAAATAACATCGAGCATATCCCTCATGATGAGTTTTGATATTCCTAGGTATTCTTCCCCAGTCATATCCCTTATAAATGAAGGCACAACTCCCGACTTGGTAAGTACTTCCCATAGGTTGTGGGAGGCCCAAAGTACGAGGAGATGGCGGCAAATTACTTAAGATAATGGAATTTTGCATAGAAGCATTTGTTTTTTCTGATATAAGAATGTTAGATAAATCAGGTAAGAGTTCATCAGAAAGAGCATAAGATGTAGAAGGATCATTCCCTATATCTTTAGATGTGGAAGGTATGATAGATGTAGATAATGTGGAGGTGTTAATAGATGGGTCTATAGGTTTTGAAATGATAGGGATAGAACATGAAGGATTGGTTGTGGATTTAAGATCTTTTTGAGGTTCTAGTGTGGTTTGTTTAGAAGATTGTTTAGATGAAAAATAAGAATTAGGATGTGTGGATGACAGAGCAGGGCAAAATTGGACTCCAACAAGTTCTGCCAAAGCACACATATCAAAGGGTCTAGGATCACCATGGATAGTGACCAACTGATTTTTAAATTTGAATTTAACACATTGGTGTAAAGTTGATGGGACAGCCCGCATTGCATTGATCCAAGGATGACCCAAGAGTATATTGTATGATGCGGGGCAATGTACAATAAACACGGTCATATCTAAGGTTCTCGGACCAACTTGCAATGGGATGGTGATAACTCCACATGTTTCTTGTGTTTCGTCATTGAAAGCTTTTATGATCATGTCAGTTTTCTTCATTTCATCACTTCTAAACCCAAATCTTTGGTAGAAGTCAAAAGTGCAAATATTTAGAGATGAACCATTATCAATCAAAACCCTTTTGACTTCTACATCTCCTATTAGGGCAGTAATATATAAGGGGTTATCCTTATGTAAACTATGTTGCGGGATATCTTTATCTCGAAAGTCAATACAATCAACTTCTCTAGTGATGATAGTATTGGTCATGGCTTCAGGTTGAATGTTTTGTGGTACCATCATTTGGCTTAATGTGAGCATCAATTCATCTCTATGGGTAGGAGAAGATCTTAATAGGTCCAAAAGGGAAATTCTGGCTGTAGTATTGGATAATTGCTCATTAATATTATAAGGAGGTTTAGATTGAACATTAGGAGCATGATTCCCTTTATTGGGATTTTTCAAAACAAATGGGGTTGATCCATCATTCTGAATTGGTTCTTGTTGAGAATTTTGAGCTTGTTGTCTGGTAACGACTCCGATGGTACCTACAATGTTATATTGAGGATGTTGAATAGGTCTTGGTCTAGCATTTATAGCTTGTTCATTAGAAAGGAACTGATTAGAAGAGGGTCGAGTAGTAACTCTTCTAGGAAATGGTTCTTCTGGAACCATAGAATCTGTGATAGGTTGAATAGGATCTGATTCATCTTCAGAACTATTCGATTGATTTGAAGTGATTTCCATGTCACTTTCAGTATCCGATTCTACATCACTGAGATCCGGTGTTTGAATATTATGGAGGGGCCTGGTCGTGACCATGGATAAAGTTGTGTCAAATTTTTGTAAATCATGATTAGGTAAATGTCCGCTAATAGTTCCTACATATCGGGTAGGAGGAGGGACATTATGATGCTCAATTTGATTGGCCACCTCTTTACCATGTTTTGGTAAAGGATGTTGAAATATATCTAATGATTGATTAGCATTTTGATTTTGATTTTGGGGAATGTTCTTTTGAGCATTATTAGGAGCATTTTGTTTAGGTTGGAAGGCTTGCACCTCCATCTCATTATTATCAATCAGATCTTGTATTTTATGTTTTAACCTTTTACAAGAGTTGGTAGAATGTCCAGGCCCTCTATGGAAATCACAGTGTAAATCGGCTCTGTATCCGGGTATGGTTGGATCAGGTTCCCGGATAGCCGGTAATTGAATCAAACCTCTTTCGAGTAATTGGGGTAGAATAGTTGATAATGGTTGATTCAATCTAGTAAACTCTCGAGGAGGTTTATCAGGAGGTTTTAATATAAATTTTTTTGTTGTCTTCGTTGTATTGATATTAGCAACATTTTTGCTGTCAGTGACTCCGTCACCTACAACTTGTTTGTTTTTATATTGATTTCTGGATGTTTTCTCATCATCTTTCTTCCTAAGTTGGCCTCTCCTAATGAGAGCATCTTCTACTCTTCGAGCTAAGTCTATAGCCTGATCGAAGGTAGTTAAGGTAGCAGATTGATAACTCATAAGATATTTGTTCTTGCAAATTATTAATAAAAATGTCCAACATTTCCCTATAAGGTAGCACAAAGTGCAGTTTTCCTATCAACTGCCTCCATCTAGCTAAGAAATCAGCAAAACATTCATCTTTGTCTTGTTTTAAGTTGTACAAATCTTTAATGGTTACATGCCTTTCGATATAGGCACTAAATTGATGCACAAAAGATTCAGCGGTCTCTTCAAAATTTCTCAAAGAATGAGTGGGCAATTGATAGTACCACTCTAATGCCATTCCTCCTAAACTTTTTGGGAACATTTTTAGTAATAACAAGTCATCATGTGATATATCATGACATGCTATCCTAAACATGCGAAGATGCTCTATGGGATCTTCGGTTCCTTTATATATAGGCAGGACGGGCATGGGAAAGTGTTTAGGGTATGGTTGTGCTACAACTATAGGATCTAGAGGTTGACTACACATCTCTCGATAATTGTACGAGGGACGGTAGGGATCCATCTGGTCCATGCGGGAAGCTAACTGTTTCACCATGGCTTCCAGATTACTGGTTTGCCCACCATATTGATTCGGTGGAGCATGAATATGGGATTGGTGAGCATATGATGGAGGGACATGAAGATTAGATGCTATATTGCTATTGTGTAAATTGTTGGTAGGAAGGGTGTTATGAAGAAGTTTTGAAGTTGTATTATGTTGTATCCCAGATTGTTGAAAATTGGTGTTTGGCTTGTTTTTAGGTTTTTGTCGATTTGAAGCATATTGATCAATAGTTTGGCGAAATAAAGCAGTGAATGAAGGTCTCTTTTGTGTGGGCATGATTTTAGGCTCAATAACAGGTTCCTTAGGAGGTTGGGTAACCTCGTTGTTTTTGCATGTTCTGAATTATAGCGGCCATATCCATATTGGATGGTCCAGCTTTATCACTTTCTTGATCAACGAAAGACAAGGGATTAGTGTGTATGTCAAACATATGTTCCATGGCTGCTTGAGTGTCACTAATTTGTCCCCTATCAATACGAACTGCCATATTAAGAGCACCAATATTATTATTGAAGAATTTCCAAAAATGATCTATGTTATCAAAAGTAACAGTTCCATCTGGAGCCATTCTAGGGGATGAGGATCCTTCCTCTCTAACATTTTCTTGTTGTTCATTTTCTTCAACCAGGTCATCTTCTGGCTGTTCTAGAGTTTCTTCTTCTGGAATTGGATCCTCAAGAAGGGCATTTAATTTTTTGTTTTTCTTGCCTAACCAATCTTCTTCTTCTTCTTCTTCAGTTTGTTTACCATTCCTAAGTTTAGTCATTGTGCTTAAACTTAGATTTCAGCAAATATATATATATATATATATATATATATATATGCAACAAGCTTAAGAGGTATATATTTTAATTATATACCTACTATAATATTTAAAATAAAATGTTTTGATTTTTGTTATGTTTTTTGGTTTTTCTTGTTTTTTTTATAACAATATTATAAAGATAACAAACAACACACAAAATGCAAGAAATAATAATAATGAAAGCAATGATCTAGTTTTCTATAAACAATTTATAAATATCATTAATGGGCTCAAGTTCTTCAGGAGTCATGAAATGTTCTTCTTCAAATTGAAAATTTTCTTTCAAGAATTTGACAAAAAGTGCTATAGTGATATTATCTGTTTCAGATTCTATTTTGTAGAAGTAAAGCTCGTGGCAATACTCTCGATATAACACAGCTCTAGGAACTCTCCTCCATCTTTCCCTATCCGTAAGAACGACCTCTTGATCTTCTACATGACCTAGGAATTGGTGTATAGTGGTTGCGTTCTCGAGGTATTCCTCGAAGGTGAACAATTCTGAAGACACAAGAGCTCTCCTATAAGCTAACCACCTATGGCAAGCTCTCTGAAGTTCATGATAAAAAATGAGTTGATGAGGATCCAGGATTCTATCTAGGGCAAGCCTCTTGATTTGTTTAAGTTCTGTTGACCTAGATGAAATGATACCTAGTCTCCTATTAAGTTCGTCCCACAAAGGCGGGACTCTGTATGTTTGAGATGTTCTAGACAAAGAATCAACCTCTATGGCTATTAATTGATTTTTAACATTTATAGTAACTGCTTGTCTTTTCTTAGGAGCTACCATCTAAACATGATATGCAACTTAGTAGTTTTCTAATGATTTTAAATGCATCTATTTTTTTTTTGTTTTTGTTTTGGTTTTCAAAAGGTTTTAGTTTCACGTCGGGTTCACCAAAATGTATCGTTCCAAATTTTTCGCACCCTTACCTTCAGGCTAAAGGATCCACGCCCGAAAGGGGGATGCGGGAAGGATGGGACAATACCTCGGACTGAGAGGCCCTTTGAAGGTCCCGCCTCTCGGGGGAGGTGTATTAAGGTGATTTTTCGACGGATGGTGGGTTCACCAGGAAACTTTTGAATGGCAGTTTCCACGCCTAGGTTGGGAATGTGTTTGATGTGTTCAATTTTATCTTTAATCATTCAAATCCTAGGTTTGGCCAAATGAATCTAAATTGTTCTATATGAAATGCAGATTTTAAATGAATACAAAAAATAGATTTGAATAGAAAACACAGAGAATAAGCTAGATTAAAAAGTCATACCTGATCCGGATGTCTGATGGAGGTTCTAATTTTTGAAGCAGTCAAGATCGCCTCTGATCTGACAGGATCATCTGCGATCAGACAAGATCATCTGAGATCTGACGAATTCGTCAGACGAATTCATCAGAGACCTGCAATCAGAGAAATAGATACAAAACACAGAAAATGCAGCAATGCTAACAGAGGAAAATGATGTAAAATGATAATAATAATATCAAACTGATAATTATAAATAGAAACATGAATGCATTACAATGATTTAATGTCAAATTATGATTTATCATGCATTTAAGCTATATGGGTGAACTCCAGGATGCAAAATAGTAATAAGTCTAACTAATGCAAAGCAAAACAATAGATAATGGAGAAAGAATGCAAACTCAGGGCATTGATTGCCCCCAATGTTGACTGCAGTCGAAATCATCTCGAATTGGTGCGAGATCGTCCGAGATTGTACAAGATCATCTACGATGATCTGAGCTTGCTCCGACTGAAGAATAACAAAGTTCCTGCAAACAAACTTGGAAAAATACGAAGGCAAATGGTAGTCTAAGACATTCTAATGCATGTAAAACTTGAAGTACAAAAAAATTCAGCCAGGGGAATGTCAAGGGGAGGGCCTAAGATTAAATAGGCATAGGAAGGAGGTTGGGAGGTTGGAGATCATCCCAATTTGGGAGATCTCCAATGGGGGAGGTCTCTAACCGCGCAGACACGCTTTTGCCCAGGTTAGAGACGCCGTTGAAACAGAAGCTAATTATGAAAAATTAGTTTTGGGACGAAATCGTCTGGACGTCCTAGTCCAGATGAAATCGTCCGATCTGAGGCGATATCGTCTGATCGGCGACGATATCGTCCAACGGTCACAACAAATCCTAAAAATGGCACGAAAAATGAGGAAAGCGGTTAAAAGGCGGTTCGGGGTTGAAAATTTGAATTTGAATTATTACTAAGGTAATTTTAATTATTGCTAAGGTTTACTGCACCAATTTTAGGGTGCTACACTTGGTCATATGAAGACCTCAAGATGTATGACAAAATAGTTATCCAACATACTATTGAGCTAGAGCCTAATGTAAATCCTTTTAGGTAGAAGCAAAGACCCATGAATTTGAGGATCGAGGCCATCATGAGAGAGGATATCTTAAAGTTATTAAAGGCTAAGATCATATATCCAATAAAACATTCTACTTGGGTAGCTAAATTGGTACCCGTAAGAAAAAATAATGGTGATATACGCTTGTGTGTAGATTTTAGAAATCTTAACCAAGCATCCCTCAAAGATCACTACCCCATCCCACAGATTGATTAGATATTACAGATGGTGGTAGGGATAGAGAGGTTCTCATTACTGGATGGTTACTCTAGATACAATCATATTTGGGTGAAAGATGAAGATCAATATAAGATAGCATTCACCACAAAATGGGGCACATTTTCCTACTAGAGAATGCATTTTGGGCTATCCAATGCGGGAGCCACATTTTAGAGAGCCATGGACTATGCCTTTGGTGTACTAATCAACAAATTAATTCTAATTTTTTTGGATGATATGACTATGTTTTCCCATGATAAGAAAGATCACCTATCACACCTAGAGAAAGTTTTTTAGAAGTGTAGAGAATCTGGTATTTCACTCAATCCTAAGAAATTATTCTTTGTAGTTCACTAAGGAAAGCTTTTAGGTAATGTGGTCTCGAAAGAAGGTATGGCCATAGATACAAATAAATCATATCCATTCTTGCTCTTCCTTTGCTTAAAAATAAGAAAACCTTATAGTATTTTCTGGGCTAAATCAATTTTGTCAAGAAATTCATTTTTGATTTTGCATAGAAAGTAAGGCCAATATCTGAGCTACTCAAGAAGAATTTTGAGTTCAAGTGGAATAAAGTAAAAAAATAAGCTTTTGAGATGATCAAGCAGTCCATTGCAACTACCCCAGTACTGATAAATCCATATTTTAGTAAATATTTTATCCTTTATGCGTATGGAGCTGAAGAAAGTTATGCCTCAATGCTTACTCAAAAGGATAATCAAGATGAAGAACATCCTATATTATTTTGGATCCAAAAACTCCATAATTACCAGGTCAAATATAACTTCATTTAAAGACAAGTGTTTATTGTGATGAAATCACTAAAGAAGTTCAGGCAGTACATGGTACATAGTAAGACCCTGGTATATGTGGTTCATCTAGATGTAAGAAGTTTTATCCTTTAGGATGAACTAGGAGTTAAAAGGGCTGGTTGAATTACTAAAATCCAAGAATATGATGCAGAGATACATACAACCAAGTTAGTAAGAGGCAAAGACCTATGCCAAGGTCTAAAAAAGGTTGAAATATTAGCATAAATGATAGCTTACCAAATAGTAGATGAAGATCAGGTGGAAGAAGCATAAATAATAGACTCTGATTGGGTTGACTAGATGATCAGGTATTTCCAAACTAGAGTATGCCCCCCTAATTTAAATGCTTCCCAAATGAGAATATATAGACTTCATGCTTTAAAATATGTATTACTACAAGTGGGCTTGTACAAAAGGAATTTATATGGAGTTCTTCTAAAGTGCTTAAAATATGATCAAAAAAATAAGGTCATGGAAGAGTTCCACAAAGGACCAACTAGAGGACATAGCTCAGGTAGAATTATAGCTTTGAAAATCATAAGAGCAAACTATTATTGGCCTACTGTATTTACTGATGCTTTCAAGATCACCAAGGCCTGTGACAAATATCATAGATATGTTGTAAGGACAAGGAATGCTTAATTCCCCCTCAATCCCATACAAGTTGAAAAACCTTTTCAACAATGGGGAATGGAATTCATAGGGGTAATCAACCCCAATTCCTCAGTATAACATAAGTTTATACTAACTACCACATATTATCTCACCAAATGGGTAGAGGTTATTCCTACCAATAAATTAGATCAAGATGTGATCAATTTTATGGAAAATTTAATTTCAAGTTTTGGGGTTCCAGAAGCCTTGGTAAGTGATAATGACCTAGATTTCATATGAGCCAAGTATATTAATTTTTCCAATAAGTATGGCATCACTCTTAAGAATACTTCAAATTATTATCCATAGGGTAATGGAATTGTAAAATCCATAAATAAAAACTTGTTAATAATTTTGAGGAAATCATTTGAAGGAAATAAAAGAAGTTGGCATCTATTGCTGGACCAGGATCTGTGGGTAGATAGGATTACTATAAAAAAAATCCATTAATACTTCCCCTTATGCACTAGTATATGGCAAGTAGGTAGTGTTACCCATCCATTTGGGTGTTCTAGCACTTAAGCTTATCAATACAGAGGAGGAATTAGAAGAAGATCCGATAAGAACCATGATGACTCACTTATTGCAATTAGAAGAGAATAGAGCTTAGGCATATGACAATTTTCAAAAATATTCCTCATATATCAATGCATGGTTTGATAAGAAAGCCATATTCATAAAATTTCAAGTTGGAGACTCAGTTCTCAGGTGGAATGTTGATAGAGAAAATCCAAAAAAACATGAAAAGTTTGATTTTTTTGGGATGGTCCTTTCAAAATAGTAGAAGCCAAGGAGTCTAATGTGTTTCATTTGGAAGATCCAGAGGGAAACATACAACCTATTCCAGTGAATGGTTTTCATCTCAAGCTCTACTATGTGTACATTGTAATATTATTTCCCCTTCTTTCTACACTTTGTATTTTAACTTCTTTCTACACTTTGTAATCAGTATTATTTGGAAAATCTTGGAAAAGGGAAAAAAATTGCAAAAAATGACGAAGTGTTTATAAAGTATCCAACAATGTTCCATTATGCTCTCGAATGTATGTAAATTCTTCTGGTACGGTGAGCATTTTGAATCCACATCAAAATACACTGAGATCCCTGTGGAATGGTGCAAGTGTTCTTATACCATGTGATTAAGAGAGTCAAGTATCAAAAGAAACAAGGGCATATCCAATATAAGGACCTTTAAAAGCTCAAGAATGACAGAGTAGAACAAAGGTGATAATTCACGCATGAAATTTGGTAAGTATCAGTAGAATAAAAAATGTCTTCAACCCTCCAGGTTTTAAAAAACTAAGGGGAATCCAAGCAATGGTTTGTGATCGTGCCACATGGAGATACAATAAAAAATCCACAATAAATGCTAACAAAGTCACACTCAAACCAAAAAGCAGCCAAAGAGGTGCAGTGAGGTGGCAACGTAGTTTGAAGTTTTGGCCAAAAAAAGTTTAGAATACAATCGTTGAGCCACCAAAAGGAATAAGTGGAAGTTGGAAACTATACCAATAGGTAGATCACATAGTAACCACATTAATGGTAGAAGATATGCACACTCCAGGAAATAAAAGAACCAAAAAGCACACACAAAGTTAATTTGGTAGCCAATTGCGTCCACAAAGTAGTAAAGGATGAAATAATACTCCAAAGTTTTTTGCTATGAATTATAGAGAATAAAGTCTTACTGCTATCAAAATGGCTCCTAAGGAAGTACTCATAGAGGCACAAAATATAGGAGCAAAGTTGTAGGCTCATGTGCATCAGACCATATGAGTTGCAAATACAGTGATGACAAGAGTAAGGAGGACCCTCCTAAGGATGAGTTTCAAATTCCCATATTTTGGAGGAAAGCCAATGCATCGACAAGGTACCATAGCTATAAAATCCTTCTTGTTCTCCTATATCTATGATTCTACACATCATTGTCCTGAATTAGTTTTTGCTATGATCCAATTCTATGATTCTAAAAATAGAGTCATAAAAACCTTTGAAGGCACTCCCCTATTCTCAATTACCAAATAATTTTACCATGAACTATTCACCATAGGAGTAGGTCCTCCTTCAAAGCCTATACCATTTAATATAGAAGAACTAGCAAGGGATTATACCACATTAGTAATATTAGAAAATAAGAGCTATATAAAATGTCTTCGTCTTAACTTCTGAAGGATAAGGGAAGAAGATGAAATGCTTGAAGTTCCTATCCATATTGATGAATTTGCAAACCCCAAGATATTTTCTATTTTGACCTGTATGGAGGGTTTATAATTTGATAGAATGGTATATTGATGGAAAATTGCCATGGCCTATTGTATTTCTAATGAAAGAATGTATGACAAATGCATGGAGGAAAGAGGAACTAGGGTGATTTATTTTGACTGGCTAGCCTTTCTTGCATAGAGGATACATGAACAATTGGTAAGGATGAAAAGGGGCTTTGATGCTCCTAGTTTTAGGTATTGCTCAATTATTTTATGGATGTTTTATACCATCATTAGGGATAGAATGTCTTGGATTCTAGTCAAGTACAAAACCAATGATAGGGAACCCTTACCAGTTTATTACTGGATAAGTCACTTGAGAAGCAGTGAGTCTTATTATATATTCAACTTGGAATTTCTTCGACATGCCTTGAAAATAATGGATGGAGAGTGCCCTAGATTGCCACCCCTGGCTAAGAAAATTTTAATATTAGAGGATGTTGAGGAAGGAGATTGATATTTATTGACTGAGGGTATAGTTAGTATATTGTATGGTTTCATGGGAAAACCTTTTCTTCTACCCCATTTTGTTATAGAAAGACTTTTTGCCTTAGAATATTTGAGGTAGGTAGAATATATTGATTTGAATTATGGTTCTGGGAGAAAGAGAAAATATTTTCTTACACACCACACTATGGAGGATATTTCCATCACTAAGAAGGTGCATATTCAATAAATCGGCCAATACCTTGACAGGTTAGGTCTATTTTATATCCCCAAATATGGAGTTATGACCCTGATGGTATCTTCACTTCAAGAAATGTAGCCCTAAATGGAGAAAATGCTTATAAATTTGAAAATAGGCATAGGGCTCATTTATTGTTGTAATCACAATGACACTGAGAGGGGGGGTGAATCAGTGTGTTCTTTAAAAACTTCTAAAACAATTAGATTATAAAACCAGCAGCAGTTTAAAGCAGATAAAAGAGATACTAAATGCATCAAGAAAGCATCACACATAACACAGCATTTTAACGAGGTTCACCAATGTGGCTACTCCTCAAAAAGACTGCTTGGACTACCATCCAAATCTAGTCAATGCAAAGCTACAACTTTACATAATCCTTTACCAAGCACCAACTGGAAGGAGCACCAACCCCTTAACTTTATCTCGCTTCAATGGAATGGAGCACCAACTCCTATTTTACCAGCACCTACCGGAAAGAGGCACCAACCCCTTAATTTTCCAGCACCAACTGGACAAATTGTTTACCAGCACCAACTGGAAAGAGGCACCAACTGGACTTCAATATTGAATAAAAAATGTTTGACATATACCTTTGTTATTGCAAGACTCTAACTGGTCTACATCACCTTTGCAATCTCTGTGCACTCTGCTCTCTCTTGCACAATCACTTCACACAGTTTGTTGCACTGCTACAGCTAGACTTTGCAATCAACTTTGCCCTTCGCGCTTCTCTGCACACTCTGCTTTCTCTGCACACGCTTCGCACACTCTGTCGTTTCACATTTTGCTCTCTGCTCAACACGAACTTCACTTTCACAAACACTATGCTCGCATTCGCACTTTATCTTTACACCCCCATTTACAAACTCGAAGAACCCTTGCTTTTATAGAAGAAATTTTAGAAACAAACCCTAGAAGAACGTCGGCTAAGAAACCCTAGAATTTGTCAGCTGCCAAACCCTAAAATCCGTCGACCTGCATTTAAAATTGTCGGCTGCAAAAACCTTCTACCACCTTCGTCACCTTCCTGTAGCTTATTGCCGTGAAATAGTAACACGTCGGCCCTTTTTAATTTAATTTAATATTTTAATTTAAATTTTAAATAAAATAAAATTTAAACTAAATATTTAAAATTAAATATCTTCATCACCGGGCATCTTTTTCAACGAAACGAAGAGCCAACTTGGGTTTTAAGAAAAACCCATTTCAAATATGTTATCCATGGTTTTAAATAAAACTTTTTATTTTGACTGCCTTGGTTTTCACAAAAAAACCTTTAAAATTTAAACCAAATATTTAAAATTAAATATCTTCATCACCGGGGCATCTTTTTCAACGAAACGAAGAGCCAACTTGGGTTTTAAGAAAAACCCATTTCAAATCTGTTATCCATGATTTTAAATAAAACTTTTTATTTTTACTGCCTTGGTTTTCACAAAAATCCTTTCCGCTTCTTGTTTGAACTGCCTGTCCATTGCATCATTAGATCTAACTGACTGTATTGACAACAATGACAATCCTCCTGCAACACCTTGCTCAACACTGAACCCTATCAATTGTACTTTGGCTGCACCTTGCTGTTCAATAAACTCTTGTCCATTGCATCAATAAATCTGTCTGACTGTGTTGACAACAATGACAATACTGTTTGCTGCACTTTGCTCAACAATCTCCCCCTTTGGAATTGTTGGCAACACATGTGCAATTTTCCTGTAAATCTTCTCCCCCTTTGACAATAATACCAAAGGGCTGCTGCAGACTCCCCCTAGTCTATGCACAACATTCTTAGACACAAATTATTACAATTAGCAAATATTCCAAGCATGAACAAGAAGAAAAACAAATACACAAATGCTCCCCCTGAGTCCAAGACCACTTCATTTCACTGATTGACAACATCATGATAAGCATAATAGGCATCAATAAAATCAACAATGTGAATAGCAGCAATAACCAGTGAATGACACCATCACCATCAACTTCACCAATATAACATGTGTAAGAACATGACTGAACCACTGTCTTCTGTGCAACTACCCTCTGTTACCTTGCAAACTCAAACTTGTCCATTGTTAGTGAAGGCATACAATAATCTTATATAGCCAACTTTTTGTTCTGCAATGCCAGCAACATCTGCATACAACTTCACCATGCATCTTGGATATATTCTCAACAAGCTTGAACCCAATGACAGCTGTTTGTCTCTCTCTGTAGTGAGAATCCAACAGGCTACCTCAATCCACTTTCAACTCTGTGCAAGTACCAAACACTGTACCATAGGACAACCAACATCTTTTCTCAACCAATTAGGGCTTTAGCAACAATGCTTATAGACAAGGTTTAACCAACATCATTCAACTCAAGATTAACCTTGAAGCATTCAACCAATCACTACATGAAAAGGAAACTAGTAGACATCCTTTTCCTTCCAAAGGTATTTGAACAAGACAACCACCAACATAAATCACCAAGGCAAAGAATAACTTGCTCAAATCAAACTCAATGGAGTAAGCCCAAATCATGTATCAAGAAAAGCATTAACTTGATCAAAACAACCACTATGAAAGCAACTCAACTATTCATCACCAGGCTGGAAATCATCTGGCTGCTCATTAAAAAACTTTTTCTTCAATCTTCCCATTCAACATGCTGATTTCACTTTTGTCAACAGAATTGACAAGTGACTCACATCTGTACCAATTTTTGTCCAGCACTGCAATTTTATTGCCAACTCTTACTTTCAACTATGCATGTCGGAAGAAGACATTTTGTCAAACACTTTATGGCCAACCGTAGTGCACCTTACTCAGCCTCAAGCTTCTTATCCTTGGACTGGCATTAAATCAATAGTTAAAACAAAACTGTCTATGAATTAAATATATTCACCAAGGTGTCATGAAAGATCTGGCAATCTTCACATCAAAGAGTAAAAACAAATACATGCTGCTCAAAACACAAATACACAGCTAGGGCAAGCATTCTTTCGTTGAGCAAATTATCTAGACTATTATGATTCATAATTTTGAACAGTGGTATTAAGAATCATCAACAGTACAACAGTGACATATCTCAAAACTACCAATGGTGACAACTCTCAAATTAAACACCACACTTCACGACATTTCCACAAACCACTATATAAACTGAAAAACACACTTTAACAACTATACAACATTAACTCGACTGCTTACCTTTCATCCTCAGATACCTAGACAAATACATAGGAGCATTAAAATAAAACTTTAATATTGCTCCTCCTGAGGATGTGCCACCTGGAGTTGCTTAGAGCAATGGCAGAGTAGCCTCCTTCAGTCCAAGGAGACACAATTTCCTTTCTTCTGTCTTTCTCTAGACTTTCCCAAACTTGGGCTTGGGTTTTTCAACAACATCCCTATTTTGCTCCTGTTCGTGAACTTGAACATTTCTCTTGTGGGGTTGTCTCTTGTGCATTCTTGATGGATGATTATTTTCTTTTCTTTTATGCACATGATATGTTCCTTGTCGGTGTTGTCCTCTTTGTGTCTGATGAAATCTAGGGTTTTGCCTTAGATTAGATATAGAAGTGCTTGGACAGAACCTTGCTATGTGCCCTTGACCATTGCATTTAAAACATTGCACATGTTTTATTCCCTGTCTGTATTGCATTCTATGTGTATGATGAAATCTATGGTATTGCCTTAGATTGGATACATAAGTGCTTGAACAAAACCTTGCTATGTGCCCATGGCCATTACATTTAAAACATTGCACAGGGTGTTCACTCAAAAAAATAGAAGTATTTTTATCAACATAACTCTTTGATCTATTGTTCAGTCCACAATAAATTGCCTTGTGACCAAAGTGGTTGCATTTAGAACAATAGCCATAAAAAGCATTATTATTAAAAGAGTGAGAGTGAGAGAACCTCTTTTGCTGTGGTTGCTTTGCTGTAGATCTTCTTTGATATTTTCTTCCTTTTGAGGATTCAACTTCAGACTTTTCTTGTTTCAATCCTTCAACCGAGGACTTCTTCTTCTCTGCATATTTGGAGGATGAAGGTTGTTCAGCTTCATATCCAAGACCAAACTTAGCTGTGGAGCTTCTTTGTTGATTTATCATTGTATCTAGCAACTCTGTGCTCTTCTCAAATTTGAGATTTATATTGGCCTCTTTTAGTTGTTTCTTCAATGAAACAATCTCTTCTTCTTGTTGGCAGCATACAGTCTCTTTCTCATTGATCTGAGACCTAAGAATATCTTCAATCCTTTTGTTCTGTTCTACTTGCAGCTTTAGATCAACAATAACCTATTTATATTCCTCTTCACTTGTGCTGTATACATCATTCTTATTATCCAGTTGTGTCTTCAAGGCTTCTTCTGATTTCTTGGCCTTTTGAACTTGTAGGAAGAGATCTTCAATCTCATCCTCATATTCTTCTAATTTCTTGGACAGTATTTTGTTCTTTTTCTTTTCTATTCTCCACTCTTCAAGAGCAGATATCAACTCTCCTTCAAAATCTACTTCAGCCTCAAGATTTTCATCACAAACTTCAGGATTCACTTCTTCTACCTTTTTCGGTTCAAATTTCTCTTCTACAGGAACCAAAACTGACTGGGATGCCTTTTTGGATGAGGATCTATTCTTCTTAGCCATTGTGTACTAATCCAAGATCAACCCTGACTGATTTAGCCAAAATTGGGAACCTGGCTCTGATACCAATTGTTGTAATCACAATGACACTGAGAGGGGGGGTGAATCAGTGTGTTCTTTAAAAACTTCTAAAACAATTAGATTATAAAACCAGCAGCAGTTTAAAGCAGATAAAAGAGATACTAAATGCATCAAGAAAGCATCACACATAACACAGCATTTTAACGAGGTTCACCAATGTGGCTACTCCTCAAAAAGACTGCTTGGACTACCATCCAAATCCAGTCAATGCAAAGCTACAACTTTACATAATCCTTTACCAGCACCAACTGGAAGGAGCACCAACCCCTTAACTTTATCTCCTTCAACAGAATGGAGCACCAACTCCTATTTTACCAAGCACCTACTGGAAAGAGGCACCAACCCCTTAATTTTACCAAAACCAACTGGAAAGAGGCACCAACCCCTTAATTTGCCAGCACCAACTGGACTTCAATATTGAATAAAAAAATGTTTGACATATACCTTTGTTATTGCAAGACTCTAACTGGTCTACATCACCTTTGCAATCTCTGTGCACTCTGCTCTCTCTTGCACAATCACTTCACACAGTTTGCTGCACTGCTATAGCCAGACTTTGCAATCAACTTTGCCCTTCATGCTTCTCTGCACACTCTGCTTTCTCTGCACACATGCTTCGCACACTCTGTGTCATTTCACATTCTGCTCTCTGCTCAACATGAACTTCACTTTCACAAACACTATGCTCGCATTCGCACTTTATCTTTACACCCCACATTTCAAACTCGAAGTACCCTTGCTTTTATAGAAGAAATTTTAGGAACAAACCCTAAAAGAACGTCGGCTGAGAAACCCTAGAATTTGTCAGCTGCCAAACCCTAAAATCCGTCGGCCCAGATTTAACTTTGTCGGCCTCAAACTCTTCTACCACCTTCGTCACCTTCCTGTAGCTTATTGCCGTGAAATAGTAACACGTCGGCCCTTTTTAATTTAATTTAATATTTTAATTTAAATTTTAAATAAAATAAAATTTAAACTAAATATTTAAAATTAAATATCTTCATCACCGGGACATCTTTTTCAACGAAACGAAGAGCCAACTTGGGTTTTAAGAAAAACCCATTTCAAATATGTTATCCATGGTTTTAAATAAAACTTTTTATTTTGACTGCCTTGGTTTTCACAAAAAAACCTTTAAAATTTAAACTAAATATTTAAAATTAAATATCTTCATCACCGGGGCATCTTTTTCAACGAAACGAAGATCCAACTTGGGTTTTAAGAAAAACCCATTTCAAATATGTTATCCATGATTTTAAATAAAACTTTTTATTTTGATTGCCTTGGTTTTCACAAAAATCCTTTTCGCTTCTTGTTTGAACTGCCTGTCCATTGCATCATTAGATCTAACTGACTGTATTGACAACAATGACAATCCTCCTGCAACACCTTGCTCAAAACTGAACCCTATCAATTGTACTTTGGCTGCACCTTGCTGTTCAATAAACTCTTGTCCATTGCATCAATAAATCTGTCTGACTGTGTTGACAACAATGACAATACTATTTGCTGCACTTTGCTCAACATTTATAACAAGGAATAAATAATTATGAGACTACTATTTTGGAGTGGAATGTGTCAAAATGGGTCAGTTGCCTCCATGGTTCGATTTATACGAGCATATTGTTGATTATGACCCTGATAAAAAGAAGATTTATCGGCTTAAAAAAGCTACCATTAGTGACATTGAAGGAAAAACCTCACAAAAAAAGGACCCTTAGCCTGAGGAGGATGCTGCTGAAGAAGTTGAGGAAGAAGAATAGGGGAATGTAGTGATGATATTAGATTGGTGGAGAATGAGGATTGAGATTGTAAAAAATAAGTCTAGGTTTGGAATGAATATTGATAAGGAGTTTTCAAAGAGATATAATGAAAATATCTGAACTTGAAGGTAAAAGGACATTAGGGACAGTGTTAATAGTTCAAAAGTCCCAAACTAGTTCTGAATATCTATATCCAACCATAGACCAAGAAGCTTTAGTAGAGGAGCAAGATACTCTTTTGACAACAAATGTATCAAAAAAATTTAATCCTACCATTGAACAAGTGGAGAAGTTTTATAACAGAGCTTAGCTTCTGAGAAAAATGCAATATTCTAGTGAAAAAGCTATTAGTACTCTAGTTGTTGAAGTAGTAGTTAGGCCTAAATGCTTAGCTCTAGAGGGTTAGCCTCTAGAAATAGATATTGACTGGAAGAAGAAGGATGAGAGTTTCAGGTTCACCCCCTTTCTTTTACCCCTACAAAATTAGTAGAATTATGCCCTATTTATGAGCAAGTTTTTCTTTCTGGAGAAGTACAAGGAAATATATCAGAAGAATAATTTGAGAGTGATATGGCTTCCGTTCAATTAATGCATAGAAAAACTAAAATAGCCCTAGAGATAAGGGAAAAGGAATTTTCAAAGAAGCAGATATTGGATATGGAGGATATTGCAAAATAGGTAGCTATTTATGCTGTAGAATAATTGACTCACCAAGAACAACATCAAGAAATAGAAAGAGTAGGAGAACCCTACATCTGTAGGTGAAGGTATGATTTATAATCCCTCTTCTCCTCTACATCCCCATGAATACCTAAATAAGTCTCCCTCCCTTTTTGGTCATGAAAATATGACAAAGTTACCTTCTCCCTCTCGCAGTCCACCCCATGTCTCATTGGTTATCACTGAAGAACAAGTCACTTCTGTTCCCCCATAGTCACCCCAAATAACACTTCCAGCATCTAAGGTTCCCACTTCATCATTGCCCATCATTTCATCTTCATCATTACCACCACCACCATAAATGGGACACAATGCTCCAAGTACCACCATTCATCCAATTATTAGTCTTGTATCGATTTATATGAGTTTACCAATAGCAACAACAATCGTAGTAACAAAGTCCAATATCATTATAGAGACTATTGAGAGCACTCCCACCCCCATTATTAGTAGTTCAATATTCCCTATCATTTATTGTATCTTCATATCCTTTGGGTGCTAGTTTTTCAAGTCCTATCACTTTGCCAAAAGAGTAGGTAGCCACACAAAGATCAAATTATTTCTAGGTAGAGAAGCTTTCTAAGCCTTCCAATAGGATGCTTGTCACAAAAATAAGTATGTATGTTGATCCAGTAACTAGGCAAAGAGTATCTAGATCTATAACTCCACTTGTAAATAAGCCTAAAAATGAAATGACTATCCAAGATTATCAAGTGGAGGAGGTCACCTAAGATATTGATAAGCTTCTTGAATAGGATGAATTGATTATGGTCAAAGCCCATTTAGACACCTTCTATGTGAAAAATGATATATTCAGAGAGAAGGTGAGCAAGCCTGAGAAACAAATTGAAAATCTTCAGAAGACTCTACGCAGTCAAAATTAAGTTGAAGAGGCTCTAAAAAAAGATGTCAAGGGCTGGCAAGAAAAATTTCAAGAGGCCAATAAACTCAAGGATTGACTAGGAGAGCAAAAGAAGTTGATTGAAGAACAAGTGAAAGAAATGCAAAGTTTAAAGTAGAAAATTCAAATAGATAAGGCTAAGACATCTATATTTTCTAAAATTTAACTGAAAAGTATTAGAAAAGAGATTCTCTCCAAATTCCAAGAGAAATATTTAGGGCTTCAATTCATGATTGATTTTCTTAATGAGGCCAACCACCTACTTCCCACTGTTAAGAGAGACCTAGGTTTGATCACTGGAGAGTTGCAACCTATGCTGATTCTAGAAAAATAAATTTATAGGATGGTTGATAGCAGACTCACTGATTCTACTAAAACAATTCCTAATAAATAATGGAATCTTGCCAAAGTTACTGCCAAAATCATGGTTAAGAAGCACATGGCACTTTAAAGAGCCTGGTTGTTGTTTGAAAATATTGGAGGTGTGATTAGGTATGTTTTCAATGTAAATAAATAAATGATTCAAGTTAGCTTCAAAGGCCTATGTATGGAGGATAACAACTTGCTATCCATGGAAGAGATCCATAAAAGCATTGATGAATACTTGAAGAATGAATCTGGAATTGATTCTCTTGAAGAGACACTACCCCAAGAGCAAGTTGTCCAATTAATTTTTAATTTTACCAGATTAAGATATCTCATGGAAGATCTAGTTAATAGAGGGAATGCTTCTAATTATGAAGACATTGAAAATTACAATATGTTTATAAGAAACTCAAAGAGACATCAATCCCCTCTGAAGTAGTCTGGAAATAGGATTTACAATATCTAAAATTGATCATTCAGTTGTTTGGTTATTCTTTTGGAGGAAGGAATCAGAAGCAACCTTATCCAGAAGAAGAAGAAGAAGAAGAAGAAGAAGAGAATTAATAATATGCCAAGGAAGAGGCCCATAAAGAAGAAGAGCATTATGGAGCAATTACAGGCCCGAAAGGGGCTCACACTTAGTTTGTTTTTGTTTTTGTACACATGCATGACTTTTGCATTTTTATTTTTTTCTCTGATAATTATCAGAAATAAAAAATAAAATCATGAAGCCTACAAAGGTATAGAGAGCAACATATTTTGTGTGAAGATATTTTCCAATAAGACCTTAAAAGAGTAGAGTTGCCTGATTTTTGAAGATAGTGGCAACAGAACTATATTTTTGGTATAGTCTCATTATAAGTGGATGAGCCATGATATTTTTGGTGTGATTTTTATATGAACATTTACCCTCTAAGTAGATTTTTGGATTTTTAGAGGGTAGTGTTTATATGGAAGTTATTCTTTAAAGCATATTTTTGAAGATGGGTATTTTTTGACTCCCAAGGTCCAATGGATAAGACTCTGAGTTTGATGGATTTGCAAGAAAATCCACCCGAGAGGCGTTAGAATGTATGCCCAAAATAGCCACATACTTGAGAAAAATTAAAAAAAAAATCTAAGTCATGAAGTTATCATTCCACACACTTTGTAGTGTATTTTTGAGTAGATCCACAACAAAATCCATGAGTCTGCTTAACACTTGGTAAATTTTTGCACTCAAAGTGATTCCGCAAGATTTAATTTGATTTTGGATCTGGAATGGTGATGCACCCTGAATCTGCAAATTTTTTTGGAGAAGTATTATGTCAGCATAAAATAAGTGTGTATTGATAACCTCTTGATGTTTTGAATACCTTACAAGTGGCTAAGTGTTGGAAGGCCTGATTTTGGAGAATGCATAGAATATTTTTTCCTAGAATGGTGAAAAGGCAGAATGCTATGAACATAGTAGATGCGGATCCATGACAAAGGATATTTTGACTAACTCTTTTCCAAAAATTATGAAAAGCAACAATGTACTCTGAGTTTAGTGCGGATTGGAGGAAGAGTCATTTTGCATTGCAATAAGTCTGGAATGGTGTTCACAGGCCAAGGTACTTGCTTCAGTCTAGAATGGAATCCAATTTTTTTTTGAAGAAGATATGACATCAACTTTTTTGTGTAGATTGGTGAATTTTTTACGACCAATAAAGAAAAATAAAAGGATGAAAAGCGGATTCGATCTCTCTTAACTTATAAAGTACTTAAGGCTGAATTGGCATTCCATAGTTTCTAAGGTAGGAAATATGACATCATTAATTTTTAAGAGTAGAATGGCACTGAGTTCTCTCCCACAATTACACCAAGATTATATCAAATTAGATCATAGCCATATGATGGGAAGAATTAACAGTGGATATTGTGCTAAGGAATATAAATTATATTAAAGCATTTCTTCACTAGAGTTGTAACAGTCAGTTGGATGAGGAAGCTAAAGCATCAAGGGTTTCAAGAAGATAGAACCAAAATATGGTTACAGATCTATGGTTGCAGAAGGCTTCCAAGAAGGATCGGTGATGTATATGCAATCTCCAATGGTCGTAACTCAATTTAGCATCAAACAACCAGTAAGTTGTAGAGGCTTTGATCCGCCATGGTGTTCCACTTGCAGTGGGTTTCCCGAAGGATGTACTAGTAAGAGAATTTTAGCAATAATTCTCTTTTGTGCTGTCAAATTTTAATCTTTGTAATGTTCCTTGTTATTTACCTATCCAAAAAGTGTGCACCTATCTAGTAGATCAATAGAAATCAACATGAAATCATGAAATAAGAATCAATATTGCATATGACAATAAAATGGATGTTTATTTTATTAATATCAAAAGTGAATCTCGGTTACAATCATGCCCCTCTTAGGGTCACCCAAATATTTATATAATTGATACAATTTTGAATCTCCCAATGGGGTAGGTGCAATACTAATGCTCTCTAAATAGTCACAAACTACTCTAGGGTGGAGTTGACCCTCTTATTCATGTTGAGGAAGGAATTAGATGATTGAAGCTCCTTTGAACCTATTTCATACAATGTCGAGGAGCCTAGCTTTTAAGATTCATTCCATGGATATATATATATATATATATATATATATATATATATATATAACGGAACCTTTAAAAGGATTCCCTCGCGCTTCCAAAGGCGAACGCTCACTATCTCTCCTCTCCGGCCGATCCACCCATATTCATTCCCCTTTAAAAGCTGCTATGGCAGAAAACCTTTTCCAGAAACATTTCGAGGGTAGCGCTTCCATCATTCATCACTTTCTTTTCCAAAGAACCGGTAGGCCTCTCTATCTAAAGGGGAAGCTGATTCTTCAGACCTTTTAGAAGGGAAGAAAGTCACCCTTTAAAATAAAAGTTCTTTCATTGTTCAGTAAGGGCATTGAGGCTCCAAGCCATACCTATAGATAGAAGGAGGGAAGCCCAGCGCTTTGCTACTTATAAGATAAAGCGGCAGTTGCGATCGATCGAAGTCGGGTTGCTAGGGAGTATAACAAGAAACAACACAAGAACATAAAATAAATATACAGCCTCTCGTGATGAGGCCCTTTAAAGGATTTTTACATGTAAAATCTATAATACTAATGAAATAAAGAAAGTAGATAAACTATACTAAACATATGCAAGATTCATAAATATTGTTTGAATCATAGAAACAATGAGTACATCTATCAATCTAATGGATAAATTACATGAAACAAAGCATGAAAACAAGAGATTAGTACAAGATTGCATAAATTGCCATAATGAGGATAACTTGCATGAATCTCTAATTATATCGGTTAGTGTCTCTAAAAATACTAGATAAACCACTCAAATGACTAATATAACCTAACTAAACATAATGCAAAAGAAATAGTAAGGGGGTCTTATACCTGTTGCAAACCATAGCTCGAATGAGCGATCTGCATTGTAAACTATAGTTGTCAGCCATGATGAGGAATCAAATGGTTTTGCCCTCTAATTATAGGGTTGTGTTCTTGATCCTCCTTGTCAAATTGATGATCAAGGGTCACCTTAGTATCCTCTGATAGGTTTGGCGATTGAATTCTACAATTGAGTCTTTGTTTACCCGAATTAGCATTTCTTGGAGTTCTAGCTCCTTAGGGCATCCATGGCATAAATTGACATGATGCTTGATTAGGTAACAAGTGAATAGCAACCAAAATCCCTCTCAATGCACTCAAGTGAGTCCATAATTTGATAGGGCTTCGCTACTCAAAATGCTCTCTCTTGCTATCCCTTTGCCCTAATTCTAAGGGGTACTTATAGGACTACCCAAGGGTTATGGGTGGCTTCATGGAGAAGCCAAGAACAAGAAGGGATGGTTATGATAGTTATATTGGAAGATTTCATCCTTTAACCACCTTCTTCTAGATAAAATGGTCGTTCAAACTAATTGGGCTTGAATGAAGACCATCTGAACTTCAGTTAATACCGCAAGTGATAACTGCAGTTCAGACTGTAGACCATAGGTCTTAGTCATAGTTTAGATTGTAGACCATAGGTCTTAGTCATGGTTTAGACTATAGACCATAGGTCTCAACTACAGTTCAAACTTATTAGAACAAAGAGCCCAAATTGAGTGGTCAGGACCATTGCTCTATCTTGGATTCTGTCCAAGATATTCTATATGGCCTTGTAGCATGTCCATATGAGTAGTCGCCTTCAGCATGATACATTTTAGGTGTCTACAGATGCCCCTTTTGATATGCATTATGATATTGAACAACGCTGAGCAAAAATAGACCTCCTAAAATGATGTCAAATATTCTATGATGATAATTGGTCGAATCAACATTAGATGCCCCAGGTCCTGCAAAAGGACGTGCATCCTAGAATCATTGCTTTCAATTGGGTGAAAGGCTTAAATTTGCTTCCAACTAGATGAAAGGCTTGCATCTGGTGCTTTGTCATTTTTGGGTATAATCAGATAGGACCTATAGATGAAGTGGAAAAGGCTTAACTCATAATTTTTTCTTTTTTCCCCAGCAAAGTGTAAGCTTATGATAATTATTGGCAATGATTCATAAGATGAACATAATTTTGACAAGATAAAAGGATCTTCTACTAATTTTGATTATGATTTGATATTATGAATACCCCCTCAAGTGACGATTTGATGAGGGTAATGAAAATTAAATGAATGATCTTGAACAACTTAAGATTTAGTATTTGAATACTTGGGAAGGCCTAATCAGCTATGATTGCAACTATTAATAGTAATTGCCTATTTATATCCCATGGAGTGGTCTAGCCATGAAGGCCTTCTTAGGGAATCAAAATGATGCCAATTCCAATTAGGCATACGTTGAATCATATTGTTGATGATCTACTAAAAATATCATAGGATAATTGATATGAATATCTCATTCCCATGGAGCAGTCTAGTTGTGTAGGCCTTCTTAGGGATTGAAATGAAGCATATCAATTCTACGATGATGAATTTATTCTAAATATCCTTATGATAATTTACTCATATTTTTGGATTGCATGGAGTGCAAGTCACTACAACCACCAAGTTTATAGGGTAAATAACTAGGTACGAGGCACATTTGGCTTTTGAGTTATTTTATTTTTTTTGTTATTTTTACATTTTTGAGATGCACATGGATGCACTACTTATATGATGTGATGTATGGATGACATGCACTAGGTAGCTATTTTAATTTATGATGATGATGGTATGCAGTGATCTAGATGATTAGATGTGCTATTTATGATGGATGCATATGGATGTGATGTTTACTTTTAAACCCATATTTAATTTTGCTTTATTGCATGCATTTAATTTATGACCATGTCATGGTATGCTGGTGCAATGTATGTAATGCATTATTTACATGATGGTAATCTAATATAAATGAAATTGTATGATTTAATTACAAAAAAATAAGTAATTAATGTAATGTGTTTAACAATCTAATGGATGACACCACATAATATGTAAAAATCATGAATATAATTGAAAATCCTCATAATACGAATTTAATCAATTAATCACCCATATATGAAATGCAATGATATGCAATGTTATGATGCGAATGATGCAAAATGTCATTCTATTTTCTTTTTACACTTTTGAATGATATGCACAATATAGTTAGCGGCCATCTAAATATCATTTATGATATCTATCCAGTATTTATCCTATATCTTGATTGTGCTCACTGTTAATGATGTATCACTTATTGGATACTTTGCAATTTGATGATTTGCAATGAATTTTACCTTTGATGGTTTGTGATATTTGATATTTGTTGATATTAGAGAGATTTTTGAGGTTTTCCATGAGACTCAAACACCCTAGTTGACTTATCAAAAGTTGTATACTAACCACACTAGACTTCTGAGATATAAGGCTTTTTCTAGGATAGGCCCTAACTATTCATTGTCCCTATGTGTGCATATGCGAATATTAAGATAAGTCATAAGCATACCCCAATGTCAGACGGGATTATTCCAACCCATTGGTAATATAGGGGATCCTCATTTGTTTATCCATTCATAGGTTTAGATTTTAGTTGGACTAGACCACTAGGCGATACAAGACACCTGAAGCTAGCTCTTCCGCATTCAAACATTGGTCTATACATAAGCGAGGTGTGAATGCATTAGACATATCATCATGTGTAAGGTACAGTAGTGTTGGTAATTCCATGTATTCAAGTTCACTCCATTCTTTTCTTCATTTTTTGGGATACTTGCTCATATATAATTGTGCAAGGGATTTGATTGCACTTTGACTTTGAAATTTCTTTGGATATTCATTTAATCTTCATTTGAACTTACTTTATGATCTTCATTTGATCTGGATTTGAACTTTGATTTATGATCTTCATTTGATCTTGTTTTGAACTTTGATTTTTGATCTTCATTTTTTGGAATTTGTATTTGATACTTCTTCAGAAACTTCCCTTTGGGAATTTTATTTTGGGGGGAATTTTTTATGGGATATCTATTAAGTGTATCAATCTATGATATCAATATGGGATATCAATATGGGATGTCAATCTATGGTTTTGACCTATGGTATCAATATTGAGGATTGATGTAGGATATCACTCTGGATTATTGCTCATTTTATTGTAAGCAAGGAATTCTGGATAGAAAATAAACCTATTCTTTTGCCAATTACCAACATTTACCAAAATGTCTACATAGGGGGATAAACAAGAATAACTCTTTTCACTTTAGGATACTCGGTCCTGCTTTGTGTCTTTCATATTCCCCTAGTCCTTATTAGTATTGTTTAATTTGTTGATTAGTGATAGGATTCTGATATGCTAAGGGTTGTACTAACTGAACCTTAGCTACAAAAGCAAAGTGAGCTTTCTATCAACTCTTGATAAGACCTCTAGGTATTGTTGAGTAACCGAAAAACCCTAGTATATTCTTCATAACAACATTATGGGTTGTGTTGAAAAACACATTTACTCACATGAATTATGGATTATGATAAATGCAAATGTGCATATGATTGAAACACAAACATGGAATATGAATTGCAATGATGCCTATATGATAAATGTAATGGATGACAAATGCCTATATGCAATGCAATGATGAAATGTGTGTGGAATATGAATTGCAATGATGAAATTGAAATTTAAATATTTTTGGATTTTATGCTTTACCAATTTTTTTGTATTTTATCAATTTTATAATTTTTATTGATTTTGGGACTTTATATTTGACCAAACGATGAGTACATGCCTCTGGAGCCTTTAGGAGGGACCAAATGGTGAGGAAATATTGTTGGAACCTTTAGCTTGACCAATCATTTTTTTAGAAAATCCTTGGAGCTTTTTAGGATGAACGAGTGATTTTAATCAAACCTTCGGAGCCTTTTGGGGTTGACCAAAGGTTTGAAATACCTTTGGAGATTTTGATTGACCAAACTACTCACAAGAGATCTTGGAGCCTTTTAGGATGATTGAGCAGTTTTAAGCAAATCCTTAGAGCCTTTTGGGCTAACCAAGCAGTTTCTAGAAAATCCTTGGTGCCTTTTTAGGATGACTGAGTGGTTATAAGCAAACCATCGGGGCCTTTGAATGACATGACTAAGTGGTTTTAGGAACCCTTGGAGCCTTTTGGGGATGACCGAGCAGTTTTAAGCAAACCCTCAAAGCCTTTTGTGCTGACCAAGCAATTTTTGGGAAATACTTGGTGCCTTTTTGGGATGACTAAGCGATTATAAGAAAACCCTCAAGGCCTTTGAATGACATGACCAAGTGGTTTTAGGAACCCTTGGAGCCTTTTGGGGATGACTGAGTGGTTATAAGAAAACCCTCTGGGCATTTGAATGACATGACCAAGTAGTTTTAGGAATCCTTGCAGCCTTTTGGGGAGGGTATGCTACCCTATGTACCCCCAATATGTGTGCCCCTCAATGAAGTGAAGGAGGTGTTCTACCTCTAGGATCCTCACTTTGCTTTATCAAATTTGGCATGGATGGTGGGGAAGGTATGCTACCTTGAAGACCCCCAATGTGCATGTTATCTACTAAAATGTAATCAACTTGCTTAGGAAGAGTGATATAAATCAACTCCTCCAATTGAGGCATGGACCTCTATGGAGTGCCTATGTCTTGGTGGGGGTGAACAAGAGAACCGTCTTTATGGATCTTGTTTTGTTCTACTAGGTTTTGAACCATCTTCTTAAATGAATAGCAACCACAAATGTCATGCCCCTGTATATGGTGATAAATGTAAAAGAGGCTTTTATCTATGGATCCATGTTTGGTCTTTCTTCGTTTGACCTCAAGAAATACAAATGCATTTGCCTCATACAACTTTTGGAATAAAATTACAGTAGTAATCTAAAATGCAAATACTTGTGGAAGAGTCTTGTTAGACCTACAAGATGATAGGTGCATTTGAGGTGATGATTGGGATGAGGAAGACTCTATTTTAGTAGGTTGGGGCACTATAAGCAAACCATATACATGATAAATCCCACTATCTATGATATTTTGCACCTTATTCTTGAATCCATAGCAATTGTGAATGTTGTTACCCTCCATTCGATGATAAAGACAATAATGATCCTCTTTATAACCCTCGAGTTTGACTCGATTTGGATCTACAGGTTTTATGTTAGGTAAGGTTATGACCTTATATTATTGTAACTTTTAAAGCATAAACTTGTTTAAAGGAGTCCAAATGTGCTATGATTGTCTTGGGTTCCTAACCTACATTGGTTTTTCATGAAGAACCTATGGTTGAGTTAGACAAATTAACTCTTGCTCTTGCTCAGGTTTTTCCTATGCTTGCATAGGAGATGAGTCAGCCTCATATGTGGGTTGCATTTGTAATCCCAGGTTTTCAAGTTGGTTCATGATAACATGCAACAATTTATCTTGATCATCCATTTGATGTTCCATTTTATCTAAACGACTGAGAATGGCTCACAAGACCGACAAGGAATTCATGTGTATTTCCAATGATTGTCTCAAAATACCTTTGTATATTGAAGGAAATGAAAAAGTGGATGCTAGAGATCCATTAGGTAATTGTGAATCACTTATTTATTTTATTTGGGTTGATGTGGATGCTTCTTGATGGTCCACTTTTATAGCGGTATCCACATACTCATTTTTTTAACTCAGTTCAGATTTTTGTTTCACTTTGTACTATTGAACTATGTAAGCCTGAGTACCACCAGTTTGATGTGGGGAAGGCACCCATTATTTCTTTTGAAGAGGCACCATGATCAATGAGTCAAGAGTGGCTAATTTCAAAGGTTCTGTCCCTTTCAATATGGAAGCAACATCTGATTGCACCCTCTCTTATTCTATCTACTTTAGAACCACTCGATCCTTTGTTTGAATATTGACCATTCTCACAAACTCGTGAGAAGGTGCTTTGGCTTTCAGATCAGTTGTATGTAAATCATCAACTAGTCAAGGTGCTTCTACATTAGTCATGCTAACTTATGTTTTCTTCTCCTCAGCAAGTAATATAATACCATGATTTTTGGTTATGGGAGAAGGTAGTGATTTCTTGATGTAAGCCCTAGTTACATGTTTGATGATTTTATTCAAATAAATATTTTGAGGCTCGCATGCCACTAGATTTTTTTGTAGCTCATCATATTTCTTGTAATATTTGAATGGCTTCGAATCATGGGGGACCACATGCACTTTTTCTTGGTGTATGAATTTTAGGTTTTGGTGCACTATGGAAGGCACACATTCCATATCCCTCATCCATGGTCTACCTAGTAGTATGTTATACTACCTCTCACCCCCCAAGATATGGCACAATGTAGGAATTATATTTATCCCAACATTTATAGGTAGGACTGTTGTACCGATTTTTGTGTATGTGGTATCATTGAAGGCTCTCAATGTGAATGTTGAGTCCTTAATGTACGAAGGCAAAAAATTTAAATGCTTCAAAGCTGCAACTATGATGATGTTGATAGATGACCCAGTGTTAATCAAGACTCTATTGTACATAATCTAATTGATGCTCACTATAATATGTAGCGGAGGATCAGGTTCATCCTTAGAGATTGGCTTAATATTCTATCTATGAAATATAATCACAAGGTCCTTTGGTGAGTGAATTAAATTCATTGTTGATGTGGACCATGATAGATTATCAACTTTAGTTGAATTTTTTTGTATGTTTGGCTGATCAAGGCATATCTTACTTTGTGCTGTAATATTGATCATACCGATAAAACCCTCATCAGGTGAGGCTATGTGCACTTCATTGACATGCTCAACTTGATTGTTTTTGACCTCATGATTGTGTTGAGGGTTTTTGAACATGTTTATGTTTTTATTATCAATAACTAAAGGGATATCTATTTGCAATTTATTCTTACCCAACATATTATGCACTACATTCTTGAATGCAACACAATCCTGGATATCATGGCCATTTTTCCGATGATAATTACAATAGAGATCTTCTCTATACCCTTTAGCCTTGAGGTGATTAGGATCCAGGGTATGTACTTCAAGCAATATTTGGGCCTTAGCCTCGCAAAGGTGATTGAAAATTGATGCCAAATATTTAGGCAATGGTTTATATTTATGAGGTTGATGTCTCTGTTTATCCTTGCCTTGATCCTTGTTGCACTGGTTGTGATGTACAGGAGGAGGTTGAGCTTGATAGTTCTCTTGTTGTTGGCTATGTGCTTCTTTTGAAATTTTTAACATGATCTGGTTGACATGCGCAGGCTCAGCCAGCTGTGGTTGATATCGTGTGCTCTTGTTCAATTATTTCTTTCTATGGACCTTTAGGCATCCTTCCTCTAGATTGATATCTTCAATGACCTTGGCTAATGCCAAAGCCTCTTTGAATGTTGTATATTGTTGCAACTAGAGAAATAATGATATGTGCTTGGCGCAACATTTGGTAAACATTCGGGTAAGTTTAGTAGTGGTAGTAGTGGTAAACCTTATTTGTGCTATCCATAATATTTCTCTACTGTTCATTAATGAATGAAAATACATTTAATTTGAGATAATTTTGATCTGATTAATGTGTATTTAAGTCAGTTTTTTGGATATTTTTGCTATAGTGCAATGTTGTTAGCCTATCTATCCACTATTTTTCACATATCTCTAACCCTAACATTTTATTACTCTAATCTCTAAACCCTAAGTGAGCATAATTATGTCAACATATTATTTAAGTTGACAAGGAACCAACCTACTCTAGAGGTTGGATCATAAACTCTATTTTTTTCCATCCAATGTTGAGTGTTGAGCTGTAGCTATCGAGTGCAAGCCTAGATAGAAAGTAGGAAGATAGACAACCACAATATTGAGTAAAACTTGATGCAATTTAGTGCCCAATAGTAACTTCTACGAAGTTTGACTAAATATGATATTAAATTTGACTATCTCCTCTTGAGGGTGGTTTTGAATGATAGTGAATTGGGTTAGCATTGAAAATGGGTTGGCATGTTCATTGAAATCTTCCACTAACTTATCAACAAGCTGGTCCTAGGTAGATATGGATTGATTGGTGAGGGCTCTATACCAGTAGAGCATTTTTACTTTCAATAAAATTACTAATAGTCTTATCATAACATCATCCTCAGTGATTTTATGTATTGGTGCCAGTGCAGCTACATCTTGACAATGTTCATAAGCCATCTTCCTAGTATCATTATATTAGGGTAACACCTTTAAATCTACTACTAGAATCGGGTGCTGAGCTTCTAGATTCAAGGGACCTGTATTATTCCATGAAGGATAGGGTATATTTAGTTGATTCACATCCATTGCAGCTATGGTTCTACCTGATATTATAGGTATATGGGTAGCTGGAGTTAACATTCTTCTAGAAATAGTACTAGGGAAGGCTGCAGGGGAAAAAATTGTGTATCTTGTATTGACGGTAGATGAAGTGGTTCTAGAAAAATATAGGATTAGCTCTGAGGCTACCTAGGTCTAATTTTAAGAACTCGATGGGCTCTTCAATTTTTTTTGCTTAGATCTGGTTATCATATAAAAATAATATTTAACTAGAAAGTAGATAAGGGCTTTCTTAGGGTTCCTCTACTGGGAGGAGTCACCAGGTGATTCATTAAATTTTAAACGGTGCAAATATAATCACCAAAAATTTAATTTGTATATATCATGGGATTGGTCCCATCGAGCATGCCAAAAAATATTGGTGCAAAATCTACCTTTGGTTATGTTTGCACCTAAGACTTTGCCAACATTGAAATATCGGGTGCAAGACAGAGTTTACCTAGTTTGATCTCTAGAGGAGGATAATTCCTTGCTTATTTAGGTAAAAATGGGGAAGAGTAAAGTGCATAAATAGGGAAATATAACTATTACTAGGAACATTTAAATGGTGCATATTACATAACAACAAAGAAATATCTACAAACTTTTACAAAAAAGCATTCTTTAAACCATAAAAATAGAATAAATAATCCTCTAGTGTAGATTTAATCAAACATAAACCTATTGGAATTTTTAATTTTAGAGCTAGCTAAAATTTAAATGCAAAAACTCAGAATGAGAATTAAAGCAATTTCTATTAAACGTAACTTATATAGTAATTAACAATCCATACATACGTGATAACACTAGTGAGCCAGAAACCAAAATGAATAGTCTTTATTTACTTTTAAAAGTTTGTGTACATTGCCTTGTAAACATCCTATATATATTTTTACATAAAAAAAAAATAAAAGTTGTTACAACAATATGCTCGTAGGTTCATTCTGGTAGAGTGGCAGTTAAGAGAGCATGGAATCTTAAACTAGAAATGGTTAGGATATTCTTGTTATCCCAATTCACCTTTATCTTCTTGGAGGTGTCATGGCCCAGTTGTCTTTCAATGCTCTTCTTCGAGCTTAAAAAAATATCATGCCATCATGAATTTTCCCTCTGACTTAGCCTTCGGTGCTCAAAAATGGCATGCCATCATGATATTTTCTCTTTGTTTAGCCTTTGATCTCAAAAATATTGTGCCATAATGACCTTTCTCTTTGTTTAGCCTTCAGGCTCAAAAATGTTACACCATCACAATATTTTTTCTTGGTTTAGCCTTCAAGCTCAAAAATGTCGTGCCATCCTGACCTTTTCTCTTTGTTTAGCCTTTGGGCTCAAAAATTTCATGCCATCATGATGTTTTCCCTTGAATTAGCCTTTGGGATAAAAAATTTTGTGCTAGCATAGCTTTTTATCCTGAATTAGCCTTTGGGATCAAAAATATCGCACCATCGTGACCTTTTCCTTAGACTTAGCCTTCAGGATCAATAATATTGCACCATCACAACATTTTCATTTGACTTAGACTTTGGGCTCAAAAGTATCGCACCATTGTGACCTTTTATATTCATTTAGCCTTTAGGCTCAAAAATGTCATGCCATTGCAACTTTTTCTCTTAATTTAGCCTCCAAGATCAAAAATATCGTGCCATCATGAATTCTTCCCTTGACTTAGCATTCAAGATCAAAAATGTCATGCCATCATGACCTTTTCTCTTCGTTTAGCTTTTGTGCTTAAAAATTTCATGCCAGCATGATATTTTATTTTCATTTAACCTTCAGGATAAAAAATATCATGCCATCATGACCTTTTCTCTTCGTTTAGCCTTCAGGCTCAAAAATATCATGCCATCATAATTTTTTCCCCTAACTTAGCCTTTGGGCTCAAAAATATCGTGCCATAATAACTTTTTCCTCTGACTTAGCCTTCAGGATAAAAAATTTCATGCCATCATGACCTTTTCCTTGGACTTAGCCTTCAAGCTTAAAAATGATGCGCCATCACGACCTTTTCCTCTAACTTAGCCTTTAGGCTCAAAAATATCCTAGCATCATGACCTTTCTTTTATACTTAGTGAAATTTTGAGAATGCCACTCCTTACTCCCCTTGATGTAGTTATTTTGACCTACAAGTCTCTATGAGGACTATTTTGGTTATACTAGGATAGGCTTTGTCTAGTTTCTAGGATTACAAATATACTAATCTCGTTCATATACTAGTGTATAGATTAATATTTTAGGAAAATAACTTTAAATAATTCTATTATTCTCATAGCCGTATAACTCATGCTTGAGGTATGATGCGAGTAACTATCCAAGGCTAACTATTTACCAGTGCACTACAAAATGGAGATGACCAATTTTTCCCTATAGGTAAAGGATTCTAATCCTAGAGGGTATCCCTATATACTCAAGAGTACATGGTAGATCATAACCATATACAAATGTTATTCAAGGCCTAGGTATTAGCGTATGTTTACCTTTCACTTTATTATATGCATTATGATAAATCTAAATTATCCAATAATGATAACTCTACACGATATTTAAAATCTCTAAAATAATTTTTTTATATAAAAATATAGAGGAAAATTTGCTTGATGTTGTATTATATATAAAATATTAGAACATCTATAATACAAAGAAGACAAAAAATATATGGTGTATAATAAATTAAAAAAACATGAATTCTAGATTTTGTTAAAGCCAAATATTATGAAATGATAAAAACTATGGTTGGAGCTTTTAAAAAATCCAAAGAAATAGGAATCTTGCTACTACAATAAAACCATCCCTAGATACCACTCTGATACCAAATGTAAGAGTTCTACCTATACAAATTAATGGAATTAGGATACATATCGATAAAATATAAAGAATATAATATGTTATTTGAACATAATAAATGAGAAAATTTATTAATAACTTTGAAATATTAAACTATATTGCAAGTCACATTGAGGAAGAAACCACCTTAAGAGAAAATTTCAATGCAATATAATTTTTTACCATGATTGTGCCTTTCCTAAAATATAATATATAATGATAATTTATTCCTAATCCTAGTTCTGTATTATTAGACAATATTTGCCCAAATTACCTTGCCCTGACCCCAATAATCCACAATGAAGCACCAACAACAAAACTCTTGAGCAATCTATAAAGTGACCTTGGATCCATAAGAGGTGTCAGATAGTCAAGTGAACACTGACATCCAAGTTAAATCGAAGGTGACAAAGGTGGACGAGATGAGTTAATTCTTTCTTGACTAAGGAGGTAAAAATTACCTACAAAAATATACCTTGAGTAAATTCCTTAGACATTCATTCAAGACAAAGTATGACAGTGACAGTCTTAGGCTTGGAAATTATTATGGTCAAGGAGTACTTCATTCAATGATCAAGATACCTAAGAAAAGTAGATGAGATTGTTAGGTTCATTTATAGATAATTTTGGAGGGAATATTTTTCTATTGTAAACTATAAATAGCTATAGTTTAGGTTGTATAAAGGATCATATAGTTTGTGATTATGTTCCCTTATAGGCTTTTATTTCATTTATTTTTGTAGAAGTGGTCATCCCTTGAGTGGTTTTTTGGGTAATATCAAAACCTTACTTTTGATACAATGTCTGTAAAAATATACTTGCATATATATACACACACACACACATGAAATTATTGAATTTAATTCATTAAAATTGTGAGGAAAATTGTGAGGGATATTTTTTCGAGGACTAACCAAAATGCAAAACTTGTTTCGGCCATATTTAATTCATCCAAACTCATGTTCATATGAAATTTTGGGGATAGATGCCTGACAAACCCTAGAACATATCCACCAATTTTTAGATCATTTGGAGTAACACAGATCCTAGGACATCCCTATGTGTGAAAAATATTTTTGGTAAGTGATTGTGCGAGAGTTTCATCTAGGTTAAGTGCAAGAAGCTCCAGAATGAATCAGTGTAGAAATGACATCTGTGACTATGAATACAACTATGACTAGAGGTAGGAAAGTGAATAAGGTGAATCAAAGTAGAATTCCCACAATAGTCAAAGGTGGTACGATTTCTATTGACACTAAAGGTGCTGAGTCAAATTTTGACGGTTTTAAAAATACAAAGACCATTAGGGGTAAGGATCCTCTTGATAAGGGACACATGCTTAATGGATATCTCACTCAAGACATTGAGTTCTCTTTATAGTCTTATATTGATAAATTAAAAGGGTCTATGAAACTTTCCTTAAACAATGGAACCCTCTTACTCCCAATAGGTGAAGATCTGGTAATCCCTAAAAACCTAATGGTGAATTATATTTCTATTGAATCCCATAATCTAGTGGGGAAATTTGTCGAAGGATGGTTGGATATGGAATTTATTTGATGGTGGGCATATACCAAATAGAAAACCCTAGGCAATATGGAGTTGGTTTCCCTTTCAAAGGGATTTTTCCTCATTCATCTCAATAATGAATAAGATGCCTCCCAAATTATTACCAGGGGTCCTTGGTTCTTCAACCAGAAGGTTATATTTCTACGAAAGTGGGACAAATATTTTAACCCTAAGATACAGAGCATAAATTTTGCACCAATTTGGTTTTGATTTCTAAATTTACCTGCCTAGTTTTGGCATTAAGACATCTTACAGGGCATTGGAAAATATATAGGCGAGTTGGTTGCAACTGACCCGATGAACCAAGCATGCACTCACATGGTTCATGCTATAATTTGTGTCAATGCCAATATGGATTTCCAGCTTCCCACTTAGATAAATTTGGTTTATGGATCCTACCGGAGATTCTAGGCTATATAATATGAGAACTTGTCTGTATTTTGCATTGAATGCAAGGCTCAGGTCCATTTCAAAATACAATGTCCATTGCTAAGAAACTCAAAGGATATGAAACTCCACAATACCTCTTGAAGTGGGTTGCAAACTAGGTGGTAGCAAGGTAGACCCCTACAAGGCAAGCAACAAAGTAGCCAATATCAAAAGAAGGTATAAATTCTAAAAGATACCAAAGGAAAGCAGATTGAAATCCAAGATTCAAAGGATGATCATCCAAAGGTGAGTTTAATTTTTGCCTTCCAAAATTATTTTGATATTTTAAAAGGTACTCTAATTCATGGGTTTAAAACTAGTAAGGATGATATTACCCCAAATCCAATTAAAACCCTAGTTTCTGATCAAGAGGAATCCCAATCCTTGACCAGATCTAGGCCATCTAATATTTTTTGAAATCCACTACATATCCTTGAGGGATATACAAAAAATTGGCAGTCCCATATCAGATAAAGTAGAAAGGAAAGACAAATATGATTTCATCCCCATTAACACTAGAACTATCAAGAAAGCTTCTATTGATATTGGAAGTGAAAAGAAAAATGGAAGACCCTCTATTAATGATCAGAAGAAAAAGGAAACTACAAATGATATTGCAAATGGTACCCAAAAAAACTTATTCCAAGATCTTCTCGATCAAGAGAAGGATGAATCAAAAAGACCCAAACCTCCCTTGCAAAAAACTAAGGGAGGCTGAAAACTTTCCAAAAATTCTAAATGAGGATCCTCTTATTGTTGGACATTTTGAGTCCCTAAGCTAAAAGTTGTCATTGATGTCAAAAGGATCTATGTAAGTAAGCACTATGATTTTGCTCCATAAAGAGTTTCATGAGAAGCAAAGGTTTTTATCAAAGGTTCAAGAAGGGATGCATGGCATTTGGTTCTAAAATGAGCTTCAAGGGAAGCTTAGCAAAAGGTTTTTATGAAGACCAGGGAAGGTAAGGAAAGGTTTTATTTAAAACTATTGATGGAATATTTGAAATGGGTTTTTCTTAAAACCCAAGTTGGCTTTTTATTTTATCGAAAAAGGTGCCTCAGTGATGGAGAAATTTAATTTTAAAGGTTTAGTTTAAATTTTAAATTATTAAAAATTTAAATTTAAATTTTAAAATTAAATAAAAGAGTTTTCCCCAAGGAGGAGAAAAAGAAATATTTTCCGCATTTGATTATACCCTCCTTCACAATCATCTTCCCCCCTTCCAATTTCATTTGTGCACTGCACGTGGAACAAGGGAGCAAGTTTCAATGCATAGGTGGAGAGGACAGAAATATAAGTCTCAAAGGCTTAAAGCCTCCACATGGGAGGCCTAACCCACACGATGGTTGGAGAGTATGCAAAGGCACACGACGAGGAGGAATGCGGGGTCAAAACCACTCGAAGTCATTTTGCAAGGTATGCCATAATTCGATCGTCGAAATTTTTGGGTGCATGAAATATTTTGAATTTGCTAAGGTTGTGTTAAGCATCGATTTTCATAGAGAGTATAGTGGATTTAATTTTTACATATGGCTAAGGTTTGATATTTGATTAATGTGGGATATTGCATAAGAAGGCTTTGTGATTATTTTTTAAGTGCAAAAGTGTTGAAAGGAAGGATATAAAATATTTGAGTTCTTTTATGGTATAAGTGGTTTTTTGGAGTGACAAGGTTATGCAATGTTTTAATTTATTTTATTTTATGGTACAAGTGGTTTTAGGAGTGATAAGGAAGTTGTGCATTAGTTCTTAAGAAGGTTTTATAATTAAAAGCCTTGGTTAATATTATTGTGAAGTGGAGTAATATTGATTATTTTGTGATCTTCTAACCTTTGTGAGGATTGGAAAAAGAATATTGTGATTGTGGCATATTTCCAAAGAGGCTTCTTCATCTTCATAAAAGGTATGGGCACATTCTCCTATTGATTGATTATGGTGGTTGATTATAAAATACCTTTGGAGTGAAAATGATTGATTGTGGTTTCCTTTTCGAAAGTGATTGGTTTAATGCTTCAAGGTTTTTTGGATTGAGAGTTGTGATTAAACCTTGTTTTATAAGCATTGTTGTTGAATCCAATTGGTTATGCAAAGAACTTAAACTTGAGTTAGAAAAGAACATGAGTATCATTGTTATGTGATATTTGTGGTTGAGCATTGTTGGAAACATTTTAAGTTGGATGATACATGCTTGGACTAGGGTTTGTGAGAAAGGATTGTTCATTGAGGTGATTGGTTGAGAAGAGTTGTTTGAGCCTAGTCAAGTGGATGCATTGTGATTGTTCAAGTTCCATGAAACAAACTATTCTACATCTGAATTGAGTTGAGAATGATATTTGAGTATAGAACATATTGAGTCTAACAATTCTCTTTATGCTTCTATGAGATTTATTTGAGTTGAGAATGATATTTGAGTATAGAACATATAGAGTCTCTAAAAATTCTCTTTATGCTTCTATGAGATTTATTTGAGTTGAGATTGGGATTTTAGTATAGAATATATTGAGTCTAAAAATTATATTTATGCTTCTATGAGATTGATTTGAGTTGATATTAGGATTTGAGTATAGAACATATTGAGTTTATAACAATTCTCTTTATGCTTCTATGAGATTGAATTGAGATATTGATTAAGCATTGAGTATAGAACATATTGAGTCTCTAACAATTCTCTTTATGATTCTATGAGATTGGACAAGATCTGTGTGAGCTTGTTAAGCATATTTGAGACAAGTATTTGAGAAGGCTTGTGGACTTATTTTGTGTGAGCTTTTGTGGAAGCTTGCAATGTAGATTTGAGCAAGTCCTAGAGAGGACTTATTGAGCAGGTTTGAGAAAGTCCTAGAGAGGACTTGTTGAGTAGATTTAGACAAGTTATGAGTGAGATTGTTGAGCAGATTTGGACAAGTTCTAAGTGAGCTTATTGAGCATATTTGGACAAGTTCTATGTGAGCTTGTTGAGCATATTTGTACAAGTTTTGAGTGAGTTTGTTGAGTAGATTTGGACAAGTTCTAAGTGAGCTTTTTGAGTAGATTTGGACAAGTTATGAGTGAGCTTGTTGAGCATATTTGGAAAAGTTCTGAGTGAGCTTGTTGAGAATATTTGGATAAGTTATGAGTGAGCTTTTTGAGCAAATTTGAGCAATTTCTGTGTGGACCTATTGGGCAGATTTGAGCAGGTTATATGTGGACCTATTGAGCATATTTGAGCAGGTTATGTTTGGACCTATTGAGAAAATTTGAGCAGGTTCTATGTGGAATTTTTGAGCAGATTTGAGTAGGTTCTATATGGACTTATTGAGTAGAATTGAGTAGGTTCTGTGTAGACCTATTGAGTATATTTGAGTAGGTTCAATGTGGACCTATTAAGCAAAATAGTACTAGACTGAGTGTACTATGTTTAGTTCAAGATATTGAGCAGAGCTATGCTGGACCGATTGGACTGTGTTTAGTATAGTATTGAGACAGCTTTGGAGATGATAGAGTATAGAGGAAAGAGTCTTAGTGGATAGAGATCCAGCAGCCAAGACAATTAAAGATAGATCTGAGTGAGGAGTCTTCAAGTGGAGAGATATCCACTAGTCAGTGTAGCAGAGAGACTGAGTCTTCTAGAAGATCACTAGCTAGAGTTGAAGGGGAAAGAGTTCTCCTGTGGAAGAGATCCATGAACTTGAGATTAGGGGATCAACATATCCTTTGGATAGAGGTCCATAAATATTGTAATTGGTAAGGATTCCCAACAGATTTATTAAGAAAATTAGTGAAAAAATTTCTTTGTGGAGTAGCCCACATTGGGTGAACCACGTAAAATTGGTGTCTCATGTGTGTGTGATGTTTTATGCATTGATTTAGTTATTGCTATTGATATTGCCATTTATTATATTGATTAATACTATTTGGGAAAGAAAAGTAAAAATTGGTCTTATACTCTTCACCCCCCTCTCAGTATAAGCTTGTGTTCTTCAATTGGTATCAAAGATGGTTACTTCAAAATAAGTTCAACAACTTGAAGGAATATCCTACAAGAACACAAATGGTAAAGAAATGCAAGAGTAGAAGCATGAGATAGAATAAGAAAAGAATACCTATGGTCATGAAATAAAAGGAATATGAGTTTAGTATTGTTATGTTGAGAGGACAAATAGAAATAGATTCAAGATATGAATCAAGAAATGGAGAAGTATCTAGAATGATAAAGTTTTGTTCACCATGCAGCTTATTGTCTAAAATAATGTTTTGTTAGTGGTCAATCCGGTCATGATGCAAGTTATAGCAATGGTTTTGATAGAAGTGAAGATGAGGATGATTCAAAAAATAATAACAAGAATAGTCGAAGCAGGTATCAAGAAGAAACTTCACTTTGGAAAATAGAAGAAGTTGAAGAAGAGGAAGATTCAGAAAAAGAAAATTAGGAAGCCACTCTTAAGGAACTTGTTGAACTAAAAATATATAACTTAAAATTGAAGGCTCAAATACAAGAGGATGAGAGATGTAAGTGTAGCAACCCTGGGACACACACACCACTCTCTTTTATGCTACTTGTAATGTACCAAAAACCCAAGATGAAATGGAAGACAATGAAAAGCATATAATAGGGAAATAACAAATATGGATCTCTTTATTCATATTGAAACCCAGTTATATGTCAATCCCTCTTAGGGATACCCATTTTGATACAATAAGGTTACAAATAGGAAAAGAGTGTTTCTTTTGTGAAGAGGTGGTGCACTGTCAAAAAGCTTCCTATTCTTGCACATGGAAATGCATGAGGTCTTACAGATGTCTCCTTCTCTAGGCCTATTTCCTAGAGGGATCCCTTTTGCCATCGTATGTTGCAGATTTCATTCGATATACTTGTGGCCCTGTGAGTAATGAAACAACAACACACGCTTAGGTTTTCGAGAATACCTCCTTGGATGAGGTTGTTAGCAATGGATATAAAAAATGAAAGCAAGTGCAAATTAGACTAATGCTATGAATGTGAATGAATGAAATGATGCTATGCTAATGATATGCTAAAATAATGAATCTAATGTCTATAACCCTAAGCTAAGCCTGTAGGCCACTGTCCAAGATAGCGACTGCTAAAGTGAATTTCATCCTCTTTGCTCCAAAGCTATGGATCAAATCTTGTATCCAATGTTGAAATAATGGTTGCTATGCTCTCCAATCTATCAAGGCTTCACCGTACATGCGATATCCAAGGGAACTCTCCAAGTCTTGAAAGCTCTCCTTAATGACCAATATCGATAAAATATGTATATATGATCCCCTTGGTGCTCTTAGGCTTGCACCTTTTATACTGTGAAACCCTAGGTCTATGTACAAGCCCTAGGAATGAATTTCTCATGCATAGTGCAAGTTAGCATGAGAGGATTTTTTTTGTCTTTTATATGTTTGAAGGCCAGTTAACTAAAATATAACTGCCAACTTGAGTCTCCCATGAGAACTGGTCGTTAGCATGAGAAGCTTTTGTCCTTTTTTTATGTTTGGAGTCTAATTAACTAAATTCTAAATGCAAACTCAAGTATCCTATGTGAATTGATCATGAAAATGAATGCAAACTTACTCCCACTCACCTTTATTGCATGCAGACTGCCACTTCCACCCGTGATTAGGCCTATTTTTTTTCAAAACTACTTTTATGGTTTAGTCACTATCATTTGTAGTGACTAATATTTGGTCGCTATCATCTACAATGACTAAGGTCTGGCTACTCTAGGCTTGAGTGACTAGGATTTGGCCACTCTTGGCTTGAGAGACTAGTCTTGGATGTCTTGAAAATGCCCCAAATGAGTGGTGAGAACCACTATTAATTCTTGGAAATTCCAATATTATGTCATATAATCTTATGAATGTGTCTATGTGAGCAAATCCCCTAAGCATGACATATTTTAGGTGTCTATAGATGTCCATTTTTACGACGCACTATGTGAAAGACATAATGCTGAGAAAAAACATAGACTGATCTGTCTGTAGGGTGTATGGTGATCAATTGTCTGATAAACACTAGATGGCCCAATCATGCAATATAGCATGCATCACTTAAATCATTGCCTCAACATTCAAAGGACTTAGCTCAGTGGCTTGGGCATGTTAAATTGCACTCATTCCTCAAAATAAATCAGGTATATTCAACTACTACAACAATTCTAACCGAAAGGAGATCTACAATTGAAGATGTCATGTCTACTTATGTTCTCAAAAAACAAGGGAAATTTGTGATTGTTGTATGCAATGATTCATAGGATGAACACAATTTTGTTATGATTGAGTGATATTTTGTTGATTTTGATTATGATTATGTTGAAGTTTTGAACTACTTACTCACACAATGGATTGGTGAAGAAATGACAATGGATGAAGTGACAAGTCGCTTGACCAATATGACTAATCTGGTTCCTTTCTAACATTGGTTTCTTTTAATAGGCAATCCCACATTCAAATGTGATTCTAATTGTTTATGATAATCATATATCCCTATCTTGAGGAGTGGACTGACTATCAATAGCCTTCTTAGGTAGTTAGGGTGAGTGATTCTATTTATGTTCATATTGTATCACTTTGGCTTAATGTTTTTGGTATCATAGGGGAATTAGGATGATCCTTTCACACCCGTGGAGTAGTCTGAACATCTTGGTATTCTTCGATATGAAGGGTGGCACATCGTAATTCCAAAATGAAATGATTTTGTCCCAAGTGGCCTTATGGTAACCTACTCATCTTATCAAAATTCATGGAGTGTGAATCATTGCAATCACTGAGTGGATAGAACAAGTAACTAGGTACGAGGCTTGCTTGATATTATGCTTTTATGTGATATTTTTTGTTAATTTTGTCATTGATATGACTTCAATTCATCAAAATGGGTTTATTTAATGTTTTTTTTATCCCTCCATGGAAGGAATTTTCTTATTTTTATCTATGGAGCAAGCCACTATCAGGTCCAATGGCCTCTGAGTTTCTGCCTATGGTTGTTGTTGCCTTGAGTTGCCATGAAGTTCGGGCCACTAACATTAGTAGTGGCCAAGGCATAATTTGAGAATTAAAAAAATGTATTTTTAGGGTTTTGATTGTCACTTTCATTTGTTGTGAATTTACTTTTGAAAGCTTTGGTGAGATAGTGATAGTTGTGATTTTTGAAGCTACCTGCGTCAAGGACATGGCTGCACAGGGTGAGGCATCAGCTGCTGGAGGAGCTAGAGCTTCTCGGGTATTTTATTTTTTAAACCCTAACCTCTTTTCCTTTTTTGGGTAAAATTGAACCTCACTAAGTAATTGGCAAATAAACCTCACTAAACTTGTTGGTAACGAATAGAATCTGTATTTAGGCTTAGTATTGGTTTTAAGTGGTGGGTTGGTCCCCATTTTTGTTCTTTCTATTTTTTTTTAATTTTATAGCCTAGGATTCATGGGTTTGCCATGTTACATTTGGTCTTTGTCACTTAGAGCAGCAATAGTTTGGTCGCTGTCACTCAGATCAACTAAGTTTGAACTCCAATGGTAAAAAATTTGACTATTGGAATTTGGCTGTTGCTATCTCCAGTGGCTAGATTCTGGTCGCTATAGGTGACAATGGCTAATATCCTTAACCAATTTTGGACAACTTTTTTTTTATTTTTATTGAATTTTTGAGAAATTTTTTAATTTTTTTAAACTACTCTTTAGCCTGTATTACACTGTAGTTATGTTTCATATTTCTTTTGCTTTTCTTAGATCCTTACTGCTCAGGATTGGGACCTAAGGCTCATGAGTGACCTCCCACATCTTCTAAATGATATGGATTAGAGGTTTCTTAAGGCTCGTGGGCTTCAGTATGTTGCCAAACTACCTCACATTATGTCGAACCAGGATTACCTTATAGCTTTGGCCCATCATTGGGACCTTTAAACTAATACCTTCTACCTCTCGACCGATGAGATGACCATTACATCGAAGGATGTGTACATGATTTTCTTGATCCATTTTGATGGGGTGGCTATTTTTTCTTTTGCCACTAATGCTCAGGTGGCCATGTTCACTCAAGTTTTTGGGAGGCATTATGAGGATGCTCTCAAAGACACCAGGTCTAAGGAAGTGTCTATCATCTTCTAGTACCGAGAGCATGTTTTCACAGTGAGGCATGCGGTGCTACTAATGGTCATAAATAATTTCCTTATCCTATATTACTCAGGCTTGAGATTCCCTTAGACATCCTTGTGATGGTTCGGGACCTGATGGACAGTGAGGCACCCATCATCTATGCATGGGGTAGGTCTCTATTGGCTTAGTGTTATGACAAGTTGTACCACATCCATTAGAGGGGTTGCATCAGGATCACCTGTAGTTGGATTTTTTAGATCTAGGTATGGGAGCACATTAGAGTAGATCACCCTAAGGGGATCCCTATTGATATAATAGTTGTATATAGGAGGATGCAGTGCTCTAGTGCTAGATGGGCCAGAGAGAGCGAGGAGTGCAAGAGCCACACTTTTGTAGGGGAGTTGAATCATTACACTGATACTTTTACTAGATTACAAGATGGAGATGTTATATGGTGGCCATATAATGAGTGTCTTGCTTGGGATGACCCTGATAACTTTACTGCTAGGACGCGATGTGAGTTATGGCTTATTGGTTGCAAGGTTAACATATGGGAGCACTTATTCTAATCTTGGGTTCTTCATCAGTATGGGTTGCAGTAGGATGTGCCACTAGTACCATTTCTATATAGGAGCATCAAAATAGAGAGATACCTCCATCCATGATAGGCTACAAAGATAGCTAATGAGGAGGATAGCCTAGTTATTGATCCTAGAGTCACTAGAGTTATAGAGGCACTTGCATAGTTGTGGTACAACTTGATGTGGTACGGTGAGGGTAGCCTAGACTAAGAGGATGATGGCAGAGATGGGTAAGATCCATTAGGGCACAAGGTTCATGCTAGGATTATGGTGTGGGGCCAACAGGCAGAGTAGGTGGCAGTGGAGGATCAACAGGCTCCTAAGGAGGTGGAGGAGGAGATGGAGCTTGAGGAGAGATATTCTTCTCTCATGACACAACTACATGATGTGGAGGTAGAGCTCTAGTCGATCAATATATAGGTACAATAGCACAATGCCATCATATCTCAGAGGGATACTATTATAGAGTAGTTTTTAGACCAAATATAGGCTTTGTAGGCTGCTATGGGAGGAGCTACCCAAATGCAGGTTGTTGTTGGCCCTCTTGCTCTTGAGGATCCTTCAAGGATAGCTCTTGAGATTTAGATCCATCATCTATAGGGTTTGTTGGATGAGAGTGACATTCAGATTGTTGAGGACACATCCTAGATTTCTACTCTCTCAAGGTAGATCAGGAGGCTAGGATCGATCCCTAGGGAGAGAGGGACTACATGTGGGTCACATGTCAGTAGGAGCTCTACAACAGGGTAGTATTCTGTTATGCTTGGTCATGGAGCTCAGAATTATTCAGAGAGACCAATAGGTTCTAGCTCATACCATTCTCCAAGAAATCCACCCACAAGGAGCGGTGCTACAGGGGATGCAGGCCCAAAATTTGATTGATGATGCTCTTGGTTTTGATTCATTTGTGAGGTCGACTGATCTATATGATTGTATTCCATGGGTATTTTTGTAGATATATGGACTTGATACACATAATTTTATGATATCTTTGCATTATGACTCATTATGTGTATCGTTTATTGCTTATGTTTTTGTTTTTATTTTGTTTTATGATGTGATGTGATGATGGTATTATGATGATTTGATGTATATGTTAGATGATAGATGATATTGTAGATGCTTATATGGATGTGTAGAATATTATAAAGAAAATTATGGTGTGAATGATGTTATGATTTGTTGCTATGTAAGAATTTTTAGGGCTTTTTTAAGATTAAAACACTTTAGTTACCTTATCAACAACTGTCTACTGACCACTCTTGACTTTTGAAAAGTAAGGCTTTTACCATGGACCTAGTTTTTCAAGATATCTATGTGTGCAAGTGATTGTATATTTTGAGATAGAATTCAAGTATTTCCTCTGATGTCAGGAGGGATTCTTTCATCCCATTTCTCAGATGAAGGATTCTCAAGTGTTCTTCTCATCCTAAGTTGGACTTAGTTGGACTAGACCACTAGGCAATATTGGGTTACCGAAGCTAGCTCATCCACATTAAAACATTGGTCTACACAAATGAATGAAGCAATGGTAATATTTATATCATCATGCGTAAGTGTCTCTCTTTTCTATTTTGTACAATGCTGATAATTCTAGGGATTCAAGCTTTATTTCTTTTTTTTTGGCTTCCTTTTGGCTTTAGATATTTGCTCATATGTAGTGATGAAAATCACTTTTTATTTTTGATTGATTTTTCTTTTTGAGCGAGGATTTTGTAGTGATGATAATCACTATTTATTTTTCTCATATGTAGTGATGAAAATCACTGTTTATTTTTGATTGATTTTTCTTTGAGCGAGGATTTTTGTAATTTTTGATTTGTGTATTGGATTATTGCTTTGAAATCTAGACTGTGTGCTTGGCCTTTTGAATATGTACTTTGCTTTAGGATTTTGCTTATTTTGATTTAAGAAAAAGATTTGGATAGGGCAAAGCTTGTCCTTTTGCCAATTCTCAGCACCTTTAAACTAGTTGCACAGGGGGATAAGCAAGGAAAATCCTTTTTGCTTATGGAACCTAGACCACTTTTGCAGCTTTCATATTTTCCTTGTACCATCTAGGATTTTAGTGTTTCAATTAGTGATGGGATCTTGAATATCCAAGGAATTATCACAGCTAGACCTTACCTTCTACTAATAAAAGTTGTTTTCCACAAAATTTGATAAGATCACTAGTTGTGGTTGATTAACCAAAAAAAACCTTAGTATATTATGTATAGCAACACATAATTGTTGTGTTGAAAAATACAATTACACACATGTGTTAATGGAGGTACAAATTTGAATGATTTGTGTGATAAACTGTGGTATCACTTTTAAATCTCTCATGACATATGCAATTGTAGTGGATATGAAAATGAAATGCAATGATGTGGATGGAAGATGTGAGATGCAATTGTTTTAGTAATTTTTATTTTTATGTTGTTTTTGTACTTTTGTTTAATTTTGACCAAAGGGCTTATTATGCCTTTGGGGACTTTTGATTTTTGACCAAGTAGCATGGAGTACCCTTGGAGCTTTTTGATTTTGACCAAGTGCCATGAAGTACTCTTGGAGCATTTTGATTGAAGTTGACCAAGCGGTTTGTATACCCTTTGGATATTTTTGAATGGATTTTGACCAAGCAGCTTGAATTACCCTTGGAACCTTTGATTGTATTTTGAAATTTTATGTTTTTTTATGATTTTTTTTGTGTTTTTGACATATTTGAATGTTTTTGTGTTTTATGACATATTTGAATTTTTTTGTATTTTGACATATTTGATTTTTTTTTTTTTTTTTTGACATATTTGAATTTTTTGTGTTTTGACATTTTAATTTTTTTTGTGTTTTATGTGTAGAATGCCTTCAAGTGAATTATATTAAGAGGCTCAGGATCCTCAAAACCATCTAATGATATAAGGCAATATGATCCAGGCCCAAATATTTGTGAAATCATGTAGGGTCCTATCCATTTTACCATGAGCTTATCTTGTAGATGCAGTGGTAGATTCAAATTTTGCTGGTTTTCTTTGAGCACTAGATCTCCAACCTTGAATTTCCTTAAGTGGAATTTACTATTGTAACATTGCGCAAGACAATCCTGGTAAACATGAAGATGCTCTAAAGCATTGAATTGACATTCATCAAGAAGCATCAATTGATCAAGGTGGCCTTGTCGCGTGGCACCATCGTCTATGAAGTCCTTTAATGCTATGCGTAGAGTTGGAATTTCCAACTCTAGTGGCATGATGGCCTTAGTGCCATATACTAGTGAAAATGGTGTTGCCCCAATGGTCATCTGTATACTAGTCTTGTATGCCCATAGTGCAAGAGGTAACTGCATGTGCCAATCCTTGTGATTGTCTTGCATCGTCTTCCTCAAGATGGAGACTATTATTTTGTATGAGTATTTTGCTTGCCCATTTGCTTACGAATAATAAGGTGTTGAAAAATTGTGCTGAATATGGTATTTTTTCATTAAGGAACACTCATTTTTGTTCTTGAAAGATGGCTTATTATTCGATATTATCTTAGAAGGGACCCCAAAATGACTTATGATATTATGGAGTATAAACTCCGCAATCCTTGGTCTAGTTGTTGATGTTAAGAGGATCACTTCCACCCATTTAGTGAAGTATTCAGTTGCCATTATGATGAATGTGTGTCGGCCTAAGGACAGGGGTGAGATCTTCCCAATAAATTCTAGTCCCCACTGTGAGAATGGCCATGTTACCTAGATGGGTTGCAAGGCTTGCGATTGTAAGTGCATTAGATTTGCATGATGCTAGCACTTACTGCATTTCTTGAAATACTCATAGAAGTACTTTTTTGTGATGGGACAATAGTAACCCATTCTCAATATGCGCTTCACTATGGCCATGCCACTAAAATTCCCTCCACATGTGATGTTGTGATCTTGTAAAATTACCTAGAATGCTTCCTAGGGCTCAAGACAATGGAGTAATACTCCATCATATCCTCATCTGTAGAGGATTTCTCCTAGCAAGATGTATCTTGTTACTTTCTATTTGAAAATTCACCTTTCAGTATGCGGAAAACCTTGAGGCACTATTCTAAGTTTTAGGAAGTCTCGCAATTGGGAAAGCCAATCCTAATAAGCACGACTTCTATAGAAAATATGACTTTCTTTTCCTGCATTTTTGAGCTAGTGAATACAGATTAAGGAAAAAATCTATGGTGTATGGTTGCACCACACTCCATAGGTCCTTGGGTGATCAAATATCCCTAAGGTGTCATTAGTATGAAATCTCTGGCTATGAAGGACCAATCCTAATTTATCTCAATGTTGATCATGTTGATTGATTCTTGATTGTCAAAAGCTTCATGGCATATTGCTGAGTGAGAAAGCACTTTCACATGAATGGTTGTACAATTAGTAGATGAATTCTGAGGGATCAAGGATCCCAAAGAGGCCATGGTGTCTCTAAATATATTTTATGTATGAGAGATTACATCGATGTCTTACCATTCCAACCGGGCTAGGTAGGTGTCAACAAGTTCCTTGTAAGTCTTCAGGAGTGGACACCTGCATTGAAATAGTCCTTTGACCTGATTTACTATGAGCAAGAAGTCATCAAATATATTTAGTATTTTGATGCCCATTTCTACGTCTGTTTGGAATCCTAGGATCAATGCTTCATATTCTATATTATTTTTTGTGCATGAGAAGTCTAGTTTGAATGATAAGGGTAATGGAGCACCCTATGGTGTGATAAAGACAATCCCTGCTTTGTCCCCTTGTTCACACTTTGAACCATCAAATAACAATGACATATCTCTTTCTTTCTTAGGTTCTTCAAGTACTGGCAGATCTGATAATGCAAAGACCACCTCATTAGGCAATTCTATAGTGAGAGGCTTGTTATATTGAAGAGGCACCTCTGCCAATTGATCTTCTATGACTTGTTCCTTAATGGACTATTAGCTTATGAAATCTAGATCAAATTTTTTCAATAGCATGATCCACTTTGTGATATGTGTATTGTGATATGTCTTGCTCATCATGTACTACAAAGGATTTTGTTTTGATATGACATAGGTTGTATGGCTCAACATGTAGTGTCACAACTTTTGAGTAGAAAAGACCACTACTAAACACAACTTTTTGATATACACATATCGTAGCTCATAACTCACCAAGGTGTGACTAATGTAATATATGACTTGCTCATTGTCTTGTGCATTGTTTTGGACTAGCATGGTGCCCAATGTGAAATTAGTAGTCGATATATATAGTAAAAATGGTATGTATAGCCTTTGTGGAGTCAATACAGGCAGTGTGGCAAGATAAGTTTTAATCTCTGCAAAGTCTTGATGGCATTATTTATCCCAATGAAAGGGGACCTCCTTGCATAGCAATCGATTCATTGATCAGCATTTTTATAATAATTACACGATGAATATTTTGATGGATGCTATCTTGCCTTGTAAGCTACTCAATTTCCTAATATTAGTAGGGGCGGCCATTTCCAATATTGCTTTTTAATGGGGATTCAAAAATCGCTCAGCTAAAACTCATAAAACTCATTCATGAGCCAAATTTTCTCTGGCCAAAATTCTCAAAAACTCTCACAGGGAGACAAAATAGCTCACAACAGATTCTTAAAATCCTCATTCATTAAACTTGGAAAAACTTACAACAATGGCAGTAGTCTGCCAAATAAACTCCTTTATCCTGAAAGGCAGTTTATATTTTCTTTTCTCTTACATTACAACATCTTCCCCAGGAATAATTTTCTAATACATTACAACATCTCAACTCTGGATGAAAAACACAGCCTTCACAGGTTCAGATAGGCCCTCTTGCCTTCTCGTCTGCAACTCTGTCTCTATCATTTTTTGACCCTATCACCTTACTGTAATTCCAACTCTGGAAGAAAATAGCCTCAACAGGTCTAGAATGGCATTCTTGTATTCACGTCTACAACTCTGTATCTGCCATTTCCAATCCCTGGTGCATGCCATCGCTTCCCCTTTTAAAGTCTCTGGCATGACTCTCCGTCTCCCTTTTTTGATTCTTCGTTTCATTTCCTGTGCCTCTACGTTGGCTTTGCTTTCGAAATGTCTTTCTTTTCGACTCTAAATCTTTGTCTGCTTTCATTGCACCTTGGTGCCATGTGCTTGTCCAGTGCTACCACTGTAGACTCTATCCGCCTATCAACCCATGATGACGTTCGGCATACCTACCACTCAACAATTTCCTCTATAACGGCTCCTGTAACCACCTGCACTTTCTTTTCTTTCGTTGGTCGTGAAAATGCAGCATGTCGCGATATCGTGACATTTTTGGCTTCCCTATCTTCCAGCCTTCTTCGAGTCATGAAAATACGACATGTTACGATATCGTGATATTTTTGGCTTCCATGCCTTCCTGCTCTCTTCGGGTCACGAAAATGCAACATGTCATGATATCGCGATACTTTTGGCTTCTCTGCCTTCTTGTCCTGTTCGAGTCATCAAAATGTGACATGTCGCGATATCACGACATGTTTGGCTTCTTCACCTTCCTACTCTCTTAAAGTCACAAAAATGTGACATGTGATATCGTGACATTTCTCCTCCCTTGCGCCTTCTTCTGTCCTTTTGTCATGAAAATGTGACATGTCGCGATATCGTGACACTTTTTCTCCTTAGTGCCTTCTTTCGTCCTTTTGTCATGAAAATGCGACATGTCGTGATATCGCGACACTTCTCCTCCCTTGCACCTTCTTTCATCCTTTTGTCGTGAAAATGTGACATGTCACAAAATCATGAAATTTTTTCTCCTTAGCGCCTTCCTTCGTCCTTGGGTCGTGAAAATGCGACATGTCGCGATATCGCGACACTTTTTCTCCTTTGCATCTTCTCTCGTCCATGGGTCGTGATAATGCGACATGTCGCGATATCATGACATCTTTCCTTTTCGGCTCTTCTTCCTCCTTTTCGGTCACAAAAATGTGACATGTCATGATATCGTGACATCTTTCCTTTCTGCCTCCTCCTCGCCTCTTGGGTTGCGAAATCATGACATGTCGCGATATCGTGACAGCTTTGCTCTGCTTTCTCTCTCTCTGTTTCGGGTCGCGAAAATGCGACATGTCGCGATATCATGACATTTTTCTTCCTTGCTTTCTTTTTGCTCCTTTGGTCATGAAAATGTGACATGTCACGATATCGCGACATCTTTCCCTTCTGCCTTCTCCTTGCCTCTAGGGTCACGAAATCATGACATTTTCCTTCCCTGCCTCCTTTCTGCTTCTTCGGTCGCAATTTCATGACATGTCATGAAATCGTGACATTTTCCTTCCTTGCCTCCTTTCTGCTTCTTCGGTCGTGATTTCGCAACATGTCACGAAATTGTGGCATTTCCATTCCTTGCCTTTCCTGTCTTCTTTTGATCGTGATTTCATGACATGTCATGAAATCATGACATTTTGCTCCATGCCTTCTCCTGTTTTATTTCGATCGTGATTTTGTGACATGTCATGAAATCGTGACATTTTTGTTTCATTCCTTCTCTCTCTTCCTTTGGTCATGATTTCACGACATGTCATGAAATCACAACATTTCTGCTCTATGCCTTATCTCTTCTTCCTGAGTCACAAAAATGCGACATGTCATGATATCATCATGGTTTTCTCTGTCATGATATCGTGACATCCAGGTGAACACTTAGAAAATTTTTGTCGATGCAAAATTGCTCTGCTACCACTAGATGCTCCTGCATCAGACAACCAGGGTGGATTGAGAAGTGACCTTTACTTCTGTACTGTTCTGTCACCTTCTTTCTCAATATCTCAAATCTTGCAAAATCTTCAACCTCAGCCCGACTCTTTTCTCCTTGGCTCAATCCCTCTTCGCAACTCCTCTTGCAGGGCTTGCACTTGCCTCTGCAAAGCTCTAAAATCTTCTTCAGGTACCACATTTCTCCCACCACCATGGTTTCTTCATGGAGGCATTCTTCCTTGCTCTCTTTGCACAATATTTTCACAGATTCTGGTGTAAACTGCCTCATGTCCAGCAATCTGTTTACACACTCAGGAACCCTATGCTCATACACAAATCCTACTGCAAACTGCCTCACTGTCGATGATCTATTTACACACTCAGGAGCTCTAAGCTCTTCAACTGATCCTGGTGCAAACTGCCTCACTTTTGGCAATATGTTTACATGCTCAGGAACTCTAAGATTTTCAATTGATCTTGGTGCAAACTGCCTCACTTTTGGTGATCTGTTTACACATACTCAGGAACTCTAAACTCTTCAACTGATCCTAGTGCAAACTGCCTCACTTTCTATGATCTGTTTACTCATACTTAAAAACTCTAAGCTTTTCAACTAATCCTGGTGCAAACTACCTCACTTTTAGTGATTTGTTTACACATACTCAGGAACTCTAAGCTTTTCAACTAATCCTGGTGCAAACTGCCTCACTTTCGGTGATCTGTTTACACATACTTAGGAACTCTAAGCTTTTCAACTGATCCTGGTGCAAACTACCTCACTTTCGGTGATCTATTTACACATACTCAGGAACTCTAAGCTTTTCAACTAATCCTAGTGCAAACTGCCTCACTTTCGGTGATCTGTTTACACATACTCAGGAACTCTAAGCTTTTCAATTGATCCTGGTGCAAACTGCCTCACTTTTGGTGATCTGTTTACACATACTCAGGAACTCTAAGCTTTTCAACTGATCCTGGTGCAAACTGCCTCACGTTCGGTGATCTATTTACATGCTCAGGAACTCTAAGCTCTTCCATAGATCCTGGCACAAACTACCTCATGTTCGGCGATCTGTTTACATGCTCAGGAAATCTAAGCTCTTCCACAGATCCTAGCACAAATTGCCTCACATTCGATGATCTGTTTACACACTCAGGAACTCCTACTCTGATACCATCTGATGGGGACTTGAAAATCGCTCAACCAAAACTCACAAAACTCATTCATGAGCCAAATTTGCTTTGGCCAAAATTCTCAAAAACTCTCACAGGGAGACAAAATAGCTCACAACATATTTTTAAAATCCTCATTCATTAAACTTGGAAAAACTTACAATAATGGCAGTAGTCTACCAAATAAACTCCTTTATCCTAAAATGTAGTTTATATTTTCTTTTCTCTTACATTACAACATCTTCCCCAGGAAGAATTTTCTAATACATTACAACATCTCAACTCTGGACAAAAAACACAGCCTTCACAGGTTCAGATAGGCCCTCTTGCCTTCTCGTCTGCAACTCTGTCTCTGTCATTTTTTGACCCTATCACCTTACTGTAATTCCAACTCTGGAAGAAAATAGCCTCAACAGGTCTAGAATGGCACTCTTGCCTTCACGTCTGCAACTCTGTCTCCACCGTTTCAAACCCCTGGTGCATGCCATCACTTCCCCTTTTAAAGTCTTTGGCGTGACTCTCTGTCTCCCTTTTCTGACACTTCATTTCATTTCCCGTGCCTCTGTGTTGGATTTGCTTTTGAAACATCTTTATTTCTAACTCAATCTTCATCTGCTTTCACTACACCTTGGTGCCACGTGCCCGTCCAGTGCTGCCACTGTAGACTCTGTCCGCCTGTCAACCCATGATGACGTTCGGTATACCTACCACTCGACAGTTTCCTCTGTAATGGCTCCTGTAACTACCTGCACTTTCTTTTCTTTCATTGGTCATGAAAATGCGACATGTCGTGATATCGTGACATTTTTGTCTTCCTTGTCTTCCAGCATTCTTCGAGTCACAAAAATGTGACATGTCACGATATCGTGACACTTTCAGCTTCCCTGCCTTCCTGCTCTCTTTGGGTCGCGAAAATGCATCATGTCACGATATCACGACACTTTTGGCTTCTCTACCTTCCTGTCCTATTCGAGTTGCAAAAATGCGACATGTCGCGATATCACGATATTTTTGGCTTCTCCGCCTTTCTGCTCTCTTCGAGTCATGAAAATGCGACATGTCACAATATCATGACATTTCTCCTCCCTTGTGCCTTCTTTCGTCCTTTTGTCATGAAAATGCGACATGTCATGATATCGCGACACTTTTTCTCCTTAGCGCCTTCTTTCGTCCTTTTGTCATGAAAATGCAACATGTCATGATATCGTGACACTTCTCCTCCCTTGCACCTTCTTTCGTCCTTTTGTCGTGAAAATGCGACATGTCACGAAATCGTGACATTTTTTCTCCTTAGCACCTTACATGTCACGATATCGTGACACTTTTTCTCCTTTGCGTCTTCTCTCGTCCATGGGTCGTGATAATGTGACATGTCACGATATCACGACATCTTTTCTTTTTGACTCTTCTTCCTCCTTTTTGATCACAAAAATGTGACATGTCGTGATATCGTGACATCTTTCCTTTCAGCCTCCTCATTTTTGGGTCATGAAATCACGACATGTCACGATATCACGATAGCTTTGCTCTACTTTCTCTCTCTCTATTTCGGGTCACAAAAATGTGACATGTCACGATATCATGACATTTTTCTTCCTTGCTTTCTTTCTGCTCCTTTGGTCACAAAAATGTGACATGTCATGATATCATGACATCTTTCCCTTCTGCCTTCTCCTTGCCTCTAGGGTCATGAAATTTTCCTTCCCTACCTCCTTTCTACTTCTTCGGTTGTGATTTTGCGACATGTCACGAAATCGCGACATTTTCCTTCCTTGCCTCCTTTCTGCTTCTTCGGTCATGATTTCATGACATGTCATGAAATCACGACATTTCCCTTCCTTTCTTTTCCTATCTTCTTTCGGTCGTGATTTTGCGACATGTCACGAAATCGTGACATTTTGCTCCATGCCTTCTCCTATCTTTTTTCGATCGCGATTTCACAAGTCGTGAAATCACGAAATTTTTGTTCTGTGCCTTCTCTCTCTTCCTTCGGTCACGATTTCATGACATGTCACAAAATCACGACATTTTTGCTCCATGCCTTCTCTCTCCTTCCTGAGTTGCAAAAATGCGACATGTCGCAATATCATGACGGTTTTCTTTGTCGTGATATCATGACATCCAGGCGGACACTTAGAAAATTTTTGTCGATGCAAGATTGCTCTGCTGCCACCGGATGCTCCTGCATAACTTTTACCTTTGCAGGATCTACTTCGATGCCTCTCTTGGATACGATGAATCCCAAAATCTTGCCAAAATTTATGCCAAATATGCACTTCTTAGGATTCAATAGGACATTGTTTTCTATGAGGCAATAAAAGACTTGTCTAAGGACTTCGGTATGCTCTTGCCGCAATAGGGACTTGGCCAGTAAGTCATCCATGTAATCCTCTAATATCTTATGCATATAGTGTATCGCTCCAAATTTTTCACACCCTTACCTTCAGGCTATAGGATCCGTGCCCGGAAGGGGGATGTGAAAAGGATGGCGCGGTACCTCGGACTGAGAGGCCTTGCGAAGGTCCCGCCTCTCGGGGGAGGTGTATATTGGTGATTTTTTGATGAATGGTGGGTTCACCAGGAAACATTTAATGGCAGTTTCCACGCCTAGGTTGGGAATGTGTTTGATGTGTTCATTTTTAGCCTTAAACATCCATGTCCTAGGTTTGGCCAAAATGCGTCTAAGCTATTCTATATGAAGATGCAGATTAAATGAATACAAAAAATAGAATTAAGACAGAAAACAGAGAAATTAAGCAATGTTAAAAGAAAATACCTGATCCGGATGTCTGATGAAGATTCTAATTCTTGAAGCAGTCAAGATCGTCTAGAATTCAAAAAAATCATCTGAGATCTAACAGGATCTTCTGAGATCTGACGAATTCGTTAGAGACCTGCAAATAGAAAAATAGGTGCAAAACACAAAAAATACAACAATGCTAATAGAGGGAAACAGTGTAAAATGACAACAATAACATTAACATGATAATAATGAACAAAATACGAGTGTACTACGATGATTTAATGGCAATTGATGACTTAATTGTGCATTTAAAGCTACATGGGTGAACTCCAAAATGCAAGATAGCATAAAATATCAAATAAACTAGCTAATTACAACATAAAACAATAGATTGAAAGATGAAGAAATGCAAACTTTAGGCACTAATTGCCTCAATGTTGACTGCAGTCGAAATCGTCTCGCATTGGTATGAAATCATCTCTAATTCGACAGGATCGCCTCCGATCTGAACAGGATTGTCTGGGATGATGTAAGCTTGCTCCGACCAAAAAACACTAAGGTACCTACAAAAAAAATTGTATAGAACTAATGCAAATAGAAATTTGGGATGTCTTAATGCATATGAAGTCGAGTTATAGGGAATTTCAACCAGGGGGGTGCTAAGGGGAGGGCTTAGGATTAAATAGGCTTAGGAGGGAGGTTAGGAGGTTGGAGATAATCCCTATTTGGGATATCTCCAATGGGGGAGGGTCTCTAATAGCGCAGACATGCTTCTGCCCAGATTAGAGACCCGTTGGAACAGAGACTAATTATAAAAAATCAGTTTAGGGACAAGATCATCTGGATGTCCTATCCCAAATGAAATCATCAGATCTGGGGCGATATCGTCTGATCAGTGACAATATCATCAAACGGTCAAAAAAAACTCTAAAAATGGCATGATAAAGGGGGGAACAGATTACACGGCTGTTAACGGGAAGTTTGGGAGGTTGAAATTTGAATTTGAATTATTTACTAGAGTAATTGTAATTATTAAGATTTCACTACGCCAATTTTAGGGTGCTACATTTTGCCCCCTCTTTAGTGAATTTTTTGAAGAAAATGCATTAAATATGAGTTCTTCTTGATTTACGAGAAAGCAAAAATTATTCCCATTTTTAGGCGACGATTCTTGGTCAAATCGTATGATAGCTTATCATGGTGCCCCCTCCGTGTTTTTACCGAAATCGAACGTTTGAGGTAAAAACACGGAAAAGCAAAATTTAAAATGTTTTTTTAATTGTGTTTTGAATAAAATTAAGAAAAATAGGGTAAAACCCTAATTCATTTTTATTGTTCATTGCTCTGGTTTTAGAGCTCTGCAAGCAAAAATGGTGGAGACGGCGCACAGATCGACAGAGGTCCGACGCGGGCTACAGGTAAGAGTCTAAACTTAGTTTAGAATGCTTTAAGTTGAATTTACATGCTTTTTAGGTGAATTTTGATTAATTTTTGAGCATCGCAACCGTTTTTAGGTTGTCGACGTCATCGGGACGAAATCGTCCCAATTTCGATGAAATTGTCTCAATTTCACCAATTTCGTCTAAGGGCGAAATCGACGAAAGGGAGATGATTTCATCAAATTAAGGACGATTTCGGCTTGCAAAATCAGAGATGATTGTGCTCAAATTGGGGACGATATCGTCCAATAGTGGATGATATCATCATTTGTAAAAAAAATTGAACTTAATTTAACTTGCATTATTAATCACTTGAGTTTGTTATTAATGATTTTTTTTTATTGTTTATGTTGTAGAGAGGATTGCTAAAGAGAAGAGAATGGAAATACGGGGGGTTGAGAGATGATTTGGCCGCTCTATCATAGGTAGAGCAGGATCAGCTGGCTCAATCTGGCTTACAGCATGTGGCAGAAATGCCACAAGTGTCTATAGACATGGGGCTATTGACAGCCCTGGCAGAGAGGTGTTATCCAGGTTCTTATTTCTGGCTACCTATAGGGGAGATGACTCCCACTTTGGAGGATGTATGGAGGATTCTGAGAATCCCCATACAAGTATGGTTGATCACTCCTATGGCCAATCAAGGCCATGCTATGATGCGGTTGTGTGGTGACCTGAGCTTCGCTCTAGAGAAGGGCGAAGTAAACATCTAGGCACTGTGTCAGATGCCTGGGGCATCTAGACTCACATAGTTTTTGGCCAGAGTGGTCGGTGGACTTTTGCTATGCCACCAAAGCAGGTGTAGGGTACCATGGATGCTAGCAAATGTGATCTGCGACATGCGGGACCATGGTTACAGATTTTATTGGGGTAGTTTTGTGCTATGTCGGCTGTACAGGATCTTGCATGGGGTCATGTACAAGGGTGGTCGATGTCTAGTTATGACATTGCTCCTATAGGTTTGGTGCTGGGAGCACATTGCAGTGCGAAGGCCGATAGGGCTTCCTTTGATAGGGATTAACGAGGAGAGGCCCCGAGTTTTCTACTGGTGGCTTCAAAGAGGGTCAGAGCAGCAGATTGACCTACCAATGTCTCGAAGACTGCTGGATGACCTTGTCCCGAACCAGATCACCTGGAGGCCATGGCGAGAGCACCCAAGGTGGGCCGAGGATGGACAGGAGTTAGCTCACGTCAGGTGAGTCTGTTGGCTATAGATGGAGAGGGGAGAGGTGGAGCTCCACCGCTATGATCAAGTTTTGTGATAGTTTGGTATATAGTAGGGGATCCCATCTCTCAGGGATTACGAGTTATCCCGGACTATCCGGGATAACACCACAGTGAGCGGGGCTCCAAACATGCAGCGCTTCTGGAGTCAAGACTCAGACGATGCCCCCATTTAGCCAGTGGATGGGGACGATGCAGGGGTAGTTGACGGCTATGATGCCTGGTACGCAGGCATCCGCCCTCCTCGGATGACGAGGGCTCAGGGTCCAATTCATGTAATTGTGCATCGGATAGGGAGGCGATGCCAGGCAGCTATGGAGGTGGCCCAGGGTCACGGTGGGAGAGAGCAGAGGAGGCCACAAGTGCAGGAGAGGCCGTGGCAGTGGGAGAGGAGGGCAGAGAGACCCACTTCTCCTCAAAGAGAGAGGCCACCATCACCTGATAAGGGCAAGGGTGTCAAAACTAGGGAGAGTAGCGAGACAATGACTCTTTGAGTGAAGACAATACGTCTCCAAGCATAGGTGCAGACCCTACAGGAGGAGGCTACATGACACCATGCTGAGGTGACACAGCTCAGAGATGAGATTGCACACCTCAAGGCACAGGGCAGAGGGGCGAGCACTAGGGAGCTAGCATGGGCGATTGCCCAAATCACTTTCTATTAGACATTATACTATCATATGGTGCCAGAGGAGGATAGACTACCACTGCCGGCTAACATCGTAGAGCCGATCAGGATCGGGTCATCGAGGACTTCATCCCGATCGATGACTAGGACTCGTAGTACCACACATACTACAATGGGGCCACCTCATCCACCTTGTTGAGAAGCAACACACCCCCACTAAAAATGAGATTCCAATCCTCTTGAAAACTTTGAAATTCCATTTTGCAGCAGGGACCCTCTTGATCCTTTCTAGTGTTAGTCCCAGATTTTGCTTGCCTCCTTTTTAAAATTGTGCTTTTCCTTGCATTCTAGCTGTGTTATCCAAGCTTAACTTTCTACATGCTAGAATCATTTATGTTTAAGCCAAATCTTGCACCGGTATCGAGGAAAATCTAGAAAATAGTTGCATAAATTCACTGAAAAACCGAAACTTTCCATTTTTGGTAGTGTCGCGATATTACGACACTTCCATTTTCGGAAATGTCGCGATATCGCGACAAATTTTGGCAAAAGCAGCTAAGTCGGAAAAACGTAGCGAAATCGTGACACTTTCCATTTTTGGAAGTGTCGCGATATCGCGACATTTCCATTTTTGGAAGTGTCGCGATATCGCGACATTTCCATTTTTGGAAAGTGTCGCAAAATCGCTACCGGCCGGAGGAGAGAGAAAGAAAACGTACAAAACAGCGTGATTTTGCGACATGTCGTGAAATCGTGACATGTCGCATTTTCATGGCTAAGAAAGAAGAAAATCGGTCAAGGCAAGATTTTGTCGCGAAATCGCGACAGGGTGAGGAGAAATGGAGTCAAGCAGAAAGATGCGTGAAATCGCGACGTCGCGATTTTGCGACGTTGCGAAATCGCGACAGGGAGAAGAAGGTTGTACGGAGGAGCGCGATTTGGTGACATGTCACAAAATCATGACATGTCCCATTTTCGCTGAGGATAAATGATAAATTGACTAAGTCTATAAGCTGCAGCGATTCGCTGACATGTCGCAAAATCACGGTCAACGTAGTCAACGCATGCAACTACCGGGCATGTCTCAAAATCATGGGCTGGAGCTTGCAGTGATGCGCTGCATGTTTCAAATTCGAGAGGTAAAGGGTGTAGCGATGCGCTGTGTGCTTCAAAATCACGGGCTGGAGCTTGCAGCGATGCGCTGCAGGTTTGCCTCAATGGAAAGTCTGGACTCGAAAAGTGCAGCGACGCGCTGCGCGTTTCGAAGGCGAAGGGTGAAAATGGTAGCGATGCGCTGCACCTTTTGAGGAAGAGAGCAAGACAAGCATGTCGCGAAATCGCGACATGCTTGAGAAAAGTTGTACGGCCGCTAGCAGGAGGCACGATTTCACAACATGTCGCGAAATCGTGACATGTCACATTTTCACGGCCGAGGGGGGGAAGAAGTTGCGTAGCGCTGGGGACGTCATGAAATCGTGGCATGTCACAAAATCGTGGCATGTCGTAAAATCACGACAAGAAGCAAGGAGGATGTACGGTGGCCAGCGAGAGGTGCGATTTTGCGACATGTCACATTTTCGCTACCAAGTTGAGAAGAAGAGCCGCTAGCGCTAGGGGCGTCGTGATTTCGTGACATGTCGCGAAATCACGACATGTCTCATTTTTGCGATAGGAGAGAGAAAGTCCTCTAAGGGCCTGAAAGTGCATTCTAGTTGAAACAGAGGGCATCCTGGGGTAGCGACACGTGTCAAAGCGTGTATGAGACAGAGCAAGGCCGACATGCAAGCTTTTTAGCTGGTTTTTAATCTGATTTAAATGTTAAAGCTTCTGATTTAATTAAAGTGCTAATCTAACTCATCTTTTGTCTTTCATGCAGGATTCCATCTGGCACTTACGGGACAACCAGGAAAGGCCATAAAGACAAAGTTAAAGTGCAGATTTAATCAAACACCGCCATGCTAGAGGAGAAGAGGCCGGTAAAAGCATTCAATGACGAATTTATGACAGAATTGATAGCATGAAGACCATTTCAACTCAAGGATGGATTTGCGGGATGGAATTGATGGAGAAGTGGTGACTCATTTGGCTCACCAACAAAAATTAATGAGAACATTCATTTGCAGTTGCAAATGAATGCAAGTGGCATTCAACTCTATCTTCTCCATTTATAATAGCGGACTGCACTAATTTGCAGAAGGGTTAAGTTCTATCCAGAACTTGATTTTAAAGGACTTTATATTGTAAAACCCGGGTCCTAGGGTTTAGAAAGATAAGATTTGCAGTTAAAGAAGAAGATATTTCTAAAAATATCAGGGTCTGTCCTGAGTCTATAAATAATTCTTCTCAATGTAATTGTAGGAGGCGGAGACTTAGAAATAAAAGGCTTATAAGCAATTTCTTACAAATTTTGTGAAATCCTTTGTTTTCTGGACTGGGAGTTGATGTGCTTTTGCTATTTTCTGTGGTAGCATGGCCAGGAGCCTAATATTTTCCAGAGTGTGATAAGTTCATCTTCTTTTGTTATCCGTTCCATTAAATTTTATTAGATATATGCTATAAATCTGCCATTATCAAGTTTAAATATGTTGTTAGGCTTTAGTTGTTCTATTGTTTGCTAGGGGAAATTATAGATTTGAGGTTAAGTTTGTTCTAATTGCTCTGTATTCACTGTGTGAGCTAGGCTTCCGGTGAAAGATACCAGTTTTAACCAGCTGCCCTTGGATTTATAATTTTTTGCTAGATCTGTTCCACTCTGCCTTGTGCTCTTAGTTGAAAGTGATCTTAGACTGACTGGACACTTTCTTCTTTGATTTGTTCTGTTGTGAAGCTGATAGCATAGATAAGATTGATAGTTTAGGGTTTTATAGTTAATGTCTGATAAACTTCTCTTTTTGCCCTACCCTACCCTCTCTTTGTTTTCGGTGAATGATCCATTTTTATTTTCTTTGTTTGTCTTTTATTTAAATCTGCTGATCAATGAGAGCTAGATCAAGAATTCAAGTTAAATCTGATAAACAAGTGACAACTACTGAACGAGTTCAGTGAGCCCCTTGTAAGGTAACAGAATAGTCCATATTGAAATCTATTCCAAAAGCGAAAAAGAGTGAATAGCCATTTGACCCAACTCTGTAACTCGCACCTTGGATAACCAGCTAGATCCTAAAGTGAGTGGGATTCGTCCTGTGGATGTCTCCGGAGCTACCTGCTCATCCTTCGTAGCGTGTGCATGAAAGTTGGACCAACATCTAATTGGCACTAGAAGGAGGGCCTATTGAACTCAGTTCAAGATCAGTAGTCTGTTAAAAACTGTAAAGTTGTATGTACTATATTTTATCCAGAGTCTGGAATTTTAACATTTAAAAGTGGCTCAGTTTCATAAATTGTCAGTGCAGTTTTTGAAAGTTGTCAGTGCAGTTTTTGAAATTGCCACAAGATAAGGCCTTAATTTTAGTGGTTTGTTAAGAACAGTTCTATCATCACTTGCAGTTATCCAATTACAAATCAAAACATCACTGTCAGCCAAGTAATAATGGCAAATTGGTTGGGCCCCACTGCTTTGAACATTTCGGGTATAGCCCATGACCTGCCCAGAAGCCCGAAAAGGTATCTCCCTAGGTACAAACATGATGGGACAAGAACTGCAGAAGAACATCTGCTAGCTTTTAAAAATTCTTTAAGATTGTTAAATATACAACATGAAGATGTTGCCTGCAAATTGTTCCCGTTCACTCTCAAGGAGGGAGCTTATGACTGGTTTCTAAATCTCACCAGCAATTCCATTACTAGCTGGGATGACCTAGAGAAAGCTTTTATATCACAATTTGGGGAAGTGATAGACCCAGTGTGTTATACCAACAATTTTCCAGCATCAAGAGAGAATCGGGAGAAAGCGTCGAGGTCTTTCAATATGAGGTTCCAAAGAGCTTACGGTAGAATGACTGGCCATTACATCCCAAATGCAAATCTGGCCTTAGAAATCTACAAGAATGCATTGAATTCGGTGACCCCTATTTTCCTCAAGAGAGACATTAATATCACAACCCTGGCAGGGGCTTATAAAGAAGCCTTGATTCTTGAAAGACGACTAGGGCCTCAAATTCTGAGCAATCCTTTGATATCCTATGTTACACAGAACATGCCTATTTCAGACCCCATTCCACATCATGAGTTAGTGCCAACATGTCATGCTCTACCCAAGGAGACTCCGTTAACTATCACATCCACTCAGCATGTGCAAAATATACAGAAAAGTTCTGACAAGTTCAAAGTGGAAGTGCTTGAAGTAAACAATTGTGATCTGGCACCACCCAAATCTGAAGTTTTTCCTGGTGAGTTAAATTTTCCTAGAGATCAAAGAAATATTGATATTTCTAGTTCACCCAAAAATAGTACAACCAGGGTTTCAAATTCTTTCACTTTTCCTGAAGAGACAGAAAGTCTTGTGCAGACTCCTGTGGATGAGATGCGAGATTTTCAACAGTTCAAAATGGACAATTATAATTTGAGATGTCAGAGTCCAGAACCTAACAATGATCCTTCCTCATCAGAGGATGATGAAAGTGAGATTCAATGTCACTATGCAGAAGTAACTGAGGAGGATAACATCATTGAGGATATGAGGAAACTTAAAGCTGACATCACCCTCTATGAACTGCCCCAGATTGTTGAACAGAAGGATAGCTTGTTTGAGGCTTACTCTGGACCACCTGTTGAATTTCAAGAAAAGGAGGAAAAGATAGTAAATATGAATGTGGTCAGCCAACTTGAAATTGATGAACTGTCTCAACATAAACCTGCAACTTCTGAACATAATGTCAAAGAAAAGGCTATAAATCATGTTGATGCAGATATTGGATCTTATAATTTGGCAACTGAGAAGGTGGGAACGGTTACAGCTCTAATCAATCACAACAATGATGTTTGGACATTGCACATTGATGAGGTTAAATCTAAGCAAGGCTTAGGTGAAAAGGAAAATTGTAAACACTCTGCTAGAGAGATAAAAATTGAAATCCTGGATATTGAAGCAGTACAACAACCACAAAATGTTCAAGTTGTTAAGAACCGGGGCATACAGATAAAACATGATTTCTTTCAGTTGTCACATAATTTTGAATATGTGGTGGTCTGGGTCTGTCAAGATTTTAAGGTATTTGATCTTGGGGGTTTTTTGCATTCAGTCCTTTTGAAATAACTCTGCAAACCCTTCAAGTAGAAGCATAAACATGTTATCATATGATTTGTTATTATATGATTTGTTTAATTTGAAGGAGTTGCAGATTTGTTTTTCAAATGGGACAAGGAAGACAGTAAACACAAGTCTTTCCCAGATAGCAAATTTTTGAAGCACAGTCTGGAGTGCATTTTGTCAACAGGACCTGAAAGGTAATTTTTATATATTACTTGCACATGGTCAAAAAAAATTTAAGGCACCATTTCTCTGCTTTCCCAACTACTGCATTTTTTTTTAGTGTGAAGGGAAGTTGTAATATGTGTACATATTGTAAATAGCTCTGCAAGTTTATTTTGCTTTAGTATAGTTCTAGTTTTCTTATGCAGTTGCTTCAATAGTTTTTAGTTTTATTTTTTTTCTTAGTTGCCTATACAGTTCTTAGTTGCTGTGTTTTTAGTTAATCCTTGCTTTTATTTAAGTTTGTGCAGTCTTTTGTTTCAGTTTTAGTTGCTTTGCTTCTTTTTCTTTGCTGCCTGTACAGTTCAGTGTTTTAGTCTGTACAGTTTTATTTTGTTTTGCTTTAAGGCCTGTGTCTGTCCTTGAAAGTCTATGCAAAGTCCTTTAGCTTTTAAAGGTTTCTATCCTTTGCCTTTGTCTGAACATTAATGAAAAGTCAGCCTACTAAAGATTGTTTTATTCTGAGCTGATCAATCCAGTGCCCCATTCTGTTCAATTTGAGATAGTCTGCTTACACTGAACTGTAGAACTATTTTTCTATTTCAGGATGAAGGTAGAGGGATGATTGGATCTTGTGTCTTACTTGCCACAGTTGTTTTAATAATAGAAAAACTGCTATGTTGTTTTGTTGGAGGAACTCCCGGGGAATCCAAGAAAAGCTGGTTATGAGAGGGGACTATGTCATGTAATTATTTGGGTATATCTAGAGGCTATCAGTGCCTAGACTGAAACAGTTCCGGATTGATCAAAGTTCCAGATTGATCAAATGTTAAAAGAAAATTGTGATTTCCCTAAAAGCATTTCAGATATTGATATATTTCAGAGGGAGAGATATAAAAAAAAAGAGAAAAGGAAAAAGAAAAGAGTTGAACAATTAAAAGAGGCAGCCAATACTTCCAAAAATATTTTCTTCTAAGTTATAGATTCTGCCCTACAGTTGTAAATTTGGGTTGTGTAAATCTAAAGGGTAACTCTGTCTAGGCTGTAAAAGGCTAAACTAGTAAACAGAGCTCTACTCGGTTTCCCCTTTTACAATCTAGAAAAGTTGATTAATCCAAGTTTATCATTCAATCCAGTCATCCTTGAAGAAAGTTCTATACCCTTGTAATTGCACATCAGAAATCTTCCTTGAAGTAATTCAGCCTAGTATGTCCTTGGAAAATTTTAACAGCTAGCAGTTAGTGGTCAATTTATTGTGAAAGATGTCTGTGGCAAGGCATGATGCATGGTCTTTTTGTTTTGCAACCAGAGTCCTGGGTTCTAAAATAGTGCTACTATTTTACTCGAAGATATCGCCATTTGTTGAGAAGCAACACACCCCCACTGAAAATGAGATTCCAATCCTCTTGAAAACTTTGAAATTCCATTTTACAGCAGGGACCCTCTTGATCATTTCCAGTGTTAGTCCTAGATTTTGCTTGCCTCCTTTTTAAAGTTGTGCTTTTCCTTGCATTCTAGCTGTGTTATCCAAGCTTAACTTTCTACATGCTAGAATCATTCATGCTTAAGCCAAATCTTGCACCGGTACCGAGGAAAATCTAGAAAATAGTTGCATAAATTCACTGAAAAACCGAAACTTTCCATTTTTGGTAGTGTCGCGATATCGCGACACTTCCATTTTTAGAAATGTCGCGATATCGCGACAAATTTTGGCAAAAGCAGCTAAGTCGAAAAAACGTAGCGATATCGCGACACTTTCCATTTTTGGAAGTTTCGCGATATCGCGACATTTCCATTTTTGGAAAGCGTCACAAAATCGCTACCGGCCAGAGGAGAGAGAAAGAAAACGTATGGAACAACGTGATTTCGTGACATGTCACGAAATCGTGACGTCACATTTTCCTGGATAAGAAAGAAGAAAATCGGTCAAGGCAAGATTTTGTCGCGAAATCACGACAGGGTGAGGAGAAATGGAGTCAAGCAAAAAGATGCGCGAAATCGCGACGTCACGATTTCGTGACGTCGCGAAATCGTGACAGGGAGAAGAAGGTTGTACGGAGGAGCACGATTTGGCGACATGTCGTGAAATCGTGACATGTCCCATTTTTGCTGAGGATAAATGATAAATTGACTAAGTCTATAAGCTGCAGCGATTCGCTGACATGTCGCAAAATCACGGTCAACGCGGTCAAACACATGCAACTACCGGGCATGTCTCAAAATCGTGGGCTGGAGGTAAAGGGTGCAGCGATGCGCTGCATGTTTGCCTCAACGGAAAGTCTGGACTCAAAAAGTGTAGCGATGCACTGCACGTTTCGAAGGCGAAGGTTGAAAATGGTAGCGATGCGCTGCACCTTTTGAGGAAGAGAGCAAGACAAGCATGTCACGAAATCGCGACATGCTTGAGAAAAGTTGTACGACCACTATCAGGAGGCGCGATTTTGTGACATGTCACGAAATCACGACATGTCTCGTTTTCGCGGCCGACGGGGGAAGAAGTTGCGTAGCGCTGGGGACGTCACGATTTCGCGACATGTCACGAAACCGTGGCATGTCGCAAAATCGTGACAGGAAGCAAGGAAGATGTACGACGGCCAGCGAGAGGCACGATTTTGTGACATGTCGCGAAATCGTGACATGTCGCATTTTCGCGGCTATTGAACAAGAAGCGCAGTTGGCAGGAAGGATGTCGCGATTTTGCGACATGTCACGAAATCGTGACATGTCGCATTTTCGCAACCAAGTTGAGAAGAAGAGCCGCTAGCGCCAGGGGCGTCATGATTTTGCGACATGTCGCGAAATCGTGACATGTCTCATTTTTGCGATAGGAGAGAGAAAGTCCTCTAAGGGCCTAAAAGTGCATTCTAGTTGAAACAGAGGGCATCCTGGGGTAGCGACACGTGTCAAAGCGTGTATGAGGCAGAGCAAGGCCGACATGCAAGATTTTTAGCTAGTTTTTAATCTGATTTAAATGTTAAAGCTTCTGATTTAATTAAAGTGCTAATCTAACTCATCTTTTGTCTTTCATGCAGGATTCCATCTGGCACTTACGGGACAACCGAGAAAGGCCATGAAGACAAAGTTAAAGTGCAGATTTAATCAAACACCGCCATGCTAGAGGAGAAGAGGCCGGTAAAAGCATTCAATGATGAATTTATGAAAGAATTGATAGCATGAAGACCATTTCAACTCAAGGATGGATTTGCGGGATGGAATTGATGGAGAAGTGGTGACTCATTCGGCTCACCAACAGAAATTAATGAGAACATTCATTTGCAGTTGCGGATGAATGCAAGTGGCATTCAACTCTATCTTCTCCATTTATAACAGTGGACTGCACTAATTTGCAGAAGGGTTAAGTTCTATCCAGAACTTGATTTTAAAGGACTTTATATTGTAAAACCCGGTTCCTAGGGTTTAGAAAGATAAGATTTGCAGTTAAAGAAGAAGATATTTCTGAAAAGATCAGGGTCTGTCTTGAGTCTATAAATACTTCTTCTCAATGTAATTGCGGGAGGCGGAGACTTAGAAATAAAAGGCTTATAAGCAATTTCTTGCAAATTTTGTGAAATCCTTTGTTTTCTGGACTAGGAGTTGATGTGCTTTTGCTATTTTCTGTGGTAGCATGGCCAGGAGCCTAATATTTTATAGAGTGTGATAAGTTCATCTTCTTTTGTTATCCATTCCATTAAAGTTTATTAGATATATGCTGTAAATCTGCCATTATCAAGTTTAAATATGCTATTAGGCTTCAGTTGTTCTATTGTTTGCTAGGGGAAATTACAGATTTGAGGTTAAGTTTGTTCTAATTGCTCTGTCTTCACTATGTGAGCTAGGTTGCCGATGAAAGATACCAGTTTTAACCAGCTGCCCTTGGATTTATAATTTTCTACTAGATCTGTTCCACTCTGCCTTATGCTCTTAGTTGAAAGTGATCTTAGACTGACTGGACACTTTCTTCTTTGATTTGTTCGATTGTGAAGCTGATAGCATAGATAAGATTGATAGTTTAGGGTTTTACAGTTAATGTCTGATAAACTTCTCTTTCTGCCCTACCCTACCCTCTCTTTGTTTTCGATGAATGATCCATTTTTATTTTCTTTTTTTGTCTTTTATTTAAATCTGCTGATCCATGAGAGCTAGATCAAGAATTCAAGTTAAATCTGATAAACAAGTGACAACTACTGAACGAGTTTAGTGAGCCTCATGTAATGTAACAGAACAGTCCATATTGAAATCTATTCCAAAAGCGGAAAAGAGTGAATAGCCATTCGACCCAACTCTGTAACTCGCACCTTGGATAACTAGCTAGATCCTAAAGTGAGTGGGATTCGTCCCGTGGATGTCTCCGGAGCTTCCTGCTCATCCTTCGTGGGGTGTGCATGAAAGTTGGACCAACACACCTCAGGGTGGGGGAGGAGATGAGGCTGAGAGCTCAAGGGGTTCTTGAGGCTAGACTACTACACGACACTGTATAGATTGATATGATAGCATTTATTATTTTTTGATAGAGGATTGAGTATGTCGAGGTACAGATTGTGGCATACCAATCCAGTTTTGGGATGATGTATATATTGTTGATATATATATGAGATGAGATATGTTTTTGATCATATGACTTGTGTCTTATGTACTTTTATGATGCTTTTATGTTTGATTTATTGATTTGATGATTGGATTGAGGATTCATGTAATTATGTCATTGGAAATATTATGGTTTGAATGTCATGCTGTAAAATTTAAATGAAATAATCTGATGTAACAATTGGTTGTTGGTGATGTAATGTGATAAAAAAATAAAAAGAGACTTCTAACAATAATTTCAAAGGACATTGTCGCTATTATAGACCATTTTATGGAGTCTTCGCTCACTCGGTCGTCAAGCTAATCCCAGTATAGAAATATTGTGAAAAGTAAAAGAGTGCTTAAGAGACTGTCTTAAGACTTTGGTGCAATGGTGCAAATGATGATGATGATGGTTTATTTTCAGATTTTCATAAAAATAATATGCATGAAATAATGTTAAAATGATTTTTGCTAGGCATAAATTCCTAAGTGTGATAATTTTTTTGGATAATTCCCTAGGAATTATACCATCATTGCAAAATTGAAGGTTGACATAATGACATGAAATAGTGATAATGTGCATTCTTTTTGTTAAAAGACATAATTGTACAACATAATGATTTAAGTCATATGTTTTTCATGAATTGATTTTTAAATGAATGGGGAATAAAAATTGGTACAATGGTTTGCGCTAGGCATAGAATATGTAGGTATAGACTTATACCATCATCGCAAAATCCAAAAAGAGATAGTTTTATTGCATGATTGATTTTTGATAAACAAAAAATATGAAGATGAGGACTTGCGCTAAGCATAAAATTCCAATTTTGGTTTTGGAACTATACCATCGTCGCGAAAGTCAATAATATATATATGTTTTGATTGTATTGAAAGAAATTTTGATTATTATGTATGTAGTTGTCTTTAAGCTAAACAACTGTACTTTAAAGAAGAAAATGAATTATTTCAAACAATTTGCAAAATATTTCAAAGTACTTTGAAGACAAAAGTTAGATTTATAAGGAACCCCATGTGCATATGTGAATTCATTTCCAATCTTGATTTATCATAATGATACACAAAATCTCTCAAATAAAAAATGTGTGTGCAATTGCATTGTTCATTTACCAGTTTTGAGCAAGATAATTTGATACAAGTGATTTGAATAAACCAAATAAGTGTTCATTAACCATGATGTAGATGCATATAACCATACTAGACTACTATGTAAGTCGAATTATCAAGAGCTAGCTAATCCATAAGCAGACATAGGTATGTACAAAAGAAGGTCGCTAATGTGACAGACATATCGCCATGCTAGGAGTTACCCAAGGCCAAGCAGGTTGGGCACAAACCACCTGTTATGGGGCTTACCTCACAGTTTTTGAATAATTGAGAATTCCAAGGATTCAAGCTCATCAACCCTTCTTAGCTTTTCAAAGTGTAGGGAAAGGGATTTTATTGCTTTTGCTTTTGCTTTATTTTGCTTTTATTTTCTTTTTCTTTTTGTATTTTTGCTTGATAATTGAGATAATGCTTGAAATATTGCTGTAATGATATAAAATAACATTTTTCTTTTTCTCTTTTTCTTGAACTTTGCTTTTGTTTTTTTTTTGTTCTATACTAGGGATACTTGCTCGGATTAGCTGTAGAGCAAGGGATTTTTATTCTGGGTAGGGGTGAGCTTGTCCTTTTGCCAATTCTCAAATATTCTAGACCATGTGCATGATAGGATAGCAGGGGAAACTTTTCGCTCAAGAAACCACTTCTACTATGTAGCAAAGCATAGAAATTACAAATATAATCATTTTATTGTGAAAGGATGTGCTTGGTTTAAGTAAATAACAAGATCAATTCTCTGTGCTCAAACTTTATTTAATTGAATTTTGTGGACTTTGATATAAGAGAGATTAGTAATCATGTCAGATAAAATCAAGATATTTATATTTGTGAGTGTGAAAGTGAGGGATTCCAAATAAATGCTAATTTATCCAAAATAATTTGAAACATATAATTGCAACATTTGTAAGTAGATATATATAAATAAATACTATTTTTGAGAAGCTTTGAGAATGTTGACTCTCTCTTTCTTCTTTATGTTGTTTTGGTTTCGAAAGAGTCAAGAATATTGTTGTTTTGATTTTTATTATTATTATTTTTTTTTTTTGAAAGAATCAACAAGGTGCCATAAATAAATACAACAAATAATTTTGAATATTTTGATGATTATGAATGTTTTTGGTGTTTTTGAATTTATAAATTGAAAGAAATACAAGATAGTGATTTTGAAATATTTTAAACAAATATATACAAGGATGAAATGACCAAATTCATACATAGTAACATTTAAGATGCAAAATATTCATGGGTTCTTTAAGTTCTTTACCATCTAAGGTAGATAATTGGTATGCTCCTGATTCAAAATTTAGCAGTGATAATGTATGGTCCAATCCAGTTGGGCTCAAACTTACCTTTAAGGTCCTTAGTTGCATCAGTATTTTTTTGAAGATTTTGATTTTTTTGTATTTTGATTTTAATTTATGAATTGAAATTGGTGGTATATACAAGATGATCTATAGACACTATACAAGGTTATTTGAATATAGCATATCTAAGGTTGCTTCAAAATCAAAGGAGGTTTTAAAGGATAATCTGGTTGAGGTGAAGGTAAGGACAAAAGATGATAAATAAAAGGTAGTGATAACAAAAGCTTTGTTATAATGTAGAATAATGTAGCAAAATATTTGACTTTTATATGTGTAAAATTGATCATGTTACAAAATAAAATGTAAGAAGGATAAGAAAGTTCTTGATTCTTATCACTATATTCCAAGTCTTGATAAGATGGAAGGAGCATATGTGAAAGATATACATGGATGTTATTTGGTAAACAAGAATGATCATATATGGATGAAGAAAAGTGATGGATAGAAGATAATTGTGACAATGGAGAATGTATAGAGCTTGATGTTTCAACTGTTAAATATTCTTCAAATGGTGTTGGGTCACCATGTATGGTGACAATTTTATTTGTAATTTCAAACTTCAAACATTGGTGAAGCATGGAAGGGACAACCCACATCGTATGAATCCAAGGACTTTTGAGAAGTAAATTATAAGGTGAAGGACAATATTCTACATAAAACAAAGTATCCAGAATATTGGGTCCAATATTAAGGGGAATAATTATAGTACCTTGAGCTTCTTGAATTTCATTGTTAAAATATTTTATAATAACATTTGATTCATTAATATCTTCTTCCTTTGATTTGAGTTTTTGGAATAATTGATAAGTGCATAAATTAAGAGAGGTGCCATTATCTACCATGATAGTTTTAACAAGTATTTCTTTACTAGATCCTGTAATGTAAAGATCATAGTCTTCTTGTGGAGTAGAGAAAGGAATATCCTCATCATAGAATGAAATATGGTTAACCTCAAGAGGGTTTACACCATTAATTATGTTCTTAGAGAAAATATGATGAGGAAAAAATTGTTGGCTAGGTATTTTGAACAAAATTTCTTTGTGATAAATTTGTAATACTTCTAAAAGGGATATCTTTGCTTCAGGATGAATCACTTGTTTTTGGCTATCAAAGTGGATTTCAGATTGAGATTTTAATTCTAAAGATGAGCTTTCTATGCTTACATTCCATTTTGTATCATTCTCTAGAGTCAAAGATAGTTTTGAAGGTTGGTCAAATGAGGAATCCATATCTTGAATATCGGATTGAGTTGATTGAACTTGAGGTTGCTCATTTGTAGTTTTTCTTACAATATTAATAATATCATCATGATGGGACACATTAACATGCAATATTTGATTGGTTTCCTATTGTTGATAATTGAGTAGGGGTTCTTGGGAGATCCCCATGTCTTGATCGATTATTGGTATTTGTTGTGTAGGAGTTTGATTGTTTACTAAAGATTTATAGTCAGTTGTAGATTGTAATTCCTTTATATTAAAAAGACCATCATCAATAAAATCTTGAATTGCACATCTTAAATATTTACAATTTTGTGTCATATGTCCATCTACTCTATGATATTCACAATGTAGCTCAGGTTTAAACCAATATGTTGTGGTATCAGGTTGTCTTATGGAAGGGAGTTCAATCTTATTTGTATCAAGTAAATGCTTGAGAATTATATCCATTGGTTGATTGAGCTTAGTAAATTTACGTGATGAAGGTTTTTGAGAGGTTTTTGATAAATGCCTTAGGACTTTCGTCATAAAAGGACCTAATGGTTTCTCACCTCTACTTTCTTTATTAAGGGTTGAATGATGACAGGAAGATTGCGAAGTAGGAGGTAAGTGCATGGTAGAATTGGAAGAATAAGTATTTTCTTGTTGAAATGAATGTGTTGTATTGAAAGAAGAATATTGAAAAGGTGGCGGAGGATTGTATGTGGATTGATAGACATAATATGGATATATGGGAGAATAGATAATATCGTTATGAAGAGGATTGGAAGAGGGATTGTTTTGTTGGGGTAAGGATGAAAAATGAGAAAAGTGTGATGGAGGTGGTGTTGAATAGTGATGAGGTTGGTCATAATCAACAAATGTATCTGGCTGAATTCTTCCAACATTACTAATGGGCTCATATTGATTTGAGTAAAAACTCATGGTTTCTTTAGTACTTCTAAAAGTAATATTTAGCATCTACTATTTAGAATTGAATCTAAAACATGCAAACTTGAACTGATGATTTTGTTACTTTTTTTTTTTTGTATACATATATATATATTTTTGTTTTTTTATATTTTTGAATCAGAAATATGCCTATGTTATTCACGTCGGGTTCACCAAAATGTATCGCTCCAAATTTTTCACACCCTTACCTTCAAGATATAGGATCTGTGCCCGGAAGGGGGATGTGAAAAGGATGGCACAGTACCTCGAACTGAGAGGCCTTGCGAAGGTCCCGCCTCTCGGGGGAGGTGTATATTGGTGATTTTTTGACTGATGGTGGGTTCACCAGGAAACATTTTGGCAGTTTCCACGCCTAGGTTGGGAATGTGTTTGATGTGTTCATTTTTAGCATTAAAAATCCATGTCCTAGGTTTGGCCAAAATGCGTCTAAGCTATTCTATATGAAGATGCAGATTAAATGAATACAAAAAATAGAATTAAGATAGAAAAAAAAGAAATTAGGCAATGTTAAAAGAAAATACCTGATCCGGATTTCTGATGAAGATTTTGATTCTTGAAGCAGTCAGGATCATCTGGAATTCGACAGAATCATCTGAGATCTGACAGGATCGTTTGAGATTTGACAAATTCGTTAGATGAATTCGTTAGAGACCTACAAACAGAGAAATAGGTGCAAAACACAAAAAATACAACAATGCTAACAGAGGGAAATAGTGTAAAATGATAGCAATAACATTAACATGATAATAATGAACAAAATACGAGTGTACTACGATGATTTAATGGCAATTGATGACTTAATTGTGCATTTAAAGCTACATGGGTGAACTCCAAAATGCAAGATAGCATAAAATATCAAATAAACTAGCTAATTATAGCATAAAACAATAGATTGAAAGATGAAGAAATGCAAACTTTAGGCACTGATTGCCTCAATGTTGACTACAGTCGAAATCGTCTCGCATTGGTACGAAATCGTCTCTAATTCGAAAGGATCGCCTCCGATCTAAACAGGATCGTCTGCGATGATGTAAGCTTGCTCCGACTGAAAAACACTAAGGTACCTACAACAAAAATTGTATAGAACTAATGCAAATAGAAATTTGGGATGTCTTAATGCGTATGAAGTTGAGTTATAGGGAATTTCAGCCAGGGGGGTGCTAAGGGGAGGGCTTAGGATTAAATAGGCTTATGAGGGAGGTTAGGAGGTTGGAGATCATCCCTATTTGGGAGATCTCCAATGGGGGAGGGTCTCTAACAGTGCAGACATGCTTTTGACCTGATTAGAGACCCGTTGGAGCAGATACTAATTGTGAAAAATTAGTTTAGGGACAAGATCGTCTGGATGTCCTATCCCAGATGAAATCATCAGATCTGGGGCGATATCGTCTGATCGACGACGATATCATCAAACGGTCAAAACAAACTCTAAAAATGGCATGGGAAAGGGGGAAACAGATTACACGACGGTTAACGGGCGGTTTGGGAGGTTGAAATTTGAATTTGAATTATTTACTAGAGTGATTGTAATTATTAAGATTTCACTGTGCCAATTTTAGGGTGCTACATATAGTCATGGAATATGTACGTCATGGCCTTCTGATATGTGGCACCAAAATTTTTGAGACCGAATGGCATCACTTTATAACAATTTTTCCCCACGGAGTAATGAAAACAATTTTATGTTGATCTTTAGGATTATCCAGATTTGGTTGTATCTAAAAAAACCATCCATTAGGGAGAGCATCTCATGACCTGTAGTTGCATCTACAAGAGCATCTATTTTTGGAAACATAAATGAATCCTTTGGTGTTTCCCTATTTAAATCTCTAAAATCCATGCAGATACAGACTCCTCCATTAGGTTTTCCCATGGGTGCCATGTTTGAAACCCACTCAGGGTAGTCTATATGAACTATGAATACTGCATCCATTAGTTTTTGAAATTTGTTCTTCACCATCAAAGTGATAGTTGGATGCATTTTCCTTATCTTTTTCTTAATTGGCTTCTTCATGGGATCCAATGAAAGGTTGTGAACGACTAACTTTGGATCTATCCCTAGCATGTCTTTGTAAGTCCAAGCAAAAATATTTGGTCTCTTTGAGGAGAGGAATTAGGATGGCTTGTTCGTCTAGGGGTAGACTTTCTCCAATATTGGCTTTTCTTGGTTGGGTAGGATCATCGCTGATGTCCACCTCAAAAGTCACTTCTATAGCCATATGTGACCCATCCTCTAGTTGATGAGGCATGGGTATCAAATGAATGTCATCGATAGGATTTACAAGACCTACTAACTTAGGTTCCAAATCAACATGGAAGATGTCATATGCACAACCAAATGCAAAATTAAATGGTTGTAACATCTCTTCATTGGGAAAGAGGTCTTCAGGTTCTATGGGTGAGTTAGTGCGATCCCAATCAATAGCCTCTACATCAAGATGCAATGATTTGGTAGGATATACTGGATTATGAATTGGAGTGGTCAAATCAATGGAGATCATATTTATGGATGGGATGAAATCTCCAAGACCACATGGGTGCAATATTATCTCATGGGTTTATCGTAGATTCTGGTAAGGCAGTAGGTACTATCTTAATCTCATAATCATAGAATCAAATTATAGGTTCCTATAATTCTTGTACTTATCCCATAAAGTGAGTGAATGCATTCATATCTTATGGTAGGAGCTCAATTGTCCTTAAAAATTTTATTAGAGTCTCCCTATGCTCTGGGGACTATTTTATGAGCTCATAGATGGATAACTTAGCTAGAGTCATCTGTAGGTTTTTCTGCAATCTACTTCATATAGTTACCATAGGTCATGTTGGTGGACTTGGAAGGTTGTCTTTCCTCTGTCTAGGTGTAGCTGGGACATTCATGGGAGCTGTAGGAGGTTGTAGTTGACCATACCACCTAGTCCTTGTTACTATGTTAACAATATCAACCATACCAATGCATTTGTGGGTAAGTACATCAGATAAAACCTGATTGACTTGGACCCCATGATCTCTAGGGGCCTCATTATTGGGTAATGGGTTTATGTATATGCCCATGTATCTATTATTGGGAGCCAGTGGGTTGTCAATTTTGAGTTCTCTTGCCTCAATCATGTTTTGTACTTGATGCTTAAAATCAATGCAAGTCTCAATATCATGCCTCGATATCCTATGATAAGGGTAAAATTTATCTTCCCTATATCCTTTTGGATTAGGATGGTTGGGATCTATAAGAGGTATATAAAAAAATATGATCCTCCTAGCCTCGCTTAACTGATTAAATATTGATTGCATTGATTTTTTTAGAGGGGTGAAATAGCGAGGCAACTTGCATTCCCTCTTTTGACCCTGATTTTTCCTTTGGTCATAAATAGCTAGCGGAGGATGTGCTTGATAGTTCTGGGGTTTTTTTGCACCCCCATCCTTGGGTGTAGCCAATACGAATTGATTGACTGGAGTAGGGTTGGCCTGCTTTTGTTTGTACTTGTCATTCTTACCATTCTTGTTCCACTCCTTTTTATTTTGGAGTTTAATGGTTCCCTCATATACTTTTATTTCTTCAATGATCTTGGCCTATGCCAAAGCTTTCTTAAATGAAGGATAATAGTGAAGTTTTAGTAAGAAGGAGATGTTTTTAGAGCAAATTTGATGAACATGTGAATGATTTATTCAATGGTAATGGAGAATGATAATTTTACCATGACGTTTTCCATCTATTCCCATAATCCATTAATGGCTCATCATCATATTGTTTCAAGTTGGCCAGGTCTGAAAGGTTCACCTTATTCTTAGCACCAAAGGAAAAATACTTTAATAATGCATTTAATAGCTGTTCAAAGTTGGTTATCATAGTTTGTGAGCTTCCAGATGTATATTTCTCAGTAGCTACAGTTCTTTGAGTTGGTCATGTAGGAAACTGATCCAACCCATCTAGTTGTCTTGTTTTCCATGGTTGGTCTTGTGGGGTGCCATTTACTCCTATGAGGTTATAGTATATGGGAATATTTCCTTTGGTGTGAATATTTTCTTCTATTTGATTTTCATGACTAGATGTAGCTCTAGTTTCTTGCCCTTCAATGGGTAGACCTATTTCATATGTTTCTTGTGAATCTTGAGGTGTTGCGACTCTTGGTTATCTTCTTGAAGAAGAGGGCTTTGCGGTGACATGTTTTCTCCATGTGGATGGAGATGTAGCAGTCTCATCATCACTATGTGAAGAATGAGTTTTAGAACCTTATTTATGTCCATGTAAGGAGGAAGCCCTTTAAGCTTCCTCATATCTTTGAGATGTTTTTATGTGTTTAGAGGAGGCCCTTGAGGTCTCCTCGTGTCTCCTTAATGAGGATGGTTGTGAAGCCTCTTTTTATTTATGTGATTTTATTCCATGATGTGGTTCCCTACTTGGGGTTTCTCGAGGAGATCTCCTAAGGGTTGAATTATCACCCCTTAGGCTCACGGAGCTATGTCTCACGGTCTTACGGGTAGGTCATTCAATGTTACTACGACTCTGCCTATGGGTATGAGTTACTTCAATATCTCCCTCGGTATCAAACCGAGGGTGTTTACTTATTTTTTTGACTATGTTGTCGATTAATTGATCTTTTGAGTTGTAATTTAGGAATAGCCACACAATACCAAACAAATGTTTATCTTGATTATCAATTTAAGTGTACCCTAAACTGTTTGGTGTGTTTTTATGTGTTGTTATTTTGATTTCTTGCTCTTTTTCTTGGATTAATAATGAGAAGACTCATCCATAGTGATAATTAAGTACACTCGTGCCAAACATGGTTTTCTCAAAAGAAGCTAGGGTACACCACTGAAGACCCAGTGGAGGGTTTGCCTAGATCTTCCACTCTAAACCAATGATTGTTCCAATAGTGGGAGACTTTTTGAGCACAAGTAACTGGGTATCACTATAATTAAGTTTCTCAATCCATTTCTAGGAAGCTCTAGGGGGTAAACTAGTTGAAGAATATGAATTCCAATGCCACTAGAATGAATTGAGGGTCGGTGATGAAATCCAACTCCCCAATGTTTAAATGAGATGTGTGTGTGTGGTGTTTATTTTAAGCTTGTGTAGCATAAAGTGCATCATATAGAAGCAATGAGTCTCTCCTATATGCCTAAGTGTAAAAATACATTTAATTATTCAAAAATATGCATGAACTACTATGATTTGTATGTAGCTATGACCTCTAGCAGGGCCTCAAAGCAAGTAAACAACATACAATGTTTAGCATGTTGGATTCTAGGGTGAACATTTCAGGCATAAGTTGTTGTTCCTAGCAACGCATAGTGGAAATATAAAAAAAGATCTAAGATATGCAAAATGCTTAATTCTTTCTCCTTTTATCCTTTTAATTTCCAAACATAAATGTGCTTTAAGATCTCTATTTTAGAAACACAAAAGCAAATAGAAAGCTATAAAATATCAGATAAGTTGTACCAACCTTCGATCCAGCTTAGAGAGTTGTTTTTTTGAGCTATGCTACACTCCAATTCTGGTTGTTGTTGACCAAAGTGGCTAGTTCTTGGATACAATTAGTGGAAGCGGCTAAAGCTCTATTGGATGATGTAGCTTAGAGTGGCTGATTTTTGGTCACTGTAGATTAGATCGGCTAGACCTACACATGAAAATAAGTTAGTATTCTGGTAGAAAATAAAAAATTAGTGGAGGTCCCATCGTGATCACCATATGTAGTGACCCCGGGATGCATGCATTGCTCTCTTTTATGCTACTTTCAATGTACTAAAAACCCAAGATGAAATGGAAGACAACGAAAAGCATAAAACATGAAAATAACAAATATGGATCTCTTTATTTGTATTGAAACCCATTTACATGCCAGTCTCTCTTAGGGATACCCATTTCGATACAATAAGGTTATAAATAGGAAAATAGTGCCTCTTTTGCAAAGAGGTGGTGTGACGTCAAAAATATTCTCAGTTCCACACATGAAAATGTATGAGGGCTTACAGATGCCTCCTTCTCTAGGAATGTTTCCTAGAGATATTCCTTTTGCTCTCATATGTTGCAGACTTTGTCCGATGAAATTTTGGCCCTGTAAGCAATGAAACAACAACACACGCTTAGGTTTTCAAGAATACCTCCCCAAATGAGGTTGTTAGAAATGGATATAACAAATGAAAGCAAGTACAAATTAGACTAATGCTATGAATACAAATGAATGAAATTATGCTATGCTAATGATATGCTAAAATAATGAATCTAATGTCTAGAAACCTAAGCTAAGCCTGTAGGCCACTGTCCAAGACAATGGTCGCTAAAGTGACTTTCTTCCTCTTTGCTCCAAATATATGGATCAAATATTGTACCCAATGTTAAAATAATTTTTTCTATGCTCTCCAATCTATTAGGGCTTCACCATACACATGATCTCCAAGGGAACTCTTCAAGTCTCGAAAGCTCTCCTTAATGACCAGGATCGATAAAACATGTATATATGATCTCCTTGGTGCTCTTAGGATTACACCTTTTATAGTGTGAAACCCTAGGTCTATATCCAAGCCCTAGGAATGCATTTATCATGCATAGTACAAGTTAGTATAAGAGGATTTTTTTTATCTTTTCTATGCTTGGAGGCTAGTTAACTGAAATATAACTACCAACTTGAGTCTCCTATGTGAACTGTTCATTATCATGAGAATTTTTTGTCCTTTTTTTATGTTTGGAGGCCAATTAACTAAATTCTAAATGCAAACTCATGTATCCTATGTGAACTAGTCATGAAAAGGAATTCAAAGTTACTCCCATTCACCTTTATTTCATGCAGAATACCAATTCTACCTGTGATTAGGTCTATTTATTACAAAAACTACTTTTATGGTTTAGCCATGTCATCTATAATGACTAAGATCTAGCCATTGTCATATGTAGTGGCTAAAATTTGGCTGCTCTTGGCTTGAGCGTCTAGGCTTGGATGGCTTGAAAATGCCCCAAATGAGTGGTGAGAACCAATGTTAATGCTTGGAAAGTCCAATATTATGTCATATAATCTTATGAATGTATTTATGTGAGTAGCTCCCCTAAGAATGACATGTTTTAGGTTTCTACAGTAAGACAAAGCTTCTACAAGATCTCTCTGACTTGAGATATAAGGTTGAAAAGGCAAAGAGAGTTGAAAAAGATATGGCTGAACAGTCAAAGGTAAAAGAGATATAATATGAAAGACTTATGGTTACCCTTGAATAATTTAAAGGGGAGAACTTAGGATTAAGGGTTCAAGATCAAGAATATGAGAAAGCAAAGGAAAAGTTTCTACAAGAACTCACCTACTTCAAAATCAAGGTTGAAGAGGCAAGAAAATTGAAGAAGGTATGACTGGAAAATTAAAGACAAAAGATCTAGAGTGTGAAAAATTAGAGCATGAGATAGTTTCTCTAAGTATGGAAGTAAAAGGCTCTAAGGACAAGTTAAACAAGTTTGAGGAGAATCCAAAGACTTTGGACAAGATTATCAATGCACAAAAGTCATCGGTCACCAAAGCAAGACTTAATTCTAAAGAATGACAAAGGAAATAGGAAGCTAAAAAAGGAGAATCAAGTTCAAACACTAGAAAAGAAGAAGTGTCAAAAGAAGTAAAAGAGAGAGTGAGACTAAGTTGGACAATAGAAAGTTCAAAAAGGAAAGGAACAATGCACAATTAAGGAACAGATGGAACAAGAAACATGTAGAAGATACTAAGAGACCAATGGGGTCTAGGTAAGGTTTCTTCAATATAATATGGTTCTCTTGTCATAGATTTGGACAAATGGCTTCACAGTGCAAAACATAGGGAATACAAGAATATGGAAATGGACAATATTCTCATGGGTATTGTTACTCATGTAATCATTTTTGTCACAAGGAAATGGATTTTAGGGTTCATGATAGAAGAGGATATGGCTTCACCAGGAGAAGTCCTAAGACAATTGCAACTCCAAGAAATAATAGCATTAAGTGTTATAAGTGCAATAATGATGGTGACATAGCAAGATGGTGTAGAGCAAATATTCTAGAAATAGGCATGAACAAGGACAAAAATATGAATAGGAATAAAAATATGAATAGGAATAGGAAGATGAACAGGAATAGAGACTCAAAAAAGAATAAAGACTCAAAAAAGAAAGAGAATAGGAACAAGAATAGGAACATGGATGAGAACAAGAATAGGAACAAGAATAGAAGTGACAACAGGAACAAGGATGATGACTTGGAAAGGAACAGTGAGAGGATTCTAAAGACTCATATAAGAAGATAGAAATATAAAGGTATATATCTATGCTTTCATGGAGTAGAAATACTACCACACTAGAATTAACCACCTCATGTGGAGGTGGGGGAGGGACTAAGATAAGAGGCTCATTCATAGCCCTGGGCCCCAAAGGTGTCCCTTTGCCATTGATGTCAAAGGAGGAGAGATTTGTGTATTGGGGAGATATTTTATATGAGGAGAGATTTGATATTTGAGATAGCATTGAGCCATGGGGAGCATAAAAGAAGGTTAGGTTTTAGTAAAATGAATATGGATTACCATCAATGAAAAAGGGGAATATTATTGGAAATTTTGAGTCCCTAAGATAAAATTTGTTATTGATGTCAAAAGTACCTATGTAAGTAAGCACTATGATTTTTCTCCACAAAGAGCTTCATGAGAAGCAAAGGTTTTTATCAAAGGTTCAAGAAGGGATGCATGGCATTTGGTTCCAAAAGGAGCTTCAAGGAAATCTTAGCAAAAGGTTTTTATGAAAACCAAGGAAGGCAAGGAAAGGTTTTATTTAAAACCATGGATGGCATATTTGAAATGGGTTTTTCTTAAAACCCAAGTTGGATTTTTGTTTCATCAAAAAAGGTTCCCTGGTGATGGAGAAATTTAATTTTAAAGGTTTAGTTTAAATTTTAATTTATTTAAAATTTTAATTTTAATTTTAATTTTAAAATTAAATAAAAGAGTTTTCCCACCATGTCCATCGACGTCATATATTTTATCATGCAAAGGTTTGAATATTTAAAGGGGTTGATTTTATCAACCAAGGAGCAGAAAAATAAATATTTTTCGCATTCGATTATCCCCTCCTTTGCAATCATCGATTCCCCCCTTCCGATTTTGTTTGTGCACTGCACATGGAACAAGGGAGCAAGTTTCAAGGCATAGGTGGAGAGGATGGAAATATAAGTCTCAAAGGCTTAAATCCTCCATGTGGGAGGCCTATCCCACATGGTGGGTGGAGAGTGCACTAAGGCACACGACGAGGAGGAACGCGGGGTAAAAACCACTTGAAGCCATTTTGCAAGGTATGCCATAGTTTGATCGCCAAAATTTTTGGGTGCATGAAATATTTCGAATTTGCTAAGGTTGTGTTAAGTGTTGATTTTTACAGAGAGTATAGTGGATTTAATTTTTTCATATGGCTAAGGTTTGATATTTTATTAATGTGGGATATTGCCTAAGAAGGCTTTGTGATTATTTTTTAAGTGCAAAAGTGTTGAAAGGAAGGATATAAAATATTTGAGTTCTTTTATGGTATAAGTGTTTTTTGGAGTGACAACATTATGCAATGTTTTGATTTATTTTATTTTATGGTATAAGTGGTTTTAGGATTCATAAGGAAGTTGTGAATTAATTCTTACTAAGATTTTCTAATTAAAATCCTTTGTGAATATTATTGTGAAGTGGAGTAATGTTGATTATTTTATGATCTTCTAACCCTTGTGAGGATTGGAAAAATAATATTGTGATTGTGGAAGATTTCCAAAGAGGCTTCTTCATATTCATAAAAGGTATGGGCACATTATCCTATTTATTGATTATGGTGGTTGATTATAAAATACCTTTGGAGTGAAAAGGATTGATTGTGGTTTCCTTTTCAAAAGTGTTTTGTTTAATGCTTCAAGGTTTTATGGATTGAGAGTTGTGATTAAACTTTGTTTTATAAGCATTGTTGTTGAAGCCAATTGGTTATGCAAATAATTTGAACTTGAATTAGAAAATAACATGAGTATCATTGTTATGTGAGATATGTGGTTGAGCATTGTTGGAAACATTTTGAGTTGGATGATACATGCTTGGACTAGGGTTTGTGAGAAAGGATTTTTCATTGATGTGATTGGTTGAGAAGAGTTGTTTGAGCCTAGTCAAGTGGATGCATTGTGATTGTTCAAGTTCCATGAAACAAAATATTCTACATCTGAATTGATTTGAGAATGATATTTGAGTATAGAACATATTGAGTCTCTAAAAATTCTCTTTATGATTCTATGAGATTGATTTGAGTTGAGAGTGAGATTTGAGTATAGAACATATTGAGTCTCTAAAAATTCTCTTTATGCTTCTATGAGACTGATGTGAGTTGAGATTGGGATTTGAGTATAGAACTTATTGAGTCTCTAACAATTCTATTTATGCTTCTATGAGATTGGTTTGAGTTGAGATTGGGATTTGAGTATAGAACATATTGAGTTTCTAAAAATTCTATTTATGCTTCTATGAGATTGAATTGAGATATTTATTAAGCATTGAGTATAGAATATATTGAGTCTCTAACAATTATCTTTATGATTCTATGAGATTGGACAAGATCTGTGTGAGCTTGTTAAGAATATTTGAGATAAGTGTTTGAGAACGCTTGCAGATTGATTTTATATGAGCTTATGTGGAAGCTTGAAATGTAGATTTGAGCAAGTCCTAGAGAGGACTTATTGAGCAAGTTTGAGCAAGTCCTAGAGAGGAATTGTTGAGCAGATTTAGACAAGTTATGAGTGAGCTTGTTGAGCAGATTTGAACAAGTTTAGAGTGAGCTTATTGAGCAGATTAGGACAAGTTCTGAGTGAGCTTATTGTGTAGATTTGGTGAAGTTCTGAGTAAGCTTGTTGAGTAGATTTGGAAAAGTTATGAGTGAGCTTGTTGAGCAGATTCGGAAAAATTTTGAGTGAGCTTGTTGAGCATATTTGGACAAGTTTTGAGTGAGCTTGTTGAGAATATTTGGACAAGTTCTGAGTGATCTTGTTGAGCAGATTTGAGCAGGTTCTGTGTGGACCTGTTGAGAAAATTTGAGCAGGTTCTATGTGGACATGCCGAGCAGATTTGAATAGCTTTTGTGTGGACCTATTGAGTAGAATTGAGTATGTTTTGTGTGGACCTATTGAGTAGATTTTGGTAGGTTTTGTGTGGAACTATTGAGAAGAATTGTACTAGACTAAATGTACTATGTTTAGTGTAAGATATTGAGCAGAGCTATGCTAGACCGACTAGACTATTTAGTACAGTATTGAGATAGAGCTTTGGAGGTGATAGAGTACATAGGACAAAGTATTAGTGGATAGAGATCCAGTAGCCAGGACAATTGAAGATATATCTGAGTGAGGAGTCTTCAAGTGGATAGAGATCCACCAGTCAGTGCAGTAGATAAATAGAGTCTTCTAGAAGATCACTAGCCATAGCTAAAGGGGAAAGAGTTCTCCTATGTAAGAGATCCATGAAATTGATATTAGAGGATCAACTTCTCCTTTGGACAAAGGTCCGTAAACATTATAATTTGGAAGTATTCCCAAATATTTATTGAGAAAATTTTAGTGAAATATTTTCTTCGTGGAGTAGCCCACATTGGGTGAACCAAGTAAAATTGGTGTATCATGTGTGTGTGATGTTTTGTACATTTATTTGGTTATTGATATTGATATTGCCATTTATTATATTTATTAATACTATTTGGGAAAGAAAAGTAAAAAGTGATCTTATACTGTTCACCCCGCTCTTAGTATAAGCTTGTGTTATTCACTTATGGAATGTGAGAGGCCTCAACAGTGCTATCAATAAAAGGCTTGTTTGCACTCTAAGGAAATAACACATATCCACTATCATGTTTTTGCAAGAAATGAATATTGATAAAAAAAAATCTATAAAATCACAAAATCTATTTGGGAAAATGGTGATTTTACTTTTTTCCCTTATCAAGATACGTCTGGGGGTCTTCTCTATATTTTGGACTCAAACAAGTTAGAAGGAAAAATAATTTCCTCTTTTGATAAGGTCCTCAATATGATGTTTTTCTATAAAACCAGTTATTTCTCTTAGGTTATGACCAATGTCTATGCCCCTAACGATCCTCTTAGCCATAGGGGTCTATGAGATACTTTGATCCAGATGAGAAGTGCTTTCATAAACCTTCCATGGATTATTTTTGGAGACTTCAACTATCATTTTTTTTCTTATGATAAGCAAGGAGGGAAATCGATGTCCACCAAGAGCATTGAGGATTTTTATAACTTTATCACTAAATATGAGCTAATGTATGTTCAGGATAAAGGGGTAAAATACACTTGGAGAAATAGGAGAATTGGGGATCAACACATTTAAGTAAAACTTGATAGGGTTTTCTTGTCTCAAGAAGCTATACTAGTGATGGGTGATGGCACTCTTATTTTTCTTCCCAGATTTTTACCTGATCATCGCACTTTACTATTTGAAGCTGACAAAGGCCCTTGTTTCAAGATCCCATTTAGATTTGAAGCTATGTGGACACAACATCCAGATTTGTGAATGCAAATTACTAATAGGAGGTAATTTGACTATCATGGGTCATTTATTTTTAGGGTTTCCCAAAATATTAAGTGTGTCAAATAAAATATTCAAGTTTGGAATAGAGAAGTTTTTGGTAACATTTTCAAAAATAAGGAAAATATTTTGCAAAAATTAAAAAGTATTGAACTCCAAATTTAGAATGGGCAATTCAATGAACAAATCAGAAATGAGGAGAGATAGGTTATTGCAAATTACCATAATATGATGGCTAAATAGGAGACTTTTTGGAGGTAATAATCAAGGATCCTTTGGCTCAAAGAGGGGGACTCAAACACAAAATTATTTCATACCACTATCCTAAGGCACCGAAGTTTGAATAAAATTAAAGAATTAACCAAAAGTGATGGATATGTCATCAGGGATATTTTTGAGATTCAAAATGAAGCTTCATATTTCTTTGAAGGCCTTTTGGGAGCCAACCCCAAAAATTCTACCTAGGATGGTAGATAATTGCTCCATAATATACCCACTATAGTCACTTCAGATATGAATTTTTCTCTTATCAAACCTCTCACCCCTAATGAAATTTAAGATGTTATTTTCTCAATACACCCTAATAAAACCCTAGGCCCTAATGGGTTTTACCCCTGATTATATTAGAATTTTTGATACATCATTGGTCTTGAAATTTGCAATGGCATCAATGAACTTTAGAACTAAATCCATACCCAGAAGTATTAGCTCTAGCTTCATTGCCTTGGTTCCCAAAGGTCCTGTGTATAAATCTATGTCATATTTTAGACCCATTAGTCTTTGCAATATCTTGTACAAAACTCTTAATAAAGACATGGCTATAAGACTTAAATATATCTTTGCTCAGATCATAGACCCTTGTCAAGGTAACTCTATAAAAGAAATAAATATTACTAATCATGTTATCACGTTGCATGAAGCCCTTCATTATGCCATTCGTAACAAAAAAGTTACTATGTTTTTCAAAATTGATATGAATAAGGCCTTTGATAGAGTTAAAAAATATTTTTTTATTGTTGTCCTCAAATTTGGGTTTCATAAGGAGTGGGTTGATATTATTCATAATTGCATCTCTAATCCCTAGTTTTTATTCTTGGTCAATAGATCTATAGCAGGGTTTTTCCCTAGTAACAAGGGCCTTATACAGGGAGATCCTCTATCCCCCATCCTTTTTATCATTCTTGTTGAATACTTGGGTAGAGCACTCAAAAATTCTTTCTCCAATGACATAATTTTAGGCATTAAGGTTGCATCTTATTTAAGAGCCTTTTCTCACCATAAGTTTGTTTATGATATCATCATTTCTACTCATGCTTATGTGTGGGAAGAAAAATCCATTAAGAGTATTCTTGATACCTATGAGGAGTCTACAATGTAGAAAATAAATTATACTAAAATAAAAATATTCTTCATTAACACTCCCCAATAAATACAAGCTAAGATTGCATGCATCTTTCAATGTGTTATATCTTAGTTGCCTACCCAATATTTGGGCCTCCCTCTTTTCACTAGTGCTTTGAAGGAATCCATGTGGAGTAACGTTATTGAGAGGATTAACAAAAAACTTTTAGGTTGAAAAGGGATCCTCCTCTCTCAAGTAGCCAAATCCACCCTAACAATGGCTTATCTCCAAAGTGTTCCTATTTATTTCATGTCTATATTAAAAGTTTCTATTGTTATCTACATGAAAATTGAGCAAATTTAGAAAAGGTTTTTGTGGGTAGGAGTTGAGGATAGAAAAATATTTCATCTGGTTAGTTGAGACAAGGTGTGCTTTCCCAAAATTTAGGGGGTCTTTGGGATTTGAAGATTTTTTAATATGAACATAGTGTTGTTAGCAAAGAAAGCATGGAATGTTTTCACCAACAACTTTGAATGGGTCTCAATTGTAAATAGAAAATATCTTCAAAATAAGTTCCATAGATGATGATATACCTAGAAGGGGATAAGGTGGCAATTAGGCATAGGGAGTAAAATTAACTTCTACACTGATAGATGGATCTCTAATCAACCACTTTTAGAGAACAATAAAATTATTGTTTTACAGCCTTTCCTAGATACTTTAATTGGTAGCAAGGTTGAAGATTTCATTAATGTTTTGTCTGATTCTAAGTATTGCAAACATTTTCATATTTCAAATTATAATGGAAAAATATATGATGTTTCATACATTCTCAAAACCATCCTAAATACAATAATCATCCCCATTGGTAATTCCCCTAACTCCCATTTTTGGAAAGAGACTGATTTTGGACTGTTCATAGTTAAATTTTGCTCATGGTCTAACTATTGATTATCAAGTGGTTCAAATACCTTATGATCGAGTGTGAATTAAATATATCATTCTAAAATTTTCTTATTTTAGCTTGTTGGCCATCCAAAATAATATTCTAACAATTAATAATCTTATGAAAAGGGTATATTATCCATAACGGATGTTATTTGTGAATGAATGCCTAGGAATTTTTCAATCACATGTTTCTAGAGTGCTCTTTCTCCAAGATAAATTTGGATCACATTATGTCCACTTTTCATATCTCATGGATTCCTCCTAATTCATTGAGTCACCTTTTCATCCAATGGTCATCTACTTTCAAAAACCTTAGATTATCTTATTTATGAAAAGCAACCCTTCACAATATCTTATGGTAAGTGTGGCTTGAAAGAAATAGTAGGTTTTTTTATTCCTCCTCTAAGGATCCCATATCTATTACCAATAAATATATTGCATTTTTTGTCAAAAATTTCTAGCTCTTCCTTTGTACCAAATATCCTAATTCTAGATTGGAGTCTATTATGTTCTCTTCCATAAAAAATCCCTACAACTCCAGTTCTAGTTTTCTAGCCCCCCATACTAGAGTGGGTACCCATTGGATTCCTACCCCAAGTGAGTGGCTAAAACTTAACTTTGATGGTGCCTCAAAAGGAAATCCAGGGGATGCAGGTGTAGGTGGTCTTATCAGAGATCACAATGGTCAAATTATTATGGCTTATTTTGAGTATCTAGGGTGTCAAACTAATCATTTTTTTGAATGTCATGCACTGTGGAGAGGGCTAGATATTCTAAATTATTATAAGGGTAACCTTTTTATTTAGGGAGATTATTTGAATATTATAAATGCTCTAAAAAATAATAGGTTATGCTCTTGGAATGTTAGAAACATTTTCCTTAAGATAAGAAGTCCCAAAATTTCAATGATATCTCTATCAATTATGTGTACCATGAAGCTAGCAAGCTTATAGATATTCTTTCCAATTGGGGAGTTATCCATAAATCACTATCCATTTGGAAAGAAATATTTACCCAAGAAGTTTTAAATGCTACTAATAATTATTTGGTTTGAAATATGTGGTCAAAGATATTTGTGGATCAGCTTCTTCAATGACGACTCTAGCTTTTTTAGCATGATTTATTTCTTTGCTTCCAATTCTTATGGTAAATTTTTTATTATTAGCGTGACTTTCAGTCTTGCTATCAATATTGTTGGTTGGTTCTCCTCTTTAATTTCTATGAATTATGTTATATCTCAAGGTAGACCCTATCAGTGGGTTTGTATCATGGTGGTCTTCTCCAAGCATGTCAAGTCCCTTAGTAGGTCTAGGTAGTGTAATTGGATATTTTCAAACAAGGTCAATATGTGTCAAGTCTCAAGATCCTCCTTTTTGCATCTTAAAAATTTTGTGAATCATTTTTTAGTCAATTGGAACTCCCAATATTATCCCAATTCTATCCTTTGTGTAGTCTATCTTGTGCCATGTATTTAATTTCTAGTGTCTATTCCCTATGCAGAATTACTAAGTGGTTCGCCAATCACTCCAAATCAGCTTTCAAAAAGGTCATTTATTATGCCACAAATTTCTATATTTACAATCCTAGTCTATGTAAATTCATTGCCATCTAGTTTTGTCTGCTATTGTGTGTCCTAGGTAGTAAGAAACGTAGTGTTTGGTTTCTGTGGTATTTATTTTTTCTCAATCTCACCAACATGGCCTTGCTTGATCCATCTAGCCTTCAGCTTGATCCCCTATCTCAAACCTTTTTGGAATCTCATGGTCTCATTCCTTTCCTCAACAAGTATAAAGGGGCTGAGCAATATATCATTGAAGCCTTTTTCACTTTGTGGAACAATGGTTATGTTGTTATGCATAACCTTCATTTCAGATTTATTGTTAAGTTGATGGTCGAGGTGATAGAAATTTCAATGAAAGGAAGAGCGATGTGAAGAGATCATCATAACTAGGAACCTAAGTTCTAGGGCTTCCCATTACTATTTCTAAGTTACTTATTGCCTTTGCATGGGCATTTTTGAATACTATGTTTCTTCTTTTTCAAGTATCTATTATAGTTTTTGTTGATATTTTATGAGCATCCCATGCGTGGGTTTTTGTTATAGCTCCTTTAAAAGGTTTATAGGTAGTTACTTCTCTTAAGAAATCCCTGTGTGGGTATTTCTTGGGATGTATTTTTGTGTTTATGACATCAGGAATCCACTCAACCTTCTCTGCTACTATTTGGTCCTTTTCATTCAGGTTGTAGCTAGCCAATGTGCAAGCATGTGTCATATTATGCTATTATTTTAGCTACCAGTTTATGTACTTGGGTTTAGGGCCCATTTAAACCCGATACTTAGTAATTTTACCTACAAAAATATATATATATATATATATATATATATATATATATATATATATATATATATATATATATATATATATATATATATATATATATATGGGAGCCTATGTCAATTTTTTGGTATAGCCATTTGTGGCCTCCTACTGACCCATTTTTGTATGTATGTATTTGTCTATGATATTTTACCTATTTTGGATTTTATTAAGTGTATGTATGTGTGAGGGGCCTATGTCTATTTTTGGACTAGTCATATGTTGTTGGCTCTCCTATAGGATCCACCTCTTTATGCATACCTATAGATAGTAAATATTATTTGTGCTTCACTTTATCAAGAAGAGAAAGTGTTCACCATTGGCATAAGCAATCAAGTATATTTTTGTAGGAAGGTCTTAGCAGATATCTTGGTGCATCATCATCCCTTTTATTTTATTGAGTTGTTTCTATTTTTATCTTTCTCATCTCTTTTCCATTTTTTGAGTACAAGTGTGCCTTGAATATCACATCATAACAAGGATTCAACCTTGTAAAAAACTCTCGAAGACCCCTAATTGAGTTGAACCCTACACTCTTGACCATGACCCACTGTGTCACTCTCTGCAAGGTATGATTACCCTATTAGGTATAATAAAATATGACAACAATTTAATATAATGCTTTTTAGTACCCTAATGATACATAATTTATCCTAGAATCACAAGGAGTAGGGATTAGACATGGTGAAGGTCTGTGTATGTTCTTTTTTGTTGAAGTCCCTATTTACTCACCTAGTGACTCCATTCCATAATTAACACCAAAATAATATGTTATTGAAGATATCATAATGATGTTTGGGTGAAGATATCAGTTTACCAACTTTCTAGAAGCACAATGTTGCATTCACCTAGAGACTATGTAACAACAAAAGAAACCTAGAGGTATATAAGAAAAACATGCTACCAAAATTTTGTTGTTATATTTGTAAAACATAATCTACTTCGTAGTCAACATACCCTCATATTATAAAGTTTTAAGTCCTTTATGTTCGCCAAAGCCACCTAGTGTATAGAAGAAACAACCAAAATCCATACTATCAATATTACCAGAGTATACCAATAAATTTTGAACCACTCCACTAGAGCACCTAAGATAGTTGGTATTTGTTTACCAAATACATAATACTGTGGAGCAATATGTGGCCTTAAGTTTATTACTGGTATATTTCAAAAAAGAGTCACTCAAGAAGTATGAATCTCTTCCTCCTCATGCAATTATAAAATGAGATTAGCAAGATTCATTTTTCATGAATAACTTCACCAAAAAAGGTGAGGAAAAGATAGTTTAAGTAAAAAATGAACCAACCCAAGAGGAATATATCCTTATTTCTTATCATGTAGAACATAATAGATAATAGGATCCTCATCAACTAGATAATAGCCAATAAATCTTGGTCCATATTAATAAAATCCTATCAGATAAATTCATTAAGGGGAAAATTATCATCCTTACACTGTTAGATTTAAAAACTAAAAAAATGAGATCTGGAGCAACATGGTGGGTAGTATCAAAATAAACTTAATAAGAGGACTTGTATTCCTCACCTTCATTAACAAAGATAAAAATGATATTAAAGTAAATAATTCTAAGTGCAAATATTATGGAGCCTATACCCTACACAAATGCAAAAAGAGAATAAGTGTTATATCTTATCTTTGTCAGCAAAAAAGTGGCTAAGTCAAGAAATTTATTTTTAGAATCCCTTACACCCGTGATGAAAAAAATAACCAATGGATAATTACAATGTGGTACATAAGCCTAAATTAATGCAAAGTTATAGGTATAGGGTAATTATTAGCCATGTCTCTCCCTCTCCAAAAAAATGGGGGGAGCTCACCTATTTGTTCTTAAAATGAGTCATAATAGATGCCTTGAAAATCAAAAAGTTATTGTTAGATAGATGTCTTTCAATAGATATAAAAAATAAAATACAATAGGTGGATTACTATGCTCCAAAATTAGAGAAAGAGTAAACCAATTACAAATTGAGGCACACCAACCAAGGATTATAGCCAATCAAAGAACAACCAAAAGTATAACCCCTAAGGAAAATATATTTGCAAGCAAAATTATTTCCATTCACTAAAAATATATCTAAAGAAAAATGTAGTAGCAAGTCATTTTCCAAGATTCATTATGGGAAAAAAAAGAGTGCCTAATAAATCCAAGAAAAGAAATAGGAATGCAGCTACCCCACACAATCCTATAGAAAAAGAGCAGGGTAGACATAGGCAACAAAAATGTGAGATACCTAAAAATATCAAAGATGAGGCTAAAAGGATTAGTGAACCTAGGTTGATGAAGGATGGTATGATGCTAAAATAATAATCTCATAAAAATAAAATAGAAGCCAAAGAGGATTATTTCACGAAAAAATATGAAACAGTTGCCTTGCCCAATACTTCTTCCCACCAGTACACCCCAACTATGAATTAGTAAAAATATGTGCAATACAATATGAACCTCACTCTAATATGATTTTGGATCCTCTTAAATAATACCTTTCAAGTAATCATATCTAGGTATGCTATCAAAAAAATTCTTCAAGTATGAAGGGGTTTAGAATGAGCCCAAAAAATATAAAAACATGTTATTTAAGAGTAAAATATAAACTAGGATCTTGTCAAAACCATAAACACCATGTCAAAATTCCCTCTAAAAATCGTGTTTATATGCAAGATGCTAAGGATTCTCTAAGTATAGTAGCTTTAATCTTCATATCCCCCAATGATACAAAAATAATAGAAGAAATGTTTGCCTTTGTGCATCTACTCAGGAAAAACACAAAGAAGAAACCACTCATATTTGATTTTAATTATTTCATCGATCGATGAATTCATGGACTCATAAACTTCATGAGAAATAAAGAATTTAGGTATTGCTCATTCCTAGTACATCTTATTCTATATCAAAATAGCTTGAATTTTGAGCATCTAATTTTAGAAAAGGTGAAAAGAGGGAGTAAACCACCATAACAAACTAGATAAATATCCTACATCTTCATTCCCATTATGTTAAGTTCTCAAATAAATTTCTAGTACCTACAATAGTAGCATTCAAGGTAAAAGAGCCTAGGTGAATATCAAGAGAACCATTGATATTATCAAAACAAAAATAAAATAGGGTATGGTATTTATTGGAATAAGGAACTGTGGGTTGAGTTTTTGGTTTTAAAGAATAAATCTTCATCCTATTGGCATATTTGACCAATAGGATGGCATGTATTGACATTTTAAGATAATTAGATCTAATAGATTCTACCTACACAAGTGGGAAAAATAAATTAGGATTCTACAAGACCTCATTGCATCTAAAATCAATGACCCAAGAGAAAAGAAAAGTGGTTGGAGAATTGAAAGCAAAGATAAAGGAGCTAGGGTTGAAGATCCTAGATGATACATGGAGCTACAACCTAGACAATAATTTGTAACATGGTTGAAAAATGCTCACATCTCCAAGAAATTTGAACATTGGCAAAGACCCAATCTAGAAAATTACAAGAGTAAATAGGAGGGGGTCTTGTCATTACTTGAAAGGGATCTTTTCCTACAATGGGAGCAAAAAAAGATAATATATGAGAGTTTCTATGAAAAATAAGAGACTTTTACCTTTCATTAATAATCAAAGCCTTTGTGCAAAATGTTGGATATTTTGAGTCAAAGTTGTCATTGATGTCAAGGAATGAAGTCATCATTGATGTCAAGGAATATGTCAAGGAACAATGCAAAGGTTAATGGCAAAAGAGCTTCATAATATTTTTAATATTATGTGGAAGCATATGAAGGCGGGTTTTTATTAAAACCATGGATGAGCAAAATAAAAGGTTTTTCGTAAAAACCCAAGGAAGATTTTTGATGGACAAGCAAAATAAAAGGTTTTTCATAAAAACCCAAGGAAGCATTTTGAAAAGTTAAAGGAGGTTTTAATATTTATTTTATAAAATATTTAAATTCAATTTGAATTTAAATTTTATAAATAAATATTATCTATGCAAAGAGGTAAAATCAAAGAGGGCTTTAATAAGCCAAAAAGGATTTATAAATTAATTTATAAAATTTAAATTCTAAAGAATTTAAATAATTTATAAATTAATTATTTGAATTTCGAAGGCACCGACGTTCAAAATTATTGGAGATAATATGTATAAAAACTATATGCCTAAAAGGCATAGAACTTACCCTTCATTCGAAAGAAATAATAGTGGCATATGTTGTGTGAATACTCGTGCGGAGAAGAAGACGAATCTTCATCTTAAGGCACCAACGAAAGTGTTAAAAATGATTGAAGGCAAAACCCTCATATCCACCAAGGCACGTGGCCTAGTGGCAAGCGATCGCGAGTTAAGTCGTGCGGGTGCAGAGTGGTTCACGTTCGATTCTCGGCAAGGATGTTTTGGCATGTTGTGCTTTGGTATTGGAAGAAGCGACACATTGATCTTTTGGTTTCGGTGCATTGGGAAGAACATAGAGCACATTGTGCTCTTGGTTATCCAAATGAGTGCCTAGCTCGTGTGATCATTGAAGCCATGGCTAGGGCATGGGGAGAAGCTACGTCGAGGGTTCGATTCTCACCTAGGCGGAGGTAATAATTTTTGCATTAATTTTTAATTGCCTAAGGTATAAACATAAGGTTTTAGGGAGTTATAAGGGGTTTTGAAAGGTGCTTATTTTAATTGTTAGTTTTTGATTAAATGAAGGAATAAGGTGTTGAAATTTATTTTTAAATAAATTTATTGTGATGTTTTTGATTTATCAAAAAGTGAATTGAAGAGTGATTAAATTTAAAAGGACTTCTTGCCATTGGGTTAGTTTGAAAAGGAGATTGTATTGACAATATTTTTGATATTGAATATTATTTTAATTGGGAGATCATAAGGTGTATTTGGTCAAATCATTTTTGTATATGTTGATGGATGCTTTCTTTAAGATGGAGTGATAAGGTGTATGTGTGTTTTGATATTTTGCATTGTATCTTTGAGAGAGTTTAGTATCTTCTAACTCCTTGAGCTTGGCAAAGAAGTGTTTATGGTTGTGGCAGATATTTGAGGTTCCTTCATCATCAAGAAAAAGGTATGAGCACATTCTTCCATAGTTGATTTGATTGGTTGGTTTTATAGAAAATAAGTTTGGAGTGAAAAGGACTTGATTAGGGTTTCCTTATTGAGTGTGTTGAGTTAATGCTTCAAGGTTTTCTAGAATAAAGAGTTGATGTTAAAACCTTGTTTTATAAGCATTGTTGTTGAAGCCATTGATTGTGTGAAGAACTTGAACTAGGGTTTGCAAAGAACATGAGTATCATTGTTATGTGAGAGTTGTTTTATAAGCATTGTTGTTGAAGTGAGTTGTTGAGTGAAGAATTTGAACTAGGGTTTGAAAAGAACATGAGTATCATTGTTATGTGAGATTTTTTGTTGAGCATTGTTGGAAATATTTTGAGTGAGTGATCATATACTTGGACTAGGGTTTGTGAGCAAGGATTGTTTCATCAAGTGATTGGTTGAGTAGAGTTTGTTGAGCCTAGTCAAGTGGATGTGTGAAGTGATTGTTCAAGTTCCATAAAACAAACTATTCTATATTCTGAATTGATTTGAGAAAGTAATTGAAGTGAATGTGAAGCATATTGAGTCTCTAACAATTCTCTGTATGTTTCTAAAAGAGTGATTGAAAGTGATTGAGCATTGTGATGAGTATAGAGCATATTGAGTCTCTAAAAATTCTCTTTATGTTTCTATGAGATTGGACAAGTTCTAGAGTGGACTTTTTGAGAAGATTTGAGGTAAGTCTTTGAGAAGACTTGTGGACAAATTTGAGTAAGCTTTTATGGAAGCTTACAATACATATTGAGAGAATATTTGGATAAGTTCTTGTGAGGACTTATTGAGCAGATTTGGATAAGTTCTTGAGAGGACTTATTGAGCAGATTGTACAAAGTTCTAGAGAGGACTTGTGGATAGATTAGTGTGAGATTTTGTGGAAGCTTACAAGGTAGATTTGAGATAAGTCTTTGAGAAGACTTGAGAGCAGAGTTGATTGATTGATTTGTTCAAACCTTGAGTTAAGGTTTGGGGTAGATCCAACAGAGTTGATTTGAGATTGAGTCAAGCCTTGAGTTAAGGCTTGAGGATAGAGATTGAGGATATATTTGTGCTAGACCAAAGGACTGTGTTTAGTACATATTTGAGGATAGATTTTGGTGCAGATTTGAGGATAGGTTTGTGCCAGACTAGAGACAGATATTGAGGATAAATTTGTGCTAGACCAATGGACTGTGTTTAGTACAAATTTTAGATAGAGCTTTGGAGGTGACAGAGTTGAGGATAGAGATATCCAACCAGAGTAGGGAAGACAGGTGTCTTCTATGGATAGAGTTCCATTTTCTAAGGGTAGTGGAGGTAGAGGTCTTCTAGAGGATCACCATCTAGAGTAGAGATTAGGAGATTGGTGTCTCTTATGGATAGATATCCATGAACTTGATTTAGGGGATTGGTGTCTCCTTTGGATAGAGGTCCATAAATATTGTAATAGGGAAAGGATTCCCAAGAGATTGATTGAGAAAATTTTAGTGAAATATTTTCTTCGTGGAGTAGCCCACATTGGGTGAACCACGTAAATTATGGTGTCTCTATTGTGTGTGGTGATTTGTGCATTGCTTTGATTATTGCTATTGATATTTCTATCTTTACATTGCATAATATTGATTGGGAAAGAAAAGTAAAAAGTGGTCTTATATTGTTCACCCCCCTCTTAGTATAAGCTTGTGTTCTTCAATTAGTATCAGAGCGTGTTCCTTTACAAGATTTTAATAGGTTGAAGGAAAAGCTAACAAGAACACAATGTATTCTAAGAATGGACCTTAAAATAATTTAGTACCAGTATTTTATGGAAGTGATTATGTATATTGGAGTTTGATAATGAAGATCTACCTGAATGCACTTGACAATGAAGTTTGGGAAGTAGTCAAAAATGGATACATATCACCAATTGATCCACCTATAGATGAGGAAGGTAAGCTTCTTCAAAATTACAATTTAAAAGCAATGAATACACTTTTAAGAGGTTTGCATAGAATAGAATCAATAAAATTTATGCATTATCAAGATGCAAAAGTAATGTGGGATAAGTTGCAATGTATATATGAAAGAGATAAAGGTGTCAAGAAAGCAAAGATATGAAATATCAAAGGACAACTTGAAGAGTTAAGAATTAAGGATGAGGAAAATGTTAGTACTTATCTACTTTGAGTTGATGAGGTTGTTAATGCTATGCAAGGACTTGGACTTAAGGTTGAATAATTGGATATTTGTGATAATATCTTAAGGTCTCTTCCAACAATATTTAGTGAAAAAAATTCTTCTATAGAAGAATCAAAATATGGTGATTCTTTGATAAGAGATATGTTGCTTGGTATTCTTACAACTTTTGAGATGAGAAAAAAATAACCTAATTCCTAGAAGGAAGCAACCTTCAAAGCAATAAAAAAAATAAAGGGTAATAAGTCATAATCAAGAAATGAGTCATCCAGTAATGAAGAAGCTATGGCAAAAGGAATAAGGATTCAATAAGATCTAGAGATATAAAATATGTTAGATTTTTCAATTATGAAAAGTATGGTCATTATGCAACTATTTGTCAAGAAGCAAATAATAACAATGATGAAGAAAACTAGGATCACAGGAACAGGGAATCAAAAATATAAACACACCAAAATAAAAATAGGGATGGAAAAAGCAGACAAGGAAATAAGTTCTTTCAAATTCAAAAGAGGAGCTATTATGCTGATAAGGCAAGTAAGTACTAAAGTGATAGTGATGCTAGTTTTTTAGATAATGATAGAGATGAAGTCCTATTTATGATTGAAGAAAAAGAACAAGTTAAGAAAAGGACTCCAATAATTCTCAAGTGTTTTAGATGTGGTAAATTTAGACATCTTGAAGATAGTTGTACAAGGAATGGTTATAGTTTCAATGATGATGAATATGAGGATGCACTCGAAGGACCAAAAAAGAATATTCTAATGGCACTAGAAGAAGAAGAAGAAAATTATCGTATAGAAGACAAGTCAAAAGAAAATAAAGATGTGGACAAAGAAAAACAAATAGAGGAAAAATTAGATAAAGAATGATATGATCTCAAGGGAGAACTTATCTATGCTCTTGAAATAGTAAAAAGGTAAAATTCTAAATTAGAATCTCAGTTTCAAGAATGTGATGAATAGAGAAGAATGCTTATAGAGGATCTAGACAAATCAACGGCTAAGACAAATAAGTTCAAAGATAAGTTAGAAGAAAAGGTATTAGAATGTGAAATATTAGTACAAGAAGTAGCCCTACTAAGAGAAGATTTTGAAGACTCCAGATTCAAGCTAAAACGGTTCAAAAATATCTCAAAGAATTTAGATAAGTTCATCAAGATACAAAAGCCTACATCAAGCAAAACAGGTCTTGGTTTTGAATAGGTTAAAAATAAACAAGAAGAAAAGTCAAACTCATGTTCTGGAGAAGAAGAAACTTTAGATGAAAACACTTCAGAAGAAGGTAGTGGTGTAAGAGAAAGTGAGAAATCTGAGGATGAGTTGGAAAATAGAAAGTTCAACAAGTACAAGCAAAATGCACAAAGAAGAAACACATGGAACAACAATCCAAATAGGATACCAATGAGGTCAAGAAAAGGAAGTTTCAATGGAATATTTTTTCATGTCATAGGTTTGGGCACATGGCTTCACAATGTAGGATACATGAAAGATAGGAATATGGGAACAAAAAACCTTTCAATGGGTATTGCTACTCATGTAATCAGTTTAATCACAAGGCAATGAATTGCAGGGTTCATGACAAAAGAGGATATGGCTTCACTAGGAGAAATCCTAAGACATTTGCATCTTCAAGGAATAACAACATTAAATATTATAAGTGCAATAATTATGGTCGCACAGCAAAGTGGTGTAGAGCAGACATTCCATAATCAAGTATAAACAGGAACAGGAATATGGATATGAATAGGAATAGGAATATGGATAAGAACAGGAATAAGAACAAGAATAGGAACATGGATAGGAATATGGACATTGAAAGGAATAGTCATAGGAATCAAAAGGATTAGGTAATAAGAAAAGAGAATAAAGGTAAAGAACAGTGCTTGCTAGGAGTATAAATACTCCCACCCTAGAATTAACCACCTCAAGTGGAGGTGGGGGAGGGGCTAATCTAAGATGCTCATTCTTAACCCTGATCCCCAAAGGTGACCCTTTACCATTGATGTCAAAGGAGGAGATATTTGGTATTTGAGTAAAGAGGAGAGAGCATTGAGTCAGGGGGAGCAATATCCCAAGGGGAGCAGAAAAAGGAAAGGTCAAGTTTTTGGTAAAAAGAATTTGGGTTGCCATCAATGACAAAGGGGAAGATTGTTGGACATTTTGAGTCAAATTTGTCATTGATGTAAAGGAATGAAGTCATAATTTATGTCAAGGAATATTTCAAGGAACAATGCAAAGGTTAATGGTAAAATAGCTTCAAAAGAGCTGCGTCGAGGGTTCAATTCTCACCTAGGTGGAGGTAATAAATTTTGCATTAATATTTAATTGCCTATGGTATAAACATGAGGTTTTAGGGAGTTATAAGGGGTTTTGAAAGGTGCTTATTTTAATTTTTAGTTTTTGATTAAGTGAAGGAATAAGGTGTTAAAATTTATTTTTAAATAAAGTTATTGTTATATTTTTATTTATCAAATAGTGAATTGAAGAGTGATTATATTTAAAAGGACTTCTTGCCATTGGGTTAGTTTGAAAAGGATATTGTATTGATAATATTTTTGATATTGAATATTGTTTTAATTGGGATATCATAAGGTGCATTTGGTCAAATAATTTTTGAATATTTTAATGGATACTTTCTTTAATATGGAGTGACAAGGTGTATATGTGTTTTGATGTTTTGCATTGTATCTTTGAGAGTTTAGTATCTTCTAACTCCTTGAACTTGTCAAAGAAGTGTTTATGGTTGTGGCAGATATTTGAGGTTCCTTCATCATCAAGAAAAAGGTATGAGCACATTCTTACATAGTTGATTTTATTGGTTGGTTTTCTAGAAAATCAGCTTGGAGTGAAAATGACTTGATTAGGGTTTCCTTATTGAATGTGTTGAGTTAATGCTTCAAGGTTTTCTAGAATAAAGAGTTGATGTTAAAACTTTGTTTCATAAGCATTATTGTTGAAGCTATTTATTGTGTGAATAACTTGAACTAAGATTTGTAAAGAAAATGAGTATCATTGTTATGTGAGAGTTGTTTAATAAGCATTGTTGTTGAAGTGAGTTGTTGAGTGAAGAATTTGAACTAGGGTTTGAAAAGAACATGAGTATCATTGTTATGTGAAATTTGTTGTTGAGCATTGTTGGAAACATTTTGAGTGAGTGATCATATACTTGGACTAGGGTTTGTGAGCAAGGATTGTTTCATCAAGTGATTGGTTGAGTAGATTTTGTTGAGCCTAGTCAAGGGGATGTGTGAAATGATTGTTCAAATTCTATAAAATAAACTATTCTATATTCTGAATTGATTTGAGAAAGTAATTGAAGTGAATGTGAAGCATATTGACTATCTAAAAATTATTTGTATGTTTCTAAAAGAGTTATTGAAAGTGATTGAGAATTTTTATGAGTGTAGCGACCCTAGGGAAGCGGTGCATCGTCCACCAGACTACTCTACTTGCGATTCGATTGAATCCTTTGATATTAAATATGCAACAAATGAAAGGTACAAAGCAGATATAACCAGAATGCGAAGAAGTAAATGAACGAATGCTTTTATTATTGATATTCTCCAGATTAGGTTACAAATGAATCCCTCTGAGGGATACCCTTCATTTGATACATGATTTTACACACAAAAGAGGGCAGCAGGTGTATGAAATATCCCCTCGCATAGGGGGCATGCTTTATAAGGCTTCTCGATGATGCACACAGAAATGTATGAGGGCTTACAGATGCCTCCTTCTCTAGGTCTGAATGCTAGAGGGATCTTCTTGCACTCGTATGTTGTGGATTTTCCCGATTGAACCTGTAGCCCTGAAATCAATGAAACAACAACACACGCTTAGATGTCCGAGATTGCCTCCTCGGATGAGGTTGTTAGCAATGAATAATCTCAATAAATGCAATGAAACTAGTACTATGCAAGCAAATAACTGAAATAAAGCTTATGCTACTGAAATGAGAGATAAAGCAGAATAAAAGAAACTAAACCCTAGGCTAGGTTGCGGGCCACTGTCCAGGACAACGGTCGCTAAGGTGAAATCTCTCTCTCTTGATCCAAGGCTATGGGCTCAAGTCCACTTATAATGTTAAAAATGATTACCTTATGTGTTCAGATTTGCCCTCTAATCCGACAGGGCTCCGCTACAAGAATCGATCTCCAAGGGAAGCTCTCCAAGTCTCTAGAAGCTCTCCTCAATGATCCAACTTGTTCAAAGTTCTGATGTATGATGCTCTCCCTCTCTCTCTGATTGAAAGAAGGTCCAAGAATGTCCAAGAAGCTCTATATCTCCTAATTGATCAAAAGAAGGTCCAGGAAAGTCCCCTAGTGCTTTTAGGTTTACTCCTTATAAAGTGTTTTGAAGCCCTAGGTCAATGTTCAACCCTAGGACTGAATCCCTCATGCGTACTAGGTGTTAGCATGAGAAGCTCTTTGTTTTTCTATGTTTAACTGAAGTCTAAATCTGGACTTTGAGTCTTCCATGTAGACTGGCTATGAGGAGGGATGCAAAGTTGTCCCCGCTCACCCTTATTGCATGCAGACTACCACTTCCACCCAATATTAGGCTGGATGGGTGGCAAAATGCATTTAAAGCTTAGCCATTGTCATCTACAGTGGCTAAGGTTTGGCCACTCTGAGCTACAGTGGCTGGATTCTGGCCGCTCTGGTCTACAGTGGCCAGGCTTGGATGGGCTGAAAATGCCCCAAATGAGTGGTAAAAACCACTTTTGACACTTGGAAGGTCCCAAGGTTTAGTCACATGACCTATGGGTGTACCCATGTAAGTAGTCTTCCTGACCATGGCATGTTTTAGGTGTCTATAGATGCCCCTTTTTGTGATGCACTGAGTAATAGACACAGCGTGAGGTGAAAACGTAGACCGCTATGTTAGCAGGGTGTATGATGATCATTGATCTGATCAATGTTGGATGGCCTAATCATGCAAGATGGCATGCATCCTTGAATCATTGCTTCAACCTGATTGAAGGCTTAATCTAGCACAGGGCTTGCACATGTCCACTTGCACTCATTCCTCAAACACAATCGGGTAGCTTATGTTGCTACAACAGAACCGATCGGAGAAGAGCTACAAATTGAAGATGTCCTTTTTGCTTATGACCCCAACAAATGGGAAAAGTTTTGTAAGAGTTGAGTGCAATGATTCATAGGATGAACGCAATTTTGACATGATCGAGTGATATTTTGTTGATTTTGATTATGATGATTTGAAGTTCCAAACTACCCCCTCACATAATGAATTGGTGAGGGAAGGGCAATGAATGAAGCGATGAGTCGCTTGACCAAATATGATTGGTTTTGGTTCCTTTCTAATGTTTGTTCTCTTTAATGGGTAAACCCCCATCCAAGTGTGATTTCAATTGTTTATGATAATCATTCATCCCTATCCCGAGGAGCGGTCCGACCATAAACAACCTTCTTAGGGAGTTAGGATGAGCGATTCTATTTGTGCTTGTATTGCATCACTTGGCTCAGTGTTTTTGGTGTCATAGGAGAATTAGGATGATTCCTTCATACCCGTGGAGCAGTCCGACCATCTTGGTCTTCTTCGAGATTGAAGGAGGCACATCGTAATCCCAAAATGAATGTTTTTCCCCAAGTAACCTCATGGTAACTTACTCATCTTGTCGAGTTGCATGGAGTGCAAATCATTGCAATCACCAAGTTGATAGAATAAGTAACTTGATAGGAGGCTTACTTGAGATTTGTTTTTATGCAATTTTTTTGTTATTTTGATCATTATGATGACCATGGGTCACCAAAATGTGCTTATTTGATGTTTTTGCTACTTCTCATGGAGGGAATTCCTCCTATTTTTGCTTAGGATGTTGGCCGCTGTCAGATCCAGTGGCCGCCAACTTCCTGCTTGTGGCCGCTCTCACCTTGAGTGGCCAAGAAGTTCGGGCCACTGACGATAGCAGCGACTGAGCCATAATTTGGGAAAATAAAAATTAACCCTAGGGTTTGACCTTTCACTTTCACCAACTATCAATTTGCGTTAGAGCTCTATTTGTGAAAGTGACTTTTACATCTTGGAGTGTTGTTGCATTGGAGACCATGGCTACGTAGGGAGAGACATCTACAAGTGGAGGAGCTAGAGCTTCTCGGGTATTCTCTCAAACCTTGACCATGTCAGTCTCATTTTTTGGGTAAAATGAACCTCACTAATTAATGGGTAAATGAACCTCATTAAACTTGTTGGAAATGAATTAAACCCATAGCTTAGGCTTAGATTAGGATTTTATGTGGTGGGTTAGCCACCTTTTTGCTTGTTTTCAATTTTTTTGTTATTTTTAGCCTAGGGTAGATGCTTTTGCTACGTCGCCCATCGGTCGCTATGGCTCAGAGTAGCCAGCTCGGCCTCTGGCCTGGCCATTGTCACTCAGAGCGGCTAGGTTTGAATTCCAATGATCAAAATTTTGACCATTGGGGCTTGGCCACTCTCAGCTTCAATGATCGATTTTTGGCCACTGTAGGTGACAACGACCAAGAACCCTTAGTAAATTTTTGAATTTTCTTGCATGATTAAGTGATTTTTTTTAAATTTTTTTTTGAATTTTTTATAATTAGGTGCATTTATTACTCTTTTGTTTGGACTTAGAGTAGCCCATCATTATTTGCACCATTTTCATGCTTTATTATGATCCATGCCTTAGATGCATTGTAGTTATGTTTTGCTTTCTCTTTTGCTCTTAGATTCTCGATGCTCGGGCTCATGACCCGAAGCTCATGAATGACCTTCTACCCCTATTGGATGACATAGACTAGGCCTGGCTCAAGGTCCATGGGCTTCAGTATGTCACTAGGCTACCTCACATCATGTCATATCAGGCCTACCTTATGGCTTTGGTCCACCGATGGGACCCTCGGACCAATACCTTCCACCTTCCTACCGACGAGATGACTATTACGTCGGAGGATGTGTATAGGATTTTTTGGCTCCCTTTTGATGGAGTGGCCATTACCTCATCGACCACTAAGGATCATGATGATGTCTTTCTTTGGGTGTTCAGAGGGTGCTCTATAGAGGCCTTCAGGGACACCAAGTCTAGAGGGGTGTCTATCTCATAGTGGTATGAGGTGGAGGTCTTCACGATGAGGCATGCAGTGTTGTTGATGGTTATCAACAACATCTTGATCCCAGACTACTCAGGTTTGAGGTTCCCATGGAACCTCCTTATGATGGTTCAAGACCTGATGGACAGTGAGGCACCCATCATCTATGCATGGGGAAGGTCCCTATTGGCCCAGTGCTATGATGAGTTGTACCACATCCATCGATGAGGTCACGTCGGCATTGCTTGCAGCTTGCTCTTACAGGTTTGGGGATGGGAGCACATCAAGGTAGATCACCCTAGAGGGCTTCCTACCAAGATTATAGTCATAGAGGAGTGGATGCAGTGCTACGCTGCTAGATGGGCTCGATGGCATGAGGGGTGCAAGAGCCATCCTCATGCAGGGGAGCTTTCCCACTACACTGATACTTTCACTGGGCTAAAGGCTGGAGATGTCATCTGGTGGCCATATCATGAGTGCCCTATTTGGGATGATCCTACTAGTTTCATAGCTAGGATGCAGCATGAGTGATGGCTCATCGACCACAAGGTTGGCATCCAAGAGCATTTCTTCTACTCCCGAGTTCTTCATCAGTACGGGCTATAATAGGATGTGCCTCTTGTTCCATTTGTATATAGGTGCATCACAACAGAGAGAGATCTTCCCCTATCATGGATCATAGAGCTATCAGATGAGGAGGATGCCCCAATGGTTGCCCCAAGAGTTGTTAGGGGAGTTACAGAGGTGTTTTCTCAGTGGTGGGGGGATCGGATGTGGCATGGTGATGGTAGCTTAGGTCACGAGGATGATGGTAGAGGTGATGGTGCAGATCTAGTAGGGCATAGAGTCCGAGCCAAGACTGAGGTATGGGGCCAGCCAGTAGAGTAGGTGGTAGTAGAGGAGCAGGAGGCTCCTGAGGAGGATGAGGAGGAGCTAGAGCCCGAGGAGAGAGATTCTCCTCTAAGAGCATAGTTGCATGAGGTCGAGGTTGAGCTCCAGTCGACCAAGATTTAGGTGCAGTAGTGAGATGCTACCATAGTACAGTGGGATGCCACCATAGAGTAGCTCACACTATAGATCTAAGATTTATAGGCTACTATCAGGGGTAGTGCTGCTAGGATGTAGTTTGTGGTTCCTCCTCCTACACCATAGGGTGATACCAGAGCAGATCCTGAGGTAGACACAGAGGCAGAGGTTCTACGCTTACAGGTATTGTTGGATGAGTATGAGGAGTAGATCAAGGGGTATGTCTTCCATATAGCCTCTCTCCAGATGTAGCTTAGGAGGCATGGGATTGTCCCTCAAGAGGTAGCAGGTGTAGGTGGTTCATAGGTCAGTAGGCGATCCACCTCTAGGTAGTCCTCCACCCATCCTAGCCAGAGGACTCAGACTCGCACAGAGAGACCAGTAGGGTCACATCACTCCATGCATGACATGACCATAGGGGGAGGTGATGTTGGGGGTGCAGGCCCTATGTTTGATTGATGATGCACTTAGACTCTATTTTTTTGAGGTCTGCTTGACCTATATGACTTTGTAGCCTATGGGCGATTTTGTATATCCATGCACTTTGAGATACACATTCTGAGACATATTTTGAGACAGGCATATTTATATGAGACTTTGCATTTATGCTTCATTATGCGTGCCATTTATTGCTTATGTTTTTTTATTTTATTTATGTGATGTTATGATGGAATTATGATGAGTTGATATATATGTGTTAGATGATAGATGATATTTATGATGATATGGATTTGAGATGGATGCTTATGTATGTGTTTATGTAGATGCTTTCATGATTTGATTATTGTGACATGATGTGGTGTATCTTGAGTTGATTTGATGATGGATTTATGATTCTTTGTATGGATGAATGCAATGATGTGATCTTTGATGCAAATGAATGATTTATGAACTATGTGTTTATGGATGAAGTGTTTTTGTTAGATACATGTTTGATTTTGATTTAATCGTATGCATCTAACTAATGCTATGTTATGGTGAATGTAGTATGTAATCTAATGTAAATGAACTTGTATGTTTTAATTACTTAAAACATAATGGATGCATATGCTATGAGTTTGATAATTTAACGGGTGATACCATAGAAAGTATAACAACCATGAATATTTAATAATCATTCTACTTATAAGAATTAATTATTTAAATCCTCCATATGTGCAATGTAATGGTGTGGAATGTATGTATTTTCTGGATAAGCTTCTATAATTTAAGAGATGTAAAATAGTTAGTGGTCGTCTAGATATCATTTTTGACATATATCCGGTATCTATTTTAATATTATTTTATTAATACCCCCTAATTTATAGAAGCTTATAGAGAAAGTTGATGATGTGATTGATGATGTGATTTGTTGCTATGTTGGAAATTTATTTGTGGGTTTTTCCTGAGACTTCAAACACTCTAGTTACCCTATCAACAACTATGTACTTGCCATACAAGACTTTTGAAAAGCAAGTTTTTCACTCTGTACCTGGATATTCATTCTCTCTGTGTGTGCAAATGAATATATTTTGAGATTTAAACAAAAGCATTTCCTCCGATGTCAGGCGGGATTCTTTCAGCCCATTGCTAAGATCAAGGATTCTCAAGTGTTTTCTCTCATCCTTATGTTGGACTTAGTTGGACTATACCACTAGGCAGTATTGGGTTACCTAAGCTAGCTCATCCACATTCAAACATTGGTCTATACAAATTCCAGAAGCTTTTGTGGTAGACATATCATCATGCATAAGGATTTCTCCTTCCAGTTTTGTGCAATGCTGAGAATTCCAGGGATTCAAGCTTTATTCCCTTTTTTTCTTCATTCTTTTTGGGATACTTGCTCATACCTAGTGATGAAAATCACTGTTTATTTTGATTGATTTTTTCTTTTGAGCAAGGGATCTTTGTAGTGATGATAATCACTATTTGCTTTGTTTTTGAACTATGACTTTGAAATCTGGGATTTTGACTTATGAATTTTGAGACTGTAATTTTGAATTTGTATTTTGTTTCAGGATTTTTGCTTGTTATAGTGAAAGCAAGGGATTTATGTAGTGATGATAATCACTCATTTTTGGGTAGGGTGGAACTTGTCCTTTTGCCAATTCTCAACACCTTTAAACCAATTGCACAGGGGGATAAGCAAGGAAGATCCTTTTCGCTTAAGGTAACCTAGACTACTTTGTTGTTTTCATCTTTCCCTTGTACCAACTAGGATTTTAGTGTTTCAATTAGTGATGAGATCCTGAATATCCATGGTATTATTACAACTAGACCTTGCTCTCTACTAATCAAGGTGGCTTTCTATAAAAGTTGATAAGACCACTAGACATGGTTGAAATAATAGGAAATATTTGTTTATTTCGTATAGCAACATTATTTGGTTGTGTTGAAAAACACATTTACACACATGGATGCATGGATGAGGATGAACTTGTGTATTGTGATTGAGATACAAACTGTGATATCATTTGTAAAAAATATGATCATAACATATGTGAATGCAATGGATATGTATTTGTATGCAACTATGTGGATGTGGATGCAAGATGCAAATGTTTTTGTATTTTTTTGTATTGTTTTTGTGCTTTTGATTTGACCAAAGGTTTAAACCTTTGTTTTTTTTTTTTTCCATTTTTGTTTTTTTGATTTGACCAAAGGGCTTTAAGATGCCTTTGGAGCTTTTTGTTTGATTTTGACCAAGCGGCTTGGGTACCCTTGGAGCATTTTATGATTTTGATCTTGACTTGACCAAAGGGCTTTAAGGTGCCTTTGGAGCTTTTTGATTTGATTTTGACCAAGCGGCTTGGGTACCCTTGGAGCATTTTATGATTTTGATTTTGACCAAAGGGCTTTAAGGTGCCTTTGGAGCATTTTTTTATTTCTATTTTTTTTTTTATTTTTTTTTATTTTTATGACATATTTGAATGTTTTTTTTTTTATGCATATTTGAATGTTTTTTATTTTTATGACATATTTGAATGTTTTTTATTTTTATGTATGAAATGCCTTCAAATGAATGATATTGAGAGGTTCAGGCTCTTCAACACCATCCAAATATGTGAGGCGGTATGCTCCAGGACCAACCTTCTCTGAAACTATGTAGGGTCCTATCCAATTTACCACAAATTTGTCTTGCAAATGCGGTGATAGATTTGAGTTCTACTGATTTTCTTTGAGCACAAGATCCCCAACTTTGAATTCTCTCAAATGGACTTTACTATTGTATGCTCTTGCAAGGTGATTCTGATAAATGTGGAGATGCTCCAAGGCATTAACCCATCATTCATCAAGAAGCATTAACTGATCTAGGTGGCCTTGTCACACGGCATCATCATCGATGAAGTCCTTTAATGCTACGTGCAAGGTTGGGATTTCCAGTTCTAGGGGTATGATGGCCTCAGTGCCATATACAAGTGAAAATGGTGTTGCCCTAGTGGGCATCCGCACACTAGTCCTATATGCCCATAATGCTAGAGGTAACTGCAAATGCCAGTCCCTATGATTATCTCTCACTATTTTCCTCAAGATGGAGATAATTATTTTGTTTGAGGCTTCTGCTTGCCCATTTGCTTGTGGATAATAGGGTGTTGAAAAACTGTGTTGGATGTGATATTTTTTCATTAAAGCATGCACATTTTTGTTCTTGAAGGATGGTCCATTATCCGATATAATATTTGAAGGGACCCCAAAATGACTTATGATATTATGGAGTATAAACTCCGTAATCCTTGGTCCAGTTGTCGATGTCAAGGGGATCACTTCGACCCATTTGGTGAAATACTCAGTGGTCATTATGATAAATGTGTGTCATCCCAAATATGGGGGAGATATCTTCCCAATCAAGTCTAACCCCCACTGCGAAAAGGGCCATGCTGCCTGGATGGGTTGCAAGGCTTGTGATGGCAAGTGAGTGAGGTTTGCATGATGTTGACACTTGATGCACTTCTTGACATACTCACAACATTATTTTTCCATAGTGGGCCAATAGTAACCCATCCTCAAAATACGCTTAACGATGGCCATGCCACTGAAGTGACCACCACACGTACCATCATGAGCTTGCAAAATTTCCCAAGATGCTTCCTAGGGCTCAAGACAATGAAGGAGCATTCCATCATAACCTCGTCTATAAAGGATCTCTCCTAGAAAAATGTATCTAGTCACATTTTGTTTAAATGTTCATTTTTTAGCATGCGATAGGCCTTGCGGTACTATTCCAAGCTTCAGGAAGTCCCACAATTGGGAAAGCCAATCCTGATAAGTCATTGCTTCTATGGATAAAATGACATGCTCTTCTTGTGATCCAACATTTGTGAACACTGATTGGGAAACAACCCTGTGATGAATGGTTGTTCCACATTCTGTGGGACCTTGAGAGATCAAATATTCCCAAGGGGCCATTTGCAAGAAGGCTCTAACTTTGAATGACCAATCCTGATTTGGCTCGGTTTGGATCATGTTGACTGACTCTAGGTTGTCAATAACCTCGTACTGTATCATAGAAAATATGAGCACTTTCACATGAATGGTTGTGAAATCAGCAGATGGATTCTGAGGGATTAAGGATCCCAAAGATGCCATGGTGTCTACAAATCTATTTGATGTACGAGGGATTGCCTCGATGTCATACCATTCCAATCGAGTTAGGTAAGTGTCAACAAGCTCCTTGTAAGCTTTCAGGAGTGGGCACCTACATTGGAACAATCCTTTGACTTGATTTACTATGAGCAAGGAGTCACCAAAGATATTCAATATTTTAATGCCCATTGCAACTATTGTTTGGAGTCCCAAGATCAAGGCTTCATACTCTGTGTTATTATTTGTGCATGGGAAGTCTAGCTTGAATGATAAGGGCAATGGAGCACCCTACGGTGTGATAAAGACTATCCCTACTCCCCCCCTTGCTCACACTTTGAACCATCAAAGAACAATGCCATGTCTCTTTGCTTCTCAGGTTCTTCGAGTTCCGATGGATCTGATAATGTGAAGACTGCATCATCAAGAAATTCTATAGTGAGAGGCTTGCTATCCTGAAGAGGTGCCTCTGCTAATTGATCCGCTATGACTTGTCCCTTGATGGAATTTTGGCTTATGAATTCTAGATCAAATTCTATCAATAGCATGATCCACTTTGCAGTACGTGTATTGTGATATGTCTTGTTCATCATATACTACAAAGGATTTTGTTTTGATATGACGTAAGTCGTATGGCTCAACATGTAGTGTCACAAATTTTTGGTTGCAAAGACCACTGCTAAGCATAACTTTTCTACATACGCATATCCTAGCTCATAGCTTACCAAGGTGTGACTTATGTAATATACGACTTGCTCTTTGTCTTGCGCATTCTTTTGGGCCAACATGGTGCCCAAAGCAAAATTAGTAGCCGATATGTATAGCAAAAATGGTATGTCTGGCCTTGGTGGAGCCAGCACTGGCGGCGTCTCCAGGTATGTTTTGATCTCTGCAAAGGCTTGTTGGCACTCTTCATCCCAATGAAATGGGACATCCTTGCATAGCAACCGGTTCATGGGTCGACACTTGTCTGATAACTACGTGATGAACCATTTGATGGATGCTACCTTGCCTTGTAGGCTTCTTAATTCCCTAATGTTGGTAGGGGCTGCCATCTCCATTATAGCTTCTACTTTTGTAGGATCGACCTCAATGCCTCTCATGGAAACAATGAAACCTAAGAGCTTACCAGAAGTCATGCCAAACATGCACTTCTTAGGATTCAATCTGACGTTGTGCTCTATGAGGTGATCAAAGACTTTCGTAAGGATGTCAGCATGCTCTTGTCGTACCAAATATTTGGCCAGCAAGTCATCCATGTAGTCTTCCAAGATTGTGTGCATGTAGTCATGAAATATGTATGTCATGGCCCGCTGGTATGTGGCACCAACATTCTTTAGGTTGAATGGCATCACTTTGTAACAGAAAGTTCCCCATGGAGTAATGAAAGTAGTCTTATGCTGGTCTTCGGGTTTTATTCGGATTTGATTGTATCCAGAAAACCCATCCATTAGGGATAGCATTTCATGACCTATAGTGGCATCTACAAGAGCATCTATGTTTGGCAATGGGAATGAATCCTTCAGAGTTGCCCTATTTAAGTCCCTAAAATCTGTGCAAATTTGGACTCTTCCATCTGGTTTTCCTATGGGTACCATGTTCGAGACCCATTCAGGATAGTCGATGGGAACTATGAATATTGCTTCCAATAGCTTTTGTAACTCGTTCTTCACCATCAAAGTGATGGTTGGATGCATCTTCCTCAATTTTTTCTTGAATGGCTTCTTTAGGGGATCCAATGAAAGGTTGTGAACAACTAACTTTGGATCAATACCTGGCATATCTTTGTAAGTCCAAGAAAATAGATTTGGCCTCTCTTTAAGGAGAGGGATTATTATGGCTTGTTCCTCTAGAGACAGACTTTCTCCAAACTTGAATTTCTTTGGTTGAGTAGGATCATCATTGATGTCCACCTCAAAAGTCGCTTCTATAGCCATATGTGACCCATCCTCCAATTGGTGAGGCGTAGGTATCAAGTGAATGTCATCGATGGGATTTATAGGTCCTACTGACTTAGGATCCAGACCAACATGGAACACATCATATGCACAACCTGATGCAAAATGGAATGGTTGTAACATCTCTTCATTAGAGAAGAGATCTCCAGGCTCTATGGGTGAATCAACATGATCCCAATCAATGGCCTGCGTATCGAGACACAAAGGTTTAGTGGGATCTACTAGGTTATGAAGTGGAGTGGTCAAATCAATGGAGATCATGTTGATGGATGGAATGAAATCTCTAGGACCACATGGTTGAAATCTTGTCTCAGAGGTTTCCTTCCTATACTCATGATGAGGCTCTGGAGGAAAAGGAATCTCTAGATCCAGCCCATGAGCTGGTCGGATAATAGGATCATTGGGCTCTAAGAGTTCCCTGAATGTAGGTGGAGGGGGATTAACCATGCGATGAATGACATTCAAGTCGATAGGTCTCCCCAAAAACCACAAGCCAGGGTCTATGGCATGAAGTACCACTTCTCTTTCTACCAACATGTCGACTTGCCACAAGTGGTGAGGTCCGAGATAAGCCATCTCAGTTTCATCCTCAAAATCATCATCACTTATCCAAAAACCATTGGCATTGGTATGCGGCCCCAAAGTAAGGGGCACATCTCTTGGTCCTAAGTAGGCCATCTCTATCTCATCCTCATATTCTTCATCACTTATGAAGATGCCATTTGCATTAGTATGTTGCCCCAAGTCATGGGGCCATTGCCTTATTTCTAGGTAGGCTCTCTCTGTTGAGTCCTCTGACTCATAGCCACTTTCATCCGATATGAATCCACTCTCATTGTGGATGGACCAGGTAAACCTATGTAAATAGTGAGGCCCATGATAGGCCAAGCCCACTTGTGCTTCATCATCACTCGCCACATATCCATTTTCTTCTTGCTCATCATCCCATGAGTTGTAGCCTGTTGGGGTGGCATCAATTATGGATCTTGGATGATAAGTCTCGGGAGGTGGTATGCTTGCCATAGCCACTTGTCTATTGCTCGGATGTCTTGCACTTGGTGGGTGATAAGGAATAAAATTGATGTCTTCTCCTAACCCCAAGGTTAATCTATCTAATGCTACTACTAGAGAGTCATCTCGACCTCTGATGTGATAGCCTAACCCAAATCTATCAGATGGGAGCTGGTATTGTGGCTCGAATGGCCACCTTCATCCCTGCTCATATCTACCAAGACCATAACCATGCCAATGGCAATGCTCAAAATAGGTTAGAGCAAACTCAAGATTAGAGAGGTAATGAACATTGACTATGAATAGCTCATCATTATCTTCTTCTATATCCATAGATTTATGGGCGCAGTCCAAGCCAACGTAGATGAAATTTGTCTGGTTGGGAGGGATTCCAAGTGGAACCACCATTCCTACTAGTGGTCTTAGATCCTTTGGACGTCCCATGTCTTGTGTAGAATCTATGATGGGTGTAAATGTTATGTTCTACACAAGATACTCTCCTATTCCCATACTTACCAAGTGTATTGTCGCATGTGATGTGGATGATCCTACAGATGACACTGGCGAAGCGGGTTCTAGTATCTCCTCAGCTTGATCTTGGAGATCTTCCTCCTCCATGGGAGTTGGAATCTTATTAATGTTTATGATTAGCACTTCCTTGGGCTCTCTTTTCTCAACCATGGGTGCCTTTAGCTTCTGATTGTCTTTTGGTTTAGACGTTGATGGTCTATTAGAAGCATTAGTTACTTTGTGTGCAAGATGAGGTGTTGATGTAGATGGGTCCTTTCATGCCCCTTTGTCTTTGTTATCCAGTTGAGTAGTTGGATATGATGGTCCTACAAACAAGTGGGTAGAAGGAATTAAAAATTCTCCTAGATAATCCACTTTATGGGCATACTTGAATGGCTCTTCATCGACCAAAACCATGTAGACTTTTTTATCATAAAAAAACTAAACACATTGGTGTAAATAGAAGAAAAAAACCTCAAGTCCCTTATCCAAGGTCTCCCTAGAGGATTTTTAATTTAATGCCCCCTCCCAATAAAAAAAAAAATAGGGATGGGTCTTATGCCCCCCTTTAGAACTATCATTCCCAATTATTGCATAAAAAAAAAATAATAAATCATTAAAGTAAACTCAAGAATGAAAATACGGGATCTTATATTCTATTATTATTTTTAGATATTTTTATTTATTATATATCAAAAAAAAAAAAAAAAAATTAACAAATAATAAATTATGTGGTGGGGGGGGGTAGGTACTGTCTTAATTTCATGATCATAGAATCAAATTACAGGCTCTTAGAATTCTTGTACTTGTCCCAAAAAATGGGTGAATGCATTTGGATCTTATGGTTGGAGCTCAATTGACCTTAAAATCTCCATCAAGGTCTCCTTATGCTTTGGGGACTATTGTATGAGCTCATAGATTGATAGCTTAGCCGGAGTCATTTGTAAATTTTGCTTGAGTCTACTCTGAATGGTTACCACAGGTCGGGTTGGTGGACCTGGAAGGTTGTCTTGCCCCTGCCTCTACCTAGGTGTAGTTGGGACATTAATGGGAGCTATAGGAGGTTGTGGTTGACCATACCATCTAGTCCTGGTTGCTATATTGACAATTTCAACCATCCCAACACACCCATGGGTAGGCGTATCAATTCGGACCTGATTGACTTGTGCACCTTGCCCTCTAGGGGCCTCATGGTTTGGTAGTGGGTTTTTGTAGATGCCCATATCTCGGTTGTCAGGGGCCAGTGGGTTGTCCACTTTAAGTTCTCCTGCCTCAATCATGTTTTGCACTTGGTGCTTGAAACCAACGCAAACCTCAATATTATGCCTCGGTATCCTATGATAAGGGTAAAATTGATCTTCCCTATATCCTTTTGGCTTAGGATGGTTGGGATCTATAAGAGGTATATCAGGGAACCTAATATTTCCCGCCTCACTTAGTTGGTTGAAGATTGATTGCATTGATTCTGTCAATGGTGTGAAATAGCGAGGGGGTTTGTGCTCTTTATTCCACCCCTAATTGTTCTTTTGATCATAGTTGGTTGGTGGGGGCTGTGCTTGATAATTATGGGGTTGGTGCACAGCCCCATCCTTAGGCGTAGCCAATACCACTTGATTAACTAGAGCAGGGTTTGCCTACTTCTACTTGTATTTGCCATTTTTGTCATTTTTGTTCCACTCCTTCTTGGTTCGGAGTTTGATAGTTCCCTCATCCACTTTTATATCCTCAATGAGTTTGGCCTATGCCAAAGCTTCTTCAAAGGAGGGGTACTGTTGGAGTTGTAGCAAGAGGGAAATGTGTTTGGAACAACTCTTGGTGAACATCCAAATGATCTCTTATGTGGGGACGGAGAATGATAATTTTGCCATGACTCTCCTCCATCTATTCCCATAATCCATTACTGGCTCATCATCATAATGTTTCAGATTGGCCAGGTCTAAAAGGTTCACTTTCCTCTTAGCACCAAAAGAGAAATGCTTCAAGAAAGCATTCACTAGTTGTTCAAAATTGGCTATGCTATGCTTGGGTAGTTGGTTGAACCATTGGGTGGTGGTGCCCACAAATATCATAATGAATGTCCTAAGCATGAGAGCATCGTTGTCTTCAAGATGAAAATATGCATTGATGAAATTAGTAACATGCTCTTGCGCATCCTCTTCACCCTTAAACTTTTCCAACCTAGGCATCTCAAAATGCTTAGGGTATGCGGGGCTAGGGATAGATAGACATAATGGTTGATTGTGTATCTTGCTCAATGTTGGTTGGCTACCAGTCATCTCTTGTTTTTCAAAGGACTTCATATTTTTAGTGAGTTCTTGGAAGGCCTTTGAGGCGAGGAGCTCTTCCTCTTGTAGACCCCCCTATGGTGGTGGTGGAGGTAACACTCTATCCATTTGATTTGCTCCATTTTCTTCCCTCCTACGAGGGGATTCAGGATATGCCTGATCCTAATTTATTAAGTCTACCATTTCCCCCTAGTTGGATTCTACTCATGATTTGGAGGGTGATTTTGTTGTGGGTTTCCTTCTTGTCTAGTGTGCTCCTCTCTTGGTGAGTTAGCGCGTTGATCTCTTTGATGATCATTTCCATTTGTTTGTTGGTTGCTTTGAGCTAGCTGCTCGACTTGCTCTCTTAAACGTTGCTCATGTTGGTGCAACAACCGTTCTCTCTATTTATCATGTTCAAGAGAATCTACAAGCTCTCACTCTTTGTGCAAGGCATTTTCTAACCATCGCACATGGTTAACTTGCATAGTCATAGAGGAATCATGCTTATCTGACCCTATCCTAGTGGTTTTGATTCACAGATTTCTCGAAGAGGTTTCTGTTGTTTCTTTGCTTTCGCTAGCTAATGTGACTTGTTCAGTATATTTTTGAGTGTCTCTATGACCAGACTCTGTATGTTTAATGTAGGGTCACCTTGAGGCACCCCCAGTTTGAGAAGTGGGCTTAGAAGTCATGGTTCATGAACTTCCAGATGCAAAATTCTCTATGGCTACCATTCTGGGAGGTGGCCTCGGATGCAACCGATCCAACTCATCCAACTATCTTGTTTTCCATGGCTGATCTCGTGGGGTGCCATTTACTCTGATAAGGTCATAGTCTAATGGAATCCTCCCTCTTGTTTGAAGGATATATTCTATTTGTTGTCTATGACTGGAGGTATTTCTAGTTTCCTACCCCTTAGTGGGTTGATCTGTTCTAAGTGTCTCATGTGAATGTTGGGATGTTGGGACTCTTGTGTGCCCTTTTGGTGATGAAGGTTTCATGGCCCTCTCTACCCTCCATGAGGATGGATATGGGGAAACCTCATCATCCCTATGTGAAGAATGGGGTCTAGAACCCTCTTTATGTCTATGTGAGGAGGAAGCCCTTGAAGCCTCCTCATGTCTCTGAGAAGTTTTTGTGTGTTTAGAGGAAGCCCTTGAGGTTTCCTCATGTCTCCTTGATGATGATGGCCATGAGGCCTCTTTGTGTTGATGTGATGTAGTTCCCATATTTGGTTCCCTATTTGGGGTTTCTCGAGGAGATCCTCCAAGGGTTGAGTTATCACCCCTTAGACTCATAGAACTACATCTTATGGTCTTTCGAGTGGGTCTTTCAATGTTACTATGACTTCGCCTAAGGGTATGAGTTGCTTCAGATTCCCCTTCGGTATCATACCGAGGGTGTTTACTTCTTGTTTTGACCATTTTGTTTTAGGACTTTAGTTTTTGTGTTGCACTTAAATATGACCAAGCAATATCACACAAATTTTTATCTTGATTACAAATTTAAGTGTGCCCTAAACTATTTGATGTATTTTTGATGTTTGGTTGTTTCTCATTTCTTGTTGTTGCTTTGGATTTGGAATGAGGAGACTCATCCATAGTGATAATCAAGAACACTCATGCCAAACATGATTTCTCAAAAGAGACTAGGGTACACCACTTAAATCCTAGTGGGGGGTTCGCCTAGCTCTTCCACTCTGAACCAATTGATTGTTCCAATAGTGGGAGATAGTTTGAACACAAATACCTTAGTGTCACTATAAGTAAGTTCTTCAATCCATTTCTATGAAGCTCTAGGGGGTAAACCGGTGGAAGGAGATGAATGCCAACATCACCGGACTAAATTGAGGGTTGGTGATGAAATCCAACTCCCCAATGTTTAAAAGAAACGTGCATGTGTGTGGTTCATTTTAAGTTTTGCATAAATAAGAATGCATCATATAGCAGCAATGAACTTTCCCTATATGCCTAATGCAAAATGTGTTTCAATTTTAGAAAGGTGCATAGCTACTATGAGATTAATGAATGCACTCTATTAGGTGCAAGTATGGCCTTTAGAAAGGCCCCAAAATAAGCAAACCAATCACATAGTGTCTAGCACGTTGGATTCTAGGGTGAACTTTATAGATAGAAGCCACTGTTCCTAGCAACGCCTAGTGGAAAATCTAAAAAGAAACCTAGGATGTGCAAGATACAAGTTCTTTCTCTTTCATTATTTTAGTTTTCCAAATTGAAATATTTCTTAATGATCACTAATTTTAATGGAATAGAAATAGACAGAGAGCTATAAAGTGTCAGAGAAGTTGTACCAACCTTTAATACAGCTCAGAGAGTTAGTTTTTGACCTCTGATGCACTTCATATTTGGCCACTATTGGCTAGAGCAACCAAATTTTGACCACTGTTGACTAGAGTGACTAATATCTGGCCATTGTAGACCAGAGCGGCTAACTATTGGTCATTGTAGATCAGAGTGGCTCCACTTGTATACAAAACCTAAGTCAGTAAAGGGGAAGAAAATGCAAATAAGCTAAATAAATGGGTAGGAGTCCCATCGTGATCACCATCTGTAGTGACCCCATGGAAGCGGCGCGTCATCCACCAGACTACTCTACTTGTGATTTGATTGAATCCTTTGATATTAAATATGCAACAAATGAAAGGTACAAAGAAGATATAACTAGAATGTAAAGAAGTAAATGAATGAATGCTTTTATTATTGATATTCTCCATATTAGGTTACAAATGAATCCAAACCTTCTTTATCATTTACACAAAAGGAAACCCCGGCTTATAGTGCAAAAAAAGGGGGCGATGCCTCCTTCTCTAGGTCTGAATGCTAGAGGGATCTTCTTGTACTCGTATGTCACGGATTTGCTCGATTGAACCTGTAGCCCTAAAATCAATGAAACAAAAACACACACTTAGATGTCCGAGATTGCCTCCCCGGATGAGGTTGTTAGCAATGAATAATATCAATAAATGCAATGAAACTAGTACTATGCAAGCAAATAACTGAAATAAAGCTTATGCTACTGAAATGAGAGATAAAGTAGAATAAAATAAACTAAACCCTAGGCTAGGTTGTGGGCCACTTTTCAGGACAGTGGCCGCTAAGGTGAAATATCTCTCTCTTGATCCAAAGGCTATGGGCTCAAGTCCACTTATAATGTTAAAAATTATTACCTTATGTGTTCATATTTTCCCTCTAATCCGACAGGGCTTCGCTACAAGAATCGATCTCCAAGGGAAGATCTCCAAGTCCCTAGAAGCTCTCCTCAATGATCCAACTTGTTCAAAGTTCTGATGTATTATGCTCTCCCTCTCTCTCTGATTGAAATAAGTTCCAAGAATGTCCAAGAAGCTCTATATATCCTAATTGATCAAAATAAGGTCCTCTAGTGCTTTTAGGTTTACTCCTTATAAAGTGTTTTGAAGCCCTAGGTCAATGTTCAACCCTAGGACTAAATCCCTCATGCATACTAGGTGTTAGCATGAGAAGATCTTTGTTTTTCTATGTTTAACTAAAGTCTAAATCTAGACTTTGAGTCTTCCATGTAGACTGGCTATGAGGAGGGATGCAAAGTTGTCCTCGCTCATCCTTATTGCATGTAGACTGCCACTTCCACCCAATATTAGGCTGGATGGGTGGAAAAATGCATTTAAATCTTAGCCATTATCTTTGTAGCATCTAAGGTTTGGCCGCTTTGAGCTACAACGGTTGAGTTCTGGTCACTATGGTCTAGAGCGACTAGGCTTGGATGGGCTGAAAATGCCCCAAATGAGTGGTAGAAACCACTTTTGACACTTGGAAGGTCCCAAGGTTTAGTCACATGACCTATGGGTGTACCCATGTAAGTAGCCTTCTTGACCATGGCATGTTTTAGGTGTCTATAATGAGTATAGATCATATTGAGTCTTTAGCAATTATCTTTATGTTTCTATGAGATTGGACAAGTTCTAGAGTGGACTTATTGAGAAAATTTGAGGTAAGTCTTTGAGAATACTTGTGGATAGACTTGAGTAAACTTTTGTGGAAGCTTACAATACAAATTGAGAGTAGATTTGAATAAGTTCTTGTGAGGACTTATTAAGAAAATTTTGATAAGTTCTTAAGAGGAATTATTGAGGAAGATTGTAAAAATTTCTAGAGAGGACTTATGGAAATATTAGTGTGAGATTTTGTCAAATATTACAAAGTAGATGTGAGACAAGTCTTTGAGAAGACTTGAGAGCAGAGTTATTAATTGATTTTTCAAACCTTGAGTTAAGGTTTGGGGAAGATCTAGCAGAGTTGATTTGAGATTGAGTCAAGCCTTGAGTTAAGGCTTGAGGATAGAGATTGAGGATAGATTTGTGCTAGAGTTAAGGACTATGTTTAGTACAAATTCAAGGATAGATTTTGGTGTAGATTAGAGGACATGTTTATGCTAGACTAAAGACAAATATCGAGGACAAATTTGTGCTAGACCGACGGACTGTGTTTAGTATAGATTTTAGATAGAGCTTTGGAGGTGACAGAGTTGAGGATAGAGATCTCCAACCAGAGTAGGGAAGATAGGTATCTTATGTGGATAGAGTTCCATTTTCTAAGGATAATAGAGGCAGAGGTATTATAGAGGATCACTAGCCAGAGCAGATATTAGGATATTAGTGTCTCCTATGGATATATATCCATGAAATTGATTTAGGGGATTGGTGTCTCCTTTGGATAGAGGTCCATAAATATTGTAATAGGGAAATAATTCCCAAGAGATTTATTGAGAATATTTTAGTGAAATATTTTCTCGATGGAGTATCCCACATTGGTTGAACCACATAAATTATTGTGTCTCTATTATGTGTGGTTATTTGTGCATTGATTTGATTACTTATATTGATATTGCTATATTTACATTGCATAATATTGATTGAGAAATAAAAGTAAAATGTGGTATTATACTATTCATCCCCCCTATTACTATAAGCTTGTGTTCTTCACAAAAAAGGTTTAAGAAGTTTGGATGAACCAATAATAAATTAAAGGTATGGTGGATACTCTACTAGGATATTGACCCAATGAACCTATGGAGGCCTTAACCTAGATGAGGACAAAGTTGTAAGTATGTCTTATGATTAGGAGCATCCTATAGAAGGCATTAACAAGGGCTAATAAGAAAAACATTGCAAAGACTAATCTCAATGAAATAAGATCACAAGGGCTTTGTCAAGTTATCCAAATGAGAAGAAAAATAATAAGAAATAGAGGAGGGTCCTCCATTTAAGAAATAAAACTTGATATTTCAATAAGAATCATCAAATAATAAGAGAGACATAAAATCCAAGATCAAAAGGATACTTGCCAATTTTAAGGGACAAAAGTTGAGCCCAATTTATAGAAAAAAGTAAGCATTAATGGAATAAAATACCACAGCCATAGTAGTGACATATTAGATAGAAAAACTAACTTAAGATGAAAAGAGAAATAAGAAAGGATTAGGACTTTAAGGTATCCTACAACTCTTTTGCAAGATATTCCTTTTCTTCCAAGGACCACTAATAGGGAAGGGAAAGCCCTAGATGTGGTCATCATGGCAATATACAACCTAGAAAAACCCTCAAATTAGTCATGCAACCAAATCCAAGAAACTTTATATCTTCGTGATGACATTTTCTCTCTCCAATACAAACCTACTTGTATTAAATCACATGTTAAACAATCTCAAGGATTATAGGGCTTGCAACAAACAAAACAAATGAATTAGTATAAGCAAGAGCTATTCTTAAGACTACATGTCTTTTCCCAAATAAATTTCCATTTTAACCCTCAAAACGAAGCCTTGGAAATATCCAAAAGGTATTCCTTGGTGATAAAGTCTAGATGATAGATCAAGATTAGTTGATAGTAATAAAGTTAGTCTAAAAGAGATGCTGACCAAATATTGAATGTGTTTCAAGCAACAAATAGAGAAAATGGTTGAACATAACTATGCAAATTTTAAATTTATATTAGAGACGATGGAGGAAGAGCTAAATATTATAAATAAAATACTAAAGGGCTCTAAAGTAGAGATTATAGATACCTAAAATGCATCATATTTAGGAGACTACCCATATGGACACATTCAGATACCATATGAATCATCTTGGACCTCTCTAGTACTGGTTCTAACCACTCAAAAATGATAGTTCTAACCCATCCAGGCTTAGTCATTATCAAGCAGAGGAACCACTACATCTGGTCACTGAAGCTGATAGCAGCCACACCTAGTTGTTTCTATGAATAGTGGATAGCACCATGCATAGTTTGACCATGAATACGGGCCGATATCATACAATATAGCTGCACCTTGCATTGCTTACGAGTGGATTTTTGCAAGGAAATCCTAGATTTCCTCACAAAAATCCCCTTCAATGATAATTTGTGACTGATGTTGTCCCCCAAGATGGTCAGTTGCATGCAATTTGGAATTTTTCTTCTCTAGGAAGCCAAAATCTAGACCTAGATCTAAAATAAGGAGAGGTCTACATATGGACTCTTCCAAGAAAAGCAAAGAGACAGGAAAATATTTAAATCTTGTGTAGTGAAGTCATGGCCGATTAGAGAGTGAATCCATGCCCCATTTGAGCAGTAGTGAAGTGCTATCCAACTGAGTTACATCTATGCACCTAATTTTAGATCTATTTGTTCTTCACTACCCATCAATGTATCAGATACAATAGGTGACCCTTGAACATCAATTGGAGAAAGGAATATCATGTACAGTCCCTATTCCGTGAGGAGAAGAGCTTCATTTCATGGTTGATGTCTTGTACAGTGGCCCATAGGCATATATTAGGGCATTAGACACTATTTTCCTTTGTTCTAGATTAGATCCATTATTAATTTAATTTATTAATTAGTTCTAACATAGATCTAATTTCATTAATGCATTCATATCATATTTTTTTATTTTTTTATGCATTTATAGCATAGTTTATGCTTGCATTTAAATATTATCATGCTCATATATCATGTTTATCAGATCTTATAACAATATACTCTTCTTAATAGATGGCTTGTACTACTTATAGTGCCCTGTTGTTTCTATGCATGTAGGATTATAGGTTTACATGATCGATTCAATGCATCCAATGCATAAGATACCTCTAAGGTGAGAGAAGGGGAAGGAGGCATTTGTAAGTCCTCATACAAGTTCATGTGCAAGATCAAGAGGCCTATGAAAGTGCATCACCCATCTGTGATGGGACATTATTCTTCTACACCATTATTTTTGCTTATAATTTGTTGTATCAAAATTGGGTATCCCTCAAAGGACCGATATGTAACCAGGATTTGCCAAAGATATTATTAATAAAAGAAGCTTTCTTTATCTTGTCAGTTATGTGTCATGTTATCTATTATTTTATATTCTTCCATTTTGATATATTATTGTAATTAGAGTAGTAGTTCAAGTGATGCACACTTCCTGGGATCACATAGATGGTGATCAAGGTGGGACCCCCACCAGATTTTTATTTTCTATCGATTTATTGATATTTTATTGTATTTTTGTATGCAAGTTTGGCCACTCTAGTAAAAAAAACCAATAGATCTTAGTTTTTGTTGTATTTAGTGGCCAGTAGTATCCACTCTGGTCAATAATGGTTGATAGAAAAGTGCACCAAAGGATAGCATTTTCATCATCAGACGAGGATTTGAGATTGGTAGCATTCCCTAATTTTTTGTATTTATTTGTCTGCAACTTATTTTCAAAAAACATAAAGTTAAATTATATTTTTTCATTTCTATTAAGGAAAAATAAGAAAATATGGAAGAAAATTACATTTGATGCTTTTAGTTTTTTTTTTTTTTTTTGTGGAAAACATCCCAAAAGGGATGCCACTTTCGGGTAAGACCCAAGGAGGCAGGGGTATCCATTCCACCAAAAATGCCCAGGACTCGGACCTGGCCTACCACCTTTGACATACTCAAGGAGCAAACAAACACACAAAACCAAATTAAAAAAAGTAAATAACAACAAAAATAATAAAATAAAATAAAAAACATGCTCCTTGAGTGTGTCAAAACCAAAAGCACAACCAAACACGCACAATAAGATAAAAGAAACCACAACACAAACCACATAGAAAAACACAAGAACCACATAACAAAACACAAACAAGACAAAAACAACAACACACTACAAAGACATAACCCAAAAAAACATGAAAAATAAACACAACCAAAACCTAAAAAATAAAATAAAAATAAAAATAAAAATAAAAACAACCAACAACAGACAATAAACAAAAATAAAAAACATAGAAAACACTCACACATAAAAAAAATGAAATAACACAAACAAAGAGAAACCCAAGAACAAGAACGAAAAAAAACACAAGAACAATAACAAAAAACATAAAAAAAAAAAACAACAAAAACACAAGAACAACAAAAAACAACACAAAGAACACAAAAACAAAACAAAACAAAAGAACCCACCCACCTTAAAAAACTAAACAAAGAAGACAAAAGAAAAAAAAATGAACAAAACAATGACCTATCTAGACCAGAAGACTATTAATGCAAGAATCAATAGAGGAAACAAAATAAAGAATAGAATGAGCTAGGGAACTAAAAAAACTGAATGAACCAAAGAGAAACAAAAAAAAAAAAACAAGAAGAAACTAGGTACCTTCGTAACTGGAGCCATCCAAAGAAATGATAGAAAGAAGAGCTTCCCTAATTTGAGAAGCCCACCATATAGGAGGGTGGCCATAACAAGTAAGATCACCTTTGTCCAAAGCCCAATTAGCTAAAGCATCAACACTCTTGTTTTGATCTCTCGACCACATGATTGTAATCAACTTTCAAAAATCCCATCCTGGATTAACCGAATCTTCTCAATAATTCTTTTTATTCTCCAATCCACCTTATGATTCTTAGAAGGAGTCTTCAAGAGATTAATCATAAGTTGAGAGTCAGACTCAACTAACACCTTTTCCCATCCAACCTTAGTAGCCTCCTCGAAGGCCTCTAAGGATACCATACCCCTCAGCAAGGTTATTGGAAAGAATACCCAAATTCTCAGCAAAAGTAAAAACCAGGGAGCCATCCTGAAAGTCTACCAATTCCTCCCACACTCGGCTTTTCCAGGGTTCCCTCTAGAGGCTCCATCAGTATTGACTTTTCCAAAATCCTTAGGAGGAGGTTGCCAATTTCTAGTCCTATCCATCTTACTAATACTCACATTCCCTTTAAGTTGGTTGCCCTTAGAAGGTTTAATCTTCAATATTTGCATCACTTGATCCCATCTTTGGTGGGAGTTTTGGGGGTGATTAAGGAGTTGATGGACTCGATTCAACTAAGTTGGCTATGGTCTTTTGCCAAATATAGTGAATATCCTTCCTATCTTGATTAAAAATTTGGTTGTTCCTTTCATTCCAAATATTCCAAAGAAGAATGGTAGAACCCATCCAAACTAATTGCCTAATAAAATGATCAACACCCTCTTGATTAGGCCAATCCCTCCAAAGTTGTTCAAAAGTGAAAAAATTGGACCACTGTAAGCCAAGTAAAGTTGCCATTCTCCTCCATAGCTCAGAGGCTAAAGTACACTCAATAAAAATATGGTTGATATTTTCTACATTCTTTTCACACATTTCACATCTAAAAGGGCCATGAAAACCATGCTTCATAAGTTGCTCACCAATAAGAACCCTACGATGCAATAAAATCCAATTAAAGAACCTCACCTTAGGCCAGAGCTTTTGAGCCCACAATTGAGAAAATATGTCAGAAGAATGGTTGGGATTATTATGGCATAAGGTCAAATAACCTTGAGCAACTGAATACTCACCCTTAGTAGTGTTGTTCCATCCAAAACAATCTTTTTCATGGGACCAAGAGAGGGATCTCATATGAAGGATGCCTTGGATATCTTGTCTTTGCCTTTCTGGGATTTGAATAGGCCAGTCCTCAATAGGGATCCAATATCTACCAACCTTTGAATTACCAAGATGGTACCGATAGTAATTAGCCACCTTTATCCAATTAGCTCGGTGAAGCTCCTCCATCCAAGGCCTCCAATCGGGAAACCGAGTTATCAAAGGCTTGTGACCATCCCAAGAATCTGTCCAAAAATTTGCATGTTGACCATTATGAATGATCCAAAATAATTTTTTCTTTATCAAATCCTCACCAGTCTTAAGAACTCGCTAAAATGGGAGAACCTTTGGTAGGAAGTTGATAGCGAACAAGGTCTTCAGGACTTTTGTTCTCAGCATATTTAGCATGGAGATTATTGGCCCAAAGAGCATTGGGGTTATGCAACATCCTCCAATATAATTTAGCAGCTAAAGCTTTGTTGTTATTAATTGAAGACCGGAATCCTAACCCCCCTTCACTCTTAGGAAGACATAAAGTATCCCATTTCACCAAGGCCCATTTTCTTTTCTCCTTAGTACCACTCCAAAGGAAACGATGACTGATTTGATCCAATTCTCGAAGAACAACCTTTGGGATATTCAAAACGGAAGAAACATAAATAGGAATAGCTTGAAGGACTGATTTTACCAAGGTGATTCTACCCCTAGAAGAAAGCCACTTGTTGGTCCACTTTCCAATTTTCTTCTTGACTTTGTCCAACAACCAATTCCAATATTTATTTTTCTGCCTTTTAATATTTATGGGAATACCTAAATAAGTGATTGGAAGAGAGGTCTTCTTATATCTTAATTTATCCAAGACCATGGATTCCTGTCTAGTAGAGCAGTGAAAGAAAATAACTTTAGATTTGTCTTCATTGATCAACTGCCCAAGTAGCCTTAGAAAAACAGCTAATGATTTGCTTAATATTAGAAGCTTCCTTAACTGTAGCTTTACCTAAAAGGGTAGAGTCATCCACAAATTGAAGATGAGAGATAGGTCTAGCTCCATGAGCAATGGTAACTCCCTCAAGAGTTTTGTTTTCCCTCTTTTTGGTTATAGTCCTACCCAAGCATTCAACAAGAATGATGAATAAATAAGGGGATAGCGGGTCACCTTGCCTAATACCTCTGGAAGCTGGGAAAGACCGAGAAGGCCTGCCATTGATAAGAACTAAGTAGGAAACCGAAGAGATACATCCCATAATCCAATCCATCCAATCCTTAGAGAAACCAAATTGCCTCAAAACTTTGATAAGGAAGTGCCAATCCACTCTGTCATAAGCTTTGGATAAGTCTAACCGGATGAACATAGAAGGAGAATTTTGCATATCCATGGAATGGATGGCTTCCTCGAGCAAGAACTATCTCATCTACTATTTGATGTCCTTCCACATATCCCCCTTGCTTTGGGGAAATAATCTTATGCAAAAGAGGCTTCAACCTTTCTGCCATGATTTTAGTAATAATTTTGAGAAGAACATTACATAAAGCAATAGGTCTAAAAGCTGAGATATGATCAACCTCTTGAGCTTTTGGAACAAGAGTAATATAAGTTTTATTGATAACCTTCAAAATTTCTTTGGATTTCCTGGCTTCTTCCACCACCTCTAATAAATCAACATGAAGGATATCCCAGAACTCTTGGTAGAACTCAATAGGAAAACCATCAGGACCTGGGGTTTTCCTTTTTGCATTTTAAAAACTACTTGTTGAAGCTCATTGATAGTAACAAGAGTAGTCAAAATAGAGTTCTCCTCAGAAGTGATAAGAGAAGGGATTGCTTGAAGAACATTTTGTTGTGAAGCTGAGTCAAGAGGAGTAGCAAGAAAAAGATTGGAAAAGTAATCAACAACAATAGAGTTCATGCCATCCCAAGTATAAACAACATCTCCAGAATCTGATTTTAAGGAAGAAATAAAGTTGTGAGATCTTCGAGCTAGAAGATATTTGTGGAAGAAATTTGTGTTTCGATCTCCTTCTTTGAGCCATTGAATTCTAGATTTTTGCTTCCATAAGATTTCTTCTCTTTTTTCCCATTCCTCTAACTCGAGTTGTGAGTTTAATTTCATCTGCACTTCTCTTCTCTGTGAGGCCATCTAAACGGATTTTCTGATTCAAATTTTCAAGATGAGCAATAACTTCATGTTTTTTTTTATGAACATCCCCAAACTCTTTCCAATTCCAAGTCTTGATTTTGGATTTAATGTATTGCAATATTTTGGAAAAACAGAACATCTTAGTCCCATGCCTAGGTTTACCTTCCTTCCACCATTGTTGCACACGAGGTCCGAAGGAAATGTCTCTAAGCCACATTAATTGAAAACAAAAAGGAGAGAAACTCACATTGGTTTTCCACATTTCCACCATGACTGGCCAATGATCCGAACCAGCATTATTAAGAGTCTTCACTTTAGGAATGTGACCATGGATTAAGAAATTTTTAGAGAGCAAAAACCTATCCAATCTCTCCATTATACAAGCTAAGCCTTGCCTTCTGTTAGACCAAGTCATAAGGCCATTATCTCAGTTGGATATCCACAAGATGGAGGTTTGCAATATATTCGCTCATGAGGTCAATACTTTTGTCCAAATTTCTATTTCCCCCCTTTTCTCATCCAGAGAGAGGATGGTATTGAAATCTCCTCCGATCAAGATCCAAGATTTAGGAAAATGAGAGATAATATGAGTAATATCCTTCCACTGTCTTCTTTTTTCCTCCAAAGAAGTCGGGGCATAAACAAGAATGCAGAGCATAATCTGGTTGGAATGTCTACTTTGAATAGCTATAGCCAACAAACCCCAAATGCCAACCATATGGTGAATAACTACCTCTTTTGGGTCCCAAAGACAAGCAATGCCACCCGAAGTCCCTTGGGAACTGAGGGAAACCACTTTTCCAACTGGCCAAATTTTACTCGGCAATTAAGTCCATATCCTCCATTGACATCTTTGTTTCTTGAAGGAAAACAAGATGTGGATGATTTATCTAAATCATTCTTCTAATTTCATTTTGTTTTGAAAGACTCCCTTTGAGTCCTCTAATATTCCAAGTGATGATCTCCATTAATACCAAGGCTAAAAATGTTGGGAAGGGCATTAATCTTACCTTCCTCTACAAGCTTTTCACCTTCTTTTACCATATGATATTGATTGGTCTTGCGACCTACTTTTTGATTAGAATCCATCTTCAATTTTTTTTCCTTGTTTCTTGACTTATTCCAATTGAATCTGAGATGGCTTCTAACCTTGAAGAATGCTCATACACAGCCAAAATTTTACTAGATGGTTCAATGGAGTCTATATTGGGACCTACATTATTTGAAGTTTTGACATTTGAAATATTGTTTTTCTTGTGTAAATTTTCTCCTTTTTTTTTTTGTTGAAAACCTTTGATTTGTTGGTTTGTCTCTGAGTTCTTTCCTTCATATTTAAATGCTTTTAAATTTATTTTTAGCTTTCATCTAGGCACTTCTAGGAATAGCGGGCCTCTATTTTTAAGGTCTGCCCTAGTCTCCAGAGTTCTAGGATTTTGTGTATTTAAGATTGCTTGCATGTGGCCCAGCTAGAGGTCATTACATCATAAATTATAAATTGCATAAAAGTCATTTAGATTAGTTAGAGATGCATTTTTTAAAATTTAAATGTTTTTTTTAGGCATGTAGGTAAATAGTCATGAATGCTCTTTTATGCATAGCTTTCCATTATAAAAATCTAAAAAGAACCCCACACACCACATATCACTTTAATGCTAGTAAATTGTAGGTCATGACCAACCACTAGTAGAGATCAATGAGGTAGCTTTCATCTCCATCCACTGACTCAAATCCCATGTACCTATTATTATTAGCCAATATCAGCTCCAAGATCCATCATAACCCATAGAAAGTTTACATGTATCTCTATTAGAAGAGATATAGCTGACTGTGGGTGAACTGGGTGAGGACCGAGAGGACCTATGCTCCTTGACCATGTGTGGACTTCATTATCCACACATTATAGGTTATATTACGTAACCTAGATTTCATCACCAAGTTTTTGAGCTATGATTATACAGGATAAATCCATTTGAACACAAGAATACCATTCAATAAAATAAAAAATACATGACATAAAGTCTTATTTATATACAACACATAAAAACACATAAAAAGTCTTAGGGAATTCACATTAATCCTTAAAAGAGATAAACATTTTTTTGCTTTGCTTGTGTGGTTTGAAATTGACATAAGAAGATAATTCATAGTTCATTATGGTATACACATAGAGCAACCATCCTCGATCTAATATCAAGGTGGAAACTAATGCTTTGCACACTCACTGTCATAGTGGTGTTGAGCCGCCCACCCACAATGACATTGGATAAATTTCAACAAGTCTTAGGGGTGACAACTCAACCCTTTTGGGGACTCCTTAAGAAACCCTAGTGAGAGCTATATTTCGGTTCCTCTCATGGTAGAAATGTGGAGGCCTCAAGGCCTTTCTCATAATATAGATATGAGGATGCCTCAAGGCCTTCATCATCACCAAACATGAGGAGGCTTCAAGGCCTCCCTCATCACATAGACATGTAGAGGCCTCAAGGTCTCCATTAGTACATATACATGCATAGGTCTCAAGGCCTCCATGAGCACATAGGCATGTGGAGGTATTAAGGCCTCCATAATCACATATACATGAGGAGGCATCAATACCTCCATCATCACATAGGCATGTAGGGATTGCAAGGCCTCAAACTTCACATGATACACTTAGGAAATATCAGCCCACTAAGGGGTAATACATTAGGGCTAAACCCAGTTATAGGTCAAGGACATCCTATAGGCTTCCTACATATGGGAGGATACACCTAGATTATAAGCTCATTGGTGCTAATGGGAATCCATGGGATCAGGTATGGATAACTAGATAGTTTGATTATGTGGATCAAGTTCCCTTGAGACCAAATCTAATAAGCATTTCTACTGCACATTCCGCTTCAGGAAATTTGTGTATCTTGACTACTAGGCAAACCAATAAATTAGGGGAAGCTTCAAAGCAACCCCATAGCACATACAGTACTTTTGACCATGGGGATACATAATATAGATCACAAAACATAAAAAAGTCACCCTAGTAGACAAGGAAAATAACATAGAAGGAGCCTCTCCAAGAGGCCTATCCATTAGAACTCCTCACACAAAGTTAGAGAGATATGAACCTTTAGTAGTATGTCGGTCTGACCGCATACGTAGATTAGAAGAATTTTTGCATGTTGAGTGAGCGTGTGTAGAAAATATCAAGCAAGAAGAACAAAGGAAGAGGTTCATACACCTACATGAGCAATGCTTGATAGAATAAAGAGTTGAGCATGAAGAGCAAGCTAACAGGTTGGCTAGGGTCGACTTACACATAAGTGGTGAGCAATACCAACATGATATATGTGTTGATTCTCGGCATGATAGATGCACTAGACATAGATATAAGCACACTCACCATGGCTTATAACATCAACAATGCTTGGATCCTAAAAAGACACAAATTAATTAGGAATAGGCAGGGATGGAAGATTAGGAACAAACATATCATGAACCTCCATCCGTGGTCATGGGGTATGAGTAAAGATGCCCAAACAAGGAAAATATAGGATTACCTTCCTTACTACCATGGGTAAACCTTTGGGAATAGGATATTATTTCCTTGAAGGTATATCAAATACTTATTGAGAGAGTCAAAAATCTTGAGAAGTAGGACACAGTTGGGAAAAATCCAACTTTGATAAAATATAAAACCAACCTCTGTGCCCCTCAATACCAAGTCTTGCATACCCTAGGAACTTTGAGATGCCTAGGATAGATAAGTTTAAGGGAGAGGAATACGCACAAGAAACCATTATAAATTTCATGAATGCATACTTCCATCTTCAATAGAACGATGTCCTAATGCTAAGAATGTTCATCATGATGTTATCGGGTGCAACAACTCAATGGTTCAACCAACTACCCAATCACAACATCATCAACTTTGAGCAACTAGTGAATGCATTTCTTGAATACTTCTCCTTCGACATAAAGAATAAGGAAAACTTATCTGATCTAGTAAAATTAAAGTAATATGATGATGAGCTAGTTTTGGACTATGGGAATAGATGGAGGAAAATCATGGTAAAACTACCATTCTTCATTCCCACTAAAGATCTCACCTGAATATTTACAAAGAGTTGCACAAAATACATCTCATTGCTATTGCAACTGTAGCAGTATGAATCATTCGAAGAAGCCTTGAATCAATCCAAGCTTATAGAGGATATAAATGTTGATGAAGGAGACCTTAGGCTCTAGAATAAGGAGTGGAATAATGCCAATCGTAACAAGAATCAATAAAAGTAGTCCAAGCCTACTCAAGTCAACAAGGTCATTTTAAGCACACCAAAGGGAGGTAATGACCAACAACCACAAAACTATCAAGCTCATCCCTCACCATCCAATTATAACCCAAAGAACAAACAGAGCCAAAAGTAAGGAGCATAAGCTACCTTGCTATTTCACACCTCTATTTGAATTGATGTAATTGATATTTAATTAGTTGATAGAGACACAATAAATTATATTTCTTGATGCATAAATTCTTTACCCTAATCGTCCTAATACCAAATGATATAGGGAAGACCAATACTATCCATATAATAGAATATAGGGGCATGACATCGAAACATGTATCAGATTCAATAATTTTATGCAAAACATGATTGATAAGGGTGAGATAAAATTTGACAACCCATTAGCACCTGATAATAGAGATATGGGTATATTCAAGAACCCATTTCTAAATCATGAGACCCCTAAAGATTAGGGTGCTCAAGTAAACAAAGTTTGAGTCAAGCTACCCACTTAGGGATGCATCAAAATGGTTGAGATAGTCAATGTGGCAACTAGGAGTTAGTGATATGGTAAACCAAAGCCTCCAACAGCTCCTATTCATATCATAGCTACACAACGATAAAGATAGGTGCAAAATAATCCTCTAGGTCTACTAGTGCAACCTATGGTAAATATTCAGAGTAGACTGGAATAAAATTTACAAATGACTCCAGTAAATTTTTTAATTTATAAGCTCATACAACAATCTCCTAGGCACAGGGATACTTTTATGGAGATCTTCATATTTATCAAGCTCTATCCCCAGAACGTAGATGCAATCACACAATTTGTGGGGCATGTGTAGTAGTGCTAAGAGTGTGTGATCCATTTCTATGATAATGAAATCAAGGTAGTACCTACTACCATAGTAGACCCACATTTGCATATCATCATTTCAATCAATGATATACCCTTAAATCAGGCTCTAATCGATACGAGCTCATCTATCAACATTATCATGATAAAGGCTATAGGACACCTGAAGATACCTATGTTCAACATTATCCCGACATCCTACACATTAAGGGCTTTCAATGATGCATTATGCTGCATAGTGGGTATAATAATTATACCTATTCAGGTAGGTAAAATACCATCCCCATGATATGTCATTTTTTGTAGGGGGAAATGTAATACAACATCCTTCTAAGGCATCCTTGAATAAGGGACATGCAATACGTTATGTCAATCTTGCACCAATGCATAAAGTATGTGCATGAGGAAAAAGTTTATGTGGTTCCATCCGATGAAGAATCATTCAAATACATGCATCAGGTCAATTTTTTGGGAGAATTTTTCCTTCCATAAACACATTTGTACGTAAGGCCTTCATCCCTGACCACACAACTAAAAAATAAGAGCAAATTAGTGCAAGGTGATCCTTCCAAATTGGCACCACCTCTTGCATATAATATTGGAAATTCTAAGATATCTTCAACATCTAAAGCAAAAGATAATAAAAATTTGAAAGCATCCCTAGTGGAGGAAGGACCTAAGGAACTTCCAACTATAGTAGTTGTGGAAATTCCAAATCCCATGGAGGAGGAAGATTTATAGGATATAGCTAAGGAGGTACCTCAACCTGCCTTACCCGCTTCATCAACAATATCATTTGCATCACAGGTGACAGTTCAATTAGCCAACACAGGGTTAGGTGAGTATCTTCTATAGAATGTTACTTCCACACCTATTATCAAGTTTGCATAAGACATGGGATGGCCAAGGATCCAAAATTTTCCTAGGGGTTTCCCCTAACCAAACCAACTTCATATATATTGATTTGGACTATGCCCATACTGCTTCTAATATTGAAGAGGATGAGGATGAACCATTCACCATGGATGTTCATTACTTTTCAAATCTTGAGTTCACTCTAAGGTACTTTGAGTAGTGTCATTGGCATGGCTATGACTTAGGTCTATACGAGCAAGGGAGCCAGCTTCCATTCCATCTACAATACCAACTACCTACTAATAAATGTGGTCTAGGGTATCAAATATAGAGTTGTGATGATTCTTTGGTAGTAGTCCTAAACAATATAATCTTGGTATTTGAGGAATATATTGACTGAAATCCCTATGAACCCCCTAGAAGAAACTACTTGGGTTATGGATGGGTGTCTTTGGTCAATATCAAACCACCCAATGAGTATCACCCTATTTTCTCTCTTTAAGCATACTTATTAGGAATCATCATATGGGAGTATGAGCCAATCCATGGATATGAGCAAGAGGAATATAAATATGTCTCAAGTGAGGATGAAGATGAAAAAATATTGGCCCATCATGGGCCTCAATATCTATAAAACCTTGCTTGGTTTGGCCATGTAGAGAGTGGATACATCTTAGATGAGAGTGACTATGAGTTAGAGGACTCAATTGAGAGGGCCTTCATAAGACATGCACGCAAAATCATAGGGCCAATAGTAAATACCAATGAATTCTTCATAAGCGATGATGATTATGAGACTAAAATAGCCTATCTTAGGCATCAACAAGAAAGTCACTGCCCAATACCACTGGGTAGGAATGAGGGTTTCTCTATAATTTATGATGACTTTAAAAATGAGGTTGAGATGGCTTACCTTGAGCATCACTTACGTCAAGTCAATTTGCTTGTTGAAAGAGAAGAATTACTTCGCACCATAGATCCTGACCTTCACTTCCTAGGAAGATCAATAAATCTAGATGTCATCTATCACATGGTTTTCCTGGATCTACCAATTTTTAGAGAGTTGCTTGAGCCTAACGATCCCATCATCTCATCTATCCATAGATCAGATCCTGAGATCCCTATGCCCCTATAACCTCATCATAATTATGGAGAAAAAACCATTGATGAATATTTTCACCCACATGGTCCTAGATATTTCATCCCATCCATCAACATGATCTCTATTTATTTGATTGCTCCACTTCACAACCCAGTAGATCCTTCAAAACCATTGTGTCTCAACTTATATGATATTTATTGGGATCATGCTTATTCACCCCTAGAGCCTAAATATTTATTCCCTAATAAAGATATGCTACAACCATTCCATTTTGTACTATGTTGTGCACATGATGTCTATCACACTAGATTTGACCATGATTAAGTGGAACCTATAAATCCAGTAGATGACATCCACTTAATTCCCACTCCTCACAAGCTTGAGAAGGGGTTACATATGGAAATAGAGGAGACTATCAAAGTTGACATTAGCAATGATCCTTCTAATCCAAATAAAGTTAAGTTTGGATAAATCTTATCTCCCAAAGAATAGGCCATAATTATTCCTCTATTAAAAGAGATACCAAGTCTCTTTTATTGGACCTACAAAGATATACTGGGACTAGGTCTAAAGTTGGTTGTCCACAATATTTTTCTAGATACCACAAAGAAATGGGTCAAGAAAAAGCTCAAAAATATACATCCAACCATCACTTTGATGGTAAATAACAAGTTGTAAAAAGTGTTGGATGTAGTCTTTATTGTTCCCATCGACTATCCAGAATGGGTATCAAACATGGTGCTCATAGGAAAACCTGATGGAAGAATCCATATTTTCATAGATTTTAGGAATCTCAATAAGAAAAAACCCAAGGATTCATTCCTATTTCCAAACATAGATGCTCTTGTAGATGCAATTATAGGTCATGGGATGCTCTCCCTAATGGATAAATTTTTTGGTTGCAATCAACTCAAATACCAGTATAAAACTACATTCACCAATCCATGGGGAACATTCTACTACAAAGTAATGTTATTTTGTGTTAAAAATGCTAGTTCCACATATTAGTTGGCTATGACATATATTTTCCATGACTACATGGACAAGATATTAGAAGAATACATCGATGACTTACTGGCCAAGTCATTACTACATGAAGAGCATGCTAAGACCCTAAAAAGGGTCTTTGATTACTTGATTGAGAACAATGTTAGGTTGAATCCCAAGAAATGTGTCTTTGGTGTAAATTTTAGAAAACTATTGGGATTCATTATTTATAGATGAGGCATTGAGGTAGACCTAGAAAAGGTAAAGGCTATCTTAGAAATGGCCCTACCCACTAACATCGAAGATTTGAGAAGCTTACAAGGAAAAATAGCATCCATAAAGTAATTCATTGTATAACTATCAAATAAATGTTGACCCATGAATAGACTGCTACACAAGGGGTCTCATTCTAGTGGAATGAATAATGTTAACAATCCTTTGATGAAATCAATAAGTACCTGGAAACACCACCGATCCTAGATCCACTAAATCCAAATGTACCATTCATGCTATATATATCCACTATCAATTTTGCTTTGGGCACCATGTTGGCTCAAAAGAATGTGCAAGATAAATAAAAAGTGATATATTACATTAGCTACACCTTGGTGAGCTACAAGATAGAATATGCATATGTATAAAAGTATTCTTAGAAATGGTCTTTGCAAACAAGAAATTACACCACTACATGCTGAGACATACGACGTATGCAATATACAAGCAAAATACTTTGTAGTATATGATGAGCAAGACATATCATAATACACGTACTACAAAGTGGATCATGCTATTAATAGAATTTGACTTGGAATTCATAATTCAAAATTCCATCAAGGAACAAGTCATAGTTGATCAGCTGGTCGAGGCACCTATTCAAAATAGTAGCTCCCTAACCATAGAACTTCCTAATGATGTAGTCTTTGCATTATCAGAAGAACCCAAACATGAAGAACCTTAAAATAAAGCTGGCATGACCTTATTATTTGATGGTTTGAAGTGTGAGTAAGGAGGTGGTGTAGGGATTGTCTTTTTCATGCCACAAAATGATCCAATGCCCTTGTAATTTACGCTAGACTTCCCTTGCACCAATAACAACATCTAATACGAGGCCCTAATATTATGTCTCTAACCAACCATTGCTATGAAGATCAAGAGGCTAAATATCTTCAGTGACTCCTTCCTCATAGTCAACTAAGTCAAGGGACTATTTCAATGTAGGGACCCAATCCTAAATCTTACAAGGAGCTTCTTAACACTTATCTAGCCCAAATAGAGTGGTATGACATTGAGGTAATCCCTCATTTGTAAAATAGATTCACAAACACCATGGCCTCTTTGGGATCCTTGATCCTTGTAGCCCAAACATTCTCACACTCCTTTCCTCAAGGCTAATGGATCCATGCCTTAGAGGGGAATGGGAGAATGAATGGTCTACACCTTAGAAGAGAGGTACTTGATCGTACCTTCTTATGGTGATTTTTTGACAAATTTTTTAGGGTTCACCAAGAAACTCTTGCTATGGCGGTTTCCACGCCTAGGTGAGGTAGTGTTTTGATTTGATTGTTTTATCTCACATACAACCTAGGTTTGGCTAGAATGTAGTTTTTACCTAACTAGATGCAATTTTATATTCAATAAAGACAAGGGCAAACAAATTTTAATCTAAGAAAGCTTTGTAAATACAAATAAGAATGCAATGATGCAAAGATGAATGTTTTGGATTTTTTGTAACTTTTTCTATAATTTTTAAATTTGAGTTATCCAATGCAATTAAAGCCTATGCTTTTTTTGGGTTTCTTTTCTTTTTCAATGCAAAGAGTGTAAAATAAAGAAGATTGTAGATTTTTTATGTGAAAAATAGATAATTTAGGTTTTATACCCTACCTGGATTTGTAATTTGAATTCTAAATAAATTTGGATCTGGACTATGAATTCACATCTTTGAATCAATTTTGGTCATCTGGATTTTTTAGAACCTACAAAAATGGGGTATCATGGGTTTTGACTATTGATAATTCAAATCAATGAAAATGATCGACAATAGTCTTCAATCAACTTCAAGCATTCAACCTGCAAAAGAAAAGGGAAGAGAAAACTTGTTCTGGATATTCACCTGCAATAGAAAATTATTAATCCATAAGCATCTCTCAATTCAGCACTATCATTGCCCTTAATTTCTCCATTCCTCTCCCTTCTTCATTCATGCGATCTCTCTCTGCTTCTCTCCCTTCTCGATCTCTCTCTGCTTCTTTTCTTCCTCCTTGATCTCTCTCTATTTTTTTTTTCTCACTTGGGAGATGGAGCCCATATATTTATCTCTTTCGTGAGATAACCAATCTGGTAATTTTGTTGAGTCGTTCTCATTAGATTAGCATTTTGTTGAGCCGTTCTCATTAGATTAGTAATTTTCTAATCTAAATTATTTGCTAGCCCAAATTAGGGCTAGCAAATCAACGAGAAAGACTCCTTCTATTGAAATAGTCTTTGAGAAAAATTAAATAAATTTTATAAAGTTAGATGCGTGATTTCCCATGATTTTCGTGACAACTAGACATGTACATAATATTTTTTGTAGTTTGAGGGGTCAAACAGTGTCAAAATTGGACATATAATATACCGTTGGAAAGCTATTTTTGAGCCCTATCCAATGGTATAAAATTTGAGAAGAAATGAGATGATTTTATAGGGTAAAAATTCTCTTGAATATGACCTTATTTTTCTAGGAGGAAAACTAAGGAAAATGAGTCAATTTTTCATGTCTACATTTTGCCCCCTCTTTGGCGTATTTATGAACAATAAATGTGTCAAAGAAAAGTGTAGACACTTGAGTAGAAATGATTATGATTGACATGGGAAAAAAAGGAGTAGATGGTTTAGGATGAATAGTTCATGGGAAATTGATGTTTTAGAAAAATAATTACTAATTTACTGACTAGGATGCCCCCTCGAGTTTTTACACCAAATTCTATGTTTGGTGGAAAACTTGAAATTTTTATATATATATATATTGATCTTCTTTGTTTTATGTGACTTTGTATGATTTATTGGATGATTTATTACATTTTCTTATGATGGTTGTGTTACATAATTTCTTGTAGTCATGCTTTGATTTTTGAACATTTTGATCATGCTTAACATAAAAGGAAAATAATTTTGTAAAGTGTGTTTTGAAAAAGATGTTTTTGTGTGATGATAGATTTGAGGGATTAGCAATGAACCTCGAAGGATGTTGTGTTGTTATATGACCATTGGTGGAGATCGATGCTCGCTAGGTCATGAAGCGGATCCTGTTGTGAGGAAGTTTTGTATTGCTAATACCAAAATATTGTGGGCTCAAGAGTGACCTTGAGGCTTATGATGATGAAAGAGATGAAAAGAAATTGATTTTGAGAAAATAGGTTGATAAAGATTTTTTTTGTGAAGATAATGTGATTTAAGCATGAAAAATTGGGAAGGATGACTTGCGCTAGGCATAGAATTCCTAGTGTGAAAATTTGGAGGACAATAGTTACTAGGAATTATACCATCATCGCGAAGTCAAAAATGCAATGCATGATAATATGAAATTATTTATTCTTTAAAATATAAATTGATATGAAGTAAATCATTGTATCACATATTTAAGAAGGTTGATCAATATGAAATGTTTTAGACCTAGAAATTGGGAAAGATGACTTGCGCTAGGCATAGAATTCCTAGTGTGAAATTTGAGAAGAATAATTCCTAGGAATTATACCATCATCGTGAATTCATGAATGCAATGCATGATAAATGATTTTGTACTACAAGTTATTTTTGAAATAAAGTTGTTTTCTAAGATTTGTGAAATTTTGGAAATATCTATGTAATGTGTTAATATGAAAATAATGATAAACTAATTTTGTCTAACAAATTTCAAAGAAATATTTTAACTTATTTCTAAGACAAATTCAAATTTATCAAGAACCAATGTGTGATAAGTGAGTTCATTATCCATTTTGATTTGACACAATGATACAAAATCTCTCAAGGATCAAATGTGTGTGCTTTGTAAGGTTAATTTACCAATTTTGAGTAAGGTAATGATACAAGCAAACTTTTATGAACCAATGTGTGTGCAAGTGAAATGTTCATTAACCATGATTTTGTGCATGCATTGGTACTGAACTACTATGTAAATCAAATTACCAAAAGCTAGCTAATCCATAAGCGGACATTGGTCTATACAAAATAAGGTCACTAATATGACAAACATATCACCACGTGAAAGGAATTACCCAAGGCCAAGCAAGTTGGGCACAAATCACCTATTATGGGGCTTACCTCATGGTTTTCAAATAACTGAGAAATTCCAAGGATTCAAGTTCAATACTCCCTTCTTTTCTTCAAATTTTTGGAATAGGGATTTCTTGTCCATTTTTGAACAAGGGGATTTTATTGCTTTGTAATGGAACATTTTTCTTGATTTTTCTCTTTTTATTTTTCTTGATTTTTTTCTTTTTCTTTTTTTCTCTTTTTCTTTTCTTTTTATTTATTTTTTGGGATACTTGCTCAGATTAGACGTAGAGCAAGGGATTTTATTCGGGTAGGGAGGAGCTTGTCCTTTTGCCAATTTCTCAGTATTCTAGACCATGCACATGATAGGATAGCAAGGAAAACTTTTCACTTAAGGTATTAAGACTTACTATGTAGTATCACTTTCGAATTTTGCAACAAATCATTTTAAGATGTAAAAGTGTGTTCTTGGTTCAAGAAGTAGCAAGATCATTCCCAAAACTCAAAATTATTTAATGAAGTAATAGTGCTTTTTGGTACAAGAGAGATTTATAATCAAAGTGACAAGATCAAAATCATTAAAGATGTGAAATTAAGTGCATGGTTCAAGATAACTTTTGAATTTATCCGAAATAAAGTAAAATATAACTCAAAACTTTTGAAAGATAACAACAAATAACAATGCAGAATGATGACTTAACAATAATTTTGAAATATTTTTGGAAATTTTGATGCTTTTTTATTTTTTGGTTGTTTTTGATGTTTTAATGATGGAATTGGTGATCTATATACACTATACAAGGTGATTTTGATTATAGCATGTCTAAGGTGGCTTCAAAATCAAAGGAAGTTTTGAAGAACAATTTGGTTGTGGTGTAGGTGATTGAAGTTGATTGGTTAATAGTTGAGATTGTTGTGATGAAGAATGATAAGTAGATGTAGATGAAGAAAAGTGATGGATAGAAGATGACGATGATAAAGAGGAAAATAATAGAGAACTTGATGTGATAACAATAATGAAAGAGAGAATGAAGGATAAAAGGTGACAAACAAAAAGTGGCAATGATGATAAAGAGGAAAAGAGTAGAGAACTTGTTGTAATGATGATAAAGAAAGATAGAATAAAGAACAAATATTCCTTATGAATAGGAGAGGTTTGCAAAAGTCCCAAAAGATATATCTTATGTAGATGATTGTCCCATTGTTGTTGAATGTTGAGGGAGACTTTGGATTGAGACTTCAACACTAAATATGGGTTTTCTATGCTTGTATCTTCTTTTGGATTATTCTTCAAAACTAAGAGAGGTCTTGAAGGTTGGTTGGATGAAGAATTTATTTCTTGTTTATCAAATTGAGTTGATTGAGCTTGAGGTTGCTCACTTGTAGTTTTTATCACATTATTAGTGATATCATTGTGATGGGACACATTAGGATGTAATATTTGATTGGTTTCCTGTCGTTGATGCTTGATTAGTTCTCTTGGGATTTTATCAATAATTGGTTCATTATCTCTTTCTTCTTGATTGTGAATAGAATGATGATGAGTAGATTGTGAAGTATGATGTGATTGCATGGTAGGATTGGAAGAAGAAGTATTTCCTTGTTGAGATGAATGTGTTGTGTTGAAAGAAGAAGGTTGAAATGGTTGTGATTGCAATGATGATAAAGAAGAATTACATGTGGATTGAATAGTTTGACATGAATGTTTAGTGGGAATACTACCACTATTATGAAGAGGTTGAGGTGAATAAATATTTTGTAGAGAAGAATATGGTGGTGATTTTTTATTCATTATTTGAGTTTGAATTTGAGAATTTTGATTTTGAGTTTGTTGTTTAGTGATGGTTCCAATAGTACCCACAATATTATTATTATGCAAATAACTAAAATGTGGCCTAGCATTTACTACTTGTTCATTTGAAAGCACTTGTTGAGATGATGGTCGAGTAGTCACTCTTCTAGGGAATGGTTCTTCAGGCACCATTAAATCTGTGATGGGAAGAATTGGATATGATTCATCTTCAGAACTATTTGAATTATTTGAGGTAATGTCAACCTCACTCTCTGTTTCACTTTCTTCATCACTTTCTAAATATGTAATTTGATAAATTCTTAGAGGTCTAACAGTAACTTGAGATTTAGTAGTTACACATGGTTTTTGCAAATCTTGATGAGGTAGAAAGCTGCTAATAGTTCCCACATATCGAGTTGGATGAGGAACATTGTGATGTTCTACTTGATTTATAACTTCTTTACCATGCTTTGGTAAAGGGTGTTGAAAAATATCCAAATTTTGATTTGCATTTTGATTTTGAGGTTTTTGTGTATTATTTTGAGCATTTCTTGGAGGGAAATTTTCTACTTCCATTTTTTCATTATCAATTAAATCTTGTATCATGTGTTTCAATATTTTACATGAATTTGTAGAATGACCATCAACTCTATGGAAGTTACAATGTAAATCAGCCCTAAATCCAGCTATAGTTGTATCAGGTTGTCTTATTTTAGGCAACCGTATCAAGCCTTGTTCCAATAGTTGAGGTAAAATCATAGTTAATGGCTGATTTAATCTTGTAAATTCTCTTGGTGGTTTATCAAGAACCTTTAATACAAATTTCTTCACAACTTCAGCAAGATTAACATTTGAGTTGTTTCTACTATCAGTAACTCCATCACCCACTACTTGTTTATTCTTATATTGATTCTTAGAAGTTTTGTCTTCATCCTTCTTCTTAAATTGACCTCTTCTAATGAGGGCATCTTCTACCCTCCTTGCTAAATCAATGGCTTGATCAAAGGATGTTACTGTAGTAGTAGAAAGTTCATAAGATAGTTGTTCTTGCAAATTACCTATGAATATGTCCAACATTTCATGATGAGGTAATGCAAAGTGTAATTTACCCAAAAGTTGTCTCCACTTAGCCAAGAATTCAGCAAAACTTTCATATTTTCCTTGTTTCAAGTTGTATAAATATTTAATAGTCACATGCCTCTCTATGTAGGCACTAAATTGATGGACAAACATTTCCGTTGTCTCCTCAAAATTCCTTAGAGAATTAGTGGGTAACTAGTAATACCACTCTAGAGCCATGCCTCCAAGACTTTTAGGGAACATCTTTAGTAACAACAAGTCATCATGAGAAACATCATGACATGTTGTCCTAAACATGTGAAGATGCTCAATAGGATCTTCATTTCCTTTATATATCGGGAGGACAAGCATAGGGAAATGCTTAGGATAAGGTTGAGCTACCACAATAGGATCTAAAGGTTGACTACACATCTCTCGATAACTATATGAGGGATGGTAGGGATCCATCTGGTCTAGACGAGAAGCTAACTATTTAACCATGGCTTCAAGTCCTTGTTGTTGTCCACCAAATTGATTTTGTTGCACCATATTATTGTGTCTTTGATAATAAGTTGATGTTGTTGTGTAAGGATTTCCAACTGAAACACTATTGTGTAAAGTCTATGTGGGAACAGTATTATGGAGTTGATATGAAATCTTGTTTTGTTGGATTTTATGTTGAGGATTGGTATTTTGCACTTGTTTAGATTTTTATTGATTTGACATTTGTTGATTAAGAGCTTGAGTGAACATGGATGTGAATGGTTGTTTTTATTGTTTAGGATTTACTTTAGTGTTATTAGCAACCATCTTAGATGATTGTGCCATTGGTTTTTGAACATTTTGATTTAAAGGTATCATGTTTTGACTAGATGGTCCTGCTTGATCATTATCTTGGTCTGTTGAGTTCATGTATGATAATGGATTTGTATGTATTTGAAAAGTAGATGCTAAGGCTGCTTCCATATCACCTTCTCCTAAATTATCAATTTGTACTACTTGATTAAACTCTTCTATGTGGTTTTTTATAAATTGGGTAAATTTTCTAAGAGACTCAAATTTAACATTTCCTTTTTCATCTAATGTAGGTTCATCAGGATCTTCTATTTTGTCTTCTCCATTATCACCTTCATCTTCTGAAGGTACATAATATTCAATGAGTTCTCTATCCTCAATATACTACTTAAATCACATGAAATTTTGAATACATCCTCTTTATACAATTATCTAACAACCCTTAAAATTTTATAAGAAAATACCTGAGGATGCATGAGATATTAATGATTTACTCGATCTCTTCCTTGCAACTTTGTTGAGTGCTGGCCACTTGAGTTTCTATGACAAAGTGCATGCTTCAGATCTCTTCACACCACTCTCCATAGGTTTTGATCTATCTGAGTAAACCTGACATGATACCAAAATGAGAAAATATGCTCATTAGATTCATAATAATAAAAACTTACAATGCTTTTATAGCACTCCAATCAGTTTGAAATCTCTACTATTATGGAGATATTACTTGGTCATACTATGTTTAGAAACACTAAAAAATTTCCTATATGCTCTCACAACAAAAATTGATTTCCTCTCAAATAGTAAAGTTGGTGCAACTATATTTAAATTAATTTTAAATATTTAGAACCTATATACTTTAGGGAATATACTCTAAAGTATGCTCTAGAGTCCAAAAAAAACACTACCTCAAGGCTTATAGAAATAAGGTATGGGACTTATTGGAATCTTTTGAAGCCTTAAACATCAAAGCCATCCCTAGAGAACACAATACTCATGTTGACATACTAGCTTCCATGGGAGAAATTTTTTATCCAGTCTCTAACATCATTCACAAAGCTAAGATAGTGAGGGTGGTTTATAGACCCTCCATACAAGATAGAGACATATTTTAGTAGGTATTTGAGAATGATGAACAAATAATCTGATTTCCTATTTAAAGAGATGAATTGTGTAACTGATCAACTATCGAAAGAAGATGAAGAAGGTAAAATTATTCAACTAAAGAATAATCATATCCCCAAGGGGTTGATAACTTTAGAAAGCCTATTTGATAATAGTGATAGACCAATTGCTCATAGAATTGAGGTTGATAATAAAAGCTATAAAGGGATGCAGATTGAACCCAAAAAAATATATCAATATTGGTGTACGTTGTTCAAAGGAAGAAGTCAATCATATTATGGAATTGTGCAAAGAGTTTAATGATATCATAGCTTGGACATATGAGGATCTCAAGGTATATGACAAAGATACTATTCAACATACTATTGAGCTTATGCTATATGCAAGGCCCTTTTGGTAGAAGCAACGACTAATAAACCCCAAGATAGAGGCATTGATGAAACAAGAACTATTGAAGCTATTGACTACCAAAATCATATATCCCATCAAGCACTCCACATGGGTTGCTAATTTGATTTTACTTAGGAAGAAAAATGGAGACATCCATCTTTGTGTGGACTTTCAAAACTTGAACCAAGCCTCCTTGAAGGATCATTATCCCTTCCCACAAATTGATCAGATCTTGCATATTATAGTCGGAGCCAAGAGGTTTTCTCTTTTGGATGGATTTTTTAGTTTTAATTAGATTTGGGTGAAATATGAAGATCAACATAAGACAACATTCACCACAAAATGGGGTACATTTTCATATCAACGAATGCATTTTGGGCTATCAAATGTAGGTGCCACTTTTCAAAGGGCTATGGATTTAGTATTTGGTGAATTGGTGAATAAGATAATCCTGATCTATCTAGATGACATGACTGTATTCTCTCATGATAAGAGCAAGCATATTGAGCATCTCTAGATGGTATTTGAGAAATATAGAGAATTTGAGGTGTCTTTGAATCCTAAGAAATCGATCTTCATAGTACATGAGGGAAAATTATTGGGGCATGTGGTATCAAAAATAGGGTTGGTAATTGATCTAGATAGAGTAAAGGCCATCCGATCTCTCTCTCCCACTAAACAAAAAGGGACTCTAGTCATTCTTTGGATAGATTAATTTTATCCAAAAATTCATCTTAGATTTTGATCAAATTGTAAAACCAATGACTGAGATGCTGAAGTAGGGAGTAGAATTCAAATGGATGGATGCCTAGAAGAAGGCCTTCAGGGAGATCAAAGAGGCAATATCTCAAGAACCTAGTTCTCATTAATCCATACTACTCCAAGGACTTTATTCTCTATGCATTTGGAGCATAAGGGAGCTATGCAATTATCCTAACTCAGAAAAGGGAGCAGGATGGTGAAAGACCAATAGCATTTTTAAGTCAAACATTTCAAGACCATGAAGAAAAGTATAATTTTATTGAAAAAAAGTCTATGCTATCATGAAATATTTAAATAAATTTAGGCATTTTGTTTCTCAGAGCAAGACCCTGGTATATGTAGTACATCCAGATATTCAAAATTTTGTGATTCAGGGGGAACTTGGTGATAAGAGAGCTGGACTGGGTGACTAAAATCTAGGAGTATGACATTGAGATAAGACCAAAAAAATTGATAAGGGGTAGAGTCCTATGCTAGAATTTAGCAGAGTCTACATCTCAAAATGCTAATATGTCAAATCAGGCTGAATATGACATTGGGTCAGAGATAGAAATAAGGTAATCGAAGAACTAGATTGAACAGTTGCATCATTACTTTTCTTCAGGTAGATTTTCAAATGGCTTAACCGCATCCTAGAGATGAAGATTTATATTATAGGCTAGAAAATATATACTGATTGAAGATATCCTATATCAAAGAAACTTTGATGGGGTACTACTAAGATGCCTACCACCGGAGAAAACCAGAGAAGTACTAGAAGAGTTTCACAAAGGTTTCTTAGGAGGCCACTACTCTGGATAGACTACTACAACAAATATTCTAAGGGTTAGATATTATTGGCCATCCATTTTTGTTGATGCATTCAAGTGGGCCAGAGCTTGTGAAAATTATCAAAAGTTTGTAGGCAGAGGTAAACATCCAGCAATGCCATTACAATCGATAGTCATGGAAGAGCCTTTTCAACAATGGGATTTGGATTTTATTGGTGTAATTAACCCAAATTCATCCACCAAACATAAATATATTCTAACAACAATAAATTATTTCACAAAATGGATTGAGGTAGAATCTATGAAACATGCTGATCAAGACACTGTGATTGAATTTATGGAAAGACTAATCACTAGATTTAGAATTCTAGCAACCATTGTATCAGATAATATTGTATCTTTCATAGGAGCTAAAACTATCAATTTTGTAAGAAAATATGGGATATATTGGAATGCTTTATCAAATTATTACCCTCAAGGGAATGGTCTTGCAGAATCCACCAACAAGAATATGCTAAAAATAATCAGAATAAGTATTTAAGACAATCCTAGAAGTTGGTATTTATTGTTGAATCAAGCACTTTGGGTTGACCGGATCACAATCAAAAAGGTCCTAAAAAATTCTCCTTACGCTCTAGTTTATGGTAAGGAAGTTGTGCTACCAATTAACCTAGAGCTTTCGACATTAAGATTCATTAAGGAAAACTATTTGGATGATCTACAATCGGTAGAAAGAAGGATGGTCGAGTTGGTTCAATTGGAAGAAAAATGTGAATAGGCGTATAACAATACTTTTCACCATTAGATAGTTGTCAAACACTAGTTTGACAAAAAGGCCATGGTAAAGATATTTGAATAAGGTGACTTGGTGCTCAAATGGGATATGAATAGAGTGAAACCTGACTCACATGAAAATTTTGATTTAATGTGGTCTGAACCATACATGATTTAACATAAGAAGGACTTGAATACCTTTCAATTATGACACCTGGATGGCCATCTACTACTAATTCTGGTGAATGGTTAGAACTGAAGCATTATTCTTAGGACAAGTGGCGCTCATCTTGTATATATGTAAATATGATGCATGTACATTTCTTGTAAATATGATTTTTGTTTTTTCTAAACAAGGTGGTGCTTACTAAAATAAATGCCCAAAGGTGGGTAGATCATCTATCTACCTGGAACCTTGAACTGCACAATCCCTCACCATATTATGACTGAGCCACTAATCAAGAGGTTCAAAAAATTATTGGCATTACATGGCACATCTCACAAGGTGGTTGTAAAATTAATGGTTGTTAGAATCTATAGGCCACCCATGATTAAACAAATATAGTGAGGTCATTGGCTAGATTAACTACCAAATACAACATGCAGCATTAAATTCAGAATGGTTGGTGATCCTAGTGATATATTATTGAAATCGTAGGTCCATAAAATTATGCAACCACAACTACATCTATCAAAAGTAGTTATGAAAAAATGCATTCCAAGCCAAGAAATGATTGGTTTTCAGAATCTACAATAGAATATTATAGATCGAGGGTGCTCCTTCCAAGCATATGTGTTAGACCTAAAAAATGGGCAATAATTCCCTGAGAAGATCCTTCTTGGCATGTGCAAATCCATCACATGAAGTCATTAACATCTCTAAGTCGATAAAGTGCATGTTCAAGCATTATAAATTGACTACACTTATCCAAGCATTCTTCCCTTTGCTATAATTCTGAGTACGAGTGCATTAGAGAGCTCTAGGTATTTGAAGGAGTTGTAGTGATTAGTAATAAAAGTGAATCAAAAAAATGGGTAGAGGAAAGAAGAGTATCGTTGGACAGAAAGCCACAAGCAAGTTGTCTGATAAATTAGTGAGAATCCATGACATAGTGCTCACAATTAGATCCAAGTTATGGATTTCTTGAATTAATTATCAAGAAAATGGGAAGATATTTTTCAAAAATAATCAAGTTGGTGTTCAATAACATAGTGCTCACAATTAGACTCAAACCTTAGAAAATTCATGCCTAAAGTGGTGCACCCATGCCCAAAACTCATCCATGCGATGGTGAAGTTTTATGATGTTAGTACAACTACTATTTGTAATTCCTAGTCTTAGCCACTATTCACTATAAATAGGGAACTCTTAATGGAGGTATTTGTGGTAGAAGAACCCTCAAGCACTAGGCTAAAGGAAATTGGGTTTGAAAACTAGAGATTATACATAAAAAATAAGCATGTTCAAGATTGGTTTGTTGGGATAGGAGCAAATTTGCCAAATGGATTCATGATAAAAATAGAAATAGTATGGATTTTAGTGATAAAGCACAACCAATATTATCTATGCTAGCAATAATCCTGGGGATGATAACATATGCAATAGTGTACCCTTATTATATGGGTATGGCCAACACAATTATGGTTTCCTTCCTACACATCACTTTGGATTGGACCAAATTTTTGGTATTCAACATTCAAAAAAAATTAAAGTCTATGAAGAACAAGAAATGTGATGTATTCACATACCCTTCTTACATGGCTTGGATTTTTCTTTTTTACATTACTTCTATAAAGAAACATAACATTAAACTACAAAATATAGATGAATAAAGTATGGACCATTTAGTATTAGACTGGACTCATGTATTATGGGATAGTGGTTCATATCTTGAATTCAATAGGCAGTTCTTGGGACCGGTACTAGCAACAATGTATGGCAATTATCCCCACATTTCACTAGAAGCTGTAGATATTTTGAGAGGAAAATCATGAGAACAAGGGGACTGGTACTTTTTGGAGGAAGGCACCATCATTAGACTGTTTCATTTCTCCAAATTCCCTTACTTGCTATCATATTATGTGACCGATTGGGTGTTTGGATTGGAATACTATAGGTAGGCCTACACAATAGAGAAGAGCCTTGGTCAAGGAGCCAAAAAGGCTTTAGTATTTAGGTTTCCTATCAAATTTGAACATATCACAATATCCAAAAGGGACCCTCTATAGTACAAAAATCTGGAGGCTAAGCTTACTACCTTGAAGTTATCGGTAGTGCCACACATGTGGCATTATGACCCAGATGGTATCTTGACTAAAAATTTGAAAGTGAATGTTAAAGCACTCAGGTTCAATAACCTACCACTACCAGATATTGAAAGGTATAGGAACATGGTTGAAGATCAGGTGGCACCACTCAAATATAAGGAGATGCAAGAAAGACCATCATGGAGAAGTTGTTATAAGTATGAGTAGGTTTATGATCCAAAAAGAAATATAGATTAGTTGCTTGATCCTAGCCTTATTGATACAATTCAATGAAAACATAGGCTGGGAGGAGTACAAAATTGAAGAATGGTGGGTAATGCATTGTGAACACAATTTGATCAAGAAGGGTAAAATACAATGAGAATACTGATAAGTGGTTCAATGATAAATTTGATGCTGAGTATATCAGTTGGAAATAGAAACATGAAAAAGAGCTCTTCCCAAAAATATTAAGGGTACAAATGGTTGAAGACATAAGATACCAAGAAGAGGAAGGATCAGAAGATGAAGTCAAGGTAGAAGAAGAATCATTGCCTCAAAATCCATCGATGGCTGATATCAAAAGACTGGCTCCACCCAAAGTAGTTGAAGCACCCTCAGAAGTTCAACCTAAATCTTTCATTAGAAATCTCTAAATCAGGTAAAAAGTGAAAGGATCACTCAAGTTTGGGGATTTCTGAAATAAGTAAGGTTGCAAGAAATAAAAGGCTGGAGGAAAAAAAGAAAAGTAGATACAAAAGATGGAAGAATTGCAACAAGAAGTGCTAAGGTATGAGGCAATAGTTATGTAGGTAGAAGTTGAGCAAGCATGAAGTACTGAGCTCAAAGTAGAATTAGCATAAGTCATGTAGATGGAGGAGCCAGAGTTGGGAGTGCAAGACATAGGTATATCTCCTAAACTACATTCTCCCTCAAGCCCTTCATCCCTGGAAATCCTAACCTCCCCTCCTTGTCAATTTTATCCTCCTTCAAAAATGATTCCTATAATTACCAAAATTGAAGCAGAGGAGAACCCTTCTCCTAGTATGCCTACCACTTCATAAGTTCCACCTACTCAATCAACTCCCTCACCATTCATTGAGTCCATCCCACTCTCATCAGTATGCCCTCCAAGATTCACCAACACAACCTCCTATTCTTCTCTACTCCACCTCAATCCAAAAATGTCAAAGTGTGTAGGGAAGTACTCCCCTTACAAAATCCATACTTTCCTACCCTCTCACCCCATTACCAGCCTTCTTGGCTACTTTGGTCCTCCCAGTTGCTACCTAGGAGCCACTGCCAAAAAATTTCTCTACCATTCGGCTAGTAGAAGAGAACCAATGAATATGGAGGGAGGAAGAAGAGTAGTTTGAATAACTACAAGGAAAAGAGGAAGAAGTTATCACCATGGGCTATGATACAGTAGATCCCATCAAGGAAGAAAGGATTAAGGTGGTAGCCAAACCAAAAGTGAAAAAGCCTACCTCTCATATGAGATCAAAATATTGGAAAATAGAAGAATATAAAAGGGATATCTCCATGATATCAAAGATAAAAACCATCTGGGCCATCCATGCAAAGACAGACACATTGCTTGTGCAAACAAGAAAAATAGATAGGAGTTTGGCAATTGCTAAAAAGAAAATTGATACCCTTGAGGCCAAGCTCACTAAGGAAAGGTTGGAAAATAGTACCCTAAAGAATGACATCATCAAGTTGAAAGGCATCATTGATAAGGCCCCCTCTGAGAAGGATTTGTAGTTGAAAGTTGAATAGATCAAACATCTTGGAGGTTGAGTTGAAAATGGTACAAGAAGAGAAAGAGCAATAGAATTCAACATTGATCGAGGTAAAGAACAAATTGGCACAATAGGAGGAAGCCTTATCCATCACTATGAATGAGTTGTAGTAGGAAAGGGACAAGCCACCCAACTCAACAATCTCTAAAGACTAGCTTAGATAGGTCTGGGACTTCTACTAGGTAAAAATAAGGGGAACAATTCTACCAACTTTCCCCCCTTTCTATACAAAGCTCAAACAAATTGGTGCTACTACTAGAGAGGCTAAAAAGGAGATAGAAAGGGCAAAAAAGGTTCTCATATCCAAATTTTAGGAGGCATAGAAGCTCAGAAAAATGCTAAGATATCCTGCAAGCTTCCCCACCTTGAAAATATAACCCAACAAGGATATAGAATATTGGAGACTTTTGGCCCACCAGATCTATCAAGCAAATAAACTCATCAATCTAGAATGAGAGATGTTTGCCATCATAAAAAAAGAGGCTAATGAAATGAGCACCATTGCACAAGGACCTCAAGACCCTAGGTGCACCAATATTCTAGGATGATAACTCAATTTGGCACAAGCAAGAAGCACTCACCTAGTTGTTTGAAGTATGGATAAAATATCAAGGTGAGATCGACTCACTGTCTGAACCATTGGAGGTAGAGAAGGTATTCACACTATTCTATAATATTTCTCATCTCCTAGAAAAAGTAGAATACCTGGCTGAGAAGTACAATGATCCTCCTTATTACCACATTGGTTGACTAAGGAGAATTATCTCAGAATTGAGAGGAATTACAGAAACCCCTCTAGATGTCTAGGAAAATATGTGCCAAAAACTCCAAATAATCATTCCATCTAAGGTTATTTCACAACATGGGGAATCATCAAGAATAGCTACACAAAGAGAGCCTCCATAGGAAGGAGATTCACAACAACATACATCACCAGGGGGTGGTTAGAGAAGTATGAATAATAATACCTCCTTGTATTATATTACTTTTTTCTTGTATAGTTGTACCATAATATATTTTTATAAATAATGACTCTGAAACCCAATGGAAAAAGTGTAAAATAATATTGAAAGGTAGATATAAAATACATATATGGAACAAAAATCAACGGATAAAAACAGTAATTGCCATCATATCACCAGTACTAAATATTGGATACACATCAATGCTTGTAATACTCTAAATTAGATCGATGGTATTTGTAATATCTACCTAGATTACTGATAATGATAAAATGATAATTAACAAAAATTAGCTCAGGGTATTTGCCTATTTTAGGCCACACTTGGACAAACACCCTTCAACATTGAGATATGGAAATATGGGGAAGATATTAAAGAATTGGTGGATTTCAAACGATGTAGTGAAGGACTTCTTTATTAGGCCAAGTCAATAAAAGGAGAGAATATAGGAAGTGCAACAAGTGGAAGAATGCTTATTTTCTAAGGTGCCCATAGTGGGCCTAAAATACCCTTTAGATACAACCAGTTTTACTCATGGGATTCCATTTTTGTGGGTGTTTCTCATGTTTTAGGTATTCTCTTTTTTGTTTTTTGCTTCACTTTTTCTACTTTTTTCATATTTTTACCTTTAGTTTTATTTGCATATTTTATCCTATGAATCCTAGCTTAGGTATCCTAGAAATATCCCATTCTCTAGGTATCCCCATGCATAGTTTTGGTTTCATTACCTCCATCCCACTATCACCAACCACTTGTATCATTTAAAATAAAATCCACTATCCATTCCTTCATCATAATTTTATTCTCTTTCCTCCCCAATTGTTTATTTGGTTAAGAAAATCCTATATACAAAGGCCTCAATCATATTCCTCCTATATTAGCCATATTTTTCTCAAACCTTATCTATCCGTGGTATATAAATAGTCATTTTGAGTTCTCTTTCCATGAGATGAAATGTCCCTATGAGTCACCAAGAATGTGGATATTTTTAGATCACCATCCACATGCACTTTAATGAGAAAGTACAATAAAGAGATAACACAAGACCAGACACTATGGAGCAAAATGATATAGCCTCAAAAAATGGCTAACTATAAAGAGTATTGAAATATTTATACCCAATCAAAATTTGGTGTGGGACCAAATATTTGTCTTACTATTGGTAATTTAAGACAAGCAAAAATGACTAAGTATAGAAGCTATTGGAGGATTTGCACCTGACCAGAGTTTTCTAGGATTTCAATTCCCTGTTTAGAGGTTGGAGGCTAACAAAAGAAATAAAATTGACTAAGTCTAGAGGGTGCCAAGAAATTTGCACCCAGTCGGAGCCTATAAAAATTCCAAAGGTTTGGTAAATGTAGGAAATAAGAGAAGAAATTGACAGTCTGGAAGGTGTCAAAAAATCTGCACCTGGTCAAAGCTTGGTAGAATACCAAATGTTTAGCCCACTATTGAAATATACTTGATTGCAAAAATGACTAAGTGTAGAGGCCACCAAAATATTTGTACCTAATTAAACCTTGGTAGGGTACCAAATATCCATCCTACTATTGGAAGTTTAAATTTTGGCTAAGTGTAGAAGGTGCTGGAAGATTCATACCTAGCTATAACCCAACATAGCTTGAATTATCTAAGGGACTAAAAGATGAGAAGAACAAAATGGATAAAATTCTAAGTGCTAAAGTATTTGTGTCCAACTAAATCCTGATGGGATACCAAATCCCCATCCTAATATCAAAGGTTTCATGAATGTGAGAATAGCCAAGTGTTGATGCTACTAGAGGCTTTATACCTAGCCAAAGTTTACTAGGGTCCCAAGTACCCAATATAATGATATCATAGTGTATAAGTTGGATCAATGGTTTTATCAAAATATAGCACTAACCAACCTGCACAGGGATTTTCATCATTTTATAAAACCTACTGAATAATATTACCTATCATAAGAATATTAATAATGTGGTTATGCTCAAGTCCATCATGCAAATTACATGATGGTTCAACTAAAAATGATCAATGAAAAGCAATAAACTAGATGCAAGCAGTAGGCTCAAAAGGACTCAACATGACACATATTTTAGCTAGGTCAGTAAGTCATGATTAGGTAGTTTAATAATCCATTCTTCTGAGTGGTCCTATCAACTGGAACTCTCTCTGATATAACAAGAATCTATTTCTAAGATATTAATGTTCTGATAGTTGTAATATTGTAAAAATTTTATAAATACTAAGATGTAAAATTAAAACGGTCGGATCTTATGATTTTACAATTAATATGTAAGAATAGAAGACTTGAATAGTAATAAAAATATTGGAAATTTGAGCATGTTTTGTTGTTATTGATGTCTCAATTTGATGGAATTAATGTCAAGAGGGTTGATTAATGTCAAAAGGTTTAAGGTCCTAAATTGATGGAAATATTTATGAGAATATTTCTCTTGATGGCACATGAGGTATAAGGTAGCAAGAAGAAAGGAATACCTCTCCATAATATTTGAGAAAGGATTTATAAATTACCTTGGTGGTAATTTGGTAAAGGTTAAAATATTCATTAATGGTGGCAAGGTCATCCCTAAAAAAAATAAGCCCAAAAGGTTTTATAAGTATTTAAATTACAATATTAAATTCCTTTAGGATTTAAATTATTATAATTAAATATAATAATTAAAAATACCAAAATTAGAATTGCAAAAAGAATCCAACATCAAAAATAGAGTGGGAATGTGTATTAATAAGGCTAAGGTTTAGCCTAAGCCTTAATGGAATTTAAAATATAAATCCCCTGAAGTAATTGCCTTGCATGATCAATGTGGTGGAGGAAACATAAAGGAGACAATATAGATCTCAGAGTAGAAGATTGGTCAAAGTGTGGATAGGGTGTTTCTCCCCTCGTGTGAGGTGACTATCGAGCTAGAAAGCAAGGATTTCATAGTAGAATAGGAGGTAGAAGGTACGGGTTCAATTCACATGAAGGTTCTTTTGCTACATGGTTGATTTAAGGTTGGTGTCGATTGTAAACACAAGATGGAGGTCTTGTATTTTGATTGTGTGTTGGCTAGCCCATGCAGTAGCCTAGCAGTGGTTAGGTTGCAGGACCAATAGGTAGTACGGGTTTGAATCCTAGTGGTAGGTGGTAGGTAGTAGCAAAAGAGGGATTAATTTTGATTAAAAATTAAATTATATCCTAAGGTCTAAGGTGTCTAAGGTATGTTCTAGGGTGATATAAGGTGTTTTGAATGGTTTTTATTTTTGAAATAAAAGGGTTATAAAAATAATTTATTGTTGAGAAAAATTTAAGGTAGTGTATTTTGTTAATTCATTGAGATAAAAAGTGAAGTGATATTTTATTTATCTTTTGAAAATGTATTAATGATAAGTAGGAGATATAAGGTGTAAATGGAATTTTTGATTATGTGATTGGTGAATCTTGTTGATGCAATTTATTGGCAAAGGTAGGAGTAATAAGGTGTATACATGGTTTGGCATTTTATTAATCTTTGTATGGTGAAATATTTGTTGAGGTAAAAATAGCATGTGGAGGTTTTGAGAGATATTTTTTCTATCTAACCTTGAATTGACACAAAAGGATTTGGTTGTAGGTAAGACAAATTTTTAAGACATATCTCCATCAAAGAAAAAAGGTATGGGCACATCATATTTTTTTTTAAATATTTGTTGTAATGAATGTTGCGAAATATAAGATGGAGTGAAAAGGATTTTTTGATAAGCATTGTTAGAAATACATAAGCAATTCTTGTATGCTTCATTAATTGAATGATTGTGTGAAAATTTTGAGTGTTTGTTGGGTGTGTTTATGAATGAGCAAGACTTGGTGAAGAATTGGGGTAGATATAAGAGGGTATGATTGGGGATTTGTTCAATATTTGTGTTAAGGCTTGGGGTAGATCTAAGCAGAGTTGATTGGTAATTTGTTCAAGCTTTGTGTTAAGGCTTGGGGTATATCTAAGCAAAGTTGATTTGTGATTTGATCAAGCTTTGTGTTAAGTCTTAAGGATATATTTAAGACAAACGTTAGTGCATATTTGTGAGCAGAGTTAGAGCATATTTATTTATTCTATACTTGGAATAAGTTTGGTGTAGATTTGATATAGAGTTGAAAGTAAGATTTGGAGGTGACATAGTAAAGAGGACATCAGTATCCATTAGATAGATATCCATTAGCTAGGGGATTGAGGACAAAGGTATTCTGTGGAGAGAGATCCAAAAACTAAAGTAGTGGGGGTAGAAGTCTTCTAGAAGATCATCATCTAGAGTAGAGGGGATAGAGTTCTACTATGGATAGAGTTACACAAAATAGAGTAATGGGATTGGTGTCTCCTTTGGATAGAGGTCCATAAACATCATAATAGGGAATTGATTCCCAAAATAATTCATTGAGAAAATTTATAAGGAATATTTTCTTTGTGGAGTAGCCCACATTGGGTGAACCACATTAAATCATGTCTCTCATGTGTGTGATGATATATGCATTGTTTTTTTTCTTTTATATTGTTAATATTATCATATGGATTAAAAAGTAAATAGTTTTATCTTATACTTTTGACCCCCCATCTCAGTATAAGCTTATATTCTTCAATTGGTATCAGAGTAGGCTCCTTTGTAGAAAGCCTAAAAACTTGAATGAAGATCCCAAAAGAACATACATGACATCAAAATATGGATAATTCATGATTGATATCAAAGAGAAATTTTTTGCTGCTCTTAGGAACTTGGAAAAGGTTAGAAAGAAGAACTCAAGTTTGAAGGATCAAATTCAAGAGGATGAGGAAGAAAATATGGAACTTCTACAAAATATCATAGAACTCAAAGTGAAATTTGAAGAGGGAAAGAAAATTGAATAGGATATGATAGAATTTTTAAAGGCAAGAGAGAAAGAATGTGAAATATTGGAATAAAAAATTATCTCTCTCAGGAAGGAATTTGGAAAATCTAAGGATAAATTATAGCAAGACAAAGTTAGGAAAATGGAAAGAGGAGTCAAGCTCTCAAGGAACAAAGACATCAAAAAGAGAAGAGCTCATGACTTATAATAATGCACTAAAATAAAAATGCATCAGGGAAGAAGACGACAAGGAAGGTTCATGGACAAAATTTAATTACAAGAACAACAAAAGAAGAAGCACACAACCATACTATTCAAAGTACTCAAACAGGTTACAAAATCTCTTCCATGGCTATTTGTTTTCATGTAACAAATATGGTCATAGAGCTGAACATTGTTCTAGTTATGTGAAAGATAATGTTGATATAAATTTCAATTCCTTTGTACCTATTATAAATGATAATATCATATGTTACAAATGCAATAATTTTTGGGCATAAGGTAAAATGGTTTAAAATGGTATTTCTTAAACCAAGAAAAAGAGTACAAATTCAATAGTTAGGAGAGAAATAAAAGAGCAAGAGAAAGTTAAGTCAATGTTAGTAAAAATAGCTCGTCATGTACAAGATAAGGGAAAATAGTGGTTTCTTGATAGTGGTTTTTCTAGTTATATGACATGAGACAAAATTAAATTTCTTGTATTTAAAGAAATCAATGGGGGATCAGTAAAATTTGGTGAAAATGGTTCAAAAACAATCTATGGGAAAGAAACTTTGAGTTTAGATAATAAAAAAACAAATATAGAGAATGTATTATATGCCAAGGAATCGAGGCACAATTTACTAAGTGTAAGCCAACTTTGTGATCAGGGGCACATGGTTACCTTTCATCCAAATAGATGTGATATCATAAAATCTAAAACTAGAAAGATCATTGTAGATGCAAATAGAACTACAAACAATCTCTACATGCGAAGTGAGAATAAGGAAGAAAAGTGTTTCTTATCACAATAAAATTAGAGTTGGTTGTGGCATAGAAGAATGGGTCATTTGAACTTTGACAACATAGTAAACATAAGCAACAAGTAGAAAGTTAGAGATTTACCCAAGATAAAAAGGCCACAAAATACAATTTGTGCACAATGTCAGCATGGGAAGCAAACTAGAACAAGTTTTAATTCAAAATTATTTGTCATCTGAGCCATTGAAACTAGTTCACATTGACCTATGTGGTCCTAGAAGGACAAAGAGTCTACTAGGTGAAAGTTACTTCATATTGTTTATAGATGAATATTCCAGAATGATTTGGGTAGCCTTATTGAAAGAAAATTCAGAAGCTCTTGAGAAGTTCAAGGTGTTTAAAGAATTAGTAGAGAATGAAACAAGTAGAAGTATTATGCTAGAATGTGGAGAAATTGGGGCATTGTATTGATGAAATATATAGAACATTACAATGCCTAGAATAGCCCGGAGGTTACGGAACCACCCGAGGCATAGTTACAACAGTATGCCAAAGAATGGAATAACAATAGTATGCTAGATACGCTAACATCCCCCCTTATTACATTATTTGGGTAATAAGATAACTACTAGCTATACTAACATCCCCCCTGATTACATCATTTAGCAATACAAAGAGAGCTGTGAAACAATTCAAATTTGACACGAGCAAGTGCCTTAGTGAAAATGTCTGCAACTTGAGCATCGGTGGGAATGTACTGAAGCTGAATTCGGTGCTTTGGAACTTCATCTCGAATGAAGTGACATTGTGTGTCAATGTGCTTGGTTTTCTCATGATGTACTGGATTCTTAACAAGTTTCAAAACACCCTGGTTGTCGTAGAACAAGTGTATTGGAGATTTTTATGGATGACCCATACTTGTTAGAATGCGATGCAACCATATCACTTCGCACACAACTTCACGTGTGGAACGATATTCTGCCTCTGTTGATGAAAGAGCAACCACATGTTGCTTCTTGTTGTGCCAAGAGACAGGACCGGATCCAAGATGAAAAATATATCCTGAAGTTGACTTGCGATCATCATATGACCCGGCATAGTCGGAGTCCGTGTATCCTTGCAAGAAGAATTTGTTATTCTTCTTGTATTCTAGGCCATATTCCATAGTACCACGGACATAATGAAGAACACGTTTTCTTGCTTTCCAATGCGTGGTCTTAGGCTCTTGCATGAACCTCGAAAGATAGTTGACAACAAATACGATATCTGGCCTAGTATTGGTTAGATATATGAGACTCCCAATCAACTGTCGATAGAGAGTACCATCTACCTAAGGTGAATCATCATATCATGATAACTGAATTCCTGTCTCCATCGGAGTTGCCATTGGCTTGCAATCAGTCATGCGATATTTTTCCAATAGTGTCTTGGCATATTTTTTCTGAGACACTTTGATGTAGTGCTCCTTCTGGCTTACTTCCAGACCAAGACAATAATGTAGAAGTCCGAGATCTGACATCTCAAAATATTGACACAAGTCTCTTTTGATAGTAGAGATCATAGTTTTTGAACTCCCTGTAATGAGCAGATCATCAACATAGAGTACAAGCAACACTATTTTAGAACCTTGTTTCTTAAAATAGAGGTTTGCATCTGATGGACATCTCTTAAACCCATGCTGCAGGAGGTGATTATCCATTTTTATATACCAAGCTCGAGGAGCTTGTTTCAAGCCATATAAGGATTTGACCAATTTGCACACTTTTTGCTTTTGGCCTTCCTGTACAAATCCTTCAGGCTGAGTCATGTATACTTCTTCTTGGAGATCACCATTTAGAAAAGCACTCTTGACATCCATTTGGTGAAATTTCCACCCATACTATGTTGCCATGGCACAAATGACTCGAATTGTGGTCATCCGAGCAGTAGGTGCAAAAGTTTCCTCATAGTCAATGCCTTCCTTTTGAGCATAGCCCTTTGCAACAAGACGGGCCTTATGCTTATCAATTGTCCCATCTGCCTTGTACTTGACTTTATATACCCATTTGCAGCCAATGGGCTTCTTTCCTTGTGGCAGATCGACAAGCTCCCAAGTTTTGTTCTTTTCAGAGACTTGTACTCATCATCCATAGCATCCTTCCATTGTGGCTTGCTAAGAGCATCTTGTACAGAAACAGGTTCATGTTCATTCATTGAAGACATAAACACCCTGTCATCATCTATATCCATATCCTCTATTTCTTTATGTGGAGTTACAGAAAGTTCCTCAAAATATTGACAAAGATCATCAACCTCACTAGTCTCTGCTGCTGCTCTTTCCCTTTGAGCCATACTACGAGTACGAGGTCTATCCAAAGTCAAATCTGGTGGAGTGGATAAGTTTGCGTCCCTGATTGTACTTGTATACCATTTTGGATTCTTATTTTGTGGTGATAAAGAAGAGGTGGAAGGACCTCCTGTTTGTGTTGATGAAGGAAACTTCTCTTCCTTAGATTCCACAAGATCTAGGTATACATTAGATGTGCTTTGTGATGTGAAAGCTTCATCAAAAACAACATCTCTACTGACATGAATTTTCTTGGTCAAAGGATCTATCAAACGATAACCTTTAGAGTGCTCATCATAGCCAAGAAAAATGCATCTCAATGTTTTCTCATCTAGCTTCTTCCTTTTCTCTTTCGGTATGTGCATGAAAGCTTGACACCCAAAAATACGAAGATGAGATATGGAGGGTTTACGGCCACTCCATGCTTCCTATGGAGTTATTCCTTTTAGGGCCTTTGTGGGTGCCCTATTCAATAGATATACTGAAGTGGTGATAGCTTCTACCCAATATTGTTGCCCAAGAGTAGCTCCTGTGAGCATACAATGAACCATTTCCATAATAGAACGGTTCCTCCTCTCAGCAACTCCATTTTGTTGAGGAGTGTAAGTAGTAGTTAACTATCTCGAGATTCCATGCTCAGTTAAGAATGCTAAAAATTCTTTAGAGGTAAACTCCCCCCTCGATCTGAGCGGAGGGTTTTTATAGAAGTCCCTGACTCCTCAATAGATTTCTTGAATTGTTGGAAGAAATCAAAAGCCTCAGATTTCAGTCGAAGAAAGAAAACCCACATCTTTCTTGAGTAGTCATCTACAAATAACTGAAAATACCTCTTCCCCCCACAACTGTTGGGTGTGAAAGGACCACACAGATCGGTGTGAATCAACTCCAGAGGTTTCTGCGCTCTTGTTGAGCTCTTCTCAAAAGGTACTCGATGTTGCTTTCCTGCCAAGCAATCAGAGCACACTGGCAATGTGGAAGAAAGGGAAGGAAGACCCTTTACCATCTCATACTTACTAAGCTCAAGTAAGTAGCCAGAACTAAGATGCCCATATCTCTTGTGCCATAGGGAAGTTGCCTCCTTGGTAGAGACTATCATGGCAACATGGGGAGTAGAGATAGCATCTAGGGCAAATAAGCCATGCTTATAGGAAGTTGTTGCAATCTTCTTACCCTTACTGGTGATTGTACAACACTTCTTGCCATCCTCAACACGAAAGTTGACAACCATATTTTTATCCAGGATTTGTGTGACCGACAACAAATTGTTAGCCAATCCTGGAACATAGAGGACTTTGTCAATATGACACTTGCCATCAGGAAGAGTGACTGAAACTGTACCCTCTCCCTGAACCTTGTAGGTTTTGTCATCAACAATAGTGACAGGTCTGCCCTCTTTGGCCACAAATGATTCAAACCATGATCTGTCACCAGTCATATGCTTACTAGCGCCATAATCGACATACCATACAGGATCCTTCTCCTTGGAGGCTGTGGTAGTCATGAGCACCTTGTGTGCCCATTCAAAATCTGAGTCAGATTCTTCAACAACAACATTCACCTTGGGTTGCTTGTTCTTGTTTTGTGGTTTGTTCTGGCCTTTTTGCTTATTCTTATGCCAACACCTGTTGGTGTCATGGTTGTCTTTATCACAAATTTTGCAATACCTCTTCTTCTGTTGAGGTTGTTTCCCTTTTCCTTTTGAATCCTGTTGAGAATTACCTCCTTTCTAAAAATTACCTTTCTTCTTAGAACCCTGTCGGTTGGAGTATAGGGTTGTATTAGAAGAATCATCCCTGTGAAGTTGGCGTGCCTCCTGTTGTTGAAGCAAATTGACCAACTCAATAAAGGTAATTTGTCATTGTGACACCTGAATGGAGGTGATCAACGTATCAAAGGAATCAGGAAAAGCTCTCATGACTATTGAAGTGAGAAGCTTGTCGTCCACTGTATCTCCCAAAGAATTCAATTTGCCTTTCAATTCAGAAACTCTGCAAAGAAAGAGTTCAACTGTCTCACCCTGTCTCAAACTCAGATTGTGAAGTTGTTTTTGAAGATGAAGAATGGTGGAATCATTCTTTCCCTCATAAATGGTTTGAAGGGCATCCCATGCCTCTTTACCACTTGCTTTGTCAGCTATATGAGGTTGAACTTCATCTGAAATAGCAAACAAAATGAGCACTTTTGCTCGACTGTCTTTCTTATCAAATGCGATCTGATCAGCAGTGAGAGCTGTGGATCCAGCTGCTGGTGAAGGTCTCGTTGTTGCTCTAGAAACAACATCCCATAAATCTTCCATGATGAGGACTGCCTTCATTTTGTTTTTCCATGGTGTATAATTAGGACCTTTCAATAACTGATGAGCATCAGTCATTAACTTTGCAGCAGAAGCCATAGTGAAGGTTCCTTATATCACCAATTGGTCACCCTTTCTATATACCTTAATGCCAGGCCGTTATACCATACAAAATACCCGCCCTTACGTGAGGGAGACTATAGGTATTTTGAAAAATAAAAAAAATTACCCGCCCTTACGTGAGGGAGACTATAGGTAATTTTTAAAGATTATATGATACGTGGTACTTAGGCGGTACTGAAAGGGAATCGTCTTGTTGATGGCACCTACCATAGAAAGTCATCAATCCTCATGCGTGGGGCGTAACTTCCCCTAAACACTGTGGATGTCAGAACTCTCATCAGGATTTACGCCTAAACACAAGAACGATTAGGGTAGTGGATGGAGTAAAAAAATAGCAAAATGGCAAACTTATATCTCCTCGACGATTTATAGAGAACAAGCTCAGACGTCATTTTGGTAGCTATATTAGGTGGCGGATACAGTAGCGCAATCACGACAGCTTTACCTGTAAGTGCTGGCCAGAGGTATCACAAATACCGAACACTGCAGTGCAATAAATTGCACGGATGGGTTTTAATTATTCCGGGGACTTAGGGAGTGATTTTGATTTTAACTTTTAATGATGTAGTGCAAAAAATATGAAAATATGCAACATACAACATAAAAGTGCCCACAGAAATAAACCACTAGGTGTCGGGCGCTGCCGAAAATGCACCTTTACAAAAAAAATGCCAAAATTTGCCCTTGCATAAAATACTCTCAATTCCCCCCTTTTTTTTTTTAAATCTTACTAATGCCTTTTTTAAAAAATCAATTTTCCTAGGTATCAATTAAAAATATATATATTTTTTCATAAAAAAAAATTATTTCAATAAAAAAAATATTTAAAATAATTCTTTTTAATTGAAAAAATATTAAAAATTTTTAATTAAACCTAAGAAAAAAATAAAAAAAAAAAACATTAGAGATAAATTACCTTCGTTGGACCCACGGGGACTTGATCCCCCGACCCCACGGGCGCTAGCCTGGCGATCTTGCCAGCTGGGCTAGCGCGCCCGATGGGAGGGAAAGGGAATCCTTTCCCTTTCTTCCCTCACGACCCTCGCGAGGAGCGAAAAAATGTTGTGGGACTTTAGTCCCACATCGCTCCTACGGGGTGGATGAGGGGGGAATAAAAGGGAAGGTTCCCCCCTTTGTTAGTGATTGCCTTCGGGCAATCACGGTGCCCTCCTTTTGCCGTGCCACGCGATAGGGGGGAGTCTGTCGGTCAGTCGAGTCCGGTTAGTCCGGTCAGTCCAGGTGGCGCTCTCCGCCATGTGTCATTCTGCCATGTGTCAGTCCAGGTCTAGGTGGCACTCTTTGCCACGTGTCTATCGAGTCTGTCTCAAGAATTGTGCCCGAGTCCGTCGATCGCCCGAGTCAGGTCCAGTCGACGATCGACCTCAAGAATTGTGCCCGGTCCAGTCGATGATCGACCTCGAGAATTGTGCCCGAGTCCGTCGGTCGCCCGAGTCAGGTCCAGTCGATGATCGACCTCGAGAAATGTGCTCGAGTCCGTCGGTCGCTCGAGTCAGGTCCAGTGTCGACCTTGGAATTCGTGCCTACGTCCAGTCAGACCATAGTCGACCTCGAGATCCATGCCCATGACCAGTCAGTCCAGTCCAAACCTCGCTCTGATACCATGCTAGAATGCGGAGCAATTGGGGCATTGTATTGATGAAATATATAGAACATTACAATGCCTAGAATAGCCCGGAGGTTACGGAACCACCCGAGGCGTAGTTACAACAGTATGCCAAAGAATGGAATAACAATAGTATGCTAGATACGCTAAAAGATTAAGTGTTTAAGGTCAAATAGAGGAGGATATTTTACTTCAAATTAATTCATAGAATTTTGTGAACAACATGGGATCAAAAGATAATATTCAGTAGCAATAAATCCTCAACAAAATGGAGTAGTTGAAAGGAAAAATAGAACTGTTGAAAATATGGCCAGAGCTATGTTAAATGAGTTTAAGGTTTCAGATGGTTTTTGGAGAGATGTAGTTCATACAACAATATATCATCAATAGAGCTCAAGTAAGAGTAAACCATCACAAAATACCATATGAACTCTGGAAAGGGAGACCAACCACAGTAAAATATTTCAAAATATTTGGAAGCAAATATTACATAAGACCAGAAGAGGAAAAATTGGGTAATTTTGACTCAAGATGTGATGAAGGTATTTTCCTTGGCTATTACACTAAGAGAAAAGATTATACATGCTATAACAAGAGGAAACATACAATTTTTTTTTTTTTTTTGAATTTACATGGTGGAATTGATAGCCGCCATGAATCCAGGCAGGCTGTCCAGCTTTTAATGGCTTCCACAGTATTCTACGTTGTCCACCCCAGAAGCTACCACATAGATCTTCATGCAGTCCGCCCCTATAACCACCATGCCACAATCATTTTAAACCTTTTACACCACTGAAAGCACCAAGAAAGGGACAAGCATTTAGTTTGGTGAGGCCCGAGATTTGAACCTTGGACCTCTGTCCCCCTTATGGGGTTTGTATGAATCAATTGGTCTACACCTCGGACCTACAATTATAGAAAGTATAAATGAGACAATTGATGAGAAGACTGGGTCAAAAGAACTAGCTTGAGAAATTGTATATGAAGAAGAAGAAAGTTGCCAAAAAGATTTAGGTAAAAATTAGAAGAAGAAACACAAAGACCACTACCTAAAACTCCATCCAAGTATGTACAGAAAAATCATCCAAGAGATCTAATAATTGGAAATCCGGAAATCCAGATGAGAGACAAACAAGAAGGAAGATAATAGGAACAAGTGAGCATGCAATTTTTTCTTTGTTATCTAAAATTAAGCCCAAGGATTTCAATGAGGAAAGAGAAGATAAGTTTTGGATCAAGGAAATGGATGAGGAATTGAATCAAATAGAAAAAAATGAGACTTGGGAACTTGTCCCATGACCAAAGGATAATAATGTAATTGGCACTAAATGGTTTTTCAGAATTAAGTTAAATAAATATGGTCAGGTAGTCAAAAATAAATAAATATTAGTATGCAAAGGTTATGCATAGGTTGAAGGGAAATATTTTGATGAGACATTTTCTCCAGTTGCATGACTTGAGGCCATAAGGATATTTTTAGCTTTCTCAAGCTTCAAAAACTTTAAAGTATATCAAATGGATGTTAAATCAACTTTTCCAAATGGAGTCTTGGAAGAAGAAGTTTACATTGAGCAACCTGAGGTATTCAAACTAAGTGATAAACCATATTATGTATGCATATTAAAGAAGGCACTTTATGGACTAAAGCAAGATCCTAGAGCTTGGTATTCAATATTGGATAAGTATCTTCAAGAATAGGGTTTCAAGAAAGGAATAGTGGATAGTAACTTATACATAAAAAATGAAGGAAATGACTTACTAATTGTGGTTGTTTATGTGGATGATATCATTTTTGGAGGCAATAATGATAAGATGTGTCAAAAATTTACAAAGAGCATGTAAAATGAATTTGAAATGTCAATTCTTGGTGAGTTGTCCTTCTTTCTTGGACTAGATATTTTACAATTCGAGAAGGGTGTATTTCTCTCACAAATCAAGTATATAAAAGAGATGTTGAAGAAATTCAATTTAGAATATTGCAAACCAGTAAGTACCCCATGATTACAGGATGCAAGCTGAGTAAATATGATGGATATCCTGAGGCAAATAAGAAATTATATAGATCTATGATTGGCAGCTTACTATATGTCACAACTACATGATCAAACATAATACAGGTATTAAGACTAGTGGTAAGATTTCACGTAGCACCAAAGGAAACACATGTAATGGTAGTAAAGAGGATTCTTAGGTATTTAAAAGGAACTATGGATTTTGGGCTCTAGTATCCCAAAAGTGACAATTTTACTCTCATAGCATATACAGATGCATATTGGGCAGGTAGTATTGATGACATAAAAAGCACGAGTGGAGGAGACTTCTTCCTTGGAGACTTTTTAGTATCTTGGCTAAGTAAGAAACATGCATCAATATACTTATCCATAGTAGAGGTAGAGTATATTGAGCAATTGCATGTTGTACACAGGTGTTATGGATGAAGAAAAATTTAAAAGACTTCAAGATAGAGCATGATCATCATATATCCATACTATGTGATAATACAAGTGCTATAAGCATTTCAAAGAAGTAATGCACTCTAGGACCAAGCACATTTCGATCAAATATAATTTTCTAAGAGAAAAAGTGAAATATAAGAAATTCAAATTGGAATATGTTACTACAAAGGAACATATTGCAGAAATTTTCACTAAGCCACTTCCAAAAGAGAATTTTGAGTATCTTAGAGGAAAATTGGGAGTAATTTTACTCCCACCCCAAAATTAATCACCTCAAGGAGAGGAGGTTGGGAGGGGGCTAAGCTAAGAGTCTTATATTTTGTCCCAAAGAAGTCCCTTTGCCATTGATTTCAAAGGGGGAGATATTTGAGTTAGGAGGAGAGCATTCAGTCAGGGGGAGAAGTTTCTTAGGGGGAGCAAAATTGAAAAAAGGTAAAAGGAATGCTTCAAACAAAGGGTTGCCATCAATGAAAAAGGGGTATATTGTTGGAAATTTTCACATATTTTGTTTTCATTTATGTCAAGAGGTTTGATGTTCCAATTTGATAGAATAAATGTCAAGAGGGTTGATTAATGTCAAAAAATTTAAGGTCCTAAATTGATGGAAATATTTGTGAGAATATTTCTCTTGATGGCACATGAGGTATAAGGCAACAAGAAGAAAGGAATACATCTCCATAATATTTGATAAAGGATTTATAAATTACCTTGGTGGTAATTTGGAAAAGGATAAAATAGTCATTAATGGTGGCAAGGTTATCCCTAAAAGGAAGTCCAAAAGGTTTTTTTAAATATTTAAATTATAATATTTAAATCCTTTATGATTTAAATTATTATAATTAAATATAATAATTCAAGCGAAATCAAATGATCTTTGTAACATTCTCGGGTAACATTTTATCCCTATGAGACCCAAGGAAGATCAAGAGACCTGGGATCCTATAGAAAATGGGCAGTTCACTATTAAATCATCTTACAAGCTTTTGCTTGATGATGATGATTTTGTCCTCCAGAAGGACTTAGTTTGGATAAAAAATTTAATTCCAAAACTTGCAGTCTTTTTATGGATCGTTATCCAAGGAATAATTCTAACCATTGATAATATGATGCGTAAAGGTATTTTTATCACTAATCAATGTTATCTGTGTAGGGCTAATTGGGAGATCATTTATCACATTTTCCTTGAGTTCCCTTTTTCCTTGACTATCCTAAGTGGGGATTTTCAGGCCTTCAATATTTCTTGGGTTAAACCAACCACTGTACTTGATTTTTTTGTCCAGTGGCCTTGCCCCTTTTCAATCCAAATACTTAGATACATGTGGAAAATTTGTCTCAATCACTATATTTGGTAGGTGTGGTTAGAAAGGAACCATAGAGTCTTTAATGAGTCTATCCATGATCATCAAACTATCATTGCTAGGATCATATCCTTTGTCAATGAGAATGTGAAACTTATCCCTTTTTATATTCGTAAACCTCATCTATAGGAGACCATGATTGCTCAATATTTAAGCTTAACCTTATTAGATGAGTCTATGCCTAGGGTATTCAACCCCAGAGCCAATGTTAAGTGGTCCCCACCTCCTACGGGTTGGTTTAAGCTTAATTTTGATGGAGCGACTAAGGACAATCCTGGCAGAGCAGGCACTGGCAGAATTATGCGAGATCATAATGGGAATATGATGCTTACATTTTTTGAATATTTGGGAACAAGGACGAACAATGAAGTTGAAGCTAGAGCTATGTGGAGAGGCCTTCAAATGACTCAAGACTTAGAAGGCAATTTGATCATAGAAGGAGACTCTATGCATGTTATAAATCTCCTCAATAATTGGAAAATACCTCCTTGGAGGATTAAAACAATTGTTGAAGAGGCTAGGATCCTTTTCTAGGGAAGATAGGACAGAAAATCCCAACATGTCTTTCGAGAAGCTAACAAAGTTGTTGATAAGTTGGCCAATTTGGGTGTCGATGGTGATGGACTTTTCAAATGGGAACACGGTGTCTTGAGTGAAGTAGATGAGATTATTCAACAATAATGTCAATAATAATAGTTAAATTTACCAACAAGGAAGGCACTATAATTTCGAAGGCTATGAGTATTCCCGTCTCTTTTTTGAAATGGAATCACTATAAAAATTATTCGAGCTGTCAGTCTTGGTGGATTTTGCTTGGAAATACCATAAAGACTAATGGGTACAGTCACATGTTAGATAACATGGCTCCTAGTCATCTTAGTAATTTAAGGTTGGTTGATAATCATAGGGTAGGAAAGAAATGACAATATAAGACTTTGAACCAGAGCCATGTGGACCACAAGATAACCACCACCATAAATCTAGCCAGCAGGTTCATTTCTCCAAGGCTGATTGGCCAAGATGGTATGTGGTACCAAAGCATGTCATATACAAAATAAATTAATTACCAAAGAATTATTAATAGTAACTATCAATACAGATCTTGTGGGAGTTTTTTTTTTAGTACTTTGCTATGTGTGTCTACAGATTTTTGTTTCTGCATTGTTTCAAGTAAGGGATCTGTGTCTATTTCTTTTTTTGTAATTATAATACAGGTGCGTTTTCTCAAGGTATACCCAAAATTTTTGTATGGGAAGTTTCTTTTTGATAATAGGCTATGTGCCTTACCGAATGTACTGGCTTTGGTGACATGTAGATTTTACATATATAGGATCCTTAGTAAGGACATGTTCATCAACAACCCTGGGCTGATTTTTGTAAAAGGTTTTGGGTCAACCTGTAAAACCCAGTATTAATTCTATAGTATCTTATCTACCAAAATATATATATAATAATTCAAAATAACCAAAATTTGAATTGCAAAAAGAAGCCAACATCAAAAAAGGAGTGGGCATGTGTATTAATAAGGCTAATATTTAGCCTAAGCCTTAGTGGAATTCAAAATATAAATCCCTCGAAGTAATTACCTTGCATTATTGACACAACAAAGGATACAACACAAATATCAAAGCAAAATATTTGTCAAAGTGTGTACAGGGTGTGTCCCCACTCATGTGATGTGGCAACTGAGCTGGAAAGAAAGGCTTGCATAACGACGTAGGAGGTATAAGGCGTAGGTTGATTCGCATGAAGGTTGTTTTACTGCATGGTCAATTTAAGGTTTGGTACTGGTGGTAAATACAATATGGAGGTCTTGTATTTTGATTGCATGTGGGTTGGCTAGCCCATGTGGTAGCCTAGCGATGACTAGGGCACGAGGCCAAAAAAAAATGTGGGTTTGACTCCCGATGGTAGGTGGTAGGTGACAGTAAAAGAGGGATTAATTTTTTATTAAAAATTAAATTATATCCTAAGGTCTAAGGTGGCTAAGGTATGTGCTAGGGAGATATAAGGTGTTTTGAATGGTTTTTATTTTTGCAATAAAAGGGTTATAAAAATAATTTCTTGTTGAGAAAAAATTAAGGTAGTCTATTTTGTTAATGCATTGGGATAAAAAGTGAAGTGATATTTTATTTATCTTTTGAAAATGCATTAATGACAAGTAGGATATATAAGGTGTAAATGGAATTTTTGCTTTTGTGATTGGTGATTCTTGTTGATAAAATTTAATAGTAAAGGTAGGAGTAATAAGGTGTATAAGTGGTTTGGAATTTTATTAATCTTTGTATGGTAAAATATTTTTTGAGGTGAAAATAGCATGTGGAGGTTTTGAGATAGACTATTGCTATCTAACCTTGAATTGGCACACAAGGATTTGATTCTAAGTAATACAGGTTTTGAAGGTATATCTCCTTCAAATAAAAAAGGTATGGGCACATCATGTTTTATTTAAAGTATATGTTGGAATGAATGTTGTGAAACATAAGGTGGAGTGAAAAGGATTGTTTGATAAGCATTGTTGGAAATACATGAGCAAGTCTTGTATGCTTCATTAATTGAATGATTGTGTGAAAATTTTGAGTATTGGTTGGGTGTATTTATGAATGAGAAATTCTTGGTGAAGACTTGGGTAGATCTAAGTAGGTATGATTGGGGATTTGTTCAATATTTGTGTTAAGTCTTGGGGAAGTTCTAAGTAGAGTTGAATGGTGATTTGTTCAAGCTTTGTGTTAAGGATTGGAGCAGATCTAAGTAGAGTTGACTGGTTATTTGATCAAGATTTGTGTAGAGGCTTGAGAAATCCATTTAAGATAGAGGTTAGTGTAGATTTGTGAGTAGAGTTAGAGTAGATTTATGCTAGAATTGCGATAGAGTTTGGTGTAGATTTGAGACAGATTTGAGATCAAGATTTGGAGGTGATAGATTAAAGAGGAAAATAGTCTCCAACGGATAGCGATCCATTAGCTAGGGTAGTGAGTACAAAGGTATTCTATGGAGAGAGATCCAAAATTTAGAGTAGTGGAGCAGAAGTCTTGTAAAAAATAATCATCTAGAGCAAAGGGAATAGAGTTCTCCGATGGATATATTTCCATAAACTAGAGCAAGGGGATTGGTGTCTCCTTTGGACATAGGTCCATAAACATTGTAATAGGGAATTGATTCCCAAAAGAATTCATTGAAAAAAATTATAAGAAATATTTTATCTGTGGAGTAGCCCACATTGGGTGAACCATGTTAAATCATGTCTCTTATGTGCATGATGATGTGTGCAATGTTTACTGCTTTGATATTGTTAATGTTATCATATGGATTTTAAAGTAAAATTTTTATCTTATACTGTTCACCCCCCTCTTAGTATAAGCTTATGTTATTCAAAAAGTGATTTTTTTTGGCCTCTGGTTCAATTCATTTGTAGAACATGTATGTATGGATGACTACTTTCTAATTTTAACCTATTGAATTCTCATGGTGTTTACTTTCATTTCAAAATTTTATGCTATGTTCATTCACTTGTTTTGAAAATGAATTGAACCTTGATGTTTCTTAATGTATACCAACATAAGTTCTAGCTTTAGCTCCTTTTGTTTATTTCATCCTCATTTTCCCCCACATTTTAGAAATAGTTAGTTGGACCACCAAGGAATTGTCCTCCTTAAAATATTGATTTTCGAAGCCTTCATAGCTTCCCAGTCATTCAATATTGGTCAAGGTCTATGGGTGCACAAACTTTCCCTTAGATATATCTCTAAACATATAAATGGTCAGCTAAAAGGACCAAGAGCGCTTACCTGTTGCACCTCCAAGTTTAGTATTATAGTGGCCTAAGCAAGCCCCCAAATGTTAATCAAATTTTCTAAGGTTTTGTGAAACTATTTTGTAGGTTTGAAACCATTGGATATTCTATATGAAAGATAAATCTTGTATCAACCATAAAATCATATAAGTTCCCTAATATATCTTTAGGTTGTTTGATGTTTGCTTTTGTTCATTTCTATCCAAAAACCTAGACTACAAGTAAAGGAAAAGCATTTGATTGAATTTATAAGCATTTGAAAGAATAAAATTATATAGTGTACATCTAGGGTTTTTATCTTGTTTGTACATTCTCTTGGACCCTTGCTCAAAGACTTTATTTTGCAATCCTAGTGTTAGACATAATCGAACTATATAATCATACTAGGGTTAGTTCTTATATTTTACATCTTGTGTGTCTTGCATTATTCTTTTCTTTTCATAGGATTAGTTTAGAAATTCCAAACAATAGGTGTATACTTAACTAACACATCAAACATTCCCACCTCAAACTTGGAGTGAGTCCTAAAATTTTTCCTGGTGAACCCATCCCTTTGTGTCCTCGAGTGTAGAGAATATAACACACCCTCATGGTTCACCTCAACTCCCAACAGATTCATCTTAGAATCATATGTGACAAGGAATTTTTACCCCTCTACATATTTGGTGAAATCTATGTGAACACATATCTTAGTGGCCAATATAGGAAGCCTCTTATTTTATATTTTCTTGAAAAATTTAAACAAGACCACTAATTATATTTTTTTTATTTCAGAAAACATTTTAAAAAAATCTTTAAAATTTTTGTATGTTTTGCTAGCCCTTCTTATTTTCTACTCTATCCTTTCTCTTTCCCCTAATGACTCCCAATATTAGGGGTAAGTGAAGGATTTTAGAGTTTGATGATATTTTTCAAGAATATGATTAGATTGATAGAGAAAATCATAATCTAGAAGAGGAAGAAAATGAAGAAGCTAGTAATGATCTTGATCCTACTAAGGGGTCCAATGGGAACCTTACCTTTAAATAATTTAATAATTTATGGAATTTCTATAATTGTCAAAAATATACCTTGAATAGGGCCATGGATGAGGAATTCCAACTTGAGGAAGTTGGGATATCTCATCATAAAAAAAATTCTCCTCAAAATGTCTATAACAAACTATTGCTTGAATCTTTACATCATGTTGATCATTGTCCTCAATAAACATGTGTCACTACTATAACCACCAATATTGGAAGAATTCCACAAGTTCCTCCAACTAGTAGTGCAACTCAAGATCATGTTCAATTTCCTCCTCATTCATCTAATCTCAATATTTTTGCTTTTGTTCCACCAACTATTAGTTATCCTCCACATCAAGATACCACATATCATAACCCATACCATAACAGTGTAAATACATCCAACATAAGCCAAAGTACCTTTTAATAACCTGCATATACCCCTCCCTTAGGGAATTTGAGGGAATCACAAAACAACAATCCTAAAATGTAAAATTTAACTAATGTGGTGAAATAATTGGTTGCAAGAGTGGATATGATTCAGTCACCTAGTTTCATCTAAAACTATAGAGAAATGTGCAATGAGCCCTTAGACCCTATCATTATCTCTAGGTAATATCCTAAGTATTTTATAATATCATTTTTGCCTATCTATAAGGAAATTTAAGATCTAATTCAGCATTTAAGAATAATTAGAACAACATACCATGATATCATATATGATGGAATGTTACTAAAAATATTTCCTAAGAGCCTTGGTGGTATGGAATTAGAGTGGTATTATCAATTTCCTAATCATTCATTGAGGAATTTTGAAGATAAAACTAAAATTTTTGTTCAAAAATTTGGTACTTATGTTGAAAATAATGTGACCATGAAATATTTCTACATGTTAAAATAAAGTCAAGATGAATTTTTTTTCAGAATTTTTATCTCGTTGGAGGAGTCTAGTTAGATGCTTGAGATATACCTTGCTTCCTCGAGATATGCTTGAGATATTTATTATAAATTTAATAAAAAAATCTCTTATGAATTGGAAATAACTATCACATATTTTTACCAAGTTATAGATCTAGCAAGAAGGGTAGAGCAAGCCCTTATCAGAAGAGGTCAATTTAAAATTAAGGAATATAGGACAATTAAAATGTAGTATAATAACAAGCATGTAGTTGGTGGTGGGGTGACAAATAGTAGGCTTATTAACAATGTTGTTACATCCTATAAAATATGGTGCTTAGCCAACCTCAAAAACCACCACAAATAAATTTCACAATACTCATAATACCTATTACAACGGTCCTAAAATACCTTTTGAAAGCTAATATGATTGATTTACCTCCTATAAGGTAACACGATACCTCAACTAATTGGTATAAATATAGTAAACATGGTGAATATCATAGGTTGGAGGGGAATATGAAAAACTCATGTAAGAGGTTGAAACATGTGGTTCAAGACCTAATTGTTGAAGGATGCCTTGTTATAGAAGGTTCTCAAATCAATTCTCCAACAAACGATCAACCTCCTACTCAACAAGAATCCACAACTAATCAAGACATGGGAATATTCCAATATCCCCTCACTAAGCATAGTCACTAGGAAACTAATCAAGTGTCATATCATAATGTGCCCCCTCCCTATGATAATATGGTTGGTATTATAGTGACAACCACAAGACAACAAGCATGGTTTCAATCAAATCAATATTATTGGCAGGAGATGAGTTCTTCATCCAACCCATATGCAAAACCCATATTAGTTTTGATGAATGTCCAAAAAAATATCACAAGAATAGAAAATCCACCTTTAGTTTTAAAGATAAAACCTAAAGTTTCCATTTACATTCAATAGTAATTTTCTAGTACCCTAGCCAAGATCTCTCTCTTAGAATTTTCACAAACTTCTCCTATTCATAAGGAAGCCTTGTTGAAACTTCTAAGATAACAATTTGTTACTGAAGAAATTTACCCTAGTGCTATAGCTAATGGTGTAAGTTATCTTAGGATACATCATATCACATTATCAGACAACGATATGCCTCCCTCATACTTACAAGGGGATTCTTCCCTTTACATCACTACATTTATTGGAAAAAAAATTATCAAGTAAATTTTGATTGATAATGGTTCTTCCCTCAATTTATTCAATTATAAATTTTTCTAAAAGTTTAGATTAAAATAGGAAGATTTAACTAAATCCTATATCATCATAAAAGCTTTCAACAACAAGTCCCAAGAGGCTTATAGTATTATATCTCTCCTTCTTAGGATCAGACCTAAGATCTTAGATACCATGTTCTATGTGGTGTCTTTCCATTTATATTTTAATATTATTTTTGGACACCCTTGGATTCATGTGATGAGGGCTATTCCCTCTACTTTTCATTAATATCTAAATCTTAAATTTAATAGCCAATTTATCACAATTTTATATGATCCTCACCCATTTGAATATTTTTCACTAGTTGAACACACTAAATCTAATCTTCATTTATGTCCATTAGTTTCCTCATCTTACATGACTAAACAAAATGAAAATATAAATGTGAGTGAGGAAACTCTAATCAATGTTTCATCACAAGATCAAGTCAATCCTTCTCTTCAACATCCTCTTTTGAGGATATCTCATCAAGATTTGGAGTGGAGTGTTGAGGATGAGGGACCTTCCTCTCTCTCTATTAGTTGTGATCCCAAAGGAGTATGCTAAAGGTGACACTCTTTGTGACATGGTTCATGAGGATATTCCTCTGAATGGCTTCTCCATTGATGGGTCAACCCCTTGCATTACATGGGTTAAATATTCTAGTTCTCAATAGGACTTTGGTTACATATCTCTTTAGGACCTTGAACAACTAGGAGTGATTCCTACCCCACCTTCTCTTGAGGATGAGTTTTCAATTCTCATTGAGGAAACCATAGATGTTAACATAGCTTCAAAGAAGACCCCTAAAATCCTTAAGCTAGATAAAGCCTTGTCCATGGATGATCAAGAGCAATTGACCAATTTGTTGAAATAATTTCATGATATTTTTGCTTGATCATATGTAGACATGACAGGGCTTGATCCCTCCTTTTTTATGCATGATTTAGTATTTTGCCCTAATGCTAAGCCTATTAAGTATAAAATTAGGAAGATGCATCCTAAGATCATCCTTTTGGTCAAAGAGGAGCTCCAAAAACTCCTTGACATTTGTTTTATAAAATCTATCAACTATTATAATTGGATCTACAATATCATCCTTGTAACTAAGAAGATGGGAACAATCAGGATATGTATCAAATTTAGGAACATTAACTTAGCATTTTTGAAGGATGAGTTTCCCTTATCCAACATAGATCAGATCACAGATTTCATAGCCAAATATGGAATGATTTCACTCATGGATGGTTTCTAAGGATATAATTAGATCATGATTACTCCTAAGGATCAGTATAAGATAGCTTTCATCACACCATGGGATACCTTCTATTATAAAGTCATTTCTTTTGGCTTGAAAAATGTTGGTGCCACATTTCAAAGGGATGTGAATTATATTTTTTGTAACATGATGCATGATATTTTATAGAATTAAGTGGATAATATTTTGGGTCATTCCATACATAGAAATGATCATGTTCACAATATAAGATAAATTTTTGAAAGGATTCAATAGTTTTGGATTCATATTAAACCCTCCAAGTGTGTTTTTGGAGTCACATATAGCAAGTTGTTAGGTTTCATCATTTCTAGGTGAGGTATCAAAGTGAATCCCACTAAAATAATTACTATCACTTGCATACCCCATCCTTGTATCTTGATCGATTTGCATAGCTTGCGAGGTCAACTTCAAGCTATTTATTGATTCATAGCCCAATTAGCCAATAAATATTAGCACTTTATTAAGCTTCTTAAGAAATATATTGTGTTATAATGGGATTCTAAGTGTCAACAAGATTTGATGAACTCAAAAGGTATCTCACTTCCTTACCTATCTTATTTCTACCTTTTTAGGATAAGCATATGATGCTTTACATAGTAGCCACAACTCATGATTTGGGATCCTTACTGTCTCAACATGATGTTCAAAACAAAGAGTGAGCTATATACTCTATCAGTAGAACCTTGGCTATCTATGAAACTTGGTACACTCCCCTAGAGAAGCTTTATATTGTTATGGTGTTCTCTTACTAGAATCTAATACATTGCATGCTCATCCATAAGATATTAGTAGTTGTAAATTTTAATCCTTTACATTACTTAAATTCTAAGCCCCACCTTTTAGGTCGAGCTACTAAGTGGGTTTTAGCCCTTAGTGAGTTTGAAATAACTTTCATAGGTCAGAAGGCTATAAAGGATCAAGTGATAACTAATTATTTAGTCTTTTATCCCCTAGAAGCTACCCATTCTTTGGTCATTGAGTTTCTCGATGAGTGCTTTGGCATAGAGGCTGAAGAGATAGAGTTTTGGAATTTTTTTTTTATGGAACCTGATGCATGGAGGTTGTTGGTACTAGAGTCATTCTAGTTACCCAATGAAAACAACTCATCTAATTATCCTTCAAGTTTTTCTTCTCTTACATGAACAACACTGTTGAGTACGAAGCCTTTATCCTTTGTCTCAGAGTAGCCTTAGCCTTGAAGGTTAGTGTTTTTTATACTTTGGTGACTCTCAACTTATGGTCAATTAGATTAATGATGTTTATCAAACTTGAGATGATAATCTAAAGCCTTATAAGAAGATTTTCACCAATATTTTATCCATGTTCGATTGGGTAACTATATATTCTATCTCTAGATCCTCAAACCATCATGTAGATGCCATGGCCACTATTGCATCTTTGTTTCCTTTGGAGTTGGATGATGATCAAGCATCGATTATCATTAAACAACTTTGAGAGTCCACATCACTCATTTCTTGTGTTGTTACATTAGATGTTTTGACCATCAAAGCTTCCCCATCTGAACCATATTATATTGACATATTTATTTTTCTTAAGGATGGTTTGATTCCTAATGGTTTACATCATTATCAACATAATATTTTGTTCAAAACAACATATAGATTCATTATAATTAGCAATACTTTGTATCGACATTGTTTTGAAGGCATCCTCTTGCATTTCCTTAACTCTAATGAAACTCAACTAGCTCTCAATGAAGCTCATGAAGGTTCAAGTGGAGTTCATTTTAGTAGAAATTCCATTATAAAAAATCTCCATCATATGGGGTACTATTGACCTTCTATGAAAAATATGCATGTGACCATGTTTGATTTTGTGATAAGTGTTAACACCATGAAAACCTTGTTCATGGTCCTTCTCAACACCTTCAATTTATTCTTCCTCTTCACCACTTTCCATGTGGGTTTTGGATATTATAGGGAATATTAACCCAATGTCATCTTATGGTCACAATTTTATCATAACAGTGAAAAATTACTTCACTAAATAGGTCAAAGCCATACCCTTCACTATGGTGATTGGAACTTAGGTTTATAATTTCATCTTTAATAGATACTTTGTAGGTTTGGGATTCCTTTAGTGATAATTTTTTATAATGGAACTCCTTTTAAGATCAATTATGTCCTTAAAATTTGTGCTAAGTACAATATTTAGCAAAGTTGATCAACTCCATATTATCCCTAGGGTAATGGATAGGCTGAAGCATCCAACAAGTCCTTGATCAATATCCTTAAGAATATGGTTAGTAAGATTGGTCATGAATGACATATCCAAATTTATCTAGCTCTATGGGCCTATCACACTAGTGTGAAAACTCCTACAGGTGCTTCTTCATACATCTTGGTCTATGGTACTGAGGAGCTCTTTTCGTTCGAATTAGAGGTCCCTTCATTGTGCATGTTTTGACAACATGCCTCGATCAATGATGAGTGTAACTTAGATCATTTGAGTAAACTAGAGCTATTGGATAAAAAGCACATTCATGCCCTACAGTATTTGTGAGCCTATTAGAAATTTTCAAGTGATCTTATTCCAAGAGATTTTATAATCAATATTTTGAGATTAGGGACCTTGTCCTCAAGGAAAACTAGAAGAACACCAATGTTTGATTTGATATTAAAGATAATTTTTAGCCCAATTGGTTAGACCTATTTATCATAACATCCAAGTTTTATTCAAGGGCCTATTGTTTATATTATTTAGATGATAAATAATTTAAATAACCAATGAATATAATGCATCTAAAAATATATTATGCATAACTTGACACTCTACATTTTCGTATTGCATTTGGTCTGCTTGTTCATACTACATGACTACCTATCATACCTTGCATTTTTTATTGACATTGTGTTCCTTGCATTTTGCTTGTTATACAATTGCATTATTTCATGCTCATATTTGCATGATTGCTTGATCATATACATTTTGGGGATTTTGTAACCATGGCAAGTGATAACACCTAGTTAGGTCGTAGCTCACATGCATTGTGCTCACACTAGGACTCTTATGCCTAGTGAATTCCCAACCTAGGTCTCATATCCTTACATTTCCATTATTACATTTGATCATGCCATTCTATACTCAACCTTGAAAGTTTTAATTATCGTATTTTTAACCTCCCCAAGTCAAGAAATATAGTTCTTTTGTGTATCCTTACCCCTCACTTTCTATTTCATCAAGACAAGGATACATGTTCTTTTCTTCTATCTGTAAATATTGCTTTATTCAAACTTTCTCCCTTATTAATCTTCTTCTTAGAGAAGGGCACACACACACCATTCTTATTCTTATTCTATATTTTCTAGCACATGCACACATAGGTTATGCTTCACTTTGATCACTCATTTTTTGCACACACCACACCCCTATCAGGTAGTACTCACTTTGTAAAATCATTCACATCATTTCAAGAATCACATATTTGATAGCTTCATGGTCATGAGTGAGGGGTAGTCTCCATTTGACCATTTATGATCATATATCCTAGCAGGCATATCTATTTTTATTTGGCCATTAGTGAGCACTACATCCATTATGGGTACTGCTCCACAACCATTTTTGTGAGCATAACACCCTTACATGATAGCTTAATTCAACTATTTACGATCATACATACTCATAGTATTCCACTCTATTTCTTTTATTTTTGTTTTCTTTGACCTTTTGGAGCTTTTGTTTTCCTCTTATTTCATCCTTCTTTCTTCTATCATCATTTTATTCTTCTTCTCTTTCTCTCCACCTTTTCCTATTTACATCCGCTCATCCTTGCATTTCACTTTGCATCCATTTTAGTTTGCATGTTAGATTCTCTCAAGAATTTTAGTTAAGGTCATTTTGCATTGCATTCATTTTGTTTGTGATTATCTTGTTAAAAAATGTAAGTTAACCTCTTGTATTCTCCTCTTGTCTTTTTTCTCTCTTCTTTCTTCCATTTGATGTCTTCTTTTCATTGTTTGTCACTCTCTTTTCTTCTAGGTCAACTGTTTCAATTTTCCTTAGGAATTTTGCATTCCTTCAAAAAATCAAGGGGGCACCCTAATATTAGATGCATTAATGGTAGTAATGCATCATTTTTCATGCAAATTTGTGATTTTCAAACTAACACCCCTTTTTGCACCACCCCTCTATCCAAACTTGACCATACCTTTTATGTGTTGACTTATTTTTCCCATAGGTGTTTACATATCTCTTTGATGCATTTATTTGGCCATAAATGCATCAAATATGGGGTTAAATGTAGACATGGAAAATTGACCCATCAAAATGATTCAATTCTTCTTTATATCCCTAGTTATTCACCCAATTTTTCTAAGTGTAAATTTGGGACCCTTTTGCCTTATCCCTTTGCCCTATTTCCCTAGATTTACCAAATTAATGACTAGTCTATATGAGGTGTGAATTTTTCTTACCAGATTTATGCCCTATAATTACTGGGCATGAATTTGGTATTCTAGGGATTTTTCTCACTAAAACCCCTCCCCTCGTCAACCCATTTTGGGGTCGGCCCTTATTCATGGTGAAATTTCATTTTCTCACCTATTTTACCCCTTCAAACCTCTTATAAATATAGTATTGGATTTCCTCTCTTACCCCAATATTTTTTTTAGAGAATCTAATTCTTGACTCACTCATTGCGCATGCTAACAAGTGTCCTTCTGCTACAAGTCATTATTTTATTATTTTGTGCTTTTGCATTGGCTACCCTTGGGGATTAAGTGGAGGAGCCTTGGTGATTTGATAGATCAACTTTATTAGAGTGCTTCTTCCACCTTTTTATTTTTCCTTACTTTCTCCATTAGCTCATCAAATTTTTTATTTATATTAGTTGCTTTGCAAGTCTATTTTTTATTGTTTTACACTATATTTTTTATTGTTTTAGGGCCTGAAAAGGGCATTTGAAGCAAATTCTTACCTCAACCATATAAGGCATGAATTTAGTAAGCCACATTCATGCTCCCTATTTACAAGTCATGAATTTGGTAAATTAGGGCTTAGGGTATGTTTTACATCCCAAAACCCTAATTTTGTATTTGTATTTTAGTGTTCTATTGTGTCCACCCTATCTGCATTATATTTCATTGTTATCTATCTATTTCACTCTATTTGTGCATGTTCCAAAGGTCAAAGATCAAATTTCTTTCAAATTATTAGGTAAAAGGACCAATGGGGCTTGACTACTGTGCCTTCAAGCTCAGTCTTATTGTGGCCTAAGCAGACCCCTAAACATTAATCAAATTTTCTAGGGTTTTATGAAATTATTTTGTAGGTTAAACGATTGGATATTCTAGATGTAAAATAAAACATGGATAAACCACCAGATCAAATAAGTTCCCTAATATATATTTAGGTTTTTTGTTGGTTGCTTTTGTTTATTTCTATCCAAAAACCTATACTACATGTAAAGGAAAAAAATTGATTGAATTTATAGGAATTTGAAAGAATAAAATAATACAATGTGCATCTAAGGTTTTTATCTTGTTTGTGCATTTCCTTGGACCCTTGCTCAAAGGCTTTATTTTACATTACTGTGATGCAGGAGCATCCGGTGGTCAAGGAGAAATCTTGCATCCTCCAAATCATTTCATTGTTTGCTTTTATTTTTCCAAGTACTTGTGTTGGGTTTGTTTCGAATCTTGGACCAAGAGGGAGGTTTTGTAAAAAGAGAAGAGGAAGTTTTAGTGTAAAGGCACAAGTTGCGTTGGGGTCACGAAATCGTGACCCCAAAGCTTCGGAAGGGCAATGGCCAGTTTGAGTCGCGATATCGACGTCGCGATATCGCGACGTCGCGATATCGCGACATGTTTCGACTTCAACAGCGTTGAACAGTTGGCGATTAAAATCGAAGGCTCGGTGCACACGAAGAAGGGGAGAAGGTTTTGGTCATGATATCGCGACGTCGTGATATCGCGACATCGCGATATCATGACGTCTTTTGCAAACGGAGGAGAGGTGACCGTTGGGTCGCGATATCGTGACATGTCGCGATACCGCGACATGTCGCGATATCGCGACGATGTTTCAAAGCTGAGGGCGGACGTCAGTTGGGTCGCGATATCGCGACATGTCGTGATATCGCGGCCCAAGAAAAAGTCAAACGGAAATAAACACGCGGACGGTCGGACAGGGTGAATTTGACACGTGGTTGCCACGTGTCTTAAATGCGGCACGACCAGTGGGGGATAGAGTTAATTTTGACACGTGGAGACACACTTGTAACAGATCATGAGGTTGAGGGCCACGTAATCGGAGGAGAGAGATTTAGACGTCGGCCAAGTTTAAGTATCTTGGGATGTCGTTTTTGGAGGAACCGTAGTTACAGGTGAAAGACTTAATGGCGGAGACATCGATATTTAAAGACAGTCAGATTAAAACGGCGGGTGCAGGGTATGGGAAGCCATGAATGCAGGCTCTGGACGGATCGGACAGTTGCCATTTATGGCAGAAAATGAAAGGAAAGGAAAATCTTGAAATTTCAACGGAGGGAAAATGAAATTCGAATTGGTCTTTGGGCGGGAGCATTAATTACAGGGAAGGCCGAGACCACATTAAAATGGGGAAAATTTGTATGGGAAAGGGATGGTGAAGTTCGGGATTGGGGGAGAAGTGGTATCTTTGGAGTGGCTACTGTAAACCGTATTTGGTTAATTTTAATGAAATTACTGTAAATGTGTTTGTGTGAATCTCGGCTTGCCATCAAGTGGTATCAGAGCGGGAGCTCCTGAGCGTGTAACAGATCGCCGGAGAGAGGCAGTTGCACCAGGATCTGTGGAAGAATTCTAAAAAAAAAAAAAATAATAATACAGAGAAAATATCATGCCTCCACGAAGGAACCGTGGCGGAGCGAGGAAATGTGGTGCCGGTCGAAGACTTACGGGCCTTGCAAAGACAAGTTCAAGCCTTGCAAGCGGAGTTACGCGAAGGCGCGAACCCGGAGGGGAAGAGGAAAGTGAAGATGAAGTTGAAGAGGAAGAACAGTCTGAGGAAGAAGGAGAAGCTGTGGATCCAGCTCAGGCCCGGTTGTATAAGGCCATCTCTCAGATTGGAAAACAACCAAAAATGGAGGTATCTACCTACTCGGGAAATCTAAATCCAGAAGAAGTGATTGACTGGATAAATGATTTAGAGGAATATTTCGAGTATGAGGAGATTGAAGACCCTAACCGGGTCAGATTTGCTAAGACCAAGTTAAAGGGTCATGCCAGCATTTGGTGGAAGGGAATGCAGTTGGAGAGAAACAGAAGAGGGAAAGAGAGAATAACAAGATGGGATAGAATGGTGGAGAAGCTTAAAAGACAGTTCATCCCGGCAGATTACGAGTTGGATCTGCTAAGAAAAATGTAGAGCTTGAGACAGACAAACAAAACTGTCCAAGAGTACACTGAAGAATTTTACAAAATTTCTATTAGGACAGGACATTTAGAGGCAAATAAGGAGAAGGTAGCCCGTTACATTAATGGGGCTGAGGCTTGGTATCCGGGGAAGAAGCCGAGCCTGGTTCGAGTAAACACCATTGAGGATGCTTATCAATTTGCCTTGAAGGTAGAAGAAAAGCTAAACGGGCGGTTTGAAGGCAAGCAAAGAGGAAGAGGCCGAGGTGGAAGGAGTGGTGGGAGGACCAGTGGAGAAAAGTACAAGGATCTGAAGAAGACTGGGGAAGCCAGTAGTAACCGAGGACCAAAAAGAAGAAGATGTTTATCAGCCCTGAGATTAGAACAGCTACCCAAGAGGACGGGGTGGATCTGGACGAGGATTTGGAAGGGGAGTATTTCGTGGAACATGTTTCCACTGTGGTGAAGGACACAGGGCATTTGAATGTCCACAAAATCAAGAAAGAACAAACAAGAGGCTTGAGGGCCCGACCAAAGCTATTGTGGCGAGAGGAGGATGCTTGAATACGAGCATTCCAGAAGAAGCGGAGAGAGGAGAAACAATGGTTGTAAGAAGAGTCTGTTGAACGAGGAGAAGGACACAGACCAGAGGAAAAGTTTATTCCGCACTAGATGTAAATGTGCGGGCAAGGTTTGCAATATCATTATTGATAATGGTAGCACGGATAACCTGGTTTCTGAGGAAATGGTTACAAAGTTACAGTTAGAGAGGAAGAAACACCCACACCCATACCGGGTCGCATGGTTACAAAAGGACCACGGAGCTTTGGTCAATGAGCAGTGTTACGTTAAATTTAACGTTGGGAAGTATTGTGATGAGGTCTGTGTGACATCTTACCCATGGATGTTTGCCACATGTTGCTGGGGAGACCCTGGCGGTTTGATCGGAGTGCAGTACATGATGGTCGTGCCAACACCTACTCATTGACAAAGAATGGTGTACGTCATAAACTAAAGCCCTTGAAGGATACAGATGAAAAGGTATGTAATATTTCCAGAGTCTGTTTAGTTGAGGGGAGAGAGTTTCTGAACGGGTTAAAGCATGAACATTTATGTTATGCAATAATCCCTAGAGTTAGGGGGAAGGAATGCCGGGATACCCCAACAGAAGTTCTAAATCTGCTGGAGGAATTTCCAGACATTGTGTCTGACAATGTGCTTGAGGGCTTACCCCCTGTGAGAAAAATTAGCCATCATATAGATTTAGTACCGGGATCAAGCACTGCCAAATAAAAGCTGCACACGGGATGACACTGTAGAGGCGAGGAGTTAAATAGACAGGTCCAAGAATTGTTAGAGAAGGGATTAATTCGGGAAAGTTTGAGTCCATGCGCGGTACTGCAGTCTTTGGCGCCAAAGAAGGATGGGGAATGGAGGATGTGTACAGATTCACGGGCCATCAACAAAATTACTATTAAGTCTGATTCCCATTACCAAGAATGGATGATATCATGGACTGTTTAAGTGGAGCTGAGTACTTCACAAAGATTGACCTGAAAAGTGGTTATCATCAGATCCATATCCGAGAGGGGGATGAATGGAAGACAACCTTTAAAAAAAGAGAAGGCCTGTTTGAGTGGTTAGTCATGCCCTTTGGACTGTCCAATGCACCAAGTACCTTCATGCGGCTGATGAATGAAGTACTGAAAGAATTCTGGGAAAGTTTGTTATTGTTTATTTAGATGATATATTGATATTTAGCCGGACCCTGGAGGAACACCTGATGCATATCAGGAGAGTCTTTGAAAAGCTGCAAGAAGAACAGTTATTAATAAATTTGAAAAAGTGTAATTTTGTCAAGAAGGAATTGGTATACTTGGGGTTTGTAATCTCAGTAGAAGGCCTGAAGATGGACCCCGAAAAGGTGAGAGCCATCATTGAATGGCCTACTCCAAGGAGCACAACGAAGTGAGGTCATTCCATGGTACGGCCGATTTTTATAGGAAGTTCATAAAGAACTTCAGCAGTATTTGTGCACCTCTCACCGAGACAATGAGGGGAGATAAAAAGGAGTTCAAATGGACATCAAGGGCTGAAAGGAGCTTTGACACATTGAAGAGAAAAGTTACAGAACAACCTATTTTGGCACTTCCAGACTTCAACAAGGTATTTCAGGTGGACTGTGATGCCAGTGGCAGTGCAATAGGGGCGGTACTGAGTCAAGGAGGCAAGCCAGTTGCTTATTTTAGTGAAAAGTTAAATGATGCTCGGAAGAAGTATTCTGTCTATGATCAAGAATTTTATGCTATAGTTCAGGCCCTAAAAAAGTGGAGACATTATTTATTACCAAAGGAGTTTGTCTGTTTACTGACCATCAGGATTTGCAATACATTAACAGTCAGACAAAACTGAACCAAAGGCACATGAAATGGGTGGAGTTCCTCCAAAGTTATACCTTTGTACTAAAGCACAGAAGTGGGAAGTCAAATAGGGTTGCAGATGCCTTAAGCAGAAGGGGGACTACGCTGACGCAGTTGACGAGTGGAAGTAGTGGGGTTTGAAGAAGCGAAGGATCTATACCCTGCGGATCCAGATTTTGCAGAAGCCTGGAAGGCTTGCTCAATACCTCTTACCATAGATAGAACAAAATGGTTGGATTTCTTAATCCAAGACGGGATGCTGTTCAAGGGTAGTAAGTTGTGCATTCCCAGAAGTTCCATGCGGGAGAATTTAATCAAAGAAAAGCACAGCGGAGGATTGGCTGGGCATTTTGGTAGGGATAAGACCATTGCCTTGATTGAGGAAAATTACTACTGGCCACAACTTCGGCAAGATGTACGGAAGTTTGTGCAAAGTTACAGAATATGCCAGATGGCAAAGGGTGTGAAACAAAATACAGGGTTGTACCAGCCATTACCTGTGCCTGAGAGACCATGGGAGGACATAAGCATGGATTTTGTTCTTGGATTACCGAGAACATAGAGAGGAAATGATTCAATATTTGTGGTGGTGGACCGGTTCTCCAAAATGGCACATTTTATTCCCTGCCAAAAGACAAGTGATGCAGTTCACATTGCTGGGTTGTTCTTCAAAGAAGTGGTACGACTTCACGGTTTGCCGAGAAGTATAGTTTCAGACGAGAGATACAAAGTTTGTTGGGTATTTACGGAGAACTACGTGGAAGAAATTGAAGACGAGACTTGAAATTCAATTCAGCATACCATCCACAGACAGATGGACAGACGGAGGTGGTCAATAGAAGCCTGGGCAATTTACTACGGTGTTTGATAGTGGATCAACCCAAGGGATGGGATTTAGTCTTACCACAGGCAGAGTTTGCATATAACGGTTCGAGTTAATAAAAGCACAAATAAATCACCGTTCCAGGATAGTATATGGAAACGGCCCGAGGAATGTGTACGAGCTAAGAAAGTTGGACAGAAGAGAAAAATGTAGTGCCGAGGCGGAAGAATTTGCAGAGCATATAAAAAGTCTGCATGAGGAAGTAAAAAGACAGATTACAAAAATGAACAGTCAATATAAGACAAGGGCAGACCAGAAGCGGCGGTTCAAGGAGTTCGAGATTGGAGATGAGGTTATGGTGTATCTCAGGAAGGAGAGATTTCCTGCCAAGACTTACAATAAATTGAAGATGAAAAAGTTTGGGCCATGCAAAATACTGGGAAAGCGAGAGTCAGGAAATGCGTATGAAGTGAAATTGCCGAGTTGGCTTGATATTTCACCTATTTTTAATATTTTAGATCTCATGGAATATCATGAGGGAGAAAGTACAGACATGCAAAGTCCAGAACCATGGCAATTTCCAGCCTCTACTCCAAGCACAGATGAGGCCGAGGAAATATTAGATACCCGTGAAGGCCGGAGCACCCGAAATAGGTAGTATATTGAGTATTTGATCAAGTGGAAGGGCAGACCAACTGAAGATGCGACTTGGTTGTCGAAGACGAAAGTTGACCGCTTGGGTCTCCCCTTAGCCAAAAAAAAGTGAGGGTCACTTTTTTTTATCTACCAGGGTGTACGATGCGAGGAGCATCCGGTGGTCAAGGAGCAATCTTGCATCCTCCAAATCATTTCATTGTTTGCTTTTATTTTTCCAAGTACTTGTGTTGGGTTTGTTTCGAATCTTGGACCAAGAGGGAGGTTTTGTAAAAAGAGAAGAGGAAGTTTTAGTGTAAAGGCACAAGTTGCGTTGGGGTCATGAAATCGTGACATGCACGAAATCGCGACCCCAAAGCTTCGGAAGGGCAATGGCCAGTTTGAGTCACGATATCGCGACGTCGCGATATCGCGACATGTTCCGACTTCAACAACAGTTGGTGATTAAAATCGAAGGCTCGGTGCACACGAAGAAGGGGAGAAGGTTTTGGTCGCGATATCGCGACGTCTTTTGCAAACGGAGGAGAGGTGACCGTTGGGTCGCGATATCGTGACATGTCATGATACCGTGACATGTCGCGATATCGCGACGATGTTTCAAAGCTGAGGGCGGACGTCAGTTGGGTCGCGATATCGTGACATGTCGTGATATCGCTACATGTCGCGATATCGTGGCCCAAGAAAAAGTCAAACGGAAATAAACACGCGGACGGTCGGACAGGGTGAATTTGACACGTGGTTGCCACGTGTCTTAAAGGCGGCACGACCAGTGGGGGATAGAGTTAATTTTGACACGTGGAGACACACTTGTACTAGATCATGAGGTTGAGGGCCACGTAATCGGAGGAGAGAGATTTAGACGTCGGCCAAGTTTAAGTATCTTGGGATGTCGTTTCTGGAGGAACCGTAGTTACAGGTGAAAGACTTAATGGCGGAGACATCGATATTTAAAGACAGTCAGATTAAAACGGCGGGTGCAGGGTATGGGAAGCCATGAATGCAGGCTCTGGACGGATCGGACAGTTGCCATTTATGGCAGAAAACGAAAGGAAAGGAAAATCTTGAAATTTCAACGGAGGGAAAATGAAATTCGAATTGGTCTTTGGGCGGGAGCATTAATTACAGGGAAGGCCGAGACCACATTAAAATGGGGAAAATTTGTATGGGAAAGGGATGGTGAAGTTCGGGATTGGGGGAGAAGTGGTATATTGGAGTGGCTACTGTAAACCGTATTTGGTTAATTTTAATGAAATTTTAATGAAATTACTGTAAATGTGTTTGTGTGAATCCCGGCTTGCCATCATACTGGGGTAGAAATCATTGAACTACAAAATCATACTAGGGTTAGTTCTTATATTTTGCATCTTGTGTGTCTTGCATTGCTCTTTCCTTTTTGTAGCTTTAGTTTATAAAGTCCAAACAATAAGTGTATGCTTAATTGACACATCAAATATTATCATCCTAAACTTGGATCGAGTCCTAAAACCATTCTTAGTGAACGCATCATTTTATGTCCTTGAGTTTAGAGAATATAACACATCCATGTGGTTCACCTCAGCTCCCAATGAATCCAACCGAGAATCGTACATGGCAAGGTATTTGTCCCCCTATATAGAAACAAATTACACAATTAGGAGAAACTATATGATTACAAGAAATTGTGTGGTTATCCAAGATCGTATGGTTGTGAGGCATTGTATGATTACTAAGGATCATACAATTGTGAGGCATTGTAGGGTTACCAAGGAGTGTATGGTTGTGAGTGTTTGATTGTATGATTATAGAAATATTGGTGTGTAGCAGGAATTTTACTTTCAAAAATATTTGCTATTTCTTATTACATCATTGAGCATTTGTATTATCCAAATTAGATCAAAAAATGATATGGTTGGAAATTATATTGTATGATTGAGAGTAACTATACAACTTCATGTTAAATTGTATGATCATATGATTGTAAAAATAAAGGTTTGGGAATCATTGTATGAAAGCAAAGCTATTATTGTACAAAAATGAGTATGACAGTTTGTTACTACATCATTTGGTATCAAATCTAGAATATCTTTGAGGAGTTGGGACATTCCTAAGGATAGATGACACAATGAGGAAGAGGTAGGCCATGAGAGCCTCAATATATGAATATAGCTAAAATTATGAGAGGAGTCATTGCTCAATTAGATGCACTTAAAACTATCCAAAGGATGGATGTTCAAGTCAAAAATGCAAGAGATAATGAAGAGGAGGAAGTGGAAGTTGGTAATTAAGAACAAGAAGGAGACCCTAAAGAAATATTAATTTAGATAATTTCTAATATGGGTTAAAATCCAAAGATATAAACATCATCATACAATGGAAGCTTGAATCTAGAGGAGCTCATAGAATGGATCATATAGATGGAGAATAATTTTGAATTTGAATTAATAGAAGACCACAAGAGGGTAAAATTTTTTGGTATGAAGCTGAAGGATCATGCATCCTTGTGGTGGGATTGTGTCCAAACAGAGATAAAATGAAAGGGGAAGGAAAATATTAAGACATGGGAGAAAATGGTCACCAAAACTAAAGACCAAATTCCTCCCATTAGATTACAAAATAGGGTTGTTTAGAAGACTTCAAAACCTTAGGCAAAAGGAGCTAGGAGTGGAGTATATGGAGGAATTCTATAAGTTGACCATCAAATCCAATCATATTGAATATGATGAGGATAAAGTGGTGAGATATATAAATGGACTAAGGTTGTACATATAAGATGATATTAGTATGATTCAAATTAGAAATATTTAAGAGGTATATCAATATGCACTCAAGGTAGAGGAAAAGTTATCATGCAAGCATTGAGAAAAATCAAGAAATGGTAGAGGGTAGCATTTGCAAGAAGGAGAAGTTAGTACTTCTCAAATTTATTCCAATAAAAGCATATAGGAAAAAAGTGAAATGTTAATATGGAAAGGTGGATTTGGTAGAGGATGAGGATGTAGTTTATTAAAAAGTTCTATATATATTTTGAAGGGCATAAGGTATTTGAATATCCCTAAGCACAATCTATTAGTAGGCATGGAAGGGAATCTTGTAACCAAGTTGTACAAGTAGATGAAGATAATATTGCTTCATTGAAGCACATGGAAGAACCAAAACAAGGAGAATTCCTTATGATAGATAGGGTGTTATTGAAACCAATAAAAGAGGTACATGAACTTGAGCAAAGAATAAATCTATTTAGGATAATTTGAAAATTAGGGGGGAAATATTGCAAGGTGATTGTGGATAGTGGAAGCATATATAACTTGGTGTCAATAGATATGGTGAAGAAATATTAAATGAAGAGAATGGAACACCCAAATCTGTATAAGATGTCATGGTTGTAAAGGGAACATCAAATTTTAGTCTAATAACAATGTATGGTAGACCTCCAAATTGTCTCTTATAAGGATGAGATACTATGTGATGTTATGCCTATGGATGCTTGTCATGTATTTTTGGGTAGATCATGCTATTTTGATAGGAAGGTAATGCATGATGGTAGGAAGAACACCTACATAGTTTATAAGAATGATAAGAGGTACACATTAATTCCATTGAAATACAAAGGGGAAGAAGTGGACCATAGTCCTATAGAGTGCTAGGGTATGGAAAGGAAATCCTTAAAGGAAAATAAGAAGGAAACTTGTTTTGCTTTCATCACTAAAACCATAGAAAAAAGGATAATGAAAAATAAAAATGAAATCCCACATGGTGTGAAGTATTTGTTGGGAGAATATGCATAGATTATTTCAAAATATGGGTTTCCACCGATAAGGAGCATTGGTCATCATAAATATTCTAGTCTTATATGGAACTTACATGATAAGATGACAATAATGAAGGATGAGGAATGGATAGAGGCAAGCAAAAAAAATCATAGGAAAGAGGTAGATAAACCAATTCACCAGTAGTAAGGGTTATGAAACCAAGTTGAAGGGAGAAGATCCAATGTTGAAATAGGTCATAAAAAATTAGAGAAAAATATGAAAACATATAAGAGGATAGTCATAGGAAGGAGGTCAATGGTCCAAGATGAAGAAGATAGTGCAATAAATCCTATAATAGATAAGGGGAAACAAAATGAGAAAGGAAGTGATAAAGATATAGTGCAGGTAGATGAACCTCATCAGGTCATTGTTCATAATTACAAAGTCTATGTTGTTAAAATTTATAGTGATAATGGTACTTTAGAGTGTGATGAAGGATATTGTGTTGATGATTGAGGTTAGAGTGGAAATGAAGAGTTTGGATGCTTTGAAAGGTACACCATAGGAATTGGATCCAATTTTATGAGAAGGATGGGGTACAATGGTGAAGGATTATGAAGATATGGGTAAGGTGTGAAAATACCCATAATTCTAGAGATAATACTAAATAATGAATCCTTGGATATGCATGTCCGATAAGAAGGAATGATATTAAATTTGTGAAAGGAGAGAGTAGTACACACAATTAAGGTTTAAGAATGGGTTGATGTAGTTAGTGTGAAATAACTAGACATGTAGCAACTAGGTTTTGGAACCTAGATCCTTGTGAGAGTTGTGGAGGACAAAATAACTCCATGTGTAAGTGTTGGCACCAAGAGGAAGTCACCCAAAAAGTGCATGTTAATTGTAGTTGGATAGAGGTGTCACAATGGGGTAAGGTGAAATTAATGTTGAGTGCATTCTCTACAAAGTTTTTTGACCCTTAGAGGAAGGCCAAGACAAGACAACAAATTTAGACTTGTATAGGAATCTAAGCTAGAGTGGTAATAAATTAGAATAACACTTCATGAGTTGGAGCTCATGGAACATTTTTGTTACCTGATGAGTATGATGCAGGAGCATCCTGATGACCTAACATTATGAAAGTTAAAGTGCCCTAGAGGTGGAATACCAACTACTTGGTTACTATGTAATTATAAATTATATATTTTATCTCAATAAGGGGGCTGAATGGGGAGAGGAAAGAAAAGAAAAGGCTTTCAAATAATTTTGCCTAGTATTCATGAAGTAAATGAATAATATTTTGCTAATTAAATTTAAGTCATTATTGCTATTGAATGTTGAATAATAATTTTATTGGTCAATGTATTACTGATAAATATGTTGTAGGTTATAGTGGGGCATCGCGAGCACATGAGAATGTTAAAATAAAAATACGAGCTAAGGAAAAAGGTTCTTGTGAGTAGAATTTGTTTTAAATATTTGGGGAGAGTTTTGGAAATTTATGAACGGGAGTGATTGAAGGCATAGAGCATGCCATATAATGTCTCAATGATAAAATGGAGTACCCATGAAGTAGAGAAATTGTTTGAAACTATTTTTTTAAATAGTGAAAAAAAATATAATGTACCCTTTGAATTAAAATATTTGTTTAATACACTAGTGGAAAGATCTGGTTTATGCACTAGCAAGGAAACCTTAGGATTTGCATAAGAGAACATGGTCATCCAATGATATTTTAATCATCTTTAAATTAAATTCAATCATACAATAAGAAAAGGGGTCACCAAAATTCTCACATTAAAACTTGGAATGATTACCATTCAATCAAATATGTCATACAATAGCCAATTGCATATTTGAAAAATGGTTGTACAATTGAATGATGGAGAATTTATTTAATCGTTCAATGGTGAATATTTCTAGAGAGATTTAAATTGTACAATTGTATGATAGAGCATATCATATAATAAGAACTTGAAAATCATACAAAGAGAGAATTAACATTGTATGATTCAGGAAAACATCGTATGATAGGGAAAATTCTACAAGGAATTCATCATACAATTGAAAGCAACTTAATTGTATAATTCTTGAAAGGAATATTGTACGAGGAGAAAAGGAGTCAAAGAAGGATCATATGATTATAAATTTAGATATAAGGTTGTACAATTGGAAGCATATTTCACAATTGGGAGAAATTGTATAATTAAAAGAAATTGTATGGTTATCTAGGGTCATACGGTTGTGAGGAATTGTATAGTTACTAAGGATCATATAATTACGAGGTATTTTATGGTTACTAGGAAGTGTATGGTTGTGATAATTTGACCATATGACTTTAGGAATATTGATGTGTAGTAGGAAGTTTACTTTTAAAAGTGTTTGTTGTTTCTTACTACATCATTGAGCATTTGTATTATTTTAATTACATAGAATATTGTACGGTTGGAAAGTATATTGTATGATTGGGAGTAACAATACAATTGTTGGTTAAATCGTATGATTGTAAAATTTAAGGTTTGGAAATAATTGTACAAAAGCAAAGATATTATTGTACAAAAAGGGGTGTGGTAGTTTTTTACTACATCATATTTATATGTAATCTTATGGGTATTATTCTATGTAATCTTATGAGTGTCTATGTGTAAGCGTATGGGAGTCTTGATGTAATCCTAAGGTAACCTTTCATATACTCACCCTTAGTGATATTGGTTAATCCATATTAATAAATAACCTTAAGTAAAGGGTGTTATTTTTATTAAATTATTGTAATTTTACCTTAAAGTGAAGTTAATGTAAGCTTGAGGTTATCTATTAAATATACTTTTGGTATTACTGTAAACACCCCTAATTATTGATCCATTATATTAGTTTTTGATATGTGAGATATTAGGATGCCTAAAGATACCTGTATTTTATTTCTTTTTTCTTTTTCTGTCAACATGGTATTAGAACCAAAATTAAGTAACTTCACTCAATCATATAGAAAGGTTGTATAGGGAAAACTATGGTAGATATAGTTTCATTTAATTCCTTTTAAACTTTTAGGAGGGGTCCTGGTTTAGAAATTTTGGATACTTCACCATTTTAGAGCTCCCTATTTTTCCTTAGAAATTTGAATTTTGAATTTTAAATCAGAATATTCTATAAAATATTTTTCTATGTAGCAAGAGAGGGTAGGGAGGAACCTATAGGGTTCTAGTAGAAAATATTTAAAAAAATCCCATTTGTATATTTCCTTTTTATGTGTGCACATTTGGATTGCAAAAAGGAAATATACTATTCCTAGAAGTTTGAGATCATGACATATAGCACTAGAGATTAAAATTATTTTGAAGCAAGTAGGGGGAATGTTTTATTTTATGTCCTACTTCAAAGGGCACTTTTTTACTTTTAGTTTGGGATAAGCAACTTAACAACATGCTATAGCCTAGTAGTAATACCCTTATGTTGTGTGTAGAATATCCTATGTTCAAGCCCTTATCAGGTTTTTAAATTTTATATAATCATATTACTTTTTGGTTATATGTTCTATTCACAACTTATGCAGGGATTCTCATCCTTTTTGAGTGTATTCATGTTGGTGGTAATATGATAACAACTTGACTTTTGAGGTCTTGCATTCAATTCTTATTGGCACAATAATATTCTAGTGCATAGTTGCCAAGGTATTTCTACTTTCATTAATATTTTTGAACTCTATGTTGATGTGCATCCATGCCAATGGTGCATTAATGAGTAGTAGGGTGTATAATACTTTGATAACAATCATAGACTTGAGTTCAAGTCCCACCACTAGCATGAATGTACTAATATAATAATTATATATATATATGGATATGATCCAATAAAAATAAAGCAAATGCCAATTTATCATTTGTCATTCACCATCCTATTGGAATTTTTATTAGTGCATTATGTCAACAAAAATGAAAACTAAATGCAATAAGTGGTATATTCTGTTTGGTTGAAATTTTTTCTAATATTTCTTATTTATTTATTTTCTCTTTTTAGCTCTTATATGCCTGAACTCATGAAGGACACAAATTTTCCATATGGAAGCATTTTGAGCCTCTTTTCCTCAAATTGCATAGTCTAGAGGTTTATATATTGGTGATATCAATTAAAGGATATATTAATACTTTTATGGAATTTTTCTATGTAAAATGGATCTAGTTGGCATTCTTATTTTCAATGTGATTTTAACTCCAATAGTCCATTGTCATGATAGTTGGTAAATTTATTTACATCTAGCTCATGTATTATTTAAAATTTTTCTTATACAAGAAGGTCATAGTTTTAAAACACTTTTATCTCATTTATTTTATAGTAGTAGGTTTGATGTCTTCATAGATCATCAAACATATAAATAAAACTAAGCTTTATGGTGTAGCAATTGGTTAGCTATATTATGTTTGAGATATTTTAAAATTACTATGTTATCCTCCTCTTTTATCATAGTGGATGTTTTCTCTAACTCTAACAAACATTTAGTGTGGTGATTGGTAATATTTTAGGCTACAATAGGAGTAGATTCTCAATGATCAATACAAGGTATAATTATTTATATGGGCCCTTTCTAGATATTGTGGTTGATTATTTAGAGACCTACCTATTCCTTTATGATTTAGTTTCCTTATCTTGCTATTGGGGAATATATTGTGGTCAGCATAGTTCATGTTGAAGGTCTTCTCATAGGAATTTTGACATCTTTTCTAGGAGCTAGAGTTACACCTTCATGTTCAAAGAGAGGTTAATCCAGTTTATGTACTTTTGGAAAGAGAAGAGAGGAAGATCCATTAATCCATACTATAATTCATTATGTGGGGTAGTGTGTATCATATCTAATGTCTTCACTCCTTGAACCCTTAGTTCATATTGTAAGGTGGTGTTGACATATATTAGGCCAAGGCCAGCAATGATAAAATTCTTGTGGGTGCTCTTAATATAGTATACAAGCAAGTGCTATGCAAGCCTTTAGGCATATTTATGTAAGCATATAGGCATTCTATATGTAAACCTATGGGCATATTTTTACGTAAGCCTATATGCATTCTTCTATGTAAGCCTTCAGTCATCTATGTGTAATCCTATGAGAATATATATATAAGCCTAAGGGCATCCTTCATGTATTCATCCATAGCAATAATGGTTAAACCACCTTTACGGATAACTTTGATTTAAGGGTGTAATTTATTATTTTATTATTGTAATTAAACCTCAAGTCAAGTTAACATTGGCTTGAGGTTAACTATTAATTGAGATTCTAATATTAGTACAAATACCCCCAATGACTGATCCATTATAATAGTTTTAGATATATGAGGTATTAGGGTGCCTATGGACATTGACCACTTATTACTTATTTCCTTTCATATTGCTTATTATTTTCATCTATACACTCTTCTATTTTTATCTTCTTCCTTTTTTCAGCATATAATTGTGACAAAAAAAAAATTTAGGATGTTTCTAGACAATATTGTGAATTTAATTAAATTAAAGTACTCCTCAACTTCAACTCCTTTGATCAATATTATAGAGAATTGAAAAAGACTTTATATGATTATTATATTATTCTCCTTAGATTAAGTTTTACTAAATTATTCATATTTTGATAAAAAATATATATGTTTAGGTTTAAGAATAATTCTTATAATTAATTTCTAAGGTAGTATGTAAGAAAAACCTTTACTTAGACTAGAATACATATTTTAGACATAAAAATGATAACAATAATACATGTACTACAAATAAAAACTGAAATATTTATACTCTTTAATACAAGAATAATTTATTCTTGAATGGGGAGTTAATTAAGCCTTTCACGGATGAAGAAATCAAAGAGGCCCTCTTCTCAATGAACCCTGATAAAGCTCCAGGTCCAGATGGGTTTTCACCTTGTTTTTTTCAGGCTTTTTGGGATATTGTAGGTTTTGATGTATGTGCTACTATCAAGGAATTTCAGTCCACAAAGCATATTCCGAGAAGTTTTAACTCCACTTTTATTGCTTTAATCCCAAAGATTCCTACTCCTAGATCTATGATGGATTTTAGACCTATTAGCCTTTGTAATGTTGTTTATAAAATTTTGACCAAGGCGATTGCAAATAGAATGAGGAAGATCCTTCCTATGTTTATTGATGTTTGTCAAGGCGGTTCAGTCCCTGGAAGGTCCATCCTTGATGGTGTCATAACAATACATGAAGCCCTCCATTCGGTAGTCCAAACTAAAAAACCCGCCTTTGCTCTCAAGTTGGATATGAACAAGGCTTATGACCGCATAAAGTGGAGTTTTGTCTCTGCCATTCTTCAGAAATTTGGTTTTCATCATGAATGGATCAAGATTTTGGAAGGATGTTTTATGAAACCTTGGTTTTCGAGTCCTTTTTAATGGTGCTCCTGCTGGATACTTTCAAAGTAAAAGGGGCCTAAGGCAAGGTGAACCTATCTCTCCCATGTTGTTTATCATTGTGGCTGAAGCCCTTGGGAGGACAATCAAAGCTGCCTATAATATTGGTCTTATTTCAGGAATTAAAGCATCATCACAAACACAGGCAGTTACACATGAACAGTTTGTGGATGATACTTTGTTGTTAACTCTTGCATCAATTTTTGAGGCTAAGGTCATAAAACATATTCTAGAGCTATATGAGGATGCTACGGGGCAAAAGGTAAATTTTTCAAAGAGTAAAATTTATTTCTTTAACACTCCCATTCATATGCAGATTAAGATTGCTAGGATTCTTGGATGCTCAGTGTCTACTCTTCCATCCACATACTTAGGCCTTCCTTTATTCACAGGCAGAGCTACTGATTCCATGTGGACTAATGTAATTGAAAGAATTCGGAGGAAGCTGGTTGGATGGAAAGGGAATTTGTTATCTCAAGGCTGGCAAGGCGGTTCTCACCGGAGTTTTCCATTCAAAGCATCCCTGTCTACTTTCTCTCTATTTTTAAATCTCCTACAAGTGTCTACACTAAAATTGAACGAGATCCGAGAAGAGGTTCCTATGGGTGGTTCTGAATCTAAGCAGCGCTTTCACTTGGTGTCCTGGGATAGGGTTTGCAAACCAAGGGAGTTTGGAGGTATTGGGCTAAGGAGAATACAACATTTAAACATGGCCCTCCTGGCCAAACAAGCATGGCATATTTTGACAAATGCAAATGCAGAATGGATTACTATAATCAGAAGAAAGTACTTGCAAGAAACTGAATTCTTAAGCTATTCCTTTCCTCCCAGGGGATCAATTTTTTGGAAATCAATCCTTCAAACTAAAAACATGCTAAGAAAAGGGCTATGTTGGAAGCGGGAAATGGAAGAAACATTGATTTTTGGGACCACAAATGGTTAAAGGACTATCCCCTCTCTGCGAGACCCCATCCTTTCAACCCTTAGAGCTTGGACAATTGAAGTTTTTGGTACCAAAGTTGCAGATTTTATTACTGTGTCAAACAATAGAAGGGTATGGAAGCCAATAATGAACAATGATCTACCGGGGGCATTAATAATATTGGAGAATGAATTAAGACAGTATTTACTCCCTTACGGCATTCTTGAGGACCGGCTTATCCGGGAAGCTTCGGACAATGGGGAATTTTACTGTCAAGGCTGCTTATCGATGCTTATTGATAATGATGAACCTACTTTCCCTCACTTGGAAGTTTGGCCCAAAAGCATTGTTCCAAAGGTTGGGTTTTTTGCATGGTTGGCCATCCAAAATAAGATCCTCACCATGGATAACTTAATAAAAAGAGGTGTGATTGTTGTTAATAGGTGTTATCTCTGTATGTATGAGTGGGAGTCTATTGATCATTTGTTTTACGTATTGTAATTTTTACTGTCTCAATCTTGTTAGGTCTATTACAAGTGTTTCATATTTATTGGGTCCATCCTCAGTCCATTTTTGACTTATTTGTCCAGTGGCCTTCTCCATTTTTGAATAGGCGTCTTAGGTATATGTGGAAGATCTACCTTCATCACTACTTATGGCAGATATGGTTGGAAAGGAATCGTCAGGCCTTCTTGGATAAGGTTTCTCAGTCATCCTCTATCCTGTCAAAAATTTTAGTATATGCTAATGAGAATGCTTGTTTAGTGCTGCGGCATCTAGACCTCCAAATCCTTTTGAAGCTTCATTAGGCCGGTCATTAAACTTACCTCTCACTGATGGCCTCAATCATCCTCAAGTCTGTCCTAGAACCATGATCACATGGACCCCACCCCCCCTAGGGTGGATTAAGTTAAATTTTGATGGGGCATCTAGGGGCAACCTAGGTGAAGCTGGGGCTGGTGGCTTACTTAGAGACCACAAGGGTGAGGTGCTTGTAGCTTTTGCTTGACATCTTGGAGCTCAAACTAACAATGTGGCTAAAGCGAGGGCAGTTTGGAGGAGCCTCAAGGTGGCAGAGAATTATCCAGGGAAACTATTGGTGGAAGGTGATTCTCTTATTATTATAAATCTTCTAAAGAACACTAAGAGAGCTCCTTGGAGATTTTATGACTACATCCACGAAGCAAGGGCTCTAATTCATGATCGACCTAAGGCCATAATTTTGCATACCTTCTAGGAAGCAAACATGGCAGCTGATAGGCTGGAAAATGAAGGCATTGTAGCAGCAAATTTGATCACGTGGACTGAAAATCTTCCTCATGCAGTCTCAATGGTGATAGATAATGAAAAATTTTAGATTGGAAGGCTCAAAGTGGATCAATGACAGAAAATGGGGGCATTTTTAAAAATATTTTTTTGAACCTTATAATGGCTTTTGTCATATTTGTTTTTTTTGTTCATGTGACTAGTGTTTTTTGCAGCTGGTGGGGCACTGATATAGGTTTTTTATCTACAAATTCATGCATGGGAAACATCCGCTTTGGCCTCAAGTATTTCCCAAGGTGTGTTTGGATTCGATGTCGCAAAAAGGCCCTAGCAAGAAATAACAAAGTGTTGGAGATCCCTGACAATGAGGTACCAGACCCCACCATAATAGTCTTGGAGAAGATGACAATTTCATCAGCCTCCAACGGTATCAACCAGTTGAAGAGTCCATGCGGCCTCATCGGTGCAGTTTGTTGATTTGTGTGATTCTCTAAATCTTCTGTTTTATAGCCAGCGGTTCCAGGGGCACAAGGAGTCGAAGGCAAAATCTAAAGATGATGGCAAGGAGGATGATAAGAAGTTAGATGAGGACTACAAGGAAGGCTGCTTGGCCTCTTGGCTGTCCATTCTATGGGATGTTTTTTTTTTGACCATATTCTATTATTTTATATGGGCACAAGCTACTCTGCATGGTGCTTGCATGATTAGTTTTTGTCTTTGTTAGTTCTATTTTGCATCTTTCTTTTCTAATGGCCATAATATTAGGCTTCCATAGTTTAGTTTGGTTGTATTCGGATGGAAGAGTAGGTCTTGGCCCTTTTTGTTGTCGGTTTAAACTTTTAGGGCTTGGCCTTTGTCCAGTTGGTCAGTGGACCCTATTTTGTAAAATGGTTTTGGGTCAACCAGTTAAAACCCGGTGTTAATTATAATATTCTCTTACTTACCAAAAAAAAAAAATACAAGAATAATTTTATATGTAAAATCTTATTGCATGATTATTTTTAATTTTGGCTAGCATATAATTTTTTTGAAACATTGATGACATAAAAATTTAAGAATTCAAGCAAATAAGAAACCTAGAAGACATACTAATATAAATAGTATACAATTTGTCAATCTCACATGAAATTTACTTTCCAAATTTGTTATGTTACTAATTTTATTTCATTAAATATTATTTTTTATAGATTAAAATTGTATTATAAAAAAAAAAAATATTCAACCATTAAAACTTCAATGAAAATATTAACTCACAACTTTTTCTATTGGATAAAGATATACGCTTTTACTACCAATTTACAAAAATGAAAAAGCATATATTTTTTAAGTCATAAAATATTTGTTGAATTTAAGGTATTTAGGTTGCCATTCCACTAGGAATTTTAAAAATAAAACTAACATTTCATGCCTTACAACAATAGATACAATATTTTTTATAGTATCGTAGTTGACTAGAAATTCATATATAATTTACTTTCAAACAAAAACTATTCAATAGATATCGATATTTATCTATTATTGAAGTATGCTTGAAGAAAAAATATTTTAAATTTTCTAGAAACCTTTACTTTTACAAGACCACAAAGAAGGAAAAACCATTACCCTAATTCTTAGAAAATGAAGGCTTGAATAGCATTAGATTTATTTTTTCCTTCATAAGTAAAAGTACCATGTGAATCTATTATACAATATTAGCTCCAAATGCTAAAATTAATGCATCACATACCTTCATTAAAGTATATTCCTTGTAATATTGAAAATAGAAGGGATAACATTCCTTGTTCAAGATCTAATTTGATGCACTTCAACTTTAAAGAATTCAAAATCACATTAGCATAATTCAACAATGATATTACCTTATATATATATATATATATATATATATATATATATATATATATATATATAACTAAGCACTTCATAATATCATATTTTTCAATCACTAATAACACCATAACCTTCATGGGATTCAAAGTAAAGGAGTTTGAGCTAGAATATAGATTCATGCTAAAAATGAATTCTAATTATTACCCAAGGGTAATGGTCTAGTACTACTAAATAAAAATAATACTTTGAGGATTCTAAAAAAGATAATGACTAAATGACAAAGGGATTGGAATCATATAAATATAAGGTAATGCATAAACCTTCTATAGGATCATCTCCCTATAGGATCATTATAATAGATTTATGATGATGGATGGAATGCCACTGTGAAATTTAATTAGTGGTAAGCACTTGAGACCTAGCTAAAAGGGTATTCATAGCCAAAGAAAGAAAAGGTAAATATATACATAATATTTCATATTTTCTAAAGATATTATTCTTGTTTATATTTTTATTTCCTTTTTTAGAAATTATTCCCACTTATATTTTCTCTTTTCTCAAAAAAAAAAGACAAAATACAAAAAAAAAGAAAAATATTCTTTGAGTTTGCTTGAAAACCTTGAAAAAGGTACTTGGACATCCTCTTTTCTTCTTTCCATTTCTTCCTATTATCTAAGAAATATTGATATGTGAATTTATTTTCCTAGATAGGACTTGGGAGTGAATTGCTCGGAAAATGTACCAAATATGTTGATTCCTCATGCAAATAACTCCTAAAATTCCAAGTGGCAAAAATAAAAAAGGAAAAACAAATCAATGCATTTTGATATCTAAATGGTCACCAAGCGCATTGAATAATAACAACATGGTCTAGAGGAGAAATTTTTAAAATTTCACTAATATATTACATCCACCATTTACAACCTTTATAACCTAAATCCCTCCATATATTCAAGATCTTGAATATAGGTTGGCTAATAAGTTGTTGTAAGTATCATGACCTAAGCCTTCCTACCTATGTGTTTTATATATCTAAAATAAAGTAGGTCTAATCCTAATATGGATCCCCACCTAAAATACTAATTTCCCCCCATGCCCCTATCAAAAGTATGCATAGTGATCGAACTGATAATACACTTTGATCTCTTAAGTACAATTATAAGAGTAATTTACTTTAATTGGGGTAAATCACTCTCCTTGTAACTCATGAAATGTAGCCTAAGATATCAAGAAATTATTTTCTAGTCTAAGGATGAGCAACCCACCTATTTTTTACTTTATAACTTTTTCTTGTCCAAGGATCCACCATTAAGAAATTCATTAGCTTCTCTAAGAGATTCACTCCATTGGGAAGCTAGTTAACCAATCTACGAAAAAACTACCCAAGATCTTTCCAAGTAGTAATTTTCTCACTTACCATAGTGATTCACTCTATAAATTCAATTTGTTCACTCTATATCTAAATTTTCATATACCAATCAACAAGTGACTCATTCAACCATACAAAGTGAATTGCTTCTTGTGATTAAACTTAGAAAAATCTTCTTCAATTTCTAAAAAGTGGATCATGACCCATAAATCCATTATGGACACCAATTTTGATTCCACTAGGCCTTCCATATTATAATATAACCTTATGTATAAATTTTCCACCACTATAACCTCTCCCATTTTGATCCTAACAACACATCTAGATTAAGGTACATGGCTCAAGGATAAGTTCATAAAAGGGGAATGGGAAGAAGAAGTCCAAGAAGAAGGAGCCTCCTTCTTCATACAAGATATTTAAGGAAATTTTTTATGATCCCTATAGAAGCGTAGATGAGGAAAACTTCATAGCCTTTTGTACTAAGTGATGAGACGATAAAATCTCATTATTTTAGTGTTATATCATGTAAAAACTGCCTATTTTGCCAAATACTATAGTTTAATGTCAAGTATGTTAATTTTTATTTATGTTAATGTTGATGTTAACATAGTAAATTGTGGAAAATGACATGTTGTTGTTTGGACAAGTTTTCTATAGTTTTTGGTAATTATTTGCATATTTTTAGCATTAAATAAACTATAATAAAGCACAATGGAAAGCATTGGAAGTGGAAGTCTTGGGTATTAGTTTAAAATTCTAACTTGCATACATGTTTAAATATGTTTCCCACCCTTATTTTGCATTTTTAAGGCAATATAAAGTCAAATTTTATAAATTGTTTGTTTGCTAGAAAAACTGTACTTTTATAATAGAAAACAATAGGTTGCTCCGGAACATCAAGGCAACAACCTACAAGATTATAGGAAATAGGTGTTGCATGCCAAATTGGGGTTCCAAATGCCTTGTCAGCATAGAATGGATAAAGGGAAATATTTATAAGCAATTAATATTGACCCAAAAATCGATTACCAAAGCATTTGCACATAGCAAATAATCAGCCCAATGTTCTAGAGCAGTTACAAGATTTTTTGAATACAAAAATTAGAATTAGTGTTTGGCCAATTTGAAGGTGCAAATGTTAAGCTGGAAGGTTGGTATTTGATATAAATATTCCCTATGAATATTCCAAGGCATTACACAATAAATGGAAGAGTGAAATACGGCAATCCATCTATTTCAATATACTATCCTAAAACTGGAAAAGTCAAATTTAACTACAATTTTTCTGCATTGAAAACAACATTGGTTTGACTTATTTGGAGTAAATGGTGATATGGGAGGTTGAAATTTGGTATGAATACATATAAAAACTATTATAAAACTTTAAGCATAATTTTGAGGTGCAAATATTAAGGAATATATCTGATACAGCTCATTACCCTAACTCCAAAAATACTAGACCATGTTGCAGATTTTTCCTGCATTAAGACAACTATTTTGACTAGTTTCAAGGGTGAACATGGTGAGATGGAGGGACCATATTTGGAATAAATATTATTAAAATATATCCTAATACATTACATGACAATTATATGAGGAAAAACAAGATAATATATCCAAAATAACTCTCTATCCTAATCTTGGATAGGGTAGCTATTGATTGCAGGAATAACTACAATAAAAAGGGGACAACAAGTTTTTTTCTATTCTTACCCCTACTTTTAGGTAGAAAAAGTTTATTATACTATAAATATTCCTTTTCCACAACTTTGAAAAGTTAGAAAAATAATAAGAAGAAATGTATGAATTGGAAAAAGTGTGTATTTGGTAAACTATCCTAAACTTGACCATTTCTATTTTCTATATGCATTTGATTAACTTTGTAGGTTAACTTACTTTCTTTTGCAACCTTCCACCTTTCACTTAGCCTGGAGCTTGGGCCCACTCTAAGGATCAATGGAAGGTGTACTAACTTAGTTTTAGGTTCATTTTTCAATGTTTTCTTTTATGTTATTTATTTTCAACATTAAATCTGTCTATTTTCCCTTATTTTCAATTGTGTCTATTTCCCCTATTTTTGAGTGTGTTTTATTCTATTTTATTGCAGCTGATTAACTTATATATTTTTCAATCTATTTCAACATTTGATTTTTTTTCTCTTGCTTTAAATTTATGTTTTAGCTATTTTAGCATTTTATTTATGTAATTTCAATTGTGGTAAATGTAGTTTAGTAACTTCTAGTTTTAGAATTTTCAATTTCTACAAATTAGTTAGATTTTATTTTCATGCAAGTGTGCAAATTAGCATAGTTTCCTTTTCATAAATATTTCTATATTTCTTAGGATAATCTAGTGTCTTGATATTTAAGTTGTAGTTTCAAGTCTCTATCGTATATAGCCTTGGGATGCCACCCAAATTTGAAAAATGAATTAAATGATGAACATTAATGATAATAATTACCAAGGTTAGAAATAAAAAATTATGAATATTCATCTTGGGTCTTGGAATAGACTCAAGGATAATAGGTTAAGTATTTTCTTATGGCATGGTAATGAATGTAGTTCTCCATGTTTAGAACTAACTTTATCTAGTAAAAAAATATGTCAAAAGAAACAAATATGAGAGGAATAACATCTAAATATATTTGTGGAAATAATAGTTCTACAATAGATGAGATGACATAATAATAATGGTAAATGTAATAGAATATACCATAATATTGGTCACTTATAATCCTACAATCTAGAAGAATTATTATTACCACATTGATCACCACTAGTGAAGAAATGTCTTGGTGCTACATATGAAGGATCCAAATAAGATTACCAACTTTAGCATCCCACTAGGGTTGTATATATTCAAATATGATGTACAATTGGTACTTATAAAGGATAATATTAATACTTTTTTTAAAATAGAAAACCAATATTTCTATTGATGGAAAAATACAAGTTCAAATCAATCAGGAAATAAATCTAATTCTCACACCCTACATGGAAAAACCAAGCACTACAAAGAATTAATTTTAAAACCTAAATCATTGTGAATTGTTCATTGTTCAATATCACTCCTTCATTAGCCTATTTGTTTGCTTCAAAATTCAGACTTCTTGGAATATGGACAATTTCCCATATCTAGAATTTTTCCAATAGCTCTTTCACCTCCTCATAAGAGTCATTTATTAACTCATCCTATGGAGACCATAACTATTTCATGATGATGACAACAAACAAAGAATCACCTCTTATAACCACATACTTCAACTCAAATTTAATGGCAATTCTTAGTCCTTGAATTAGGCCTCTAAATTCTATAATATTATTTATGTTGTTGCCTAATCCTTCTTTGAATAATACTTTTATTTTTGTTCGGTAGAACCAATTAATTCTACCTCTTGCACCCACCTACCCTGAATTTCCTTTGGAATGTCCATAAAACAAAACATGTATTTTTCCTTTGTTAAGATGTATCTTCTCAACTGCAATTAAATCTATGATTTTTCTAGTCAACTTATCCTTGTCTAGATCTAGCATATTTAGAATTCTGAGTTCGGATTGGTTCCAAGAATCCTTAGAAGCTACCATAATTCTTTTATAGGCTCTGAATTGTTCCCCCACAACTCTCAAAATATTCTTCCAAGTTCCTTCAGTTGTGATTGTTTCATTTTTAAAATAGACCTTGTTCATATAGATCCAAACATTCCAAAATATATTTATTAGAATCAATATCCATAAACTTTGGATGACCTCATTATATTTTTCATTGATCACAAAACTATTCCATACAACCATTAAACCTTCTATTGACTATTCTATCAAATCAACATTGATGTCTTTGCTACACAACATTGCATAGTTAGACCACATATTTTTTATAAATGGAAAGTGAATATGGATACATGTTTCATTATTTTCTCTACAAAGGTAGCAGATTTTTGGCCTAACATATCCTCTTTTTTGTCTATTTTCTCCAACTATAATTGTTTTTCTGGTCAACAACCAAGAAAGAAACTTAGATTTTTGAGTGGCCCATTTGAGGTCTTTAACTCTGTTGTAGCCTCTATTCCTTAAGCCTTTAATAATTTGAGCTAGATCTCTACATTGCACTACTAAAAAATTTCCAGAAAAGGAATTAGATAAAACATCTATCTCTTCCTCCTTGATTTCCCAAGAACAATTTGCTTTAAATAGTTCTAGACCTTCTAAAATGTGTCCCCAATTTTTTTTCCCTTTTTTACAAGGATTCACTTTGAATAACAAGTTTTTTGAAAGACACACCATACCATACTTGCTCAACAGGACCTAAATCTAGAGATTGTTTGCATTATGAAGCATCTGCCACACCAATTTTGTTGCTAGGGATTTGACCATAAGGTATGGATTTTTAATACCTAATCCACCTTCATTTTTAGGATAACAAACTATGGACCACTTTACCAAAGGTAATTTTTTCGATCCATATTTCCCTCCTTTCCAGAGAAAATTTCTCATTTTTTTCTACTTCTTGCATCACCGATTTTGGGGTAGCCATCAGAGAAGACCAGAATATAGGTAAAGAGGATAGCACTGATTTGAGCAATGTGGTTCTCCTAACCAAATTTAGGAATGAAGAAGTCCAAGAATCTGTTTTTTTGCTTATCTTCTTTAGCAAGAAATCCTAGTCTGCATATTTGGTGACATTGGAGGATATTGGGACTCCCAAGTACCTGAAACTTCCTTTGGTGTTTCCCAATTGGAAATTCAATACTCTTCAAATTTTATTTTGGAGCCTAATGTTGTTGTTATAAACAAAGACATGGCATTTTCCATAGTTCATCTTGCCTCTTGAGGCCATTAGAAACATGTTAAGGATCTCCTTGCAAGCTTTGGCATTAGAAATGGAAGCCTTGCCCATCATAAGAGTATCATCAGCATAGAGAGTATGATTGATAGATCTGACCTTTGAGGATATTTTTACCCCTTCTAAAAGCCCTTCCTCTGCTTTGGCTTTGATAATTTTGCTAAGAGAGTTAGCCACCAATGCAAATAAATATGGGGATAGTGGGCATCCTTGTCTAATCCCTCTACTAGATCCAAAAAAACTTGTTGGACCTCCATTTATAAGGACAACAAACTGGGGACTATTTATACATGCATGGATCCACTTGATCCAATTCTCACTGAACCCATATTTTTGTAAAATTTTGAGAATAAAGATCTGGTTAACTCGGTCATAAGCATTGGCCATATCCAGTTTTAATACCATTGACTTTTTATTTCCATGTTTAATTGAATGCAATGCTTCCTGAGTCAAAATTATATTGTCAAAAATTTGTTTTCCTACAACAAAGGCTCCCTACTCCTCTGAAATCAGATTTGGTAGAATGCACTTCAATCTATTTGCCATTATCTTTGCTATAATTTTATAACTTGTGTTACAAAGAGATATTGGTCTGAATCTAGAGAAGCAAGATGCATCTCTATCTTTTGGAATAACTGCCAAAAAAGTGGAGTTAATGGCCTTGAGGATCTTACCCGATTTTCTTGCTTCTTCTACCACTTCCAATAAATCTCTTTTTAAAATTTCCCAACAACTTGTGTAAAAATTGACTTGGAACCCATCTGGACCAGGGGCCTTGTCCTTTTTCATACCTTTGAATGTGGTCCACAACTCTTCCATTGAGATCTCCTTTGTTAACTCTCTGTTTTTCTCTTCAATAACCACCTTGTCTATGTATTTTAGGGCTTCCTCTTGAGCTAGAGTCCTATCAACCGGTTCTTCTTGTAAAATATTTCCAAAAAAATTAAGAGCCTTTGATTTGATGTCTTCCAAGTCTATCATTGTATTTCCATCCTCCCTCTGAATACTTTTTATGTAGTTATGATTTCTTCTTTGGAGTATGGACTTGTGGAAAAAATTGGTGTTCTGATCTCCCTTCTGTAACCAGATCATCCTTGATTTAAGTTGGTATAGCTCTTCTTCTTGATCCTGAAATTTTTCCAACTTTGTTAGTAACTTTTGTTCTCTGCAAGACAACTCTTCCTTGTTCCCTTCATCCAATATTGTTTTATGAATTTCCTCAAGTTCTCTGTTCAAAGTTTCTTTTTCCTTTTCCTTTCCCTTTATTTTGTGTGTCTCTTTTGCCCATTCTTTTAGCTTCAAATTTATCCATAGCAATTTTTTGTGAAATCTATACATGGTTGTTCCATGTTCTGGTTCACCTTCCTGCCACCACCTCTTAATTTTTTCTAAAAATTCTGGGTGTTCAATCCAAGTGGGGTTGAACTTGAAGGGAACATTCTTTGCAATTATGACTTGATCTACCTGAAGAAGCACTGGCCAGTGATTCAAGTGAGTTCCCCTTAAGGTTCTTGTTTCTATCACCTTATTGTAAGAAAACAACTCCTCTGAGATTAAAAATTGATCCAACCTCTCTGATATTGCCTCTCTCCCAATTCTTCTATTTGTCCAAGTAAACCAACCTTTTTTGGGGTGCAAATCTACCAAATTGAACTCATCCATACCATATTTTATTAAACTTCTAATGTGATCTTGTGAGAAGACTCCCCCTTTCTTATCTTCAGGATCCAATACAGTATTTAAGTCTCCTCCAATGATAACATTTTGATTGTTATCTTGTTTTATTTCACTCCACATGGAGTTCCAACATAGTAACTTGGCTACCACTGAATTAGGGCCATACACATTATAAAGCACATAAAATTTAGGATCATTTGCTAACTCAAAGCTGATTTTTATCCAATTCAGGTCTGTTTTACTCTCTTTTACCTGTACATGTTCTTTGGACCATAAGAGGAAAATACCCCCTGACTGTCCACAAGCATCAATCTTTAGGAAGTTACAATATTTCCACACTAGTCTTGCAATTCTGTCAGCTCTGTCTGCTCCTAACTTGGTCTCTTGAATGCATACTATCCATGGTTTTACCTCTAAGATCTTGTTTTTAAGGATTTTTTGTTTTTGAGGGGTTCCTAGTCCCCTCACATTCCATGTCAAAATATTCATTTGGAGGAAGACTTAGCCTTGGCCAGAGGCATCTTGTCTATGCGCTTTTGACTTCCATTCTCAATATCCTCTTTAGCCTTTGTGTTTCTCGACTCTTTTTTTTCTACCTACCTTCTTCTTGCCTGTCCCCACATCTAAATCACAAGCTAAGCACTCTTTTATCCCTGAGTCTCCATATTCTAAATTCTCTGAGTCTAAATCCAGTGGTGTACCTTTACTTTTAGCCACTGATTGAATAAATATATTTTTATCTACTGTTTCCAAGGTTGAATATGTTGTTTTGAGATTTTTGTTCTTTTTGGATGAAGAATCTCCAATTTTGATAGGGTACTAAAGTGGATTTGTGTGAATGGAGGAGCCCTGAGAAATGACCCCACCTTTCATATTTGATGCCCCTGCATTATATTTTGGTTCTCCTTTTGATGTGATAGAATCTATATTATTCAACTTTAGAGTGCTTTGCTCCTTGGAGATCGATGTGTCCAATGAATTATTTTGATGATTAGAAGGCTGACAAAATTTTGTTTCCCCTTTATACTTTGAGACCTCATCTGTAGAATGGACTTCTTGCTTAGTTATTTGGTTGTTATCTCCTTGTTTCAAAGGATTTATGGATTTAAAAGTGCCTATTTCATCAGTATTGGGTAAATATTTAGTAGTGTCTGAGATTACCTTTTGGCTCCCTTCTTTGATTTCTATGTTTGTGCGTTGTTGCTCTCTGTTTCTAGAGTTTAGAGCCTTTGTTGGAGAGGTCGGTGAAGTAATATCCTTAGCCAAACTTTCCACTATCTTTTCTTGATTTAGGATCTCGAAAGAGTTATGGAGAGTTGTTTGGTCCTGGTATTGAGCTCTTCTTCTTGGATTATTTCTTCTACCTCTAGCCTATGTAAAACCATCATTATTTTGTTTATCCTGAGTTTCCTGTGGAGTATTTAGAGGGCAGACTCTTGCGAAATGGCCATATTCATGGCATTTTGTGCAATTGAAAGGAATACTTTCATATTCCAATTTTTGTGAATATTATTTAGAGTCATTAATTTGTAAGCTTATTGCCTCCGATAGACCTTGGCTCAAATTCACCTTTACACATATTCTTGCATAATTTACCATTGACCTAGATCTAGTGCTCTTTGAGATCTTAACAAACTCACCTATCTGGTTGCCAATGCCTACCAAAATATTTTCATTCCACCAAAACCATGGGAGGAAAGGGATTCTAACCCACATAGGAATTTTATCTGGTATCTCTTCAAGAGGATTGAATTATTTGAACTAGTGGTTCATGTACAAACCAACTGATCCTGAAAACCATGGACCCTTGTCAAAGATTACCTCTCTCTCCTCTAGCATACTGAAGATAGCTAAGAAGTAACCTCTACCCACTATAGAAAGCTCAATTTGGCCTTTGACATACTGATCCCAATTCTTACTTACCCACACTTGGATATTTCTTGGTGTAGGCCAAATGTTAGAGAATTTACAAATAAGAGCAGAATTTTTAAGCCTTTGAACTTCGAGATTAGCCTCCGGGGAGTGGATTTTAAGCACCGAAACAATGTTTCTCTTTTTAATAAAGCTAGATAAACTTGATATTGTTGGACCCATACCTAGGATTGAATTTTTAGGGTTGGAACTGAAGTAGGAAAAAATTGTGCACCTGAATATGATGAACAATATATGTGCCTATGTCCTATTGCTTATGAGCATCAAACAGAAGCATGCGAGTAAGATGGAAGAGATACCAAACAACAAGAAATGAAATAAAGTAGATTGTTTTGTTATTAATCAAATGGATAAAATCTAGGTTACAAAGATGTCCCATTGAGGGCTCAAATGGATGATACTATTTTTTATAAATCGTGTTCGCAATGATCAAAATCCTTCAAGTAACTTGGGTACACATCTAGTGTCTTTCCTCATACCCACAATCAAAGTGGGTGGGCCAAGGTCACCGCCGCTTGTATCTTAGATCTTGATGTCCTATGATTCTTACTAATGCACTATAGAAACCTTCACTTTCACACAAGGAAACCAAAGGTATCAAATAGAAAGTGTGTATGATGTGAAACATGCAATCCCCACAGGCACTAAAAGACTAGTAATGGGTGTATGCATAGACATTATATCAAATTAACTCTAAATGAATTGAAATTATATATGGATGTAAAATAAAATGTTTTGGGAAGATCTCACCAATAATTACATCAAATTTGAGTGTGATGGTGCCTCATAATTGCAATGACCGTTCACAACCTACAAAATCCAAAGCAACTAATTTTTGCCCCTATGTATATCCAAGACACATGAAAATTTGATAGAATGTATAAAATAACATTTTAGGAAAACACATATGATCATATTTTCAAAGTTAGTAACAATTCAAGTTTTTCTCTGGATGACCACCATGGACCTGCATGAGACCCTACAAAACACTAAAATTATGATATCTCGGCCAATATAACTCAAAATGACATGAAATTTGAACTACAACATAATATGAATATGTAGAAAATAACTAAGTAAAAATAGTTAGAATTTTTTTTTACAAATTCATATTCGTCATAGGGTGGGACAAATAGGACTGTCACAAATTGGGGGGCATCCGGGGGTGGGACACCCACTGATTTTACCTAAATTTTACCACAAATTTCACTAGGTATTGATGAAAAATACTATGGAGGGTATTTTTATCAAATTTTGTGAGGAAATTAACTCATATGGTTTGGTTATGTGACAAATTGTGCCTGGTAGTTCCCTCATAAACCTCCTTTGCTAGGTAGAGATTTTGAGGTAAAATGGGCACAAAAGGTGAAAGGAAATCTTATGAGAACTTTGTTGCTTTGTCCTAAAACTCCTTCCCTCTTATTGTGTGGAAAATACATCCATTTTATAGCCTAAGGAGGCTCATGGGTCAAAAGGCATGCAAAGACATGCAAGGTAAGAGGTGCCACTTGGCCACCAAGGCGACATGCATTGGAGGGGGAAGAGAATCTCCTAATTTGGCCTTATTCATGGAGCATGTCATAGTTTTTACTACATGCTATGACTTGTGGGTGATAATAGGTAGGAATATGACCATTACCAAGCACCATTTGTCCAGATTTGATTTTTTTTTTATCAAACCTACTATTCATCCCACCTTGAGACGAATGTTGTTATTCATTCTAGGGTGGGATGAATAGGATCTGTATTCATCCCAGTGTGGGATGAATATAAATAGGGTGTTAAAAAGATATCAAAAGTGGCCTGAAACCTTCCAAAACCTTGCATAGAGTGGTTAGAACCACTGTATACCTATTGAGGGCTACCCTAGGGGCCTAGGTATGTCATTTTAGTCATTACTTTTGGTAGCATAATTGGATTGACCAGATTTTAGTGTCTATAGATGTCCCTTTTTGGGATGCATTATGTACAGCACAATACCAATCAAAAATAGATGACTAAAATGTTCACTAATTAGGGTTACTCAATAACCTAATCAACTTTGTATGCCCCAATCCTAGAAATAGCATGCGTTCTTGAATCCTTGCATTCGATGAGCTAAGGAACTTGCTTGAGCTTGGAAATTGTTCTATCATTAAGAGGTGATGCCTATTATTCCATGATGCTAGAAATATCAAGTGACTTAAGTTTAAAATTTGTGCTTGTATTCTGCCCCAAGCAAGGGTGTGATTGTCTTTGTCAATGATTCGTTGAACGAACATAATTTACCTAATTGAGTGTGTGCTTGTTGATTTTAGACTGAGTATGAATACCCCCTCAAGTTATGAGTCGATGAGGGAATGACTCGTGAGAAAAGTGAAGAGTCACCTAACCCATATTACTTTTGTTAAGGTTACCTTCAATTGTATCCATTAAAAAATTACACAATTCTAAAAGGATTTTGATGATGCTATGGAGGTTTATTTAGAAGCAAAGAGTTGAAAACTGCATTACCATGGGGTGTTCCAGCCACAATGGCCTTCTTGGAGAGTGAATTAGTAACTTTTCCATGCATCCATGAGGATTTTTCATTCCATATTGACCCTGAATTAATTCCATCAGATTTGACTTGTTTTTTATGGTATTTGGACCCTTTTTGGTGCTTTTTAAGTTGTTTTAACCTACAAATTCTGTATTTGTCCTAGGGTGGGATGAATGCAAATTTTGTATTTATCCTATGGTGAGACAAATGGCCAAAAGTATGTTCATCCCACCCTAGAATGAATAGAACTTCCGTAAGCCTATATAATCATAAAATGTGAGTTTTGGGCTCATTATTGCATGTTTTCTTTGGCCATGTTGATGCAATGGGAAAAACCATTGGCCTTCACCAATAAATCACTTTCACATAGTTTAGGTCAATTTCATGACCTCATTTGCATAGCAGGAAGATACGTCTATTTTAAAAAATTGGTTAAATGAGTTGAAGGATTATAGGTTTGCACAAAATTGGGAATACATTAGAAATAATGTTAACACAATATTCCCTCTAACTGAGAATGTGTAAGATCAAAATCTCAAAGCCATTATATCAAAATTAATATTACCTTAGGTATTATGTTATCAGACCCAAACCAAAGCCTGAGCTCATGCAAAAATGAGAAAGGTGAATAAACTTGGGATGCACAAATTTGGGCCACCAAAATCGATGACATTAATCAAAGAGAAAAGGGACCCAAAATTATGCAAGTCAAACAACCAAGACCAAATGCATAATGTCATGATAAAAAAATTGGGTCTCTCTTGATGATGACATAAGCATTCTTAAGTAAAAGCATAGAATCATGCAAGGAGGACTAAGATGCACAAAACTAGGATATAGGTAGTCAAAACACACAAAGTTGGGTCACCTAGGTAGATGATGTTTATCTCTTTAAATTAGAGTTTGGAATCATGCAAAATGGGAATAAACATATAAAATGAAGATGAACTAAACCATAACACATTCTAGAGTGATTCCATCATAAGAATTCTAAGTCACGATTTCATTCCAAAAGCTCTATGAACAAAATAACAAGACTAATTTCAAAGTAGGGTTACAAAAAATATTGATCTTAGACTAGAAACTACCATGGTGCCTTCTAGCTATTCCTAGTTGATAATACTAAGGTAAAAAAGTGATAACTCTAGCAAATTAGTTGCAATAATATAGCCACTTATGAAAGACATTTTTAGATTGACATATAAGACTCAATAGAATTTCAAATTTGAACACAAGATGAAGTCTAGAGTGACCACCTTAGCATTTTGGTTTTCTTGTGAGGTTTTTTTCTTAACAATATTACAATTATAAAATTCTCACTATAAATTTCAAATGTATCCTATAAATAATCCAAGAGACATCTAAATAACACAAGCTTATACTGAGAGGGGGGGTGAACAGTATAAGACCTCTTTTTACTTTTTCCATTATACTTCAAAATAGTAAAGCAATATACCCAAAGCAATATCAAAGCAATGCACAATATCATCCACAAAGTGACACCAATTTTAACGTGGTTCACCCAGAATGGCTGGGCTACGTCCACAAAACTTTTCTCTAAAAGTTATCTCAAAGTTCTTTGGGAATCCTTCCCAATTACAATGTTTATGAGCCTCGGCCCAAAGGAGATACCTTCCCCCAATCAGAATTTATGAGCCTCTGCTCAAAGGAGATACCTTCCCCCAATCAGAATTTATGAGCCTCTGCTCAAAGGAGATACCTTCCCCTCTGCTCTGGAAATGATCCCTCAGAAGATCAACTGCCTCTACCTCTTGCCGGCACGTGGAACTCCTTTCCACCGAAGACCTCCTGTCCTCAATGCTTAGCCTAAGAGACCTCTGCCTTCTATGATCACGTCCACAGTAGCTCAGCAACCTGTACCAAACACAGTCAATCGGTCTAGTACAAGTCTTCCTCTGTCTGTCAGATCTGTCCAACTCTTGAACAAATCAATCCTCTGCATACAAGCCTTCTCAAAGACTTGCCAAATCTATCCTCAAGTTCTTCTCATAGAACCAGTGCACCTCTATCCTCAAGTTCTCTGATAGAACTATCAAACTCAGCTCACAAGTCCTCTGCTAGGACCTGTCCAAATCTGCTCACAAGTCCCCATCGAAACCTGTCCAAAACTGCTCACAAGTCCCCATCGAAACCTGTCCAAAAACTGCTCACAAGTCCCCACCGAAACCTATCCAAAACTCACAAGTCCCCACCGAAACCTATCCAAAAATTGCTCACAAGTCCCCATCGGAACCTGTCCAAAAACTGCTCACAAGTCCCCACCGAAACCTGTCCAAAAACTCAGCAAGCTCACCAAGAAAACTTTCTTAGTAGGAAATCACAAAGTGAATTGTTAGAGACCCAATGTGATTTGTCAAACTCATAGAAGCATAAAGAGAATTTTTAGAGACTCAATATGTTCTATACTCAACTCCCAATCTCAAAACTCAACTCAAATCAACTCAGCTCAATCTCAATCTCAAATCTGAAAACTCAACTCAATATCTGAAATGGATAGGATAGAATGCTTTCTTTCAAGAACATGAAACCCCAACAATTGCCAACTATGCAAAGAATCACATAACAATGATACTCATGTTCTTTTCACCATCAATTAGGGCTTCAACAACAATGCTCATCAACCAAGGTTCAATCAACACCATTTAACTCAAAACACAACCTTGAAGCATTTCACAATCAACATCAGAAAAGGAAACAAGTAGAACTCCTTTTCTCTCCAACATTATTTGAACAAAAAGCATCCACCAACTCAAATCACAATAGCACAAAACAACTTTTCAAATCATCAACAAAGAAGTAAGCCCAACACTTTAACCAAGTAAAGAATAGCTTGATTATAACCAATTTAATGAAAGCTAATGTCAATCTCAAAGCTGCCCACTTAAGGTTTCACAACTTCACACAAGAAGCAATTCTAACCTTAAAACATCATGCTTTCATTTCCATAATCAACCAAAAGCACTCTCAACATTACAAGAAATATTTATCCCTTATACACCTTATTTCTCCCTTATAGTCTTATCAACAATAAACTTTATCTCTCATAAGAATGCAATAAGATAATGCAAACAACACCTTAAAAAGAATATTTTATCAAAATAAAGCAAGCTTCAAACTCCTTATAACTCCTAAGCTATTTTTCTCTCTAATAAACTTCCTCCATCCACAAAATACACTAGCAAAAATTAATTTTGAAAATACCTTGGCCAACACCAAAAATCGTGCTATGGAGAAATTGTGCATGAACTCTAACACCACCCACTGCATCCACTTCAATGAAGAAAAAACCCTTTCACGTTATTCGAACGTGGAACCTCCCGTTCGGGTAGCGCGCCAACAACCTAGCCGCTACCGGTGCGCCAAAGGCGTCCGGTGAGGTTTGAACCTCACTCTGTTTCCCTTGTACCTTCTATGCCAGGGCTAAAATAAATAACAGGCCTCCCTATCTTCTGACGTGAACGATGACGATGAAACCTTACGGCGGATACAAAACATGAACGACGGATATCCGAACAGCGGATCACGAAATCTCAGCGAAGAAGAAATCGAACATCAGATCGCGAAATCACAGCGAGCAACACTTTTCAAAAATGCGGATGGGATAATCTTTGATCTTCATCGTGGGAGATTTATATGCATATTTCCCATAAACTCTTGACGTCGGCGAGGAGTTTAACACGTCGACGGAGGTCTTGGCTAGCGCCCACAATCTTAGAACATAGCGCCATCAAAGTTAAGACATTTGCGCCATGGGTTAGGAGAACCCAATGCAAACAATAAATTAATATTTATTTAAAAATAATTAAAAGGAACCTTAACAAGGTTTTTAATTATTTAAATAAATACTTCCTCCTGGACCCAAATGCATTAAACTAATGCATCCACCTGTAATCTTTAAACCTGCCAACTTGGGGTTTACAAAAGACCTTTGAAACTGTCATGTCGTAACCTTCATCAAAACAAATTGTTTGACATCAAATCAAATTCCTTCAAGAGCTTCTTGACATCAATGACAACTTATACACTTGAGCAAAGGCAATGTACCCAAAGTACCCAAAATTGCCAACAATCTCCCCCTTTGTCATTGATGGCAAACCTTTACTGAAAACACTTCTCAAGAGCCAAAACTGAAACCAACTGTGCTAACAAGTCGACCAACTGTGCCCACAACCGAGAATCTTCCTTTGAAGTTTTGCTCCCCACGACTTGAAGTTCTCCTCTTCACTTTGAAGCTCTCCCCCTTACTCATATCTCTCCCCCTTTGTCATCAATGGCAAAGGGTCACCTTTGGGGCTCGGGACTAAGAATGAGCCTCTTAGCTTAGTCCCTCCCCCACCTCCTGATGAGGTGATTAATTCTGGGGTGGGAGTAAAACTCCCATTAGGCACTGATCATCATCAGCGTCTATAACTTCCTTGTCGGGCCTTCTCTTGAACTCTTTGCCCATATTCCTATTCTTGTTCTTGTTCTCATCCCTGTTCTTGTCCATGCCTTGATCCTTGGACCTGATCATGCCATTGTTCTTATTCTTGTATTCTAGAATTTTAGCTCTACACTGTCTGATTATGTGACCTTCATTGTTGCACTTGAAACACTTGACGATGTTGTTTCTCTGAGGTAAACCTGATCTTTGAATCCACCAATTCTGACCAAACTTGTTCTGACCAAACCTATTCTGACCAAACCTATTCTAGCCAAACCTATTTTGACCAAACCTGTTCTGACCAAACCTGTTTTGGCCAAACCTATTCTGACCAAACCTGTTCCTGTTATTTGCCTTGCAATAAACTGCCTTGTGCCCAAACTATTGACAAGAGTAGCAATACCCTTGAAAGTAACTAGCACTTCTAAAACTGTCATTTACCTCCTTCACTTGAGCCATGCAATGTGAAGCCATGTGACCAAACCTGTGACAAGCAAAACATCTGCCTTGAAACTTTCCTTTATTTGACCTCTTAGGTTCTAAAAACTTCTTCTTCTCATTCTGAATTCTGTTTTCTATTTCTGTGCATCTATCATTCAAGGACTCCTTTTCTGAAATACTTTCCTCATTAGAACTCTCTTCCTTTTGGAGTCTCTTACTAGACTCTCCAACTTGTTCCTTGTGTGGCTTAACAAAACCAAGGCCTGTTTTATCTGTTGTCTTTCTTTGACCTTTGATGAGTGACTTAACCTTTTTGGAGCTATCTTGAAACCTGTAAAGCTTATCCTTGTACTCTTTAGTTTCCTCTTTCAAAGAAGCCATTTTCTGTTCTAACTCACTATACTCAAGAACCTTAGACTCTAACTCATCCTTGAGTTCATGTGTCTTAGCTATAGAGAAGTCAAGACTTTCTATAAGATCATCTCTTTCCATATAACATTCATCTAACTTATCCTTGAGTCTAGCATTCTTCTTTCTTTCCTTTTTCAAAGCACTAAGAGCACTAATAAGTTCACCTTCAAGATCTACTTCACCTTCCTCTATATCTTCCTCTATTTGTTTGCTTTTTGAATCATCAAAGCCTTTTTCAGATTTCTTATCACTAGAGGTGCTACCCTTTTCAAAAACCATACATGCATCTTCCTTATAGTTTTCTGAAGCATCCTCATACATACTAGAAACCAAATCATTATTTGTGCAATCATCCTCAAGGTGACCAAAGTTTCCACATCTAAGACATTTCATGATAATGAATCTATGTTTCGGTTCTTCCTCTTTTTCGATATGAACAACATCTCATTTTCATCATCACTTGAAGAACTTTCACTATCACTACTAGAACACTTACTTGCTTTGTCTAGGTAGAAACTCTTCTTGTGCTTGTGAGAATACCTCTTTCCTTGATTGTTGTGCTCATCTTTGTTTTTCCTGTGATGCTTGTGCTTTTCAGAATCCTTGCTCTTAGAATCCTGTTTATCTTCATCACTTTCATTCTTGGGAACAGTACTATCAGTAGCATAATGACCAAACTTTCCACAATTGAAACATCTTATATTTTTCATACTTTTGTGCTTTCTAGAGAACTTGCCTTTCTTGTTGTAATATGCCTCTTCATCACTAGAAGACTCATCACTATCTTGAAGTTGTTTACCCTTGGATTTCTTGGTAGCCTTGAAAGTTGCCTCTTTCTTGACATCAACCTTCACTTGAGTTCTCAACTCAAATGCTGCAAGTATACTATGGAGCTCATCCTTTTTCAACTTATCCAAATCTTTAGCTTCCTCAATAGCAGAAATATTTTCACTAAATCTATTAGGAAGAGATCTTAAAATCTTATCACAAACATCATTTTCAGCAAGCTCAAGACCTAAGTCTTTCATGGAGTTAACAACCTCATCCATACGAAGCATGTAGTCACTAATATTTTCATCATCATTCATCTTGAGTTGTTCAAACATACCTTTGAAGTGTCTCAACTTGGCCTTTCTGACATTTGTATCACCTGTATGAACCACCTTCAACTGATTCCACATTTCACTAGTTGTCTTGCGGTGAATCACTTTGGTGAGATCTGCTTTCTGTAAGCCTTTCGGGATTGCATTCATTGCTTTTGAATTGTTGTGATGTAGGAGCCTTTCTTCTTTAGTATTAGGACCATGTTCAGGAATAGTGTACTCATCTTCAATCACTTCCCAAACCTCATTCCCAAGTGCCATTAGATGAACCTTCATCCTTGCACTCCAAAGACCAAAATATGACCCATCAAGAATAGGTGTTGCATTGCCACTTGAATGATCCATTGTGTTCTTTACTAGCTTTTCCTTCAAGATGTTAAACTTTCCGAAGGCACCTGCTCTGATACCAATTGAAGAACACAAGCTTATACTGAGAGGGGGGGTGAACAGTATAAGACCTCTTTTTACTTTTTCCATTATACTTCAAAATAGTAAAGCAATATACCCAAAGCAATATCAAAGCAATGCACAATATCATCCACAAAGTGACACCAATTTTAACGTGGTTCACCTAGAATGGTTGGGCTACGTCCACAAAACTTTTCTCTAAAAGTTATCTCAAAGTTCTTTGGGAATCCTTCCCAATTACAATGTTTATGAGCCTCGGCCCAAAGGAGATACCTTCCCCCAATCAGAATTTATGAGCCTCTGCTCAAAGGAGATACCTTCCCCCAATCAAAATTTATGAGCCTCTGCTCAAAGGAGATACCTTCCCCTCTGCTCGGAAATTATCCCTCAGAAGATCAACCGCCTCTACCTCTTGCCCAGCACGTGGAACTCCTTTCCATCGAAGACCTCCTGTCCTCAATGCTTAGCCTAAGAGACCTCTGCCTTCTATGATCACGTCCACAGTAGCTCAACAACCTGTACCAAACATAGTCAGTCGGTCTAGTACAAGTCTTCCTCTATCTGTCAGATCTGTCCAACTCTTGAACAAATCAATCCTCTGCATACAAGCCTTCTCAAAGACTTGCCAAATCTATCCTCAGGTTCTTCTCATAGAACCAGTGCACCTCTGTCCTCAAGTTCTCTGATAGAACTATCAAACTCAGCTCACAAGTCCTCTGCTAGGACCTGTCCAAATCTGCTCACAAGTCCCCACCGGAACCTGTCCAAAACTGCTCACAAGTCCCCACCGAAACCTGTCCAAAAATTGCTCACAAGTCCCCACCGAACCTGTCCAAAAACTGCTCACAAGTCCCCACGAACCTTCCAAAACTCTCACAAGTCCCCACCAACCTGTCCAAAACTGCTCACAAGTCCCCACCGAAACCTGTCCAAAAACTCAAGCAAGCTCACCAAGAAAAACTTTCTTAGTAGGAAATCACAAAGTGAATTGTTAGAGACCCAATGTGATTTGTCAAACTCATAGAAGCATAAAGAGAATTGTTAGAGACTCAATATGTTCTATACTCAACTCCCAATCTCAAAACTCAACTCAAATCAACTCAGCTCAATCTCAATCTCAAATCTGAAAACTCAACTCAATATCTGAAATGGATAGGATAGAATGCTTTCTTTCAAGAACATGAAACCCCAACAATTGCCAACTATGCAAAGAATCACATAACAATGATACTCATGTTCTTTTCACCATCAATTAGGGCTTCAACAACAATGCTCATCAACCAAGGTTCAATCAACACCATTTAACTCAAAACACAACCTTGAAGCATTTCACAATCAACATCAGAAAAGGAAACAAGTAGAACTCCTTTTCTCTCCAACATTATTTGAACAAAAAGCATCCACCAACTCAAATCACAATAGCACAAAACAACTTTTCAAATCATCAACAAAGAAGTAAGCCCAACACTTTAACCAAGTAAAGAATAGCTTGATTATAACCAATTTAATGAAAGCTAATGTCAATCTCAAAGCTGCCCACTTAAGGTTTCACACTTTCACACAAGAAGCAATTCTAACCTTAAAACATCATGCTTTCATTTCCATAATCAACCAAAAGCACTCTCAACATTACAAGAAATATTTATCCCTTATACACCTTATTTCTCCCTTATAGTCTTATCAACAATAAACTTTATCTCTCATAAGAATGCAATAAGATAATGCAAACAACACCTTAAAAAGAATATTTTATCAAAATAAAGCAAGCTTCAAACTCCTTATAACTCCTAAGCTATTTTTCTCTCTAATAAACTTCCTCCATCCGCAAAATACACTAGCAAAAATTAATTTCGAAAATACCTTGGCCAACACCAAAAATCGTGCTATGGAGAAATTGTGCACGAACTCTAACACCACCCGCTGCGTCCACTTCAATGAAGAAAAAACCCTTTCGCGTTATTCGAACGTGGAACCTCCCGTTCGGGTAGCGCGCCAACAACCTAGCCGCTACCGGTGCACCAAAGGCATCCGGTGAGGTTTGAACCTCACTCTGTTTCCCTTGTACCTTCTGCGCCAGGGCTAAAATAAACAGTAGGCCTCCCTGTCTTCTGACATGAATGACGATGACGAAACCTTACGGCGGATACAAAACATGAACGACGGATATCCGAACAACGGATCACGAAATCTCAGCGAAGAAGAAATCGAACATCAGATCGCGAAATCACAGCGAGCAACACTTTTCGAAAATGCGGATGGGATAATCTTTGATCTTCATCGTGGGAGATTTATATGCATATTTCCCATAAACTCTTGACGTCGGCGAGGAGTTTAACACGTCGGCGGAGGAGTTTAACACGTCGACGGAGGTCTTGGCTAGCGCCCACAATCTTAGAACATAGCGCCATCAAAGTTAAGACATTTGCGCCATGGGTTAGGAGAACCCAATGCAAACAATAAATTAATATTTATTTAAAAATAATTAAAAGGAACCTTAACAAGGTTTTTAATTATTTAAATAAATACTTCCTCCTGGACCCAAATGCATTAAACTAATGCATCCACCTGTAATCTTTAAACCTGCCAACTTGGGGTTTACAAAAGACCTTTGAAAGTGTCATGTCGTAACCTTCATCAAAACAAATTGTTTGACATCAAATCAAATTCCTTCAAGAGCTTCTTGACATCAATGACAACTTATACACTTGAGCAAAGGCAATGTACCCAAAGTACCCAAAATTGCCAACAACATCAATATAATGGTCAACTCCATAGTCCTTGCCTGGTATTTCTATGTAATATTACTACTAATTAATGAAGTGATAGTTGTTTGGCCTCCATTAGATTTCAATTGTAGATGTTTATGAATTCATTCCTTGATTTAAATCATTTCTATTACACTTAAATGCTTGATTTATTCTATTAAAGTGAATTCTGGTTTTTGAATTGCTAATTGTTTAAGTCCTTAAAAAGAGTATAACAAATTTTTTAAGTTGAGTAAACCTATAATTTCAATTGATAATAATTGATCTATTAAGTATCATATAAATTAGTTGTATTAACATGTTGCTTAGTGAGATCCAATACTGTTACACTATATCCTATCCATTTTTTAAATCTCTCTAACCCTTACTCTTTTTTAACCTTTTTTCTTCTCTCAATATAATAATTTCAAGGATATGACCTTCTCTAGATGTTGAAATCAAGATAAATATTATTTCACCTAATACTAACCATTAGCTAGAGTTTATGGTGCATTACCTATCCATAGGTATGGTAGATTTTGGTCCAATAGTATAGTAATTTTTGGCATGCTCAATGGGACAAATCATGTTTCTTCTCCTCATTTTCCTAAAGAGCTTAATATTTTATGAATATTATTGACCTCATTTATGGAGAACATATGTTCATATGGTGACTATCCTAAAAATATAACTCAAGGTTTCACTATAGGAGACCATTGAAATTATTCCTTTAATTTAAAAGGAAATTATAAGGCTTAATTATTATCATTTATAATATATGTATCATGCACTGTATTTATATGATTACAAGATCTACAATTAATAAGTTAGAGAACGCACTACAATTTTTTAGAATTACCTACTTATAAAACAAGACACACTTAAGTATTTCCTCCTTAAACTTATTTTTAAAATGTAGATTTCTTGTTTCCTAGTTTTATTGAACTATTAAGAACACCTAGTTTTGAAACCATGGAGCATAATCAACAACAAATACCTCTAAATTTACCTAGTTGGAATAATTCTATACAATTATATCTAGTGCATGCAAATGACAACCCTCAAGTAGTTCTTAAAACCCTTCCTAATTATGATGGTATAGGAAAAACCACCTATGAACACTACCAAGATTTAGTGTCATTGGATGCAATCCACAATATAAGAAAAGAAGATGTTATGGTTAGGCTCCTCACCCTATATTTTAAAGTAAAAATACTTTACCAATATCAAACCTTATAATATGAAAGTATTCAATCATGAGATAACATCGCTAGACCCTTTGTCAAAGAATTTAATGAGCTGGAAAGCCTCTTCTCAATGATTACTCAGTTTGTAGTCATTCAAAGATATCCTCAAGAACTTATCACTAATTTTAACATTAGGCTCAATAGAAACTGGAGGATAATTCTACAAGATAGTATATCCCCAAGCCCCTTGGCATATATATATATATATATATATATATATATATATATAATATTATAGCAATAGGTCTTATCATAGGTATGTAAACATGGTAGTCTAATGTGATCACTTTTCCTCAAGTTTACTAGGCTACTATTACTACTGAAAACACATCAATCTTCATAGGAAGGCTACCCCCTAGAGTTGTGATGCCATATTTCCTAAATTTAGTGCAACATACTCAAAAAATGAGGCCCTGATAAATCCTATTATGATCACACCTCTTCCTTTAGTTTCCCCCAATCCTACACCTAAGGTATTACCTTTGGTGCCTACATTGCTAGCATTATCAATTCCTGAGCCTAAGGAATCACCATTAATGATAAAGCTATTCTACATTGAAAATAATAAATAATAAATTTATAACTATTAAGAAAAGAGAGTCCAAGAGTAATAACCTAGAATATTTCCATATATTATCAAATATTAGAGAGATTCTAACAATAATACTATAGAGAAGTTAATAATAGTTATCAAGATCAATAAACAATGATGTTGGATCTTGAAAATTTTCCTTGGTGCATAGTATGCAATGATCCTCATAATGTAGGTACCTATATAATTTTTCAACATAATTTCCAACTAGCTACCAAAAAAATTGAAAGAGCTTAGAAAGGTCAAGTTAATATGTTGTAGGAACTAGAACAGGTCATGATCACTCAAGACCTGTTGGAATAAAAATGTATATTAGTGTTAAATATATTTGTAAAATATAAATTCAGATAGATCTATATAAGCTATATCCATTTTGAGTTCCATAGCAACATTAGAAGCCTAAAGAAAAAATAGTGTGTGATACCAGGTTGGCTCCAACACAACCTAAACCAAAAAAAAAATTCTCCTACATCAGAATCATGATAGGAACAACCAAGCTTGAAGCAAATAGAAAAGGCAAAGATAATTTTACTTGAATCAAGGGAGAAAACCTAAGATAATATTAGATACCATTCTATGATAAAGAGACAAATTATATAATCTTCTCAAGAGAATAGAAGAAGGTTTGATGAACTAAAAATAAAGAATAAAAATAAAATAGTAGAAGCATCCAATTTCAACATTGTCAAATAACTCAAAATAACTCCTTTTGAAGTATGTATGATACCCTGATGATTCCTAGACTAATAGAATTACTTAGAGATACATTGAAGAAGACCAATTTATAAGATGAATCAAGGTCAAAATATGGCCTTGCTCAATTTTTGATAACTCCAAGGGCCAAAAAGAATAGGCCACCTCATTTTTACATATCCTTAGGAATGGAGGGGTAGGTTGTGCATAATTATATGATTTATTCTAGAGCTACAACTATTGTGACACCTAAAAGAGTGTGTGAAGCTATGGGTATGGAATATACCCATTTATATCTTATATTAGCAATAGAAATATAGGACTTATAATGAAATTAGAAGAACAAGATTATAAAGAGATTGAAATTAATCTAGGTAAAATTTTAAATATTGGTATTCATTGCACTATAGAGGAATTAGAAAAATTCAAGTCATTGTGTATGCAATATTAAAACATAATAGCTTGGAGTTATGATGATCTTTGAGTTTATGATAAAGAAGTGGTTCAACATACTATTCAACTAGCTCCCAAAGCCAAGTTATTCAAGTAGAATTAGAGGTTAGTTAATACTAATATAGAATTTAAAATGGGGCTAGAACTCAAATTATTGAATGCTAAGATCATGTACCCCATCCAACATTCCACATTGGTTTCTAACTTGGTACTAGTCAAGAAAAATAATGGAGACATTCACATTTGTATTGCTTTTTAAAATTTGAATAAGGCATAGTTAAAAGATCATTATATCCTACCTCAAATTGACTATATTATATAAATAATAGTAGGGGTAGAAATATTATCTCTCCTATATGGATTTTTAGGGTATAATCAACTATGGGTCAAATATGAGGACCAACACAAAACAATGTTCACTATCAAGTGGGGAACCTTTGTGTATCAAAGAATACTTTTTGGACTATCCAACACTAGGACTATCTTTCAATGTGCCATGCATTTTAATTTTAGGGATTTTGTCAACAATATTATTCTCATTTACTTAGATGACATGACAGTCTTCTCCTATGATAAGTAAATACATATAGAGCATCTAAAAAAGGTTTTTTAGAAATACTGAGAATTCAAGATATCACTAAATATAAATAAATCTATTTTTCTATCCACGAAGAGAATATTTTAGGACATGTAGTCTCTAGTCAATTAATTACCGTTGATATAGAAAGGATTCAAGCTATCTTATATCTTCCCCTCCCCTTAAGTAAGAAATCTCTTCAATTATTTTTGAGCAAATCAATTTTGTTCAAAAATTTGTGTTTGATTTTGCACAAATTGTCAAAACTATAAAAAAGCTCCTGAAGAATAATACCACATTTGAATGGAATTTATAAATAAGTAAGGAAGTTTAATAGATCAAAAAATCCATAACAAAAACCTCAATTGTGATCAATCTATACTTCAACAAGGATTTTATTTTATATGCATACTAGCCTAAATATAGTTATGTTGCAATCCTCACCTAAAAATATGATAAAGAAGATGAACACCTACTATTTTTCTTAAGTTATATGTTCCATAATTACAAAAATAATTACAATTTTATAGAGAAATAGGTGCTTGCTATCATGAAATATTTGAAGAAGTTTAGGCATTACTTGTTTCAAATTAAGACTATGGTTTATGTGGTACATTCAGATGTTAGAAATTTTCTTCTTTAGGGAGAATGAGGTGATAAAAGGGTTGGATTGGGTTACCAAAATATAGGAATATGGTGTTGAGATACACCCTATCAAGCTGGTAAAAGGTAGAGCCTTATGTCAGTAGTTGGCCACCACAACCAAACATGATTATAACATGAGTCTAGAAGAAAGTGTTGAAGGGAACCCCTAAATTAAGAAACATTCAAAAAATCCTGATTGGGTAGAAAAATTAATAATATATATTCAAACAAGGTGTCTAAAAGGGTTGATTGCCTCTCAAAAGTGAATATATAGGCTACAAGCTTTAAAATATACTTTGTTATCAGAGGGACTATATAGGAAGAAATTTGATGGAGTTCTATTGCATTGCATAAACCTAGAGTAGATAGAAAAGGTGTTGATCAAGTTTCATTTAGGATTCTCTAGATGACACTAATCAAGTCAAAAAATAACCCTCAAAATCATTAGAGCAGGATACTATTAGTCTACCATTTTTACAAATTCATTCAAAGTGTCCCTATCTTGCAAAAGATATTAGTAATTTATTGGAAGGAATAGGAATGCATCACTACCACTTCAACCAATAGGGGTTGGACTTCATTGGGCTTATAAACCCAAATTCATCAATAGGCTACAATTATATTTTAATGATGACTGATTATTTTATTCAGTGGACTAAAATGATGGCCACAAAAACAACCAATCAAGACACAATTATTGAGTTTGTTGAAAAGCTAATAACAAGATTTGGAATCCTAGTTGCCTTGGTAAGCGATAATGGAATTTCCTTCATAGGAGCAAAGTTTATTGATTTTTCTAGCAAGTATAGAATTTACTTCAAGATATTATCCAATTAAAATCCATAGGGGAATGGGTTGGTTGAATCGACTAATAAGAATTTTTTAAAAATTATTAAGAGGACTATAAAAGAAAATAAGAGGACTTGGTACCTTTTGCTTGACCAAGAATTATGGGTGGATTGAATCATAGTGAATAAATCACTAAAAAAATTGCCTTATTAATTGATATATGGAAAGGAGGCCATTCTCCCATTGCATATCAAACTACTAGCTATGAAGTTGATATCCCAGGAAGAACTTCTTGATATGAAAGTAGTAGAAGCATGAATATCATAACTTTTACTATTGAAAGAGCATAGAGAAAAGACTTACAGTAATTTCTAAAACCATTTAGCCATAATAAAAAATGGTTTGACAAGAATATGACATATTAGGACTAAAAATTCGACGACCACATTCTAAAATGAAAAAAAGATAAATTAAATCTAGGAAACCATAAAAAATTTGATTCATTTTGGTCCAGGCCATATCAAATCATCACCAGATGAGAGCATAAATCATATCAACTATTAAACAAAAGTGGCCAAATTTTTTTATACCAATAAATGACCACCATTTAAAGTGCTTCATATAGGGTGTCACCAACCCTTTGTATCATATGTACATATACTAATATTGAATAACATAGGCCATACCAATTTTGAATTAGCTAAGATGATTAGCCAAAATTGAAGCTAATCGACTCTAATTTTGTATTGTCACACATTCAAGCATTGAAGGTCATGACAACCAAAAAATTTAACTGACATGCAAATATCTTTTGCACAATCTTAGACAATGTTAAAAATGAGCTTTGTAAAAAGCAACTCAAATTTCAACTACCACAATAATTGTATAATGGCAAGTACAACACTTCATAAGAGAAACACTTAAGAAAATTTTTATCTCATAAAACTATAGAGAGAAAACAATTGCATTTACAAGTTATTTTGAGCTAAGAGCTATAAAACCCATGCTTAGAGAATTTATAGAAGCATGAAATAGAAGTGTATACAAGCATATGTACACTAGTAATTTTTGGCAGCATAAGAACATCTAGTAGTGCCTCGAAATATTAGAAATAAAAGGTACTCTAGGACCAAACATTCCAAATTGGGGATACTAAAATGACTTTCAAATAGCTAAAACACCTATGGTAAGGTGTTGAAAAACATGCACAAGGAGTTTCCCCTAGTAACCCATGTATGTTTGCATGGAATTCCTTCTTATATTCATACATTTACAAGCCTACACACCCTTGTCTCAAATTGGTGCTTGTAGTCACCAAGTTCTATAATCCTGAAATTAGAACAATCCAAAATTACAAAGGACAAATATTATTTTAGCTTACCTTAGACCTATTCACTAATGCATTTGATGTAGGGATCAAGCCTAGGAATTTCTCCAAACCCTTTAATTTTAAATACCAAAGGAAATACTATGACCTAAGGTGACATAATGAAGGGGGTAAGTTTTTCAAAAATCGGATCGATTTGTAGTTGCATAATCCTCCAGTGGAAAATGAGCTCCCTAAAACCCTAATAAAAATTATAGAATACCTTGAAATGTTATCCATGATTGCAATAATCATTGGCTTACCAACAGATAAAGAAGCATATGATTATCAAATTGCTATGGAACTATTTATAATCCCCACTATTATGATCAGTCTCATTCAAATTAGTCTAATTACCCTCTTTTATTTGATTGTGCCCATTATTTATGCAAAAAAATGTATGAACAACTCACACAACTCCAGATATCATTGAATGGGATATTTTAATATTTTTTGCATCTAGCATGGCTTTTTTTGTTCAATACTATTGATGATATGCCATGGATAGGCATAAAAAAACAAACAACCAAGAGCAATATTTCATAGTAGTAGACTGGACCACTTTACTTAGGAAGTCCAAGTCATATTATTATTTAAAAAAATAATTTCTAGGGCTTGCACTAAAAACAATCTATCAAGAAATACCTTTATTGACTCTAAAAGCAAAAGCTACATTGCAAAGCCCTCAAATGGAAGAGGGATATTGGTACTTTTAGATAGAAGGAACAATGAAAAGATTGTACAATTTCATGTGGAAATTTTTTTTGCTACCATATTATGTCATAGATAGAGTTTTTTCTATGAAATATTGTTGGTATACAAATGCCATCAATGTAACGTTTGGCATTAGCGTTAAAAAAAAGGCTACCTATGAGTATCTCTTCACCTATGAGTCAATTATAGTGACTACAAGAGGACAAGAGAAAGTGCTATACTATTCTTGAAAATCTAGGGTTATGAGAAATGCTTCATTGATAGAGGTATGATCCCAAGGACAAATTCAAGGAAAAATAAATATCTTGAACAAGGGTAAACCACCAGTTTTCAAAAATATCACTAGACCTAAAACAGAATAGTAAAATAATTCTTAAAGCAATGATCTTGACTCGAAAATCAACAAAATAAAATAATTTCCTCCATGGAGAGACTTCTATGAGCAGGAAGTTGAATATTATCCAAAAATAAACCCAAAGCACAAACTAACCAAAGAAAAAATATTCATGATGGAAAATAAGACCAATTGAGATGAAGCCAAAATTGTAGAATGGTGGATGTTTAGGTGCAAAATAAAAGTGTAAAATTCTAGATTTTTGTTGTCAAAAAATAAGGTATTTTCTCAAAAATATGATGATAATGTAGTGGCTTGGAAGCCCTAGGAAGAAATAGTCAAAGCCATTATTGTCAATAGCCAAGGTAGAGAAGTTTAGGATGATGAACCTCTAATAGGGGAAGAGGTCAAAGTGGAGCATGTGATCTCCAAGGATGGTCCCACTATAGAAAATGTTCATGCTTCAAAAGAAATTCTAGCTAGTAACAACACTACAAGTGGGAGAAAAATTCAAGTGATCATAATAGAAACTCCCCAGCCAAAATAACAAGCTATGACCTTTTTTTTAATAATTACAATAGGAAATATACCCAAAAAGATCCTAATCATAGACAAGATAGGATACACTAGAGGAGGTTTAGGAAAAGCATCCACCGATCCATAGGATATTATACAGGTGTAGAAACACCCTCAAAATCTAGCCCTAGGAGCACATTTCCTAGCTCCCCTACTCTAGATATGAAAAAAAGTTAGAGATACACCTCAGAGTCCCTACTTAGGATTATGACCAAATTTGTCTTAGCGCCATGAAACATCATAATTTAAAGGGGCAAAAAACACCAACCAAGTCACATAGATGTTGAATCAACCCACAAATAAAAATGAGAAGTTTGACATAAGCATACAATAATATATGCAACAACTACCAAGGCCAACTTCATCTAATCATACAACTCAAAAAGAAACTGGTAAAAGAAAATATAATCCTCTAAAGGAGTTGCAAGAAAAAGCTAGTAAGAAATAAATAATCTAGGGGCCACCTCCAAATATTGGGACAATAACTAAATCAGTCGTAGAATGACCTCCAAAAACAAATACAAGTATGGTTTCATCAAATCTAAATACTTCTTATACTCCATTAATCCTAAAATATGTTCCCTCCCTTTCTTCACCACCACAAAATTTTCCACTAGGGGAACCACTTAAAATAACCCCACATCTAAGATCCTCCCAACCACTACATCCACTCCATCAATATATACCCATATTACCACTACCATAAAAACCAATTAGAAAATTCCTTCATCTCCCTTTCCCATTCTACAATCCATATTTTCCATAATACCACCACCCGATCATCCATATTTAGCCACCATTAATAAGTTCAAAGATATATGCCACATTGCTCAATAGTGGTGGAAGAATAAAGCACCTAGGTAGGTAGATGAACATGCTCTTCCTATGAAAATTATTATAGTTTACCCAACTATGTATCAATAGATGAGTGTCATAACCACACCAAGATTAAATAAGCCATAAGTTGAGATGATATCGAATGATTACCAGGTGGACACACAAACAATGGATATTTTACAATTGCCATTGGAATACCCTACTCAATGCCCATGCCCATATTAGTACTATATATTTACAAGGTGATAAACTAATATAAGTTCCAATTATTGGAAAAGAAATTCAAGTAATTTGAGGTAATGGCTAAATAAGAGTAGAACATGAAAAAGACCTTGTAGAACAAAAATAAAAAATGGTAAAAGAAGATAATGTAGTATGCACAAATTCATAATAAAGTGCAAGAAACTCAAGATATGAACAAAATTCTAATATAATAACTTCAAGACCTACAACAACAACTACAAGTAGAGAAAGAAATAACTAAATCCTCCTAATTTTCCAAATAAACCCTCAAATAGTTGAGAAAAAATAGTTGGAATAAGGTCCTTCAATATGCCCCCAAATCTTATCAAGTCATAGGCTATGTAGCATGATTCATAGAGGAAGTAAAAAAATAATTCAAACAAGCTCAAGATAAAATAGAAGGGAAAATCAGGTCAACTAATGACCTAATGAGCATATCTGGGAGAAAATTTGAGCCTCTTGCAAGAGTCATATTGAGATGTCAATAAAATGTAGTAAGGAATGTCTCCCAACTTGCAATTAAAAGGCACAAATGGATCCAAAGAGGATGAAAAATGATAGATAGGCTACATATCAAGGTATATAGAATAATGGATCCAATGAGAGAGGCAAGAGAAGTGGGATTTCTAGGTTTCTAGGATGAAGAGACATGACTTCTGACCAAATATCTTAAAGCTTAGATTGAATTATTAGCCATTGATAAAACAAAAAAAAATTAATGGAAAGATACCATTGAAGAAGTCAAAGTGCTTGAATTCCTAAACAATATGACTATGATGTAAGCTAAGGCACAAGAGATCACTAGAAGGTATTGGTTAAGAGAGATACATGAAAGAGTCTTGGAACTCAAAAATCCTCCACCAAATGTATGGATGGTGGTTTGTATAGTCCTTCAAAAGGTAGAATATATCATAACCAATGGCTAAGATCAAGAGTATTAGGAATAATAAGATACCCTTGAGGCAAATATTCCTCTAGAAGAAGCTATTGGAGCACAAGGTTATCAAAGCACACCTAGCACATAGGAAAAGACACTAGAGCAACCAACAACCAATAATGTGACACCTTTGGAACCATAAGGATAAAGACAAAATATAAGATACCAAAAGGAGAATAAGCCTCTTGGAAGGTCTAAAAAGTTAGAGTCCACTTGACTTCAATTACCACATTAATTTCCATTCCATCAACTATTTTATTATATATAACAAATCATTTGTATTTTTTCCATTCCACATAATTCACCCTCTTACCACATCTTATTTTTCAAAAATTAAATGTCCATTATAATAAGGTCTAATTACATTCCATATCATCAATCCACACCCAACGGATCCAAGCCTTTTGATTTCTTAGTTCTTGCAAGTAGAAATTCCTTGGGATATGCCAAGAATGTAGGTCAATTTCATGACCTCATTTGCATAGTAGGAAGAGAATTATTTTTCAAAAACATTTGCTAAATATACTAGAAGGCTTGTAGTTTTTTACAAAATTGGGATGTTCAAAATTGAGAATATGTCATTAGTAACATCAGCACAATATTCCCTTGAATTGTAAATGCAAAAGGTCAAAACCCCAAAGCTACAATACTTAAAATTAGGCTTACCTTAGTTATGACATCATCACACCTAAACCAAATACTAGGATTGTGAAAAAAAGAGAAAAGATGAATAAAATTGAGATGCACAAAGTTTGGCTTCCCAAGTCAATGTTGTTAGTTAACGAGAAAGGGACCAAAAATCATGTAATTTAAACAACCAAGACCAAATGCATAATGCAATTATGAATAAAACTAGGTTTCTCTTGATAATTATGTAAGCATTATAAAGTAAATGCCTTGAATCATGCAAGGATAACTAAAATGCATAAAGCCAAGATATTGGCAGCAAAAACACACAAGGTCAGGTCACCTAAGAAGATGATATCAACCTCTTCAAGTTAGAGTACAAGATCATGCAAAATGGAAATGAACATACAAAATAAAGGTGAAAAAAACAAGAATACATTCTAGAGTGACATCTGTACAATCATAGGAAGCATACACCTAATCTACTTGTGGCATAATATCAAGCGAAAGAACCATAAATACGTAAATAACATAGAAGTAGCAAAGTCAAGAGATTTATTTTATTAATTCATGTGAAACTTTGATTACAAGTTGATCCCTCTTAGCGATATTGATTGCTTCATACAATTATTAGAAGTAGAAATGGGCCTCTGAAAGGGGATGGTGCACTCTGTAGGTCTCTCGAGCTTACACATGAATTTTCTCAAGGGCTTACTGATGCCTTCTTCTCACTTGCTCAAAGGGATCTGATGACAAATATGATCTAAATTGGTCCAATACCTATGATCTACGTACAAGAAACAACATAGAATGATCAATAGCATATGCAACCTCTCATTATAAGGCTTCCTTGGAAGATCTGCATAAAATGACATACAAGCATGATATAAACATAAATATGCAAAGATAATTAAAAATGCATGAATAATTAAGAAAATATCATGCAAATACAATAGAAAAGATAGATCTATGCTAATATAATATAATAAAGTAAATACAATAAGAATACTATGCTAAAACTCAAAAACTAATGTCTCAAACCCTAGGCTATACCTGTAGGTCACTATCTATGATAGTGATCATGAACTAAAACCTTCTACCTTGCGAACCAAGGGGTTGCAACACTCAATCCTTCATCTAAATTGATGTTCAACGGTCACCTTCATGTCTAAAGACTGATTGGAAATGAAAAATATATTTATCTAAATGCTTGGATGATGAGTAGTCATTTCTCAGTCAGAAAAAAATTTGTTACTCCTCAAGGGGATGTGAAATGGCTCTCCAATTTGCTAGGGCTTCATTGCATAAAAACTCATATTCATGGATCCTTTCTTGTTATTTAGAGGATGCATATGTAGAATTTTTAGATCTAGATATAGGTCCAAATATTGGCTTCTTAGAGAATCCAAGATCTAGATATGCATGTAAATGACCGTTAGAGGGGAAGGCTCAGTCATAGATTTGCATGGAAGGGGTAGTAAGGAAGAGCTCTAGGAGATCCATACCAAAAAACACTTGCAAAAAATACAATTGTTATCACTATCCATGATTTGGGCCCTCATTCATGGTCAGTATGTATTTTAGTGCTAGCCACTATCTAGAGTAGTGGCTAGATGTGGCTGCTCTGAGCTTTAGCATCCTATGTTGGTGATCACTTTGGTCGATAGCGACTGAGCCTAAATGGGCTAGAACTATCCCTTTTAAGTGGTTAGGACCACTGCTAGGTCTTGGAAAAACCTAAGATCAATCATATAGTCTTTGTATGTTCCCATATGAGTAGTCTTCTAAACATGACATATTTTAGGTATCTACAGATACCTCTTTTGTAATTTTTTGTGAGCAAAACAACACTGAGCAAAGAAAATAGACCACCTAGGACCATATTGTAGGATGTATGGTGATCATTGATATGATAAACCTTAGATACCCCAATCATGAGAAAGGCACATATCTTAGAATAATTTATTCCAATAGTATGGAAGAATTAAATTTGCAAAAGATTTTGCTACAAGTCTCGAGGCAATCAGGTAGCCTTGGTGCTACGATTGGTCCAAAAGGATAAGAACATTAAGCTTAACTGTCATACTTGATTTTTTCCCTAGAAAATGGTAAGCTTATGATAATTATTAGCAGTGATTCATAAGACAAATTCTATTTGAAATTATCAAGTGATCCTTTGTTGATTTTGATTATGATTGTTGATATTATGACTACCCCCTCAAGCGACGAGTCGATGAGGGAAGGAAAATAATTAGAGCTATGAGTCATTTGAAAAATATGATTGATTTGGATCCTTTACGAGTTCTACATTTTTATTATATGCTAGGTCCTATTTTAGTCATGAATTCAACTATTAATAGTAATTATACATCTCTATCCCATGGAGCACTCTAGCCACAATGGCCTTCTTAGGGAATAAATATGGTAGCAATTCTAATTAGGCTTGTGTTGAATCACTTTGTTTGATGATATGTTGAATATGTCATAGAAGAGTTGAAATGAATTCCTCTTTCTCATGGGGCAGTCTGGCCACCATGGCCTTTTTTGGGATTGAATTGAAGACATTTCAATTCAATGATGACTAATTTACCCCAAATTACCTTATTGTTATTTACTCATCTTGGCATATTTCATGGATCGTAAGTCACTGCAATCGCCAAGTGTATAGGGTAAATAACTAGGTACGAGGTTCATTTGAGATTTAATTGCTATTTGATTTATTTGTTTTATGTAATTTTTTGGAATTTTAAAATTTTTGGATTGATAGATATGCTTAATTTCCCATTTTAAGATGTTTCATGGTGAGAAATTGAGTATTTCTATCTCTATTTACTAGCCATTGTTAGCAGAAGTAGCCCCCAATTGCAATTTCATGGCTAGTATCAAATTTAGTGGCCAGAAAGTGTGGGCCACTGACGCTAAAAAATTATCGAGGAAAAAGTGGGAAATATAAAAGCAAATTAGGATTTTTTGATTCATTATCTACCAACTGTCGATTTGCAACTTGAGGTCTGAGAGGGAAAGAGTGAAAGTGATACCAGATTCTACGTGACTACCAGACACCATGGTAGTGTAGGATGATGAATCCATGAGTGGAGGAGCCAGAGCTTCATGGGTATTTTTTTAAACCCTAACTTTTTATTTAACTTGTAAAATTAACCACACTAATTAATCGATAAAAGAACCTCATTAAACCTATTGGTAGTGAACCCAACTAGTAATGAACCTAATTGGTAGATAGGTCTAGGATTAGCTTAATTTAGGTGGTTTTAGCTTATATTTTACATTTTTTAATTTTTTTTTGGAATTTGGGGTGAGGGTGGATGTCGTTGGTGTGTTGTCTCACGTCCGCTGTCACTTAGAGTAGCCCCCAATTTGCAGAGAGAGGCCACTAACACCGATAGTGGATAGTTTGAATTCCAACGGTTAATATGTTTTACCATTGGTGGCTAGACACTATCGATGTCAACAGAATTTGGATGGCCACTATCAGCGTGAGTGGCCAGTAGACTTTAGAAAATTTATCAATTATTTTTTTAATTTTTTTGAGTAGTTTAATTGATTTTTTAGAATTTTACAAGTGTAAATTTTGAAATTTTGCATGTTTTGGTGCATTTTAGTAGAATGTTTGATTTTGCTTAATTTTAAATTATGTTTGCACCATTTTTGTATTTTATTGTGTTTTTTTTTAGTTTAAATTTTTAATTAGGTATTTATTTTACACTTTTAGCTTTTTTCTGTGTGGGCTTGGGACCCCATTTTGCTCGTGCGACTTCTCCCTTTTATGGATGATGCAGATTGGGTCTAGTTCGATGCCTGTAGTCTTATGTATGTCATGAGGTTACTAATTATTATGTTGAACCAGGCCTATATTACTACCCTGGTTAATATATGGGATTTCTATACAAACACTTTTCATCTCTCGATAGGTGAGATGACCATTACTCCAAAGGATGTGTATAGGATATTTCAAATCCATTTTTATGGAGAGGCTATCACATCTTCTCATACTAATTCTAGAGATGTTGTGTTTGAGAGGATATTCAGATATCATGTAGCTATAGCATTGGTTGACACCCAATATGGTAGAGTCTCCGTGACCCGATGGTATCAAGAGGATGTTTTCACATGGTGGCAAGCGGTCCTGATGTATGTTATATGTAAAATTCTTTTGTCGAATTGTTCTAGAGTGAGGCTACCATGGAACCTATTGGCTATGGTTCATGACCTCTTGTATATTGAGGAGACAATCATTATAGCTTGGGGGAGTGCATTACTAGACCAATGCTATGATGAGATATATAGGATTTAGTAGTGTGGATGAGCTAGTATTGCTTTCAGCCTACTTCTTCAGATCTAGGGATGGAAGCACATCAATGTGGACCATCCAGGAGGATTACCTATTAGGATCACTACCGTAGTAGAGGTGGCCCAGAGCTATGAATGTAGGTGGCCTCAGGAGTGAGAGGAGCACCAAAATTAGTGCCATGCAGGGGATATTTCATGTTATGCAACCTCCTTGAGTAGCTTGCAGGTGAGGAAAATTATATGGAGGCCTTATTTTGAGTGCCCTACATAGCCAGAGGTAGACAGGTTCATGGCTTAGACTAGGCACAATCGATGGATGATCATTCATAAGGGAGGTATTAAAGAGTTCTTTCATTACTCCCGGGTGCTATACCAGTTCATTGTTTAGCAGGATATCCCATTGGAGCCAGCTTTATACAAGAATATTTTTGTAGAGAGGGATATTCAACCAACATGAGTTGTAGTAGTTGTAGAGGATGATGACCCTCATATATTTTATGTAGGTATAGTTTATGTTGAGGTGATCAAGGCATATACCCAGTGTTGGGTTACATGAATGTGGCATGGTGGTGGTTGCCTGTAGTGGACTAAGGATGAGTCAGCTATCAAGGATCTATATGGGCACTGAGTATGAGCCTAGATAGAGGACTGAGGATAGGCCAAAGAATAGTATGTAGTATAGAAGCAGGTGTTCAATAAGTAGGTAGCTCTTGAGGAGGATGAGTTAGCTCCAGAGGAGTAGGAGTCTCTTCTTTGGGCTTAATTGCATAATGTTGAGGCCAAGATTTAGATAGCTCACCTACAGATCCTACAATAGGATACCTCCATTGCTATGCTCCAGGTGTAGGTTAGTTCATTGTGGGGATAGCTTGACTTAGTATAAACTAGGATAGGACAACTTACTATAGAGTAGGATGTTGTGCTACAATTTGTACCAACTACTCTAGCTATACAGGGATCGGTAGATTTGGATCTAGGTGCAAAGGTTAGGCACCTATCGGGTCTCTTGGAGGACTGTGATGTCCAAATTGTAAGAAATATTGGGTATATTGCATATCTACAACTATATATTTGGATGCTAGACACCACTCCTCATAGAGACCTAAATCAAGGGGCTTGCAATGGAGCTTGCAAAGTGCATCAAGGTAGTCATCGGTTCAACCTAGCTAGAGGACCAAGACCCAAATAGAGTGGAGCATGGGAACTAGATCCTATCATACTCATAGGGATGGAGTCGAGGGTGGAGGCAAACCTAGGGGTGCAAGCCTATTATGATGACAATGATGGCTTTGGTATTATTTTTGACTGTAATGTCAATGGACCTACACTATTGTAGCATATGGGCATTTTTGTACCTCCATGTACTTTACCACATTATACACTCACATGTATATATATGAGGTTATCTATTTTAGACTCATTATAGATATTATGCGTTTGTTTTTATTATGATGTTTATGAGATGCACACGGATGCAATGTTTATGCTATATATGATGTGATGTATTGATGACATGCACTAGCTAGATGATAGATGTATGCTTAGATGCTATGATCTAGATATGTGGATGCACTACTGTGCATGCTTATATGGATGTACTGATGGATGTTAAACACAAGTTTAATTTTTTTTAATTATTGATGCATTTAATCTATGTGCTATGATATGATATATGATGTATGTAATGTGATGCATTATTTTATATGAGGATAATTCAATGTGAATGAACTTGTATGTTTTAATCACTTAAAACATAAAGAATGCATGTGATAGGAGTTTAACAATCTAATGGATGACACCACAAAATGTATCAAAATAATGAATGAAAAATGATAAATCTTTTCATAAGAATTAATCATTTTAAAATTTAGATGTCATATGAGATGATGTGATATATGTGCTTTCTTTATAAGCTTTTGTAAATTAAATGATGTGCATAAAATAGTCAGTGGTCATCTAAATATAATTGTTGATGTTTATCTGGTATCTATCCTATCAATAAAACCTCATAAAGAAAGTTGATGATTTGATTGGTGGAATGATTTGTTGTTATTTAGGAATATTTGAGGTTTTCCATGAGACTCCAACACCCTAGTTACTTCATCAAAATTTGTATACTAACCATATAGGACTCCTAAAAGATAAATTCTTTGTTATGAAGACCTAGATATTCATTATCCCTATGTGTGAAAATGAAAATACTAGATAAGACATAAGCCTACCCCAATTCCAAGCGAGATTCATTCATCCCATTGCTATATTAGGGTTCATCAAGTGCTAAACCTAAGTTAGACTCAGTTGGATTAGACCATTTGGTAGTACAGGACACCTAAAGCTAGATTTTTTTATGACTTTCTTAGAATTACCCTAATTTCAAGTGGGATTCATATATCCCATTGTTGTATTATGGATCACTCAATGGTTTTTGGAGTTTTGACCCTTCTAGGGATGCAAGATCTTCATCCCCTTATTTTATTCACATTTATTTTGGATACTTGCTCATGCTAAGTAATGAAAATCACTGTTTATTTGAATTTTATTTTCTCTTGAGCAAGGGATTTATGTAGTGATGATAATCACTATTTATTTTGCTTTGTTTCAGGATTTTTGCTTGTTTTGATGAAAGCAAGGTATTTCTTTTGGTAGTGGGTAACTTGTCCTTTTTCGAATGATCAACCTCCTAGACCATGCACGTCATAAAATGAGCAAGGGAAGATCTTTCACTTAGGATGCCTAGTATTAATTTGTAGCATTCATCTTTCTATTTTCCAACTAGAATTTTAGCATTTTCAATAGTGATAGGATTCTTATATATGCTAGGTATTATCAAACCTAGACCTCATATTTTTCTAGTGAAGATAGATTTCTACAAAATCTAATAAAATCACTAGGTATGGTTGAATGACTAGAAAACTCTAGTATATTCCTTATAGCAACTAGAAGGGGTTGTGTTGAAAAACACAATTACACACATGGGTTATGGATGATGATTGATGCATGATTGAGATACAAACATGGTGTCATTTGTAGGATTGCTAATACGATCTATCCTGATGCAAATTTCATGGATGGTTGTGCCTAAATGCAAATGCAACTAAATAAATGCAAAATGCAAAATGTAAGATGCAAATATTTTTGTATTTTAATGTTTTTAATTTTTTTTGTTCTTTTGATTTTTGTTTTTGACCAAAGGGCTTAATGTACCTTTGGAGACTTTTTTTAGTTGACCAAAGGGCTTTAATATACCTTTGGAAATTTTTGTGAAGTGACCAAAGGCTCTAAGATGCCTTTGGGGCATTTTGTGAATGACCAAAGGGCTTTAAGATGCCATTGGGGTATTTTGTGAGTGACCAAAGAGCTTTAAGATACCTTTGGAGCTTTTTTTGAAGTGACCAAAAGGATCTAAGATGCATTTGGGGCATTTTGTGAGTGACCAAAGGGCTTTAATATGCCCTTGGATCTTTTTGTGAACTGACCAAAGGGCTTATGATGCCTTTGGAGACTTTTTGTAAGTTGACCAAAGGGCTTTAAGATGCATTTGGAGCATATATCTCCAATTTGTTTGGGTTTTTTTTATGATTTTAAAATGTTTTCAAAATTTTAATTATTTTGAATATTTTTTAATTTTATTGGTTTAATGTGTAAAATATATTTAGATGGAGAATATTGAGAGGCTCAGGCTCCTCAACACCTTATAGTGATTTTAGATGATATGTTCCAGGTCCAATCTTCTCTGATATGATGTAAGGACCTATCCAATTTGCCATTAATTTATATCATAAGTGTGATGATAGGTTTGAGTGATGTTGGTTCTCTTTGAGCATGATATTCCAAACCTTAAAGTCTCTCAGGTGGATTTTATTGTTATAATATCATGTTATATAATCTTTGTAAATGTGAAGATGCTCAATATCATTGATGTGATGTTCATCAAGAAGGATCAATTGATCAAGGTGAGCTTGCCACATGATGTTGTCATCGATGAAATCTTTTAATACGATGTGCAATATTGGAATTTCCAATTCCAAGGGCATGATGGCCTCAATGCCATATATAAGTGAAAATGGTGTTGCCCTAGTGTGTATCCACATGATTTTCCTATAAGCCCATAAAGTAAGAGGTAACTGTAGATGCCAATCCTTATGATTTTCTTTTATCATTTTTTTTAATATGGCTATGATAGTCTTGTTTGAGGCTTCTACTTGCCCATTTGCTTATGGATAATAGGGTGTGGCAAAAATTTTCTGAATGTTATATTTAGATTTTAAAGCCCACATATTTTTGTTCTTGAATGAAGGACCATTATCCAATATTATTTTGAAGGGGACCCCAAAGTGACAGATGATAATGTGAAGTATGAACTTTGTAATTCATGGTCCTATCATCAACGTTAAGGGGACTGCTTCCACCCATTTTGTGAAGCACTCAGTGGTCATTAAGATAAACATGTGTCAACTTGAAGATGGGGGAGATATTTTTCCAATTAGATTAAGACCCTACTAAGAAAATGTCCAAGCAACCTGAATGGATTGTAATGCTTGTGATGGCAGGTGCATCATATTTGCATGATACTGACATTTCTTGATATATTCACATCAATCATTCTTCATAGTGGGCCAATAGTACCCCATTCAAAGGATGTGCTTGATGATTTCCATGCCACTAAAATGGCCACCACAGGTATCATCATGCACTTGTGAAATATTCCAAGCTAATTCTTGGGCCTTAAGACAACAAAGGAGGACTCCATTAAAGTTTCTATGATACAATATATCTCTCAATAAGACATATCTTATCACTTTTTGTTTAAATTATCATTTTTTAGCTTATGAAAATCCTTGTGGTATGATTCCAAGATTAAATAAATCTTGTAATTGGCTTAGCCAATCTTGATAAGCTATAGACTCAACTGATAAGATGACTTATTCCTCCTATGATTCGATGTGCATAAATGCATATTGAGAAATAATCTTATGGTGAATGGTGGTGCCATCCCCCGTAGGATCTTGCAAGATCAAAGACCCCCAAAGTACCTTATTTAGAAAGTCTATGGCTTTATAGAACCACTCATGGTATGGTTCCATATGAGTTATGTTGACTGATTCTTTGTTGTCAAAAACCTCATGCTACATCATTGATTGCAAGAGCATATTTACATGAATTGTAGTGAAATCAGTAGATGGATTTTAAGTGATAAAGAATCCCAAAGATGCCATAGTATCTATAAATCTATTTGACATGTGAGGGATTTCCTCGATGTTGTACCATTTTAGTTGGGCTAGATAAGTGTCAACAAGATCTTTGTAAGCTTTCAGGATTGGATTCCTACATTGAAATAGTCCCTTAACTTGGTTGACTATAAGAAGGGAGTCATTGAAGATGTTTAGAAATTTGATCTTCATAGTGATGGCTATTTGGAGACCCAAGATTGAGGTCTCATATTCAATATTGTTACTCATGAAAGGGAAGTCTATCTTAAATGACAAGGGTATTAGAACACATTGTAGCATGAAAAACACAATCCATACATGACCCCCTTGCTCACACTTTGAACCATCAAAGAACAATGTCATGTTGGATTTATTTTTAGGCTCTTTGGGTTTAGGTGCTTTCGATAGCACAAATATTGCATCATTAGGAAGTTATATGGTGATAGGTTTGCTATTTTGAAGAGGCACCTCCACCAATTGATTAGCTATGACTTGTCCCTTGATGGAATTCTATATTATGAATTCCAAGTCGAATTATGTTAGTAGCATGATCCACTTTGTCGTACATGTACTATGATATGTCTTGCTCATCATATACTACAAAGGATTTTTTTTTATATCACATATGTTGTATGGCTTAGCATGTAGTGGTGCAAATTCTTTATCGTAAATACCATTGCTAAACACATATTCTCTACATATTGTACCCTATCTTGTAACTCACCAAGGTACAACTGATATAGTATATTGCTTATTCTTTGTCTTACATGTTCTTTTGAGCCAACATGGTGACCAAAGTAAAATTTATAACCAATATATAATGTAAAAATAGCATGTCAGGCCTTGGTGGAGCTAGCACTAGTTGTGTTTCTATGTATTTCTTGATCTCAACAAAGGCTTGTTGACAATTTTTATCCCAATGGATTGGAACCCTTATGTAGTAGTCAATTCATGGGTCGACATTTGTTGGATAGTTGTATGATGAAATGTTTTATGGATGCTAATTTGCCCTATAGTATTATTAGCTCTTTGATGTTAGTGGGTGGAGCCATTTCTAGGATAGCCTTTATCTTTGTTGGGTCAACTTCGATACCTCATTTAAAAATGATAAATCCCAAGATTTTTCTAGAATTTATGCCAAATATGCATTTCTTGGGATTCAACCTAACATTATGCTCTATCATGTGGTTGAATACTTATCTTAGGACCTCGGTATGCTCTTCATGCAACAATTACTTGGACAGTAAATCATCAATATAATCTTCTAGGATCTTATGCATGTAGTCATGGAAAATATATGTCATGGCCCACTGATATGTGGCACCAGTATTTTTAAGACCAAAGACATTAATTTATAACAAAATATCCCCCATGGAGTGGTGAACATGGTTTTGTGTTGGTCTTTGGGTTTAATTCAAAGTTGATTGTAACCAAAAAAACCATCCATGAGGGAAAGCATCTCATGACCTAGAGTTACATCTACAAGATCATCTATGTTGGGAAACATGAATGAATCCTTTGGTGTTACCTTGTTTAAATCTCTAAAACTCATGCAAATGTAGATTCTTCCATCAGGTTTTCCTACAGGCACCATGTTTGATACCCATTCCAAATAGTCTATGGGTACAATAAAGACTACATCCAATAGTTTTTGCAGGTCATTCTTTACCATCAAGGTCATAATTAGATGCATATTTTTGAGTTTTTTCTTGACCATTTTATTTATGGGATCTAGCTAAAGGTTGTGGAAAATCAATTTTATATCTAGACCCAAAATATATTTGTAGGTCCAAGAAAAGATATTAGGTCTCTCTTTCAAAAGAGGTATGATGATGGCTTGTTCTTCGAGATATAAGCTTCCTTCAAACTTGAATTTATTTGGATTAGAAGGGTTATAATTTATGTCCACTTTGAAAGTCTCCTCTATTTCCATATGTGACCCCTCCTCAAGCTAGTGAGGAGTGGGGATCAAGTGGATATCATCTACTAGGTTTAAAGGTTCAACTAAATCAAGGTTGAAACTAGTGTGATAAACACCATGTGTGCAACCTAGTGCAAAATGAAAAGGCTATAGAATTTATTAATTGGAGAAGAAATATTTAGGCTCTAGGGGTGAATCAACAAAATCCCAATTAATAGCATATAAGTTAAGACACAATGGTTTAGAAGTATTGACTAGATTGTGAAGTGGAGTGGTCAAATCAATGGAGATCATGTTGATGTATGGGATGAAATATCCAAGACCACATGGGTGTAGCTCTGCATTATTTTTTTATATTCCATACCTAAGATAAGGCTCTTGGGGTTTGGATATCTCAGGATCTAGTCTATGGATAGACAAGAATATGGGATCATTTTTCTAAAGTAGCTCTCTAAATGTAGGCAAATTGGGAAAGACCATTCGATAGATCATATCTAAATTGGGTGGTCTTCCCCTGAGGTGAGGGCCAAGATATACTCTATGGTACATCTCATCCATATCAAATAGCTCATTGAGATGATGTAAGTGCCAAGGCCCAATATAGACCATTTCAATCTCATCTTTGTAATCGCTATAATCTATGAAGAATACCTCATTCCTACCCACTAGAATTAGGCGACGACCAAAATTTTGGGATCCAAGGTAGGCTCGTTCAATCTCATACTCATAGTCACTATCGTATATGAAATGCTCATTTTTCATGCCTACTGGCTTTGTGAGATGATGTAAATATTGATGCCCAAGGTATGCCATCTCAGTTGAATCTTCTAACTCATATCCACTCTCATTTATGATGTATCGACCTTCTATGTTAGCTAAATAGGTGAGGCAATGTAAATATTGAAGCCCATGATAATCCAATCTAGATTCATACTTGGATTCACTTGTGACATACTCATTCTATTCTCACTCATAATAATAGCTTGGCTCATCCTCCCATAGGACTATTCTTGATGGGTTTTCTTTGAGAGATAAATCTAGATGATACTCTTTGATTGGTTCTATATTGACCATAGTCACCCATCTATCACTCAAGTAGATTTTTTTTTAGTTGATAGGGATTCCATTCAATGTCTTCACAAAACCCTAAGCTTAGCCTATCGAAAGTTACTACCAATGAATCATCATAGATTTAGATGTAATATTCTATGCCAGACCTATTAGTAGGTAACTAATATCATGGCTTCAGTGGGTTCCATTATCCTTGCTCATATAGACACAAACCATAGCCATACCAATGTTTGTGTTCAAAATATCTTAGATTAAATTTAGGATTGGAAAAGTAATGAAAATTCATGGTGAATGGCTCATCCTCATCCTATTCAATGCTAGAATATTTATGGGCATAATCCAAACCAACATATATAAAATTTGTCTGGTTAGGTGGAACCCCTAATGGAACCACTATCCCTATTGGCAAGTTTAGGACTCTTGGCCATCCCATGTCTTGTGCAGACTTGATAATGGGTGTGAAATTCACATTTTGCACAAGATATTCACCTAATCCAGTGTTATCTATGTTAACTATCACTTGGGGTGCATATGATGTTGATGATGATGCAGGTGAATCAGGTTGAGGTACCCCCTCCACTATGTCTTAGGAATCTTCCTCCTCCATGGGATTTAGAATTTCCACTATTGCTATGATTAGAAATTTCTTAGGTCTTTCCTTCACTAAGGGTGCTTTTATCTTTTGAGAGTATTTTGCTTTAGATATTGTTGGTTTCTTAGAAGTGCTAGTATATTTGGAATCTGGAGGTGGTGCTAATATGGATGGGTCACCTCGCACTAATTTGGAGCTGCTTCCTATCTATATGGTAGGGTATGATGGCCTAATGTATAGGTGCATGGATGAAAGGATAAAATACCTCGACAAGTCAACCTAATACACATACTTGAATGGATCATCATCTGATGGTACCACATATACTTATCCCTCGTGCACATACTTAATGCATTTGTGCAAGATCGAAGGAACACATTGCATGTCCCTTATCCAAGAATGTCCTAGGAGGATATTATACTACATGTCTCCCTCCAAAACATGATACATCATAGGGATGGTCTTATACTCTACCTTTATGGGTAGGATGATTGTACCCACTATGGAGCACATGGTATCATTGAAAGACCTCAATGTATAGGAGGTAGGGATGATGTTTGAACTAGGGATTTTCAAGTGCCCCATAGTTTTTTTTGTGATTATATTAATTGATGATCTTGTGTTAATTAAAACCTACTTGAAAGGTATGTCATTGATAGACGTGATGATATGTAGAGGCAGGTATTCTATGGTAGTAGGGACTACCTTTATTTCATGATCATAAAAATGAATCACAAGATCTTGACACTATTGCACTTGCCCCACAAAGTTTGTAAATACATCAAGATTTTGGGGCTATAGCTCAATTGATCTTAGGATTTCCATTAGAGTCTCCCTGTGCCTAGGAGACTATTGAATGAGCTCATATATTGATAACTTGGTTGGTGTTGTTTGGATATTCTATACAAGTCTACTCTAGATAGTTACCATAGGTCATGCAAGCAAAAATAGAGGATTATTTTGCACCTACCTATGTTGAGGTGCAACTGAGATACGAATAGGAGCTACTGAAGGCTTTGGTTGGTTATATCGCTGGATTCTTTTCTCCATGTTAACTATTTCAACCATTCCAATGAATCCCTGAGTGGGAGGCTTGACTTGGACTTGGTTTACTTGAGCACCCTGATGTCTAAGCGCTTCATGGTTTGGCAACGGGTTTTTGAATTTACCCATGTCTATGTTATTGAGTGCTAGTGGATTATCAACTTTTAGCTCACCCTTATCTATCATGTTGTGTACAATATTCTTGAAACCGATACATGCTTAGATATCATACCCTTGTTTTCAATGCTATGGGCAATAGTGATCTTACCTATATCCCCTAGGCTTGGGATGGTTAGGGTCAAGAATTTGTACCTCAGGTAACCTAAGTCTCTATGCCTCACTTAATTGATTGAATATCGATTACATTGACTTTGATAAAGGCGTGTAGTAGTGATGTGGTTGATGTTCCTTATTTTTACCTTGATTATTCTTTTGGTTGTAATTGGCTAGTGGGGATTGAGCCTAATAATTTTATGGTTGTTGGCCATTTCCTCTCTTTGGCATGTTTAATACAACCTGATTGACTAGAGTAGGCTTGGCCTACTTTTATTGATTCTTGTTGTTATGGTTGTTTTTATTCTAGCCCTTTTTGTTTTAAAGCTTAAGGTCTCCTTCCTCAACTTTGATGTCCTCTATTATCTTGGTTTGAGCCAAGGCTTTCGTGAATGTTTCATACTATTTTAGCTATAAGAGAAATGATATGTGCTTTGTGTAACTCTTAGTAAAAATCCAGTTGAGCTCAGTAGTGGGAACATAAAATGGTAGCTTTGCCATCACCTTTCTCCATATGTTGCCATAGTCCATGACTAGCTCGTCATTGTACTGCTTTAGGTTTACCAAGTTAGACAAGTTTACTTTATTCTTAATGTCAAATAAAAAGCATTCAATAAAGACATTCATCAGTTGCTCAAAATTTATGATACTATGCTTAGGTAGTTGATCGAACCATTTAGTTACTGCACCCGATAATGTCATGATGAACATTCTTAGCATTAAAGCATCTTTATGTTCAAGTTGGAAGCATGCATTCATGAAATTGGTAACATGTTCTTGCACATCTTTCTCTTATTTAAATTTATCTAACTTAGGTATATCAAAGTGCCTAGGATATGTAGGAATAAGTACCAAAGGGAACAAATGTTTATTATGTATCTTACTCAAGGTTGGATTTTGCCCAATCGCATCCTATTTCTCAAGATATTTGACTCTCTCAACAAGTATTTTGTATCCCTTCAAAGAAATGATCTATTTTTCTTGAAGGTTTACTCATGGTGGTTGAGGAGGTAATCCTGTGTTTGTCTAGTTTGGATGTCTATATTCATCTTCCATGACTAAGGATGAAGATTCAAGATATGTCTACTCCTGGCCCTCCATCTCTTCCTATATTATTTTATGTTGTGCCTACTGTAGATCTAGGCATTATTGATGCTTTGAAGCATGATGTGATGTGTGGTGAGTATGCTCATATCCTATTCTAGTGCATTTCTCATGTTGAGAATTAGCATACCTATCCATCTGATGATGAGCATGCATAAGCATTTTACATACTATTTTATAAATGTTTTGTCATCAGATTTTTGTCTCATTACCTAAGGGTTTCCTAATGTCCTTGTGTTGTTGTGTTGTGTTGATTAATTTCATCATGTTTTATGTGGTTTATATTATGTTGTGTCATAATATAATGTGTTTTGTAGGTTTAATTATTTTTAGATTATTTTGTTAGTGTGTTGTGTTATGTATATGTTTGTTGGTATGTTATGTTTAGTTATGTCATGTTTTAAATTAATTAAATTATAAAGTTTTATAACTTTATAATTTAATATATTTAAAATTGTTCATTGTTTTAAATTAATTAAATTATAAAGTTTTATAACTTTATAATTTAATATAGTTAGAATGGTTATGTTTTAAATAAATTAATTAAATTAAATTAACTATTTAATATAGTTAGAATGATTATGTTTTAAATTAATTAAATTATAAAGTTTTATAACTTTATAATTTAATTATATTTAAGAATGTTATTTTATAAATGTTTTATATTCTAATTAATATTTGTCTTATTGGCAGGATTATAACTTTAATTTTCGAATGCCAATGAGGAGAAATATTAAATCCTTTGAAAAGGCTTTATTGATATTAGGGTTTCAAGAATTCATTTTTTAAAAACTGACGGAACGGAGTAAACTAATCAAGAGGAACAAATTTCTCAAGTTATAAATGGAGAATTAGAAACCAAAGAGAGGGTCAGACATTTTTGCAGAGAAGGAGAGAAGGAAAGTTGAAGGAGCAAAAGAAAGGAAAAAGGAGCTACAGAGAGTTGGAAATTACGGAGAAGTCAATTCTATTGTAAGATCAATATTGATTATATCAAAATATTTTAGGGATTCAAATAAGCATCATTTTGGTATTTGAATTATAATTAAAATGTTTGGTATAGTTTTCAATAATTAAAAATTCCACTGAAGATTGCATCATATCATTGTTCTATTGTGTGAATACTGGTGGGCAATGATTTGGTTTAAGTCTTTGTGATTATTTCTGTCTGTAGCATTTATCTGAGATAGAATAATATTTCTTCTTTATAAAATTTTGATTATTTTATTTGATATTAAATTATTTTTACATAGCCTAGTTCAATTTCATAAGAATTAAACCTTACACTAGGTTATCAATAATTTATTTAAATATTAAATTATTTTAATATTTAAATAAATAAATATATAAAATATAAATGAGTACTCTGGTTTCAACTTTGATTTAATAAAGTTGAGAATTAGAGTTGATATATTTTATTGAAATTTGTTTGGATTTCATGCTTCAAATACCGTTTTATTTATTTACCGATCCAAACCCTACATTGAGAGGATTATATTTGTTATTAAATATTTTATTCCATAAATATTTAATAAGCAAATAATATGAGAAAAACATATTTATGAACTTGATTTTCAAAGTATAAAATTCACAATTCATAGATCAGTTTTATATTAAAACCCTATGGATTATAATTATAAGATTTGAAAATCTTACAATTTTAGGGTTAAACATTATTACTTTATTTCATTTTCCAAATATTTTAATGTTGATCTTATATTTGGGATGAATAAAATGTTTTATAAATAAGTATTCTGGTTCTAACTTTGATTTAATAAGGTTGAGAATTAGAAGTGATTTATTTTATTAAAGTTTGTTTGGATTTCATGTTTTAAGTATAATTTATTTATGCACAAATCCAAACATTACATTGGAATATTATGTTGGTTATTAAATATTTGATTTCATAAATATTTAATAAACAAATATAATAAGGAAGTACATTTATGAACTTGATTTTAAATCATAGAACTCACAGTTCATAAATAATATTTATAGCAAACCCTATGAATTTATGATTAATAAGGTTTTTAAAACCTTATAATTTTGGGGTTAAACATTTTTATTTTTTTATTATTTTTCTCAAATATTTTAATGTTGATTTTATATTTGAGATGAATAAAATCTATTCATTGATTAAACCTTAGTTTTTAAAGGTGAATATTTATAATCAAGGTTTATATCATCATTTTGAAATTTCACATACTTTAATTTTTATTAAGGTAATTGAAATTTCATATTAATTAAAATGCTAAGGCAAATTGTTATTTCAAATTAGTTTTGAAAGCATTTTAATCAATGGTATTGTTAAGTTTGCATCAATAGATCTTAATCATAAGGTAAATTTACTTTATCATTTGGATAATAGAATTTGGTGAAAAATGCATGTTATACATGATAAATTTGAAATCATTTACTTAATTTCCCAGTGCCCCTTGTTAACAACAATATGCAAACCCAAAGAGTTTCATTCCAAGCACTTATATAAACATATATGCATGAAACACATAAAACATTAAGTGAGAACCTTGGAGATATATACTATTCTTTGCAAGAGAGAACTTAAAGTTCTAAGTTGTCGAGTGGTTTTGTGAATTGAAAAAATCACACCTCAACAAATTGGCGCTAGAAGGAGGGCATGAAAGGTAAATATTTGATTTTCATTCATAGTCATTCAAATCGTAGTTAAAAAAAATTACAAATTGAAGGATGTTATTTAATGCCAAGGTTTAATTGATGCATATCTTTTGATTAATTGATTAGTCATTTCATGCTTATTTGCAAAATATATTTCTTTGACTAATAAGATTGGCATTAAAATTTGTGTTCTTTAAAGTTCACTAATGGCATCACCTACTTCAGTAAAGAAAATGATGGCTTCTTGGATAGGTGATTATTATAGCAAGTTTAAACATGCCTATTCATCAAATTCTTGAAGGTGTAGAAGTTTGTTTACCCAGATTTAGGCATGATGTGGATCAAGCCAAGGACCATATTCAGAGATACAAGAGTGTGTTAAGTCATTTGCAACTCATGCAGGGAGATGTTCCTTGTAGATTATTTTCATACCCATTGGATGAGGTTGCGCTTAAGTGGTACATACAATTACCTGTAAGGTATGCTACTTCTTGGGTTAAACTAGAGAAAGTATTTCTCAAACATTTTGGAAGGTTGGATGATTCAGTTATGATGTTAAATCAATTTGTTTCTATTCAAAAAATATTTAATGAACCCATGAGATCATTTAATGATAAATTCCATAGGTTGTATACCGAGGTGGGAACACATTATATCATTTCAGAAGAAAGAGCTACTCAAATATACATGGGAGCCTTAGATCATGTTACTGCTATGTTTTTGAAAGGTATTAAAATTACATCATTACCTAGAGCTTACAATGAGGCAGTAACATTTGAACAACAATTGATATCTCAAGGTGTTAATATGGAACAACTATACAGACTTAGACCTAAAACTCATAATCAAAGATCACAAATGAGTCAGGTTGAGATTGATAGTTTAGATGTCACAACTACCTTAGATGTTGAGAATGAGGTGCAGGTTTCAGAGTCAATACCCATCAATGAACATTGTGATGATCAAGTTGATCAAAATGTAGAAACTGACTTAGAGCCATTATTCACAAAAGAGGATTGGGATGATCTTATAAAACAAAATACAAAAATTGATCCCATTGAAGAAACCCTTGTCTTACCAAAAGATGAATCTGAGGAAGATGAATTCTTTGAAATTGAGGAGGATGAATCTGAGAAAGATGAATTTTTTGAAATTAAAGAAAATGAATTTGAAGAATATATAGAAGAAATGATAGATTTTCATCATTTGTTTCAGGAGGATAATGAGTGTGATGTTCAAACAGGTAAAGTTAAAGAATTGAATGATCATAGATGTGATTTCATTGAATATTGCAAGGGATTACAAAAAAAATAATACCTCGATGATGATGGTTCAAATGAATGATCCTAAAATCTTATTGCTTGAGGAAGATGAATTATTTGAAATTGAAGATGAATTCTTTATTGAAGAAGGTGAATCTGAAAATGAATCCAAATATGGTATGAAAGAAAATATGGAATGTCACCAAGTGCTTCAGAAAGATAATGATTTTGTTATTTCAGATCATGAAGAAGAATTATTCACTTTATTCACAATTTCCAAAGAAGTTCTTATCTCAGATGATGTGCAAGAAATTGAAAGCCTTGTGTCACTTAAGGATTCTACAATGCTCATACAACAAGAAATCAATAGGTCTTCATCTCAGGTGATTGATAAAGGTGAATTTGAAAAGGAAATTATAGACCTATCCGAAGTTTGCACAAAATATATGGTTGAACCTCACCCTTTAACTATAGAAGATAATTTTTATAATGGTTGGGGAAGATATGATGAATGTTTTTCTTTTATACCTACTGATAAGAATTTTTCTTCATCTGATATGCAGGATGCTAAAATTGATATCTTACATGAAGAGTCTACAACTCCTGTACAGTCAAAGAATCACATGTTTTCTAAAGCCACGATAAAATCTCATCCCTTAGCTTTAGAAGATAATTATTATAATGGATGGGGTATGTATGGTGAATCATTATTTTCTCATACTTCTACTGATAAAATTTTTGTTTCACTTGATATGCAGGATGTTGAAACTTCTATTTCAAAAGAAGATTTCACAATTCCTACACAATCATAAAATGACATGCCAATTGCAGAAATAGAGAAGGTTCCAAAATTGAATCACTTTGAAGATGAATTTATTGAACACCTTGCTGAAATTGAAAATGAAGAAATGGTAAATGTTTCTTATGACTCATTTGTTAATAATGAGGACGAGGTAAAGTCATCTCTTTTACCCATGACTAATAAAAATTTGAGTACAAATTCACATGAATGGTTTGGATTTAATGTTGGTGATGACCTAAAGGAAAATGTTGATCTATCTAAAGTAACTCAGGTGGTTGATCAAGAAAATTTGTTATTTAACACATCTTGTGATCAATCAGATTTGTGGTTTGAAAAGGATGGGCATACATTTAATTGGGTGCCTAATTTTGGTGTCTTTAACAAACAGGTATTTGATGAAGATGAAGAACTACAAGGTGATCATGATGGAGACCATGAAGAAAAGGAAAAAGTGACAAATGCTCATCAAATCTTGGTAAATGCTAATAATGATGTGTTGAGTATAGATGATGAGGTAAAATCTTCACCTTTCTCATTGGTTACAAAATTTTTAGGTAATGGGTTGCATGATAAGTTTTTGGATGCTAATGCTATCAATGATGAAATGTCAAATGTTGTTAACAAGAAGTTGGAGACAACTTCTAAAATTTTTGCCATAAATGAAATGAAGGAAAACATGTTTGAAATGCTTAATCAAATTCATGAGCAATCAACTAGTGAATCTAGGGTGCAAATTTTTAATGATCTTCTTATACCAAATGTCCTAGATGCTTGTCAATTCTTGAATGATTGTGATTGCTTTAAAAACTTTGAAAGTGACTTGAATTTGAAATTTTTAGAAATAGGTTCTTATTTGCAAGATCTCCTATTTGAAAAGGGGAGCCTAGTTCTAAATTATGAATCAAATTTTGAAATTCCTACCTAGTTGAATAAGCATAAGATCATGGAAGATCATGTTTCACTTTGTTTAATAAAATCACTTTAGTTTAATAAACCAAATCTGCTTATAATTTTGAATCAAATCAGTGGGTGTGAAAGATAGAAACAAAGGTCTCATGGTTTGGCTTAATATTATTTTTATTGGATTCTATGTAAACTTGGAATGCAAATCATGAGATATGTCTTTCAAAATATGCTAATCATATTTGGGATCCAGGGAAATGATGGTAGAAATTTTGTAGTATCTTGTACATAATGTATATTTTTGTAAATAGTTTTTTGGATTGTGTGTTCATTGTGTTGTTGATGTTGTTCATGTTTGATTTTATTGATGTTTTGTTTATTTTATGTTGTGTTATGTTGAGATTAATGATAAATTGACTTTGCCAGACCTTGTTGGAGTTCCATGACTTGGAGGTGATTTAAATTGACACCAATTTTAGGTGGGTGTTTTCAAAAGTAAGGTATTTGTGAATGAGATACTTGTCATGTGTCGGTTGTGTTTGGTCTTTAACTCTAGACTGAATAGGATGAAATTACCTATTTTGAAAACCTATGAAACCTGGAGAAAAAGAAAAATGAGATGTTAGTTTATGTTTTCATGAATGTGAACTAAGATAAGGAAATATGAAACATTGGAATTGTATTGCAAAAGCTCCACGAGTATCACAAAACACATTAAAGAATATTGTTTGAAATTTGGATGCATGAAGTTGTTGGTTTTGCAAATTAGGGCAAAATATATTATATACTCTTTTCAACCTTACCTCATATCTAACCCAGGTGGTAGGTGGATTTGTTGCAAAGTACCATTCTATCAGATATAAAAAAATGAGTGAGATAAAAGAAAGAGAGAAATATAAAAAAATGAGAATGATATAAAAAAGAGAGAGAGAGTTGGAAATAGAGTCAAATATATTACTAAAAAAAAGTAAGATAGTCTTCACCGGAGCTATAGACGCTCGATTGGTAGTGAAGCAAGGTCTAGAAGAAAGGTCATGAAGAGCGATAATGATAAAACTATCATCCAGAACTAGATAATCTTCATCGGAGCTATAGACGCTCATTGATAGTGAAGCAATGTCTAGAATAAAGGAAATGCAACATCCACTTAATATCTAGGAATTTTAGATAATCTCTATCGGAGCTATAAATGCTTGGCTAGCAATAGAGCAATGCTTGAAGAGAATCGGGTGTAGGTTTTACCTTCAAAGAGGAATTATTCATAGTCTAAAATGTGAAACTGACAATGGAATATTGAATGGTTTCAGGTGATAAGGAATGAATCACTTTGCACACACTAAGCTGATGTTGAATGATTCTGGTGGTTCATGTCGAATTGGTCTATTCTCATTCTCTTGATATTACTGACGCTTATGATTTTAATATTTAGGTTTTGGTTGTTTTTAGAGTTTGGTTTTTAAATCTAAAATGTCCAGGGACATTTACCAGTAGAGTCGCCAATGTTGTGACGTCCTTCACAATGACCCCAAAAAATTAGGGACCCACTTGAAATTTGAGAAATTGTTTGAGTATTATCCTGATGGGGAATCAAGGTTATTCATCCATCTGATGATGAGCATGCATAAGCATTTTACATACTATTTTATAAATATTTTGTCATCAAATTTTTGTCTCATTACCTAAGGGTTTCCTAATGTCCTTGTGTTGTTGTGTTGTGTTGATTAAATTCATCATGTTTTATGTGGTTTATATTATGTTGTGTCATAATATAATATGTTTTGTAGGTTTAATTATTTTTAGATTATTTTGTTAGTGTGTGGTGTTATGTATATGTTTGTTCATATGTTATGTTTAGTTATGTCATGTTTTAAATTAATTAAATTATAAAGTTTTATAACTTTATAATTTAATATAGTTAGAATGGTTATGTTATAAATAAATTAATTAAATTATAAAGTTTTATAACTTTATAATTTAATTATATTTAAGAATGTTATTTTATAAATGTTTTATATTCTAATTAATATTTGTCTTATTGGCAGGTTTATAACTTTAATTTTTGAATGCCAATGAGGAGAAATATTAAATCCTTTGAAAAGGCTTTATTGATATTAGGGTTTCAAGAATTCATTTTTTAAAAACTGATGGAACGGAGTAAACTAATCAAGAGGAACGAATTTCTCAAGTTATAAATGGAGAATTAGAAACCAAAGAGAGGGTCAGACATTTTTGTAGAGAAGGAGAGAAGGAAAGTTGAAGGAGCAAAAGAAAGGAAAAAGGAGCTACAGAGAGTTGGAAATTACAGAGAAATCGATTCTATTGTAAGATCTTTTTATATCAAAATATTTTAGGGATTCAAATAAGCATCATTTTGGTATTTGAATTATAATTAAAATGTTTGGTATAGTTTTCAATAATTAAATATTCCACTGAAGATTGCATCATATCATTGTTCTATTGTGTGAATATTGGTGGGCAATGATTTGGTTTAAGTATCTATGATTATTTTTGTCTCGTAGCATTTGTCTGAGATAGAATAATATTTCTTCTTTATAGAAATTTTGATTATTTATTTGATATTCAATTATGTTTGCATAGCCTAGTTCAATTTCATAAGAATTAAACCTTACACTAGGTTATCAATAATTTATTTAAATATTAAATTGTTTTAATATTTAAATAAATGAATATATAAAAGATAAATGAGTACTCTGGTTTCAACTTTGATTTAATAAAGTTGAGAATTAGAGTTGATATCTTTTATTGAAATTTGTTTGGATTTCATGCTTCAAATACCGTTTTATTTATTTACCGATCCAAACCCTACATTGAGAGGATTATATTTGTTATTAAATATTTTATTCCATAAATATTTAATAAGCAAATAATATGAGAAAAACATATTTATGAACTTGATTTTCAAAGTATAAAATTCACAGTTCATAGATCAATTTTATATTAAAACCCTATGGATTATAATTATAAGATTTGAAAATCTTACAATTTTAGGGTTAAACATTATTACTTTATTTCATTTTCCAAATATTTTAATGTTGATTTTATATTTGGGATGAATAAAATGTTTTATAAATAAGTATTCTGGTTCTAACTTTGATTTAATAAGGTTGAGAATTAGAAGTGATTTATTTTATTAAAGTTTGTTTGGATTTCATGTTTTAAGTATAATTTATTTATGCACAAATCCAAACATTACATTGGAAGATTATGTTGGTTATTAAATATTTGATTTCATAAATATTTAATAAAAAAATATAATAAGGAAGTACATTTATGAACTTGATTTTAAATCATAGAACTCACAGTTCATAAATAATATTTATAGCAAACCCTATGAATTTATGATTAATAAGGTTTTTAAAACCTTATAATTTTGGGGTTAAACATTTTTATTTTTATTCATTTTCTCAAATATTTCAATGTTGATTTTATATTTGAGATGAATAAAATCTATTCATTGATTAGACCTTAGTTTTTAAAGGTGAATATTTATAATCAGGGTTTATATCATCATTTTGAAATTTCACATACTTTAATTTTTATTAAGGTAATTGAAATTTCACATTAATTAAAATGCTAAGGCAAATTGTTATTTCAAATTAGTTTTGAAAGCATTTTAATCAATGGTATTGTTAAGTTTGCATCAATAGATCTTAATCATAAGGTAGATTTACTTTATCATTTGGATAATAGAATTTGGTGAAAAGCATGTTATACATGATAAAATTTGAAATCATTTACCTAATTTCCTAGGCCCCTTGTTAACAACAATATGCAAACCACAAGAGTTTCTTTCCAAGCATTTACCTAAACATCTATGCATGACACATTAAACATAAAATAAGAACCTTGGAGATATATACTATTCTTTGCAAGAGAGAACTTAAAGTTCTAAGTTGTCGAGTGGTTTTGTGACCTGACAAAATCACACCTCAACATGACTCATTAGTGTGCCTAGTAGTCTAATGACTATGTGAACTTTCTAAAATGGAATGTGTAGTAGTATTACTTCTCTAAGTTGATCTCAAGAAAACTTGATCCACCTCATCAAGTTTTTTGGATTCCCATGGCCTGTCTTGTAGGGTTCCATTGATACCAATAAGATTATGATCTATAACTATCCTCCCATATTCAAGGAGGCTAGGAGGTCCTACGAGTCTACGACTGGATGTAGCCCTTGTGTCTTACATCTCAGTGTGCTAATCTGACCTAAGTATATCATGTGAATATTGGGGCCTTAAGGTCCCCTCATGTATATGTGATGATTGGGACCTTGAAGCCCCCTCATGCATATCATGAGAGGAACCTAGATATGGTTCTCTAGCTATGATTTCTCAAGGAGTACCCCCACAGGTTGAGTTATCACACCTAAGGTTCACTGAATTTCATTCAATGACATTGTGTGTGGGTGGCTCAACATCATTGTGATTATGATTTTACTAAGCATTAGCTTCAACGTCGATGGTGGATCGAGGGCGATTTCTTTACGTGAAGACCATGATAATTATGAATTATTTCTTATGTATTTTTTAGGACACACAAACAAAGTAGACAAGTGTTTATCTATTTTAAAATTTCTTGGTGTTCCTAAACTGGTCTTGTGTGTTCCAAATTTTTTGATAACTATAATTTAACTCTCATTGTGTTTTGCATTTAATTGATGATATACTCATATTGTTTAAGTGGATTTCACTTGTATTCTTGCAACTCAACAACCTACAATGAAATTCATGATCATGTTATCCCACCAAAGTGTGGTGATGAAGTCCATACTTGATCAGGGAGCACAAGTCCTTCTAGTCCTCACCCAATACTCACTTGGTCAGTGTCATACTCTCTGAAGAGGATTATATGTAAATTTTCCAAGCTACGTCGAATCTTGGAGCCAACGATCAAAGATAATGTACATGGGATTTGAGCCAATGATTGGATATGAATGCCACCACTGTTGAACTCTACTAGTGGGTGGTGATGAATTCCACCTCACTAAAATTTAAATGAATTATGGTGTGTGAGTCTTCTTTTTAAATTATTGCACAAAGAAAAATATGCATCATGAAGCACTCATGCTCTTTCCTATATGCCTAAAAATAAATGTTTCATGTTTAAAAAATGAGCATCTAAACGATTACAATATTTTAAAAGAATGTATTTCTAATTTATTAAATAATGGCCTCTAGCTAGTACCCATGCAAGCAATCTCAACAAACAAAACCTAGAACATTGGATACTAGGGTGAATTTGAAACTAGAAGTCCACTATTCCTAGCAGTGACTAGAAGAAAACTAAGAAAACTAAGAAGCTTTATGCATTTTCCTTTTAATATTTTTCTATGTTCCTAATTAAAATGGTATTTTCCCTACTATATTTTGAAAATAAATTATAGACAGAGAAATTAAAAATAGTAGATAGTTATCCCAAACTAAAATCCACCTCTGATGAAGTACAAGATGACCTTTATTGCACCTTTTTCTACTGGACACTATTGACTAGAGCGGCTACTACTGGCCACTACCTTCTGAAGTAGTCAATATTTTCTAGTCGCTATCAACCAAAGCGGTCAAGCCTACACATATAAAATACATAAAATATCAATAAATCAACTCAAAAAAGAAAACCAAGTGGGGGTCCCACCATGATCGCCATATATATGATCCTAGGAAGCATAAACCTAATCTACTTGTGGTATAATATCAAGTGAAAGAACTATAAATGTGTAAAGAACACAAAAGTAACAAAGTTAAGAGATTTATTTTATTAATTCATGTGAAAATTTGATTATAGATTGGTCCCTCTTAGGGATACTGATTTCTTGATCAAATGAGTACAAGTAGAAATTGTCCTTTAAAATGGGATGGTGCACTCCATAGGCCTCTTGGGCTTGCACACAAATTTGCTTAAGGGCTTACTAATACCTTCTTATCACTTTCTTGAAGGGATCTGATGAAAAATATGATTTGAACTGGTATAGGACCTATTATCTGCATACAAGAAACAACATAGAATGATTAGTAGTATATGTGACCTCTCATGATGAGGCTTCCTTGGCAGATCTGCATAAAATGACATAGAATCTTGATATAAATGTAAAGGTGCAAAGATAAGTAGAAATGCATGAATAATTAATAAAATACCATGAAAATGCAATGGAAAATATAGATATATGCTAATCTAATCTGATAAAGCAAAGGTAATGAGAATACTATGCTAAAATACTCAAGAAATAATGTCTTGAACTCTTGGCTATTCTTGCAGGACACTATCTAATACAACAACCATGAATTGAAACCTTCTACCTCATGAACTAGGGGGTTGCAACACTTAATATTTCATCTAAATTGATATTCAAGGGTTAACTTTGTATCCAAATACTGATTGGCAATGAAAACATGTTAATCTAAATGCTTGGATGATGAGTAGTCATTGCTTAGTTAGACATCACTTCATTACTCCTCAAGGGGATGTGAAATGGATCTCCAATTTACTAGGGCTTCACTGCATAAAAACTCATATTCGTGGATCATTTCTTGTTATTTGGAGGTTGCATGTGTAGAATTTTTAGATCTAGATCTAGGTCCAGATATTGGCTTCCTAGAGAATCCAAGATCTAGATCTACATGTAACTAACCATTAGAGAGGGAGGCTCAGTCACAAATTTGCATTGAATGGGTAGTCAAGAGGAGCTTTGGGAGATCTACACCACAAACTACTCATAAATAATGTAAGTGTAGTCACTATTCATGATTTGGGCCCTCATTCACAATCATTATATGTTTCAGTGTTGACCATTGTCCAGAGCAGTGACTAGATGTGGCCACTCTAAGCTTTAGCAACCTGCATTGGTGGCCACTCTAGTCAATAGTTGTTGAGTCTAAATGTGCCATAACTACCTTTTTTGAGTGGTTAGGACCACTACTAGCTCTTGCAAAGGCCCAATATTAGTCATATGGTCTTTGGATGTGCCCATATGAGTAGTCTCCTAAACATGATGTATTTTAGATGTCTACAACATCATCATAATAAATATAAGTTGTAGTTTCATTCAAAATCTTTGTGAAAAAAATAACAAGCCCAATTTTACATTATGCATCCATGAAATGTTGCTCTCAAACCAAAACATACCATGGTGCTTTCCAAGTATTCCTAGTTGATGATACTAAAGCATGAAAGTAATAGCTCTGGAAAATCAATTGCAATAATGCAACCACTTATAAAAAATAGTTGTAGATCAACAAAGTAGTCTCAATAGAAATTCAAATTCAAATGCAAAATGAAGTCTAGAGCGATCACCTCAACATTTTATTTTCATACTAGACTATTTTCTTAATAGTATTACAACTATAAAATTCTCATTATCAATTTCAAATGTAACCTATAAATAAGGCAAGATACCTCGATAAAATGGTCAACTTTGTAGTCCTCACTTGGTATTGCTATGTAACATTTCTACTAATTAATGAAATGATAGCTATTTGGCCTCCATTACCGTTCAATTATAGGTTATGCATTCCTTGATTTAAGTTATTTTTATTATACTCAAATGCTTATTTTATTCTTTTAAAGTGAATTTTACTTGTTTTTATCGCTATTGGATTGCTAATTGTTTAAGTCCTTGGAATGATTAAAGCAAATATTTTAAGATGAATAAACTTGTAACTACAATTGATAATGGCTAGTTTGGTAAGTACCGTGTAAATTAGTTATGTTAGCATGTTTTTTAGTGAGATTCAATATTTTTACACTATATCCTATCCATTTTTATTAAATATCTCTAACCCTTACTCCTTATTAACCATTTTCCTTCTAAATATATAATCATTTCAAGGAGTCGGTCTTCTTTGTAGGTTGAAATCAAGAAAAATATTATTTCATCCAATACTAACTAACCATTAGCTATATTCTAGGGTGCATTGCCTACTATAGGTATGGTAGATTTTGGTCCAACAAGTAGCAATTTGGAAAAATCTACTTATAAAAAGGAGATGCTAAATATTTTACATGAAGTTAATCACTAGATGCCCTATCTCATTGGGCATAATTTTTAATTAAAATAGATCACCAAAGTCTCAAGTACTTCTTGGAATAATGAGACACCATACCTAAACAACAAAAGCAGATCTCTAAATTAATGGGCTATGATTATGAGATCACATATAAAAAAGAAAATGTGAACATCATGGTTTATGCACTCTCCCTATAGATTGAGGATTAGAGTATGTTAAATTCTCTCTTCTCCCATACCTCAATGGATTACTTCTCTCAGAGAGGATGTAATAAAGGACTCATAATTGTAAATTTTGATAACAAAACCTCAAACAGAACCTAACTTATACCTAGGATACACTTGGGATGGAAAATATTTGAGATATCTTTACTGCCTTATTATTCCCTAAACTTAAAAACTATGGGATTTCATATTTATGGAAATACACACCTCACCCACTAGAGGATATTATGGGTTCCTACATACTTATGAAAGGATTAAACATAATTTATTCTAGAAGGGAATGAAGAAGGATATTCAAAATTTTATGGTTGAATATGACATGTGCCAGATAATGAAAGAAGAAATGATGCATTTCCTTAGAACTCTTCATCCCTTTCTAATTCTAGAATAAGTATGGATATATATTTCAATGAATTTATTGAAGGGTTATCTAAGTCAGGAGAAAAATTAGTTATTTTGGTGGTATTGGATTGCCTCATCAAGTATGCTTATTTTTATTCTCTCTACCATCCCTACACAACCTTAGCAGTAGTTGAAATATTTCTAGACTTCATATTTTTCCTTCATGGCATGCTCGCATCTATTGTGTCTGATAGAGAGCCTACCTTCACTAGTAATTTTTTGTAGGAACTATTTAAGTTTTAAGGAACTCATCTCAAAATGAGTTCAACCTATCATATATAGATAGATGGTCAAACAAAAATTGTTAACAAACTATTGGAGACCTACCTTCATTGCTTTACCTCTAAACATCCTACATAGTGGGTGAAGTGGCTTTCCTTGGTCAAATGATGGTATAATACTTTACATCACACTATGGCCAAGGTTACCATTTTTGAAGGTATCTATGGTCATCCTCCATAAACACTCTCCTCCTATATTCAAAAAAATATAAGGTTCACACTATCAAAAATACACTCAACTAGCATGCCATAGTTCATAAACTGAAGATGAATTTGGAATTGGTCTAGAATCATATGCATAAAAAAGTTGATCAACACCATTTTAAGAATATATTTGAAGTAGGATTTATGGTTTTCTCTGCATGTATACCTATAAACAATCATCACTCCAACTCCATGGCTACTGTATCACTCCAAATTTTTTGCATCCTTACCTTCAGGCTATAGGATCCATGCCCGAAAGGGGGATGCGAGAAGGATGGGACAATACCTCGGACTGAGAGGCCCTTTGAAGGTCCCACCTCTCGGGGGAGGGGTATAAGGGTGAATTTTTATGGATGGTGGGTTCACCAGGAAACTTTTGAATGGCAGTTTCCATGCCTAGGTTGACAGTGAGTTTGATGTGTTCATTTTTATACTTGATCATTCAACTCCTAGGTTTGGCCAAGATGAATCTAAACTATTCTATATGCCAATGCTAATTTAAATGAGTACAAAAAATAGGAATAAATGCTAATAATAGAGAATATGCTAGCTAGAAATTTTCATACCTGATTTCGGATGTTTGATGAAGATTCTGAATCTTGTAGCAGTTCAGATCGTCTCAATTCGTACGTAATCATCTGATATTAAACAGGATCATCTCAAATCACAGAAGGTCATCTGAGATCAGATAGAATCATCTAAAATCTGATGAATTCATCAGACGAATTCGTCAAAAACCTACAATCACAGAAATAGATACAAAATACCCAAGATGCAACTACAGAAGCGAAGGGAAATGATAGAAATAACTATAAATTTGTCTAAATGATAGATACAAATAGTAATTAAAGAGGAAAAGCATTAACTTCATAATTTATTTTAATTTTATCATGCATTTATACTAGATGAGGTGAACTCCAAGATGCATAAGTATAATAATTAAAGAGAATGCAGAAATACAACAGAAGATTGCAAAAAAGCTATGGAAATGCAAACTCTAGGTTCTGATTGCCCCCAATCTGGACTACAGTTAGGATCACCTCCAATCGTACGAGATCGCTTATGCTCCTCGACAAGATCGTCCGTAATCATCCAAGATCATCTGCGACGATCCGAGCTATCTTCGACTGAAAAATAGTAGAATTCCTGCAAGAAAATGTGAAATATAGAATAGAGACAATAGTGCGAGGGAATAAGGAACTAAATCTGTAGGGAAATCCATCAGCTAAGGGGTTTAGGGGGTTCGGGGAGAATCAGGGGGATAAACTAGAAAAATCCTAGTTTATATAGGATTAGGAAGAGGTTAGGAGGTTGGGGATCATCCCAATCCGGGAGATCTCCAATAGGGAAATCTCCAACTACGCGACGCGTTCTTGCCCAAGTTGGAGAGGCTGTTGAAACATAAGCTAATTATGAAAATTTGGTTTTGGGACGAAATCGTCTGGACGTTCTGTTCCAGATGAATTCATCAGATCGGGGACGATTTCGTCTAATCTATGACGATATCGTCCAACGGTCAAAACAAATCCTAAAAATGGCGCGGAAAATGGGGAAAGCGGGTAACAGGCGGTTTAACGGGCAGTTTGGGGTTGAAATTCAAATTTTTATCTTTTATATTTTTACTAAGGTTTAACCGTGCCAATTTTAGGGTGCTACATTTTGCCCCCTCTTTAGCGAATTTTTGAAGAAAATGCGTTAAAGACGAGTTTTTCCCGTTTTACGAGAAAGCAAAAATATACTCAATTTTTTAGACGACGATTCTTGGTCGAATCGTACGAATGCTGACTATGGTGCCCCCTCCGTGTTTTTACCCAAATCGAACGTTTGAGGTAAAAACACGGAAAAGCAAAATTAAAATGTTGATTTTTAAATAAAATTAAAAAACTAGGGTAAAACCCTAATTCATTTTTACTATTCATTTTTTTCTGGAGAGAAAAATGGTGGAGACAGACAGAGATTTGTATAGATTTTTGAGAGGATTGAGTATGCCAGGGTATAGATTGTGGCATACCAATCCAGTTTTGATATGATGTATATAATTGTTGTGATATATATATGTGATATTTTTGATATGACTTGTTCATATGTTTTTATGATGCTTCAATGTTTGAATTGTTTGCTTGTTTGATTGATGATTCATGTAATTATGTCATTTGGAAATATTTATAATTTGATGTCATGCTATAAAATTTTAAATGAAATAATCTGATGTAAACAATTGGTTGTTGTGGTGTGATTTGATGAAAAATAAAAAGAGACTTCTAACAATAATTTCAAAGGACATTGTCGCTATTATAGACCATTTCATGGAGTCACCGCTCACTCGGTCGTCAAGCTAATCCCAGTATAGAAATATTGTTGAAAAGTAAAAGAGTGCTTAAGAGACTGTCTTAAGACTTTGTGTTGTGATGATGGAGATGATGATGGTTTGATGATTTGTTTTCAAATTTTCATAAAAATAATATGCATGAGATACTTAAAAGAAATATGATTTTGCTAGGCATAAATTCCTAAGTGTGATAAAATTTTGAACAATTCCTTAGGAATTATACCATGGTTTCAAAATGGAATGTTGACATAATGACATGAAATAGAATAAGTGTTCGTTCATTTGTTTTAAAGCATGATTGTGTAACATAATGATGCAAGTCATATGAATTTGTTTTTATGCATTTGTTTTAAAAGAAATGGAAAATACAATTAGAACAATGGTTTGCGCTAGGCATAGAATTGATAGGTATAGACTTATACCATCATCACGAAATCCAAAGAAGAATTTGATATTTTGGTTTTATTGCATGATTGATTTTGACTTTTGATAAACAAAAAAATAATAATATGAAAATTTTGTTTGAAATCATTTTTGTGATTTTGTGAAAAGATGTATGTAATTGCTTTTATACAAAACAAAAATTCTGAAATAAAAGAATAAAATTATTCCAAAAAGAATTACAGAAACATTTTAAATTATCTCAAAGACAAATGTAGATTTATAAGGGATCCTCATGTGCAAATGTGAGTTCATTACCGATCTTGATTTATCATAATGATACAAAATCTCTCAAATACAAATGTGTGTGCGATTGTATTGTTCTTTCACCAATTTTGAGCAAGATAATTTGATACAAATAATTTGCCTTAACCAAATAAATGTTCGTTGACCATGATTTATATGCATGTAACCGTACCAGACTACTATGTAAGTCGGGTTATCAAGAGCTAGCTAATCCATAAGTTGACATAGGTCTATACAAAAGAAGGTCGCTAATGTGACAGACATATCACCATGCTAGGAATTACCCAAGGCCAAGCGGGTTGGGCACAAACCACCTGTTATGGGGCTTACCTCACAGTTTTTGAATAATTGAGAATTCCAGGGATTCAAGCTCATTCACCCTTCTTTTCTTTTCAAGGGGTAGGGAAAGGATTTTATTGCATTTTGCTTTTGCTTTTGCTTTTCTCTCTTTTTTTTTTTTTTTTTTGTATTTTTGCTTGATACTGAGATAATGCTGAAATATTGTTGTGATGGTACAAAATAACATTTTTCTTTTTCTCTTTTTCTTGAACTTTTCTTTTTCTTCCTATGCTAGGGATACTTGCTCGGATTGGCTGTAGAGCAAGGGATTTTTATTCGGGTAGGGGTGAGCTTGTCCTTTTGTCAATTCTCAAAGATTCTAGACCATGTGCATGATAGGATAGCAGGGGAAACTTTTCGCTCAAGAAACCACTTCTACTATGTAGCATCATATCGAATTTGCAATGAAATCATTTTAATGTGAAAAGATATACTTGGTTTAAGTAAATAACAAGATCAGTTCTCTATGCTCAAAAATTTATTTAATGCCAATGTGGACTTTGATATAAGAGAGATTAATAATCATACAAAATAAAATCAAGATATTTATTCATGTGAATGTGAAAGTGTGGGATTCCAAATAAATGCTAATTTATCCAAAATAACTAAAAATATAACTGCAATACTGCACAATTTGACAGGTACAAAAAATAAAAGATGTTTTTGAAGATTTTGATGTTTTGGATTTTAAGTTATGAATTGAAAGAAATACAAGGTGATTGTTTTTGAAACGTTTTATATAAGTGACTAAAAGGAAATAATATGCAAAACAAATATATACAATGATGAAATGACCAAATTTTATGCATAGTAGCGTTTGAGATGCATAATGTTCATAGGTTCTTTAAGTTCTTTACCATCTAAGGTAGATAATTTGTATGCTCCCGATCCAAATTTAGCAGGTGATGACATATGGTCCAAGCCAGTTGGGCTCAAATTTACCTTTAAGGTTTTTAGTTGCATTAGTATTTTTTTTATTCTCTTTTAAGACAAGGTCGCCGATCTCAAAGGATCGATGATGAACTTTCTTGAGATATGCTCTCTTAAGCTTGTTTTGGTAGGCACGAAGATGCTCCAAAGCATTGATGCACTTTTCATCTAGAAGTTCTAGCTGACTAAATCTGCCAGCACGATATTCATCCCCTACTTCAGTATCTTGAAGTAGTAGAGCTAAAGAAGGAACTTCTAATTCAAAGGGAAAAACGGCTTCAACACCATAAACCAAAACAAAAGGTGAAGTTCCAGTGGGAGTTCGAACACTAGTTCGATAGGCCCACAAAGCAGGATATAATTGAATGTGCCAATCTCGACCGGATTTATTGACCAATTTTTTGAGAATTTTGATTAATGTTTTATTAGATGCTTCTGCTTGGCCATTGCCCTGAGGATAATAGGGAGTGGACCAACGATGTTGAATTTTATATTTTTGACATAATTTTTTGACATCTTTATTTTTGAAACAAGTTCCATTATCGAAAATGAGATTGGCAAGAATTCCAAACCTACAAATAATTTGATTAAAAATAAACTTGGAAACTTGGGTTCCAGTGCAAGAAGCTAATGGCATAGCTTCAACCCACTTCATGAAATACTCAATGGCGGTTATGATGAATTTGTGTCCATCGGATGACATAGGGTTGATTTTTCCAATGATGTCTAAGCCCCATTTTGAAAAGGGCCAAGGAGATGAAATAGCTTGCAATTCTTGTGCAGGCGCATGGACAAGGTCAGCGTGTTTTTGGCACTTGTCGCAATGTCGCACATAATTATGTGCATCACTTTCCATGGTAGGCCAAAAATATCCTATCCGAAGGAGTTTCTTAGCAATGGCGCTACCACTAAAATGTCCCCCACAAGATCCATTGTGGGCTTCAATCAAAGCAGATCTAGATTCTTCTAGATTCAAACATCTCAGTAAGATGCCTTCAAAAGATCTTCTATACAAGGTATTACCAATAATCACAAAGCGACTTGCTTGTCTACGTAATAATCTATGCTGGTTGCTAGTACAACCATCAGGGAAGGTTCCTTTCTACAAAAAATTAAATATATCAGTGTACCATGGTTCAGGAGTTGTTTCGTTGATGAGAAACACATCCAAAGGTTCTAAGCATGATTTGCTTGAAGCGGGTTCCTGGAGTCGATGAATAATGATGGTAGCATATTCATCGTCTAACTCCAAGGGTAAAAGAGATGCGACTGCAGCCATAGCGTCAGCCGCACGATTGCTAGTTCGAGGAATAGCTTCCAAAGTAACTTGATCAAACAAGGATAATAATTGCAAAACATATGTTTTATATGGGCATAATTTATCATCTCTGGTCTGATAAACATCATTAATTTGGTTTATGACAAGTTGAGAGTCATCGAAAACCAATAAATTTTTAATTTTCATTGCCAAGGCAGCTCGTAATCCAAGGATAAGAGCTTCATATTCAGCAGTGTTATTGGTGCAAGCAAATGTTAATTTAAAGGACAGAGGTATAAGATGTTTCTATGGAGATATTAAAATAATACCCGCACCATCCCCACTCATGCATCGGGCTCCGTCAAAGTATAGGGACCATTGCTCTGAATGGTCTGCCTCTAGTTTAAGGCATTCATCAAGAAACTCAATGATGAGGGGATGAGTAGACTCTAAGGGTGCAACAGCTAATTGATCTACTATGATTTGACCCTTAATAGACTTTTGTCCTATAAACGTGAGTTCAAACTCGCTTAGCGCAAGAACCCACTTTGTTGTGCGACCAGATAAATACGGTCGACTCATAAGATATCGCAAAGGGTCGAATTTGGCAATAACATACATTTTTTGATTGAGCATATAATGTCGTAGTTTTTGTGTAGAAAAGATGACTGCTAGACATAATTTCTCTAATATGGTATAGCGAGTTTCATAACTGATTAAGGTCCTGCTAATGTAATAATTAGCACGTTCTTTCTTCTCATCGTCAAGCTGAGCTAACATAGCTCCTAAGGCAGAATCGAAAGCAAAAATGTACAAGATAAAAGGACGATCAGATCTAGGTGGGGAAAGCACTGGTGGTTGAAGGAGATATTGCTTAAGGAGTCCAAACGCTTCCTGGAATTCTTCGTCCCAATGAAAAGAGACATCTTTCTTAAGAAGCTTAAGAAAGGGTCCAGTTTTGTCCGCCAACTTATCGATGAAGCGACGAATAGCTTGAAGCTTACCTTGTAAACTTTGTAATTCCGATATATTGGTGGGTGCGGGCATATCAGTGATAGCCATGATCTTGAGAGGGTCAATTTCAATGCCACGTGAAGAAACTATAACCCCTAATAATTTATCGGACTTAACTCTGAATATGCATTTAGCTGGATTTAGTCGGATAAGATATTCCCTTAACCGATCAAATACTTTCCTCAAGTCATTTAAATGATCATCTTCTTTGATAGAACGAGCTATAATATCATCTACATAATCATGTAGGATAGCATGCATCATATCATGAAAGATATAAGTCATGGCTCGTTGATAAGTTGCACCTGCATTCTTTAAACCAAATGGCATCACTTTCCAACAAAAAGTTCCCCAAGGGGTAATAAAGGTTGTTTTAGCCTGGTCTTCAGGAGCTATCCTGATTTGATTATAACCAGAAAATCCATCCATTAGGGATATCATTCCACTTCCAGTAGTAAATTCAATGATCTGATCCATGTTGGGAAGAGGAAAATCATCTTTAGGGCATGCAACATTAATATCTCTGAAGTCTGTGCAAACCCTAACTTTAGTGGCTTCTTTCTTAGTTACTAGAACTACATTTGAGATCCATTCAGCATAATCAATGGCTTGTATAAAAATAACTTTCAACAGTTTTTCTAGTTCTCCTTTGACTAGTAAGGCCACTTTAGGATGCATTTTTCTAAGTTTCTGTTTAACAGGTTTAGCACCTGGATGGACTACTAGATGATGCATAACTATAGAAGGGTCCAAACCTGGCATGTCTTCATATGTCCAAGCAAAGACATCTTCATAGTCTTTAAGAAATGAGATGTATTTATCTTGTTTTTCTTGACTTAATTCTGATCCAATATTGATTATGTGAGGGTTATGTTCGGTTCCAATGTTAATTTTTATAACGTTTTCAACTTCCATATGTAAATCTCTCTCAAAATTAGGTGGGGCGGGTGAAACACCCAATTCTTGTAATTCTTCCAAGGTTAACTTGGATAATTCGTCTTGAGGAGTCGTAGCTTCAAGTTGGGCTATACTCGGTATAGAGCCATCAAAATAAAATTCATGATATAACAATTCCTCAATGGAAACATCATGAAAGATATCTCCCTCCAACTCATCGTCGGATTCGGCAATCATTTCAGGGTAAGCTATGGATAGCATATTGCAGGTAAAGGAATTATTCTTTGCATGCAAAGAATCTTGTTTATCGAGATAATCTTGGTAACATACAAGATGGTCATCATCCTCAAATGGGAAGGGCTGACCTTTACTAGAAAATAGGCCCACACCACAGCGGGCAGGCCATGGTTCTACCTCGAAAGGTTCTTTCATACCATTTTGGAAAGGTCCCAAACCTTTCCCTTTATATCCCAGCTTAAGCATTATAGGCTTAGCTTTAAGATACTCATTAGCAAAATAGCATCTAGCATATCCATCACAATGTGTCTTAATGTTTCTGGGTATTCTTCCCCAATCATATCCCTTATAAATAAAAGCACAACTCCCGACTTGGTAGATACTTCCCATAGGTTGTGGGAGGCCCAAGGTACGAGGAGAGGGTGGGAGATTATTTAAAAGAAGGGAAGTTTGCATGGCAGTGTTGGTTTCTTCTGATATAAGAATTTTAGATAAATCGGGTAAGAGCTCATCAGTGAGAGCATAGGAGGTAGAAGGAACATTTCCTACATCGTCGGATGTGGAAAGGATGCCTGTAGTGGATGTAGATGTTATAGGGATATTGATGGGTGAGTCTATAGGTATGGAAGATATAGGAGTAAAACAGGAAGCATCGGTTGTAATTTTGGGATCTTTTCGAGGTCCTAATGTGGTTTGTTCAGAAGATGGTTGAGCTATATGTATAGGTGTAGTTGAAAGAGTAGATGATGTTATGGGTGTGTGTTTCACACGTTTGGGTGGATGATGAGAATTAGGATGTGTGGATGATAGGGCAGGGCAAAATTGAACTCCAACAGGTTCTGCCAAAGCACACATATCAAAGGGTCTAGGATCACCATGAATGGTAACCAATTGGTTTTTAAATTTGAATTTAACACACTGATGTAAAGTGGATGGAACCGCTCGCATCGCGTTGATCCAAGGGCGACCCAAAAGTATATTGTACGATGCTGGGCAATGTACAATAAACACGGTCGTATCTAGGGTTCTAGGACCAACTTGCAAGGGTATAGTAATGACTCCACACGTTTCTTGTGTCTCGTCATTGAAGGCTTTTATAATCATATCAGTTCTTTTCATTTCGTCACTTCTAAACCCAAATCGTTGGTAGAAGTCAAAAGTGCATATGTTTAAAGATGAACCATTATCAATCAAGACTCGTTTAACGACTACATCTCCAATTAGGGCAGTAATATATAAGGGGTTATCCTTATGTAAACTATGTTGCGGGATATCTCTATCTCGAAAGTCAATACAATCGACTTCTCGAGTTATGATAGTATTGGACATGGCTTCAGGTTGAATATTTTGTGGTACCATCATTTGGCTTAATGTGAGCATTAATTCATCCCTATGGGTAGGAGAAGATCTTAACAGGTCCAAAAGGGAAATTCTAGCTGTAGTATTGGATAATTGTTCATTAATATTATAAGGAGGCTTAGGTTGAACATTAGGTGCATAATTCCCTTTATTGGGATTTTTCAAAACAAATGGAGCTGATCCATCATTATGAGTTTGATCTTGTTGAGAATTTTGAGCCTGTTGTCTGGTAACGGCTCCGATGGTTCCTACAATATTATTTTGCAAGTGATGGATAGGTCTTGGTCTAGCATTTATGGCTTGCTCATTAGAAAGTATTTGGTGAGAAGATGGTCTAGTAGTGACTCTTCTAGGAAATGGTTCTTCTGGAACCATAGAACTTGTGATAGGTTGAATAGGATCTGATTCATCTTCAGAACTATTCGATTGATTTGAGGTGATTTCCATGTCACTTTCGGTCTCATATTCGGTGTCACTAAGATCAAGTATCCGAATATTATGTAGAGGTCTAGTCGTAACTATGGATAAAGTTGTGTCAAATATTTGAGGATCATGAACAGGTAATTGTCCACTAATAGTCCCTACATATCGGGTAGGAGGGGGAACATTATGATGCTCAATTTGATTAGCCACCTCTTTACCATGCTTTGGTAAAGGATGTTGAAATATGTCCAATGATTGATTGGCATTCTGATTCTGATTTTGGGGAATGTTCTTTTGAGCATTATTAGAAGGATTTTGTTTAGGTTGAAAGGCTTGCACCTCCATCTCATTGTTATCAATCAGGTCTTGTATTTTATGTTTTAATATTTTACAAGAGTTGGTAGCGTGTCCAGGTCCTCTATGGAAATCACAATGTAAATCAGCTCTGTATTCGGGTATAGTTGGATCAGGTTCCTGGATAGTTGGTAATTGGATCAAACCTCGTGCTAGTAATTGCGGGAGAATGGTTGATAAAGGTTGATTTAACCTAGTAAATTCTTGGGGTGGTTTATCAGGAGGTTTCAATATAAACTTCTCTGTTGTTTTCATAGTATTAACATTGGCAATGTTTCTGCTATCAGTGACTCCGTCACCCACAACTTGTTTATTTTTATATTGATTTTTGGATGTTTTCTCATCATATTTCTTTTTGAGCTGACCTCTTCTAATGAGAGCATCTTCCACCCTTCGAGCTAAATCTATAGCTTGATCGAAGGTGGTCAAGGTAGCAGTGGATAATTCATAGGATAGTTGTTCTTGTAAGTTATTGATAAAAATATCCAACATTTCCTGATAAGGTAACACAAAGTGTAACTTTCCTATCAACTGCCTCCATCGAGCTAAGAAGTCAGCAAAACACTCATCTTTGTCTTGTTTTAAGTTGTACAAATATTTAATGGTTACATGCCTTTCGATATAGGCACTAAATTGATGCACAAAAGACTCAGCGGTCTCTTTGAAATTCCTCAAAGAATGAGTGGGTAGTTGATAATACCACTCCAATGCCATCCCCCCTAAGCTTTTCGAGAACATTTTTAGTAATAACAAGTCATCATGTGATATGTCATGACATGCTATCCTAAACATATGAAGATGCTCTATGGGATCTTCAGTTCCTTTATATATAGGTAGGACAGGCATAGGAAAGTGTTTGGGATATGGTTGTGCTACAACTATAGGGTCTAGAGGTTGACTACACATCTCTCGATAATTGTACGAGGGACGGTAGGGATCTATCTGGTCCATGCGAGAGACTAACTGTTTCACCATAGCTTCCAGATTACCAGTTTGTCCACCATATTGGTTTGGTGGTACATGAGTATGGGATTTGTGAGCGTAGGAAGGCGGGACATAAGGATTAGATGCTATATTGCTAGTATGCAAATGGTTGGCAGGAAGAGTATTATGAAGAAGATTTGTTGTAGCATTATGTTGTATCCCAGATTGTTGGAAATTGGTATTTGGTTTTGTTTTAGGCTTTTGTTGATTTGAAGTATATTGATCAATAGCTTGGCAAAATAGAGTAGTGAATGAAGGTTTCTTTTGTGTGGGAATAACCCTTGGCTTGGTAACAGGCACTCTAGGTGGTTGGGTAGCCTGTTGTTGTTGCATGTTTTGGATTATAGCAGCCATGTCCAAATTGGACGGTCCAGCTTGATCGCTCTCTTGATCAACGAAGGACAAAGGATTAGTGCATGTGTGATATATATCTTCTAGGGTTGCTTGAGTGTCACTAATTTGATCTTTATCCATATGAACTGCTCTATTAAGAGTGCCAATATTAGTATTGAGGAATTTCCAAAAATGTTCCATGTTTTCAAAAGTAACAGCTCCTTCTGGAGTTATTTTAGGAGATGAGGATCCTTCCTCTCTATCATTTTCTTTTTGTTCATTTGCGTCCACAAATTCTTCTTCTTGTTGGTTTAAGGTTCCTTCTTCCTGAATTGGGTCTTCAGGAAGAACATCTAGGTTATTTTCTGGTTTTCTTAACCAATCTTCTTCTACTTCAATTTGTTTTCCATTCCTGAGTCTAGTCATTATGTCTAAATTTAGATTTTAGCAAATATATATTAATATATTTGCGACAGATCTTGGGAGGTATATATTTTAATTATATACCTACTATAATGCTTAAAAGAAAATGTTTTGATTTTTTTTTGTTATGATTTTCGTTTTGTTTTTGTTTTTGTTTTTATACTTATAAAGGCAATAAACAACACACTAAATACAAGAAATAACAATAATAAAATAATAGCTTAGTTTTCTATAAATAGTTTATAGATATCATTGATGGGATCAAGTTCATCAAGAGTCATAAAATGCTCCTCTTCAAATTGGAAATTGTTTTTCAAGAAGTCAACAAAGTGTGCTATGGTGATATTATCTGTTTCAGATTCTGTTTTGTAAAAATAAATCTCATGGCAATACTCTCGATATAACACAGCTCTGGGAACTCTATTCCATCTCTTTCTATCCGTAAGATCAGCTTCTTGATCCTCTATACGAGCTAGAAATTGATGTACTATGGCTGCATTCTCAAGGTATTCCTCAAAGGTATACAACTCAGAAGACACAAGGGCTCTTTTATCTGCTAACCACCTATGGCAAGCTCTCTGAAGTTCATGATACAAAATCACTTGATCGGGATCCAGGATTCTATCTAGGACAAACCTCTTAATTTGCCTAAGTTCGGTTGCTCTAGATGAAATGAGATTCAATCTCCTATCAAGTTCATCCCACAAAGGTTGAACCCTATTTGTTTGAGGTACTCTAAGCACAGAAGTAATCTCTATAGCTGCTAATTGATTTTCAACATTAATGGTGACAACTCGTCTTTTATTATAGTCTACCATCTAAATATGATATGCAATTTTTTAAGTCTAAATGCATTTATGTTTTGATTTTTATTATTTTTATTTTTCTCTTATTTTTATTTTCAAAAGGTTTTTGTTTTCACGTCGGGTTCACCAAAATGTATCGCTCCAAATTTTTCGCATCCTTACCTTCAGGCTATAGGATCCATGCCCGAAAGGGGGATGCGAGAAGGATGGGACAATACCTCGGACTGAGAGGCCCTTTGAAGGTCCCGCCTCTCGGGGGAGGGGTATAAGGGTGAATTTTTGATGGATGGTGGGTTCACCAAGAAAATTTTGAATGGTAGTTTCCACGCCTAGGTTGACAGTGAGTTTGATGTGTTCATTTTTATACTTGATCATTCAACTCCTAGGTTTGGCCAAGATGAATCTAAACTATTCTATATGCCAATGCTGATTTAAATGAGTACAAAAAATAGGAATAAATGCTAATAATAGAGAATATGCTAGCTAGAAATTTTCATACCTGATTCCGGATGTTTGATGAAGATTCTGAATCTTGTAGCAGTTCAGATCATCTCAATTCGTACGTAATCGTCTGATATTAAACAGGATCGTCTCAAATCATAGAAGGTCATCTGAGATCAGACAAAATCATCTAAAATCTGATGAATTTGTCAGACAAATTTGTCAAAAACCTGCAATCACAGAAATAGATACAAAATACCCAAGATGCAACTACAGAAGCGAAGGGAAATGACAGAAATAACTATAAATTTGTCTAAATGATAGATACAAATAGTAATTAAGGAGGAAAAGCATTAACTTCACAATTTATTTTGATTTTATCATGCATTTATACTAGATGAGGTGAACTCCAAGATGCATAAGTATAATAATTAAAGAGAATGCAGAAATACAACAGAAGATTGCAAAAAAGCTACGGAAATGCAAACTCTGGGTTCTGATTGCCCCCAATCTAGACTACAGTCAGGATCACCTCCAATCGTACGAGATCGTCTGTGCTCCTCGACAAGATCATCCGTAATCGTCCAAGATCGTCTGCGACGATCTGAGCTATCTTCGACTAAAAAATAGTAGAATTCCTGCAAGAAAATGTGAAATACAGAATAGAGACAATAGTGCGAGGGAATAAGGAACTAAATCTATAGGGAAATCCATCAGCTAAGGGGTTTAGGGGGTTCAGGGAGAATTAGGGGGATAAACTAGAAAAATCCTAGTTTATATAGGATTAGGAAGAGGTTAGGAGGTTGGGGATCATCCCAATCTGGGAGATCTCCAACAGGGAAATCTCCAACTATGCAGATGCGTTTCTGCCCAAGTTGGAGAGGCTATTGAAACAGAAGCTAATTATGAAAATTTAGTTTTGGGACGAAATCGTCTGGACGTTCTGTTCCAGATGAATTCATCAGATCGGGGATGATTTCATCTAATCTGCGACGATATCGTCCAACGGTCAAAACAAATCCTAAAAATGGCACGAAAAATGGGGAAAGCGGGTAACAAGCGGTTTAACGGGCATTTTGGGGTTGAAATTCAAATTTTTATCTTTTATATTTTTACTAAGGTTTAACCGTGCCAATTTTAGGGTGCTACAGCTACCAAAAACTAGTTGCTAAATACTATGGACCCTACCAAGTACTACAATAGATTGGTGTAATGATCTACTAATTGGATCTTTTGGCTACATGAAAGCTCTATCCATTATTTCATGTCTCTTATCTTAATAAGTTTGTGGGTAATAAGTACCAAGTTCAATCTAATTTACCATAACTATATGAAGAGGGTTCCATCTTGCTCGAGCTTGAATAAATTTTGGATCAAATATCACACACGCTTAAAAACCATATTATCCTTAAGGTTATTGTTCAATGGCATGGATTACAACATGAATATGCCACTTGGAAGTCTATCTAATAGCTACAATAATAGTTTCTTCATCTCTAACTTTGAGGACAAAGATTTTGGAAGGGGAAGGGTATGTCAGGACCCCATTCTAACATTATTATGTAATTCTCAAATTATTATGTAATGATCCTATTATAATGATATTTTGTAATATTTGGTAAAGGTATGTGGTGTAGACACCTAAAAAGTATCATATTTGCAATGATTAAATGTTAATATTTAATAAATTGTGCAATTTTTTTAATTTATACATTTCAACCTTATAAATATGAATGTTGACTATTCTAGCCCCTTTGACAATCCTAAGAACCTTTCTATGCCTAGCTCACAGTCATCAGGAGACAACTCCTCTATTTTTAACCATGATTCACCTAACCCATGTTGGAATTTATTTCCCCTATTTCCTCCACATTCCAAGTGCATTAATGCACATTGATGAGGATTCCCTCCACCCAGGTACATTTATAAAGCATGTCATTTTTTGTGGGTGAGGAATTTTTCCACTTAAGAGAATTAGTGAGGCATGCCATAATGCATCATATCACATCATAGGGTGTCATACCACCAAATAGAGAATGTTGCATAGTTGTCCATCCAAGAAGCCAAGTGGGAAAACTTAATATTTCTCCCTCCTCTCACTTAGACCACTTGTTCATCATCCTATCACCCCATCATAATTATTTTCATCCTTGGAAAATATTATAAATATACCCCCATTCCATTTGCTTGAAGAGAGAGACTCTTACATGCCACAATGTTGTCAAAATTTCCCTAAGATCTACTTATGCATTGTGAGTGAAATGCTTTAGAATGCTTTTTAACTTATTTTTAAGTTTTTTTTAATGCATTAGATTAATTTTTTTCTGTTGCACTTTATTTTGTAAAATAGGTGCTACTAGCTAGTTTGTTTTTTGTTGTGTATAGGGTTATTAGAGGTACATACAACAAAGGTTGGTCCATCATGCTATCAGAGCTTCAAAACCCACCCACACTTCAAGGTGACAATATAAGACATGGGGTGCCATGAAACTTGATTGAAAAAGGGATTCATTCTTGGAAGACCATCATTTGTAGCTTGAAGGAGTATTTGTTAATATTTTTTGTAATAATAATTTTAATTTTAATAAATAGCACATTTTCTATTACTACAAATGGTGATTATGGTGGGACACTCCTATCTAAAAAAATACACACCACAACAAACCAACCCCCAATTATTTTCCTCCACTTAGGCCATGTCTCACTCTTCAACCATCCCCTCTCCATTATCCTATTTCCCACTCCACCTTTTTTCAAATGCTTAAGCATTGTTATCTATTCCTTCCTCCATCAACTCATCACTTGAGGGGGTAGAAAATACCATAAAATTTTGTCTTGAATTAATTCAAAACCTTAAACACTAAATCTTGGAGTTACTTAAGTACAATAATATTTTATCAAGGCTATCATTAACACCCCTTTGTTGGGGAAAATAGCATATCTCATCTTCTTATCTCATAATTCTAATCAAAACTTAGAATCAAAGACTCAAAATTCTAATCAAAGTAACCTCATTAGTATAGCGAAGGTAAATATTTAAGGGCATGTATCACTTCCATGACTGGGGTGATGAGCACCATAAATGCTCATTTTATATACATTGTTAAGGGGAATAATCACTGGTTTAATTATCATTAGAAATATATTTTTATTTAACTTATGCATATAATTAATATAAAATTTGGTATTATGCTTAATGGGTGTTTTTAGTGGAAACTGTGTACAAATGTAGGTTTTTCTACTAATATAGTATTTCCTAGTCTATATCCCAAATGGACCTGGTATTCTTCTATTTAATTGCATCTAAGGTATATAGAGTAGGTGTCTTACTCTAGTGCCTTACTCTGGCACCTTATTCTGGTGTCCTACTCTGGTAATGAAGGTGCCTTACTGAGGTAGGTGCCTTATTGAGGTAGGCACCTAACTCAAGCAGGTGCCTTACTCAAGTAGGCACCTTACTTTGACCCAGTCAAACGGGTAGGTGCCTACTTGTGGAGCCTTGATCCGAGATGCTTTGACCTTGCTTCCAAGTGGGACCATGTTGACCGTAGATGGCTATTGACTCCACATCATATACACCAATTTTGGATAGCTACCAAATCATGTGAGCTATCTCATTTGCATAGGAAGAAAAATCATGACTATTGGCTAAAGTAGAACATAAACTATTGGCTAAAGTGGAAAACGAACCATTGGATGAAGCAAAATACGAGTGATAAATGATCTAGACCAGTTGACCAAGGGGCTATGGAGATTGTTGCACGTGAATACAAAGGAGATATATTAATTATGTAATATTATTAAAATATAATTAAACATCTATTATTTTTTGATTGTGTGGTTCACTTTGTAAGGTGAGCATTCCTTCTCATGCTCACGAACCAATCAATGTAGTGATTTTCCAGTAAATGATATACATAATAGATAATGGGATGAACTAGATCCATTATTCACTAAGAAGGACAACCACCCAAATGGATTTGTTGTTGCCAGACATATTTTGTTATGATAAAAAATACCTGATTTATCCTGCAAGGGGGTAAAATTAGTGCATGATTGATTTAATAAATATATTATTGTTATAATTGAATGACTGCAATATTCATTGTATATCCATTGTAACCACAAGTCTGGAATAGAATTTCCTAAATTTTTAATAGAGGAAGGCTATGCATTGTATAAATGGACAGGTATTCCATGAAGGAGGGGAGGATCAATGATTAATTTTACACAAAAATTATTTCTCATTTTATTCTTTTTCTAAATTATTAAGAGTGCAATTCCTCTTATTCGAGCAAGCTCTACGTAGCTAGATGGGCGGACTATCTATGGGAGCTTGGGCCCACTCCCTATAGTAGTCCTCCCCTATTTCATTTATGTTCTTTATTTTTCATAGATTAGATTTATTGCTTTATTTACTGCTTTGTTTAATTTTAGTTGTGTGTGTTTATTTCCTTGTATTTTATTTTCACATTTTATTTTCAACACTTTAATTTTAGTTCGTAATTTATTTATTTAATTTTCCGCACTTAGTTTATTTGGTTTGGCTGACTTTAAAATGCATAAACATCTTTAACCAAAATAAATAAGGTACAAATGGATTCATTCCCCAAAACTATAGGCATATACTATGCATGAAACTCATAATTTTACAAACTTATCGGATTGATAATTTATGGAAGAGAAATTATTATTTTTCAAAACATGATTTATGCTCACCATTTTGGCACCATTGTCGAGGAGTGTCAAAATTGTAGTGTTATGATTTACAGGTCAGATAAAAAGCCCATTTAAAAATTATTCTAGATATTTTACCTGAGAAGTGTGAGGCCACCAAGGGCATTTTTATAAGGCTAAAAATAGTTTTCGGTACAGTCAAAGCCAAATCCCATAGGCAACAGTTTAAATTTACCAGCTTCTCAGGTAAATTTGGTAATGAACCTAATGTACCATATTAAGTGTAAAAGTAGGAATAAAATGTGTTGTTGAAAAAAAATTAGAAAAATATAGCAATGAAGGATTTCCATTATGTTCTAAATGGTTTCAAGAAATCAAATAAATAGCACAACCCAAGTCTGATTAAAAATTTTTAGGGATGTGTTTTTATACAAAAACTATTGGGAAATTATACCTCCAAAAGCTTAATTTTAATGATTGAAAATTTTTACAGACTTGATGTTTTGCAACATATTCTTTTAATGATGTAGGAAAAATGATAGAGCATATTTAAAGAACATCTTGTTATGGAGTATGCTCTTCACTTGCACTTAAGGTGACCTGGTGAATAAAAAACTAGCATGTGTTTTTAAAATACTGCTATACCATGTTCACTCTAAAATGCTAACCCGTAGATAGTCATTTGTCGGCCTGTACAATTTATTTTAACATTGAAAGAGTTTGGTTGTGAGGCCATGAAGGAAAATACTCCTCTCATGCTATAATATATCAAATTGGTTTATTAAGAAGGAGATGCTTTTTAAAAGACTAGTTCATATGTAGACATGGGGGAGATCCCACCTTCATCAATACCACCAACAACACAATGAACATTGGTTGCAGTGTTCATGAAAAAAAAATCATCTATTGAAAAGGCTCCAAGATTAAGAGCAATTCAAAAAAAAGTTTTTTTTTGCTACCTATTGGAAGAGAGTATCCTCTTTCCCGAGGACCAACTTGGTCCATAAGGGAAATGAGAAATCTCCAACTGGTAGCTAAAAAAAAAAGTGGGAGGAGCCTGGAAGAGATCAGATGTCAAATATCTACACAAAGGCCACATGGTGCTTGAGCACGATAAAAAAAATGTGAATGGAGCTCATAGTGGCCAAAAAAAAAAAATAGCACATAAATATCCATGATGCATCTCATGAAAACATCACACCTGAACACCAGACAGATGTCGTGAATGATGAATAAAATTATTTCACTTCACTCTAGGAAATAAAATAGAGGATCGCAATGTTGTTCCAATTTTACCTGCGAAGAAAAAAAAATTGGAGGGGGAAATCATTTTGATTCGGACACACGTGTGTCAGGACTATAAATTTTAATCAATTGAAAAAGGGGTGACGTACTCAAGAGCACACAGTGAGAAAATCATAATGCATAAATATTAATCCTTGTGATGCATTTAGAGAGAAACGTAAAAGAAGGATTAAAATATTTTTATATGTGTCATTGAGGATGAGCTGGGTATTTCAAATTCTAGAGTTGTTAGCTATTGGATGTCATCAATCCTTTAATAGTGGTACGTGGGATGTAAAATTTTCTATGGAGCCTCACAATGCCAATATTATAGATTTTTTTTGGTAGTGGAAAAGAAAATATAGCCAAGTCACTATGGTGGAGAAGATGTTCCAGTACATAGCACACCAAATTCCTAAAGTGGATCAGTGGTAGTCCTCTAAGCTTGGTCACCCAATGTGAAAATCACCATCTCACTTGTGGTAGATGATTCTATTATCTATTGTAGATGACACAGAAAAAATTTATCCAAGATCTATTCTGGTCATAGCAGCACATATGGAAAAAAAATAGTTGGAATTTTATTAATGCCTTTAGTTTAGTTTTTTATATTTTATAGGACAACATGAAGTGTGGATATGTCATACCAACCATTTTTAAGTGCCTTACTCAAGCAGGTACCAAGCAGACGTCTTACTCTGGTGTCTTACTGAAGTAGGCACCTTGCTGAGCTAGGTGCCTTACTCAAGTAGGCATCTAGTAGGCACCTTACTCAAGTAGGTACCAAGCAGGCACCTTGCTCCATCAGTGGAGGTATGCACTACTCAATATCCATAAATGGAGGGATGCATCACTCAATGACCAATCAACGGAGGCACCTAATCATTGAAAAAAAAATTGGGAGGCACCTTACTCCAAGGTGCCACAAAAAAAAAAAAAATTGGGAGGCACCTTACTCCCATAGTAATGTGCCTTACTCCAAAAATTTTGGAGTAAGGCACCACACCCTTTAAAAAAAACCACACAAAATCTTTCCTGCTTAGCATAAAATTTCTTTTGCTTTGCAGGAAATCATGAACTACATGCAAGTTGTAGGTATCTTGAGAGCCAGAGCCTAATAGGTATGAATGTCATGATTCTTGTTTTCCCTACTTTCATGTATTACAGTTATTTTTCTTTTGTAGGGGAAGTGTCCTGATTGTATAAAAAATAGACATTTGGGAGACAAGGCCAAAATTGGCTCAGCATCTCTGAACCTGCACATTTTTAAGAGGTAGAAATTTGACTATTTTCATTCAGAGGATATAGTCAAAATTTGGGCATGGATGTGAGTGTTAATTTCCTACAAAGGGAAGAGATACCCACCTCTATGTTTGGAAAAAGTAGATGCTAATGTAGTAAAAAAAAAAAAAATTGGATGGCCTAATCAACTCTACAACAACACTACACAATAGCAATCTACTAATTTTTCAATAGTGAGAGGGCATATTAATGTCCAAGAAGTTGCCTTGATGGTATCTATTCTTGGGCACCTTGATTAGAGGCACTTAATTTCTATTGAGAAGTCCACATATGAGAAAAAAAATAGTCATGTGGAGAATATAATGAAAAAAGGAGTGTTGTAGAATAAAAGCATTAGACCCTCCTTTATACCCAGAAGCACTCAAACTTCTTCTCCCTAGGATGGGGATTCTGGTTGATCAATGTGGGACCTAATATTCAGAGGGTTGCATAATTGTTGCACAAAGGGACCTATTATTGGCGATGAGGATGCTACCAATTTAAGTGGGGGAGTATTTGGGTGAACCTGTTATTGGTGATGAGGGCATCACCAATTTAAGTAGGGGAGGATTTGGGTGAACCGGAATCTCTCGTAAATAAAAATATTCTGTTGTTAGACTCCCAATTGAAATGCAAATAAAAAATAGAGCTTGTACAAGAACACTAGCAAAAGAGGGCTCAGGTTGAAGTTAAAAAAAAATAAAGAGAGAGTGGTTGCGATGCTGGACTTGTTTGAATCCACACCTATAGAATAATGCATATAGTGCAGCCATATGTGCAACAAATTTCCCATGTATATTTTCATATGGCACTTGCTTTCATAAAATAATTCCCCTATTTTCCAAGAAAGACAATGCATGGCTCACGTAGAATAACTGGACTTCATTTATTGGTGAACACCATAGAAAGAATGTTATATTTTTACTATTCTTTGTTAGCAATACAAATGGGCATAAAATTTTACATCTACCTTTTGAAATCTGCAATGGAAATTTAAATAACTGCATCATTTTCCTGATTGTCATGCTCAGGGAAAGTGACGTCTTCATTGATTGTGAGGGTTGTTGATGGATGATTATAACATATTCACTGTACTGGTATCACTATTGGAGTAGCAATCCACAGAGAAATAAAAATTATGATTAATGATGTGGAAGATGAAGGCAGCCAGAAAAAGAAATTAAAAAAAAAATTCTCCAAGAGCATCAACGTCACCAACAATCTCATTTTTTTTTGGAACACCTTGGTTACGGGTAGCATGGAAATGTTTTTACACCACCAGCATGCTACAAATCAAAATCTGCAAAATTCACCTAGGTATGTACTGAGTTTTCTATTAATTATGTGTATAGTTATTTTAAAAATAATTTCACTGCTAAACTTAGTAGATGCCCCTTATAAATTCTTTCTGTCAAAATCTCCCAACCACGTGATATACCTCGGATATGAAAAATTTATTACCCTGGAACAATTAAAAAAAGAGAGCTACGACATTCATAAATTTGGCATTGTTTCAATGGTGGCCAACACATGTAGACGATGCTACTCTATACTACAAAATATGGATCAAATGTGTTTTAGATGTGGAAAAACATAGCTGTCCATTGATAGCTACATGAAGGCTCAGATGGGCAATTACATGGTAGCACCTATTAAAAATCAATGTAGTGTACTTTCATAAGTGCCACAGTGCTTAATGAAGAAAAATATAGTGCAGTGGTAATTTGGTCTGAACAGTGTGGTCATTATTTACCCATTTGCCCACAATGATCAGTCATGATGTGTTTCTAACTTCTACTGGTGCAGATGTGCTTAATGAAAAAAATATATATAGCAGTGCTCAGTAAAAAAATATATAGCCATGCTCAAAGAGAAAAAAATAGAGCAATGGTCAATGAAAAAAATTATTATTATCCCAAGGGTTGTTTTATAGGGGTTGTTGTCACAAAGACATGATAATATTTAGGCATGCGAAATGATGAGCACTATAAATGCTCATTTTATATATATTGTTAAGGGGCATCATCATTGGTTTAATTAGAATTAGAAATATATTTTTATTTAACTTATGCATATAATTGATAGAAAATTCGGTATTATGCTTGATGGGTGTTTTTAGTGGAAACTATGTATAAATGCAGGTTTTACTACTAATATGGTGTTTCCTAGTCTACATCCCAAATGGACCTGACATGCTTCTATTTAATTGTGTCTAAGGTATATGGAGTAGGCACCTTACTCTAGAACCTTACTTTGGTGCCTTACTATGGCACCTTATTTTGGCACCCTACTCTAGTGAGGAAGGCACCTTAATAAGGTAGGCGCCTGACTCAAGAAGGTGCCTTACTCAAGTAGACACCAATAAAGTACCTTACTGAGGCATCTTACTTTGACCCAGTCAAATAGGTAGGTGCCTACTTGTGAAGCCTTGATCCGAGATGCTTTGACCTTGCTGCCAAGTGGGACCATGTTGACCATAGATGGTTGTTGACTCCACATCATATGCACCAAGTTTGGATAGCTACCAAAGCACATGAGCTATCTCATTTACATAGGAAGAAACAACATGACTATTGGTTGAAGCAAAATGTAAACTATTGGCTAAAGCATAACATGAATCATTGGCTAAAGTAGAATACAGGCGATAAATGTGCTTGACCAGTTGATCAAGGGGCTACAGAGATTGTTGCACGTGAATAAAAATGAGATATTTTAATTATGAAATATTATTAAAATAGAATATTGCATCTATTATTTTCTTATTGGGTGTTTCACTTTGTAAGGTGAGAATTCCTTCTCATGCTCATGAACCAATCAACGTAGTGATTTTATAGCAAATAATATACATAATAGATAGTAGGATGAACTAGATCCAGTAGTCACTAAGAAGGACAACCACACGAATGTATTTTTTGTTTTTAGACATATTATATTATGATAAAATAGAACACGCCTGATTTATCCTGCAAGGGGGTAAAATTAGTGCATGACTATTTTAATTAATATATGATTGTTATAATTGAACGACTACAATATTCATTGCATATCTATTGTAACCGCAAGTCCGGAATAGGCTTGCCTAAATTTGTAATAGAGGAAGGTTGTGCATTGTATAAATGCACAAGTCTTCCCTAAAGGAGGGGAGGATCAATGATTAATTTTACACAAAAATTATTTCTCATTTTATTCTTTGTCTAAATTAGCAAGAGTGCAACTCCTCTTATTTATCAATCTCTATGTAGCTAGTTAGGTGGACTATCTTCAGGATCTTGGACCCACTCCCTATAGTAGTCCTCCCCTATTTCATTTCTATTCTTTATTTTCATTTATTAGATTTATTTTTTTATTTACTGCTTTGTTTAATTTCAGTTGTGTGTGTTTATTTCCTTGCATTTTATTTTCGTATTTTATTTTCAGCACTTTAATTTTAGTTCGTAATTTATTTATTTAATTTTCCACACTTAGTTTATTTGGTTTTGCTGACTTTCAAACACTTAGTTTATTTCGTTTGGCAGACTTTCAAATGAACGAATATCACCCACCAAACTAAATAAGGTACATACATATTCATTCCCCAACACTACAGGCATATACTGTGCGTGACACTCATAAGTTTATAGACTTACCGGATTGATAATTTATGAAAGAGAAATGAATATTTTTTGAGACATAATTTCTGCTTACCATGGGGCATCTTAAATTATCCTTGATTTGAGATAATCCTATATCACTTTCCTCAATCCAAAGGTCATTCTCTATCATTCTCCAATCATTATGACACTTCATTCATGAAGCCAATGACTGGTTTATATGATTTTGTACCACATTGTGTTTGCACACAATGTGGTACAAAAGGGGTATCTGTAGACACCTAAAAAGAGTTTTATTTGTAATGGTTAAATGTTAATATTTAATAATTATACAATTATTTTAATTAATACATTGCAACCTTATAAATATTAATGTTGACTATTCTAGTCCCTTTGACCATACTAAGAACCTTCCTATGCCTAATCCATAGTCATCAAGATACAATTCCTCTATTTTTAAACACGATTCACCTAATCCTAGTTGGCATTTATTTCCCTTCTTTCCTCCACATTCCAAGTACATTAATGCACATGGGTGAGGATTACCTCCACCCAAGCACATTGATCAAGCACATATTTTTTGTTGGGTGAGGAATCTTTCCACCTAAGAGCATTAGTGAGGCATATCATAATGTGTCATAGCACATCCTAGGGTGTCATAGCCCCAAATAGAGAATGTTGCACACTTGTCCATCCAAGAATCCAAGTGGGAAAACCTAATATTCATCCCTTATCTCACCTAGACCAATTGTCCATAATCCTATCATCCCCTCATCATTCTTGTCACCTTAGGAAATATTATAAATATGCCCTTGTTTCATTTGTTTGAAGAGAGGCTCTTACATGCCATAAATCTATCAAAATTTCTCTAAGATCTACTTATTCATTGTGAGTAAAATATTTTAGCATGCTTTTTAACTTGTTTTATATTTTTTTAATGCATTAGATTTAATTTTTTCTATTTCATTTTTTTTGTAGAATGGGTGCTACTAACTAGTTTGTTGTTTTTTGTGTGTAGGGTTCGTGGAGGTACATATAGCCAAGGGTGGTCCATCAAGCTATTGGAGCTTCAAAAATCACCCACACTTTGAGGTGGTAATAGAATACATGGAGTGCCATAAAAATTGATTGAAAAAGGGCTTCATTCATGGAAGATCCTCTTTTTTATCTCAAAGGAACATTTGTTAATAATTTTTGTAATAATGGTTTTATTTTAAAAAATAGTGTTGTTCAAAACCTATCAAAACTCTAGAGGCTAGAAATGCAGGTAGGTACTACAAAACCCTTTGAGTTTTTTTTTTTTAAATTAAAAATGGTTTTATTTTTATTTTTACGTTACATTTATGCATGAATTATTATTATTTTTTATTATTGGTGAAAGGGGTTTATTTTTGCATTAAATTTATGCATGAATTATCTTCATAAGAGAATTTTTAAATATTTAAATGAATTATGTGTTCCAAAAAAATAATTTAAAAATGCTTTATTATTAACATTTATTATATTTTTTGGTTTCACTCTTGTGTTAGGACATTGGATTTATTCCCTATATGTTTTCATGAAAGCATTATTTGTATGTTTTCCAAAGATCCATTTTAGCATGATTTCTTCCATTCTATTTGTGGACACCAAAATCTAGCCACTTGTCATCCATCTGTGTCCTCCAATCACAACCATCCATTTATATATATATATATATATATATATATATATATATGTATATATATATATAATGGATGGTTGTGATTGGAGGACACGGATGGATGACAAGTGCTAGATTTTGGTGTCCACAAATAGAATGGAAGAAATATTAATATTTTATATATTATATTTATATATATTTAATAAATATATATGTATTTATATAAATTAATCCTAGTCCTCCACCACGTTTTAATCTTAGCCATCCATCCACCTCATCCATGCCACTTACCCATATTTAATCTACACCATTCTTCATGTTTTAATCTTGGATATATATTTTGTGTTGTTGAAACCCTAACATGTCTAAGGGAATATTATAAAAGAGGAGTCATTTTGATGACTTAGAACCCTAAAAATCACTTGGAAACCCCTAGAATATCTTGAATCATGAAGCCCCTGATATTTTAAGGTTGACTTATATCGATGAATATTCACAAATAATTCTTAGAGATCATTAAGCCCTTCTACCCTAGTGCTCACATCATCATCCCTACCCTCCATTATCACCATCACATCATCCATATCATCTACCACATAACCTGTGTAGAATAAGACCTGGTTCTGTGACATATTTACATCTCAAACACCCTGGTGCATATACCATCATCGTAGAATATCTTGGTGCATTTACCACAATCACAGAGTACCTAGGTACATCTACCATAGTCAAAAAATATCCTGATGCATCCACCACCATTATAGGATACCTCTGGGTGTTTTCTATAATAGATGTACAGTTCCACAACCCTCGAGCATTTTTTGAGCATCCTCATGATCCTTATCTATAGAACAAAAGTAGAAGTTTCCAGTGGTAAGGTAAGAAAGTTATTTGCATTCATTTTCATATTTTTGTACATTTTTTTTCAATTTTTATATTGCAAAATTTAGGGTTTAATGATTATTTTGTCTTTCTAAGGGCCTCACATTGTGGAGCCCTCACATGTATTACTAATATCTTTTTTTTTCTATTTTATTACAGGTACATGAATCATATATTTGATAATTTTTGAAGCTAGGGTGGCCCATTTCAGGATACACAAGCCCACCCACAACCTTATTGAGATCGAAGATAAGCATAAAGACTCCAACCATTCTTTTCAACTAGGGTTTTAGAGAACCCTAATTTTGTATTAATAAAAGCATTAAAAAACCTCACATTTTGGGGCATATTGATTGTAACATTTGATATTTTCCCATAATAATAAAGATTTTATCTTGTGCAATATTTGTGTATTATTGTGCTTATTGTTATTTTATATTTTATATTGGTGTTGCTTGATTTTTTATTCATAAATGGTGATCACAGTGGGATCCATAAAGGGTTCTCCATGCTAATTTAATTTATCACTAATTTTTATTTATGTTTATATTATGTAGGTTTCTAGAAATTTGATCGCATGATTTTTGTAGGGCTAGGGTTTTTGGAGTTGCAAATTTTGATCTGAGATTGTGTAGATGCCTTGTAGTGCTCGAGGGATTCCCTCTAGTGTTCAAGATACACCTTGGTGCATTTCATTGGCTATGAGGTACATTTCATATAGTGGGGAAGGAATACATAGGTTTCCTAGTTTCTAGAGCTTTAGCATCTATTCTAGTAGACAAGATCCTTCCATATTTCACCATGCCAACCACCAGTTTCCCATTTAAGTTAACATGAATCCTTTTGACTTATTCACCTCCCTCTATAATCCATATGATTTGGCAAATACAATTCCAATTGACATGAGCCTTATTGATATGCATTAAATTTTCTCACCACCATCCTTTTTTGAGTTTATAATTTTTGAGGAATTGTTAAGGGTTTTCACCAACTACATTCCTCTGTCATCTCCAATATCACCTTCATCTTCACCTTTAGATCCTAATATTTTCTAGGTAAACATAGAATAGGTTTAGTCATAAGAGTTTTATAATGTCATAGACACCATCCATATGATCCCAATGCCCCATCAAGTTAAGGAGGATTCTCATATGTCCATTGAAGATACCATCAATGTGAACCTTAGTTCAAACATAGACAATCCCCAAATTGTCAAACTTGGTAAAAGTTTATCCACAAATGAACAAGAGAAATTAATTGATATCCTCAAGAAGATAAAGGGTATTTTTACATGGTCCTACAAAGATATGCCTGGTATTGACCCTAATTTGGTTGTCCATAATCTCACCTTGCATTCTTATGCTAAGACGATCAAACACAAACTTAGAAGGATGCATCCTACCATTTCCCTCTTGGTCAAAGAAGAGCTTCAAAAAATATTAGATGTGGATTTTATTGTACCCATTGACTATTTAGAGTGGCTTTCAAACATGGTACCCATTCACAAACATAACGGGGTGATACACACTTGCATTGATTTATAATACCTTAACAAGGTATGTCTTAAGGATGATTTTCCTCTACCAAACATTGATACTCTTGTTGAAAATTACATTGGCCATGAAATGCTTTCTCTCATGGATGGTTTTCCAAGATACAACCAAATATAAATTAATATTGATGAATAAACATGCCATGACATAAATATTCCATGATTACATGCATAAGATCATCAAATATTATGTAGATGATCTCTTGGAAAAATCTAAAACTTGACAAGAGCATATTAGTTTCTTGGAAAAAGTCTTTGATTGACTTTTAGAGCATAATTTAAGGTTTAACCCCAAGAAATATGTCTTTGGTGTTACCTCTAGCAAACTAATAGGATTCATTGTCTCCAAAAGGGGCATTTATGTGGACCCAAATAAATTCAATACCATCATTGAGATGCCTCCCCAATAAAATTGAAGGAATTGCATAGTTTACAAGGAAAGATTCAATCAATCCATTATTTCACTATGCAACTTTCTAAAAAAGGTAGACCATTCAATCACATGTTACAAAAGGGGTGACATTTCATGGACATATAAATTCTAAAAATATTTTTATGATATCAAGAAATACTGGACTTCTCCACCAATTTTAACTCCTCCTTGTATGGGGGTCCCCTTCCATTTTTATGTTTTAGAAACAAACTTTGCATTAGGGAAAATTCTTGCACAAAAGAATGAAATAAATCAAGAGCAAGCTATATATTATATTAGTTAAGCATTGGTAATATATGAAACTAGATACACTTACATGAAAAAATTATGCTTAGCAGTGGTTTTTACCACTAAGAAACTTAGAAATTACATGCTTAGTCACATTACATATATCATAGCTTGCAAAAGTTCTTTGCATTATATGTCTTGCACTTATAATAATACCCACACTGCTAAATGAATAATGCTTCTAACTTAATTTGATATTTAGTTTATTAGCCAAAAATCCACTTAAGGTCAGGTCATAGTCAATTAACTTGAAGGAAGCTACACTACCTAGTGATCAACCCTTGATTATTGAGCTCCAAAATGATTCGATATTTAATGTAACTGAATAAGAATAATATGTCATTCCATAGGAATATGTTGATATCACACTATTCTTTGATGGTTCTAAGTGCAAAAAAGGTCAAGGTGCTGGAGTCATGTTTCATACACCTCAAGGGATACCTATCCCCTTATCATTCAAACTATTTTTCCAATGCACAAACAAAAATGTAGAGTACGAAGCCTTAATATTAGGTATTTAAGAATCCATAGCTATGGGTATAAAGTGTATCAAGATATTTGGTGATTCTCAACTTATTGTTAGAAAAATCAATGAAGAATACCAATGCAAAGAACCTACCATAAAGCTTTACCATGAAGTAGCAATGAAATTTCTCATCAAATTTGATTGGTATGAAATTGATAGTTTTCCACATTCGAATAATATATTTGTAGATGTGATGGCCTCTATAGGATCATTGATTCCAAATAACTCCAAAGGAGAGGTACAACCACTCATTGTTACAACGATCTCTAAATCTACAATTTTTCGTGCTGAATCTAAGGATGAAAAGGATGTTTGCTTTATCCATTTGGATCCATATGAGCCTTGGTCAAACCAAATAATAGCCTTCCTCAAGTTTGGAACACTCCCATTAGATATGTCATAGACTACTAAACACACTTTCAAGCAAAAGGTAACTCGTTTTACTCTCTTGGAGGATGTGTTGTATAGATGTGGTTATGATGGAATTCTCCTTCATTATCTCAAGCCTGCATAGGCACAAAGAGCCATAGCTAAAGCTCATTATGGACTTTGTGGTGGTCATTTTAGTGGAATGGCCATTGTAAAGCATATTTTATGCATGGGTTACTATTGGCCCACCATGGAATGCTACTATTGCACTTATGTCAAGCATTGTCAACAATGTCAATAGCATGCTAATTTAACTCATGTACCATCACAAGCATTACAACCTATTCAAATCCTTTGGCCCTTTTCACAATGGGTTCTTGATTTGATTGGAAAAATCTCACCTCCTTCCTCGAGACAACATACATTCATCATCACAACCAATGAATACTTCACAAAGTGGGTTGAGGCAATTCCTCTAACCAATATGTTAGGACCTCAAATTGTGGAGTTTATTGTCCATCATATCATCTATCATTTTGGTATTCCCTAAAAAATTATCTTTGTCAATGGTAAGTCTTTCTAAAACAAGGATGTTCAAGCACTTTATGATAAATATAATATCCAACATAGTTTCTTGACTCCTTATTACCCATAAGAAAATGGACAATCTAAGGCTACCAACAAGACCTTAATTGCTATTCTCAAGAAATTAGTCAACTAAAATCATAGATATTGGCATACTCAAATCCCATTGGCATTATGGGCTTATCGAACAAGCATCCACACACCTACTGGGGCAACACCATTTTCATTGGTCTATAGAGCCGAAGCAATCATGCCTCTTGAGTTTGAGATCCCCTCATTGCAAATTTCATTGCAAGAATTCATATATGATGATACTACTAGACAAGCATATTTTTACCAACTCATACTTCTTGATGAAATAAGGGTCAATGCTTTAGAGCATTTACGAGTTTATCAAGACTGCCTAAAGCATGCTTACAATGCCAAAGTTCATCTACGTGAATTCCAAGTAGGAGATCTTGTCCTTAAAGAGAATCAACAAAACACCAATGCATTGCCACATCTTCATGATAAATTCATGGCTAATTGGTTAGGTCCATACATTATCACTCAAAAAGTGGGTAAAGGAACTTATAGGCTTGCCAGTCTAGAGGGAGTTGAAGAGCCCAAACCACTTAATTTCATCCACTTGAGAGCATTCTATGCTTAATGTGATTTATATATGTATATATACATGACTATTAAACAAAAATAACATTGCTTTTCATAAATTTTATTTACACATTTCATCTCACATGTTCCATATCAAAAATTGTATTTCATATATTGCATTCACAATCACATTTCAAATTTCATATTAGGGATCATTTATGTAGTTTAGATAATAATTGGTCCAATAAAGTCATGTTGCCTTAATCAGGGGCACCTTCAAATTATCATCCATTTCATTACACCATTCCATAAAGTCAATTATCATTTCAAAACCACATGTCCATAATTCCTAGGTGTTTTTCGGTCACTCAACCACTCCTAGTGTTTCTAGAAACCTCCAAATATATGTCGAGTTTTATTTACGACCAAGACACATTTTCACTAATAAAATCTTGAGTTTTGGGAATTGAATCTAAATATTCTTGAACCAAACACAATCACACATCTTAAAAATATCTTGTGTCAAAGAGGATAACACCATACTTGGGTTGAACCTCAAAGTGAAAAGGGTATTCCTTGCTTGTCCCATCATGCACATAGTCCAAAAAAATAGTGGTTTTCACTACTATCACAATTTTAAAATAAAATAAAGAGTAGGAAAAAATTCCCAAAACTCTAAATATTTTACACATCACACACCACATATCCTCAAGTTGTAAGGATAGAACTACATTTCTAGTCAGATGGTTAGGTAGTCTGAATCCCCAAAGCTTAGAGATCAAATTCTTGGACTATGGAGTTAATCTCCACCAGGGCTATAGATGCTTGATTGGTAGTGGAGTATGCTCATGCATGGTGACACATATCTTTTAAAGAGACCTTTGACCACACATAAGGACAAGCTAGCTTCTTGGTCTTCTCCATAACAGGTTTCATCTCAATTTACTCAATATGGGTTAATGAACTCACTTGCACACACATTGGTTCTTGATTACCTTAAGTCATTACCATACTCATGATTCAGTAAATGAATTCATTGCACACACATTTGGTCTTAGAGAAATTAGGTAGTATTTAGTGAGTTTGTTTGATGCCACTAGTATGTTCGAGTCTCTACAAAATAGTCAATTTTCCATATCAACATCCATATCTTCTTCCATATCAACATCCATATCTTATTCCATATCAAAATCCATATCTTCTTCCATATCAACATCCATATCATTACATGAGTCTTCCATTTCACATACCACCAGTTTGGTGCCCCTGATTAAACAACAATGCTATACATGGTCAAGAAAAATCTAAACTATAAATGATCATTAGAGCATTAATTCATTTGTATTCATAACACATTATCATTGCATTATCATCCATCACACATATACACATGCATCCACACAAAATAATTCACACAAAAGCATAACACAAAAGTAAAATCCATGTATATATATAAATATCGCATGTACAATGAATACCCAAAGGCTATATACAATGGAGCACCAAGGCTCATATACAAAAAGTGCATCTCAAAACTAGCTAATACCTATAAGAGGACCCCTATGACCTCGAAGGAGCCCTAGACCTAGATATATACCTAGAATCACTATGCCTAATAGACCCATATATAGATGAGGAGGGTGGATCTGGAAGCCCAATATGGTGCTCCATCAATCGATCCTCCATATATATATATATATATCCATCCCAAGCCCGAAGGTATAGTACATCATGTCTCTAATGATGGTCCCTCTCAAGAAGCTCTACCTGGAGCCTCATGATCCTATCCTCTCCACCACCTATATTGGTCATACCTCTAGCTCCACTCATAGCCAAGTTATCTCTACATCTTGAGCTGCTACATATGCAACCTGAGCTGCTATCACTACATCCTACTCTACCACCAGCTACTCAAGCCTCACCCAATCCTCCTCACTCTGACCTGGAGGTCCCTCTAAAACCTCCTCCATGTCATCCATGCCATATCCATCACCTCCAATATTTGGAGTCTACTATACTATATCCCTAGCCCATCTCCCTTGACTTCTATATCAAAGGTGTCTCCAACATCTAGGAGCCTCATCTACCTCCTCCATCTTAGCCTCTACCTCATCACTATTCCCCTCATCCACTGTACTTAGTACCCATGGTGGTTGTGCAATGAACCATGCATCATACTCTATAGTAGTCCCTACATCATCCAAATTAGGGAGATCCATCTCCTCATCATCCTCATAGGTCACCCTCCATACCTCAGCACAAGGTAGACTCATCTCATCCCGATGATGCCTATAGAGCACTGGTGCCTCAAGAACCCCCTACCTTAGCCCAAACTATCGTAGCACCCATGAGAACTAGATGTGCTCCACCTCACTCCTATGCCTCCCAACCACCCACCTAGCCTATCAAAATATTTATAAATATTCCCTATCTCTAGTCCAAGTGGCACCCCACCATGGTCTCCAAAGCACCTAAGCTGATGTCAGTCTAGCCCATAGATCCATGTACCACTATCTAGTCCAAACAGGATGACTTAGCTATACCTCCTCTACCATAGGCCATCTCATAGCATAGGGATTCTCCCTATCCCATACCTCAATAGGCAAGCCTATAGGTTAAGCCACACTAAAGTGCTCCCAGCCCCAACACTATAGTAGCAAATTGCATCCTAGCCCCTTTCACCCTTGCCTCTTCACCTCATACAACTCTTGGTATAGCTACACCAACAAAGTAGGTGCCCATGCATACACCCGAGGTGTATCGATCATATCATACACCAACCCGATCAAGTTCCATGGGAATTAATAACCAGTGTTGTTTAGGGCCACTATGTTGGCCAACATGAACATGACCAAAGTGGGAAGTGCATCCAAATTCTTATCCACATACATATCCAAGTACCTTATCCCTCCATCCTTCACACTCTCACCTCACCATCCATCTCCAAATATGTGGCTCATCTCATACCCCTTATCGTGTCCAACCTCGACACGTAACCCCTCCACTAGTAACTTGAGGATGTGATATACATCCTCAAGTGTCATTGTAATCTCTCCAGTAGGGAGCTAAAAGGTCCCCCTATCTGGATCCCATATCTCTACCAAGGTAGAGAGATACCCCTCATATGCCCTCACCACATCAATCTGGGCTACCCCAGCCAACCCCACATCCTCCAACCAATCCCACTCCTCCTTTTGCAATGCCTTTCTCACCCTTGGTATGAGAGGTGAGAACCAATGTTGAGCCTCCAAAATCCTCAACTATAGCACAACACATTCACAAAGCAATTACATTAAAGTCACATTCATTTGCATACAAAAAAAAACATAAAAAATTTTGCACAAGTCCAAACAAAGAGTGCCAAGGCCACTTACCTTAGCCACATGCACCTCTGCTCCTACTGTCGCATCTGCACCCTCCATCACCATAGCTTCAACACAACCACACTCCACTTCACTTCACTTCCTCAAACATAGCTTATGGAATTCATGAACGCAAGAATGAATCTGATTTCACCTTTGTAGGCCATTTATAGTTATTTCTAGTGCACTGGAATACCCATGGGCATTCACAAGTGCATTGGGATGCTGTCATACATTTGAAAAATGGTAAAATTTGGCTAGCATCTACGCATGCTATGGATGCCCATCGGTGTTTGGCATCATAATTTGAATAAAAGATCAAAATGATCCAAAAATGTAGCTTACCTCCACAAAATCACTCCATATTGCATCCATACATTCATTTCATCATCATATCATGTTTTGTGAAAACCAAAATTGATTTGGGCACATAATTTTTGCTTGTGACCAAAAGGCGTAAAATCATCTTACAAGTTTCAAAATGCATCAAAATGGTCCAAATTTTCACAAAATGACCATAATCATCATTCTCATCATCAAATATTCATTTCAACATCATTTTCATTCATCAATCATTACATTTGCACATATTTTCCAAGTTCACCTACAATTTCAAGTGAACCTCGTATCTAGTGGTCTATTCTATCTCCTTGGTGATTGCAGTGATTGGTTGTCCATGCAATTTGGTAAGATGAGTAAATCACCATAAGGACACTTGGTCATCTTCATCATCCAATATCTCCTTGTTCAAAAACAAAATCACTTTTGGTACCTCACCTTTAGAGTGAGACTATGCCAGATTAATTTTCTCAACAATTATCATTGATGGCCTTGTTCGTGGGGCTTGAAACATAGATAAAATCATAACTCATCATTTATTTTACATTGATAGTCATCATGGAGATAGGCCCTCACTAGGTTGATTGGTTCCAATTGTGGGAATTATCCTATAGTCACTAGTTGACCCTCCAAGGTTGACTCTTTTTATTTTGTTGCATTTTCATCACTTTGCATTTCAATGACACCAAAAGGCACTTTCTTCAACAACATGGAATCACCCCAAACTTGGGGTAACCACATTTGATTTTGATTTCCTACAATGGGATACATCTTACATGATCATGGTATTTACACTTGGAAAAAACCCTTTCTCTGTTGGGGCAAAAATAGAATCAATCACTTACATTTCACAACAACCCCCTTTCTCCATTGATACAAAATGAAATCCATTTACATCATTCATATCATCTACATTTACATCATACATTTACACTTACACCATTCAATTATATTTTCATCACACAATTCTATCAATTGGCTTGTGAGATTTATTCTTCACTCATTCGCCAATTGAGGGGGTAAGCTACACATTCAAATTCTTTTATCTTCAAGATCATCTTTGCATTCCAAGGAAAGAAATTTGCTTCTTCATTAGGCCAAAACAAGGTGTCTCATATTTTTGCACCGCATTGTGTTTCACGTAATGCGGTACAAAAAAGGCATTTGTAGACACCAAAATCTAGCCACTTGTCATCCATCCATATCCTCCAATCACAACCATCCATTATTTATATATGTGTATTTGTTTAATATATATTTAAATATTAATATTTTATATATTATATTTATATATATTTAATAAATATATATGTATTTATATAAATTAATCCTAGCCCTCCGCCACATTTTAATCTTAGCCATCCATCCACCTCAATCCATGCCACTTACCCAGATTTAATCTCCACCCTTCTTCATGTTTTAATCTTGGCCACACATTTTGTGTCATCAAAACCCTAACATGTCTAAGGGAATATTATAAAAGAGGAGTCATTTTGATGACTCAAACCTCTAATAAAACCCCTAGAATATTTTTAATCCTAAAGCCCCTAATCTTCTAAGGTTGAATTCTATAAATGAATATTCACAAAGAATTATTAGAGAAAATTAAGCCCTTCTACCCTAGCCTTCACATCATCATACCTACCCTCCATTATTTCCCTTGCATAATTCACATTAATCATCGTATAACCCATGCAAAACTAGACCTAGTTTTGCAACATCTTCTTTAGATCCTAAATGCCCTGGTGCATCTGCTATCATCATAGAACACCCTGGTGCATTCACCATAGTCACAGAGCATCCAAGTATATTTTCTATAGTCACAAAAAATTTTGGTGCATCCACCACCATCACAAGACACCTCTGGGTATTTCCTATAACAAATATATAGTTCCACAGCCCTCGAGCACCATTCAGGCATCCTCACAACCCTCATCTACAAAAATAGAAGTAGAAGTTTCTAGTGATAAGGTAAGAAAGTTATTTGCATTCATTTTCATATTCCTACACTTTATTTTTAGTTTTATATATTACAACATTTAGGGTTTAGTGGTTATTTTATCTTTCTAAGGGCCTCACACTGTGGAGCCCTCATAGGTATTACTAATCTCTTTTGTTGTTTTTTTATTGTAGGTACAGGAATCATACATTTGGTAGTTTTTGAAGCTAGGGTGGCCCATTTTAGGATACACAAGCCCACCCGCAACCTCATTGGGATCAAAGACAAGCACAAAGACACCAACCATTCTTTTCAACTAGGGTTTCAAAGAACCCTAGTATCTATAATTTTGTATCAACATAAGCATTGTAAAACCCCACATTTGGGGCATATTGATTGTAACATTTGAGATCCACCCACAATAATAAAGAGTTTATCTTGTGCAATATTTGTGTATTATTGTGCTTATTGTTATTTTATACTTTATATTGGTGTTGCTTGATTTTTGATTCACACTATTTCCACTCAACCACACTAGTTTTTTAATATGTATTCATATGAATACTATTCTTGATATTTATATTGATATAATTTTTGAAAAAATGTGTTGTGATTGGCATCTCAACCATTCCGATAAATACCAATAACTCTTTGAGGAAATTGGACATAATAAACATGCTTCTCAAGCATAGGGTCCGTCATAAAATACATTACTTCAAGTAGAGCCCTACTATTATTGATATGATGATCACAGTTTAGATTCAATAATATCAACCATATTAGCAAATTCTAAAAGAAGCAATAGAGGAGTACTATATTTAACAATTCAATGAAATATTCAAGCCCTAAAATTGAGAAATAATTACATGGTTATTATTATAAAATATTTTAATGCACACACTTTGAAATAAAGTCAAAACTAAAAATTTAACCAAAAATATGTCATATTATAAATCTTCATTAATTGAATTTGGGGTTATTCATAACCCCCCAAAAAAATAAAAAAAACGCAAAAAACAAAAACTAAAAAAAACAAAAAATACCCAAAAAAAAAGACAAAAAATAAACAAAAAAGTGAAAAACAAATAAAAAAAAGAAAAAAATGAACAAAAATAAAAATAAACAAAAAACGCAAAATTAAAAACAAATTCTTTTTTGGCTAACATCTTTCACCATAATTCATGCTTCAATTAAGTTGAATTTTAATCTTAGGAGCATTCTAAGCATAATATTTGTTTGCATTGAATATTGCATATTCAAATTTAGTTTTGCATTACAACTAGGCATCAAAACAACAAAAAATACCAAAAAACACAAAAAATAAACACCTACACACTTGCAAGTCATATTTCACAAAAAATTATGAGGAAAACCAATCGATGATGTTGGATTTCCCCACCAACCACCAGTTGAGTCCTTAGAAACCTTAGTTTAAAATGCATAATTTCCTAGACTTCATCACCAGGAAATTGGTTACCTTTGGGACTAGCTCATGGTAATTTGAGGCTAGACATCCTCTGTACATGAGGCTTAATAATTAGTGCATCCATAGTTGTCATTTTTATTCAAGCATGACTAAGGATGAAGCAAAATCCCAACTAGACCAATAGGACTTAGATAGTGTGGCCTATCTCAAGCAGTTTATTTTCTCCTTAGACTACCCAAAGCCAACCCTCCATCCTAGGAAGCCCTTTTCAGCCATTTGTGTACCACTTCTTATCAAAGGACTGGTCATAAACATACCCTTGTAGATATCACTTCATCCATCCCTTTTGTAGTTCCTAGGACTAAGGAACATCAAAAAAAACAAAAATAAGAAAAATAAAACAAAGCAAAAAAAAAATACAACCACCAAAAACATCCCAAATCCTATCAATGACCAAATCAAACAATCCAAAAAAAACTTGTAAAACAACATCAAAAAACACAAACAAATGCACTTGAACATCAACATAATAATTATTTATTTGATTATTTTTTGGTATTTTTTTTATGTAAATAATATATTTAAAAAAAAAAAATATCCTAATCATATCTTCTCTCCAATCAGTTCACCCTCATTTTATATATCCATTCCTTTTATTTTCATTTAATTCCTCCCACATCACTCCTAGTTGTATGGTCGCACTTTGAGTGGCTATGTACCATTGACCAGAGTGTTCTCCTTTTCTTCCTTCCCTCCTTCCTCTTCATATCATCATACCATGCTTCCATTCTTCATCATTAATGTGCCCCTCCCAATGAATTATTTCTTCTTCGATCTCTTTCTCTTCATCAATTACCCCCATATACACATTGTACATAACCATGAATCAAATTCGTCCACACCAATCATTCCCATCTAGCCCTTATCAATAGTTATCAATGAATACACACATTGTAAACTACCCTACCACTCATCATCTTAATGCTTGATATGGATGACATTACCTTATCAATGTTGTCATAAACTTGATCAATATCCATCATCCAATTTTGGAATCCATGTCTATACAAGAACCTTGTCTGAGACCATCATGAACCCTACTTTTTTGGTTCAAAATATAGAATTTCTCTTATCAACACACATTCTAATCAAATTTGAATTTTTATGTGTCATACCTTTTCCTGTACAGTGTTTACATGCCTATGTTGAATCAAGGTGGTAAAATTGATGACCACTTAAAATTAATTGTAGCATCATGAGAATACCTAACATATGCATGGTGCATTTTCTAGCTTCAAAGTGCTCAATAATATATCAACAACAAGGTTCAAATATATTTGTCCCTTCTATCATTGGGGCATCCTACATTGCTCATGATTTGAGATAATCTTACATATCCTTCTCAAGTGTCACTTTGGTCCCATTGTATCCACCCTTAACCATCATCATCACCCTATAACTCACTAATTCCAACCTACCCACTCCCTCCTCACCTATTCAATTTCATTTCCCTCTTTCTCCTATAGAATCTAGGCTATTATTGTAAGGTCACACTTTAAGTGGCTACATGCCCATAGCTAGTTCCTTTCTTTTCTTCTTCATTCTTCATTTTTTTTTGGTAGATAAGATACTATAGAATTAATACCGGGTTTTACAGGTTGAACCAAAACATTTTACAAAAATCAGCCTAGGGTTGTTGATGAACATATCCTTACTAAGGATCCTATATATGTAAAATCTACATGCCCCCAAAGCCATTACATCTGGTAAGGCACATAGCCTGTTATCAAAAATAAAAGTCCCATAACATATTTTTGGTATACCCCAAGAAAACACACATGCATCATAATTACAAAAAAGAAACAGACACAGATCCCTTCCTTGAAACAATGGAGAAACAAAAAGTTGTAGACACACATAGCAGAGTACTAAAAAAACTCCCATAAGCTCTACATTGACAATTATTCTTAATAATTCTTTGGTAATTGCTTTCTTCCATATATGACATGCTTTGGTACCATATACTATCTTGGCCAATCAGCCTTGGATAAGTGAACCTACTAGCTAGATTTATGGCGGTGGCTATCTGGTGGTCCACGTGGCTTTGGTTCGAAGTCTTATAGTACCATTTCTTTCCTTCCCTATGATTATCAACCAACCTCAAATTACTAAGATGACTAGAAGCCATGTTATTTGACATGTGACTATCCCCATTAGTCTTTGTGGTATTTCCAAGCAGCATCCACGAAGACTGACAGCTCAAATAATTTTTATTGTGAGTCCAATTCAAAAAAGATACAAGAATACTCCTAGCCTTCGAACTTACAATGCCTTCCTTGTTGGTAAATTCAACTATCATTCTTGGAATTCTTGTTGAATAAGCTCCTCTACTTCACTCGGGACACCGTGTTCCCATTTTAAAAGTCCATCACCATCGACACCCAAATTGGCCAACTTATTAGCAATTTTGTTAGCTTCTCGAAAGACATGTTGGGATTTTTTGTCCTATCTTCCCTGGAAAAGGATCCTAGCCTCTTCAAAAATTGTTTTAATCCTCCAAGGAGGTGTTTTCCAATTATTGAGGAGATTTATAACATGCATAGAGTCTCCTTCTATGATCAAATTACCTTCTAAGTCTTGATTCATTTGAATGCCTCTCCACATAGCTCTAGCTTCAGCTTCGTTGTTCATCCTTGTTCCCAAATATTCAAAATGCAAAGCATCATATTTCCATTATGATCTCGCACAATGCCACTAGCACCTACTCTGCCAAGATTTTCCTTAATTGCTCCATAAAAATTAAGCTTAAACCAACCTGTAGGAGGTGGAGACCACTTAACATTGGCTCTGGGGTTGACTACCCTAGGCACAGACTCATCTAACAAGGTTAAGCTTAAATATTGAGCAATCGTGGTCTCCTGTAGATGAGGTTTATAGCTATCAAAAGGGATAAGGTTCACATTATCATTGGCAAAGGATAGGATCTTGGCAATGATAGTTTGATGATCATGGATAGACTCATTAAATAATCTATCATTCCTTTCTAACCACACCTACCAAAGATAGTGATTGAGATAAATTTCCACATGTATCTAAGGATTTTGCTTGAAAAGGGGCAAGGCCACTAGATGAATAAATCAAGTATAGTGGTTGGTTTAACCCATGAAATATTGAAGGCCTAAAAAACCCCACTTAGGACAGTAAAGGAAAAATGGCACTCAAGGAAAATGTGTTAAATGGTCTCCCAATTAGCCCTACATAGATAACACCAATTAGTGATACAAATACATTTACGCATTATATTATCAATGGTTAGAATTCTTCATTGGATAACCAGCCATGAAACGACTATAATTTTTGGAAATTCTTCAACATGTTTTAGCTATTTCATTTTTATCCAACCATTCCTTAATATATTTCAATGCCTTCATCACATATTCTACATCACATATTTTCTTTATCATTATTCATTTTCATCCCATAATTCTTCAATCTCCTTTTATCAAACCTCGCTTCATCCTTAACACCCTGTGCATAACCATCCATTATTTATTATGAGGAGTCACCCTTCATTCCACCTAATTTTATGCCTAAGGGATCTTATGCCTTCCATGCCATTAATATCATCACCTCACATCCATTCATCACATTTATCCACCTCACTCATCCATTACCGTATTACATATAGCTTCTAACATGCTAATTTGATCTCCTTTTTTTTTTTGTGTATGTGCATCTCCTAATTTTGATTGGTATAATTAATCAATGATATTAAATAGTTGTACATACCATATCCATTTCTATGTCTCATGTTATTTTTCCTAACTTTGTCCACTCTGTCTTGTTTGGTTATATATTCTAGTATTTTATCCTTCATTTGGTACACTCATTATGTCTCTTTTTTCTATTTTTCACACACTACTTTTTTCCATTGTCCCAAGGTCTTAAGTAACTCAAACATGAAGATCATTTTGGTTATTCAGACATACCTAGTGTTCCAATCAATCTTCATTAAATGTCATCAGGTCTTATAGTGGTGTAGACTTCTCTTGGTTAACTCAAGTTCACCTCAGTACCAAGCACATATATCACATCTTAATTATATTTTAAGTCTAAGGAAGATGAATCCATGCATAGCTCTTTCCATAAAGTAGAAAATTTTCCTTGCTCATCCTATCATGTGCACAATCCAAACCTAAGGATTCAAATGACATGTATGTCAAAAAAAATCAATCAAAATCAAAATTAGTAGTAATATTTTATCATGGATCCTTAGGTTTTTTAGACTTCTCCACCAGGGCTATAGATGCTTGGTTGGTAGTGGAGCAATGTCGAAGAATTATGAGGCTATGCCCATTGAGACTATAGAAACTTGACTAGTAGTGGAGTATACCCTCTATGTGGTGAAATATCAATCACATTAGAAACCTTATTTTGTATAGAACTATGCTCACAGATGAGCTAGTTTATAATAGCTTGAGTTACAATTGGTTAGTCCAACCTTGTTCAAAATGAAAAATAAATATCACTGCACATACTTGGTCCTTGAGAGACTTGACTTCCTAGGATGGTCTAAGTGTCTGATTAACTAGTAGATGAGTTTGATTAGTACCACTAGGATGTATGAGTTTTTTGAAACCCTTATACATTCTAAAAACCCTAATGTGTCTTGAGAAACATAGCATGTTAAGTCCACATCATTCATCACACACATCTTAGTGTCTCCATTTGTGTCAGCTATCATAATTTATTTGTTATCATTTTATAAGTTCACATGTCACCATCCATGTCTTATTTCTTCTCCCCATCATCATTATGATGTCTCATGTCCTCCTAATTTTTCATGATTACTTTATCCTTGATTAATTAAACCTAACTTTTATTAGGAAATGCATATGCACCTATCCAAAACATGATAAAAAAATGCAACTATAAGTCACTATACATAACCACCCATCCCATCCATAATATAAAAACCCTAAACCCATGCATAATACCATCCATACATCACATCATATTATGTTATCCATCCAACCATCCACACATATATATCATACATCAATTAACACATACCTCATGTATCCGCCTACATAACTCATCCTCATAAAAAATGATACAAATGAATGAAAATTATTGTCACATGGAGGTCTCTCAAGCCTCACCCAAAATGATTACCCCTATTGATAAATCAAAGACTCAATTAATCATTCAAATTCTTAATAAATCAAAAGGCTCAATGAATCTATCAATCAAATTTTGCATTAGAATAGCTTTCCTTGCTTTTGCATAGATTGGATTTAATTTTTTGTTGCTGAAACATAGATTAGATTTACTTTTTTGTTTCCTTGACATAGTTATGATTTAATTTCCTATTGCATATGCATATATTAGATTTAATTTTATGTTGCATGTGTATATATTAGATTTAATTTCCTCTTTCCTGCACATATTATATTTACTTTTTTGTTGCATGTGCATAGATTAGATTTAATTTCCTATTCCCTATGCATAGATTAGATTTAATTTTTTTTTCCTATGCATAAATTAGATTTAATTTCCTATTGCCTACATATATATTAGATTTAATTTTCTATTGCCTATGCATAGATTAGATTTAATTTTTTGTTGCTTGTGCATAGATTATATTTTATTTCCTATTGCCTATGCATAGAGTATATTTAATTTCCTCTTGGTAGCTAAACATACAGACACAAAAATAGACATAGACAACCACCTGGTGATCACATAGACATAGACATAGACATAGACACAGATAGAAACCATAGAATATATTTAATTTTAGGTTTCTTGTGCATAGATTAGATTTCATTTCATGTTGGTAGCATAGACTTAATTTCCTACATAGATTATATTTACTTTCATGTCATTTCCTGTTTTCCTAGAATAGATTTACTTTCATACAATTTCTTGTTTTCATAGACTAGATTTCCATTCCTACATTTTACCATTTTTATAAATTAGAGTTTTTCACTTTCATAGAATAGATTTACATTCATGTTTACCTAGCTTAGGTTTTTGATTGAACCTCAGACCGAGTGATCTAATCTAGTAAACTTAGTGGTTGTAGTAATTGGTTCTCCATGCAATCTGGTAGGATGAGTAAATTACCATAAGGACACTCAGAGTATCCAAAAAAATAACAAAAACACACACCACAACAAACCAACCCCCAATTTTTTTCCTCCACTCATGCCACATCTCACTCTTCAACCATCCCCTCTCAATTATCTTATTTTCTATTCCACATTTTTTCAAGAACTTCAACATTGTTTTCTATTAATTCTTCCATCAAATCATCATTTTATAGGGTAGACAATACCCACAAAATTGTGTCAAATCATATCAACACCTTAAACACTCATGAAGTTGCTTAAATCCAATAATTTGTGATCAAGGATATTATTAACCCCCTATTTACTAGGGAAAATAGAAAAAATCATCTCCTTATCTCAAAATTATAATTAAAATTCTAACTCAAAGTCTCAAATTTCTAATCAAATCTCATCAATCTATCAAAAGCAAATATTCAAGGGCATTTGTCAATGCTATGATTGGGGCATCTTACATTGTTCTTGATTTGAGATAATACTACATCACTTACCTCAAGCTGAAGGTCATTCTTTATCATTATCCAATAATTTTCATTATCCATCATCAAGCCTTATTGTGTTTATGTAAAATATGGTACAAAAAGGGGCATATTTAGACACCTAAAAAGTGTCATATTAGCAATGGTTAAATATTAATATTTAATAAATTTGTAATTATTTTAATTAATACATTGCAACCTTATAAATAATACCTTTGACCATCCTAATAACCTTCCTATGCCTAACCCACGGTCATAATGATACCATTACTCTACTTTTAACCATGGTTCACCTAACCCTATCTAGCATTTACTTCATCTCCTTCCTCCACATTCAAAGTGCATTAATGCACATGGCTAAGGATTCCCTCCACCCAAGTACATTGATCAAGCATGTCACTTTTGGTGGGTGAGTAATCTCTCCACCTAAGAGCATTAGTGAGGCATGCCATAATACATTATAGCTTGTCATAGGGTGTCAGAGCCCCAAATAGAGAATGTTACACACTTTTCCATTCAAGCAGCCAAGTGGGAAAACCTAATATTCCTCCCTTATCTCACCTAGGCCACTTGTTCATCATCTAAACACCCTCTCATTGTTCTCCTCACCCTTGGGAAATATTACAAATATACCCCCATTTCATTCACTTGAAGAGAGAGACTCTTGCATGTCACACCTTTATTAAACTTTCTCTAAGATATACTTATGCATTGTGAGTAAAATGTATTAACATACTTTTTAACTTATTTTTAATTTTTTTTTAATGCATTAGCTTAACTTATTGCTAATGATTTTTTTTTGTAAAACAAGTGCTACTAGCCGATTTGTTGTTGGTTGTGTGTAGGGTTCTTGGAGGTACATACAAACAAGGGTGGTCTATAAATATTTTGGAGATTCAAAACCCACCCACACTTTGAGGTGGCAATAGAATACATGGAGTACCATGAAACATGATTAAAAAAGGGCTTCATTCATGGAAGACCCTCATTTGTAGACCATGAGTTTTTGTTAATAATTTTTGTAATAATGGTTTTATTTAAATAAATGATAAATTTTATATTACTACATGTGGTAATTGTAGCACCTAGAAAAGTGAACCCAATTCATGTAACCATTATAAAGAATGTAATTTTTATTTGGTAGAAGATTCTATCTCGAGCGGCACTTTGCATGTAAGCCAACTCTTGAGAATTAGATTAGGGTTGCATGAAAATAAAAGGATCCATAAATGAATGTATCTTATTACATATTGAATTAAAGTATTAAAGGATTTTTTACCCTCAAATAAACCCATGATTCTATGTTATGTTTGTGAGGTTATTATATTTTTGCATTTACATTTCGTAGTATAATATTATGTTCTTAATAAATTTCTAATTTTATTTCAATATTTATGTGATTGTGCCTATTTTAATTAGAAGGTTCCTAATAGTTGATGACTAGATTGCCCTTTGTGGGATTGGCTACATTCCCAATAAGACCGAACCTTTACCTTCCCTTCCATCATATAGCTCGGATATGAATAATAATCCTTCTTCAATATCCCACTCCCTTCATGATTCTCAATGGGGAGAGGTGGATAATAAAGAACTATTGTCTCTCCTCTCATTTGATAACCTCCATATTTGTTACCCTATCAATGTATGTTGTGCCATCCTATTTGTTTGCCCAAATCCATTGCTAGTCCATGTCTATCTAATATGGAAGCTAACCCCTCAAATTTATCTATTTTGAGTTTGTGTATGGACAAATCCAAATTTGTAATGACTCATTCATCTATTTTACAAACTCCTACAACTCATTTTATTTTTTTATTAGATTTAAAGAAGAGGTTTTGAAAGGTACCCAAATATTTTACATATATATATAGGACTAAAATAATAGTCCTAACAAATCCCAATAAGAAAAATAACAAGATAAAAAGGGACAAAGCCCAAAAACACCAAGAGAACAACCCTAAACAAGGGAGACCGATGAAACCCAAACAAAATAGAGAAAAAGATAGCCAAAGTAGCCTAATCCAATCCCTCATATTTTCTATGATTCTTCTTGATGTAGTTCATCATCAAAGTGATTTATTCTATGTAGATGGTTGACATTGATACACCTACTAAAAGAGTTAAGAATATAATTTGTTGTTTTCTAGGAATTCTCAAGAGTTTTTAGAGGATACCAAGCCCTTAAAAGATATGAATTTCTAGAAGATCTTATAGGTTTGATATTAGGTTTATTTTTGAGGTCAATATCAGGGTCTTTAGGGGTCTTCTAAACTTCAGCCTTCACCATAATATCTTTAGGATTTTCCTTCTTTTTATCCTCATGAGAGTCAGTATCATATTCAGGTAATCATTTCAAGGAAGTTAGGTATGAATTCATGGGTCATTTTCTTTCAAAAATTTTGGATGACTATCCTTGCTAATCAAATCAACCATAGGTTACCTCAGACTAATTTTTCACCTTATACCCAAACTTTAAAATATGCCCAAATAGAAATTTTATAAGGCCTTGATGAAGAGTATTAGAAATTTTGTTGTGCTTCACTTGATCCACCATTTTTTCAATGGAATAGAATAATAAATTAGGCACATTCATTATTTTCCTCCTTCACATGTGATTTAAAAAATAAAAACATAAACTATGAAAATTTTTAACTTGACCATCTGGAGTAAAATAATCCATCACCACCAAAACCACTCTATTCAAAGGAGCTTTAAAGGATTCTTGGAGGTACCCATTTTGGCACATGGATAGGTGCTCTCCTCTACCTCTAAAAAAACTATTCTTTGGCTAGGGAGTGTTTAACCCTATTTACACATTCCTCATCAATCAAAAAATCTAACAGTTAAGAAAAAAAGGAATAAAAATGGTAAATTCCATCCCCTTAGTCTTGAATTTGTCATCCTCCCAAGTGTAAGCATTTTCCTTGGAGAGATACAAATCAAATTCATTAAATTTCTTCACAAGCTTAGTCCTCCTTTATCCAAAATTATTTGAACATCTTCATTCAATGTCAAAGTGATAGGTTCAACACCTTTTAGCTCTTTCACCATGGTTTAAAGAGGGCTTATAAAACTTCTTGTTCTTTGAATATGATCCAACTGAAGGTAATTGATACTAGCACATATCCCTATTAAATTATAAACAATGTATTTGGTATAAGCTTCATAATGAAAGGTTGGGTACATGACCCAATCCTTCTCTTAGTCCCAAGAAATATTAGCCACATCGATAAATTATGACACAAACTGATAGTAAGATAATTCCTCCAATCAAAAAATTGGGATGAACTACCTTGATACCAATGCTTCGGGTGAGAGATATGGGAATTAATCATCCAATACATAATGAGATAAAGAGGATTGGATAATATAAATATGACAAAGAGTTCATGCACAAGGAAGACACTAGGGATGTGGCCACCATGCCAACTCACCATAGGATTAACATGGATGAGAAGAATAGCATAAAATTTTGGGACAAGAAATATTTCAAAGAAGAAAAAGCACATACTATTACCAATTGAAGCACAATAAGTAGTTAGACAAATATTTCTAAGATTTCAAAACCAATACATGCACCAAAAGTAGAAAACTAACCAAAAAAAAAAAGACATGCTCATCTAAGGGATAAATTCCACTCCCATAGCCTCATGAAAAAGGACATGGCACCAAAGTCATCAATACATGACTAAAGACACCTAGGAAATAACCAGTAAAAATAAAAATTGCCCTAGCCAATTGTAAATTTAAACTAATTCATCCAATATTTTTCAAACCACCTGATATCAACAAAAATAGAGCCAAATTTCAAAAATAGAGGATTGTTAGAGGGGGTAGAGGTATTAATGAAAAATAAAAATAATCCTACCACCAAAAATACCTCTCCCAAAAAATCTTACCAAATATTTTAAAATTTAAAAGCCATACGATAATCTCATGAATTCTATGTTTAAATAGGAGCTAGCACTTAGAGGATCTCAAGGATCCTCTACTCTAGAAAACTAAAGCATTTGAAGGACAATTCAAAAACTCAAACATTATTAAAACTTGATCCATTATCCCTACAAACCAATTGATTGAGATCTTGAGGTAATATTTCCCTCCAAATACACAAGCTATCTTGAAGGACCACTAATTAGCTAGAAACTTTGTAGCCATGTTACCTTCCTTAAAAATATACTTACAAAGTGCACTTTCAAAGTATTTGAGGATTCTTTTCAATTCAACCATTATACTTTTGATGTTCCAACTATGAGAGTGAAGACTAGTGAGAATATTGATAAGGTTTAAGGAAACTGTTAGGATCCTCAATCCTAACATTATTAGTTAGTATTATTAATAATTTAATTATTATATTATTAACTTATAAAGTGAACCATCACAACCCTTCATAACGTGAACCATCACGTCTCTTCATACGTGAACCATCATGTCTCTTCACCAATGTAGCTTTAGGTTAGATATATATATTAGGTTAGCCATCCATATCAAATCATCCAAGAAGAAGAATAAGAATATAGATTCTAAAGGAGGGAGATCCCTATAGTGGCAAAGCGATTACAAGGGAGCCCTCTTTGAGTGGCCTATGATTACATTTACATTAATTTTTTAATAATTTTATAGTAATACCTTGGGGTCTTACCATTTGGTATCAAAGCCATGTGGGACCCAATCATGTGGGAATTGCTCAAATATCTTCATAAAATCATTTCTATTCATGAGTATCAAACTCGGTTTGAGGATATCACCAAAAACAACACAATATTGGATGAATAAATTCTCATAAATGGCTTCATTACAGGATTAAAAGAGGAAATTATAATGGAGGTGACAAGGTTCAATCCCTATACCATGATGCAGAGCTATGGATTGGCAAAACTAGCTGAAGATAAAATAAATGCACAACAATGATTAGGGAAACCGCTTATGGAAAAATCATCGACCACTTACATTTCTCCCAAACCTATGCATAATGAAAGGGTACAAAGCACTTACACAATCCCCAAATCTAATCGAACTTTACAAATTAAACATCTTAGCTTTGAGGAGATGAAGGAACGATGAGCAAAAGGACTCTATGATAATTGTGATGAACAATTTGGACCCCACCATAAATGTGCTACACTAACATTGTATTTATTGAAGGAAGTTGATCCCTGTCTCTCCATAGAGCAAACAGATGAGGTAGTTGTATCTGAAGCGACCAGTGCACCTACTCACCACAATGAAGACAATGAGGTCGATGTGCAAGAAGTGATTTATGTACCAAGCAAGGATGAGCTATACATACCCAAAGTGATCAATGCTAGCAAAAAATGAACTCTACAAGACCTACACATACCTTCCTCACCAATAGTAAGTTCTTTCCACATGATCAAACCTATTTAGAACCAATGTAGAGTGACTACACACTCCTTTTTTGGATCTACCAAGGAACCAAAAAAGGATATGAAATCATTACCATCACTTTTGATGCATCATTCTAAAGTATTTGAGGAACCCCAAGGGTTGCCCTCCCATCATCATCATGATTTTCCTAAGGAAGATTCTACTATTGTTCTTGGCAACCCCTCGCTAATGCTTCATCCTTCTTGATATCCCTGCCTATGAAAGGATGCCATTAAAAGAGTCCAAGAACTTACATAAATCCTTATTGGAAAACAAAGGACAAAGCTTCTCACTTTGAGCTTTGAAGACAAAGCTCTTTTTAAGCAGGGTGGCATGTTAGGATCCTCAATCCTAACATTATTAGTTAGTATTAGTTAGTATTATTAATAATTTAATTATTATATTATTAACTTATAAAGTGAACCATCACAACCCTTCATAACATGAACCATCACGTCTCTTCATGCGTGAACCATCATGTCTCTTCACCAATGTAGCTTTAGGTTAGATATATATATTAGGTTGGCCATCCATATCAAATAATCCAAGAGGAAGAATAAGAATATAGATTCTAGAGGGAGCCCCATATAGTGGCAAAGCAATTACAATGGATCCCCCTTTGAGTGGCCTGTGATTACATTTACATTAATTTTTTAATAATTTTATAGTAAGACCTTGGGGTCTTACCAGAAACCCCCTCAATAACAACCTTCTCAAGCTCTAGAGATTCAAGTAAAACTAATCCTTGGAAGAGTCCTAACCTCAAAAAAATGATTGGTTTGGATTCTAGAATTCTAAATCTCCTTTACCTTGAGGACTTGTAGGTTCTCCTTACTACTCCTTAGCTTGAATATGATTCTAATATTCTATTTGAAGAGACCATCAATATTAACACAAGAACTTATGTTGATCCAAATACCCTTAAGTTAGGCACAAATATAACCTCTAATAAACTCTTGGAATTTATGAATCTCCTCCTAAAGTTCCATGATATATTTACATGGAATTTTTCCAATATGCCTAGGTTAGATCCATTCTTGGTTTTTCATCACTTAATTTTTCATCCTAAATCTAAACCCATTAAGAAAAATATTTGTAAAATGTACTCAAAAGTCACTCTCCTTGTCAAAGATGATATGTAGAAGTTTTTAGATGTGAACTTTATAAAATCCATTTATTACTTTGATTGGATATCTATCATTGTACATGTCCTTAAGAAAGAAGACATTATACAAATGTATTAATTTTTGAGATATCAATGTAGCTTGTCCAAAGGATGATTTCCCTATACCTAACATTGATATGATAGTATATTTTACCACTAGTTATGGAATGTTATCCCTTATGGACAATTTATTTGTCTATATTCAAATCCAAATTGCTCTTGAGGGTTAAGCTAAAACTACCTTCACTACCTCTTAGGGTAACTTTCACTAGTAGGTCATTCATTTTGTTCTTAAGAATACAGGTGCTATATATCAATGTGCCATGATTTATATCTTCCATGATATGATGCATTACATTATTTAGGATTATTTTTATGACCTCCTTGGCCACTCATATAGTCACAAACATCATCCTCATAATACTTTATGTATCTTTAAATTCCTAAAATATTATAATGTCCATTTGAAGCCATAAAAATGTGTCTTTGGCATTACCTCAAGTAAAATTTGGGTTTTATTATATATTGTTGAGGCATTGATATTGACTTGGCCAATATTAAGGCAAAATAGGCATGCCTCCCTCTAGTAGTTTAACTCAGTTTTATAGTTTTCAAGGTGAAATATAGGTCCTTATGTGCTTTATTACCTAGGTTTCTGACAAGTGTCAACCATTCTCCAAGATTATCTAAAATAATAGTGCTTTTATATAGAATAGTGAATGACAAGTGGTGTTTGAGGTCTCTAAGAATTATCTTTTATCTCCACTTATTTTTATCCCACTTGATCCTCCTAAACCTTTCTTGTTATACATATCTAATTCCACTCATGCATTAGGTGCTATGCTATCTCAACATGATGGTCAATGGCATGAGAATGTTATCTATTATATTAGCCACACTTTAGATAACTATGAAACCCATTATACTTCTATAGAGAAACTCTACCTTCTTGGTGTATTTTCCACTTAAAAGCTTTTCTACTTCATGCTTAGTCAAAAACTTATGTCATTGCCAATACTAATACCTATGCTATTTAATGTCCAAGCCTCACTTTTTTGGGTGCATTTCTAAATGGGTTTTTATATCTTAATGAGTTTGACCTAGAATTCATTAATCAAAATTCCATTAAGGACCAAGATATTGCAAATCTATTAGCTACCTTCCATTTGGATGATACTCATCCCTTAATTATCAAATTTCTATATGACTCTATATTCTCTCTTGAGGATGAACCACCTACCACTTGAACCTTTTTATTTGATGGAACTCATTGTGCTAAAGGTGTAAGTGCAAACATTGTTATAAGACCCTAGAAATAGCTCATACCTCTATCCTTTAATATTTAGTTTTCCTACACCAATAATACTATTGAGTGCAAAGCCCTCATTTTAGGCCTCCATGTAGATCTCACCCTCAAAATAAAAATTTTATCTACTTTTAGTGATTCCTAGTTAGTCATTGATTATATCAATTTTAATATATTAGACTAAGGATGATAAATTGATACCTAAAAAATCTATTATTGATTAATTTTTGTCTTTCTTTGACCAAGTTATTATTGAATCCATCCCTTGATATAGCAACCAACATGTATATGTTATTAATATTGTTGCATCTTAAATACCTCTAGAAATCAAGGATGAGTAGGCTACCATCATAATTCACAATATTAGATATCCTACTTCCACTTTGCCTAATGTAACTCCTATTGAAGTATTTTTAACTAAATATTTTACCCTTGAATAGTCATGGTATGCATAGTTTCTTGCATTTCTTTGGGATGGATCCATTCCCAAAGGTCTCAATCATCATGAATGCAATAATTTTGTCAGTGGATGTATCACTATGTTATCATCAATGGAATTTTGAATAAAAACTCCTTTGAAAATATCTTTCTTTGTTGCTTAGCCTCTTATGAATCTCATATGGCTATCTAGGATGTCCATGGTAGTTCCTATTGTGGATACTTCATTGGAATAGACATTGTCCATAATATTCTCTATATGGGATACTACTAGCCTAGTATGGATAAGGATTCTTGTGACTATGTTAAAATGTGTAAGAAATATCAAATGTAATAAAATTTAGTCCATGCCACTACCTATGATTTATAATTCATCAAAAAAACCTAGACTTTATCTATATGGGACCTTGACATCGCTGGTAAGATCAATATAATTTCCTATAATGGTTATAAGGTCATTATCACTACTACTAAATACTTAACTAAGTGTATCAAAGCCATGCCTTTATCCTATACCACTAGTGTACATGTGTTATAATTTATCCTTAATTAAATCTATGTTGGTACAATATCCCCTCTATGATCCTTTTTGACAATGGCACCCCTATTAAGAATAAATATGTTAAAACATTTTGTGCTAAATATAAGATCTAACAAAAAAAAGTTTTACAATAGGGGTGTTGTGTCCTGAGAAAGGAGGTGGGTAAATAGTTTTTTTCTTTTCTTTTTTTTGGTTGCATAGGACCCAGGAGCACTCCATGAATCTATTTGTAGGTTTTTCATGTGGGTATTTAGATGCTGCCTATAAGCTCATTAATAAATCAACCAGTTTACCAATTTGCTCATTATATGGGGATGCACGCTCTAAATTTTTTGCCTCCTGTAATGTATAAAAAATTAAATTAAATTATCTGAGTTAATTTTATAGGCAAATATAAAACATAAAATTGTGCTCTTAACTAATATTTATTACCTTTAATTTGATTATATTTACAACCTTCTTTCAAAGTCTTCTTCCTGCATCTTGGACACTTGCATATATGAATGGTTTGCACGGTCTTTTCACAGAGCACTAATTGATATCTTTAGTAATTAAACTAGCTGGTAGTACCTACTAAACCAAGGTTGTCATGTGTGACATGTGAATGGTTTGCATAGTTTTTTCATAGAAGACTAATCGCCATATTCAGTAATTAACTAGTTGGCAGTTCCCTTTAAGTATGAGATCTAGGCTTTGAAGATATTGTATGTAAGATTGGAGCATGGGACTTGAACCCATGCCCTCCTAGTTGTGAGACCTCATTCTTGATTGCATATTATTACCCATAGGAGACTATTTCTAGTTCCTCATATTACTCATGAAGTATGCCTTGATAGTGTTGGTGGAAGTGTAGAAGACTTGACCTAGTCATGTTCCTTTTAGATTCTAGCTAATGTTATTTCAAGATAGTAGTTTCTAAGATATGGTTTAGCAATGGTGGTATGAGGATAAACCTAATAAACCCTATTAACCACAAGGTAATGGCCAAGAAGATATGTACAACAAAACTTTAATTGATATTATTAAGAAACTTTTCAATAACAATGGGGATAATTGACATATCCAACTCTATCTGATCCTTTGATCCTACCACACCAATATTCATGCACTGAATGGTGCAACCCCTTATTATTTGATGTATGGATCCAAAGTAGTTTTTCCCTTTGATCTTGAGGTCTTGTACATTCAAATTATCATTCAAGATTCCATGGTTAGTGATGAATACCTTGCTAGACATCTTACCCAATTAGAATTTCTTAACAAGCATTATGTCAATGCTTTAGAACACCTCAAGGTATATCACAATCTCCTTCAACACACCTATAAAAAGAGAGTATAATCCTACTCCTTTGTAGTGGGTGACCTCATACTTAAAGAAAAATATAAAAATAATCATGCTAAAGATGACCTCAAAGAAAAAATTGAACCTAACTAGCTTGGTTCCTTTGTCATCACTATGACCTTTGGATTAAGGATATATCATTTATATACCCTCGATGGTACTAAACTAGAAGAGTATATGAATATAATTCATATTAAGAAAATTTATACTTAATATGTGTGTTGTGTACTTGCTTGTGCATGATTGCTTGCTCATCTACCTATTTGCATGGTGGCTTGTATTTCCTATTTTAAAAAAACTACATCATATGATTGAATGTACACTTTCTTGGGTTACCTATTAATATCTTAAATATTTTGGAGGCTTTACGATGAGGTGATGATAATTCTAGATAGAAAAATATAGTATTACATCTATGCACTAGGTCACTGAGCTAGTGGACCTCCTTGAAGGCCTATCCTTTCCTTCTAGGGGTTTTACCTCTTGGTATTATAGAATTTGGAGGATGGAGTGAGGCCTCAATGTTACCACTTGTAAATATAATCCATAGAATCAACACAAATATATTATAAACACCTTAGTATGTCCTTCGATATTCCACTTTATAAGGATATTTTCCTTCTTTTTCTCCTATGTGAATGTTTTGATTTCTCTACATGATTGACTCTTATGGATTTTATGGGTTTTCCCCTAGCTCTTATGGAATCTAGTAGAGGGCTAAGGCCTTGATACTATAGTATTTTATTATTCATACTTATAAAGGTATAGACATATTTAAACACTTTAGTTTACTATTTTATATTCCATAATCTCTAGGAGAAATCACTATACTCTTTGATTTCTTGATTTATTCTCTGGACCTTTTGGAATTTGGAGGTAGGGTTGAGGTCTTGTTGTCCTCTCTATTAATACATGAGAAAAATTAAACACCTCAGCATCTACTTATGAATTTCTAAATGCTTTATACCTTCCATTTGTAGACACCCAAAATTTGCACATTGCTATACCTACGTACTTGTAGATCCTTTCGAAAACTGGTAGGTTTACATAGGCCATCCTAGATATCCCTAGTCTATTATAGACCAACGTAGACTATTGTAGATCCTCCTATACATGTGTAGATTATTTTAGTCATGCATAGTCATGCATATATGGTTATAGTCATGCTTAGTCATGTGTAGATCATCATATATTATCATAGCATCGTGTAGACTTCCATATACCACTTCATAGGATTTTAGGTCCTAAACCCTCATAAGAATTCAAAATCACATCCCATGCATTGGGATATCCTTTGACAGCCTATTTGTACTGAATTGAGGCCCCCACAAGGTATTAGTTGATAAAAGTAATTACCAAGTCAATTCTTAAAATCTAATTTAATGTTGACTTAACTTAAGTGACCTTTTTAGGGAAAATTTGATTAAAAGAACTCTTAATCCTTAATTAAAATTAATTACATCCTACCACATGTGTGTAATTAGGTTTAGATAAGATATTTTCCTAATAAACCCTAATCAAGCCCTAATTTGACTTAACACCTCCTAATCCTGATTAGACTCAATCCTTCCTCACACATGTGTGAGGATAGGATATTTTCTATGAGGAATAGGAGACTTCCATGTCACAAACCCTAACATAAATTTGGTTAAAACTCATCCTAGGGTTAGTTTCTTTAACTTTCCACCTTACACCTTACCATTTCATATAAATAGTGGGTCCTAAATCCTTAACTACCTCTCTCCCCTTATTCTAAAAAAACATAGAAACTCTACAGAAATGAACAATGAATATTGAACAATCAATTATCAGAGTAGACAATCAAGTTTCCATAGCATACAAAGGCACACTAACTACCTAGGAATCAATCCATAGAAGGAATTTTACAAAAGGAACCTCATAGCTGAATTCACCCCCTATCCCATGAATCCAGTCTCGATTCACCCTTGAGTTGTGAATTGGTTCTATAGGTCCCAAATCACCTCAAATTTGGGAGGTAAGCTCTATTTTACCATTTTATCAGCTTTTGCACTTTCAATTTTAGTTTTAAATGCATCCTTACCATTTATTGTCTTTATAAACATGGGGCCTGACTAAGGTAAGCCTCCCATTGCACTAACCCCTTGTAGGTTCTTCATAGGTTATTTAGCAGATATGAAGAGGAAGAACATCATCAACTACAACCCTGTGGTGGTACGCAAGCCCATCTACATTAAGGGACGATTGAATATGGAATCAAACTTGTAACATTGTTAGAAGAAGAAATGGCTAAAGGGCATCATGTCCCTGTTGTAACACATATATTTCAATATTAATGAAATAAATCCTTGTCATTTAGTATATTTATGTTTTTTATTAATGGATAAAATATCAATTTCTACCCATTTCATTCTGTACACCCAGTGGGACCCCCATAATGGATAGTGTTAGGCTAACTTTTTCTGATAAATATGATATTATACTACATTTCTATGTATTTAAGGTACTGACTCTAACTTCCAAAGATATTTTAAAAGCCCTAGGAACCCTATAAAGACTTTAGAATAGATATTTGGGGTCTCTAGACCCAATTCACCCCCTGCCCCATGAATAAGATCTCAATTCACCCCTTGAGTGGTGAAGTCAACTAGATAGCCTTAAAACCCCCAAAAATTGTAGGGTGAGTAGTATATGACCTAATAATACTCTCCATAGCATTAGAGTGTAGTTATTTCCCATTTTTATCCCTATGTTGTTTAAATTTTGGAAGCATAAAGAGTTCACTAGTCAAATGACAATGTCTAGGTGTGAACTTACCTTCATTTCAAGCTTGTGGGATTGTTAATTTTTTTGAAGTTACAAAACCTGTAACTTTCTAGAAACTCCACTTAACTTATTTTTCAAATAAATTTACATTTCTCTTCGTTGCTTCACATGTAGTATAAGCCTACATTTTTTCCCCTTCTATCCATAGCATCCCTTGCTAAAAGAAGTGCACATTCTAAAATTTAAGTGAGGGTTTCCTAATCCTATTTCCCATGTCATTTAAATTTTGAAAAGAATTTTGCATTCTAAATTTGAAAATTAGGGGTTCCTAATGCCCTTCATACACTTGGATTGCATTTTTCCATGCTTTACAAACTAGATTAATTTTATTTCGAAAAGACATTAGATTAGTTTCTCTTTTGAAAATGCAATTAATTAGTTTCTTATATTGAATACACCGTTATCAAAACATAAACCCACACACAATCATGTGGTATTTAAATAAGTGGTGATATTGGACTTCATCCCCAATCCATTTCTCAATATTGGTGTGGTAGGTGTTTTACCCTCCATCAACACACCCCCCTAGACACCTAATAGCCCCATAGGAGTAGTTTTTTGGATTTCATTATCAGAAAATCCCTCACTTTTGTGACTTGGCCCTAGATTTCATCACCAGTGGTTACCTACAGAGTGGGAAAGGATTAGCACCTTCATCCACAAGGCTAGTATAATTTATGGAATTTATAACTAGAATTCTTGACTAAGCCCACCTGAGGATGAAGTGAAAGCATGGGTATGTCAGTAGCAGGTCTCAAAAAGTGCCACCTCTCTTCATGAGAGGAATTTGTGAACTCGCTTTAGTAAAATGGGTTACCCCCTTTTTTAGGATATCATTTTACTGTGCCTTCCATACATGTCACCATTTGTACATTGTGATACCATTCTATTCTATGCATCTTTAGGTGTTACAAGAGGTTTTATATTGACGATATTCCTGATTTGTTAGAGTATTCACTCCATTACCCGTGATTCTACATAGGAAGTATCAATATCACAACACACAAAAACAAACAAAGCACTTTTATTTTTCAGAATTTAGAATTGATTTCGGTCTACCATTATTTGCATGATCACGAAACGGTCTCATCACATACCACTATATATTATTTTGCCATACACAACATATCACTTGCTTTACATTTACATTATACATAGTTTAGCTTGTATCACATAGGTTTTATTCTTAAAACCCTTTTTACACATGGTACTATGCCTATGGTCACCCGTAGTAGATCGCACGAGCAAGAACGATCTATAGATGAATGGCCTACCACTTCCTCTAGTCAGTCCACTCTTACTCCTTTGATCATGAAGGGGAAGACCATAGATACATTTGATTCATGCATAGAATCTGATGTACAACCCATACACATGATGCCTTGTGATTAGATGCAAACCTTGAGTGAAGCCCTTGCTACTTCACTCACAGAGGATTACCTACTCCTATCATCCCTATTGAAGAACACAAGCTTATACTGAGAGGGGGGTGAACAATATAAGAGCACTTTTTAATTTTTCTCTCAAAATAATATATGCAATGTAAAGATAGCAATATCAACAGCAGTAATCAAATCAATGTACATAGCACCATACACAATAGAGACACAAAAATTTACGTGGTTCACCCAAATATGGCTACTTCCATAGAGAAAATATTTCACTAAATTTTCTCAATCAATCTCTTGGGAATCCTTCCCAATTATAATGTTTATGGACCTCTATCCAAAGGATATGTTGATACCCTAAATCTAGTTTATGGATCTCTATCCATAGGATAACTCTTTCTCCTCTACTCTGGATGGTGATCCTATAGAAGACACTACCTCCACTACACTGACTGGTAGACCTATCTCCACTTGAATACTCTTGTCCTCACTCAGAAGACCTATCATAAATATCTTGGCTTATGGATATCTATCCATTGGAGACTCTATCCTCTCTGCCCTGTCACCTCCAAAGCTCTATCTCGATTATATACTAAACACATTCCAATCATTCTAGAATAGTTCTTCTCAACTCTTGCACTAGAAACAGTCCAGTCAGTCTAGCACAAGTCTTCTCAAGTCTATATAAACACAATTCATTCGGTCTACCAAAAGTATATCTTCAATATCTATTCTCAAGCTCTAACTCAAGGCTTGAATAAACTCTGCTAGATCTACCCCAAACCTTAACTCAAGGTTTGAACAAATCAATCAACTCTAATTTCAAGTCTTCTCAAAGACTTGTCTCAAATATGCCTTTCAATATTCCTCAAAAGATCACACTAAACTATCCACAAGTCCTCTCTAGAACTTGCTCAAATATGCTCAATAGATCCACACAGAACCTACTCAAATATGCTCAATAGGTCCACATAGAACCTGCTCAAATATTCTCAATAGGTCCACTCAGAACCTGCTCAAATATGCTCAATAGTTCCCCTCAGAACCTACTCAAATATTCTTAATAGGTCCACTCAGAACTTGTCCAAATATGCTCAACAAGTCCACTCATAACCTATCCAAATATGCTCAACAATATCACATAGAACTTGTCCAATCTCATAGAAACATAAAGAGAATTGTTAGAGACTCAATATGTTCTATTCTCAAAAACTCAATCTCTTTCTCAACTCAATCTCATAGAAGCATAAAGAGAATTTTTAGAGACTCAATATTTTCTATTCTAAAAACTCAATCACTTTCTCAACTGAATCTCATAGAATCATAAAGAGAATTGTTAGAGACTCAATATGTTATATTCTCACAAAATCAATCACTTTCTCAACTTAGAATATAGAATATTTTATTTTATGGAACTTGAAAAATCACTCCATACATCCACTTGACTAGGCTCAATCAACTCTACTCAACCAATCACTTCAAGAAACAAAACTTGCTCACAAACCCTAGTCCAAGCATGTATCATCCAACTCAAAATATTTCCAACAATGCTCAACAAAAAATCTCACATAACAATGATACTCATGATTTTTTCAAACCCTATTTCAAGTTCTTTGCATAACAACTCACTTCAACAACCATGCTCATCAAACAATGTTTTAATCACAACTCTCAATTTTAGAAAACCTTGAAGCATTAACTCAAACACTTAACTCAACCAATGATCTCAACAACAATGTTAATAAAACAAGGTTTTAATCTCAACTCTCAAATCATAGAACCTTGAAGCAATAATTCAACCACTTTAAAAAAGGGAACCCTAATCAAGTCCTTTCACTCCAAATTTAATTCTCAATAAATCCAATCAATCAACTCAACCAAGAAGGAATTTGCCCATACCTTTTTTATGCCAAAGAGTTGTTCTCACAAATCTGCCACTCTCATAAATTTCTCTTTCCAATCACAAAAGGGTTAGAAGACTTGAGTAATACCACAATACAAAATAATAAATCAATAACACCTTATTACTCCAACTCAATAATAATTTTCACCATAGTATTCTTATAAAATAAATAACCCCTTTTATGAGAAAGTAATTCACAATAACCTTGATTCTCAATATTATCAATACTATCCTTCACAAACTCCTCATAACCCCTAATGACAAGTTTTAATTAAATTGCCCCACTAGAATAAATCCACTCTAATAAAAAAAATTATGCAAGCCTTATATAAAATAAAATTAAATCATAAACCCCTTTTAATTTCCTTAATACTTGACACATCATATAACACCCTTATAACTCTACGTGGGCAATTAAAAATACTTTACAAAAATTAAAATTGCCTTGGAGGGTTTCAAACCCTCTATCTCCTCCTTCCCTAAGCACCTTAGCCATGGCCAAAGCCACCATCGATTCAAGCACTCACACAACAACCAACAAGGACAACGTGCTTGTTATCCTTTAAAAAAGTGTGTGCCTTCAATAAAAAACCATGTTCACCTTGGGTGCCAAACATATCTTCCCTTTTGCACTACCTATGATTCTAACGTGGGACCTCCTGCATCCAAACAACTCAATGCACTGCTAGGCCAAGCTAGCCTATGTACCCTCAAATCATGCACCTTCTACTTTTCTCCTTTATGCAACGAATGAAAATTTTTTCATGAGATACTTCCTCTTCTTCACATGCAATTTGATATTCGAGCAAGGGTAATTGCCAATGGTTTTTGGAAATGCTTTTATATTAATTTCTTGCCAACCTTAATACGTAAGTGCTATCCTTTTTGTCTTCTATGATGTTTGCGGAGCTCATAAAGACATCAAATGCCTTTGGTATTAAACCCAACCTTTTGTTTTATTAAAATATTTTTAGACTTTATATAACCCACTTTTGCCTTATAAAACATTATAATAAGAATTATAGATATTTTATTTGGGTTTTCACCATGGCACATTTAATATTATAATAACCACTATTATAATATTATACCTTTGATAAAGTACCTTTAATATTTATTTATAAAATTTAAATTCACATTGAATTTAAATAATTTATAAAATAAATATTATAACTCCTTTTTTACTTCTATATTTTACACTATTTCACTTGATCTTTGGCATTCTTCCTGGATATCAAATAACCATATTTATCTCCTTTATTTCCTACTAAAATATTTGGTATTAATGATGACTTCAACTGGTGACATCAATGACAAATTTTACTTAAGGACTCAAAATATCCAAAAATATCCCCCTTTGTCATTTATGGCAACCCATACTCTTCTTATCAAAACGTGACCTTTATTTTTCCTTTTGCTCCCACTAGGACATTGCTCCCCTGGCTCAATGCTCTCTCAAATATAAAATCTCTCCCCAATACACAAATATCTCCCCCTTTGACATCAATGGCAAAGGGTCACCTTTGGGGCTCGGGGCTAAGAATGAGCCTCTTAGCTTAGCCCCTCCCCCACCTCCTCATGAGGTGGTTAATTTTGGGGTGGTTGTATTTATACTCCCCAAAATCACTGTTCTTTACCTTTATTATTTTCCCTTTTTTTTGAGTTTCTTGAATCGTCTGACTATTTCTATCCAATTCATCATCCCTGTTCCAGTTATCATTCTTGTTCCTATTCTTGCTCTTGTTCACATCTAGGTTCCTATTCCTATTCCTGTTATCATCCATGTTCATGTTCTTGTTCCTATTCATGTTATTTTTCATGTTCTTGTTCCTATTTATGTTCCTGTTCATGTTCCTGTTCCTTTTCATACCTATTTTTGGAATGTCTACTCGACACCACTTTGTTGTGTGACCATCATTATTGCACTTATAACACCTAATGATATTATTCCTTGGAGGTGAAAATATCTTAGGATTTCTCCTAGTGAATTCATATCCTCTTCTTTCATGAACCTTGCAATTCATTGCCTTGTGACAAAACTGATTACATGAGTAGCAATACCCATGGAAAAACTATTCATTCCTATATTCATGTATTTCATGTGTCCTGAATTTTGAAGCCATGTGCCCAAACCTGTGACATGAAAAACATTTTCCATTGAAGCTTCCTTGTTTTGACCTCATTGGTCTTGTATTCTGATTTTTGTTGTATCTCTATATTCTTTGTGCATTGTTCCTATCTTTGTTGAACTCTCTATTGTCAAACTCTTCCTCTGATGTCTGAATTTCTCTTACACTATATTTTTATGAAGTATCTTCATCTGAAGTTTCCTCTTCAAAACTTGAAGTTGACTCTCTTTGCTATTTCTTTTGAGTTTGTTCAAAACCAAGACCTATTTTTTTTATTGATATTTTTTGTATCTTGACTATGTTATCCATAATATTTGAGCTATTATTGAATCCTTTCATTTTGATATTGGAGTTATCTAAATATTCTTTTAGTAGTGCCACTTCTTGTGCTAACTTCTCACATTCCAAGATATTTGTTTGTAACTTATCTTTAAACCTTTTTGCCTTAGCCTTTGATTTTTGTAAATTCTCTATGAGCAATATTCTCTCTTCATCACATTATTGAAACTAAATTTTAAGTTTAGAGTGTTGCTTTCTTACCTTCTTTACCATGTCAAGGGCATAGATAAATTATACCTTCAGATCATAACCATTCTTTGTTGAATAATCCTCTATTTTTTTACCTTTGTCCACATCATTACTTTATTTTTGCTTATCTTCTATAGGATCACTTACTTCTAAAGCAATTAGAAGATTTTCATCTGGTCCTTCAAGTGTATTCTCATTCATCATCACTGAAAATATAATCATCCCTTGTACAATCATCTTCAAGATGTCCAAATTTACCACATCTAAAACACTTGAGAATAACTGGAGTCCTTTTCTTAACTGGTTTGTTTTCTTCAATTATAAATATGACTTCATCTCTATTATTATCTGAAGAACTAGCATCACTATCATTTGAGTACTTACTTTCATTTTCTACATAGTAGCTCCTATTTTATCTTTGGAAGAACTTCCTTCCTTGTATTCTTTGTCCATATTTGCTTTTCTTTTGGTTCCTGTGTCTTTCAGATTCCCTATACATGTGATCCTAGTTTTCTTCACCATTGTTGTTCGTTGGATCTTTACAATATGTTGCAAACATAATTGAAACACTTAATAGATCTTATATCTATGGGTATTTTGGAACCTTTATCTCCTCTATCATAATTTTATTCTTCATCACTAGATGATTCATTGCTTTATTTTGACTTCTTACCCTTTATATTCTTGTTCACTTTGAAAGAAAACTCTTTTAGAGGGATATGATCTTTTGTTCTTCTCTCAAAAGTTGTAAGCATGTCAAGTAAAGAATTTATTATCAGAATATCACTATAAATTTATGTTTCTATAGTAGAGGCCTTTTCACTATACCCTTTTGGAAGAGTTCTCAAGATCTTATCATAAGAATCGGATTCATCGACCTTCATTCCAAGACATCTCATATCATGTACAAGTTCATAAATCTTAATGAGAGTCATGAATGTTTTCATCATCCTGCATTCTTATATTTTCAAATTATCCTTTGATATTTATGATATTAGCTTTCCTAACACCTTTATCTCCTTCATATATGTCATGCAGTAGTTCCCACATTTATTTTGTTGTTTTACAATCCATAACCTTCATAGATTTTGATATACACAACCCTTTTATAATTGCATTCATAGCTCTTGAATTTTCATGCATTATAATATTAACTTCCTTATCTATAGAAGTATTATCTATTGAATCATATCCACATTCCACTACATCCCAAACTTCATTTCCAAGTTTCGTCAAGGGAAACCTCATCAGCATACACCAATATAAGAAGTCACTTCCATCAAATACTGGTACTATATTATTGATGGACCCATCCCTTTGATCCTTTTGATCCATTGTGTTCTTGACCACTTTTCCTTAAAGTTGTCAAAATATTCTGAAGTAACCCACTCTTATACCAATTGAATAACACAAGCTTATACTGAGAGGGGGGTCAACAGTATAAGAGCACTTTTTACTTTTTATCTCAAACCAATTGAAAGCATGAGGATACGAAAACAAAAAGGAATATGCCACAAGAAAGAACAATAAAGAACATATATGAATTGACACAAGATAAAAGAAATATGAAATATGGTAATATATTTATTGATATGCTTTTTAAAGTGTGTTACAATACGTCTCCTTCCTTTTTAGGGGATAGGAGCGTCAAATATGTTTCTTGTCATAACATCCATGGATAACAATCCTTCTTCCGTGTGCCCACATGTAAGATGGGCAAACAAAAATGTCGCTGCCACTTGGGTATATTATTCTTTGTTCCTTCTTGCTCCTCTTATGTTTGAAACCTGCATTCAAAGAAATAGAAAAGAGTAGTAGCACCTGCAGATAAAATAAAGCATGTATTTCCCAAGGCCTACTATCAGTATATGCATGAAAATATTAAAATGATTATCAAATGACCTCAGATTGACTTGAAATTTTGAAATAATAATAAATATGTTATTATAAGACCATTGCAAAAATAACATTCTATAAGTTCCTCATATATTTGTATTCGCTCCAGGGTGGGACGAATAGGCCTGCAACAATTTGTTAGAAAGCACCCTCTTCAATGTCCTTCTTAGGAAGCTCCAAATGACCTTAAAAGTTGGGGTTAGATAATTGGGGGTGTTTTGGGAAGACCCAGATGGTCATATTTCTCCAATTTGGCCTCTAGAACCTAGATTTTGATGATGGCATATGAAAGTTAGTGAAGGCGGGAAATGACAAAAACCTGGTCAAAATTGCTCAAAATGAAATGAAATTTAAACTGTAACCTATTTAACATATCTAGAATAAAATTTAAAAGAAAAAACATAGAAATATATAACAAATTTCTAATAATTTTGGGGTGGGGCGAATAGGACTATGACAGTTTGGGGAGTGCCCGAGGGTAGGATGCCCATCATTTGGGACATTGTTTCGGCACCAATCCACTTGGGATAGGTCCAAAAATTATTATGGGGTGTTTTTGACAAATTTTGTGAATTTTTGTGGCCAAAAATTGGGTTTTGGGTCCGGATTTGTGCTTCCAATAGTAACCCAATAACCTCCCTTTCGAATGAGATATTAAGGATGTGAAGGCACAAATCGCAAGTAGGTATGTAAATTGGAAGCACTTTGTTGCTCAAATTCTCCTTCTCTGTATATTTTTGGGTGAGAAAACTCACCAATTTATAGACCTTAGGGTCTCTTTGTTTGAATTGCGCATGCAAGGGTGCCACTTGAGTTGTTTTCCTATTTTCAAAGAAAAGCTAAGTCCCTAATTTAGAATCTCCTTGCATGAGGTTTCTAAAATAAAGACATTCATAAATGAAGTCTCTATTCTTGAATAAAAGCTATTCCTCACAATTGCATGGCCTAAAGCCTCAGTTAACTGGCAGAGTTACCGAGGTTTGACTTTTTTACAGTCAAACTTGTTATTTGCCTCACCCTGGGGCAAATGCTGATATTCGTCCCTAGGTGGGACGAATGTTAGTTTATATTCATCTCGGGGTGGGACGAGCAGAGAGCAAGGTGCCAAAAAGGTGCCAAATTGACCTTTGACCTCTAAAATTATTTTTGGAAGTGGTTAGGACCATTGTTTAACCTCTGGTGGTTGCCCTAGGGGTTGTGTGTGTCAATGCGATCAGTGCTTGTTGTCACGTAATCGAATTGGTGCTATTTTTGTGTCTACACCAATATATGCAATGTAAAGATAACAATATCAACAACAATAATCAAAGAAATTTACATAGCACCACACATAATAGAGACACAATAATTTACGTAGTTCACCCAAATATGGCTACTTCCATGGAGAAAATATTTCACTAAATTTTCTCAATTAATATCTTGGGAATCCTTCCGAATTACAATATTTATGGACCTCTATCCAAAGGAGATGTTGATCCGCTAAATATAGTTTGTGGATATCTATCCATAGGATAACTCTTTCTCCTCTACTCTGGCTGGTGATCCTCTAGAAGACACTGCCTCCACTGCATTGATTGGTGGACCTATCTCCACTTGAAGACTCTTGTCCTCACTTAGAAGACCTATCCTCAATGTCCTAGTTGATGGATCTCTATTCACTGGAGACTCTATCATCTTTGCTCTATCACCTCAAAATCTCTATCTTGATTCTGTATTAAACACAGTCTAGTCGGTCTAGCATAGTTCTTCTCTAATCTTGCACTAAACACAGTCCAGTTGGTCTAGCACAAGTTTTCTCAACAAATCTTCTCAAGTCTATACTAAACATAATTCATCTGGTCTAGAACAAATTTGTCTTCAATATCTGTTCTCAAGCCCTAAATCAAGGCTTGAATAAACTCTATTGGATCTATCCCAAACCTTAACTCAAGGTTTAAACAAATCAATTAACTCTACTCTCAAGTCTTTTCAAAGACTTGTCTCAAATCTGCCTTGCAAGATTCCTCAAAATCTCACACCAAAATGTCCACAAGTCCTCTCTAGAACTTACTCAAATCTACTTAATAGGTCCACATAGAACCTACTCAAATATGCTCAATAGGTCCACATAGAACCTACTCAAATATTCTCAATAGGTCCCCTCAAAACTTTCTCAAATCTACTCAATAGGTCCAATCAGAACCTGCTTAAATCTACTTAACAGGTCCACTCAAAACCTGTCCAAATTTGCTCAATAGGTCCACTCAAAACCTGTCCAAATATGCTCAACAAGCTCACACAAAACTTGTCCAATCTCATAGAAACATAAAGAGAATTTTTAGAGACTCAATATGTTCTATTCTCAAAAACTCAATCTCTTTCTCAAATCAATCTCATAGAATCATAAAGAGAATTGTTAAAGACTCAATATTTTCTATTCTCAAAACTCAATCACTTTCTCAACTGAATCTCATAAAATCATAAAGAGAATTGTTAGAGACTCAATATGTTCTATTCTCACAAACTCAATCACTTTCTTAACTCAGAATATAGAATAGTTTATTTTATGGAACTTGAAAAATCACTCCATACATCCACTTGAATAGGCTCAATCAACTCTACTCAACCAATCACTTCAAGAAACAAAACTTGCTCACAAACCCTAGTCCAAGCATGTATCATCCAACTCAAAACATTTCCAACAATGCTCAATAACAAATCTCACATAACAATGATACTCATGATTTTTTCAAACCCTAGTTCAAGTTCTTTCCATAACAACTCACTTCAACAACCATGCTCATAAAACAATGTTTTAATTACAACTCTCAATTTCATAAAACCTTGAAGAATTAACTCAAACACTTCACTCAACCAATGATCTCAACAAAAATGCTAATAAAACAAGGTTTTAATCTCAACTCTCAAATAAAAAAACCTTGAAGCAATAACTCAACCACTTTTGAAAAGGAAACCCTAATCAAGTCCTTTTCACTCCAAACTTAATTTTCAATAAATCCAATCAATCAACTCATCCAATATGGAATTTTACCATACCTTTCTGATGCCAAGGAATTTTTCTCACAAATATGCCACTCTCATAAATTTTTCTTTCCAATCACAAAAGGGTTAGAAGACTTGAGTAATACCACAATACAAAAATAATAACTCAATGACACCTTATTACTATAACTGAATAATAATTTTTACCATAGTATTCTTATAAAATAAATAACCCCTTTTATGAGAAATTAATTCACAATAACCTTGATTCTAAATAAATTCAATACTATCCTTCAAAAACTCCTCATAACCCCTAATGACAAGTTTTAATTAAATTGCCCCACTAAAATAAATCCACTTTAATAAAAAAACTTTATGCAAGCCTTATATAAAATAAAATTAAATCATAACCCCCTTTTAATTTTCCTAAGGCTTAACACATCATATAACACCCTTATAACTCCACATGGGCAATTAAAAATACTTTACAAAAATTAAACTTGCCTTGGAGGGTTTCGAACCCTCTATCTCCTCCTTCCCTAAGTGCCTTAGCCACAACCAAAGTCGTCATTGAGCCACACGCTTGCATAACAACCAACAAGCATAATATGCTTGTTATCCTTTGCGAAAAAATATGCCTTCAATAAAAAATTGTGTGCACCTTGGGTGCCAAACACGTCTTCCCTTTCGCACTACCTGCGATTTGAATGTAGGACCTCCTACACCGAAATAACTCAAAGCACCGCTAGTCCAAGCTGGCCTATGTACCCTCAAATCATGCACCTTTTACTTTTCTCCTTTTCGCAGTGAACAAAAATATTTTTCACGAACTCTTTCCTCTTCTTCACATGCAATTCAATATTCGAGCAAGGGTAATTGCCAATGGTTTTTGGAAATGCTTTTATATTAATTTCTTTCCAACCTTAATACATCAGTGCTATCCTTGTTGTCTTCTATGATGTCGGTGGAGATCATAAAGGCATCGAATGCCTTTGGTCTTAAACCCAACCTTTGGGTTTATTAAAATATGTTTAGAATTTATAAAACCCATTTTTGCCTTATAAAATATTATAATAAGAATTATAAATGTTTTATTTGGGTTTTCACCATGGCACATTTAATATTATAATAACAACTATTATAATATTATACCTTTGATAAAGTACCTTTAATATTTATTTATAAAATTTAAATTCAAACTGAATTTAAATAATTTATAAAATAAATATTATAACTCCTTTTTTATTTCTATCTTTTGAACTGTTTCACTTGATCTTTGGCCGTCTTCCTGGATATCAAATAACCATTTTTATCCTCTTTGTTTTCTACTGAAATATTTGGTATTAATGATGACTTAAATTGGTGACATCAATGACAACTTTGACTTAGGGACTCAAAATATCCAACACCCATCTATACGTAATACATGGACCACGTTCTATGACCATGTGATCTACACAACACTAGGACAACCTCATCCATTATTTACCATATATGAGGAGGCCATACCCACTTCTCCCACATTTGCACACCCCTTCTTCCAAAACCTATCTCAATACCTTTTTGAGAGTGACTCTTCCCTCCTAAACTGTACCCATTGAAAGGTCACATCATTCATCCCTATTGTAGGAATGGTGTTTGATCCATCCTCCTTTGTAGGAAACCAGAATTCATCCTTCAAAATGGCACAAAAAATCCATCCCCAGTAGGAACCACAAGTATTTACTCAAACGTCACACCCGTTCTCCTCATAGGAGTCTCAACCATTGTCATCCCAAGAGCCATTTTTCACCATATCTGAAGGCATCTCCCAATAACCCCTTCAGACACAAGATGCACAAACCCAAGTGGGGGTGTATACATACACATTCCCATCATACCAAGCTACTACTTTAGTAGCTTACCCTACCTTTTTTGTAGCTTTCCTACCAATCGCCCTGGTATCCAGAGTGTACGATACCCAACATTTAGCATCGCCTACGTCTATGATGACTTTTAGGATACCATCACCTCATCCTATCCAAGATCCTACACCCAATCTATTTCCCACCTATGGATCGAGACCAATAACTTATCCACACACCATGCCAAGCTATTCCATGCAGTTTAGCTTCCCTACTTTCTACCCTCCAATATAGAGATAGATCTCATCCTTCGATACCTTGTCTTGACCATCCCTAGTAATGGTAACCTCGATACCTACACCATTACCAGCTGCACCCAACTTCTTTACGCCTCCTCCATATTGGTCATCACCATCCATGGACCAACTGTTACAATAGGATCCAACCCAAAAAGCACCTACACCACAACCACATGCCTCATAGTCATAATACTATTACCCACAATAGACACCTACCCCACAACCTAGTGTGCCCATGGGTATGGCAATATGTGTCACCTAGTACCCACATTATCAGGATCAGGCATAATAATGTTCTCCATAATACTAGGAAGAGCAACAATACCAATATCCACCACATCCATAGACTCAGCCTATCATAGCCCAGTCTCCCACTTCTACGACACCCAAACTTCAACTCCTACGAGATGAAGTCAAAATGCTTAACCTATGCACCTCTAGCTATGGGCCACAAAAGTCTTGTTATGATGAACTATGCAAAAAGCTAGTTAATGCATTAGTTCCCATTCCTCCCTATCCCTATCACTTCAAAATACCAAATTTCAATAAGTAAAGAGGTAAGGAAGAACCTAGAGAACATGTGAGCAATTACCACTCATCCTGCTATCAACTTCATAGTAGTAATACCCTCATGCTATGTACCTTTTCTCTCTCTCTCACTAGGCCAAAATTAGACTGATACAACATGCTTCCATGCCATAGCCTATATACTTTTTAGAAACTAGAAAATTCCTTCCTAGAATACTTTTCCATCAATATCAAGAAAAAGACCACATTTTCTGATGTGTATACCTTACGACAGGCTAATGATAAACCTATCATGGAGATTGTTTCTATATGGAGAGCGATTATCCATGACCTCACCCATAGCCTCCTCACTACCAATATTGTGACACTCTTTTCCAATAGTTTCCACAAACACATCTCCACATCTCTCCAGCTTCATCAAAGCCACACTTTTGAAGATGCCATTTCATAAGCAAAAGTTTTGAAGACATCAAGATTCAATTTGGAAAAATTAATTTGAGAATCAAATTTAACTATAACCCCAAATTATTTTTTAATAGGACCACACCAAATCAACCTTATCCTCGGCCACCACAAACCAACCAAGTTACAACCACTACCTTAGCACTACCACTGACTCCTCAACCCTATACACTGCAGCCACAAGCATTCCATACTAATGCTCCTGCTCCACCTAGACTACAATAATACTGGGGTATGCACCCACAAGTTCCACCACACAACCTCAGACCATTATATGAACCACTACCCACCCTATTCCATAGATTATATGAGGGTAACCATTCCCTCCCACCTGAGATCTTCCCACTAGATCCAAACATGCCCAAGTCTCATGGATATAACGAGCAACTCTTTTGTCCTTTCCCTAGGCAATGTGGCCATGATATCAATTCGTGTCACTCCTTCTATGGAAAATTTCAAGACCTAATTGATAGGGACATAATCCAAGTAGCAAAACCTTTAGTTCCACAAAATCAAAACTTAGGGATTTTTCAAAATCCTCTACTAGATCAAAGAGGACCCAACCCTCCTAGACCTCCATCACTGCATCACCAAGTGAACAATATCTAGCATGACCCTCCATCATGTGGTGTAGTGGGTATGATCAACCTTACTACGAGAAACCAATGGTACTTGTCATGCTAGAAGATACCTATTGTTTCTCCACCAACTCAGGTCACATCACCACAAGTACCTCAAATGCCTACTACTGTACCACCACCACCTCAAAATATGATTACTATCCATGGTAGCCTAACCCATTAGCTACATAATACCCCATGTGGCTATCCATTTTTGATATCCTACAATAGTATCAATCCCATCAGGAGACACTGAATGACATCCTATTTTCCATTGACTTAGAGACTCATGACACAAATATATTTTTTAATTTTATAGGAAATATCCCACAATTTCTCCAGCCCTCAATTAGCTTCCATGACCATGAGATAACGTAACTCATTGGAGAAGGATCAGATCCCCCTCTCCACATCCAATATGTAATCAATGATATCATGACATAGGCTCATCCATTAGCATTATATCTACAGTAGCTCTACATCACCTGTGTATCCCACCAACCTATTTTACCATACCTTCCCTTGACCTACGTGCATTCGATGGCTCCATGAGACCTATAGTATGATCCATAGTTCTACCTATTCGCATAGTCATTTATACCATTCCTATCCTCTTTCACATCATCTAAGGTAAAATACAATACAATATCCTCCTTGGTCACTTGTGGATTAGAGACATGTAATGTGTCCCTTCCACACTACACCATTGCCTCAAGTATGTCCACAATGGACTTTTTCACTATGTCCCAACCAATGGAGACCCATTTAAGTTTTGTAATATCGTAGACCTTCCCCCTGCACCATAATTTTCATCCTCCCAACTGTTCCATGTATCTTCCCATAAATCAATAGAAGCATTGATATCCTCCCAAACTTCCACCACAACATCCCAGTGTTCATCAAGAACATAAGCTTTAATGTACACACCGTTAGCACCATATTCGGTAGAATTCAAAAGCTATAATATATTATTCTCATCACCATATTTATGGCCTCCAAAATCATCCCAACATCTATCATTATAATTTCTACCTGTGGTGCCCCAACCACCATCACCACCCATTACACAACCTACCACATTACCTCCCACAACCTAGCATACGAAAGCCCCTATCCTTCCTACACCACAAATACATCCTCTTCTCTTTTTACCAAAGCCTATGACATTCACGTCTCCACGTATACCCACACCTATAGTGATACCTTCCCCCATATAGACTAAATATCCTGTCTAAGCTACAAAAACCAAATATCATGAATAGGAACAAATGACACCTGGTTTAGATGAACAACTCCAACACCCTTCATTTGATACCATAAGGGAATATCAACTTTCTCCTTTTTCATATGATTCTGATACTCCACCTTAGTCACCAGAGCATACCACACCATGCATATCCATATTCATGAAAAATTCTAGCCTAGGAGACTATAATATACATGATGGTCACGTATGTGACCCCCCTATCCAGTCTACCCATGATTTCGGTCACCCCTCAACCTCAATCCTTATCATTGGAACTTTCATATAATTAGGAAGCCCCAAAAACCATACCAATTTTATGTATGTAAGAGTCGAATGATCGATACCCACACTGACTTCCCCACCACCACAACCTAGCTCTTGTGATGTAATCACGCACCTAGAAAAACCTCACTTCACCTTGTGCTACCTATAGTATTTTTATTGGTACAGGTTTGGGCTAGGCTATTATGAGCAAGGGCTACGTACACCCATTAACCCTAATTTTTGATCATCCACCGATAAATCTAGCTTAGGTTATCACCCAAATTTCATCTATACATTAGAATATGAGATCCAAGATTTATCCCTACATTTTCCTCCACATCCAAAACACACCTTGGAAGAGTATATCAATATGAATATACTATAGGACACTCCTTCACCTAATTCCACCATCATAGTTCCCTACGACTTCTTTCAAGAATCTCCTACATTCGATACATCCTCATTCTATGATATGAATAGGTTTGTAGAATAATTCACTAGCTTATCTCTAGATGCATCACCAATAGAGCCTAATATAGTCCCTCCCAAGCCATCATCGACATGCTTAGCCACATTCCTGCCTATATATAGGAAACTATAGAGAGTAGCTACTCATCCTCACTCACCTCTAGTCATTCTATGACCTCCCTTGAGTCTCTTAGGGCACATAAAAACCATTGTATATCCCTCACAAGATTCTTCTCCACCTACTTCATCCATAACATCGGTCAACATGGTTGAGGTAGACTTGCATTATCCCCTCTGTTATAGTCACCAGCAAATTTAAGACAATACCCTAAAACTAAACTATATATCTCATGCATATCTCACCCATACCAGCACCTCAAGATTCCTACTCTCACCTCATGTCTTATGGGTGGCAAACGCTCCCTATTCATCCATGACACCCCAAGTTCCTTAGGTACATCACATGGACGTCTACGTAGATGATGAATATGAGTTCAACGAAGCCATCAATGATCTTAACCTCATCCCCATACCTGAATAGTTATGCGATGGATCTCGCATGCTCATTGAAGACACTATCGATGTTGACAGTGGTGATGATCTCAAACACCCCCACATCCTTAAACTAGCCAGTAGCCTCTCACCTGAGGAGCGTGTTGCCTTCATAAAATTCCTTCGCAAATACATTCAAGTTTTTGCATGGTCATACAAGGACATATCGGGACTTAACCCTATCATAGTAGTTCATAATATTATACTCGATCCTAACACCAAACTGGTGAGACAAAAGTTATGATGCATGCATACAACTATCACATTAATAGTGAAATCTAAACTTCAAAAGCTCCTATATGTCAATTTCATTGTACCCATTGACTATCTCGAATGGGTATCCAGTATGGTCCCTGTACCTAAGCCATCCGATGAAGTTCATGTCTGCATATATTTTCATGAACTAAATAAATTTATCCCAAATATATTTTTCCCCTACCTAACATTGATTCCCTAGTTGACTCCATAGAATGTCATGAGATGATATCCCTCATGGATGGATTTTTAGGATACAATCAAATCAGGATCAACCCAGCTGATCAACACAAAATCTCCTTCACAACACCTTGGGGGACCTTCTGCTATAAAGTCATGTCTTTTGGACACTGGGGAAAACTACCAACATGCTATGAATTATATCTTCCATGACTTGATGTACAAAAATATTAAATATTATGTAGATGATCTCATCACCAAATCCAAGAAACGTGTAGACCATATCAAATATCTCTATCAAAATTTTAATCGATTATTAGAACACAACGTACGCTTCAACCCAAAGAAGTGCGTGTTTGGTGTTACCTCAGGAAAAATACTAGGATACATTATCTCCCAATGAGGCATTGATTTTGATCCTAGTAAAGTGAAAGCCATCACCGATATACCCCCTCCTACCACATTGAAGCAATTACGTAGCCTCTAGGGCAAGATCACTTCCATCTATAGATTCATAGCACAATTATCCAAAAAATGCAAACCATTCAATCACCTCTTGCAAAAAGGAGTAAGCTCCAAATGGGATGACAACTATCAAGGAGCATTCAATACTATCAAAACCTACCTTACATCACTATTGGTTATGTCACCACTGCATCCAACATTACTATTGATTCTATACATCTCAGACATAGAGTTTGCGCTAGATACACTTCTAGCCCAAAATAATGTGCTCAACAAAGAGTAGGCTATCTATTACATCAATCGCACACTTGTTAGTTATGAGACACGATATGGATACATGGAAAAACTATGCTTAGCAGTCGTATTCACCACTCAAAAATTATGCCACTATATGTTAAATCACATAACTTTTGTCATCACCTAGGACAATCCCCTTAGGTACATTATGAATAAGAGTTATCACAATTAACACACATCAAAGTGAATCATGCTCTTAACTAAATTCTACCTAGAATTTGTATCTCAAAAATTTATTAAAGGGTAATTCATCACCGACCAATTGACCAAATCCCTGTTGACTGATAATCAACCCCTCCTCATTCAACTCCCTAATGATTCCATCTTCCACATAATCAAAGAGGAAGAATATGTCGAACCCGAAGTCATAGCATACCTCACCCTATTCTTTGATAGATCCAAATGTATCCATACTGGGGGTGCAGGAATTATCTTCTTCACACCCAAAGGAGAATCACTCCCCTTTTCATTCAAACTCAATTTCCCTTGTACTAATAACAATGCAGAATATGAAGCCCTAATCCTAGAACTAAAACAAGCACATTCCATGCACATCAAATGCCTCCACATTATAGGTGATTCACTCCTTATAGTCAATCAAGTGCAAGAAAACTGGCTATGCAATTTCTTGGTCCTCTAGAAATATAAGAAAATTGCACAACAAAGCTTATCTCAATTTGAGTGGTATGACCTTGAAGCTACTCTGTGATCATCAAACAATTTTTAAAACACCATGGCCTCATTAGGATATCTTATTCTACAAAACCCAACATCTGACACAACATTTGTGTCCATCCATACGCTCACTAGATCTGCCATATCACCCACACCTCCTATAGATTATGGTGGTGTGTATGTGGTAAACACTGAACCCCATGACCCATGGTTTTCAAAAATTAAATATTACATCAAGTTAGATTTCCTACCATGTGATTTACCCCATGCTCAATGTCAAACCTTCAAATAGAGAGTGATCTGCTACACCTTGCTAGGGGACATCCTCTATCATCATAGCTATGACGACATGCTCATGAGTTGCCTAGAACTACAAGAATCACAACTGGTTGTACAAGAAATCCATGATGGTACTTGTGGTGGCCATTTTAGTGGTATGGAAATCACCAAATGTATTCTTTGTATGGGTTGTTATTGACCCAAAATGGAGTAGGATTTCTATGAATATGTAAAGTACTATGTCAAATGCCAAAAACATGCCAACCTAACACATATACCATCCCAAGCACTTCAACCTATCTAGTCCATGTGGTCATTCTCCCAATGGGGCCTAAAATTAATTGGAAATATTACGTTAGCTTCATCAAGCAATCATAAATTTATCATCACTACCATAGAATATTTCATGAAGTGGGTCAAAGCCATCCCACTGGTCCAAACTATAGGAGCTAAAATTGTAGCATTCATCATAGATCATATCATTTGTTGCTTTATTCATGCTTGCACTTACTTCTTGATAACTTATTCCTTTTGGAATCCCAATGTAAAGCCTAGCATTATTTTTAATCATATCTATCTAGATTCCTCGAGAACCATCTACCACCATTTAGAATTTTGCATTGTTCTAAGACATTTTTTGATGAATATTCCAATCCTCTCTATTTCTTGCACTAGGTCCCATTGTTGGATTCATTTTCTGAGTACCCCCAAAGATCAAATTTTTCATTGGAATTTGATTTTCTCAATTACCTATTGCAATGTTCGATGCCTTAAAATCCACGTTGTTATCTACCATAGCCAATATATTTTCTTTAGGCATTCTTTTCCCTTTTTGAAGCATCTTTACTGGTTGTCCTATAGGCCCTAAAGATGCAACATTTATTTCCTTTTATATTACCCTTTGCATGCTTCGTATAATCATCATATCACTTCTAATTTGCCTATCCTATTTAACTATTGTCCTTCCTTTGATCTTCCTTCTCACTATTTTCTATTTGAAATCATGAAAGAAGGAAAATTTGTGTTTATCGAGCCTAAAGTGTTCGAGTTAGAATACATTGCCAGAGGTAGAGGCATACTGAAGGAAAAATGTGGGCTTATTGATTTCTTTGAGATGTTTTTTGGTATCGATGAGGAGGTGACGAAAGATTTTACCATATCTTAGGATAAGGGAATATTTACCATTCATGGCATAGAGTTTTATATTACTATGGAGCCACTGGAATATCCAATGGGACAATCTCTAGATGGTAAGGTGGTTAGAAGGAATAAACATAACTGGGATGCAGAGCTAACGCATTTTGATAAGAACTCAATGATCCACAAGATATTCAAGAAAGTTTTGTATCATCATCATCTCTTTCCTCCTTGGAAATAAATCCTCAAACCCATCATGCAATACCTTACCATTGATAATATTGAATCCCACCTCTGTTGCTTTCATTTATCCTTCGTTAACCATTTTTGTGAAGCCAAAATGATGAACATTCTGATCACACTCTTTTGGTCTATGGATTACACTATAACTTCCACCCACTCTAAAAAGGAAAAGGGTTTTCCTTATCACCAAGGGCTTTTTAGAGTCCTCTATAGGTTCCTCTTCTTGAAGTTCCCCAAAGGAAATATCCCCACCCTAGATTCTTATGAAGAAAATGCTTCCTCAACCCCTAGTCCTAGAACTTCCAGACCTAAGAGAAAGTACAAGAGTGGCAAACCTCATTCTGATTTCAATATTAGGAAAAGGTTAAGGTTGAAAAAATACTTGTTCACTATTCCCAGAGACTCAAACACAAAGAAATTTTTGAAACCCCTCCTTCCGCATATGTAATAAGGATCTCTCCAATTCACCTGATCTTATTGAAAAGTAGCTCCATAAGCTTGTTGTCCATGCAACTTCTATTACAATTGATCATCTAGAAACTACTCACATGGCTATTGGAAAGACAATTTCAAAGCTCAAGGAACAATGCCAAGCACTCAACCTCCTATTATTTTGTGATATATTTGAGGATATTATTGCCATTTCTATTCCAGAGGTACCTTATGATGCCAAGGTTGATGCTAAATATGATGACGTGGTCAAGATTGCAAATGAAGCCTGCATTGATGATCCAAAGGAAAACCCATAGGAAACACCGAAGGGTGAGGTGAAGGATGCCATGCTGGAGGCCATTGTTGCATCACCAATGCAAATTGACGTACCCTTCTAAGAGTGGTTTCTGATCCACCTACTATTGACTCAATCTATATTTTCTCAGTTTGGAGGTTTTTATCTATTTTGGTTTAACTAGATGTAGACTTTTCTCTTTTAGTTCCTTCATGTCAGAATATTTAATACTTTTTGTTGTTTTAGGCTGAATGCCTCTTTTTTTTATCCCTTTCTTAGTTCCTTTGAATATTTTACTTCTGATATGATGTTGTACAAGGTGTTGGGTCACCTTTAAAATGCCCCCTTTTGTTTAATAAAATTATTAACTTACCCAAAAAAAATATCATTTGTCGCTTTGGAATCCCTTCCCAAATCATCTATAATAATGGGAAATACTTAAAAAAAAAACCATTCAAGCAATGTGCAAAAATTTTCACATTCATAATAGCTTATCTACCCCATACTACCTGCAAGGCAATGACTAGGCATAAGCTACAAATAACATAATTTGCTATATCTTACGCAAAATAGTAGTCAAATCACATTGTGACTGGCATAACCAAATATCCCTAGCCTTGTGGGCATACCGTACAAGCACCTGTACTCATATTGTGGCAACAAATTTTTCACTCTTCTATGGGGTAGAAGCCACCATGCCCCTCAAGCTTGAGATACCTTCTCTATGGATATCCATGAAAGAATTCATAGATGATGACATCACTCGTCAAGCATGTTTTTACCAACTCACACCCCTCCATGAATGTTGCATTCATGCCATAGAGCACACATGAGTATACCAAGACCACCTTTTCCATGCTTATAATAGTAAGGTACATTAGCATGAGTTCACAATTGGTGACTTAGTCCTCAAAGAAAACCAACAGATCACAAGTCAGCCTCACCAACAGTGAGACAAGTTCACCCCGAACTAGTTGGGTCCATTTATTTTCACACACAAATATGGTTTAGGTGACCTATCATTTTTTGGGAGTTAAAAAAATAAATGTTACATCTTACCCACATTTCACCTTGGTTGGATGGCAGGTATCTAGGTTGGACAACAAGCAACAAGTCGATAGGATGTTGACATATTAGGAATAGAGTTTTGTTTAAAATTGTTTGTAAGCCCTATTATTTCTCTAAAAGACTAAGGGCTACTATATAAGCTTTGTAATTTAATTATTTCAAACTAATGTGAATTATACATTCACATCTGGTATTATATCAAGGGATGGAGGTAAGGTGAACTAAGGCCCACAGAAGCCAAAAAAGTTGAGGAGGGCCCACATCCTAAGGTCAAGTGGAGGGACCGCAACCTGAGGTCGAGCAGGAGGGACCAGGATCAAAATTCAAGGCTAAGCCAAGGAGGGAGCACTATCTTGAGAGCCAACTAGTGGATGAGGATACCAGGAAACAAACTAGAGAACCTAACTAATGGACCAGGGATAGCTGGTGGACTAGTAGAGGTGGACAGGTGACAATTGGTGGACAAGGAGCTGACCAGGCTATGTGGCAGTTCAAGAGAGGTGAAGATAGCATGAAAAATTATGGACAAGGAGCTAACCAGGCTATGTGGTAGATCTTTAGAGGCAGAGATAGTAGGTGACATGGCAATCAAGGAGAGGTGGAAAGAATGCCAACACAGTCGGGAGGCTAACATGGCACAATATGGGTAGGAGGCCAACATGGTGTGATCATATTGGGAAAAAGAGACCAAAAGGTGGGCGGTTGATTACCCAAAGGAAATTGAACAACTTAACACACCTTGATGGTTTTAAACACCTCAAATGCTCCTCATAGGGAGCATGTGGGACTAAAGTCCCAATTTTTTTTAAAAAAAAAGGCTCAGATTGCCTTCATATAGAAGGCGCTTCCAAAACCTTCTCATCAAGCATCTAGCTTGACTGGCTTGAGGATCCAGCCTTAAGGTGCCCTCCCCCCACATGGTCATGGTTTCAAAACCCAATGACGATAGACAAAGTAATTTTTAATTTTTTATATATAAATGCTAAGGACGAAGCTATAAGGTATAGTGGATGTGCTTGTTGTTTCATTTGCCAAGGTTGTCGAGGTGGTAAGGAGACTCTATGCTATTTTCTAGGTCATGGGTTCGAGTCCCGGCGGCTCCAATTTTTTTTAAGTCCTAAAGTTTTTTTATTAAAATTTACAATTTTTTATTTACTTTGTTAAATTGATTAATAATTTAGTTTAATATTTTTTATTAAAATATATATTTTAAATGTTTTAGTTAGAATATTTACTTAATTATTAATTAATAACTTATTAAAGTTTTATAAAATCCTTTTTTGCAACTTTTATGGAAGGATATAAACATTTCCTAAGAGAAAATATTTTGTAAAAATCCTGAGAGGCTTAAAAATTTCTTTGTAAAAGTTTGAGAGGCAAAAGCATAGAAAACTTAAAATTTGTAAAGGCACATTGAAAGACAAAAAATTATGATACGATCCAAAGGTTTTTATCATGCCCTCTGTATGCTTTTGGTAAGAGAAAAAACTAAAGGGTTTGATGAAAAAGTGTGAACTTATGGACTACATACTGTATTTAGTCAATTGTAGAACGTAGTAATAGCCCATCAGAGACATCTAGACTTAGGATACGAGGTATACTCTATAGATAACTCTTTTGATAGTAGACTTGAGTAGTCAGAATATGCACCACAAGCACCAGTAAATCCATAATTTAGCAATAATGACTCCAGTGAAATTCTAGAACCAGAATCACTAAAGATAATCTTGATCAGTGACGACCAAGAACAAGTAGCAGAAAACTTCATGAATCAAGTGATAGAAGCACCCCAACAAGAAGAAGAAGCTATCAGTGAAAGGGTGAATGAAGATATATTTGATATCAATTTGTAATTTCTTCTTCTTCATATTTATTATTTCTTTGAAAATCAGAGTGCTTTATTGTAACATAGAAATAAAAGGAGCATTTTTTAGTTTATAGCAGCTATGGCCTCACATAACAATCTACCTATTCTAGAATTCAACGGATATGATTATGAGTAATGGTCCATCAAAATGATTACCTTACTCATAGGCAAGGTATTGTGGGACATAATTGAAGAGGGTTACACCGAACCCATAGACTGGACAACATTAAGTACTACAGATAATAAAACAAAGAAAGAAGCACAAAAGAGCAACTCTTTTGCTCTTTATCATCTCCAATCAGCATTGGAGAAGAGTATACTCCCTAGAATAGCCACTTGTACAACTGCATAAGCTACATGGAAATATTTGAAATACGAATTCCAGGGAAGTGATCAAGTGAAGCAAGTGAGGCTTAAAACCCTGAAACAAGATTTTGAAAATCTCAAAATGAAAGAAGATGAAAAATTTGGTGACTACTGCATCAGAGTAAAAGCAGTTGTCGATAAAATGGTTACTCTTGGTGAGGAAATTAAACCTAAAATATTTGTAAATAAAGTGTTGTGAAAAATTCTTCAAGGTTGGAATCACATAGCCATAATCATAGAAGAGTCAAAAGACCTTTCCACTTTAACTTTTGATGCATTAATCGGTTCGTTAATGTCTCATGAAGAGAGATTATAGGAATATCCTTCAACTAGTTATGGAGACGATGATAAAACCTTCACATCCAATGAAAGTGTTGGAATAGGATGTGGAAGAGGTCAAGGTAGAGGTCAAAGAAGAGGTAAAGGCAGAGGCAACTTTAGTGGAGGCAATCCCAGTAGAGGAGGAAATCATAAAAGAGGAAAAAACCAAAACAAAGGTGGAAATCCAGGTCGAAGTGGAAATCAAGGGTGAGGAGGTAACAAGTCCAAAAAAGCTTGTTGTAATTATGGTAAACCAAGTAACTTTGCTCGTGACTGTTGGTCAAAATATTCTCAAGGCAGCAGCAGTCAATATGAAAATTATGATGAATAAGATGAAACCTCTAATTTTTTTATTTCATATGGACAATCAGAACAAAATCTAAATGATATATGAATTTTGGATACTGGTTGCTCCAACCATATGAGTAGCAAAGAAGAACTCTTTGCTACATTAGATTCCACTTATAAATCCTGCATCAAGTTAGGGGATGATAAAGTCTTACAAGTTGAAGGCATTGGAGCCATGGAGGTTCCAATTAAAGAAGGCATAAAGAAAGTGAATGACATCTACTACACTCCAAAGCTCCAAAACAATCTACTAAGCATTGGGTAAATGATGGAGAATAATTACAAACTTGTTTTTGATGAAGGAAAATGTATCATTCTTGATAAAAACAATTGTAATCGTGTCATAACATAGGTACCAATGACCAAGAATAGGTTATTTCCCCTCAATTTTGGAGAACCAAGGGGAGCTCAACTTACAAATATAGCTATAGCAAATCCAAGTGTGCTTTGGCACTTGTGATATGGTCACCTTAATTCAGCCAGCTTGAAATTGTTAACTTCTCAAACTATGGTGACAAGAATTCTCAAAATCAATGAACATAAGGAGGTTTGTGAAGGATGTACTTTGGGAAAGCACTCCAGGTCTAATTTTCCAATAGGACAAGCTTTAAGGGCTAGCTATCCACTTCAGTTAGTGCATTCAGACATCTATGGTCCAATGCAAACAAAGAGTCTCGAAAACAATTCCTATATTCTCACTTTCATAGATGATTTCTATAGAATGTGCTGGATCTATTTATTGAAACACAAAGATGAAGATTTTTATTGCTTCATAGATTTCAAGAACAATTTATAGAAACAAAGTAAGTTTTACGTAAAGTGTCTTAAGACAGATCGAGGAGACAAGTACTCCTCAAAATAATTTTTTAAATATTGTAAAGCAAGTGGTATCAAAAGGTAATTCACCACTGTCTATACCCCAAAACAGAATGGTGTGGTAGAGAGAAAGAATTGCACCATAGTTGAGATGGTGAGAACGATGGTATAAACTAAGCATCTAACTAATATGTATTTTGCTGATGCTATCAGAACCAATGCATATATTCTAAATAGGAGTCCTATTTCTAGTTTAGATGGCATCACTCCTTATGAGGGGTGGTATGGAAAGAAACAAAATGTAAAGCATTTCAATTTTTTTGGTTATTTAGCATATGCACACATTCCTTATGAAAAAAGGAAGAAGCTTGATCCCAAAAGTCAAGCTTGTATTTTTGTAGGGTATTGTGAGTCAACCAAAGCATATAGACTCTACAATCCAAAGACACATAAAATTGTACTTTCCAAGGATGTAATTTTTTATGAATGGGGAGAATTGGGTCATCAAAGAATTTTTGTTGATGATGAATCCCAAGATGTAAGTTCTTCACAAATATAGTAGGTGTCTCCCAAGAAAAACAAAGGTATACCACCCCCTCCAAGCCTAAGCAGGAGTACTACTTCGAGTACATCAATAGCCACTCCAAGTCCTTATCCATAGATATCAGTAAGTTCTTCACCTATGGATATTTATTCTCCATCAAGAGGAAAAAGAACATTATAGCATCATACATATTTTCAAATGTTGGATCAAAATTTCTAGAAAATATACACTAGAAGCCAAGCTAGTGAAATGAATTCAGTTTTGCAAAAAATTGAAAATATGCATATGTATGGGGATGATGACTCCCAATATCCTAAGGGAGATGTAGTAAATTATGCTTTATTGGCTAGTGCATAGCTAGAACCATCTATCTATGATAAGGCTTGTACTCAGAATGTATGGCAAGAAGCCATGAAAGAGGAAATAACCTCTATAAAAAATAATGATACTTGGGAGCTAGTAAAGCTTCCCAAACGAAAAAGAAAGTGTTGGATGTGAATGGGTCTACAAGACCAAATATATTGTTTATGGAAGCATTGAAAGGCACAAGGAAAGACTTGTAGCATAAGGTTTTACTCATAAATATGGCATTGACTATGAGGAAACCTTTGCTCCTATTGCACGACAGGAAACAATAAGATTTGTTCCTTCCTTGGCTGCCCACAAAGGATGGAACATTCAACACATGGATGTGAAGAGTGCCTTTCTCAATGAGTACTTGACTAAGGAGGTTTATGTTCAAAAACCTCAAGGCTTTCAAGAACAAGGTAAGGAGAACATTGTTTATAAATTAAAAAAACACTTTTTGGCCTCAAGAAAGCACCAAGATCATGGTGCTCTCACATTGACAACTATTTCTTTCTTTTTTTTAATTTACATGGTGGAATTAGTAGCCACCATGAATCTAGGTAGGTTGTCCAGCTTTTATGGCCACCACAGTATTTTGTGATGTCCACCCCAGAATCTACCACATAGATCTTTGCACAGTCTGCCCCTATAACCACCATGCCATAATCATTTTAAACCTTTTATGCCACTAAAAGTATCAGGAAAGGGACAAGCGGTCAGTCCGACGAGGCCCAAGATTTAAAACTTGGACCTCTACCCCCCTTATGGGGTTTGCATTAACGACTATTTCAAAGAGTATGGTTTCACTAGAAGCAAAAGTGAACCTACTATTTACTACCTAAAGCATGGTGTAGACATTATCATAGTTTGTTTATATGTGGATGATCTAATATTTATGGGTAGTAATAATAATATGAATATGGAGTTCAAACACTCTATGATGAAAAAATTTTAGATGAAATATCTTGGTTTAATGCAATACTTCCTAGGCATAGAAATTCATCAATTAAATAGAGGGATATTCATATGTCAACACAAGTATGCCCGTGATATGATCAAGAAATTTTCCATGGAGTAGTGCAAATTAGTTGCAACTCCAATTGGAGATGGGATCCAACTGAGAAAGTATGATGGAGCACAAAAGGTTGACATGACCACTTACAAGAGCATGTTTGGGAGTTTGATGTTTCTCACCAACACAAGACCTGATATACAATATGTTGTTTCTCTAGTTTCAAGGTTTATGGCTAGTCCATCTGAGCTGCATCTACAAGAAACTAAAATAATCCTAAGATATGTAAAGGGTACATTGGATTTTGGAATCCATTACCACAAATGTAATTCTGTTAAATTAGTTGGCTTCATTGATAGTGATTGGGGTAGAAATATAGATGATAGGAAATCTAAATAAGGTAACTATTTTAGTCTAGGGTCAGGACTAATTACATGGAGTTCCAAAAATTGGACTATTGTAGCATTGTAATCTACTGAGGCTGAGTATATAGCCATCACATATGCTAGTACTCAAGCCCTATGGTTGAGAAAAATACTTGAAGAGATTGGAGAACATGGGTGCCATGTAGTTGGCATATAATCCAATCCACCATAGCATATCAAAACATTTTGATATGAAGTATCACTTCATCTGAGACATGGTGGAGCACCAGATCATTGAGCTTAAACATTGCAACACTTTGGAAAACATTGCAGATATCTTCACCAAAGTCATGGCTAGAGCTCAATATATAAAGTTGAGATATTGTATAGTTAGTCCTCTCACCTTTAAGGGGGAGAATGTTGGCAGTTAAAAAATAAATAAATGTTAAATATTACTCCACATTTCACCTTGGTTGAATGGCAAGCGGCTAGCGTGGAGGACAAGTAAAAAGTCAGTAGGATTTCGGCATAGTAGGAATATAGTTTTGTTTAAAATTTTTTGTAAGCCCTATTATTTCTCCAACAAACTAAGGGCTACTATATAAGCTTTGTAATTTATTTATTTCAAAATAATGTGAATTATACATTCACATCATTTGGCTAATCTCAAACTCAATGACCCTGAATCCATTAACATTTTGCACCTTCATGCATTCAACACCTAACACAAATAGGTATTCACTATAATGAGCAGTACATCTTGTATCGTTCCAAATTTTTTGCACCCTTACCTTCAGGCTAAAGGATCCGCGCCCGGAAGGGGGATGCGGGAAGGATGGGACAATACCTTAGACTGAGAGGCCCTTTGAAGGTCCTACCTCTTAGGGGAGGGGTATTAAGGTGATTTTTCGATGGATGGTGGGTTCACCAGGAAACTTTTGAATGGCAGTTTCCATGCCTAGGTTGGGAATGTGTTTGATGTGTTCAATTTTATCTTTAATTATTCAAATCCTAGGTTTGGCCAAATGAATCTAAACTGTTCTATATGAAATGTAGATTTAAATGAATACAGAAAACATATTTGAACAAAAAACACATAGAATAAGCTAGATTAAAAAGTCATATCTGATCCGGATTTCTGATGGAGGTTCTAATTTTTGAAGCATTCAAAATCACCTAGAATTTGATAGGATCGTCTGCGATAAGACAAGATCGTCTGAGATCTAAAAAATTCGTCAGAGACCTACAATCAGAGAAATAGATACAAAATACCAGAAATGCAACTATTCCAATAGAGGGCAATGATGTAGAAAGACAACGATAATATTAAACTGATAATTATAAACAAAAATATGAGTGCATTAAAATGATTTAATGACAAATTATGATTTTATTATGCATTAAAACTATATGGGTGAACTCTAGGATGCAAAATAGTAATAAGTCTAACTAATGCAAAGAAAAATAGTAGATAGTGGAGAAAGAATGCAAACTCAGGGCACTGATTGCCCCCAATGTTGACTGCAGTCAAAATCATCTTGAATTGGTGCGTGATCATCCGAGATTGTACAGGATTTTCTACGATGATCTGAGCTTGTCCAGCTAAAGAATGACAAAGTTCCTGCAAGAAAATTCAAAAAGGCACAAAGGCAAACAGTAGTCTAAGACATTCTAATCCATGTAAAACTTGAAGTGCAAAAAAATTCAGCTAGGGGAATGTCAAGGGGAGGGCCTAAGATTAAATAGGCATAGGAAGGAGGTTGGGAGGTTGGAGATCATCCCAATTTGGGAGATCTCCAATGGTTGAAGTCTCTAACCACACAGACACGCTTTAGCCTAGGTTAGAGACGTCGTTGAAACAAAAGCTAATTATGAAAAATTAGTTTTGGGACGAAATTGTCTAGACATTCTAGTCCAGATGAAATCATCCGATCTGAGGCAATATTGTCTGATCGGCGACGATATAATCCAACGATCACAAAAAATCCTAAAAATGGCATGGAAAACAAGGAAAACGGTTTAACAGGCGGTTCGGGGTTGAAAATTTAAGTTTGAATTATTACTAAGGTAATTTTAATTATTGCTAAGGTTTACTACGCCAATTTTAGGGTGCTACATTTTGCCCCCTCTTTAGCGAATTTTCCAAAGAAAATGTGTTAAATATGAGTTCTTCTCGATCTATGAGAAAGAAAAAATTATTCCCATTTTTAGGCGACAATTCTAGGTCGAATCGTACAACAGTTTACTATGGTGCCACCTCCGTGTTTTTACCCAAATCGAATGTTTGAGGTAAAAACATGGAAAAGCAAAATTTAAAAAATGTTTTTAAGTGTTTTTAAATAAAATTAAGAAAAATAGGGTAAAACCCTAATTCATTGTTACTGTTCATTTTCCTGGTTTCTAGAGCTCTATAGACAAGATGGTCGAAAGAGCGCACAGATCAACAGAGGTCCAGCACGGGCTACGGGTAAGGGTCCAAACTTAATTTAGAATGCTTTAATTTTAAATTTCATGCTTTTTAGATTAATTTTGAATGATTGTTGAGCATCGTGGATGTTTTTGGTCCATCGACGTCGTTGGGACGAAATCGTCTCAATTTCGTCGAAATCGTCTTGATATCGCCGATTTCATCCAAGGGCGAAATCATCGATATGGGGACGATTTCGTCCAATAAGGGATGATTCCCTCTTGCAAAATTAGAGACGAATTTGCTCAAATTTGGGATGATATCGTCCAATAGTGGACAATATCATCATTTGTATGAAAGTGAACTTATTTTACTTGCATTTTTAATCACTATTTTATTAATGATTTTTATTATTTTGTTGTTTATGTTGCAGAGAGGATTATTAAAGATCCGAGAATGGAAATACGGTGGGCTAAAGGATGACTTGGCCGCTCTATCTCAAGCAGAGCGAGATTAGTTGGCTTAGGTTGGCTTACAGCACGTGGCAGATATGCCACATGTTTCTATAGATATGGGGCTATTGACAGCCCTAGAAAAGAGGTGGTATCCTGGTTCTTCTTGTTTTCGGTTACCGATAGGGGAGATGACTCCCACATTGGAGGATTATGGAGGATTTTGAGGATCCCCATACAAGGATGGCTAATAACTCCCATGGCCAATCATGGCCACGTGATGATGCGACTGTGTGGAGATCCGAGCTTCGCCTTGGAGAAGGGCAGAGTGAACATCGAGTCACTATGCTAGATGTCTGGGGCATCTAGACTGACACAGGTTTTGGATGGGGTGGTAGGTGGTCTACTGCTATGCCATCAGAGTGGATGTAGACTACTATGGCTACTGATAGATGTGGTCTACAACATGAGAGACCACAGGTACAAGTTTTCTTGGGGGATCTTTGTACTATGTCGATTGTATAGGATCTTGTATGGGGTCGTATACAAGGGCGGTCGATGTCTAGTCATGAAATCACTGCTATAGGTTTGGTGCTGGGAGCATATCACATTGTAGAGGCCGGTAGGGCTCCCACTGACAAGGATTTATGGGGAGAGGCCCTGAGTTTTCTACTGGTGGCTCCAAAGAGGGTCACAGCGGTGGATAGATCTGCCAATGTCCCGAAGACTACTTGATGACCTTGTCTCCGACCAAATCACCTAGAGGCCTTGGAGAGATCATCCAGGGTGGGTCAAGGACAGACAAGAGCTGGCTCGCATCAGGTGAGTCTGCTAGCTAAGGATGGAGAGGGGAGAGGTGGAGCTCCACCACTATGACCGAGTTTTGAGACAGTTTGGTCTACAGTAGGGGATCCCATATCTCAGGGACTACAAGTTTTCTCAGACCGTTTGAGATAACACTACATTCAATGGGGCTCTAGATATGCAGTGCTTCTAGAGTTAGGACGTGGATGATGCCCCCATCCAGCCAGTGGATGGTGACAAAATTGGGGTTGCTGATGGCTATGATGCTTGGAACGCAAGCATTCGCCCTCCTTGGATGATGAGGGTGAGGGTATGATTCATGTAGTTGTGCATCAGATGGTGAGGCAGCACCAGGCGGCCATTGAGGCGACACAGGGTCATGGCGAGAGAGAGCAAAGGAGGCCATAGGCTCAATAGAGGCCACGATAGTGGGAGAGGAGGGAGGAGAGACCCCCTTCTCCATGGAGAGAGAGACCACCATCGCCCGATAAGGGCAAGGGTGTCGAGGTAGGAGAGAGTAGTGAGATGGCTACTCTCTGGGCAGAGACTGTTCATCTCTAGGCTCAGGTGCAGTCCTTACAATATGAGGCTGCACGACACCAAGAGGAGGCCACATAGCTCAGAGATGAGATCACATGCCTCAGAGCATAGAGCGGAGGGGCGAGCACTCAGAACCTAGCATGGGCTATTGCCTAGATCACATTCTATCAGATTCTATACTACCATATGGTGCCAGAGGGGCAAAGGTTACTATTGCCAGCCCCCATTACGGAGCCTGTCATGATGAGGTCATCGAGGACATCATCATGATCAGAGTCCAGGAATCATAGCACCAAATGGACTGCGATGGGGCCACCTCATCCACCTCAAGGTGGGGGAGGAGATGAGGCTGAGAGCTCGAGGGGTTCTCGAGGCTAGGCTACTGCTGATTGTACTACATGATTGATACATAGTGTTTATTATTTTTGATAGAGGATTGAGTATGTCGAGGTACAAATTATGGCATACCGATCCAATTTTGAGATGATGTATATATTGTTGATATATATAGATGAGATATTTTTGATCATATGACTTGTCTTATGTGTTTGTATGATGCTTTAATGTTTTGGTGTGATTGATTTGATGATTCATGTAATTATGTCATTTGGAAATATTATGGTTTGAATGTCATGCTTTTAAAATTTAAATGAAATAATATGATGTAAACAAATTGGTTGTTTGTGGGGTAATTTGATAAGAATAAAAGGGACTTCTAACAATAATTTCAAAGGACATTGTCACTATTATAGACCATTTCATGGAGTCACCGCTCACTCGGTCGTCAAGCTAATCCTAGTATAGAAATATTGTTAAAAGTAAAAGAGTGCTTAAGAGACTATCTTAAGACTTTGTGATGATAGAAATGATGATGGTTTGATGATTTGTTTTCATATTTTCATAAAAATAGTATGCATGAAATATTTTAAAATGATTTTTTCTAGGCATAAATTCCTAAGTGTGATAAAATTTTGAACAATTCCTTAGAATTTATACCATGGTTGCAATATTGAATTTGAACATAATGACATGAAATAGTAACAATGTGCGTTCTTTTAAAGCATAAGTGTGTAACATAATGATTTAAGTCATATGTTTTTATGATTTGAAATAAATGGGAAATAAAATTAGTTCGATGGTTTGCACTAGGCATAGAATTATAGATATAAACTTATACCATCATCGCGAAATCCAAAAAAATAATAGTTTTATTGCATGGTTGATTTTTAATTTTTGAAAATAAATAGAAAATATGAAAATGAGGACTTGCGCTAGGCATAAAATTCCAATTTTGGTTTTGGAATTATACCATCGTCACAAAAGTCAAAAGTTATATATAAATGTAACTTTATTGCATGTTTTTCTTTAAAATGATTTTGATTTTTTTTTTTTTTTTGTTAATGCATGTAGTTGTCTTTATACTAAACAATTGTTCTCAGAGAATAAAATGAAATTATTCTAGACAATTTGCAAAAATATTTCAAAGTATCTTAAAGACAAAAGTTAGATTTATAAGGAATCCCATATGCATATGTGAGTTCATTTCCAATCTTGATTTATCATAATGATACACAAAATCTCTCAAATACAAATGTGTGTGCAATTGCTTTGTTCATTTACCAGTTTTGAGCAAGATAATTTGATACAAGTGATTTGAATTAACCAAATAAGTGTTCATTAACCATGATTTAGATGCATATAACCTAACCAGACTACTATGTAAGTCGGGTTATCAAGAGCTAGCTAATCCATAAGCAGACATAGGTCTGTACAAAAGAAGGTCGCTAATGTGACAGACATATCACCACGCTAGGAGTTACCCAAGGCCACCTGTTATGAGACTTACCTCATAGTTTTCGAATAATTGAGAATTCCAGGGATTCAATCTCATCAACCCTTCTTTTCTTTTCAATGGGTAGGGAAATGTATGTTATTGCTTTTGCTTTTGCTTATCTTGCTTTCTTTCTTTCTTTTCTCTCTTTTTTTTTTGTATCTTTTGCTTTGATATTTGAGATAATGCTGAAATAGTGCTAAATGATTTTGCTTGATTTTTCTTTTTCTTTTGCTTCTTATTCTAGGGATACTTTCTCGGATTAGCTGTAGAGCAAGGGATTTTTATTCTGGGTAGGGGTGAGCTTGTCCTTTTGTCAATTCTCAAATATTCTAGACCATGTGCATGATAGGATAGCAGGGGAAACTTTTCACTCAAGAAACCACTTCTACTATGTAGCATAGCATGGATATTACAAATATAATCATTTTATTGTGAAAGGATATGTTTGGTTTAAGTAAATAACAAGATCAATTCTCTATGCTCAAACTTTATTTAATTGAATTTTGTGGACTTTGATATAAGAGAGATTAGTAATCATACCAAATAAATCAAGATATTTATTCATGTGAATGTGAAAGTGCGGGATTCCAAATAAATGCTAATTTATCCAAAATAATTTGAAAATATAACTGCAATACTTCACAAATTGAGAGGTACAAAGATAAAAGATGTTTTTGAATATTTTGATGATTTTGAATGTTTTTGGTGTTTTTATATTTTTAAGTTTATAAATTGAAAGAAATACAAGATAGTGGTTTTTTGAATTTTTTTTTAAACAAATATATACAATGATGAAATAACCAATTTTATGCGTAGTATCGCTTAAGATGCATAATATTCATAGGTTCTTTAAGTTCTTTACCATATAAGGTAGATAATTTGTATGTTCCTGATTCAAATTTAGCAGTGATAATATATGGTCCAAGCCAGTTGGGTTCAAATTTACCTTTAAGGTCTTTAGTTGTATTAGTATTTTTTTTATTTTCTTTTAAAACAAGGTCAGTCGACCTCAAAGGATCGATGACGAAATTTCTTAGCATATGATATTTTAAGCTTGTTTTGGTAGGCACGAAGATGCTCCAAAGCATTGATGCACTTTTCATCTAGGAGTTTTAGCTGACTGAGTCTGCTAGCTCGATATTCATCTCCTACTTCAGTATCTTGAAGTAGTAGAGCCAAAGAAGGAACTTCTAATTCAAAGGGAAAAATATCTTCAGTGCCATAAACCAAAACAAAAGGTGAAGTACCTGTGGGAGTACGAACACTAGTGTGATATGCCCACAAATATGGATATAATTGAATGTGCCAGTTGCGATCAGATTTATTGACCAATTTTTTTAGAATTTTGATTAAGGTTTTGTTAGAAGCTTCTGCTTGGCCATTACCCTGCGGATAATAGGGAGTGGACCAGCGATGTTGAATCTTATATTTTTGGCATAGTTTCTTAACATATTTATTTTTGAAACAAGTTCCATTGTCTGAAATGAGATTTGTAGGAATTATGAACCTACAAATGATTTGATTGAAAATAAATTTAAAGACTTGTGTTCCAGTGCAGGAAGCTAAAGGCATAGCTTCAACCCACTTCATGAAATACTCGGTGGTGGTTATGATGAATTTGTGTCCATTAGATGACATAGGATTAATTTTTCCAATAATGTCTAAGCCCCATTTTGAAAAGGGCCAAGGAGATGAAATAGCCTACAGTTCTTGTGCAGGAGCATGGACAAGGTCAGCATGTTTTTGGCACTTGTCGCAATGGTGCACATAATCATGTGCATCATTCTCCATGGTAGGCAAAAAGTATCCTATCCTAAGGAGATTTTTAGCAATGACACTACCACTGAAGTGTCCTCCACAAGATCCATCGTGGACTTCACTCAAAGTTGATCTAGATTCTTCTAAATTTAAACATCTCAATAGGATACCTTCAAAAGATCTCCTATATAAAGTATTGCCAATTATTACAAATCGACTTGCTCATCTATGTAATAAATGACGCTGGTTTCTATTAGAACTGGCAAGGAAAGTCCCTGTTAGGATCTCATCCTGAACCTTAATGTAATAACTTCCTTGATGTAATAATTCCTAGTGAACGTGGGTAGTACCCATGATTAATATTTATGTTCTAAGTTTTAGCTTAGGTAGTGCCTATGACAAATGGCACCCTTTTTTATGTAACACATGGTAGATAGGTGGCATTGTGCATGTAATTCGGGTGGCATTGTGTATGTAATTCAAGTGGCATTGTGCATGTAATTCAAAGTGGCACTATACATGTAATTCGGGTGGCATTATGCATGTAATCCAGGTGGCATTTTGCATGTAAGCCAACCTTGGAAGGAAACTCCTTAAATACCCGAAAGGGCACCAATGTAACCATCTTTTGCAAAATTAATGAAGTATTGAAGGAGGTTGCCCCCTCGAAGAGGCCTGCGATTCAGTTCTATTGTGAGATTGTTCTTTATGCAAATTTCTGTTATATTAATGTGATGTTTATGTGAGTTATTTCCAAGCAATTGTGTGAGAGTGTGTTATTTGAGTTTATTTTATAACAGGATCTTAACAAGTGGTATCAGAGTGCTTTCCAGGGCCAAGTTCTGCTGCAACTGCAACGATTCTTGCCATCCAATCCGCCTGTTAGGTATAAATTTCGTGCGTTTTTCTCCATTATGTTTTTCCTTATTTAAAAAATCAAAAAAAAAAAAATACAGTGTTTTTTTTCCAGACCAAAAACAAAAAATATATATTATTAGTTGAGTAGGTAGAAACCCTGTATCGGGGGTTTTAAAATATCGCGAAGGATCTATCGTTATTGGCTAAGCTAGATAGCCCATAAAGCGTCTAGTGAAGTGAGGGGCGATCAGGCTCCAATACCCAGGCCTCAGACAGAACTCGCGCACGGACTTGAGCTCCCACGTATCTTCGGGTATATAGGGAGACCATCTAGGATTAAACAAACTTTTAGCCATTAGGAAGATCTTCGGCCTTGTATTACTCATAGTCTATGGGACACAGCATCCTGGACGATTACCCTCCCGTATTGTCAGAGAGGCGGGTAGTGTGCTCAAGGGTATGTGTGGAATCCTCCTTGAGTAGTGGCCTGAAATATTGGTCCGAGCACTATTGTTCGTCACTGTCGATATATTAAAGGGCCTATGGGTGGTACATACTCCTATACTTAGCATTCCCTGGTTCTGTTAAAACTGCAACCTGTAAAAAATACAAAAATAAAAATCAAAATAAGAATCCAAACACCCCCATTCGTAAACCTGCATTTCAAAAGTGAGCATATGAGAAAGAAGTCCTCTACCAAAAAATTAACAAAATGGACATGCATTCGGGATAAGCCATGAGGTTGACACTTAAGTTGAAAGTCTAGAGAGTAACAGTCAAATTTACGATGGCGATCCACGATCGAGTCGATCGAGTCGGAGAGGTCGGCACGGTCGAGGCGAGAATTCACGAGTCTTCAGAGTCAGAACAGAACTGTCATATCAGTCACCTGCAAAATACAGAGAATCTTGAGTGTGAAACACGGCCAGTTTTAGATAGTGCTCCAGTACCCAACTTTTGCTCAGTAGCTCAGAATCAGAATCTGTAAACACCGTTAGACTCAGCAAAATAGGAGATAAAAAAAAAAAAGTAGTATTTCATTGTGCCAAAAAGTAGTGTTAAGAGATATATCTCATTGTGACCACCTCCTCCTGCTGATAATTTTGATATATAGCACCCAAGCACTTTTTTTGGCACTTACTAAAAATAGTAAGTCAAAAAAATTCAATTCTATTTTTAGTAACTGGTCACAAAAGGTCAAAAAATGGCCCGGGGTACTCGTGGACACCGGAAAGAACTAGAACACTTGGATTCCCTAACAAAAGCCATTGAGAACTTGAACTCGGCTTTTCATTCCATAAGGGAAGAAGTCCAAGGTCTTCGCTTAGAGCATGAGGCCACTAGCAATCGCTTAGAAGAAGCATTGACTGAAGTGGACAACAAACTAAGAAGAGAACCACCCAAATCAGAATACCAAGTGAGAGTTCTACAAGGAATCGTGACCATGATACACCCTTGGGAATGCCCAAGTTGGACTTTCCCAAATTCGGTGGGAAGGATGTTGATGGGTGGCTATGTCGGGTTGACCAATTCTTTCGACTTCATAATGTACCGATATTTCATCGAGTCTAGATGGCTTCCTTTAACTTGGAATCTGAGGCTCTACACTGGTTTCAATGGTTGCGTCTTACCTACCCAAATCTCTCTTGGGAGGATTTTGAATCCCAAATACTCACTCAATTTGGTCCTAGTGAGTTTGAGGACTTCACAGGAGCATTATCCAAACTACAACAAACAGGGTCAGTTCGAGAGTACCAAGCTCAATTTGAAAAATTGGCCAATTGAACAAGAGGATTGAGTGAAGGGTTCTTCCGGAGTTGTTATATCGGTGGGTTGAAGATGGAACTCCAAGCGAAGTCAAAATGTTGAAACCACGAACTATGATGGAAGCTATCGGTTTGGCCCGTCTGGCCGAATCTAAACTCTCTGCCCAAAGACGCCCATCAAAGTTTTCTCAAGATAGACCTTCATTTCCCCCGAGATCCCAACACCCAGATGATAATAAACCTATTGCACCCAAGCACCTCACCACCGAAGAGATGGATGCACGTCGTGCCAAAGTATTATGCTACAATTGTGATGAAAAGTTTTTCAAGGGGCATAAGTGTGCACAAAAAAAATTGTTCTTGATAGATGTTGGATAACCTGATATCGTTGACGAGAGTGATGAGGATGAGGACCCTCCAGAAACACCTCCCCCACAAGAAGAAGGGAAACAGGAACCTGACACATCAATTACAATCCATGCCCTTGCAGGCATTACTACTCCTCAAACCATGAAGGTTACAGGATGTTTCAAGGGCCAACGTCTTTCCATCCTTTTGGATTCGGGAAGCACGCACAACTTCATTGACCCTAGAGTTGCTCAACGGGAAAATTGCTATATCCATAATTGTAATTCCTTTGAGGTCATGGTAGCCAATGGGGGAACCTTATCTTGTAAAGGAAAGTGTCACAATGTTAAAATCAATATAGGGGATTATGAACTCAAGCAGGACATGTTTGCCCTCCATTTGGGTGGATGTGATATTGTTTTGGGATGCCAATGGTTGAGTACGTTGGGCACTATTAGTTGGAACTTTGCTAAAATTTGGATGCAGTTCTTCCAGAACGGACAAACACACATCATCAAGGGCTCCCCGACAGGAACACCTCAAATTATCAGTTCAAACGGCATGGAGAAATTGCTAAAGAAATCATCACGTGGGGTCATTGCACAACTATTATCCATCCAACCATCCACATCTCCAATGGGTGAAATCCCACACGACATGCAACAGATTCTCCACAAACATGAGGCCATCTTTTTAGAACCCATCACACGACCACTGCATCGCTCTCATGACCATGCCATTCCATTATTGCCGGATAGTACACCTCCCAATACCAGACCACCTTATGAGCGACTCAAGCGCACCTTATTTTGGAAAGGTAGGAAACAGGACATTCGCTCTTTTGTGGTAGACTGCGACACAGGTCAAAGGATGAAAAGAGAAATAGTGCACTCTTCGGGCACTCTTCCACCCTTGCCGATACCGGATCAGGTGTGGACTGACATCTCTATGGATTTCATAGAAGGGCTACCTAAATCTGGAGACAAGTCTGTTATTTTTGTGGTAGTGGACCGCCTTTCAAAGTATGCTCACTTTTGTGCCCTAGCCCATCCTTACACAGCATTCACTATTGCCCAAATTTTCCTTGACTCCATATTTAGCCTTCATGGCATGCCAACCGCCATTGTATCTGATCGTGATCCCAGCATTACTAGAAATTTTTGGCAAGAGTTTTTTAAGTTGCAGGGGACTCAGCTCACAATGATTTTAGCCTACCATCCGCAAACGGATGGTCAAATAGAGGTTGTTAATAACTACTTGGAAACCTACCTTTGCTACTTGCCTCCGATCATCCTACTCATTGGGCAAAATGGCTTTCTTTGGCCGAATGGTGGTACAACACTTCCTATCATACCACCACCAGAGGTTGAGTACGGGCACCCTCCACTCATGCCTCCCTCCTACATTTCGGGCAGCTCCAAGGTACAGGTTCCATCAACACTTCCCGAATTGGATGAAGAAGGCTCCATATTACTTGCACCAAAGCAGTTGTTGTATCGTCGAACTCGCAATCGTACCATCACAGAGGTCCTGGTTCAGTGGCATGGACTTCAACTTGAGGATGCTACATGGGAGTCCCTCCATCAACTCCAGCAACAGTTTCCTCATTTTTAGCTTTGAGGACAAAGCTTCTTCAAGGAGAAGGGCATGTTAGGATCTCATCCTAACCCTTAATGTAATAACTTCCTTGATGTAATAATTCCTAGTGAACGTGGGTAGTACCCATGATTAATATTTTGTAATGTTCTAAGTTTTAGCTTAGGTAGTGCCTATGACAAATGGCACCCTTTTTTATGTAACACATGGTAGATAGGTGGCATTGTGCATGTAATTCGGGTGGCATTGTGCATGTAATTCAAAGTGGCACTATGCATGTAATTCGGGTGGCATTATGCATGTAATCCAGGTGGCATTTTGCATGTAAGCCAACCTTGGAAGGAAACTCCTTAAATACCCGAAAGGGCACCAATGTAACCATCTTTTGCAAAATTAATGAAGTATTGAAGGAGGTTGCCCCCTCGAAGAGGCCTACGATTCAGTTCTATTGTGAGATTGTTCTTTATGCAAATTTATGTTATATTAATGTGATGTTTATGTGAATTATTTCCAAGCAATTGTGTGAGAGTGTGTTATTTGAGTTTATTTTATAACAGGATCTTAACAGTCCCATTGTGAAGAAAATCAAATATATCTGTATACCAAGGTTCAGGAGTAGTTTCATTGATTAGAAACACATCCAAAGGTTCTAAGCATGACTTATTTGAAGTGGGTTCCTAGAGTCAATGAATAATGATGATGGCATATTCATCATCTAACTCCAAGGGCAGAATAGATGCAGCTGCAGCCATAGCATCAGCCACATGGTTGCTAGTTCGAGGAATAGCTTCCAAGATAACTTGATCAAATAGAGATATTAATTGTAAAATATATGCTTTATATGGGCACAATTTATCATCTCTGGTCTGATAAACTTCATTAATTTGGTTTATAACAAGTTGTGAATCACCAAAAACTAGCAGATGTTTAATTTTTAGCGCCAAGGCAGCTCATAATCCAAGAATTAGAGCTTCATATTCAGTAGTATTATTGGTGTAAGCAAATGTTAATTTAAATGACAAAGGTATAATGTGTTTTTGTGGAGATATTAAAATAATACCTGCACCAACCTCACTCATGCATCGGGCTCCATAAAAGTATAAGGACCATTGTTCAGCATGGTCTGCCTCTAATTGAAGGCATTCATCAGGAAACTCAATGATGAGGGGATGGGTAGATTCTAAGGGTGCAACAACTAATTGATCTACTATGATTTGACCCTTAACATACTTTTGTCCTATAAACATGAGTTCAAAATCGCTCAAAGAAAGAACCCACTTTGATCTGCGACCCGATAAATAAGGTCGACGCATCAAATACCGCAAGGGATCATATTTAACAATGACATAAGTTTTCTGACTGAGCATATAATGGCATAATTTTTGTGTAGAAAATATGACTGCTAGATAGTTTTTCTAATATTGTGTAGCGGGTTTCATAACTAATTAAAGTTCTACTAATATAATAATTAGCACGTTCTATTTTCTCATCATCAAGTTGAGCTAACATAGCTCCTAAAGAAAAATCTGAAGCTGAAATATACAGGATAAATGGGCGATCAGGTCTAGGCGGTGAAAGCACAGGTGGGTTAAGGAGGTATTTTTTGAGAAGTTCAAAAGCTTTCGTACATTCATCATTCCCAATTAAAAGGGACATCCTTCTTAAGAAGTTTAAGAAAGGGACTGATTTTGTCTGCCAGCTTATCGATGAAGCGACGGATAGCTTGAATCTTACCTTGTAAACTTCGTAACTTAGATATATTGGTAGATGCGAGCATTTCAGTGATAGCCGCAATATTGAGAGGGTCAATTTCGGTGCCACGTAAAGAAACTATAACCCCTAATAGTTTACCGGACTTAACTCCGAATATGCATTTAGCAGGATTTAGTCGGATAAGATATTCCCTTAACCGATCAAACACTATCCTTAAGTCATTTAAATGATCATCTTCTTTGATGGAATGAGCTATGATATCATATACATAATCATGTAGGATATCATGCATCATGTCATGAAAAATATAAGTCATAGCTCATTGATAGGTTGCACCTGCGTTCTTTATGTCGAATGGCATCACTTTCCAACAAAAGGTTCCCCAAGGGGTAATAAAGGTTGTTTTGGCCTAATCTTCAGGAGCTATCCTGATCTGATTATAACCAAAAAATCCATCCATTAGGGACATAATTCCACTCCCAGTAGTAAAATCAATGATTTGATCCATGTTTGGAAGAGGAAAATACTCTTTAGGGCATGCAACATTAATATCTCTAAAGTCTGTGCAAACCCTAACTTTAGTAGCTTCTTTCTTGGTGACGGGAACTACATTCAAGATCCATTCAGAATAATAAATAGCTTGTATAAAAACAACATTGATGAGTTTTTCTAACTCCCCTTTGACTAGCAAGGCCACTTTGGAATGCATTTTTCTAAGTTTTTGTTTAACAGGTTTAGCATTCGGATGGACTACTAGGTGATGCACGACTATAGAAGGGTCTAAACCTGGCATATATTCATATGTCCAAGTGAAGACATCTTCATATTATTTAAGGAATGCAATGTATTACTCTTGTTTTTCTTGACTTAATTCTGATCCAATATTTATTATGTGGGGATTATCCTCAGTTCCAATGTTAACTTTAATGACGTTTTCTACTTCCATGTGTAGATCTCTTTCAAAATTAGGTGGGGCAAGTGAAATGCCTAATTCTTGTAATTATTTTAAGGTTAACTTGGATAATTCATCTTGAGGAGTCGTGGCCTCAAGTTGGGCTATAGTAGGTATAGAACCATCAAAATAAAAACCATTGTGTAACACCTCTTCAATGGAGACATCATGGAAAATATCTCCTTCGAACTCATCATCAGATTTAGCAATCATTTCAGGATAAGCTATGGATAGTATATTGCATGTAATGGTTGATTTTTTAGAGTCAAATCATCATGCCCATCCAAATAATCTTGATAACATATGAGTTGATCATCATATTCAAAAGGGAAGGGTTGACCCTTACTAGGAAATAGGCCCACACCACATCGGGCAGGCCATGGTTCTACCTCAAAGGGTTCTTGCATACCATTTTGGAAAGCTCCCAAGCCTTTCCCTTTATATCCCATTTTAAGCATTATAGGTTTAGCTTTAATATACTCATTAGTAAAATAACATCGAGCATATCCCTCATGATGAGTTTTGATGTTCCTGGGTATTCTTCCCCAGTCATATCCCTTATAAATGAAGGCACAAATCCCAACTTGGTAAGTACTTCCCATAGGTTGTGGGAGGCCCAAAGTACAGGGATATGGCGGCAAATTACTTAAGATAATGGAATTTGCATAGAAGCATTTGTTTTTTCTGATATAAGAATGTTGGATAAATCAGGCAAGAGTTCATCAAAAAGAGCATAAGATGTGGAAGGATCATTCCCTATATCTTTAGATGTGGAAGGTATGATAGATGTAGATAATGTAGAGGTGTTAATAGATGGTTCTATAGGTTTTGAAATTATAGGGATGGAACATGAAGGATTGGTTGTGAATTTAAGATCTTTTTGAGGTTCTAGTGTGGTTTGTTTAGAAGATTGTTTAGCTATATATGAGGGTGAAATTAATGGAGGAGAAATAGATGAAGTTATGGGTGTGTGTTTCACATGTTTAGATGAAAAATAAGAATTAGGATGTGTGGATGATAGAGCAGGGCAAAATTGAACTCCAATAATTTCTGCCAAAGCACACATATCAAAGGGTCTAGGATCACCATGGATAGTGACCAACTGATTTTTAAATTTGAATTTAACACATTGGTGTAAAGTTGATGGGACAACCCGCATTGCATTGATCCAAGTACGACCCAAGAGTATATTGTATGATGCGGGGCAATGTACAATAAACACAATCTTATCTAAGGTTCTCGGACCAACTTGTAATTGGATGGTGATAACTCCACACGTTTCTTGTGTTTCATCATTGAAAGCTTTTATGATCATGTCAGTTTTCTTCATTTCATCACTTCTAAACCCAAATATTTGGTAGAAGTCAAAAGTGCAAATATTTAGAGATGAACCATTATCAATCAAGACCCTTTTGACTGCTACATCTCCTATTAGGGTAGTAATATATAAGGGGTTATCCTTATGTAAACTATGTTGCGGGATATCTTTATCCTGGAAATCAATACAATCGACTTCTCTAGTGATGATAGTATTGGTCATGGCTTCAGGTTGAATGTTTTGTGGTACCATCATTTGGCTTAATGTGAGCATCAATTCATCTCTATGGGTAGGAGAAGATCTTAACAAATCCAAAAGGGAAATTCTGGCTGTAGTATTGGATAATTGCTCATTAATATTATAAGGATGTTTAGATTGAACATTAGGAGCATGATTCCCTTTATTGGGATTTTTCAAAACAAATGGAGTTGATCCATCATTCTGATTTGGTTCTTGTTGAAAATTTTGAGCTTGTTGTCTGGTAACGACTCTGATGGTACCTACAATTTTATATTGAGGATGCTAAATTGGTCTTGGCCTAGCATTTATGGCTTGTTCATTGGGAAGGAACTTATTAGAAGAGGGTCGAGTAGTAACTCTTCTAGGAAATGGTTCTTTCGAAACCATAGAATCTGTGATAGGTTGAATAGGATCTGATTTGTTTTTAGAACTATTCGATTGATTTGAGGTGATGTCTATTTCACTTTAAGTATTCGATTCTACATCACTGAGATCCGATGTTTAAATATTATGTAGGGGCCTAGTCGTGACCATGGATAAAGTTGTGTAAAATTTTTGTAAATCATGATTAGGTAAATGTCTGCTAATAGTTCCTACATATCGGGTAGGAGGAGGGACATTATGATGCTCAATTTTATTGGCCACCTCTTTACCATGTTTTCGTAAAGTATGTTGAAATATATCTAATGATTGATTAGTGTAGCACCCTAAAATTGGCGCAGTAAAACCTTAATAATTACAATTACTCTAGTAAATATTCAAATTCAAATTTCAACCTCCAAAACCACTCCCAAACCAACGCCTAACCCATTTTCTCATTTTTTGTGCCATTTTTAGAGTTTTTTTTGTCTGTTTGATGATATCGTCGTCGATTAGATGATATCACCTTAGATCGGACAATTTCGTCTGGCGTAGGACGTCCAGATGATCTCGTCCCAAACTGATTTGTGCATAGTTAGTCTCTATTCCAACATCATCTCTAATCCGGGTAGAAGCGTGTCTGCACAGTTAGAGACCTCCCCCATTGGAGATCTCCCAAATTGGGATGATCTCCAACCTCCCAACCTCTATCCTAAGCCTATTTAATCCTAGGCCCTCCCCTTAGCATCCCTCTGGCTGAAATTCCCTGTAACTCGAATTCTACACGCACTAGACCATCTTAAATCACTGTTTGCATTTGTATTTTTCCAAGTTTGTTTGTAGGAACTTCATTGTTTTTCAGTCGGAGCAAGCTCAATTCGTCTTAGACGATCTCATACAATCTTGGACGATCTCGACCCAATTCGAGATGATTTCGACTGCAGTCCACATTGGGGGCAATCAATGCCCAGAGTTTGCATTTTCTCCACTCTTTTTCACTGCATTATTTTGCATTTAGTTAATTCTATGGTTATTCTTTATTATCCTACATCTTGGAGTTCACCCATGTAGCTTTAATGCATAATAAAAGCATAAATTGTCATTATATCGTTATAATGCATTCGTGTCTTAGTTTGATATTATCATTTTAATGTTATTACTGCCATTTTACATCATTACCCTCTGTTATCATAGTTGCATTCTCTGTATTTTGTATATGTTTCTCTGTTTGTAGGTCTTTGACGAATTCGTCAGATCTCAGATGATCCTGTCATATAGGAGACGATCCTATCAAATTCCAGACGATCCTGACTGCTTCAAAAATTAGAACCTTCATCAGACATCCGGATAAGGTATGGGTCTTTAATCCATATTGTTATTTCTATTTTTCTATCCAAATATGTTTTTGTCTTCATTTAAATCTGCATTTCATATAGAATAGCTTAGACGCATTTTTGCCAAACCTAGGACTTGGATGATTAAAGATAAAACTGAACACATCAAACACATTCCCAACCTAGGCATGGAAACTGCCATTCAAACATTTCTTGGTGAACCCACCATCCGTCGAAAAATCACCATAATACACCTCCCCCAAGAGGCGGGACCTTCGCAAGGCCTCTCAGTCTGAGGTAGCGCGCCATCCTTTTCCCATCCTCCTTCCGAGCACGGATCCTATAGCCTAAAGGTAGGGATGCAAAAAATTTGGAGCGATACATTTTGGTGAACCCGACGTGAATAACATAGGCATATTTCTAATTCAAAAAAAAAAAAAAAAATATATATATATATATATATATATATATATATATATATGTATATGTATACAAGAAAAACAAAAATCATCATTTCAAGTTTGTATGTTTTTAGATTCAATTCTAAAATAGTAGATACTAAATATTACTTTTAGAAGTACTAAAGAAACCATGAGTTTTTATTCAAATCAATATGAGCCCATTAGTAATGTTGGAAGAATTCATCCAAATACATTTGTTGATTATGACCAACCTCATCCCTATTCAACACCACCTCCATCACACTTTTCTCATTTTTCATCCTTACCCCAACAGGACAATCCCTTTGCCAATCCTCTTCATAACGATATTATCTATTCTCCCATATATCCATATTATGTCTATCGATCCACATACAATCCTCCTCCACCATTTCAATATTCTTCTTTCAATACAACACATCCATTTCAACAAGAAAATACTTATTCTTCCAATTCTACCATGCACTCACCTCATACTTCACAATCTTCCTGTCCTCATTCTACCCATAATAAATATAGTAGAGGCAAGAAACCATTAGGCCCTTTTATGACTGAATTCCTACGACACGTATCAAAAACCTCTCGAAAACCTTCATCACATAAATTTACTAAGCTCAATCAACCAATGGATATAATTCTCAAGTATTTACTTGACACAAATAGGATTGAACTCCCTTCCATAAGACAACCTGATACCACAACAGATTGGTTTAAACATGAGCTACATTGTGAATACCATAGAGTAGATGGACATATGACACAAAATTGTAAAGATTTAAGATGTGCAATTCAATATTTGATTGATGAGGATATTTTTAGTATAAAAGAATTACAATCTACAACTAATTATAAATCTCCATTAAACAATCAAACTCCTACACAAAAAATACCAATAATCAATCAAGACATGGGGATCTCCCAAGAATCCCTATTCAATTATCAACAATAGGAAACCAATCAAATATTGCATGTTAATGTGTCCCATCATGATGATATTACTAATATTGTAACAGAAACTATAAATGAGCAACCTCAAATTCAATCAACTCAATCCGATATTCAAGAGATGGATTCCTCATTTGACCAACCTTCAAAACTATATTTAGCTCTAGAGAATGATCCAAAATGGGATGTAAACATAGAAAGCTCATCTTTAGAATCAAAATCTCAATCTGAAATCCACTTTGATAACAAACAACAAGTGATTAATCCTCAAGCAAAGATATCCCTTTTAGAAGTATTACAAAGTTCTCATAAGGAAACTTTGTTCAAGATACCTAGCCAACAATTTATTCCTCATCATATTTTCTCTAAGAACATAATTAATGGTGTAAACCTTCTTGAGGTTAACCATATTTCATTCTATGATGAGGATATTCCTTCCTCTACTCCACAAGAAGACTCCTATATTTACATTATAGGATCTAGTAAAGAAACACCTGTTAAAACTATCATGGTAGATAATGGCTCCTCTCTTAATTTATGCACTTATCAATTATTCCAAAAAATCAAATTAAAGGAAGAAGATCTTAATGAATCAAATGTTATTATAAAATCTTTTAATAATGAAATTCAAGAAACATCAAGTTCTATACATTCTCCATTGTCACAATTATCTTCTATCCATCACTTTTATTCATCCATATATGATCATCCTTGTTTATCAAATAACATCCATGCATATCTTTCACATCTGCATCTGCTCCTTCCATCTTATCAAGACTTGGAAGATAGTGATAAGAATGAAGAACCTTCTTATCCTTCTTACATTTTATTGTGTAACATGATCAATTTCATACATATAAAAGTCAAATCTTTTGCTACATTATTCTACATTATAACAAAGCTTTTGTTATCACTACCTTTTATTCATCACCTTTTGTTCTTACCTTCAACACAACCAAATTATCCTTCAAAACCTCCTTTGATTTTGAAGCAACCTTAGACATGCTATACTCAAATAACCTTGTATAATGTATATAGATCATCTTGTATATACCACCAATTCCATCATCTAAAAATTCATATAAAACTTTCAAAAAAAAAAAAAAAATAGTAATATTATTTATTATTTCAATTCATGAATTAAAATCAAAACATTAAAAACATTCAAAATCATCAAAATCTTCAAAAACATCTTTTATTTTGTACTTCTCAAATTGTGAAGTATTGCAGTTATATTTTCAATTATTTTGGATAAATTAGCATTTATTTGGAATCCCTCACTTTCACAAACACAAAATAAATATCTTGATTTTTATCTGGCATGATTACTAATCTCTCTTATATCAAAGTCCACAAAATTCAATTAAATAAAGTTTGAGCACAGAGAATTTATCTTGTTATTTACTTAAACCAAACACATCCTTTCACAATAAAATTATTATATTTGTAATGTCCATGCTATGCTACATAGTAGAAGTGGTTTCTTGAGCAAAAAGTTTCCCCTGCTACCTATCATGCACATGGTCTAGAATCTTTGAGAATTGGCAAAAGGACAAGCTCACCCCTACCCAGAATAAAAATCCCTTGCTCTACAACTAATCCGAGTATCCCTAGCATAGGAAGAAAAGCAAAGTTCAAGAAAAAGAGAAAAAGAAAAATATTATTTTATATCATTATAGCATTATCAAGCAAAAATACAAAAGAAAGCAAAAGCAAAAGCAATAAAATACCTTTCCCTACCCTTTGAAAAGAAAATAAGGGTTGATGAGATTGAATCCCTGGAATTCTCAATTATTCGAAAACTGTGAGGTAAGCCCCATAACAGGTGGTTTGTGCCCAACCTGCTTGGCCTTGGGTAACTCCTAGCATGGCGATATGTTTGTCACATTAGCGAAATTATTTGTACATACCTATGTCTGCTTATGGATTAGCTAGCTCTTGATAATCCGACTTACATAGTAGTCTGGTATGGTTATATGCATCTACATCATGGTTAATGAACACTTATTTGGTTCATTCAAATCACTTGTATCATATTATCTTGCTCAAAACTGGTAAACGAACATAACAATTGCACACACATTTGTATTTGAGAGATTTTGTGTATCATTATGATAAATCAAGATTGAAAATGAATTCACATATGCACATGGGATTCCTTATAAATATAACTTTTGTCTTTAACATACTTTGAAATATTTTTTGCAAATTGTCTAGAATAATTCATTTTCTTCTTTAAACTATAGTTGTTTAGTATAAATACAACTACATACATAATAGAAAAAATAAAAATTTCTTTCAAAACCATACAATCAAAACACACATATATATATTGTCGACTTTCGCGACGATGGTATAGTTCCAAAACCAAAATTGGAATTTTATGCCTAGCGCAAGTCCTCATCTTCATATTTTTTGTTTATTAAAAATCAACCATGCAATAAAACTATTCTATAAATTTCCTTTTTGGATTTCGCGATGATGGTATAAGTCTATACCTACATATTCTATGCCTAGCGCAAACCATTGTACCTATTTTTATTCCCCATTTATTTAAAAATCATGAAAAACAAATGACTTAAATCATTATGTTACAAAATTATGCTTTCAAAAGCATGCACATTATCACTATTTCATGTCATTATGTCAACCTTCAATTTTGCAATGATGGTATAATTCCTAGGGAATTATCCAAAAAATTTATCACTTAGGAATTTATGCCTAGCAAAAATCATTTTAACATTATTTCATGCATACTATTTTTATGAAACTCTGAAAACAAACCATCATCATCATCATTTGCACCATTGCACCAAAGTCTTAAGACAATCTCTTAAGCACTCTTTTACTTTTTAACAATATTTCTATACTTGGGATTAGCTTGACGACCGAGTGAGCGGCGACTCCATGAAATGGTCTATAATAGCGACAATGTCCTTTGAAATTATTTTTAAAAGTCCCTTTTATTTATTTTTTATCAAATCATCACATCACAAACAACCAATTTGTTCTATCAGATTATTTCATTTAAATTTTTCAAGCATGACATTTCAACCATAATATTTCCAATGATGTAATTACATGAATCATCAAATCAATCAATCAAAACATTAAAAGCATCATAAAAAATACATAAGACACAAGTCATATGCTCAAAAATATCTCATCTATATCTGTATCAACCAGTATATGTACATCATATCAAAACCGAATCGGTATGCCATAATATGTACCTCGGCATACTCAATCCTCTATAAAAAATAGTAAATACTATATATCAATTTGTGTAATGCAATCTATAGTAGCTAGCCTCGAGAACCCCTCGAGCTCTTAGCCTCATCTCCTCCCCCGCCCTGAGGTGGACGAGGTGGCCCCATCGCAGTATGTGTGGTACTGCGAGTCCTAGTCGTGGATCGGGACGAAGTCCTTGACGACCCAATCCTGATCGGATCCATGATGGTAGCTGGTAGTGGTAATATCTCCTCCTATGGCACCATCTGGTGGTATAGTGTCTGATAAAATGTGATCTAGACGTTTCGTCCCGACGATGTCGACGGCCCAAAAACGGTCGCGATGCTCAAAATTTATTTAAAATCAATCTAAAAAGCATGTAAATTCAACTTAAAGCATTCTAAACTAAGTTTAGACTCTTACCCGTAGCCTACGTCGGACCTCTGTCAATCTGTGTGATGTCTCCACCATTTTGCTTGCAGAGCTCTAAAAACCAAAAAAATGAATAGTAATAATGAATTAGGGTTTTATACTATTTTTCTTAATTTTATTCAAAACACAATTAAAAAACATTTTAAAATTTTTTGCTTTTTCACGTTTTTACCTCAAACGGTCGATTTGGGTAAAAAAACGGAGGGGGCACCATAGTAAACTGTCGTACGATTCGACCAAGAATCGTCGCCTAAAAATGAGAATAATTTTTGCTTTCTCGTAGATCGAGAAGAACTCATATTTAACGCATTTTCTTCGAAAAATTTTCTAAAGAGGGGGAAAAATGTAGCACCCTGAAATTGGTGCAGTAAAACCTTAATAATTACAATTACTCTAGTAAATATTCAAATTCAAATTTCAACCTCCAAAACTGCTCCCAAATCATCGCTTAACCTGTTTCCTCATTTTTCATGCCATTTTTAGAGTTTGTTTTGTTCGTTTGATGATATCGTCACCGATCAGACGATATCGCCTCAGATAAAACGATTTCGTCTAGCGTAGGACGTCCAGACGATCTCATCCCAAACTGATTTGTGCATAGTTAGTTTATGTTCCAACGACATCTCTAATCCAGGCAGAAGCATGTCTGCGCCATTAGAGACCTCCCCCATTGGAGATCTCCCAAATTGGGATGATCTCCAACCTCCCAACCTCTATCCTAAGCCTATGTAATCCTAGGCCCTCCCCTTAGCATCCCCCTGGCTGAAATTCACTATAACTAAAATTCTACATGCACTAAACCATCTTAAATCACTGTTTGCATTTGTATTTTTCCAAGTTTGTTTGCAGGAACTTCATTGTTTTTCATCCGGAGCAAGCTCAATTCATCTCAGACGATCTCGTACAATATCGGACGATATCGACCCAATTCGAGACAATTTCGACTGCAGTCCACATTGGGGGCAATCAGTGCCCAGAGTTTGCATTTTCTCCACTCTTTTTCACTGCATTATTCTTTAGTTAATTCTATGGTTATTCTTTATTATCCTGCATCTTGGAGTTCACCCATGTAGCTTTAATGCATAATAAAAGCATAAATTGTCATTAGATTGTTATAATGCATTCGTGTCTTAGTTTGATATTATCATTTTAATGTTCTTACTGCCATTTTACAACATTACCCTCTGTTATCATAGTTGCATTCTCTGTAATTTGCATTTGTTTCTCTGTTTGTAGGTCTCTAACGAATTCTTCTGATGAATTCGTCAAATCTCAGACGATCCTGTCAGATAGGAGACAATCTTGTCAAATTCTAGACGATCCTGACTGCTTCAAAAACCAAAATCTTCATCAGACATCCGAATCAGGTATGGGTCTTTAATCCATATTGTTCTTTCTATTTTTCTATCCAAATATGTTTCTGTCTTCATTTAAATTTGCATTTCATATAGAATAGCTTAAACGCATTTTGGCCAAACCTAGGACTTGGATGATTAAAGATAAAATTGAACACATCAAACACATTCCCAACCTAGGCGTGGAAACTGCCATTCAAATGTTTCTTGGTGAACCCACAATCCGTCGAAAAATCACCATAATACACCTCCCCCAAGAGGCGGGACCTTCGCAAGGCCTCTCAGTCCGAGGTACCGTGCCATCCTTTTCCCATCCTCCTTCCGGGCATGGATCCTATAGCCTGAAGGTAGGGATGTGAAAAATTTGGAGCGATACAATTAGCATTTTGATTTTGATTTTGGGGAATGTTCTTTTGAGAATTATTAGGAGCATTTTGTTTAGGTTGGAAGGCTTGCACCTCCATCTCGTTATTATCAATCAGATCTTGTATTTTATGTTTTAACCTTTTACAAGAGTTGGTAAAGTGTCCAGGCCCTCTATGGAAATCACAGTGTAAATTGGCTCTGTATCCGGGTATGGTTGGATCAGGTTCTCGGATAGCTGGTAATTGAATCAAACCTCTTTCAAGTAATTGGGGTAGAATAGTTGATAATGTTTGATTCAATCTAGTAAACTCTCGAGGAGGTTTCAATATAAATTTTTCTATTTTCTTCGTTGTATTTATATTAGCAACATTTATGCTGTCAGTGACTCCGTCACCTACAACTTTTTTGTTTTTATATTGATTTCTGGATGTTTTCTCATCATCTTTCTTCCTAAGCTGGCCTCTCCTAATGAGAGCATCTTCTACTCTTCAAGCTAATTCTATAGCCTGATCGAAGGTGGTTAAGGTAGTAGTTGATAACTCATAAGATATTTGTTCTTGCAAATTATTAATAAAAATGTCCAACATTTCCCTATAAGGTAGCACAAAGTATATTTTTCTTGTCAACTGCCTCCATCTAGCTAAGAAATCAGCAAAACATTCATCTTTGTCTTGTTTTAAGTTGTACAAATCTTTAATGGTTACATGCCTTTCGATATAGGCACTAAATTGATGCACAAAATATTTAGCGGTCTCTTCAAAATTTCTCAAAGAATGAGTGGGCAATTGGTAGTACCACTCTAATGCCATTCCCCCTAAACTTTTTGGGAACATTTTTAGTAATAACAAGTCATTATGTGATATATCATGACATGCTATCCTAAACATGCGAAGATGCTCTATGGGATCTTCAGTTCCTTTATATATAGGTAGGACGGGCATGGGAAAGTGTTTAGGGTACGATTGTGCTACAACTATAGGATCTAGAGGCTAACTACACATCTCTCGATAATTGTATGAGGGATGGTAGGGATCCATCTGGTCCATGCGGGAAGCTAACTGTTTCACCATGGCTTCCAAATTACTGGTTTGCCCACCATATTGGTTCGAAAGGGTATTAATATGGGATTGGTGAGCATATTATGGAGGGACATGAAGATTAGATGCTATATTGCTATTGTGCAAGTTGTTGGTAGGAAGGGTGTTATGAAGAAGTTTTGAAGTTGTATTATTTTGTATCTCAGATTGTTGAAAGTTGGTGTTTGGCTTCATTTTAGGTTTTTATCGATTTGAAGCATATTTATCAATATTTTGGCAAAATAAAGCAGTGAATGAAGGTCTCTTTTGTGTGGGAATGATTTTAGGCTCAATAACAAGTTCCTTATGAGGTTGGGTAACCTGTTGTTTTTGCATGTTCTGAATTATAGTGGCCATATCCATATTGGATGGTCCAGCTTTATCACTTTCTTGATCAACGAAGGACAAGGGATTAGTGTGCATGTTAAATCCTTCTTCTAGGATTGCTTGAGTTTCACTAATTTGTCCCCTATCAATACGAACTACCATATTAAGAGCATCAATATTATTATTGAAGAATTTCTATAAATGATCTATGTTATCAAAAGTAACAGTTTCGTCTAGAGCCATTCTAGGGGATGAGGATCCTTCCTCTCTTAACATTTTCTTGTTGTTCATTTTCTTCAGCCAACTCATCTTCTGGTTTTTCTAGAGTTTCTTCTTTTGGAATTGGATCCTTAGGAAGGGCATTTAATTTTTTTGTTTTCTTTCCTAACAAATCTTCTTCTTCTTCTTCTTTAGTTTGTTTACCATTCCTAAGTCTAGTCATTGTGCTTAAACTTAGATTTCAGATAATATATATATTTGTATATATATGCAACAAGCTTAAGAGGTATATATTTTAATTATATACCTACTATAGTATTTAAAATAAAATGTTTTGATTTGATTATGTTTTTTGGTTTTTCTTGTTTTTTATAACAATATTATAAAGATAACAAACAACACACAAAACGCAAGAAATAATAATAATGAAAGCAATGATCTAGTTTTCTATAAACAATTTATAAATATCATTAATGGGCTCAAGTTCTTTAGGAGTCATGAAATGTTCTTCTTCAAATTGAAAATTGTTTTTCAAGAAGTCAACAAAGTGTGCTATGGTGATATTATCTGTTTCAGACTCTGGTCGGTAGAAGTAAAGCTCGTGGCAATACTCTCAATATAACACAGCTCTGGGAACTCTATTCCATATTTCCTTATCTGTAAGAACGACCTCTATTCCTTGAAGGTGAACAATCTTGAAGACACAAGAGCTCTCCTATAAGCTAACCACCTATGGCAAGCTCTCTGAAGTTCATGATAAAAAATGAGTTGATGAGGATCCAGGATTCTATCTAGGACAAGCCTCTTGATTTTTCTAAGCTCTGTTGACCTAGATGAAATGATACCTAGTATCCTATCAAGTTCGTCCCACAAAAGTTGATTTCTATCTGTTTCAGGCACACTAAGCACAAAATTGATTTCTATGGCTGCTAATTTGTTTTCAACATTTATAGTGACAACTAGTCTTTTCTTAGGAGCTACCATCTAAACATGATATGCAACTTAGTAGTTTTCCAAAGATTTTAAATGCATCTATGTGTTTTTTTTTTGTTTTCAAAAGGTTTTAGTTTCACGTCGGGTTCACCAAAATGTATCGTTCCAAATTTTCTGCACCCTTACCTTCAGGCTAAAGGATCCGTGCCCGGAATGGGGATGCGGGAAGGATGGGACAATACCTCGGACTGAGAGGCCCTTTGAAGGTCCCGCCTCTCGGGGGAGGGGTATTAAGGTGTTTTTTTGACGGATGGTGGGTTCACCAGGAAACTTTTGAATGGCAGTTTCCACGCCTAGGTTGGGAATGTGTTTGATGTGTTCAATTTTATATTTAATCATTCAAATCCTAGGTTTTGCCAAATGAATCTAAACTATTCTATATGAAAATGTAGATTTAAATGAATACAAAAAATAGATTTGAATAGAAAACACAGAGAATAAACTAGATTAAAAATCCATATTTGATCTGGATGTCTGATGGAGGTTCTAATTTTTGAAGTAGTCAAGATCACCTAGAATTTGACAGGATCATCTATGATCAGACAAGATCGTTTGAGATCTGACGAATTCATCAGATGAATTCGTCAAAGACCTACAATCAGAGAAATAGATACAAAATACCAGAAATGCAACTATTCCAACAGAGGGCAATGATGTAGAAAGACAACGATAATATTAAACTGATAATTATAAACAAAAATATGAGTGCATTACAATGATTTAATGACAAATTATGATTTTATTATGCATTAAAACTATATGGGTGAACTCTAGGATGTAAAATAGTAATAAGTCTAACTAATGCAAAGCAAAACAGTAGATAGTGGAGAAAGAATGCAAACTCAGGGCACTGATTGCCCCCAATGTTGACCGCAGTTGAAATCATCTTGAATTGGTGCATGATCATCCGATATTGTACAGGATCATCTACGATGATCTGAGCTTGCTCCAGCTGAAGAATGACAAATTTCCTGCAAGAAAATTTGAAAAGGGACAAAGGCAAATAGTAGTCTAAGACATTCTAATGCATGTAAAACTTGAAGTGCAAAAAAATTCAGTTAGGGGAATCTCAAGGGGAGGGCCTAAGATTAAATAGGCATAGGAAGGAGGTTGGGAGGTTGGAGATCATCCCAATTTTGGAGATCTCCAACGGGGGAAGTCTCTAACTGCGTAGACACGCTTTTGCCTAGGTTAGAGACGTCGTTGAAACATAAGCTAATTATGAAAAAAAAAAATTGGGATAAAATCATTTGGACATTCTAGTCTAGATGAAATTATACGATTTGAGGTGATATTGTCTGATCGGCGACAATATCGTCCAACGGTCACAACAAATCCTAAAAATGGCACAGAAAATGAGTAAAGTGGTTTAACAGGAGGTTCGAGGTTGAAAATTTAAATTTGAATTATTACTAAGGTAATTTTAATTATTGCTAAGGTTTATTGTGCCAATTTTAGGGTGCTACACATACTGACCTACACATACACATCACTAGGCACATCATGATAAATGCATCTCTTTGTATTTTTATTTTTACTTTACATATTTCACATATAGTTTCTCCTTTATGTCATTTTTATGCTATTGGTATTTTCTTTCCTTCTTGCAGGATCTACATCACTTACAGATACACCATCTACATGCATCATCATGGAGGTACATCCACTACCATAGACTATACTAGTCACACCAGTTGACCTAGCTCAACCACCAACTACTCTTATACTAGGTGACCTTCTCATTCCTCCAATTTAGACTATAATACTTCACCCTAAAAACTCTCACCTCGACATAGAGGTTCATCCTACTCACCCCATTCCAAAGATAGCCAGGTCACCTTATTCTCTTTCGACAAAAAAAGGAAACATCTCATCCCCAACCACAAAAATCACCTTCATAGTTGCACGAGGATACTATGAATATTTATTCACCCACTAATTCCCCATATCACCCTCTTGGAACCTATCACCCTTCTAATAGAGGATACACACCTCATCCAGCCCATCCTTCATGCCTACAAGCCCTGCTTCCTAGTGGAGAATCTTCCTACTTCCAAGCCTTACAATCTTGCATAGCCCAAGCTCCTCAAGCTGGTTGCACAAACATGCCCCCTTCCCATTTGCATCACTTCCCATAGCCATTGCCTATGCCACCCATCCTTAAGATGCCACCTTAACTATTGCAAGGTCTATCCCCTCAACAAATCTTGTAATCCCTACAACCATTCCACTCCATCCCATCATCATCCGAACCTCATCCATTTTATAGCACACATCGAGCTACTCCATAGACACTAGAATCTTGATCACCACATTCCCTGACACCATCACCTCCACACCATGATATACAACATCTCTTTTCCTGTTTTGAGTCCCTTGAGCTACATATGAGCCATTGTCATTGTCATGTTCCTCCATTTTAGTATTCCAAAAATCGTTCATCTTTACCATCATGCAGATCCATCCCTTGACCTAATATTTTCCCCACATTGGATCCTTGACCCATACATCCATTGTTATATTTCCCTTCAACCAGACCCTGCTCACCTCCAACGGAACAATACATCTACCCCATGTCAGTTCCATTTACTCCCTATCTAAAATGTTCTACCATCTCATGAATCAGGGTCTTATTGACCTACCTGCGATCCAACCTATAGATCCCTCATGTCCTAAACCACGTAATTACCATGAGAATCAATATTGCATATATCAACACCAACCAGGTCATGATATTGAAGAATGCAAATATTTGAAACCCTGGTCCACAATATGTTGCATGGAAATCGAACTCCATCTCCTGAATGTTTTGTCCTATTTAGCTGACTCTTAAGTCCTCCATGTTGCATTGTCCCTAGAACTTTGCCACTATGAGAAACATTAATACCACAAACTTTCTACATTCAAAATATTTCCAATTACACCAGTCATCGAATTCCACACTATACTATCACTTTACCATCTCATCCTCAATCGAATCCATGCCACTTCACTCGACAGTAGTTCTAGTAATTCTCTTCTTCTTCTTCTTTCTCACTTATTCTACTTCTTACCTATGTTTATTCACTTCTTCTATGTTATATCCATTGGATTTTTGGTAATATCTTTATCTTTTTGGTTACCAAAGTCTATTTCTTCTCACTTCTTCCATATGTACATTCCACTTTTACATCTTCCATATTTTGGCAATTATTACATACATCTGTACAGTTCACAAATTATGCACCCACTACACACTCTCCACACATTGGGGCAACAATTACTATAGCATCATGCTTTTTGATCATTATGATACAATATACTCACTTGTAAATAAGTGTTCTAAACTTTTCATTCTATACATCGTAAATTTCCTCTTGTAGATATTGCATCCCCCCACTTGCATTATTTACATTTACATCCATTGCACATATCCACATGTTTTAATTTAAAATCTTAATTCATGTTTGTACATTCTCCTCCAAAATGTGCCATATCAGGAGTAACAAATGCACTTGTTAGCATCACCACCTGGATGTCCATTCCCCATTTTTAGGATCAGGGTATACATAGGTGTTGTTTTCAACTTTTACTACTTTGTAGTTCAATCAATCCAATGTCACCCATAGATACCTAGTCTTGTACATTCTTCTTATGGATATTTAGGCTGGTTCAACTTCTCTCATGGACAACTCACAATAGATTACACAATAAACAATTTTAAGTATAGGAAAGAGGACATTCTGAGTATATATCACCATATAGTGAACGGTATCCCCTGCTCACCCTATCACTTGCATGGTCAACATACAAACTGGGGATAAACAAAGGTATCAAGCATAAGTTAAAATAAATGATTGGGTAGAAAATAAAAGTAATCATCCATACAAAAGAGCACCAAATAAAATAAAAAAGTACCATAAAAATAGGTCAACACTAGATGAGGGGTAGAAAATAAAAGGAAATGCCTCTTGATATCACCCATGTTATGCTTATATCTTTTGGTCCTTAGGTTCAACATAACACCATGGGATGATTCCCATCACTAGAAATAGGCTCCAAGAGCTTTCCTACCAGTGGAATAGTCTTACAAGTGGCAACATATCTGTAACACTAGCACCCTACTTTTGTATAGATCACTAGTACGGACATATGAGCTAGCTAGTCTGATTATGTTTATAATGGGTTAATACTACTTCCCTAAAATTGGATAAATGAACCTCATACATGCACACATATAGTTCCATGATATATTTTGAACCAACTTGATTAATTATAAGTTTCCAGAAATACTAGTATAGCTAAGGGTCTAAGATTTGATTGTCATAACTATGTTGGTCAAAACCATTACACATGTCTTACATTATCTGATATCCCTAAAATCATGGAATGGATCACATCCATATAGGTAAATGCCACAATACAATTGCTTCCTTGGTGCATTTCAGTACATCCATACATGCATCCATGCATCTATGTCATATACATTTAGTACACATTATAGCTATGCATCCATCCTACATGCACTTCAAAATCGAATCACATTATTGCATTCATCCTACATGCATTTAAAAATTGAATCACATTATTGCATTCATCCTATATACATTTCCATATCAAATAATATCATTACATTCATCCTACATGCATTGACTACAAAATCACATCTGAGATGACATCATACTGCATTTAAATACAATCATCATACTACTCTAAAATTCATTCATACCACAAAATGATAATAGATCTAAACCATGTTACACATGTATATCTATTTATCATATATATCTACAATCTATGTTACGCTATATATGAAAACATAATAAGAACACATTTCAAACCATCAAAATCTATATATATCATCCATACAAAATGCCCGAAGGCTACAATCTAGGACCATACCCATAATCATATAGCATATAAAAGGGTCGTAGGATATAATATATAGAAATCCTAACTCCCACCAAGAGTCTCCCCATGGTCCTCATGGCTCACTCACATCTCCGCAGCCCTGCTCGACTCTACCTCGAACTCCAAAACTAGATCCATGATATGATGATCCTAAATTAGAAAAATAGCACCCATATGTCCCACTGTAGTAGAACTACACTAGCTATGATGTGAAGAGACCTACACTCATGGCCAGAACTCCTACTGTGACCCCATCTGATCATAATTAGGAAGAGGAATCTCATGCACCAATAGAGTAGTCTCACATAATATATTCCTCGTAGACTCAATAGCCAACTAACTAGCCAATATCTCCATAGTCTACTCCTGCCTAGTCATATTGGTCCTTAGATGCTCCACATTGGCCTCCAAATTCTAGATTATATCTCATAGTACTTGTGTCCCCTCCACACCTCGCTCCTTCGGGACATCGATATGAATCTCTTCCATAGTAGAAAAAACACCAATATCAATGGTATTATCTATACCACCTATATCATAGCTCCAACTCTCTCCTCCTGTATACCAGTAGCCTACTCCATAGTCACATCAATAACCACATGTACCTCCTCTACCCTCACTCCCTAGGTTTTCATTACCTCACCTAAGCATCGTCATGACCATTGTAAAGGAACCTCCTCCTCATCGCTAGCCACATCCTCTACCCTAGCTTGAGCCCTCCTACTATATATCCTCTTTGGTGGAGGTGCCCCAACATCAGGTGCCATCCATCGATCAACCACACCTCTACTAGGCTACCAACTCTGTAGTGCCCACCAGGCCTCAAACTCTAGAGTCATATTGAAATCCCCTATATTTAGGATATCTAGAGGTGGGTACCTCTCCCAAAGCAAAGAAAAAACCATAGGATGCTACTCTCTATCCCCTCACTGCTTGAAGTAAGTCACAGGATCCCCTAGGACATCCTGTCTTAAACCAAACTGATACCTCACTCTATCAAACTAAAAATACTCTATCTACCATGTATAGCACCCCACCAACCATCTTCCCCATCAGATGGATTGAAACTCCTCATCATCCTCATACCACCTACCATCGCCTAACCAAGGCCTCTATATAATATCATCGAGTGTCAAGCCTCCAAAATTACCCCTCCATAATAATGGGTCACCCTCATGTGGCCTATTGATACCCTGCTCTACCACCATACCCCACTGTAGATCATAGGGTAAATACTCCTTGTCCTCCATATGCACATGGTGAGGTAATAATGAGGGCCTCTCGATAGCTATATGTTCCCATGCCCACACCTAAAAAAAGGGAATCACACTCAATCCTATCATCCTCCCACGAACAACATCGTGCAACTCCTGATAAACTTGGGCTAATAATACAAGTGCCCATGCAAAAACAACTCTACATTCCACCATGTCACTCACTACATATAACATATTCTAGGTGAACAACACCTCAAAACTATCAATTAAGGTATACGTAGAGATCATCATCATGGTCACACACTACCGATTAGATATCTTATATTTCAACCACAACCACTTAATCAATCTTCAAGACATCAATGTCTCTCAAATCCACACCAAAAAATCACTCCAGCATTGCCTCATTACTATCATCAGCGGTTACTCTCACAAGAACACCCTTAATCTGTAATCTATATATTCAATACACATCTTCCAAAGTGAGGGTCATTTTCCTAGTAGGAAAATCAAAAGTGTTCCTATCCGTGTTCCACCACTCACACAACGTAGACACATATGCTTGGTTGGTGTGTATAATCTTACACTCCCACACACCTCGAAATTGTATATCATCCAACCACTCTAACTCATCTGGTGTCTTCATCAACTCCTCAAAACCTTCCTTCATTTTTCACACCCGATGATGGGGCTCCAACATTTTCACCTGTTCATCCACAAAAAAACACAACAAAACATACATTAGTCTTTTATCCAATCACAAACCATCAATCAAATTTACAAACTACAATAGTTAAATTTGACATGCACTTCGAGACATAATAAAATGCACTAATCACATGGAAAAACACATCAACAAAATAGTCACATATTTGGATACCCATTTTGTCATTTTATGGCAAAATTTCAAACAAATATGACAAACAATACATATTTGACTCCCAATAGCCAAAAATAAAATCACCCACACATCCACGGTGGCACAAAATTCAAAACACGGCCAATTCATTCAACATACAAAAACAAAATACATTTTTGAATACCCATTTGCCTACTTAGCGGTAAATATGTTGATAAAATTCAAAAACAACATGCCAATCTACACGGATTTCAAGGTCAATTTTACCATAAATACACTAAAACTAAAAATACATCAGAAGACATAATTTAAAAATAACAGTCACATTTTTGAATACCCATTTGCCCACTCCATTGTGAAAGTTCAAACATATGTGAAAAACAGTATCAATTGGGCTCCCCACTGCTCATTTTCAATTTCATATTATCCACACCTTGGCATGTAAATCAAAAGTAGGCCAAATTAAATCATCTACAAAAACAAACTACATTTTTGGATACCCATTTCCCAATTTTATGGATAAAATTCAATAACATGTCAAAAATAGTACACCGTTACTTCAAAAATAGACGGTCAAACTTCACACCTACTCTACCCATCACCTAGTCAAATCAACACTAAAACAAGTCATATTCAGAAACAGATCATGTTATTGGGTACCCATTTGGCTTCTTTATCACTACATTTTCAAATTTTAATAAAAAATTACAAAAATTTTTTAAAACGGGACGAAAACCTCCCCCCCCTCATTCACATTTCTTTAGAAAAATAAAACAAAATAAAAATAAATACAAAGGACACTTATCGGTGGGTTATCATACCTAATTCTAGATACCCTACATCCCCTCATAATCGTCACCCTTGAAGTCATAAACCATGTTCTCCTTGTGTCATCAAATGCTCCCACACATCGCTTTCTAACCTTTCCTATCATCAACATGAACCACTTCCAATGAAATTAGGTCTTAAATAGGCATTAATCCTACCTTTGCCCTCGGAGGGGTGAAATCAGATCCAATTCACCCCCTAGATGGAGATTTAGGTCAAAATCACCCCCGAGTGGTAAACTCAACTAAAACACTCCATAATCCCTCAAACTACCTCCAAAATCCTAAAAAAGAAAGTATATGTCTACCAAAACCCTAGGAACCTCCCAAATTTGTCATATAACTTAATTTTTAATCATATTCATCATGCATTGGTATCTTATCAATCACTGCATCATCAAATCACCACATTCCATTTGCCTCATTGTTTATTCCTCGTTTGAGGGGGTATTCATATCCAAAGTCAGCTTTGCATGCAACCACAACATCAAAAATCTAAAAGTGTGATTAGCACATTTGTCTATGAAATTTTTTGCTAAATATTATCATATGAAATAATCTCAATCCCAACTAGACATGGGTTAAATCAAGAGATTTATGCCTAACAATGGAAAGGTCACTTTTGTATTCATTGAACACAATGAATGACACGGGCAACTAATCCTAGTACAACATTTGGAAAAGTATTTCATGACCACACTGATCTGGTCATGTTTGAATAATCCAAATGTTAACTAACTCAAATGGTTTGACATTTATCGCCATGTTCTCATCAATAAAACAACAAAAAAATATTTAGATAGACTTTTATCCTATTTATATTTTTGGACCATGCTAATCTAGTCGCAAAAGCAAAGCAGTCTAAAGTTACCATTATCAAGCAACTGGTATGACATCATAAATGTCATACAAACTCAGTAAAATTACATCATTGCATCTATAGTCATTCATTTCCATTCACCATAATTATTTTTATTTGTTTCCTCTTCTTCTTTCCTTCCTCTCTTCTCTTCCCTGGGGCATCCAGTTGTTGTTGTATGGTCACGCTTCAAGTAGCTACATACCTTCAATTATATTTCATTCTTTCTCTCATTTCCCTTGGACATCCATTTAATGTTGTATGGTCATTCTTCGAGTGGCTACATACCTTTGATTGAGTTCCATTCTATTCCCTTCTCTCCTTGGATCCCTAGTTAATGTTATATGGTCATGCTTCAAGTGGCTACATACATTTGATTAGATTCTATTCCCCTTCTATCCCTTTTCCTTCTACATAAAATCTTCACATTTTTGTATTAAATTGTATTCCACATAGTATAGTACAAAAAGGGGTAAAATGTATACACCCAAAAGTTGCACATTGATATACCTACGTATTTGTAGATCCTTTCAAACACTATTAGGTTTACATAGGTCATCCTAGATACTCCTAGGCTATTGTAGACCAGTGTAGAATATTTCAGATCCTCCTAGACATGCGTAGATTATTGTAGTCATGTGTAGTCATGCGTAGATGGTCATAGTCATGCGTAGATCACCATAGATTATCATAGCATCGTGTAGACTTCCATATACCACTTCATCGGATTTCAGGTCCTAAACCCTCATAAGCCTTCAAAATCACATCCCATGCATTGGGATATACTTTGACAACCTATTTTTACTCAATTGAGGCCCCCATAGGGTATTAGTTGAAAAAAACAATTACCAAGTCAATTCTTAAAATATAATTTAATTTTGACTTTACTTAAGTCACCTTTTTAGGATAAAATTGATTAAAAGAACTCTTAATCCTTAATTAACATTAATTACATCCTCCCACATGTGTGTAATTAGGGTTAGCTAAGATATTTTCCTAATAAACTCTAATCAAGCCCTAATTTGACTTAAGATCTCCTAATCCTAATTAGACTCAATCCTTCCTCACACATGTGTGAGGATAGGATATTTGCCATGAGTAATAAGAGACTTCCATGTCACAAACCCTAACCTAAATTTGGTTAGAACTCATCCTAGGATTAGTTTCTTTAACTCTCCCCCTACACCTTACCATTTCCTATAAATAGTGGGTCCTAAACCCCTAATTACCTCTCTCCCCCTATTCTAAAAAAGCATAGAAACTCTGCAAAAATGGACAATGAAGATTGAACAGTCAGTTCTCGAAGAAAACAGTTAGGTTTCCACAACATACAGAGGTACACCAGCTACCTAGGAATAAATCCACTGAAGGAATTTTACAAAAGTAACCTCACAGTTGAATTTACCCCCTGCCTCATGGATCCGGTCTCAGTTTGCCCCCCAGGTGGCGAATTGGTTCTACAAGTCCTAAATAACCTCAAATTTTGGAGGTAAGCTTTGTTTTACCATTTTATCAGCTTCTACACCTTTAATTTTAGTTTGCAATGCATCCTTACCATTTGTTTTATCTTTATAAACATGGGTCCTGAGTAAGGTAAGCCCCCCATCGCACTAACCCCATTTTTCAGGTTCTTCATATGTTATTTAGTAGATATAAAGAGGAATAACATCATCAACTACAACCCCATGGTGGTATACAAGCCCATCTACATTGAGGGATGATTGAAGATGGCATCGAACTTGTTATAACATTATTAGAAGAATAAATGGCTAAAGGGCATCATGTCCCTATTGTAACACATATCTTTCAATATTAATGAAATACAACCTTTTTGTTTAGTACATTTATGTTTTGTATTAATGGATCAAATATCGATTTCTACCCGTTTCACCCTCATATGATAATACATATTGTCTACTCTTGTGTAATCAATTGTTTTACAATAATTTATTTACTTACTATGTTTATCTCATATAAGATTAGAATATATCAACATGTCTAATTTTATTCTATGCATATTATTTAGGTTTGCACCTGCATTGTAGGTATTTTAGGAGATAATAGTGTGATGCATATTTTTTTACACATGCTATTTGATAGTCTTCTCAACATATATCTATTGCCTATTGAAAACATCTGCCAACATAGACCTTGTATTATACACTATCTTAGCATTATTTTACTCATCATGCTTTGATGATTATTTTAGGGAGTAAACCTCTCATTGGTACCTTTCACTATATACCTTTTTGACCCAATGAGTTCACTCCTTGAATTCATCAATCAAAGCATGACCCTGTGCTAACCCCAATGTAGGCATGATTGACATTCTTGTTATTTGAAACATCCATTTGGGTGAGCATACTTTTGAAACACCCATTTGGGTGAGTATACTTTTGAATAATTCATTTGAGTGAGCATACTTTGAAACATCTATTTTGGTGAGCATACTTTTGAAACACTCATTTGCATGAACATGCTTTAGGTGAGCTTATAGTTTAAAATATACATTTGGGTGATCTTAACATTTATTTTTATTTATTTACTACATGCATTTCATAATAATAATGATGTTTGTTGTAGATTTTATCTGCTACACATACATTAATCTCCTATCAAGAATTATGCTTTATATTCATGACCCATTATTACAACTTACATAATAATATTTCAATAAAATATTTTATTCATTTTATTTTAATTTTACATTACATATTCATTTTTCTTACTCTCATATGACCTTAATCCCATTGTTGTGCTTCCCAATTGATAAAATTTTATGCCTCCAATGCTAAAACATCCTCCTCTATGTGATATCCATAGAATATCATGCTACATTAATAGTCATATTTCATATCCTCTATGTCTTCCTCAAATTCCTTATGGTAGTTTGGTACCAAGTGCCATAGTAGGAAAAATTAGAACCTAAGTCTTATCCACATCACCATGTGCTCCTGAAGGTTGGCCACTAGCCAAGTTATAATTTTCCATGTTTATACCTAGTTCATTGTCAAGATTATATCTCTTTTCATAGCCCCATAAGTAGCTCATCAATAATCTATGAACTCCCCTCTAGTACGTCCTCTCCTAGTTTAATGGATATGGATTGGAGCCACTATAGGCACTATTCAATCAACTCGGTTGATCACCTTACACATTGATCATGTTGCATAATGGTGTAATAGTAGTTGAGAATATTCTTTGGATTATAATATTCCATCCATACCATAAATACCTCTATATTATCACATACCGTGTATGCCTTTGTTTATCTTGCCCTTATCATCTTAATTTGCATTACCAATAGGAATGCTTTTAGTTGTACATCCCTTACTATAGGATTAAATGTCCTATTTGTCCTCCCTAACATTGAATATGTTAGGACCCCATATTAATAAAAAAAATTTAAAGAAAAAAACTCCTTGTGGATTCATCTTGGTTTGAGATACCATGACCAGGGGGTTCTACACCATCAAAGTCACCCGAGAGTCATGATTGGCCCTGCCTGCACCAACATTATCAATTGGATTTTGGGTACCCAATTCAACTTTTTGGTAGGGTGGATATTTGAACCTAGGACCTCCTTTGGAGGATTACCCTCTCCTCTCCAACTCACCTACAACACTTGGGTGTCCTAACACTATTTTTGTAATTCTCATATTTTTATGTAATGAAACCTTTCCAACATGGAGATATCTTTATAATGATATTTTTTAATATTTTTAATGTTGTGTGGCAAGTGAGGTGCCTAGATAACTAGGGCTATTTCATGTAATCATGATCAAGAATGTAACTGATGTTTGGTAGAATATTCTAACTTAAGTAGAACTTTATATGTTAGCCAAATATTGAGCATTAGGTTAAGGTTGTATGAAGTGTATCTTCAAAGGACAAGGATCCATAAATAAATGTATCTTTTTGCATATTGAGTAAAAATATTAAATAAGGTTTCCCCATCAAAGAGGCCTATGAAACTATGTTGTGATTTGTGATATTGTTATAATTGTTCTTTTACATTTTGTATTACAATATTTATGTGAATGAGCTTATTTTTATTATAAGGTTTCTAACAAGTTGTATCATGGTGCTTTCCATGGCCATGTTATACTATGACTATGATAATTATTGCCCTACCATTTTGACTACTAGGCATACATTTTTCATGTTTTCACCTATTTTCTTACTAAATTTTTTTTTTTGCATTAGTTTATTAGGTTAGAAACCCTTTGTTGGGGATTTTAAAATATCATGGAGGATTTTTAATTATTGGTTAAGCTATACTGCCTATAAAACATCTAGTGAATTGAAGGATGATCAATCTTTAATACCTAGACCATAAAAAATTCCTATCTATAGAATCGAGCTCCCACGTATCTTTGGGTATATTTAGGGATCCCCTAGGATTAGGAGATAGGAATATTTTTGGCCTTGTATTATCCATAGTACATTCAAAACAATATTTGGAAATATCACCCTTACATTCTATTAGAGAGGTCAGTATTGTGCTCAAGGGTATGCATGGAATTCTCCTTGAGTAGTGCCTAAAATATTGGTACAAGCACTATTGTTCATCACTATGGTATAAAAAAGAGCTTATGGGTAGTACATGCTCCCTGTATTAGAGTACCTTATTTTTGGTACATGTTAAACCCATAACCAAATATCCTACCCAAATTTTGAGAAAATTGAGGAGACTTCACTACCCAAAAATTATTGCATGAAATATACAAAAGAATCTGGTGATGAACATAATATTCAAGACAAGTTATATTAAGAATAGTCAGTAACTATTAGGTATAAATTTAGTCAAAGTCAGTAATAGTCAAGATAAATTCTATCAACATCATTAAAAGTTTCCTATGATAGTCAAAAATCATAAAAAATAGGAATTTTGTCAATGATAGAGTTAGCCTAGATAGTCATCAGAACAATGAGTTATAGTGTTAGTGATAGAACCATATTTGATAGAATAGTGTTAATAATAAACAATGCAAAGAACATTGTCAATAACATATAGGAAAATCTCATAAGGGGTTTTATAACAAAAAAATAAAAAATAAAAATAAAGTGAATCAAGACTCCAAAAGAAAAACCAACAACACTTAAATATTACAATCCACTAATAAAAGAAAGTTTAGGGTGTCCAAAAATAGTGTTGTGATATATAACTCATTGTGACTGCCCAAAGGAAAAATTTAGGGATGGCCCAAAGGTGTTTGAGCATATTAACAATGATAAATAAAGTGGTATTTTTGGAAATAAAGAGAAGGGAATCCATAAGGAGAAGGAATTCTATCATTATATTTTTGATAATTATACTTTTCTAAGTTTAATGGAAAGAGCATTGATGGGTGGTTATGTCAAGAAGATCAATTCTTCAAACTTCATAATATACCTAAATATTTGTGGGTTACTATAGCATATTTTTGTAGACACCTAAAACATGTCATGTTCAGGGAGACTACTCACATGGGTACACTCATAGGTCATGTGACTAAACCTTGGGACCTTCCAAGTGTCAAAAGTGGTTTTTACCACTCATATGGGACATTTTCAGCCCATTCAAGCCTGGCCACCGTAGACCAAAGCGACCAAAATCCAACTATTGTATCTTAGAGCAGCCAAACCTTAGCCACTATAGATGACAAAGAATAAAATTTAAATACATTTTTTTGTCCATCCAACCTAATATTGGACAGAAGTGACAGTCTGCATGCAATAAGGATGAGTCGGGATAACTTTGCATTCCTCGTCACAATTAGTCTACATGAAAGACTCAAGTCCAAATTTAGAATTTAGTTAAACATAGAAAAACAAAGATCTTCTCATGCTAACATCTAGTATGCATGAGGGATTCAGTCCTAGGGTTTGAAAATTAACCTAGGGATTCAAACACTTTATAAGGAGTAAACCTAAAAGCACTAGGGGACCTTATTTTAGTAATCAAAAGGAGAGAGAACATACATTATAACTTTGAAGATGTTGGATCATTGAGGAGAGTTTCTAGAGACTTGGAGATATTCCCTTGGAGATCGATTATTGTAGTGGAGCCCTATCAGATTGGAGGAAAAATATGAACACATAAGGTAATCATTTTAACATTAGTATCAGACTTGAGCCCATAGCCTTGGGATCAATAGAGAGAGATTTCACCTTAGCAGTCGTTGTCCTGGATAGTGGCCCGTAATATAATCTAGGGTTTTAGGTGTTAGTTTCTTTCTTTCTACTTTCTCTTTAATTTCATTAGCATAAGCTTCATTTCAGTTATTCATGCTCATAGTACTAGTTTCATTGCACTTGTTTCCATTGAGCTTATTCATTACTAACAACCTCATACAGGGAGGTAATCTTAGACATCTCAATGTATGTTGTTGTTTCATTGATTTTAGGGCTATAGGTTCATCGACCAAATCCACAACATATGAGTGCAAGAGGATCCCTATAGAAATCAGACATATAGAAGAAGGCATATGTAAGTTGTCATACATTTTTGTGTGTATCACCAGGAAGCCTGATAAAGCACACCCCCTATGTGAGAGGATATTTTATACACCTACTGCCCTCTTTGTGTGTAAAATCATGTATCAAATGAAGGGTATCCCTTAGAGAGTTTCATATGTAACCGAATCTTGGGAACATAAATACAAAAAACATTCATTCATTTATTTATTTGCATTCTAGTTATATCTGCTTTATGCATTTCATTTATTGTACATTTAACATTAAAGTATTCAATTGAATCAAGATTAGAGTAGTTAGTGGATGGTGCGTCCCTTCCCTGGGGTTGCTATATATCCCTCGCATCATAAACCATGTAATTACCATGAGAATCAATATTGCATCTATCATCACCAAAAAGGTCACGATATTGAAAAATGCAAACATTTGAAACCCTGGTCCACAATATGTTGCATGGCAATCAAACTCCACCTCCTGAACGTTTCATCCCATTTAGCCGACTCTTAAGTCCTCCATGCTGCATTGTCCTTAGAACTTTGCCACTATTAGAAACATTAATACCACAAATTTACTACATTCACAATATTTCCAATTACACCAGTCATCGAATTCCATGTCATACTATCACTTCACCATCTCATCCTCGACCGAAACCATGCCACTTCACTCGATAGTAGTTCTAGTAATGCTCTTCTTCTTCTTCTTCTTTCTCGCTTCTTCTACTTCTTACCTATGTTGATTCACTTCTTCTCTGCTATCTCCATTGGCTTTTGGTAATCCCCTTATCTTGTTGGTTACCAAAGTCTATTTCTTATCACTTCTTCCATATGTACATTCCACTTTTACATCTTCCATATTTTGGCGATTATTACATACACTTGTACAATTCACATTTTATGCACCCACTACACACTACCCAAATGTTGGGGCAACCATTACTATAGCATCATGTTTTTTTATCATCATGATACAATATACTCACTTGTAAATAAATATTCTAAACTTTTCTTTCTATACATCGTAAATTTCCTCTTGTAGATATTGCATTCCCCCACTTGCATTATTTACATTTACATCCATTGCACATATCCACATGTTTTTAATTTAAACTCTTGATTCATGTTTGTACATTCTCCCTCAAAATGTGCCATAGTAGGAGTAACAAATGCACTTGTTAGCATCACCACTTGGATGTCCATTCCCCCTTTTTAGGATCAGGGTATACATAGGTGTTGTGTTCAACTTTGACTACTTTGTAGTTCAGTCAATCCAATGTCACCCATAGCTATCGAGTCTTGTACATTCTTCTTATGGATATTTAGGTTGTTTCAACTTCTCTCATGGACCACTCACAATAGATTACACAATAAACAATTTTAAGTATAGGAAATAGGACATCTTGAGTAGATATCACCATCTAGTGAACGATATCCCCTACTCACCCTATCACTTGCATGGGCAACATACAAACTGGGGATAAACAAAGGGATCAAGCATAAGTAAAAATAAATGATTGGGTAGAAAATAAAAGTAATCACCCATACAAAATAGCACCACAAGAATACAAAAGAGCACCAAATAAATTTAAAAAGTACCATAAAAATAGGTCAACACTAGATGAGGGGCATAAAACAAAAGGAAATAACTCTTGATATCATCCATGTTATGCTTATCGCCTTTGGTCCTTAGGTTCAACATAACACCATGGGATGATTTCCATCACTAGAAATAGGCTCCAAGAGCTTGCCTACTAGTGGAATAGTCTTACAAGTGGCAACATATTTATAACATTAGCACCCTACTTTTGTATAGATCATTGGTACGGATGGATGAGCTAGCTAGTCCAGTTATGTTTACAATGGGTTAATACTACCCCCCTTAAAATGGATAAATGAACCTCATACATGCACACATATAGGTCCATGACATATTTTGAACCAACCTGATTAATTATAAGTTGCCACAAACACTTGTAGAGCTAAGGGTCTGAGATTTGATTGTCATAACTATGTTGGTCAAAACCATTACACATGCCTTACATTATTCGATATCCCTAAAATCATGGAATGGATCACATCCATACAGGTAAATGCCATAATACAATTGCTTCCTTGGTACATTTTGATACATCCATACATGCATCCATGCATCTATGCCATATACATTTAGTACAAATTATAGTTATGCATCCATCCTACATGCACTTAAACATAGAATCACATTATTGCATTCATCCTACATGCATTTCAAAATTGAATCACATTATTGCATTCATCCTATATGCATTTCCATATCAAATCACATCATTACATTCATCCTACATGCATTCACTACAAAATCACATCTGATATGACATCATATTGCATTTGAAATACAATCATCATACTACTCTACAATTCATTCATACCACAAAATGATAATAGATCTAAACCATTTCACACATGTAATCTATTTATCATATATACCTACAAACTATGTTATGCTATATATGCAAAAATAATAAGAACAAATTTCAAACCATCAAAATTTATATATATATCATCCATACAAAATGCATGAAGTCTACAATCTGGGACCATACCCATAATCATATAGCATATAAAATGCCCGTAGGCTACAATATATAGAAATTCTAACTCCCACCAAGAGTCTCCCCATAGTCCTCATGGCTCACTCGCATCTCCGCAACCTTGCTCGACTCTATCCCGAACTCCAAAACTAGATCCATGATAGGATGATCCTGCATTACAAACCTAGCACCCATTTGTCCCACTATAGTAGAACTACACTAGCTATGATGTGAAGAGGCCCGCACTCATAAACGAAACTCTGACTATGACCCCACCCGATCATAATCAGGAAGAGGAATCTCGTGCACCAACAAATTAGTCTCACATAATATCTTCCTAGCAGACTCCATAGCCAACTGACTAGCAAATCTCTCAATAGTCTATTCCTGCCTAGTCATCTTAGCCCTTAGCTGTTCCACCTCCTCCACACCTTGCTTCTTCGAGACATTGATAGGAATATCTACCATACCAACAAAAATAGCAATATCAATGGTATCATCTATGCCACCTATATCAATAGCTCCAACTCTCTCCTCCTATACTCTAGTAGCCTACTCCATAGTCACTTCAACACCCACAAATACATCCTCTACCCTCACTCCCTGGGTGCTCGCTACCTCACCCAAGTGTTCTCATGACCATCATAGAGGAAATTCCTCCTCATCGCTAGCCATATCCTCTACCCTATCTCAATCCCTCCTACTAGATCTTCTCTTTGGTGGAGGTGCCCCAACATCAGGTGCCACCCATCAATCAACCACACCTCTATTAGGCTACCAAATCTATAGTGGCCACCAGGCCTCAAACTCCAGAGTCATCCTAACATCCCCTACATTTAGGATATCTATAGGTGGGTCCCTCTCCCCAACACAAGGCAAAACCATAGGATTCTCCCCTCTATCCCCTCGCTTCTTGAAGTAAGTCACATGAGCCCTTGGGACATCTTATCGTAAACCAAACTGATACCTCACTCTATCAAACTAAAAATACTCTGTCTACCATGTATAGAGCCCCACCAACCATCTTCTCCATCAAATGGCTTGAAACTCCTCATCATCCTCATACCATATGCCACCACCTAACCAAGGCCTCCATCTAATATCATCGAGTGTCAGGCATCCAAAATTACCCCTCCATAATAACGGATCACCCTCATGTGGCCTCTTGATACCATACTCTACCTCCATACCCCACCATAGAGCATAGGGAAAATACTCCTTACCCTCCATATGCATAGTGTGAGGTAACAATGAGGGCCTCTCGATAACTATGTGTTCCCATGCCCACACCTGCAACAAGGGAATCACGCTTAATCTTGTCCTCGTCCCACAAACAACATCATGCAACTCCCAATAAACTTGGTCCAATAATTTAGGTGCCCATGTAAACACAACCCTACACTCCACCATATCACTCACCACATCTAACATATTCCAAGTGAACAACACCTTAAAACTATCAAGTAAGGTATACGTAGAGATCATCATCATGGTCAAACATTGTCGATCAGATATCTTATCTTTCAACCATAGCCACTCAATAAATCTTCGAGACATCAATGTCTCTCCAATCCACCCCAAAGAATCACTTCAACACTGCCTCCTTACTATCATAAAAAATTACTCTCATAGGAACACCCTCAATCAGTAGTCTATATATTTGATACACATCTTCCAAAGTGAGGGTCATTTTCCTAGTAGAAAAATGAAAAGTGTTCCTATCCACATTCCACTACTCATACAATGTAGACAAATATGCTCATTTTATGTGTATAATATTACACTCCCACACACCTCGAAACCATATATCATCCAACCACTCTAACTCATCTGGTGTCTTCATCAACTCCTCAAACCCTTCCTTCATTTTTTGTACCCAATGACGGGGATCCAACATTTTCACTTGTTCATCCACAAAAAAACATACATTATTTTTTTATCCAATCAAAAACCATTAATCAAATTTACAAAATACAATAGTTGAATTTGACACGCACTTTGAGACAAAAAAATGCACTAATCACATGGAAAAAAAATTAAAAAAAAAATTGCATATTTGGATACCCATTTTGTCATTTTATGGCAAAATTTCAAACAAATGTGACAAATATTATATATTTGACTTCCAAAAACCAAAAATAAAATCACCCACACATCCACGGTGGCACAAAATTCAAAACACAACAAATTCATTCAACATACAAAAACAAAATACATTTTTTAATACCCATTTGCTTACTTAGCGATAAATATGTCGATAAAATTAAAAAACAACATACCAATCTACATGGATTTCAAGGTCAATTGTACCATAAATACACTAAAACTAAAAATACATCAGAAGACATAATTCAAAAATAACAGTCACATTTTTGAATACCCAATTGCCCACTCCATTGTGAAAGTTCAAACATATGTGAAAAATAGTATCAATTGGGCTTCCTACAGTTCATTTTCAATTTCACATTACCCACACCTTGGCACGTAAATCAAAAGTAGGCCAAATGAAATAATCTACAAAAACAAACTACATTTTTGGATACCCATTTCCCACTTTTATGGATGAAATTCAATAACATGTCAAAAATAGTACACCGTTACTTCAAAAATATATGGTCAAACATCACACCTACTCTACCCATCACCCAGTTAAATCAACACTAAAACAAGTCATATTCAGAAATGGATCACGTTTTTGGGTACCCATTTGGCTTTTTTATCACTAAATTTTCAAATTTTAATAAAAATTTACAAAAAAATTTAAATGGGACAAAAACCTCCCCCCCTCATTCACATTTCTCTAGAAAAATAAAACAAAATAAAAATAAAGTGAAAGGACACTTATCGGTGGGTTCCCGCACCTAATACTAGCTACCTTGCATCCCCTCATCATCGTCACCCTTGAAGTCATCAACCGTGTTCTCCTCATGTCATCAAATGATCCCACACATCACTTTCCAACCTTTCCTGTCGTCAAAATGAACCACTTCCAATGAAATTAGGTCTTAAATAGGCCTTAATCCTGCCTTTGTCCCCGAGGGGTGAAGTCAAATCCAATTCGCCCCCTAGATGGCGATTTAGGTCAAAATCACCCCCGAGTGGCAAACTCAGCTAAATTACTCTAGAATCACTCAAACTACCTCCAAAACCCTAAAAAAGTAGGTATATGTCTACCAAAACTCTAGGAACCTCCCAAATGTATCATATAACTTAATTTTTAATCATATTCAACATGCATTGCTATCTTATCAATCACTACATCATAAAATCACTACATTCCATTTGCCTCATTGTTGATTCCTTGTTTGAGGGGGTATTCATATCCAAAGTTAGATTTGCATGCAACCACAACATAAAAATCTAAAAGTGTGATTAGCACATTTGTCTACAAATTTTTTTGGTGAAGATTATTATATGAAATAATCTCAATCCCAACTAGACATGGGTTAAATCAAGAGAGTTATGCGTAACAATGGAAATGTCACTTTGGCATTCATGGAGCACAATGAATGACACGGGCGACTAATCCTAGCACAACATTTGGAAAAGGATTTCATGACCATGCTGATCTGGTCACGTTTGAATAATACAAATGTTAACTAACTCAAATGGTTTGACACTTGTTGCCATGTTCTCATCAATCAAACAACAAGAAAATATTTAGATAGACTTTTATCCTATTCATACTTTTGGACCATGCTGATCTAGTTGCAAAAGCAAAGTAGTCTAAAGTTGTCATTCTCAAGCAATTGGTATGACATCATAAATGTCATACGAACTCAATAAAATTACATCATTGCATCCACAGTCATTCATTTCCATTCACCAACATTATTTTTATTTCTTTCCTCTTCTTCTTTCTTTCCTATCTTCTCTTCCCTAGGTCATCTAGTTTTTGTTGCATGGTCATGCTTTGAGCATCTACATACCTTCAATTAGATTCCATTCTTTCTCTCCTTTCCCTTGGACATCCATTTAATGTTGTATGGTCATGCTTCGAGCGGCTACATACCTTTGATTGAATTCCATTATATTCCCTTATCTCCTTGGATCCCCAGTTAATGTTGTATGGTCATGCTTCGAGTGGCTACATACATTTGATTGGATTCCATTCCCCTTCTATCCCTTTTTCTTTTGTCTAAACCCTTCACATTTTTGTATTAAACTATGTTCCACATAGTATAGTACAAAAAGGGGTAAAATATATACACCCAAAAGTTGCACATTGCTATACCTACGTAGTTGTAGATCCTTTCAGACACTAGTATGTTTACATAGGTCATCCTAGATACTCCTAGGCTATTGTAGACCAGTGTATACTATTGTATATCCTCCTAGACATGCGTATATTGTTGTAGTTATGTGTAGATGGTCATAGTCATGTGTAGATCACCATAAATTATCATAGCATCGTGTAGACTTCCATATACCACTTCATCGGATTTCAAGTCCTAAACCCTCATAAGCCTTCAAAATCACATCCCATGCATTAGGATATCCTTCAACAACCTATTTGTACTCAATTGAGGCCCCCATAGGGTATTAGTTGACAAAAGCAATTACCAAGTCAATTCTTAAAATCTAATTTAATGTTGACTTTACTTAAATCACCTTTTTAGGGTAAAATTGATTAAAAGAACTCTTAAATTCTTAATTAACATTAATTACATCCTCCCAAATGTGTGTAATTAGGGTTATCTAAGATATTTTCCTAAGAAAATCTAATCAAGCCCTAATTTGACTTAAGATCTCCTAATCCTGATTAGACTCAATCCTTCCTCACACATGTGTGAGGATAAGATATTTGCTACGAGGAATATGAGACTTCCATGTCATAAATCCTAACCTAAATTTGGTTAGAAATCAGTCTAGGGTTAGTTTCTTTAACTCTTCCCCTATACCTTACCATTTCCTATAAATAGTGGGTCCTAAACCCCTAATTACCTCTCTCCCCCTATTCTAAAAAAGCATAGAAACTCTGCAAAAATGGACAATGAAGATTGAACAGTCAATTATCGAAGTAGACAATCAGGTTTCCATAGCATACAGAGGCACACCAGCTACCTAGGAATCAATCCACTAAAGGGATTTTACAAAAGAAACCTCATAGCTGAATTCACCCCTTGCTCTGCGAATCCAGTCTTAGTTCACACCTCGGATGGTGAATTGGTTCTACAAGTCCTAAATAACCTCAAATTTGGGAGGTAAGCTTTGTTTTACTATTTTATCAGCTTCTACACCTTTAATATTAGTTTGTAATGCATCCTTACCATTTATTTTATCTTTATAAACATGGGGCCTGACTAAGGTAAGCCTCCCATTGCACTAACCCCTTTTTGCAGGTTTTTCATATGTTATTTAGTAGATCTAAAGAGGAATAACATCATCAACTACAATCCCATGGTGGTATGCAAGCCCATATACACTGAGGTATGATTGAAGATGGCATCAAACTTGTTGTAACATTATTAGAAGAAGAAATTACTAAAGGGAACCATGTCCCTATTGTAACACATATCTTTCAATATTAATGAAATACAACCTTTTCATTTAGTACATTTATGTTTTGTATTAAAGTATCAAATATTGATTTCTACCCATTTCACCCTCATATGATAATACATATTGTCTACTCTTGTGTAATCAATTGTTTTAAAATAATTTATTTACTTACTATGTTTATCTCGTATAAGATTAGAATATATCAACTGTAGCACCCTAAAATTGGCACAGTTAAACCTTAGTAAAAAGATAAAAATTTGAATTTTAACCCCAAACCGCCCGTTAACCCTTCGTTACCCGCTTTCCTTATTTTTCGTGCCATTTTTAGGATTTGTTTTGACCGTTGGACAATATCATCGCAGATTAGACGAAATCATCCCAGATCTGATGAATTCATCTGGAACAGAACGTCCAGACGATTTCGTCCCAAAACCAAATTTTCATAATTAGCTTCTGTTTCAACAGCTTCTCTAACCTGGGCAGAAAGCGTGTCTACGCAGTTAGAGTCTCCCCCATTGGAGATCTCCCAAATTGGGATGATCTCCAACCTCCTAACCTCTCCCTAATCCTATATAAACTGGGACTTTCTCAGTTTATCCCCCTGAACCCCCTAGCTGATGGATTTCCCTACAAATTTAGTTCCTTGTGCCTTAGAACACCTTCATACTTTTGTTTGCATTGCATATTTCAAGTTTTCTTGCAGGAATCTTATTGTTCTTCAGTAGGAACAAGCTTGGATCGTCGCAGGCGATTACAGATGATTTCGGACGATCCTGTCGCAGATCGACGATGATCTCGTACGATTGGAGGTGATCTCGACTGTAGTCCAGATTGGGGGCAATCAGAGCCTAGAGTTTGCATTTCCTTATTGTTTTTTGCATTTCTTTATGCATTATCTTAGTTATTGTATTTATGCATCTTGGAGTTCACCTCATTTAATATAAATGCATGATAAAGCCAAAATAAATTGTTAAATTGATGCATTTCCTTTTAATTGCTATTTTGATTTATTATTTAGACAAATTCATTGTTATTTCTATCATTTCCCCTTGCTTTTGCAATTGCATTTTTGGTATTTTGTATCTATTTCTGTGATTGCAGGTTTCTAACGAATTCGTCTGATGAATTCATCAGATCAACGATGATCTCGTCTGATCTCAGATGACCGACTGAGATCTGAGATGATTATGTGCAATTCCAGATGATTACGTATGATTTGAGATGATTTGGACTGCTACAAGACTCAGAATCTTCATCAGACATCCAGAAATCAGGTATGTTCTATCCTATTTAGCATATTCTCTGTGTTTAGCATTTATTCATGTTTTTTGTATTCATAAAAATCAGCATTGGCATATAGAATAGTTTAGATTCATCTTGGCCAAACCTAGGAATTGAATGATTAAAGCACAAAATGAACACATCAAACCTACTATCAACCTAGGCGTGGAAACTGCCACTCAAAAGTTTCCTGGTGAACCCACCATCCGTCGAAAATTCACCCTTATACCCCTCCCCCGAGAGGCGGGACCTTCAAAGGGCCTCTCAGTCCGAGGTATTGTCCCATCCTTCTCGCATCCCCCTTTCGGGCGCGGATCCTATAGCCTGAAGGTAAGGATGCAAAAAATTTGGAGCGATACATTTTGGTGAACCCGACGTGAATAACATAGGCATATTTCTGATTCAAAAATATATAAAAAAAAATATATATATATATATATATATATATATATATATAAATATTAACAAAATCATCATTTCAAGTTTGTATGTTTTAGATTCAATTCTAAATAGTAGATACTAAATATTACTTTTAGAAGTACTAAAGAAACCATGAGTTTTTACTCAAATCAATATGAGCCCATCAGTAATGTTGGAAGAATTCAGCCAAATACATTTGTTGATTATGACCAACCTCATCCCTATTCAACATCACCTCCATCACACTTTTCTCATTTTTCATCCATACCCCAACAAGACAATCCCTTTTCCAATCCTCTTCATAACGATATTATCTATTCTCCCATATATCCATATTATGTCTATCAATCCACATACAATCCTCCTCCACCCTTTCAATATTCTTCTTTCAATACAACACATCCATTTCAACAAGAAAATACTTATTCTTCCAATCCTACCATGCACTCACATCATACTTCACAATCTTCCTATCATCATTCTACCCATAACAAAGAAAAGAGAGGTAAAAAACCATTAGGTCCTTTTATGACTGAACTCCTAAGGCACTTATCAAAAACCTCTCGAAAACCTTCATCACGTACATTTACAAAGCTCAATCAACCAATGGATATAATTCTCAAGCATTTACTTGATACAAATAAGATTGAACTCCCTTCCATAAGACAACTTGATACCACAGCAGATTGGTTTAAACCCGAGCTACATTGTGAATATCATAGAGTAGATGGACATATGACACAAAATTGTAAAGATTTAAGATGTGCAATTCAAGATTTGATTGATGAGGGTCTTTTTAATATAAAGGAATTACAATCTACAACTGATTATAAATCTCCAGTAAACTATCAAACTCCTACACAACAAATACCAATAATCAATCAAGACATGGGGATCTCCCAAGAACCCCTATTCAATTATCAACAATAGGAAACCAATCAAATATTGCATGTTAATGTGTCCCATCATGATGATATTACTAATATTGTAACAGAAACTACAAATGAGCAACCTCAAGTTCAATCAACTCAATCTGATATTCAAGATATGGATTCCTCATTTGACCAACCTTCAAAACTATCTTTGGCTCTAGAGAATGATCCAAAATGGAATGTAAGCATAGAAAGCTCATCTTTAGAATCAAAATCTCAATCTGAAATCCACTTTGATAGCCAACAACAAGTGATTAATCCTCAAGCAAAGATATCCCTTTTAGAAGTATTACAAAGTTCTCATAAGGAAACTTTGTTCAAGATACCTAGCCAACAATTTGTTCCTCATGATATTTTCCCTAAGAACATAATTAATGGTGTAAGCCCTCTTGAGGTTAACCATATTTCATTCTATGATGAGGAGATTCCTTCCTCTACTCCACAAGAAGACTCCTCTCTTTACATTACAGGATCTAGTAAAGAAACACCTGTTAAAACTATCATGGTAGATAATGGCTCCTCTCTTAATTTATGCACTTATCAATTATTCCAAAAACTCAAATTAAAGGAAGAAGATCTTAATGAATCAAATGTTATTATAAAATCTTTTAACAATGAAATTCAAGAAGCTCAAGGTACTATAATTCTTCCCCTTAATATTGGATCCAAGATCCTGGATACTTTGTTTTATGTAGCATATTGCCCTTCACCTTACAACCTACTTCTCAGAAGTCCTTGGATTCATACGATGAGGGTTGTCCCTTCCACTCTTCACCAATGTTTAAAGTTTGAACTTGCAAGTAAAATTGTTACCATACATAATGACCCAACACCATTTGAAGAATATTTAACGGTTGAAACATCAAGTTCTATACATTCTCCATTGTCACAATTATCTTCTATCCATCACTTTTCTTCATCCATATATGATCATCCTTGTTTACCAAATAACACCCATGCATATCTTTCATATATGCTCCCTCCATCTTATCAAGACTTGGAAGATAGTGATAAGAATGAAGAACCTTCTTATCCTTCTCGACATTTTATTTTGTAACATGATCAATTTTACACATATAAAAGTCAAATCTTTTGCTACATTATTCTACATTATAACAAAGCTTTTGTTATCACTACCTTTTATTCATCACCTTTTGTTCTTACCTTCACCACAACCAAATTATCCTTCAAAACCTCCTTTGATTTTGAAGCAACCTTAGACATGCTATACTCAAATAACCTTGTATAGTGTATATAGATCATCTTGTATATACCACCAATTCAATTCATAAATCAAAACATAAAAATATAAAAAACATCAAAATCATCAAAATCTTCAAAAACATCTTTTATTTTCGTACCTATCAATTCTTGAAGTATTGCAGTTATATTTTCAATTATTTTGGATAAATTAGCATTTATTTGGAATCCCGCACTTTCACACTCACATGCATAAATATCTTGATTTTATTTGGTATGATTATTAATCTCTCTTATATCAAAGTCCACATTTGAATTAAATAAAGTTTTGAGCATAGAGAATTGATCTTGTTATTTACTTGAACCAAGCATATCTTTTCACATTAAAATGATTTCATTGCAAATTCAATATGATGCTACATAGTAGAAGTGGTTTCTTGAGCGAAAAGTTTCCCCTGCTATCCTATCATGCACATGGTCTAGAATCTTTGAGAATTGACAAAAGGACAAGCTCACCCCTACCTAGAATAAAAATCCCTTGCTCTACAACCAATCCGAGCAAGTATCCCTAGTATAGGAAGAAAAAGAAAAAGTCAAAGAAAATGAGAAAAAGAAAAATATCATTTTGTACCATCGCAGCAATATTTCAGCATTGTCTCAGTTCCAAGCAAAAATACAAAAAAAAAAAAAAAAGAGAAAAGAAAAAGCAAAAAGCAATAAAATCCCTTTCCCTACCCCTTGAAAAGAAAAGAAGGGTGAATGAGCTTGAATCCCTAGAATTCTCAATTATTCGAAAACTGTGAGGTAAGCCCCATAACAAGTGGTTTGTGCCCAACCCGCTTGGCCTTGGGTAATTCCTAGCGTGGTGATATGTCTGTCACATTAGCGACCTTCTTTTGTACAGACCTATGTCGGCTTATGGATTAGCTAGCTCTTGATAACCCGACTTACATAGTAGTCTGGTACGGTTACATGCATATAAATCATGGTCAAGGAACACTTATTTGGTTAATTCAAATTACTTGTATCAAATTTTCTTGCTCAAAATTGGTGAATGAACAATACAATTGCACACACATTTGTATTTGAGAGATTCTGTATCATTATGATAAAGCAAGATCGGTAATGAACTCACATTTGCACATGAGGGTTCCGTATAAATCTATATTTGTCTTTGAGATAATGTAAAATATTTTTGCAACTCTTTTTGGAATAATTTTATCTTCTTATTTCAGCACATCTGTTTAGTATAAAAACAACTATATACATTGTTTTCAAAAATCACAAAATGCTTTCAAACAACATATGACACAAATATAATCAATAAAGTCATGTTCATATTATTATTTTCTGTTTATCAAAAGTCAAAAATCAATCATGCAATAAAACTAAAATATCAATTTCTTCTTTGGATTTCGCGATGATGGTATAAGTCTATACCTATAATTCTATGCCTAGCGCAAACCATTGTTCTAATTTTATTTTCCCATTCATTTTAAAAATTCATAAAAAACATATGACTTACATCATTATGTTACACAATTGTGCTTTAAAAAGAACGAACACTTATTTTTTTCCATGTCATTATGTCAACATTCAATTTTGCAATGATGGTATAGTTCCTAGGGACTTATTCCAAAAATTTTATCACACTTAGGAATTTATGCCTAGAAAAATCATATTTCTTTAATATGTCATGCATAATATTTTTTATGAAAATCTGAAAACAAATCATCACCATCATCACTTCCATCATCACAACACAAAGTCTTAAGACAGTCTCTTAAGCACTCTTTTACTTTTAACAATATTTCTATCCTGGGATTAGCTTGACGACCTAGTGAGCGGCGACTCCATGAAATGGTCTATAAACAATGACAATGTCCTTTGAAATTATTGTTAGAAGTCCCTTTTATTTTTCATCAAATCACACCACAAAACAACCAATTTATTCACATCAGATTATTTCATTTACAATTTTATGGCATGACATAAAAAATTATAATTTATTTCCAAATGACATAATTACATGAATCATCAATCAACAAAATCCAAAATTAAAGCATCATACAACATATACACAAGTCATATCATCAAAAAGACCATCTATATATCTCAATAAATTATGTACATCATCTGGATTGGTATGCCACAATCAAAACCCTGGCATACTCAATCCCCTCAAAAAATATATAATAATACAATCTGCCCTCTACAGCAGCTAGCCTCGAGAAGCCCTCGAGCTCTCAGCCTCATCTCCTCCCCTGCCCTGAGGTGGAGGAGGTGGTCCCATAGAGGTCCGGACTGTGTCCTGGGTCCTCGTTATCGATCGTGAGGATGTCCTCGATGATCCCATCATGATTGGCTCTGCAATGGGGGCTGGCAGTGGTACCCTCTATCCCTCTGGGACCACGTGATAGTATAGCCCCTGGTAGAATGTGGTCTGAGCAATAGACCATGCTAGATCCTGAGTGCTCGCCCCTCCGCTCCGAGCCCTGAGCCATGTAGCCTCATCCTGTAGTGTCTGCACCTGAGCCCGAAGGCGGGCAACCTCAGCCCGGAGAGCCGCCGTCTCACTGCTCTCCCCTACCTCGACACCCTTGCCCTTATCGGGCGATGGTGGTCTCTCCCCCTATGAGAAGGGACTCCCCTCTCCCTCCTCCCTATCTCCTGAGGTCTCTGTGGCACCCGACCCATCCTCTGGCATCTCTCCTATGGAGACCGTCATTGCTCTCTCCTGCCATGACCTTGCGCTACCTCAATAGCAGCCTGACATCGCCTCCCCAACCGTCGCACCACGGCATGCACTAGACCCTATGCCCTCATCATCCGAGGAGGGCGGATGCCTACGTACTAGGCATCATACCCATCTACAACCCCAACATCATCACCATCCACTGGCTGGATGGGGGCATCGTCCGCATCCTGACTCCAGAACCACTGCATGTCTGGAGCCCCGCTCAGCGTGGTACTATCCCGGATAGTCCAGGAGTACTCATAATCCCTGAGAGAAGGGATCCCCTACTGTAGACCGAACTATCGTAGAACCTGGTCGTAGCGGTGGAGCTCTACCTCTCCCTGCTCCATCCTTAGCCAGTAGACTCGCCTGATGCGAGCCAGCTCCTGCCCATCCTCTGCCCACCCGGGGTGCTCTCGCCATGGCCTCCAGGTGATCTGGTCTAGGATGAGGTCATCCAAAAACCTCCGTGACATCGATAGATCTATCCGCCACTATGACCCCCTCTGTAACCACCAGTAGAAAACCTGGGGCCTCTCCCGGTCAACCCCTATTAGTGGGAGCCCTACCGGCCTCCGCATCGTGATGTGCTCCTAGCACCAAACCTACAATAGCGATGTCAAAACTAGACATCGGCCTCCCTTGTATACGACCCCATGTAGGATCCTATACAAGTGGCACAGTACAAAGCTGCCCCATGCAAACCTATATCTATGGTCTCTCATATCGTAGACCACATCTGAGAGGAGCCACGGTAGTCTGCACCCGCTCTGGTGGCACAGCAGTAAGCCACCTACTACCCCGGCCAAAACCTGAGTCAGCCTAGATGCCCCAGGCATCTACCTCAGAGACTCGATGTTCACCCCGCCCTTCTCCAAGGTGAAGCTCGGGTCCCCGATCAACCTCATCATCGCCTGGCCCTGATTGGCCACAAGAGTCATCAACCATCCCTGTATGGGGATCCTCATGATCCTCCATACATCCTCTAGTGTGGGAGCCATCTCCCCTATCGGTAACCAGAAGCAGGACGACCCCGGATACCACCTCTCTACTAGGGCTGTCAGTAGCCCCATGTCCATCGGTACTTGTGGCATCTCTGCCACATGCTGCAAACTGACCTGATCCAGTCGGTCATGCTCTGCCTGATCGAGCATGGCTATGTCATCTCGTAGCCCACCGTATTTCCATTCCCGACTCTTTAGTAATCCCCTCTGCAAAACAAACAATAAAACAATAAAATTCATTAATAAACCAATCATTAAAATAAAATTAAAAACATTTTAACCAAGCTTAATTTCATAAAAGTGATGATATCGTCCACCATTGGATGATATCATCCCAAATTGGGCAAAATCGTCCTTTGTAGGATGAAATCATCTCTGATTTCGCAACTTGGGGATCGCCCCTTGTTGGACGGGATCGCCCCTAGTTCGTCGATTTCGCCCTCCGACGAAATCGATGATCTAGGGACGATTTCGATGAAATCGGGACGATTTCGTCCCGACGTCGTCGACGGCCTAAAAACGGCCGCGATGCCCCAAAACAATCAAAATTTCAAACAAACAATTGCACAAATTAAATTCAAACCTAATTTACTAGGATTAGATCCTTACCCCGAGCTCGCGTCGGACCTCTCGTCGATCGGTGTGTTGTCTCCACCATTTTTTTTGTCTACAGAGCTCTAAAAACCAGTAAAAATGAATAGTAAAAATGAATTAGGGTTTTACCCTATTTTCTTAATTTTATTTAAAATCAACAACATTTTTTTAATTTTGCTTTTCTGCGCTTTTACCTCAAACGTTCGATTTGGGTAAAAACACGGAGGGGGCACCATAGTAAGCAGTTGTACGATTCGACCTAGAATCATCATCTAAAAAATTGAGTACATTTTTGCTTTCTCGTAAAATGGGAAGAACTCGTCTTTAACGCATTTTCTTCAAAAAATTCGCTAAAGAGGGGGCAAAATGTAGCACCCTAAAATTGGCACAGTTAAACCTTAGTAAAAAGATAAAAATTTGAATTTTAACCCCAAACCGCCCGTTACCCGCTTTCCTTGTTTTTCGTGCCATTTTTAGGATTTGTTTTGACCGTTGGACGATATCATCGTAGATTAGACGAAATCATCCCAGATCTGACGAATTCATCTGGAATAGAACATCCAGACGATTTCGTCCCAAAACCAAATTTTCATAATTAGCTTCTGTTTCAACAACTTCTCTAACCTGGGCAGAAAGCGTGTCTATGCGATTAGAGTCTCCCCCATTGGAGATCTCCCAAATTGGGATGATCTCCAACCTCCTAACCTCTCCCTAATCCTATATAAACTGGGACTTTCTCAGTTTATCCCCCTGAACCCCCTAGCTGATGGATTTCCCTGCAAATTTAGTTCCTTGTGCCTTAGAACACCTTCATACTTTTGTTTGCATTGCATATTTCAAGTTTTCTTGTAGGAATCTTACTGTTCTTTAGCCGGAACAAGCTTGGATCGTCGCAGGCGATTACAGACGATTTTGGATGATCCTATCACAGATCGACGATGATCTCGTACGATTGGAGGCGATCTCGACTGTAGTCCAGATTGGGGGCAATCAGAGCCCAGAGTTTGCATTTCCTTATTGTTTTTTGCATTTCTTTATGCATTGTCTTAGTTATTGTATTTATGCATCTTGGAGTTCACCTCATTTAATATAAATGCATGATAAAGTCAAAATAAATTGTTAAATTGATGCATTTCCTTTTAATTGCTATTTTGATTTATCATTTAGACAAATTCATTGTTATTTCTATCATTTCCCCTTGCTTTTGCAGTTGCATTTTTGGTATTTTGTATCTATTTTTGTGATTGCAGGTCTTTGACGAATTCGTCTGACGAATTCATCAGATCGATGATGATCTCATCTGATCTCAGATGACCTACTGAGATCTGAGATGATTCTGTGCAATTCCAGATGATTACGTATGATTTGAGATGATTTGGACTGCTACAAGACTCAGAATCTTCATCAGACATCCAAAATCAGGTATGTTCTATCCTATTTAGCATATTCTCTGTGTTTAGCATTTATTCATGTTTTTTGTATTCATAAAAATCAGCATTGGCATATAGAATAGTTTAGATTCATCTTGGCCAAACCTAGGAATTGAATGATTAAAGCACAAAATGAACACATCAAACCTACTATCAACCTAGGCGTGGAAACTGCCACTCAAAAGTTTCCTGGTGAACCCACCATCCATCGAAAATTCACCCTTATACCCCTCCCCCGAGAGGCGGGACCTTCAAAGGGCCTCTCAGTCCGAGGTATTGTCCCATCCTTCTCGCATCCCCCTTTCGGGCATGGATCCTATAGCCTGAAGGTAAGGATGCAAAAAATTTGGAGCGATACATCAACATATCTACTTTTATTATATGCATATTATTTAGGTTTGCACCTACATTGTAGGTATTTTAGGAGATAATAGTGTGATGTATATTTTTTTACACACATGCAATTTGATAGTCTTCTCAACATATATCTATTGCCTATTGAAAACATCTGCCAACATAGACCTTGTATTATACACTATCTTAGCATTATTTTACTCATCATTCTTTGATGATGATTTTAGGGAGTAAAACTCTCATTGGTCCCTTTCACTATATACCTTTTTGACCCAATGAGTTCACTCCTTGAACTCATCAATCAAAGCATGACCATGTGCTAACCCCAATGTAGGCATGATTGGCATTCTTGTTATTTTGAAACATCCATTTGGGTGAGCATACTTTTGAAACACCCATTTGGGTGAGTATACTTTTGAAATATTCATTTGAGTGAGAATACTTTGAAACACCTATTTGGGTGAGCATACTTTTGAAACACTCATTTGCATGAACATACTTTAGGTGAGCTTATAGTTTAAAATATACATTTGGGTGACCTTAACATTAATTTTTATTTATTTACTACACGTATTTCATAATAATAATGATGTTTGTTGTAGATTTTATCTGCTACACATACATTAATCTCCTATCAAGAATTATTATTTATATTCATGACCCATTATTACAACTTACATAATAATATTTCAATAAAATATTTTATTCATTTTCTTTTAATTTTACATTACATATTTATTTTTCTTACTCTCATATGGCCTTAATCCCATTGTTGTGATTCCTAATTGATAAAATTGTATACCTCCAATGCTGAAGCATCCTCCTCTATGTGATATCCATAGAATATCATGCTCCATTAATAGTCATATTTCATATCCTCTATGTCTTCCTCAAATTTCTTATGGTAGTTTGGTACCAAGTGCCATAGTAGGAAAAATTAGAACCTAAGTCTTATCCACACCACCATGTGCTCCTAAAGGTTGGCCACTAGCCAAGTTATCATTTTCCATGTTGATACCTAGTTCATTATCAAGATTATATCCCTTTTCATAGCCCCATAGTTATCATTTTCCATGTTGATACCACTGTAGCTTAGAGCGGCCAAATCTTAGCCACTGTAGATGACAACAACTAAAATTTAAATACATTTTTCTACCCATACAACCTAATCTTGGGCAAAAGTGATAGTCTACATGCAATAAGGATGAGCATGGACAAATTTGCATTCCTCCTCACAACCAGTCTACATGAAAGACTCAAGTCCAAATTTAGAATTCAGTTAAACATATAAAAAACAAAAAGCTTCTCATGCTAACATATAGTATGCATGAGGGATTCAGTCCTAGGGTTTGAAAATTGACCTAGGGCTTCAAACACTTTATAAGTATTAAACCTAAAATCACTAGGGGACCTTATTTTAGCAATCAGAATGAGAGAGAACATCATACATTAGAAATTTGAACATGTGGATCATTAAGGAGAGTTTCTAGAGACTTGGAGAGCTTCCCTTAGAGATCAATTCTTGTAGTGGAGCCCTATCAGATTGGAGGGAAAATCTAAATACATAAGGTAATAATTTTAATATTAGTAGTAGACTTGAGCCCATAGCCTTTGGATCAATAGAGAGATATTTCACCTTAGCGATCGTTGTCTTGGATAGTGGCCTGCAATCTAATATAGGGTTTTAGGTGTTAGTTTCTTTCTTTCTACTTTATCTTTCATTTCATTAGCATAAGATTCATTTTAATTACTCATGCTCATAGTACTAGTTCATTGCATTTGTTTCCATTGAGCTTATTCATTGCTAACATCCTCATCTAGGGAAGCAATCTCAGATATCTCAATGTCTGTTATTGTTTCATTGATTTCAGGTCTACAGGTTCATTGGGAAAGTCCACAACATATGAGTGCAAGAGGATACCTATAGAAATAATAACTAGAGAAAGAAGCATCTATAAGCCCTCATACATTTTTGTGTGCATCACCAAGAATCCTTATAAAGCATACTCCTTATGTGGGAGGATATTTTATATACCTACTACCCTCTTTGTGTGTAAAATCATGTATCAAATGAAGGGTATCCTTAGAGAGATTCATATGTAATTGGATATTGGGAATATAAATACAAAAAGCATTCATTCATTTATTTGCATTCTGGTTATATCTGTTGCATGACTTTCATTTATTGTATTTTTAACATTAAAGTATTCAATTTAATCACGAGTAGAGTAGTTAGTGGATGGTGCGTCGCTTCCCTGGGGTCGCTATAGATGGCAAGCATGGTGGGACCCTTGCCTATTTCTTCAGTTTACTTTCATTTTTTTCCACTTTATTGACTCGGGTTTTGTATGCAATTTTAGCCACTCTGATCAATAGTGGCTCACAAGCTCAGCTAATCCTACTAATAGTGACTAGAAACCAGCTGCTCTGGTCTACAATGGATAGAACTGGAGTGTAGCAGAGATCAAAACATTGATTCTCTAAGATGGATTAAAGGTTGGTACAACTTTTATGAAACTTTATGGTTTTCTATCTATTTTTTCCTCTTAAAAATAACGATAATTAAGACATATTTTAATTTGGAAAACTGAAATAATGAAGAGAAAGAACTTGCATCTTGCACATATTAGGTTTCCTTTTAGATTTTCCACTAGGAATTTATAGGAATAGTGGCTTCTATTTGTAAAGTTCACCCTAGAATCCAATGTACTAGAAAATGTGTGTTGGTTTATTTTCTTTGAGGCCTTTCTAAAGGCCATACTTTTTTTTGATAGATAAGATACTATAGCATTAATACCGAGTTTTATAGGTTGACCCAAAACCTTTTACAAAAATCAACCCAAGGTTGTTGATGAACATGTCCTTACTAAGGATCCTATATATGTAAAATCTACATGTTGCCAAAGCCATTACATCCGATAAGGCACATAACCTATTATCAAAAAGAAACTTCTGTAATGATCTACCTTTTTTGAAATTTGTAGTTCTTGTTTTTGATATATTCTAATTTTTTTTTTAGTTTTTTCAAAATATGGAAAGAAAATTGCAAGTACAGAAAACTAAACAAATGGCCAACTTGAACAAATCATAACTTTCACAATACTAATCGAAATCACTTGAAATTTGGAAACTAGATAATATTTATATTTATCTTCAAACCCTTTTAAGGAAATAATGAAATAATAAAGTACCAAGATATAATAAATTTCTGAAATCAAAACTCTGGGCTGCTGGTATAGGTGGTACAGATGGTACAATGCCTCATGTTTTTGTTTGCAACTTCCAATGTAAGGGTTTCTCCACCAAATGGATCCCATAGAGGGGTCACTCAGACCTGGGTGTACTTATAAAATGCAAGAGTGGAACCAAAAAGCAAGAGAAATAAATACCAAAGCTCACGCTAGCATGGAGTATGTACGATAGTCCTAGGAGAGAGGTACAAAATCAATAAATTCTTGTCAACTCTTCAAATCCTACCAAAAATGTCTCTATTCTAATCTTCAAACCCCCAAAATTGCATAATGTCCCACTATCACTTAAACCCTTGTGTCAATATGTATTGAAACCGCTACAATAATGTGCTGGAATAGTTCAAACTTCAAAAAATCAGGAACAACAACTATAACTCTCATAAAATACCACCAATTGTAGTCCCAATCCCTTTGAAACCTCTAAAATCTATCACCAATGCAATATCAATGCATCCTCTAAAGCAAGAATATGCACAACCATTCTGATAGTATCTCTTAACTCTGAAAATGGTGTTCTTGAGGGTGGTTTTCATCACCAACAAGATTCAAAAACCCTGCAAGTGTTATTTGCAAGTGCTCTCCAGATTTCCTGTCACTAGTGACATCTAAATGCTCATAGTGACATCTAAATGCTCTTTTTTCTGTCACTCTCCTTCATGCAAATCTAGTGATAGCCTAACCTCAGGTATATCTTGGAAAAATACCATGCCCCATGCAATTCATCAATCAACTCATCGATCCTGGGTATGGGGTATTTGTTTTTATTTGTATTTTTATTTAGAGCCTGGTAATCCACACACATCCACATTTTCCCATATTTCTTTTTCACTAGGACCACTGAAAATGCAAAGGGAATTTTGCTAGGCCTGATGTGTCCCATATCCAAAAGCTCCTTGTTTTTTTAATTTCATTCTTGAACCTCTTAGGATGATGGTAGAGAGTGGTGATAACTAGTTTGGCTCCCTCCTCCAACTCTATCACATGCTAAAATCCCCTCTTAGGAGGTATCCCAGGAGGTATGCTATCAAATAACTTGTTGTGTTTACTCATCAGTACCTATATATCTAGATGATAAGTCTTCTCCTAAGTCTCAACTGTTGTAGGCATAATGAGGCATTATGCTGCCTAGTCAACTTGATCATGTCGAAATAACCTCTCCATCCTTTTAAGTGACACCACTCTAGTCCCATCATCAGATATACCTTAGAGTACTATTTTTTTGCCCCCTTTTTTGAACTTCATCTCCATACTATTCAAGTTCATAGTAAACTCACCCAATGTGCTCATCCAGTGTATGCCAAGTATTGCATCGGTTCCCCTAATATTAACAACATAAAAATCATCCACCAAATCATACTCTCCCAACCTCATACATAACTTAGGTATTCTGTAAGTGCAAGAAAGTGTGTTACCATCTACTACCATTACCTTAAAACCCTCAAACTCTTCTATCTACAATCCCATATTTACAATAAGTCTCTCATCCACAAAATTATGTGTGGCACCCATATCAATCAATGTGATAATACACTACCCATTCAACACTCCATGCACCTTGAATGATCCTACTTTTTGAAAACTACATAGTTGGGCCAATGTTTCACTCTTTTCCTAGGATTTCTCACCTTCTTCTTCACTGTCCAGACTGCTGTTACTACAATCACTCTGTTGATCTGAATTGTCAGAACCTGATTCTTCAGTTGTAAGATACTCTAATTGTTTGGCCCTTGCATTTTATTAACATTTATACGAAGTTTTCCAAGGGTCCTTGCATTTAAAGCATAAATTCTTCTTCCTGAGCTCATTAGTACTATCACTGATCTCTATTTTTGATCTATCCCTTTGCTATTTTGAACCTTTGTGAAAATGTTTTTTGTCCTTGAACTTTTTATAATCACCCTTGGAATGAAACTTACTCTTCAAAGTGGAAGACTCCATGTCTTTAGCCTTCCATATGGCCTCTTTTAGGTTTGGTGGGTTAAGGGATTTAATCCATCGCCTTAAAGGATCAGCTAAGCCATCCATGAAAAGTACTATCAACCTTCTTCTTGAAATATCAGTCACTAGCACTGAAAGCCTTTGGAAATATGCAATGTAACTATCCACTAAATCCCACTGCTTAAGTTGTGCTAACTCCTTAAAATGGAGTTACGGATCCTTCATATCAAACCTGTCAATGAGCCTCTTAGTAAATTATGTATATGACATGATTTGAACATGGCCAATAGTGTGCATCCCGTGATATCACCATTCATGTGCTAATCCATCTAGGTGTAAAGTTGAGAATTTGATAGCTTCCACCTTCGACATTGGGTTAAGTTGGAAATAAGTATCCAACTTCTGGACCCATGCTTTCGTTGTACTCTTACCTGAGCCATCATAGTATGGAATGGAAAGTTTTCCAACTCTCCTCTGAAGCTCATGGTTATGTTGTCTTTGTCTCTAAGGTCTATTATGTGCCCTCCAGTGAGCATAATCTCTAAAAGACCACTTTGTCGTGAACTCAATACTAGCATGCTCCCAATCATGTAAAATTTTCTTCTAGAAATCTTGTTGAGATACCTCTGCCTCAGGTTGTGCCTCAAATCTAAGTGGTGGAAATGTGGTAATAAGGGGTCTACTACGTGCTACCCTAGCTCTATATTTTTGGTCTCCACCTTGGTTTACTGAACCATCACCATTCCCATTGTTCCAATGGTTGTGCCCATTTTTTCCATTATTACTTTGGTTGTTTCCATCATTCATCATCTACATATGTTATGTCATTAGAGCTATAAGTTGGGCCATGTTCTGCTAGATATCACACTGTCCCCTCTGTAATATTTTCATCATTTATCTGTTGGTAGGCTCTCTTTCTCCTCTATTTTCCTTGTTATCTCTGTTATCACCCATATCCTCTTCCTCTTCGGATTCAGAGAGAACTAAATGGTGTTTTCTTCGCATGTATGTAATATACTACCTATCTTCTGGAGTCATAAAACACAAGATGGTAGGAAGAGCTGCACTCTGATACCACTGTAATGATATACCTTGTTTGAAATTTGTAGTTCTTGTTTTTTATATATTTTGATTTTTTTTTAGTTTTTTCAAAATATGGAAAGAAAATTGCTAGTATAGAAAACTAAACAAATGGCCAACTTGAACAAATCATAAATTTCACAATATTAATCAAAATCACTTGAAATTTAGAAAATATATAGTATTTATATTCATATTCAAACCCGTTTAAGGAAATAATGAAAGAACAAAGTACCAAGCTACAATAAATTTTTGAAATAAGAACTCTAGGCTACTGGTACAGGTGGTATAGATGGTAAAATGCCTCATGTTTTTGTTTGAAACTTCAAATGTAAGGGTTTATCCACAAAATTGATCTCATAGAGGGGTCACTCAGACCTGGGTGCACTTATAAAATGCAAGAGTGGCACAAAAAAGCAAGAGAAATAAATACCAAAGCTCACGCTAGCATGGAGTATGTACGGTAGTTCTGGGAGAGAGGTACGGCCTCAGTAAATGCTTGTCAACTCTTCAAATCCTACCAAAAATGGCTCCGTTCTAATATTCAAACCCCCAAAACTGTATAACATCCCACTATCACTCAAACCCTTATGTCAATATATATTGAAACCATCGCAATAATGTGCTGGAATAGTTCAAACTTCATAAAATTAAGCACAACAACTATAACTCTCATAAAATACCACCAAATGTAGTCCCAATCCCTTTGAAACCTCTGAAATATATCACCAATGCAATATCATCTAAAGCAAGAATGCCCAAAACCATTCTGAGAGTATCTATCAACTCCAAAAATGGTGTTCTTGAGGGTGGTTTTCGTCACCAAAAAGCTTCAGAAACCCTACAAGTGTTATTTGCAAGTGCTCTCCAGATTTATCCCCAAAAACATATGCCAAAAGGATCCTCAAGAATGACCCCCAAACCTCTATTTATTCTTTCCTCCAAGCCAACGTTGAGTTTCTAGATGCTTCTATAGAGGAAATAAACATTAAATTCTCACATTTTACTTTTAATATTTAAATTTACATCCTCCAAGGGATCGACCACCCTTTCTAGGCCCGTTAAAAATTACTTTATTAAATTATCTTTCCATAAAGTGGTTATAAGACCACTTTATGCATATAATATTAAATTATAACATTAACTATGTAATATTAATTTAATATCACATAATTAAACTGTTCATATTAAAATTTTGGCCTTCCACCTGTCATCCCGACAAACTGAACATAGAAACAGATACCCTTTTTTTTGTATATCAACATCCCACTGTCTGCTTCCATGAAACCCTATCTTCATCGACTTACTAAAAATAGTAACTTCCAAAACTATCCATAATGGCCTGGAAAGAAAACTCAAAACATCTACACATACTGGAACATCATACTGACATCAACTAGGCTCCCAACCCACTGATTCTTGCCTACGAGAACCTTGGAGTATGCAAGTTCACACTCTCCCTCGATGCTAACTAGGATGGGACCATTACAACTTCCTATACAACATTTTGGGTATAACCCGAGAAAACACACTTGCGTCATAATTACAAAAAACAAAAAAGAAACAGACACGGATACCTTCCTTGAAACAGTGGAGAAATAAGAAGTTACAGACACACATAACAGATTACTAAAAAAAACTCCCACAAGCTCTATATTGACAATTACTCTTAATAATTCTTTGGTAATTTCTTTCTTCCATATATGACATGCTTTGGGACCACATATTGTCTTGGCCAATTAGCCTTGGAGAAGTGAACCTACTGGCTAGATTTATGGTGGTGGCTATCTGGTGGTCCATGTGGCTCTAGTTTGAAGTCTTATATTGTCATTTCTTTCCTACCCTGTGATTATAAACCAACCTCAAATTACTAAGAAGACTAGGAGCCATGTTATCTGACATGTGACTATACCCATTAGTCTATGGTATTTCCAAGTAGCATCTATGAATACTGACAGCTCAAATAATTTTTATTGTGATTCCATTTCAAAAAAGAGGCGGGAATACTCTTAGCCTTTGAAATTATAGTTCCTATCGTGTTGGTAAATTTGACTATCATTCCTGGCATTATTGTTGAATAAGCTCCTCTACTTCACTCAGGACACTATGTTCCAATTTGAAAATTTCGTCACCATCGACACCCAAATTGGCCAGCTTATCATCAATTTTTTTAGCTTCTCGAAAGACATATTGGGCTTTTCTATCCTGTCTTCCCTAGAAAATTATCCTATCCTCTTCAACAATCCTCCAAGGAGGCATTTTACAAAATTTGAGAAGATTTATAACATGCATATAGTCTCCTTCTATGATAAAATTGCCTTCTAAGTCTAGAGTCATTTGAAGGCCTCTCCACATAGCTCTAGCTTCAGCTTCGTTGTTCTTCCTTGATCACAAATATTTAGAAAATGCAAGAATCATATTCCCATTATGATCTCGCACAATGCCTCAAACACCTACTCTGCCAGGATTGTCCTTAGATGTTCCATCAAAATTAAGCTTAAACCAACCCATAGGAGGTGGGGACCACTTAACATTGGCTCTGGGGTTGACTACCCTAGGCACAGACTCATCTAACATGGTTAAGCTTAAATATAGAACAATCATGGTCTCTTGTAGATGAGGTTTATGGCTATCAAAAGCAATAAGGTTCACATTCTCATTGGCAAAGGATAGAATCCTAGCAATGATAGTTTTATGATCATGGATAGACTCATTAAAGACTCTATATTTCCTTTCTAACCACACCTACCAAATATAGTGATTGAGACAAATTTTCCACATGTATCTAAGTCATTGGATTGAAAATGGGTAAGGCCACTGGATGAACAAATCAAGTATTATGGCTGGTTTAACCCAAGAAATATTGAAGGCCTAAAAAACCCCACTTAGGATAGTAAAGGAAAAAGGGCACTCAAGGAAAATGTGATAAATGGTCTCCCAATTAGCCCTGCATAGATAACAGTGATTAGTGATACAAATACCTTTATGCATAATATTATCAATGGTTAGAATTCTTCCTTGGATAACTAGCCATGAAAAGACTACAATTTTTGGAATTAAATTTTTTATCCAAACTAAGTCCTTTTGGATGACAAAATCCTCATCATCAAACAGAAGCTTCTAAGCTAATTTAACAATGATCTACCCATTTTTTGTAGGATCCTAGGTCACTTCATCTTTATTGGGTCTCATGGGGATAAAATATTGCCTGAGAATGTTACAAATATCATTTGATTCCACTTGAAATCCCTGAATCCTTATTTGTTTCCACTTCATTCTACCTCTGTCCTCAACCATATAATTGAAGACTTTTCTGCCAATGAGTTCTTCGTGATATATCTGATTTGGTCTAAGTTGGGATATTGCGTTAGTGGTTCATCTTTAGCCCACCTATTATTCTAGCAATTTATCCTCTCACCATTGCCTAAAACCCATCTTAAACCTTTTTTGATGATTTTATTACAATTGAGAATTGCTTTCCAAAAAGTAGAACCTCTGATTGGAACTGAGTCAATTAGAAATTCCATATTTTGAAGATACTTTCATTTGATGATAGTTGTCCATTAATTTTTTTCACCAAAAATGAGGTTCCATTCTTGCTTAGCTAGTAAATCTAAATTCATATAATCAATTCTCCTCAAACCTAAGCCCCATTTTCCCTGGGTCTATACACTTTGGTCCATCCTACAAGGTGTATTTTTTTCTTCTCTGATCCAGTCCATAAAAATTCTTTTTGGAGTTTCTCAATTTTTTGGAAAACCTTCATAGGGTATTTTAAAATGGAGAGGAAATAGACTGGAATGCTCTAAAGAGAGGGCTTAGTGAGGGTCATATTTCCTGCTTGAGATAGAATATGACCTTTCATTCCAACAAGTTTTTTTTGAATTCTTTCAATAACCCTGTCCCACATTTACTCTCTTGGGGAACCAATGAAAAGAGGGAGACCAAGATATAAAGTGGGGAGGTTTGCTATATCACACCCTAAAATTTCTATAATTATTCCTTACCTCTAAATGAGGGTGTCAAAGAAATATAACTTGCTTTTACTAAAATTAACTTTCTGACCAACAACATCCTCATAGAGATGTAAGATGTATTTAATTCTTTTAGCCTCAATCATCGACACCTTGGTCAATAGAAGGGTATCATCAATGATTTTTTTATGAGAAACAATCCTAGTAAGTGATGTTGCCTTAATTCCTAATATGGCCTTGAACTGCAAGCATTTTTTTATGGTTCTGCCTAAAGCTTCTGCCATAATGATGAATAACATGGGGCTGATAGGGTCCCCCTGCTGAATTCCTCTATAACTTTGAAAGTAACCAATAGTTGTTCCATTAAATAGAATCAAAAATCATGCTTTAGAAATGCATTATTTGATCAAATTAACCCATTGGTGATGAAAAACAAACTAAAGAAGGACAACAATCAGAAATTCCCAATTTAGCCTGTCAAATGATTTGTTCATATCAAGCTTGAGGGCAAAAATAGATATGTTAGTCTTATGAGTAGAGTGCAGAGCTTCATGAACTATGATAACTCCATACAATATTGACCTACCTTGGATAGAGCTTCCCTAGCATGGATATATGATGTGGGGTAGAACATCTCTCATTCTATTTGCAATGGCTTTAGTTAGGATCTTGTAAGAAATATTGCATAGACTGATTGGCCTGAAGTCAGCCATAGATTCAGGGGTTTGCTTCTTAGGAATTAGAGAAATAAAAGTAGAGTTGAGACCTTTTGGGATATGATTTATTGCTTGGAATTCTCTTATAGTAAAAATTACATCCTCACTTACAATATCCCAAAAATCTTGATAGAAACAAGGGGGAAAGTCGTTGGGTCCTGGGGCTTTTTCTGGCTCTATGCTAAACAATGCTTCCTTAATTTCCTCATCAAAAAATGTAGCTAGAAGCTTAAGTTTTATATCCTCATTTATTATGCTAGGAATGGATTGCAAGATAATATCTTTGGCCTCCTCATTGCACTGTGATTCTTGACCAAGGATAGAATTGAAATAAGTTACTGCCTCCTTTCTGATTTTTGTTAAGTCTTGAGTAATAGAACCATCTACTTTTTTAAAAAAATTTATCTTGTTATTGCTTCTGTTTCTAAGCGTGGTGACGTGAAAAAACTTGGAATTTGAATCTCCATATTTTAACCAAAGAGCCCTTGATTTTTTCCTCCAATAGATTTCCTCACAGGACAAAATGTTATGAAACTCTGCTAGTTTTGTTCATTCCTCCTGCTTAGTAGTTTCATCAACATCACCATGTTGAATCCTCTAATCAATTATATTCAAACTTTCAACAACCTATTTTTTATTTTCAAAGAGGTTTCCAAAGACCTCTTTGTTCCAATTTTGAAGCTTTTCCTTAACAAACTTTAATTTTCTAGCAAGTTTAAAAGTTGCACTACCCCTGATAGGTTGTTGCCACCACTGAATTAAGTTATCTCTGAAACTGGAATGTTTGATCCACATATATTGACATCTAAAATATTTCTTGAAGGATAGAGAGTTAGGGATCTCCAAAAAAATGGTATTATGATCAAAGGCAATTTTAGGAAGGGCTTGCAGGGTAGAATAACTGAACATAGTTGTAGCCTCCTTTGATAGAAAAACCTGTCAAGAATTTCTTGAATGATATGACACCCTATCCACCGATTACTCTAGGTATAATTCGCTCCTCTAATTTTTACATACATAAACATGTTGTAGTTCACAAAGTCATTGAACTCATCCGTGCTCCTGATAGGTGGTCCATTTCCACCCATTTTGTTTGAAGGGTAAATACGAGTGTTAAAATCCCCAACCAAAATCTAGGGGAAATTATGGAAGATTTCACTCAGATTGCCTAAGTTCTCCCACAATAGAGCTCTCCCTTGAATTGAATTCAAGGCATAAATATTTGAAAGGATCCATGACCTATTGTTGTTTATTTCCTTAAATAAAACACTAAGAACCCTATCATATTTCTGAATAATGATGCCTTCTACTATCTAGGGATCCCACAAAGTCATAAGGCCTCCAGATGCTCCTATGGCTGATTTGCAAACCATCTCCCCTTGATTCCAATTTTTTTTTTGCTACTTTTTTTGATTGAATCTCATCAGTTTTTGTTTCTTACAACATGATAATAGTTGGATTCACTTGATTTCTTATTGCACCGTCTTCCTTATTTTTGGGTAGGCTATTAAGGCCTCTCATATTCCATGAGAGGAACTTCATTTATATTTTTTGGATTTATTCCTCTCCCTCCATTGAGGGGGTTTTCCTAATTTGTTGTCTTTAGAACTCGAAATAACCTGTTGAAACAAGGTTCTCTATTTTCCATTTGCAATGTCATTATCGATTTTAATTTTTTGATGCTCAACATTTGATATTCTCCCTCTTCTTTTTCATTGCCAAAATCTATAGGAGAATTCACAGTGCTCCTGGTTTGTTTAGGACTAAACTTGGGGAGGCAATTTGTTATAGAACTGAACTGCCATAATTCTTAGTCTAAAGAGTTTCACATATCTCCACCCCTACATCCAAATCTTCTTCTTTTTTCTTGTATTCCTCTGATCTACAAGATGACCCCTTAGTAGGATTCACCTGGATTCTAGTGATGATGTTAGGGAGATGAGATTTTTTATTTTCTAATGCCTCATTTTTTTCCTAAGTTCTTCAGCATTAGGATTTGGCTTTGGGATGCCCACTGGGCTTGAAGTATTTTTAGTATTGGGGTTTAAGGATCCTAACTTGGATGGGGATTCTAGAGATTGATCATTAGGGTTTGGCTTTGTGATGCCCATGGGGCTTACAATAATTTTATCATTAGGGTTTGAGGATCCTAACTTGGATGGGGATTATAGAGATTCAGAAAGGTTAGCCTGAAGGTTCTGGGTTTCCATGTCTTTTGATAATCCTCCTACTCCCACATTGGATAGAATTGAAATTTTATCTAAAAATAGAGGACTGGAACTTACCTGAGTATTTTGGTTGCCAAAAACCTGTTATTTTCCTTTGTCTTGTTGGGACCCTGCACCCTCTCTTTTATTTTTTAGTAGACATAGTTTTCCTGATTGAAATTGTCTCTACCAAGGAAACTCCTAAAATTTCCTCTATCTAGAATTACCTTCTTTTGCTTTTCTCTATTAATTTCTAGGTTAGGGCACTGATTGCATAGATGTCCTTGATTTTTGCATTTTGCATAGAATACCGATCTATTCTCATATTATACCGATTGTTTTTTATAGTATTCTCCATACTCTAGCTCCACAAACCTTGGAAATTCATTATCCAAATTAGCATTTATGCAGATTCATGCATGAGTCATCCTTGTCCTAGCCAAGGTTGCATGGTCAATGGATATCAAGTCCCCTATAGTTTTTGCTATGCCCTACAGCCAATATTCATTGAAGAACTGGGTAGGTAGACTTGAGAGATGAACCCAAATAGGGGTAATGTTAATATTTTGCTTTTCAAGGTTGAAATCTGCATCCCATCACCTGATAAAAAGGCTCCATTTGTCTAGAAACCAAGGAACTCCTATTAAAATGCAGTTAGCATTCTCCATATTATTAAAAAAAATAATGAAGAACCCTTGAGTTAGAGCTACCAACTCCAAGCTACCTACCAGTCACCATTTACCCATTGCCCAAGCCCTGATAGTCTCCATGTTCGGCCTACCTCCCAAAAACTTGCCTACCAAGGAGAATTCTTCCATTGAAATAAAAGGTCTCATGGAACTTGTCGGGGTAGAAATTTTATCATTTACTAAAACTAGGGATGAAAGAGAGAGAACCTCCTTTCATTTTTCTCTAAGAGTCTCAGCAAAAGAAAACCATTTTTTTGGCCCCACATTGTCCTTTATATCTTTTTTATCAAGGTCTTTCTGAGGATATTCGGGCCCCTGTGTGATGCCTGCCTCCAAATATGTTGTAGCCTGATTTCCTTCCTATGGATACTCACTTGATTTATGCTCGAGGTTCTCACCTGACCCTTCCATACCTGCTCTACCTCTACCACCTTAGCTGATATTCTTGCCCAAAAAATCAAACCCTCACTCCTGCTGCACCCACTAAAACTCAGCTCACTCATTACTCTTGGTGTTACCATCTTAATTTCTTTCTAAAGGCCATACTTGCACCCAATAGAGTGCATCCATTAATCTCATAGTATCTATGCACATTTCTAAAAATTGAAATGCATATTGCATTAGGCATATAGGAAAGAGTAATTGCTACTGTATGATGCATTCTTATTCATGTAAACTTAAAATGAACATCACACACACACATATTTTAAACATTGGGGAGTTGGATTTCATCACCAACCCTCAATTCAATATGGTGATTTTTGCATTCATCTCCTTCCACCAATTTTATCCCCTAGAGATTCCTAGAAATGGATTGAAGAACTTACTTATAGTGGTACTAAGTTACTTGTGTTCAAACTGTCTCCCACTATTGGAACGATCATTGGTTTAGAGTGGAAGAGCTAGGCAAACCCCCCAATGGGATTTTAGTGGTGTACCCTAGACTATTTTGAGAAATAATTTTTGGTATGAATATTCTTGATTATCACTATGGATGAGTCTCCTCATTCTAAATCCAAAGCAAGAATAAGAAATAAGAAACAACAAAACATCAAAATACAACAAACAGTTTAGGGCACACTTAAATTGGTAATCAAGATAAAAATTTGCTTGATATTGTTTGGTCCTATTTAAGTGCAACACAAAGCTAAATTCCCAAAAACAATGGTCAAAACAAGAAGTAAACATCCTTGGTCTGATATCGAGGGATAATCTGAAGCAACACATACCCTTAGGCGAAGTCGTAGTAACATTGAAAGACCTACTCGAAAGACTATGAGATGCAGTTCCATGAGTCTAAGGTGTGATAACTCAACCCTTGGAGGATATCCTAGAGAAACCCCAAATAAGGAACCACATCATGGAACCACATCACATAAACACAAAGAGGCCTCACGTCCATAATCATAAAGGAGACATGAAGAAACTTCAAGGGCTTCCTCTAAACACACAGAAAATTCATAGAGACGTGAGGAAGCTTCAAGAGCTTCCTCCTAACATGGACATAAAGAGGGTTATATATCTCATTATTCACATAGGGATGATGAGGTTTCCACATATTCATATTCATGGATGGAAGTTCTCAAAACCCTCATCACCAAAAGGACACACAAGAGTCACAACATCCCAACATTCACATGAGACACTTAGAATAGATTAGCCCACTAAGGGGTATGAAACTAGAGATACATCTAGTCATAGACATCAAACATAATATATACTTCACATAAGAGAAAGGATTCCAATAGACTATGATCTCATTAGAGTAAATGATATCGCATGGGATCAACCATGGAAAACAAGATAGTTAGATGAGGTGGATCGAATTTATTCAAGACCACCTCCCAAAAATGTAGCCAGAGATAATTATGCATTTGGAAGTTCATGAACCATGACTTATAATCCTAATTCTCAAATTAGGGGTACCTCAGGGTGACCCCATAGTAAACATACAAATTTTGATCATAGAGAGACTTAATAATACACCAAAAAAGTCATATTAGCTAAAAAAGCAAAGAAATAGCAGAAGCCTCTTTGAGAAATCTATGAATCAAAAACACTAGAACAGGATCAGATAAGCATGAGTCTTCTATGAACGTGTAATTTAATCACATGCGATGGTTAGAAAAAAACCTTGTGCAAAGAGCAAGAGCTTGTAGAGGCTCTCAAACATGATAAAAAATATAAATGTTGTTGCATCAACATGAACAACATTTAAGAGAGCAAGTTGAGTAGCTAGCTTGTAGCAATCAACAAAAAAATAGAAATGATCATCAAAGAGATCAGCACACTAACTCACCAAGAGAGGAGTGCACTAGAAAATAAGAAAACCTATAATAAAACTACACTCTAAATCATGAGCTAAATCCAACTGATGGGGAAAGTATAAATCTAATAGAGCAGAATCAAGCACATCCTGAATCCCCTCATAGGAGGGAAGAAAATAGAGAAAATAAAATGGATAAAGGGTTACCTCCACAACCACCATGGGGGGTCTACAAGGGTAGGAACTCCTTGCCTCAAAGGCATTCCAATAACTTGCTAAAAATATGAAGTCCTTTGAAAAACAAGAGACGGTTGGTAGCCAACCAACATTGAGCAAAATATGCAATCAACCATTATGTCCATCTTTCCCTAGCCCTGCATACCCTAAACATTTTGAGATGCCTAGGTTGGAAAATTTTAAGGGTGAAGAGGATGCACAAGAGCATGTTACCAATTTCATCAATGCATGTTTTCATCTTGAAGAGAACTATGCTCTTATGCTTAGGACATTCATTATGACATTTGCGGGTGCTGCCACCCAATGGTTCAACTAGCTACCCAAGCATAACATATCCAATTTTGAACAACTAGTGAATGCTAATCTTGAAATGTTTCTCTTTTGGTGCTATGAGGAAAGTGAACCTTTCAGACCTGGAAAATTTGAGACATTATGATGATGAGCCAGTAATGGATTATGGGAATAGATGGAGGAGGGTCATGGCAAAATTATCATTCTCCATCCCCATAGAATAAATCATCTTGATGTTCACCAAGAGTTGTTCTAAAAACATTTCCCTCTTGCTACAAATTCAACAATACCACTCATTTGAGGAAGCCTTGGCACAAGACAAACTCATTGAGGATATAAAATTAGATGAGAGAACTATAAAACTCTGAATCAAGGAGTGGAACAAAAATTATGAGAATGACAAATACAAGCAGAAGCAGGAAAATCCTACTCTAGTTAATCAAGTGGTATTGGCTACACCTAAGGATGGGGTTGTGCACCAACCCTAGAATTATCAAGCACATCCACCATCATCCAATTATGATCAAAATAACAATCAAGGTTGAAACAAAGAATGCAAAACCCCTCGCTATTTCACACCATTGAAATAATCGATGCAATAAATCTTCAAACAATTGAGAAAGGCAAGAAAGATCAAGTTCCCTGATATACCTCTTATAGATCCCAACCATCCTAAGCCAAAAGGATATAGGGAAGATCAATTTTACCATTATCATAGGATACCATGGCATAATATTGAGGTTTGCATTAGTTTCAAGCACCAGGTGTAAAACATGATTGAGGTGAGAGAACTTAAAGTTGAAAATCCATTGGCTCCTGACAACAGAGATATGGGCATCTACAAAAAACATGCTGCCAAACCATGAGGTCCCTAGAGGGGAAGGTGCACAATTCAATTAGGTTTAAATTGATAGACCTACCCATGGGTGCATTGGATGGTTGAAATTGTTAATATATCAACTAGGAGTAGATGATATGGTCAACTGCAACCTCTTACACCTCCCATTAATGTCCCTGCTACACCTAGGCAGAGGTAGGGGCAAAACAATCTTCCAAGTCCACCCACCCGACCCGTGGTATTCAGAGTAGACTTGAGAAAAAATTACAAATAACTTCGGCTAAGCTATCAATCTATGAGATCTTACAATAGTCCCAAAGCATAGGGAGACCTCGATGGATATTTTAGGGTTGATTGAGCTCCAACCAAAAGTTCCAAATGTATTCACCCATTTTGTGGGACAAGTACAAGAATTCCAAGAACTTGTAATTCAATTCTATGATTATGAGATTAATATAGTATATACTACCTTACCAGAACCTCCACTACATATTGTGGCATCAGTCAATGATTTACATTTTAAGTGGGTATTGATCAATACAGGTTCGTCAATCAACATCATCACAAAAACAACAATAGAACACCTTAAGATCCCCAAGTCCAATATCATTCCAAGAGCCTATACATTAAGGGCTTTTAATGATGCTTTATGTAATACTATGGGGATGGTATTCCTACCTATCAAGGTGGGGCATAAGACCATCCTTGTGATGTGTCATGTCTTGGAAGGGGCCATGTGCAATACAACATCATCCTAGGGAGACCTTGGATAAGGGAAAAAAAATGTGTTCCTTCGATCTTACACCAATGTGTCAAGTATGTGCATGATAACAAATTCTACATGGTGTTGGATGATGAAGAGCCATTCAAATATATTCATCAGGTGGATTGTCCAAAATAATTTGTGATTCCTTCTACCCACTTGTATGTAGGACCTTCATCTCCAACTACACAACTAAATGATAAAGACAAAGGGGTATAAAAAGACCCATCTGCATCAACACCTCATCTTGCACACAAAGTAACTAATGCTTCTAATAGACCATCAATGTCTAAACCAAAATACAATTAGAAGCTAAAGGTGCCCATGGTTGAGGAAAGAAAGCCCAAGGAAATGCTAACCATAGCCATTGAGAAAATTCCAAATCCCATGGAGGAGAAATATCTCCAAGATCAAGCTGAGGAGATACTAAAGCTCACTTCACCAGTGTCGTATGATCATCCACATCACATGCAACAATACACTTGGCAAGTACGGGCATATGAGAGTATCTTGTGTAGAATATAACATTTATGCCCATCATAGAGTATTCACGGGACATGGGATGGCCAAAAGACCTAAGACCACTAGTGGGAATAGTGGTTCCACTTGGAATCCCTCCCAACTAGATAAATTCTATCTACATTGGCTTGGAATGCACCCATAAGTCTATGGACATAGAATAGGACAATGATGAGCTATTCATTGTCAATGTTTGTTACCTCTCTAATCATGAGTTTGCTCTAACCTATTTTGAGCATTGCCATTGGCATGGTTATGGTCTTGGTATATATGAGCAAGGGTGTAGGCAACCATTTGAGCCATAATACCAGCTTTTATCTAATAATTTTGGGTTAGACTATCACATCAGAGGTTGAGATGACTCTCTAGCAACAACATTAGACAAATTAAGCTTGGTTTTAGGAGAAGACATCAATTTTATTCCCTATCACCCACCAAGTGTAAGATATTCGAGCAACAAAAAAGTGGTGGTGGTAAGCATACCACCTCCTGAGACTTATCATCCAAGCTTCGTAATTGAGACCATACCAATAGGTTGTAACTTGTGGGATGAGAAACGAGAAGAAAAATAATACAAGGAAAATTATGATGAAGTGCAGACAAGCTTAGCCTACCATGGGCCTTGCTATTTACAAATCCTTGCCTGTTCTGGCTATAATGAGAGTGGATACATATCGGATGAAAGTGACTATGATTTAGAGAACTCAATAGAGATAACCTACCTAGGAATAAGGCAATGGCCCCATGACTTTGGGCAACATACTAATGCAAACAATATCTTCATAAGTGACGAAGAATATGAGGATGATACATAGATGGCCTACTTAAGACTAAGAGATGTGCCCCTTACCTTGGGGCCACATACCAATGCTAATGGTTTTTGGATAAGTGATAACAATTTTGATGATGAGATTGATATGGTTTATCTTGGACCTTACCACTTGCAATAGGTTGACATGTTGGTAGAAAGAGAAGCGGTACTTCATGCCATAGACCCTGGCTTGAGGTTTTTGGAGAGACTTATTGACTTGAATGTCATTCATCGCATGGTCAATCCTCGTCCACCTACATTTAAGGAACTCTTAGAGAACAATGATCATATTATCTAACCAGCTCATGGGCCAGATCCAAAGATTCCTTTTCCTCCAGAGTCTCATCGTAAGCATAGAGAGGAAACCTCTAAGACAAGATTCACCCATGTGGTTCTGGAGATTTCATTCCATCCATCAATGCAATCTCCATTAATTTGACCACTCCACTTCATAAGCTAGCATATCCCACCAAACCTTTGTGTCTTGATATGAAGCCTATTGATTGAGATCACATTGATTCACCCATAGAGCCTGAGGATTTTTCTCTAATGAAGAGATATTACAACCATTCCATCTTACATCAAGTTGTGCATATGATGTGTTCCATGCTGGTATGGATCTCAATTTAGTAGGACCTATAAATCCCATTGATGACATTCAATTGATACCCATGCCCCATCAATTAGAGGATGGGTCATATATGGCTGTAGAAGCAACTTTTGAGGTGGACATCAGTGATGATCTTACTCAACCAAAGAAAGTCAAGTTCAGAGAAAATTTATATCTAGATAAATAAGCCATCATTATCCCTATCCTAAAGGAGAGACCAGATATATTTGCTTGGACTTATAATGACATTACAAGTATTGATCCAAATTTAGTTGTTCACAACCTTTCATTGGATCCCCTAAAGAAGCCAGTCAAGCAAAAAATGAGGAAGATGCATCCAACCATCATTTTTATGGTAAAAAATGAGTTGGAAAAACTATTGGATGCGATCTTCACAGTTCCAATAAAATATCCTGAATGGGTCTCAAACATGGTGCCCATGGGAAAACCAGATGGAAGAGTCCATATTTACATAGATTTTAGGGACTTGAACAGGGCAACTTTGAAGGATTCATTCCCATTGTAAAACATAGATGCTCTTGTTGATGCCACTACTGGTCATGAGATGCTCTCCCTAATGGATGGATTTTCTAAGTAAAATCAAATCTGAATCAAACTTGAAGACTAGCATAAGACTGCTTTCATTACTCTATGGGGAAATTTCTATTACAAAGTGATTCCATTTGGCCTAAATAATGTTGGTGCCACATACTAGTGGGCCATGACATACATATTTCATGACTACATGCACACAAAATTGGAAGACTACATGTATGACTTGTTGGCCAAATATTTAGTATGAAAAGAGTGCGCTAAGTTCCTTACAAAATTCTTTGATTGCCTTATAGAGCACAACGTCAGATTGAATCCTAAGAAGTGCATATTTGGCATGACTTCTAGTAAGCTCTTAGGTTTCATTATTTCCAAGAGAGGCATTGAAATCGATCCTGCAAAAGTAGAAGCTATAACAGAAATGGTTGCCCCTACCAACATTAGGGAGTTAAGAAGCCTACAAGGGAAGGTAGCATCCATCAAATGGTTCATTGCATAATTATCAAACAAGTGTTAACCCATGAATCGGTTGCTATGCAAGGATATCCCATTTCATTGGGATGAAGAGTAAGAACAAGCCTTTATAGAGATCAAAACATACCTGGAAACACTGCCAGTGCTAGCTCCACCAAGGCTAGACATACCATTTTTGTTATACATATTGGCTACTAATTTTACTTTGGGCACCATGTTGGCCCAAAAGAATGCGCAAGACAAAGATCAAGCCATATATTACATTAGTCACACCTTGGTGAGTTATGACCTAGGATATGCATATGTAGAAAAGTTGTGCTTAGCAGTGGTATTTGCAACCAAAAAATTATGACACTACATGTTGAGCCATATGACTTATGTTATATCAAAACAAAATCCTTTGAAGTATATGATGAACAAGACATATCACAATACACATACTACAAAGTAGATCATGCTATTGAAAGAATTTGATCTAGAATTCATAAGCCAAAATTCCATCAATGGACAAGTCATAGCGGATCAATTAGTAGAGGCACCTCTTCAGAATAGCAAGCCTCTCACTATATAATTTCCTGATGATGCAGTCTTCGCATTATCATATCCACCAAAACTTGAATAACCTAAGAAATAAATAAAAATGGCATTGTTCTTTGATGGTTAAAAGTGTGAGCAATGGGGCCAAGCAAGGATAGTATTTATCACACCGTAGGGTGATCCATTACCCTTATCATTCAATCTAGACTTCCCTTGCACAAAAAATAACACAGTGTATGAGACCCTAATCTTGGGACTTCAAAAAACTATTGCAATAGGCATTAAAATATTAAATATATTTGGTGACTCCTTGCTCATAGTGAACCAAGTCAAAGAATTGTTCCAATGTAGGTTCCCACTCCTAAAATATTACAAGGAACTTGTTGAAACTTACCTAGCCCGACTATAATGGTATGACATCGATGCAATCTCTCGTACATCAAAAATATTTTTAGACACAATGGAATCTTTGGGATTCTTAATCCCTCAGAATCTGTCTGTTGATTTCACAACCATTCATGTGAAAGTGCTCACATTTTCAGCAATACAACATGAGGTTATTGAGAACCTAGAGTCAATCAACATGATCCAGACCGATCCAAATCAGGATTGGTCCTTCAAAGTTAGAACTTTCTTGCAAATGGTACCTTGGGAATATTTGATATCTCAAGGTACTACGGAGTGTGGAACAACCATTCATCACAAGATTGTTTCCCAATATGCATTCACAAATACTAGATCTCAAGAGGAACATGTTATTTTATCCATAGAAGTTATGGCTTATCAGGATTTGCTATCCCAATTGTAGGATTTCCTAAATCTTGGAATAATACCATAAGGTCTATCACATGTCTAAAGACAAACATTTAAAAAAATGTGACTATATACATTTTTCTATGAGATATCCTTTATAGACGAGGTTATGATGGAATGCTCCTTCATTGTCTTCAGCCCCAGGAAGCATCTTGGGTAATATCACAAGCTCATAACAGTACATGCAGTGGTCACTTTAGTGGCATGGCCATCGTTAAATGTATTTTTAGAAAGGATTACTATAATGGCCACCCTCTTCTATGATTTTTTCTTAATTTTTTCCCAATTTATTTAAATTTTCTAAATTAAAATATATTTCAATTTGCATAATTATTGTAGAAATAAACATCCATAATTTGCAACTTAATTTCAATTTTATTTTTGAACTAGGGCACAAATTCATAATGTTCAAACCCTAGATACAATAAAATTAGCAAAAATGTTAATACCTCTGTAAACAGATGAAGCACCAAGTATGAATCCTCAATGATGATCAAAACAATTGAATCCAGGTGCTACGTTAGTCAATCCAATTATCTTTAGATTTTGGCAAATCCTTGTCTGCCTGTCAATGATAAAATGTTGTTCAAAATATGATGTAATTTAAAATTTTAGCCTTAAATTAATGTCAACCCCCCTAGCAATAACACCCAAAATGTCAGCCTTAACTTAATGTCAGCCTTAACTATTTTTGTTAGCCATAACTATTTTTTCCTTCAATATTCACCCAAAATAGCACCATCAACCCTAAGTCATGGGTTATAAGGAAGGGCACCCAACTGGAAGGTTTGACCCTTCCTAGAAATTCATCCCCTTTGTTCAAAATTACAATTAAATATTTGAAATGATCATTGTCTCAAGACCAATGCAATGAACCAATACCCATAATGGAATAAGATTCTAATCTCCAACTATGAAAAAACATATAGGTCTGATATGAAATAACCAGTCATGGATAAACACATCAAAATACCTCTAAATGAGATCCAATCCTTAATGTAAATATGATTTCCTAAATGGCTAAATCTGAGCAACAAAATCCACTAGTATGAGAATACCACTATCATGTTGTGAGTGCACCCAACTGGACATTGCTAAAAAAAATAAGTGCCACTATAGTATACCCCTTGTTTGCTTCACTAAGGAACAAGCAACATGCCAATCCAAAATGTGATAACATTGCAAACAAATGAATTCATACAAGATGGTGAAAGGTGAAGATGTTGGAAGTAAATTCCCAACAACTCTCATCAGTATGAATATTCACTCCCTGACCAAAATATCTCTCTAATTCATCAGCAGAAACCAGACTAGAGTCACTCTGTTACTGACCTGCAACTGAATAGGAAAGTCCCAAATGAATATCTGAACTGAATCCCACCACCAAACATCCAATGGAAGTTACATCAAGGTATAATCTCCACAAGTCAACAATTGCCATGGGTACACTCCACCTAGATCTCATGGACCAACATAAAGTCGAGTAGTCCTAGAAACTACTAACTCATAGGGATAGAACAAGTACCACTCAACTCCCTAGATCACAAATGCAAAATTGATCACCATCATAGACCACACCAAGCATTGAATCATCAAAGCTACCTGCAACATCCTACTGACATATACTATATACAAGTGTAAAGTCACTCAGCCTAAAATCTGAATCTACAAACACGCTATCTTGCTAAATCTAACCATAAAACCTGTATAAATATGGCTTCTATTCAGGCAAAGGAAGCATCACACTATATAGAACATCACACACAGATGTACTATTACAAGGACTCATGCATGAATCTATAATTTGAAACTCATAAAACTCATCAACTACCTAACACAGCTCTAAAAACAACTCCTCTATTGTGCTAACTAGGTACTCATCTCTCAATATACCCCCTGAGCATAGCTCTCTCTGTAAATTTGGGGCATCAATTCCACCAAAAGGAGAAACAAGTCCTACTAGTGTAATATAAGCATAGGATGCCAACACACCTAGATCCTAAGGCATTATAATATGATCCTCTAATCTTGTGTTAACTCCTAGACTATGCTCAACCACTGTAATTGAGTGATATTATACAATATTGTCATAGTAGTTATAATCCTCAAAATGTACTACTCTTGTAACATCACTCTATGAATCATCGATAGGTAGAATAGTCTGTGAACTCTCCTCAAAAAATATGGTCTGATAACCAAACCCTACACCTATATTGTCACCACTGTATGTCATAATCCTGTTAATCCCTACATAACCAAAGTTGTCATGGTGCTCAATGGTCTCAAAATGAACTGATTGAGAATAAGAAATAGACTCATCAAAAATGGCTGGTATGAAGTCTGAGATAATATTATCATGAGTAATATATGCATCAGTCTCCACTCCTGTAGTCATACCAGAAACCTCAACTAATCTAACATGTCCAACAACAATCCCAGTAGTGTCCACAAGACAACTAATAGCAGTTGGGAATCCAACTGGTATGTTAACAATTGTAACTAGATGTAAACCCATAAATACTACCACATCATCAACAAGATGCTCCTTGACCAACTCATCCTAAAAATTTGATATGCTGACAAACCATCTTCTAGCAACTCATCATCACCTAAGTCATTTTGAGCTTCTATCTAGCTTATTTCCTAATGTGAAGCATCTGGAATTGGCTCAATCTTCTTGATGTCCTCAACCATACTAGGCTATAATAAATCACTACCATAGTTGGTCTCACAAACATGACCAAGCATCCAAGGTTTCTGGCATGTGAAGCACTTATGCTCTCACCTCAACTGGTTCCTGCTGATGTGAGGAGGTTTCAAAACCTATAGATTTTTCATAATCACTTTGCTACCTATCCTTATTTGTTCCTAAAACTCATAATATTCATGTTATGTGGGTTGTATCAGTTCTCCCTATTCTTGATGGTTCTGTCCCTGATGAATTGGTCTACTCCTATTTCTAGAAGTTTGCTTGTTTCGAGTACCCATAAAATATTGGAATGACATGAGTTTTTAAAAATTTGAACCTAGTGCATCCCACTCCTATCTATACTATTTATGTTGTTCTACTACTATCGGCTCTGACTTTCATTGAACATGAAGAGGAACTGAAGGTAGAGAAACTTTCATCATTACAACAAAACTTTTGAGGGACTTTTCTATCTCATGTTGGGTATTGTCCCACTCACGATGTCTCTCAGTGCAATCAGTAGATGCCATTGAATATGAAATTAACTTGAGGCTTCCACAGGCTTGTAGGACTGACCTGCTCTAATACCACTATAATGGTCACCCCCTTCTATAATTTTTTCTTAATTTTTTCCTAGTTTATTTAAATTTTTTTAATTAAAATATATTTTAATTTGCACAATTATTGCAGAAATAAACATCCAAAATTTGCAACTTAATTTCAATTTTATTTTCAAAATAGGGCACAAATTTAGAATTTTCAAACCCTAGATACATTAAAATTAGCAACAATATAAATACCTCTATAAACGGATGAAGCACCAAGTGTGAATCCTCAATTATGATCAAAACAATTGAACCCAGGTGCTCCATTTTTCAATCCAATTGTCTTTAGATTTTGGCAAACCCTTGTCTACCTCTCAATGACAAAATGTTGGTCAAAATATGATGTAATTTAAACTACCTTAAATCAATGTCAGTCCCCAGAAATAGCACCCAAAATATCAGCCTTAACTTAATTTCAGCCCCCCCAGCAATAACACCCAAAATGTTAGCCTTAACTATTTTTGTTAGACATAACTATTTTTTCCTTCAATATTCACCCAAAATAGCACCATCAACCCTAATTCATGGGTTACAAGGAAGGGCACCCCGCTGGAAGGTTAGAACCTTCCTATAAATTCCTTACCTTTGTCAAAAATTACAATTAAATACTTGAAATGATCGTTGTCTCAAGACCAATGCAATGAACCAATACCCACAATGGAATAATATTCTAATCTACAACTACGAAAAAACATGTATGTCTGATATGAAATAACTAGTCATGGATGAACACATCAAAATACCTCTAAATGAGCTTCAATCCTTAATGTAAATATGATTTCCTAAATGGCTAAATCTGAGCAACAAAATCCATGTCTCCTATTTACCCAAATCTGACCTTCAACAATCCACAAAACCTAAGCTAAAATAAACTCTGAAGCACAATGAGTTACCTACTGTAGCAACTCCTCTAATTGGCTAGGTATGGTATTGCACATACGAAACCAATGCTCTCATGGAGGTTGACTTCCCAAAAGCTCCAACACTACACATTTCTTCAATGCCCTCATAAAAAGATCTCCCAAACAAACAAATATCTTTCCTCCTCCAAAAATAACTCACATCACTCTTATTTATGTTTGTTTCAATAAACTTCTAGAAGCCTCTAAGGAAGGGGGGATGTCACCTTGAACCCTTTCCTAGTGAAATCAATGTTGTTTTAAAACACATGGCCCCCTTTATAATTTTTAATTATAATTTCCTTTTATAAAATTATTTTATAAATATATATTATGCATAAAGGGAATTAAATCATATAAGGCCAAAAATATTACCCATGCCCCAAAAATGGCCAATAAAATATAGTAGACCATGCTGCAGCTTGAACAAAGATATTTTTTCCATGGCGATGAGTCCCTTAACCACTCTGCATGACCTACAAGGACTCAAAATAGGTCATCAAGGTCATTACCTCCAAGTCACTGAAAATGGGGACATTACAATTACTATTGGCCCACAGTGGAAAAAAACTATTGTGAGTATGTCAAGAAATGCATCAAGTGTCATCATCATGTGAACATCACCCACTTGCCATCACAAGCCTTGCAACCCATCCAGGCAGTATAGCCCTTCTCGTAGTGGGGATTAGACTTGATTGGGAAGATCTCTCCCCCGTCTTTAGGCTGACACACGTTCATCATAATGGCCACTGAGTATTTCAAAAAATGGATCAAAGCGATCCCCTTGACATCGATAATTGGACCGAGGATTATGAAGTTTATACTCCACAATATCATAAGTCATTTTGGGGTCCTTTCAAATATTATATAAGATAATGGACCATATTTCAATAATAAAAATGTGCATGCTTTAATGGAAAAATACCATATCCAAGACAATTTTTCATCACCCTATTATCCATAAGCAAATGGGTAAGCAGAAGCCTCAAACAAAACAATCATCTCCATCTTGAGGAAAATAGTGAGAGATAATCATAGGGACTGGCATTTGCAGTTATCTCTATAATTATGGGCATATAGGACTAGTGTGCGAATGCCCACTGGGGCAACACCATTTTCACTTGTATATGGCACTAAGGCCATCATGCCCCTAGAATTGGAGATTCCAACCTTGCGCATAGCATTGAAGGACTTCATAGATGATGACACCACATGGCAAGACCACCTTGATCAATTAATGCTTCTTGATGAACAATGACCCAATGCATTGGAGCATCTCCACGTTTATCAAAATCACCTTGCACAAGCACACAATAGTAAAGTCCATTTGAGGAAATTCAAATTTGGGGATCTTGTGCTCAAATAAAACCAACAGAACTCAAATCTACCACCGCATTTGTGAGACAAATTTACAGAAAATTGGGTAGGCCCATACATTATTTCATAGAAGGTTGGGCTTGGGTCATATTGCCTCATATATTTGGATGGTGTTGAAGAGTCTAAACCTCTCAATATCATTCATTTGAAGGTGTTTCATACATAAAAATAAAAAAACATTCAAATATGTCATGAAAATAAAAAACATTCAAATATGTCATAAAAATAAAAAAACATTCAAATATGTCATGAAAATAAAAAACATTCAAATATGTCATAAAAATAAAAAAAACATTCAAATATGTCATAAAATAAAAAACAGTCAAATATGCCATAAAAATAAAAAAAACATTCAAATATGTCATGAAAATAAAAAACATTCAAATATGTCATGAAAATAAAAAACATTCAAATATGTCATAAAAATAAAAACATTCAAATATGTCATAAAATAAAAAACATTCAAATATGTCATAAAAATAAAAAATATGGTCACCTCCATCACAAAATCTCCAAAGGCATCTTAAAGCCCTTTGGTCAAATAAAATCACAAAAATGCTCCAAGGGTACCCAATATGCTTGGTCAAAATCAAACAAAAATCTCCAAAGGCATCTTAAAGCCCTTTGTTCAAATCAAATCACAAAAATGCTCCAAGGGTACCCAATCTGCTTGGTCAAAATAAAAATAAAAAGCTCCAAAGGCATCTTAAAGCCCTTTGGTCAAATCAAATCACAAAAATATCCAAAGGCATCTTAAAGCCCTTTGGTCAAATCAAATCAAATCACAAAAATGCTCCAAGGGTACCCAATCCGCTTGGTCAAAATCAAACAAAAAGCTCCAAAGGCATCTTAAAGCCCTTTGGTCAAATCAAATCACAAAAAGCTCCAAAGGCATCTTAAAGCCCTTTGGTCAAATCAAATAAAATCACAAAAATGCTCCAAGGGTACCTAATCCGCTTGGTCAAAATCAATCAAAAAACTCCAAAGGCATCTTTAAGCCTTTTGGTAAAAAGCAAAAATACAAAAACATTTACATCTTACATCTATAACCACATAGTTGCATATACATACATATCCATTGAATTCAAATATGTTATGATCACATTCTTACAAACGATGCCACAATTTGTATCTCAATCACAATATTCATGTTCATCCTCATCCATGCATCCATGTGTGTAATAGTGTTTTTCAACACAACCATTTCATGTTGCTATATGAAATATACTAAGGTTTCCTAGTCTTTCAACCATATCTAGTGGTCTTATCAGCTTTTGTAGAAAGCCACATTGATTAGTAGAGAGCAAGGTCTAGTTGTGATAATACCTTGGATATTCAGGATCCCATCACTAATTGAAACACTAAAATACTAGTTGGTACAAGGGAAATATGAAAACAATAAAAGTGGTCTAGCTTACCTCAAGTGAAAAGGATCTTCCTTGCTTATCCCCCTATGCAACCGGTTTAAAGGTGCTAAGAATTGGCAAAAGGACAAGTTCTGCTCTACCTAAAAATGAGTGATTATCATCACTACATAAATCCCTTGCTTTCATTAAAACAATAAAAAATCCTGAAATAAAGCACAAATTCAAAATTCTAGTTTCCAAATTCATAATTCAAAATTCCAAAATCAAGCAACAGTCAAAGTCAAAACAAACAAGTGAAGTTCATCCTTACATAAATCCCTTGCTCAAGAGAAATAAAAGAAAATTAGTCAAAATAAACAGTGATTTTCATCACTAAGTATGAGCAAGTATCCCAAATGAAATGAATTAAAAAAGGGAATAGAGCCTGAATCCCTGGAATTATCAACATTACACAAAACTGGAAGGAGAAATCCTTACGCATGATGATATGTCTATTACATTAGCTTCTATAATTTGTATAGACCAATGTTTGAATGTGGATGAGCTAGCTTAGGTAACTCAATACTGCCTAGTGGTATAGTCCAACTAAGTCCGACATAAGGATGAGGTAAAATACTTGAGGATCCTTGATCTTAGCAATGGGCTAAAAGAATCTCCCCTAACATTGGAGGAAATGCTTTGTTTCTATCTCAAAATATATATTCATTTGCACACACAAATATAATGAATATTTAGGAACATGGTAAACGCCTTGTTTTTAAAAAGTCTTGCATTGTCAGTACATAGCTATGGATAGGATAACTAGAGTGTTTTAAGTCTTAGGAAAAATCTAAAAAATAATTCCTACATAGCAAAAAATCATATCATCAATCACATCATTAAATTTCTTTATAACTGTAGACACCAAATCGCATCCACTAAACCTCCATCCCAACCATCCCACCACCCACTTGTCTTTCATTCCACCCTCCTGCCAATTATTTGGCCCAAATCCACCTTCTCGCCATTTCGTAGCCTAATTTGGATTATTTTAATATTATTTAATAGTATTTTATATTTTATATAATATTTTATTATATTTTAATATATTTATTATAAAATATATATAAATAAACTCAATTAACCTTAGTCGTCCGATTTCATTTAATCTCCACCATCCATTTTAATTAATCCATGTCACATTCAAAAAGTAATATCAACCCTAGGATATGACTTAATATTATCCACACGATCAAAAGTGCAAGGCTAAAAACCTAAGAAAATCATAGGTTGGATTATAAATATGGTATTTTGCAAATGCCCAAACCCTGGAACCTAGAGATTAAGAGATATACTTGGAGAAGCATTTTTTGATGCCCTAGTGAAGCGAAGATAGATAGAATTGAAGATCTGATGCCCTAGCTAAGCCAATAATACTTCTGTCATTCTAGCCATCGTCCATCCATCCTCGATCACCACCATAGCCATATTCCATCTACCATCTTCATCACCATCCTTCCTTATTTGTTTTTGCAAATCTGTCATACCCTATGAGCATTATGCCGAGCTTGCAAAGCTCACTACAGAGCTTGCCAAGCACTCACTAGAGATTGCCCTATCTACAAGTGCACACCAGAGCTTTCCAAGCTCACTACAGAGCCTACCTAGCGCCTTCCAAATCCTGTGATAGTCCCAAGTACAAACTAGAGCTTGTGAATCTTGCGTCAGAGCTTGCTACGACACTAAACCGAAGATCTGAATCTGCTACACCATAAAATATACAACAATGAAGCAAGTTATATTTAGTATTGTTTTATTTCACATATTTGTTGGTTTGGCATATATTTAAAATTGATTCTTAAGCTAGGGTTTTGTTAATGTCTAAGGGTCTCACACTGTGGAGCCCTCATAGGTATTACTGATGCTCTTGTGTTTTGTTTTGCATGTAGATCTATGAATTCAACATATTATTTGATGGTTGTTGAAGATGGAGTGGCCCCACATTAGATATTCAAATCCCACTCAGCCTGGTGGGATCAAGGACACACTCAGATCTAAAGACACTTTTGTTATATCTAAATAGGATTTTGAAGAACCTTATTTCCACTATAAATTATTGTATCAAATATCCGCATTGGATACTGATTGTAACAAAGGATTCTATTGGCGCCCCCATTGAATACATATTTCTTTTGTGCAATTTGTTTTGTATCATTTCTTTATTTGATTCTACCATTTTATTTTTAAGTGTCATGTCTTTGCATCCACAAATGGTGATCGCGGTGGCACCCCACAAGGGTTTCATAATTTGATAGATCTACCTTGATAATTTTTTGTTGTTGTTATTGCAGTTTTTTCAGAAAGTGTAAAAACTACCACATTCATTGCTAGGGTTTTTGAAGCATTCTGTAGCAGTTCCAGGGATCGTGCAAGTGCCCTTCTATGCTTCACAGGTGCTCTCCTACACCTGAGCAGGTGCACAACTACACCTAGAATTAATTTGAAGTAGATCTGAAGCTTCCAAGTGAGTTATGTAACCCTAGTTTGTCATTCAATAATTTACGTATTTTGTTTCTTTCTACTATTTATTTACTATTTTTGTGTTCACATTAAGAAATTAGGGAAAGAATCAGTAGTAAGTTACATCTAGGGTTTTTGTGTGATTTAGAATATGAAATATACTTCTTGTTCTAAAATTGCAAGTCTAGGTGATTTGTCTGCATTTTTGAGTGCATATAAAATGCAAAAGCATCTTAGAGTTGCATTTTAGGGTTAAAAATTATTTTAAACTTGCATATCTAAATAGGAACATCATTTAGAAGCATAAAGTAATCCTGCCCTAGGCTAGCCCCTTTGGTAGAGAGGTGGACGAACCCTCTGGTGCTCTTGTGATTTTATCACTTGTAGGCAGGGGTTTTAAGGGTGTACTCTACACTCTATCAATGAAATTTATGTCTTTATGTTGGATTCTGATTTAGATTAGTGAGGTTGGTAATTTTTAATATTTTTTGCACACTATAAAGAACAAGGAAAATAAAATTAATCAATCACACACATGCACGCTGCACTTTTTAACAGTAATAGTTAGATTTCATCATCAAATATTGCTTGAGGTTTGGTGACGGTGGATTTCATCTCCATCCATCAAATATTTTCCCCTAGACATCATAGGAATACCCCTAAGCAAACTTGTTGGAGGTCATTACCAATAAGAATCTCATTGCCTTGGCCAACCATATTTTTTACCTTTTCTTTTCATTAAAAAATATTAGGCTACACCAAAACACAAAAACCCAACAATTTTAAAAGGAACTTCACATTAAAGGAAGAAAATAACTAATGAACCTAAGGTAAGCCACACAAGATGAAACCTAGAATTGGTTATTTTCTTTTCTTTATTTCTTTAGAAAGGAAATTGTTAATTTGTGTAATCTAGAGTAATCTTGAATTTTTGGTTTGATTGCTTTATGGTGTTAACACGTCAACAAAATAAGGTAATGAACCAAAATAATTTAATGGAAAATAATTCCCATGAGCCTACTACTTCGGTAGCCTTATCCACTATGATTCAGACAACTTTTTTTGGATCAACCCATCCATCCCACTCTCAAGAGGATTCCCATCCACTTAATGTGGAAGCCACCACCACCTACATAGACATGGATAGAGTTAATGCCATCTACAAGACCTCTAACTATGTCATGGATCACCTTAGCCAATATGATTATGAAGAAAATGAATTGGCTACACCTACCTTACCCAAGGATATCCTAATTCAAGATATGAATATGGTATGCCTTCCATCGTAAGCCAACCACCGTAAAGCCCAAGTGTTCAAAACACTTACTTCACATCCACCTACACCAACCCCTTGTATTAGGAGAATGTTAATGTCATCTCAAAAGTCCCCAAAATTCAATTTATAACATCAAATGCAACTTGCACCATACCCATGACCTCTCATCTATCATCCACACCTCCATCATCACATTTAGCCAACATGGCCATGTCATCCACACCTCCATCATCTCATTTAGCCAACATGACCATGTCATCCATCCCTCCATCATCTCACTTAGCCAACATGACCATGCCTAATATTCCATCATCATCAGCCCAACCATCATCTCATCCAACCTCAACCCCATAATTTGACACATGGTCAAATCAAGAACTCGTGAATACATTGGGGTCATCAATAGATTGCTTTCACAACAAAAAAGGAAAGCAACCGGTTAACACAAACCCTATGACTCGAGGATTTCCAACTCAACCTCCAATCGTCAATAAAAATTCCTCAAGGGTCCCTCAATCCCCCATAATGACCATACCTAACCCACCACCACTCCACACATCCACCATACCAATCAACATTGCCACCAATAAACAATCCAATCCTTTCCTCCATCATCCTCATAAATCATCCCCATCCTTCAATAATCCATCTTCTCCACACACCCAACCCAATCCATTCCATAACACCATGTTGGTCACACCCCAACATCCATCATCAAGACCATCAACCAACTACCACCTAATCCAGGGTCCTCACATTATAGCAAAAGACCTTAGACTTCAAGCAATGCAAAAGAAAATCGATCAGTTGATGCAAAATTCATCAGGAACAATGAGCCAAAAGCTCACATTAAGTCAACTGATCCATCAACCAATTCATCCATTGGTACCATCACCGCCATATCTGACAAATTTTACGGTACCAAAATTTGACAAGTTCAGGGGAACTAAGAATCCCAAAGAGCATGTGAGCTCATTTTCCATGTATGTTTTTGGATTAGCGATGATAACGCTCTCAAGATCTGAAGGTTTCCTTAAATGCTAGGGGGGATGCCATAGAATGGTACAATAAATTGACCACACATATTATATACACTTTTGATCAATTGATATATCTATTCTTAGAGCGCTTCACCCTAAATATTAAAAATAAGGTATACTTATCATATATTTATTATTTGAAACAACGGGATGAGGAACCTATCTATGACTTTGGAAACCTTTGAAGGTAGTCATAACTAAATTTCCATTCTTCCTACCAATGGAAGAGATTATAAATATTTTTACCAAGAGTTGCTTAAAACTCATCTCTTGGATGCTACAGCTAAACACTTATAGAACTTTTGAAGAAGCTTTAGCACATGCTAGTATCATTGAGGAGATCAAAATCCAAGAGGGTGTCATTAAGCCTAAAAATAAAGAATGGCAAAATAAGGGGCAATACCAAAATAACCAATCTCACGAAAACAAATCCACACAAGCCTCAACGGCTAACACAACAAACCAAGTTAATCAAGTGGTGATGAGCCAGTTTGTAGTTTCTCAAAAATCGGTGCAACAACAAATTTCATATCATGTGGTTCCATCAATTACCCAAGCACCAATGGTTCAAAATATAGCACCAACTATGGAAAAACTTATCTGCCGCCAATTCAATCACCCCCAAAGACAATACACTTCATTAAACGAGTCATATTCATCCATGTTTATAAGGTTGTATGAAACCAAAAAATTAGCCTTGCCAAAAATTAGGCCCCTTGATCCCACCAAAAGTACTAGGACTTATAGAGAGCACTTATTTTGTACATACCATCAAAAAAATGGGCATGACATCAATTCATGTAATGTGTTTAAAAATGTACTGCAAGACCTCATAGACTTAGGGGCCATCAACATGGATAACCCCTTAGCTCCAAAAAATCAAACTTTGGGTATATATCAAACACCTCTACCTAACCATGGGGAGGTTCAACACAATGAAGGAGGTAACAATTAACAACAACCTCCTAATAAAGTAAATCATGTCCAATAATATCAAAACTTTGTCAGAGCAGTCAATGTGGTCACTAGAGGGCAAAGGCAAAATAAATAACATGATCAACAACCTTCAAATAGACCACCCATCCAAACATCGCCAAATCCATCTCCTCCCATAAATCTATCCAACCCATCCCATCCACCTATCCTTCATTCGATTAGGCCAATGATAACCTTAACCAACTGGTTAACAACTAGTTTGAAGATGGCATCGGCCAAAATTTGTCTATGATCTCATTCAACAATACCCTAGGCATAGAGAAGCTTTATGGAAATACTCAAGTCAATTGAGTTAGAATCCCAAGACTCTAATGCCTTCAACAATTTTGTAGGGAGTGTTGGAACATGCATGGACCCATCAATCATCTTTTATGACTTTGAGATAAAACCAATGAGTTCAGAATCAGTGGACCTTCCATTGCATATAATGGCCTTAATAGACAGAAAGCCCTTCAAAAGAGTGTTAATCGATACTGGCTCATAAATCAACATAATTATTACCACTACCATTATCCGTCTCAACTTACCACCATCCCACATTACCAAGTCATCACTCACCCTTAAAGCATTTAACGATGCTTTGTGTACTACAGTTGGCACTATCATTTTACCTATGGAAGTAGGGGCCAAAACATTACACACCATGCTTCACATATTGAAAGGTGCCATGGCATATAATATACTCCTTGGTAGACCTTGGATGAGGGAAATGAAATGTGTCCCATCAATTATTCATCAATGCTTAAAATATGTTCATGATGAACAAGTCCATTGCATCCCTGTGAACGTTGAACACTTTAAGTATTGTAAATTAATTTCAAATACCTATGAATCCATGTTACCTTCCACACATTTGTTCTTGGTGCCATCATCAGATCCATCAACGTCATCTTCCAATCCATATTCTTCCTCTAATCCACCTTCATATTATTCTAAGGCTCCCATCATAGAGGAGCTACCCATCATATCATCTTCTCAATCATCCATTTTTTCTTGTACATGTAATTATAGACAAGCTTCCGTTAGCACATCGTACATCACAAAAAATTATTACACTAAAACACATTATTCTAGGCCATCTCATAATTCCACACCACCATATCATCATGCCATACCACCATCCAATCCAACTCCATCAGTCAATGTGTCACAAGTCAAAAATTTTGATTGTGATATATTTAATTCCTCGCCATCCATAACCAATCTAGAGCCATCCGAGCCTTCACCATCCACCTCATCAACCCAAGTCAAATTCCACATCACCAATCCTAGTATAGGTGAGTATGTGGTCCAATATGTCACCATCAACCCCTTAGCCATTCCAACAGCCAAGGATTTTGGACATCCCAAAGACCGTTCTCTATCCATAGGTTCTGTCTATGACATGAGTACTATTCCAAATAACATTAACTTTGTTTATGGAGGGTTGGATTGCTCAACTAGGGAAAACCCACCCAAAGAACTAAAAGAGCCTAGGCATACCAATATACCTCATGTGGAAGAGTCTCCATCCAGATACTTCAACATGTTCCATTGGCAAGGTCGAGGTTTAGGTTCCCATGAATAAAGAATACATGATATCCTAGATGTCCCATATAGAGGTGCTCATGATCATTTTGGATTAGGTTATACCCCATTGTCTTCCATCGCTTCTCTTGAGAAAGCCTTCAAAAATCTTAGCCTTAATTATGAAGAGCCCTCCATGCATCCATTGCCATCAACATCCTCTCTTGAATAGGCCCTTCAAGAACTTTGCATTGATGAAGTAGACAAGGATGATCCCATCAATTTCTCCTATCCGGTATTTTATTCTGATGATGACATTTATGAAGAATTTGAAGTCATGTCAAATGCTTCTGATGATTATGAAGAGGAATCACTCCCCATTGTCCCCATCACCCCATAGGAAGAGTTTTACCTTTGAATTTTTCCCATCCATAATCGCATTTTTTGCTTGCTTCTTCCACAAGAGCAATATGATCCACCTGGAAATCCACCTTAAGCCCCACATAAGCCAAGAATTGTAACATATGTACATACATAAATAACAACAAAAAAAATAAAAACATACAAAAAAAAAGAAAAAATGTTGCTTTGATGTTTCATGTTCACTATTCTAGGGATACCATACCTCGATATCAGTTCCAATTCAATTGTTCCATCCGTGCATCTATCCCAACCACCTTTCATTCCCCTAAGTCAATATGAATCCTATTGACTTATTCATCTCGCTCCACAATCCATACAATTTGGCTAATCCAATTCCAATTGACAGCAACCTCATTGACTTGGATCAGATTTCCTCCCAACCCTCCCTCTCGGAGTTCATCCTATCCAATAAATTGTTAAGGGCTTCATCCTATTACATTCCTCCTTTGCCCCCACCTTCACCCTCACCATATTTAGCTAGTAGTCCCGAGGTTTTCTAGGCAGAGTTAGACAATGATAAGCAAGAGAGGCTATATGACATCTTAGATGACTTAAATCTGATTCCAACACCACATCAACTTGAGGAAGGTTCACATATGTCCATTGAATAAACCATTGACATGAACCTTAGTTCAGATCCTAACAATCCCCAAGGATATGCCTGGCCTTGATCTTGACCTTGTTGTCCATAATATCACCTTGCGACCTGACGCCAAGCTAGTCAAACAAAATCTTAGAAGAATGCATCCTACCATAGTACTCATAGTCAAAGAGGAAATACAAAAATTGCTAGATATTCACTTTATCATCCCTATTGACTATCCTGAGTGGCTTTCAAATATGGTACCCATTTGTAAGCCCAATGGGGGGATACACATTTGCAATGACTTTCGAGACCTAAATAAAGCATGTCCTAAGGATGATTTCCCTCTACCAAATATTGATACTCCTTTCGACACCTACGCAGACCATGAAATGCTTTCCTTAATGGAAGTTTTCTCAGGATACAACCAAATTCGAATAAATCCTGATGATCAACATAAAACAACATTTACAACACCATGGGCAACATTTTTTTTAGGGTTATGCCCTTTGGCCTTAAAAATGCAAGAGCTACTTATCAAAGAGCCATGAATTACATATTTCATGATTACATGCATAAAATAATTGAAGACTATGTAGATGATCTCTTGGCTAAATCTAAAACCCGACAAGAACATATTGATGTTTTGGACAAGATTTTTGATCGACTGCTAGAATTGAAGGTGAGGTTAAATCCCAAAAAAGTGTGTCTTTGGTGTTACCTCTGGTAAAATTTTAGGATTCATTGTCTCGAGGCTAGGCATTGAAGTGGACCCAAATAAGGTTAATGCCATCATGGAAATGCCACCCCTAACTAACATCAAGGAATTGCGTAGCTTGCAAGATAAAATTCAATCGATCAAACACTTCATTGTGCAACTTTTTGATAAATGCAGGTCATTTAACCACCTACTACAAAAGGAGGTAGCATTCATATGAACATATGAATGTCAAAAAGTATTTGATGACATCAATCCTTATCTAAATTCACCACCAATTTTAACTCCTCCTAAGCTGAGGGTCCCTTTCCATCTATATTTCTCAGCCATAGAGGCTGCTTAAGGGATGATGCTTGCACAAAAAAATGAAAAAAATCAAGAGCAAGCAATCTATTACATGATTCGAACATTGGTAAGTTATGAAACAAGATACACTTATATAGAAAAGTTATGCTTAGCGGTGGTTTTAGCCACTAAGAAACTTCAACATTATATGCTAAGCCAAACAACCTATGTCATAGCTAGAGAAAATTCTCTACATTACATGATGTCTTGCACTAATAACAATACTCGTACCACTAAATGGATAATGTTGCTTACAAAATTTGATCTTGAATTCATTAGCCAAAATTCCATTAAAGGTCAGGTCATTGCTAATCACCTTGCAAAAGATCCATTACCTAGTGATCATCCTTTGATTATTGAGCTCCTAGATGATTCGGTATTTTCATTCACTGAAGAAGTAAAATATATCATTCCTGACGAGGATGTCGACATCACATTATTCTTTGATGGATCTAAGTGCAAAAAAAGTCAAGGTGCAGGAGTTGTCTTTCACACACCATAGGGGATTCCCATCTCTTTATCATTCAAGTTAGACTTTTCATGCACAAACAACACAACAGAGTATGAAGTCTTAATCTTAGGTCTTCAATCAGCTATAGCTATGGGTATTTAGTGTATCCGAATATTTGGATATTCTCAACTTGTTATAAAATAAGTAATAGGAGAATACCAATGCAAAGAACCTACCATTAAGCTTTATCATGAAATAGCAATGAAATTGCTATCAACATTCGAATGGTATGAAATCAATAACTTGCCTTGTTCGACTTATGCAATGGCCTCTCTTGGATCCTTGATTCCAAAGAATGACTTAGGAGATATACAACCCCTAATAATCTCAACAATATCTAAAGCAGTCGTGAAGCATGCTAACCCATAGGATGGAAAAGATGTTTGCTTTATCCATGCGAAATCATGTGAGCCTTGGTCAAACCCCATAATTGCATTTTTAAGATTTGGAACACTCCTATCGGACATGTCTCGGTCTGCCAAACGTGCCTTCAAGAAAAGGGTAGCATGTTTCGTTCTCTTGGATGACGTGTTGTATAAACGGGGTTATGATGGAATCTTTCTTCGATACCTCGAACCAAAAGAGGCCTAAAGGGCTATAGAGGAAGCCCATGATGGTACTTGTGGTGGTCATTTTAGTGGAATGGCCATTGCAAAGCATCTTTTATGCATGGGTTATTATTGGCCCACCATGGAACATGACTATTGCACATATATCAAAAATTGCAAACAATGTCAATCACATGCCAATTTAACACATGTACGATCACAACCTTTATAGCCTATACAAAGTCTCTAGCCCTTTTCACGATGGGACCTCGATCTAATCAATAAAATTTTTCCCTCCTCTTTAGGACAACATAATTTCATCATAACTGCCACATAATACTTCACAAAGTGAGTTGAGGCAATCCCTCTAACCAGTATGACAGGACCTAGAATTATGGATTTCATACTCCATCACATTATTTGTCATTTTGGTATCCCCTATAAAATCATTTTGGATAATGGTAAGTCTTTTAATAACAAGGATTTTAGAACACTTTGTGAGAAATATAATGTCCAATATAGTTTCTCAACTCCTTATTACCCACAAGAAAGTGGACAAGCTAAAGCTACCAACAAAACCTTAATTGCCATTCTTAAGAAACTTGTCACAGAAAATCATAAAGATTGGCATACACAAATACCTTTGTAACTTTGGGCTTATCGAACAAGCATCCGAACACCAATGGGAGCAACACCATATTCTCTAGTCTATGGAGCGGAAGCTATTATGCCTCTTGAGCTCAATATTCCTTCCTTACAAATTTTCTTGCAATAATTCATAGATAATGATACAACTAGACAAGCACGACTTGACCAACTCACACTCTTAGATGAAAGGTGTATCAATGCATTAGAACATTTACAAGTTTATCAAGACCGCCTCAAGCGTGCTTACAATGCTAAAGTCCATATTCAGGAATTTCAAGTAGGGGATCTCGTCCTCAAAGAGAACCAACAAAACACCAATGTGTTGCCACATATTCATGATAAATTCATGGTAAATTGGTTAGGTCCATATGTGATCACTCAAAAAGTGGGTAATGGTACTTCTAGGCTTGCTGATTTAGAGGGTAAAGAGGATCCTGAACCACTTAATGTATTTCATTTAAAAGCATTCCATTATGAACATGACATACTATATGTATATATACATGGTTAAAAATAAAAAATAAACAAACAAATTGCATGCTCTTACATAGGCATTTCCACATTGCATACATTTCATTTGCATTTAGGCATTTACATTCAATTATACATATTTCGTTACATTGTATAATTTCCATTTGCATATTAACAATCATTACACTAGGCATACACATTTGCATTCATTCCATACCATGCTCAATGATCTGGTATAGTAATGATGATATGGCCACACAAAAAATCAAAGTTATAGAAATTGGGGGTACCTATTTTGAAACAATCATGTAACTTTCATAAGCCAACAAAATCACATGTCAAAATCACAAAAGCCTAAAATTTTCAATCACTCAGCCATTACTAGTGTCGAAAGCAACCTCCAAGTGGATGTCCAATTTTCTTTAGGACCAAAAGCACAATTTACACACTAATAAATTCTTGAGCGATGTCAATTGATTCCAAACACAATCTTGAACCAATCACATTTCATAACATCTTAAAAACATTTTGAGTCAAGGAGGGTTAGTGCCATACTTGGGTAGTACCTTGAAGTGAAAAGGGATAATCCTCACTTGTCCCATCATGCAACATAGTCCAAAGCAAAAATAGTGGTTATCACCACTACCACAATTACTCTTCAAACATAAGCATAAAAACATACAGTAGTAAGGATAGGGTCACAATTCTCATCACACTTCGGTTGAGAATCTGATTCCCCAAAGCTCTATACAAAATTAACAAATAAAAACTCCCAAATACCCTTGATCCCTAAAGTCATAAGGATTCATACTACATGCCCCTGAAAAGGATGGGTAGTCATCCCTAAGGTCTAAAAGATCAAATCCCATTGGACTATGGAGTGAATCTTCATCAGGGTTATAAACCCATAACTGGCAGTGGATTAAGCTCATGCGGGGTGATATGTCTCCTTGGAAAATAAGAAGACCTCTAACTGCACATAAGGACAAGCTAGCTTTAGGAAATATTCATAACAGGTCATGCCCAATTTACTCATAGTGGGTCAATAAACTTCACATTCACACACACCAGTTCTTGATTGATAGGGTCATTATCACACTCAATTTTTTGGTAATTGAACCTCACTTGCACACACATTGGTCCTAAAGAAATTTAGACAACCCAAGTGAGTTTGGTTTATAACACTAGTATGTTTGAGTCTTTGAAAATTCTATCGTACTCATTCCATATCAACATCCATATCTTATTCCGTGTCAAATTCTATATTTTCTTCCACATCAACGTCCATATTTTTTGACATGTCCACATTCATGTCTTCATGGTAAGTCCAATTGCAAAACATAACAAAACTAGGTACTCCCGATTGTCAAACAATGGACAAAAAAAATGACCAATAGTATTTTTGAACTATAATAGATCATATGAACAACATGCATTCCTATCATGTAAGTATGCATTCATTTAGCATTAACTTGCATTAATCATATCAAATTATCATAAGATTGCATATAGTTTACAGTCGGCATGCATTTACTTACAATAATAACTCATCATTAGCTTGCATACATAAAATCAAATAAATATTTGGCATATACATCATAGTCATTAGCTTGCATACATCATCATAAATATTTTATAAAGCATTGCATAACACATAAAAACATCCACACAAAAATACAACATGCATATATGAAAAGGCCATGTTATATATATATATATATATATATATATATATATATATATATATATATATATAAGCATCCAATATACAATATAGTGCCAAGAAGGCTACAAAAGGGAGCACCAAGGCTCACATGTACAAAATACTGCATATAAGCACTACAACTATCCTTGAGAAGACCCTTGAGACCCGGTAGGAGCCCTCGACCTAGTACTCTGCCTCGACTCCATCTGCATTGATGGCTCAACCATAGATGAAGGAGGATCTGGCAAGGTGATGTGATGTTGTATACACACATCCTCCAAGGAATGTGCGTGTCTCACTAGTTCAAAGTCATTTCAAGTCCTTATGATTTCATCACTCCACCAAAATATTTATTTGTAGCCTCGTAACTATCTATTGCTCCTGATCTATAGTCACCCTAGCCTCCCTCTAATACTCTAGCATAGTCTCTCACTCCTCCTATAGCTTCTCAAGCTCAACCCATAGCCTAGCCACAAAAACCACCACCTCATCCTCCCTCTCCCATATCCTCATCATCCTCCCTCTCCCATGCCACAAAAACCACCTCTAGATCCTACTGTGCCACTAACCTCGATCATATCTATCCTATTAACTACTAAGGCCTCGTCTTATTTGTAGTTGACCTTGACCCTGTCGCTATCGTATCCTCACCTGCCACCTTTGGTACCCATACTAGTTGGGCACCAAACCACTTTGAATACTCTAGAGTCACACCAAAATCATCCACATTAGCCACCTCCAGCTCCTCATCATCCTCCAATGGCACCCACAATGGTTTTGGATAAGGTAGTGTCACCTCATCCTTCACTCACCGATACAACATCAGCTCATCAGGAACTCCTTGAGGTAAACCAAATTGCCTCAGCACCCATGAGTACTAGAAGTACTCTACTTCCTCATCCCTTCGCCCAACTATCCATCGACCTTGTTAGATCCACCATAGCTATCTCCCATCTCCATACCACCTAGCTCCTTGCCATGGCCTCCATCGCAAGTCTGCCTGAGCCAATCTTGACCACATGTATCGGTACAACTACCCAGTGTGTACCTCTCGACTAGGCTAAACCTCCTTAGCCACAATCCATCACCTCGCATATGACTCATCCATCCACCATGACTCACATGGCAACCCCTTAGGTTGAGCTACCAAAAAATACTCCTAAGCCTAGTACTGAAGGAGAAAGATACACCCAATACCATTTATCCCCCTCTATGCCGCCTCATATAGCTGCTGGTATAGCTATGCAAATAAAGCAGGTGCCCATACGTACTCTCGAGGATCCATCAGTAGATAACTCACTAAGCCCAATAGGTTCCAAGGGAACCTACACCTAGTGCTATTAGGTAGCACTATGTTGGCTAGCATGAACATGATCAAGGTAGGGAGTGCATCTAACTCCTTTGCCTTGTACATTCTTAGGTACAGTATCCCTTCGTCCCCTATCTGGGCCTCCCACCACTGATCCCCAAGCATATTATTCATCTCTGCATTCTTATCCCTCCCCACCATCACCTTATCTCCCTCTACTGGCACCTTGAGAATGTGATAAACATCCTCAATAGTGATAGTAACCTCTCCAATTGATAGCTAGAAAGTCCCTCTATCCAGGTCCCACCTCTCGATCAAAGCCGAGAGGTAGCCCTCATTAGCCCTCACCACATCCAATCAGGCCACACCATCTAGGCCTACCCTACTCTGCAGCCCCCAATCCTTCTATGAAAGCTTCTTCCTAATCCCATAAATGAGAGGAGAGAATCTATATCGAGGATCAATATCCCTCAGCAGTAACAAACAAAAACATTTTGTTAGTTTTAAAAATTCAAAAAATTCAAAAAAAATAAAAAACAAACTAAAAATAATTTTTTGTATAGAGGAAACAAATGGTACTAAGATAAATTTTTCCTTTGCTCTACCAGCAGCACCAAGACCATCCACCACCATCATCTCCATACACTCATAAGCCTCACTTAGCTCACTAATTCACTTTCCTCCTCAGACGTAGCTTCTCAAAGTTTACAACACACAAATGAGCCTAAGAATTCCTCAAATATATTTTATAGATTTAACTAGCACATTCAGGTGTAGAGCTATGCTTGAACATTACGGGTGCATGCAGGTTCCTGCAGAACATGCTAGGCACAGGTGTGCACCTGGAAGCAAAAGAGAATGAGAACAAAAACTCCTAAAATGGTATCTCCCATCATCAAATCTGAACCAGGATTTATCCATACATCATGTACATCATAAAAGTTGATTTTGTAAAATTACAAATAGTTTTGCATGCATATTTTTCGAGAAAAAGCAAAATTCTTCACAAATACATATTGCATTGTAGAAAAATGCCAACCAAGGTCACATTTTTACAAAATCAACATCCCACAATTCTTCATCATCTACGTCATCACATTCTTCCATCATAATTATGCATATATCATTCATCATTTTTATTTTTTCTAGGCCATTCAAGTGAACCTCGTATCTAGTATGTTATTCTATAAACTTGGTGATTGCAACGATGATAATTCATGCAATTCAGTAATATGAATAATGGACAATAAGGACACTTACTCATGATCATAATCAATTAGCTCGTCATAAAAAATCACAATCACATTTGGCACTTCACATTTGGAATGCAACCTTGCCAAGAACAATTTGCTCGTAATCAATCATTGATGTCCTTGTCTGTGGGGCAAGAAAACACAGATAAATCAAAATCTCAAACACTCATTCATTCGAAAATAGTCAAAGTATAGGATATATCGGTAGGTTGATTGGTTTCAAGATGGAATTAATGAAGAAATTTCTACAGTCACTACCCCACCCCTATGATTGACTTAGTCATCCACTACCCCACCCCTATGATTGACTTAGTCATCATGCATCTTTCATATATTGCATACTCAATGATGCCATTGTGGTAGCTTATTCAACAAGCATTTAATCATCCAAAATTTTGGGGAAACCATGTTACATTATGATTTTCCCATGACGGGATACATCTCACATGATCATAACATCTACACTAGACAAATACCCCTCTCAACCGTTGGGGCAAAAATAATATGACATTTTACATCATTCATATTGTCTACATTCACATGGTATCATATACCGACCCCCTTCCCACCGTTGGGGTAAAAATTGTATCACATTTTACATCATTCATATCATCCACAATAATTTGCATTTCACATCATTCATTCATAAATTGCACAAATTTACTACATCATTCATTTTAAATTGGCTTGTGAGATACATTCGTAACTCATTCGCCAATTGAGGGAATAAGCTACAAAAACTCTGAATTTTTTTCTTTATTCTTTTGTCTTCAAAATCAGTGCACAAATCCAAAAATAGAGAGAAGATGCTTCTGTGCCCATAGCCCAATCAGGTGTCTCATATTTTTGCACCACATTGTGTTTCACACAATATGGAACAAAAAGGGTCATCTGTAGACACCAAATTGTAGCCACTGAACCTCCATCCCAACCATCCCACCACACACTTGTCTTTCATTCCATATTCCCACCAATTATTTGGCCCAAATCCACATTCCTACCATTTCCTTGCCTAATTGGGATTATTTTAATATTATTTTATAATATTTTATATTTTATATAATATTTTATTATTTTTTAATATATTTATTATAAAATATATATAAATAAACTCAATTAACCTTAGCCATCCGATTTCATTTAATCTCCACCATACATTTTCATTAATCCATGTCACATTCAAAAAGTAATATCAACCCTAGGATATGACTTAATATTAGCCACATGATCAAAAGTGCAAGGCTAAAACCCTAAGAAAATCCTAGGTTGGATTATAAATAGGGTATTTTGCAATTGCCCAAACCCTGGAACCTGGAGATTAAGAGATATACTTGGAGAAGCATTTGTTGATGCCCTAGTGAAGCGGAGAGAGAATTGAATATTTTATGCCCTAGATAATCCAATAATACTTTTGCCTTTCCAACCATTGTCCATCCATCCTTGATCACTACCATAGATGTATTCCATCTGTCGCCTCCATCGCCATCCTTCTTGATCTATTTTTGTAGATCTGTCTTACCCTGCAAGCACTATGCCAAGCTTGCAAAGCTTACTGTAGAGCTTGTTAAGCACTCACCAGAGATTGCCCTATCTGCAAGTGCACACCAAATCTTGCCAAGATCACTACAGAGCCTACCTAGAACCTTTCAGAGCCTGTGATAGTCCTAGGTACAAACTAGAGCTTGCGAAGCTCACGTTAGAGATTACTACGAAACCAAAATGAAGATCTAAATCTGCTACACCACAAAATATGCAACAACAAAGGAAGGTATATTTAGTATTATTTTATTTCATTTATTCATTGGTTTGGCATGCATTTTAAATTGATTCTTAAGCTAAGGTTGTTAGTTTTACAATGGCACTGAGAGGGGGGGTGAATCAGTGTAGCTCTTTAAACTTGAGTTTATAGCTCTTAATATCACATAAATTAAAACTTATTACTAGATAAAACAAGTATAACAAAAGAACATCACATAACATAAGATTTAACGAGGTTCACCAATGTGGCTTCTCCTCAAAAATTGACTGCTTGGACTACCATCCAAATCCAGCCTTTGCAAAGCACCAACTTTACAATCAATTTACCAGCACCAACTGGAAGGAGCACCAACCCCTAATTTATCTGCAATAATAGAAAGGAGAACCAACCCCTAATTTACCAGCACCAACTGGAAGGAGCACAAAACACTTATTTATTTGTACCAAAAGAAACGAGCACCAACCCCTGATGCCAAGCTACAACCTAGACTTCAATTTGAATCTATAAGTTTGACAGTAAGATACCTTTGCTTTTGCAAGACCCTGACTGGTCTTCTTCACCTTTGCGTTCTCTATGCACTCTGCTTTCTCTACACAATCACAGCAACACCTGGTCGAACTTCAACCTTTTTTCTCTCTACACACTCTTCTCTCTCTGCATAATCACTTTGCACACTCTGCTTTGTTACAGTCAAACTTCATGATCATCTTCTCCCTTTTGTGCACTCTGCTCTCTTTGCGAATTTCACACTTAGCATGATTCGACACAACTTGCTCTCTATGCACAACGACCGTATATCTCACACCTTCAACCATCCTCAATTCTCCAAACAACCCTCCTTTTATAACAATATTTTTTATGATGAAGATCCTAATCTTAGTCGGCTATAAACCCTAATCTTGGTCGACTTTCATAACAACTGTAAACCCTAATTTTAGTCGACTGTCATACTTCTCATTTTAGTCGGGTTCTCCTTCTTGACTTGCACATTTATGACCTATTCATGAAATTGTGACATTTCTGCCTCTGTAGCTTCTTTTGTTGCTGTTGCTATGAAAATACAGCATGTTGCAATATCGCGACACTTTTTTATCTCTCCTCTTTCTCTTTGCTTTGGCCCATGAAAATGCAACATGTCACGATATCACGACACTTTTTCTCCTTGCTCTTTTTCTTTGCTTAGGCTCACAAAAATACATGTCGCAATATCATGACACTTTTGCCTCCGTATACTTCATATTTACTTTTGTCACGATTTCACGACACTTCTTCTTCCATAGACTTTGAATTTGCCTTTGTCACGATATCGCGACACTTCTTCGTCTGTGGTCTTCAACTTAGATTTTGTCATGAAATCATGACACTTTTGCTTTCGTACTTAGCTTCTTTGCTTTTGTCACAAAATCGTGACACTTTTGCCTTTGAAGTCTTCTTCTTTGCTTTTGTCACAAAATCATGACACTTCTACTTTTGTACTTTACTTCTTTGCTTTTGTCACGAAATCATGACACTTCTGCTTCCAAAGTCTTGTTTTTTGCTTTTGTCATGAAATCACGATAGTTCTGCTTCTGTACGATTCCTCTCTTTCTTTTGTCATGAAAATGTGACATGTCACGATATCATGACACTTTTCAAACTTACTTTCTCTCTCCTATTTTAGTTGCAAAAATGCGACATGTCGCAAAATCGTGACACTTTTCCAACTTACTTTCTCTCTCCTATTTTAGTCGTGAAAATGTGACATGTCACGAAATCGTGACACTTTTCTTACTTGTTCTCTTTCTTCGAACTTGCTGCAAAATCGTGACACTTTTTCCTGCTTTCTCTTTATCTTCCAACATGTCACAAAATCATGATAGTTTTTCCACTTGCCTTTTTCTCTTCCAACATGTCATGAAATCATGACAGTTTTTACACTTGCCTTTTTCTCTTCCAACATGTCACGAAATCGTGATAGTTTTTCCACTTGCCTTTTTCTCTTCCAACATGTCACAAAATCGTGACAGTTTTTCCACTTGCCTTTTTCTCTTCCAACATGTCATGAAATCACGACAGTTTTTCCTACTTTTTCTCTCTCTTCCAACATGTCGTGAAATCGCGACAGTTTTTCTTGCTTTTTCTCTCTCTTCCAACATGTGAAATCATGACAATTTTTCCTGCTTTTTCTCTCTCTTCCAACATGTCGCAAAATCGTGATAGTTTTTCCTACTTTTTCTCTCTTCCAACATGTCACAAAATTATGACAGTTTTTCTTTCCTGTTGTATATGTTTCGATATCGTGACACTTTTCTTACTTGTCTTTTTCTTTGATCTTTTGCATATGGGCCACTTTGGTCTTCTTGGAAAATCACTGTACATACTCTAAATAACCTTTGCATTCCTGTCTTTTGCATCTGAATAGCTTTTGAACTTCCTGTCCACTGCATCAATAGATCTATTTGACTGTGTTGACAACAATGACAATATTATTGCTGCACCTTGCTCAACAATCTCCCCCTTTGGAATTGTTGGCAACACATGTGCAATTACCTGTAACTCTTCTCCCCCTTTAACAATAATACCAAAGGGCTACTACAGACTCTCCTTGAGTCCATGCACAACATTATCAGGCAAATTTATTACACTTAGCAAAAATCATGAACATGAGCAAAAAGATAATCAAATACTTAAATGCTCTCCCTGAGAATGTGATCCCTATAGCTAGTCAATTCTTGAGAAGTGTGACCACTCCCAATTTATTGCAAAGGTACTCAAATACTTCCTTGGGCAATGGTTTTGTGAAGATATATGCTACTTGCTCTGTAGTTGGAACAAAATCCAACTTAACCTCACCTTTCACAACTTTCTCCTTCAAAAAGTGATACCTGATAGCAATGTGTTTTGTGCATGAATGCATAACCAGATTCTTGGAGATGTTAATGGCACTGGTGTTATCACACTTAACTGATATTGGCTCATTGAAGCTAATACCAAGATCTTTTAGGTTTTTTTTCATCCACAATACCTATGTTCAACATGTTGTCGCTGCAATATATTCTACCTCTGTTGTCGATAAAGAAACTGACTCTTGTTTCTTACTGTGCCATGCGACCAATCTATCTCCAAGATAGAATGCACCTCCACTGGTACTCTTTCTGTCATTGACACATCCTACCCAATCTACATCTAAATACAAAATAAGGGTGAAGTCTTTAACTTTCGAATACCATAACCCATACTCCATAGTACCCTTGAGGTATCGAAGAATCCTCTTCACTGCTGTCACATGAGTCTCCTGGGGATTAGCCTAAAATCATGCTACCATGCATACTGCCTACAAAATATATGGTCTGGTAGCTTTTAGGTACAATAAGCTCCCAATCATAGATCTGTACATGGTTTAATCAAAAGTTGGAGATTTGTCATCCTTGCTCAACTTGCAACCTGTCGTCATGGGAGTGCTAACTAGCTTACAATCCTCCATTGTAAATTTTTTAAACATCTCTTTCACATATTTAACTTGAGAAATAAATATGCCCTTCTTATTTTGATTAACTTGCAACCCGAGGAAATACAAAATTTCATCAATCATTGACATTTCAAATTCTTTCTGCATCATATTTGCTAAATATTTACACCACTCGTCTTTGCTACTGCCAAATATGATATCATCAACATATACAACAAGAACAATAAGATGGCCATTTTCTATTTTGACATACAAATTACTATCCACCTCTGAAACATTGTTTGAATTATCTGAGTCAATTTTTGTTTCTTTTCTATTTCCTTTTCCTCATCTCCTTCAATAACTCTTCATAAATTGAGTAGTTCTATTCATAGGTAATTACTCGTTCCCTACCTTCATCAGCTCTATCTTCAAACTTACCAAGGTTTTCTTCAGTTCTTTTGATGTAACACTTACTGCCAAAATTTTTAAAGTATCTTACTATTGCCTTTTTACCGAACCACATATATGTAGCTAGGGCAACATTCTTTCACTAAACCAAATTATCAGAACTGTTATAATCCATAAATTTGAAAAATAGCAGTAAGAACCATCAAAAGTACAACATTGACATATAGCAATACTACCAATGGTGACAACTCTCAATTTAATCACCACCCTTCATGGTACCTCCATAAACAACTACATGAACTGAAACACACTTTGAAAACTATATGAAAACTCCCCCTGACTACTTGCCTTTCATCCTCATATAACCAAACAAATACATAGGAGCATTAAAATAAAACTTTAAGATTGCTCCCCTTGAGGATGTGCTACCTGGAGTTGCTTAGTGCAATGGAGAAGTAGTCTCCTTCAGTCCAAGGAGACATGATTTCCTTTTTTTTTCCTTTCTCCACTCTGGTTTGATTACCATTTTGGGCTCTTGTTTTACCTTTCCCTTATCAATAGCTTGTGCATGTTTTTCGAGAAGTTTTCTATTTTGTCTCATCCTATTTGGTTGAAATTTTCTTCCCTAAAACTGATTTGATGCAAATGTACTTCTACGGTTTCTTGCAATGTGCCCAAAATTATGACAGTTATAACATTCTACTGTATAATTCATCAGAGGAGAAAAAGCATTTCTACTGGTGAAATTCCTTGGTCTTACATTATATTTGCAGTCTGAGATTTTATGTCCATAGCCATTGCATTTAAAATAGAAACCAAAAAATGGATTGCCATTTTGTCGTAGGACCCATAGGTCTTCTTCTTATTTGATGTGTGACATTGGTGAATCCATCATTTTCAATTCTCCTTTCATTCCTGGTATTATTGCTTTATTTTACATGAGATGTTTTTCCTTGATCAACCTGTTTCTTATCTTCATTCTTTATGGATTCTACATTTTTGGCCTTTGATCCATTTGATGATTCTCCTTCGATGAAACCCAAACCAAATTTGATGCCTGTAGGCCTTTGGTCATTTATAATCTTATCCAGCTTCATAGAAATTTCTTTGTGTTTGCGATAGCAACTAATTTTGTGATTCAGCTCTTCTATCTGCATTCGTAAACCAACATTCTCTTCTTCTAGTTTGCAGCAATAATCTTTTTTCATGGTAATTTGTACTTTGAGATCTTCAGATATTTTTTTGTATTCTTCTATCTATACTTTCATACTAAATATGATTTCGTTTGCATCCTCAAGCCTTTTTGAAATTTTCTTATTCTTTTTCCTCTCTATTTTCCACTCTTCAAGTGCAGAGATCAACTCACCTTCTAGATCTACTTCAGCCTCAGGGTTTTCACCACATACTTCTTCAAATGCCATGAAAAGAGCTTCACCACCTATCATTGTGTTACTTCCAAGATCACCCTAGCTGGTTAAGCTTGTACAAGAACTTAGCTCTGATACCAATTGTTAGTCTTACAATGGCACTGAGAGGGGGGAGTGAATCAGTGTAGCTCTTTAAACTTGAATTTATAGCTCTTAATATCATAGTAATTAAAACTTATTACTAGATACAACAAGTATAACAAAAGAGCATCACATAACACAAGATTTAACGAGGTTCACCAATGTGGCTACTCCTTAAAAATTGACTACTTGGACTACCATCCAAATCTAGCCTTTGCAAAGCACCAACTTTACAATCAATTTACTAGCACCAACTGGAAGGAGCACCAACCCCTGATTTATCTACAACAATAGAAAGGAGCACCAACCCCTGATTTACCAGCACAAAATGGAAGGAGCACCAACCCCTTATTTATATACATCAATAAAAATGAGCACCAACCCCTGATGCTAAGCTGCAACCTGGACTTCAATTTGAATCTATAAGTTTGGTAGTAAGATACCTTTGCTTTTGCAAGACCCTGACTAGTATTCTTCACTTTTACATTCTCTACGCACTCTGCTCTCTTTGCGTAATCACTTCACACACTCTACTTCATTACAGTTGAAATTCACGATCGTCTTCTCCCTTTTGTGCACTCTACTCTCTTTGCAAATTTTGCACTTAGCATGATTCGACACGACTTGCTCTCTATGCACAATGACCATATATCTCACACCTTTGACCATCCTCAATTCTCCAAACAACCCTCATTTTATAACTATTTTTTATGATGAAGATCCTAATATTAGTCAGTTGTAAACTCTAATCTTGGTCGGCTTTCATAACAACTGTAAACCCTAATTTTAGTCAGCTATCATACTTCTCATTTCAGTTGGGTTATCCTTCTTGACTTACGCATTTATGACCTGTCATGAAATCGTGACATTTTTGCCTCTGTAGCTTCTTTTGTTGTTGTTGCCACGAAAATACATGTCACAATATCGCGACACTTTTTTCTCTCTCCTCTTTCTCTTTGCTTTGGCCCATGAAAATGCAACATGTCACGATATCGTGACACTTTTTCTCCTTGCTATTTTTCTTTGCTTAGGCCCGTGAAAATACATGTCGCGATATCGTGACACTTTCGCCTCCGTATACTTCGTCTTTGCTTTTGTCACGATATTGCGACACTTCTGCTTCCATAGACTTCGACTTTGCTTTTGTCATGATATCGTGACACTTTTGCCTCAGTAGTCTTCAACTTAGCTTTTTTCATGAAATCACGACACTTCTGCTTCCATACTTAGCTTCTTTGATTTTGTCACGAAATCATGACACTTCTGCCTTTGAAGTCTTCTTCTCTGCTTTTGTCATGAAATTGCGACACTTCTGCTTTCATAATTTACTTTGCTTTTTTCATGAAATCGTGACACTTCTATTTTTGAAGTCTTTCTTTCTGCTTTTGTCACGAAATCGTGACAGTTCTGCTTCTGTACGCTTCCTCTCTTTCTTTTGTCGAGAAAATACGACATGTTGCGATATCGTGAAACTTTTCAAAATTAATTTCTCTCTCCTATTTTAGTCGCGAAAATGCCACATGTCACGATATAATGAAACTTTTCCAACTTGCTTTCTCTCTCCTATTTTAGTCGCAAAAATGCGACATGTCACGAAATCATGACACTTTTTTTACTTGTTCTCTTTCTTCGAACTTGTCGCAAAATCATGACACTTTTTCCTACTTTCTCTTTCTCTTCCAACATGTCATGAATCACGATAGTTTTGCACTTGCCTTTTTCTCTTCCAACATGTCATGAAATCGTGACAGTTTTGCACTTGCCTTTTTCTCTTCCAACATGTCGCAAAATTGTGATAGTTTTTCCACTTGCCTTTTTCTCTTCCAACATGTCACAAAATCATGACAGTTTTTCCACTTGCCTTTTTCTCTTCCAACATGTCGTGAAATCGTGATAGTTTTTCCTACTTTTTCTCTCTCTTCCAACATGTCACGAAATCATGACAAATTTTCCCTGCTTTTTCTCTCTCTTCCAACATGTCGCAAAATCGTGACAGTTTTTCTTGTTTTTTCTCTCTCTTCCAACATGTCACGAAATCGTGATAGTTTTTCCTGCTTTTTCTCTCTCTTCTAACACGTCACAAAATCATGACAATTTTTCTTGCTTGCTGTATATGTTTTGATATCGCGACACTTTTCTTACTTGTCTTTTTCTTTGATCTTTTGCATATGGGCCACTTCGGTCTTCTTGGAAAATCACTGTACATACTCTGAATAACCTTTGCACTTCTATCTTCTACATCTGAATAGCTTTTGAACTTCCTATTCACTGCATCAACAGATCTATCTAACTATGTTGACAATAATGACAATACTGTTGTTGCACCTTACTCAACAAAGGTTTTATTAATGTCTAAGGGTCTCACACTATGGAGCCCTCACAGGTATTATTGATGCTCTTGTGTTTTGTTTTGCATGTAGATCTATGAATTCAACATATTCTTTGATGGTTGTTGAAGCTGGAGTGGCCCCACATTGGATATTCAAATCCAACTCAACCTATTGGGATCAAGGGCACACTCAGATCTAAAGACACTTATGTTATATCTAACTAGGATTTTGGAGAACCCTAGTTTCACTGTAAATTATTGTATCAAATATCCACATTGGATACTGATTGTAACATAGGATTCTATTCCCCCTCATTGAATACATATTTCTTTTGTGCAATCTATTTTGTCTCATTTCTTTATTTGATTCTACCATTTTATTTTCAAGTGTCATGTCTTTGCATCCACAATAAGCTTCTATAAATTAGGGGGTATTAATAAAATAATATTAAACTAGATACCGGATATACGTCAGAAATGATATTTATAAAACCACTAACTATTTTACATCTTTTAAATTATAGAAGCTTATCTAGAAAATTCATACATTCCACACTATTACATTGCACATATGGATGGTTTAAATAATTAGTTTGTATGATTAGACTAATTATTAAACATTCAAGGTTGTTATACTTTTTGTGGCATCACCCAGTAAATTTTCAACATCATAGCATATGCATCCATTATGTTTTAAAGTGATTAAAATATACAAATTCATTTACATTAGATTACATACTGCATTCACCATATCATAGCATGAGTTATATGCACACATTGAAATCAAAATCAAACACGCATTATAACAATACAAATTACATCCATAAATGCATCGTTCCATTCATTCATACATCACATCATCCATTTACATCAAAGAGCACATCATTCCATTCATCCATACATAGAATAAAAAATTCATCATAAAATCAACTCATGATACATCACATCATGTCACAATAATCAAATAATATAAGCATCTACATAAAGACATACATAAGCATCCATATCATCATAAATATCATCTATCATCTAACACATATATCAACTCATCATAATTTCATCATAACATCGCATAAATAAAATAAAAATATAAGCAATAAATTACATACATAATGAAGCATAAATGTAATGTATCATATAAATATGTGTGTCTCAAAATATATCTTAGAATATGTATCTCAAAGTGCATGAATATACAAAATTACCCACAGGCTATAGTCATATAGGTCAAGCAAACCTCAAAAATGAAATCCAAGTGCATCATCAATCAAACAAAAGGTTTGTGCCCTTGGTGTCACATCCTCCTATGGCTATTTCATACATATAATTATGTGATATTATTGGTATCTCTGTGTGAGTCCAAGTCCTCTAGCTAGGATGAATGGAAGACTGCCCAAAGGTGGAGTGCTTGCTAACCTGTGAGCCACATGCACCTAGTGCCTCCCTATGGACAAATTTGTGCCTTATAAGCTACATCTAGAGAGAGGCTATATGGGAGACATACCCCTGGATATGCTCCTCGTACTAATATAGCAATGACTATAGGTGTAGGACCTCTATCCCTATTTCTGCCCCAAGATCTACCCTAGTATAACTCTATGGTATAGAAGGAGGAACAACAAACTACATCCTAGTAGAACCACCCTTGATAGTAGCTTGTAAAGCCTAGATTTGTAGCATGAATTGCTCTATAGTAGCATCTCATTGGGCTATGGTAGCATCTCACTATTGTACCTAGATCTTGGTCGACTGAATCTCAACATTGAAATCATGTAGTTGTTCTCTCAAAGGATAATATCTCTCCTTGGGATCCAACTCCTCCTCATCCTCCTTAGGATCCTCTTGCTCCTCTGATACCACTTGCTCTACTGGTTGGCCCCATACCTAAATCTTGTATCAAACTCTACGCCCTATTGGATTTGCACCATCATCCCTACCATCATCTACATGGCCTAAGCTACCATCACCATGCCACATTAGATTCCCCCACCACTGCACAAATGCATATGTGACTCCCCCAATGACTCTTGGATCAACTTTTGGGGCATCTTCCTAATCAAAAAGCACTATGATATATGAATGAGGAAGGTCTCCCTATGCTATGAGATTCTTGTATAAAAAATAGAACTAGTGGTATATCCTATTGTAGCCCATACTAATGAAGAACCTGGGAGTAGAAGAAATACTCCTTGATGCCAAAATTGCACCCGATGAGCTTCTGCTCATTTCGCATCCTAGTTGTGAAACTATCCAAGTCATCCCAAACTGGACACTCATGATATGAATGCCATATGATATCTCTGGACTTTAGCCTAGTAAAAGTAGTAGTGTAGTGGGAAAGCTCCCTCACATGAGAATGGCTCTTGCACTTCTTGTGCCCTCGAGTCCATCTAGAACAATAGCACTGCATCCACTCCTCAATAACTATAATATTGACAAGTAAACCTTTGGGATAATCTACATTGATGTGCTCTCATCACCAAACCTATATGAGCAAGCTACAATTGATGTTTATGCAACCCCGCCAGTGGATATGATACAACTCATCATAACACTGGGCCAAAAGAGACCTACCCCATACATTTATTATGGGCTCCTCTCTATCCATTAGATCCTAGACCATTGCAAGGATATTCCATGGGAACCTCAAGCCTAAGCAATCTAGAACAATAATGTTACTGATAACCTCTTTGTGAAGACACACTCCCTGTACCAACATATGACAGATACACCACCATATTTAGTGTCCTTGAAGGCATCTGTAGCATGCCTTCCAAACACCCAAAGAAATACAACATCACGATCATTAGTGACCGAAGAGACAATGGCCACTCCATCAAAGGGGATCTAGAATATCCTATACACATCCTCTAGCATGATAAGTCATCTCGCTGGTAGGAAGGTGGAAGGTATTAGTCCAAGAATCCCACCAGTGTACCAGGGTCAGGAGGTAAGCCTTATCTAACATAATATTGGGTAGCCTAGTGACAAACTATAGCCTATAGGCCTTGATCCAGGCCCAGTCCATAGCACTCAAAATGGGTAGAAGGTCATTCCTGAGCTTCAGGTCACAAGCTCGAGCAGTGAGAATCTAAGATTAGAAGACAAAACAAAGCATAACTGCAATGCATCTTAGGGATAAATCACAATAAAATGTGAAAAATTATGCACATAATGATAAAACTATCCTAATCCTAAGCAAAGAGAAATAATGCAACTAATCAAGCAACACAATACAAGAAAAAAACTCAAAATTTTAGAAAAATCAGCATAATCACCTTGCAAGAATTCAAAATTTTACAAAAATCAACTAAGGCATTCGATCGCTATCACCTACAATGGCCAAAAATTGGTCACTATGGATAGCAGTGGCCAAACTCCAATGATCAAATTTTTGATCATTGGGATTCAAATCTGATCACTTTGAGCGACAATGGCCAAACCACAAGCCGAGCTGGCTGATCTGAGTAGTAGAAGTCGACAAATGATGCGACAAAAATACCTTCCATAGGCTGGAAATGACAAAAAAATTGAAAATAGACAAATGGGGGTAAGATCACCATGACAAATCTGAATCTAAACCTAACTATGGATTCGGTTGGTTGCCAACAAATTTAATGAGATTCTTGTACCGATTACTTAGTGTAGTTCATTTTATTCAAAAATTAAATAGACAAGGTTAAGGTTTATAATAGTACCCGAGAAGCTTCGACTCCTTCGATCATTGATGCCTTATCCTACATAGCCATGACACTTCAAATCATAGCAACACTCCAATCATAGAACTCGCTTTCACTATAGAGCTCTAAAATGCAAATTGATAGCTGGTGAAAGTGAAAGGTCAAAAACCCTAACATTACTTTTTATATTTTTGAATTATGCCTTGGTTGCTATTATCATCAGTGGCCCACATTTCTTGACTGCTCAATATGCGAGCGGCCATGATCAGGCATTTGGGAGTTGTTAGAATTGATAGAGGCCAACAACCTAAGCAAAAATAGGAGGAATTACATCCATGGAAAGCAGAAAAAATATTAATAAACACATTTTTATGACTCATGGTTATCATAATGTTCAAAATAAAAATAAAAATACATAAATACAAATCTCAAGTAAGCCCCTTATCAAGTTACTCTATCAACTCAGCGGTTGCAATGATCTGCACTCCATGCAACTCGGTGAGATGAGTAAGTTACCATGAGGTTACTTAGGGAAAAACATTCATTTTGGGATTACAATGTGCCTCCTTCAATCCCAAAAAATACCAAGATGGTTAGACTATTCCACGGGTATGAAGAAATCATCCTAATTCTCCTATGACACCAAAAACACTAAGCTAAGTGATGCAATACAAGCATAAATAAAATCACTCATCTTAACTTCCTAATAAGGCTATTTATGGCTGGACCGCTCCCCGCTATAGGTATGAATGATTATCATAAAAAAATGAAATCACACTTGGATGGGGGATTGCCCATTAAAAGAAAAAATACTAGAAAGTAACCAAAACTAGTCATATTTGGTCAAGCAACTCATCGTTTCATTCATTGCCCTTTCCTCACCAATTCATTGTGTGATGGGGTAGTTCAAATATTCAAATCATCATAATCAAAATTAACAAAGATTGCTCGATCATGTCAAAATTACGTTCATTCTATGAATCATTGCACTCAACTCTTACAAATATTTTCCCTATTTTCTAGGTTCATAAGCAAATATGACATCTTCAATTTGTAGCTCTCCTCTGGTCGGATCACATTTTAGTGACATAAGCTACATGATTGTGTTTGAGGAATGAGTGCAAGTGGACATATGCAAGCCCCATGGTAAATTAAGCCTTCAATCAGGTTGAAGAAATTATTCAAGGATGCATGCCATCTTACGTGATGGGACATCTAGCATTGATCAGATCAATGATCAAATACACCCTACAAACATAGCAGTCTATGTTTTCTCTCAGTATCATGTCTATCACTCAAAACATTGCAAAAAGAGGCATCTGTAGACACCTAAAACATGTCATGTTCAGGGATACTACTCACATGGGTACACTCATTGGTCATGTGACTAAACCTTGGGACATTCCAAGTGTTAAAAATGGTTTTTTCCACTAATATGGGGCATTTTCAGCCCATCCAAGCCTGGCCACTATAGACCAGAGTGGCCAGAATCTAGCTACTGTAGCTCAGAACGACCAAACCTTAGCCACTACAGATGATAGTGGCTAAACTTTAAATACATTTTTCCACACATCTAGCCTAATATTGTGTGGAAGTGGTATTCTACATGCAATAAGGATGAGGGGGGACAAATTTGCATTCCTCCTCACAGCCAGTCTACATGAAAGACTCAAGTCCAAATTTAGACTTTAGTTAAACATAGAAAAAAAAAGAGCTTCTCATGCTAACATCTAGTACGCATGAGGGATTTAGTCCTAGGGTTTGAACACTGACCTAGGGCTTCAAAAACTTTATAAGGAGTAAATCTAAAAGCACTAGGGGACCTTTTTTTAATCAATAAGAAGGAGATATAACATCATACATCAAAACTTTGAATAGGTTGGATAATTAAGGAGAGATTCTAGAGACTTGGAGAGCTTGCCTTGGAGATCAATTCTTGTAGTAGAGCCCTATCAGATTGGAGGGAAAATTTGAATACCTAAGGTAATAATTTTAAAATTAGTAGTAGACTTGAGCCCATAACCTTGGGATCAATAGAGAGAGATTTCACCTTAGCGGTCGCTATCCTGGATAGTGGCCCACAATCTAGTCTAGGGTTTTAGGTGTTAGTTTCTTTCATTCTAATTTCTCTTTCATTTCATTAGCATAAGCTTCATTTTAGTTATTCATGCTCATAGTACTAGTTTCATTGCATTTGTTTCTATTGAGCTTATTCATTGCTAACAACCTCATTTAGGGAGGCAATCTCAGATATCTCAGCGTGTGTTGTTGTTTCATTGATTTTAGGGCTACAGGTTCATTGGGAAAATCCACAACATACGAGTGCAAGAGGATCCCTCTAACAATCAAACCTAGAGAAGGAGGCATATATAAGTCCTCATACATTTCCATGTGCATCATCAGGAAGCCTGATAAAATGCACCTCCTATGTGAGGGGATATTTTATACACCTGATGCCCTCTTTGTGTGTAAAATCATGTATCAATTGAATGGTATCCCTTAGATGGATTCATATGTAATCGAATCTTAGGATTATAAATATAAAAAGCATTTATTCATTTATTTCTTCGTATTCTAGTTATATATGCTTTATACCTTTCATTTATTGCATGTTTAACATTAAAGGATTTAATTAATTCATGAGTAGAGTAGTTAGTGGACAATGCACTACTTCCCTAGGGTCGCTACACTTTCAAATTTAAATTTAAAGCTTTATAATAGCATCAATGGTTACAAAACATAATTCTTGACCCTTCTTGGGAATATTTTGAGTCATAATTACTCTCATTTTAGCCCTCGTGAGTATGAGGACTTCAAAGGGGCATTAACCAAACTAAGACAAACCTCTATGGTTCATGAATATCAGATCCAATTTGAGATACTGGCTAATAAGACCAAGGGGATGAATTATGACCATTTTTAGAGTTTTTTTATCAGTGGCTTGAAATATGACATCAAGGTTGAGATAAAAATGTTTAAACTACAATCTATAATGTAGGCCATATGCTTAGCGATATTGTCCAAAGAAACCATTTTGGCTCAAAGGAGGCCACCTAAATTTTCATACGCTAAACCCATATTTCCTTACAAATTCACACCCAATATTAGTAACAAATCTACCCCCTATAAGTACTTGACTACAGAAGAGATAGATGCTTGATGTGCACAATGATTATGTTATAATTGTGATGGGAAGTATTCACCAGGGCATAAGTGCATCCAAAAGAAGTAATTTTTATTGGATGTAGAGGAGTCAGTAAGTAGTGAACAAATTTATTATGAAGTAAAACCATCAAAGGAACCACTTCAGGATGAGGGTGAAACACAAGAACCATAGCCAAAAAATTATATCCATGTCCTTCTAAGAATTACTACCCCTTAGATGATAAAGGTAGTAGTTTTTTCAAAGGTTTGGTGGTAATTTTTGAAACTCAAGGATCAAGAACTTAAAATTGATGCATTTGCTATTCAACTAGGAGGATTCAGTGTGGTTCTAATATCTCAATGGCTAGGTACTTCGAGAACCATAGCCTAATTTTTTTTAAAATTAGGTATACATTTTAATAGAATGGTAGGTCCTACATTCTCTATGGTTTTCTAGTAGGATCTCCCTAGATTATTAGTTCAAACCATATGGAGAAGTTGTTAAAAAATATGCTTATGGGGTAGTAGCTCAGATATTTTCAATTCAACCATAAACTTCAATAGAGGAAAATCCCCCAAAAGATTTACAACTTCTTCTGACTAAGCATGATGTGGTTTTTGTACAACCAATAGAATTACCACCATGTCATTCCCATGATCATGCAATACCATTGGTGCCTACTAGTTTTCCACCTAACATCAGACCTTACAATATTCCTATGCACTTAAGTCAAATATTTGGAAATTGGTACAAGAATTATTATAAGAAAGAGTTATTCAGCTTAGTAATAGTCCTTATTCTTCTCTAGTCCTATTGATTCAAAAAAATATGGGTCCTGGTGTTTATGTATATATTTTTATGAGCTCAATAAGCTCACCATTAAGAATAAATTTCACATTCTAGTGGTTGATAATTTTTGGATGAGCTGCATGGTGCTATGTTTTTCTCTAAGTTAGATCTTCACTTAAGTTATCATCATATAAGGCTCAAGGAGGACATTTACAGAATATCATTTCAAACTCATAAGGACCATTATGAATTCTTGGTTATTCCATTTGTCTTAATGAATGCACCTTCCATATTTTAGAGCCTCATGAATAACATCATTCACCCATTCCTTCACAAATTCAATATAGTTTCCTTTGATAATATTTTGGTTTATAGTCGCTCTTGGGAGGAGTATCTCCACCATTTATATTATATTCTACATATTTTGTTTCAAAATGAACTTTATGCTAAGATATCTAAGTTTTCTTTTGGGTTAACAGAAGTAGAGTATTTGGGACAGATTATCACCAAATATGGAGTTAAAATTAACCCTAATAAGATTCAAGTTATTCAATATTAGCCAAATCCTCACACTCTCAAGGAACTTTGAGAATTTTTAGGACTCATTGGGTATTACCACAAATTTATCCAAAACTATGGCAAAATCCCTACTCCTTTAATGACCATAGTGAAAAGAATTCTTTTACTTGGTCATGCCTAGCTAAGAATGTTTTTTTTGACCTAAAGTATGCCATGAAAACCATTCTAGTATTAGATATGATTGATTTTTAAAATCCTTTGTAATTAAAAGTGATGCTTCAGGTAATGGCATATGAGCCATGTTGTTACAAGAGGAAAGAGAATTGGACTTCACTAGTAAAGCACTTTTAGATCAAAATCTAGCCAAATCTACTTATGCAAAGGAGATGCTCACTATTTTGCATTTTGTTAATCATTGGTGATCCTATATCAATGGGCATCATTTTTCCATCAAAAAATAAAATTAAAGTTTCAAATACTTCTTGGAGAAATGGGTTGCCACCCCAAACAATAAAAGTGGGTCTCTAAATTAATGTACTATGACTATTTTTGGGTTTTGAATTGACATCAAGGGAACCTTGAACTATAGCTATGAATCTATGACTTATGGTAGGCACATACCCGTTAATCATAGCTTAAACCCCGATATTGGATGGATAAGAGATATACTTCAATCCAACCTCCATAGTAGGTTGGTACCTTATCAACTATTTTAGATGTTGATTAAATTAAGCTCAATTAAAAAGTGTAATTTTAGGGATAGAAATAGGGTAAGGGTTAGAAAACAATTGAGAAATCAGGCGGCTAGATAGATCTAACAATATTGACAAATAGCAAGAATCCACTAATTAATCGCATTTTCAGTATGCCACACTTGAGACTAACAACAATCAAAACTCAACATCTTCACCATTACAATAAAGAAATACTCAAAAAACTATTTCAAGCACCTAAATGCTAATAATCCAAATAGTAAAATTAGATCAACACTTAGGCTAACAAAAATACAATTCTTTTGTAGCATTTATTCAAGCATGAACCATTCCAAGGTGCTCTAAATTAGCAATCCAATATTAGCATAATTGACTAACCATAAAGTAGTAATTGAAATATATTCATAGAATGAATATACAATTGGTAACGATCAAGAATTAGAGGTAAACATCCAATTAATGCTCCTATTGATATTTCAATAATTACAGTAATATACCAAGAAAACACTCTAGATATGGCCCTTAATTATGAGGGTTTGATCTCTTTATATAATTTTTCTCACAATGATTAACACACAGGAACATTACAAGGATCCTCTCTATTAAAATAGCAAAGTATTGATGTGGCGATATCTCATGAATATTAAAGAAGGTAACTGAGTTGTACTCCATAAATTTTGTATCTCTACACTCTATAAGCTCATCTTCTTAACTGACTTCTATGACTAGAGAGGTTACAGATCAATCTAGACCACTCTTCGTTCTTGCAAGCATCTTTCATTGTTAATTTACAACTAAAAATATAGTTGGATCTTGATTCTGGTGATGTTTGATCTTCCCAAATATTTTTTTCTACCTTTTTCAGATTTCATTGCCTTTATTAGGTTTTTTACCTTTGTCTTATTTGGAATCCACTGGTTCATTTTTTACTAGTCTTGGTTTGACCATATTGGCTGTGAAGTATGGGTTTTTAAATATCTTGCAACCCTTCAAAGAATCTACAACTTCAAATTCTATCGAGTAAGGTTTGACTATGTTGACTACGAAATTGGCTTCTGTGGCTACCAACAACTTCTTTCAAACTCTACTATTTTTATTTTTTATAATTTAGGCTTGAACTATTTGACTATAGAACTCTGATTCTATTTTGACCTTTTGGAAAATTTTATCACTACTTCCCAGAATCTACAACTCTGTATTCTGCCTCACATCATTTGACCATACTAACTATGAAATTTGTCTTTTAGAAAATTTTAAATTCTCACTTCCTCTAACAAAACTTGTATGTTTATGGACGTTTGCTATGGAAAAATTCCATGTACCATAATTTCTCCTTGACGCAACTCAAAATTTTTCTCAACTAAATTTGACTGCCCCAATCATAAAAATTTTCTTGCATCATCGATTAGCATAAAATAACACAGAGCTTATCTTGGTTGGACACTAGAGTATCTTCTTGTAGCACCCTAAAATTGGCACGGTTAAAACCTTAGTAAAAAGATAAAATGTTAAAATTTGAATTTCAACCCCAAACTACCCGTTAAACCACCTTTTACCCGCTTTCCCTATTTTCCATGCCATTTTTAGGATTTGTTGTGACCGTTGGACGATATCATCGCCGATCAGACGATATCACCTCAGATCGAACGAATTCGTCTGGAGCAGAACGTCCAGACGATTTCGTCCCAAACTGATTTTTTCATAATTAGCTTCTGTTTCAACGGCGTCTCTAACCGGGGCAAAAGCGTGTCTGCACCATTAGAGACCTTCCCCATTGGAGATCTCCCAGATTGGGATGATCTCCAACCTCCCAACCTCCTTCCTATGCCTATTTAATCTTAGGCCCTCCCCTTGACCTACCCCTGGCTGAATTCCCCTGTAATTTGATCTTTGTGTGCGTTAGAATACCCTGAATTATCATTTGCATTTGTGCCTTTCTAAGTTTTCTTGTAGGAACCTCATTGTTTTTTAGTCGGAGCAAGCTCAGATCATCGTAGACGATCCTGTACGATCTCGGACGATCACGTTGCAATTCGAGATGATTTTGTATTCTGTAGGCGATTTCGACTGCAGTCAACATTGGGGGCAATCAGTGCCCTGAGTTTGCATTCTTTCTCCACTATCTACTGTTTTGCTTTGCATTTAGTTAATTCTATGGTTATTCCTTATTTTGCATCTTGGAGTTCACCCATATAGTTTTAATGCATAATAAAATCATAATTTGTCATTAAATCATTGTAATGCACTCATATTTTTGTTTATAATTATCAGTTTAATATTATTGTTATCATTCTACATCATTGCCCTCTGTTGGAATAGCTGCATTTTTGGTATTTTGTATCTATTTCTTTGATTGCAGGTCTCTGATGAATTCGTCTGATGAATTCGTCAGATCTCAGATGATCTTGTCTGATCTCAGACGATTCTGTCATATCAGAGGCGATCTGGACTGCTTCAAAAATCAGAACCTCCATCAGACATCCGGATCAGGTATGGCTTTTTAATCTAGTATATTTCCTGTATTTTTTGTTTAATTCTATTTTCTGTATTCATTTAAATCTGCATTTCATATAGAACAGTTTAGATTCATTTGGCCAAACCTAGGAGTTGAATGAGCAAACATAAAAATGAACATATCAAACACCCTCTCAACCTAGGCATGGAAACTGCCATTCAAAAGTTTCTTGGTGAACCCACCATCCATCAAAAATTCACCTTTATACACCTCCCCCGAGAGGCGGGACCTTCAAAGGCCTCTCAGTCCGAGGTATTGTCCCATCCTTTTCACATCCCCCTTTCGGGCATGGATCCTATAGCCTGAAGGTAAGGGTGCGAAAAATTTGGAGCGATACATTTTGGTGAACCCGACGTGAAACAGAAACCTTTTGAAAACAAAACCATTTTAAAAACTTTCTAATTAAAAAAAATAAAAACCAAAAACATAAGTGCATTTAGACTTAAGAAAATTTGCATGTCAAATTTAGATGGTAGACTATAATAAAAGACGAGTTGTCACTATTAATGTTGAAAATCAATTAGCAGCCATAGAGATTAATTCTTTGCTTAGAGTAGCTCCAACATATAGAGTCCCACCTTTATGGGACGAGCTTAATAGGAGATTGAATCTCATTTCATCTAGAGCAACCGAACTTAGGCAAATCAAGAGGTTTGTCCTAGATAGAATCCTGGATCCCGATCAAGTGATTTTGTATCATGAACTTGAGAGAGCTTGCTATAGGTGGTTAGCAGATAAAAGAGCCCTTGTGTCTTCTGAGTTGTATACCTTTGAGGAATACCTTGATAATGCAGCCATAGTGCATAAATTTTTATCTCGTGTAGAGGACCAAGAGGTCGTTCTCATAGATAGAAAAATATGGAATAGAGTTCCCAGAGTTGTGTTATATCGAGAGTATTGCCATGAGATTTATTTTTACAAAACAGAATCTGAAACAGATAATATCACCATAGCACACTTTGTTGACTTCTTGAAAAACAATTTCCAATTTGAAGAGGAGCACTTTATGACTCCTGATGAACTTGATCCTATCAATGACATCTATAAATTATTTATAGAAAACTAAGTTATTATTTTATTATTGTTATTTCTTGTATTGAGTGTGTTGTTTATTGTCTTTATAAAAACAAAAACAAAAAAAAATCATAACAAAAAAATCAAAACATTTTCTTTTAAATATTATAGTAGGTATATAATTAAAATATATACCTCCCAAGATCTGTTGCAAATATATTAATATATATATTTGCTAAAACCTAAAATTTAGACACAATGACTAGACTCAGGAATGGAAAACAAATTGAAGTAGAAGAAGATTGGTTAAGAAAACCAGAAAATAACCCAGATGTTCTTCCTGAAGACCCAATTCAGGAAGAAGGAACCTTAAACCAACAAGAAGAAGAACTTGTGGATGCAAATGAACAAAAAGAAAATGATAGAGAGGAAGGACCCTCATCTCCTAAAATAACTCCAGACGGAGCTGTTACTTTTGAGAACATGGACCATTTTTGGAAATTTCTCAATAATAATATTGGCACCCTTAATAGAGCAGTTCATATGGATAAAGATCAAATTAGTGACACTCAAGCAACCCTAGAAGACATATATCACACACGCACTAATCCTTTGTCCTTCGTTGATCAAGAGAGTGATCAAGATGGACCGTCCAATTTGGACATGGCTGCTATAATCCAAAACATGCAACAACAACAGGCTACCCAACCACCTAGAGTGCCTATTACCAAGCCAAGGGTTATTCCCACACAAAAGAAACCTTCATTCACTGCTCTATTTTGCCAAGCTATTGATCAATATACCTCAAATCAACAAAAGCCTAAAACAAAACCAAATACCAATTTCCAACAATCGGGATACAACATAATGCTACAACAAATCTTCTTCATAATACTCTTCCTACCAACCATTTGCATAACAATAATATAGCATCTAATCCTTATGTCCCGCCTTCCTACGGTCACAAGACCCATACTCATGTACCATCAAACCAATATGGTGGACAAACTGGTAATTTGGAAGCCATGGTGAAACAGTTAGTCTCTCGCATGGACCAGATAGATCCCTACCGTCCCTCATACAATTATCGAGAGATGTGTAGTCAACCTCTAGATCCTATAGTTGTAGCACAACCATATCCCAAACACTTTCCTATGCCTGTCCTACCTATATATAAAGGAACTGAAGATCCCATAGAGCATCTTCGTATGTTTAGGATAGCATGTCATGACATATCACATGATGATTTGCTATTACTAAAAATGTTCCCGAAAAGCTTAGGGGGGATGGCATTGGAATGGTATTATCAATTACCTACTCATTCTTTGAGAAATTTTGAAGAGACCGTTGAATCTTTTGTGCATCAATTTAGTGCCTATATCGAGAGGCATGTAACCATTAAAGATTTGTACAACCTAAAACAAGACAAAGATGAGTGTTTTGCTGACTTCTTAGCTCGATGGAGACAGTTGATAGGAAAATTACACTTTGTGTTACCTTATCGGGAGATGTTGGATATTTTTATCAATAATTTACAAGAACAACTATCCTATGAATTATCAACTGCTACTTTGACTACCTTCGATCAAGCTATAGACTTAGCTCGAAGGGTGGAAGATGCTCTCATTAGAAGAGGTCAGCTCAAAAGGAAAGATGATGAGAAAACATCCAAAAATCAATATAAAAATAAACAAGTTGTGGGTGACGGAGTCACTGATAGCAGAAACATTGCTAATGTTAACACTATGAAAACAACAGAGAAGTTTATATTGAAACCTCCTGATAAACCACCCCGAGAATTTACTAGGTTAAATCAACCTTTATCAACCATTCTCCCGCAATTACTAGCACGAGGCTTGATCCAATTACCAGCTATCCAGGAACCTGATCCAACTATACCCGGATACTGAGCTGATTTACATTGTGATTTTCATAGAGGACCTGGACACGCTACCAACTCTTGTAAAATATTAAAACATAAAATACAAGATTTGATTGATAATAATGAGATGGAGGTGCAAGCCTTCCAACCTAAACAAAATCCTTCTAATAACGCTCAAAAGAGCATTCCCCAAAATCAGAATCTAGAATGCCAATCAATCATTGGACATATTTCAACATCCTTTACCAAAACATGGTAAAGAGGTGGCCAATCAAATTGAGCATCATAATGTTCCTCCTCCTACCCGATATGTAGGGACTATTAGTGGACAATTACCTGATCATGATCCTCAAATATTTGACACAACTTTATCCATAGTTACGACCAGACCTCTACATAGTATTCGGACACTTGATCTTAGTGACACTGAATATGAGACTGAAAGTGACATGGAAATCACTTCAAATCAATCGAATAGTTCTGAAGATGAATCAGATCCTATTCAACCTATCACCAGTTCTATGGTTCCAGAAGAACCATTTCCTAGAAGAGTTACTACTCGACCCTCCTCTCATCAGTTCCTTTCTAATGAACAAGCTATAAATGCTAGACCAAGACCTATTCATCATCCGCAAAATAATATTGTAGGAACCATCGGAGCCATTACCAGACAACGAGGCTCAAACCTCTCAACAGGATCAAACTCAAAACGATGGATCAGCCCCATTTGTTTTGAAAAATCCCAATAAAGGGAATTATGCGTCTAATGTTCAACCTAAACCTCCTTACAATATTAATGAACAATTATCCAATACTACGGCCAGAATTTCCCTTTTGGACCTGTTAAGATCTTCTCCTACACATAGGGATGAATTAATGCTTACATTGAGCCAAATGATGGTACCACAAAACATTCAACCTGAAGCCATGGCCAATACTATCATCACTAGAGAAGTCGATTGTATTGACTTTCGAGATAAAGATATCCCGCAACATAGTTTACATAAGGATAACCCCTTATATATTACTGCCCTAATTGGAGATGTAGCTGTTAAACGAGTCTTGATTGATAATGGTTCATCTTTAAACATATGCACTTTTGACTTCTACCAACGATTCGGGTTTAGAAGTGACGAAATGAAAAGAACGGATATGATTATAAAAGCCTTCAATGACGAGACACAAGAAACGTGTGGAGTCATTACTATACCCTTGCAAGTTGGTCCTAGAACCCTGGATACGACCGTGTTTATTGTACACTGCCCTGCATCGTACAATATACTTTTGGGTCACCCTTGGATCAATGCGATGCGAGCGGTTCCCTCCACCTTACATCAGTGTGTTAAATTCGAATTTAAAAACCAGTTGGTTACCATTCATGGTGATCCTAGACCCTTTGATATGTGTGCTTTGGCAGAACCTGTTGGAGTGCAATTTTGTCCTGCCTTGTCATCCACACATCCTAGTTCTTATCATCCATCCAAACGTGTGAAACACACACCCATAACATCATCTACTCTTTCAACTACACCTATACATTTAGCTCAACCATCTTCTGAACCAACCACATTAGGACCTCGAAAAGATCCTAAACCGACAACTAATGCTTCTTGTCTCACTCCTATATCTTCCATACCTATAGATTCACCCGTCAATATCCCTATGACATCTACATCCACTACTGGCATCCTTTCTACACCCGACGATGTAGGAAATGTTCCTTCTACCTCTTATGCTCTTACTGATGAGCTCTTACCCGATTTATCTACAATTCTTATATCTGAGGAAGCCAACACTGCTATGCAAACTTCCCTCCTTTTAAATAAACTCCCACCCTCTCCTCGTACCTTGGGCCTCCCACAACCTATGGGAAGTATCTACCAAGTCGGGAGTTGTGCTTTTATTTATAAAGGATATGATTGGGGAAGAATACCCAGGAATATTAAGACACATTGTGATGGATATGCTAGATGCTATTTTGCTAATGATTATCTTAAAGCTAAACCCATAATGCTTAAATTGGGATATAAAGGGAAAGGTTTGGGACCTTTCCAAAATGGTATGAAAGAACCTTTTGAGGTAGAACCGTGGCCTGCCCGATGTGGTGTGGGCCTATTTTCTAGTAAAAGTCAGCCCTTTCCATTTGAGGATGATGACCATCTCGTATGTTATCAAGATTATCTAGATAAACAAGATTCTTTGTGTCTAAAGAATAATTCTTTTACCTGCAATATGCTATCCATAGCCTACCCTGAAATGATTGCCGACTCCGATGAAGAGTTGGAAGGGGATATTTTCCATGATGTCTCCATTGAGGAAATGTTACATAATGAATTTTATTTTGATGGCTCTATACCAAGTATAGCCCAGCTTGAGGCCTCGACTCCTCAAGACGAATTATCCAAGCTAACCTTGGAAGAATTACAAGAATTAGGTGTTTCATCCACCCCACCTAATTTTGAGAGAGATTTACATATGGAAGTTGAAAACGTTATAAAAATTAACATTGGAACCGAACATAACCCTCACATAATCAATATTGGATCAGAATTGAGTCAAGAAAAACAAGATAAATACATTTCATTTCTTAAAGACTATGAAGATGTCTTTGCTTGGACATATGAAGACATGCCGAGGTTTGGACCCTTCCGTAGTTATGCATCATCTAGTGGTCCATCCAGATGCTAAACCTGTTAAACAGAAACTCGAGAAAAATGCATCCTAAAGTGGCCTTACTAGTCAAAGGAGAACTAGAAAAACTGTTGAAAGTCATTTTTATACAAGCTATTGATTATGCCGAATGGATCTCAAATGTAGTTCCAGTAACTAAGAAAGAAGCCACTAAAGTTAGGGTTTGCACCGATTTTAGAGACATTAATGTTGCATGCCCTAAAGATGATTTTCCTCTTCCCAATATGGATCAAATCATTGACTTTACTGCTGGAAGTGGAATGATATCCTTAATGGATGGATTTTTAGGTTATAATCAGATCAGGATAGCTCCTGAAGATCAGGCCAAAACAACCTTTATTACCCCTTGGGGAACCTTTTGTTGGAAAGTGATGCCATTTGGCTTAAAGAATGCAGGTGCAACCTATCAACGAGCTATGACTTATATCTTTCATGATATGATGCATGATATCCTACATGATTATGTAGATGATATCATAGCTCGTTCCATCAAAGAAGATGATCATCTAAATGACTTAAGAAAAGTATTTGATCGGTTAAGGGAATATCTTATCCGACTAAATCCAGCTAAATGCATATTCGGAGTTAAGTCCGGTAAATTATTAGGGGTTATAGTTTCTTTACGTGGCATTGAAATTGACCCTCTCAAGATCGCGGCTATCACAGATATGCCCGCACCCACAAATATATCAGAATTACGAAGTTTACAAGGTAAGCTTCAAGCTATTCGCCGCTTCATCGACAAGTTGGCGGACAAAACTGGACCCTTTCTTAAGCTTCTTAAGAAAGATGTCTCTTTTCATTGGGACGACGAATGCCAAGAAGCATTTGAACTCCTTAAGCAATATCTCCTCAAACCACCAGTGCTTTCCCCACCTAGATCTGATCGTCCTTTTATCTTGTACATTTTTGCTTTGATTCTGCCTTAGGAGCTATGTTAGCTCAGCTTGACGATGAGAAGAAAGAACGCGCTAATTATTATATTAGCAGAACCTTAATCAATTATGAAACTCGATATACCACATTAGAGAAATTATGTCTAGCAGTCGTATTTTCTACACAGAAACTATGACATTATATGCTCAGTCAGAAAACGTATGTTATTGCCAAATTCGACCCTTTGCGATATCTCATGAGTCGACCATATTTATCCCGGTCGCACAGCCAAATGGGTTCTTGCGCTAAGCGAATTTGAACTCACCTTTATAGGACAAAATTCTGTTAAGGGTCAAATCATAGCGAGATCAATTAGTTGCTGCACCCTTAGAATCTACTCATCCCCTCATCATTGAGTTTCCTGATGAATGCCTTAAACTAGAGGCAGACCATTCAGAGCAATGGTCCCTATACTTTGACGGAGCCCGATGCATGAGTGGGGCTGGTGCGGGTATTATTTTAATATCTCCACAAAAACATCTTATACCTCTGTCCTTCAAATTAACATTTGCTTGCACCAATAACATCTGCTGAATATGAAGCTCTTATCCTTGGATTACGAGCTGCCTTGGCATTGAAAATCAAAAGTTTATTGGTTTTCGGTGACTCCCAACTTGTCATAAACCAAATCAATGATGTTTATCAGACCAGAGATGATAAATTACGCCCATATAAAGCATATGTTTTGCAGTTATTATCCTTGTTTGATCAAGTTACTTTGGAAGCTATTCCTCGAACTAGCAATCGTGCGCTGACGCTATGGCTGCAGTTGCATCTCTTTTACCCTTGGAGTTAGATGATGAATATGCTACCATCATTATTCGTCGACTCCAGGAACCCGCTTCAAGCAAATCATGCTTAGAACCTTTGGATGTGTTTCTCATCAACGAAACAACTCCTGAACCATGGTATATTGATATATTTAATTTTTTGTAGAAAGGAACCTTCCCTGATGGTTGTACTAGCAACCAGCGTAGGTTATTACGTAGACAAGCAAGTCGCTTTGTGATTATTGGTAATACCTTGTACAGAAGATCTTTTGAAGGCATCTTATTGAGATGTTTGAATCTAGAAGAATCTAGATCAGCTTTGAATGAAGCCCACAATGGATCTTGTGGGGGACATTTTAGTGGTAGCGCCATTGCTAAGAAACTCCTTCGGATAGGATATTTTTGGCCTACCATGGAAAATGATGCACATAATTATGTGCGACATTGCGACAAGTTCTAGAAACACGCTGACCTTGTCCATGCACCTGCACAAGAACTGCAGGCTATTTCATCTCCTTGGCCTTTTTCAAAATGGGGCCTAGACATTATTGGAAAAATCAACCCTGTGTCATCCGATGGACACAAATTCATCATAACCGCCACTGAGTATTTCACGAAGTGGGTTGAAGCTATGCCATTAGCTTCTTGCATGGGAACACAAGTTTCCAAATTTATTTTTAATCAAATTATTTGTAGGTTTGGAATTCCTGCCAATCTCATTTCCGATAATGGAACTTGTTTCAAAAATAAAGATGTCAAGAAACTATGTCAAAAATATAAAATTCAACATCACTGGTCCACTCCCTATTATCCTCAGGGTAATGGTCAAGCAGAAGCATCTAATAAAACCTTAATCAAAATTCTCAAAAAATTGGTCAATAAAACCGGTCGAGATTGGCACATTCAATTATATCCTGCTTTGTGGGCCTATCGAACTAGTGTTCGAACCCCCATCGGAACTTCACCTTTTGTCTTGGTTTATGGTGCTGAAGCCATTTTTCCCTTTGAATTAGAAGTTCCTTCTTTAGCTCTACTACTTCAAGATACTGAAGTAGGGGATGAATATCGTGTTTGGCAGATTTAGTCGGCTAGAACTTCTAGATGAAAAGCGCATCAATGCTTTGGAGCATCTTCGCGCCTACCAAAACAAGCTTAAGAGAGCATATCTTAAGAAAGTTCATCCTCGATCCTTTGAGATCGGTGACCTTGTCTTAAAAGAAAATAAAAAAAATACTAATGCAACTCAAAACCTTAAAGGTAAATTTGAGCCCAACTAGCTTGGACCATATGTCATCACTGCTAAATTTGGATCAGGAGCATACAAATTATCTACCTTGGATGGTAAAGAACTTAAAGAACCTATGAACATTATGCATCTTAAACGTTACTATGCGTAAAAATTGGTCCTTTCATCATTGTATATATTTGTTTTGCCTATTATTTCCTTTTAGTCACTTATTTTAAAACATTTCAAAAAAAAAAACAATCACCTTGTATTTCTTTTAATTCATCACTTAAAATTAAAAACATTCAAAATCATCAAAATCTTCAAAAACATCTTTTATTTTTGTACCTCTCAAATTGTGAAGTATTGCAGTTATATTTTCGGTTATTTTGGATAAATTAGCATTTATTTGGAATCCCGCACTTTCACATTCACATGAATAAATATCTTGATTTATTTGGTATGATTATTAATCTCTCTTATATCAAAGTCCACCAGTTGAATTAAATAAAGTTTTGAGCATAGAGAACTGATCTTGTTATTTACTTGAACTAAGTATATCTTTTCACATTAAAATGATTTCATTGCAAATTCGATATGATGCTACATAGTAGAACTGGTTTCCTGAGCGAAAAGTTTCCCCTGCTATCCTATCATGCACATGGTCTAGAATCTTTGAGAATTGACAAAAGGACAAGCTCACCCCTACCCAGAATAAAAATCCCTTGCTCTACAGCTAATCCGAGCAAGTATCCCTAGCATAGGAAGAAAAGAAAAAGTTCAAGAAAAAGAGAAAAAGAAAAAGGTTATTTTTCATCACAGCAATATTTCAGCATTATCTCAGTATCAAGCAACAATACAAAAGTACAAAAAAAAAAAAAGAGAAAAAAAGAAGCAAAAGAGAAACGCAAAAGCAAAAATGCAATAAAATCCTTTCCCTACCCCTTGAAAAGAAAAGAAGGGTGAATGAGCTTGAATCCCTGGAATTCTCAATTATTCGAAAACTGTGAGGTAAGCCCCATAACAGGTGGTTTGTGCCCAACCCGCTTGGCCTTGGGTAATCCCTAGCGTGGCGATATGTCTGTCACATTAGCGACCTTCTTTTGTATAGACCTCTGTCAGCTTATGGATTAGCTAGCTCTTGATAAACCTAACTTACATAGTAGTCCGATACGGTTACATGCATATAAATCATGGTCAACGAACATTCATTTGGTCAAGGCAAATTACTTGTATCAAATTATCTTGCTCAAAATTGGTGAATGAATAATACAATCGCACACACATTTGTATTTGAGAGATTTTGTATCATTATGATAAATCAAGATCGGTAATGAATTCACATTTGCACATGAGGATTCCTTATAAGTCTATATTTCTCTTTGAGATAATTTAAAATATTCCTGTAACTCTTTTCGGAATAATTTTATTCTTTTATTTTCAGAATTTGTTGTTTGTATAAGAGCAATTACATACATATTCTCACAAAATCTTAAAAATAATTTCAAACAAAATTTTCATATTATTATTTATCTATTTAACAAAAGTCATAAATTCATCTTGCAATAAAACCAACAATCTCTTTTCTTCTTTGGATTTCGCGATGATGGTATAAGTCTATACCTATAATTCTATGCCTAGCGCAAACCATTGTTCTAATTTTATGTTCCATTTATTTTAAAAACAAATTCATCAAAACATGTGACTTGCATCATTATGTTACACAATTATGCTTTACAAACAAACGAACACTTATTCTATTTCATGACATTATGTTCAAATTCAATATTGCAACCATGGTATAAATTCTAAGGAATTGTTCAAAATTTTATCACACTTAGGAATTTATGCCTAGCAAAATCATATTTCTTTAGTATCTCATGCATACTATTTTTTATGAAAATCTGAAAACAAATCATCAAACCATCATCATTTCTATCATCACAACACAAAGTCTTAAGACAGTCTCTTAAGCACTCTTTTACTTTTAACAATATTTCTATACTGGGATTAGCTTGACGACCGAGTGAGCGGCGACTCCATGAAATGGTCTATAACAACGACAATGTCCTTTGAAATTATTGTTAGAAGTCCCTTTTTATTTCTTTTATCAAATCACACCACCACAACCAATTGTTTACATCAGATTATTTCATTTAAAATCTTACAGCATGACATCAAATTATAATATTTCAAACACGACATAATTACATGAATCATCAATCCAATCAGCAAACAATTCAAACATTAAAGCATCATAACAACATATGAACAAGTCATATCATCAGAAACAAGATCATATATATATATATATATCAAAAAATTATATACATCATATCAAAGCTGGATTGGTATGCCACAATCTATACCCTGGCATACTCAATCCTCTCAACAAATCTCTCCAAAATCTATAGTCTCTAGCACCTAGCCTCGAGAAGCCCTCGAGCTCTCAGCCTCATCTCCTCCCCCACCCTGCCATGGAGGAGGTGGTCCCATAGAGGTCCGAGGTGTATCTCGGGTCCTCATCGTCGATCGGGAGGATGTCCTCGCCGATCCCAGCCTGACTGGTTCTGCAATGTTGGCTGGCAGCTGTACCCTCTGGCCCTCTGGAACCAGCTGATAGTATACACCCTGGTAAAATGTGGTCTGCATCATGGATCGCACTAGGTCATCCCTGCTCACCCCTCCGCCCTGAGCTCTAAGCCGTGTAGCCTCATCCTGCAATGTCTGCACCTGAGTCCGGAGGCGGGCAACCTCAGCTCGGAGAGCCGTTGTCTCGTTGCTCTCCCCTGTGTCAACACCCTTGCCCTTATCAGGCGATGGTGGTCTCTCACCCTACTATGAAGGGAGTCCCTCCTCCCTCCGTCCTATCTCTCATGGCCTCTGTGGAGCCCGTGCCATCCTCTGGCATCTCTCCTATGGGATCCACCGTTGCTCTCTCCCCCTGTGACCCCATGCTGCCTCAATAGCAGCCTGTCATCGCCTCCCCATCCATCGCACAACCGCATGCATCGGACCCTACACCCTCATCATCCGAGGAGGGTGGATGCCTATGTACCAGGCATCGTAGCCATCCACAACCCTAGCATCATCACCATCCACTGGCTGGATGGGGGCATCGTCCACGTCCTGACTCCAGAATCGTTGCATATCTGGAGCCCCGCTCAGTGTGGTATTATCTCGAACAGTCCGGGAGTACTCATAATCCCTGAGAGAAGGGATCCCCTACTATAGACCAAACTATCATAGTACTCGATCGTAGCGGTGGAGCTCTACCTCTCCTCGCTCCATCCTCAGCCAGTAGACTCGCCTGATGCGAGCCAGCTCCTGCCCATCCTCTGCCCACCCGGGGTGCTCTCGCCATGGCCTCCAGGTGATCTAGTCCGGGATGAGGTCGTCTAGCAACCTCCGTGACATCGGTAGATCTATCCGCCATTGTGACCCCCTCTGTAGCCACCAATAGAAAACCCGGGGCCTCTCTCGGTCAACCCCTATCAGTGGAAGCCCTACCGGCCTTCGCATCGCAATGTGCTCCCAACACCAAACCTATAGTAGCGATGTCAAAACCAGACATCGACCTCCCTTGTATACGACCCCATGCAGGATCCTATACAAGCGGCACAGAACAAAGCTGCCCCATGCAAATCTATGCCCGTGGTCTCTCATGTCGTAGACTATGTCTGAGAGCACCCACGGTAGTCTGCATCCACTCTGGTGGCACAATAGTAAGCCACCGACAACTCCTACCAAAACTCGTGTCAGTCTAGATGCCCCAGGCATCTACCGTAGTGACTCGATGTTCACTTTGCCCTTCTCCAGGGTGAAGCTCGGGTCTCCCGTGAGCCTCATCATCGCCTGGCCCTGATTGGCCATAGGCATCATCAACCGTCCTTGTATGGGGATCCTCATGATCCTCCATACGTCCTCTAGAGTGGGAGCCATCTCCCCTATCGATAATCGAAAGTAGGACGACCCCGGATACCATCTCTCTGCTAGGGCTATCAGTAGCCCTATGTCAGTCGATATTTGTGGCATCTCTGCCACATGTTGTAGACCGACTTGTCCAAGTCGGTCACGCTCTGCCTGGTCAAGTGTGGCTATGTCATCTCTTAGCCCATCGTATTTCCATTCCTGGATCTTTAGTAGTCCCTTCTGCAAAACAAACAATAAAACAACAAAATCATTAATAAATCATTCAAATTAAACAACTTAAAATCAAGTTTTAAAATGATATCGTCCACCATTGGATGATATCGTCCAACATTGGGCAAAATCATCCTTTGTGAGGATGAAATCATCTTCGATTTTGCAACTTGGGAATCGCCCCTTGTTGGACGAAATCGCCCCTAATTCGTCGATTTCGTCGTCAGACGAAATCGACGATCTAGGGACGATTTCGATGAAATCGGGACGATTTTGTCCCGACGACGTCGACGGCCTAAAAATGGCCGTGATGCCCCAAACAATCAAATTTAAATCACAAGAATTGCACAAAGATTAATTAAACCTAATCTACTAGGATTAGATCCTTACCCGTAGCCCGCGTCGGACCTCTGTCGCTTTGTGCACTGTCTCCACCATTTTTCTCTCTGTAGAGCTCTGGAACAGTAAAAATGAATAGTAAAAATGAATTAGGGTTTTCCCTATTTTTCTTAATTTTATTCAAAACCAACAACATTTTAATTTTGCTTTTTCGCGTTTTTACCTCAAACGTTCGATTTGGGTAAAAACACGGAGGGGGCACCATAGTCAGCATTCGTACGATTCGACCAAGAATCGTCGTCTAAAAAATTGAGTATATTTTTGCTTTCTCGTAAAACGGGAAAAACTCGTCTTTAACGCATTTTCTTCAAAAAATTCGCTAAAGAGGGGGCAAAATGTAGCACCCTAAAATTGGCACGGTTAAAACCTTAGTAAAAAGATAAAATGTTAAAATTTGAATTTCAACCCCAAACTGCCCGTTAAACCGCCTTTTACCCGCTTTCCCCATTTTTCGTGCCATTTTTAGGATTTGTTGTGACCGTTGGATGATATCGTCGTCGATCAGACGATATCGCCTCAGATCGGATGAATTCGTCTGGAGCAGAACGTCCAGACGATTTCGTCCCAAACTAATTTTTTCATAATTAGCTTCTGTTTCAACGGCGTCTCTAACCGGGGCAAAAGCGTGTCTGCGCCGTTAGAGACCTTCCCCGTTGGAGATCTCCCAGATTGGGATGATCTCCAACCTCCCAACCTCCTTCCTATGCCTATTTAATCTTAGGCCCTCCCCTTGACCTACCCCTGGCTGAATTCCCCTGTAATTTGATCTTTGTGTGCGTTAGAATACCCTGAATTATCATTTGCATTTGTGCCTTTCTAAGTTTCTTGCAGGAACCTCATTGTTTTTCAGTCGGAGCAAGCTCAGATCGTCGCAGACGATCCTGTACGATCTCGGACGATCACGCCGCAATTCAAGACGATTTTGTATTTTGCAGGCGATTTCGACTGCAGTCAACATTGGGGGCAATCAGTGCCCTGAGTTTGCATTCTTTCTCCACTATCTACTGTTTTGCTTTGCATTTAGTTAATTCTATGGTTATTCTTTATTTTCTGCATCTTGGAGTTCACCCATATAGTTTTAATGCATAATAAAATCATAATTTGTCATTAAATCATTGTAATGCACTCATATTTTTGTTTATAATTATCGGTTTAATATTATTGTTATCATTCTACATCATTGCCCTCTGTTGGAATAGTTGCATTTTTGGTATTTTGTATCTATTTCTCTGATTGCAGGTCTTTGACGAATTCGTCAGATCTCAGACGATCTTGTCTGATCTCAGACGATTCTGTCATATCAGAGGCGATCTGGACTGCTTCAAAAATCAGAACCTCCATCAGACATCCGGATCAGGTATGGCTTTTTAATCTAGTATATTTCCTGTATTTTCTGTTTAATTCTATTTTTTGTATTCATTTAAATCTGCATTTCATATAGAACAGTTTAGATTCATTTGGCCAAACCTAGGAGTTGAATGAGCAAACATAAAAATGAACATATCAAACACCCTCTCAACCTAGGCGTGGAAACTGCCATTCAAAAGTTTCCTGGTGAACCCACCATCCATCAAAAATTCACCTTTATACACCTCCCTCGAGAGGCGGGACCTTCAAAGGCCTCTCAGTCCGAGGTATTGTCCCATCCTTTTCACATCCCCCTTTCGGGCGCGGATCCTATAGCCTGAAGGTAAGGGTGCAAAAAATTTGGAGCGATACACTTCTCTTTCCTAAGATCTATTACCTCATAGTCTGTTAGTATTAATTAGGTACAATAACCTATAGATTCTATAGCTAGGAATTGGTTCACCCCAAAATCATCTTTTACCTCCTTCAGATTCTTCTAAACACAAATACAAAATTTATACTTTTTATGGAACTTTGTTCTGTCATGAGTACTCTTTTTTTGTATCCAGAACTTCATAATTTTTCTAAGTATATGGCTCCTTTTGGATCTACATTTTGACACCTCTTGAGAAAATTTACTCACAAAGGGAAACTTAGATCCTTATCCTATCAAAATTCCAATAGAATTTGAGGTAATAAATCATGAAAATTTACAAGTAAATATGCAATCTGATAGAGAAAGTTGCAAAAAATTATGTGGGAAAAATAAGATAAAACAATGCAGGAACTGAGAAAAAATAGAGGAGGATTATATACATAGTCTGCAAGGAAAACAATACCTCATAATACACATGAAATGGTGGTGATTGGATGATGCCACTAATGAAAATAAATGCAGCGACCACCTTTATATAACTAAGGAGAAAAAAGGGAGAGAGAAAAAAAAGCTATAAGGAACATAAATAAAACAGCACTAGTTTGTTAGGAAAATAAATAAAAAAGGGAAAGGGACAAAGGGAATTTGAGTTACACAAAAACAAGGAACCATGCACCAGCAAAAAATATATATGCATACTCCATAGGGGTGCAAGTCCCATATGCATAATCCATCGAGGTGCGAGACCACTTCCAAGATAGGTATATTACCAAGCATGGTAATCCATATCTACTTTTCATCCACTTACGATGTTTGGCAAGGATGAACTAAAACTCCCTCATTTGAGCATCAACTCCTTTACCTTCTAAAAATAACCAATCATGACCCATATCATACCTCCAAATATCTTACAAATAAGTTTTTTGCCTTTTATAAAGATGTGAATATGACATTTACTAATGATGTGGAGATGTTGGCTAGATTTAGAAAGTACTAAAGTTGGACTACTTTAGTTGGTGCATTTTAATTGAGCTTCTATATTGAATATCTAGTATCCATTTGGAAAATAGATTCATACGTCCTCATTATGATTCAAGCCATCACTACAAATTATTACAATACATCTTTGTTGTGGTTTTCACCTCTCGAACTCTACTTTATTATAATATATATAGTCAGCCATTTATTTAAATATATATTATATACACAAAATATGATGCACATGTATGCACCTAGCTCTAAATTTTATATGCTTCTAACCTATGAACCTGCAATGTCTAAACCAAATGGCTTTGAATTTATACTTTTTATTAAAGCTTTCACCATGTGATGGTAGATGACACCTACTTAAGTGTAATAATGGTCTGAACCTTTGTATCTCATGTCGTGGGAATTAATATTCATTCTTGCAAGTTCTTGTTCTTAAAAATACTTCTCCCATTGGTAAGTCATGAATATCATACCTCAAACATCCAGTTTACTTTATTAGTCCCTTTATTTACCTATTATGAAAATTATCCTTGACCTTTGAAAAAAACTTTTGATGTTTCTTGAATAATAAAAAGGGCCCCTCCAACCAATGCCTCGTTGGTTTAGAAGCCCTTCAATTAATCCTCCTAAAAAATGTTATTTATCTCCACATGATTACATACAGTCATAGAAGAACTAGTGCATGGTCACTTATAATTTTCAACCATAAAAGGCTAAATATCTTGGTTGACGACCTCAAAAATACTCCTTTCTTCAAATATGTGGATACCATTAACTTCCTTTTGAAGGTAAACCCCAAAAGGTCGAACTGATGCTTTAGAGAGGTAAATACCACATATTGGAGGAATATCTATGACCATGATATCTAGTCCTTGTAGGCCCAAAATGACCACATACTTATGAAAATTTTGAAAATTTTTCCTAAGGCATGAAGATCTCATTTCGCACACTTTTCAGTGTATTTTGGAGCAGATCTGCAACAATGGCCACATATCCACCCAACACTTGGTAAATTTTTGTACGTAGAGAAATTCTGCATAATTTCTTAAGTCTTTGGCTCCAAACTGAAAACGTGTCCTGAATCCACACAAGTTTTTGAAGAAGGATGACATCAGTATAAAATAAGTGTGGATTGGCAACCGCTTCATATTATTTTATATCTTTTGAGTGGCTAAGTGTTGGAGGGCCCAATTCTAGAGAGCGCATAGAACATTTTTGCCCAGAATGATGATCAAATGTAGAATGCTACATACAAGCAATGCAGATTTTTTATGAATGTCTTTTTGACTAACTTTATTTTGAAATGGAGAGAAGCAGCGTTTACTCTAAAGCCATTGCAAAATGGAGGAAGAGTCACTTTACATTACAATGGGTCTGGAATGGTGTTCGTATGCCAATGCACTTGCTTGGATTTAGAATGAAATCCATAAATTTTTGAATGAGATATGATATCATTGATCTTTTTTTGTGTGTATTGGTGTATGCTTCATTGCCAAATAAAAAAAATTAAGGATAGGGAGCGGATTTCATCCCGCTTCACTTTCAAGGCATTTTAGTGTTGGATTGGCATTCTATAAGTTCTAAAGCATGAAAGGTGATGTTATCAATTTTTAAAATAAGAATGGTACTATGTTCTCCCCTGCCATTATATCAAACTTATGTCAGATTAAATCATAGTCATACAATGGGGGAGACTAATGGTTGAGACTTTGATAATAATTTTGAAGTATATAAAAACAATTTCTTTCCAGAGTTCAAAGAGTCAGTTGGAGGAGGAAGCCAAAGTTTCAAGGGTTTCAAGAAGATAAGAACCATATACGATTGCAGATTGATAGTGGCAAAAGGTTTTCAAGATTGATCAATGATGCATATACAGTATCCAATGGCTAATTTAGCATAAAAAAACTAGCAAGTTGTAGATGTTTCAAGCTACCATGGCGATCCACTTGCAATATATTTCCTAGAGGTTGAACTAGTAAGAGAATACCAGCAAGAAATATCTATTGAGCTATTAAAATTTGATCTTTGTAATGTTCCTTATTATTTTAATTTTGCAAAACTATAAATAGAGGTCAAACCCTCATTTTTAAAGGGTCGTATCTAGTGTGTTTGCATGTGTTACTATAAATATTCCCAAGGTCTAATGAAAGGAGCATTACATTGATCTTCACCTCAAATTTTGTGTATTCATAATTTAATATCAGAGGTTAAATTCTTTAGTTGTATTTTTGTGAATATTTTTATGGTTAGTTTGTGCCAAATTAATGGATTACTAGCTGCTAGGGTAATTGAAATCTGCTTCTAAATTATATCTTTGTTGCTATGGAGTGCATTTTTGTAAAATATAGATATTGATGAATTCTTCTATTTGGATTATCATTGTTTAGATATTGAAATCATTGTCTACAATATTTCTCTATTGTTCTTTAATGAATTAAAGTACATTTAAATTGAGATAATGTTGATATGAGTGATGCATATTTAATTTGGTTTTTGAGAGCTTTTTTCTATAGTACAATGTTGTTAGCCTATCTGTCCACTATCATTCATATTTTCTAACCCTAAACTTTTATTACCCTAATCTCTAAAAAACCTAAGTGAGCATAATTATTTCAACACCCTATTTAAGTTGAAAAGAAACCAACCTACTTTGGATGTTGAATCTGAAATTCTTATTTTGGTCCATCCAATGTTGATTTTTGAGATGTAGCTATCAGATGCAAGCCTAGATATAAATTAGGAAGATAGACAACCACAATATTGAGTAAAACTTGATTTAATTTAGTGCCCAATAGTTTTTGGCATGCCTAATGGGACCAATTCACAAGGAACACAAAAACCCATCATATGATTTATTATTTATCTCAATCCAGAGGATTCAATATTTGGTGAATTGTCTTGACATTATAAGGGTAGAATAGCAAATTCACCTGGAAACTCCTTGGTCCTTAAAACCAAAAAAATATTTACCCCTGTAGGCCAGTTTCCTTTCATGTATTCTAGGTCTTTCAAAAGGAATAACCCTAACTCCTATTTTTATTGTGAATTACCTTATAGAGGGTCTACTATTGTCAAAAGTTTGAATCAAGATATCCTCTCAAAATAATATCTTCCTGAGAAAAATCCTACAGTTAATCCAATAGTTCCTCCAACAAGACCTACACCCAAAAATATGGCATAAAATGTGGCTGCTAATCAACCATTACATCAGTACCCCAACTAGAATACAATTGGTCACCTAAGATTAGCCTAAATGAATGCCATCCCCCAAGCTATATCTAAGGCTATCCCCACTTATGATGGATCAGGAAAGATAGTCTATGAGCACTGTCAGGATATTTGAAATCTAGAATCAATTTACAACATAAAAGAGGAGGATATTACTATGAGAATTCTAGCCTTTTTCTTCAAAGGAAAGATATTGCATTGGTTTAAAACTCTAGAATATAACATCGTCACTTCATGGAAATTATTGGCTAGGCCTTTTGTGAAATATTTTAATGAGTCTATTGACCCTTTCTCCTAGCTCAAATAATTCACGTCCATGTAGAAATACTAGAAAGAAACTATCTCAAATTTTAATTTAAGGTTTAGCAAAACATGGAAGAGAATACCTTCGATAGCTAGACTAGCTACATTTTTTGCCTATATGTATTATATCAGAGCTCTTGGATCATATTTAGACTTGCAAACTCAAAAATATGAAGTAGAAACCTTCCCCCAATTTTATAATGTAGTAGTTCATGTTGAGAATATCCTAATTAATGTGGGGAGACTAACTCCCAAAACTGTGTTGCATTATAACTCAGAAGCCACAAATGGCCAAAGCCAAAATACAAACCCATATTACATGGATCCCCTTTCTTTATCATCCCCATATCCACAAATGAATGTCATTAATTAACCAAAACCATCATCCTCTAGATTTCCTTTCCCTCCCCTTCCTTCTCAACCATCTCAAGAGTTTTTTACCATTCTTGATATACAAAATACTCTGAAAAATCTAAGTAATAGAATGAATTCAATGGAAAAGAGAGACCAAGAAAGGTCACAACAAAGGATATTCCCATATGTAAATAAATATCAGAGACTTGGTCCCAGTAACAATACTGGGGTTAGAGTAAATGCAACATATGAAGATCCTGAGTGTTCCTCAGATGCTACTATTACAAATGTCTAGTGTCTGGTATGTAATGATTCTCATGACTCACAGTATTGTGTTATGTACCAACACCACATCCAACAAGCTAAGGATCAAGATGAAAGGAATAAAAAAGGGAGAGTAAATATGTTTGCAGTATGATAAAATTATGGTGGGGAAGATCTAGAGGAAGACAAACCAATTGTTGTTATGACAAGGTCTAGAAATAAAACCTTGCAAGTAGATCCCCAAAATATGGGGCAATCCAAGTCCCTTCTCAAAAAATAGTTGATCCCCTTCAAAGTGATGATACTTTCCCCATTCCTCAAGATAAAGGGAAAGAGAAGACAAATAGTCTTTCTAAGATATTGGAAAGGGAAACTAAAGGAGACTGGATGATATCTAAAGATGAGGCTCAATAAAGGCTTAGATTCCCCTCTATTACCAAAAGGTAAAGAATAGAAGCCACTTAGTAGTATAAAAGAAAATATGGTGAGCCAGAAAGAAGTATTGAAATAACTCCCCTCGCTAAGTCTGAGTATAATATTGTTGAAGAGATGAAAAATATTCCATCAAAATCTAGCCTATATAACAATCTATTTATTCCTGGTCAAATAGACATGCTTAAGGCTTCCCTCAACAAGTATCCACAAGATAATAAGTCCACTATAATCCTTAGTATGCCTTCAAAAAAGAAGGAAATTTCCCCTAAGTTTTTAAAGAATAAACCTCCTCCTTTCAATATATCCCTAAGGATGTAATACTAGGTAGTCCAAAATTGTATGATAGATTTAGGAGCATCAACTACAATTATACCTAAAAGAATATGTGAATAAATGAGTATGGAGTATACCCGATCTTGTCTTGAAGTGTTGAAATTGGATGGGACACCTGTCAAGACAATTGGGATCATAAAGTAATGAGGTTTCATAGAACCCCTGAGGTGAAAATAGTACAAGAAATAGTAGTGGTTGACCTAGATCCCTACTTTGGATTATGCTTTTCAAGGGAATTTACTGCAAAATTGGGTAGATGTATGTACATGGATTATTCTAGTATGGTGATTCGTTTCAAAGGAAAAAGAATAAGGATAATGCCTAAAAATCCAATAGCTTATCATATTGAAAATATTGAAGAATACATATGCAATATTACTCCCCTAGAAGAATTTTAGCTTGTTAAAAACTTTGGTGAGTTGGATATTTAGGATGAGTTACTTTTCAGAGAGGATTACTGTTATTTTAAAACTAGTATGGGAACATATAGTATCTCAACTAAATCAAAGAAGAAAATATTGGCCATATTTAATTGATCTCTAAGAGAAAAATAAACATGGACCATGCACTTTGATGGTGCTAAATGTAGAAATTGTGCAGGTTCTGGTGTGATTTTATAGTTCTAATCAGAGGGGATAAAGAATTTTGCTTATAGACTAACATGGTCATGCATAAATAATATTGCAGAATGTGAGGCTTTATGTCTTGGATTGATACAAGAAGGAATCATGGGCATTAATATTTTGAACATATATGGCAATTTTGAGTTAATAGTTTATCAGGTAATAAATAAGTGTAGCAGTAAGCACCATTACCTAAAAGCTTATAGAAATAAGGAATGGGATCTGATGGAATCCTTTGATACCCTAAATTAAAATTTTATTCCCAGAGAAAAGAATACTCTGGAAAATTCCTTAGTGAAAAATGGATCTAAATTCAATCCTTCTATAAAATTTGTAATCAAGAAATCCAAGGGAATCAAAATGATTTTCAAACCTGCAATACCAGAAAAGTAGATTTTTGGTAAGTTTTTGAAAGTTATGAACATATAATTGAATTTCTAGTAAGATAAGCATGTCTCCACTATCCAAGAAGATAATACAGAAGATATTGATCAACAAGTTCTTATTAAACTAAGAAACAATCACATTCCTAGAGGGTTGGTCACCCTAGAATGCTTGTTTGATAATGAGGATAGAAAAAAGACCAAAGCTATGAAATTTAGTGAAAATTATATAAATAATTTGAAGTTGGTACTGAAAAGAGGCTCAATTTTGGAGTTCTATGTTCACTATAGGAAGCTAAAGATATCAAAGCCTTGTACCTAAAATACCAAGATATTGTGGCTTGGTCATATGAAGACCTCAAGGCATATGACAAAAAAGTTATCCAACATACTATTGAGCTAGAGCTTAATGCAAAGCCTTTTAGGTAGAAGTAAAGTCCTTTAAATCCAAGGATCGAAGCCATTATGAGAGAGGATATCTTAAAATTATTTAAGGTTAAGATCATATACCCAATAAAATATTCAACCTGGGTAGCTAATTTGGTACCCATGAGAAAAAAGAATGGAGATATTCATTTGTGCATATATTTTAGAAATATTAATCAAGCATCCCTTAAGGATCACTACCCCCTCTCACATGTTGATTAGATACTATAGATAGTGGTTGAGGTAGAGATGTTATCATTATTGGATGGTTACTCTGGATACAATAAAATTTGGGTGAAAGATGAAGATCAGTATAAAATAGCATTCACCACAAAATGGGGCACATTTGCCTACTAGAGAACACATTTTGGGATTTCCAATGTGGAAGCCACATTTCAAAGAGCCATGGATTATGCATTTGGGTAATTTATCAATAAAGTCATTTCGATCTATTTAGATGATATGAATATGTTCTCCCATGATAAGCAAGATCACCTATCACATCTAGAGTAAGTTTTTCAAAAATGCAGAGAATTTGGTATTTCACTCAATCCTAATAAGTCATTCTTTATAGTTCATAAAGGAAAGCTTCTAGGTCATGTGTTCTCAAAATAAGGTATGGCCATAGATCCATATAGAATCAGATCCATTCTTGTTCTCCCATTGCCTACAAATAGGAAGACTTTGCAGTCTTTTCTGGGTCAAATCAATTTTGTTAGGAAATTCATTTCTAACTTTGCATAGAAAGTAAGGCCTATATCTGAGTTACTCAAGAAGAATGCTGAGTTTAAGTGGACTGAAGTTAGAAAATAAACTTTTTATATTATAAAGTAGTCCATTGCAACACCCCCAGTACTAGTAAATATGAATTTTAGTAAATATTTTATCGTTTATGCTTATGGAGCTGAAGAAAGTTATGCCTTAGTGCTTACTCAAAAAGTGATCAAGATGAAGAGCATCCTGTATTCTTTTGGAACCAGACACTCCATGATTACCAGTTCAAATATAATTTCATTAAAATAAAAGTATTTTTTGTGATGAATTCACTAAAAAAAAATTAGATAGTACTTGGTATAGAGTAAGACCCTAGTATATATTGTCCATCTAGATGTAAAAATTTTTATCCTTCAGGGTGAACTAGGAGATAAAAGAGTTGTTTGGATTACCAAAATCCAAGATTATGATGTAGAGATATATCCCACCAAGTTGGTAAGAGGCATAGCCCTGTGCCAAGGTCTAACAGAGGTTGTAGCATTAGCAGAAGTGACAACTTTCTAGGTAGCAGAAGAGAATCAGGTTGAAGGAGGACATATAGTAGAATCTGATTAGGTTGATCATATGATCAAATATTTCCAAACAGGAGTATGCCCTCTAAATATAAATGAATCCCAAAGGAGGATATACATACTTTATGCTTTGAAATATGTATTACTACCAGAAGGCCTGTACAAAAGAAACTTGGATGGAATTCTTCTAAAGTGCTTAAAATATAATCAATAAAAGAAGGTCATTTTAGAGTTCCATGGAGGACCAGCTAGTGGACATAGCTTAGGTAGAGTTATAGATTTGAAGATCATAATAGTAGGTTATTATTGGCCTCATATATTTTTTGATACTTTCAGGGCTACTAGGGCTTGTGACAAATGTCAAAGATATGTTGGAAAGACAAGGAATGCTTCATTCCCCTCAAGCCAATACAGGTTGAAGAGCCTTTTCAACAATGGGGGTTGGAATTCATAGGGGTCATCAACCTTAATTCCTTAGTAGAGCATACCTTTATTCTAACTGCTACATATTATCTTACTAGATGGGTAGAGGCTATTCCTACTAAGAAATTAGATCAAGAAGTTGTGATCAATTTTATGGAAAATTTGATTTCAAGGTTTGGAGTTCCAAAAGCCTTAGTGAGTGACAACAGCCCAAATTTTATAGGTGCCAAGTATATTGAGTTTGCTAGCAAGTATGGCATAACTATTAATAATACTTCTAACTATTACCCTCAAGGGAATGGACTTGTTGAATTTACTAATAAAAATCTATTAAATATTCTAAGGATATCACTTAAAGGTAACAAGAGAAGTTGGAACCTATTACTGGACCAAGCTTTGTGGGTAGACATGATTACTATAAATAAGTCCATTAAGGCTTCCCTTTATGCACTATTGTATGGAAAAGAGTTAGTGTTACCTATCCATTTAGAAATTCTATCACTTAAGCTTATAAATACAAAGGAGTCAGAGGAAAATTTGGCAAAAACTAGGTTGACCCACTTACTACAACTTGAAGAGAATAGAGCTCAAGCATATGAAAATTTTCAAAAGTATTCCTCATATGTCAAGGCATGGTTTGATAAGAAGAAAATATTCATAAAATTCTAGGTTAGATATGTAGTTCTCAGGTGGAATGGTGACCAAGCAAAACCAAGCAAACACGAAAATTTTGATTCTTTTTGAGATGGCCCTTTCAAAATAGTAGAGGCCAAGGAGTCCAATGTGTTTCAGATAGAATATCTAGAAGCAAAATTACATTTGATTTCAGTAAATAGATTTCATTTCAAGCTCTACTATATTTTAAATATGAACTTATTGTAACATATGTATATACCTTGTATTATATTTCCCTTTCTTTCTACACTTTGTACAAGCTCAGTGAAAAATATTTGCAAAAAAAAATGACTAAGTGTTGACAAAGAATTCAATGAGGTTCTATTCCATACTCAAATGCACGTAAATTCTAGTAGAATGAGGAGTGCTTCTAAATCCATACCAAAATGCACTAAAGTTACAATGGAATGGTGCAAGTGTTGTTTTTAACATGATGAAAAGAGCCAAGTGTTAAAAGAAGTGAAGGCGTCTCCAATCTGGGGATTTTCAAAGCTAAGCATAGCAAAATGGAATCAAGGTGATAATTCATGCATCAAATTTTAAGTGTTAGTGGAATCACATACATATTCAACCCATCAATTTCAATAACTAAGGTGGAGCAAAGCAGTGAATTTATGACCGTGCCACATGGAGAGAAAGGAAAAATCCTGCATTCAATTCTAATGAACTCATGCTCGAACCAAAGAGTAGCTAAAGAAGGAGATTGGTATTTTTTGACTGAGGGCACAATAATCAAACTATATGGTTTCATGGGTAAACCTTTTCTCCTATCCCATTTTATCATAGAGAGGCTCTTTGCCTTGGAATATTTGAGGTAGGTAGTGTACATTGATTTGAATTATTTTTTAGGAAGGAAAAGAAAATCTCTGATAACCTACCACACTATGGAGGATATTAACATCACAAAGAAGGGGTATAGTGAGAAAATAGACCAATCCCTTGATAGGTTAGGTATATTTTACATTCCCAAAAGGTGGAGTTATGATCCTGATGGTATTTTCACTACAAGAAATGTAGCCCTAAATGGAGACAATGCTTATAAATTTGAAAAGAGGCCTAGGGTTCATTTTGAACAAGGAAAAAATAATTATGAGACCTATATTTTGGAGTGGAATGTGTCAAAAATCAGTCAACTACCTCCATGGTTGGATTTATATGAACATATTATGGATTATGATCAAAAAAAAAAAGTCATTGGCTGACATAATCCACCATGCATGATATTGAAGATGAAACTGCAAATAAAAAGGACCCTCAACTGGATGAGGATGCTACTGAAGAGGTATAAGAAGGAGAATAATAGAATGTAGCAAAAATATCAAATTGGTGGAGAATGAGAATTGAAATTGGAAAACCTAAGTCCAAGTTTGCCATGAATATTGATAAAGATTTTTCTAAGAAATATGATGAAAATATCAAAACCTGAAAGCAAAAGGACATTAGAAACATAGTGTTAACAGTTAAGAAGTCCCATGATAGTTTTTAATATCTCTCCATCCATAGATCAAGAATATATAGTAGAAGAACATGAAACTCTTTTAATAGTAGCTTAAGTCCCAAAGAATTTTCATCCTACCACTAAACAAGTGAATAAGTTTCCTAAGGGAACACAACTTCTAAGAAAAATGTAATATTCCAATGAAAAAGTTGTTAGTACTCCATTCATCAAAGTAGTTCTAGTCCTAAATTCTTAGCTCTGGGGAAAAAAACTCCATACATATATATTGATTAAATAAATAAGGATGAGAGTTTTAGGTTCACCCCCCTTTCTTTCATGATTACAACATTAGTAGAATTGCATCCCATTTATGAGCAAGTCTTGCTTATGAGAGCAATACAAGGAGATGTATTAAAAGAATATTCAGAGAGTGAGATGGATTCATTTTAATTGATTCACAGAAGAGCTAAAAGAGCTCTAGAAATAAGGTAAATAGAAGTTGTGAAGAAAAAAATATTAGATAAGGAGAAAATTGCTAAAGAGGTAGTTGTTTCAACTGCAGAATAATTGACTCATCAAGAGTATCAACAGGATATAGAGGCAGGGCAAGAACACCCTACATCTATAGGTGAAGGTATAATTTCTAATCTCTCTTCTCCTCTTCATCCTCATGAATACCTAAGGAAGTCTCCCTCCCTTTTTGGTCAAGAAAATGTGACAAAGGTATCTTCTCTCTATCTCGGTCCACCCCATGTTTCATCGGTCATTACTAAAGTACACGTCACCCCTTCTCCATAAAAATCACCCCAAATCCCTATTTCATCATTTGAGGGGTTCCCACTTCATCATCTCCCATCACTTCATATTCACTATTACCACCACCCCCATCAAAGGGACACATTGTTCAAAGTACCCCCATTCATCCAATTGTTAGTCTTGCATCAATTCCTGAGTTTACCAATAGCAACCATAGTAGTAGTTATAGAGTCCACTATTGTTACAGAGACTACTATAATTAGTTCCACATGACCATTTTTAGTGGTTAAGTCCACCCTTAAATTTATAGTATCTTCATCTCCCCTAGCTGTCAATTTTTCAAGTCATGTATCTTTGCCAAAGGAGTAGGCAGCCACCTAAAAAATAAATGATTTCTAGGTAGATAAGCTTTCTAAGTCTTCCAACAATATGGCTGTCAAAAGAAGAAGCATGTATGTTGATCCAATTTCTAGGCAAAGGATATCTAGATATATGACTCTAATTGTAAGTAAAACTGAAACTAAAATGACTATCCAAGATTATCGAGTTGAGGAGGTCACAGAAGATACTGATAAGCTTCCTGAAGAATATGAGCTAATTATAGCTAGATCCCACTTAGACACCTTCTATGTGAAGAATGTATAGTCAAAAATAAGGTGAGCAAATTGGAGAAAAATATTGAAAATCTTCATAATACTCTAAGCAATTAAAATAAAGTAGAAAAGGCTATGAAAAAAGAGGCCAAGGGCTGGTAGGAAAAGTACCAACAAGCCAATAGGCTCAAAGATCAACTAGGAGAGCAAAAGAAGTTGTATGAAGAAAAAGTAGAAGAAATTAAAAGTTTGAAATAACAGCTTTGTTGAGTGGTATTTTCACACACTTGTGAAATTACACTCTTCCTTAGGATTTGGGTTCCAAATCCCCTCTTGCAAAGAAGTCAAATTAACAACTTCTCCAAGGTCTCCGATGTATTAGCATTTGCAACTATGTATTAGTAATCTCAAATAAAGATATTCAATTTAAATGCTTGGAACACCATAGTGATTGCAAGTAACTATAAACAAGGGGCAATGTTGGTTTATTTCACCATGAAACTTTAGTGATTGTTCATTATTTTACTTTTTTTAGATTTTGTAATTTTTATGTATTTATTTTAACTAAGTTGAACCTTCTGGAAAAATAAATATAAAATGAAAAAAGAAATGCAAAAAAATAAAAAATTAAACACGTCCAGTCTGATGCTATCCTATTTCAAAAAAACCGAATATGTGAGAGTTTCGTACATGCAACCTAGCTTATTTGACATGCAAAACAAACACAATCAAAGTAAACTAGGTGCTAGCTCCAAGGGTTTAAAATAATTTCCGGATTGCAAACATTCACATGAAATAACCCAAAACAATGGCATGTATTTCATTTATAAATCTGAAATCTGAAAGGAGAAAATTAGAACAGTTAAGATGAAGCATGCAAAAAATTTCTCATCCTTTCTTGCCCATAAAATGTAAATTTCTGAACAATTCTGCATTAATAAAATATGTCCTGTTACAACAGCAAAATCTCTGGTTTTTCTCAAAACCAGCAAAAGGTGGAAGAAAAGCACTCCATAGCAGGCCCAAAACGGCTAATCACCATCAACTCTGCAACACTGCTCGTAGCGGTTTTCGACCTCTCGTATCAATCTGTGCCTCTGCATTTTATACTTGCTGGTATGGTTCTCTGCTTCATTCTGCGATGCTTCATTTCACCTCCCAGATTGTATCGTTTCGTCTTCCAGATTGCTTCGTTTCACCTTCCCTGCCTTTCCATTGCTTTTTATTTTATGCTTGAGATCTTCTCTGTCAACTGTAATGCCTCTGCAACCCTTACACATGTACGCCACGTGTTCCACACTTTTTTGCATGTTCTGTAACGGCCCCATGTAAATCGTGATGTTTTTATGCATGCAGCTTTGCTTCCTTGCTTTCATCGTGAAAACGCGACATGTCGCGATATCATAACATTTTCCTGCCAATAACCCTATCCACTTTCATGCACAGCAAAAATGAGACATGTCGTGATATCACGATGTTTTTCTGTCAGCAACCTTTTTTCAATAAAGTGTCACAAAATCGCTACCATTTTCTGCCCTCTGAATGGTCTTCACTTTCTGTCGCGATTTCACGACGTCTTTGTCTAGCTGGAACGTTTCCTCAAAAGTTGCGCGATATCGCTACACCTTTGCTTTGTTTGGCTTCATTTTCTGACTGTAGCGAAATCGCTACCATTTTACCACTTAGGCCTTTTAATCCACCCGCGTCGCGAAAACGTGACGCATCGTGATTTCGTGACACCTTTCGACTTATGTGCTTTGTGTCAGTTCTCGTTGTGATTTCGCTACACTGCTGGGCCTTATCGCCTTTGGCTCAGTTTTGTCGTGATTTCATGACCATTTTATATTTTATGCCTTCTACCCATTTGCAAGCCATGAAAATCAAACACGTCACGATTTTGCGACGGTTCTGCCCACCTGCTGTCGTTGACTGTGTTGACCGTGATTTTGTGACATGTCATGATTTCGCTATAATTTTCCATTCTACCTTTCTCTCTCCTCTTTGGGCCGCGACGGAGCAACATGTCATGATATCGTGACACTTTTTGATCAAAACCTCTTCCTGCTTGCTTGGGCCGCGAAAACGCGACATGTCATGATATCGTGACACTTTTTCATTTTTGCCAGCGACGGAGCAACATGTCACGATATTGTGACACTTTTTCATTTTTTTGCCAGCGACGGAGCGACATGTCGCGATATCACAACACTTTTTCATTTTTTCCAGCGACGGAGCAACATGTCGTGATATTGCGACACTTTTTCATTTTTTTGCCAACGACGGAGCGACATGTCGCGATATCACAAAACTTTTTCATTTTTACCAGCGACAGAGCGACATGTCGCGATATCACGACACTTTTTCTCCTTAGTGAAATTTTTGCTTTTTTCTTGATTTTTTTAGCATCTGGGCTACTGCAATTTTCTTTGAAAGCATGCAAAAAAAAAAAAGGTGGGCCCCAATTTTGGGGTGTGTTATGGATTAGCCACAAAAAATGGTGACTCTGCTGTCAAATGCTCTTGAGCATTTTGGTGAGAACCCAACCTAAAACATACAAGCTTAGATATAGGCGTCAACACATAGAAGATAAACAAATACCAACAGATCAGAAATACATGAAACACCAAAATCATTAAGTATCAACTCGGTGTGTGCAATGTGTTTCATTCCCTATCATTTGAACTTGTTCAACATTCCATTGTCAGTTTCACTTATGATTTGTATGCAAGGCTATGAATGATTGATGCATGATGAAGATGCTAGAGATGTAACAACCTGCTTTATAAATGCTCAAACCTTTTTATATCATGGACAAACATATTAAAGATGTCAAACCCTCTTAGGACCAAATATATGTATACTGAATTAATTTTACTAGATCCCAAAGTTGGTCATGTGTCACTACCATCTTGAACCCATGTGCAAGTGTGAGTGAAATCAAAACTTTGGGAATAGGATTCCCAACCTAAGCGAGATGGGAATTTAACCCTATCCTTACTATTCTGATTTGGAGTTCATTACCTCATCTTAAACAAAATGATTTAACCTGTTATGGATGAAATGGTCGGGCTAGTCTATCCATATGAGCAATCAGTGGTCTTGCTTTTAGGCAATACATGTTGCCACGCATGAGCATACTTAACCCCATAATCCATGACTTGGCTTCATTCATTCTTTTTCTTTTATTTCTTGGACCTTTGGGATGACTACCCATCCTTGCTAGGGACATGTAGTACGATCCTTCCAATCCAAGATTTATGAAATGGGAAATATTAATTTTTATTTCTTGGACCTTTGGGATGACTACCCATCCTTTGCAGAGGACACATAGTACAATCCTTCCAATCCAATATGGATATGAAATGCAAAAAATTAGTTTTACTTTTATTGCTTGGACCTTTGGGATGACTACCCATCCTTTGCAGAGGACATGTAGTACGATCCTTCCAATCCTAGCTTTATGATGAAATGGGAAAAATGGAAGCTTTGGGGAATCGGATTACCTAAGCGATATGAGAATTAAGTCCTATCCTTACTACTCCATGTAGGTCAAATCAGAGCTTTGGGGAGTTGGATCTTCAACCTAAGTTCGATGAGGATTTAACCCTATCCTTACTACTTTGGTTTTAGGCTTTAAGCTTGATGGAAATGGTAAAAACCACTATTTTAAGGATTAATAAAAAGTTGCATGATAGGACAAACATGAAATATTCTTTTCACCTCACCTTTTCATCCAAGTATGGTTTTGACCATTTTTCTCAAGATTCTTTTTAATGTGCATGGAATGTGCTTGGTTCAAGATAACTTGGACAACAGTTCCCAACCTTAGAATCCTTTTAAAATATGTTATGTAATAATCCTAAGAGGATTCAACACCTTGTCAATAATTGCCCATGGAATGAAAATGTAACTGAGATGACATGTATATGCAATGTGGAATATGACATGAGATATGAATGCACTACTTCTTTTGGAATATATCATCTATTTTACCATAATGTGCAAAAATGACAACTTCTTGCATCACAAGATCCAAACGATAATATTTGAATGTCTGTGTTACTTGTGGAGCTTTCTACAACACAATTCCAATGTTTCATATTCTCCTGATTTTAGGCATAAGTTGACATCTTAATTTTTCTTTTTTTCTTTTTTATTTTTATTTTTATAACAACAAACTAAACATGTCAAATGAAATCAAACACACAACTTAAATCCGAATCCAAATAGCAATCCCAAAATGAAACTTGAAAACACAAACCCAAACCAAAACTAAAAACTATATACAATATAGTACAAAATGATGCCAAGCTCAGACTATTACTTTCTTGGATCCCAAACATGATTAGAACATTTTGAAAGACATATGTCACAATACACATGCCAACTATTGTAGGAATCCAATAACAATGAGATCAAACCAAGCAATGCAACAAATTTCAACTTGCCATGCTCACCATACCAATTTGATTTAGTTCTATTAGCAACATCATAGGTGAGATTCAAATCAAATTGATTAGACAATGGTTGGTATTCAATTTTATTTTGTCTATTCTTTAAAGTGCAAGTTTCATCATTCCATTCATGATTTAGAAGTAGGATTTATTTTTCAAATGTGAGATATTGCAAACAAGAGCCTATTTCTAAAAATCTTGAATTCAAATCATTTTCCAGGATTTTAAAGCAATCAAAATCATTCAAAACTTGACAAGCATCAACAAAATTTGGCATTTCCTCACTAATGACGTTAGCATCCAAAGGGACATCATGTAACCTATCATTTGAAATTTTTGTAGCTACTACCCAAGGTAGAGATTTCACTTTGTCACCCATACTCAACCCATCATGATTAGAATTTATCACAACTTGATGAGTTTTAGTAGCTTTTTATTTTTCTTCATTGTCTTCTTCATCATCCCACACCTGTTCAAAAACACCAAAGTTAGGCACCCAATTAAACATGCATCCATATTTTTCAAAACAAGAGCCTAATTTTTCAAGATATGTGTCACGTGACACCTTTTCATGATCAATGGCTTGAGTTGCCTCAAAATCCATATTTTCATTAGGATCATCAATAGTATCAAACCCACACCACTTAGGCTTTGCAATTTCATCATTTTGAGATGGCATAGACATTGTAGAAACAATAGGTGGATCAAGATTTTTGATTTCTTTCCCCTCAAGGGGAACAAAAACAATTGATTCTCCTTCTTCATCCATGGTAGTAAAATCAATATCCTTCTCAAACCTTTGATGAGATTCCAATCCTTCTTCCAAAACATTTTCAGATTGCACAGGACTTGTAATATCCTCATGTGAAAGGGCAATTGTATCATCATGCATATCAATAGGCACACAAATTTCATTAGCAATTTTGGAGTGAACATACTCTTCCCAAGAATCATGATGATCATATTTCAAAATCAAATTGTGATGCTCACTTATTTCTTCTTTATCTTTTAATTCATCGGCATGTTTCTCATCAAATTTGTCTTCACCTTCTTTAGATGGTTCAATTACTTCCAAAATTGGTTATTGCTTGTATTCAAATTGATAAGGCTATCATAATCCACATGTGTAACCCATGATTCAATTTTATCACAATTTGGAAGGTGTGGATCCTCTTGGTCATCATTTTCAACAATGTCATCCGAAACAGATTCATCCACATAGAATTCATCTTTTGGTGAGTCAAGGGTTTCCAATTTGTCACATGTTTCAATACTAGTTGGATCTAGTACTCCTCCCTTGCCTAAAATCATATTCTTATGAAAATAATTAAAATTGATTTTAGAAACGTCTTTTGAATCAAGATGAATATTTTGAAGTTGATTCATACTTAAGAAAGATGGTTGATATTGCATAATAGGTTGAGGATTTTGAAATTGATTGAAGCTTGGGAATGATTGTTGATTCTGAAATTGATTCACACTTGAACTTGGTTGAGGTGGATAAATCATTGGATGGGTAAAGGAGGTATTAAATGATTGCAAATTACATGATCCAAAACCCACACCATAATTTTGACAACTCAATTGTTGCTCAATTGCCATTGCTTGAGTATAGGCTTGTGACAAAGATGTGATTAGAGGCATCCCTCGCAAATATGTGGAAATGAGTGGGTCAAAAGCATTTACATATATTTGGAGACCATTTCTTCTTGAAGAGCATAAAATGTTACTAATTGAGCATATAATCCAAAGAACCTTTCAGAAAATAACTTCACATTTTCACTTGGTCCTTTTTTAATAGTGAGAAACTGCTCATACATGCGGATTGGGTCAACTTGTTTTTTGTTGAATTGATTAAGAAATGCTGCCTCTAGTTGAGCCCAAGAAGTGATAGATCCTAAAGGCAGACTTGTAAACCAATCAAATGCCACTTTGTCCAAGGTGTAAGGGAACATTTTACAAACAACATCATCATGCCAAATTGTTAAGTGATTCACAACAAATTTGAATGCTTGAATGTGTTCTCCTGCAGTATTTGTCCCATTAGACAAAAATCGAGGAAGACATCTCTCAAAACCAACGAGAAAATAATGTTGAACTCCTTGTATGTTCAATGGGCTACCTGTCATCCACAGTGAAAACATAGCCATTAGTAAATCTTAAAGAATATAACTTTAATATCAAAATTATTATTATTTTATTTATTTTATTTATTTATTTATTTATTTATTTTTTTAAATAAATTAAATCACATTATTCCTGTATGAACAATCAAAGCGTTAGAACAGTGCATAGCAATTCATGTCCTCATTTTAACAGTACAATGTTGTATCGTTAAAAGAGGGTTAAAAATAATAATAAATAGGGCATGAAATATTCAAAATTTAAATTCCTGTGGCATTTAAATCAATCTGAAATAAACCAGTTCAGGCCCTCCTTATCGCGCCAAAATGTTGAGTGGTATTTTCACACACTTGTGAAATTACACTCTTCCTTAGGATTTGGGTTCCAAATCCCCTCTTGCAAAGAAGTCAAATTAACAACTTCTCCAAGGTCTCCGTTGTATTAGCATTTGAAACTGTGTATTAGTAATCTCAAATAAAGATATTCAATTTAAATGCTTGGAACACCTTAGTGATTGCAAGTAACTGTAAACAAGGGGCAATGTTGGTTTATTTCACCATGAAACTTTAGTGATTGTTCATTATTTTACTTTTTTTAGATTTTGTAATTTTTATGTATTTATTTTAACTAAGTTGAACCTTCTGGAAAAATAAATATAAAATGAAAAAAGAAATGTAGAAAAATAAAAAATTAAACACGTCTAGTCTGATGCTATCCTATTCCGACAAAACCGGATATGTGAGAGTTTCGTACATGCAACCTAGCCTATTTGACCTACAAAACAAACACAATCAAAGTAAACTAGGTGCTAGCTCCAAGGGTTTAAAATAATTTCCAGATTGCAGACATTCACATGAAATAACCCAAAACAATGGCATGTATTTCATTTATAAATTTGAAATCTGAAAGGAGAAAAATAGAACAGTTAAGATGAAGCATGCACAAAATTTCTCATCCTTTCTTGCCCATAAAATGCAAATTTCTGAACAATTCTGCATTAATAAAATGTGTCCTGTTACAATAGCAGAATCTCTGGTTTTTCTCAAAACCAGCAAAAGGTAGAAGAAAAGCACTCCATAGCAGGCTCAAAATGGCTAATCACCATCAACTCTACAACATTGCTTGCAGCGGTTTTCGACCTCTGTATCAATCTGTGCCTCTGCATTTTATACTTGCTGGTACGGTTCTCTACTTCATTCTGTGATGCTTCGTTTCACCTCCCAGATTGTATCGTTTTGTCTTCCAGATTGCTTCGTTTCACCTTCCTCGCCTTTCCATTGCTTTTGATTTTATGCTCGAGATCTTCTCTGTCAACTGTAATGCCTCTGCAGCCCTTACACATGTATGCCATGTGTTTCACACTTTTCTACATGTTCTGTAACGGCCCCATGTAAATCACGACATTTTTATGCATGCAGCTTTGCTTCCTTGCTTTCATCATGAAAATGCGACATGTCGCGATATCACGACATTTTCCTGCCAATAACCCTATCCGCTTTCATGCACAGCGAAAATGAGACATGTCGCGATATCGTGACGTTTTTCGTCAATGTCATTTTTTCAATAAAGTGTCACGAAATCGCTACCATTTTCTGCCCTCTGCATGGTCTTCACTTTCTGTCGTGATTTCGTGATGTTTTTGTCTGGCTGGAACGTTTCCTCAAAAGTTGTGCGATATCGCTACGCCTTTGCTTTGTTTGGATTCATTTTATGACTGTAGCGAAATTGCTACCATTTTACCACTTAGGCATTTTAATCCACATGCGCCGCAAGAACGTGATGCGTCACAATTTTGCGATGCCTTTCGACTTATGCGCTTTGTGTCAGCTCTCGTCGCGATTTCACTACACTGCTGGGCCTTATCGCCTTTGGCTCGGTTTTGTCGTGATTTTGTGACCATTTTATATTTTATGCCTTCTGCCCATTTGCAAGCTGCAAAAATCAAACACGTCACAATTTCGCGACGGTTTCGCCCACCTGCTGTCATTGACTGCATTGACCACGATTTTGTGACATGTGATTTTGCTACAATTTTCCATTCTACCTTTCTCTCTCCTCTCTGGGAAACGATGGAGCAACATGTGATATCGCGACACTTTTCGATCAAAACCTCTTCCTGCTTTCTTGGGCCGCGAAAACGCAACATGTCGCGATATCGCGACACTTTTTCATTTTTTTGCCAGTGACGGAGCGACATGTCGCGATATCGTGGCACTTTTTCATTTTTGCCAGTGACGGAGCGACGTCACGATATCGCGACACTTTTTCATTTTTTCCAGCGACGGAGCGACATGTCGTGATATCGCGACACTTTTTCATTTTTGCCAGCGACGGAGCGACATGTCGCGATATCACGACACTTTTTCTCCTTAGTGAAATTTTTGCTTTTTTCTTGATTTTTTTAGCATCTGGGCTACTGCAATTTTCTTTGAAAGCATGGAAAAAAAAAAAAATGTGGGTCCCCAATTTTGGGGTGTGTTGTGGATCAACCACAACAAGCTTCAACTTAAGAAAGCTAAGTCTTCTATTTTTTCTAAAGCTAGATTAATAAATATTAGAAAAGAACTACTCTTCGAGGTCGAAGATAAATGTTCAGGGCTTCAACTTATGATTGACTACCTAGATGATGCCAACCAATTCCTCCTCAATGTTCAAAAATATTTAGATCAAATCACTGGAGAGTTGCAGCCTATGGTGATTTCAGTAGAACAAATGTATAGGTTGGTTGATAGAAGACTCAGTGATTCTTCTAAACCAATTTCTAATAAATAATAGAATATCGCTAGAGTTGCTGCTAGAACCATGGTCAAGAAGCAAAAGGTACTTCAAAAAGCCTATTTTTTGTTTGATAGGATTGAGGGAATGATTAAAGATGTTGTTGATATAAAAAAATAATATTAAAGTTGGCTTCAAAGGCCTATGGATGGAGGATCACAACTTTCTATCTATGGAAGAGATCCATAATACCATTAATGAAAATCTGCTAGATGAATCTAGAATTGATTCTCTTGAAGAGCCACTACACCAAGAGCAAGCTACCCAACTAATTATTGATTTTACCAGATTAAGAGATCTCATGGAATATCTAGTGAATAGAGGGAATGCTACTAATTATGAGGATATTGGATAATTACAATATGTTTACAAGAATATCAAATAAACATCAAACCCCTTTGGAGTAGCCTGGAAATAGGCTTTACAAACTTTAAAATTGATGATTCAGTTGTTTGGTGATGATTCTAGAGGAAAGAATAAAAAAAAACCTTCTCTAGAAGAATAAAATGAAGAAGAAGAAGAAGAGAATGAATAGGAGGCCAAAGAAGAGGCCCATGAATAAGAAGAGTAGGATGGAACTATTACAGGCCTAGAAAGGACCCACACTTAGTTATTTTTTTTTGGTTTTTCGTACATATGCACAAGTTTTGCATTTTTGTTTTTGCTCTGACAATTATTAGGAATAAGCACTAAAGGCATGAAGCATACAAAGGTATAGAGAGTAGCAGATTTTGTGTGAAGATATTTTTACAATAATATCTTCTAAGAGGAGAGGAGTTATATTTGATTTTTGAAGACGATGGCAACAAGCCTATATTTTTGGCACAGTCTCCATATAAGCGGATAAGTTCTGATGTTTTTGGAATGATATCCATATGAAACTTTACTCTCTAAATAGACTGTTAGATTTTTTAAAGGGTAGTGTTTGTATGGAAATTATTCTTAAAAGCATATTTTTGAAGATGAGCATTTTTTTACTCCTAAGGTCCAATGGATAAGACTCTGATTTCTATGGATTTGCAAGCAAATCCACCCAAGAGGTGCCATAATGTAGGGCCAAAATGGCCACATAATTAGGAAAATTTTGAAATTTTTTCCTAAGGCATGAAGATCTCATTCTGCACACTTTGTAGTGCATTTTGGAGTGGATCCGCAACAAAGGCCGCAAATCCATCCAACACATGGTAATTTTGTGCACTTAGAGCAATTCCACATAATTTCTTAAGTATTTGGCTCTAGACTGGAGATGCATCCTGAATCCATAAAAGTTTTTAAATAATGATGAAATTAGCATAAAATAAGTGTGGATTAGAAACCACTTTATATTATTTTATATCTTTTGAGCGACTAAGTGTTGGAGGGCCTGATTCCAGAGAATGCATAGAACATTTTGCTCAGAATGGTGATAGAAGGTAGAATGCTATGTACAAGTGATGTGGATTCATGATGAAGGTATTTTTGAGTAACTTTATTCTAGAATGGTGACAAGAAGTGTTTACTCTGAAGCCAGTGTAGAATGGAGGAAGAGTCACTTTACATTGATATGGGTTTGAAATGGTGTTCACAAGCCAATGCACTTGCTTGGGTCTGGAATGGAATTTGAGAGTTTTGAAGGAGATATGATGTCATCAATATTTTTTGTGTGGATTGGTGAATGCTTCATCACAAAATAATAAAAATGAAGGATAGGGAGCAGATTTCATCCCACTTCATTTTCAAGGCATTTTAGTGTTGGATTGGTGTTTTGCAAGTTTTGAAGCATGAAAGGTGACATCATCAATTTTTAAAAGTAGAATGGTGTTGTGTTATCCCCTACCATTATATCAAGCTTATATTAGATTAAATCTTAGCCATATTATGGGGATATCGATGGTTGAGACTTTGCTAATAATTCTAAAGAATATAAAATTAATTTCTCACCAGAGTTAAAATAATCAGTTGGAGGAGGAAGTCAAAGTGTCAAGGGTTTCAAGAAGATAATAACTAGAGATGATTGTAGATAAATGGTGGTATAAGGTTTTCAATATTGATCAACGATGCATATATAGTATCCAATGGATAAAACTCCAGTTAGCATCAAACAACTAGTAAGTTGTAGAGGTTCCAAGCTACCATGGTGGTCCACTTGTAACAGATTTCTTGAAGGTTGAACCAGTAATAGAATGCCAACAAGAAATATCTGTTGAGCTATTAAAATTTGATATTTGTAATGTTCCTTATTATTTTAATTTTGTAAAGCTATAAATAAAGGTCAAACCCTCATTTTTAAAGTGTTGGCTCTAGTGTGTTTGTCTGTGCTACTGTAAATATTCCCAAGGGCTAATGAAAGGAAAATTACATTGATATTCATCTCAATTTAGTGTCTTTAGAATTTGATATCAGAGGTTTGAATTCTTTAGTTGCATTTTTTTGAATACTTTAATGGTTATTTTATGCCAAATTAATGGATTACTAGTTGCTAGGATAGTTGAAATTTGCTTTTGAATTAGATCTTTGTTGCTAGGGAGTGCATTTCTATAAAATATAGATATTGGTAAATTTTGCTATTTGGATTATCATTATTTAGATATTGAAATTATTTTATGAAATATTTCTCTATTGTTATTTAATGAATGAAAGTACATTTAATTTGAGATAGTGTTGATCTGAGTGATGCATATTTAAATTGATTTTTTAGAGCTTTTTGTTGTAGTACAATGCTATTAGCCTATCTGTCCACTATCGTTCATATTTTCTAACCCTAAAATTTTCTTACCCTAATCTCTAAAAACCCTAAGTGAGCATAATTGTGTCAACACCCTATTTAAGTTGACAAGGAACCAGCCTACTCTGGAGGTTGGATTTGAAATTCTTGTTTTGGTCTATCCAATATTGAGTGTTGATTTGTAGCTATCGGGTGCAAGCTTAGACAAAAAGTAGGAAGATAGACTATCGTAGTATAGTAAAACTTAATGCAATTTAGTACCCAATAGTATCATGAATAAATTGAGTAAACCCCATAATATCATTATAAGTCTTCTAAAAATTCCAAGGACCTTGATGGCTTTACCTCTAAACTATAGATATCTAGGTTCTACTCTTTCTATGGTTAGTTCCAACTCTTGGCATACTCTAAAATGTACTATTGGTACTTTTTCCCATGAGCTATTAGATAATTATGTATCATTCCCTTTTCAATAGTAATTGACAAGTAGCATGGGTCATTTTGTTCCTTACAAAAACCTAAGGTGTTATTCTAATCACCTTTTCTACTTTCACTTAATAGAAATTTCAAGGAGAGATGATCTAAATCCACTCTATACCTTACTAATAGATCTCACCTCTACTCTTGCTCTGTATGATGTGATCCATTGACTAGTTTCTACAACTGGTTCACCTTTTCTATCTATTGCTCCAATGTTACTAAAGGTAAGTATAAATCCTTCCAAACCTAAATCTTCCTTTCTTCAAAATATTTATTCACTAAAACCTCCTCTATTTTTGAAACCTATTCTTATTTATCATGAGTGAGGTCCTAAAAGGTAGTATACAAGCCCTCAGTATTATTCATTAGAGAACATACATGTATACTGCAAACCTTTCCACTACATAAATGGTCATATCCCTGATTTTTCATCCACCATAGACTATGTGGGGGAATTTCATTTTAGAATGGATAGGCATTGTTAACAATATCCTCTATTTCTAGATCTTGTTTCTTTTTAGTTTTCTCCCTGGTTGGACCTTCAACATACCTTGAATCGAAGAAAATATACTAGATGGTATATGGTGATATCACCTTTTTTAAGGGTAGATTATTCCCTCACCCATAGTGTTGGAGGTATGGTATAACTCCTTCCAGCTATTTTTTCAAAATCTACATTGATCCCTTGATTTGTCCCTAGTTCACCACTATGACCCTTTTTAGTCCAAGATTGTGCTTCTTTAATAATTTTTCAACCATATGGAATATATCAGGGGTTAGAGAAATGGGGATAAACCTCTCTAGGAGGGATTTTGCCTACAGTGATCAATGTATTTTTCATCTTCATAGCTTCTTGAAACACTTGTGGGAATATCTTAACTTTTGACTATTGTATCAAGAGGCTTAGCTCGGGATGTAGGGCATGAATGTAGTATAGGTATGCTTGAGGTTGGGAGGGTTGGTATTCTTGAGGAATTCTAGTCCATATTTTTTTGAAGTAAATGTTAAATTTAGAGAGTTTTTCATGAATGGATTTCTTGATGAGTAAAAACTGGGTGAGGAGTATGTAGAGATCTCCAATGTCATCAAACTCATATATAAGGACCTTGGCCAGAACCTTCTATATCCTAATACTCTCAGACTCTAAGGAATGATACCACTGCAACACATTTCATTTAAAATATAGGGATAACAATATTAACATAACATCATTGAACTAAATATTATGCATTGATGAAAATGAAGCTATGTCTTGGTAATGCTCCCTTGTAGTATTTTCCTTCCCCTAATAGCTTGGCAATTTTTTAAGGGTGATTTTGGAAATTTCATGTAAAAATAGAATGTCTAAATGTCTAGAGTCATACCATGTGGAATAATTATGATTATCCATTGTGGTTATAGACTTGTAAACTGAAAATAGGGAGCAACATATATTCATAACAATCGTTTAAGATAACCAGTCATGAAATCCAACTACATTCCCCAGCATACTTGCCAAGTGAATTTACTCTCTCCATAAAATGAGGTTAAGACACTTCACTAAATTTTGAGTCCTCTAGGATATTTTAATAAAGAAATTGGTAGAGATACCTATAATGTGTCACACCAGGTGTGTCAAAACTCTTTGGGTCTGAACTGACATCAAGAGAGCCTTGAACTATAAATATGAATCTATGAATTTTGGTAGGTTCATACCCGCTAATCACAAATTAAACCCTGACATTAAATGGATCATATATATACTTCAATCCAACCTCTAGAGTAGGCTAGTACCTTATCAACTATTTCAGACGTTGACTCAATTAAACTCAATTAAAAAGTGTAACTTTAGGGATAGAAATAGGGTAAGCATTAAAAAATAATTAAGAAATTAGGTGGTCAGATAGAGGTAACAACATTGAAAAATAGCAAGAATCCATTTATCAATCACATTTCCAGTATGCCACACTTGAGACTAACAAAAATCAAAACTCAACATCTTCACCATTACAATAAAGAAATACTCAAAAAAATATTTAAAAAACCTAAATGCTAATAATACTAATAGAAAAATTAGATCAAAACTTAGGCTAATAGAAATAGAAGTCTTCTACAAAATTTAGTTAGGTAGGAACCATTCCAAGGTGCTCTAAATTAGCAATCCAATATAAAAAAAATGACTAACCATAAAGCAGTAACAAAATTGCATTCATAGAATGAATCTATAGTTGGTAAAGATGAATAATTAGAGGTAAACATCCAAGTAATACTCATTATATTGATATTTTAGCGATTATAGCAATATATCAAGAAAAAATCCAGAGTTGACCCTTAATTATGGGGGTTCGATCTCCTTATATATATTTTACAATGATTAACACACTAGAACATTACAAGGATCCCCTCTATTAAAACATAAAAGTGCTGAGGTTGTAGTATCTCATGAATATTCAAGAAGGGAACTGAGTTATACTCCATCAATGCTATATATCTATACTCTACAAGCTCATATCCTTAACTTCCTTCTACAACTAGAGAGGTTACAGATCAATTTGGACCACTCTTCATTCTTGAAAGCATCTTTCATCATTAATTTACAACTAAAAATGTAGTTGGATCTTGATTCTGGTGATGTTTGGTCTTCCCAAATATTTTTTGCTACATTTATTAGGTTTCGCTACCTTTATCTTCTTTGGAATCCACTGGTTCATTTTTTGCTAGTCCTAGTTTGACCATATTGACTACGGAGTATGGTTTTTTAAATATATTGCAACCTTTCAAAGAATTTGCAACTCCTAATTCCACCGTGTGAGGATTGATTGCACTGACTATAGAATTAGCTTCTATGGCTGCCAATGGCTTCTTATAAACTCCATTATTTTTCTAATTCAGGCTTGAACGATTTGACTACGTAACTCTCATTCTTCTTTTACATTTTGAGAATATTATCACTACTTCCAAAAATCCTCAACTCCATATTCTACCTCATGTCATTTGACCATGCTGATTGTAGAATTTATCTTTTAGCAAATTTTAAATTCTCATTTCCTCTGATAAAACCTATATGTTTATGGACCTCTACAATGGAAACTTCCCATGTAACATCATTGCTCTTTTATATTCCACAACTCAAACTTTTTATTAGACAAGTTTGACTATGCTAACTGTAGAAATTTCCTTGCATCTTCGATTAGCAAAAAATAACACAAATCTTATATTGGTTGTCCAGTAGAGTATCTTCTCTTTTCCAAGCTCTACTGCCTCATAGTTTTTTAGCATTATTTAGGTATAAGAACCTATAAATTCTATATCCATTGATTCACCCTGAAATCATATTTTAGATCCTTTAAATTTTTTTAGACACAAATGCAAAATTTATACTTTCTATAGAACTCTACTCTATCATGAATACTCTTTTCTTTTGTAGCTAGAACTTCATAATTCTGCTAAGTATGTGGCCCCTTTTGGATCTACAACTATGATATTACATATAAAAAAGAAAAAAACATTGTGGTTGATGCTCTCTCTCAATAATTTAAGGATCAAAGTATGTTTTATGCTATCTCTTTGCCCATACATCATTGGATTAATTCCCTTAGATAGGATGTGATCAAGGAATCTAGATTGTAATATTTGATTTCCACAATTTAAACAAATCCTACCTCATACCTAGGATACACTTGGGATGGGCAAGATTTGAGATGCCTTGATTGCATTTTTCTCTCCTAGACTTCTCAACTATGAGAACTCGTCTTGAGGTAAATGCATACCTCACCCATTATGGGCCATTGTGGTTTCCTCAAGACTTATGAATGGATTAAGTATACTTTATTATAGAAGAAAATGATAAATGATATTAAAAATTTTATGGTAGAATGTGATATATGATAGGAAATGAAAGAAAAAATGATTCATTCCCTTGGAACTCTTCACCCCTTGCCATTCCAAAACAAATATGGATAGATATTTCTATGGATTTATTGAAAGGTTACCTAAGTTAGGAGGAAAATTAATTATTTTGGTGGTAGTGTATCACCTCATAAATTATGCTCACTTTTGTTCCCTCTCCCATCCCTACACAACCTCAGTAGTAGTCAAAATATTTCTAGGCTCCATTTTTCATCTTTATGGCATACCCACATCTATTATGTTTGATCGAGACCTTACCTTCACTAGTCATTTTTGGTAAAAAGTGTTTAAGTTTCAAGGGAGTCAACTCAAAATAAGTTCAACCTATCATCCATAAACTAATGGTAAAACAAATATTGTGAAAAAATACTTGGAGACCTACCTTCATTGCTTTACCTCTAAATATCCTATATAGTGGGTGAAGTGGCTTCCCTTGGTCAAATGGTGGTATAATACTTCATATCACACTATGACCAAGGTTACCCATTTTAAATAAGTTTATAGTTGTCCTTAAAAAACACCCTACTCTTACATTCTAGGAAGCTCCAAGGTTCATGATGTTGACACTACACTCTGCAAGCATGTTGTAGTCCTCTGTCAATTGAATATGAATAGAATTAGCCCAAGATCATATATGCTAGTAAGCTAATCATTATGATTCTGAGAATAAATTGTGAGACAAGCAAAGTCTCCCCAAGATCGAAGAATGCTCCACAAGATCAATCACACACAAAAGAGGAAAACCCACAACACCAATATTAAGTGGTAAAACCCTACTTCAAATGAAGAAGGGAAACATCCACTATGAAGCTCACTATATTACTCAATGATTCAACAATACAAGAATGCTTCAATGTTATGCAACAATATGCATCAACATGATATATATATATATATATAGATGTAGTAGACAACACCCCTATTTAAAGAGAAGCTTTTCTACTACAACCCTAAAATTACCCTAATCTTATCACAATCTTATCTTGAGATGTGTGACAAGTGGCATCTATCAAATATTAGAAAGTGATTAGTTACTTTTTAATATTTTCTAGAAAAGGGGAAATAACTTTTTCCCACAAATTAAATATTCCTAGCACCCTTATTTTATTTATTAATTGGGTGGGAATATTTTTACATAAAATAGAATTATTTTCTAATTCAAATATTATTCTTTAGACTTTATATTTTAGTCTAAGAATAATTTACACAATGTTGCATTACATATTCCAACACTCCCCCTTAATGCAATATTGGGGAAAGGAATTATGAAACAAAGAAACATTCTCCCCCTAAAGATACAAACGGGGATGAGAATCAAATGAGTAATATAGTTACAATGAGCTTCTATGACCAAGAATGGTCTACAATAAGGCACCAATACAAAATGGGCCAAAATGAGACTGCAAGCCCCCAATGGAGTAGCTTCAGATACAAGCAACTTACAAAGCCATCCATCAACCACAAGTGGTTGCAAATGACAAGAAGAAAACATCACAAGGGTGTCTTCAGTAAGCCTGCAAAACCCCAAATGGAAGTACCTGCAAGCTACAAGCAGCTCAACATAAGATCAGTTAGATACATCATCATAAATATATTCACCACAACATATATGAATATCCAAAGATGATAACAAAACTGATCTAACAAATAGTGAACTATAAGTCATCACAAAAATATGCCAAGCCATACTTATAGTCACGTGCTATATAGTTGATCAAAAAATATCATGTACAAAGTTGCATAAAGCAAACAAGGAGTACCATGATAATGCAAACTCTAAAGTACCATGTACAAAAGTAGCACAAGGCTAACAAAAAAGTACCATGTACAAGAGTTGCATAAGGTATATGAAAATAATAAAGTGTGCACACCGGTTGCATAAAGCCAACCATAAAATATCATGTACAAAAGTAGCATAAATGCTAACAAGAAAGTACCATGATAAACCAATTGCATAATGCCAACTACATAAAAACATGTACAAAGTTGCACAAGGCAACAAGAAAGTACCATGTAAAAGAGTCGCATAAAGCAATTGCATCATATACCATAATTGCACAATGCCATCTACAAAGTAACATGTACAAAAGTTGCACAAGGCAAACAAGAAAGTACCATGTTCAAAAGAGATGCAAAAAGCAATTATACCACCAAATATCAACTCATATATATAGCACAAAACACCTCATAAGGATGAAGTTGTCATCACACAAGTGTAACTACACTTCATTCCCCCTTGAGGACAACTTCACCAAACCAAGTGAGTCCCTCAACTTACAAAACTGCTCCTTGGGAAGAGGTTTGGTGAACAAATCAACAGAATTAGAAGATGATGGGCAATACTCCAACTGAATAGTCCCATCCAATACCTTCTCTCTGATAAAGTGGGCTTGGATTTCAACATGCTTTGTCCTTTGATGCATTACAAGATTTTTAGCCAAGGCAATAGCTGATTGATTATCGGAGAGCAAACGTGAAGGACCAAATTGCTCAAAGCCAATTTCCTTCATGAGGGTACGAAGCCAAACCGCTTCCTATGCAGCTGTTGTCATAGCCTTATACTCCACTTCCATTGTAGAAAGAGCAATTGTATCTTGCTTCTTGGAAGACCAAGAGATAGCTGCAGACCCAATACTAAAAACATATGTTGTGGTAGACTTTTTGTCTATTCTATCCCCTCCAAAATTAGAATCAGCATAGCCAAAAAGAGCAAAGGAAGGAAGCCTAGAATACTTGAGTGCCAAATCTCTAGTACCTAAAAGGTACTTCAAAATCTTCTTGGTAGCTTGTAAGTGCTCAATATAAGGTTTCTGCATGAACCTAGCCATCATACCAACTACAAAAGCAATATTTGGCCTTGTGATGGTAACATAAAGAAGACTACCAATGATATGCCTATACAATCTAATTTATTCTTAAGTAGATACCCAAAGATCATTCTTGAATAATAATCTATAAAGGTGAGAATATAGGATGCACCACCAAGTGATCTAACATGTAATGGACCCATAATATCTGTATGAATGAGTTGAAGAATTTGTGTGGCCCTTGTTGACTTGTCCTTTGCAAACTTTTATTTGCTCATCTTGCCTAAGATGCATGTTTCACACAAACCATGAATAGGTGAAATGTTAGGCAAGCCTTCAACCAAATTTTTGGAATTCATCATTTGAATATTTTAATAGTTTGTATGGCCTAACCTTAAGTGCCAAAGCTTTCTACTAGGAGAAACATTAGTTGCTAAACACACTTTAGGAGGAGCATCACCTAACACATAAATATTATTCTTCACATAACCTGTAATGATTGGTAGCATGCCTTTCCTAATGCTCCATGAAGTTGCATTGAACTCAATAGTGTGACCACTTCTAGCAACTTGCAAAACTAAAATTAAATTTCTCCTAAGGTTAGGCACATATAGGACATTATCAAGTAATTTCCCTTCAATTACAACATTGCCAACACCTTCTACTTGAAGTCTAGTATTATCACCAATGACAATTGAATCTGAAGAGTGCTTATGAAAGTCCACAAACTTATCCTTTTCAAAACACATATGGTTAGTGCATCCAGAATCTAACACCCATTCATTAGAAGTAGATGAGTCAATGGAGTAGAGGGCACAAACAAAGGTATTTTTATTAGAATTTTGCTTTACATTGTTGTTCTTTTTCTTTCCCTTGCCAAACCATTTCTTAGGTCCTTGTCCCTTAGCCTTTTCTTGCTCTTCCTTTTCTGCAATCTTCTTCTTCTTGAAACAATTTTGTTCCTTGTGGCCTTTCTTGCCACAAAAGTTGCAAGTGAAATCAACTCTAGGCTTGTTGGGTTGGAAATTTTGATTTTTCCTTCCCTTGTATTTCTTCTTGAAGGAAGCCTTAGTGGCACTCAAGGCAACATTCTTCTCCTTGACAACTTGACCATTCACTTTGTCTCTATTAAGAGACTCTTCATGTTGAATCAATAATTGTGAAAGAGTGTTGAGAGGAATGCCATCCTCTTCTTGCTCTAGCCTAGTCTCAATAATGGTGACAAAATTCTTGAACTTGCTTGACAAGTTCCTCAAAATGATAAAGCTTAAGAGCTTCTCACTTATCCAATCACAATTACAAGCCAATAGTTGAGTTCTCATGTCTTTCATCTTTGAGAGGAAGATCAAGGCACTTTCTTCTTCACCTTGCATAGTGCTAAGAATTTTGGACAATAAAGTGAATTTCCTTGATGTGTTGGACCCTAGATGGACTTGTTTTAGCAAATCCCATGCATCTTTAGCATGCTCACAATGGCTTATAGTGAGCAATATCTCATCACTCACACTATTGATAATCATGGAAAGTGCAAGGTGACTCTTGTTGTTGTATGTCTCAAGTGCCCTTGCTTGGGTTGGGATTGCTTCATCTCCATTCACAATGGGCCATAACTTTCTTGCTTGAAATTCAGCCCTCATCCTTGGTTCCCATATTCCAAAATTTGATCCATCAAGGATGTGCTTAGGTGTGAAGGAGATTCCATGATCAGCCATTCTAGAAAGTGAACATAATCAAAACATAAGATGCATTGACAAAGGAAATAAATGATGCAATAAGAAAGTAGATAAACATACTTGCATATATTAAAAAAAAACATAACTTTCAAGTAATCTACTTTTCAATCATCAAAGATAATCATCATGAAAGATAATCAAAATTAAGCATCATCAAGAGAGATAAGCATCATCATGAAAGATAAATCAACATCATCATGAACTACTATAACCATCTTGCAATAAACAACTATAACCATATTGCAATTGAATAAAGGAAATAAACCAAGATCAACTTGCAATAGATTAACTTGCAATAAGAAGGTAACTAACCATAACAATCATCTTGCAACAAAATAAACTAACTTGAATTGAACCATAAAATATTTGTTAAATGTTAGATAGTCAATAAGTTAGTAAGTTAGTGTTCATTTTAAGGTTTTGCTATAGCCTAATGAATTGCCAATTCATCTCACCCAAGGTCAACCAAGCTACCCAAAAGGGTATGGGTACGAGGACCCAAAAAGGACTTGCTACCGATAGAGCGAATTCTTTTGGATTCAATAGGTGTTTAGAAAATATAAACTGTGTTGCAAGATTAAGTAAATTTTAATCAAATACTAAAGTTGTGGTTAGTAAGTTGATTCATTTTTAACCTTCTTGATTAATATGAAAATTAGTAAATTGCAAGTTAGTTGGTTAGTAGATTGTTTAGTAGCAAGTTAGTAAGTTAGTAGTTAGATTAGTTGAGATGCAAAATAGGCAAAACACAAATACACACACTCTCTCTCTCTCTCTCTCTTTCATTCTCTTTTACTTTCATTATGAGAGATACAAGTTACATTAATTTACATTATGCTTCAAGCAAATGCTTGAGAGAGATTAGAAGAAATTAATAAAAATAGGGGGAAGAGAGTGAAAAAGTTGATCCGAAATTGCCTTGTATACTCCAAAACATACTTGGATAACCTTGCAAAACAAGCAAACTCACAAACAACCATTGTTAATGTGAGAAAAAAATGACTATAAGGTCTAAATTATTTGACAATTTGACTAAAAATTTGCCAAAAATTGCATAAAAGGATTCTAGTTGCATTATACAATAATAAAAAATGCATTTCAATTTATGCAAAAAAAAATGACTATTAGGTCTTAAAATAAAATAAATGACTATTTTTTTTATTAAAAAACAGAATAATAAATAACTATTTTTTTATTAAAAAACAGAATAATAAAAAATGACTGTTTTTTTTATTAAATGACTATTTTTTATTAAAAAACATAATAATAAAAAATGACTATTTTTTTTTATTAAATGACTATTTTTTTTATTAAAAAAATAGAATAATTAAAAAAATGATTGTTTTTTTTATTAAATGACTATTTTTTTTAAAATTAGAATAATAAAAAATGACTATTTTTTTTATTAAATGACTTTTTTTTATTAAAAAATAGAATAATAAAAAAATTTAGACTCTACAACAAAATGGGTGGGGGGCCATTTGGCCCCTAATTAAAAATAAAAAATAAAAAAATTGCCTCAGATTTATTTTTCACCAAAATAGGCCAAATAATATATGGAAATAGGGTTTTTGGGCCTTCCGGACGCAACCATGGGGTCCATTTGGCTCCAAAACCCTTCCAACAAAAGCTCAATGCCAAAAATTTATAGATTTAAAATGAAAACACCATTTGCAAAAGATCTAACAACTAGATCAAAAAAACACAATAAATCTATAAACCCTAATGGAAGATTTGCAAAATAAGTTTACCCAAATATCAAATGCATAAAATACCCAAATATCAAATGCATGCATTAAAACAAAAAAATATATACCTTAATGGGTTTTTCACCTCAAAGGATTGAAGACACTTGATGGAGATCCCAACCGCTCTGATACCAAATGTGAGACAAGAAAAGTCTCCCTAAGATCGAAGAATGCTCCACAAGATCAATCACACACAAAAGAGGAAAACCCACAACACCAATATTAAGTGGTAAAACCCTACTTCAAATGAAGAAGGGAAACATCCACTATGAAGCTCACTATATTACTCAATGATTCAACAATACAAGAATGCTTCAATGTTATGCAACAATATGCATCAACATGATATATACATATATATATATATATATATAGATGTAGTAGACAACACCCCTATTTAAAGAGAAGCTTTTCTACTACAACCCTAAAATTGCCCTAATCTTATCACAATCTTATCTTGAGATGTGTGACAAATCTTATCACAATATTATCTTGAGATGTGTGACAAGTGGCATCTATCAAATATTAAAAAGTGATTGGTTACTTTTTAATATTTTCTAGAAAAAGGGAAATAACTTTTTTCCCACAAATTAAATATTCCTAGCACCCTTATTTTATTTATTAATTGGGTGGAAATATTTTTATATAAAATAGAATTATTTTCTAATTCAAATATTATTCTTTAGACTTTATATTTTAGTCTAAGAATAATTTACACAATGTTGCATTACATATTCCAACATAAATTTGAATGATATAGGGTTTCCTTTACCTAAAACCATATAAATAGTCCTCACTCTGGCTTCATAGATGCCAAAAACTAGCTTCCAAATACTATGGCCCCTACCATATCTTACAATTGATTGGTATAATGACCTACAAATTAGCCTTGCCAACTACATCAAATATTCATACTATATTTCATGTCTCCTCTCTTAAGAAGGTTGTGGGTAATTAGTTACAAGTTCAATTTGTTTTACAAAAATTAGATGAAGAAGATTCCATCTTGCTCAAGCTTGAACAACTTTTGGATTGTATATCACACACTCTTTGAAACCATGTCATCACTGAGGTTCTTGTTTAATGGTATGGATTAAAACTAGAATATTCCACTTGGGAGTCTTACTAGCAACTACTACAATATTTTCCTCATCTCCAACTTTGAGGATAAAGTTTTTTAAAGAGGAAAGACATGTTAGGACCCAATCCAAACACTATTTTTGTAATTCTCATATTATTATGTAATGATCCCTTTCTAATATGGGGACCTCTTTATAATGATATTATGTAATTTTTTGTAATGGTATGTGGCAAGTGAGGCACCTAGACAAGTGTGGACATTTCATGTAACCATTATCAATAATGTAATTGATGTTTGGTAGAATATTCTATCCCAAGTGGCACATTGCATATTAGCAAACTCTTGAGCATTAGGTTAGGGTTATATGAAGTGTATCTTTAAGATACACGGGTACATAAATAAATGTATCTCTTTACATATTGAATGAAAGTATTGAAGGAGGTTGTTAGAGATATTACATTATTTGGACCCCTTGTAATATTATTTTGGTATATGATTTATATTTGTATAATGTATGTGCCAATATTATAGAAATTTCAAGGTTTCATGATAGAGGATGAAGAGTCACATGATATGTGGTAAGATGAGAGCTTTGTCTTCATGAGAGGAATATGAAAGGTTGCATCTCCCAGATGAAAGAAGAGAGCAATAGTTAGAGTACTAAAAATTCATGTAAATTAATATATTGGAGGTAAAGCTTCATGCAATGTAATCAATTTGTATCATACATGTAATCTTATGATATTGTGTGCATTTGAGTTATATTTGTGAGATATTACTATAATTCTAATATTGTATTTCATTGTTAGTAGCATTAATTTGATTTATTCTAGATCCTAGAATAATATTTCTATGAATTAATCTACGTAGAAATCTAACAATGGTATAAAAGCTATAAAGAGTTTGAGTGAAGGATTTGGGACAATCACCGCCATTCGATGACATGCCCATTTAAAAAATGGAGGTCTAATTAAATTTTAAAGGTAAAAATATAATGGAGTAGCATCATAGGTAGAAACATCTCATCATCTGATCAGATTCCATCCTTAAGAGATATAGATACATTTTATGTAAGTCTTACATGTTGGTGTGGAGTTGATTGTAGATGCTAAGAAGAGAAGCAATAGTATTGGAGGTTGAACAAATATTTCCAAGCAATATTTTTGATTTGATAATATGTTTGTGCAAAATTTCAAAATTTGTGATAATTGAGGTAAGGGAGTACTATTTGGGTGAGCATACAAAAGTGTTTGCATTGAGCTTGCCAAGCATAGTAAGCCTTTTAAGAGCCCAAATATGACCTTGGTACCTTCAAGCTCTTCGAATGAGTTGTCAGTCACACTCATCAGACATGCTAGATATATTATTGCTATCTTGCACTATGATTTAGCCTTGATAGAGATGATAAACACTCTTAGAGCTATAATAAGAACATAACAAGGGCATCTCTAGGCTACTCTCAATCATGCAAAAAATTTCTAATTTAATGTATATAAGATAATCCATAAATATTTCCAACATCCATGCTCACAACAGTTGGCTTCTTATTTTTAGAATAATATTTTAGCACATAGGATATAGCTAACCTCACAAACAATAACATACTACTTGATATGTCAACATATACATTGAGTAATTCACTAAAGTTCACAAGAGAGAATAGTTTTGTTAGTATGATTAGTACACAATACATGAACAATTGTAAAAACAAGATCCATTGATGATGAATTCTCTTTGTTTGTATTTCCTACAAGATTCATAAATATTACAGTTAATTATTTCAAAAATATGTTAAAATTTGCATGTGTGATGATTCTATAACATTTAGAGGATAGGTAAATTTGATTAAATTACAAGTTTCTCTAACCACACCTGGGAAGATGCTTAGAGAGGATAAAGAGTAGCATATTCATTACTCCTACCAATGCTTGGGTGTATTCATCACTTTCTCTATGTAAGAGGAAGGACATTTTGGGCCAAGTGTTGAAGTTTATAATTGAAGAAAAAGGTAATAGCTATAGTCCTTTGTTAAACAAATACCTGAGAAATATTAGTATAATCTCATCCTAAATTATTCTCAATTGCTATGGTGATGCTTCAACAAGTGAAAAAATGTATCTCATTATTCCAACGACTATATCACTTCCTTGGATATGAGGATGAAGATCCATTGCAAGTGACAACATGATTTGGTGGAGGTAAAGTTTTTTTTAATTTTAAATTTAAATTATGATATAGGTCTTTATAAAGTTTTAAAATAGTTTAAATTAAAAAGGAAAAATAAGGAAATATTAAAGCCTATTATAAAATTATTTGAATAAATATAATTAGTGATAATATTTTTGTAATTAATTATATTAACCAAGTTATAAGAAGTAGGAATTAATAAAGTTATTTTTTGGGAGCTATAATTATATTAAGCATACTAAAGGAATTGGTTCAAAGTTATTAAATTAAATGGGATATAAAGATATAGGTTTGGAAAAACATGGACAAGTAATAAAAGAGCCATTTGTACTAGAACTAAGACTAAAATATGAAGGTCTTGGATATACAGGACAAATGAGAAGCAAAGAATCAAGAATTAACTTTGTGATAAGAAATAATAACATCAAATCTATGATAGATATTGATAGAATTAATTATAATAATTAAGGATAGAATAGAAAAAGGAAAATTTTAATAGAAAATAGATGTAAAAATTATGATAGATATGGACATAGATAGAGAGATGTTGGAATCTCCATAGTTGTAAAATTTGTAGAGGACATGATCATTCACAAATATTTTATCTACAAAAAATAAAAGAAAGACTACAAATTAAAAATGGATTATGGTTGGATAAATAATGAATGGGATAAGATAAAAGGAATGGTGTATGGTTTCTACAAAAGGAAACCGAGCATGATCAAATTTTTCTAAGGATAATTCCACTAGGTTGAAGAATAACCAGTGAAGATTAAATTTTAGAATTTTGAGAAATAACCAACTCAAAAAAAAGTTGGTCATTGTAATTCTAATTTAGACATTAGAATAATTTTCATCTTGGATTCCTAGATAATGCTAAATAAAGCTATCTAAAATATTGTTGTAGTAAAAATTGATCTTCAAAAATTGAGAAGATTCCTACAACAGATAGATAGGACTTTCATTTTTATTGCTTGAAGACCATGAGCTTTTCTCATGAAGGGATTTTTTTGAGTTACATCAATGATCCTTGGTCTGGTATTTCCCTGAGGTTCCCAGAGCAAGGTGGATTCAGGAAAAAAGCTTTCCAAAATGGTGCTAGAATTAATAGTGAACAACACTTGACCTTGAGCATCCCAAACCACATCAATAGTTAGGTCATAGAATTTTGCCACCACATGTACTAGCTCTAAGTAAGGATGGATAGAAAATGGCATGAAAGGGCTCAAATGGCTTCTCCAAGATATCGTTGTGGGTCCAAAATTGGACTAGTTCACCACCAAGACTATTGCATCTTCCCTTGCAATATAAATTTTATCTCTAATTATTATCTTGGTGTCTCTTAGCTCCTCGTAATATTCCTCCAATTGTTTCTCTACTTTTAGCTTCCCCATTTTAGTGCTTCTTCCTCAGAAACTGTGGAACTATCAGGAGCCAAAAAAATTTGACACTTCATAAATATTGAAACAAGTCTTATTGTCACTACTAGTTATACAATAAAGTTCTAGACAAGGCAAGAAAAATATTTTTGGCCTCCTCACCTTCTAATTTATAACATGTGATTAGGATTACGTGCGAGGTGGTGATAGGACCATTGAAATAATTTTTCTTGAACTGAAGCAAATCTCTTGAGCCAAATTCCTTCTGATGATTGGCATTCATTGAATCCTTTGGGAGTCAAGATAGTAACTAATATAAAGTTAGCACCAATCACCTTATCATATTGGAGTGGTGAGGATTGAACATCCTTCTAAATTAGGTTTTCCTTGTATATCATAACACCATACTTTTCCATCACCTCATTGGTTATGAATGATTAAGATCCAATATCTACTGGATATGTCATCCAACAACCTACCTAGAGGAGTATACTTTACTTTTGTAATGCCTTAAATACCTGTGTTGGTATGTGTACCTACAGTCCACCCAATCATCTAGACTTCATCTTTTCTAACTATCATTCTATTGGCAGTCTTGGTATGTGGTCCGGCATGCATGTTTATCAATGATTAAGATCTTTGCTATGGGTAGCGTGACCATGAATGATCCCATGCTTCTCATTAATGACACCAGTCCTTAGTTGGAATGTGTGAAGGTGCTCTTGTTATTTGGTTGGCACACAAAAATTTTGGATCGGTGTTCCTTTTCAAAAGAAGGGGATAATTGTACTCCATCATTACTGGGTGCAAATATTTATAATAGGACTTGAGGATTTTTTAGTTAGCGAGTCATGATTTAACTATATGCCCAAATTCAAATGAGGGTGGATTTTTTCAAAGTTTCCTTCCTTTTGTTACACATTTTTACCCCACCCCACTACCATATTTCATCAAGGTGGGACTTTTTAGTTTTGTCTTGGCTCTAAGCCTCTTCTTTTCTCTACCTGAAGTCAATGGATTTTTTGATTGAGTGTATTACATGGTTATTATACCATTTTAAACCCTAACAAACCCATTTTGTTTCTATACCATACTGTTTTTATCCATTGTAATGACTATCCATCACTGTGGTTTTAACTTGGTTGAGATCATTAATTTATAGACCAAGTGCAAGCTTGGATCAAAATTTCCTAGGCTGCCTAAATGCTTTTAAAAATAACAAAACACATATATAGAAAAATTTATTTAAATATATACATTCTTGGGCATGGCTAAGCTTAGGCATAATGCTTGAGATACTAACCATTTATAGGAATGGGTAGTAGTATCACTTCCAAATCCTATAAATGGTATGCATTTGAATATTTGCAACTCTAGACTAGATATGGGCCCAACTAGAATGAATCAAATCTATCATGGGCACTAGTTTTACCCATTTAACGTCCTATTTTATGACCATATACCCTTCACATAATGCTTTGGGTGTGGCTTTTTTGTCAAACCAATGCTTGACTATGCTTTGATGATGACACAAATTATCATATGCCATGTTTTGTTCCTCCTCTAGTAGGAATAGCTGGGCTAGCATCTTTTCAATAGTAGGGAATTCCTTCACCTCCATATTTCTCATAAATATTAGAGCTGGGATTTCTATGTTGATTGGAATAATTGCCTCCCTCCCATATACCAGTGCATAGGGAGATGTCCTCAATGTATTTTTAGGTGTAATCCTATCTACCCACAATGCCTGATCAAGTAGAAAATGTCATGTTCTAGGATTACACTCTATATTGTACTTGATTATCTTTAAGAGATTTTTATTGGTAGATTTTTCCAGACCATTCCCCTGTGGATAATAATTTTAGGATGTGCTCCAATATATTCCATATTTTTTGGCAAAATCTAAGGTCTTGGTTTCTATAAAATGAGTACCATTATTAGCTATAATGGTGGAATATATGCCAAACCTTGTTATCAATCTCTCCAAGAATTTTATCACCATCTATTAGTCAGCATTTTTAGTGGATTTTACCTTAGTCCAATTCATGAAGTAGTTAGTGGTTCTAAGAATGTACTTGTGATAAACTAATAATTTTGGGTTGATTTTGCTAATGAAATCCAAATCTCCACTACTGGAATGATTCCTCTACTACTATTGGTTGTAGAGGTATAGCAGCATGCTTAGCTTTTTGGACAAATCTTTGATATTTATCACATGATTTAATCCACTTAAATGCATCAGAGAACATAGTTCACCAATAAAGTCTAGATCTCAAAATATTGGCGGTTGTGTTTTATCCTGAATAATATCCTCAAGAATCTGCCATGGAATTATTCCAAGACTTTCCCAATTTTGCCTAGCGATACACATTAGAGGAGTATACAATTAAAATTTCAACAGTATAGGAAATCATCAACAAATACATAACTTTTTGATTCAATATATACCTTCTCCTTTGTGAGGTTATCAATCCTTCTAGGTATTCTCTAGAATCAAAATAGTGCACCATTTCATTGATTCATGTTACAGGTGCTTTCTAATTTACCTCATGCTTGGTGGGTCTATCCTCTTCTATACATGCATTTGAATGCTCAATAACAGATTAAGCTAGATTCTAACAAAGATCCCTAGCTCTTATCAATTTTATTGGTTTGATTTCCATTTCAAATTCCTATTTTTTTGAAGTCCAGCCAACCCAATTCTCCTTATATGATAAAGCTTCTGACATTCGAATGTACCACATACAAAAAAAAATCTTTGAGATAGAAAATGTCTAAATTTCTTGAGGGATTTTATGATGGCATATAATTGTCTTTCAATGAAATTATATTTCTCGTCATGTTGTTATAAGGTCTGACTGAGGAAGATAATTGACCTCTCATTACCATCTTCCCAATTTTGAGTGAGCACTATTACATATATTTCTTCTGCCCAAATGCATACAGGATGAAATATTTAGAGTAATATGGATTGATTAAAATTAGGGCTGTTGAAATTACCTCTTTTATACCTTTGAAAGCCTCCCATCAAGCTTCTATCCATTTGAAGTCTGCATTCTTTTTTAGCATTTTGGTCATGGGCTTGATTATTAGATCAAATTTAGAAACAAATTTCCACATAAATTTGATCTTCCCGAAGAAGTATTGAAGGTCTTTCTTGTTCATGGTAAAGGGCAGTTCCAAAATGGCTTTTACCCTATCAGGATCAATGGAAAGCCCCTATTTTGACACAATGTATCCTAATAGCTTACCTTATTGAACAACAAACACTGATATCTTTGGATTCAGTGATATTTCAAATTCTCTGTATTTCTCAAATACTTGAGCAAGGTGTTTTATATGTTGCTCCTTTTTGTGAGAGAACACTATCATATCATCTAAGTAGATAGCAATCACTTTATTAACTAGTTTTCCAAACACTATATCCATTGCTCTCTGGAAATTAGCTCCTGCATTAGATAATTTGAATGGCATGCACTGATAGGAAAAGGTTTCACATTTGGTAGTGAAGGTTATTTTATACTAATCCTCATCTCGGACCTAGATCTAATTGAAACTTGAGAAGCCATCTAGTAGAGAGAACCTCTCTGCCCCTGCTACCATGTGAAGTATTTGATCAATTTGAGGTAAAGAATAGTGATCCTTTAGAGAGACTTTATTTAGGCTATGAAATTCAACGCATAGTCTGATGTACCCATTATTTTTCCTGACTAGGACCAGATTTGCTACCCAAGTTGAGTGCTTAATGGGATAAATTATTTTAGCATTAAGTAATATTAGGAGCTCTTGCTTCATGAGAGCTTCAATTTTTGGGTTAACTAGCCTCTATTTTTGTCTAACTAGCCTTGAATTTGGCTCCAAATCAATAGTATGTTGAATGGTATTCTTATCATAGACCTTTAGGTCATCATATGTCTAGGCTATAATGTCATCATACCTCTTGCACAATTCTTGGATTGAATTTAATTCCTCTTCAGAGTAGTTTGTACTACTTTCAAGCATTTTCTTAGGGCTATTGAGATTTATTTAGATTCTTTAGCATAAATTTTGATCATACAACCTGTTGGATGGTCATTATTGTCAAAAAATATTTCTAGAGTGATTAATCCTTTTGGGATGTGATTATTTTTTAATTGTAGAAATTCTTCCTCCTCTTTCTAATCTTCATATGTCATATATTCAACAAAGTAGTTCATATCCTAGATAATATTTGTTCATAAATTTTTAATACCTACCAAAATATGTCTTTGTCTTGTACTAAAGGCCATTATATGAACCTCACTACTTTAGGTTTGTATATGACATTTTATAGAGTGTAATAATTAGCTCTTATGGCTGCCAAGTTGTCGGTATGATATTATGGTCTCTAGGAATAACTTTGATATTTAAAGCTTCAAAATATTCTAGTATATCCATACTCATTTTTTGTATACCTTGAGATAGTGTTGCTTACTCATGCATTTCTCATTAACCTTATCAACTACCAGCTCATAGTCACTAAATATTTGTAGTTGCTTAAATCCTAACTTCTCAGCCTTTCTTAATCCTAAGCACAAGTCTTCACATTTAGATGCATTATTAGTGCAGCTCCAGGTTAACCTATAAGAGAAGGTATTTTATCCCTTATTGGTGTGATCAGTTACACTCCTACTACACAACTTTTACATCTAGCCCCAAATAAAGCTTCCATAACTAGTTTAACGCATGTGTGAAGTCCTTTTCTAGTTTCTTGGAATCCAAATTTTGGATAGAATAGGTACCAGTCCATGTTTCTATCATGGCATTAAAATACTTCAAATAAAACTAGTCCTCAAACTAAAGTTCTTCCAGGACTTCTTCCATCAGATCTTCCTCCTCAATGATAATTCCTACTATTTTTTCCTGTTGGTTTTCCTCCTCCAACCTCTCTATATTAAAATAAGAGGGGTTATTTAAGAAAAAATTTACCCTTCTACCTTTGAAATATATCTCCATGTGGGAATAATCCAAGGACAGGTATCCTCCCAACTTAGTAGTGAATTCTCTAGAAAAACACATCCCAAAGTATGGCTCCAGATCAACCACAACAATCTCTTGTATCACAATAACTTAAGGCAACCTATGCAACACCATGGGGATATCCTTGATCACTCCTATAGTTTTGACTGGAGTGCCATCTAGTTGTAGGACTCTAGGGAAGCTCCTTGTATACTCCATATCCATGATATCACATATTTCTTTAGGCATTACCATGGTAGCAGTACCTAAGTCTATCATTTAATTGTGCACCACCCATCCTTACATTTCCAAGGATAGATAAAATTAAAAAAGTCTATTCTTACCCACCCCTAAAAGAGGGGTGTCGTGAACCAAATTCTACTTACGGGGTGACTTATTTTAAGATTTTATTAGTTGTAGTGCCACCTGAAGTAATTCAATTTATCCTGGGATCATCAAGGTATCAAACATTCTAACCTTTGATGGGGTCTTCTTTAGATATTCAACTATATTAAAGGTGAAAGTAGTTGTCTATCTCTCTTTTTCCTTTTGGTAATATTCATACCTATTTTGATATTTCTAGCTAGCTTCTATCTACTATCTCTTTTTCAATGATGGGTATTTTAATTTGTCCTTCGCCTCTTGCATTTGCATTGAATTATATTGACATGCATTGGGTATACTTTTCCTCCTTTGAATAGATAATTTCTAGGCAAGAGCTACCTAAGCAATTTGCCTCCTAGTTTATTCATTTTATTTCTTGTCATTAGATACCTTTAGGGAGTTGATATCCTTAGGGTCTACCAGTAATGGTTTCTTTCTAGACCTAGTCAAGACGTATATTTATTCATCCAAAGACATCATGAAGTTGTGCTCACTTTCTTGAATCATATTAATATGACCCTTCTATGCTCACTCCATCCTTTCCACTACTACTTTTTGCACATAGTGTTGGTGCATCATGCATGTATTTTTTGCATGGGGATCATTGCACATAGAGCACCAATAGTCTACTTAGGAAGTAGAAGAGGAGGGTTCCCCTTATTCATTTGTGAGAATGGTATTTTTTTTTTCAAGGGTTTTACTGGTAGAAGTAGCTTGATCTTGTGATACATACGAGAATATTCTAGGTTGAAAATTTCTCTCCACCTATATTCTCTTCATAAGAGTCATCTCATTGTTGATATTCTTCACAGAGTTCTAGAAATCTATGTTAATAGTTTTCATAGAGTTTTACAGGTCTAAGAGGATGATCATTTGAGGATCTGGTGCAAGGATTTTTAGTACCATAGGAGGACCTAGAATAGCTAGTAACATGGGTATTTTTTGGAGAGTGGGTGTTGCTAGAGTAGTAGGCCATTGTGGGATATTTACTAGGGAAGCGTTCATAGGGTAGAGTGGCGGTGAAGACATAGACTGCAGCTAATTTTGGGATAGCTCTAGAAAAAATGGCATGGTAGGTGTAGACACCAAAATCTAGCCATTCATCCTCCATCCAAGCTTTCCCACCATTTCCACCATAAAAGCATAGCCAATTTTTCCACTATTCCTATTTTCCTACCATTTCGGATCATTATTCACGTTTATATATATTTATTTTATATATATTTAAATATGATATTTTATATTATATTTTAATATATATTTAATAAATATGTATTTATTTAAGTTAATTAATCCTAGCCATACAATTTCATTTAATCCTGACCACCCATTTACATTAATTTGTGCTATGCAATAGATTTATTATCTACCCTTGGATATGCTTTAATCTCAACCACATGATTAGTATCGTTGAAACCCTAAGTATGACCTAGGTTGGATTATAAATAGGAGTATTTTTATGGCTCAACCCCTAGATTTACCTATATTTTCCTAAGTGCTTGAGCTTTTGAATTCCCTAATTCTTTTGAGTTCTTGATTGCCCTAAGTTTGTGAGTTCCTTGAGTGCTTAAAACCCTTAAGTGCCCTAGGTCACCTTGCACCACTTTTTCCATCATTCTTGCTCATTGTAACCCCCTATCACCATCGCCATCCTTCATCTCTTGTTGGATCTACTTTTGTAGAATCCTTCCTCTTAACCCCAGGTTCCCATGAGTGTTTCCTACAATAGTTAGGCACCCACGGGAATTTTACGTTCCTACTCTTGAGGTTCCCCTAGCCTTTGAGTGATGTAGAGCATCACTACATCATTCCTTTGCATCAATTTTTCACATCATAACACAATACATAAGTAAAAAAAATCTATTATTTTTTATTTTTATGAATATGCTTTCTATTTATGTTCACTATACTTGTAGTATCTAGTTAGGTTTTTATTATTGCACGTAGAGGACCCCACACTATGGATCCCTTGCATATACTAGTAACTATTTTTTGTGTCATTGTGTGTATATTTGAAGGTGCTACATAAAAATCTAGAGTGGCCTAGCGTTGGACACAAAAAAGCCCACTCAACCCTGTTGGGATCAAGAAAGGCTTGAAGACACCATGAAATTGCTTATTAGGGTTTTGGAGAATCCTAAATTTATTGTAATATTGTATCGAAAGTATTTAGGGATCCAAGCTTGTAAACAATGGATTTTCTAGGCTCCTCCCATCAATAAAGAATTTATTCTATTGTGCAATCTTGTGTTACCTTGCATTTTATTTTGTTTAAAGAATTTTTTGTGTGTTGTGCTTTGAATATTTCAAATGGTGATAATGGTGGTACTCCCTAAGGGTTTCTATTTATGATATGTTTTACTAATTCACTTTCTATTTTCTATCATATTGCAGGTTTTTTAGGAGCACAAATTTCATAGATTTTGCTAGATCTAGGGTTTCTAAAGTTTACAAAAGTTTGCAGAAGGTGCACAAAATGCCTGGCGATATCTTAAGGTAATCTAGAAGCACCCATGGGCATATTAGAAGCATCCAAAAGCACCTAAGTGTGTTTACAAAGAGTTAGGAACAAAAATATAGGCTTTCTAGTAGTCAACTATTTAAAAACCCTAGTTCTCTATTTTACGTATTCTGGATATCTTCTATATTTTTTACATTTTAAACAATAAAATTAATCATCATTAAGAAATATGGGAATGAATGCATATTAGTTTACATTTTTATATCTACATTCATTCACATATTCGGATTAGATTTTTGTTTTTGGGTACAAACTACTGCATTTTTTATAAAGTGCTAATACAAAAGTAATTATTTAGGCCAATAGAAACCAACACAAGCTACCCCAACCGCCCAATCCAATCAATTAAATCAAGTGGTCATGAGCTAGTAGGTAATGGATCAACAACAACCTATATAACAAGTACCATAAGAAATTTTCTATCTTACGGTTCCCTCAACAACACAAGCTCCAATAGTTCAAAACATAGTGCCACCTGTGGAAAATCATTCTTGATGACATTCTATTTAATAGAATCACCAATATACCCCACTAGATGAATTATATGCCTCTCTATTTAGAAGGTTGTATGAGACAAATAAAATTTCTTTGCTTGACATTAGACCATATGATCTCACCAAACATGGTAAAAAATACCATGAATACTTATTTTACCCCTATCATAGGCAAAATGAGAATGACATCAACAATTGCCATGTATTTAAAAATGTATTTCAAGACCTTATTGACTTGGCGATGATTGAATTTGGTAATCCCCTCACTCAAAAAAACCAAAACCTAAACACCACTTCCTCATCACAAGGAGGTGCAACCAAATGTAGAGGGAACTAACACTAAAATTCCCCCTAACCAAGTCGGCCATATTCAATAATACCAAGGGTTTATAGGATCGATTCATGTGGTCACTAGAGGTCAACGAAATAACCAAAAAATGCAACCACCTCAAGAAAGTATCACACAACATTCTACATTGCCACCCATCTAAGTTTCTCCTACTCCATCATCACCCATTCATATACCTAGTCAAATGAATCCATAAAACCCACCCATCAATCATACACCCTGACCAGTCATCTCATTGAGTAGCCACTTAACTACAATTTTAAAAATAGCATCCACAAAATTTTCAATATATGAGCTAATATAACAATCTCCCCCACATCAGGAGGTATTAATAGAAATTCTGAAATCCATCGAATTGCAATTGCAAGATCCTAATGCCTTCAACAACTTATGGGGAGCATTCAAATATGCATAGAGCTTTCCATAACATTTAATGACTTTGATATTAATCCAATATCATCGAGATCAGTAGACCATCCATTGCATATCATGTCTCTAATTGATAAGAAGTCTTTTAAGAGAGTCCTCATTGATACCAGATTCTCTATTAACATTATCACCACATCCGCTATCCATAATTTGAACCTTCCTCCATATCACATCACCAAATCATCATTCACCCTCAAAGCATTAAATGATGTTTTGTGTTCCATAGTTGGCACTATTGTTTTACCCATAGAAGTAGAGGCTAAAATATTGCACACAATGCTCCACATCTTGGAAGTATCCATGGCTAGGGATGATTCTTTGTACTACTTGGAAGATCTTGGATGAGAGAAATGAGATGTATCCCCTATATTTTACATCAATGCTTGAAATATATCCATGAGGGATAGGTACACTACATACTAGTGGATGCCGAGTCATTTAAGTATTGCAATCTCATATCAAATCCTTATGAGTCCATGCTCCCTTCCACTCATATTTTTCTATCACCATAATCCAATCCATACACCACTACACAAACCTCTTCATAAAAGGATACCATTCCTTAAGAGTTCCCCATAACCAAACCTCAACCAACCACCATATCCTCATCATCATCAATGACTACAAGCACATGTGGTCATGGTCATTCCACATCATCAACATCATTTTTGTCCACATCATCATCAGCCATCCCATAGCCATACCAATCCAATCCATCTCCCTAGTCTAATGTCTTACAAGTTAAATTTATGTACTATGATATACCTTTATTTCCACCCTTTCTTGATCCATCACCTAATCATGATCCTCCCATATCATCCCAAATAAAATTCCATTTCACAATTCTTGGTATTGATGAATACATGGTTGATGACATCACCATCACACCCCTCACCATCCCTAGTGCTAAGGATTTCAGTCACCCATATGACAAACATTTAGCAATAGGAGTAGTTTATAATATGGGTTCAACTCCAAATAGTATTAATTTTGTATATGGGGGTATTGATTCCTCATCAAGTAAAACACCCATAGAAGAGCCCAAAGAATCAAAACTTGCTAACATTTCAAAAATTTCAAGATTTTCATCTCGATATTTCCACATTATCAATTGGAAAGGCCATGGCTTAGGATCACATGAACAAGGTATGTATCAACCTATTAATGTTTCATATCAATAGGTGCATGACTGTTCAGGTTTAGGCTACCACCCGATTCCTACCATCTCTTCTTTTGAACAAGCCTTCCAAAGGCTTATCCTCAATTCAAGAGAAGAAGCCTTCCATATTAATAATTTTTATGAGGAAATCTATGAAGAATTCAAACTTATGTTGATAATTTTAGATGAATCTGAAGAAGAATCAGAGCCCATAATTTCCTACACCAAACAATATGATTTTTATCTCAACATGTTCCCCATACATGAACCCATTTTTTTCTTACTTCTTCCACAATATCCAATCACCCCTATCGGCGAAACACCACCTCCATTCCATTAAACCATTCCATAAGCCAACTTGTAACATATGTACATAAAATAAAAATAGTAATTTTCATCACTACCAAAAAAAATCAATCAAAAAATCAAAAATATGTTTGATTTCTTTGCATCATATATGTAAATAAACCATTTAATAAAATATGTTTTGTGTTACTTGTTGCTATTTAGGTTAATCAATATCCTAGCACCAATTCATAGGTTCCATCCATTCCATCCAATCTTATCCACCTTGCCCATAAGTCAACATGAATCCTATTGACTTATTTACCCTGCTCTACAATCGATATGATCCGACTAAACTAATTCCAATTGATATAAGCCTCATTTATATGGACTGGATTTCCTCGCCTCCAAAATTTACTAAATTTGTCCTATCTAAGGAAATTTTAAGGGCTTCCGCCTACTACATTCCTACCTTCCCACCACCATCACCTTCACCTTCACCTTCACCTTTGGATACTGAGGTTTTCTAGGCAGATATAGATGAGGGTAAGACAAAAGAGTTTGATGTTATATTAGATGATATTCATCTAATATCTACACCCCATCAGATTGAGGAAGGTTCCCACATGTCTATTGAATATACTATCGATGTGGACCTTAGTTCAGACAAATATAATCCCTAAATTATTAAGATTTCTTATCACCTGATGAACAAGAGCAATTTATTGCACTCTTCAAGAGGAAAAAGGGTATATTTGCATGGTCCTATAAGGACATGCCTGATACTGATCCTAGTTTTGTTGTTCACAATCTCATCTATTTGAATTTCAAGTAGGAGATCTTGTACTTAAAGAGAATCAACAAAATACCAATGCATTGCCACATCTTTGAGATAATTTCATGGCTAATTGGTTAGGTCCATACATAGTTACACAAAGTAATGGTACTTATAGAATTTCTAGTCTAGACGGAGAGGAAGAATATAAACCACTTAATGTTATACACTTGAGAGCATTCTATGCATGATATAATTTTTATATATGTATACATGGCTAATACACAAAAACATTTGCATACATTTCATTCATAACATTGCATTTCACCTGCATTCACATTTCAAAAACAATGCATTTTGCACATTCATAAATTGCATTTCATACATTGCATTCACATTCCACATTCCACATTTCATATAGGGATCATTTATTCAGTTCAAGGTCTTAATTGGTCCAACAAAAGTCATGTTGTCTTAATCAAGGGCACCTTCACATAGTCATCCACACAATTCCACAAAGTAAAAATTACCATTAGCACAAGACACATTCACAAACTCCTAGGTTTTTTCAGTCACTTAGCCACTCCTAGTGTTTTAAGAAACCTCCAAAATACTTGTCGAGTTCTTATTAGGACCATTGCACATCTTTACACTAAATAAATATTGAGTCAAGAGAATTGATTCCAAAAATATTCTTGAACCAAACACAATTTCACATCTTAAAAACATCTTGTGTCAAAGAGGTATAACATCATACTTGGTCTGAATATTGGAGTGAAAAGGGTCATCCTTGCTAGTCCCATCATGCAACATAGTCCATAAGAAAAGTGGTTTGCACCACTATCATAGTTTTTCCAAATTTAAAATATAGAGTAGCAAGGATAGGGTACTCTAGACACCTAAAACATGTCATGTCAAGGCGACTACTCATATGGGACATGCTAACAGACCATGTGAATGATATTGAACAACTCTAAGGTGAAGTAGTGGTTTTAACCACCTAATTTAGGTAATATTGGCCTAATTAGTCTTATTCATGGATGACATAGCAGCTAACAGAGCTGGCCACACCACAGAGCCACGACTAGCATCAAAACTATTTTGAATCTTAGGCCAAGACAATTTTGGTTACAATTGTATGGGCAATGAGAATTCAAATGATTTTGGGTAGGGAAGCTTCAATATTTTTCCTCTTAACTGATCCAACCTCTTGGATCTTGATCTTGGATTCCCAAGCAATCCAATATTAGATATTTGGAATGCTATAAGACCCCTTTTCAAATTGAATAGAAGTTTGGAACAATATTGAGTTGAAACATAGTGAAGCTCTTCCTAAATGGACAGTGAATTAAAAATACCTTGAGGAGAGTCGAAGTGCTACCCATTTGTGGAATGCCAAGCATTAACCCATCAATGGAGCTTCCAAAGGACTAGGAAGCATAAATCACAAAATCAAGTCAATCAAACATGAATCTCATAAAATTCAACTACCAATCCATCTTGGGACACTGAGGTGACCCTTGATCATCAATTCCATAGAGGGAATTAGATATACAAGCCTTGATTACAATAGTAAGAATATTTTTGGCTCAACCACAGCTATCAGCAGTGGCTGTTAGCCACAACTAACAATACCAGCTGCACCTTAGACCCATGATGAGAATTTTATCCTTAATTTCATTTGTTTTAGTAGTAAATTTCTATTTTAAATTATGCAATTATCTTAATCTAGCATAGATTAACATTTTAGAAAACATTTGATCGATTAATCTAGGATTTGGAGGTAAATTTACTTCTATTTTCTTTGTATTTGTCAATATAGACTAGTATCATGCTTTTCAAGTTCCTATGGTTAATTAGGCTTCACAATTGCTAGATTTTATATTTTCTTTACATGCTTTATAATATTTTGATGATTTATTGCATATATTCATAGATTTACATTTTTTCTTATTTTATTTATCATCAATTTATGTGATTCTTTCAAAAGCCTCATCAAGAGAGGTCTCCTTTGTTATTAACCCATTTCATATTGTTTCTTGAATGCAGGGTTTACATGACCTAATCAATTTAAAGGCATTCAAGGTAGCATATGCCTCCAACCAAAGGAGAAGAAGGTATCTTTGGCCTTAAGTAGTTCATGTACCTTCTATAGCGACCCTGGGATGCACCCACTGCTCTACTCTACTTGCAATGTTATTAAAACCCAATATGAAGTGGAAGACAATTAAAAGCATATAACATAGAAATAAAAAATATGGATCTCTTTATTCGTATTGAAACTTGGATACATGTAGGTCCCTCTTAAGGATACCCATTTTGATAAGTCCTCTTTCGTGAAGAGGTGGTCTGCTTTCAAAAAGCTTCCTGGTTCTGTACACGAAAATATATAAGGGCTTACATATGCCTTCTTCTCCAAGTCTATTTCCTAGAGAGATTCCTTTTGCTATCGCATGTTGCAGATTCCATCCAATCAACTTGTTGTCCTGTAAGCAATGAAACAACAACACATGCTTAGATGTTCGATAATACCTCCCCAAATGAGGTTTTTAGCAATGGATATAACAAATGAAAGCAAGTGCAAATTAGACTAATGCTATGAATGTGAATGAAATGATGTTATGCTAATGATATACTAAAATAATGAATCTAATGTCTAAAACTCTAAGCTAAGCCTGTAGGCCACTATCCAATACAATGACCACTAAAGTGAATCTCGTCCTCTTTTGCTCCAAAGCTTGTATCCAATGTTGAAATGATGGTTGATATGCTCTCCAATCCAGTAGGGCTTCAGCATACACGTGATATCCAAGGGAACTCTCCAAGTCTTGAAATATCTCCTCAATGACCAATATTGATGGATAAAATATCAATAATACCTTGGTGCTCGTAGGCTTACATCTTTTATAGTGTGAAATCCTAGGTCTATGTCTAAGCCCTAGGAATGAATTTCTCATGCATAGTGCAAGTTAGCATGAGAAGCTTTTTTGTCTTTTCTATGTTTGGAGGTAAGTTAACTAAAATATAACTACCAACTTGAGTCTCCTATGTGAACTGGTTGTTAGCATGAGAATATTTTGTCCTTTTTTTATGTTTGGAGACCAGTTAATTAAATTCTAAATGAAAACTCAAGTCTGCTATGGTAACTGGTCATGAAAAAGAATGCAAAGTTACTCCCACTCACCTTTATTGCATGCAGACTACCACTTCCACCCATGATTAGGCCTAGTTGTTGGCAAAATTGTTTTAGATTTTAGCCACTGTTGTCTATAGTGACTAATATCTAGCCACTATTGTCTACAACAGATAAGGTCTGGCCACTTTAGGCTTGAGTGGCTAGGATTTGACCGCTCTTGGCTTGAGCGGATAGGCTTGGATGGCTTGAAAAGGCCTTAAATGAGTGGTGAAACCACTATTTATGTTTGGAAAGTCCAATATTATGTCATTTGATCTTATGAATATATCTATGTGAGCAGCTTCCCTAAGCATGACATGATTTAGGTGTCTACAGATACCCATTTTTGCGACGTGCTATGTGGAAAACACAACACTGAGCAAAAATATAGATTAATTTGTTTGTAGGGTGTATGGTGATTAATGGTCTAATCAATGCTAGATAGCCCAATCATGCAAGATGGCGCGTACCCCTTGAATCATTGCCTCAATGTTTGAAGGAATTATCTCAGTGGCTTGTGCATGTAAAATTACACTCATTCCTCAAACTCAATCGGGTAGCTCCAGTTGCTACATCAATTCCAACCGGTAGGAGAGCTACAATTGAAGATGTCATGTCTTCTTATGTTCTCAGTAAACAAGGGAAATTTGTGATTGTTGTATGCAATAATTCATAGTATGAACACGATTTTGTTATGATCGAGTGATATTTTGTTGATTTTTATTATGATTATGTTGAAGTTTTGAACTACTTCCTCACACAATGGATTGGTGAAGAAATGATAATGAATGAAGTGACAAGTCGCTTGACCAATATGACTAATCTGGTTTCTTTCTAGCATTTGTTTATTTTAATGGGTAATCCCACATCCAAGTGTGATTCCAATTATTTATGATAATCATATATCCCTATCCCGAGGAGTGGTCCAGCTATCAATAGCTTTCATAGGGAGTTAGGATGAGTGATTCTATTTATGTTTATATTGTATCACTTTTGCTTAATGTTTTGCTATCATAGGGAAATTAGGATGATCCTTTCGCACTCGTGGAGCAGTTCGACCATCTTGGTCTTCTTTGGGATTGAAGGGTGGCACATCGTAATTCCAAAATGAGATGTTTTTCCCCCAAGTGGCCTTATGATCACCTACTCATCTCACCAAAATACATGGAGTGTAAATCGCTGCAATCGTCGAGTTGATAGAGTAGGTGATTGAATACGAGGCCTACCTGAGATTGTGATTTTATGTGATTTTTTTGTTATTTTGAATATTTTGATGATCTTAAACCATCAAAGTGTGTATATTTGCTATTTTTGTGTGATCTCTCAAGGCAATTTTTTTTTGTTTTGATCTGTGTATCTGGCCACTATCAGGTCCAGTGGCCTTTGAGTTCCTACTTGTGGCCGCTATCATCTTAAGCAGCCAAGAATTTTGAGCCATTGACATCAAAAATGGCCAAGGCATAGTTAAGAAATATAAAATTTGCATTATCTAGGGTTTGACCTTTCATTTCATTATTGAAGATTCACTTTTCAAGGCTCTGGTGTGATATTGATGATTGCAACTTTGGAGTTTAGTTGGCATCGAGGACATGGCTACATAGGGTGAGATATTAGATTCTGGAGGAGTCAGAGCTTCTCGAGTATTTCTCTTTTTCTAAACCCTAACCCCCTTTTAATTTATATGAGTAAAATTTAACCTCACTAAGTAATTGGTAAAATGAACCTACTAAACCTGTTGGTAATGATCAAACCCATAGCTAGGTTTAGCTTACTTTCTGCTCTGGTGGGTTAGTCCCCACTTTTGATTTTGTTGCTTTGCCTTGGTATTTTTTGGCCTAGGGTTCCCAAGTTTTTTAGTTGCTAGCCCCTTGATGTTTCAGGGCATCTGTAAATTTTTCTTTGATCTAGTTTCTGAGTGAGGTTTTTTGCCCCCTCGATTGTGTCCTTTTGTTGATTTATTTTTTTGTTAGTGGATTTAGCCTAGGGTTTCTAAATTTTTCTATTAATCACCTACTGCTACCATTTTAAGCATGTTTGGACTTAGATTTTATCTGATTCCTAAGTGGGAATTTTTCTTTAATTTTTTTTCCCTTCTCTTTTGATATTTTTATGTTATTTTTACAATATTTTGATTTTTTTGTTCTTTTCTAGTCGAGGGTTCATGGGTTTGTCGTGTTGTCCCTTGGCTATTGTCACTCAGAGCAGTTGGTTTTGAGTCACTATTGCTTAAAGTGACCAGGTTTGAACCCCAATGATAAAAAATTTGACCATTGGGTCTTGGCTACTACTGTCTCCAGTGGCCAGTTTTCGACCGCTACAGGTAATAGTGGCTAAATCCCTTAGCTATTTTTTTTGTATTTTTATGATTTTTTTGAGATATTTATTCAATTTTTTTTGAAATTTTGGACTACTCCCTGGCTTTGTGTTGCTTGACTATGTGTATTTATCCTTCGTTGTTCATATTTAGGAGAGTATCAATATTTTTATGCTTTATTTGATTTATGCCTTAGATGCACTATACTTTATGTTTCATTTTTCCTTTGTTATTAGATTCTTACTGCTCAAGCTCAGGACCCAAAGCTTTTTCTTGACCTTCTTCCTAATTTGGATGACACGGACTAGGCATGGCTCAAATCCTATAGTCTACAGTATGTTACCAGATTATCTCACCTTATGTCAGACCAAGCTTACCTTACAACTTTGGCCCATCACTACGACCCTCAGATTAATACTTTCCACTTCTCGATCGACGAGATGAACATTATGTTAGAGGATGTGTACAAGATATTTTGGATCCCTTTTTATGGGGTGGCTATTATTTCTTTGGCCACTAATGCTAATGTGGTCATCTTCAATCGGGTATTCAGGAGGTATTCTGAGGATGCTCTCAAGGAAAAAAAGTCTGGAGGAGTATCTATCATCCACTGGTATTGGGAGCGTGTTTTCATAGTGAGGCATGCAATGTTGTTGATGGTCATCAGTGATGTCCTTATCCTAGATTGCTCAGGATTGAGGTTCCCTTGGAACCTCCTTATGATGGTTCAAGACCTAGTAGGAAGCAAGGAACCTATCATATATGCATGGGGTAGGTCTCTATTGGCTCAGTGTTATGATAAGTTGTACCACATATTTTGGAGGGATCATGTCAGCATCGCCTGTAGTTGTATTCTATAGGTCTAGATATGGGAGCACACTAGGGTAGATCACCCTAAGGGTCTTCCTATTGATATCCCAACTGTGGATAGGAGGATGTAGTGCTATGGTGCTAGGTGGGCTAGAGAAAATGAGGAGCACAAGATCTACACTTTTGTAGGGGAGCTAACTCATTACACTAATACTTTCATTGGACTTCAAGATAGAGATATCATATGGTGCATGTATCATGAATGTCCTACTTGGGATGACCCTGATAGATTTACTGCTAGGATGCAGTGAGAGCGATGTCTCATTGACCATAAGGTTAACATTTGGGAGCACTTCTTCTACTCTCAGGTTCTTTGTTAGTATGGGTTACAATAGGATGTGCCACTAGTACCATTTTTGTATAGGCACATCAGAGCAGAGAGACCTCCCTCTCAAATAGGTTACAAAGCTAACTGATGAGGAGTAGGTGGAGTCACAAAGGTATTTATGTAGTGGTGGGGTAGACCTAGTGGGGCACAGGGTTCATGCTAGGACTGTAATGTGGGGCCAATAGGTAGAGCAGGTGGCAGCTAAGGAGTAGGAGGATCCTAAGGATATGGAGGAGATGGAGCCGAAGGAGAGATATTCTCCTATCAGGGCACAACTACATTATGTGGAGGTCAAGCTATAGTCAACCAAGATACAAGTATAGCAGTGCGATGCCATCATATCTCAGAGGGATACTACTATAGCACAACTATTAGACCACATACAGGCTTTGCAGACTATTCTAGGAGGATCTACCCAGATGCAAGTTGTTTTTGCCCCTCCTACTCTTGAGGATCCTTCAAGGGTAGCTCTTGAGACTGAGATCAATCATCTATAATATTTTCTAGATGAGAGTGATGTTCAGATTGTTGAGGACATAACCCATATAACCACTCTCTCAAGGCAGATCAGGAGGCTAAGAGCCATCCATAGGGAGAGAGGGGCTATAGGTGGGTCACATGTTAGTAGGAGCTCTACAGTAGGCTAGTATTTCATTCGGCTATGTCATGGGGCCTGGCCTCATACAGAGAGACCAGCAGGGTCCATCTCGCACCATTCTCCTAAAGATCTGGCCACAGGGGGCGGTGTTGTAGGGGGGCATAGACCTAGTATTTTATTGATGGTTTACTTGGTTTTGATTTTTTTTGAGGTCGAATAACCTATATTACTATCTCCCATGAGAATTTTTATACATCCATGGAATTGACACACATATTTTTACGATATCTTTATATTATGACTCATCGTGTATTGTTTATTGCTCATGTTTTTTTTGTTATTTTGTTTTATGATGTGATGTGATGATGGATTTATGATGATTTGATGTATATTCTAGATGATAGATTATATTGTAGATGCTTATATGGATGTGTAAATGCTTATATGATCTGATGATATGACATCATCTATTTTGATGATGAATGATGAATTCATGATTGTATGCAAATGGATATTGCCTATGTGTTTTATGATGTGCTTTATGATGTGATGATGGATGATTAATGAATTGTGTTTGTGGATGTGATGTTATTGTTAAATGCATGTTTAATTTTGCTTTAATTGTATGCATCTAACTTATGTGATGAGATGGTATAAATGAACCTGTATGCTTTAATCACTTAAAACATACGTAATGCATATGCCATCGACAATATTAATGGGTGATAGCACAAAAAGTAAAAAAATAATCATGAATTTAAATAATCACTCTTATCATAAGAATTTATTAAGTATTCATATATGATATGTAATGGTGTGTAATGTATTTTCTTAATAAGTTTTTGTAAATTAAAATATATAAAGTAGTCAGTGGTCGTCTATATAATATTTCTAATATATATGTGGTAGCTATCCTACTTTTTTGACACCCCCTAATTTATAGAATCTTATAAAGAAAGTGATGGTGTAAATGATGATATGATTTGTTGCTATGTAAGAATTTTTTGTGGCTTTCCGGAGATTCAAACACTCTAGTTACCCTATCAAAATTTGTCTACTGATGACTTGGAATTTTAAAAAGTAAGGTTTTTACCATGGACCTAGTTATTCATGATCTCTGTGTGTGCACGTGATTGTATATTTTGAGATAGAACTCAAGAATTTATTTTGATTTTAGGTAGGATTCTTTCATCCCATTACTAAGATCAAGGATCCTCAAGTTTTCATCTCATCCTTATGTTGGACTTAGTTGGACTATACCACTAGGCAATATTGGGTTACCTAAGCTAGCTCATCCACATTCAAATATTGGTCTACACAAATGCATGAAGCAACTATGATAGAAATATCGTCATGCGTAAGGATCTCTCCTTTAGGTTTTGTACAATGCTGAGAATTCTAGGGATTCAAGTTTTATTCCTTTTTTGGCTTCCTTTTGGCTTTGGATATTTGCTCATATGTAGTGATGAAAATCATTTTTTATTTTTGATTGATTTTTTCTTTTTGAGCGAGGATTTTGTAGTGATGATAATCATTGTTTATTTTGCTCATATGTAGTGATGAAAATCACTATTTATTTTTGATTGATTTTTATTTTAGCGAGGATTTTTGTAATTTCCAATTTGTGTATTGGATCATTGCTATGAAATCTAGATTGTATGCTTGGCTTATTTGAATATGTACCTTGATTCAAGATTTTGCTTATTTTGATTTAAGCAATGGATTTGGATAGAGAAAAGCCTTTTCTTTTGCCAATTCTCAACACCTTTAAATCAGTTGCATAAGGGTATAAACAAGGAAAATCCTTTTCACTTAAGGTAACTTAGATCAATTTTACAGCTTTCATCTTTTCCTTGTAGCAACTAGGATTTTAGTGTTTCAATTAGTAACGGGATTTTGAATATTCTAGGTATTATCATAGCTAGACCTTACCTTCTACTAATAAAAGTTTTTTTCCACAACAGTTGATATATCACTAGGTGCGGTTGATTAACCGAAAAACCTTAGTATATTATGTATAGCAACAAATAATGTTTGTGTTGAGAAACACAATTACACACATGTTAATAGAGATATGTATTTGAATGATTTATACGATAAACTATGGTATCACTTTTGAGGCTCTCATGATATATGCAATTGTAGTGGATATGAAAATGCAATGCAATGATGTGGATGCAAGATGTGAGATGCAATTGTTTTTTTATTTATTTATATGTTGTTTTTGTACTTTTGTTTAATTTTGACCAAAGGGCTTATTATGCCTTTGGGGATTTTTTATTTTTGACCAAGTAGCATGAAGTACCCTTGGAGATTTTGTTTGAAGTTAACCAAGCAATTTGAAGTATCCTTGGAGCATTTTTATTGAAGTTGACCAAGAGGTTTGAATACCTTGGAGCGTTTTGAATTGATTTTTGACCAAGCGGGATGAATTACCTTTGGAACCTTTAAATTGAATTTGACTAAGTGGTTTATATACCCTTGGAGCTTTTTGAATTGATTTTGATCAAGCAGATTGAATGCCCTTGGAGCATTTTGATTTTATTGGATTTGACCAAGCGGTTTGATTAACTTTGGAGAGTTTGATTGTATTGATTTTGTATCGCTCCAAATTTTTTGCATCCTTACCTTCAGGCTATAGGATCCGTGCCCGAAAGGGGGATGCGAGAAGGATGGGACAATACCTCGGACTGAGAGGCCCTTTGAAGGTCCCGCCTCTCGGGGGAGGGGTATAAGGGTGAATTTTCGACGGATGGTGGGTTCACCAAGAAACTTTTGAGTGGCAGTTTCCACACCTAGGTTGATAGTGGGTTTGATGTGTTCATTTTTATACTCGATCATTCAATTCCTAGGTTTGGCCAAGATGAATCTAAATTACTCTATATGCCAATGCTGATTTAGATGAATACAAAAAATAGGAATGAATGCTAAACATAGGGAATATGCTAGCTAGAACATAACATACCTGATTTCGGATGTCTGATGAAGATTCTGAGTTTTGTAACAGTCCAGATCGCCTCAACTCGTACGTAATCAGCTAAAGATCAGACGAGATCATCGTCAATCTGATGAATTCATCAAAAACCTGCAATCACAGAAACAGATACAAAATACCAAAAATGCAACTGCAAAAACAAAGGGAAACGACAAAAATAACAGTAAATTTGCCTAAATGATAGATCCAAATAGCAATTAAAGAGGAAATGCATCAACTTCACAATTTATTTTGATTTTATCATGCATTTATATTAGATGAGGTGAACTCCAAGATGCATAAATATAATAATTTAAGATAGTGCAAGAGATATAATAGGAAAATGCAAAAAAAAACTAAGGAAATGCAAACTCTGGGCTTTGATTGCCCCCAATCTGGACTACAGTCAGGATCGCCTCCAATCGTACAAGATCGTCTGCGCTCCTCGATAGGATCGTCCGAAATAGTCTGGAATCGCTTGCGACGATCCGATCTTGCTTCGACTGAAAAATAGTAAAGTTCCTGCAAGAAAACATGAAATACCGAATGCAAATGATAGTACGAGGATGTTCTAATGCACAAGGAGCTAAATTTGTAGGGAAATCAGTCAACCAGGAGATTCAAAGGGGGTTCAGGGGGATAAACTAAGAAAATCCTAGTTTATATAGGATTAGGGAGAGGTTAGGAGGTTGGAGATCATCCCAATTTGGGAGATCTCCAATGGGGGAGACTCTAACTACGCAGACACGCTTTCTGCCTAGGTTAGAGAAGTTGTTGGAACAGAAGCTAAGTATGAAAATTTAGTTTTGGGATGAAATCGTCTGGACATTCTGTTCCAGATGAATTCATCAGATCTAGGATGATTTCATCTAATCTGTGATGATATCGTCCAACGGTCAAAACAAATCCTAAAAATGGCATGAAAAAATGAGGAAAGTGGGTAACAGGCGGTTAACGGGCAGATTGAGGTTAAAATTTGAATTTTTATCTTTTACTAAGGTTTAACTATGCCAATTTTAGGGTGCTACATTTTTCCCCCTCTTTAGCGAATTTTTCGAAGAAAATGTGTTAAAGACGAGTTCTTCCCGTTTTACGAGAAAGCAAAAATGTACTCAATTTTTTAGACGATGATTCTAGGTCGAATCGTACGACTGCTGGCTATGGTGCCCCCTCCGTGTTTTTACCCAAATCGAACGTTTGAGGTAAAAATGTGGAAAAGAAAAATTAAAATGTTGTTGGTTTTGAATAAAATTAAGAAAAATAGGGAAAACCCTAATTCATTTTTTACTATTCATTTTTACTGTTCCAGAGCTCTATAGAGAGAAAAATGGTGGAGACAGTGCACAGAGCGACAGAGGTCCGGCACGGGCTATGGGTAAGGATCTAATCCTAGTAGATTAGGTTTGAATTTACTTTGTACAATTTTTTTATTTAAATTTTGATTGTTTAGGGCATCATGGCCATTTTTAGGCCGTCGATGACGTCGGGACGAAATCGTCCCTAAATCGTCGATTTCGTCCGAGGGCAAAATCGATGAACTAGGGGCGATCTCGTCCAACAAGGGGCGATCCCCAAGTTGCGAAATAGGAGATGATTTCATCCTAACAAAGGATGATGTTGCCCAATTTGGGACGATATCATCTTTAAGCTTGATTAAAATGTGTTTAATTTGATTACAATGATTGGTTTATTAATAAATTTTATTGTTTTATTGTTTGTTTTGCAGAAAGGATTACTAAAGAGTCGAGAATGGAAATACGATGGACTAAGAGATGACATAGCCATGCTCGACCAGGCAGAGCATGACCGACTAGCATAGGTCGGTCTACAGCATGTGGCAGAGATGCCACAAGTACCGACTGACATGGGGCTACTGACAACCCTAGCAGAGAGGTGGTATCCGGGGTCATCCTATTTTTGGCTACCGATAGGGGAGATGGCTCCCACTCTAGAGGATGTATGGAGGATCATGAGGATCCCCATACAAGGATGGTTGATGACGCCTACGGCCAATCAGGGCTAGGCTATGATGAGATTGACAGGAGACCCGAGCTTCACCCTGGAGAAGGGCGGGGTGAACATCGAGTCTCTAAGGCAGATGCCTGGGGCATCTAGGCTGACTCGGGTTTTGGTAGGGGTGGTAGGTGGCTTACTACTGTGCCACCAGAGTGGGTGCAGACTACCATGGCTCCTATCAGATGTGGTCTACGACATGAGAGACCATGGGTATAGGTTTGCATGGGGCAGCTTTGTACTATGCCGCTTGTATAGGATCCTGCATGGGGTCATATACAAGGGAGGTCGATGTCTGGTCTTGACATCACTGCTATAGGTTTGGTGCTGGGAGCACATCATGGTGCGGAGGCCGGTAGGGCTCCCATTGATAGGGGTTGATCAGGAGAGGCCCTGGGTTTTCTACTGGTGGCTACAGAGGGGGTCACAATGGTGGATAGATCTGTCGATGTCATGGAGGTTGCTGGATGACCTCATCCCGGACCAGATCACCTAGAGGCCATGGCGAGAGCACCTCGGGTGGGCAGAGGATGGGTAGGAGCTGGCTCACATCAGGCGAGTCTACTGGCTAAGGATGGAGCGAGGAGAGGTAGAGCTCCATCGCTATGACCGAGTACTATGATAGTTCGGTCTACAGTAGGGGATCCCTTCTCTCAGGGATTACGAGTACTCCTGAACTGTTCGGGATAGTACTACGTTGAGCGGGGCTCTAGACATGCAGCGATTCTGGAGCCAGGATGCGGACGATGCCCCCATCCAGCCAGTGGATGGTGATGATGTTGGGGTGATCGATGGATATGATGCCTAGTACGTAGGCATCCACCCTCCTCGGATGATGAGGGTGCAGGGTCCAATGCACGCCATGGTGCACCGGATGGGGAGGTGATGCCAGGCTACTATTGAGGTAGCGCAGGGTCACGACGGGAGAGAGCAATGATGGTCTCCATAGGAGAGATGCCAGAGGATGGCACGGGCTCCATAGAGACCACAGTAGATAGGGAGGAGGGAGGAGGGACTCCCTTCTTAGTAGGGGGAGAGACCACCATCACCCGATAAGGGCAAGGGTGTCGAGGTAGGGGAGAGCAGTGAGACGGTGGCTCTCTAGGCTGAGGTTGCCCACCTTCGGGCTCAGGTGCAGACACTGTAGGATGAGGCTACATGGCTCAGAGCTCGGGGTGGAGGAGCGAGCACTCAGGAGTTGGCATGGTCTATGGCTCAGACTGCATTCTACCAGGGAGCATACTACCAGATGGTTCCAGAGAGCCAGAGGTTATAACTGCCAGTTGACATTATGGGGTCGATCAGGATGGGGTCATCGAGGACATCATCACGATCGACGTCGAGGACCCACGACATAGGGTAGACTCCGATGGGGCCTCCTCCTCCACCTCAGGGCGGGAGAGGAGACGAGGCTGAGAGCTCGAGGGCTTCTCGAGGATAGTTGCTATAGATGGATTGTATATATATTTTTGAGAGGATTGAGTATGCCAGGATATAGATTATGGCATACCAATCCAATTGTGATATGATGTACAAATATTTTTGATATATATATATATGATCTTTTTGTGATATAACTTGTCCATATGTTTTTATGATGCTTCAATGTTTGAATTGTTTGTTTGTTGATTGATGATTCATGTAATTATGTCGTTTGGAAATAATTATGTCATGTCTATAAAATTTAAATGAAATAATCTGATGTAAACAATTGGTTGTTTTGGTGTGATTTGATGAAAAATAAAAGGGACTTCTAACAATAATTTCAAAGGACATTGTCGCTATTATAGACCATTTCATGGAGTCACCGCTCGCTCGGTCGTCAAGCTAATCCCAGTATAGAAATATTGCTAAAAGTAAAAGAATGCTTAAGAGACTGTCTTAAGACTTTGTGTTGTGATGATGATGATGATTTGTTTTCAGATTTTCATAAAAATAAATTATGCATGAAATATTTTTAAAAAGTGATTTTTGCTAGGCATAAATTCCTAAGTGTGATAAATTTTTTGAATAATTCCTTAGAAATTATACCATGGTTGCAAAATTGAATGTTGACATAATGACATGAAATAGAATAAGTGTTCGTTCATTTTAAAGCACAATTGTGTAACATAATGATGTAAGTCATATGTTTGTATGAATTAAGATGAATGGGAAATAAAATGAGAACAATGGTTTGCGCTAGGCATAGAATTATAGGTATAGACTTATACCATCATCGCGAAATCCAAAGAAGAAATTGATATTTTAGTTTTATTGCATGATTGATTTTTGATTTTGGTTGATAAACAGAAAATAATATGAACATGACTTTATTTGCTAGATTTTGTAATAGGTTGTTTTAAAATAATTTTGGATGTTTGAAAACAATGTAAGTAATTGTTTTTATACTAAACAGATGTTCTGAAATAAGAATAAAATTTATTCCAAAAGAGTTGCAGAAATATTTTAAATTATCTCAAAGACAAATATAGATTTGTAAGGAACCCTCATGTGCATATGTGAGTTCATTGCCGATCTTGATTTATCATAATGATAGAGAATCTCTCAAATACAAATGTGTGTGCAATTGTATTGTTCATTCACCAATTTTGAGCAAGATAATTTGATACAAGTAATTTGAATTAACCAAATGAATGTTCGTTGACCATGATTTATATGCATGTAACCGTACCAGACTACTGTGTAAGTTAGGTTATCAAGAGCTAGCTAATCCATAAGCCGACATAGGTCTATACAAAATAAGGTCACTAATGTGACAGACATATCACCACGCTAGGGATTACCCAAGGCCAAGCGGGTTGGGCACAAACCACCTGTTATGGGGCTTACCTCACAGTTTTCGAATAATTGAGAATTCCAGGGATTCAAGCTCATTCACCCTTCTTTTCTTTTCAAGGGGTAGGGAAAGGGATTTTATTGCATTTTGCTTTTGCTTTTCTCTTTTCTCTTTTTTTTTTGTATTTTTTGTATTTTTGCTTGATATTTGAGATAATGCTGAAATATTGCTATGATGATACAAAATAATATTTTTCTTTTTCTCTTTTTCTTGAACTTTTCATTTTCTTCCTATGCTAGGGATACTTGCTCGGATTAGCTGTAGAGCAAGGGATTTTTATTCTTGGGTAGGGGTGAGCTTGTCCTTTTGTCAATTCTCAAAGATTCTAGACCATGTGCATGATAGGATAGCAGGGGAAACTTTTCGCTCAAGAAACCACTTTTACTATGTAGCATCATATTGAATTTGCAATGAAATCATTTTAATGTGAAAAGATATATTTGGTTCAAGTAAATAACAAGATCAGTTCTCTATGCTCAAAACTTTATTTAATTCAACTGTGGACTTTGATATAAGAGAGATTAATAATCATACAAAATAAAATCAAGATATTTATTCATGTGAATGTGAAAGTGCGGGATTCCAAATAAATGCTAATTTATCCAAAATAATTGAAAATATAACTGCAATACTTCAAGAATTGACAAGTACGAAAATAAAAGAATGTTTTTGAAGATTTTGATGGTTTTAAAGTTTTTATATTTTGATTTTGATTGATGAATTGCAAGAAGAAATACTATTACTATTTTTTTGAAAAAGATTTTGATAGAAATGGCTAAAATGAAACAATATGCAAAAAATACAATATATACAAATGATGAAAAAGGACCAAATGTTATGCATAATAACGCTTAAGATGCATAATGTTCATAGGTTCTTTAAGATCTTTACCATCTAAGGTAGCTAATCGATATGCTCCCGATCCAAATTTAGCAGTGATGACATATGGTCCAAGCCAGTTGGGCTCAAATTTACCTTTAAGGTCTTTAGTTGCATTAGTATTTTTTTTATTTTCTTTTAAGACAAGGTCACCGATCTCAAAGGATCGCTGATGAACTTTCTTGAGGTATGCTCGTTTAAGCTTGTTTTGGTAGGAACGAAGATGCTCCAAAGCATTGATGCGCTTCTCATCTAGGAGTTCCAGCTGACTAAGTCTCACTGACACGATATTCATCTCCTACTTCAGTATCTTGAAGTAGTAGAGCCAAAGAAGGAACTTCTAATTCAAAGGGAAAAATAGCTTCAACGCCATAGACCAAAACAAAAGGGGAAGTGCCTGTGGGAGTACGAACGCTAGTTCGATAAGCCCACAAAGCAGGATATAATTGGATGTGCCAATCTCGGCCAGATTTATTGACCAATATTTTAAGGATTTTGATTAATGTTTTATTAGATGCTTCTGCTTGGCCATTACCCTGAGGATAATAGGGAGTGGACCAACGATGTTGAATTTTATACTTTTGACATAATTTCTTAACATATTTATTTTTGAAACAAGTTCCATTATCTGAGATGAGATTTGCAGGGATTCCGAACCTACAAATAATTTGATTAAAAATAAACTTGGAAACTTGGGTTCCAGTGCAAGAAGCTAATGGCATAGCTTCAACCCACTTCATGAAATACTCAGTGGTGGTTATGATGAATTTGTGTCCATCGGATGACACAGGGTTGATTTTTCCAATGATGTCTAAGCCCCATTTTGAAAAGGGCCAAGGAGATGAAATAGCCTGCAGTTCTTGTGCAGGCGCATGGACAAGGTCAGCGTGTTTCTGGAACTTGTCGCAATGTCGCACATAATTATGTGCATCATTTTCCATGGTAGGCCAAAAATATCCTATCCTAAGGAGCTTCTTAGCAATGGCGCTACCACTAAAATGTCCCCCACAAGATCCATTGTGGGCTTCACTCAAAGCTGATCTAGATTCTGCTAGATTCAAACATCTCAGTAAGATGCCTTCAAAAGATCTCCTATACAAGGTATTACCAATGATCACGAAGTGACTTGCTCATCTACGTAATAACCTGCGTTGGTTGCTATTACAATCTTCAGGAAAAGTCCCATTTTGAAGAAAATTAAATATATCAGTGTACCAATGTTCAGGAGTAGTTTCATTGATTAGAAACACATCCAAAGGTTCTAAGCATGATTTTCTTGAAGCGGGTTCCTGGAGTCGATGAATAATGATGGTAGCATATTCGTCATCTAACTCCAAGGGCAAAAGAGATGCAACTGCAACCATAGCGTCACTCGCACGATTGCTAGTTCGAGGAATAGCTTCCAAGGTAACTTGATCAAATAAAGATAATAATTGTAAAACATATGCTTTATATGGGCATAATTTATCATCTCTAGTCTGATAAACATCATTGATTTGATTTATGACAAGTTGAGAATCACCGAAAACCAATAAATTTTTAATTTTTAGTGCCAAGGCAGCTCGTAATCCAAGGATAAGAGCTTCATACTCAGCAGTGTTATTGGTGCAAGCAAATGTTAGTTTGAAGGACAGAGGTATAAGATGTTTCTATGGAGATATTAAAATAATACCCGCACCAGCCCCACTCATACATCGGGCTCCATCAAAGTATAGGGACCATTGCTCTGGATGGTCTGCCTCTAGTTTAAGGCATTCATCAAGAAACTCAATGATGAGGGGATGGGTAGACTCCAAGGGTGCAACAACTAATTGATCTGCTATGATTTGACCCTTAACAAACTTTTGTCCTATAAATGTGAGTTCAAACTCGCTTAGCGCAAGAACCCACTTTGTTGTGTGACCAGATAAGTACGGTCGACTCATGAGATATCGCAAAGGGTCGAATTTGGCAATAACATACGTTTTCTGACTGAGCATATAATGTCATAGTTTTTGTGTAGAAAATACGATGGCTAGACATAATTTCTCTAATACGGTATAGCGAGTTTCATAACTGATTAAAGTCCTGCTAATGTAATAATTAGCACGTTCTTTCTTCTCATCGTCAAGTTGAGCTAACATAGCTCCTAAGGCAAAATCGGAAGCAAAAATGTACAAAATAAATGGACGATCAGATCTAGGTGGTGAAAGCACCGGTGGTTTAAGGAGATATTGCTTAAGGAGTTCAAATGCTTCCTGACATTCATCGTCCCAATGAAAAGAGACATCTTTCTTAAGAAGCTTAAGAAAAGGTCCGATTTTGTCTGCCAACTTATCGATGAAGGGAGCTCTAGCTGAAGCTTACCTTGTAAACTTCGTAATTCAGATATATTTGTGGGTGCGGGCATATCAGTGATAGCCGTGATCTTGAGAGGGTCAATTTCAATGCCACGTAAAGAAACTATAACCCCCAATAATTTACCGGACTTAACTCCGAATATACATTTGGCTGGATTTAGTCGGATAAGATACTCCCTTAACCGATCAAATACTTTTCTCAAGTCATCTAAATGATCATCTTCTTTGATGGAACGAGCTATAATATCATCTACATAATCATGTAGAATATTATGCATCATATCATGAAAGATATAAGTCATGGCTCGTTGATAAGTTGCACCTGCATTCTTTAAACCGAATGGCATCACTTTCCAACAAAAGGTTCCCCAAGGGGTAATAAAGGTTGTCTTAGCCTGATCTTCAGGAGCTATCCTGATCTGATTATAACCGGAAAATCCATCCATTAGGGATATCATTCCACTCCCAACAGTAAAATCAATGATCTGATCCATGTTGGGAAGAGGAAAATCATCTTTAGGGCATGCAACATTAATATCTCTGAAGTCTGTGCAAACCCTAACTTTAGTGGCTTCTTTCTTAGTTACCTGAACTACATTCGAGATCCATTCAAGCAAAATCAATGGCTTGTATAAAAATAACATTTAAGATTTTTTCTAATTCTCCTTTGACTAGTAAGGCCACTTTGGGATGCATTTTTCTAAGTTTCTGTTTAACAGGTTTAGCATCCGGATGGACTACTAGGTGATGCATAACTACAGAAGGGTCTAATCCTGGCATATCTTCATATGTCCAAGCAAAGACGTCTTCATATTCTTTAAGAAATGCAATGTATTTATCTTGTTTTTCTTGACTCAATTCTGATCCAATGTTGATTATGTGAGGGTTATCTTTGGTTCCAATGTTAATTTTTATGATGTTTTCTACTTCCATATGTAGATCTCTCTCAAAATTAGGTGGGGCGGGTGAAACGCCTAATTCTTGTAATTCTTCCAAGGTTAGCTTGGATAATTCGTCTTGAGGAGTCGTGGCCTCAAGCTGGGCTATACTAGGTATAGAGCCATCGAAATAAAATCCGTTATGTAACAATTCCTCAATGGAGACATCATGAAAGATATCCCCCTCCAACTCATCGTCGGATTCGGAAATCATCTCAGGGTAAGCTATGGATAACATATTGCATGTAAGAGGCTTATTCATTAAATGCAAGACATCCCGTTTATCCAAATAATCTTGGTAACATATAAGATGGTCATCATCCTCGAATGGGAAGGGCTGACCTTTACTAGGAAATAGGCCCACACCACATCGGGAAGGCCATGGTTCTACCTCAAAAGGTTCTTTCATACCATTCTGGAAAGGTCCCAAACCTTTCCCTTTATATCCCAATTTAAGCATTATAGGCTTAGCTTTAATATACTCATTAGCAAAATAGCATCTAGCATATCCATCACAATGTGTCTTGATGTTTCTAGGTATTCTTCCCTCAGTCATATCCCTTATAAATAAAAGCACAACTCCCGACTTGGTAGATACTTCCCATAGGTTGTGGGAGACCCAAGGTACGAGGAGAGGGTGGGAGTTTATTTAAAATAAGGGAATCTTGCATGGCAGTGTTTGTTTTTTTTTATATAAGAATTTTAGATAAATCGGGTAAGAGCTCATCAAGTAAGAGCATAAGAGGTAGAAGGAACATTTCCTACATCGTCGGATGTGGAAAGGATGCCTGTAGTGGATGTAGATGTTATAGAGATATCAATGGATGAGTCTATAGGTATGGAAGTTATAGGAGTAAAACAAGAAGCATTGGTTGTAGTTTTAGGATCTTTTCGAGGTCCTAATGTGGTTTGTTCGGAAGATGGTTGAGCTATATGTAGAGGTGTAGTTGATGGGGAAAAAGTAGATGATGTCATGGGTGTGTGTTTCACATGTTTAGTCGATTGATGAGAATTAGGATGTGTGGATGACAAAGCAGGGCAAAATTGAACTCCAACAGGTTCTGCCAAAGCACACATATCAAAGGGTCTAGGATCACCATGAATGGTAACCAACTGATTTTTAAATTTGAATTTAACACACTAATGTAAAGTGGAGGGAACGGCTCGCATCACGTTGATCCAAGGGCGACCCAAAAGTATATTGTACGATGCAGGGCAATGTACAATAAACACGGTCGTGTCTAAGGTTCTAGGACCAACTTGCAAGGGGATAGTAATAACTCCACACGTTTCTTGTGTTTCATCATTGAAGGCTTTTATGATCATATCAGTTCTTTTCATTTCGTCACTTCTAAACCCAAATATTTGGTAGAAGTCAAAAGTGCATATGTTTAAAGATGAACCATTATCAATCAAGACTCGTTTAACTGCTACATCCCCAATTAGGGCAGTAATATATAAGGGGTTATCCTTATGTAAACTATGTTGTGGTATATCTCTATCCCGAAAGTCAATACAATCGACTTCTCGAGTTATGATAGTATTGGACATGGCTTCAGATTGAATATTTTGAGGTACCATCATTTGGCTTAATGTGAGCATTAATTCATCCCTATGGGTAGGAGAAGATCTTAAAAGGTCCAAAAGGGAAATTCTAGCTGTAGTATTTGATAATTGTTCATTAATATTATAAGGAGGCTTAGGTTGAACATTAGGCGCATAATTCCCTTTATTGGGATTTTTCAAAACAAATGGAGCTGATCCATCATTCTGAGTTTGATCTTGTTGAGAGTTTTGAGCCTGTTGTCGAGTAACAACTCCGATGGTACCTACAATATTATTTTGCGGATGATGAATAGGTCTTGGTCTAGCATTTATGACTTGTTCATTAGAAAGTATTTGGTGAGAAGATGGTCTAGTAGTGACTCTTCTAGGAAATGGTTCTTCTGGAACCATAGAACTTGTGATGGGTTGAACAGGATCTGATTCATCTTCAGAACTATTCGATTGATTTGAGGTGATTTCCATGTCACTTTCAGTCTCATATTCGGTATCACTAAGATCAAGTGTCCGAATATTATGTAGAGGTCTGGCCGTAACCATGGATAAAGTTGTGTCAAATACTTGCGGATCGTGAGTAGGTAATTGTCCACTAATAGTTCCTACATATCGGGTAGGAGGGGGAACATTATGATGCTCAATTTGATTAGCCACCTCTTTACCATGCTTTGGTAAAGGATGTTGAAATATGTCCAATGATTGATTGGCATTTTGATTCTGATTTTGGGGAATGTTCTTTTGAGCATTATTAGAAGGATTTTGTTTAGGTTGAAAGGCTTGCACCTCCATCTCATTGTTATCAATCAGGTCTTGTATTTTATGTTTTAATATTTTACAAGAGTTGGTAGCGTGTCCAGGTCCTCTATGGAAGTCACAATGTAAATCAGCTCTGTATCCGGGTATAGTTGGATCAGGTTCCCGGATATTTGGTAATTGAATCAAACCTCATGCTAATAGTTGCGGGAGAATGGTTGATAAAGGTTGATTTAACCTAGTAAATTCTTGGGGTGGTTTATCAGGAGGTTTCAATATAAACTTCTCTATTGTTTTCGTAGTATTAACATTGGCAATGTTTATGCTATCAGTGACTCCATCACCCACAACTTGCTTATTTTTATATTGATTTCTGGATGTTTTCTCATCATCTTTCTTTTTGAGCTGACCTCTCCTAATGAGAGCATCTTCCACTCTTCGGGCTAAATCTATAGCTTGATCGAAGGTGGTCAAGGTAGCAGTTGATAATTCATAGGATAGTTGTTCTTGTAAATTATTGATAAAGATATCCAACATTTCCCGATAAGGTAACACAAAGTGTAATTTTCCTATCAATTGCCTCCATCGAGCTAAGAAGTCAGCAAAACACTCATCTTTGTCTTGTTTTAGGTTGTACAAATCTTTAATGGTTACATGCCTTTAGATATAGGCACTAAATGATGAAAAAGATTGGTCTTTCTCAAAGAATGAGTGGGTAGTTGATAATACCACTCCAATGCCATCCCTCCTAAACTTTTTGGGAACATTTTTAGTAATAACAAGTCATCATGTGATATATCATGACATGCTATCCTAAACATACGAAGATGCTCTATGGGATCTTCAGTTCCTTTGTATATAGGTAGGACAGGCATAGGAAAGTGTTTGGGATATGGTTGTGCTACAACTATAGGATCTAGAGGCTGACTACACATCTCTCGATAATTGTACGAGGGACGGTAGGGATCTATCTGGTCCATGCGGGAGACTAACTGTTTCACCATGGCTTCCAGATTACCAGTTTGTCCACCATATTGGTTCGGTGGTACATGAGTATGGGATTTGTGAGCATAGGATGGCGTGACGTAAGGATTAGATGCTATATTGTTGTTATGCAAATGGTTGGTAGGAAGAGTATTATGAAGAAGATTTGTTGTAGCATTATGTTGTATCCCCGATTGTTGGAAATTGGTATTTGGTTTTGTTTTAGGCTTTTGTTGATTTGAGGTATATTGATCAATAGCTTGGCGAAATAGAGCAGTGAATGAAGGTTTCTTTTGTGTGGGAATAACCCTAGGCTTAGTAACAGGCACTCTAGGTGGTTGGGTAACCTGTTGTTGTTGCATGTTTTGGATTATAGCGGCCATATCCAAATTGGATGGTCCAGCTTGATCACTTTCTTGATCAACGAAGGACAAGGGATTAGTGCGTGTGTGATATATTTCTTCTAGGGTTGCTTGAGTGTCACTAATTTGATCCTTGTCCATATGGACTGCTCTATTAAGAGTGCCAATATTAGTATTGAGGAATTTCCAAAAATGTTCCATATTCTCAAAAGTAACAACTCCTTCTAGAGATATTTTAGGGGATGAGGGTCCTTCCTCTCTATCATTTTATTTTTGTTCATTTGCATCCACAAATTCTTCTTCTTGTTGGTTTAAGGTTCCTTCTTCCTGAATTGGGTCTTCAGGAAGGACATCTCGGTTTATTTATGGTTTTTCCTAACCAATCTTCTTCTACTTCAGTTTGTTTTCCATTCCTGAGTCTAGTCATTATGTCTAAATTTAGATTTTAGCAAATATATATTGATATATTTGCAACAGATTTGGGAGGTATATATTTTAATTATATACCTACTATAATACTGAAAAGAAAATGTTTTGATTTTTTGTTATGATTTTGTTTTGTTTTTTATTTTATTTTATTTATTATTATTTTTTTGCTTTATAAAGACAATAAACAACACACTAAATGCAAGAAATAACAATAATAAAAGAATAGCTTAGTTTTCTATAAATAGTTTATAGATGTCATTGATAGGATCAAGTTCATCAGGAGTCATGAAATGCTCCTCTTCAAATTGGAAATGGTTTTTCAAGAACTTGATAAAGTGTGCTATAGTGATATTATCTATTTTAGACTCTGATTGGTAGAAATAAAGTTCATGGCAATACTCTCGATATAACACAGCTCTAGGAACTCTATTCCATATTTTTCTATCCATAAGAACGACCTCTTGATCCTCTATATGAGATAGAAATTTATGTACTACAATTGCATTCTCAAGGTATTCCTCAAAGGTGTACAACTCTGAAGACACATGGGCTCTTTTATCTGCTAACCACCTATGGCAAGCTCTCTGAAGTTCATGATATAAGGTCACTTGATCGGGATCCAAGATTCTATCTAGGACAAACCTCTTAATTTGCCTAAGTTCTATTTCCCTAGATCCAATGATACCCAATCTCCTATCAAGTTCGTCCCACAAAGGTTGAACCCTATTTGTTTGAGGTACTCTAAGCACAGAAGTAATCTCTATAGCTGCTAATTGATTCTCAACATTAATGGTGACAACTCATCTTTTATTATAATCTACCATCTAAATATGATATGCAATCTTTGATTCTAAATGCATTTATGTTTTGATTTTTTTTTTGGATTGTTTTCAAAAGGTTTTTAGTTTTCACGTCGGGTTCACCAAAATGTATCGCTCCAAATTTTTTGCATCCTTACCTTCAGGCTATAGGATCCATGCCCGGAAGGGGGATGCGAGAAGGATGGGACAATACCTCGGACTGAGAGGCCCTTTGAAGGTCCCGCCTCTCGGGGGAGGGGTATAAGGGTGAATTTTTGATGGATGGTGGGTTCACCAGGAAACTTTTGAGTGGCAGTTTCCACACCTAGGTTGATAGTGGGTTTGATGTGTTCATTTTTATACTCGATCATTCAATTCCTAGGTTTGGCCAAGATGAATCTAAATTACTCTATATGCCAATGCTGATTTAGATGAATACAAAAAATAGGAATGAATGCTAAACACAGGGAATATGCTAGCTAGAACATAACATACCTGATTCCGGATGTCTGATGAAGATTCTAAGTTTTGTAACAGTCTAGATCACCTCAACTCGTACGTAATCATCTGAGATCAGATGAGATCATCGTCAATCTGACGAATTCGTCAGAAACCTGCAATCACAAAAACAGATACAAAATACCCAAAATGCAACTGCAAAAACAAAGGGAAACGATAGAAATAATAGTAAATTTGCCTAAATGACAGATCCAAATAGCAATTAAAGAGGAAATGCATCAACTTCACAATTTATTTTGATTTTATCATGCATTTATATTAGATGAGGTGAACTCCAAGATGCATAAATATAATAATTTAAGATAGTGCAGAGATATAATAGGAAAATGCAGAAAAAAACTAAGGAAATGCAAACTCTGGGCTCTGATTGCCCCCAATCTGGACTACAGTCAGGATCACCTCCAATCATACAAGATCATCTGCGCTCCTCGACAGGATCATCCGAAATAGTCTGGAATCGCTTGCGACGATCCGATCTTGCTTCGACTAAAAAATAGTAAAGTTCCTGCAAGAAAACATGAAATACCGAATGCAAATGATAGTACGAGGATGTTCTAATGCACAAGGAGCTAAATTTGTAGGGAAATCAGTCAACCAGGAGATTCAAAGGGGGTTCAGGGGGATAAACTAAGAAAATCCCAGTTTATATAGGATTAGGGAGAGGTTAGGAGGTTGGAGATCATCCCAATTTGGGAGATCTCCAATGGGGGAGACTCTAACTGCGCAGACACGCTTTCTACCCAGGTTAGAGAAGTTGTTGGAACAGAAGCTAAGTATGAAAATTTGGTTTTGGGATGAAATCGTCTGGACGTTCTGTTCTAGACGAATTCATCAGATCTGGGATGATTTCGTCTAATCTGCGACGATATCGTCCAACGGTCAAAACAAATCCTAAAAATGGCACGAAAAATGAGGAAAGCGGGTAACAAGCGGTTAACGGGAGGATTGAGGTTAAAATTTGAATTTTTATCTTTTACTAAGGTTTAACCGTGCCAATTTTAGGGTGCTATAGATTTTGACCAAGCGGGATGAATGCCCTTGGAGCATTTTGAATTGATTGGAGTTGACCAAACGTACCCGGTTGCTTACCCTTGGAGCCTTTGATTGTATTTTTGAAATTTTATGTTTTTATGATTTGTTTTACATTTTTGACATATTTGAATGTTTTTGTTTTTTGTTTTTATGTATAGAATACCTTCAAGTTAATGATATTGAGAGGTGCAAGATCTTCAACACCATCTAATGATATAAGGCGATATGCTCCAGGCCCAAGCCTCTATGAAATCATGTATGGGCCTATCCAATTTACGATGAACTTATCTCGTAGATGCAACGATAAATTTGAATTTTACTAATTTTATTTGAGCACTAAATATCCAATATTGAATTCCCTTAAGTGGAATTTACTATTGTAAGCTTGTGCAAGGCGATCTTGGTAAACATGAAGATGCTCTAAAGTATTGACTCGGTGTTCATCAATAAGTATTAAATTATCAAGGTGGTCTTGCCACATGACATCATCATCTATGAAGTCCTTTAATGCTATACGTAGAGTCAAAATTTCCAACTCTAGTGGCATGATGGCCTCAGTGCCATATACTAGTGAAAATAGTGTTGTCCCAGTGGGCATCCGTATACTAGTCCTGTATGCCCATAGTGCAAGAGGCAACTGCATGTGCCAATCATTGTGATTGTCTTGCATTGTCTTCCTCAATATGGAGACTATTGTTTTTTTTGAGGATTATACTTGCCCATTTTCTTATGGATAATAAGGCATTGAAAAACTATGTTGAATATGGTATTTTTTCATCAAATCATACACATTTTTTTTCTTGAAAGATGGCCCATTATCCAATATTATTTTTGAAGGGATCCCAAAATGACTTATGATATTGTGGAGTATAAACTCCACAATCCTTGGTCCAGTTTTTGATGTTAAGGGGATCACTTCCACCCATTTAGTGAAGTATTCTGTGGTTGTTATGATTAATGTGTGTCAGCCTGAGGATGAGGGTGAGATATTCCAAATCAAGTCTAGTCACCACTATGGGAATGGCCATGCTACTTGTATGGGCTGCAAGGCTTACAATGGTAAGTGCATTAGATTTACATGATGTTGGAACTTAATGCATTTCTTGCATACTCGCAATAGTCCTTTACCATTATGGGCCAATAGTAACCCATTCTCAATATGTGCTTAATGATGGCCATGACACTGAAATGCCCTCCACATGTGTCATCGTGAGCTTGCAAAATTACCCAGGATTCTTCCTAGGGCTCTAGACAACGGAGTAATACTCCATCTTAGCCTCATCCATAGAGGATTTCTCCTAGAAAGATGTATCTTATTGCTTTATGTTTGAATGTTTACCTTTCAGTATGTGACAAACCTTGAGGTACTATTCCAAGTTTTAGGAAGTCCCATAGTTGGGAAAGCCAATCCTGATAAGCCATGACTTCTATAGAAAATACGGTTTGTTTTTCCTATATTTCTAAGCTAGTGAGCACATATTGGGAAACAACTCTATGGTGTATGGTTGCACCACACTCCATAGGTCCTTAGGAGATCAAAGACCCCCAAGGTGTCATTTACAAGAAATCTCTAGCTACGAAGGAGAAATCCTAATTTGGCTCGATGTTGATCATTTTGACTGATTCTTGATTATCCAAAGCTTCACAATGTATTGCTAAATGTGAAAGTACTTTCACATGAATGGTTGTAAAATTAGTACACAAATTTTGAGGGATTAAGGATCCCAAAGAGGCCATGGTGTCTGCAAATATATTTTACATACGAGGGATTGCCTTGATGTCATACCATTCCAGTCGGGCTAGGTATATGTCAACAAGTTCCTTGTAAGTTTTCAAGAGTGGGCACCTGCATTGGAATAGTCCTTTGAACTGGTTTACTATGATCAAGGAGTCACCAAATATATTCAGTATTTTAATGGCCATTGCTATGATTGTTTGGATTCCCAGGATTAATGTTTTATATTTTGTGTTGTTGTTTTTACACAAGAAGTCTAGTTTGAATGATAAGGGTAATGGAGTGCCCTACGATGTGATAAATATAATCCCATATCCACCCCCTTGTTCACACTTCAAACCATCAAATAATAATTACATATCTCTTTATTTATTAGGTTCTTCAAGTTCTAGAATATCTTATAATGCAAAGACCACATCATCAGGTAATTCTATAAAGAGAGGCTTGTTATCCTGAAGAGGTGCCTCTACTAATTAATTTTTTGACTTGTCCCTTGATGGAATTTTGGCTTATGAAATCTAGATCAAATTCTATCAATAGCATGATCCACTTTGTGGTATGTATATTGTGATATGTCTTGCTCATCATGTATTGTAAAGGATTTTTTTTTATAGGACATAGGTCATATGGATCAACATGTAGTGTCATAACTTTCAAGTTGTAAATACCACTGCTAAACACAATTTCTCAACATACGCATATCCTAGCTCATAACTCACCAAGGTATGACTAATGTAAAATATGGCTTGCTCTTTATCTTGTGCATTATTTTGGGCTAACATGGTGCCTAATGTGAAATCAGTAGCCGATATATAGTAAAAATGGTATGTCTAGCCTTGGTGGAGCCAATACTAGTGGTTTTGCCAGATAAATTTTGATCTCTGTAAAGGCTTGATGGCACTCTCCATCCCAATAAAAGGGGACCTTCTTGTATAACAACTGATTCATAGGTCAGAATTTTTTTGATAATTGTATGATGAATATTTTTATGGATGCTATCTTTCCTTGTAGGCTTCTCAACTCCCTAATGTTGGTAGGGGTGGCCATTTTGAATATAGCCTTTACCTTTTATGGATCAACTTTGATGCCTCTCCTAGATACAAAGAATCCCAAAATCTTTCTAGAAGTTATGCCAAATATGCACTTCTTAGGATTCAATCGGATTTTGTGTTCTATGAAGTGATCAAAGACTTGTCTAAGGACCTCGGCGTGCTCTTGCCACAATAGGGAGTTGGATAGTAAGTCATCCATGCAATACTCCAAGATATTATGCATATAGTTATGGAATATATATGTCATGGACCGCTGATATGTGGCACCAGCATTTTTGAGACCGAATGGCATCACTTTGTAACATAATGTTCCCCATGGAGTAATGAAAGTATTTTTATATTGATATTTGGGCTTAATATAGATCTAGTTGTATATGGAAAAACCATCCATTAGGGAGAGCATCTCATGAAATGCGGTTGCATCTACAAGAGCATATATTTTTGGCAATGGAAATGAATCCTTTGGTGTTGTCCTATTTAAATCTCTGAAATCCATGCAAATACGGACTCTTTCGTTAGGTTTCCCCATGGGTACCATGTTTGACACCCACTCAGGTTAGTCGATAGGAACTATGAATGTTGCCTCCAATAGTTTTTGCAATTCATTCTTCACCATCAAAGCGATGGTTGGGTGCATTTTCCTCAGCTTTTTCTTGACTGGCTTTCTCATGGGATATAATGAAAGGTTGTGAATGACTAACTTTAAATCTATCCTTAGCTTGTCTTTGTAAGTCCAAGAAAAAATATTTAGACTCTCTTTTAGGATAGGAATTAGGATGGCTTGTTCCTCTAGAGATAGACTTTATCCAAACTTGAATTTTCTTGGTTGTTTAAGATCATTGTTGATTTCCACCTTGAAAGTTGCTTCTATAGCCATATGTGACCCATCATCTAGCTGATGAGGCATGGGTATCAACTGAATATCATTGGCAGGATTTGTAGGACCTAATGAATCAGGTTCTAAACCAACATGGAAGATGCCATACGCACAACATGATGCAAAATGGAATGGCTACAACATCTCTTCATTTGGGGAGAGGTCCTCAAGATCTATGGGAAAATTAGAACAATTCCAATCAATAGGCTCTATATGAAGATGCAATGATTTGGTAGGATCTACTAGATTATGAAGTGGAGTGGCCAAATCAATGAAGATCATGTTGATGTATGGGATGAAATCTCTAGGACCACATGGGTGTAATCTTATCTCAGGGTTTTTCCTTCCATACTTATGATGAGGTTATGGAGGAATGGCAATTTTTGGATCTGGCCCATGAGTAGGGTAGACAATAGGATCATTGGGTTGTAATCGCTCTCTAAATGTAGGTGGAGAGGGATTGACCATCCAATGAATGGCAGCTAGGTCAACAGGTCTCCCAAAAAGTCATAGATGAAGGTCTATAGCACGGAGTGCCACCTCTCTCTACTAGCTTGTTGACTTGTCACAAGTGGTAAGGCCCAAGATAAGCCATCTCGGTCTCATCCTCAAAGTCATCATCATTTATCCAAAAAAAATTAGCATTGATATGCGGCCCTAAGACAAGGGGCTCATGTCTTGGCCCTAAGTAGGCCATCTTTGTTTCTTCATATTCTTTATCACTTATGAAAAATCCATTTGCATTTGTCTCTTGCCCCAAAGTTAGGGTTTGATGGCTTAGGCCTAAGTAGGCTCTTTTTTTTATCTTCTGATTCATAATCACTTTCCTCTGATGTATACCCACTCTCATCATGGATGAAACATGTGAATATTTGTAAATAGTGGGGCCCCTAGTAGGCTAAGCCAAGTTGTGCCTCATCATCACTTGTTTCATATCCATTATCCTCATCCCATGAGTTTGTACCCTATTGGGGTGGAATCAATTGAAATGTTTGGATGATAAATTTCTAGTGGTAGTATGTTTACCGTGGCCACTTGTCTATTGATCAAATTTCCTATTCTTAAGGGTGATAAGGAATCAAATCAATGTCTTCTCCTAACCCTAAGCTTAATCTATCCAATGCCACTGCAAGAGAGTCATATCAACCTTAGATATAATATCCTAAACCAAACCTATTAGAGGGAAGCTGATATTGTGGCTTGTATGGATGCATGCACCCCTACTCATATATACCAAGGCCATAGCCATACCAATGGCAACACTCAAAGTATCTTAGAGCAAACTCGAGATTAAAGAGGTAACGAACATTGACTGTGAATAATTCATCACTATCCTCTTCTATGTCTAAAGACTTATAGGTGCAATCCAGACCGACATAGAAAAAATTGGTTTGGTTGGGAGGGATTCCTAGTGGAACCACTATTCCCACTAGTGGCCTCAATTCCTTAGGTCTTCCCATGTTTTGTGTAGACTCAATGATAGGTGTAAAGGTAATTTTATGCACAAGGTACTCCCCTATGCCTTTTCTTGCCAAGTGTATTGATGCATGCAATGTGGATGACCCTACGGTTGATACTGGCAAAGTGGGGTGGTAATCACTATCTTCATCTTGATCTTGAATATATTCTTCTTCCATAGGACTTGGTATTTCAGCAATGGCTATAGTTGGCACTTTTTTGGGCCTTTCTTTTATGACTACGGTCACCTTTAGATTTTGATTATCTTTTGGTTTTGACATTGATGGTACTTTAGAAGCATTGACTACTTTGAGTGCACTAGGAGGTGTTGATGTGCATGGGTATTTTCCTACCCCTTTGTCCTTGTTATCCAATCACGTGGTTTGGTATGAAGGTACTACGTATAAGTGGGTATAATGAATTAAAAATTCTCCTATAATATCCACCTAATGGATGTATTTAAAAGGCTATTCATCAGCTAGAACCACATAGAATTTGTTTTCATGCACGTACTTGACATACTGGTGCAAGATCGAAGGCACACACTTCATGGCCCTTATCCAAGGACACCCTAAGAGGATGTTGTACTACATAGTTCCTTCTAAGACATGACACATCACAAGGATGGTCTTGAACCCAACCTTGATGGGTAGGACTATCATTCTCATAGTATTATTACATACAACATCATTAAAATCTCTCAATGTGTAAGCTCCTAGAATGATATTGGACTTGAGGATCTTAAGGTGCTCAATTGCTGTTGTTGTAATGATGTTTATTGATGAAACTATATTGAACAAGACCCTATTGAAATGTAAGTCATTGATTTTCATTACAATGTTTAGCAGAGGATCTGGTAAGGCAGTAGGTATTGTCGTAATCTCATAATCATAGAATCAAATTACAGGTTCTTGGAATTCTTGTACTTGTCCCACAAAGTGAGTGAATGCATTTGCATATTGTGGTTGGAGCTCAATTATCCTTAAAATATCCATTAGAGTCTCCCTATGCTTTGGGGATTGTTGTATGAGCTCATAGATGGATAACTTATCTAGAGTCATCTGTAGGTTTTGCTCCAATCTACTCGAGATAGTTACCATAGGTTGTGTTGGTGGACCTGGAAGGTTGTCCTACCTCTGCCTAGGTGCGACTAGGACATTCATGAGAGCTACAAGAGGTTGCAGTTGACCATACTACCTAGTACTTATTTTTATGTTAACAATCTCATCCATCCCAATGCATCCATGGGTAGGTATATAAACTTGAACCTAATTGAATTGGGACTCTTTCTCTCTAGGGGTCTCATTATTGGGCAATAGGTTTTTGTATATACCCATGTCTCTATTATCAGGAGCCAGTGGGTTGTCAACTTTGAGTTCTCCCGCATCAATCATATTTTACACTTGATGCTTAAAACCAATGCAAGCCTCAATATCATGCCTCAGTATCTTGTGATAAGGTTAAAATTGATCTTCCCTATATCCTTTTGTCTTATGATGGTTGGGATCTATAAGAGGTATATCAAGAAATTTGATCTTCTTGGCCTCACTCAAATGATTAAAGATTGATTGCATTGACTCTGTTAGAGGTGTGAAATAACGAAGTGGCTTGTATTCTTTGTTTCATCCCTGATTGTTCCTTTGGTCGTAATTGGATGTCGGGGGACGTGCTTGATAGTTATAGGGTTGTTGTGCACCCCCATCCTTGGGTGTAGCCAATATGACTTGATTGATTGGATCAGGGTTGGCCTGCTTCTATTTTTACTTGTCATTATTAGCATTCTTGTTCCATTCCTTTTTGTTTTGGAGTTTAATGGTTCCCTCATCTACTTTTATTTCTTCGATGATCTTGGCCTATGCCAATGCTTCCTCAAATGAAGGATACTACTGTATTTGTAGCAAGAGGGATATGTGTTTAGAGTAAATTTTGGTGAACATGCAAATGATCTCTTCTATGGGAATGGAGAATGATAATTTTGCCATGAATTTTCTCCATCTATTACCATAATCCATTACTAGCTCATAATCATACTATTTCAAGTTGGCTAGGTCTGAAAGGTTCACTTTCTTATTAGCACCAAAGAAGAAATGTTTTAAGAATGCGTTTACTAGTTGTTAAAATTTTGGTATGCTATGCTTAGGTAGTTGGTTGAACCATTGAGTGGCAGCACCTAAAAATGTCATTATGAATGTTCTTAGCATGAGATTGTCATTGCCTTCAAGATAAAAATAGGCATTGATAAAATTTGTGATTTGCTCTTGTGCATCCTCTTCACCCTTAAATTTATCTAATATAGGCATATCAAAGTACTTAGGATATTGAGGGCTAGGTATTTATGGGAACAATGGATGGTTGTGTATCTTGCTTAATGTTGGCGAATTCCCAACTGCCTCTTGTTTCTAAAAGGATTTCATATTTTTAGCGAGTTCTTTAAATGCCTTTGATGCATGAATTTCCTACTCTTGTAAGCCTACTCATAGTGGCAATTGAGGTAATTCTATATCCATTTGATTTGTTCCATTTTCCTCCCTCCTACGAGGGGACTCAGGATTGTGATCCTAGTTTGTTGTGTTTGCCCTTTCCCCACTAGTTGAATTTCATTCATGGTTTGGTGGGGATTTCATTGTGGGCTATCTTGTCTAGTGCACCTATCCTTAGGTTATTCATCATGTCTATATCTTTGGTGGTCACCACCATTTATCTATAAATTATTAAGAGCTAGCCACTTAGCCTACTCTCTTAAATGCTACTCATGTTGGTGCAAGAGTATTTCTATTTGTTTATCCTATTCAAGATCTTCCACTAGCTCTCACTCCTTATGTAATACATTTTTTAACCACCTCATTTAGTCATTTTGCACTATCACAGAAGGCTCATATTTATCTTACTCTACTATTGTTGTCTTGACTCATAAATTTCTTGAGAAGGTTTTTGTTGTACCTAGACTCTTGCTAGCTAATGTGACTTGTTCAGTGTACTGTTGAGTATCCCTATGATCAAAATATATGCATCTACTATGGGGTCACTCTGAGGTACCCCAGACTGAGAGATGTGTTTAGAAGTCACAAATCATGAGCTTCCAACAGAGTTCTCAGTAGCTACGGTTCTTTGAGTTTGTCATGTAGGAAACTGATCCAACCTGTCTAGTTGTCTTATTTTCCATGGCTGGTCTTGTGGGGTGCCATTTACTCCTATGAGATCATAGTCTATAGGAATATTTCCTTTTGTGTGAAGGGTTTCTTCTATATAATTCCCATGACTATATGTAGCTGTAGTTTCTTGCCCTTCAGTGGGCAGACCTATTTCATATGTTTCTTATAAATCTTGAGGTGTTGCGACTCTTGCTTGCCTTATTGATGAAGAGGGATTTTTAGTGACATGTTTTCTCCATGTGGATGGAGATGTATCAGTCTCATCATTCCTATGTGAATAATGAGTTTTAGAACCTTCTTTATGTCCATATGAGGAGGAAGCCCTTGAAGCTTCCTCATGTCTGTGAGATATGAGGAGGAAGCCCTTGAAGCTTCCCTACTTGGGGTTTCTCGAGGAGATATCCCAAGGGTTGAGTTATCACTCCTTAGGCTCATGGAGCTATGTCTCACTGTCTTATGGGTGGGTCATTCAATGTTACTATGACTCCATCTATGGGTATGAGTTGCTTCAATATCTCCCTCGGTATCAAACCAAGGGTGCTTACTTATTTTTTTGACCATGTTGTCTATGAATTGATTTTTTTGAGCCACAATTTAGGAATAGCCACACAATACCAAGCAAATGTTTATCTTGATTATTTTTTTAAGTGTGCCCTAAATTGTTTGGTGTGTTTTGATGTGTTTTTCTTTTGATTTCTTGCTCTTGTTCTTGGATTAAGAATGAGAAGACTCATCCATATTAAAAATCAAGTACACTCATGCTAAACATGGTTTTCTCAAAAGAATCTAGGGTACACCACTGAAGACTCAGTGGGGGGTTCACATAGCTCTTCCACTCTGAACCAATGATTGTTCCAATAGTGGGAGACAGTTTGAGCCCAAGTAACTTAGTATCACTATAAATAAGTTTCTCAATCCATTTCTAGGAAGCTCTAGGGGAAAATCCAGTGGAAGGAGATGAATTCCAATATCACTGGACTAAGTTGAGGTTTGATGATGAAATATAACTCCTCAATGTTTAAATGAGACATGTGTGTGGTGTTTATTTTAAGCTTGCATAACATAAAGTACATCATATAGCAGCAATTAATATTTCCTATATGTCTAAGTGCAAAAATATGTTTCAATATTCAGAAATATGCATGAAATACTATGATTTGTATGAGCACACTTTATTTTGTGTAGCTATGGCCTCTAGCAGGGCCTTAAAGCAAGCAAACAACATATAATGTCTAGAACATTGGATTCTAGAGCAAAATTTTTAGGCATAAGCCATTGTTATTAGCAATGCCTAGTGGAAATCTAAAAGAAGATCTAAGATATGCAAAATTCTTAATTATTTCTCCTTTTATTCTTTCAATTTCCAAACATAAATGTGCTTTAAGTTCTCTATTTTAGACACATAGAAGTAGACATAAAGTTATAAAATATCAAATAAGTTGTATCAACCTTTGATACAACTTAGAGAGTTAGTTTTTTGGCCTTTGTTGCACTTCAGTTCTAGCCATTGTTGACTAGAGCGGCTGGTTCTTGGCCGCTGTTAGTAGAAGTGACTAAATCTGTATTCACCACTGTAACTCAGAGTGGCTGATTTCTGGCCACTATAGCTCAGAGCGGGTAAACATGCACATAAAACTAAGTTAGTATTCTAATAGCAAATGAAAAATCAATGGAGGTCCCACCATGATCACCATTTGTAGCGATCTCAGGATGCATGCACCGCTCTACTCTACTTGCAATGTTATTAAAAACCCAAGATGAAATGGAAGACAATGAAAAGCATATAATATGGAAATAACAAATATTGATCTTTTTATTCATATTGAAACTTAGTTACATGTCGGTCCCTCTTAGGGATACCCATTTCAATACAATGAGGTTACAAAGAGGCAAAGAGTACCTCTTTTGCGAAGAGGTGGTGCACTTTAAAAAAGCTTCCCGATTCTACACATGGAAATGTATTAGGGCTTACAGATGCCTCCTTCTCTAGGTCTATTTCCTATAGGGATCCCTTTTGCTCTCGCATGTCGTAGATTCTATCCGATCAACCTATGGCTCTATAAGCAATGAAACAACAACACACACTTAGATGTCCGAGAATACCTCCCTAGATGAGGTTTTTAGCAATGGATATAACAAATGAAAGTAAGTGCAAATTAGACTAATGCTATGAATGTGAATGAAATGATGCTATGCTAATGATATACTAAAATAATGAATCTAATGTCTAAAAATCTAAGTTAAGACTGCGGGCCACTATCCAAGACAACGACTGCTAAAGTGAATCTCGTCCTCTTTTTATCCAAAGCTATGGATCAAATATTGTATTTGATGTTGAAATGATGGTTGCTATGCTCTCCAATTTGTCAAGGCTTCACCATACATGTGATCTCCAAGGGAACTCTCCAAGTCTTGAAAGCTCTCCTCAATGACCAAGATTGATGGATAAAATATCGATGATCCCCTGGTGCTCTTAGGCTTATACATTTTATAGTGTGAAACCCTAGGTCTATGTCCAAGCCCTAGGAATGAATTTATCATGTGTAGTGCAAGTTAGCATGATAAGATTTTTATATTTTCTATTTTTGGAGGCTAGTTAACTGAAATATAACTGCCAACTTGAGTCTCCTATGCGAACTGATTGTTAGCATGAGAAGATTTTGTTCTTTTTTTATGTTTGGAGACCAATTAACTAAAGTATAAATGTAAACTCAAGTCTCCTATGGGAACTGGTCATGAAAAGGAATGCAAAGTTACTCCCGCTCACCTTTATTTCATGTAGACTACCACTTTCACCCGTGATTAGGCCTATTTTTTGGAAAAACTATTTTAGGGTTTAGCCGTTGTCATCTATAGTGACTAATATATGGCTATTTTCATCTATAGTGGCTAAGGTATAGCCACTTTAGGCTTGAGAAGCTAGTATTTGTCCACTCTTGGCTTGAGTGGCTAGGATTGGATGGCTTGAAAAGGCCCCAAATGAGTGGTGAAACCACTATTGATGTTTGGAAAGTCCAATATTATGTCATTTGATCTTATGAATGTGTCTATGTGAGTAGATCCCCTAATAATGACATAATTTAGGTGTCTACACCTTCTAAAAAAGTCTACATATTACCTCCCCCTCATTTAGAGGGTCTTCAATATTGTATCAATTGTGTCAAAAATTAAGTATCCTTAAGAAGGACGTATATGTAATTTGAATTTGACAAAGTTTTAATAAAAGAAAACCTTATTTTCTTTTAAAATTCATTTTTGTCTATTCTTTATTTATTTAATACTCTATTTCAATTGATGCACTAGTCAGGTGTATGCTTTTTAGATCATTACAAATGGTGATCATGAAAAAAACCCTAAAATTTTTGCAAGAACTAATGGATTTTTGAACTTTCCTTATTGTAGGTGTCAACCATGCTTGATAGCTATGGTGCACAGTCTCAGCCACACTTGACATCCATGGCTAGCAGAAGATCAAAAAAGTAGATAGATATCAGAATGCCTCTCCATCAAATGAAGATTCTAGATAATTTTGATCCTCTGTGTTTTTATTTTTACTATGTTTTTGTTATTTAGCTAATTAAATCACATAGAAAATAGTAAAGTGAATAATTCCTATGCAATATCTATGTTATCTATCAATTTTTCCTGATAGTATTGGCTACCACTATTAGCTATGCCTATAAAATATGGCTAAATTATTGGCCCATGACTCTATCCCACGATGAGCACTATTACCTACAGTTCTATCCTGCAACTAACAGTCATATTCTATTTGTAGAGTTTGCTTGTTGTGGCCCAATTAGAGGCCTATTAGAATATTTAATGTGCATTCTCTGAAATAGCATATAGATTATTTAGATACATTTATGAATGTTAAACACCTTTATTATTAGGCATTTAAGAAATAGCATTCAGTGCTTGGTGTTGCATTTTTACTTTCATGCAAAATTAAAAATGAACAAACACACATCATGCACTACTTAAATGCTGGTGAGTTGGAAGTCATATCCAACCACTAGTAGGGTTCAACGATAGTGGTAGTGATTTCCATCCATTGACCCAACTCTCTCAAACCTTGTACTATTGGCCAATATTGACTCCAAGATCTTGTTGAAAATTTAGAGTAGATAAGTTGTCATTGATGTCAAGAGTGAGTGGTCATTGATGTCAAGCTTTCAGCATTAGTTAGTGGTAGTTTCAGTTGGTAGCATCAGTTTTAGGTTCTCCAATAAATGCAAAAGGATAACCTGGTTTCAAAAAATCATATGAGGTCCAAAGTGCAAGAAGAAGCCCAAGTGAATAATATTATAATATTATTTTATAATATTATACAAAGGAAGTTTAAAATTAATTATAAATTAATTTATTAGTTAATTTACTTAACTTATAAAGTTATTTAAATTAATTATTAATTAATTTAATCACTAATTATAAATTTATTTTAAGCTAAGTTTAAATAACCATAAGGTGGGTTATTAAATTAAAGTCAAAATTTGATTTCAAATTATAAGCATCGACATGAGGATAAAATTATAAACGTGTATAAAAGGGTGGACTACCCACCTTACCACATTCACCATACCTTCAAATAATTAATGCAAGTCTTGCAAAATGTGCTACATCCAAGAGAAGAAAGGGTTTGTGATTTTGAGGAAAGTCAACAACAACAAAGGTATAAGAGGAAGGGACTTCTCCTTCCTTCACGTGGGCACTAATAGCCCATGCGGTTGGCTCACAAGCACTAAGGCACTTAGGCTTTGGGAGACAACGAATCAAATCATGCCGAAACCCATTTTTAGGGAATAAATAGGTATGCATTAATCTTGGGCACCGTAAATTTTGGGAATATTGTTTGAGCATTTAGAAATTAATTTTTGCAAATTAAAATTGTTTATAAGGTTGTAAAGGGGAGTTATAAGGCTTATGCAAAATTAATTTTTGTGTTAGTGTTTAGGAAAGGGTAGTAAGGTGTCTAGGAATATTGTTTGAAAACTTGTGGTGTTGGATATTATTTTAAGTTGGAGTTTATAAGGTGTATCAAAGAAATTATTTTCCATGTATGGTATTATGAGTTTTATTTTAAAAGGAAGCAATATGGCATAAATTGAGTTGTGATTATTTTGTGTCTAAGGAATACTTTTGAGAAAGTGTTGAAGTAATATTGTTGTGTCTAAAAATTGAAATTGGAAAGAAGAAAATTATGATTGAGACATGTTTTTCTAAAGGCACTTTTACATCCAATAAAAGGTATAGGTATATTCTTCCTAGTGAGTTATTGTTGAAAATTATGAATGAAAAATTGGAGTGAAAAGGATTGTTTGGTTAAGCATTGTTGAGTGTGTTTTATTTAATGCTTCAAGGTTTTCTAGAATTGAGATTTTTTGATAAAACCTTGTTTTATAAGCATTGTTGTTGAAGTGATTAAGTTGAGTTAAGAACATGAAATAGGGTTTGAAAAGAACATGAGTATCATTTTTATGTAAGATTGGTTGATAAGCATTGTTGGAAACACTGAGTGAGTGTTCATATATTTGGACTAGGATTGTGAGCAAGGATTATTTAATTGAGTGATTGATTGAGTAGATTTGGTTGAGCCTAGTCAAGTGGATGTGTGAAGTGATAGCTCAAGTTCTATGAAATAAATTGTTCTATATTCTAAATTGATTTTAGAAAGAGGTTGAGTGTTGATGAGTGTGAAACATATTGAGTCTCTAACAATTCTAAATATGTTTCTATGATAAAGAGATATTGAAATTGATTGATAGTTTGTGAATGTGAAGCATATTGAGTCTCTAATTATTCTTTGTATGTTTCTAAAAGAGTGATTGAAAGTGATTGAGAATTGGGGTGAATGTGAAGCATACTGAGTCTAACAATTCTTTATATGTTTCTAAAATAGTGATTGAAAATAATTGAGCATTGTGATGAGTGAGAAGCATATTGAGTTTCTAACAATTCTCTTTATGTTTCTATGATATTGGACAAGTTCTAGTGTGGACTTGTTGAGCAGATTTGAGGTAATTATTTGAGAAGACTTTGTGGAAAGATTTGTGTAAGCTTTTGTAGAAGCTTACAAATATAGATTTGAAAATAAATATTAAGGATAAATTTGATGACAAATTTTGGTACAAATTTGAGGACAGGTTTGTGCTAGATCAAAAATAGAGATTAAGGATAGAATTTGAGGATAGATTTTGGTTTAGATTTGAGGATAGATTTATTCCAAACCAGAGATAGAGATTGAGTATATTTGTGTTAGACCTAAGAACTGTGCTTAGTGCAGATTTCAGATAGATATTTGAAGGTGATAGAGTATAGAGAATGATAGTCTCTAGGGTATAGAGATCCATTAGACAGGGCAGTGAGGATAGGTGTACTCAGTGGATAGAGATCCATTAGCTAGAGAAGTGGGGGTAATAGTTCTTATAGAATATCCCTAATCAGAGCTAAGGAGAAATGAGTTCTCCTGTGAATAGATATCCATGAAATTTATTAGGATATTGGTGTTTCCTTTGGATGAAGATCCATAAATATTTTAGGGAAAAGATTCCCAAGAGAATTTATTTGAGAAAAATTTATAAGGAATATTTTCTCCATGGAGTAGCCCACATTGGGTGAACCATGTTAAATCATATTTCTCATGTGTGTGATTCTTTGTGTGATGTTTACTGCTTTAATATTGTTTATGGTATCATTTGGATTAAAAAAAAAAGTTTTATCTTATACTTTTCACCCCTCTATCAGTATAAGCACATGTTCTTCAATTGGTATCAGAGTGGTTCTCTCCATGAAAATACTAACAACTTGGAGGAGGATCCATAAAGAACACACGAATTTAGAAAATGAAAAAGATACCATTTTTTATATAAAAGAGGAATTCTTTTCTGCTCTCAGGAAATTGGAAAGAATTAGAGAAAAGAACTCAAGCTTGAAGGAACAAATTCAAGAGGATGAAGAAGCAAGGATGGAACCTCTGTAGAATCTCACAGAACTCAAGATAAAGTTATAAGAAGGAAATAAAATTGAGTAGGATATGACAAATCTATTAAGAACAATAGAAATAGAATATGAAATATTAGAAGCAAAAATTATTTATCAAATAAATGAAGTTGAAAGGACCAAGGTACTACAATATGTAGCTTATGAGGAACTGAAAAAGGATTCAAGCCTTCAAGAAGCAAAAACTTCAAACAAATATAGGCAAGCAAAGGATGTCAAAAGGGAAGAAATCAAAGAAGAAACTTGGATGAAAGTTAATCACAAGAAGAGAAGCACTCCATAAAAATATCAAAGGCATCCAAACAGGTTACATAACTTCTTCCATGGTCATTTCTTTTCTTGTAATAAATATGGTCATAAAGCTATACACTATATTAGTTATGTAAGAAACAATGACAATAGAAATTTCAATTCTTTTGCACCTCTTATGGATAGGATATTATATGTTACAAATGCAACAATTTTTGACACAAGGCTAGATGGTGTAAGATGATACTTCATGGGTATAGTAAAGGAAAAAAAAATTCAACAACTAGGAAATATGAAAGGAAAAATATAAAGGTTAGATCAATGTTAGTTCAAACAACCCTTCATGCTCAAGATAAAGAACAATGGTGTCTTGATAGTGGTTTCTCTAGTCACATGATAAGAGAAAAAGATGAATTAATTGCACTAAAATAAACCAATAGAGGATCAATATATTTTGGTGATAATGGATCAACAAGGATTGGTAGAAGAGGAAATCTAAGTTTAGATAATGGGAAAACAAGAACAAAAAATGTATTTTATGTTAAGGGGTTAAAACAAAATCTACTAAGTGTAATTCAACTTTGTGATCAAGGGCATATGGTTACTTTCCACCGAGATGGATGTGAGATAAGAAAATTAGAAACTAGAAATTTCATTTCTAGTGCAAGAAGAACCCCAAATAATCTATACATTCTTAGTGAGATCAAAGGGGAAAAGTGCTTTCTATCACAAGAAGATGAAATTTGGTTGTGGCATAGAATATTGGGTCACTTTAATTTTAAAAACATAGTCAACATAAGAAATAAGTAGGTTGTCAAATATTTACCCAAAATAAAAAGACCACAAAACACAATTTGTGCACCTTGTCAACATGGAAAGCAAACTAGAACAATATTTTAGTCAAAATGATATATGTCATCTGAGCCATTGAGTCTAATACATACTGATCTATGTGGTCCTACTAGAACACAAAGTATTCAGGGTGAGAGTTAATTTATATTATTTATAGAAGATTACTCCAGTGGTTTGGGTAGCTTTTCTAAAATAGAAATTAGATGCTTTTAAAAAAATCAAAGTATTTAAGGAACTGGTTGAAAATGAAACTGGAAAGAGAATTCAGTGTTTGAGATATGACATAGGAGAAGAATTCACCTCAAAATAATCTGGAGAGTTTTGTGAATAGCATGGGATAAGGAGAGAATACTACGTAGTAAGAACTCCTAAACAAAATGAGATAGTTGAAAGGAAAAATAGGACTATTTTTTTTTTAATTTACATGGTGGAATCTGTAGCTGCCATGAATTCGACAGGCTGTCCAGCTTTTTATGGCTATCACAGTATTCTGTGTTGTTCACCCCAGAAGTCACCACACAGATCTTCACACAGTCCACCCCTATAACCACCATGCCATAATCATTTTAAACCTTTTACGTTGCTGAAAGCACCAAGAAAGGGACAAACGTTCAGTTCGGCGAGGCTCGAGATTTGAACCTTGGACCTCTGGGGTTTGGATGAACCAATTGGTCTACACCTCAGACCTAAAAAATAGGACTGTTGAGAATATTTTTAGAGCTATATTAAATGAGTCTAAGCTCTCAAATAGATTTTTGAGAGAAGTAGTCAACACAATAGTATACATAATAACTAGGGCTCAAATGAGGGTAAACCATCACAAGACTCCATATGAGCTTTGGAAAGAAAGATCGACCATTGTAAAACACTTCAAGATTTTTGGAAGCAAGTGTTACATAAGATGAGAAGATAAAAACTTAGGTAAATTTGACCCAAGATGTGATGAGGGAATTTTCCTTGGTTATTCCTCAAAGAGTAAAGCCTATAGATGCATCAACAAGAGAATGAACACTATTCTAAAAAGTATAAATGTTACAATTGATGAAAATATAGATTCAAGAGAACCAGTTCAACAAATTTTTTATCAGGAATATGGAAGTTGTCAAGAAGAGTTTCATGAAGAATTAGATGATGAAGAAGAAGAAACACAAAAAATTCTTCCTAAAACTCCATATAGATATGTACAGAAGCATCGTCCAAAATATCAAAGCATTGGGAATCCATATGTAAGACATATAAGGAGAAGGATAATAACACCACCTCAATAAAAAAAAAATTCTTTGCTATCTAAGATTGAGCCAAAAGACTTCAAATAGGCAAGTGAATATGAGTTCTGGATTAAGACAATGGATGAGGAATTAGATCAGATAGAAAAAATTAAGACTTGGGAACTTGTCCCATGACCAAAGGACAAGAATGTGATTGGCACAAAATGGGTATTCAAAAATAAACTAAATGAATACGGACAAGTAGTAAGGAAAAAATCAAGGTTAGTATGCAAAGGTTATGCACAGGTAGAGGGAATTAAATTTGATGAGACATTTGCTCCAGTTGCATGACTTGAAGCCATAATAATATTTTTAACCTTCTCAAGTTTTAAAAACTTTAAAGTATATCATATGGATGTTAAGTCAGCATTTCTAAATGGTGTTCTAGAAGAATAAGTATAAATTGAATAGCTAGAAAGATTCATATTAACAGATAAACTAGATCGTGTATGCTAAAAATGCCACTATATGGTCTAAAGTGGGCTCCTAGAGCATGGTACTCAATATTGGATAATGTAACAACCATAAAGGCTCACACCCGATCAGAATCCTAGTGTAATAGTGAAAATAATAACATGTATGGAATGAAAGAAATTGACAACAAGATAAACAATAAAAGACACTTTATTCCATTATAAAGTCATTTCGGGTTACAAGTACATCCCTCTTAGGGATGATCATATTGATACGATATTACAATAAGATTTATGTGATTGTTTCCCTCTCAAGGGTAGGTGTGATATTTCAAATGCCTTCGTAGGGTGACACAAACTGCCTTAGAGTGGATTTTACCCTCTTCTTCACATTGAGGAAGGATTCGAATGTTAATCTCCTTTGAATGTAGATCCCTGTAGTCAAGAAACAACAGATAATGATCAAAAACATAGGTAGCCTCTCGCGATGAGGCCCTTAAAAGGAAATATGCATAAAGATACCATTGAAAACATGAAATCAAGAAAGCATGTAAAAGATGTTTAAACTATGCTAAACTAACAAATATTCATGGAAATACATAAAAGAGTATAGCAATTAATATTTGCATGGTTCAATTAAAGGAAATGAAGCTTTAAAATTCATAAAGAACCCATTGATGTCTATTTTATGCTACTATACTAAAATCATTCTAACCCTAAATCTATTGGTTAGAAATCTCTACAACTACAATTAAACCATGCAAATGACTAATCTAATCTAATATAATTAGATGGGCAAAAATGAAAAAAATAATGTGGTGATACCACTGTTGCAAACCACAACACTGGTATGCAGTCTGCACTATAAACCGTGGCTAAAAGCCATGGTGAGAACTCAAGTAAGTGTACCCTAAAAATAAAGGGTGGTGGGCTTGACCTCCTTGTCCAATTGATGTTCAAGTGTCACCTTCGGTGTCCTTCTAACAATTTTGGTGATTGATTCACTATGAGGGGCCTTCGTTTGCCCGGATTTGCATTTCTTGGCTCTTCTAGGCTCCTAGGATCTCCATGGAAAATTGATCTTTAGGTGAATAGCAAAGTGGCCTTCTCCAATGCATGAATTTAGTATGTAATTCGATAGGGCTTCATTGCTCGCTTGATCAATCAACTCTCTATCTTATCTCCCCATTTTGAGGGGGTATTTATAGGATTCCCTAGGTCTAGGGGTGGCTTCATGGAGAAGCCAAGATCAAGAAGATGTGGTTAGGATAGTTGGAATGGAAGCCTCTGGAATATTTCATCCATTAACCATCTTCTTCTAAAAAAAAATGGCCGTTCAAACTAATTTGGCTTGAATGAAGGCCAACTGAACTTTAGTTAAGACCATAGGTTATAGCTATGGTCTAGACTGTAAACCATAGGTGTCAACCATGGTTTAGCCTATAGACCGTAGGTCTTGGTTGTGGTTCATACTGATTAAGCTAAGGAGCCCAAATTGAATGGTTAAAACCATTACTCTATCTTGGAGTCTATCCAAGATCCTCCATTTGGTCTTGTAGCATGTCCATATGAGTAGTCGCCATCGACATGACGCATTTTAGGTATCTACAAATGCCTCTTTTTAGATGCATTGTGAGATTGAAAAATGAGTGAGCAAAAATATACCTCCTAAAATGATGTTGAAGGTTCTATGATGATCATTAGTTAGATCAACATTATATGCGTATTGTCCAGCAAAAGGATGTGCATCCTAGAATCATTGCTTCCAACTGGGTGAAAGGCTTACATTTGAAAAACTTATGCCCTTCTCATCTCATTTAGTACAACTATGCATTCCATAGGTATCTTCTGACCCATAGATCTGAAATATGGAGAACAACAAGCAAAGTTATATTTGTTATTTTCCCCAAGAAAAGGGGTATGATAGTTGTTGACAATGATTTGCAAGGATAAATACAATTTTGACAAGATCAAGGGATCTACGATATCTAGGATCTTCTATTAATTTTGATTATAATTTGATATTATGACTACCCCCTCTAGCGACGAGTCGATGAGGGTAATGACAATGATTAAAGTGACAATGTCGCTTGACCACCATGGATGATTTGAAAAAAATTAGATTTGAGCATATTAATGCCATTGAGCAGTCTGGCTAATAATAGTCATTTTAGGGAATCGAAATGAGGCAGATCCAATTATATTTATGTTGAATCAAGTTATCGATGATTTTTTGAAAATATGTTATAGGAGACATGACATGAAATGCCTTGTTCCCATGGAGCAGTCCATCCTGGAAGGCCTTCTTAGGGATTGAAAAGAAGTATGTCAAGTCAAAGATGATAGTTTTGCCCCAAATTTCCTTATGATAATTTACTCATCTTGTCGAATTGCATGGATTACAAGTCACTACAATCGCCAAGTTTATAGGGTAAAGTACTAAATATCAGGCACATTTGATTTTTAATTATTTGATTTGTTTGTTAATTTTGATTTATTTATCGATCTTGGTGCTTTCAACATCACCAAATTTGCAACCTTAATTGCTTTTGTAAAAATTTGATCTAATGGAAGTCATGAATTTTCCTTTTTAGACCTTCCCACAGTGAGTTTTTAGTGCATTTAATGTGAGATATGAACCGCAAGTATGGTCTGTGGATGTATTTTTCAACTATTTGGAATCGTAGTTAGGGCCTGTGGTCGGGAAACCCTAATTTTGGGACTGCAAGTGTTAGTTGCAATTTAGCCAAAATTAGGCAAACCTATAAATAGCCATTTCCATTTGAATTTTTTGTTACTTTTCTTGAAAGTAGCTATATTGAGAGCTGAGAGATAGGAGACGTTCACTGATCTGGAATGCTGCCCAAAACTCATCTGTATATCACATTTGATGCCCTGATGGTGGATGCTGATCAACCATCGACTAGTAGAGGCTATGGAGTGGACAAGGTAATTCTAAACTGATTCTTTTAATTCAATATCAATAAAATGAACCACATTAAGAAATGTGGAAAATTAACCTCACTAAACAGTTGGTAATGAACCTCACTAGATTAGATTTAGTTAGGTTTAATTTTTTTTATAGTGAGAAAGGCTAGGAAGGTACCCAAAATGGGTATTCTTCCTAGACCATAGTTGGCAGGTACGATTCCCAATTGTCATATTTGGGACCGCAACTATCAGCTATGATTTGCATTCAAACTACAACGGTCAGGCATTTGATGTCATTTAATTTAATTTTGACTTGCCTAATTGGTATTTTAGATTTTTATGAATGCCTTGCGACATGTTTTTATCTTTTTATCAATTTTTAGACGTTTTTGATATTTTTCTTTAAAATTTTAGCTTATATAATGCTTTTATTTTAGAGGTTGACCTATAGGGCTTGCAAGACTAATTTTCTTAAGATTCTCCATAGACAGCTCACTGATGGCGAGTGTGCATGGTTTAGAGCCATTAGATTCAGCTATGTACTATATCTACCCACTATTAGGGTAGATTAGACCTACTTGACTCATTGGCCTAACACTGGAATGTACGTACCAACACCTTTCACCTACTTATAGGTGAAATTACTATGACCTTAGAGGACATTTATTGGATATTTAGGATCCCTATCTATGGCAATGCCATCACCTCTTCCTCTTCTCAGAGAAATGGTTCTATCTTTGATGCTATATTCAGCAACCGCAACAAGTAGGCTCAAGAGAAGATCGATCATGGAGGTGTCCACATTGGATACTGGTAGGGCAAGCACATTTTCTTAGTCTACATAGTGATCTTCATGATCCTTGTGGTGTAGATAGTACTTCAAAACTCCTCAAACATGAGGATTCCTTGGAACCTCTTGGCCAATGTCTAGATAGTTATTCAGAGCTCCACTACTCAGCCACTATGCCTAGCTTGGGGGAGCATGTTGTTATGTCAACTCTATCGGGAGCTATACCAAATTACCAACTAGAGCCACCAAGGGATTAGCTACAGCCTATTTTTATAGATCTAGGGTTGGAAGAATATCCAGATCGAGCATCCCATGGACCTACCTCTCCACATCATGACCATTGATGATATGCATCAATGCTACACCATGTGTTGGCCATGAGCAGAGGAGGGGTTCCAAATTAGGACTCATGATGGAGATACCAATTATTATATTAGACAGCTTCCATCTCTTGGGTCGGATGACATTGAGTGGCATCCCTATAGGAAGTGCTTGGATTAGACCGAGGTAGGTGAGTGGCTATAATAGGCTCATTGGTATAGGTGGCTACACAGTCATCAGGTTGATATTAGAGAGTATCAGTTCTTCTCTCATGTCCTATGGTATTTTGGCTTGGTGTAGGACATCCCAGAGATTCCTTTTATGTATAGGCATCTCATGCTAGAGACACATCTATCATGGATTTAGCCTGTAGCTCTGGGAGATAAGGCTAATAATTTCCAAGAGTCTGGGATGACACACCTAGGACCACCCAAAAATAGGAGACGTTCACTGATATGGAATGCTGCCCAAAACTCATCTGTATATCACATTTGATGCCCTGATGGCAGATGCTGATCAACCATCGACTAGTAGAGGCTATGGAGTGGACAAGGTAATTCTAAACTGAGTCTTTTAATTCAATACCAATAAATGAACCACATTAAGAAATGTGGAAAATTAACCTCACTAAATAGTTGGTAATGAACCTCACTAGATTAGATTTAGTTAGGTTTAATTTTTTTTGTTAGTGAGAAAGGCTAGGAAGGTACCCAAAATGGGTATTCTTCCTATACCATAGTTGGCAGCTACGATTCCCAATTGTCATATTTGGGACTGCAACTATCAGCTACGATTTGCATTCAAACTACAACGATCAGGAATTTGATGTCATTTAATGCAATTTTGACTTGCCTAATTGATATTTTAGAATTTTATGAATGCCTTGCGACATGTTTTTATCTTTTTATCAAATTTTAGATGTTTTTGATGTTTTTCTTTAAAATTTTAGCTTATATAATGCTTTTATTTTATAGGTTGACCTCTAGGGCTCGCAAGACTAATTTTATTAAGATTATCCATAAACATCTCACTGATGGCAAGCGTGCATGGTTTAGAGCCATCATATTTAGCTATGTACTATATCTACCCACTATTAGGGTAGATCAGACCTACTTGACTCATTGGCCTGACACTGGAATGCATGGACCAAAACCTTTCACCTTCCTATAGGTGAAATTACTATGACCTTAGAGGACATTTATTGGATATTTAGGATCCCTATCTATGGTGATGCCATCACCTCTTCCTCTTCTCATATAAATGGTTCTATCTTTGATGCTATCTTCAGCAACCGCAACAAGTAGGTTCAAGAGAATATCGATCATGGAGGTGTCCACATTGGATACTGGTAGGGCAAGCATGTTTTATTAGTCTACATAGTGATCTTCATGATCCTTGTGGTGCAGATAGTACTTTAAAACTCCTCAAACATGAGGATTCCCTAGAACCTCTTGGACAATTTCTAGATAGTTATTCAGAGCTCCACTACTCAACCACTATGCCTATCTTGGAGGAGCATGTTGTTATGTCAACTCTATCAGGAGCTATACCAAATTACCAACTAGAGCCACCAAGGGATTAGCTACAGCCTATTTTTATATATCTAGGGTTGGAAGCATATCCAGATCGAGCATCCCATGGACCTACCTCTCCACATCATGACCATTGATGATATGCATCAATGCTACACCACGTGTTGGCCATGAGAGGAGGAGGGGTTCCAAAGTAGGACTCATGATGGAGATACCGATTATTATATTAGACAACTTGCATATCTTGGGTTGGATGACATTGAGTGGCATCCCTATAGGGAGTTCTTGGATTAGACCGAGGTAGATGAGTGGCTACAATAGGCTCACTGGTATAGGTGGCTACACAGTCATAAGGTTGAGATTAGAGAGTATCAGTTCTTCTCTCATGTCCTATGGTATTTTGGCTTGGTGTAGGACATCCCAGAGATGTCTTTTATGTACAGGTATCTCATGCTAGAAACATATCTATCATGGATTCAGCCTTCAGCTCTGGGAGATAAGGCTAATAATTTCCAAGATTCTGGGGATGACACACCTAGGACCACCCAAAAATATGAAACATGGTGGTCCCTCCTAAAGTGGTAGGGTTTAGGACCTCTGGATAGAGTAGAATACTAGACAGAGGCTGAGGCTGATCTTGATGGGCACAAGATGGACCAATGGACCGAGGGTAGATGGAGTATAGAGGCCACTACAAAGGAGGCTCCACAGGTAGATGCAGAGGAGGAGGTATCATAGGAGGGCAAGGTTCCTCTTGATAGTGATGTAGGGGAGTTCCTATATTAGGTTACCAACTTACAGAGTTAGGTTGGTAGGTTTGAGACCCAATAGCTACAACAATATATGACTATCACCCTTCTAGGGTCAAATATGGTTCACAGGGTTAGACAGCTGGTAAAGGATTAGGGGTAGATTACAACCCTTACATCTTGGGATACAGTAGCAGAGTCATAGGTTGGTGATCTTACTAGTGCGTAAGATGTGGTACTGGTGTAGTGATGTGAGGCCATTGTAGAGAGAGAGCTACTCAGGGCATAGAGGGGGGATCCTTCATCCTCCCATGCTATTATGGGACCTCCAGCTACACCATCATCTACACTACTAGGAGGTGGTGACCTCATGGTAGAGATCAAGCATCTCACTTCCCTCATAGAGGGAATGAGAGTAGCTCGCATCTCTGAGCTAGAGATATTCATTAGATTGAGTGACTTGTAGGTTCCAGAGGATCCACATACTATAGGGTCTCAGCAGACCAGGACCAAGACTACAAGGTAATCCTCAACAAGCTCTAGCCATCGAACTCATAGGACTGAGAGGACTCATCAGTTCTCTAGAACACATGGATCCAACTATCATAGGAGCCATAGGGATGATGGGGTGACTCGTAGGCTGGGGGTTTAGGCCCTCCATAGTACATATCTTTTGACATATATTGTACCATTTTTGAGTGTAAGGTTAAGGACCTACATAGTTGTAGCCTACAGGAATTTTGTATAGTATTGATGTACTCTGTTGGACACATATATATGATATTGATCATTTATAGCTCATTATATGTACTTGTGTATATATTTTTATTTTTATGTTTATATGATGCACATGGATGCAATGCTTATGTGTTATGTTTATTCAATGCTATATGATGTGATGTATGGATGACATGCACTAGATAGCTATTTACTTTATGATGATGGTATGCAGTGATCTAGATGCTTAGATGTGTGATTTGATGATAGATGCATATTGATGTAATTTTTACTTTAAATGCATATTTGATTTTTCTTTATTTGCATGCATTTAATTTATGCATGTGTTTCGATATGCTGATGCAATGGATGTAATGCATTATTTACATGGTAATGATTTTATGTAAATGAACCTATATGCCTTAATCACTTAAAACATAAGGAATGAATGTGATACGTGTTTATCAATCTAATGGATGACACCACAGAATGTATAACAATCATGAATGTAATTGTAAATCCTCATTACAATAATTTACTCAATTAAACACCCATATATGAGATGCAATGATATGAAATGGTATGAAATGGGTGATATCATATGTCACTTGATATTTATTTTGCATTTTGAGATATGCATGATATAGTCAGTGGTCATCTAAATATCATTTTTGATATCCATCCAGTATCTATCCTATATCCTAGAAACTTTGTGTTTACTTGTAATGATGTATCCTGAATTTGATACTTTGCAATTTCATGATTGACATGAGTTATTTTGCAATTTTCATGATTGACATGATTTATTTTTGGATGATTTGTGATATTTGGTATGTTGTTGCTATTAGAGAATTTTTTTTGAGGTTTTCCATGAGACTCAAACACCCTAGTAGACTTCTCAAATGTCACATACTAACTATACAAGGCTTCTGTTGGACAAGGCTTTTATCATGAAATACCCAACTATTCATTATCCCTATGTGTGCATGTGAGTATTTTTAGATAGATCCTAGGCATACCCCAGATATCAGTCGAGACTCTTTCAACCCATATGTGAGATCGGGTTCCTCATATGTTTGTATCATCCTTGTTTCAAATTTTATTGGACTATAATGCTAGACAACCCTAGGCACCTAGAGCTAGCTCATCTTGCAAATTGATCAGGACTATTGTACCTCTAAATGCAAGTGAGAATATTTCAACCCATTGTTATAATTAGGGATCACCCAATAGAACTACTACTCTGAGAGCAGGCGAGACTCTTTCAACCCATTGCTGCAATTGGGGTTCACTCTATGGATTTCGAATGGTGAACAGTCCAGGGATTCGAGTTCTCACCCCATTTTTTATACTTGCACATATATAGTGATTTTTTTCACTACTTTTTTATGTTTCATTTATGATTTACTTTGAGAAAGGGATTTGTATAGTGATTTTGATTCACTATATTACTTTGAGATTTGATCTTTGAATTGTAAACTTTTAACTTTCAACTTTGAACTTTGAGCTTCGAATTTTGATCTGGGATTTAAAATTTGTATCTATGTATGAGTAGAGGAATTCCTTCTCCTTTTTCCAAGGTTCACCACTCTAGACCTAACTATTTGCAAGACAAGCAGGTAATAAAACCTATCTCTCTAGAGAACCTAGGACCACTTTCACAGCTTTCATCCTCCCTTATCTTAGAAAGATTTTATATTTTTTGCTTAGTGATGGGATTTTGATATGTCAAGCACTATCCCAACTACTGACCTCATCTACAAAATCAAATAAAGCTTTCTATGACACCTGAGAAACCCACTAGGTATGGCTAAGTGACCAAAAAACTTTTGGATACTTAAGTATTTTATAGCAACAAACATTGTGTATGTATGCAATGGATTATGATAAATGCAGAGGTGCATGATTTAGACACAAACATGGTGTCATTTGTAATACTGACAAACATGATCCATTCTATTACAAAATGCAATGGATGATGAATGCCTATATGCAATGTAATGTAGTAAATGCATGTGTGAATGCAAATGAATATGCAAAATGCAAAAGCAAATGTTTTTGGATTTTATGCTTTACCAATTTTTTTGGTTTTTGCTTTAATACTTGACCAAACGGTGAGTACATGCCTTCGGAGCCTTTAGGAATGACCAAATGGTGAGGAAATGCCTTTGGAGATTTTAATTGACCAAGCAATTCTTAAGAACCCTTGGAACTTTTTAGGATGACCAAGCAATTTTAAGCAAACCCTCGGAGCTTTTTGGGTTTGACCAAAGGGCTTATAGACACCTTTGGAGATTTTTTCTTGACCAAACTACTTATGAATGTGTTTGGAGCCTTTGAGGATGATCGAGCGATTGTAAGCACACCCTCGGAGCCTTTTGGGTTGACCAAGTGATTTTTCAGAAATCCTTGGTGCCTTTTTGGGATTGACCAAGTGGTTTTTAAGCAAACCCTTGGAGCCTTTGACTGACATGACCAAGTAGTTTTAGGAACCCTTGGAGCCTTTTTGGGATTGACCAAAGGGCTTACTGATGCCTTTGGAGCTTTTACTTGACCAAGCGATTCTTAAGAACCCTTGGATCCTTTTACTATGCTCTCAAGCATAGAATGCCTTAAGATGGATGATGTTGAGAGGTTCAGGCTCTTCAACACCTCCTAGCGACATTAGGTGATAAGTACCCAAACCAATATTTTTAGATATGATATAGGGCCCTAGCCAATTAGCCACAAATTTATCCCTCAAATCGGGTGGTAAATTAGAGTTCTATTGGTTCTCTTTAAGCACAAGATCCCCAACTTCAAAGTCTCTCTTATGGAATTTGATATTTTAAGCTCATTTTAGTCACTCCTGATAAAAATGAAGATGCTCCAGGGCATTTATGCGATGTTCATAAAGTAGCTTCAGTTGATCTAGGTGAGCTTGCCATGCGGTGTCATCATCGATGAACTCTTTCAATGCGACGCACAACATTGGTATTTCCAACTCTAAGGGCATAATGGCCTCAACGCCATATACTAGTGAAAATGGCATTGCCCCAGTGGGCATCCGAATGCTAGTCCTGTAAGCCCATAACACAAGGGGTAGCTGGATGTGCCAATCCTTGTGGTTTTCTTGCACCATATTTTTCAAGATGGCTACCATAGTATTGTTTGAGGCCTCAACTTACCCATTTGCCTACGGATAGTATGGAGTTGCAAAATTGTGCTTGATTCTATACTTAGACATCAAGGCTCTCATAGTTTTGTTCTTGAATGACGTTCCATTATTCGAGATTATTTTGGATGGAATCCCAAAATAACTTATGATATGATCTAGTATAAACTCTACTATACGAGCTCCAGTTGTCATTGTTAAGGGTATTGCTTCCACCCACTTTGTGAAGTACTTAGTAGCCATGATAATAAATGTATTTCAACCCGATTATGGAGGAGAGATCTTGCTTATAAAATCTAATCCCCACTGAGAAAATGGCCAAGCTACTTGGATGGGTTGTAAGGCCTATGATGGCAAGTGCGTAAGATTAGCATGATGCTGAAATTTGATGCATTTCTTGACATACACATTGCAATCCTTCTCTAGAGTGGGCCAATAATAACCCATGCAAAGGATGCACTTTACAATGGCCATACCACTAAAATGGCCACCACATGTACCATCATGAGCTTGTGAGATCACCCAAGATGACTCTTGGGGCTCTAGACAATGAAGGAGAACTCCATCGTAGCTTCTACAGTACAAAATATCTCCTAGTAAGATATATTTAGACTTTTTTAATGGAAACCCTCAGTATACCAAGTTTTAGGAAGTCTTGGATTTGCGACATCCAATTTTGATAAGCCTTAGCTTCAACTACTAAGACGACTTGCTCCCCCTACGTATCTACTTTTGCAAATGCAAACTCAGAAATAACCTTGTGGTGAATGGTAATACCACTCCCCATAGGACTCTGAGAGGTTAATGACCCCTAGGGTGCCTTCTTAAGAAAGTCTTTAGCTTTGCAGAACCATTCAAATTTTGGTTCTACACTGATCATGTTGACCGATTCTTTGTTATCATAGGTTGCATGCTCTGCTATCGGATGCGAGAGCATCTTGACATGGATGGTAGTGAAATACATAGATAGATTCTGAGGGATTAAATATCCCAAAGATGCCATGGTGTCTACAAACCTATTTTATGATCGAGGGATTGCCTCGATGTCATACCATTCAAATTTAGCCAAATATGTGGCAACTAGATCTTTATAGGCTTTCAGTATGGGACATCGACACTGAAAGAGCCCCTTAACTTGATTTACTATGAGCAAGGAGTCACCAAAGATGTTCAATATCTTAATATTCATGGCGATGGTTGTTTGGAGGCCCAGTAGTAGGGCTTCGTACTCAATATTTTTGTTGGTGCACAAAAAATTCAACTTAAACTACAAGGGCATTGGAGCTCCTTGTGGCATGAAAAACACTATTCTAGCACCACCTCCTTGCTCGTACTTTGAACCATCAAAGAACATAGTCATATCAACATTGTTCTCTGGTTCTTCGAGTTCGGGAACTTCAGATATGACAAAGAGTATGTCATCCAAAAGCTCAATGGTCAGAGGCCTATTATTTGAAAGCAGTGCTTTAGCTAACTTATCAGCTATGAATTATCCCTTAATGGAATTTTGGCTTATGGATTCCAGATTGAATTTTATCAATAGCATGATCCACTTTGCAGTACATGTATTATGATACATTTTACTCATCATATATTGCAAAGGGTTTTATTTTGATATAACATATGTCATATGACTTAGCATGTAATGTCGTAATTTCTTGGTAGTGAACACCACTGCTAAACACAACTTTTCAATATATGCATATCCTAGCTCATAACTCACCATGGTTTGGATAATGTAATATATGGCTTGTTCCTTTCCTTGCACATTATTTTGGGCTAACATGGTCCCCAATGCAAAGTCGGTTGTCGATATATATAGTAGAAAAGGCACATCTGGCCTTGGTGGAGCTAGCACTAGTGACATTGCTAGGTATTGCTTAATCTCAGTGAAGGTTGCCTTGTAGTCCTCATCCCAGTTGAATGGGACTCCCTTATGTAGTAGTTGATTCATGGGTTGATATTTATCCGATAGTTGAGCGATAAATCACTTTATCAAGGCTACTTTGCCTTGAAGGCTCCTTAATTCCTTAATATTGGAGGGAGGGCACATCTCTAAGATGGCCTTGACCTTCACTGGGTCTACTTCGATGCCTCATTTAGAGATGATGAATCCTAAGAGTTTACTAGAAGTGACGCCAAATACGCACTTCTTAGGATTCAACCTGACATTATGCTCTATCAGGTGATCGAAGACTTTCCTTAGGACCTCTGCATGCTCTTCATGCAGTAATGACTTAGCTAGTAAGTCATCAATGTAATATTCTATAATTTTATGCATGTAGTCATGAAAAATGTATGTCATGGCCTGCTAGTATGTGGCACCAGTATTTTTAAGACAGAATGGCATCACTTTGTAGCAAAATGTCCCCCATGGTGTTGTAAACATGGTTTTGTGCTGGTCTTCAAGTTTAATCCAAATTTGGTTGTAACAAAAAAAACCATCCATCAGGGAGAGCATCTCGTGACCTATAGTGGCATCTACAAGAGCATCAATATTGGGCAATGAAAATGAATCCTTGGGTGTTGCCTTGTTAAGGTCTCTGAAATCCATACAAATATAGATTCTTCCATCAGGTTTTCCTACGGGTACCATATTGGACACCCATTTTGGATAGTCAATGGAAATGAAAAATTCTACATCCAACAGCTTTTGTAGCTCATATTTCACCATTAAGGCTATTGTTGGATGCATATTTCTAAGATTTTTCTTGATCGACTTCTTCGTCAGATCTAGCAAAAGGTTATGAGTAACCAATTTTGGGTCTAGACCTGGCATATCTTTGTACATCCAAGAAAAAATATTTGGTCTCACTTTCAATAGAGGGATGATGTTGTCACACTCATCTGGAGTGAGACTTTCTCCAAATTTAACCTTCTTTGGATTAGTGGGATCACTATCGATATCCACATCGAAGGTTTCCTCTACTAACATATGCAACCCCTCCTCAATATGGTGAGGTGTAGGGATCAAATGGATGTCATCAACTAGATTTATATATTCTTCATTAGAAGTATTCTCATCATGATAAACATCATAAGCACAACCTGGCACAAAATGAAATGGTTGCAATATTTCTTCGTTAGGGAAGAAATCCTTAGGCTCTACAGGTGAATCAGTGTGATCCCAGTTGATAGCATCTACATTAAGATACATTGGTCTGGACGGATCTACTATATTTTGGAGTGGGGTGGTCAAATCAATGGAGACCATATTGATGAAATGGAATTGATCTCCAAGACCACACGGATACAACTCTACATCGTCGATGCAATTCTCATACCCGAGATCTGGCTCTAATGGCATAGGCATGAATGGGTCCTCTCTGTGAGAACTATAGATGACTGGATCCTACCTATGCATTACCTATAGTATAGTATCATTTGGCTCAAGGAGATCCATGTATGTGCGTAGACAGGGAAACAACAAGTGATAAATCACGTTGAAATTCGGTGTTATTCCCTTGAGATGAGGCTCGAGATTAATCTCTCTACATAAGTCCTTGGTTGTGTAAGGAACATGATGGTGACATAGGTAATGAGGGCCTAAATAGGCTCTCTCTATTTCATCCTCTTCATCACTGTCATAATAGAATCCTTCATTCACCCCCATAGGCGGGGGATGATCCAGCAGATGTGGCCCCATGAATCTCAATGTTTGATCACTATCATATGTATCTAGATAAATCGGATAATTATACCATATATATGATATCTCTGAGTACACATGCTCTACTTCTTCCTTAGAATGATCTGTAGTGGGAAGAATCTCCTCGATAACCTGTATCGATTCAATAGGCAATAAATGACGCGCATGCTAGGGCCTCACATAGGCACCTTCGACTTCATCCCTAGATTCATCATCATTTGAGGATTCCTCATCTGTGTCATAGCCTAGTCCACTCATATTGGAGGTGGACTCTACTCCATATTCATTACAAATATCTCCTAGCTCGAGATCACCTATAGTAATGGGGTTATGCCCTTGCATGTCTATGTCATCAAATACATCATGGGTTTGGTGTCCTAGGTTATCTCTAGGGTTTAATTCTATCTTTGTATGCTCAAGGAGCCCTTCATGATGATCTTTGAGTGGCTCAACGATGAAAATAGATATCATCGGGTGATTCCTCCAAAAATTGGAAGGATCAAGATGATATGGATTAAAATCCACATCGTTCACTAGAATAAGGTACAAATGATCTAAGGATACTATGAGAAAATCATCCTGCCCTCATATCTGTAACCCTAAACTGAACCTATCAGTGACTAACTGATAACATGGTTCCAACAGAGTCCTACGTCCTTGTTCAAAGAGACCAAGGCCATATCCGTGCCAATGATATAACTCAAAAATATGCATGGCATACTCTGGGTTGGATAGATAACAAATATTTACTATGAAAGGTTCGTCGTCATCTTCATCCATGGGCATTCACATTGGAAGCTGGTCCAGCCCTGCATAGATAAAGTTAGTTTGATTGGGTGGCTCACCCAATGGTATGACTGATCCAACCAAAAAGTGATGGGCATGCGGTCGGCCCATCTCCTGTGTAGTTTCTAAAATTGGCCCAAAGGTCACATTCTGTACTATATACTCACCTAGTTCGGTGCTAGCGATATGGATAGTCACCCACGATGCGGATGACCCTACTGAAGATGCAGGTGAGGTAGGCTGAGGCACCTCCTTGGCTTTGTCTTGGGGTTCCTCAACTTCCATAGGAGTGGGAACCTCCTCGACGACTGGCTCGGGCTCATGCTCCTCTTTCTCACCCATTTTTACCTTCAACTTCCTTTCATCCTAATGCATGACTGATGTCAATGATTTCAAGGAAGTGGCAGTGGTGTGCTCTAATATGTGTGACATAGATGGTGTTGGTTGAGCATGTACTACTGGTTTACCTCCTGGATTCTTTATCGGCAACAATGACTAAACATCCAAGTGCATTGACGAGAGTATGAAATCCCCAGGTGAATCCACTAGGTTCATGAACTTAAAATATTCTTCGTTCAATGATACTACATGAACCCATCCCTCGTGAATGTACTTCACACATTGATGCAATATCGAGGGAATGCAATGCATTTCATGAATCCAAGGCCTACCAAGTAGTATGTTGTACTGCATGGCCCCTTCTATCACATGACACATCATAGAGATGGTCTTTAGGCCTACCTATATGGGTAGGATAATTGTGCCAAAAGTTGAACATAGTGCATCATTAAACGCTCTCAATGTAAATGTAGTGGGCACAATGTGTGATTTAGGAAGCTTCAAATGACTCAGCACCTTGGTCGTTATTATGTTGATCGATGAGCCGATATCGATCAAGACCCTTTTAAATGGCATGTGATTAACACATGTGATTATATGCAATGGTGGGTCAGCCATGGTTGTAGAAATCATCCTTATCTCATGATCATAAAATTGGATCATCAGTTCCTGACACTATTGTACATGTCCCACGAAATTAGTAAATGCCTGTGCATCCTAGGACTGTACTTCAATGGACCTCAAAATGTCCATAAGAGTCTCCCTATGCCTAGGGGACTTCTATATTAGCTCATATATTGACAACTTCATAGGATTTTTCTACAGGTTTTGGATCAACCTTCTCCTTATGGTCACCACTGGTATTTTTGGTGGGCTTAGAATATTCTATACCAGCCAATGATTTGGCATGGCTTGTATTTGAATGGGAGCACGAGGTTGATTCGGTTGTTAATATCTCCCATGTCTAGTGACAACGTTCACCATGCCTATGAACCCTTGGGTAGGTGGTTCGACTCACACCTAGTTGACCTAGCCAATGTTATTGCAAGGCACCTCATGATTAGGCAAGGGATTTTTATAAATCCCCATATTTTGATTATCGAGCACCTGCATGTTGTGCGACACTACAAGCTCACCTTTTTCAATCATATTTTTGCACGATGTGTTTGAAAGTCTAGCACACCTCAATGTCATGGCCTTTCATTCGATGAAAAATGCAAAATAGATCTTCTTGGTACCCCTTTGATTTGGGTTGATTGGGGTCTATCAGCTTGACCTCGGGTAATCTAATTGCCTTGGCCTTGCACAGTTTATGGAAAATTGATGTCATAAATTCCGTCAATGGTGTGAACTGGCGAGGTGGGCGTTGATCTTTTTTCTTGCCCTTGTTCTTGCCCTTATAATTGTTATTGCGCTTTTCATACTACATAGGAGGAGGTTGGGCCTAATAATTCTGTTTCTATTGCCCCTTGTCCTCCCTTTGGAGATTCAACACCACTTGATTCACATGGGCCTACTTGCCCTATTGTTTTGTGGCACTCTTATTTTTTCCCTCTCTCCTATTCTTGAGCTTCAAGTTGCCTTCCTGCAACTTGATGTCCTCGATCACTTTGGCTTGCACCAAAGCCTCCTTGAATGTAGGATATTGCTATAGCTATAGCAGTAACAAGATGTGCTTGGTACAAATATTTTTAAACATTCAAGTTAACTCTATGTAAGGAATAGGGAATGGTAACTTCGCCATTAGTCTCCTCCATCTCTTTTCGTACTGCTCAATTGGCTCATCATCGCATTGAGCTAGCGCAGCCAGATCAAAAATATTGGCTTGTTTCTTGATACCAAAGGAATAGCATTCAAGAAATGCATCAGCTAATTGCTTGAAACTAGTTATGCTATGTTTCTTTATCTGATTGAACCACTCCCAAGTTGGACCAAAAAGTGTTGTGATGAAAGTATGCAACAACAATGCATCATTGCTTGCTATCTAAAAACAAGCATCCATAAAGCTCATGATATGTTCTTGTGCATCTTCATCACCCTTAAAATTGTCTAACCTAGGCATATCAAAATGCTTAGGGTAAGCCAGAGTAGGCACCGAAGGATCCAAAGGCTCATTATGAATTTTCCTTAATGTCAACTTTTGAATAGCCATGCCTTGTCTCTCGATGGCTTTGACCTTCTCGGCTAAGGCCTTATAGGCCTCCGAATATAGAAAGTCCTCCTCCCTAAGTTGACATGGAGGTGGCTTAGGAGGTACTATCTTCCTCATACAATATGGAGGGCATTGCTCTTCCTCCTCCTCAGCTCGAGAGCTCTTAGGATATTCTTGCTCGTATTTGTCTCCCTCTTCTTCTTCATGTTGCCTCTGCCTTTGATCATCGAGCGGTGGTGGTCACTCCCTTTGTTCAACACTAGCATGAGTATGAGCATCTCTATGCTCTTGATGCATATCGGATTATGACAAAGCCTTCCTATATACATGCTCTCTATGCTCATCATGAGGATATAGGCCAACCCTAGCTAGCCTATCCTCCTGCTCCACGTGCTCCTTTTGGGTAAGGATACACTCTTTGCACATGCACTGCTCATATAGCCTCTATCTAGGGAGCCTCTGCACTTGAATATTTTCATCTTCAATGCATTACCTCTCTAGGCGAGCATCCTCCAATTGATCTTGGAGGAGTTGGTATTTTTGCTTTGATACCAGTCAATGTGATCTATCAATTTGATCGATCGTGGAAGGCCTTTGGTTTTCATACTCTATATGAGAAACCTTATGGGTTCTGTACACATTGGAATGATGTGCTATGCCTTTGCCTCTATTTTTAAAAATGGCATTGGCATCCTGCTATGTCCTATATAGTGAACCACCATGCACAGATAGTGGGTGTGTGACATGAGGGTTCTTAGAAGCCTCTCCATGCTCTCTAGTAGTCCTGACGATGCTCCCACTATGCTCACTTGGGGCATGAGTGGGTGGATCCAAAGGCTTATAGTCTAAATACTCTAAGACACTACCTATACCCTCTATATATCTAGACCGCCATCACTCATGCAATGGTGTGCCATTATATCCCAACTTTGATATATTAATAGTGATCTTACATGGTGGACCACACATGGGAGTATGGGTAGACCTATGCTCAAAAGTGAGCCTATTTGCCTATCCCTAAATGGATAGATCTCTAGTCTTTCTATACTCATAATTTGGAGGTATGGATCCTCCCATGGAATTACTACGTAGGGGCACCAACCTGGTCCCCTACACAACATACTCTTTAGCTGATCTCATGGATGCATGTGCACTACGGTCTTGGTAATGGCTTTCGAGTGGAGCACCCTCACATTGAGAGGCTCCCTGCTCTATCCTATGCCTAGAGGAGTGTACTAAAGCTCCTCTATTTGGGGTACACTCTACGGGGTCCCCTCGTGTCGAGTTATCTCCTCTAATACTTATCAAACAAAATTTTATTCACTCATGTGGGTGAGGACTTGACATATGCTGCTGTGAATTGGTTAGGGGTTGGTCATTGACATTAGGTTTAGACCTTTGTCAACCACCCCATGTATCCACCATTGTGTACCTAGTGTCTAGATGTATCTTTTATTATTAATAAAACAAGGTATACAATGATGATTATCTCGTATTAAATTTTTAAAGTGAGCCCTAAAATGTTTGATGTTGTTTCAATGATTTTTTGTATCAATATAGAACTCCTTATCATGTTTTGAAAAGCATTGGATGATATTCTCAGTTTAAATTGGCTTTCACCTATATACTCATAGCTCGACAACTTGGTTATGAACTCCAAGTCATGTAATCCAACATATAATATGTGGTAATGAAGCCCACACATGGTCAGGGAGCACAGGTCCTCCCAAATCCTCACCCATTTTCCCTCAGTCAATGTTATACCCTCCGAAGAGAATACATGCAAATTTTCTAGGGTACGAAAGGTTCTTGGATCCGATATTGGTTTAATAACAAAGGGTACATAATATTTGGGCCAGTGGATGGAAATGACACCCACCATCATTGAACCCTACTAGTGGTTGTATGTCAAGCCCAAATCACTATCATTTAAGTACCAAGTGGTGTGTGTGGTTCATTTTATTGTACATAAAAAAATGCATCATATAGCACACATGCTCAATTTCTAAGTGCTATGCAAAATGAAGAACATTTTACATTCAAAAAATTTAAACTAATCTAGATGCTCTTTTAAATAATACACATTACGATGATAATTGGCTACTAATTGGGCCTCACATATACAAACCAAAAAATACACTCTATTAAGCATGTTGTAGCCTAGGGTGTACTGCAATCATAGGTCCATTGTTCCTAGTAGCGCCTTTCTATGGAAGTAAATGCAAAAGTAAACTAGGACGATTGATTACCCTTTTTTAGTGGTTTTTCCTAATTTGCATTCAAAATCATACATGCTGTAAAAATATAGAGGGAAAAAAATGATAGAGGGTTGAAAATAGGGCCTACCTCAGGTCCTACAATGATTGGCTCTATGATTTTTACTACCTGTGCTGTCAGCAGGAAATCATAGGTTTGGTCTATGATTCTGACTATTGCCCGTGCGTTGAACCTATGATTCAATTGTTGGACTATAGCTGATAGCTGTGGTCTATACCTACAAGTCAAAAAATTAAAAGCACATAGTCAGATGCTATTTATGCGGAGTTCCACCGTGATCACCTTCTATAACCACTAGAAATGCTCACACCCGATCGGAATCCTAGTGTAATAGTGAAAATAATAACATGTATGGAATGCAAGAAATTTACAAGATAAACAATAAAAAACAATTTATTCCATTATGAAGTCATTTCGGGTTACAAGTACATCCCTCTTAGGGATAATCATGTTGATACAATATTACAATAAGATTCATGTAATTGTTTCCCTCTCAAGGGTAGGTGTGATATTTCAAATACCTTTGTAGGGTGACACGAACTGCCTTAGGGTGGAGTTGACCCTCTTCTTCGCATTGAGGAAGGATTCAAATGTTAAGCTCATTTGAATGTAGATCCCTGTAGTCAAGAAACAACAAATAATGATCAAAAACATAGGCAGCCTCTCACGATGAGGCCCTTAAAAGGAAAGATGCATAAAGATGCCATTAAAAATATGAAATCAAGAAAGCATATAAAAGATGACTAAACTATGCTAAACTAAAAAATATTCCTAAAAATACATAAAAGAGTATAGAAATTAAGATTTGCATGGTTCAATTAAAGAAAATGAAGTTTTAAAAGTCATAAATAACCCATTTATGTCTATTTTATGCTTCTTTACTAAAATCATTCTAACCCTAAATCTATCGATCAAAAATCTCTACAACTATAATTAAACCATGCAAATGACTAATTTGATCTAATTAGATGGGCGAAAATGAAACTAGTAAGGTGGTGATACCTCTATTGTAAACTACAACACTGGTGTGCGGTCTGCACTGTAAATCGTGGTTGAAAGCCGCGATGAGCACTCAAGTAAGTTTACCCTCAAAATCAAGGGTAGTGGGCTTGACCTCCTTGTCTAATTGATGTTCAAGGGTCACCTTTGGTGTCCTTATGAAAATTTTTGTGATTGATTCAATGTGAGGGGCCTTCATTTTCCTAGATTTGCATTTCTTGGCTCTTCTAGGCTCTTAGGACCTCCATGGAAAATTGATCTTTAGATGAATAGCAAAGTGACCTTCTCCAATGCATGAAATTAGTATGTAATTTGATAGGCCTTCGCTACTCACTTGATTAACCAACTATCTATATTATCTCTTCATTTGGAGGTGGTATTTATAGGGTGCCCTAGGGATAGGGATGGCTTCATGGAGAAGCCAAGATCAAAAAGAGGTTGTTAGGATAGTTGGAATGGAAGCCTCTAGAATATTCCATCCATTAACCACATTCTTCTAGAACAAATGGTTGTTCAAACCTATTTGGCTCGGATTAATTCCAACTAAAATTTAGTTAAGACCGTAGGTTACAAATATGGTCGAGATTGTAAATCGTAGGTGTCAACCACAGATCAACCTGTAGACCGTAGGTCTGGGCTACAGTTCAGACTGATTAGTCCAAGGAGCCCAAATTGATTGGTTAAAATGACTACTCTATATTTTAGTTTGTCCAAGATCCTTCATATGATCTTGTAGCATGTCCATATGAATAGTCACCATCGACATGACATGTTTTAGGTGTCTATAGATAAGTATATTCAAGAATAGGGATTTATAAAAAGAATAGCAGACAATAATTTATACATCAAAAATGAAGGAAATGGTCTACTAATTATGGTTGTTTATGTTGATGACATCATTTTTGGGAAAAAAATGATAATATGTGTAGATAATTTTCTAAGAATATGCAAAATAAATTTTATATATTTATGATTGGTGAGTTGTCCCTATTTCTTGGACTCTAGATTTCACAATCAGATAAAGGAGTATTTCTCTCACAAACCAAGTATATAAAAGAGATGTTAAAAAATTTTAGGTTAGAGGATTGCAAACCAGTAAGTACCCCCATGGTTACAGGATGCAAGTTAATTAAGGATTATGAATCTCCAGAGGTAGACAGAGACTATACAGATCTATGATTGGAAACTTATTGTATGTTATAGCTACAAGACCAAAAATAGTATAGTCAATGGGATTAGTGGTAAGGTTCTAGATAGCACCTATGGAAACACATGTTGTAGTAGTAAATATAATTCTCAGGTATCTAAAAGTGACTATATATTTTGGGCTATAGTATCCCAAAAGTGACATTTTCACACTCATAGCATATACAGATTCAGATTAGGCTGGTAGTATTGATGACAGAAAGAGCACAAGTGGAGGAGCATTCTTTCTTGGAGATTATTTAGTCTCTTGGCTAAGTAAGAAGCGGGTCTCAGTATCCTTATCTACAATAGAAGCAAAATATATTGTAGAAATAGCTAGTTGTACACAGGTACTATGGATGAAGCAGACTCTAGAAGAATTCAAGATAAAACATGATCATCCTATTTCCATATTATGTGATAATACAAGTGATATAAGTATCTCAAAGAATCCAGTGATGCACTCCAAGACAAAGCGTATTCTGATCAGGTATCATTTTCTAAGATAACAAGTGAAAAATAAATAGGTTAGATTGAAATATGTTATTACAAAGGAACAAATAGCAGATATTTTCACTAAGTCACTTTCAAAGGAGACCTTTGAGTATCTCTGAGGAAAACTAGGAGTAATACTCCCACCCTAGAATTAACCACCTCAAAAGGAGGTGGGGGAGGGGGTAAGCTAAGAGACTCATTCTTAGCCCCAAGCCCCAAAGGTGACCCTTTTCCATTGATGTCAAATGGGGAGATATTTGAGTAAGGGGGAGATATTTGGTTTAAGGAGAGAGCATTGAGTCAAGGGGAAAAATGTCCCAAGGGGAGAAAAACAATAAAAAGGTCAAGTATTTGGTAAAAGGAATTTGGGTTACAATCAATGACAAAGGGGGATATTTTTGGACATTTGGAGTAGATAAGTTCTCATTGATGTGAAGAGTGAGTGGTCATTGATGTTGAGCTTTCAAAACCACTTAGTGGTAGTTTCAGTTGGCAACGTCATTTTTAGGTTTTCTAATAATTGTAAAAAAGATAACCCGATTTCATAAAATTAGATGAGGTCTAAAGTGCAAGAAGAAGCCCAAGTGAATAATATTATAATATTATTTAATAATATTATACAAAGGAAGTTTAAAATTAATTATAAATTAATTTTAAATTAATTTATTAGTTAATTTACTTAACTTATAAAGTTATTTAAATTAATTATTAATTATAAATTAATTTAAGCTAAGGTTAAATAACCCTAAGGTGGGTTATTAAATTAAATTTAAAATTTGATTTAAAATTATAAGCATCGACGTGAGGAGAAAATTACAAATGTGTATAAAAGGGTGGACTACCCACCTTACCACATTCACCATGCCTTCAAATAATTAATGTGAGTCTTGCAAATTGTGTTGCATCCAAGAGAAGAAAGGGTTTGTGATTTTGAGGAAAGTCAACATCAACGAAGTCATAAGAATAAGGGGCTTCTCCTTTCTTCATGTGTGCACTAATAGCCCACATGGTGGGCTCCCAAGTTCTAAGGCGCTTATCCTTAGAAGACGGATCAAAACACACAGAAACTCCTTTTTGGGGAAGAAAGAGGTATGCATTAATTTTGGGTGCCAAAAATTTAGGGAATATTGTTTGAGCGTTTATAAATTATTTTTTGCAAATTAAAATTATTTATAAGTTTGTAAATGGGGGCTTATGCAAAATTAATTTTTGTGTTAGTGTTTAGGAAAGGGTAGTAAGGTGTCTAGGAAGATTTTTTGAAAACTTGTGGTGTTGGATATTATTTTAAGTTGGAGTTTATAAGATGTATCAAAGAAATTATTTTTCATGTATGGTATGATGAGTGTTATTATAAAAGGGAGCAATTTTGGCATAAATTGAGTTGTGATTATTTTTTATCTAAGGAAAACTTTTGTGGAAGTGTTGAAATCATATTGTTGTGTCAAGCCATTGGAATTGGAAAGAAGAAAATTGTGATTGAGACAAGTTATTCTAAAAGTACTTTTACATCCAACAAAAGGTATGGGCATATTCTTCCTAGTGAGTGATTGTTGAAAATTGTGAATGAAAAGTTGAAGTAAAAAGGATTGTTTGGTTAAGCATTGTTGAGTGTGTTTTATTTAATGCTTCTAGGTTTTCTGGAATTGAAAGTTTTTGATAAAACATTGTTTTATAAGCATTTTCGTTGAAGTAATTAAGTTGAGTGAAGAACTTCACCTAGGGTTTGAAAATAACATGAGTATCATTGTTATGTGAGATTGGTTGATAGGTATTATTGGAAACATTGAGTGAGTGTTCATATGTTTGGACTAGGATTGTGAGCAAGGATTATTTAATTGAGTGATTGATTGAGTAGAGTTGGTTGAGCCTAGTCAAGTGGATGTGTGAAGTGATAGCTCAAGTTATATGAAAAAAATTGTTCTATATTATGAATTTATTTGAGAAAGAGGTTGAGTGTTGATGAGTGTGAAACATATTGAGTCTCTAACAATTCTTTATATGTTTCTATGATAAAAGAGAGATTGAAAGTGATTAAGATTTTGTGAATGTGAAGCATATTGAGTCTCCAATAATATTCTGTATGTTTCTAAAAGAGTGATTTAAAGTGATTGAGCATTGAGGTGAATTTGAAGCATATTGATTCTCTAACAATTCTATGTATATTTCTAAAAGAGTGATTGAAAATAATTGAGCATTGTGATGAGTGAGAAGTATATTGAGTCTCTAATAATTATCTTTATGTTTCTATGAGATTGGACAAGTTCTAGTGTGGACTTTTTGAGCATATTTGAGGTAAGTATTTGAGAAGACTTGTGGAAATATTTGTGTAAGCTTTTGTGGAAGCTTACAATACAGATTTGAAAATAGAGATTGAGGATAGAGATTAAGGACAGATTTGAGGATAAATTTGAGGATAGATTTTGGTACATATTTGAGGATAGGTTTGTGCTAGATCAAAAATAGAGATAGAGGATAAAATTTAAGGATAGATTTTGGTACAGATTTATACCAAACCTGAGATAGATATTGAGTAGATTTGTACTAGACTGGAGGACTGTGTTTCATGCAAATTTGAGATAGATCTTTGAAGGTGATAGAGTATAGACTTACTTAACTTAAATATATTTTTCATTACATTAAGAGAGCCTTTTAATATAATAGCGGATGCCATCATGCTCTCGTATGTTGAATGAATCACCCGGTGCATGACCCGAATGACCTTATATATAGTCGGTTGAGTGCTCTCCCAACCTCGATCAATATTTCTAGGGCTTGAACAAGCTCCCTTGGAGAAATAAAGGATAGGGTGAGGATTTTAAATAGGTCGAGTCAAGCCAGCCCATCAATGACCTCTCCTTAAAGAGCACATAAATGACCTCTCGTTCATAGTTGAGGGCTGAAATAAAATAGAGAGAGTACGCATATCGAGATACCACTTCATAGAATGAGTAGTTATAGCATATCCAAGCTTAAAGAATGGATTGGATCAATCTCGCTCATATTTCATTTCATCCCACCCATCCATGCTCTCTATTTTATTTTAAAGGGTTGACAATTTCATTTTAAAGGGCGCCCAGTAAGCCCGTTCATCTTTAAAAAGTAGCTCTCTCCCTCTCCCTTCTCAAGTAAAGTAGATCTTCGGGAGAGAAGCCCTTCCTTTCCTCTCTATATAAAAAGAAGAAGAAGAGGCCCTTTAGCTTTAAGCAGTCAGGAATTGAATTTTTTGAGTTGGATAAGGTTACGGGTATCTTTTTACTTTTCATTTCAAGGTTACAAAAAGGGTATCTTTTTAGAGGGGAAGGGAATTTCTCTCTAATTTGAGGTCAATCCATATTTTTAGTCGATGATCATTTTTTGATATTTATTTATATCTATTTTTGAGATCATGGGTTTTGAGATTATGGGGTTTGAGGGTTTTGATATTCAGTTTTTGAGATCTCAGTTTTTGAGATCTTGGTTCTCTTCCCCTTCCACCTTTGGAGCCATAGCCATGCGCTTTTAAGAGGGGGCCATCCCTTGCCTTTTAGAAGCCGAGGGGGAGGCGGCGCTTTTAAGAGGGGGCCATAGCCATGCGCCTTTTCAAAGAGGGGGCCATTACCATTACCATTAATGCTGGAGCAGCCTTACTCCTCTTTGGCGGCTGTCGGTATTGCGTGTCCAGTTCCTTACTCCGAAAATCTCTGGTAACTGCACCGACATCCCAAGGCTCTGCAGGAGAAATCCTCAAAGAGTTCATGCCTGAGCGCGAGAGTGACGACAAAAAGGTTCGCCCCTCTCCCCTCTATTTTAAAGGCAAAAGGCCCCCCCCTTTTGAAAGAGAAGAGGAGCCCATTTTTAAAGAGCAATCCCGGTTCACTGACTAACCCCCAATGCCCTTTTGAGATAGAGGCGCTGTCTCAATCAAACAAGCTATTAAAACGAAAAGGACATCATTCCCTCAACAGCTCGTTTATTAATCAAACAAGCTCTTGGAATGCTCTATTAAGCCGCTCGGCATCATTCCCTCATTTACACAGACTCACTAACTAGGATACACAATAGAACTAACGATCACCTCCTTTATGATATGCCGCTGCTTGCTGCCTCTCCCCCTCCCTCTTATATTCTACTCTATCGCGAGCATATTCATTCATTCACTCAGTTATTCATCTTCTTACCACATGACCCACCCCACCAAAATGAAAGGCTCTCCCCCACCATTTAAAAGGGCAAAAGGTGGGGAGAGCTAAGCTGCCTTAAGATAGAAATCTGACCACGCCTCTCAAACCGAACCTTGAGATATAAATAAAGCTCCATTGATTTATACTCCCTTTTTTGAGTGAAGAGCTTTCTCCCTTGTTCCATTATAAAGGGGAGGGCTCGTTTCAATTTAAAAGGCTTCGACCCGCTTTATTAATCAAACAAGCTCTTGGCGCAAAGATCCACTATTTCCCCTTTACTCATGCCGCTCCAGCCCTGCTTCGCCTCATGCCGGGTATACTCATGCCCCCATGACCTATGGCGCTTCCTTCCTGACCTCCTCCCGCCCCGCTCCAACTTATGCTATGCTGCCCTTTTAAACGCATGCAAAACCCCATAAACCCCATTAAAAATTCTTATTGTTCCCTATAATTGTATGGGAAAGGGGAACAGATTAGAAGAACCTTTATTTCATCGATAACGACTCGCAAAAGCTGGACCCAAGCTGTGTATGAGCCAGAAAAATGAGGTCCTACTAGGTCCTACCCATACCCAATGGAATAACCCAACATCAATTTCATTGCTTTTCCCCAATTCCCACTCTAGTGGATATAAATCCATTAGCCAGGGTAGTGAGGATAGGTGTCTTTAGTGGATAGAGATCCATTAGCCAGAGTAGTGGGGGTAATAGTTCTTCTAGAATATCACCAGTCAGAGCTAAGGAGAAAGTATTTCTCCTATGGATAGAGATCCATGAAATTGATTAGGGGATTGGTGTCTCCTTTGGACAAAGGTCCATAAATATTGTAGAGAAAGGATTCCTAAGAGAATTAATTTGAGAAAAAATTATAAGGAATATTTTCTCCGTGGAGTAGCCCACATTGGGTGAACCACATTAAATCATGTCTATCATGTGTGTGATGCTTTATGTGATGTTTACTACTTTAATATTTTTTATGGTGTCATTTGGATTAAAAAGCAAATTTTTTTATTTTATACTGTTCATCCTCCCTCTTCGTATAAGCACATGTTCTTCAAATCTGTCCTAACCATACAAAATAACATGTATTCCTCTTATGAAGGGTGTATTGTTGTACATGGGGTGTTGGATGAGGATCAGAAGGAATTGTGATCCCTTCCTAGGTATGGATTTAATATCCACATTTTAGGGGGTTTACATGACCGTGAATTTCATTGCTGATTGTCGAGATGTGAGAATTTAGGTGAAAGCTCTTAAACTATTGAGCATTACATCAATAATTTCAAACACGATGAGAGTAGTTTAAATTTTCAATAAATTTCAAAACACATCAAATTAGTGTAGGTCTCACAATTAAAATTTAAAATAGATAACCATTATTGTCTACTTTATTGATTTAAAATCTACATACAAGATAATACACATCATGGTTAGAACACAGAGATGCTGATTTTGATGTAGAACCAAGGCTAAATCTGAAGATCCACATAATGCACAACATAATGCATCAAATTATCAATCACAAGATCCTCCTGGATGATGTTCGATGAGTATTAGAGGGGATAACTCTATGTGTAGAGGTTCTCATCAGAATACCCCACATAGAGGAGGTAATGTACATGCCTCACAAGATAGATCTGAATATGGAAGATCCCAACATGGGGCCTTCGAGCATGGGAGTACATATCATGATTATACATCTTGTGAATCCATTGAATTTTCTAAAGAGTACATCATTGAGTAAGCAACTATAACCAAGTTAGTTCCCATATGTACTCAAGCTAAGGGAAGCTCCAAGCCCCCATAAGTTCAAAATAGACAAGTAGAAAATTTGCCCACTGGGGGGTAGGAAGAGAGGGTTGCTTCAAAGCATAGGCTGCCATAGACTCCAAACAACAATAAAGTTTGTAATTTTATATTTGATATGTCTAAGTTTGGAGTCAACAATATTACACCACATGATTTATGGTGCACTAGACAATTTTATGGTTTGGATAGAGTCCTAGGGTAGCTAGGGTATAAATCTTTAGTTTCACACTCTCATTCTATGAGTTATCGTAATGAGAGCACACATAGGACCATCATCAAACTAGGAGAATGATCTAAGTTTTCTCATAGTAGACTTGCCCCATCAACCCACACAAGCATAGAGCATAGATAACACCAAAATTTGAATGCCATCTACACAAAAAAAGATAAGAGCATGGAAAACAAGTCTATTGGAGGTCACACTAATAAATATGATCGAATAGAATAGATACAATTGAGATCGCATACGACTGATCTTATTGATCGATCATAGAAACTAGTTTTAGAATAATAGTAGTAGATATTCCAAGACCAATTGGAAGACATCTATGTAGAATGTGAGTGCCTTAAAAACAAGGATACTAAAATATAGAGGTTGCTAAGGTAGCATCTTTTTGAGCAACACATGTGCAAGCAATGCATCCTTGATCAAAAGGAGCGTGCTAAGTGAACAATCGATTGGATCATGCCAATATACCCCCTTAGAATGAGTACAAGGAGAGCACTCATATACGAGCTACTTCATAGCCCTATTTGTACCTTGAGCACATTGACACTCATACTCACTACATGTTCCAAAACATGATGTAGCACCAAGCACTAAAATATCATGGGTGTACACAGTATGAAGAAGTAGTAGGACATGAATAAGAATAGGAATATCCTAAGATCTCCTTAGTAGATGTGGAGTATGAACCTAGTCCTCCACCTCGATCAAAGAAATTTACCTCCAAAGGATTCCTAATGACCTCTTAGAGAAGAGGAAATTCTATATTTGAAGGCCTATTAGGCCTTTGTAGACAAGGTACAAGCAATAGAGAAACAAGGGATGGCTTATCAAAAGTCAATTTTGAAGAAGATTAATAATGATCCTTTATACCCGTTAGTGCTTATTCTAGTGTATCCCAAGGATTTCGAGATGCCAAAGCTGGAGAAATTTCAAGGTGAGGAGGATGCTAAAGAAAATATTATGAGCTTTATGGAAAAGTGCTTTCAGATAGAAATCAATGATGCTATGTTGGTGATAACCTTCATTACAACCCTTTTAGGTCTGGCCTAAGAGTGGTTCAATCAACTTACGAGGTAAAGCATAACAAAATTCAAACAAATATCTAATGCATTTCTTGAATGCTTCTCCTTTAGAATCAAGAAGAAGGTAAATTTATCCAATCTGGTTTCTTTAATGCAACATGATGATGATTCGATCATGGATTAAGGGAAAATATGGAGAAATATAATGGTAATGTTACCATTTTCCATTATGACCATAAAACTAATGTTTACCAAGAGTTGTGTGAAGCACATATCATTATTATTGTAGTTGCAATAGTATCAAACATTCAAGGAGGCCTTGGTTCAAGCCAAGGTAATAGAAGACATCAAGTTACAAGAGGGTAACTTGAATCTTCAAAATAAGAAAGAATGGAACAAGAAGAACACCCACAATAAGAAGAAACGGTCCAAGCTGGCCCATGTAAACGAAGTGGTGTTGAACCTCTATAAATGGGATAAGAGGAAACAAAAAAATTATCAAGCCCAACCTCCTCCTACACAATATGATCAACACAATAATAGCAAGAAGGGTAAGAATAAAAAATAGTGTCTGCCTCACTAGTTCACACCTTTTTCGAAATCGATGATATCGATATTCCACCAACTGTGCAAGGCCAAGGCCCTCAACTTACCAAAGATAAAATTAATAGACCTGTAGGCCCAAAATGGTCACATATTTAGTAAAATTTTGCATAATTTTGACTAAGTGATAAAATCATCATTTCACAAACCTTGCAGTACACTTTGAAGAAGAAATAGGTCTGAAGATATGAATCCACTCAACAGTTAGTGAAGTTTTCATGTTTGGAGTGATTTCGGGTGATTTCACTCTAGCTCTGAAATGATGGTCGATCTCAAATCCATAAAATTTTCTAAGATACGATGAAATCAGTGGCAAAAAAGTGTGGAATGGCATATTTGTATACAAAATATTCTATTCTGATAAGGTCCTTTTGTTTTTAGCTCTAGATTAATGCTACCTTCAAATCCATAAAAGTTTCAAGGAGATGATGACATCACTAGCAAAAAAGCATGGATTGGTGATTCGAGGAATGAAAAAGTATTTCCTTTCCAGAATGAAGATAATATGGGGTGGCAGAATAATGAATGTGTGGATTCATTATGGAAGAAGTATGTGACTAGCTCCAGATCAGGATTGGTGATTAGCATTTGCTCTATTCAGAATGAAATCTGCAAAGGCTATAAGAAAGATGTGATGTCATTAATATTCTAATGTATATTGAAAAATATAATGCTGAATATGATAGATTCCGAAGCGGATTCGATGTTTAGTTATCAGATATCTAGATTAAATATTGTACTTCTTCTGATTAAAATATGACATCATCACTTTAAAGAGTAATGGCATTTATTTTGTGTCGGATTGAATCTAAATCATGTGATGAAGAGAATCAATGGTGGAGGTTAAGCTGCCAAATCTTGGTGGTTAAAAAAATATTGTTGCGTCAGAATTTGTAACAGTAAGATAGAATATGAATCATTGAAGGTTTTCCAAGAAGATGAAACCAGAGGTGGTTATATATCGATGATGGTAATTCACTCCCAAGAAGGATTGATGAAGAAACATGATCTTTAACGGTCTAACTTTTAGTTCCACTGAGAAATCAGCAAGTTGCAGAGACCTCGAGCTACCATGGTGAACTTTCCTTTAGTGGAATTCTCTAAGGACAAACCAATGAGCTAATTCCAGTTAAATATCTTTGTTGTGTTGTTGTAACAAGATATTTGGTATTTTTTCTTGTTTATTGTAATGATAAAACCATAAGTAGAGGCCAAACCCTCATTTTTAAGGGTCGGCTCTAGTGTGTTTGCTTGTACTATTATAAATATTCTTGAAGAGCTAAATTAAAGGAGAAATACATTGATCTTCAGCTTAAGTTTGCATTCTCATGCTTGATATCAGAGGTTCAAATTTCTTAGTTGTATTTTTGTAAATATTTTTATGGTTAGTTTGTGTCGAATTTTGGATTACTAGTTGTTATAAGTAATTGAAATATGCTTTGGAATTCGTTCTATGTGGTTAGGAAGTACATTTATATGAAATCTAAGTGTTTGGTTAATTATTTTATTTGGATTATCATTCCTTGGATATTGAAATTGCTTGCTACAAAATTTCTCTATTGTGCTTTAATATATGAAACAATCTATTTTAAGATAAATGTTGATCTGAGTATATGTCCTTAGCATGGTTTTTTGGGATATTTTTATGGTAGTGTAATGTTGTTAACCTATCCATCCACTATTATCCACATATCTCTATCCCTAACATTATCTTACCCTAAAATCCAAATCCTAAGTGAGCATAATTGTGTCAACAACTTGCTAAGTTGACAAGAAACCAACCTACTATGGATGTTGGATCAGAAATCCCTATTTTGGTCCATCTAATTTTGAGTGCTAAGATACAACTATCGGGTGCAAGCCTAGATAGAAATTAGGAAGATAGATAGATGTAGTATCGAGTGAAAACTTGGTGTAATTTAGTTCCCACTAGTTTTTGGCACACTCAGTGGGACCGTTCACAAGGAACACGAAACCCATCTAAAGAGTTATTGTTATCTCAACCCAAAGGAATAAATATTTGGTGAATTGTCTTGACATTATTAGTAGAGAAAATAAAGTTCACCTAGTGACTCCCTGGTTAGAAGACCCCAAAAAAGTATTGTAGACCAATACTATTTCATGTATACCAGGTCTTTCAAGAGGAAAAACCCTGATTCTTTATTTCATTGTGAGTTACCTCAAAGAGAGGCCACTGTTATCATAAGTTTAGATCAATATTTTATTGAATAAGAATAGATTATAGAATAAAACCCAATAGTTCCTCCAAGAAGACCTACAACTAGAAATATAGCACAAAATATGATTCCTAATCAGCCACTACAAAAGTACCCTAAATGGGATTCAACTAGGCCCCTTAGATTATCCCAAATAGATGCCATCCCCCAGGCTATATCTAATGCAACCCCCACATATGATGGATTTGGGAAAACTGTTGAGCAAGGTGCAACAAATAGTATTGTCATTGTTGTCAACACAGTCAGACAGATTTGTTGATGCAATGGACAGGAAGTTCAAAAGCTAGTCAGATGCAGAAAACAAGAGTTCAAAGGTTACTCAGAGTACATACAGTGATTCTCCAAGAAGACTGAACTAGACCACTTGCAAAAGGTCAAAGAAAAAGACAAGTAAGAAAAGTGTCACGATATCACGACATATACAACAGGCAAGAAAAACTGTCATGATTTCGTGAAATGTTAGAAGAGAGAGAAGAAAGAAAAACTATCATGATTTCGCGACATGTTGGAAGAGAGAAAAAGAAAGAAAAACTATCGTGATTTCATGACATGTTAGAAGAGAGAGAAGAAGAAAGAAAAACTGTTGCGATTTTGTGACATGTTAGAAGAGAGAGAAGAAGAAAGAAAAACTGTCGCGATTTCACGACATGTTGGAAGAGAGAGAAGAAGAAAGAAAAACTATCATGATTTCACGACATGTTGGAAGAGAGAGAAGAAGAAAGAAAAACTGTCACGATTTCATGACATGTTGGAAGAGAGAGAAGAAGAAAGAAAAACTGTCATGATTTCATGACATATTGCAAGGAAGGTTGTACGGATGAAAAAGTGTCATAATTTCGTGACATATTGCAAAGAATGTTGTAAGGACGAAAAAGTGTTGCGATTTCATGACATATTGCAAAAAAGGTTGTACGGACGAAAAAGTGTCGCAATTTTGTGACATATTGCAAGGAAGGTTGTACGGATGAAAAAGTGTCACGATTTTGCGACATATTGCAAGGAAGGTTGTACAGACGAAAAAGTGTCACGATTTCACGACATATTGCAAGGAAGGTTGTACGGACAAAAAAGTGTCACGATTTCGTGACATATTGCAAGGAAGGTTGTACGGACGAAAAAGTGTCACGATTTCATGACATGTTGCAGGAGAGAGAGTTCGAGAGAAAAAGTGTCGTGATTTCACGACATGTTGTAGGAGAGAGAGTTTGAGAGAAAAAGTGTCATGATTTCATGAAATGTTGCAGAAGAGAGAGTCCGAGAGAAAAAGTGTCACGAAATCGCAACATGTTGGGTTTTCACGACCCGAAGGCAAGAGAAAGCACTAAAGAGAAAGTGTCACGATATTGCGACATGTCACATTTTTGCGACCCAAAGGCAAGTTAAAGCGCTAAGGAGAAAAAGTGTCGCGATATCATGACATGTCACATTTTCGTGACTAAAGGAGGAGAGAGAAAGTAAGAAGGTAGAAGTGTCATGATTTCACGACAAAAGTAAAGAAGGAGAGTACGAAAGAAAAAGTGTAGCGATATCGCTACATGTTGTATTCTCATGGGCCAAAGCTAAGAGAAAGCGTACGAAGGAAAAAGTGTAGCGATATCGCTACATGTTGTATTCTCATGGGCCAAAGTTAAGAGAAAGCGTACGGAGGAAAAAGTGTAGTGATATCGCTACATGTTGTATTCTCGCAGGCCAAAGCTAAGAGAAAGTGTACGGAGGTGAAAGTGTCGCGATATCGCAACATGTTTTTTCATGGCAACAACAACAGAAGAGTTACAAGGGCAATTGAAGCCGATGAAGACCGATGTAAGCCAACAAATATTAGGGTTTGCAACCGACTAAGATTAGGGTTTGTAGTCGACTAAGATTAGGGTTTGTAACTTACTGAGAATAAGGTTTACAATCGACTAAGATTAGGTTTTTGATCTTGAAAATATTGTTATAAAAGGAAGGTTGTTTGAAGAGTTGAAAATGTTGAGACATGCGATGTTCAGAGATAGTGAAAGAGTGCAAAGTTTGGTCATAGTGTGCAGTATTGCATAAGTCGTCGAATGCATGTCGAAGTGTGAGATGTGGTCGTAAGAGCGTAGATAGTGCAGAAGTGGCGAGATGATGGCGAAGTGTGCAAAGTGAGCAAGTCATGTTGAATTGAGATAAGTGTAGAATTTTCTAATAGAGTAGAGTGCAAGAAAGGAAGAAGATGATCGTGAAGGTTGACTATAGATCGTAGAAGTGTGTGAAGTGATTACACAGAGAAAGAAGAAGGTGTAGTGTAGCTGTAGATCACAAAAGTGTGTGAAGTGTCTATTCTATGAATAGTGAAAGAGATTGGATAAGCTATAGACCAGTCAGGGTCTTGTAAAAGCAAAGGTATTTTTTTGGTAAACTTCTAGATTCATTTGAAGTCCAAGTTGCAGCTTGGCATCAGGGGTTGGTGCTCCTTCCAGTTGGTGCTGGTAAATTGATTGTAAAGTTGTTACTTTGCAAAGGCTAGATTTGGATGGTAGTCCAAGCAATCATTCTTGAGGAGTATCCAAATTGGTGAACCTCGTTAAAATCTTGTGTTGTGTGATGTTCTCTTGTGATACTTGCTTTATCTATTTTTAAGGTTTCATTATTTCAATTTTAAGAGCTATAAAATCAAGTTTAAAGAACTACACTGATTCACCCCCCATCTTAGTGCCATTGTAAGACTAACAATTGGTATCAGAGCCAAGTTCCCTTATCAGGATAAATCAGCTAGGGTTGATCTTGGATTAGTACGTAATGGGTAAGAAGAATAGATCTTCCTCCAAAAGGGCATCTCAGTCAGTTTCAGTTCCTGTGAAAGAGAAAATTGAACCAGAAGAGGTTGAAGGATTTTTATCAAACAAAGCAACTTTGTTTGACGAAACCAATTACACGACCTAGAGAATCAGGATGCAGGCATATCTTTGTGCTTTGGGATACTACGTCTAGGATTCAGTAATCAATGAATACACAATAACAATCACTCCTCCAACTGATGCTGCCGATAAGAATCTATTTGAAAATGACTCAAAAGCAAGGAATGCTATTAGGTGCGGATTAGTAGACAATGAACTGATAAAGATCAAGAGTTGTAAAATGGCAAAAGAAATATAGGACAAGCTAAGGAGTATTCATGAAGGAGACGATGAGATCAAGGAGGTCAAGTTACAAACACATCAAGCTCAGGTCAAAGCTTTAAAGTTGAATAACAATGAGAACATAGAGGTATATATGCTGAAAGTTAATGAAGTCCTAGAGGATGATTCTAAAAGAGAAACAAAAAAAGAACAGAAATGTGATGAAGAAGAAATTGATGCAGAAATAAATTTGAAAGAGGAACTAATTGTAGCTCTGGATGAATTGAAGATAGAAAGAAAAAGGAATAAGGAAATCTCAAGAAATCTTGATGATGCAAATGAAATAATAACCAAGTTGAAAGTACAGGAAGAGAGAGAAAAACAAAGAAAAACTATTTCACGACATGTTGGAAAGAGAGAGAAAAAGAAAGAAAAAGAAATAAATGATGATGCAAATGAAATAAAGAAAAAGAGAGAAAAAGAAAGAAAAACTATTTGATGATGCAAATGAAATAAATGATTTCGCGACATGTTGGAAGAGAGAGAAAAAGAAAGAAAAACTATCGCAATTTCGTGACATGTTAGAAGAGAGAGAAGAAGAAAGAAAAACTGTCATGATTTCATGACATGTTAGAAGAGAGAAAAGAAAGAAAAATTGTCGCAATTTCGCGACATGTTGGAAGAGAGAGAAGAAGAAAGAAAAATTGTCGTGATTTTACGACATGTTGGAAGAGAGAGAAGAAGAAAGAAAAATTGTCGTGATTTCGTGACATATTGCAAGGAAGGTTGTACGGACGAAAAAGTGTCACGATTTCGCGACATGTTGTAGGAGAGAGAGTCCAAGAGAAAAAGTGTCACAATTTCGTGACATGTTGCAAGAGAGAGAGTCTGAGAGAAAAAGTGTCGTGATTTCACGACATGTTGCAGGAGAGAGAGTCCGAGAGAAAAAGTGTCGCAATATCGTGACATGTCGGGTTTTCGCGACCCGAAGGCAAGAGAAAGCGCTAAAGAGAAAAAGTGTCACGATATCACAACATGTCACATTTTTGCGACCCAAAGGCAAGTTAAAGCGCTAAGGAGAAAAAGTGTCACGATATCACGACATGTCACATTTTTGCGACTAAAGGAGGAGAGAGAAAGTAAGAAGGCAGAAGTGTCGCGATTTCGTGACAAAAGTAAAGAAGGAGAGGATGGAAGAAAAATTGTAGCGATATCACTACATGTTGTATTCTCATGGTCCAAAGCTAAGAGAAAGCATACGGAGGAAAAAGTGTAACGATATCGCTACATATTGTATTCTCGCGGGCCAAAGTTAAGAGAAAGTGTATGGAGGAAAAAGTGTAGCGATATCGCTGCATGTTGTATTCTCGCGGGCCAAAGCTAAGAGAAAGCATACGAAGGCAAAAGTGTCATGATATTGCAACATGTTGTGTTTTCGTGGCAACAGCAATAGAAGAGTTATAGGGGCAATTGAAGCTGGTGAAGATCGATGTAAGCCAACAAAGATTAGGGTTTGCAGCCGACTAATATTAGGGTTTGCAGTCAACTAAGATTAGGGTTTACAGCTGACTGAGAATAGGGTTTACAACCGACTAAGATTAGGTTTTTGATCTTGAAAATATTGTTATAAAAGGAAGGTTGTTTGAAGAGTTGAAAATGTTGAGAAGTGTGACGTTCAGAGATAGTGCGCAGAGTGCAAAGTTCGGTCATAGTGTGCAGTATTGTATAAGTTGTTGAATGCATGTCAAAGTGTGAGATGTGGCTGTACAAGCACAGATAGCACAAAAGCGATGAGATGATGGTGAAGTGCACAAAGTGAGCAAGTCGTGTCGAATCAAGCTAAGTGCAAAATTTGCTAATAGAGTAGAGTGCAATAAAGGAAGAAGATGATCATGAAGGTTGACTGTAGATCGTAGAAGTGTGCAAAGTGATTGCGTAGAGAAAGCAGAAGGCATAGTGCGGCTGTAGATCACAGAAGTGTATGAAGTGTCTGTTCTATGAACAGTAAGAGAGATTGGATAAGCTATAGACCATTCAGGGTCTTGTAAAAGCAAAAGTATTTTTTTGATAAACTTCTAGATTCATTTGAAGTCCAAGTTGCAGATTGGCATCAAGGGTTGGTGCTCCTTCAAGTTGGTGCTGGTAAATCAGGGGTTGGTGCTCCTTCCAGTTGGTTCTGGTAAATCAGGGGCTGGTGCTCCTTTCTATTGGTGCAGATAAATCAGGGGTTGGTGCTCCTTCCAGTTGGTGCTGGTAAATTGATTGTAAAGTTGTTACTTTGCAAAGGCTATATTTGGATGGTAGTCCAAGCAGTCATTCTTGAGGAGTAGCCAAATTGGTGAACCTCGTTAAAATCTTGTGTTGTATGATGTTCTCTTGTGATACTTGCTTTATCTATTTTTAATGTTTCATTATTTCAATTTTAAGAGCTATAAAATCAAGTTTAAATAACTACATTGATTCACCCCCCTCTCAGTGCCATTGTAAGACTAACAAAAACAACTTATGAGCATTGCCAAGATATATTGAATCTATCAGTAATCCACAATATAAAAGAGGAAAATATTATTGTTAGAATTCTAGCCCTATCCTTTCAAGGAAATATATTGCATTGGTTTAGAACTCTGGAAGATAATTCTATCACTCCATGGAAATAATTGGCTGAACCATTCATAGAAGAATTTAATAAATTTTTTGATCCCTTTTATCTACTGAATTAGTTTACAACCATACAAAAAACCCAGAAACTATCTCAGATTTTAATTTGATATTTAGCAGAACATGGAAGAGAATTCCCCCCATTGCTAGACCAACTGCATTTTTGGATTACATGTATAATATTCAAGCCTTGTGATTAGAGCTAGGTTTACAAACACAACAATCTGGACTAGAAACCTTCCCCCAAGTTTATAATGCAGTAATCCATGCTGAAAATATCTTGATCAATGTAGGAAGAATTCCCCCCAAAATCATGTTTCCCTATAACCCAGAAACCAATAGTATCCATGAGCAATCCAAAAATCCCTCCTACATGGACCCCCTTTATTTACCATATCCATCTCTGCAAATGAATTTTATTCCTCGGTATAAACCTATATCCTTCATAACTCCTTTTCCTCCCCTTCCTTCTCAACATTCTCAATAATTTTTTGCTATTTTGGATACACAAAATACCATGAAAAATCTAAGTAACAGAATGATTTCGATGGAAAAGAGAGATCAGGAAAGGTCACAATAGAGGAGATTCCCATATGTAAACAAATATCAAAGGTGTAGTCCTAGTAATAGTAATGGGGTTAGGGTGAATGCAACATATGAGGAGCCAGAGTGTTCTGCAGATACCACTCTTGCAAATATTTGGTGTTTGGTATGCAATGACCCCCATGACTCATAATATTGTGTTATGTATCAACACCATGTTCAAAAAGCTATGAATAAAGCTAAAAGGAATCAGAAGAGGGGGTTTAATATGTTATGGCACCCTGATTAGATCATGGTAGGAAAAGAGATAAAGGAATAAATTTCAATTACTATTATGACAAGGTCTAGAAATAAAGCTTTACAAGTAGACCCCTAGAAGATGGGATAATTCTAGGTCCATTCTCAAAATAAAGCTAAATTCCCCCCTCAAAGCAGTGATACTATTTCTATTCCTCAAGCTAGAGAGAAGGAGAAGACAGATAGTATCCATAAAAATATTGAAACAGAAACATAAGGATATAGAATGAGATCCAAGGGTGAGGATCAAGAAAGGCTCAGGTTCCCCTCTATTACTAAAAGATAAGTATTAGAGGCAACCCAACAATACAAAAGGAAATATGGTGAGCCAGATAGAGGACTATAAAGACTATCCCTGACCAAGTCTGAGTACAACATTGTTGAGGAGATGAAAATGATTCCATCAAAAGCTAGCTTGTATGACACTCTTCATTTTGGGCTAGATTGACCTGCTTAAATATTTCCTTAGCAAAAATACCTAGAATAGACCAAACACCACCATATTTAGTATACCACCAGAAAGGAAAGAAATGACACCTACTATTATAAAAAACAAACCTCCCCCTTTCTATATATCCTTAAGAATGGAAGGATGGGTAGTCTAAAATTATATTATTGATTTAGGAGCATCAATCATAGTTATGCCTAAGGTGATCTATGAATAAATGGGTTGGAATATACCCGATATTGTCCTAGATTTTTGCAACTATATGGGACACCTATCAAGATATTTGGGGTTATTAAAGATGTAATGATGAGGTTACACAAAGCTCCCAAGGTAATGGTGGTGCAGGAAATAGTGGTGGTGGACTTCGAACCCTATTTCAAGTTATGCCTCTCAAGAGAATTTACTGTAAAGCTAGGGAGATTTATGTACATGTATTATTATAGCATGGTAATACATTTCAAAGGAAAAAGGATAAGGATAACACCTAAGAAATTGGTTGCTTATCATATTGAAAATATTGAAGAAGATATGTGCAATCTTAATCCTTTGGAGGAATTTGAGCTAGTGGAAAATATTGAGGATCTAGACATTGATGACGAGTTTCCTTTCAGAGAAGACTATAGTCAATTTAGAACTGGTATGGGTACATACAACATCACAACTAAATTAGAAAAGAAACTCCCTACTATTTCTAATCAATACCTAAGAAACAAGGAAACATGGATTATGCATTTTGATGGTTCTAAATGTATAAATGGTGCAAGGGATGGTGTGGTTCTACAATCATAGTTGAAAGGGATAAATAATTTTGATTACATACTGACATGGTCATGTACTAACAATTTTGTGGAGTATGAGGCTTTGTGCCTCGAATTGATGCAAGCAAAAAGCATGGGCATCAAGATTTTGAAAATATATGGTGATTCTGAGTTGATAGTCCATCAGGTAAGGAATAAGTGCAGCAGTAAGCACCATTACTTAAAATATTATAGGAATAGGGTATGGGACCTAATAGATTCATTTGATGCTCTGAATCTAAGTTTTGTGCCTAGAGAAGAGAATCACCTGGCAGATTTATTGGCAACGAAGGGAGCTAATTTCAATCCTCTTATAGATTTTGGAACTAAGAAGACCAAGGTAATTAAAATGGTTTTTAGACCCCTACAGTGCCAAACAAGCAGATCCTCTGATAGGTTTTTGAAATTGATGAAAAAAATCTAGATTTTATTATAAGAGAAGCATGCCTCTCAAGTTTCCAAGAGGAAGACTTGGAGGAAATAGATCAGCAAGACTTTATCCAACTAAAAAACAATAATATTCCAAGGGGATTGGTCACCCTTGAAAGTCTATTTGATAATGAATATAGAAATAAGGTTGGAACCATGAAGGTCAATGAAAATATATATAAATAAGTGGAGGTCAGAATAGGAAAGAAGCTCAATATTGTGATCCAATGTTCACCTGAGGAAACAAAAAAGATTAAAACTTTATGCTTAAAATACCAAGACATTGTGGCTTGGTCATATGAATTTCTTAAGGTGTATGACAAAAGGATTATCCAACATAATATTGAGTTAGAACCTGATGCTAAACCATTTCGACAAAAACATAGGCCTGTCAATCTAAGGATAGAAGCCATTATGAGAGAGGAACTCTTAAAGCTACTAAAGGCTAGGATAATATATCTAATAAAATATTCCACTTGGGTAGCCAATTTGGTACCCGTAAGAAAGAAGAATGGGGATATATGCCTATGCATAGATTTTAGAAATATGAATCAAGCATCCCTCAAGGATCACTACCCCCTCACTCAGATTGACCAGATATTACAAGTGGTAGTTGGAGCAAAAATATTCTCACTATTGGATGGTTACTCTGGATATAACCAAATTTGGGTAAAAGATGAAGACCAATACAAAATAGCATTCACCACAAAATGGGGTACATTTTCCTATTAGAGAATTCCCTTTGGGCTGTCTAATATTGGAGCTACATTTTAGAAGGCCATGGAATATGCCTTTAGTACACTTATAAACAAATTTATTCTGATTTACCTAGACAACATGACGATGTTTTCTCATGATAAAAATAATCATCTATCTCATTTGGAACAGGTTTTTAAAAAATGCAAAGAATTTGGTATCTCACGGAATTCTAAGAAGTCATTTTTTATAGTATATGAGGGAAAACTATTAGGCCATGTGGTCTCAAAGGAAGGTATGTCCATAGATCTAGAAATAATTGGAGAAATTCTATCTATTCCTTTGCCTACTAATCAGAAGACCTTGCAGTCCTTCCTAGGTCAAATCAATTTCGTCAAGAAATTCATTTCTTATTTTGCATAGAAAGTGACGCCTATATCTGAAATACTCAAGAAAAATGTAGAGTTCAAGTGGACTGAGGTTAGGAAGCAAGCTTTTGAGATCATCAAGAAATCCATTACAACAACCCTAGTATTTATAAATCTTTATTTCACTAAAGCTTTTATTCTCTATGCTTATAAAGCTAAAGAGAGTTATGCCTCGATACTCATCCAAAGAGATAATCAAGGGAATGAACACCCTGTGTTATTTTGGAGTCATAATTTACATGATTATCAGGTAAAATATAACTTTATTGAAAGACAATTGTTAGTTGTGATGAAGTCGCTAAATAATTTTAGACAATATCTGGTACAAAAAAAAACCCTGGTATATGTGGTTCATCGAGATGTAAGAATTTTTATTTTACAAGGTGACCTAGGTGATAAAAGCGCTAGTTGGATTACTAATATCTAGGAATATGATTTAGAAATACATCCTACTATTGTGGGCCAAACAAGGTTAACTTCTTTCCTACTTTTGTCACATGCCCGTGCATTTAATTTATCAACCCAGGGAGCTTCATAAACTTGCGAAGGGTCTTGAACAATATTGCTTACAATACCACTTGAGATGAGTCCACTAGTTCTACTATTGGGGGGTGTTTCAATGGTCATCAATCATTCATACACTCCTCAATAATTTACGTAAAAACAATTAAATCTATAGAAAGGAAATATTCACGCATTCCTAGAAATAAACCTATTGCAATACTAGAAATAACAATGTGATAAACAATCTTATAAAAGCGGTAAACTAATCTAGAAAACACAAGAAAAATAGGGGAAGAAATACTGGCTTGGAGTGGGCCCAGGCTCCAACAGCTTCCTCCCAGCTGAACACGCACTTAGAAACTCTTAGAACTGTATTATAATTATCAAAGTATTACAATGCTTCTTCTGTATATCTCTCTACATTTACTATCAAAATATTCTATATATCCTCAGAGAGGTCTGTGTGTGTTTATATAGCACACCCACAGATCTTCTGTTACAAAGAAGTTATAACAGTCGATTCATTCCAGACTAAACTAAGACAGTCTGGTAAATGTGATCGACGTCTGCTAAAACTGGCATTCATTTCTAATGGTGGCGTGTTCACTGATTGGTTTGTGCTTCGCCTGGCATTGGTAGGACATTCTCATACATCGGTGTGATCCCCAATTTAACTCTACATGACGTAGAGTTGGAACTGCACTAGTCTCTATTGTCCACGTCATGCTTGTCTGGTCAACGGGCGAAGAACAGGGGTGCCTTCCCTATGAGGAAGGTGCCTAAGTATGTCGAGCACCTTCTCTATGCGGAAGGTGCCTTACTATCATTGGTGCCTTCCTGGAAGAGGAAGGCGCTTATCTTCTATTGGTGCCTTCCTATGAGAGGAAGGTGCTTGCCTTCTAGTGGCGCCTTCCTGTCGATGCCTTCCTTATGAGAGGAAGGCGCTTATTTTCCTTTGGTGCCTTCTTGGAAGAGGAAGGCGCTTGTCTTTCCTTGGCGCCTTCCTGGAAGAGGAAGGCGCCTACTTACGCTTGGCGCCTTCCTAGAAGAGGAAGGCGCCTACCTTCTCTATGTTGATTCCGAAAGAAACAAAGTGCCAGGTCCATGAAAAGACCTCGACTGATCCAAATCTGACTAAATCAACTACAATTCCACAAAAACACACTGAAAACACATGAATTAGATAACACGCATAATTTCATCAAATAATTATATAATCATTCATAAACATATGCAATCCTTATTATACAACCGCATAATAATCAAGAAAATGTATACAAAATATGAGCATTTCTGATGCTCATCATCCCCCCATGCCTAACATATGCCACACCCTCATGGCATCAAAAATATAGGTAGCCCTATTGACCCCTCATCATTGTCATTTCTTGGTGGATCCGACTATACCTATGGCCCGTGTCTGCCTCTTCTGTGCACTGGCATCTAGAGGTGTGGCTCCTCTTTTTCTATGTGGGGCTATGGGTGCTGCTATCGACTTTGCTTTCCTCATCCTGGCTGCTATCGGAGGTGATCTAGCTAGCATCATCTCTACTACCTAAAATGTAGCTTCTATAGCTTGCCATAGGTCAGCGTCCAGAGGTCTAACCACTGCAAGAGGGATATCTAAATTATCCCTCTTGAGATGAACTACTTGGGCTTTGTACAATCGGGCTGCTTCAGGAGTAAGCCCTGCGTTCTCCTTTGCAATGGCAGCGGCTTCCAATTCGGGGCCATATACCCCCCATCATTCAAAATACCTTCTTATCTTGGAGGGCCATCCCCGGGATGACCCATAAATCTCCTAGAACTGGCTATCCTCTATCGGATTGACGTAGATACCAGAGTCCCCCTGCATCCTCGAGGTTGCCTTCCTGGTCTCCTTAGCTACTGTCATCTCTTTGAGCAGTCGTTCAAACTATTTTTGCCTCTCTACGAATGGCTGCATATCCCACTCATCTTCTTCTAGCTCGATGAAGGTCACCTTCGCCTTCTTTCGAGCCATCCTGGGCCCTTTTCCTTTGGCCTCTATAGAAAATGTGGTGGCTCGAACAAGGGTTTTCCCTTTCTCCCTAGTGGACATCTTCTCACTCCGAGGGGCCTGCTCTATGGTCCCTGGAGTGTTCTCTTCACTCTGGGGGACCTGTGCTGCCATCCCTGGGGGTGCTTCTTTGCCCCCCTATCTATCCTGTGTCGACCCCTCAGGTTCTTCTCTTTCTTCCTTAGGTCCGGGGAGTTCTTCCTTATCCCTCGGTCATGTTTGCTATTGTTGGCCCTCGTCCTACTCTGTATCACTCAAGTCGATGATAGGGGGTGTTGTGGGACTTCTTTCCCCTTCACTCCCAAAAATAGAGGAATTCTCCCCTACCTTCGGGCTGCTCTGTCGGGCGTCCGATCAAAATTCTCCCGAAGAGAATACTCATTCTGTAGATGTGGGAGAATTCATCGGGACCTCTATTGCCCAGTCAGTTTGGGTCGATGCGTCCCTTCTTTCTGTTCCCCTATCCTAGAGTTGCTGGTTCTCCTCCCACAACTGCTGGACCAGCTACTCGAGCTGGGTGATTCATCTTTCTCGTTCTTCCAATTCCCCTCTATGCTCATTCTGGTAGTCCTCCAAAATTTTTTGGGCCATCCAACAATTGGTCTGCCACTCCAACGCTTCCTCCAAGGCTACGTCGACCTGATCATTGCTCCCGAAAGTCCCTGCATCTTGTGGGCTCTGGTTTGTCAATTCCTAGAGGGTTTGGGCTGCAATGTCGACTTTCGGGTCGTTCTCTTCTTCTTCTACCGAGAGGAGGAGTCACCGTAGGTGTTTCCTCCTGGGGACTGGTTTTGGTAGCCGGAACTCGGCCTCACTGCTAATAAGTGGTGCTCCTTCCTCTTCATACTCGGGCACTGGGGAATGCCCTCTTTCCTCTATGCATTCGGGCACTGGTGAATGCCCTCTTTCTTCCATGAAATCGGGCAATGCCAATTGCCCGATACTTGCCATCTCCTCTGTAGGGCTTCCCTCTTCTTGCCCTATTTTGGCAATAGCATCCTGTTGCCTTTCTTGGCCACCATCTCCCTCTGCATTGAGGTTCTGCCTCTACGCTTCTGCATGGCGGACCAATGCTGATATCAGCCCATGGTGGGCCAAGGTGGATGGTGCTCCCTTCTGGTACCTAGCCGCTTCTTCCTTCAGGGCATTTTCTAGGTAGAAGGGCACGTTCAACTTCCTTCCATGCACCAGGTGATTCAGAAACTACACATGGTTAGTGTGCAAATGGGTATACTTCCCGATGCATGTAAAGAATCGAGCAACCTACTTGAATATCTTCCATAGATTCATGGGAAGGCTGCTTTTGGGTAGCCCTTCCTTATCTATCTGCACATTTTCTCCTGGTAGTAGCACTTCGATGTATGGCTTCAATAGTCCACCTTTGTATATGCATTCACCTGTGAGGGGCAATCCAGTCGCCTGCGAGATGTATTCGGGGGTGACCAAAATTTCTACCCCTCGCACCTGAGCTACGTCGCCCCTCAAGGAGGTAGCGAATTCCTTGGCTGCCTCCATATCCTAGCCCTAACTGACTAGGGTACAGTATTCGAACCATCCCTCGGCCTCGAACTATGTTTTTACCATCCCCTTGATTCCTTCTGTATCACTCGGCTCATTCTTTTTCACCGCATGATTCTTCGACCTTCCTCCCATGGCGCCTTCCCTTACTACTACGCTTTTTTTTTTTCTATCCTTAAGGCGCCTTCTTATAGGGAAGGCGCCTAACCTTAGCATTTAATTCTAGGGTACGCCTTTCGAGCCATATCATTGGCACGTGGTTCCGGCCATGGGGGTATATGATTTTTATGACGACAATATTTTTTTGGTACTGCATAATTTATGAATAATTATATAAATATTTGAGTTAGTATGCGCGTACCTTATTTGGTGTTTCATGCATCATGAAGAGCATTGATTCACTGATTTGTGACATGGGGGAGGGGTATTTCATTTGTGTGGATTACGCTGGACTTTGGTGCTGAGTTGTTTGATGGTTGGTGCTGAAGACAGACTCTTGATTTGCTCAAAAAACCATCTGTCCATCATCTTTGGAATGTGCACGTTGATCTTGCCCCATAATTATCTGAGATTTTTTTATTTGGGATGGATTTCCATCACATGGGCGATGGTGGTAATCTGATGCCGCTCGTTCGTGTGGTGATTTCATTTCGATCGAGGCATCCGTGAGACTTAAGTGCTGGTTGTATGCGGAAGGCGTTCTTTGGTACCTTCCCAATGTGGAAGGCGCTTATGTGGTGCCTTCCCGATGTGGAAGGTGCTTATATGGTGCCTTCCCGATGTGGAAGGTGCTTATATGGTGCCTTCCTAATGTTGTTGGTGCTCTTTGAATGGATGCGCCTTTCGGTGGTGGAAGGCACCCTTTTGATGATGGTGCCTTCCTGCTATGGAAGGTGCTTCTGAATGGGTGCACCTTCCTGATGTGGAAGGCGCTACTGAATACCTACACCTTCCTAGGGTGGAAGGCACCACTGTATACCTACGCCTTCCTGGGGTGGAAGGTGCCTTGGTCTGTATGTGCCTTCCTGATGTGGAAGGTGCCTCGAGATTTTTTTTTTTGTGGCACCTTCCCACAGAAGGCGCCTTTTTTTTATGTGGTGCCTTCCCGATGTGGAAGGCACCTACTTTTTTCTCTTTTTTTTTGTGTGCCTTATTTATAAGGAAGGTGCCTTCTTCATAAGGAAGGCACATTTTTCTGGATAGGTGCCTTCTTCTAGCTGGGCACCTTCTTTATAATGTCCTTAACCTACAAAAAGCAAATGAAAAGAAAGAAAAATAAAGGTAGTTAGATGCATTCCATCCCTGTTAGGCCCTAGATTAGGATGCCTACAGCTTGCATGTGGGCGTCATCCCGCAAAACCACGTAAGAAAAAACTAAATTAACAATTTTGGTGAGCACCTCCATGCCCACCTTTTTCCTGTTAAGAGTTTGGTCCGGATCTAACAAGATGGGGTCTCCCCCACGTCTATTCTGGATTCCACCTATAAGGTTTCGGATGTGTTATAGGGGTGCAATCGGTGGCCATTGACCATTAACATGGTGTTGCTACTATCAATTGTTCTAACATGCACTACCCCATTCTTGATGAGCTCTACCACCTCATACGGTCCCATCCATATTTGCATTAATTTACCTTTTCTTTCCTGGAATCGAGAATCATACAACAGCACCCATTCTCCTTCTTGGAACTGCTTCAGTTTAATGTGGTGATCATGCCACCACTTTCTTTGCTTTTGTATGATTTCCATTCTCTACAAAGCGTCCATTCAGATTTCGTCCAACTGATCTAGCTATCGAATCCTTTATTTTTGAGCGTCATCCAAGCTCAAGTTCAATTCTGAAGCCATCCTCAATGTCTTGATTTCAAATTCAATGGGCATCATCGCACTCTTCCCATAGACCAGTTGGAAGGGTGTGAAGCCTATGGTGGATTTCCACGTGGTATTATACGCCCAGACTACCTTCGAAAACCGTGTAGCCCAATATTTTCTATGTTGCTGCACGGTCTTCATTAGGATGTTCTCTATTTCTCTATTCGTCACTTCCACTTGCCCATTTGCCTATGGATGGTAGGGTGTAGTTTTATTGTGCCAAAATTTGTATTGCTCCATCAGCTCCTTGATCAACTTGGAGGTAAATTGAGGCCCTTGGTCTATTGTTATCTCTCTAGGGACCCCAAATCATGTAAAAATATGGGCAAATAAGAAATCGGTGATTGTTCTTTCTTTTGAATCTCTCAACGCTTGAACTTCAACCCATTTGGTGATGTAATCTGTATAGACCAAAATAAACCTCCTCCCTATTGAAGGTGGATTAATTGGTCCCATGAAGTCCATGCCCCACTTATCGAAGGGTTCCAGGTGTACCTGAGGCTGGAGGGGCATTTCATCTCGATGGGTTGGTCTGCCCATTCTTTGGCATTCATCGCACTTGCTGGCATACGCAACCGCATCCTTGAACAGAGTGGGCCAAAAGTACCCAACCTATAGGATTTTGTAGGCAGTTCATTTCCCTGCAAAGTGTCCTCTGCATGGTTCATCATGACACGCTTTGAGTACTTCTGAGAACTCCTGTTCTGCTATGCATCTCCTTATAATCTGGTCACGTCCTATTTTGAACAGGAGGCCATCAATCCATAGGAACGATGCACTTTTCTCTATGACCGCCTACTTTTCTCAAAAAGAGAGAGCAGGTGAGGTTCTTTCGATGGCCAAGTAATTGGCTATATCTACGTACCATGGGATTTTCTCACTAATGGTGAACAAATGTTCATCCAAAAACTGGTCTTCCACTATTGTATGGTCTGTCGGTATCAATCTGGATAGAAAATCTGCTATGACGTTGTCTTTGCCTAGTTTGTCGACTATTGTGATGTCGAATTCCTATAGTAACAAGAGCCACCTGATAATTCTTCCACCAATGGCTGGCTTGCTCATCAAGTATCTGATGGCCACATGGTCCATGTGGACAAATACCTTATACCCAATGATATAATGGTAGAATTTGTTTATGGCGTGCACAACTGCAAGGAACTCCTTCTCCGTCACCATGTAGTTGAGCTCGGCTCCTGCCAAGTTTTTGCTGACATAGTAGATGGCATAAAATTCTTCGCCATCCTTCTATCCGAGGACTACTCCAATCACATTGTTGGATGCATCACAGTAGATATGGAATGGTATGGCCCAATTTGGTCCTCTTAAAACCGGTGTGGATATCAGTTTCTCTTTAAGCAACTGAAATGCTTCTTCACAGTCTTCCGTCCAATTGAACTCCACATCTTTAGATAATAGAGTGTGTAGTGGTTTTGCAATTTTGCTAAATTTGGTGATAAATCACCGATAGTACCCGATTGATCCAAGAAAAATCCTCACCTCTCTCTACGTTCTGGGGCTGGGTAGGTCTCTGATGACCTCAATTTTTCTTTTATCAACCTTTATTCCTTCTACGGAGAGGTGGTGTCCCAGTACGATGCCTTCTTGCATCATCATAAAGCATTTCTCGTTGCTCAGGGACAAATTGTTTTCCTTGCTTCTTTCGAGCACTCTTTCCAAGTTCGTCATTGCTTCATCAAAGGTTTCTCCATAGACGGTGAAGTCATCCATGTATACTTCGACCGCGTCTCCCATCATGTCTAAAAATATGCTAAGCACCACCCTTTGAAAGGTGGCAGGTGCATTGCATAATCCGAAAGGTAATACCCGATAGGCAAACGTTCCCCATGGGTAGGTGAATGTTGTCTTATCTTGATCCTCTTCTCCTATCTGGATCTGGTTGTATCCACTGAATCCATCCAGGAAGGAGAAATACTTCCTCCCGGAGAGTGTATCCAAGACTTGATCAATGAACGGGAGCGAGAAGTGGTCCTTCTTGGTCACTTTGTTTAACGCTCTGTAGTCCACATAGATTCGCCACTTCCCATTATTTTTAGGGACTACCACTAACGGTGATACCCACTCACTATCAAAAATTGGATAGATGAATCTGACAATCAAGAGTTTTTGCAGTTCTTCCTTGACAATGTCTTTCATTTTCGGATTCATTCTTCTCTGTGGTTGCCTACTTGGAGTTGCTTGATCATCAAGGTATATACGATGGGTATAGATATCTGGGCTGATACCCTTCATATCTGAGTAATCCCATGCAAATGCCTATTGGTGTCTAACCAGGAGCTCTTCTACTTTCATCAATTATGTGGGAGTCAACCCACTGCTGACATTCAATGTTCTTCCTGGCCCGACATGTATCTGCTGAACGTGGTGATCTTGGGCACCAACCAATGGTGATCCAGGTGTGGAGATGGAGGACTCCCCATGGAGGAACTCCACAATAGCACCATCTTCATCTTCTTCTACCAACTCATCCAATGTCATCACCGGTTGGATCATGGATAGCTCAGGATTTTCATGCTCGGTCAACATGGGTTCTCCTAATGAGTCGACGAACTATGCTAGGGGTGAAATAGTCAACCTTTTAATGTTTCATCCATCGAATATGGTCATCAGCCCATCTCGGTAGCTGATGTAAGCATCAGCTATTGCCAACCATGGCCTTCCCAAGATGAGCGGGTAACCACCCAACCTAGTTTTAGATTGCAAGACTAAAAATTCGGCTGGGTATTCCCATGCACTGACTGTCACTATTACGTCTTCCAACATTCCTTTCGGTGCCATGGTCGATCGATCAGCCAGCTGTAGCACTATCATAGTGGGTTTTAGGTTCATGAGCTGTAGCCTCTGCATGGTCTCCTGAGGCATTACATTGATGGCTGCTCCGAGATCGACCAACGTATTGGACAGGGAATGTCCCTCAATTTTTATAGTCAGCACCGAGCTTCCTGGGTCTACATACTTAGGATGGCATGTTTTGCCCATCATCAAATCTGCTAGTTTACCCATGACATTGATAGTCTGGGTTGCTCTTCATCCTGGCTTCCTTAGACACATCTCTCTTATCACCTTGGTATATATCGAAACATCTCGGATGGCTTGAAATAATGGAATTGTCATGGTGAGGTTCTTCAAGCTAGACAAGATATCAAACTTCGGCTGCATTACTTTCCTCTATTCTTGCATCCAGTTGGGAAATGGAGCCTTTGCTCTCTCAGGCATTTCTTCTATCACCTCTTCTACAAGAGGTGTTTCTCCTACCTCTTCCTCCTCTTCTACCAGTGGAGGCATTCCTACTCCTAGTTGTCTACCAGACCTAAGCTGAATATGGTACATCGGATACATCTCACCCTCCACGTTGTATGTTGGTTGGTTCACCCTGTTATTAGGATTTGCCATCGGTTGTGCGGGTAGCTGCATAGGTCTCACTGCTAGAAACATCGGTAAATTCTATTGGGGGTGAGCTGGTGCTACATTCTATGGAGCTTGATTCCATGCAGTGTGGCCTCTCCACTACTACCTAGGATATGGATATGGCATCCATGGCTGCTAGTTTGGGAATGCTACTAGGGGTGCGTTGGACCAGGGTGATGGCCCCCACCACCCCATGTTAGGTGGTTGAGGTGGGCCTTGGGGCATGTATGGTCCTCCCCCATATGATGGCATTTTGGTTGGCATATTCCCCACAAGGGGTTGTGGCCAACTCTTTTGATTGCCTATGAAATAGGCATCCACGCTTTCAGCATCCTCCTGATTATTGGGTAGTTGTGGGCACAATCGAGTTTTATGGTTTAGCCTACAAACTGTGCATACTCTAACTTTGTTCTCTGGGCATGCATTCTTTGCATGCTTCCCTCTACATTTTGGATAGAAATAAGCCAATGCTGCTTCATTTTCTTGCTTCTTTTTCTCTAACAGCAGCGTATCCATCTGCAATGCTAGAGATGAGAGCATTTCGCTCTTTAAATCTTCCAACATGTTACCTATTTCTGTCTTCGTGACTGAAGCAGTCACTTTCATGGTTCTAGAAGTGGTCTTGCCTCTCCTTCTTGAGTAGTTCCGACATAGTTTTTGGATGTCTTCCATAGCGTGTTGGTAGACATCACCTCCAGAAATCATGTTAAGAGCCTCTAGTGATTCATTGGTAAGTCCTCTCAAAAATATGCTTTTGAGGGACTTATCAGATAGTTTCGTGTGAGGAGATCATTGAATATTGAAGTTGAATCTCTCCTAGTATTCCTTGAGAGACTCATCTTCTTTCTGCGTCATGCTCAGGACCTCTTCTCTGGAGTCTCTTGCTCTCCCAAAATCTTGGTATTGCTCTAAAAAGAGCTTCTTCATTTGATCCCAAGTGGCAATGTGTTTGTCTCCCAGACCGATGAACCACCATAGAGCTGCATCGTCCAATGTGGAAGGAAAGAGTTTCAGCTTCTGTGTATCAGATTTGTAGTCCATAGACCTGCATAAGACATCAAACTTAAATAAAAATAGGTCAGGGTCCTCAGTTGGGTATCCTCTGAAGGTCGAAAGGTGAGCAGGGGATATGTTTTTCATTTTGGTATCTCCTACTCCTTCATCAATCAAGAAACTAAATCCAGATGAGACTTCTTCATTGTCAGCCATTTTTTTAGGAAATGCGGTCTCTAATGCAATATTTATGGCCTTACGATCATTTAAGACTTTCTGAGTCAAGGCTCTAAGGTTATCTGGTGTTATCGTCCGATCTTCTATAACTTTCCACAATAGGGCTTCCTCTAAGGGTGTCCTATTAAACAGGGGATTTATGATGATTCATTCTTCCCCAAGTTGATGGGATGAGGAGGCACTTTGCACAAAGTGTGGATCCTCACTCCAATGGATTGTTGGTGGTGGGTCGAGCGAGTCTAATTCAAATTTAGAATGTTTGGCTGACTCAGGTTCTGGTGGATTGGTTTTTATAAACCGACCGTCAGGTCCTCTTCTTCTCGAAGAACTCATACAAGGTCAGATGGAAGGTTTCTAGGTATTGTAAATAATCTAGTTGAGACGCTTCCCCAGAAATGGTGCCAAAATGTTGCGGGCCAAACAAGGTTAACTTCTTTCCTACTTTTGTCACATGCCCATGCATTTAATTTATCAACCCAGGGAGCTTCGTAAACTTGTGAAGGGTCTTGAACAAGATTGCTTACAATACCACTTGAGATGAGTCCGCTAGTTCTACTATTGGGGGGTGTTTCAATGGTCATCAATCATTCATACACTCCTCAATAATTTACGTAAAAACAATTAAATCTACAGAAAGGAAATATTCATGCATTCCTGGAAATAAACCTATTGCAATACTAGAAATAACAATGCGATAAACAATCTTATAAAAGTGGTAAACTAATCTAGAAAACACAGGAAAAATAGGGGAAGAAATACTGGCTTGGAGTGGGCCCAGGCTCCAGTAGCTTCCTCCCAACTGAACACGCACTTAGAAACTCTTAGAACTGTATTATAATTATCAAAGTATTACAATGCTTCTTCTGTATATCTCTCTACATTTACTATCAAAATATTCTATATATCCTCAGAGAGGTCTGCATGTGTTTATATAGCACACCCATAGATCTTTTGTTACAAAGAAGTTATAACAGTCGATTCATTCCAGACTAAACTAAGACAGTCTGGTAAATGTGATCGACGTCTGCTAAAACTGGCATTCATTTCTAATGGTGGCATGTTCACTGATTGGTTTGTGCTTCACCTGGCATTGGTAGGATGTTCTCATACGTCGGTGCGATCCCCAATTTAACTCTACATGACGTAGAGTTGGAACTGCACCAGTCTCTATTGTCCACGTCATGCTTGTCTGGTCAACGGGCGAAGAATAGGGGCACCTTCCCTATGAGGAAGGTGCCTAAGTATGTCGGGTGCCTTCTCTATGTGGAAGGTGCCTTACTGCCATTGGTGCCTTCCTAGAAGAGGAAGGCACTTATCTTCTGTTGGTGCCTTCCTATGAGAGGAAGGCGCTTGCCTTCTAGTGGCGCCTTCTTGTCGATGCCTTCCTTATGAGAGGAAGGCACTTATTTTCCTTTGGCGCCTTCCTGGAAGAGGAAGGCGCTGGCCTTCTATTGGCGCCTTCCTAGGAGAGGAAGGCGCTTGTATTTCCTTGGCGCCTTCCTAGAAGAGGAAGGCGCCTACTTACGCTTGGTGCCTTCCTGGAAGAGGAAGGTGCCTACCTTCTCTACGTTGATTCTGAAAGAAACAAAGTGCCAGGTCCATGAAAAGACCTCGACTGATCCAAATCTGACTAAATCAACTACAATTCCACAAAAACACACTAAAAACACATGAATTAGATAACACGCATAATTTCATCAAATAATTATATAATCATTCATAAACATATGCAATCCTTATTATACAACCGCATAATAATCAAGAAAATGTATACAAAATATGAGCATTTTTGATGCTCATCACCACTAAGCTGGTAAGAGGTAAAGCCTTGTGCCAAGGATTGATAGATGTTTTAGCATTGGAAAAAATAGCTTGTCAGATAACAGAAGAGGATCAAATAGATATTGTATACACTCTAGATTCTAATTGGATCGAGAAAATAACTAGGTATTTCCAAACTAGGATCTACCCACCTAATTTGAATCCTTCTCAAAGAAGGAGGTATATACTTCATGCTCTAAAATATGTATTGTTGAGCAAAGTGCAGCAAATAGTATTGTCATTGTTGTCAACACAGTCAGACAGATTTATTTATGCAATGGACAAGAGTTTATTGAACAGCAAGGTGCAGCCAAAGTACAATGGATAGGAGTTTAGTGTTGAGCAAGGTGTTGCAGGAGGATTGTCATTGTTTTCAATACGATCGGTTAGATCTAATGATGCAATGGACAGAGCGGTTCAGAAGTCACTCAAATGCAGAGGATAAAGTTCAAAATTTAGTCAGATCATGAGTCCTTAAATGATAGATGCACAGAAGCAGAAAACATAATTCAGAATGAGAAGAAGAAGTCTTCAGAACCTAAGATGTCAAGAAGCGAAAAGGTTTTTTGTGAAAACCAAGGCAGTTAGAATAAAAAGTTTTATTTAAAACCATTGATAATATATTTGAAATGGGTTTTCCTTAAAACCCAAGTTGGCTCTTCGTTTCGTTGAAAAAGATGCCCCGATGATAAAGATATTTAATTTTAAATATTTAGTTTAAATTTTAAAGGTTTTTTGTGAAAACCAAGGCAGTCAAAATAAAAAAAATTATTTAAAACCATGGATAACAGATTTGAAATGGGTTTTTCTTAAAACCCAAGTTGGCTCTTCGTTTCATTGAAAAAGATGCCCCGGTGATGAAGATATTTAATTTTAAATATTTAGCTTAAATTTTATTTTATTTAAAATTTAAATTAAAATATTAAATTAAATTAAAAGGGCTGACATGTTACTATTTCACGGCAATAAGCTACAGGAAAGTGACGAAGGTGGAAGAAGTGTTTGAGGCCGACAAAGTTAAATCTGGGCCGACGGATTTTAGGGTTTGGCAGCTGAAAAATTCTAGGGTTTCTCAACCGACGTTCTTTTAGGGTTTGTTCCTAAAACTTCTTCTATAAAAGCAAGGGTACTTCGAGTTTGAAAAGTGGGGTGTAAAATATAAAGTGTGAATGCGAGCATAGTGTTTATGAAAGTGAATTTCGTGTTGAGAAGAAAGCAGAATGTGAAATGACACAGAGTGTGCGAAGCGTGTGCGCAAAGAAAGCAGAGTGTGCAGAGAAGCGCGAAGGGCAAAGTTGATTGCAAAGTCTGGCTGTAGTAGTGCAACAAACTATGTGAAGTTATTGTGCAAGAGAGAGCAGAGTGCACAGAGATTGCAAAGGTGATGTAGACCAGTTAGAGTCTTGCAATAACAAAGGTATATGTCAAACATTTTTTTATTCAATATTGAAGTCCAGTTGGTGCTGGCAAATTAAGGGGTTGGTGCCTCTTTCCAATTGGTGCTGGTAAACAATTTGTCCAGTTGGTGCTGGAAAATTAAGGGGTTGGTGCCTCTTTCCGATGAGGGTGCTTGGTAAAATAGGAGTTGGTGCTCCATTCTATTGAAGCAGATAAAGTTAAGGGGTTGGTGCTCCTTCCAGTTGGTGCTAGTAAAGGATTATGTAAAGTTGTAGCTTTGCATTGACTGGATTTGGATGGTAGTCCAAGAAGTATTTTTGAGGAGTAGCCACATTGGTGAACCTCGTTAAAATGTTGTGCTATGTGTGATGCTCTTAGTACTTTTATTATTTCTATTTTAATCTGCTACAGTTTATTTAAAAGTCTAAATTTCTTTTAAGTTTTTAAAGAACACACTGATTCACCCCCCCTCTCAGTGTCATTGTGATTACAACATGTATTACTACCTGAAGGGTTGTTCAAAAGAAACTTGGATGGTATTCTCCTGAAATGTTTGAAGGAGGACCAACAAAAAAAAGTCATAGAATAATTTCATGGAGGGTCAACAGGTGGTCATAGCTTGGGTAGAGTTACAACTTTGAATATAATAAGTGCGGGCTATTATTGGCCTTTTTTGTTCAATGATGCTTTTAAAGTTACCCAGGATTGTGACAAATTTTAGAGGTATGCTGGAAGAACTAGATATGCTTCATCTCTTTTGAAACCTATTCAATTTGAGGAGCCTTTTCAACAATGGGTATTATATTTCATAGGAGTTATAAATCCTAATTCTTTAGCAGAGCATAATTTTATCTTGATAGCTACATACTATCTTACCAAATGGGTGGAGGCCATTCCTACAAAGAGGGCGGACCAGGAAGTTGTGATCAAATTTATGGAGAATTTGATTTCTATATTTGGAGTCTCAGAATATTTGGTGAGTGATAATGGACCTACTTTCATAGGATCCAAGTACATTGAGTTTTCCAATAAGTATGGCATCACTCTTAAAAATACTTCAAATTATTACCCACAAGGTAATGGACTTGCAAAATCTACCAATAAAAACCTATTAAGGATTTTGAGAAAATATCTAGAAGGTAACAAAAGGAGTTGGCACCTATTGCTCAACCATGCTCTATGGGCAGATAGGATTACTATTAAAAATTCCATCAAAACTTCTCCTTATGCATTGGTATATGGAAAAGAGGTGGTATTTCCGATTCACTTAGAGATCCCAATGCTTAATCTTGTTAGTATAGAAGAAGAATTAGAGGATGATCCAGTAAAAACTAGGTTGACACACTTTCTACAATTGGAAGAGAGTAGAACTCAAGCATATGATCATTTTCAAAAGTATTCATCAGACATTAAAGCATGGTTTGATAAAAAGGCTAGGTTCAGAAAACTCCAAGTTGGAGACTCAGTTCTTAGATGGAATGTTGACAGGGCAAAACCAGGCAAGCATGAAAATTTTGATTCCTTTTGGGATGGTCCTTTTGAAATAGTGGAAGCTAAAGAGTCTAATGTATTTCAGTTGAAGGATCCACAGGGAAACATACAACCAATTCTGGTGAATGGTTTCCACCTCAAGCTCTACTATATGTAAGAAGTGAGCTCATTGTAACATATGTATATACATTGTACAAATATTTCCCCTTCCTTTATGCACTTTGTATTTGATTTCTTTTTTGCACTTTGTAATTAGTTATTTTCAAAGAAATTATAAAAAAAAAAAGAGAAGAAATTTTGCAAGAAATGACTAAGTGTTGGCCAAATGCATGGTGATGTTCCATTCTACACACGGTGTTGTGTAAAACTCTCTAGAATGGCATTCCACCCTCAAGTCCGCATGGTTAAATCCAGATTTCCATGGAGTGGTCTATCATTTTCTATCCCACATAGAGAAGGACAAAGAATGGTGCTAATCTGGGAACCTCTCAAAGTTGGAGATAGCCGGAGCGAAATCGAGGTAGAGTGCCATGTGTGCAAGCTTCAAGTACCAAAGTGGACTTGGAAGGTTCTTAAGACACTGGAGTGAAATCAGGCCAAAGCTGAATAGCAAGTTCCAATATGACACATGGAGGCTAAAGAGTGCTCCCACATTCAATTCTAACAAACTCACACATGGACCAAAGAGTAGCCGAAGGGATATGATGAGCTGGCAGTGCAATTTCAAAATTCGACCAATAAGAAGATAGGATGCCACCTTTGAGCCACCAAAGAAATAATGAAAAGGATTGGAAAGTGTGCCAACAAAGATATCGTGCAATAGCTGCATTAATGGTAAAATATACGTGGGCTCCAGAGGAGAGAAGTAATGAAAAGCATACACAAAATCCATTTGGAAACCCCTTGCATCTACAAGAAGGTAGAAAAGTACAGTGATACCTTGGAGAATTTACTACAAATTAGGAGGATGAAGTTTGCTACTATTAGGATGGTGCCCAAAAAGTCATCCATCGAATCATCGAAGATAGTGACAAGATTGCAGGTTCATGTACATCGGACCAGTCGAGTCATAGATACAGTGATGACAAGAGTGAGAAGGACCCACCTCAGGACAAGTTTTGAATTTTTGTATTTTTAAGGAAAGCCAATGCGATGACAAGGTATGATAGCCATAAAATCCTTTTTGTTCTCTTATATCTATGATTTTATGCATCACTACCCTAAACTAGTCTCTGCTATGATTCAATTCTATGATTCTAAAAATAGAATAGTCAAAACCCCTAAGGGCACTCCCCTATTTTCCATCACAAGAGAGACTTACTATGAGTTATTCGTCATAGGGGTAGGCCCATCCTCAAATCTCATACCATTTAGCGTAGCAGAGCTAGATAGGGCTTACACTAACATGATAGCCTCAGAAGAAAAAAAGGAGGCACTAGAAAAATGGCTTCATCTTAATTTCATAAGGATAAAGAATCAAGACGAAATGCCCAAAGTCCCAATTCACATTGATGAATTTGCAAGCCCAAAATTATTGTCTATGTTGGCTTGTATGGAGGGTTTGGACTCTGACAGGATGGTTCATGGTTGGAAAATTGTCACGGCATATTATATTTCTAATGAGAGGATGTACAAGAAAGATGCGAGAGAGAGGGGTACCAGAGTAATTTACTTTTACTGGCCAACTTTTCTCACTCAGAGGATCCATGAGCAGTTGGTAAACATGAAGAAGGGTGTTGGTGCTCCTAGTTTCAGACATTGCTCGAGTCTAGTGTGGATGTTCTATGTAGCTATAAAAAGCAGAATGCCATGGATTCTAGCTAAGGATAAAACCAGTGATGGAGAACCCTTTTCGATCTATTATTGGATGGATTTTTTGAAGAGCAGTGAGTCCTATTATAGATTCAACTTGGAATTTTTGGAACCTGTTCTAAAAATAATGTACAATGAGTGCCCTAGGTTTCCCTCCTTAGCTAAGAAGATTCTGAGGAAGGAATACGCTAAGGAAGGAGATTGGTATCTACTAACATAGGGTATAGTAATCAGGTTATATGGTTTCGTAGGTAAACCCTTTCTCCTACCTCACTTTGTCACAGAAAGGCTATTCACCCTAGAGTATCTAAGGTAGGTGGTGTACATTGACGCAAGCTATGGTTAGGGAAGGAAGAAGAAGTATTTAATTACTTACCACACTAAAGATAATATTATTGTATCCAAGTGGCAGAGCCAAAAAATTGATCAATACCTTGATATATTAGGTCTATTTTATATTCCTCAGAGATGGAGTTATGATCCTGATGGCATTTTCACTACGAGAAATAAAACCCTAAATGGAGACAAGGCCTATAAATTTGAAAAAATGCCCAAGGCTAATTTTGAACAGGGAAGGAATAATGATGAAACTACTCTTTTGGAGTGGAACATCTCAAAGATAGATCAGTTACCTCCATGGTTGGATTTCTACGAACAGGTTGTGGATTTCAATCCGGAGCATGAGCTCAGCCATCGGCTTACAAAGGATACAATTAATAAAGTGAGGGTTGAATCTACCAATATGAACGACACTCCTTCTGAAGAAGAGGTAGCAGAGAGAGGAATACCAGAGGAGAAAGGACCATGGAAGATAACAAATATTGCATATTGGTGGCGTATGAGGGTCAAAATTGGAAAACCCAAATCAAAGTTTGGAATGAAAATTGATAAGGAATTTTCAAGGATTTATAATAAGAACGTTGAAGCCTGGAGACCAAAGGATGTCAGAAATATAGTATTGATCGGTGAAAAACCCCAAAATTATTTTGAGTCCCTCCTTCCTCTTACAATTCAAAATATTCAGATAGAGATGCAAAAAGTTCCTTTGACCATAGCTGAAGTACTCAAAATCTCCAATCCTACTTCTAAGCAGGTAGAGAAGTTTCCCTAGAAGGCTAAATTGGTGAATGAAATACAATTATCCAAAGAAAGAGCTGTCAATATTCCGCTAATTGAAATAAGATCCCCACCTTTTTCCATCGTCCCCACAACATCAGTTGAATTACAACCCGTATCTGAGCAGTCTCTACTTTCAAGAGTAGTACAAGAAGATGAAGAGGGGGAAAATTTTGAAGGAGAGATGGCTACTTTTCAATTAGTTTATAGGAGGACTAAGAGGGCCCCAGAAAATAGAGGGGAGAGAGGTTTCCAAGAAGCAAAAAATGAGTATGGAAGAAATTGTTGAAGAGGTGGTTGTTTTTAATACAGAAGGGTTAGTTGAACAAGAACAACAGCTGGAGATAGAAGCTGAACAAGAACACCCTACATATGTAGGTGAAGGTATGGTTTCTAATCCCTCTTCTCCTTTTCATCTCCATGAATCCCCAAAAGGATTTCCCTCCCTTTCTAGTCAAGAAAATGTGGTAAATTTACCTCCTCCACCTCACAGTTCTTCCCTCATCTCATCAGTAGCTATGGAGGTACCAGTCAGTTTTGTTGTGTCACAACCTCCTCAAGACCCACCTTCCACTTTGGAGATGTCCACTTCAATGTCCACCATTATTGCACCCTCATCTATTTCATTACCACCATCCATGGGACACTGCGTTCCGACTTCATCCACCCCTTCTACTGTTAGTTATGTTCCTATTTCTCTAAATTTACCTGTATCCACAGCAGCGATAATCATAGAGTCTACCATTGTAACAGAGGTTGTTGTCAATATATCTTCACCCCCACCAATAGCAAGTCAGTCCGCCCTCATGTTTTTGATGCCATTATCTCCTTTGGCTACTAATTTTTCAAAGTCTGTTACTGTATCAAAAGAACAGGCAGCCACTCAGAGCATAAATGACTATTGGGCAGATAAGCTTACTCGACCTTCCAAAAGGATGGTCGTGACAAGAAAAAGTATGTATGTTAACCCTATCACTAGGCAAAGGGTTTCAAGGTCTATGATTCCGCAAGTGAGCAAACCTGAAAATGAAATGACTGCTCAAGATTATAGAGCGGAGGAAATCATAGAAGATATTGACAAGCTTCCTACTGAGGATGAGTTAGGGATTGCCAAGGCTCACTTAGATACCTTTTATGTGAAAACTGATATAGCTAAAGAGAAGGTAGATAAGCTAAAACAACAAGTTGAAAAGCTTAAGAGGAGCCTCAATGATAAAAAATAAATAGAGAAAGCTCTGAGAAAAGAGGCTAAGAGTTGGCAGGAAAGGTTTCAAAATGCTAATGAGTGGAAAGACCAGTTAGAAGAACAAAAGAAGTTGAATGAGGATCAGGCAAAATAAATTCAAAATTTAAAGCATCAGCTTCATATTGAGAAAGCCAAGTCCTCAGGTTTTTCCAAAGATGATTTGAAAAGGATAAAGTAGGAGTTGCTTTCTAAAGTTCAAGAAAAATGTTCAGGTCTTCAACTCATAATCGACTACCTAAAATATGTCAGCCAATTGCTCTCTACTATTCAGAAGGATTTAGATCAAATCACTGGAGAGTTACAGCCTATGGTGATTCTAGAAGAACAAATGTACAGGCTGGTTGGAAGTAGGCTCAGTGATCCTACTAAACCAATTTCCAATAGGGAATGGAATCTGGCCGAGGTAGCTACAAAAATAGTGGTGAAGAAGCACAGGGTAGTTCAGAGAGCCTGGCTATTGTTTGATAGAATGGAAAGAGGAATTAAAGACATCATTGAAATAAATAAGGAAATGATTCATGTTGGTTTCAAAGGACTCTGGAAGGAGGATCACAACTTCTTATCTGTGGAAGAAGCCCAAGCAAAGCATCAAGGATAACTTACAGGATGAGGCTGGAATTGATTCACTGGAAGAGCCACTATCCCAAGAACAAGCTGCCAAACTAATTATGGATTACACCCGATTAAGAGATCTCATGGAGGATCTGGTGACTAGAGGGAATGTTGCTAATTATGAGGATGTTGGGGAACTACAATATGTTTATAAGAAGCTTAAATAAACATAAAATCCCTCTGAGGAAGCATGGAAATAGGCTCTTCAATCTTTGGAATCAATGGTCCAGTTGTTTGGAGACACCTCCGGTGAGGATAACTAGAGAGTACATGCTCTAGAAGAACAGGGAGAAGAGGAAAGAGAATATGAGGATGAAGAGGCTATAGAAGAATGAGGATAATATTGAGTAGCTATAGGCCCAAGAGGGGCTCACGCTTAAATCATTTCATTTCTATTTGTACATATACATAAGTTTTGTGTTTCTATACATCAGTTTTGTATTTCTATTTTTACTCTGACAATTGTCAGAAATAAGCAATAAAGGCATGAAGCCTACAACGCAACATTTTTGTGTGAAGGCATTTTTTGAAATGAAGCCTTATAAAGGAGGTAGATTTGTGTATATTTTTTGAAGGTAGTAGTAATACTGATATTATGGATACAATATCTAGTTGAACAAGTGAGTTCTATGATGTTTTTGGCATGGTTTCTATATGAACCTTTACCCTCTAGGTAGAATTTGAGCTTTCAGAGGGTAGTGTTTGTATGGAAATTATTCCTTAAAACATATCTTCAAAGATAAGTATTGTTTTGACTCCTAAGGCCCAATGGATAAGACTCTGGATTCGATTGGATTTGCAAGCAAATCCACCTGGGAGGCACCAGAATGTAGGCCCAAAATGGCCACATACTTAGTAAAATTTTGTATAATTTTGACTAAGTGATAAAATCATCATTCCACAAACCTTGTAGTATGCTTTGAAGTGGAACCAGGTCAGAAGATATGAATCCACTCAATAGTTAGTGAAGTTTTCATGTTTGGAGTGATTCTGGGTGATTTCACTTCGGCTCCGGAATGATGGCAGATCTCAAATCCACAAAATTTCCTAAGAGATGATGACGTCAGCGATGGAAAAGTGTGGAATGGCATCTTTGTATATTGAATATCCAATTTTGGGAAGGTCCTTTTGTTTTTGGCTCTAGATTAATGCTACCTTCAAATCCATAAAATTTTCAAGGAGATGATGACATCACTAGCAGAAAAGTGTGGATTGGTGATTCGTGGAATGAACAAGTCTTTCCTTTCTAAAATGAAGATAAGACGGGGTGATGAAATAATGAAAGTGCGGATTCACAATGAAAGAAGTATGTGACTAGCTCCGGACCTGGATTGGTGATTAGCGTTTGCTCTATCCAAAATGAAATCTACAAAGGCTATAAGAAAGAGGTGATGTCATCAATATTCTAATGTGGATTGAAGAATATAATGTTGAATATGATAGATCCCGGAGTGGATTCGATGTTTAGATATCAGAGATCCGGATTGGAGATTTTGTTGCTTCTGATTAAAATATGACATCATCAATTTTAAAGTGGAATGGTATTTAGCTTGTGTCGGATTGAATCTGAATCATGTGATGAAGAGAATCAATGGTGGAGGTTAAGCTGCCAAATATTGGTGGTTTAAAATATATTGTTGCATCAGAATTTATAACAATCGACTAGAATATGAAGCATCAAGGGTTTTCCAAGAAGATCAAACTAGAGGCGGTTATAGATCGGTGGTGGTAATTCACTCCCAAGAAGGATCGATGGAGATGCATGATCTTTAACGGTCTAAAATTTAGTTCCACTAAGCGATCAACAAGTTGTAGAGACCTCGAGCTACCATGGCAGACTTTCCTTCAGCGAAATTCCCAGAGGATGGACCAATGAGCTAATGCCAGCTAAATATATTTGTTGTGCTATTGTAACAAGATCTTTGGTATTGTTTCTTGTTTATTGTAATGAGAAAACTATAAGTAGAGGTCGAACCCTCATTTTTAAGGGTCGGCTCTAGCGTGTTTTCCTGTACCATTGTAAATATTCCTGAAGAGCTAAATGAAAGGAGCAATACATTGATCTTCACCTCAAGTTCACATTCTCATGCTTGATGTCAGAGGTTTAGATTTCTTAGTTGCATTTTTGTAAATACTTTGATGGTTAGTTTGTGCCAAATTTTGGATTACTAGTTGTTATAAGTAATTGAAATCTGCTTTTGAATTCGTTCTATGTGGTTAGGAAGTACATTTATGTGAAATCTAAGTGTTTGGTGAATTCTTTTATTTGGATTATCATTCCCTGGATATTGAAATTTCTTGCTACAACATTTCTCTGTTGTGCTTTAATATATGAAACAATCTATTTTGGGATAAATGTTGATCTGAGTATATGTCCTTAGCATGGTTTTTTGGGAGATTAAGAAAATATATTATGCTATAGTGGACCCACCGCTACATATAATTACATGTGTAAATCATACACCATTCAAACATGTTTTGATTAACACAAGTTTTTCAATCAAAATAATTACAACCAAGGTACTAACACATCTAAAGTTATCAAAATCGCATATTTTACCTTCTACTTTCACCTTAAGAGCATTCAATGATGTGTTATGCTAAATGGTAGGTACTATAGTTATTCTAATTTAGTTTGGAATTAAGACCATCCCTATGATGTGTCATGTGATAGAAGATTCCATGTAGTATAACATCATCCTAGGGAGGCCTTGGATTAGAGAAATACATTTATTTCCCTCGATATTACATTAATGTATTAAATATATACATGAGGGATAGGTCTACATGGTGCCTTATGATGAAGAACCATTAAAATATATGAACTTAGCTGATTTACTAAGAGATTTCATTCTCCCCTCAATGCATCTAGATATATGGTTGACATCACCAATCAAACATATAAAAGATAAATTAAAAGGAGTGTGTGTAGGACCTTCTGTGACAGCACCACAACTATAATAGCATACAACAATAGCTTCAAAAAAGTCTATAACATACAATATGCTTAGGAATTAAAAGAAGCTTAAGGTAATTATGAGTGAAAATAGCCAAAGCAAGAGCTCAAGGTAGCAACTATAAAGGTTCCTAGTCCCATGGATGAAGGGGATGCTCAAAATCAAGTTGAAGAGGCACCTTAGTCTACCTCACCTACTTCTTCAATAGGGTCATCTACACCACAGATGATCGTGCATTTAGTTAATCTCGAATTAGCAAAATATATTGTGTAGAATGTGACGTTCATACCATTTATCAAAACTACACAGGATATGGGCTGAAATCAAGCCCATTGCTTTCCCATGGGAATGGTAGTTCCACTGGGGGTGCCACCTAACCAAATTAACTTTATTTATAGAGGGCTTGATCAAATAACAAATAACATGCCCATAGATGAGGATGATGATGAACCATTCATGGTGAATTTTCATTATTTTTCCTACCCTAAAATTACCTTGTGCTATTTCAAACATTACCATTAGCATGGTTATAGCTTAGGATTATTCGAGCAAGGGTGTCAAGTTCCCATAAAACCATAGTATCAGCTACCAACTAATAGGTTTAGGTTAGGCTACCACATAATAGGATAGGATGAGCTCTTAATAACATTTTTAGATCATTTGAACCTTAGTTTGGGGGATGATATGGAGAGGAATCCCTATCACCATAACCCTTATCACATACAAAGGGATAATAGGTTGGTAACCTATGTTTCTATTGAGCCACTTGAGATTTATCATGATAAAATTATGGTAGGTATCAATCCAAGAGATAATCCAAGAGCCAACTTGGACATAGAAAGTCGTGAAGCTACCAATAATACAGGTATGTAGAGCAATAATCTAGGTATAGTAATAGATACTAAATCAAAAGTTACTTCTGAGGAAGTGCAAGCAGAGTCTATTATAAAAAGTGATGGACAAGATTACAATTTGGTAACATATGATAATGAACAATTCTCAAGCAATGAAAAATATGAGGATGGCTTGAGTTGGCTTACTTAGGTCCTCTACATTTACATCATATGTCACCTATGGAGACAATGGTCAATAATAAGGGAGACCTCATTGATGATAGTGGCTATGAGGAGTGGGCCTACCTTGGGTGAAGGACTCGTATACAATAGCGATGATGAGGATGAGATTGAGAGAGCCTATCTTGGGCCTCACTATTTGTGCCATCATCATGAGATAGTTGACATCAATAATATGTATCAGTGAGTCTATCCTAGCCCATGCAACAAAGGGATACCACCAAATTTGGATATGATTTGTCATATAGTATTCCCTGATCCAAAAATATACATGCAACTCCTTGAGCCAAGTGATCCCACTTTTGATTCTATTCATAGACTAGATTTGGATATTCCCATACCCCTAGAGCCGCATATTGGGTATGCAAACAACACAGATAATATATGATTGTACACACATGGTTCTAAAGATCTAATCCATTGCATCAATATAATCTCCATTTATTTGACCACTCCCCTTTGCAATCCAACTGATCCCTCCAAACCATCGTATCTAAATCTAGATGTTATTGATTGGGATCACACTAATTCACTACTAGAGCCTGAAGATTTTTTCCCTAATGAAGAAATGTTACAACCTTTCCATTTTGCACCAGGCTATGCACATGATGTTTATCACATTGAGGGAAAATCCAATGTGGAATCGTTAAACCTAGCTGATGACATCCACTTGATTCCTACAACTCACTAGCTTGAGGAGGGATCACATATGTCAGTGGAGGAAACCTTTGATATGGATATCAGTGATTATCCCACTAATACTAATAAGGTTAACTTTGGAGAGAGTATATCTCTTGATGAGCATGCCAACCTCATCCATTTGCTGAAATAGAGACATGATTTCTTTGCTTGGACATGCAAGTATATGCTAGGACTAGATCCAAAAATGGTTACTCATAACATTTCGCTATATCCCTCTAAAAGACTTATCAAGTAGAAGCTTAGGAAGATACATCCCATAATAATTTTAATGGTTAAATATGAGTTATAGAAGTTGTTGGATTTAGAGTTCATTATATCCATTGACTATCTAGAATGGGTATCAAACATGGTACCTATAGGAAAATCTGATGGAAGGATCCGTATCTGTACATATTTTAGAGACCTCAACAAGGCAACTGAAATGGGTAGAAATCGACATTTGATCCATTAATACAAAAACATAAATGTACTAAACGAAAAGGTTGTATTTCATTAATATTGAAAGATATGTGTTACAATAGGGACATGATGCCCTTTAGCCATTTCTTCTTCTAATAATGTTACAACAAGTTCGATGTCATCTTCAATCGTCCCTCAATGTAGGTGGGCTTCTTTGTATGTGGGCCACCATGGGGTTGTTGTTTGATGATGTTCTTCCTCTTCAGATCTGCTAAATAACCTGTGAAGAACCTGCAAAAGGGGGTTAGTGTGATGGGGGGCTTGCCTTAGTCAGGCCCCATGTTTAGAAAGACAAAATGACTATGAAAACATGCATTGAAAACTGAAATAAAGTGTGCAGAAGCTGATAAAATGGTAAAATAGAGCTTACCTCCCAAATTTGAGGTGATTTGGGACCTGTAGACCCAATTCGCCACCCGAGGGGTGAACTAGGACCGGATTCGTGGGGTGGGGGGTGAATTCAGCTGTGAGGTTCCTTTTGTAAAATCCCTTTGGTGGATCGATTCCTAGGTAGCTGGTGTGCCTCTGTATGCTGTGGAAATCTGACTGTCTACTCCGAGAACTGGTTGTTCAATCTTCATTGTCCATTTTTGTAGAGTTTCTGTGCTTTGTTGAAATAGGGAGAGAGAGGTAATTAGGGGTTTAGGACCCACTATTTATAGGAAATGGCAAGGTGTAGGGGGAGAGTTAAAGAAACTAACCCTAGGCTGAGTTCTAACCAAAGTTAGGTTAGGGTTTGTGACATGGAAGTCTCCTATTCCTCATAGAAAATATCCTATCCTCACACATGTGTGAGGAAGGATTAAGTCTAATCAGGATTAGGAGGTCTTAAGTCAAATTAGGGCTTGATTAGGGTTTCTTAGGAAAATATCTTAGCTAACCCTAATTACACACATGTGGGAGGATGCAATTAGTGTTAATTAAGGATTAAGAGTTCTTTTAATCAATTTTGCCCTAAAAAGGTGACTTAAGTGAAGTCAACATTAAATTAGATTTTAGGAATTGACTTGGTAATTGTTTTTGTCAACTAATACCCCGTGGGGGCCTCAATTGAGTACAAATAGGCTGTCGAAGGATATCCCAATGCATGGGATGTGATTTTGAAGGCTTATGAGGGTTTAGGACCTGAAAGCCGATGAAGTGGTATATGGAAGTCTACACGATGCTATGATAATCTATGGCGATCTACGCATGACTACGCGTGACTACGCATGACTACGCATGACTACAACAATCTACGCATGTCTAGGAGGATCTACAATAGTCTACGCTGGTCTACAATAGCCTAGGGGTACCTAGGATGGCCTATGTAAACCTACAAGTGTCCAAAAGGATCTACAAGTACGTAGGTATAGCAATGTGCAACTTTTGGGTGTCTACATTTTACCCCTTTTTGTACTATACTATGTGGAACACAGTTTAATACAAAAATGTGAAGGGTTTGTGCAGAAGGAAAAGGGATAGAAGGGGAATGGAATCCAATCAAAGGTATGTAGCCGCTCGAAGCGTGACCATACAACATTAACTAGGGATCCAGGGAGAGAAGAGAAAGAATGGAATCTAATCGAAGGTATGTAGCCGCTCGAAGCATGACCATACAACATCAACTGGATGTCCAAGGAAGAGAAGAGAGGAAGGAAAGAAGAAGAAGAGGAAAGAAATAAAAACAATGCTGGTAAATGGAAATGGATGATTGTGAATGCAATGATATGATTTTGTTGAGTCCGTATGACATTTACGATGCCATACTAGTTGCTTGAGAATGGCAACTTTAGACTGCTTTGCTTTTGTGACCAGATCAACGTGGTCCAAAAGTATGATTAGGACAAAAGCCTATCTAAATATTTGTTGTTGATTGATTGATGAGAACATGGTGACAAGTGTCAAACCATTTGAACTAAAGGGACATTTAGCTTATTCAAACGTGTCATTCATTGTGCTCCATGAATGCCAGATATAAATACTCTAAATGTTGCGCTAGGATTACGCCAAACGTATCATTCATCATGTACTCAATGTACAAGAATGCTAGATTGACTTCTCCATCGAAACGCATAGCTCTCATGATGTAACCCATGTCTAGTTGGGATTGAGATTATTTCATATGATAATCTTCAACAAAAAATTTTGTAGACAAATGTGCTAATCGCACTTTTGGATTTTCGATGTTGTGGTTGCATGCAAAGCTGACTTTGAATATGAATACCCCCTCAAACGAGGAATCAACAATGAGGTGAATGGAATGCGGTGATTTGATGATGCAACGATTGATAAGATACCAATGCATGATGAATATGATTGAAAATTAAATTAGAAGACAAATTTGGGAGGTTCCTAGGGTTTTGGAGGACATATGCCTACTTTTCTAGGGTTTTGGGGGCAGTTTGAGTGATTTTGGGGTGTTTTAGCTGAGTTCGCCACCCGAGGGGTGATTTTGACCTAAATCACCACCCGAGGGGTGAATTGGATCTGAATTCACCCCTCGAGGGGCGAATGCAGGATTAAGGCCTATTTAAGCCCAAATTTCATTGGAAGTGGTTCATTTTGATGGTGGGAGGCATTGGAAAGTGACTTGTGGGAGCATTTGATGGCACGAGGAGAACGCGGTTGATGACTTCGAGGGTGACGATGATGAGGGGATGCAGGGTAGCTGGCAGCAGGCGCGGGGACCCATCGGTAAGTGTCCTTTCACTTTGTTTTTATTTTATTTTATTTTTCTAGAGAAATGTGAATGAGGGGGGGAGGTTTTCATCCCATTTTAAAATTTTTTGTAATTTTTAATTAAAATTTGAATACATAGTGATAAACAAGCCAAATGGGTACCCAAAAACGTGATCCATTTCTAAATTGGACTTGTTTTAGCGCTAATTTGACTGGGTGATGGGTAGAGTAGGTGTGGAGTTTGACCATCTATTTTTGAAGTAACGGTGTACTAATTTTGACATGTTATTGCATTTTATCCATAAAAGTGGGAAATGGGTATCCCATTATGTGACTGTTATATTTTTTGCTTTCGTTTGGTATGATTTCGGAATGTGTTGTTTTTAGGTGTAAAGTAGTGAACCTTGATCGTTAGATTTACTATGTTAGAGGTAGTATTTTTGGAAACCGATGAAACTTTCACCATAGAAGGGCAAAATGGGTATCCAAAAATGTAGTTTGTTTTTGTAGATGACTTCATTTGGCCTACCTTTGATTTACGTGCCAAGGTGTGGGTAATGTGAAATTGAAAATGAGTTGTAGGGAGCCCGATTTAGACTGTTTTCCACATCTGTTTGAACTTTCACCGCGGAGTGGGCAAATGGGTATTCAAAAATGTGACTGTTATTTTTGAATTATGTCTTCTGATGTGTTTTCAGTTTTGGTGTATTTATGGTAAAGTTGACCTTGAAATTCGTGTAGATTGGTATGTTGTTTTTGAATTTTGTCGACATATTTACCGCTAAGTGGGCAAATGGGTATTCAAAAATGTATTTTGTTTTTGTATGTTGAATGAATTGGTCATGTTTTGAATTTCATGCCATAGTGGATGTGTGGGTGATTTTATTTTTGGTTGTTGGGAGTCAAATATGTACTGTTTGTCACATCTATTTGAACTTTTGCCATGAAATGACAAAATGGGTATCCAAATATGTGACTATTTTGTTGATGTGTTTTGCCATGTGATTAGTGCATTATTTTTGTCTCGAAGTGCATGTCAAATTAAATAGTTGTAATTTGTAAATTTGATTGATGAAATTTGATTTAATTGCATTGTTATGTGGATTGCTAATGTGTGTTTTGTTGTGGATGAATAGGTGAAAATGCTTGAGCCTCATCATCGAGTGAGAAAAATGAAGGAAGGTTTTGAGGAGTTGATGAAGACAGAGGATGAGTTAGAGTGGTTAGATGATATACGGTTTCGAGGTGTGTGGGAATGTAAGAGTATACACACCAATAGAGCATATGTGTCTGCATTGTGTGAGTGGTGGGACATGGACAGGAACACATTTCATTTTCCCACTAGGGAAATGACCATCACTTTGGAGGATGTATATCGGATTTATAGATTACCGATTGAGGGTGTTCCTGTGAGAGTAGCAGTTGATGAGAGTAAGGAGGTTATGTTGGAGAGATTATTTGGGGTAGATTGGAGAGACATTGATGTCTCGAAGATTGATTATGAGTGGTTATGGTTGGAGGATAAGATATCTGATCGATAGTGTGTGGCCATGATGATGATCTCTACGTATGCCTTACCTGATACTTCTAGGGTGTTGTTCACCTAGAATATGTTAGATGTGGTGAGTGATATGGTGGAGCGTAGGGTTGTGTTTGCATGGGCACCTGCATTATTGGCCCAAGTTTACCAGGAGTTGCACGATGTTGTTCATGGTAGGAGGACAAGATTGAGTGTGATTCCCTTATTGCAGGTGTGGGCATGGGAACACATAGCTATCGAGAGGCCCTCATTATTACCTCACCCTATGCATGTGGAGGGCAAGGAGTATTTACCCTATGCTTTGAGGTGGAGTACAGAGGTGGAGCAGGGTATCAAGAGGCCACATGAGGGTGACCCGCTATTATGGAGGGGTAAGTTTGGAGGCCTGACACCTGGTGATATTAGATGGAGGTCTTGGTTGGGTGGTGTAAGGTGGGATGAGGATGATGAGGAGTTGCGAGCCATCCGATAGGGTAGATGGTTGGTGGGGTGCTATACTTGATAGACTAAGTATTTTTAGTTTGATAGAGTGAGGCATCAGTTTGGCTTACGATAGGATGTTCTAGGGGCTCCTATGATTTACTTTAGGTGATGAGGGGATAGAGGGGAGCGTCCTATGGTTTTACCTTGGGTTGGGGAGAGGGATCCTCCTATGGATATCCCAGATGTAGGGGATGTTGGGATGACTTCGAAGTTTGAGGCCTGGTGGGCACTACAGAGTTGGGAGCCTGGGAGAGGTGTGGTTGATCGATGGGTGGCACCTGATGTTGGGGCACCTCCACCAGAGAGGAGAGTCGATAGGGGGGCTCGAGCTAGGGTAGAGGGTGTAGTGGGTGATGAGGAGGAGGTTCCTCTATGATGGTCATGATGATGCTTGGGTAGTGAGGTGAGCACCCAGGGAGTGAGGGTAGAGGAGGTACCTGTGGATGTTGATGTGACTATGGAGTAGGCTACTAGAGTACAGGAGGAGAGAGGTGGGGTTACTGATATAGGTGGTATAGATGATACCATTGATATTGGTGTATTTTGGTTGGGATATCACAATAGGTTCCTATCGATATCCTAGAGAGGTAGGATGTGGAGGAGGAGGCATAGGAGCTATGAGATAGAGTTAGATAGTTGGAGGTTGAGGTGGAGTAGCTAAGGGCTAGGATGACTAGGTAGGAGTAGACTATTGAGAGGTTGGTTGGTCAGTTGGTTGTGGAGTCTACGAGGAAGATATTATGTGAGACTACTCTATCGGTGCATGGGATTCCTCTTCCTGATTATGATTAGGTGGTGTCGTAGTTAGAGTCATGGTCATGAGTGTGGGTACCTTCACATCATAGCCAGTGTAGTGTTGCTATGATGGGATAGATGGGTGCTAGGGTTGAGGTGTAGGATCAACCTATCATGGATCCAGTTCTAGAGTTTAGGGTAGAGTCGAGCAGGGTTATAGAGATGCGAGTGAGCCATGAGGGATGGGGAGACTCCTGGTGGGAGTTAGGATTTCTATGTATTGTAGCTTATGGGCATTTTAGATGCTAGATGATGATGGGTATGGTCCCATATTGTAGCCTTCGAGTATTTTGTATGGATATATATATATATATATACATTTTGATTTTGATTGTGATATATACATGTGTCATTTTGATGGTTTGAAATGTGTTCTTGTTATGTTTGCATAGATAGCGTAACATAGTTTGTAGGTATATATGATAAATAGATATACATGTGTGACATGGTTTAGATCTATTATCATTCTATGGTATGAATGAATTGTAGAGTAGTATGATGATTGTATTTTGAATGTGGTATGATGTCATATCAGATGTGATTTTGTAGTGAATGCATGTAGGATGAATGTAATGATGTGATTTGATATGGAAATGCATATAGGATGAATGCAATAATGTGATTTGATTTTGAAATGCATGTAGGATGAATGCATAGCTATAATGTGTACTAAATGTATATGGCATAGATGCATGGATGCATGTATGGACGTACTGAAATGCACCAAGGAAGCACTTGTATCATGGCATTTACCTGTATGGATGTGATCCATTCCATGATTTTAGGGATGTTGGATAATGTAAGGCATGTGTAATGGTTTTGACCAACATAGTTGTGACAATCAAATCTCAGACCCTTAGCTATACAAGTTTTTGTGGCAACTTATAATTAATCGAGCTGGTTCAAAATCTATCATGGACCTATATGTGTGCATGTGTGAGGTTCATTTATCCATTTTGAGGGAGGTAGGATTAACCCATTGTAAACGTAACCGGACTAGCTAGCTCATCCATCCACAATAGTGATCTATACAAAAGTAGGGTGCTAATGTTACAGATATGTTGCCACTTGTAAGACTATTCCACTGGTAGGCAGGCTCTTGGAGCCTATTGCTAGCGATGGAAATCATCCCATGGTGTTATGTTGAACCTAAGGACCAAAGGCGATAAGCATAACATGGGTGATATCAAGAGGTGTTTCCTTTTGTTTTTTGCCCCTCATCTAGTGTTGACCTATTTATTGTAGTGCTCTTTTTTTTTTCTTTTTTTTTTTCTCTTTTTTTTTGTTTGGTGCTCTTTTGTATTCTCGTGGTGCTCTTTTGTATGGGCGATGACTTTTGTTTTCTACCCAATCATTTATTTTTGCTTATGCTTGATCCCTTTGTTTATCCCTAGGTCGTATGTTGACCATGCAAGCGATAGGGTGAGTAGGGGATACCATTCGCTAGATGGTGATATCTACTCAAGATGTCCTCTTTCCTATACTCAAAATTGTTTAATGTGTAACCTATTGTGAGTGGTCCATGAGAGAAGTTGAACCAACCTAAAGATCCATAAGAAGAATGTACAAGACTCGGTAGCTATGGGTGACACTGGATTGACTGAACTACAGAGTGGTCAAAGTTGAACACGACACCTATGTATACCCTGATCCTGAAAAGGGGGAATGGACATCCAGGTGGTGATGCTAACAAGTGCATTTGTTACTCCTGCTAAGGTGCATTTTGGGGGAGAATGTACAAACATGAATTAAAATTTTAACTGAAAAACATGTGGATATGTGCAATGGATGTAAATGTAAATGATGCAAGTGGGGGAATGCAATATCTACAAGAGGAAATTTATGATGTATAGAAGGAGAAGTTTAGAACACTTATTTACAGGTGAGTATATTGTATCATGATGATCAAAAAGCGTGATGCTATAGTAATGGTTGCCCCAACGTGTGGGGTGTGTGTAGTAGGTGTATAAGCTGTAATATATTAGATGTATGGGTAATAATCACAAAAGATGGAAGATGTAAAGGTGGTATGTACATATGGAAGAAGTGAGAAGAACTAGACTTTGGTAACCAACAAGATAAGGGGATTACCAAAAGCCAAAAGTGATAGAATAAAGGTGGAGTAGATCAGCGTAGGTAGAAAGGCACAACTAGGAGGAAATAAGAAGGGGAAGAGAGAAGAAGAAGAACATACTAAGAACTACTAACGAGTGAAATGGCATGGGTCCGATCGAGGATGAGATGGTGAAGTGATAGTATGGCTTGGACTTTGGTGACTGGTGTAATTGGAAATGTTGTGAATGTAGCGGGTTGGTGGTGTTAATGTTTCTCGTAGTGGCAAAGTTCTAGGGATAATGCGACATGGAGGACTTAAGAGTCGGCTAAATGGGATGGAATGTTCAAGTGATGGAGTTCGATTACCATGCAACATATTGTGGACCAAGGTTTTGAATGTTTGACACTCTTCAATGTCATGACCTGGTTGGTGATGATAGATGCAATATTGATTCTCATGGTAGTTACATGGTTTAGGATGTGAAGGGTCAATGGGTCGAATCTCGGGTAGGTCAATAAGGCCCTGATGCATGAGATGGTAGAATATTTTGGATAGGGGAGTGAATGGAACCGGCATGGGGTAGATGTATTGTTCTATTGGAGGTGAGCGGGGCCTAGTTGAAGGGAAATATGACAATGGAGGTATGGGTCGAGGATCCAATGTGGGGTGAATTCGAGGTCGAGGGATGGATCTGCATGGTGGTGAAGATGCATGGGTTATGGGAGACTGACGTGGATGAACGTGACAATGGCAATGGCTCATCTGTAGCTCGAGAGCCTCGATACGGGAGAGGAGATGTTGTATCTCATGGTGTGGAGGTGATGGTGTCGGGGAAGGTGGTGATCGAGATTCCAGTGTGTATGGAGTGGCTTGGTATGCACGAGAAAGTGGATGAGGTCATGATGAGGATGGGGTGGAGTGGAATGGTTGTGGGGATTGCAGGATTTATTGGGGGGGTAGGCCTCATAATGGTGAAGGTGGCATCTTAAGGATGGGTGGCATAGGTGATGGCTCTAGGTGGTGACGCGAATGGGAAGGGGGTATGTTTGCACGGCCAGCTTGAGTAGCTTGGGCCACGTGGGCTTGCAAGGCTTGGGAGTAGGAAGATTCTCCACTAGGAAGCGGGGTCAGTAGGCATGAAGGATGGGCCGGATGGGGCATGTATCCTCTATTAGGAGGGCGGTAGGTTCCAAGAGGGTGATGTGGGGAATTAGTGGGTGAATAACGATTCATAGTATCTTCATGCAACTATGAAGGTGATTCTCGTGGTTGGGGATGAGATGTTTCCTCTTTTTCATCGAAAGAGGATAGGGTGACCTGGCTATCTCCTGAATGGGGTGAGTAGGATGAACCTCGATGGTGAGGTGAGAGGCATCGAGGTGAAGTGTTATGGTCCGAATGGGAGGAATGAGAAGGTCATCTAGTATGAAGAGTAGCTGGTGGTCGAGCTAGGTCAGTTGGCATGATCGGTACAGTCTGTGGTGGTGGATGGACCTCCATGATGATGTACGTAGATGGTGTATCTATAAGTGATGTAGATCCTGCAAGAAGGAAAACAAATACCAATAGCATAAAAATGACATAAAGGAGAAATTACATGTGAAATATGTAAAGTAAAAAAAGAACACAAAGAGATGCATTTATCATGATGTGCCTAGTGAGTGATGTATATGTGTGGGTCGGTATGTACCACTTGTGATAGTGAATGCCTATTTGTGTTAGGCATTGAATGCATGAAGGTGCAAAATGTTAATGGGTTCAGGGTCATCGAGGCCTTCGAGATTAGCCAAATGATAGGCACCTGAACCATATTTGTGTGTGACAATGAATGGGCCCAACCAGTTTGGGGTGAACTTGTCTCGTTGTTGGCGAGGCTGACTTGTGATCTGTTGGTTTTCTTTGAGGACTAAGTCACCGATTGTGAACTCACACTGGTGTACCTTACTATTGTAGGCATGATGAAGGTGATCTTGGTATACTCATGTGTGCTCGATGGCATGAATGTGACGTTCATCGAGGAGTGTGAGTTGGTCAAAATGTGCTTGATGGGCGGTGTCATCGTCTATGAATTCTTTCATGGATATCCGTAGGGAAGGTATCTCAAGCTCAAGGGGCATGATGGCTTCTACCCTATAGATGAGTGAGAATGGTGTTGCCCTAGTAGGAGTATGGATGCTCGTACGATATGCCCACAAGGCTAGGGATATTTGGTTATGCCAATCACGGTGTGATTCGACTACTATTTTGTGTAAGATAGAGCAAATTGTTTTGTTTGTAGCTTCTGCCTGGCCATTGCCTTGTAGGTAGTATGGGGTAGAGAAGCTATGATGAATGTGAAACTTGCTACAAAGTTCTCGGATGGTTTTGTTTTTAAAGGATTTCCCATTATCAGAGATGATTTGGGAATGTTAAGATCCTGCTATAAAATAAACTCAAATAACACACTCTCACACAATTGCTTGGAAATAACTCACATAAACATCACATTAATATAACAGAAATTTGCATAAAGAACAATCTCACAATAGAACTGAATCGCGGGCCTCTTCGAGGGGGCAACCTCCTTCAATACTTCATTAATTTTGCAAAAGATGGTTACATTGGTGCCCTTTCGGGTATTTAAGGAGTTTCCTTCCAAGGTTGGCTTACATGCAAAATGCCACCTGGATTACATGCATAATGCCACCCGAATTACATGCATAGTGCCACTTTGAATTACATGCACAATGCCACCCGAATTACATGCACAATGCCACTCGAATTACATGCACAATGCCACACGAATTACATGCACAATGCCACCTATCTACCATGTGTTACATAAAAAGGGTGCCATTTGTCATAGGCACTACCTAAGCTAAAACTTAGAACATTACAAAATATTAATCATGGGTACTACCCACGTTCACTAGGAATTATTACATCAAGGAAGTTATTACATTAAGGGTTAGGATGAGATCCTAACATGCCCTTCTCCTTGAAGAAGCTTTGTCCTCAAAGCTAAAAATGAGAAGCTATTCTTGGAGTTGATGGAGGGACTCCCATGTAGCATCCTCGAGGTTGAAGTCCACGCCATCGAACCAGGACCTCTGTGATGGTACGGTTGCGAGTTCGACGATACGACGAGTTGCTTTGGTGCAAGTAAGATGGAGCCTTCTTCATCCAATTCGGGAAGTGTTGATGGAACTTGTACCTTGGAGCTGCCCGAAATGTAGGAGGGAGGCGTGAGTGGAGGGTGCCCGTACTACGCCTCCGGTGGCGGTATGATAGGAAGTGTTGTACCACCATTCGGCCAAAGAAAGCCATTTTGCCCAATGAGTAGGATGATCGGAGGCAAGCGGCGAAGGTAGGTTTCCAAGCGGTTATTAACAACCTCTGTTTGACCATCCGTTTGCGGATGGTAGGCTAAACTCATTGTGAGTTGAGTCCCCTGCAACTTAAACAACTCTTGCCAAAAATTGCTAGTAAGGCTGGGATCACGATCAGATACAATGGAGGTTGGCATGCCATGAAGGCGAAATATGGAGTCAAGGAAAATTTGGGCAATAGTGAATGCTGTGTAAGGATGGGTTAGGGCACAAAAGTGAGCATACTTTGAAAGGCGGTCCACTACCACAAAAATAACGAGACTTGTCTCCAGATTTAGGTAGCCCTTCTATGAAATCCATAGAGATGTCGGTCCACACCTGATCCGGTATCGGCAAGGGTGGAAGAGTGCCCGAAGAGTGCGCTGTTTCTCTTTTCATCCTTTGACACTGTGTCGCAGTCTGCCACAAAAGAGCGAATGTCATGTTTCCTACCTTTCCAAAATAAGGTGCGCTTGAGTCGCTCATAAGGTGGTCTGATATTGGGAGGTGTACTATCCAGCAATAATGGAATGGCATGGTCGTGAGAGCGATGCAGTGGTCGTGTGATGGGTTATGAAAAGATGGCCTCATGTTTGTGGAGAATCTGTTGCATGTCTTGTGGGATTTCACCCATTGGAGATGTGGATGGCTGGATGGAGAATAGTTGTGCAATGACCCCACGTGATGATTTCTTTAGCAATTTCTCCATGCCGTTTGAGCTGATAATTTGAGGTGTTCCTGTCGGGGGAGCCCTTGATGATGTGTGTTTGTCCGTTACGGAAGAAGCTGCATCCAAAGTTTAGCAAAGTTCCAAGTGATAGTGCCCAACGTACTCAACCATTGGCATCCCAAAACAATATCACATCCACCCAAATGGAGGGCAAACATGTCTGCTTGAGTTCATAGTCCCCTATCTTGATTTTAACATTGTGACACTTTCCTTTACAAGATAAGGTTCCCCCATTGGCTACCATGACCTCAAAGGAATTACAATTGTGGATATAGCAATTTGCCCGTTGAGCAACTCTAGGGTCAATGAAGTTGTGCGTGCTTCCCGAATCCAAAAGGATGGAAAGACGTTGGCCCTTGAAACATCCTGTAACCTTCATGGTTTGAGGAGTAGTAATGCCTGCAAGGGCATGGATTGTAATTGATGTCTCAGGTTCTTGTTTCCCTTCTTCTTGTGGAGGAGGTGTTTCTGGAGGGTCCTCATCCTCATCACTCTCGTCAACGGTATCAGGTTCTCCAACATCTATCAAGAACAATTTTTTGTGTGCACACTTATGCCCCTTGAAAAACTTTTCATCACAATTGTAGCATAATCCTTGGGCACGACGTGCATCCATCTCTTCGGTGGTGAGGCGCTTGGGTGCGGCGGGTTTATTATCATGCGGGTGTTGGGCTCTCGGGGGAAATGAAGGTCTATCTTGAGAAAACTTTGATGGGCGTCTTTGGGCGAGAGAGTTTAGATTCGGCCGGACGGGCCAAGCGATAGCTTCCATCATAGTTCGTGGTTTCAACATTTTGACTTACGCTTGGAGTTCCATCTTCAACCCATCGATATAACAACTACGGAAGAACCCTTCACTCAATCCTCTTGTTCGATTGGCCAATTTTTCAAATTGAGCTTGGTACTCTCGAAGCCGACCACTGTTTGTTGTAGTTTGGATAAGGCTCCTGTGAAGTCCTCAAACTCACTAGGACCAAATCGAGTGAGTATTTGGGATTCAAAATCCTCCCAAGAGAGATTTGGGTAGGTAAGACGCAACCATTGAAACCAGTGTAGAGCCTCAGATTCCAAGTTAAAGGAAGCCATCTGGACTCGATGAAATATTGGTACATTATGAAGTCGAAAGAATTGGTCAACCCGACATAGCCACCCATCAACATCCTTCCCACTGAATTTGGGAAAGTCCAACTTGGGCATTCTAAAGGGTGTATCATGGTCACGATTCCTTGTAGAACTCTCAGCTTGGTATTCTGATTTGGGTGGTTCTCTTCTCAGTTTGCTGTCCACTTCAGTCAATGCTTCTTCTAAGCGATTGCTAGTGGCCTCATGCTCTAGGCGAAGACCTTGGACTTCTTCCCTTATGGAGTGAAAAGCCGAGTTCAAGTTCTCAATGGCTTTTGTTAGGGAATCCAAGTGTTCTAGTTCTTTATGGTGTCCACGAGTACCCTGGGCCATTTTTTGACCTTTTGTGACCAGTTACTAAAAATAGAATTGAATTTTTTTGACTTACTATTTTTAGTAAGTGCCCAAAAAAGTGCTTGGGTGCTATATATCAAAATGATCAGTAGGAGGAGGTGGTCACAATGAGCTATATCTCTTAACACTACTTTTTGGCACCCCAGACTTTTTTTTTTTTTTTATCTCTGTTTTCTTGAGTCTAACGGTGTTTCTGATTCCGATTACGAGCTGCGAGCAAAAGTTGGAGTGCTTGGAGCACTATCTATAACTGGTCGTGTTTCACACTCAAGATTCTCTGTATTTTGCGGGTGGCGATATGACGAGTTCGTTCGACTACGAAGGCGTGAATTACCTTACATTGTCTTGACCTCTCTGACCTGACTGACCTGACTATGACTGCCACTGTGAATTTGACTGTTACTCTCCAGACTTTCAACTTAAGTGTCACCCTCATGGCTTATCCCGAATGCATGTCCCTTTTGTTATTTTTTTTTGGTAGAGGACTCCTTTCTCATATGCTCACTTTTGAAATGCAGGTTTACGAATGGGGGTGTTTGGATTCTTATTTTGATTTTTATTTTTGTATTTTTTACAGGTTGCAGTTTTAACAGAACCAGGGAATGCTAAGTATAGGAGTATGTACCACCCATAGGCCCTCTAATATACCGACAGTGACGAACAATAGTGCTCGGACCAATATTTCAGGCCACTACTCAAGGAGGATTCCACACATACCCTTGAGCACACTACCGCCTCTACGACAATACGGGAGGGTAATCGTCCGGGATGCTTGTGTCCCGTAGACTATGAGTAATACAAGGCCGAAGAGCTTCCTAATGGCTAAAAGTTTGTTTAATCCTAGATGGTCTCCCGATATACCCGAAGATACGTGGGAGCTCAAGTCCGTGCGCGAGTTACGTACGAGGCACAGGTATTGGAGCACGATCGCCCCTCACTTCACTAGACGCTTTATGGGCTATCTAGCTTAGCCAATAACGACAGATCCTTCGCGATATTTTAAAACCCCCGATACAGGGTTTCTACCTACTCAACTAATAATATATTTTTTTGTTTTTGGTGCGGAAAAAAAAAACACTGTATTTTTTTTGGATTTTTTTTTAATAAGGAAAAACAGAATGGAAAAAACACACGGAATTTATACCTAACCGGCGGATTGGATGGCAAGAATCGTTGCGGTTGCGGCGAGAACTTGGCCACTGGAAAGCGCTATGATACCACTTGTTAAGATCCTGCTATAAAATAAACTCAAATAACACACTCTCACACAATTGCTTGGAAATAACTCACATAAACATCACATTAATATAACAGAAATTTGCATAAAGAACAATCTCACAATAGAACTGAATCGCGGGCCTCTTCGAGGGGGCAACCTCCTTCAATACTTCATTAATTTTGCAAAAGATGGTTACATTGGTGCCCTTTCGGGTATTTAAGGAGTTTCCTTCCAAGGTTGGCTTACATGCAAAATGCCACTGGATTACATGCATAATGCCACCCGAATTACATGCATAGTGCCACTTTGAATTACATGCACAATGCCACTCGAATTACATGCACAATGCCACTCGAATTACATGCACAATGCCACACGAATTACATGCACAATGCCACCTATCTACCATGTGTTACATAAAAAGGGTGCCATTTGTCATAGGCACTACCTAAGCTAAAACTTAGAACATTACAAAATATTAATCATGGGTACTACCCACGTTCACTAGGAATTATTACATCAAGGAAGTTATTACATTAAGGGTTAGGATGAGATCCTAACAGGGAAGGGATTCCAAAGTGACAAATGATGTGATCTATGATGAATGCTACAATTTTAGCTCATATAGTTTGGACCAGTGGGATGGATTTGATCCACTTCATAAAATATTCTATAGCAGTGATGATAAATTTATGATTGCTTGAGGAATTTGGTGTAATCTGTTAGCTTAAGCCTAGGTCCCATTGGGAGAAATACCACATGTACTGGATAGATTGGAGTGCTTGGTATGGTAGATGTGTTATGTTGGCATGTTGTTGGCATTTGAAGTAATGCCTCACATATTCACAACAATACTACTCCATTTTGGGCCAATAATAACCCATGTGAAGGATGCATTTAGTGATTGCCATGCCACTAAAATGGCCACAAGTACCATAATGGGTTTCTTGTACAACTCATAATTCTTATAGTTCTAGGCAACACAGGAGCATTTTGTCATAGCTACGATGACAAAGGATGTTCCCTAGTAAGTTATAGTGGATCACTCTCTATTTGAAGGTTCAACATTGAGCATGGGTTAAAACATATGGTATGAAACCTAACTTGAGGTAATATTTAATTTGTGAAAACCATGGGTCATGATGTTCAGTTTTTACCACATAGATACCACCATCATCTATAGGAGGCATGGGTGATATGGCAGATCTAGTAAGAATATGGATGGATATGGATGTTGTTTTAGATGTTGGTTTTTGCAGAATGAGGGATCCTAAGGAATCCATGGTGTCTACAAAATGGTTTGATGATCATGGAGTAGCTTCAAGGGTATACCACTCAAATTGAGATAAGATTTTTTGTGCAATCTTCTTATATTGTTAGAGGACCAAGAAATTGCATAGCTAGAGTTCTTGCTCTTGATTGAATATTAGGAGTGAATCACATACAATGTGGAGGTGTTTGATGTTCATGTAATGTGCTTTTTTTAGTCCTAGGATTAGGGCTTCATATTTTGCATTGTTATTAGTACAAGGTAAATCGAGTTTGAATTAAAAGTGGAGCAGATCTCCTTCAGGTGTAAAGAATATAATATTTATACCCCTAGCATGGAAACACTTGGATGCATCGAATAACATGGTGAGGTCCACTGTGACTTCATTTTCAAAATATTCTTCCTCTTAGGTTATGTGGAAGATGGAATCATTGGGAGTTGAATGAGGAGGGGTTGATTATTAGTCAACAGGGCTTTATCCAGTTGATCAGTGATGACCTATCCTTTGATAGATTTTTGAGATATAAATTCTAGGTCAAGTTCAGCTAAGAGCATGATCCACTTTGATGTGCGTGAATTGTGATAACTCTTGTTCATCATGTACTGAAGGGGATTGTCACGGGTGATGACAAAAGTTGTGTGATTTAACATGTAGTGGTGTAATTTCTAAGTGGTGAATACGATCACTAAGAATATTTTTCCATGTATCTATATCTTGTCTCATAACTAACTAGTGTGCGTATGATATAATAGATAGCATGCTCTTTGCCGAGTGCATTCTTTTTGAGATAGAAGTGTACATAGTGGAAAATATGTGGTTAAGATGTATAGAATCAAAGGTAATGTTGGATGCAGTGGTGACATAACAGGTAGTGATGTAAGGTAGGTTTTGATGGCATAAAATCTTCCTTGATAATTTTCATCCCATTTGAAGCTTACTCCCTTTTGTAGGAGGTTATTGAATGGCTTGAATTTATCCGATAATTGCACTATGAATCTACGAAAGGATGTGATCTTGCTCTAGAGTCTACGTAATTTCTTCAATGTCATGGGAAGGGGTATATCAGTGATGGCATTCACCTTACTAGGATCAACCTCAATGCCTCATTGGTAAATAATGAATCCTAGTATTTTACCCGAAGTAAACACCAAACATGCATTTCTTTGGGTTCAAGCGCATGTTGTGTTCTAATAATAAATAAAATATCTAACAGAGATCTTTGATATGGTCTACATGTTTCTTGGATATGGTTATGATATAATCTACGTAGTATTCAAATTTTTTGTGCATCAAGTCATGGAAGATATAGGTCATGATGCGTTGGTAGGTTTCCCCAGCATTTTTAAGGCCAAAGGGCATAACCTTATAGAAAAAGGTTCCCCAGGGTGTTGTGAAGGAGGTTTTGTGTTGATCGATTGGGTTGATCTGGATTTAATTGTATCTTAAGAATACATCCATGAGGAATATGATATCATGACCTACTATGGAGTCGATAAGGGAATCTATGTTAGGTAGGGAAAAATTATATTTGGGATAAGCTTTATTTAAATTACCAAAATTTGTGCAGACATGAACTTCACTAGATGGCTTGGGAATAGGGACCATACTGGATACCCATTTGGGATAGTCAATGGGTAAAATGAAATCGATATCTAGGAGCTTTTGGAGCTCATATTTCATTATTAATGTGATATTTGGATGCATGTGTCATAGCTTTTTTCTCACTAGTTTGGAGTTAGGATCGAGTATGAGATTATAAACTACTATGACAGGGTTAAGTATCAACATGTCCTTGTATGACCATGCAAAAACTTGGATGTATTTACGAAGGAAGGTTGTAAAGATAGTGCACTCCTTAGGTGAGAGATTGGTAGGCCCAAAATGGCCACATGCTTAGTAAAATTTTATATAATTTTGACTAAGTGATAGAATCATCATTCCACAAACCTTGTAGTACACTTTGAAACAAAACTAGGTCAAAAGATATGAATCCGCTCAACAGTTAGTGAAGTTTTCATGTTTGAAGTGATTTTGGGTGATTTCTCCTCGGCTCTGGAATTATGGCAGATATCAAATCTACAAAATTTTCAAGGAGATGATGATGTAAGTGGAAAATAAGTGTGGATTGGTGATTCATAGAATTAACAAGTGTTTCCTTTCTATAATGAAGACAAGATAGGATGGTGGAGTAATAAAAGTGTGGATTCATGATAGAAGAGTTATGTGACTAGCTCCAGACCCAAATTGGTGATTATAACACAATGCACTTGTTCTGTCTAGAATTAAATCCACAAAATCTATAAGAAAGATGTGACATCATCAATATTCTAATGCGGATTGAAGAAGATAATGTTGAGTATGATAGATCCTAGAGCAGATTCAATGTTCAGATATTAGAGATCCAAATTAGAGATTCTGCTACTTCTGATAAGATATATGATGTCATAAATTTTAAATCAGAATGGTGTTTATATTATGTTTAATTGAATCTAAATCATGCAATAAAGAGAATCCATGGTGGAGGTTAGGCTACCAAATCTTGGTTGTTTAAAAGATATTGCTGCATCAAAATTGTAATAGTCGACTGGAAGACAAAGCATATAAGGTTTTCCATAAGATCAAACCAGAGGTGGTTATAGATTAATAGTGGTAATTCATTCCTAGTAAGGATCGATGTAAATACATAATCTTTAATAGCCTGAACTTTAGTTCCACTGAGTGATCAGCAAGTTGCAGAGACCTCGAGCTGCCATGCCAAAATTTCTTTTATAAAAATTCCCAGAGGATATACCAATGAGCTAATGCCAGCTAAATATCTTTGATTTTCTATTAAAATAAGATATTTTGTATTGCTTCTTTATTATTGTAATTTGAAAAACTATAAGTAGAGGTCGAACCCTCATTTTTAAGGGTCAACTTTAGTGTGTTTTCCTGTGCCATTGTAAATATTATTGAAAATATAATGAAAGGAGCAATACATTGATCTTCACATCAAGTTCACATTCTCATGCTTGATGTAAAAGGTTTAGATTCTTTAGTTGCATTTCTGTAAATACTTTGATGGTTATTTTATGCCTAATTTTGTATTACTAACTATTATAAGTAATTGAAATCTACTTTTGAGTTCATTCTATGTTGTTAGGAAGTACATTTATGTGAAATCTAGGTATCTGGGGAATTTTTTTATTTGAATTATCATTCCCTCGATATTGAAATTGCTTGCTCCAAAATTTCTTTGCTGTGCTTTAATATATGAAACAATATAATTTGAGATAAATGTTGATCTAAGTATGCATCTTTAGTATGGTTTTTTGGGAGATTTTTATGGTAGTTAATGTTTTTAACATATCCATCCACTATTATCTACATCTCTCTAACCCTAACCTTCTCTTAACATAAAATCCAAACCCTAAGTGAGCATAATTTTGTCAACAACTTGCTAAGTTGACAAGGAACCAGCCTACTGTAGAGGTTGGATCAAAAACCCCTATTTTGGTCCATCCATTGTTGAGTGCTGAGCTACAGCTATCAGGTGCAAGACTGGATAGAAAGTAGGAAGATAAATAGTCATAGTATCAAGTGAAAACTTGGTGCAATTTAGTGCCCACCATTTTTTGGCATGCACGGTGGGATGAGTTCACAAGGAACATGAAACCCATCTAAAGATTTATTGTTATCACAACCCGAAGGAATCAAGATTTGGTGAATTGTATTGACCTTATTAGTGGATAAAAGAAAGTTCACTTGGTGACTCCCTGGTTAGAATACCCCAAAAAAGTATTGTATACTAGTATCCTTTCATGTATACTAGGTTAGAATACCCCAATAGTTCACCCAAGAAGACCTGTAACTAGATATATGGCACAAAATATGGATGCTAATCAACCACTATAGAAGTATCCTAACTGGGATTCATCTAAGACCCTTAGATTAACCCATATAGTGAAGAACATCAGCTTATACTGAGATGGGGGTGAACAGTATAAGACCAATTTTTAATTTTTCTTCCAAATTAATATTATGTTGTGTAAATATAGCAGTATCAATAGTAGAAATCAAATTAATGCACAAAAACCATACACAATAGAGACACCACAATTTATGTGGTTCACCCAATGTGGGCTACTCCACGAATAAAATATTTTACTAAAAATTTCTCAATTAATATCTTTGGGAATCACTCCCAATTACAATGCTTATGGATATCTGTCCAAAGGAGATGCTAATCTTCTAATCTCAATTTCATGGATCTATTCCATAGGAGAAATCTTTCCCCTTCTACTCTGGCTATGTGATCTTATAGAAGCCTCTGTCTATTTGTTGCACTAACTAGTGGACCTCTCTCCACTTGAAGACTCCTCACTCAGATCTATCTTCAATTGTGCTAGCTATTGGATCTCTATCCACTTGAGAATTTGTCCTCTATACTCGGTCACCTCCAAAGCTCTATCAATAGGCTCACTAAGAAACTGATCAATACTGGATAAAAAGCTCACACAAAACTTGTCCAAAATTGAATAACAAGCTCAAACATTGTCCAAACATGCTCTAGCAAGATCACCAAGAACTTGCCCAAATCTGCTCTAGCAAGCTCACCAATACCTTTCCTAAATTTTCTCTAGCAAGCTTACCAAGAACTTACCCAATTCTGATCTAGAAAGCTCACCAAGAACTTTCCCAAATCTATTATAGCAAGCTCACCAAGAACTTGCCCAAATCTACTCTAGAAAGCTCACCAAGAACTTTCCCAAATATGATCCAAGAAGATCACTAAGAACTTGTCCAAATATACTCTAGCAAGCTCACCAATAACTTGACCAAATCTACTCTAGCAAGCTCACCAAGAAATTTCCCAAATATTCTCTAGAAATATCACCAAGAACTTGCCCAAATCTACTCTAGCAAGCTTACCAAGAACTTACCCAAATATGCTCTAGCAAGATCACCAAGAACTTGGCCAAATATGCTCCAACAAGCTCACTAAGAAATTGTACAAATCTGCTCTAGAAATATCACCAAGAACTTGCCCAAAATCTGTCCAACAAGCTCACCAAGAACTTGTCCCAAATCTATCCACAAATCTATCCATAAATATATCCCAAAACTATCCACAAGGGCCTTCCCAAAGGCTCAATAAATCATGCTCAAGTAGTACTCAAAATGAACTCAATAATGAATGGCAATCTCAACTCAAATTAAATTTATAGAAGCATAAAGATAATTTTTAGAGACTCAATATGTTCTAATATCAATCTCAACTCAACTCAACTCAATCTCAACTCAACTCATAGAAGCATAAAGATAATTGTTAGAGACTTAATATGTTCTAATATCAATCTCAACTCAACTCAATATCAATCTCAACTCAACTCATAGAAGCATAAAGATAATTGTTAGAGACTCAATATGTTCTAATCTCAATCTCAACTCAACTCAACTCAACTCAATCTCAACTCAACTCATAGAAGCATAAAGAGAATTGTTAAAGACTCAATATGTTCTAAACTCAATCTCAACTCAACTCAACTCAAATCTTATAGAAGCATAAAGAGAATTGTTAGAGACTCAATTTGTTCTAATAACACTTTCAACTCAAATTAGAATAATGGACTAGTTTGTTTCATAGGACTTGAACAATCACTTTACACATTACTTGACTAGTCTTATTCAACTCAACTCAACTAATCACCATAAGGGACAACTCTCTCTCACACAACCCTAGTCCAAGTATGTATCAACAAACTCAAATGTTTCCAACAATGCTCAACCATAAATCTAACATAACAATGATACTCATGTTATTTTCTAACTCAAGTTCTTTCACAACCAATGGGCTTCAACCACTATGCTTATAACACAAGGTTTAAACACAAATCTCAATTCAGAAAACCTTGAAGCATTCAACCAACAAATTTTGAAAAGAAAACCACAAACAATCCTTTTCCCTCCAATTATATTTTAAAAATCAACCACCATAAATAATCAATAGGAGAATATGCCCATAACTTATATGAATATGAAAAAACCTCTTTATAAATCTACCACAATCACAAAATTCTTTTGCCAATATTCACAAGGGTTAGTAGATCACAAAATAATCAACATTACTCCACTTTTCAATAATCATCACCAAGGCCTTTAATTGCACAACTTCCTTATATCTCCTAAAACCACTTGTACCATAAAATAAAATAAATCAAAAAATTGCATAACCTTTTCACTACCAAAACCACTTATACCATAAAATAAAATAAATCACAATATTGCATACCTTGTCATCTCATGAAAGAATTAATCCTCTTGAAAAATAATAAGGTAAACTTCACTTTTGAAATCCCTTTGAAAAATCAGAAATATCTCCTTACACACACCTTATTTCTCCTTCTAAATTAGTTAGTCAAATAGCCCTTGAAATAAGCTTTTCGATGATATTAAATATGCCCACTTTCTAAAATAAATTGAAACCTTTACATATATATATGCCAACCTCCATTAATTGCACATAGGTCGGCCCTCCATTAATTTAAACTTAAAATTTAAAATTTAATATCTTCATCACCGAAGGTTCTTTTTCGATGAAATAAAATTCCACCTTGGCTTTTAAGAAAATCCCTTTCTACATAAGCCCACCATGGTTTTAAATAGAACCTTTTATTTTGCCTGCCTTGGTTTTCATAAAAATCTTGTATATATCCATGCTCTCCAAAATATCTTAGATGATTATCTATGAAGTGCTTTTGCCATCAAAACTCAATGTGACATCAATGATCCATGTGACATCAATGACAACATAAAATACCTCAAATTACCTCAAATTTCCAAAATTTGGATGCCATCCCCCAGGCTATATCTAAGTCAATCTCCATGTATGATGGGTTTGGTAAAACAAATTATGAGCACTGCCAAGATATATTGAATCTGGCAACAATCCACAACATAAAGGAAGAAAATATTATTGTTAGAATTCTAGCCCTGTCCTTTCATGGAAAGATATTGTATTATTTTATAACTCTGGAATATAATTCTATCACTTCATGACAATCATTGGTTGAACCATTCATAGAATAATTTAATTAATCTACTGATCCCTTTTCTCTATTGAATTAGTTTACAGCCATGCAAAAAACCTAGCAAGAATTTGTCTTAGATTTTAATTTGAGATTTATCAAAACATGGAAGAGAATTCCCCCCGCTGCTAGACCAGCTACATATTTGGATTATATGTATTATATTCGACCTCTAGGATCAGATATAGTTCTACAAACACAAAAAAATAGAGTAAAAACATTCCCCAAATTTTTAATGCAGTTGTCCATGCTAAAAATATCCTGATCAATGTAGGAAGAATTCCTCCCAAAACCATGTTGCCCTACAACTCAAAAACCAATAGTAGCCAGGATCAATACACAAATCCATCTTACATGGAACCCCTTTCTTTACCATCTCCATCTCCACAAATGAATCTTATTCCTTGGTCTAAACTTGTATCCTCTACACCTCCTTTTCCTCCCTTTCCTTCTCAACCTTCTCAAGAATTATCTGCTATTATGGATATACAAAACACCTTGAAAACTCTAAGTAACATAATTAATTCAATGGAAAAGAAATATCAGGAAATATCACAACAAAGGAGATTCCCATATGCAAACAAAGATCAAATGCTTGGTCCTAGTAATAGTACTAAGGTTAGGGTGAATGTAGTATATGAGGAGCTAGAGTGTTCTGGAGATTCCACTCTTGCAAATATTTGGTGTTTGGTATGCAATGATACCCATGACTGACAATCTTGTATGATGTATCAACATCATGCTCAACAAGCCATGGATCAAGCTAAAGGGAATCATAAGGGAAAAGTTAATATGTTATGGCACCCTGATCAGATCATGGTTGGAAAGGAGTTAGAGGAAGAAAGCCCAATTGCTATTATAACAAGGTCTAGAAAGAAATATTTACAAGTAGACCCCCAGAAGATGGGACAATTATAGGTCCCTTCTCAAAATAAAGTTGAATCCCCCCTCAAAGTAGTGATACTTTTCCTATTCCTTGAGCTAGAGGGAAGGAGAAGACCAATAGTCTCCCTAAAAATCTGGACAGAGAAATGGAAGGAGATAGAATGAGATCTAAAGGTGAGGATCAAGATAGGATCAGGTTCCCCTCTATTACCAAAATACAAATATTAGAGGTAACCCAACAATACAAAAGGAAATATGGTGAGCCAAATAGAGGACTGGAAAAACTATCCTTGACCAAGTCTGAGTACAACATTGTTGAAGAGATGAAAAGGATTCCATCAAAATCTAGCCTGTATGACACTCTTTTCATTCTAGGCCATATTGACCTGCTTAAATATTCCCTAAAAAAAATCCCTAGAATAGATTGGCAACTACCATCCTCAGTATACCATTAGAAAAGAAATAAATGACACATGTTGTTATAAAGAATAAACCTCTCCCTTTCTACATATCCTTAATAATGGAAGGATGGGTCGTCCAAAATTGTATGATTGATTCATGATCATCAACCACAGTTATACCTAAGGTGATCTGTGAATATATGGGTATGGAGTATACTCGGTCTTGTCCTGGAGTCTTACAACCAGATGGGACACTTCTCAAGATAGTTGGCATTATTAAAGATGTATTGATGAGGTTGCACAGAGCTCCTGAGGTAACAGTTGTACAATAAATAGTGGTGGTGGACTTAGAACCCTATTTTGGGTTATGCCTCTCAAGAGAGTTTACTGCAAATCTAGGGGGATGTATGTACATGGATTATTACAGCATGGTAATACCTTTCAAAGGAAAAAGGATAAGGATAACACCTGAGAAACTAGTTGCTTATCATATTGAAAATGTTGAAGAAGATATGTGTAATCTTAATCCTTTGGAGAAATTTGAGCTATTGGAAAACATCAAGGAGCTAGACATTGAAGATGAGTTACCTTTCAAATAAGATTATAGTCAGTTTGGAACTGATATGGGTACATTTGACTATCATAGAATGCCATTTGGGCTATCTAATGTAGGAGCTACATTTCAAAGGGCCATGGACTATGCATTTGGTACACTTATAAATAAATTTATTCTGATTTAACTAGACAACATGACTGTGTTTTCTCATGATAAAAATGATCATCTATCTCATTTGGAACAGGTTTTTCTAAAGTGCAAAGAATTTGGTATTTCACTGAATCCTAAGAAGTCATTTTTTGCAGTACATGAGGGAAAAATATTAGGCCATGTGGTCTCAAAAGAAAGTATGGCCATACATTCAAAAAAAATTAGATAAATTCTAGCTATTTCTTTGCCTACTAATCAAAAGACCTTGCAGTATTTCCTAGGTCAAATCAATTTCATCAAGAAATTCATTTCTGATTTTACATAGAAAGTGAGGACTATATCTGAACTACTCAATAAAAAGATAGAGTTCAAGTGGACTAATGTTAGGAAGCAAGATTTTAAGGTCATAAAGCAATCCATTGCAACAACCCCAGTCTTGATAAATCTTGATTTTAGTAAAGATTTTATTCTCTATGCTTATGGAGCTAAAGAGAGTTATGCCTCAGTACCCACCCAAAAAGATAATCAAGGGGATAGAAACCATGTGTTCTTTTGGAGTCAAAATTCACATGATTATCAAGTAAAATATAACTTTATTGAAAGACAAGTGTTTGCTATGATGAAGTCACTAAAGAAGTTCAGACAATATCTGGTACAAAGCAAAACCCTGGTGTATGTGGTTCATCCAAATGTAAGAATTTTTATCTTACAAGGTGACCTAGGTGATAAAATGGTTGGTTGGATTACTAAGATCCATGAATATGATGTAGAAATACATCCCACCAAGTTGGTAAGAGGTATAGCCTTGTGCCAAGGATTGATAGATGCTTCAACATTGGCTAAAATGACAGCTTTTCAGATAATAAAAGAGTATAAAATAGAGATTATACACACTATAGATTCTAATTGGATTGACCAAATGACCAGGTATTTGTAAACTGGTATCTTCCCACTTGATCTGAATCCTTCTCAAATAAGAAGATATAGACTTCATGCTCTAAAATCTGTATGACTACCTGAATGGTTGTTCAAAAGAAACTTGGATGGTATTCTCCTAAAATGTTTGAAGGAGGACCGACAAAAAAGAGTCAAAAGAATTTCATGGAGGATCAGTAGGTGGTCATAGCTCGGGTAGAGTTATGGCTTTGAAGATAATAATAGCAGGATATTACTGGCCTATTGTGTTCAATGATGCTTTTAAAGTTACCCAAGCTTGTGACAAATATCAAAGGTACGTTGGAAGAACTAGAAATGCTTCATCTCCCCTGAAGCCTATTCAAGTTGAGGAGCCTTTTCAACAATGGGGATTAGATTTCATAGGAGTTATAAATCCTAATTATTTAGCAAAGCATAATTTTATCTTGACAACTACAAATTATCTTACCATATGGGTGGAGGCCATTCCTACAAAAAATATGGACCAGGAAGTTGTGATCAACTTTATAGAGAATTTGATTTCAATATTTGGAGTCCTGAAATCTTTGGTGAGTGATAATGGACCTGATTTCATAGGAGCCAAGTACATTGAGTTTGTCAGCAAGTATGGCATCACTCTTAAAAATATTTTAAATTATTACCCATAGGGTAATGGACTTGCAAAATCTACCAACAAAAACCTATTAAGGATTTTGAGAAAATATCTAGAAGATAGCAAAAGGAGTTGGTACCTATTGCTTGACCATGCTCTATGGGCAGACATGATTACTATTAAAAAGTCCATCAAAAATTCTCCTTATGCACTAGTATACGGCAAGGAGGTAGTATTTCCCATTCACTTAGAGATCCTAGTGCTTAAGCTTGTCAGTACAAAAGAAGAATTAGATGAGGATCCAGTAAAAACCAGGTTGACACACTTGCTGTAATTGGAAGTGAGCAAAACTCAAGTATATGATCATTTTCAAAAGCATTCGTCAAAAATTAAAGCATGGTTTGATAAAAAAGCTAGATTCAAAAAACTCCAAGTTGGAGACTCAGTTCTCAGATGGAATGTTGACAGTGCAAACCTAGGCAAGCATGAAAAGTTAGATTTCTTTTGGGATGGTCCCTTAAAAATAGTGGAAGCTAAAGAGTCTAATGCATTTCAGCTGGAGGATCTAGAGGGAAACTTACAACCAATTTCGATGAATGGTTTTCACCTCAAGCTCTACTATATGTAAGAAGTGAGCTCATTGTAACATATGTATAGACATTGTACAAATATTTTCCCTTCCATTCTACTCTTTGTATTTGATTTCTTTTCTACACTTTGTAATTAGTTCTTTTCAAAGAATTCTAAAAAAAAAAAGGAGAAGAAATTTTGTAAGAAATGACTAAGTGTTGGCCAAATGCATAGTAATATTCTATTATGCACATAGTGCTATGTAAAACTCTTCGGAACGGTATTCTGCCCTCAAGTCTGAATTGGAAAATGTAGATTTCCATGGAGTGGTCTATAAATTTATATCCCGTATAAAGAATAACAAATAATGACACTCTAGGAACCTCTCAAAGCTAGAGATAGCCGAAGCAGAATCAAGGTAGAGTGTCATGCATGCAAGCTTCAAGTACCAAGTGGACTCAAAAGGTTTTTAAGACACTAAAGTAGAATCAATCTGAAGCTAAACATTAAGTTCTAATTTGAAACGTGGAGGCTAGAGAGTGCTCCCACATTCAATTTAAAAAAACTCATGCATGGACTAAAGAGTAGACGAAGGGATGTGATGAGCTGGAAATGCAATTTGAAAACTTGACCAATAATAAGATAGGATGCCACCTTTGAGCTACCCAAGTGAATGATAGAGGGGAGTGGAAAGTGTACCAATAAAGATATCACATAGTAGTTGCATTAATGGAAAAATATACATGTGCTCCAGAGGAGAGAATTAATGAAAAGCATACATAAAATCTATTTGGAAGCCCCTTATGTCTACAGGAAGGTAGAAAAGTACAACGATACCTTGGAGAATTTATTGCAAATAAGGAGGATGAATTTTGCTACTTCAGGATGGCATCCAAAAGTTTATCCACTAAATCATCGAAGATAGTGATAATATTGTAGGTTCATGTACATCTGACCAGTCGAGTCACGGATACAATGATGACAAGAGTAAGAAGGAATCACCTAAGGATAGGTTTCAAATTTTTGTATTTCAAAGGAAATCCAATAAGATGACAAGGTATGATAGCCATAAAATCCTTTTTGTTCTCTTATATATGTGATTTTGTACATCACTGCCCCAAACTAGTCTTTGCTATGATTCAATTCTATGATTCTAAAAATAGAACAGTCAGAACCCCTGAGGGCACTCCCCTATTATCTATTACAAAAGATATTTGCTATGAATTATTCACCGTAGGGGTAGTCCCACCCTCAAAGCTCAGACCATTTAGTGTAGTAGAGCTATATAGGGCTTAAACTAAAATTATAGCCTCATAAGAAAAAAAGAGGTGCTAGAAAAATGGCTTCATATTAATTTTAGAAGGATAAGGAATGAAGATGAAATGCCCAAATTCCCAATTCACATTGATGAATTTGCAAATCCAAAATTATTTTATATGTTGGCTTGTATGGAGGGTTTGGACTCTGACAGAATGGTTCATGGTTGGCAAATTATCGTGGCATATTTTATTTCTAATGAGAGGATGTACAAGAAATATGCGAGAGAGAGGGGTACCAAAGTAATTTATTTCTACTGGATAGCTTCTTGTGCTCAGAGGATCCATGAGTAGATGGTAAACATGAAGAAGGGTGTTAATGCTCCCAGTTTTAGGCATTGCTCAAGTTTGGTGTGGATGTTCTATGCAGCCATAAAAAGTAGAATGCCATGGATTATAGCTAAGGATAAAACTAGTGATGGAGAACTCTTACCAATCTATTATTGGACAAATTGTTTGAAGAGCAATGATTCCTATTACAAATTCAACTTATAATTTTTGGAACCTACCCTAAAAATAATATACAATGAGTTCCCTAGGTTGCCCTCCTTAGCTGAACAAATTCTAAGAAATATGCTGAGGAAGAAGATTGGTATTTACTAATAGCGGTCACAGTAATTAGGTTATATGGTTTCATAATTAAACCCTTTCTCCTACCTCACTTTTTCATAGAGAGTTTATTCATCCTGTAGTATCTAAGGTAGGTGGAGTACATTGATGCAAGCTATGGTTCAGGGGAAGAAAAGTCTTTACTTACTTACCACACTAAGGATAATATTATTGTATTTGAGTGGCAGAGCAAAAAAATTGATCAATATCTTGATAGATTAGGTATTTTTTATATTCCTCAAAGATGGAGTTATGATCCTGATGATGGTTTTACTGTGAGAAATAAAACCCTAAATGGAGACAAATCCTATAAATTTGAAAAAATACCTAGGGCTAATTTTGAACAAGGAAGATAAAATACCTAGGGCTAATTTTGAACAAGGAAGAAACAATTATGATACTACTCTTTTGGAGTGGAATGTCTCCAAGATGGATCAGTTACCTCCATGGTTGGTTTTTTATGAGCATATTGAATATTTTGATCCTGACCACAATCCCATTCATTATATTACCGGGGATATTATTGACAAGATTAAAGCAAAAACTACAAATAAAAGTGGGTCCTCCTCCAATATGAAGTCAACAAATAAAAAAGAAATGTTGCCTAAGAAGGAAGTTGTAGAAGAAGGAGAAGAGGAGGATTATAAAGGGCCATGGGATGAAGCCAAGATTATGGATTGGTGGCATATGAGAGTTGAAATTGGAAAAACTGAATCTAAATTTGGAATGAAAATTGATAAGGAGTTTTCAAAAATATATAATGAGAATATTGATACTTGGAGACTGAAGGATGTGAGGCACATAGTATTAATGGTTGAAAATCCCCAGGGTGATTCTGAATATCTCCAACCTCCTACAGATAAAAAATCTTCTTTAACAACCACCGGAGTGTTGAAAACCTTTAGTCCTACTTCTGAGCAGGTGGAGAAATTCCCTAAAGGGGCTAAGTTGATGAGCAAAATGAGGTATTCTAAATAAAAGGTTGTCAGTACCCCTATTATTGAAACAAAATTTAGGCCTCCATGTTTAGCTCTAGGGGGACAACCTCAAGACATAGATATTAATTGGAATAATAAGGATGAGAGTTTTAGGTTTAGGCCACTTTCGTTTGCTCCTGCAACATCAACTAAATCACAATCCATTATCGAGCAATCATTACTTCTTGGGGTAGTGCAAGGAGATTTATCAGAGGAATATTCTAAAGATGATATGGATGCTTTTTTATTAGTTCATAAAAGGACTAAGAGAGCCTCAAAAATAGAGGAGAGAGAGGTTTCCAAGAAGCAAAAAATAAATATGGAAGAAATTGTTGAAGAGGTAGTTATTTTTACTATAGAAGGATTAATTGAGCAAGAGAAACAACTAGAGATAGAAACTAAACAAGAACACCCTACATCTATAGGTGAAGGTATGGTTTCTAATCCGTCTTCTCCTTTTTATCTCCATGAATCCCCAAAAGAATTTTCCTCCCTTTCTAGTCAAGAAGATGTAGTAAATATACCTCCCCCACCTCACAGTTCTTCCCTTGTCTCAGTAGTATCTATGGAGGTACAAGTCAGTTATGTTGTGTTACAGCCTCCTCAAAACCCACCTTCCACTTTTGAGATATCCACTTCAATGTGCACCATTATTGCACCCTCATATCTTTCATTTCCACCATCAATGGGACATTGCGTTTCAAGTTCATCCATCCTTTCTACTGTAAGTTATGTACATGTTTATCTAAATTTACCTATATCAATAGAAATGATAGTCATAGAGTCTACCATTGTAATAGAGACTGCTGTCAATATATCTTCACCCCCACCAACAATAAGTTAGTCTACCCTTATGTTTTTTATGCCATTATCTCCTTTGGCTACTGATTTTTCAAAATCTATTACTGTATCAAAATAATAGGTAGCCACTCAAAGTATAAATGACTATTGGGTAGAGAAACTTACCAGGCCTTCCAACAAGATGGTTGTGACAAGAAAAGTATGTATGTTAACCCTATCACTAGGCAAAGGGTCTCAATTTCTATGATTTTGCAAGTGAGCAAACTTGAAAATGAAATGACTGCTCAAGATTATAGAGTGGAGGAGATCATAGAAGATGTGGACAAGCTTGCTACTAAGGATGAGTTGAGGATATCCAAGGCTCACTTAGATACATTTTATGTGAAAGCTGATATAGCCAAAGAGAATCTAGATAAGCTAAAACAACAAGTTTAAAAGCTTAATAAGAGCCTCAATGATAAAAAAGAAGTAGATAAAGCTCTGAGAAAAGAGGCTAAGGATTGGCAGGAAAAGTTTCAAAAGGTTAATGAGTTGAAAGACTAGTTAGAAGAACAAAAAAATCTAAATGAGGATCAAGCAAAATAAATTCAAAATTTAAAGCATCAGCTTCAGATTGATAAAGCCAAGTCCTCAGGTTTTTCCAAATATGATTTGAAAAGGATAAATTAGGAGTCTCCAACTCATAATCTACTATCTAAAATATGACAGCCAATTGCTCTCCACCATTCAGAAGTATTTGGATCAAATCACTAGAGAGTTACAACCTATGGTGGTTCTGGTGAAACAAATGTATAGGTTGGTTGGTAGTAGGCTCAGTGATGCTTCTAAACCAATTTCTAATAAGGAATGGAATCTGTCCAAGGTAGCTTCCAAAATAGTTGTAAAAAAACATAGGGTAGTTTAGAGAGTCTGGCTATTGTTTGACAGGATGGATAGGGGAATTAAAGACATCATTTAAATAAATGAGGAAATGGTTTAGGTTGGTTTCAAATGACTCTGGAAGGAGGATCACAACTTGTTATCTATGAAATAAGCCCAGCAAAGCATCAAGGATAACTTATAATATGAGGCTGGAATTGATTCATTAGAAAAGCCACCATCCCAAGAATAAGCTACCAAACTAATTATGGATTACACCCACTTAAGAGATCTCATGGAAGATCTAGTGACTAAGGGAATTTTGCTAATTATGAGGATATTGGGGAACTACAATATGTTTATAAGCATCTTAAAGAGACATCAAATCCCTTTAAGTAAGCCTAGAAATAGGGTTTTTAGTATTTGGAATCAATGGTCTGGTTGTTTGGAGACACCTTCGATGAGGATAATCAGAGAGTATATGGTCCAAAATAACAGAGAGAAGAATAAGGAGAAGATGAGGATGAAGAGGCTGTAGAAGAATGAGAATAATATTGAGTAGTTAAAGGCCCAAGAGGGGCTCACACTTAATCATTTCATTTCTGTTTATACATATACATAAGTTTTGTATTTCTATACATTAGTTTTGTATTTTTGTTTTTACTCTGATAATTGTTAAAAATAAGCAATAAAGGCATGAAGCATACTATAGAAGTGGAAAATCAATGGATACCCCTCTACTTATGTTTGTATGGCCTTCAAATAGGCAGATTTAAGCTAAGGGCCTTATAGGCCAAAAAGAGTGCATATAATGAAACTAAGCTAGAAAGCAACAAAAGACAAATTTGATAACCAAATGAAATGCAATAAGATGCCTTTTATTAATTTTATTTTCAGAACTTTGATTACAATATGCACTCCATTAATGGAGGCTTAAAATTGGTGATACATCAACCATACAAACAATGAAAATGATGGTACTAAGGGATCCTATCCCTCGGTGGTAAATTGATGTTGGCGCATCCAATGGTTGACTCCTCTTCCCATGAAGAAGCTATGTTGAGGTTTATTCCTATACCTCTAGCTCCTAGTTTTTTCAATCCTGCAATCTACACACATGGGAGCTTGAAAGGGGGTTAATAGCATAGATATTATAATGGAAAATAACATACATCCATCGAAATAAAATAAAACAAAAGCAATATAAGCTATAAAAACATATAAAAATGCATACAATAGATAGATCTATGTTCTAACATTACTCTAGCCAAGTTTCAGATCATTTTGAGGTCGTTTAGGCACCAAACCAGGTGAAATATGGTGGAGGCCTTAATGTTGGTCCACCTCACCCTACGACGTTCAAACGGTCGGTTACCCTGCCAAATCAACTCCAAATCAGCTCAAATTTGGAAAGGGGTTAGGGGAGGACCTATTGAAGACTCCTATGGTGGAATCTAGGGCAAAATCCCTACATATTTTGTGGCCATCATAGTTAGGGATGGTCATGACTGTTGACCACTCCTGCCTAGGACGGTTAGCAGGTCCGCTTCAAAAATGGCCACCAATCCCTATTGGATCGGTTCTAGAGCTCACTAATTAGGTTTTTAGGAAAATGGGGTATGTATCTATGCTAGAGCAGACCAGTTTTGTAATCAGGTTGGTAGGTTTTGTAATCCTTCAAATCACCTTCATGAGGGAAGAGGGATTCAAAGGCAAAGGGGCACAAAGTTTGCAAAAAGGGGTGAGGTAAGTAACATCGGTTCTCTCCCAATTCTAGCAGCACTTCATTGCTCCAAACCTGCATTCCATTCTCCTTATTTTTGGTTGAGGGAAGGCTCCAATTTATAGGCAATTGGAGCCCTAATGCCCAAAATGGCATGTTGCCCATCCAGGGCAACCCTTGCCACTTGTCCAAGGTTTCCCTGGATGGGTTTGGGAAGGTTTCCCCATTTGGGCAACCCATTAGGCAGCCCAAATTGTGTCAGGCCACTCCCAATCAGCATGGGCGCTAATTGGGGTCGATATTGGCAAGATTTGATTGCCAATATTGATCCCACCTACTTTTTGGTAGGTGGGTTTGGGGGCCATCCCTGCCTGGGACGGTCATATGTGACCATCCTAGGTAGGAGCGACCACAAATCCTAACCCTAATCATGACCATCCCTGGTAGGGACGATCACAAACCAGGGCCTCTAAGGCTCCCAAAACTAGTGGAGACCTTCCCAAAATTGTCCTAGGATGCCTTATGACCCTAGAAACTACCCCTGGTGAGGTCATATGATGTCGATAGGATGATGCATTTGGTGCACTGGTAGTCCTATCCGATTTACCTAATTTTGGTGTCTACAGTTACCCCTTTTTATGATGCACTTTATCTGAGAAAGCGCGGAGCAAAAATATATAACCAAAATGGTAAATTGATTAAGGTTTTTTTTTTTTAACCTAACCAACTCATGATGTCTCTCCTGTGAAAAATAAAACATACATCCATAGAATCATTGCCTTTGACATAGACTAATGATTTGCAAGTATCCCTAGACCTTTTTGTATGAGGACTTTTAGGCTTCGGGAATACTTAGGTCTTGGCGCCTTGTATCCTTGCAAGTCCCGCTAGGTGTGTGAAGAGCCTTCATAGAGGATTCATACCCTAGACCGCAAGGAGAGCCAAGCCTATTTTAATTTGCATTTTATGCTATTTATTTGCCCCAGCATGGGCTTGAAGATTTGCTTCGAGCAAAGACTCTTCTGGATGCATGAGTTTTAACACTTTTGAGTGTTCTCTTGTTGATTCGATTGTTGAAATCATTATGATGACTACCCCCTCAAGTGATGAGTTTATGAGGGAATTCCCAATGTACAAATCTATGAGTCTCTTGACACCATATGATGATTTTGGGACAATTTCATGGTTCTCCCATTTTTTGTTATGCACTTTTATTCATTTTTCTGACTATTTTTGGTCGAATTTGAGAGCGCAAGTGACTAAAATTGGGTACCCGTGGAGTGGTCCAGCCCTAGGGGACTTCTTAGGGATTCAATTAGGGTCACATAATTCTTTCACAAACCCATTTTGGAATTATTAAGACCAGTTTTGAAAATGGCCTCATTTGCCTTGTTTTTGGTGGGTTTTTGACCCTATTTTTGCTATTTTTGAGTTGTTTTTATTCAATTTTTTTGTGGCCGTCACACCCAGTGATGGCCATTATTTTTATGACCATCCTAGGTAGGGATGGTCCCCAATTTTTGTGATCATCCCTGGTAGGGATGGTCACAAACCTAGGGTTTTATATAAAAGGGCAAATGGCCCTAAAATCTTCATTATTGCAACTTGATTTCAGAAATTGGAGAGGAGAGGAGGAGAAAGGTGATTAGCTGAAGTGAAGTACTGTCCAACCATATACCTTTCAGCATGTATTGAGGCCATGGTGCAGCACATGGCGGAGCCAGTGCGCGACGGGTATGTTTCCATGCTTTTTCCTCTTTGTTTTTAGAAAGGAATCATAATTTCTTAGGGTTTTTTTATTTTTTTCTTTAATTATCCAGTAATGAACCCTTAAAGTGTAGTGAAATAACACATTTAGGGTATATTTTTAATTTTCATGCAAAAAAATCATTTTTTTTGCATTTATAGAGCATTTTTTAGTCATTTTCTAGCATTTTTAGGGTTTCTAGGGGGTCATTTTGCCCCAATTTTGCCCCTGATTGGGGGCCATCCCTGCCTGGGATGGTGGTGCATGGCCATCCCTGGTTGGGATGGTCACAAAATTGGGGGCCATCCCTGGTTGGGTCGGCCACAAACTGGGCCAAAAAGGGCCCATTTTGGGGTCAAAATTGACCCTTTTTAGGTGTTTTTGGAGGGTAAAAAGTGCATTTTTGGTGCACTTGAGTGACCCAATTTTGTTTTTTTTTTTTTTTTTATGTTAGTAGATTATTAAGAGTCGATATAGGGTCCCAAATATGTTCATGGAAGCTAGAGGCATGTTGAAACCTGAGGATTGGGTATGGCTCGATGCCATTGGCCTCAAGCAGGTGACTCAGTTGAAGCCCGTCATGGCTGACAGGGCTTATATTACTGCACTTATAGATTTGTGGGATCCCCATACCAATACCTTTCACTTTATTACTAGGGATATGACTATTACCCTCGAGGATGTATACAAGATACTTCAGATCCCTATTGAGGGACGTTCGATCCTCAGCACACCTACTGGTCGATGCGAGGCAGTCTTACAGCGGTACTTTAGAGAGAGGTGGGAGGAGGTAGATGTAGAGCTGCTCAGTGGAGGCCTGTTAGTGGTGGATTGGTTTTAGAGGGAGGTCTTTGGAACTAGACATGCATTGTTGATGACATTGATCAACAACCAACTATTGCTAGACTCCTCAGGAGCTAGGTTCCCTTGGAACCTACTAGAGTTAGTGTATGCTCTATGTGAGTGCATGCCAGAGCAACCTTTGATTATGGCTTGGGGTCTGAATTTACTCACACAAATTTATGATGAGCTTTATGAGATTCACTGTCATGGATGGATGGGGATAGGATGTAGCTATTTACTATAGGTCTGGGGATGGTCCCATATTGTAGTGCAGTGCCCAAGGGGACTACCATGGATGACGTGGGCTCAGTTAGAGGACAGAGAGATTGGTTACATTGCACTCTAGGAGACAATGAGGGAGGAGCATGGCAGTCGATGTCAGGCTAGATAGATTGAGATCTATGTTGATGCATTTGCATGGCTCTGGGTGGAGGATATTATCTGGAGACCTTACAAAGATTTCCCTATATGGCCAGAGGCTACGATACACTTGCATCGAGTGAGATGCAACAAATGGATGGTAGGGAGGCATGGAACTGAGAAAGAGTACTTCTAGTTTGATCATGTGCTTTGATAGTTTAGGCTACGCCAGGGGTTACCCAGTGAGCCACGAGTATATTAGCATAGAGGCATGGAGAGGGGACTAGAGGAGCCTATCATAGAGCCCCTCAATGAGGAGTCAGACCCAGTGATAGACATACCAGATGTGGATGACATCGGTACTACTGATGAGTATGGCACTTGGTGGATTATGTGGATATGGCATGGGGATGGCCCACTAGGAGGGGGTGTCGATGCTACTATGGAGGAGGATGCACCTAGAGAGGACCTCAAAGAGGTAGCTTAGGAGGCTCAGGCTCTAGATATAGCAGAGGTATGACATGTTTGCCCTCGTAGGGAGGATGCCAGGGCTGGTTTATTGGACGTCCAGGATGCAGAGGGGTTTGGTATGGATGCACCCAATGAGTGAGACCTAGATGGGGAGCTAGCGATGTGAGATGCCACTATTGCCAAATTATGAGGGGAGCTGAGTAGGTTATGAGAGGAGTACACTAAGGAGCATGCTCTCCTTCATGCATAGGTATAGACTGGTCAGACTGAGGCCTCTAGGTGAGATGTTGAGGTGTCAGTTCTTCATGTATAGTTAGAGTCTATGGAGGCTGAGATAGTGAGGTAGGCTATAGATATCCAGAGGCAGGTAGCTGAGATAGTAGCATTTTAGTCTTAGGTTGTGGTGTAGGGCTCAGGGTAGGGTGCATCGAGCAGTGATGAGGTGGTGAGACTACGAGGTGAGGTAGAGCGACTATAGGTTTTGGTGGAGAGTTTGACCATCCACTATCGAGAGGAGCAGGTCTTCACCATACTGTTAGAGGATGAGATCATGCATCTCTAGGGATGCCTACTAGATAGAGCTTTGGCTATTGGGTTAGTGGCTAGGTCTCAAAGTGAGGTAGGGTAGTCATCATGGATGGGACCACCAAGCTTAGTGAGACAAACTGATAGACCAGGAGGGAGCTGATCTGTTAGCTCATGATGCACTCATACCGAGGGCAGAGGAGAGAGTCATGGCACTTAGTCATGGAGGTGCATGAATTTATTTGAGATAGATGGGTCTCTATTTTGGGATTTTTGTGATGGACATTATGTGGGATTTGGGACCCACTTATTTTGTAGCCCTTGGGGGATATGATGGACATGATGATGTATTTTTGGTTCACATATATATATGGATATATACATGGTTTTTATTTTGATCATCATGATGTCCTTTATTGATGTATGCATGTCTATATGCTTTTATGATGCTTTTATGATGTCTATCATGTATGCATTTATTTAGATGATTTGATGTATTGTGATGGGATACATTTAGTTAGATGATAAATGTATATGTTGATGATCTATATGCGAGATGAAAATGGAATGAATATGCAAATGACATGTTGTGATTTAATATGAGTTGATATTTTTGATGCTAGCCCTGTAGCTTGTACAAAATGTATTTTATCATTTCATGTTATTTTTATGACACTCTATGATGGCATTTATAACTTGGTTTTGATAAATGTATACTGACTTTTGTACAAATAGAATAGATACTGTAATATGTTATGGGACATGTATTGTGTTGTGAAACTCAACCATGTTTAAGCACTTAGTCTATAATTGTGTAATAATTATGTTATGACTTTTTGTTAAGGTACAAACCCTGCTAAGGTAACCAAGATAACCTATATTCATTTGTAGATTAATTAATTACCATGATAACACATAAAATAATCTCTAATGTGCAAATAGGTTTGACGAATCACACCTATAGTAGAGGAAACTTTATACGCATCATTATCCTTAGTTTTGCACTTTGTTAGATTGGACCACTAGGCAATATAGATTATTCCAAGCTAGCTCATCCTAATGCAAACATTAGTCTATACAAAGCGAATGCTTATGGGATAGACATATCATCATGCGGGAGGCTACCCCATCATTGCAAGTAGGCTATCCACCAAACCTGGAATGAGGATCACCTTATGGCTCTCTGATGCTAAGAATTTTAGGGATTCAAAATCTTGATTCCTTTCTTTTGCATTGAATCACTAAGGGAATGTGCACTGTGTAATTTAGCAAGCAATGGATTTTATGATAGTGGTAAGATCCACTTTTATTTTGTTTTTGGTAGTGGTGAAGACCACTTGTTTTCTTTGGTAATAATGTACTTCTCTTTTTTATTTTTTATTTGTATAAGTGATGATAATCACTATTGCTTTTATTGCTTCTCTTTTGCAAATGATACAAGCTCTAATTTAGATTGTAGAGCAAGGGACCTATGAGAAAGGAGATCTTGTCCTTTTGCTAATTCTCAGCACCCTAGAACCATTCACACAGGAGGATGAGCAAGGATAATCCTTTTTGCTTGGAATAACCTATACTATTGTTAAGTTTTCATCTTACTTTGTACTGTACTTAGGATTTATTTAATGTAGCATGATGTTAGAATTCTGATATATACAAGGTATGACCTAAGTAGGAGTTGTACCTTTTAAAACATCACTATAAATTTCTACAAAAGTTGACCAAACGACAAAACATGGGTGAGTGACCAACAAATTTATTGACGCTTTTATACAATGGTTTAATTTGAAGTGACTGAACACATATTGTGGTATGTAACTGTGGTATTAATGTAAAATGGATAGGTGATAAAACTGACTTTTAACAACTATGATTTTGAAAAATACCTAATGTACATACTTGGTGCTAGACATCTTGTTATCAAATTTTTAGGTATGCATGATGCGACTATTATGCCTAATGCAAATGACACTAAGATGTGACTACGATGATATGCAATGCATTATTTTTGTTATTTTGATGATTTTTGATTTTTTTTTGAATTTTTTGATAAGATATACAAGTTGACCAATCGATTTGATGGATACCATTGGGGCTTTTTAGGTGACCAAAGGGTTTATGGGAACCTTTGGAGATTTTTAGCTTGACCTAGATAGTCGTAGATGATCTAGGAGCATTTTGGGATGACCAAAGGGTTTATGGGAACCTTTGGGGAATTTTGGTTTGACCTAGATAGTTGTAGATGATCTAGGAGCCTTTTGGGGTGACCAAAGGGTTTATAGGAACCTTTGGAGCATTTGGATGTGACCTAGACAGTCATAGATGATCTAGGAGCCTTTTGGGGTGACCAAAGGGTTTATGGGAACCTTTGGAGCATTTGGATGTGACCTAGACAGTCGTAGATGATCTAGGAGCCTTTTGGGGTGACCAAAGGGTTTATGGGAACCTTTGGGGCATTTTGGTTTGACCTAGATAGTTGTAGATGATCTAGGAGCCTTTTAGGGTGACCAAAGGGTTTATGGGAACCTTTGGGGCATTTTTATGTGACCTAGACAGTCGTAGATGATCTAGGAGCCTTTTAGGGTGACCAAAGGGTTTATGGGAACCTTTGGGGCATTTTGGTTTGACCTAGATAGTCGTAGATGATCTAGGAGCATTTGGGGTGACCAAAGGGTTTATGGGAACCTTTGGGGCATTTTAATGTGACCTAGATAGTCATAGATGATCTAGGAGCATTTGGGGTGACCAAAGGGTTTAGGGGAACCTTTGGGGAATTTTGGTTTGACCTAGACAGTCATAGATGATCTAGGAGCCTTTGATGGTGCTAGCTAGGCATGGAAAGGCCTTAAATGCTGAATATTCATGGGTTATTTCTCTTATTTCCATTCTATAGCTACTAAGAAATAAGTTCCAGGTCCAATATGACTTGTAATAATGAATGGACCTAACCAATTAGCTATGAACTTGTCCCATAAATGGGATGGTAAGTTTGAGTTTTGTTGGTTCTCTTTTAGAACTAAATATCCAACCTGAAAGTCACGGTAGTGGACCTTCATGTTTCAAGCTCTCTAAAGACGTTCCTAATAAACATGTAGATGCTCAAGGGTGTTAATGAGTCACTCATAAAGTAACATTAGTTGATCGAGTCGAGCTTGCCTTGCAGTATCATTGTCAATGAATTCTTGCAAAGATATTCGTAATGATGAAATTTCTAGCTCGAGAGGCATGATTGCCTCATCACCATACACTAGTGAAAATGGAGTTGCCCTAGTGGGGGTCCGAATGCTAGTGCAGTAAGCCCACAGGGCAAGAGGTAGTTGATTATGCCAATCCTTATGGCTATCTCTGATAGTTTTCTTGAGGATGGCAACTACTATTTTGTTAGAAGCCTCTGCTTACCCATTGGCCTGTGGATAATAGGGAGTCAAAAAACTGTGTTGTATGTTATACTTTTTAGTTAATGCACGCACATCCTTGTTCTTAAATGGTGTCCCATTATCCAATATTATTTTGGATGGAATACCAAAATGACATATAATATTATGTAATATGAACTCCGCAAAGCGAGGTCCAGTCGTCGTGGTAAGGGGAATTGCTTCCACCCATTTTGTGAAGTACTCAGTCATCGTGATGATAAATTTGTGGTGACCTAAGGATGGAGGTGAGATCTTCCCGATTAGGTCAAACCCCCATTGTGAAAAAATTGCCAAACCGCTTGAATCGGTTGTAAGGCCTATGAAGGTATGTGTGTCAAATTTACATGATGCTGACACTTCACACACTTCTTTACATAAGCATAGTAGTCTCACTATAAAGTTGGCCAATAATAACCAATGTGAAGTATGCACTTAGCGATGGCCATGCCGCTAAAGTGGCCACCACATGTACCATCGTGTGCTTGGGCAATGGCCCAAGAAGACTCCTATGAGTCTAAGAAATGAAGGAGAATTCCTTCATAACTTTGACGATACATAATGTCTCCTATAAAGACATATTTTACCACATTTTGCTTAAATGCTCACTTTGTATCCTACGACAATCCAACCGGGATGCTTCCTAGCTTAAGATAATATTTTATAGGCAAGGCCCAGTCTTGTTGGGAAGAAGCCTCAACTGTATGGATCATGCATTTCTTTTGACATTCATCTCTCACAAATGATGATTGCGAATGAATTCTGAGATATAGCATGGTGCTTGTATCAAAATAATTTTCAGGGAACAAAGTCCCCCAATTGGCATTTTCCAAAAATTTGCGTAGATGAGAGAACCGTTCAATGGAAGGTTCAATCTAAATCATGTGGAATTATGGTGGGAATTTAGGTCCTTCATGTGTAGGCATTGATTGTGCTAGCATTTTTACCTGAATGGTGGTGATATCATCTGAAGGGTTTTGGGGAATAAGCGATCCCAAGGATGCCATTGTATCCGCAAAATGATTAGCTGAATGAGGGAGTGCCTCTATATCATACCATTCAAACTTTACCAGAATTTTATCCATAAGGGTTTTGTAGGCTTGCAATACAGAGCATTTGCACTGAAAGATCCCCTTTACCTGGTTGACTATGATCAAGGAATTGTCAAAGATATTCAACTTTATAATTTTCATGGCGATAGTTGTTTGAAGGCCAATGCTTAGTACATCAAACTCAGCATTATTGTTGGTATGTGGAAAATTGAGTTTAAACAAAAGGGTTATGGGAGCCCCTTATGGTGTAAATAACATGATACTAGCACCACACCCTTTCTCACATTTAGAACCATCAAATAATAGAGTGATGTTAGCCTAGGATTCAGGCTCAGATGAATTAGGTGATTTTGTCATGTTGAACACTCCATCATCAGGAAGTTTTATCCTTAGAGGCTCTTCACTTTGGAGAGGAGCCTCTGCTAATTGATTAGCTATGACTTATCCTTTTATAGATTTCTATCCAATGAACTCTAAATCAAATTTTGTCAATAGCATTATCCATTTCACCATGTGAGTACTATCATAAGTTTGGTTCATCATATACGACAATGGATTTTCCTTAGATATGACATACATGGTATTCAACATGTAGTGGCATAGATTTTTCATGGTGAATACTTCTGCTAAGCATAGCTTCTCTATGTATGCATATTTAATATTGTAGCTGAATAGGGTATGACTAATGTAGTATGTAGCCTGTTCTTTATGCAATTCATTCTTTTGGGGCAACATGATGCCCAACACCACATCAGTAGCTAAGATGTATAAATAGAACAACACTCCTAGTCGCAATGGAGCCAATACATGTGGTGAATCCAAGTATTTTTTGATTGCATCAAATGCATCTTAACACTCTTTGTACCATTGAAATGAGATCCCCTTGTGAAGCAATTTATTCATAGGCCAAAACTTATCCGATAATTGCACTATGAACCATTTTATGGATGCGACATTTCCTTACAAGCTATGTAACTGATTAATATTTTTGAGGTGCAACATCTCCATTATTGCCTTGACCTTGTTGGGATTAACCTTGATTCCTTGTTTTGAAACTATAAATCCTAATATTTTTCCGAATGTGACTCCATATACACATTTATTGGGGTTAAGTCTCACATTGTGCTCTATGAGGTGATATAACACTTTGCATAGTACATCAATATGATCCTAGCATAATTTATATTTTACCAGCAGATCATCCATATAATATTCCATTATAGTATGCATGTAATCATGGAAGATGCATGTAATGGCACGTTGATAAGTAGCACCAACATTCTTAAGGCCAAAATGCATGACCTTATAGCAGAATGTTCCCCAATGTGTTGTAAACGTTGTTTTTAGTTGATCTTCTGGATTGATACGAATATGATTGTATCCATAGAAACCATCCATTAGAGAAATCATTTCATGACCTATCATTGCGTATACCAACGTGTCAATGTTAGGCAAAAGAAACTCATATTTGGGAATCACTTTATTAAGAACTCTAAGAACTCAAAAATCTGTGCAAATGTGAATCCTCCCATCTGACTTCTTAATGGGGACCATGTTTGATACCCATTATGGGTAGTATACTGAGACTATGAAGTCTACATCCAATAGCTTTTGTAATTCATATTTAACCATCAAGATTACTGTCGGATGCATTTTGTGTAGCTTATGCTTAACTGGATTAATCAATGGATCAACCATGATATTATGCGTGACTAGATTTGGATCTAGTCCTAGCATATCCTTGTACAACCAAGCAAAAACTTTTATCCTTTCCTGTAGGACTTGCATAAACTCTTGTCTCTCAACTGGGGATAGACTTTATCCAAGATTGATAATCTTAGGATTATCAGGATCAGTACCAATATCCTTGTCAATTGTTGGCTCAATTGACCTATGAGACCCATCTTCCAACTGGTGTGGAGTGGGTATCAAGTGAATGTCGTTAGCGAGGTTCACCTCTTCCATAGGAAAATCTAGCTCTGCCTCAGCTTGGAAGACATTTTGAGTAGTACTTGGAGAAAACTTAAATGGTTGGAACATTTCCTCGCAAGGCCAGTACTCAGATGGTGATGGGGGAGAGTTAGACCTTCCAAAGTAAATTACCTTATGGTTGAGGTATAAATGCTTAATAGGGTTACTCGGATTTATCAAAGGAGAATACAGGTCTATAAAAATCATGCTTATGGTGTCATGATTCCCATATGGGTAACAAATGGGTCTAGGAACCTACGGAGGTTCCATAACTTGCGAGGGGGATTTTTGGTGGAAATGGAATGAATGGCAGCCATCTATGTGGGGGAGGAGGTATCTAAACCTCTATTGGAAGTAGTTGGTATTAGATGGGGTTTCTATCAGGAAAGAGATTACAAATGTAATCGTCCTCTTGATCTCCTAAAGGTAAGATTTTTGGGACGTCCCTAACTTGTTTTTCTTTCTTAAGAAAATGCCATAATATGGAATGGTTGTTTTTGAATCTACAAAGGTATTGGTCTTCCCTCTCTGTTAGAGGGATAACTTAAGCACAATATTCATCTGAGCTTGTATCGTTTATTGGCACTATACCATAGTCATATTCATCATCACTCATCCACTCGCTAGGAGGACTTGGATTCTCTTGTTCACTTTTTGATTCCAGGGTGTGTGAGCTTTCTCTGATTTTATAGGATTGACCCATATCATTGGAAAACCCCTAGTCTCTTATGTTTTGGGGAAAGGAATCCCCTAAAGAGTTAAGGTGATGTGAGTTAGCATATGGGTCATGTGCAAGCTCATATTTTATATTGATGCACATACGCTCCATTCCTTCTACTAAGAATTCAACAGAAACCCATGTGTTGACTCCCATCCCAGATTTATCGTATGGCATTTGACACTGTAGCTAACAAGGTACACGAGTGCCTTGTTCAAAAATTCCTAGTCCATAACCACGCCAATTGTATTTGTCCAAATACTTTAGGGCATAGTCAGGATTTGAAAGATATGATATACTTTTTGAAAAATTTTCATCATCCTCTTCCTCCTAAGAAAGAGGTGTGATTGCTTCAAAATAGAGGCCCCCATATACAAAATTCATTTGGGTAGGGGCTTTACCTAAAGTAACAATGCTACCTATAGGAAGATGAGGTCTTCCCATATCTTGTACTAACTCAATTGTTGGGAGAGTTGTGACATTTCTAACAATGTACTCCCCCATGCTAGTGTTTTCCATATGCAGTGTCACTTGCAAAGAAGGATATGGAAGGGATGAAGTGGAGGCTTGAGCATGCTCAATAGGAACCTCCTATAGGATTTCCTCATTTAGAAAGTGAGGATTTACATCCTCATTTTTTGAAAAGTTAATCTCATCTGATGAGATGGTCGATACTATTGGCAGGGTCTCATCAATAGGCCTCTTTGACATATTCCTCTTAAGAGGACTCGATGATGTCAATGGAATGTCAGTTTGGTCTCTAATGAGGATGGAGTGGATGATGATGGAAATGGAGAATGGAGTGTACTTTGTACTGATATATTCAATTTGAAGTCCACTAGAGTCAAAGGTAATGTCGACTCTAGCATTTTTTGCAACATGTTACAGTACTTGAAGGGCTCCTAATCAATGTGCACTACATAGAATTTCTATTTATAGGTGTATTTTAAGCATTGATGCGTGATGGAAGGAACACACTTCATGTCCCAAATCCATGGCCTACCTAGCAAGATGTTATAGGCCATTTCTCCTTCTAGCACATGGAAAAGGGTAGATATATCATTTTTTCCTACTTGGATAGGTAAGACAATAGTACTGATAGTAGAGTAGGTAGTATCATTGAATGCTCTCAATGTGTATGTCGATGCTACAACATGCAATGCTAGTAATTTAAGGTGCTTTAAAGCATGGGTCGTAATGATGTTACTTGAGGACCTAGTGTCTATTATCACTCTCTTGTATGGTAGATTATTTATACTAGTTTGAGCTCATGCTCATAGAATGAGACAACTAGATCTTTGCACTATTGCACATGCCCCACAAAGTCTACAAAGGAGTTTGTCTCTTAGGGTTGCAACTCGATCGACTTCAGGATGTCCATTAATGCCTCCTTATGTGGAGCATATTGTTGTATTAATTCATATATGGACAATATTGTAGAATTCATCCACAAGCTTTGTGCTAACTTATTTTTGATGGTTAATACGGGCCTATATGGAAGGTCTTGTACCACAATTGGATTGGATTGTGACGTTGAAGGTCACTCATTCATAGCTACAGGTGGTGAGACTGGATTAGGGTATCTCTTATTTTGAGTCACAATGCTAATCATTCCCACATAACCCTACAAAGGAGGTGTGGTCTTCATCTTATTATAGGCTTAGCAGGCATAGCCTGACCGTCATGAGATGGCAATGGGTCTTTGTATATCCCCATATTTTGGTTGTTAGGTGCTAGAGGAGCATCCACTTTGAGCTTGTGCCTATCAATAATTTCTTGAACAAGGTGTTTGAAAGCATAAAACCCAAAGATATTATGACCATTTTGCCTATGGTATTTACATTGTTGATCTAAGAATCTACCCATAGGCTTGGGCTTTCCCGTGTCTGGATCATTTGGTCTAAGTTTTGGAAGACCCATCACTCACACCACCATCAAGTGATTAAATAGGGAATCAAAAGACTCATAGAAAGGTGTGAATACTCGATTCTTTTGCGCTTTCTTTCTCTATTTTGCTATTGATGCATCGTTATTATCATAACTAGTAGGAAGAGGTTGGGCCTTATAATTTGCCTTCTAAGGAGGCATTTCTTGAATAAGACCAGGTATGTTTATGGCCACTTGATTGACTGCAACTGGATTTTGGGTAGCCGAGCTATTTTTTGGATTTCTAGTCCACTCCTTTTTGGATTTTTCTAGTTCCCCCTCTTGTATCTTTATCTCCTCAACATTCCTAGCCTGAACTAGGGCATATTTTAAAGTGAGGAACTATTGGAGCTATAGTACAAAAATGAATGGTCTCAAGCATCTTTTGGAAAACATATGAGAGAGTTTGCTTTCTAGGATTAGGTAAGGTAGCTTGGCAAGATGCATTCACCACCTATTCCAATAATTAGTTATGGATTCATTGTCATACTACCTCAACCCTGTGAGGTCGATCAATGTTGCTTTCCTTTTGGTATTGAAAGCAAATCACTCTAGGAATGCATCCACTAGATTTTCAAATCTATCGATACTATGCTTAGGTAACTGGTTGAACCATTCGTTGGCTGGCCCTGATAGGGTGCTTAAAAAGGTTTTGCAAGAGCAATGTGTCATAGTCATGAATGCTAAAATACAAATTAATAAATTGTGTCACGTGCTCTTGAGCATCTTCATCTCATTTAAACTGATCCAAATTGGGCATCTTGATATGCTCAGGGTATATAGGAGAAGGAATATATGGGTGTAACGGTTGGTACTTAAGATGGTAATCTGTGCGCTTTTGATTCCTAGTTACCACTATATTTGTCTTGACCTGTTCGAGGCATTCTAACAAAGCTTAATATGCAGGCAAGGATTTGATATCCTCTTCTTTATTTTTAATCCTAATAGGTACCTGAGGTACTCTATGTGGGTGTGGGGGTGGTCAATGTGCATATTCCACTTGCTCATATGGTGCATCCACATAGTCCTCATTGTCCTCTAAGTCATCATAGACATCGATAGGTGTATCAGGTAGTGGTCTACATGGATGAACTAACACCTCTTGAAGGTGCTCTAGATTAGGCCTATGATGTACTCTTTCTTTTGGCCTATTTTGTCTAGGAGGTAATGGAGTATTGGGCCTATGAGGCCTACCTTGGTGCACCTACCTCGTTCTATTATCTTCCTTATGCATTTTGGGAGCTTGAGCCCATTGATGCAAGGTTTCTTTTATTTGATTATCTAGCCTCTCTCTTTCTATTTTTTGTATCTTATCTAAGAGATCGAGGTGTTGCTTGTCATAGAAAATTTGATTAAACTTAGCTTGATTTCTAGCATACCATTCTACCATATCATTGATCTATATTGTGGTAGAGTCTTTGTATCCTCTCTTTTGGGTATTTACCATATTCTAAGGTTTCTTTGAAATTAGGTGTGAGGTTCTCCTCATGGATGGTATTCGTATTGACTCTCTGTTGCCTTTCATGTTTTTAGTCAGCATAAACTATATGCATAGAATTGTATCTTGCCTATGTGGAATGAAATAAGGGAGAGGGAATCTAATCTCTCTCATCTCATCCCTCATATATGAGGAAGGTTAAAGTAGAATTTGCCCTATCACTAGGGTGAGTGGTGAACTGCTCCCTTGGTGGCAGTCTAGGGGTAATATTAGGCCTACCACTAGGGTGAGTCTCAAACTCGTTCCTTAGTGGTGGCCTAGGAGTAGGATGGTTCGAAAATATAAGATGATAATTTAGTACTAATATGGGTGGTGGGGATTTCTCCCTCACTATAGACTATGGATCTCATCTCAATGGCACACGAATGCATGGGATCACTCTATATGTGGATGCATCATGGCATGCCATATCTCCAAAAGAGGAGGCATGTATGTGATCTCTATTAGGGAGATAACTCTCTGAATCTAAGCCTTCACTAGTTGGGGTACCCCATATAGAGGTCCCTCATTGGTTAGGCCTATGTCTATGCCTAGTCTTAGTAGGACTAACCATCTAGTCATCAACCAATCGATGATTGTGGATGGGGTTCCCTATGTTGGGAATTTTTCCTGTAGGGTTGCTCCTATGAGGGGTTCCTTGTGGACTAGGTCCAAAACTACTCACTAGAGGACGACTAGGATGAGTAGATGATCTCCGAGGAGGAATGAGCATCTCCTTAGGGCCATACCGAAGACACTGAATGTCTTTCTATCTACTCTCTGTAACTTCCACCTGTGAATGGGCTTGGCTACGGGTGATGACCATATATAAAACTCTATCAACTATGTGATTATGTTCTTTTACAATTTTTATGAATTAGAAACAAACAAAAAATAGGAACACACAACAAGAAGATGATTATTTGAATTACAAGTTTTATGTGAATCCTAAACTATTTTGTGAGTTTCAATATGTGTTGTATTGTAAGATAACCCTTATCATGTTTTTGATAGTTGATGTAATAATCAAAGTTTAAGAGGATTTCACCAGTATACCCACATCTCGATAACCGATAGTGAAATTCTGGTCACGTAAACCCCTGTATGTGGCAATGAAAGTCCACAAACATACAATGGGTACTGGTCCTACTAGTCCCTCACCCATTTCCCCCCAGTTAGTGTTATACCTCCTTGAAGGGAGAGTATATGCAAATTTTTTGGGGTACGAAAGGATCTCGGGCCCGATGGGCTATGTAACCAAGGTTCGAGGGGATTTGAGTCAATGTATGGAGATGAAACCCACCATCATTGAACTCTATCAGTGGTTGGGGATGAATTCCAACTCACCAATGTTTCTTACACTAAGTGGTATGTGTTGTTCTTTTTATAACTTTGAAATATAAGCAAAGAAGCAAGCACATGATCTTTCATTAATGCATGTAAAAAAAATTTATGTTTAGAAAGAGGTTAGTAGCATAAAATATATTCAAATTTATACTAGAACTAAATGAATTCGACCTCTTGGAGGTGAATTATGCAACTTATCTTCAATCAGCCATGAAAGAGCAATAAAGGAAGGACTGCATTTGTTTTTCCAAATTTTAGAAATTATGATTTTAATTACGTTTTGGAAAGAAACTAACCTTTCTAGGCACTCAGGAAGATGAAAAAAAAACTTTCAAACTTGCTAGAATTTGATAAAAAATTTGCAGAAATTGACATAAAAGAAAAATTGAACAGACCTGGACCTACTGGTTCTCTATTTTTTCTGTAGAACCTCTTGGTTTTGAGGCCATCCTAGGCAGGTATGGTCATAGACCAGTCAATTTGGGGGCCATCCCAGACAGGGACAGTCACAATCAGGGGTCATTTTCAGCAGGAACGACTCTGACCTATAACACAAAAATGGCAAAAGTGAGTTAAACCTTTGCAAAAAGTGAAAACAACAAGGAATATAAGGTTACTACCATAGTGATCTCCATTTTAGAAGCAAAAAATCAATATATATGCCTCTAATTATGTTTGTATGGCCTTCAAACAGGCAAATTTAAGCTAAGGGCCTTATAGGCCAAAAAGAGTGCATATAATGAAACTACGATAGAAAGCAACAAATTATGAATATAATAACCAAATGAAATGAAATAAGATGCCTTCTATTAATTTTATTTTCATAACTTCTATTACAATATGCACTCCATTAACGGAGGCTTAAAACTGGTGATACATAAACCATACAAACAATGAAAATGATGGTACTAAGGGATCCTATCCCTCAATGGTAAATTGATGTTGGTGCATCCAATGGTTGACTCCTCTTCCCATGAAGAAGCTATGTTGATTTTGATTTATATACCTCTAGCTCCTGGTTTTTTCAATCCTACAATCTACACACATGGGAGCTTGAAAGGGGGTTAATAGCATAGATATTATAATGGAAAATAGCATACATCCATCGAAATAAAATAAAACAAAAGCAATATAAGCTATCAAAACATATAAAAATGCATACAATAGATAGATCTATGTTCTAAAATTACTCTAGCAAATTTTTAGATCATTTTGAGGTCTTTTAGGCACCAAACCAGGTGAAATACGATGGAGGCCTTAATGCTGGTCCACCTCACCCTACGACGTTCAAACGGCCTGTTACCCTGCCAAATCAACTCTAAATCAGCTCATATTTGGACAGGTATTAGGGTAGGACCTATTGAAGACTTCTATGGTAGAATATAGGGAAAAATCCCTATATATTTTGTGGCCATCATAGTTATGTATGGTCATGACTGTTGATCGCTCTTGCCTAGGATGGTTAGTAGGTCCGCTTAAAAAATGGCCACAAATCCCTATTGGGTTAGTTCTAGAGCTCACAAATTAGGTTTTTAGGCAAATAGCATCTATAGCTATGCTAGAGAAAACTAGTTTTGTAATAATTTTGGTAGATTTTGTAATCCTTCAAATCACCTTCATGAGGGAAGAGGGATTCAAATGTAAAGGGGCACAAAGTTTGTAAAAAGGGGCAAGGTAAGTAACATCGGTTCTATTAGAATTCAAGAAGCACTTCATTGCTCCAAACCTGCATTCCATTCTCTCCTTTTTGGTTGAGGGAAGACTCCAATTTATAGGCAATTAGAGCTCTAATTCCAAAAATGGCATGTTGCCCATCCAAGGCAACCCTTGCCACTTGTCCAAGGTTACCCTGGATGGGTTTGGGAAGGCTGCCCCATTTGGGAAACCCATTAGGTAGACCAAATTGTGCTAGGCTGCTCTCAATCAACATGGACACTAATTAGGGTTAATATTGGCAAGATTTGATCACCAATATTGATCCCACTTACTTTTTGGCAGGTGGTTTTTGGGATCATCCCTACCTGGGATGATCATATGTGACCGTCCTAGGTAGGAGTGGCCACAAATCCTAACCCTAATAATGACCATCCCTAGTAGGTATGGTCACAAACCAAGGCCTCTAAGGCTCCCAAAACTGGTGGACACCTTCCCAAAACTATCCTAGGATGCCTTCTGACCCTATAAAATACCACTGGTGAGGTCATATGATGTCGATAGGATGACGAATTTGGTGCACTGGAAGTCCTATCCGATTTACCTAATTTTGGTGTCTACACCTACAATGCAACATATTTTGTGTGAAGGCATTCTTTGAAATAAAGCCTTATAAAGGAGGTAGAGTTGTGTATAGTTTTTGAAGGCAGTAGTCATACTATATTATGGACATAGTATTTAATTGAACAGATGAGTTTTATGATGTTTTTTTAGTCACCTAAAATGCATCATGTCGAAGGTGACTACTCATATGGACATGCTACAATACCATATGGAGGATCTTGGATAGAATCCAAGATAGAGTAGTGGTTCTAACCACTCAATTTGGGCTCCTTGGCCTAATTAGTTTGAACCATAGCTGATACCTATAGTTTATAGGCTGAACCATGGATGAGACCTACGATTTATAGTTTAGACCATAGTTGTGACCTATGATCTTAACTGAAGTTCAGTTGGACTTCAATCTGATCCAAATCAGTTGGAACGGCCATTTGATCTAGAAGAAGGTAGTTAATGGATGAAATATTCTAGAGGCTTCCATTCCAATTGTCCTAACCACATCTTCTTGATATTGGCTTCTCTAGGAAGCCACCCCCAGTCCTAAGGCATCCTATAAATACCCCCTCCAAATGGGGAGAGAATAGAGAGAGTTAATTGATCAAGCAAGCAGTGAAGCCTTGTCGAATTGCATACTAAATTCTTGCATTTGAGAATACCACTTTACTATTCATCCAAAGATCAATTTGCCATGGAATTTCTAGGAGCCTAGAAGAACCAAGAAAAACAAATTCAAGAAAATGAATGCCCTTCATAATGAATCAACCACAAAATTAGTCTGAGGACACCGAAGGCAATCATTGAACATCAATTTGGACAAGGAGGTCAAGCCCACTATCCTTGGAATTGAGGGTAAACATATTAGATTGCTAATCATGGCTTTTAGCTACGATTTATAGTGCGGACTGCTCACTAGAGCTGTAGTTTTCAGAAGAGGTATCACCATCTTCCCCTTTTCATTTTTGTCCGATTAATTAGCTTATATTAGCCATTTTCATGGTTTAACTATATTTTAGTAGACTTCTGACCGATATAATTAGGTTCGATTAGTCTATTTATGTTATGCTTAAATTAGGAAGTTAATGGGTTCTTTAAGCACTTTCATGCTTTAATTTACATAATTGATCCATGCATAGTGTAGCTGTTGTTTTCCTTTGTGTAAACATATGAATCTTGATTCCATTTACATAGTTTAGGAGCACTTTTCATGTTTTCTTGATTATGCATGTTTAATGGTGTCTTTATGAAATTTTCCTAAAAGGGCATCATCATCAAAGGCTGGCTATATTTTTGACACTTCTATGTTGTTTCTTGATCGTAGCGAACAGTTTTAAAGGAGAACCAACCATCAAGTTCCTTCCCCAACATGAAGAAGAGGAAACATCCACCCTAGAGCATTTTGTGACCAAGTGAAAAGCACTATTAGTGTTCCTACCCTATTAAGGGCTTTGGCATTGTATTAATCGTATCATCATTTGGGTGACCCTGAGAGGGGCATAATTGTAACCAAGATTCATTATAAATATTAATACAAGAAAGTCTATTTTGTTGAATCTATGCAATTTTGTCATTTTATGCTTTGAATGAATGAATACAACATAGTACAGTAGATGGATGCACCCTTTTTGGTTAGATCAGAAGGCGATCATGATGGAACTCTGCAATTCTAGCATCTGACTATGTTGTTGGTTTTTGTAACTTGTAGGTACAGACCGTAGCTACCAGTTATAGGCCAATAATTAAATCGTAGGTTCAACTCATGGGCCACAGTTAAAACTGTAGCCTAAACCTATGGTTTCCAATAAACATAGTAGACAACAGAGGGATAAAGCTAAATCGGATGAGGATTTGAGGTAGGACCTATTTATCACTCTCTATCAGTTTTCTTGTCTCTATGTTTTTCTAGAAAGCTAAATTTTGAATTCAAGAAACTAAGAAAGAAATGGAAATGAATTAGGTCTTAGTTGCATTTATCTTTTATGTCATTAGAAAGGGGTTTCTAGGAATAGCAGATCTTTGATTGCAATCCACACTATAATCCAACGTGCTTGATAAAATTTATGTGAATGGTTTGCATGTGTGAGGCCCAAATTAGTGGCCAATTATCATTGTAATGTGCATAGTCTTAAAGAGCACCTAGAATAGCTTGCATTTTCTAAATTTGAAACATTATTTCATTTGCATAGCATTTAGAAAATGAGCATGTATGATATATGATGCATTTCTTTTATGTACATTAAAATTAACCACACACACCACTTGGCACTTAAACACTAGTGATTTGGGATTGACATCCAACCACTAGTAGGGTTAACTGACGGTGGACGTAACTTCCATCCATTGGCCCAAATCCCATGAACCTTTTTGATACTAGAACAATACCATATCTGAGAACCTTTCATACCCTAGAAAATTTGTATGTATTCTCTTCAAAGGGTATAACACTGACTGGGGAAAAATGGGTGAGGATCTGGGAGGACCTATGCTCCCTGACCATGTGTGGGGTTCATTACCACATATTATAGGTTAGATTAAATGACTTTGAGTTAATATACAAGTTGTCAAGTTGTGAGCATACACGTGAAAGCCATTAAACTGAGAATAAAATCCAACATTTTTTACAAAATACGATAAGATTTTCTACACTGATACAACAAATCATTGAAACACATCAAATAGTTTAGGGCTCAAATTTTAAAATGTAAAGGAGATAATCACATTGTTCACTTTGTATGCTTATTTATTGCTCAAAACATCAATATAAGGCCCTCCTTGAGGCCACAATTTTTAGTAAGAGATGAAACCCCTCGAGTCTCGTTTAGTCGGTTCATCATGATGACTAGGCATGATAGAGCTCAATCATGAGCTAATGAGTCAAATAATTCATGGAGGGGATTTGAATGCTCCCAATGTTCTCCTAAGTATATTTCAAACCTCATACACCTCCTTGCTAGGTGCCACACTCATCATGCATTTGAGGATCCAATACTCCTAGTGTAACCTTCTAAGAGTCATCGCAAGCTCCCTTTATCATGCAGGGGGTTTACCCATATAGATCATGGGGTTTCTTCATATATGGTGAGAACCCAAGACACTAAGTATCTAACTAGGGAGATAGAGAGTTATGGATCATATTCCATGAGTCAGTCCTATAGGGAATTTGAGTCTCAGGAAGCCCATGAGAGGCAACTAATCGAAGGCCAATTGGAGGAAGCACACCGTCAGTGTAAGCATCTAGAGTGCAAGTCTACAGAGAGAAAGAGAGCACATAAAAAAAGTTTGGATGAGCTCCAATAGTGTGAAGAGAGGATTTACCAATAGAAAACACATGAAGAATGAGAATGTGAGGTAATTCCCAAAAATAAGCTCATGCCTAGAGTGCTTAGGTAAAGATTCAATGCGACACACCCAGTGCATCATCAAGAGTTGCCACTTAAGCAAGTAGATAGCCATGCTTCTAGATAGATAGACGTGCCTTGGTTTATCAAAGAGAAATAGAAAGATACATCTAGGGATCCCATGCATAAGAATGAGGTCAAGAATAGCCAAGTCCAATAGGTACGAAGTGTCAATGCTCTAAAGTCATCACAATCCTTGGGGCATATACAATCTATTCCACCATATAAAGAACTTGTCATTACTTTTCATAAATAGAAATTCAAACCTATCGTTGTCAGGTAATCTGATCCTCCATTGCATATCATAGTGAGGATACAATAGATTCTGTATAAGTGAGTGTTGGTGGATATAGGATCATCGATTAATATCATCACCATCTCAGCATTCAAACATTTCAAAATTCCACTTTCCCACATCAAGAAAACAAATTTCATATTGCAAGCCTTTAATTATGTGGAATCCCCTACAGTAGGAACAATAGTCCACATTGAGGTGGTACAAAATATTATTCCTACATTGTACTATATTTTAGAGGGATCAAGACAATATAATTTGCTTCTTGGAATACCATGGTTAAGAGCCATGGAGTGCATACCATCAATAGTGCATCAGTGCATTAAGTACACCCATGGAGGTGAAGTTCATGTAGTTGTGGTAGACCCTGATCCCTTCAAATATTATAATCTTGAGGATCATCCGTAAGAACTTGGTGAGGAACCTATACATATACAAGTTAAATTGGATGATCCTATCCAAAGTATGGATGTAGACTCATAGACCATGGTAGAGTTACCATCCCCATCGTTGTCACCTACAGAGTCACCTACAACCACTACACTCTCAACACTACTTAGCAGGGAAGGATTAATGAATGCCCTTACGGAGTTGCTCATAGCTACTTTAGAGGTATCATTAGAGGATATTCACACTCCTATCAAGGAGGAAGAACCTAGCATGGTCATGGATGCACCTAAGTGTATCACACCCTCTTCATCCGACATGTCACCAGATAGTTCTTATGATGACTATGGTGAATATGAAAAGCCTATGGAGGCTGGTATTATGATGCTACCCACCATAGAGTCCACCAAGGATTTAGGTCAACTTTTCATCGAGTCTCCACTTATAGATCCTATCCCGAAGGCATTGTATGAGTATGAGGTGATGAGGCACAAAAATGCCTCATTATTGCACAACGTTTGACTACCATATGATAAGTTAATTTCCAAATAGTTGACTAAAATATACTATTGTTAAGTGTTTGCATGATTTTATGTTAGGAATACTATATCTTTGTTTTTGACTATTTTCACCATTTTGTGACTGATTTTTCTTGATTAAGTAGCAAGTAAGAACATGCATTTCAATTAAAAAAATGTGGTATGCTGATATCCATTAACTTCTAAATGGTTTTTGAATGTTTTCCTACCCTTCAACTTGTTTCAAATCCACATTGAAGCTAAACTTTTAGGACTGTCATAAATCTGAAAATCTGAAAAACAGCCATATAAAAATTAGCAAGCTATCACTTTATAGGAACACCTTGAATTTGTCAAGCAAAGCATGAGGATATGGATAGAATGAGTTCAGAAGGACTACATAAGACATCTGACCTATTTAGAAGCATTCCCACATGGTCTAAATAGGCAGCAACAGGGTATAACAGAGGAGGGACAATTGTGCAGCACTGTTGCACTATTTCAGCATGGTTACTTGGTGAATGAAGTGTATAAATTCAGTAGAAACTTGATGTACTCCTTCATGTTGATATTTGAATAATTTTTCCATGTTATAATTTGTTTGAATTTGCAATAAATGCCAATATTTTACAACTGTGCAGCAGAACTAGAAAATGCAGTAATTTACCATGTAAATTTCTACAAGCTACCAATGAATGGCAAGGCATGGAATTCACACATGGAGAGGAATGAAGGCCATTGAAATATGATCCTTAGGGCTAATACACTAGATAAATGCAGATAAAATCACTTGAAGAGCACACAGTTTTTCATTTCGAAGATCTTCGGAATGAACAGACATCTTCGAAATGAGAAATGCAGTCTCTTTAGAATGAGCCACTTATCTTCGAAATGAGAACAAAAAGTGCTTTTTGACTTGTTGACTGATTTTTGATAGTGGAAAAATGGAAAGAATGTTGAGAAGGTTAAGGGAAAATATCTCCCATATGATTTTGTCGTCCTTGCCATCCAAAGCCACCATTCATGGAAAAGATCAATTTTGATCCTCTTCTAGGATAAACACAGAAATAATTGTAGCATAATAGGAAGTTGTTTGCAAGATAGAAATGACATATTATGAAGTGAAGAAATATGTGTGAGATATTTCCATACTTCTCCCATGTACTCCCACCACTGAAGATTCTTTCTAAGGGCCAATGACTACTACTGCAACATAAATTATCCAGATTTGCATTTATTTCAGATCCAAAATTATTGGCAAATGACTGTAAAGTAGCACATAGGTTGATTTTAGCATGGGATATATTGTAAATATTTATATAAATAACACATATCCCTCCTTGGTTGAGTAGTTAGGAATTAGAATAGAGGAGAGTTTTCAATAGCAGCAATTAGGACTGTACAACAATTTTTTATAATAGTTTTCAGCATGTTCTGTCATCAATAAAAGTGTAGCTATTTTATCATTTTCTGTTCTGAGTGTTAATTAGTTAAGGAGTGTTTTTCACCTCCTTATAGATCAAGAAGTATGGGCCCAATTTCAGATCTAGAAGGAGGGATTTTATGGCAGGTTTTAATTTGTAATTTTGCTACAGTAGAATTAATAGATTGCTTGCCAGATTTCATTTTCTTGTTTTTATTTTGTATTATGTGATTTATGTTTTCTATTATGTTTGTGTACAACATTTGTGTGTATGTTAGCTAAAAAATTATATTAAGCATTTTTCCTTTGCTTTCCATGTTTTCCCTGCTTTCTATTTTAGCAACTTTCCATTTTCAGCATATTTCATTTTGATGTCAATTCCTGTAGCAGAAGCTTGATGACCTTTTGTGGCAGGGAATTGATAGGTATTTTTAGAATAAGTTTCATTTACAATAATCATAAATTATGCAAGAGTAACTATATTTCAATTCTATAAAAGTAGATTAGATTTCAATTTAGCAATTTCAATTCATGCAATTGTAGTTATTATTAAATTCTGCAATTTAGATTTAGTTTTCAATTCTTGTAATTTATTTTAGTTTCCATTCTTCAGAATAGGTTTAGTGTGACACCAAAAGGCTAAACCAAAATCTACTTCATCAATAAATTCTTGAAATATGAATGCCTGAATTGTACTCTGCCCTAGCCTTCTATCGTAGACATCCTTGGACACCACCCCGAATTGATAAATAATTGAGATTAAATGATGATACTCAATGACACTCATCATGAGGAAGATTTAGTTATCATGACTATAATAGAACAACCTCAATATGTTGATGAATTACCTAGAACACATGCATTTGTAGATTTTTATCAGGAGTTTATGGGGATGGTCAACATTAGGACAAAATATCAGGTGATTATTAATCACATAGAGCTAGATATGGGGCAATCTAGTGGTGTTGTCACATTTCCAGGGCTAGAACTTTTGAAATTGGTCACTCCTAACTCATTTCTCATGACACCATCTCAAGGGAACAAACAAGTAGGTTCCTCACTGAAAGTGACACAATGTAACATAGTGAAGTGAAGCAAGAGCTTAAGTTGAGTCATATACATAAGCATGTGGATAACACTAACAAAGTGTGTCATCAAGAAGCTTCCACATCAACCCAAGTGAAGGAAATAGGTGATTTGAAATTACCTAATGGATCCATAGCATCCACTTTTTTATTTTATTCAAATGATAAAGGTATTTCAAATCAGTCATTGGAAATAAATATGAATTATTTTTTAGTATTACGAACCATATTAAGCCGTCTAGAGTGGATGGAGCACCGAATGGATGAGCAAGATAAAGCATTGTATTTTATCAAGAACCATATTGAAAATCTAGAATTACAAAGGCAACCCTTATCTAAGGATGAATCACTTCCTGTGAAAGTATGGTAAAAGCCTCAATGAAAGAAAAAGTCCATGTGGCCAACCCAACCATTGTATTATCAAAGCAAACCAATGTGGGGCAAGAGCCCAAAGTAGGCACAACATAGTGGGACTCCATTACAAGAGTCTATGTATGATATCTTTCAGAAGCTACAAGAGGTTGAGGTCATCACCTTACCTAATATCATACCTCTAAACCCAAATAGAGTCGAACCTACGGGTTATAGGGAGCATCACTACTGTCTCTACCATCGAATAGAGGGTCATGGCATTCAAGATTATCATGAATTTAAGAGTGTGGTGCAAAATTTGATAGATAAGGGGGTTTATCATGTAGACAGATCTCTTAGAATGCCTAAACACGATGAAGTGGAGGTTACGCCTCTTCATGAGTGATCTCGAAATCGTTAGTCACCTCATAGGCCCAATAGGCCAGAGTAATGAGTAGTTTCATTTCAAATGACTACTCTAACTTTGTTTCAAAAGTTACACAAGACACAAGTATTCATATTACCCACATTCAAGCATAGGGCATCTGATACTGGGTCACCTAATAGGGGTCCATTTTATGTGTATCATCGAGCACATGGACATGACATTAGGAGTTTCCAATCATTTAAGAGGGTCATCGAAGGCCTAGTAGAATGGGAAAAGATCCATAATGATGGTTCTCTAGTTCACCCATGCCAAAGCATAGGCACACTAGTGAGGTACGATATTCACCTGAGGGATTTGAGTTCTGTTACTCTTCCTAAATAGGCTGATTAATTTTTAGTAAATAGCATGCATGTTGGGGGCCTTTAAGGTAGCATACATTTCCCACTAGCCACACCACATTCGATAAGGAAAAATGAGGAATCCAGAGGTATTGCACCTCCCTCACCATCATGGAATGGCACACTCACTGGGGGTATATAGGGTAGCATGCCCTTCCAAAAAGGCTCCAAGGGTTCCTGAAAACCACTTGGTCAAGTTAGTCAAAAGCTCTGAGGCTTTGGTCAAAACCACTTGGTCATCCCAAAAGGCTCCAAGGGTTCCTAAAACTGCTTGGTCATGTTAGTTAAAAATCCTAAGGATTTTCTTGGAATCTCTCGGTCATCCTAAAAAGCACCAAAGGCATTTGTAAGCCCTTTGGTCAAACTTAAAATGCACCAAGAGTTTCTAAAAAACTACTTGGTCAACCCAAAGGATCCACGGATTCTCAAAATTGCTTGGTCATCCCAAAAAGCCCCAAAGGTACCCATAATTCCTTTGGTCAACCCCAAAATATCCAAAGGCATCTATAAGCCATTTGGTCAAACTCAAAATGCACCAAGAGTTTTTGAAAAAATTCTTGGTCAACTCAAAGGCTCCAAGGATTCTCAAAATCGCTTGGTCATTTTAAAGGCTCCAGAGACATGTACTCACTGTTTGGTCAATTATGAGGCTCAAAACCCATAAAAATTATAAAATCAATAAAATACAAAAAAAATTTGTAAATCATATAATCCAAAAACATTTGCACTTGCATTTGAATTTTGCATTTTTATTTTACATTCACACATGCATTCGCTGCATTACTGCATTGCATATAGGCATTCATCATCCGTTGCATTCCGTAGTAGGAGGGATTATATTTTTTAGTCTTAAAAATGACACCACATTTTTTTTTAAATCATGCATCTATGCAAATATCATGATCCATCATTTGTGTGAGTAATTGTGTTTTTCAACACAACTTGTAATGTTGCTATGAAGATATACTAGGGTTTTTTGGTCATTCATCCATACCCAGTGGTCTTATCAAGATTTGGTAGAAAGCTTGCTTTGCTTTTATAGCTAAGGTTTAGTTAGTATATCCCATAGCATATCATAAGCCTATTACTAATCAATAAATTTAAATAATCCTAACAAGGATTAGGGGAATATGAAAGCCATGAAGCAGGACCGGATATCCTGAAGTGAAAAGAGTTATTATTGCTTATCCCTATATGCGAATGGTATGGGAAATGTTGGTAGTTGTAAAAAGGACAGGTTAGTTCCCTATTCATAATCCCTTGCTTACAATAAAATGATCAATATCCCATAGTGATATCCCACATCAATCCTCATGATTGATACCCTATATCAATATCATAGATCGACTCCCCAGAGTGATATCCTATATTGATATCATAAGATCGATATTCTCAATCGATATACTAGAACAAATTTTCCCAAGTAAATCCTCCCAAAGGAAAGTTTTTGAAGAAAATAATCAAATGTAAATGCCAAAAAGTGAATATCGAGTGAAGATCAGAAAATAATCTTAAATCAAATTTCAAATTGAAGATGAAATGAAGATCATAAATCAAAGTTTGAGTGGATATCAAATGAAGATCCAAATACAATTTGAAGAGAGATCAAATGAATATCCAAATATAGTTCAAAATGAATATGAAATCAACTCCCTTTCTTCACTACATATGAGCAAGTATCCTAAAAATTAAAGGATAGAAAGGAATGATCCTGAATCCCTAGAATTATTGGCACTATTGTACCTTATGCATGATGATATGTCTGACACATTAGCACCTCTCTTATGAACAAGACCAATATTTGAATGTGGAAGAGCTAGCTTTAGGTATCCTGCATTGCCTAGTGGCTTAGTCCAACTAAAATCTAAACTTGGGATTGGCTAAGATATTTGTGGAACCCCTATCTTATCAATGGGCTGAAAGAATCTCGCCTGACATCGGGGAATGCTCGTGTCTTATCTTAAAATAATCATGTGCACACACAGGGATAATGAATAGTTAGGGTCTATCCTAGCAAAAGCCTTTTATCTTAGAAGTCTAGTGTGGTTAGTATGCAACTTTTGATAATTCTATTAGGGTGTTTGAGTCTCATGGAAAACCTCAAAAATTTCTCCCATAGCAACAAAATGTCAAAATCGCAACCATATAAATCATCAAATTGCAAAGTATCGAATCCATGATACATCATTATATAAATAAAAATAAACATATAGGATAGATACCATAAGGATATTAGCATTAATATTTAGATGGCCAATGACTATATCGTGCATATTTTTAAAATTTTACAAAATAAAATCGAATGATACATTATATCATTCGCATAATAGCACTGCATTCATTGCATTTCATATATTGGTGATTAATTGATTAAATTATTATCTTAAGGATTTTAAATTACATTCATGATTTTTATACATTCTGTGGTGTCATCTATTAGATTGATAAAAGTATCTGCATTTATTCCTTATGTTTTAAGTTATTAAAGCATACATTTTCATTTACATTAGAGTATTAACATGTAAATAAAGCATCTCAATAGAGTAATGCATACAATAAAGCAATATCAAATATGCATTAAGAAAAACATTGCATCCATATGCATCCATCATAAAAAGCACATCTAAGCATCTAGATCACTGCATACCATCATCATAAATTAAATAGTTGTCTAGTGCATGACATCATACATGGCATCATATAGCATCAACATAACATAAGCATTGCATCTATGTGCATCATATAAACATAAAATCAAAACATATAAATGAGTACACAATAATGAGCCATAAAATGATTAGTCATATCATATATAAATGTGTCTTAGAGTACATCAGGGGTACAAAAATACATGCAGGCTATAACTATATAGGTTCTTGACCTTACACTCAAAAATGGTACAATACATATATCAAAAAATGTGTACTAAGGAGGGCCTGTACCCCCAGCTTGTGAATCACTCCCTGTGGCTCTTGTGAGAGCTAGATTTGTGTGTGCTAGAAGATCGGTAAGTCTGCTTGGTCCTATGATTCCAGTGGCTGGAACTCGTTGAGGACTACCCTGTAGTCCTGGTCTTGGTCCTCTATGACCCTACAACCTACCTATCATCAGAAACTTGTAAACCCCTCATATATATGAAGCTCTCTAGCTGAGATATGTGAGCTTCCCTTACATCCAATCTATCATTTCTCTCCTTTATGAGAGAAGTGAGTCACTTGATCTCTACCATATGATCCATACCTATGACTAGTGGAGCATTTGGTGGTTCCATGACAACCTGGGAGGATAGAGGGCCTTCCATATGTAGCCTAAGTAGGTCCCCTCTGCAACTGCCTCACCCCACTAGGCCACTGCTACATCACAAGTGCTAGTAAGATCCTAGACTCAAGCCTCTACTGCTATAGCTTGCTCTATGAGACTAGTTATCTCCTCTTGTTCCTTAGCTAGCTACATTTCTCAGTCAGCTAGCTTCACCTCTAGAGTGGCGATAGTGGTGTCTCACTCCCACTACTGAGTTTGATATCTGCCAATATTACTCTACAAGTCAACAACTTGAGCTAAGAGTAGACCCTCTATTCTATCAGGAGGAACCTCACCCTCCTCTGGAGCCTCATCATCTAGGTCATCCCTAGAAGCCTCCTCGATGGTGGCCTCTATGTCCCATATTCCCTCTATCTATTGGCATACCCTACATCCATCAATATCCACCTCTGCCTCTACCCAATCATCACTCTACCTAGAGGTCCTAATCCATGCCACTATAGCATCGACCACCATCCGTTGTATGTTGGAGTGGTAACAACCTAGTTAACTCCAATCTCTAGGAAATCATTTGGCTCATCCCCTAGAGCCAAAGGCTAGATCCATGGTAGATGTGTCTTTAGAGCCAGGCACTTGTAGATAAATGACATCTCTAGAATATCATGTACTAGGTCGAACTACTATAGGATGCAAGAATAAAATTGGTACTCTCTAATATCGATCTTTTGGCTAAGTAACTATCTATCCTGGTGAGCCTTTTAAAGCCACTCATCAGCCTTAGTCTAGTCAAGGCACTCCATGTAAGGTCACCACTCAATATCATATGGGCTGAGTTCTACAAATCATGTGATATAATGTTAGACGTCACCAACATGGGTCCTACTCTTGAACCCCTCCTCTTGAGGCTAGCAGGTGGTATAGCACTGGTGAGCATCGTCTATCTCTATGATATATAGTAGAAGCTCCCTAGGATGCTCTATCTTGATATGTTTCTAGTCCCAAATCTAAAGAAGCAGACTATAGCTGATTCCCCAATGGCTCTGATCTATAATATGGTATAGATCTCTATACAACTGGTAGATTAGAGTGCTCCCCTAGGATAGTCATAATGGCTGATAGATGGTGCTATGAACAACCCTTCTGATAGTGGCTAGGATGTTCTAGGGAATCCTCATGCCCGAGGAGTCTAGAAGCACAACTTGCACCACCAGGTGCATAAAGATGACCTTGCATATGAAGAAGACATTCTTCCCCTACCAGTAGCCGATATGAACCCCTCCATGATCAATACCGTGTTGGCCTCCTCATTTTTGGCATCGAAGATAGCATCAAAAATAGACTCCTTAGCCCTAGAACTAGAAGAGACGATGGCATCACCATCAATGGGGATCCTAAAGATCCTATAGACATCCTCTAGGATCACCATCATTTTACTTGTAGGTAGGTGAAATTTTTTGGTCCGTGCATTCCAGCACTGGGCCAATGCAGTCAAGTAGGTCCGATCTACCCTGATAGTGGGTAGATCCAATATGTAGCTGAAGCTGATAGCTCCGAACCATTCTTGATCCTTGGGAGTGAGCTCTCCATAAAGAGTCTTAAGTTTTTTTGGTTCTCAAGCTCTAGATATCAACCTCTAAAATAAAAAGCATAATATAAGAAACAATCTAACTAAAAATAAGAAAAAACATTTAAAAATGACCTAAAAATCATCAAAATAGTTAAAATTTGATAAAATTGCAAAAACATGTCATCATGCAAGCCTAAAAATCAAAATTGTCACTCAAACAGGTCAAAAATGCATTAAATGACAATAATTGCCTATTAAAACCTTAGAAAAATTAAAAATTTGATAATTTTTTTTTTTTATTTTATGAACCGTGGGTCAACCTTACGGTTTGCATGTGGTCAAAAACTGATCATTGGGATTTTAAATGATGATTGCAACTGGCAGATGCGGTCCCCGATTGATCAATTAGGAACCGTAGTTGGTACCTATGGTATTTGAATGAGATCTCGCCTAGTCTAATACCATGGCCAAAACAAAAAAAAAATAAAAAAGAGCGATCCTAAGCTACCCTAGCCTAAGATGTGGTTCATTGCCAAAAATTTAGTGTGATTGATTAACCAATTACTTAATTTGGTTCATTTTATTGGTAATGGAAGTGAGGTATTAGTTTTGAATTACCTTGCCCTTGCCTCAGTCGTCATGGCTAGAAGAGGCTTGACCGTGTTCTGCCATCATGCAGTGTGTAGGTGTGAGTGTGGATTTTGGTAGGGTGCAGGTTATTTTCTCAGCTATCACTATCAAAGCTCCAAATTGCAAGTTTTTGTCAGGAAATAATGAGAGAAATTTGAAAATTGGACTTTTTATAAGCTTCTTATATTCTATGCGGACCGCAAGCCCTAGGAACGATTCCCAAAATTGTAAATAGGAACTGCAAACCCTAGCCATGATTTGCAACTAGAAAACAATTTATTAAAATCCCACAATAAGAAGATTTAAAGTGATAAATCAATTAATACTAGGGGATTATAATTCAATAAAATCAATCAATTTGGAAATTTGGTGATAATAAAGCACCAAGATCCAATTAAAAATCAAATATCTGGCTGAGATTATAAAGTACATTCAGCCAAGGTCATCACTATGACAATACTTTCATGGAGTGATGAACCTCCCAACTAAATAAATAAACTCAATTCATAATTCAAAACATTCAAAAAAATCAAATAATTAAAAACACCAAATGCACCTTGTATTCAATAATTTACCCTATACACTTGACGGTTGCAGCGACTTGCACTCCATGCAATCCAACAAGATGAGTAAATTACCATAAGGACATTTGGGGAAAAATGGTCATTGTTGATCTGATATACTTCTTTTCAATCCCTAAGAAGGCCTTCATGATTGGACTGCTCCATGAGAACGAGGTGTTTCATGTCATGCCTTCTATGACATTTTTCATAAAATCATCAATAAGTTGATTCAACACAAATCTAATTGGTTTTGTATCAATTCGATTCCCTAAGATGGCTATTATAGCTTGATTTCTCCATGGGATATAAATGTGCAAATACTATTAATAGTTGGAATCAAAAGTTGAACTAGGCCTAGCCAAGGCATTAATTTGCTCAAATCTAATTTTTTTAGATCATCCATGGTGGTCAAGTGACATCGTTGCTTTAATAATTGTCATTACCCTCATCGACTCATCACTTGAGGGGGTAGTCATAATATCAAATCATAATCAAAATCAATAGAATATCCCTAAAATTGTAGATCCCTTGATCTTTTCAAAATTGTGTTCATCCTTACGAATCATTGTCAACAACTATCATAAGCTTACCCATTTGCTTGGGGAAAATAGCAAATATGATAATTTGTTTGTATCTCATCTCCTTTTGGTTATATAGGCCTAACAACTATTGTAGCTTCAAATGCTACCCAAATTACTGATGGCGAGTGCAAGCTTTTAAATATTAATCCTCCAAAGAGTTGGAAGCAATGATTCCAGGATGTGCGTTCTTTTGCAGGACCTGGGGCATCTAATGTTGATCTAACTAATGATCATCATAGAACCTTCAACATCATTTTAGAAGGTATATTTTTTCTCAACATTGTTTGATTTCACAACAAGAGACATCTGTAGACACCTAAAATACGTCATGTCAAGGGAGACTACTCATATGGACATGCTACAAGACCATATGAAGGATCTTGGATAGACTCCAAGATAGAGTAGTGGTTCTAACCACTCAATTTGGGCTCCTTAGTCTAATCAGTCTAAACCATAGCATAGACCTATGGTTTATAGGATGAACCATGGTTGAGACCTATGATTTACATTCTAGACCACAGTTGTGACCTACGGTTTTAACTAAATTTTAGTTGGCCTTCAATCTGAGCCAAATCAGTTGGAATGTCCATTTGATCTAGAAGAAGGTAGTTAATGTATGGAAGATTCTAGAGGCTTCCATTCCAACTGTCCTAACCACCTCTTCTTGATATTGGCTTCTCTAGGAAGCCACCCCCAGTCCTAGGGCATCCTATAAACACCCCCTCCAAATGGGGAGAGAATAGAGAGAGTTAATTGATCAAGCGAGCAATGAATCCCTATTGAATTGCATATTTAATTCATGCATTGAAGAAGGCTACTTTGCTATTCACCCAAAAATAAATTTGCCATGGAAGTTCTAGGATCTTAGAAGAACCAAGAAATGTAAATCTGGGCAAAAAAATGCCCTTCATAATGAATCAACCACCAAATCAGTCTGAGGACACCGAAGGTGACCATTGAACATCAATTTTGACAAGGAGGTTAAGCCCACTACCCTTGGAATTGAAGGTAAACCTATCAAATTACTAACCATAGCTTTCAACTGTGGTTTATAGTGTAGACCGCTCACTAGAGCTATGGTTTTTAGCATAGGTATCACCACCTTCCCATTTTCATTTCTATCCGGTTAATTAGCTTAGATTAGTTGTTTTCATGGTTTAATTGTAGTTTAGCAGACTTCTGACCGATAGAATTAGGTTAGATTAGTTTCTTTATGTTATGCTTCAATTAGGACATTAATGGGTTCTTTATGCACTTTCATGCTTTAATTTACATAATTGATCCATGCATAGCGTAGTTTTTGTTTTCCTTCATGCAAATATATGAATTTTAATTCCATTTACATAGTTTAGGAGAACTTTTCATGTTTTCTTGATTATGCATGTTTAATGGTGTCTTTATGCAATTTTCCTAAAAGGGCCTCATCATGAGAGGTTGCCTATATTTTTGACACTTCTATGTTGTTTCTTGATCGAAGGGAATAGTTTCAAAGGAGAACCAATCATAAATTTCCTTCCCCAATGTGAAGAAGAGGGCACCTCCATCCTAGGACAGTTTGTGACCAAGTGAAAAGCACTATTAGTGCACCTACCCTGTTGAGGGCTTTGGCATTGTATTAATCATATTGTCATTTGGGTGACCCTAAGAGGAGCATAATTGTAACCAATATTCTTTATAAATATTAATACAATAAAGTCTATTTTTTTGAATCTATGCAATTTTATCATTTTATGCTTTGAATGAATGATTATGACATAGTACAGTAGATGGGTGCACCATTTTTGGTTGGATCAATTTTTGGCATGGTTTCGATATGACCCTTTACCCTCTAGGAAGAATTTGAGTTTTCATAGGGTATTTTTTGTATGGAAATTATTCCTTAAAACATATCTTCAAAGATAAGTATTATTTTTTACTCCTAAAGCCCAATGGACAAGACTCTAGATTCAATTGGCTTTGCAATCAAATCCACCTGGGAGGTGCCAAAATGTAGGCCCAAAATGGCCACATACTTAGTAAAATTTTGTATAATTTTGACTAAGTGATAGAATCATAATTCTGTAAACCTTACAGTACACTTTGAAGTAGAACCGGGTCAAAAGATATGAATTCGCTCAATAGTTCATGAAGTTTTCATGTTTGAAGCAATTCCAAGTGATTTCCCTCTAGCTCTGGAATTATGGAAGATCTCAAATCCACAAAATTTTCAAGGATATGATGATGTCAGTGGTAAATAAGTGTGGATTGGTGATTCAAAGAATGAATAAGTGTTTCATTTTTGGAATGAAGACAAGATAAGACGATGAAGTAATAAAAGTGTGAATTCACGACAAAAGAGTTATGTGACTAGCTTCGAACCTAGATCGGCGATTATAACACAATGCAATTGTTCTGTCTAGAATGAAATTTGTAAAAGCTATAACAAATATCTGGCATCATTAATATTCTAATGCAGATTGAAGAAGATAATGCTGATTATGATAGATCCTAGAGTGGATTCAATGTTCATATATCAGATATTTGGGTTGGAGATTCCACTACTTCTGATAAGAGATATGACATCATCAATTTTAAAGTGGAATGACATTTAGCTTATGTTGAATTGAATTTGAATCATGCGATGAAGAGAATCAATTATGGAGGTTAGACTGTCAAATCTTGGTTGTTTAAAGATATTGTTTCTTCAGAATTGTAACAGTCAGTTGGAAGACGAAGCATCAAAGGTTTTCTAGAAGATCAAACCAGAGGTGGTTACAGATTGACAATGGTAATTCACTCCCAAGAAGGATCGACAGAAACACATGATCTTTAATAGCTTGAACTTTAGTTCCACTAAGCGATCAGCAAGTTACAGAGACCTCGAGCTGCCATGGTAGACTTTATTTCAACAGAATTCCCAGAGGATGGACCAATGAACTAATTCCAACTAAATATATTTGTTGTGTTGTTAAAACAAGATCTTTTGTATTGATTCTTGATTATTGTAATTTGAAAAACTATAAGTAGAGGTCAAACCCTCATTTTTAAGGGTCGACTCTAGCATGTTTTCTTGTGCCATTGTAAATATTCTTAAAAAGCTAATGAAAGGAGCAATACATTGATCTTCACCTCAAGTTCACATTCTCATGCTTGATGTCTGAGGTTTGAATTCTTTAGTTGCATTTCTTTAAATACTTTGATGATTAGTTTGTACCTAATTTTGGATTACTAGTTGTTATAAGTAATTGAAATATACTTTTGAGTTTGTTCTATGTTGTTTGGAAGTACATTCTATGAAATCTAGGTATTTGGTGAATTATGTTATTTGGATTACCATTCCTTGGATATTAAAATTGCTTGCTACAACATTTCTTTGTTGTGCTTTAATATATGAAAAATTTTATTTGAGATAAATGTTGATTTGAGTATGCATCTTTAGTATGATTTTTTGGGAGATTTTTATGGTAGTGCAATGCTATTAACCTATCTGTCCACTATTATCTACATCTCTCTAACCCTAACCTTCTCTTACCCTAAAATCCAAATCCTAAGTGAGCATAATTGTGTCAACAACTTGCTAAGTTGAAAAGGAAACAACTTACTCTAGAGGTTGGATCGAAAACCCCTATTTTGGTCCATCCAATATTGAGTGCTAAGATGCAACTATCGGGTGTAAGCCTGGATAGAAAGTCGAAAGATAAACAGTCACAATATCAAGTGAAAACTTGGTGCAATTTAGTTCCCAATAGTTGATAACTAGTTTGAGGATGTGGGGATGTTTAGGGTCATCACCAATGTCAACATTCGTAGTGTCTTCAATAAGCATGTGAGATATATTATGTAACTATTCAGGTATGGGGATGAGGTTAAGGTCATCAATGGCTTTGTTGAACTCATATTTATCATCTACATAAACGTCTACGTGATACACTTGAGGGATTTGGGGTGGTGTGGATAAAGATGGAGAATTTTCCACCCGTAAGACATGATGTGTGAGTAGGTAATCTCGAGGTACTTGTGTGGGTGAGATATGCACAAGTTTTATAAATTTTGGGTTTGTGGTATCGTCTTGAATTAGCTGGTGACTGTAATGGAGGGGAGAACATAAGTCTACCTCAACAATATTGATAGATGTTGTGGGTAAAGTAGGTGGGGAAGAATCTGATGAGGGAGGTACCATGGTTTGTGCATGCCCTAAAAGACTCAATGGAGGTCATAGAATTACTGGAGGTGAGCGAGAATGAGTAGCTACTCTCTGTAGTTGCCTATGTATAGGCGAGAATGTGGCTAGGTGTGTTGGTGATGTTTTAGGAGGGACTAAGTCAGGCTCTATTGGTGGTGCAACCAAAGATAAGGTAGTGAAGTGTTCCCAACCTATTCATATCATAGAATACAGAGGTATCAGATGTAGGAGATTCTTGAAAAAAGTCATAGGGGACTATGATGGTGGAATTGGGTGAAGAAGTATCTTATTGTATATCCATATCGATATACTCTTCCAAGGTGTGTGTTGGATGTGGACGAGGATGTAGGGATAGATATTGGATCTCATATTCTAATGTATATGGTATTTGGGCAATAACCTAGGCCAGATTTTTTGGTGGGTGATCAAAAATAAGGGTTAATGGGTGTATGTTGACCTTACTCATAATGGCCTAGCCTAAAAATGTGCCAATGAAAATGATGTAGGTAGCACAAGGTGAAGTAAGGGTTGGCTAGGTGTGTAATTGCATCACAAGAGATATATTGTGGTGGTGAATAAGTTGGTGGGGGGATCGAGGAGTTGACTCCCACATACACAAAATTGGTATGGTTTTCGGGGCTTACTAATTATATGATGCTATCAATGGTAAGGACCAAGGCTAAGGGGTGACCAAAATAATGGGTAGACTGGATAGGAGGGTCACATATGTGGGTGTCATGTACATTATAGTCTCTTGGACTAGAATTTGTCATGAGTATGGATATGTTTGGTGTGGTACGCTCTAGTGACTGAGGTGGAGTATCCAAAACATATGAGGAAGGAGAAAATTTAGATTCCTTGATCGTAGAAGATGAAGGATGTGGGATTTTTTCATTTGAATCAGGTTTCATTTGTTCCTATTCATGACATTTGGTTGTTGTAGCTTGGACAGGATGTTTGGTCTATGTGGGGGAAGATATCGATGTAAGTGCTAGGATGAAGGGATATGTGAATGTCCTAGGCTTCGGTAGAAAGGTAAGAGGAGGTGTTTGTGGTGTAGGAAGGATAGGGGCTTCTATATGTAATGATGTGGGAGGTAACATGGTAGGTTGTAGTACCGCAGGTGGAAATTGGAACAGTAGAAGTTGGGATGATTGTGGAGGTCATAAGGATGGCAATGAGGACATAATTCTAGAGGTTTTAGACTCTACCAAATATGGTGCTAATGGTGTGGACATCAAGGCTTGCACTCTTGACGAACACTAGGACATTGAGGTGGAATTTTGGGAGGATTTCGATGCTCCTATTGAATTATGGGAAGATATAAGGAATATTTGGGAGGATGAAAATTATGGTGCATGGGGAAGGTCTACAACATTACAAAACTTAAAAGGGTCTCCATCGACTGGAACACAATGAAAAAGTCCATTATGGAAATACTTGAGACAATGGTGTAGTGTGAAAGGGACACACTGCATGTCTCTAATCCATGGATGACCAAGGAGGATATTGTATTGCATTTCCCCTTGGATGATGTGAAAGATGATAGAAATGGTAGGAATATCTACGTGAATAGGTAGAACTATGATCCTACCATTAGTCTAATGGATCCATCGAATGCACGTAGGTCAAGAGAAGGCATGGAATAATGGGTTAGTGGGATACGAAGGTGATGTAGAGCTACTGTAGATATAATGCTAATGGATGAACCCATATCAATGAGTACCCGCTTGTAGGTGATATCATTAATTGTGGTTTGGATGTGGAGAGGGGGATCTGCTCCTCCAATGAGTTATATTATATCATGGTCATTGAAGCTAATTGAGGGCTTGAGGCATCATGGGATGTTTCCTATAAAATTGACAAAGGTATTTGTGTTGTGTGTCTCTAAGTCAATAGAATGTAGGATGTATTTCAGCACCTCGCGATGGGGTTGAGACTATTGTAGGAGATCAAATATGGATAGCCACATGAGGGCATTGCATAACTAATTTGTTAGGCTACCATAGATGGTAATCACATTTTGATATGGTGGTGGTATGGTAGTAGGCATTTGAGGTACTTATGGTGATGTGAACTGAGCTGGCGGAGAAACAATAGGTGTCATATAGTGTGATGGGTACCGTTGGTTTCTCATAGTAAGGTTGATCATACCTACTACACCACATGATGTAGGATCATGCTAGACATTTTTCACTTGGATAGGCTATGATGGAGGATTATTTGGTAGTTCAGGAGGGTTGGGTCCTTTGTGATCCAATAGATGTTTTTGGAAAATCCTTAAGTTATGATTTTGTGGGGCTAGATGGTTTACTACCTGTATGATGCCCCTATCGATTAGGTCTTGAACTTGCCCATGGAAGGAGTGACATAGATCGATATCATGGCCACATTTCCAATGGAAAGGACAAAATATTTTCTCGTTGTGTCTGCAAGGCTTGGGTATATTTGGATCTAGTGGATGAATCTCAGGTAGGAGGAGATGGTTTCTCCCATATAATATATGAAATAGAGTTGGTATTGGTTCTGATAACGATGTGAAGTTGCATGGTGGAACTTGTGGATGCATGCCCAAGTATTATTGTGGTCTAGGTGGAGTAGGAGCATTAGTCTAGAATGCTTGTGCCTATGATGTATAGGGTGGAGGAGTCAGTGCTAGTACTAAGGTAGCGACTGTAACTTGGTTGGCTTGTGGTGGCCTAGGATAAGGTTGATTTATAGTGATTTTGTTGAAGCATAAATTGGGAATATAGTTGGATTTGGTTCTCAACTTAATATTTTCAAATTGAACCTTGATGTCTTCAATGACTTTTTCTTGTGAAATGGCATCTTCAAAAGTGTGGCTTTGATGAAGTTGGAGGGATGTGGAGATGTATTTGTGGCAACTCTTGTAAAAGAGTTTCATGAGCTCCATAGTGGGGAGGCTATGGGTGAGGTCATGGATAATATCTCTCCATATAGCAATGATCTCTATGATGGGTTTGTCATCAACCTATCATAAGGCATACACATAAAAAAATGTGGTCTTTTTCTTGATGTTGATGGAAAAGTATTCTAGGAAGGAATTGGCTAGCTGCTCAAAAGTATACAAACTATGGCATGTGATCATGTTGTACTAGTCCAATGCAGGATTTGTGAGTGAGAGGGAAAATATATGCAACATGATGGGATTACTACTATGGAGTTGATAGCAGGATGAGCGGTCATTGCTCACATGCTCTCTAGGGTCTTCCTTACATTTATACTTGTCAAAATTTGGTATTTCTAATTCATAGGGGTAGGGAGGAATGGGAAATAATGGGTGAATTATCACATTGCATAGTTCATCATAACAAGGATTTTGTGGCCCATAGCTAGAGGTACATAGGTTAAGCATTTTGACTTCATCTCGTAGGAGTTGAAGTTTGGGTGCCATAGGAGTTGAGGATTGGGCTACGATAGGCTGACCCTATGGATGTGGTAGATACTGGTATTTTTTTTCTTCATAATACTATGGAGAGTACTATTGTACCTGATCATGATAAGGTAGGTACTAGACAACATGTGTTGTCGTCTCTATGGGCATACTAGATTGTGGTGTAGGTACCTTTTGTGGGTAATAATACTATGACTATGAGGCATGTGGTTGTGGTACAGGTAGTTTTTGGGTTGGAGCCTACTGTAATGGTTGGGCCATAGGTGGTGATGACCAAGTCAGAGGAGGCATAAAGAAACTAGGTTTAGCTAGTAATAGTGTAGGTATCCAGGCTACCGGTACTAGGGGTGGTCGAGATAAGGTATAAAAGTATGGGATTTATCTCTATCTTTGGGGGTAGTAAGTAGGGAAGATAAAGTACATGGAATAGCTTGGCATGGTGGGTGGATAAGCTGCTAGTCTCAATCCATAGCTGGGAGAGAGATTGGGTGTAGCAGCTTGGATAAGAGGATGTGACGGTATCCTAAAAGTCACCATAGATGTAGGCAGTGCTAGAGGTTGGGTATCATACAATTCGAATACCTAGAATATTGGTGGGAAATATACCGAAAAGGTAGGATAAGTTTTCAAAGTAGGAGCTTGGTCTGATGGGAAGGTGTATGCATACAACTCTAATTGGGTTTGTGCATCTTGTGTCTGAAGGGGTTGTTTGGAGATGCCTTCATATATGGTGAAAAATGGTTCTTGGGATGAAAATGGTTGAGACTCCTTTGAGGAGTATGGGTATGAGGTTTGAGGAAATAATTGTAGTTCCTACTAGGGGTGAAGTTATTGTGCAATTTTAAAGGATAGCTTCTAGCTTCCTAAAGTATAGGAGGATGGGTCAGATACCATTCCTATAGTAAGGGTGAATTATGTGACCTCTAGACGGGTATATTTTAGGAAATAAGTCACTCTCAAAAAGGGATTGAGATATATTTTGGAATAAGGGGTGTGCAAAGGTGGGAGAAGTGGGTATGACCTCCTCATCTATGGTAAAGAACAAATGAGGTTATCCTAGAACTGTGTAGATCATATGGTCATAGAATTTGGTTGATGGATTATGTGCATATGGGGATGAAAAGAGTAGGTAGTCCTCTGTAAGTGAAGTAGTGAGGACTTCACTCAGGGTTGACATTTCATCATGAGGCATCATGTGTGTGAGTTTTACATCAGATTAAATGCATGAATCATATGTGTCTATGGTCTTCCCCTTCATTATCATAGTAAGAATATATTGACTAGAGGAAGTGGGAGGTCATTCCTCTATAGAGCATGCTTGCTCATGTGCTCTACTATGGGTTTCCAAAGGCATAGTGGCATGTGTATAAAGGATTTTAGTAATAAACCCTATGTGATACAGACTCAACTATGTCTAATGTAAATTTAAAACAAGTGACATGATGTGTATAGAAAAATAATACATAGTGTAATGTGATGAGATCGGTCCATGATCATGCAAACAACGGTAGATCAGAATCAATTCTAAATGCTGAAAATAAAAGTGTTTTGTTCATTCTTGTGTGTTGTGATGTTGATACTCCCTAAGTAGAATCATGGGTAATGGAGTGAATATCTAGAAAATCAAAAATGTCATCAATACCAAACCTCCTGAAACACCCAAATATTCAAAGAATAGAATGGTATCACAATGTTCAAATGGTGACCTATATGGAATGTGTGGTAAAATGATATCCTAAAGGGAGATAACCCACTATGCTGAAGTGAGTTCACAATATCCTCTTGCGATAAGAGGTGGCACTATCTGTGATATGCTAGGTATGGTTGGTGTACCCCATGCTTTTTCTTCACCCTTGGGTGGGTTTGGTCAAGAATGATAGCTACCAATTCCAAAAATTATACTGGCATTGTGTATGAATATGCTAATCCTACCCCACTCCATAGGTAACCGTTGGTGATGAAATCCAAGGCCCAATCACAAAATTGGGGGATTTTTCAATGATGAAATCCAAAAAACTGCTCTTGTGGGGCTGCTAGGTGTCTAGAGGGGTGAGAGCTGGGGGGGGTAAAACTTCGCCGACACTATTCTTGAGTGATGGATTGGGGATGAATTCCAATATCACCACTTGTTTACATACCACGTGAGTGTGTGTGGGTTTATGTTTTGCTATCGATGTATGCAATGCAAGAAACTAAATTGCTTTTTCAAAAGAGAAACTACCCTAATTCCTTTTCAAAAGAAAATTAATCTAGTTTGCAAAGTGTGGAAACATGCAATCCAAGTGTATGGAGTAAATGGGATTAGGCAACCCTAATTTTCAACTTTAGAATGCAAAATTCTTTCCAAAATTTAAATGACATGAAAAAGGGGATTAGGAAACCCTAAATTAAATTTTAGAATGTGGACTTATTTCAGTAAGAGATGCTATGAACAGAAGGGGAAACTATGTAGACTTATCCTACATGTGAAAAATAGAAGAGAGATGTAAATTTATTTGAAAAATAAATTAAGTGAAGTTGCTAGAAAGTTGCAGGTTTTGTAACTTCAAAAAAATTAAAGATTCTACAAGCTCGAAATGACAACAAATCTACGTCTAGACATTGTCATTTGACTAGTGAACTATTTATGCTTCCAAAATTTAAATAGAGTAAAAATGGGGAAAACTTGCACTCTGATGCTATGGATAGTCTTCTTGGGTCATACACTACTCACCCCTATAATTTTTGGAGTTTTTGAGGCTATCTGGTTGACTTCGCCACCCAAGGGGCAAATTGAGATCTAATTCATAGGGTAGAGGGTCTAGAGACCCTAAATATCTATTCTAAGGGCCTGATATGGTTCATAAGGCTTTGAAAATATATGTGGAAGTTAGAGTCAATACCTACAACACACATAAATTTAGGATAATATTATATTTATTAGAAAAGTTATCTGACACTATCCTTTGTGGGGGTCCCACCGGGAGTACCAGAATGAAACGGGTAGAAATCAACATTTGATCCATTAATAAAATAAACACATATGTACTAAATAAAAAGGTTGTATTTCATTAATATTGAAATATATGTGTTACAATAGGGACATGATGCCCTTTAGCAATCTCTTTTTCTAATAATGTTACAACAAGTTAGATGTCATCTTCAATTGTCCACCAATGTAGGTGTGCTTCTTTGTATGTGGGCCACCATGGTGTTGTTATTGTTTTATGGTGTTCTTTCAATTTAGATCTACCAAATAACCTATGAAGAACATGCAAAAGTATATTAGTGTGATGGGGGGCTTGCCTTAGTTAGGCCCCATGTTTAGAAAGACAAAATGACTATGAAAGCATATTCAAAACTAAAATAAAGTATGCCAAAGCTGATAAAATAGTAAAACAGAGCTTACCTCCCAAATTTGAGCTGATTTGGTACCTTTAGACCCAATTCACCACCCGAGGGGTGAACTAGGACCATATTTGTGGGGCGAGGGATGAATTTAGTTGTGAGGTTCCTTTTGCAAAATCCCTTCGATGGATTGATTCCTAGGAAAATGGTGTGCCTCTGTATGCTATGGAAATCTGACTAACTACTTTGAGAACTGGTTGATCAATATTCATTTTCCATTTCTATAGAGTTTTTATGCTTTTTTGGAATAGAGAGAGATAATTAGGGGATTAGGACCCACTATTTATAGGAAATGGCAAGGTGTAGGGGGGAGAGTTAAAGAAACTAACCCTAGGCTGAGTTCTAACCAAAGTTAGGTTAGGGTTTGTGACATGGAAGTCTCCTATTCCTCATAGAAAATATCCTATCCTCACACATGTGTGAGGAAGGATTAAGTCTAATAAGGATTAAGAGGTCTTAAGTAAAATTAGAGCTTGATTATGGTTTATTATGAAAATATCTTAGCTAACCCTAATTACACACATGTGGGAGGATGCAATTAGTGTTAATTAAGGATTAAGAGCTCTTTTAATCAGTTTTTCCCTAAAAAGGTGACTTTAGTGAATTCAACATTAAATTAGGTTTTAGGAATTGACTTGGTAATTGCTTTTATCAAATAATACCCCATGGGGTCCTTAATTGAGTAAAAATAGGTTTTCGAAGGATATCACAATGCATGGGATGTGATTTTGAAGGCTTATGAGGGTTTAGGACCTGAAAGTTGAAGAAGTGATACATGGAAGTCTACACGATGCTATGATAATATATGGTGATCTACGCATGACTACGGCTATCTACGCATGACTACAACAATATAAACATGTCTAGGAGGATCTACCATAGTCTATGCTGGTCCAAAATAGCCTAGGGATACCTAGGACGACCTATGTAAACCTACAAGTGTCTGAAAGGATCTGCAAGTTTATAGATATATCAATGTGCCAATTTTGGGTGTCTACCACAACACCAAAGGATTCATTCCCATTTCCAAACATAGACGCTCTTGTAGATGCAACTGTAGGTCATGAGATGCTCTCCATTATGGACAATTTTTTTGGTTACAATAAGATTTGGATTAAAGTTGAAAACCAGCACAAAACCATATTCACAATTCCATGGGGGAAATTCTATTACAAAGTTATTCCATTTGGCCTTAAAAATGTTGGTGCCACATATTAGAAAGCCATGACATACATTTTCCATGACTACATGCACAAAATCTTGGAATATTATATCGATGACTTGTTGGCAAAGTCATTATTGTGTTCTGAGCATGCAAAGGTCTTGAGGAAGGTCTTTGATCACCTAATAGAGAATAATGTCAGGTTGAATCCCAAAAAGTGTGTATTTGGCCTAAATTTAGAAAAGCTCTTGGGATTCATCATTTCAAAATTAGGGATCAAAGTTGATCCAGTGAAGGTTAAGTTCATATTATAAATGCATCCTCCCATAAATATCAAAGAGCTAAGAAGCCTACAGGGCAAAGTAGCATCCATAAAGTAATTTATTGCATAATTATTAGCTAAATGGTGATAGATGAATGGGTTACTACACAAGGGTGTCCCATTTAATTGGGATGAGGACTGCCAAGCAGTTTTCACTAAAATTAAGTAATACATAGCAACATCGCTAGTATTAGCTCCACCAAGATTGGATGTGTCTTTTATGCTATATATTAGCTACTTAATTTGCATTGGAAACCATGTTAGCCCAAAATAATGTGCAAGACAAAGAGTAAGTGATATTTTACATCAGTCACACCTTGGTAAGTTATGAGTTGGGATATACATATGTGGAGAAGCTATGTTTAGTAGTGGTGTTTACAACAAAGAAGTTGCATCATTACATGCTAAGTCACATGATGTATGTGATATCCAAACAAAATACTTTATAGTATATGATGAGCAATACATATCATAATATATGTACTATGAAGTGGATCATGCTATTGACATAATTTGATTTAGAATTAATTAGCCAAAATTCCATTAAGGAACAAGTCATAGATGATCAACTGGTAGAGGTACCTCTTCAAAATAGTAGGCCTCTTACCATTAAGCTTCCTTATGATGCAATATTTGCATTATTAGAATCTCCCAAACTTGAAGAACCAGATAACAAAGCTGACATGACTTTGTTCTTTGATGTTTCTAAGTGTGATCAAGGGGGTGGTATAGGAATTATCTTCTTCACACCACAAGGTGCTCCAATACCCTTCTCATTTAAGTTGGACTTTTCTTGTACCAACAACAATTCTGAGTATGAAAACCTAATATTGGGCCTCCAAATAGCTATCACCATGAATATTAAATGATTGAACATCATTGGTGATTCCATTCTCATAGTAAATTAGGTGAAGGAACTTTTTCAATGTAGGTTTCCCATCCTAAAATCTTACAAGGATCTTGCTGACACTTATCTAGCCCAGCTAGAGTGGTAAAACATCAAGGAAATCCCTTGTACATCAAAAAAATTCATAGACACTATGGAATATTTGGGATCTTTAATCCCTCAAAATATATCTATCAATTTTACTACCATTCATGTAAATACACTATTGCATATCGTGATGCAATGTGAGGCTTTCGATAACAAGGAATCATTAAACATGATTCATATAGAACAAAACCATGAGTGGTTATATAAAGATAGAGAATTTCTTAAGAAGGCATCTTAGGGGTCTTTGATCTTGTAGGGTCCTATGGGGAATGGCAATACCATTAACCACAAGGTTGTATCCCATTTTGCATTCATACACAAGGAAATTCTAGGGGAACAAGTCATATTGTCAATCAAGGCAAAATATTACCAGGACTAGATGTCATAATTACATGACTTCATTAATCTTGGTTTAATCCCTCAGATATTATCACATGCTGTGAAGCACACATTCAAATATAAATTTACAAAGTATATCTTACTAGGAGACATCATGTATCATCGAAGCTACGACAAAATTCTCCTTCATTGTCTTGAACCCCAACAATTAGCTTGGGCAATTTTGCAAGCTCATGATGGTACATTTAGTGACCATTTTAGCAACATGGCCATTATCAAAGGCATCCTTCAAATGTATTATTATTAACCCACTATGGAGAAGTATTGCACTGCATATATCAAGAAATATGTTAAATATCAACATCACGTTAATATTTTGCACTTGCCATCATAGGCCTTACAATCCATCCAAGTGGTTTAGTCATTTTCTCAGTGGTATTTAGATCTAATTGGTAATATATCTCCTCCATCATCAGGCTGGAATTCATTTATTATAATGACTATTGAGTATTTTATAAATTGGGTGGAATCAATCCCTCTAACAATGACAACTAGAGCACGTATTATGGATTTTATACTTCACAATATCATTAGTCATTTTGGTATACCATCCAAGATAATATTGGATAATGGAACATAATTCAAGAACAAAACTGTAAGGGCTTTAACATCCAAGTACAATATATAGAATAGTTTTGTGACTCCATACTATCCACAAGCAAATGGGCAAGCTGAGGCTTCAAACAAGACAATGGTAGCTATCTTGAAAAATATGGTACAAGAAAACCATAAATATTGGTACATCCAGCTACCCCTTGTATTATGGGCTTACAAGACTAGCATTTAAATGCCCACTAGGGCAATCCCATTTTCACTAGTATATGGCATTGAGGCCATTATGCCCTTAGAGTTGGAAATTATAATGTTGCAAGTTGCATTGAAATAGTTCATCGATGATGACACTGCACGAGAAGCTCACCTTGATCAATTTATGCTTCTTGATTAACATCATGTAAATTCCTTGGAGCATCTTTGTGTTTACCAATATTTCTTAAATTAGCTTACAATAATAAGGTCCATCTAAGAGACTTTAAGGTTGGTGATCTTGTGCTGAAATAGGACCAATAGAACTCAAACCTGTCGATGCACTTGCGAGATAAATTTGTGGCTAACTAGTTAGGTCCATATATCATCTCTAAGTAAATTGGATTTTGAACATATCATATGACATAACTTAAAGGTGTTGAATATCATGAGCCTCTCAACATCCTTCATATTAAGGTTTTCCACACATAATAATTCAAATATTTCAAAAAGATAGAAAATTTTAAAATCCATAAAAATCAAAAATCAATAAAACCTAAAAATATTGCAAAATATTCAAAACTCCAAAACAATTTGCATTATGAATTTTTATTTTACACATGAATTTCATTCAATTGCATTACATTTAGGAATTTCCATCTATCGCACTTGCATTAGGATAGTTTGTGTTTGCAATATTACAAATGACACCATTTTTATATTTCAATCATGCATCTATGCATTATCATCTTCTGTCATCCTTGTGAGTAATTATGTTTCTCAACACAATCCTTCTTGTTGCTATGAAGAATATACTAGGGTTGTCCCTATCATTCAACCATACCTAGTGGTTGTTGAGCAAGGTGCAGCAAAAGCATTGCAAAAGTATTGTCATTGTTGTCAACACAGACAGATTGATACAGTTGATGCAGTTCAGAGGTCAGTCAGAACAAGTACAGGGAATTTCCAAGAAGAAAGAAGTGGGCCAGATTCAAAAATTTGCAGAAAAAGACAAGTAAGAAAACTGTCGCGATATCGCGACATGTTTTCTGTCGTGATTTCACGACAAAAACGAGGAGAGAGAAGGCGCAGCCGAAAATGTCATGATTTCATGACAAAAATGAGGAGAGAGAAGGCGCAGCCGAAAATGTCACGATTTCGTGACAAAAATGAGGAGAGAGAAGGCACAGCCAAAAATGTCATGATTTCACGACAAAAACGAGGAGAGAGAAGGCGCAGCTAAAAATGTCATGATTTCATGACAAAATAGAGGAGAGAGAAAGTGCATGAGAAAGTGTCGCGATATCGCGACAGTTTCGAAAGAAAAGCACTAAGGGCGAAAAGTGTCACGATATCGCGACACGTCGGGTTTTCATGACCCGAAGAAGAGAGAGAATGTACGACAACAAAAGTGTAGCGATTTCGCTACATGTCGGAGTTTCACCAGCAAAAGCAAAGAAAAAGCACTAAGTCAAGAAAGTGTAGCGATTTCGCTACATGTCAGAATTTCGTGGGCCGAAGTAGATTCAGATGCCAAAGAGCAAAGGTGTAGCGATTTCGCTACAAGTTCGAAAAAAAAAGGAAAAAGGTGTAGCGATTTCGCTACAAGTTCGAAATGCAAGGCGCAAAGGTGTAGCGATTTTGCTACAAGTTCGAAACACAAGACACAAAGGTGTAGCGATTTCGCTACAAGTCTAAGTTTCGCAAGTCGAAGCAAAGTTGGAAGCGCAAGGCACAAAGTTGTAGCGATTCCGCTACATGTCTTGATTTCGCTGGTGCATGAAGGGAAAAATGTACGGACGCAAAAGATGTCACGATTTCATGACATGTTGCATTTTCATGGGCGAAAAACAAAGAACAGCGCCAAGGCAGAAAAGCGTCGCGATTTCGTGACATGTTCCATTTTCGTGGCTACAAGCGAAGCAGAGTGCAGGGAAGCCCAAAGTGTCACGATTTCGTGACATGTTCCATTTTTTCGGTGAAGGAGAGTTGTATGAAAACGTCATATTTCGTGACATGTTCCATTTTTTTCGGATTTGGAAGGAGAGTTGTACGAACAGAACGTCATGATTTCATGCACGTGTTCCATTTTTCGTGGGGGCAAGCGAAGGAGAGGTGAAGAAAGTGTAGTTCATTTTCGTGGCTAGGAGACAAAAAAGAGCTTGATGGCCAAAAGCGTCGCGATTTCGTGACATGTCTCATTTTCATGGGTGCATGCCGAGATAAGGTCTAGAAGGTAGAAAACGTCATGATATCATGACAGGTCAGGTTTTCACAGTCAACAATCCAGAATTAGTCAACTGAGTAGAAATGTCGTGATATCGCGACAGGTAACAGTTTGGCGGGAAAAAGCCGAAGAAGCATGCACAGTGACAGGTGTCAAATAGCGCAAAGGAAAATCATACAGCCAGTTACATAAGAGTTAACTGGAGTCAGATATGCAGTTACCCAGTGACAGGTGTCGGGGAAAGCTTAGAGAAAATTCATGCAGCAGTTAACTGGAGTTACAAGGGAAAGTTACAAAACAACGCATTTAAGAAAAGAACGGCTGTTGCAGGGCCGTGATGCTGCATGGCTGGGAAAAGTGCAGAATTACAGATAATCTCGAAAAACAAGAAATCTTCTCGGTGGTTGCGTGTGTCAGACATGGCAGTAGCGGGCAGAAAAGAAGGATCGAGGCAGAATAGAAAAGAGTGCCATCAGAAAGTGTAAAAGTGCTAAGAGGGCAGTTACGTAGAGTTTAGGAGAAAAGAATCAAAGAGCATCGAAACGCGCAAAAAGGCTGTCAGTTTGCATAGAAAAAGGCTATCAGTTTGCACAAAAAAGCTATCAGTATGAGCAGAGCAGACTGTCAGAATAAGTCAGAAAGAAGCGGCTAAAAGACAGAGCGCGTCAGAGAGGGTTTGACAGATTGATCGTAGCCGTAACCGCATAAAAAAATTGGAGGGAAAAATTAGAGCCATTTTTCAAAATAGTCGTTCAATTGAACCAAGGATAAAGATCAAAAAGGCACAGTAAGAGAGGTTACTGCAACCGTGGTTATTTGTGAAAAACAAAAGAAAAGGTTGAGTAAGAGTGCTGTATGAATAACAGCTTCAGAACTAAAACCTAAATATCTTCTTGAAAATAAAAGAGAGGTTTTAGATGGTAATAGAAGATATTGAGTTTCTAACAATTCTCCTTATGCTTCTATGAGATTGATTTGTATGAGCAATAGACCAGTGAGGGTCTTGTAAAAGAGAAGGCATTTTTATGTCAAACTATTATTCAAAATAGAAATCCAAGTTGGTGCTTGGTATAAGGGGTTGGTGCTCCTATCTCATTGCAAGAGATAAATCGGGGGTTGGTGCTCCTTCCAGTGGGTGCTGGTAAACTATTTGTAAAGATTGAATCCTTGCAAAGACTGGATTTGGATTGTAGTCCAAACTAGTCATTATTTGAGGAGTAGCCACATCGGTGAACCTCGTTAAATCTTGTGTTGTGTGATGCTCTTGTGTTATACTTGCTTTATCTATTTTTAAGCTTGCATTTTTAAGTTTTAAGAGTTGCAGATTCAAGTTTTAAATAGTTACACTGATTCACCCCCCTCTCAGTGTCATTGTGAGAATATCAATTGGTATCAGAGCAAGGTACCTGAACAAGCTTAATCAGCTAAGGTGATCTTGGAAGATACACAATGGCCGACGGTGAAGGATTTTCTTCCAACAAAGCTCCTTTGTTCGATGGAACAAATTACTCTTTCTGGAGACTCAGGATGCAGACATATCTATGTGCATTGGGATATGACATTTGGGAATCTGTTGAAAATGGATACACAATACCCTCTGCTCCTCCATCTGATGCGGCTGAGAAGAAAAAGTTTGAGAACAACTCTAAAGCTAAGAATGCTATTATGTGTGGATTAGTAGACAGTGAGTTGATAAGGATCATGAACTGTAAATCAGCAAAAGATATATGGGACAAACTACAGAGCATTCATGAAGGAGATGGCAAGATCAAGGAAGCCAAGCTGCAAACACATCGAGCCCAGTTCGAAGCATTAAAGATGACTGATGATGAGAACATAGAGGCCTATATGCTGAGAGTAAATGGAATCATTAATGCAATAAGAGGACTCGACGAGGAGATGGAAGATGCAGTTGTTGTGAAAAAGGTACTAAGAACACTCCATAAAAGATTTGATGCAAAAGTTTTTGCCATAGAAGAATCTAAAGATTTAAATTTTTTTAGTATGGATGAAATGCATGGTTCCTTAACAGCATATGAAATGAGAATTGGACAAACTAAGCCCTCAGACAGAGAAGCGGCTTTTCAAGCACAGAAAAATATAAAATCTAAACAAGAATCTAAGGAAGAAGAATCTCCAGATGAAACTGAAGCAAACTTTGTTAGGAAACTAGTAAAGGGAAAAGGAAAGTACAGAGGTAAGCTACCGTTCAAGTGCTTTAACTATGGAGGCATCGGGCACTTTGCAACAAAATGCCCAATGAATGAGAAAAACAAAAGTGATGAAGGGACACACCAAGAAAGAAATGTCTGGAAGAAGAAACCACATTTTAGAAAAAGGAACTTCAAGAAGAAAAGTTTCATTTCCAAGAATGTTGACTCTTCTGAAGACAGTTCCAGTGAGGACTCAGAAGAAGAAACTGGTGAAGCCTTGTTCATGGCTTTTGAAGAAGAAAGAACAGAGGAAACCCAGGAGTGTGAGAAAAAATTAGAGGATGAGGCTGAGGTAGATCTGGAAGGTGAGTTGGTTGCTGCACTTGAAGAGTTAAGTGCAGAAAGGAAAAAGAATAAAAAGATTTCAAGAAAATTTGAGGATGCTAGCGAATTAATAATCAGTTTGAAAGTACAAACTGAAGAATTTAAGAAAAAGTCTGAAGATTTTGAAGCACAGCTTACCATGAAAATAGATGAGTGTAATAAGCTAGAAGAAGACATAGTTAGATTAAGGATGCAGCTAGAAGAGATGAATCGGAAATTGAGTTGTCATCATAAATTTGAAGACAGTTCTGCAAAGCTGAATAAAATGTTAAATAATCAAAGGCCTACAGGCATCAAATTTGGTTTGGGCTTTGATGAAGGAGAATCCTCAAAGGACTCAAAGGTTGTAACTGTAGAACCAATAAAGAATAAAGACAAGATCAAGGTTGATCAAGATAAATCGTATCATGCAAAAGAAAACAATAAGGCCAAGCTTGAAAGGAGTACTGCAAATGATGGATTCACCAAAGTCACATATCAAAGAAGAAGAAGACCCATGGCTCCTACTACAACATGGCAACAACCATTACCCAGGTACACTCGTTCCTTTTCTGGTTATTGTTTTAAATGCAATGCATATGGTCATAAAATCTCAAGTTGTAGATATAATGTAGAACAAAGAAATTTTACTAGTAGAAATATTTTTTCACCTTTGATAGATTATGCTGTAGAATGTTATAACTGTCATAACTTCGGACATATTGCAAGAAATTGTCGTAGCTCTTTTGCAGGAAATAAATACCAGGGAAGAAAGTATCAATCAACAGGATTAAAACAAAACAAAAAATTTCTCGAAAAACTGTCACAAGCCAATGAAAGGGAGAAGGTAAAACAAGTGACCAGATCTACTGTCAAATCTCAGTGGAAAGAAAAGGAGCAACCTAAGAAAGACAAGGAATCCCTAATCGTTCAAACAGCTCTCAAAGCCCAGAATAAATCTGCACCTTGGATTCTAGACAGTGGATGCTCCAGTCATATGACAGGAGATAAACAGAAGTTTGATAAGCTACAGACATACGAAGGTGGTTCTGTAAAATTTGGAAACAATGATGGAGCCAAGATAGTGGGTAAAGGATCAGTTAAGTTAAGTGACGGAAAAATCAACTCTAAGGAAGTTCTTTTTGTGGTGGGTCTGAAGCATAACTTACTGAGTGTAAGTCAAATTTGTGACAGAGGTCATGAAGTAATTTTCAAGAAGGAGGGCTGTGAAGTAAGAAAGACAAAAAATGGAAAGTTAATAGCCACTGGACTAAGAACCTCTGGAAATCTGTATACTCTCTCGAAGACTTCAGAAGGAGCTTGCTTGGTTGGACAGGAAGAAGAAAATTGGCTGTGGCACAAGAGACTCGGTCACATAAGCTTTGATAATCTGGTAAAAATCAGCTCAAAAAGAGCAGTAAGAGACATACCCACTATTGGTAAACCTTCAAACAACATTTGTGAGTCATGCCAAAAGGGGAAGCAAACCAGATCTACTTTCAAAGCAAAAGAGTACTTTACAAACAAGCCTTTAGAACTAATTCACACAGATTTATGTGGACCCATGAGAACGGAAAGCATAAATGGCTACAAATATTTTATGTTGTGTATAGATGACTTTTCCAGAATGACATGGGTACTCTTTCTGAAACTTAAATCAGAAGCCTTTGAGATGTTTAAAACCTTCAAAAATCTTGTTGAGAATCAATCTGGAAAAAGAATTAAATGTTTGAGATCAGATAGAGGAGGAGAGTTTATTTCAGATGAGTTTGCAGAATACTGTGAAAAACACGGAATAAGAAGACAGTTTTCGACAGCAAGAACACCTCAACAGAATGGAGTAGTAGAAAGGAAGAACAGAACTGTGCAGGAAATGGCACGGACCATGTTGACAGAGAGCAGAATTGTTGACAGATTTTGGAAAGAGGCAGTTCATACTGTAGTTTACATCCAGAATAGGTGCATGTTGAGGCCGCATGAAAGCAAAACACCTTATGAACTGTGGTTTGGCAAAAAGGCTACAGCAAAATACTTCAAAGTTTTCGGCAGCAAGTGTTACATTAAACGGACTGAAGCCAATCTTGGCAAATTCGAAGATAGAGCTGATGAAGGTATCTTTCTTGGGTACTCAACAAAAAGCAAAGCCTACACATGCTACAACAAAAGACTTAAGAAAATTGTGGAGAGTGCGGATGTTAAGGTTGATGAAGGTAGGAAACAAGAAATCAGCCATAATGAAAACTACCCAACTTATGAAGAATTTATTGAAGAAGATGAAGATCAAGAAAAGGAAGAGAGACAGAAATCAGATTCAGATGATTTGGAAAGAGAAGAAAATAGGAAATCCAAAACAGGCAGCTGGCAGAAAAATCATCCCAGAGAGCAGATTATTGGGGATCCTACAATTGGTATTCAAACAAGAAGAAGAGTAGTAAACAACTACTCTCTGTTATCCAGCATTGAGCCCAAAAATATCATTGAAGCAAGTACAGATGAAAGCTGGATGGAGGCAGTTAATGAAGAACTAGATCAAATTGAGAAAAACAAAACCTGGGAATTAGTACCAAGGCCTGAAAATAAAAACATAATCGGTACTAAATGGATATTTCGAAACAAACTGAATGAAGACGGACAAGTTGTGAGGAATAAAGCAAGATTGATCTGTAAAGGATATGCTCAAGTTGAGGGGATTGATTTTGAAGAGACCTTTGCACCAGTGGCCAGACTTGAAGCAATAAGACTATTTTTGGCTTTAGCAGTTCATAGGAATTTCAAAGTTTATCAGATGGATGTGAAATCAGCATTTCTAAATGGAAATCTTGAAGAAGAAGTGTATATTGAACAGCCTGATGGCTTTCAACTCTGTGATAATCCTAACTTTGTTTGCAAGCTGAAGAAAGCATTGTATGGCTTGAAACAAGCACCTAGAGCTTGGTATGCAAGATTGGACAGCTATCTCACTAAGCAAGGATTCAAGAAAGGTATGGTGGATAGCAATTTATATATCAAAACTGAAAATGGCAATTTCATTGTCCTTGTTGTTTATGTAGATGATATAATATTTGGGAGCAAGCAATGATGAATCATGCAAAGACATAGCAAACAAAATGCAGAAAGAATTTGAAATGTCTATGATTGGTGAACTTTCATATTTCCTTGGATTGCAAGTTAATCAAACTGAAAAAGGGATTTTTATTTCTCAAATTAAATATGTGAAAGAAATGCTGAAAAAGTTCACAATGGAGGATAGTAAACCTGTTAGCACTCCCATGACAACAAGCTGCAAGTTGAGCAAGGATGACAAATCTCCAGATGTTGATCAAACAATGTACAGATCTATGATTGGGAGCCTGTTGTATTTGATGACCACCAGACCGGATATCTTACAGGCAGTTTGCATGGTTGCAAGATTTCGGGCTAGTCCCAAAGAGACTCATGTGATAGCTGTGAAAAGGATTTTTAGGTACCTCAAGGGTACTATGGAATATGGGCTATGGTATCCAAAAGGAAAAGACTTCACTCTTTTTGCATATTCTGATGCAGATTGGGCAGGATGTATTGATGACAGAAAAAGTACCAGTGGAGGAGCATTTTATCTTGGAGATAAACTGGTAGCATGGCACAACAAGAAGCAAGAATCGGTCTCTCTATCCACAAGCAGAGGCTGAATACATTGCAGCAACAACATGTCTGTACACGGATATTATGGATGAGACAAACACTAAAAGACCTTGGTATTCACTTCAATGAGCCAATTTCAGTTAAATGTGATAACACTAGTGCAATCAACATCTCAAAGAATCCGGTCATGCATTCCCGCACCAAACATATTGCAATCCGGTATCATTTTTTGAAAGATAAAGTTGCAGAAGGAGAGGTCAAATTGGAGTTTGTTCCAACTACAGAACAAGTAGCAGACATATTCACAAAACCATTGCCCAAGGAAGTTTTTGAGTACCTTCGGAAGAAGTTGGGAGTAGTCACACTACCCCAGCACTGACTAGCTATGGGGAACACATTCTCAGGGGGAGCATTAAAATTATTTATGCTTGAGAATGTTGTGCATAGACTCAGGGGGAGTCTGCAGTAGCCCTTTGGTATTATTGGCAAAGGGGGAGAAGAAATTGAGCAAGGTTGCAGTGTGTTGCCAACAATTCCAAAGGGGGAGATTGTTGAGCAAGGTGCAGCAAAAGCATTGCAAAAGTATTGTCATTGTTGTCAACACAGACAGATTGATACAGTTGATGCAGTTCAGAGGTCAGTCAGAACAAGTACAGGGAATTTCCAAGAAGAAAGAAGTGGGCCAGATTCAGAAATTTGCAGAAAAAGACAAGTAAGAAAACTGTCGCGATATCGCGACATGTTTTCTGTCGTGATTTCGCGACAAAAACGAGGAGAGAGAAGGCACAGCTAAAAATGTCATGATTTCGTGACAAAAATGAGGAGAGAGAAGGCACAGCCAAAAATGTCATGATTTCACGACAAAAACGAGGAGAGAGAAGGCAACCAAAAATGTCATGATTTCATGACAAAAATGAGGAGAGAGAAGGCACAGCTAAAAATGTCATGATTTCATGACAAAACAGAGGAGAGAGAAAGTGCATGAGAAAGTGTCACGATATCACGACAGTTTCGAAGAAAAGCACTAAGGGCGAAAAGTGTCGCGATATCGCGACACGTCGGGTTTTCGCGACCCGAAGAAGAGAGAGAATGTACGGCAACAAAAGTGTAGCGATTTCGCTACATGTCGGAGTTTCACTGGCAAAAGCAAAGAAAAAGCACTAAGTCAAGAAAGTGTAGCGATTTCGCTACATGTCAGACTTTCACGGGCCGAAGCAGAGTTCAGATGCCAAAGAGCAAAGGTGTAGCGATTTCGCTACAAGTTCGAAACACAAGGCACAAAGGTGTAGCGATTTCGCTACAAGTTTGAAATGCAAGGCGCAAAGGTGTAGCGATTTCGCTACAAGTTTGAAATGCAAGGCGCAAAGGTGTAGCGATTTCGCTACAAGTTCGAAACACAAGACACAAAGGTGTAGCGATTTCGCTACAAGTCTAAGTTTCGCAAGTCGAAGCAAAGTTGGAAGCGCAAGGCACAAAGTTGTAGCGATTCCGCTACATGTCTTGATTTCGCTGGTGCATGAAGGGAAAAATGTACGGACGCAAAAGATGTCACGATTTCGTGACATGTTGCATTTTCATGGGCGAAAAACAAAGAACAGCGCCAAGGCAGAAAAGCGTCGCGATTTCGCGACATGTTCCATTTTCGTGGCTACAAGCGAAGCAGAGTGCAGGGAAGCCCAAAGTGTCACGATTTCGACATGTTATTTAAAAGAGTTAAAGCGATTTCGTGACATGTTCCATTTTCGCGGATGCGAAGGAGAGTTGTACGGAAGCCGAGAACGTCACGATTTCGCGACGTGTTCCATTTCGCGGAAGGAGAGTTGTACGGAAGCCGAGAACGTCGTGATTTCGTGACATGTTCCATTTTCGTGGGTGCAAGCGAAGGAGAGTGCAGGAAAGCGAAAAGTGTCACGATTTCATGACATGTCTCATTTTCGCGGCTAGGAGACAGAAAAGAGCTCGATGCAGCAAAAGCGTCGCGATTTCGTGACATGTCTCGTTTTCGTGGGTGCATGCCGAGATAAGGTCTAGAAGGCAGAAAACGTCGCGATATCGCGACAGGTCGGGTTTTCGCGGTCAACAATCCAGAATTAGTCAACTGAGTAGAAATGTCGCGATATCGCGATAGGTAACAGTTTGGCGGGAAAAAGCCGAAGAAGCATGCACAGTGACAGGTGTCAAATAGCGCAAAGGAAAATCATACAGCCAGTTACATAAGAGTTAACTGGAGTCAGATATGCAGTTACCCAGTGACAGGTGTCGGGGAAAGCTTAGAGAAAATTCATGCAGCAGTTAACTGGAGTTACAAGGGAAAGTTACAAAACAACGCATTTAAGAAAAGAACGGCTGTTGCAGGGCCGTGATGCTGCATGGCTGGGAAAAGTGCAGAATTATAGATAATCTCGAAAAACAAGAAATCTTCTCGGTGGTTGCGTGTGTCAGACATGGCAGTAGCGGGCAGAAAAGAAGGATCGAGGCAGAATAGAAAAGAGTGCCATCAAAAAGTGTAAAAGTGCTAAGAGGGCAGTTACGTAGAGTTTAGGAGAAAAGAATCAAAGAGCATCGAAACGCGCAAAAAGGCTGTCAGTTTGCACAAAAAAAGGCTGTCAGTTTGCACAGAAAAAGCTGTCAGTATGAGCAGAGCAGACTGTCAGAATAAGTCAGAAAGAAGCGGCTAAAAGACAGAGCGCGTCAGAGAGGGTTTGACAGATTGATCGTAGCCGTAACCGCATAAAAAAATTGGAGGGAAAAATTAGAGCCATTTTTCAAAATAGCCGTTCAATTGAACCAAGGATAAAGATCAAAAAGGCACAGTAAGAGAGGTTACTGCAACCGTGGTTATTTGTGAAAAACAAAAGAAAAGGTTGAGTAAGAGTGTTGTATGAATAACAGCTTCAGAACTAAAACCTAAATGTATTTTTTTTCTTGAAAAATTAGAAGAGAGGTTTTAGATGGTGATAGAAGATATTGAGTTTCTAACAATTCTCTTTATGCTTCTATGAGATTGATTTGTATGAGCTATAGACCAGGTGGGGGTCTTGCAAAAGAGAAGGCATTTTTATGTCAATATTTTTTTAAATAGAAATCCAAGTTGGTGCTTGGTAAAAGGGGTTGGTGCTCCTATCTGTTGTAGCAGAAAAATCAGGGGTTGGTGCTCCTTCCAGTGGGTGCTGGTAAACTATTTGTAAAGATTGAATCCTTGCAAAGACTGGATTTGGATTGTAGTCCAAACAGTCATTATTTGAGGAGTAGCCACATCGGTGAACCTCGTTAAATCTTGTGTTGTGTGATGCTCTTGTGTTATACTTGCTTTATCTATTTTTAAGCTTGCATTTTTAAGTTTTAAGAGTTGCAGATTCAAGTTTTAAATAGTTACACTGATTCACCCCCCCCTCTCAGTGTCATTGTGAGAATATCAATTGCTCTGGTCTTCTCAAATTTAGTAGAAAACTTGCTTTGATTTTTATGATGAGGTCTAGTTATGATAGCACTTAGCATATTAGAATCCCATCACTAATCAAACACATTAAAAATCCTAATTAGGGTAAGGAAATATGAACACTACAAAGTGGTCCTAGTCACCTTAAGTGAAATGTTTTGTTACTTGCTCATTTTTAAGGTGCAACGGTCTATATTAGAGGTCATTAGCAAAAGGAAAAGTTCCCCCTACCAAAAGAAAACCCTTTCTTACATCAAAAGGACCAAAATCCCAAAATCAAATAAAATCTCTTTCTCTACAAAAAAAAAAAAAAATTAAATAAACAGTGATTTTTATCACTATATATGAGCATGTATCCCAATAAATTAAATAAAATAAGGGGTGAACTTGAATCCCTGAAATGTTCAATACTCAAAAATCATGGAGTGATCCCCAATACAAAAATGGGTTGTATGAATTATTCCTGACATTGGGGTAGGTCTAGAAATTCACAAATGGGCTAGCTTTAGGTGGCTTGTATTGCCTAGTGGTCTAGTCCAACTGAGTCCAATCCTAGGATGGGGTGGACATTTGAGGATCCCAAATACAACAATGGGCTAAATGAATCCTGCTTGGCACTGGGGTATGCTCATGTCTCATCTAACATATTCATTTGCACACACAGGGATAATGAATAGCTTGGTATTTCATAGCAAAACCTTTATCTTTCAAAAGTCTAGTATAGTCATTATACAACTTTTGATAAGTCAACTAGGGTGTTTGAGTCTCATGGAAAACCTCAAAAATTCTTGAATAGCAACAACCATTTCAAGTCATAAATTATAAACTTATTTTTATAATATTTTATTTGTTAAGGGGTGTTCATAACATAGGTTATATATCAGATGGATATTAGCAATGATATTTAGATGGTCACTGACTATGTTGTGCATATTATTTTAACTTATAAAATCTTATGAATAGATATATCAATTATGTTTCATGATTTTTATACATTTTGTGGAGTCATCCATTAGATTTTTAACTCATATTGCATTCATTCCTTATGTTTTAAGTTATTAAATCATACATGTTCATTTACATTAGATTATCATCATGTAAATAATGCATTACATATATTGCATTCATCATATTATAACATCATAAATTAAATGCATACAAGTAAATCAAATTAAAAATGCATTTAATATCTAAACATTGCATCCATATGCATACATCATAGCACTCCATATACACATATAGATCACAATATCTAGTCATACATCCATTATATACTTAGTGTATGTCATCCATACATCACATCATATAGCATAAAATAAACATAACATATAAGTTTTGCATCCATATACATATCATAAACACAAAAAATAAATAAATATACACATATAACGAGTCTCATAAATGATAGATTATATATGTGTGTGTGTATGTGTGTGTGTGTGTGTTTGTGTCTAAAAAAGTACATATGTGTGTCCAAAATACATGTAGGCTACAACTATGTAGGTCCTCAGACCTTACACCCAAAAATAGTACAAACATCTGACAAGATATATACTAAGTAGGGCCTATGCCCCCTACCAGTGAGGCTCCACCACCGTCTCCACACTCCTAGTGAGTCTGCCTATAACTGGAACTTGTGGACCTCTCTGACCTGTGAGTCTTATGAATAGGCCATGTTGATTACTACCCTGTCTCTTATGTCCTGGCCCATTGGGTCCCTATAGTAGTAGTCTTCTTTGGCATCTCATCCCCAAGTAGTATAATCTCTCCCTCCAGGAGATCGATTTGGGCAAATATAAATAATACTATGTGTTAGCCTCTTAAACAAGGACATACAATCTCTAAATATCTGCACCCACATACAAACCTACTAACCTCAGTATAGCTAGAGCCATTGGAGTAGCCTATGGAGTTGAGGGCTCACCTCATTCACTCCTTTCCAAATCCCTCTCATGAGTTTTGAGTTCTAGTTGAGACTGTGGAAGATCCCAACGAAGCATCATATTCTCTAGAGCTATAGTGGCATTCTTAATATATGTCAAGTGAAGAGTCCTATCCTCCTAGTATCCATATCACTACTCTTATCCCTAAGCTATATGATCCTATCCTACTCTAATATGTACCTATATAGTGGCAAGGGAGGTGTCCCTCCCTAGAATCTACATTTGAGTAGTCTCTAGCTATAACTCTAATCTAACCACCTAGGCTCCAAGCTATGTGGCCTCATCAACTAACTCCTCCTCACCCTCATCCTCTGCTTGGGGCTACTCCTCTGTGACTGATCCATCACCCCATCCATCCTCTATTCATTGGTAAACTTGTCACCCATACAGATCTTCCTCAACTACCTCTGCTCCTATGGATTCATTCCTAGCTTTGCCTAGTGGGCCACCACCCCATCATATCCTGGTAGTCCACAAAGAATCATAATGAACTATGGTCCTCGCATCATCCAGTTCCAAGTCCTAAAATTTGTCATCCTCCTCACCTAGTGGATTCACAGTACACCAATTCAAATCTCGCTCCACCTTAAGGTGGTGGTATATGGTGAGCACTAGTGGAATGTCCTAGTAGATCCTAAACTATCAAGTAACATGTAATAAATGAGAAACTCATGCATGTTAGGCTTATGCCGATGAGCCACATATCTCGATGTGTCCACATCAGATACCTATCTACTTCTAGCCATGTAGTAAAATCCATGTAGGATCACCATAGGACCTCTTCTAGCCATAGTGAAGTCAACCAATCTAGGTAATAATCCAAATCCCCTACTCAATACCTGATTCTAAACCTCTCAGTCTCTCTAGGCTAGCAAGTAGTGTAGTACTATGAAGCCTTTGCAATATTGCTAATCTAACATGGAAGTCCCCTTGGGTGATCAATGGCAATGTGCTAACATGCCCAAATTTGGATCAGTAGGCTATAGGAAACCCCAATGTATTCTTTTTGTGTGATCCTATACAGATCATCATATAATTGTGCTAGGAGGGCACTACCCCATGATAGAATTAGTGGTTGCTCTTTAGTGATCCCTAGAAGATATTACATCCTAGAGAGGAGGTTCCAAGGGAGCATCACACCAGATGTATCTTGGAGTAGGATGTGGATGCATAGGTTCATCAAGATGGCCTATCACTCTATGAAGTCATGCACCCTATACCAGTACTCAATGGGTACACCCCCATGGTCATTGTTATCTAGTGCCTCATCACTATGATCACTAAAGATACACAAAAAACTATAGCCTTCACCATGTTAGGTGAAGAGGTGATGGTATTGCCATCAATTAGGATGTGGAAGATGTGGTAGACATCCTCCAAAGTGACCATGATCTCTTTAGTTGGCAAGTGAAATGTATTGGTTCGTGCATCCTAGTGATGGGCCAAAGCAATAATATAGGCATGGTTAGCCTTGATATATTGTAGTTGTATGACATAACCAAGGCCTATAGAAATGAATCACTCCTGGTTAGCATCACTAATCCCATAGAGGAGGTCCTAAAAGAGCTCGGACTCCCTCACTCAGGAAAATAATAATACATCAAAAACAATCAAAAAAATTAAAAAAATACTTTAAAAGTTAAAAAATTCAAAAAATATTTAAAAAGATAAAAAAATTCATAACACAAGAAATTTAAAAAAAAAATCAATTAACCAAGTCAAATTATAAAAACAAATTGAAAATTTTGAAAAAATTGCCTAATGTTGCTCAGCCATGACTGGGACCCATGATCGGTGAAAATGGTTAAATTTTAACCATTGGGATTTGAATCCTATCGTGGTTGATAGCCACAACCCCAAATTTTCCAATTGGGAGCTACATCTGCCACCCATGGCTAAGAGAAACACCCCTTTTGAGGTCATTTCCCATCCTAAGCAACCTAAAAAAAAATTAATTAAAATCCCTCCAATCTAAGCTACCCTAGAATAATTTAACTAGGTAAGGTTCTTTATTAGCAGTTTAATTTGGTTCATTTAACCCATTAATTAATGAGGTTTATTTTAATTTGGTAATCAAATGAGAGAGATGTGATGCTACCTTCATGGCATTGGCTCTGCCACTAGAATATGCCTCTGGATGGTCAGCTATGGGTATGAGTTTTAGGTTTGGTAGCATTATGGGTCATTATCTTAATCTCACCTCTTAGATATCTCTAGACAGTGATAGCAAATTAGAAAATAATGAATTAAAAATGATAGATTTTCTTTTATATTTTTTATTTTTCCCTCGACCATGCCTAGAAACTATGGGTGCAAAATTAGGTTTTTTTTACCATGGGTAAGAGCTATGGCTAAGGAAATAATAAAAAGTAGCTACATTTAACAAGTTTGGCTAGCATCCAGACATAGATACCCTCACAATTTCACCATGAGGAGCTTCAAAATGCAAAATCAAAAATATCTAATGGCCTAAAACCCTCAAAATTTTGAAAAATAACAAAAAAAATTACATAATTCAAAATCTGAATGTGCCTCATATCTAGTTATCCCTATACACTTAACGGTTGCATAAAATTGCAATCCATGCAATTCAAAAAGATGAGTAAAATACCATAAGGTCATTTGGGGTAAAATAATCATCGCTAAATTGATATGCTTCACTTCAATCCCTAAGAATGCCATAGCGACTGGACTGCCCCATGGGAACAAGGATTTATCTCAATTCTTCTATGATATTTTTAGTAGATCATTGAACCTTATGATCCAAAATAAGCCTAATCAGAATTTCTATCATCTTGATTCCTCAATAAGGTCATTGTAGTCAGAATGATCCACATGATAGATATGTACAATTACTATTAAAAATTGTAGTCATGGCTGAATTAGGCCTTACTAAGTAATGTAACAGTACTAAAGTCTTCAATTGTTTAGATAAATAATGTTGGTCAAGAAAATTTTCTCTTAATTTAGTTTCTTACCCTCATCAACTCGTCACTTGAGGGGGTAGTCATAATATCAATTATCATAATCAAATTCAATAGGAGATCACTCGATCTTGTTAAATTGTGTTCGTATTACGAATCATTACCAATAATTATCATAAGTTTACCCTTTGCTAGGGAAAAAATCAAATATGATAGTTAAGTTAGTAGCTCTCCACCTATTAGTACTATTGTAGTTCTAAAGCTACCTGATCATTGCTAGAGCTTGTAAAATTTTTGTAAATTTAAACCTTCCCTCAGTTGGAAGCAATGATTCTAGGATGTGCACCCTTTTACAGGACTGAGCATCTAATGTTGAACATATAAATGATCATCATTCAACCTACGACATGGTTTTAGGAGGTCTATTTTTGCTCAACATTGTTCATTATCACAATGCATCTCAAAAGGGGCATCTTTAGACACCTAAAATGCATCATGTCAAAGCGACTACTCATATGGGACATGCTAACAGACCATGTGAATTATCTTTGAAAATTCCAAGGTGAAGCAATGGTTTTAACCACTCAATTTTGGTAGTCTTGGCCTAATAAGTCTTAGCCATAGCTAACACCAATGGCTAAAAGAGTTGGCTGCACCTCAGATCCATGACTAGCATCAAAAATATTTTGAATCCCAGGCTGAGCTAATTTTGATTACAATGGTCTGGGCAATGAGAATTCAAACGGATTTGGATGGGGAAGCTTCAAGAGTTTTCCTCCCATCTGATCTAACCTCCTAGATCTTGATCTTGGCTTCCCAAGAAAGCCAATATTAGATATTATGAAGGCTATAATACCCCCATTCAAATTTGGGAGAAGTATAGAATAATATTGAGTTGAAATATAGCAAAGTTCTACCAAAAGCTATAGTGAATTGGTGACCCCTTGAGGAGAGTTGAAGTGCTACCCAATTGCAGAATGACAATCATGAACCCATAAATGGAGTTTCCAAAGTACTAGGAAGCATAAATTACAAAATCAAGCCAATTGAACATGAATCTAATTAAATTCAACCACTAATCCATCTTGGGACACAGAGGTAACCCTTGATCATTAATTCCATGTGAAAGCACGAGGATACGAAAACAAAAAGGAATATGCCACAAGAACAAGAAATAACGTATGCAAATCGAGACAAGATAAAAGCAATACAAAATATAGTAATCTCTTTTATTGATATGCCTTACAAATTGTGTTACAATACATTTCCTTCCTTTTTAGGGGATAGGAGAGTCAAATGTGTTTCTTGTCACAAGATCCATGGCTAACAATCCTTCTTTCGCGTGCCCACATGTAATATGGGCAGACCAAAATGTCACCGCAACTATTGTACATGATTATTTTCTCTTTCCTGATCCTCTACTATTGGAAACCTACGTTCAAAGAAATAGAAAATATTAATAATACCTGCATACCAAATGAAACATGTATTTCCCAAGGCCTACTGTCAGTAAAAACATGAAAATAATAAAACGACTATCATATGACCTCTGATTGACCTGAAAATTTGACAGAAGCATAATCAGAAGACCATTGCAAAAATAACAGTCTAAAAATTCCTCATAGATATGTACTCGCTCCAGGATGGGACGAATAGGACTGTGAGAATTGGCCAGAAAGCACCCTGTTCAATGTCCTACTTAGGAAGATCCAAAAGACCTACAAACTTGGGGTTAGATAATTGGGGGCATTTTGGGAAGACCTAGATGCTCAGATTTCTCTAATTTTTCCTCTAGAACCCAGATTTTGAAGATGGTATCTACAAGTTAGTGAAAGCGGGAAACAACAATAACCTGGTCAAAAATGATCATAATGACATGAAATTTGAAATGTAACCTATTTAACCTATCTAGAATCATATGAAAAAGAAAAAAAACAAGAAATATATCACATATTTCTAATCATCCCGAGGTGGGGCGATTAGCACTATGATAGTTTGGGGAGCGCTCGGGGGCAGGATGCCCACCGATTGAAGCACTGTTTCGGCACCAATCCACTTGGGATGGGTCCAAAACTGGTTATGGGGTGTTTTAAAAAAAATTTGTGGATAGTTGTGGCCAAAAAAATTGTTTTTGGGTATGGATTTGCGCCTCCAATAGTCACCCAATAACCTCCCTTTCGAATGAGAGATTAAGGATGTAAAAGCACAAATCGTAGTTAGGTATGAAATGGGCAGAACTTCTTTGCTCAAATGCTCCTTCTTTGTATGTATTTTGGGTAGGAAAACTCCCCAATTTATAGACCTTAGGGTCTCCTTGTTTGAATTGTGCATGCAAGGGCGCCACTTGAGTTAACTGTCCTATTTTCAGAGAAAAGCTAACTCCCTGATAAAAAAGCTTCTTGCATGAAGTTTCTAAAATAAAGACACTCATCACTGAAGTCTTTCTCCTAGAATAAAAGCTACTCCTCGCAATTGCATGGCCTAAAGCCTCAGTTAACTAGTGGAGTTACCAATGTTTGACTTTTTTCCAGTTAAACTTGCTATTCACCTCACCCTGGGGCGAATGCTGCTACTCGTCCCTGGGTGGGACGAGTGCCAGTTTGTATTCATCTCGGGGTGGGACGAGTAAAGAGCAAGTGGCCAAAAAGGTGCCAAATTGACCTGTGATATCTAAAACTGCTTTTGGAAGTGGTTTGGACCATTGTTTAACCTCTGGGGGCTGCCCTTGGGGCTGTTTGTGTCAATGCGATCAGTGCTTGTTGTCACGTAATCAGATTGGTACTATTTTGGTGTCTACACCATGGAGGAAATTAGAGATACAAGCACTGATTATAAGAGTGTATCACTCCAAATTTTCTGTACCCTTACCTTCAGGCTATAGGATCCGCACCCGGAAGGGGGATGTGAAAAGGATGGGACAATACCTCGGACTGAGAGGCCCTTTGAAGGTCCCGCCTCTCGAGGGAGGTGTATAAGGGTGAATTTTCGATGGATGGTGGGTTCACCAAGAAAATTTTGAATGGCAGTTTCCATGCCTAGGTTGATAGTGTGTTTGATGTGTTCATTTTTATGCTTGATCATTCAACTCCTAGGTTTGGCCGATATGAATCTAAACTATTCTATATGCCAATGCTGATTTAAATGAATACAAAAAACAAAAATGGATGCAAATAACAGAGAATATGCTAACCAGAAGGTATCATACCTGATCCCGGATGTCTGATGGAGATTCTGAGTCTTGTAGTAGTTCAGATCATCTCAATTTGTACGTTATCATCTGATATTTCTCGGGATCATCCCAAATCATAGAAGGTCATCTGAAATTAGACAGAATCATTTGAAATCTGACGAATTCATCAAAAACCTGCAATCACAAAAATAGATGCAAAATACCAAATATGCAAGTGCAGAAGCAAGGGATAATGGTGGAAATAACAACAAACATGCCTAAATAATAGATTCTAATGATAAATAAGGAAATGCAGTAGATTTAATGATTGATTTTAACTTTATCATGCAATTATGTTAAATGAGGTGAACTCCAAGATGCATAAAACATAATAACTTAAAACAGTGCAGAGATATGATATGAAAAATGCAAAAAAGCTAAGAAAATGCAAACTCTAAACTCGGGCTGCCCTCAATCTGGACAACAGTTAGGATCACCTCCAATCGTACGAGATCATTCGAAATCATCCGAGATCATCCGTGACGATCCAAGCTAGCTTCGACTGAAAAATAGTAGAGTTCCTGCAATAAAAAATGCAAAAATACCAAATGCAAGCAATAATGCGAGGGAATAAGGAGCTAACTCTGCAATGAAATCCTATCAACAAAGGGGTTAGGGGTTCAGGGAGAATCAGCCAGGGGGAATCAGTGGGATAAACTAGAAAAATCCTAGTTTATATAGGATTAGGAAGAGGTTTGGGAGGTTGGGGATCATCCCAATCTGGGAGATCTCCAACAGGGAAATCTCCAACTATGCAGACATGCTTCTGCTCGAGTTGGAGAGGCTATTGAAACATAAGCTAATTATGAAAATTTGGTTTTGGGATGAAATCATCTGGACGTTCTGTTCCAGATGAATTCATCAGATCGGGGATGATTTCGTCTAATCTGCGACGATATCGTCCAATGGTCAAAACAAATCCTAAAAATGGCGCAGAAAATGGGGAAAGCGGGTAAAATGCGGTTTAACGGGCAGTTTGGGGTTGAAATTCAAATTTTAATATTTTATCTTTTTACTAATGTTTTAACCGTGCCAATTTTAGGGTGCTACATTTTGCCCCCCTTTAGCAAATTTTCCAAAGAAAATGCATTAAAGACGAGTTTTTCCCGTTTTACGAGAAAGCAAAAATATACTCAATTTTTTAGACGACGATTCTTGGTCGAATCGTACGAATGCTGACTATGGTGCCCCCTCCATTTTTTTACCCAAATCGAACGTTTGAGGTAAAAATGTGGAAAAGCAAAAATTTAAAATGCTGATTTTTAAATAAATTAAAGAAAATAGGGAAAAACCCTAATTCATTTATACTATTCACTTTTACTATTCCAGAGTTCTGTAGAGAGAAAAAAATGGTGGATATAGCACATAGAGTGATAGAGGTCCGATGTGGGCTACAGGGGGAGAGAGCAGTGACAGATAGATCTACCGATGTCATGGAGGTTGCTAGACGACCTCATCCTGGACCAGATCACCTAGAGGCCATGGCGAGAGCACCCCGGGTAGGCAGAGGATGGGCAGGAGCTAGCTCGCATCAGGTGAGTCTATTGGCTAAGGATGGAGTGGGGAGAGGTAGAGCTCCACCGCTATGATCGAGTACTATGATAGTTTGGTCTACAATAGGGGATCCCTTCTCTCAGGGATTACGAGTACTCCCGGACTATTCGAGATAATACTACACTGAGCGGGGCTCCAGATATGCAGCGATTCTAGAGTCAGGATGTGGATGATGCCCCCATCAAGCCAATGGATGGTGATGATGTCAAGGTTATAGATGGCTACGATGTCTGGTACATAGGCATCCACCCTCCTCGGATGATGAGGGCGCAGGGTCCAGTACATGCTATGGTGTGCCAGATGGGGAGATAGTGGCAGGCTGCTATTGAGGCAGTGCGAGGGCATGGAGGGAGAGAGCAATGGTGGATCCCATAGGAGAGATGCTAGAGGATGGCACGGGCTCCACAGAGGCCATGAGAGACAGAGCGAAGGGAGGAGAGGCTCCCTTCATAGCAGGGAGAGAGACCACCATCGCTTGATAAGGGCAAGGGTGTTGACACAGGGGAGAGCAATGAGACAATGGCTCTCTGGGCTGAGGTTGCCCACCTCCGGGCTCAGGTGCAGACATTGCAAGATGAGGCTACATGGCTTAGAGCTCAGGGTGGAGGGGTGAGCAAGGATGATCTATCATGGTCTATTGCTCAGACCGCATTCTACCAGGGGCTATACTATCACATGGTTCCAAAGAACCAGAGGGTACCACTACCAGCCCCTATTGTAGAGCCGATCATGATGGGATCATCGAGGACATCCTCACGATCGACGATGAGGACCCGAGATACAGCCCGGACCTCTATGGGACCACCTCCTCCACGTCAGGGTGGGGGAGGAGATGAGGCTGAGAGCTCGAGGGCTTCTCGAGGCTAGGTGTCTATGGACTATAGATTTTGTAGAGATTGTTGAGAGGATTGAGTATGCCGGAGTATAGATTGTGGCATACCAATCTAGTTTTGATATATAATTTTTGGATATATATATATATATCTATCTATATATATATATATGATCTTGTTTCTGATGATATGACTTGTTCATATGTTGTTATGATGCTTTAATGTTTGAATTGTTTGCTTATTGGATTGAGGATTCATGTGATTATGTCATGTTTGAAATATTATAATTTGATGTCATGCTATAAGATTTTAAATGAAAGAGTCTGATGTAAACAATTGGTGGTTGTGGTGTGATTTGATAAAAAATAAAAGGGAATTCTAACAATAATTTCAAAGGACATTGTCGTTGTTATAGACCATTTCATGGAGTCGTCGCTCACTCGGTCGTCAAGCTAATCCCAGTATAGAAATATTGTTAAAAGTAAAAGAGTGCTTAAGAGACTGTCTTAAGACTTTGTGTTGTAATGATGGAGATAATGATGGTTTGATGATTTGTTTTCAGATTTTCATAAAAATAGTATGCATGAGATACTGAAAAATATGATTTTTCTAGGCATAAATTCCTAAGTGTGATAAAATTTTGAACAATTCCTTAGAATTTATACCATGGTTGCAAAATTGAATTTGAACATAATGACATGAAATAGAATAGGTGTTCGTTTGTTTGTAAAGCATAATTGTGTAACATAATGATGCAAGTCATATGTTTTGATGAATTTGTTTTAAAATAAATGGAAAAGAAAATTAGAACAATGGTTTGCGCTAGGCATAGAATTATAGGTATAGACTTATACCATCATCGCGAAATCCAAAGAAGAAAATAGATTGTTGGTTTTATTGCAAGATGAATTTTTTGACCTTTGATAAATAGAAAAATAATAATATGAAAATTTTGTTTGAAATTATTTTTAAGATTTTGTGAGAAGATGTATGTAATTGCTCTTATAGAAAACAAGAATTCTGAAATAAAAGGATAAAATTATTCCAAAAAGAGTTACAGAAATATTTTAAATTATCTCAAAGAGAAATGTAGATTTATAAGGAATCCTCATGTGCAAATGTGAATTCATTACCGATATTGATTTATCATAATGATACAAAATCTCTCAAATACAAATGTGTGTGCGATTGTATTGTTCATTCACCAATTTTGAGCAAGATAATTTGATACAAGTAATTTGCCTTGACCAAATGAATGTTCGTTGACCATGATTTATATGCATGTAACCGTACCGGACTACTATGTAAGTTAGGTTATCAAGAGCTAGCTAATCCATAAGTCGACAGAGGTCTATACAAAAGAAGGTCGCTAATGTGACAGACATATCGCCATGCTAGGGATTACCCAAGGCCAAGTGGGTTGGGCACAAACCACCTGTTATGGGGCTTACCTCACAGTTTTTGAATAATTGAGAATTCCAGGGATTCAAGCTCATTCACCCTTCTTTTCTTTTCAAGGGGTAGGGAAAGGATTTTATTGCATTTTGCTTTTGCGTTTCTCTTTCTTTTCTTTTTTTTTTTTTTGTACTTTTGTATTTTTGCTTGATTTTTGAGAAAATACTGAAATATGGTGGTGATGATATAAAATAACCTTTTTCTTTTTCTCTTTTTCTTGAACTTTTCTTTTCTTCCTATGCTAGGGATACTTGCTCGGATTAGCTGTAGAGCAAGGGATTTTTATTCTGGGTAGGGGTGAGCTTGTCCTTTTGTCAATTCTCAAAGATTCTAGACCATGTGCATGATAGGATAGCAGGGGAAACTTTTCGCTCAAGAAACCGTTTCTACTATGTAGCATCATATCGAATTTGCAATGAAATCATTTTAATGTGAAAAGATATACTTAGTTCAAGTAAATAACAAGATCAGTTCTCTATGCTCAAAACTTTATTTAATTCAACTCGTGGACTTTGATATAAGAGAGATGAATAATCATACCAAATAAAATCAAGATATTTATACATGTGAATGTGAAAGTGCGGGATTCCAAATAAATGCTAATTTATCCAAAATAACTAAAAATATAACTGCAATACTTCACAATTTGAGAGGTACAAAAATAAAAGATGTTTTTGAAGATTTTGATGATTTGGATGTTTTTAATTTTAAGTTATGAATTGAAAGAAATACAAGATAATTGTGTTTTGAAACATTTTAAATAAGTGACTAAAAGGAAATAATATGCAAAACAAATATATACAATGATGAAATGACCAATTTTTATGCATAGTAACGTTTAAGATGCATAATGTTCATAGGTTCTTTAAGTTCTTTACCATCCAAGGTAGATAATTTGTATGCTCCTGATCCAAATTTAGTAGTGATGACATATGGTCCAAGCCAGTTGGGCTCAAATTTACCTTTAAGGTTTTTAGTTGCATTAGTATTTTTTTTATTTTCTTTTAAGACAAGGTCACCGATCTCAAAGGATCGAGGATGAACTTTCTTAAGATATGCTCTCTTAAGCTTGTTTTGGTAGGCACGAAGATGCTCCAAAGCATTGATGCACTTTTCATCTAGAAGTTCTAGCTGACTAAATCTTCCAGCATGATATTCATCCCCTACTTTAGTATCTTGAAGTAGTAGAGCTAAAGAAGGAACTTCTAGTTCAAAGGGAAAAATGGCTTCAGCACCATAAACCAAGACAAAAGGTGAAGTTCCAGTGGGGGTTCGAACACTAGTTTGATAGGCCCATAAAGCAGGATATAACTGAATGTGCCAATCTCGACCGGATTTATTGACCAATTTTTTGAGAATTTTGATTAAGGTTTTATTAGATGCTTCTGCTTGACCATTACCCTGAGGATAATAGGGAGTGGACCAGCGATGTTGAATTTTATATTTTTGACATAATTTCTTGACATCTTTATTTTTGAAACAAGTTCCATTATCGAAAATGAGATTGGCAGGAATTCCAAACCTACAAATAATTTGATTAAAAATAAACTTGGAAACTTGTGTTCCAATGCAAGAAGCTAATGGCATAGCTTCAACCCACTTCGTGAAATACTCAGTGGTGGTTATGATGAATTTGTGTCCATCGGATGACACAGGGTTGATTTTTCCAATGATGTCTAGGCCCCATTTTGAAAAGGGCCAAGGAGATGAAATAGCCTACAGTTCTTGTGCAGGCGCATGGACAAGGTCGAGCATGTTTTGGCACTTGTCGCAATGTCGCACATAATTATGTGCATCATTTTCCATGGTAGGCCAAAAATATCCTATCCGAAGGAGTTTCTTAGCAATGGCGCTACCACTAAAATGTCCCCCACAAGATCCATTGTGGGCTTCATTCAAAGCTGATCTAGATTCTTCTAGATTCAAACATCTCAATAAGATGCCTTCAAAAGATCTTCTGTACAAGGTATTACCAATAATCACAAAGCGACTTGCTTGTCTATGTAATAACCTACGCTGGTTGCTAGTACAACTATCAGGGAAGGTTCCTTTCTGCAAAAAATTAAATATATCAGTATACCATGGTTCAGGAGTTATTTCGTTGATGAGAAACACATCCAAAGGTTCTAAGCATGATTTTCTTGAAGCGGGTTCCTGGAGTCGACGAATAATGATGGTAGCATATTCATCATCTAACTCCAAGGGTAAAAGAGATGCAGCTGCAGCCATAGCGTCAGCCACACGATTGCTAGTTTGAGGAATAGCTTCCAAAGTAACTTGATCAAACAAGGATAATAACTACAAAACATATGCTTTATATGGGCGTAATTTATCATCTCTGGTCTGATAAACATCATTGATTTGGTTTATGACAAGTTGGGAGTCACCGAAAACCAATAAACTTTTAATTTTCAATGCCAAGGCAGCTCGTAATCCAAGGATAAGAGCTTCATATTCAGCAAGTGTTATTGGTGCAAGCAAATGTTAATTTGAAGGACAGAGGTATAAGATGTTTTTGTGGAGATATTAAAATAATACCCGCACCAGCCCCACTCATGCATCGAGCTCCATCAAAGTATAGGGACCATTGCTCTGAATGGTCTGCCTCTAGTTTAAGGCATTCATCAGGAAACTCAATGATGAGGGGATGAGTAGATTCTAAGGGTGCAACAGCTAATTGATCTACTATGATTTGACCCTTAACAAACTTCTGTCCTATGAAGGTGAGTTCAAATTTGCTTAACGCAAGAACCCACTTGGTTGTGCGACCAGATAAATATGGTCGACTCATGAGATATCGCAAAGGGTCAAATTTGGCAATAACATATGTTTTCTGACTGAGCATATAATGTCGTAGTTTTTGTGTAGAAAATACGACTGCTAGGCATAATTTCTCTAATATGGTATAACGAGTTTCATAACTGATTAAGGTTCTGCTAATGTAATAATTAGCACATTCTTTCTTCTCATCGTCAAGCTGAGCTAACATAGCTCCTAAGGCAGAATCAGAAGCAAAAATGTACAAGATAAAAGGATGATCAGATCTAGGTGGGGAAAGCACTGGTGGTTTGAGGAGATATTGCTTAAGGAGTTCAAATGCTTCTTGGCATTCGTCGTCCCAATGAAAAGAGACATATTTCTTAAGAAGCTTAAGAAAGGGTCCAGTTTTGTCTGCCAACTTGTCGATGAAGCGACGAATAGCTTGAAGCTTACCTTGTAAACTTCGTAATTCTGATATATTGGTGGGTGCAGGCATATCTGTGATAGCCACGATCTTGAGAGGGTCAATTTCAATGCCACGTAAAGAAACTATAACCCCTAATAATTTACCGGACTTAACTCCGAATATGCATTTAGCTAGATTTAGTCGGATAAGATATTCCCTTAACCGATCAAATACTTTCCTTAAGTCATTTAAATGATCATCTTCTTTGATGGAATGAGCTATGATATCATCTACATAATCATGTAGGATATCATGCATCATATCGTGAAAGATATAAGTCATAGCTCGTTGATAGGTTGCACCTGCATTCTTTAAGCCAAATGGCATCACTTTCCAACAAAAGGTTCCCCAAGGGGTAATAAAGGCTATTTTGGCCTGATCTTCAGGAGCTATCCTGATCTGATTATAACCAGAAAATCCATCCATTAAGGATATCATTCCACTTCCAATAGTAAAGTCAATGATTTGATCCATGTTGGGAAGAGGAAAATCGTCTTTAGGGCATGCAACATTAATGTCTCTGAAATCGGTGCAAACCCTAACTTTAGTGGCTTCTTTCTTAGTTACTAGAACTACATTTGAGATCCATTCGGCATAATCAATGGCTTGTATAAAAATGAATTTCAACAGTTTTTCTAGTTCTCCTTTGACTAGTAAGGCCACTTTAGGATGCATTTTTCTAAGTTTCTGTTTAACGGGTTTAGCATCTGGATGGACTACTAGATGATGCATAACTACGGAAGGGTCCAAACCTGGCATGTCTTCATATGTCCAAGCAAATACATCTTCATAGTATTTAAGAAATGAAATGTATTTATCTTGTTTTCTTGACTCAATTTCGATCCAATATTGATTATGTGAGGGTTATTTTTGGTTCCAATGTTAATTTTTATAACGTTTTCAACTTCCATATGTAAATCTCTCTCAAAATTAGGTGGGGCGGATGAAACACCTAATTCTTGTAATTCTTCCAAGGTTAGCTTGGATAATTCATCTTGAGAAGTCGTAGCTTCAAGCTGGGCTATATTCGGGATAGAGCCATCAAAATAAAATTCATTATATAACAATTCCTCAATGGAAACATCATGAAAGATATCTCCCTCCAACTCATCGTCGGATTTGGCAATCATTTTGGGGTAGGCTATGGATAGCATATTGCAGGTAAAAGAATTATTCTTTAGACACAAAGAATCTTGTTTATCTAGATAATCTTGATAACATACGAGATGGTCATCATCCTCAAATGGAAAGGGCTGACCTTTACTAGAAAATAGGCCCACACCACAGTGGGCGGGCCACGGTTCTACCTCAAAAGGTTCTTTCATACCATTTTGGAAAGGTCCCAAACCTTTCCCTTTATATCCCAATTTAAGCATTATGGGCTTAGCTTTAAGATAATCATTAGCAAAATAGCATCTAGCATATCCATCACAATGTGTCTTAATGTTTCTGGGTATTCTTCCCCAATCATATCCTTTATAAATAAAAGCACAACTCCCGACTTGGTAGATACTTCCCATAGGCTGTGGGAGGCCCAAGGTACGAGGAGAGGGTGGGAGTTTATTTAAAAGGAGGGAAGTTTGCATGGCAGTGTCGACTTCCTCAGATATAAGAATTGTAGATAAATCGGGTAAGAGCTCATCAATAAGAGCATAAGAGGTAGAAGGAACATTTCCTACATCGTCGGGTGTAGAAAGGATGCCTGTAGTGGATGTAGATGTCATAGGGATATTGATGGATGAGTCTATAGGTATGGAAGATATAGGAGTAAAACAGGAAGCATTGGTTGTAGTTTTAGGATCTTTTCGAGGTCCTAATGTGGTTTGTTCAGAAGATGGTTGAGCTATATGTATAGGTGTAGTTGAAAGAGTAGATGATGTTATGGGTGTGTGCTTCACATGTTTGGATGGATGATAAGAATTAGGATGTGTGGATGATAGGGCAAGGCAAAATTGAACTCCAATAGGTTCTGCCAAAGCACACATATCAAAGGGTCTAGGATCACCATGAATGGTAACCAACTGGTTTTTAAATTCAAATTTAACACACTGATGTAAAGTGGAGGGAACCACTCGCATCGCATTGATCCAAGGGTGACCCAAAAGTATATTGTACGATGCAGGGCAATGTACAATAAACACGGTCATATCTAGGGTTCTAGGACCAACTTGCAAGGGTATAGTAATGACTCCACATGTTTCTTGTGTCTCGTCATTGAAGGCTTTGATAATCATATCAGTTATTTTCATTTCGTCACTTCTAAACCCAAATCGTTGGTAGAAGTCAAAAGTGCAGATGTTTAAAGATGAACCATTATCAATCAAGACTCGTTTAACGGCTACATCTCCAATTAAGGCAGTAATATATAAGGGGTTATCCTTATGTAGACTATGTTGCGGGATATCTTTATCTCGAAAGTCAATACAATCAACTTCTCGAGTGATGATAGTATTGGACATGGCTTCAGGTTGAATATTTTGTGGTACCATCATTTGGCTTAATGTAAGCATTAATTCATCCCTATGGGTAGGAGAAGATCTTAACAGGTCCAAAAGGGAAATTCTAGTTGTAGTATTGGATAATTGTTCATTAATATTGTAAGGAGGTTTTGGTTGAACATTAGACGCATAATTCCCTTTATTGGGATTTTTCAAAACAAATGGGGCTGATCCATCATTCTGAGTTTGATCCTGTTGAGAGGTTTGAGCCTATTGTCCGGTAACGGATCCGATGGTTCCTACAATATTATTTTGCGAGTGATGAATAGGTCTTGGTCTAGCATTTATGGCTTGTTCATTAGAAACTATTTGGTGAGAAGATGGTCTAGTAGTGACTCTTCTAGGAAATGGTTCTTCTGGAACCATAGAACTTGTGATAGGTTGAATAGGATCTGATTCATCTTCAAAACTATTCGATTGATTTGAGGTGATTTCCATGTCACTTTCAGTCTCATATTCGGTGTCACTAAGATCAAGTATCCGAATATTATGTAGAGGTCTGGTCATAACTATGGATAAAGTTGTGTCAAATATTTGAGGATCATGAACAGGTAATTGTCCACTAATAGTCCCTACATATCGGGTAGGAGGAGGAACATTGTGATGCTCAATTTGATTGGCCACCTCTTTACCATGTTTTGGTAAAGGATGTTGAAATATGTCCAATGATTGATTGGCATTCTGATTCTGATTTTGGGGAATGTTCTTTTGAGCATTATTAGAAGCATTTTGTTTAGGTTGGAAGGCTTGCACCTCCATCTCATTGTTATCAATCAAATCTTGTATTTTATGTTTTAATATTTTACAAGAGTTGGTAGCGTGTCCAGGTCCTCTATGAAAATCACAATGTAAATCAGCTCTGTATCCGGGTATGGTTGGATCAGGTTCCTGGATAGTTGGTAATTGGATCAAGCCTCGTGCTAGTAATTGCGGGAGAATGGTTGATAAAGGTTGATTTAACCTAGTAAATTCTCGAGGTGGTTTATCAGGAGGTTTCAATATAAACTTCTCTATTGTTTTCATAGTATTAACATTAGCAATGTTTCTGCTATCAGTGACTCCGTCACCCACAACTTGTTTATTTTTATATTGATTTTTGGATGTTTTCTCATCATCTTTCTTTTTGAGCTGACCTCTTCTAATAAGAGCATCTTCCACCCTTCGAGCTAAGTCTATAGCTTGATCGAAGGTGGTCAAGGTAGCATTTGATAATTCATAGGATAGTTGTTCTTGTAAATTATTGATAAAAATATCCAACATCTCCCGATAAGGTAACACAAAGTGTAATTTTCCTATCAACTATCTCCATCGAGCTAAGAAGTCAGCAAAACACTCATCTTTATCTTGCTTTAGGTTGTACAAATATTTAATGGTTACATGCCTTTCGATATAGGCACTAAATTGATGCACAAAAGACTTAGTGGTCTCTTCAAAATTTCTCAAGGAATGAGTGGGTAGTTGATAATACCATTCCAATGCCATCCCCCCTAAGATTTTTGGGAACATTTTTAGTAATAGCAAATCATCATGTGATATGTCATGACATGCTATCCTAAACATACGAAGATGCTCTATGGGATCTTCGGTTCCTTTATATATAGGTAGGATTGGCATAGGAAAGTGTTTGGGATATGGTTGTGCTACAACTATAGGATCTAGAGGTTGACTACACATCTCTCGATAATTGTACGAGGGACGGTAGGGATCTATCTGGTCCATGCGAGAGACTAACTATTTCACCATGGCTTCCAGATTACCAGTTTGTCCACCATATTGGTTTGGTGGTACATGAGTATGGGATTTGTGACCATAGGAAGGCGGGACATAAGGATTAGATGCTATATTGTTGTTATGCAAATGGTTGGTAGGAAGAGTATTATGAAGAAGATTTGTTGTAGCATTATGTTGTATCCCAGATTGTTGGAAATTGGTATTTGGTTTTGTTTTAGGATTTTGTTGATTTGAGGTATATTGATCAATAGCTTGGAAAAATAAAGTAGTGAATGAAGGTTTATTTTGTGTGGGAATAACCCTTGGCTTGGTAACAGGCACTCTATGTGGTTGGGTAGCCTGTTGTTGTTGCATGTTTTGGATTATAGCAGCCATGTCCAAATTGGACGGTCCAGCTTGATCACTCTCTTGATCAACAAAGGACAAAGGATTAGTGCGTGTGTGATATATATCTTCTAGGGTTGCTTGAGTGTCACTAATTTGATCTTTATCCATATGAACTGCTCTATTAAGGGTGCCAATATTATTATTGAGAAATTTCCAAAAATGGTCCATGTTCTCAAAAGTAATAGCTCCTTCTGGAGTTATTTTAGGAGATGAGGATCCTTCCTCTCTATCATTTTCTTTTTGTTCATTTGCATCCACAAATTCTTCTTCTTGTTGGTTTAAGGTTACTTCTTCCTGAATTGGGTCTTCAAGAAGGGCATCTGGTTTATTTGTGGTTTTTCCTAACCAATCTTCTTCTACTTCAATTTGTTTTCCATTCCTGAGTCTAGTCATTGTGTCTAAATTTAGGTTTTAGCAAATATATATTAATATATTTGCAACAGATCTTGGGAGGTATATATTTTAATTATATACCTACTATAATACTTAAAAGAAAATGTTTTGATTTTTTTTTTTATGATTTTATTTTGTTTTTTTTTTGTGTTTTTGTTTTTATGCTTATAAAGACAATAAACAACACACTCAATACAAGAAATAACAATAATAAAATAATAACTTAGTTTTCTATAAATAGTTTATAGATATCATTGATAGGATCAAGTTCATCGGAGTCATAAAGTGCTCCTCTTCAAATTGGAAATTGTTTTTCAAGAAGTCAACAAAGTGTGCTATGGTGATATTATCTGTTTCAGATTCTATTTTGTAAAAATAAATCTCATGGCAATATTCTCGATATAACACAGCTCTGGGAACTCTATTCCATCTCTTTCTATCCGTAAGATCGACTTCTTGGTCCTCTATACGAGCTAGAAATTGATGTACTATGGCTGCATTATCGAGGTATTCCTCAAAGGTATACAACTCAGAAGACACAAGGGCTCTTTTATCTGCTAACCACCTATGGCAAGCTCTCTAAAGTTCATGATACAAAATCACTTGATCGGGATCCAAGATTCTATCTAGGACAAACCTCTTGATTTGCCTAAGTTCGGTTGCTCTAGATGAAATGAGATCCAATCTCCTATCAAGTTCGTCCCACAAAGGTTGAACCCTATTTGTTTGAGGTACTCTAAGCATAGAAGTAATCTCTATAGTTGCTAATTGATTTTCAACATTAATGGTGACAACTCGTCTTTTATTATAGTCTACCATCTAAATATGACATGCAATTTTTTTTAAGTCTAGATGCATTTATGTTTTGTTTTCTTATTTTTATTTTTATTTTTAGAAAGGTTTTTGTTTTCAAAAGGTTTTTGTTTCACGTCGGGTTCACCAAAATGTATCGCTCCAAATTTTTTGCACCCTTACCTTCAGGCTATAGGATCCGCGTCCGGAAGGGGGATGTGAAAAGGATGGGACAATACCTCGGACTGAGAGGCCCTTTGAAGGTCCCGCCTCTCGGGGGAGGTGTATAAGGGTGAATTTTCGATGGATGGTGGGTTCACCAGGAAACTTTTGAATGGCAGTTTCCACGCCTAGGTTGATAGTGTGTTTGATGTGTTCATTTTTATGCTTGATCATTCAACTCCTAGGTTTGGCCGATATGAATCTAAACTATTCTATATGCCAATGCTGATTTAAATGAATACAAAAAATAGAAATGGATGCAAATAACAGAGAATATGCTAACTAGAAGGTGTCATACCTGATCTCGGATGTCTGATGGAGATTCTGAGTCTTGTAGCAGTTTAGATCGTCTCAGTTTGTACGTAATCATCTGATATTTCTTGGGATCGTCCCAAATCACAGAAGGTCATCTGAAATCAGACAGAATCGTCTGAAATCTGATGAATTTGTCAGACGAATTCATCAGAAACCTGCAATCACAAAAATAGATGCAAAATACCAAATATGCAAATGCAGAAGCAAGGGATAATGGTAGAAATAACAACAAACATGCCTAAATAATAGATTCTAATAACAAATAAGGAAATGCAGTAGATTTAATGATTGATTTTAACTTTATCATGCGATTATGCTAAATGAGGTGAACTCCAAGATGCATAAAACATAATAACTTAAAACAGTGCAGAGATATGATATGAAAAATGTAGAAAAGCTAAGAAAATGCAAACTCTAAACTCGGGTTGCCCTCAATCTGGACTACAGTCAGGATCGCCTCCAATCGTACGAGATCGTCCGAAATCGTTCGAGATCGTCCGTGACGATCCAAGCTAGCTTCGACTGAAAAATAGTAGAGTTCCTGCAATAAAAAATGCAAAAATACCAAATGCAAGCAATAATGCGAGGGAATAAGGAGCTAACTCTGCAATGAAATCCTGTCAACAAAGGGGTTAGGGGTTCAGGGAGAATCAGCCAGGGGGAATCAGGGGGATAAACTAGAAAAATCCTAGTTTATATAGGATTAGGAAGAGGTTTGGGAGGTTGGGGATCATCCCAATCTGGGAGATCTCCAACAAGGAAATCTCCAACTACGCAGACACGCTTCTGCCCGAGTTGGAGAGGCTGTTGAAACAGAAGCTAATTATGAAAATTTGGTTTTGGGACGAAATCGTCTGGACGTTCTGTTCCAGACGAATTCATCAGATCGGGGATGATTTCGTCTAATCTGCGACGATATCGTCCAACGGTCAAAACAAATCCTAAAAATGGCACGAAAAACGGGGAAAGCGGGTAAAAGGCGGTTTAACGGGCAGTTTGGGGTTGAAATTCAAATTTTAATATTTTATCTTTTTACTAAGGTTTTAACCGTGCCAATTTTAGGGTGCTACATTTTGCCCCCTCTTTAGCGAATTTTTCGAAGAAAATGCGTTAAAGACGAGTTTTTCCCGTTTTACGAGAAAGCAAAAATATACTCAATTTTTTAGACGACGATTCTTGGTCGAATCGTACGAATGTTGACTATGGTGCCCCCTCCGTGTTTTTACCCAAATCGAATGTTTGAGGTAAAAACGCAAAAAGCAAAAATTTAAAATGTTGATTTTTAAATAAATTAAAGAAAATAGGGAAAACCCTAATTCATTTGTACTATTCATTTTTAATGGTGAGACCCACCCGATTAGAGTACTCCAATTAGGATAGTACTACACTGAGCGAGGCTCCAGATATGCAATGATTCTAGAGTCAGACATGGACGATGCCCCCATCCAGCCAATGGATGGTGACGACGTCGAGGTTACGGATGGCTACGATGCCTAGTACAAGCATCCACCCTCCTCGGATGACGAGCGCAGGGTCCAATACATCTATGGTGCACCAGATGGGGAGGACGATGGAGCCGCTATTGAGGCAGACGGGGCACAAAGGGAGAGAGCAGCGATGGATCCCATAGGAGAGATGCTAGAGGATGGCACGGGCTCCACAGAGGCCACGAGAGATAGAGCGGAGGGAGGAGAGGCTCCCTTCATAGTAGGGGGAGAGACCACCATCGCCTGATAAGGGCAAGGGTGTTGACACAGGGGAGAGCAGCGAGACAATGGCTCTCTGGGCTGAGGTTGCCCGCCTTCGGGCTCAGGTGTAGACATTGCAGGATGAGGCTACACGGCTCAAAGCTCGAGGCGGAGGGGTGAGTAGGGATGATCTAGCATGGTCTATTGCTCAGACCACATTCTACCAGGGGCTATACTATCACATGGTTCCAGAGAACCAGAGGGTACCACTGCCAGCCCCTATTGTAGAGCCGATCATGATGGGATCATCGAGGACATCCTCACGATCGACGACGAGGACCCGAGATACATCCCGGACCTCTATGGGACCACCTCCTCCACGTCAGGGTGGGGGAGGAGATGAGGCTGAGAGCTCGAGGGCTTCTCGAGGCTAGGTGTCTATGGACTATAGATTTTGTAGAGATTGTTGAGAGGATTGAGTATGCCGGGGTATAGATTGTGGCATACCAATCCGGTTTTGATATGATGTATATATATTTATATATATATATATGATCTTGTTTCTGATGATATGACTTGTTCATATGTTTTTATGATGCTTTAATGTTTGAATTGTTTGCTTATTTGATTGAGGATTCATGTAATTATGTCGTGTTTGAAATATTATAATTTGATGTCATGCTGTAAGATTTTAAATGAAATAATCTGATGTAAACAATTGGTTGTTGTGGTGTGATTTGATAAAAAATAAAAGGGACTTCTAACAATAATTTCAAAGGACATTGTCGCTGTTATAGACCATTTCATGGAGTCGCCGCTCACTCGGTCGTCAAGCTAATCCCAGTATAGAAATATTGTTAAAAGTAAAAGAGTGCTTAAGAGACTGTCTTAAGACTTTGTGTTGTAATGATGGAGATAATGATGGTTTGATGATTTGTTTTCAGATTTTCATAAAAATAGTATGCATGAGATACGAAAAGAAATATGATTTTGCTAGGCATAAATTCCTAAGTGTGATAAAATTTTGAACAATTCCTTAGAATTTATACCATGGTTGCAAAATTGAATTTGAACATAATGACATGAAATAGAATAGGTGTTCGTTTGTTTGTAAAGCATAATTGTGTAACATAATGATGCAAGTCATATGTTTTGATGAATTTGTTTTAAAATAAATGGAAAATAAAATTAGAACAATGGTTTGCGCTAGGCATAGAATTATAGGTATAGACTTATACCATCATCGCGAAATCCAAAGAAGAAAATAGATTGTTGGTTTTATTGCAAGATGAATTTTTTGACCTTTGATAAATAGAAAAATAATAATATGAAAATTTTGTTTGAAATTATTTTTAAGATTTTGTGAGAAGATGTATGTAATTGCTCTTATAGAAAACAAGAATTCTGAAATAAAAGGATAAAATTATTCCAAAAAGAGTTACAGAAATATTTTAAATTATCTCAAAGAGAAATGTAGATTTATAAGGAATCCTCATGTGCAAATGTGAGTTCATTACCGATCTTGATTTATCATAATGATACAAAATCTCTCAAATACAAATGTGTGTGCGATTGTATTGTTCATTCACCAATTTTGAGCAAGATAATTTGATACAAGTAATTTGCCTTGACCAAATGAATGTTCGTTGACCATGATTTATATGCATGTAACCGTACTCAGGACTACTATGTAAGTTAGGTTATCAAGAGCTAGCTAATCCATAAGCTGACAGAGGTCTGTACAAAAGAAGGTCGCTAATGTGATAGACATATCGCCATGCTAGGGATTACCCAAGGCCAAGCGGGTTGGGCACAAACCACCTGTTATGGGGCTTACCTCACAGTTTTCGAATAATTGAGAATTCCAGGGATTCAAGCTCATTCACCCTTCTTTTCTTTTCAAGGGGTAGGGAAAGGATTTTATTGCATTTTGCTTTTGCGTTTCTCTTTCTTTTTTTTTTTTTTTTTTTGTACTTTTGTATTTTTGCTTGATATTTGAGAAAATACTGAAATATTGTGGTGATGATACAAAATAACCTTTTTCTTTTTCTCTTTTTCTTGAACTTTTCTTTTCTTCCTATGCTAGGGATACTTGCTCGGATTAGCTGTAGAGCAAGGGATTTTTATTCTGGGTAGGGGTGAGCTTGTCCTTTTGTCAATTCTCAAAGATTCTAGACCATGTGCATGATAGGATAGCAGGGGAAACTTTTCGCTCAGGAAACCATTTCTACTATGTAGCATCATATCGAATTTGCAATGAAATCATTTTAATGTGAAAAGATATACTTAGTTCAAGTAAATAACAAGATCAGTTCTCTATGCTCAAAACTTTATTTAATTCAACTCGTGGACTTTGATATAAGAGAGATGAATAATCATACCAAATAAAATCAAGATATTTATACATGTGAATGTGAAAGTGCGGGATTCCAAATAAATGCTAATTTATCCAAAATAACTGAAAATATAACTGCAATACTTCACAATTTGAGAGGTACAAAAATAAAAGATGTTTTTGAAGATTTTGATGATTTGGATGTTTTTATATTTTAAGTTATGAATTGAAAGAAATACAAGATAATTGTTTTTTGAAATGTTTTAAATAAGTGACTAAAAGGAAATAATATGCAAAACAAATATATACAATGATGAAATGACCAATTTTTATGCATAGTAACGTTTAAGATGCATAATGTTCATAGGTTCTTTAAGTTCTTTACCATCCAAGGTAGATAATTTGTATGCTCCTGATCCAAATTTAGTAGTGATGACATATGGTCCAAGCCAGTTGGGCTCAAATTTACCTTTAAGGTTTTTAGTTGCATTAGTATTTTTTTTATTTTCTTTTAAGACAAGGTCACCGATCTCAAAGGATCGAGGATGAACTTTCTTAAGATATGCTCTCTTAAGCTTGTTTTGGTAGGCGCGAAGATGCTCCAAAGCATTGATGCGCTTTTCATCTAGAAGTTCTAGCTGACTAAATCGGCTAGCACGATATTCATCCCCTACTTCAGTATCTTGAAGTAGTAGAGCTAAAGAAGGAACTTCTAATTCAAAGGGAAAAATGGCTTCAGCACCATAAACCAAGACAAAAGGTGAAGTTCCAGTGGGGGTTCGAACACTAGTTCGATAGGCCCACAAAGCAAGATATAACCGAATGTGCCAATCTCGACCGGTTTTATTGACCAATTTTTTGAGAATTTTGATTAAGGTTTTATTAGATGCTTCTCGTTGACCATTACCCTGAGGATAATAGGGAGTGGACCAGCGATGTTGAATTTTATATTTTTGACATAATTTCTTGACATCTTTATTTTTGAAACAAGTTCCATTATCGAAAATGAGATTGGCAGGAATTCCAAACCTACAAATAATTTGATTAAAAATAAACTTGGAAACTTGTGTTCCAAGTGCAAGAAGCTAATGGCATAGCTTCAACCCACTTCGTGAAATACTCAGTGGCGGTTATGATGAATTTGTGTCCATCGGATGACACAGGGTTGATTTTTCCAATGATGTCTAGGCCCCATTTTGAAAAGGGCCAAGGAGATGAAATAGCCTGCAGTTCTTGTGCAGGCGCATGGACAAGGTCAGCGTGTTTCTGGCACTTGTCGCAATGTCGCACATAATTATGTGCATCATTTTCCATGGTAGGCCAAAAATATCCTATCCGAAGGAGTTTCTTAGCAATGGCGCTACCACTAAAATGTCCCCCACAAGATCCATTGTGGGCTTCATTCAAAGCTGATCTAGATTCTTCTAGATTCAAACATCTCAATAAGATGCCTTCAAAAGATCTTCTGTACAAGGTATTACCAATAATCACAAAGCGACTTGCTTGTCTACGTAATAACCTACGTCGGTTGCTAGTACAATCATCAGGGAAGGTTCCTTTCTGCAAAAAATTAAATATATCAGTATACCATGGTTCAGGAGTTGTTTCGTTGATGAGAAACACATCCAAAGGTTCTAAGCATGATTTGCTTGAAGCGGGTTCCTGGAGTCGACGAATAATGATGGTAGCATATTCATCGTCTAACTCCAAGGGTAAAAGAGATGCAAGTTGCAGCCATAGCATCAGCCGCACGATTGCTAGTTCGAGGAATAGCTTCCAAAGTAACTTGATCAAACAAGGATAATAACTACAAAACATATGCTTTATATGGGCGTAATTTATCATCTCTGGTCTGATAAACATCATTGATTTGATTTATGACAAGTTGGGAGTCACCAAAAACCAATAAAATTTTAATTTTCAATGCCAAGGCAGCTCGTAATCCAAGGATAAGAGCTTCATATTCAGCAAGTGTTATTGGTGCAAGCAAATGTTAATTTGAAGGACAGAGGTATAAGATGTTTTTGCGGAGATATTAAAATAATACCCGCACTCGCCCCACTCATGCATCGGGCTCCATCAAAGTATAGGGACCATTGCTCTGAATGGTCTGCCTCTAGTTTAAGGCATTCATCAAGAAACTCAATGATGAGGGGATGAGTAGATTCTAAGGGTGCAGCAGCTAATTGATCTGCTATGATTTGACCCTTAACAGACTTTTGTCCTATGAAGGTGAGTTCAAATTCGCTTAACGCAAGAACCCACTTGGCTGTGCGACCAGATAAATATGGTCGACTCATGAGATATCGCAAAGGGTCGAATTTGGCAATAACATACGTTTTTTGACTGAGCATATAATGTCATAGTTTCTGTGTAGAAAATACGACTGCTAGGCATAATTTCTCTAATATGGTATAACGAGTTTCATAACTGATTAAGGTTCTGCTAATGTAATAATTAGCACGTTCTTTCTTCTCATCGTCAAGCTGAGCTAACATAGCTCCTAAGGCAGAATCGAAAGCAGAAATGTACAAGATAAAAGGATGATCAGATCTAGGTGGGGAAAGCACTGGTGGTTTGAGGAGATATTGCTTAAGGAGTTCAAATGCTTCTTGGCATTCTTCGTCCCAATGAAAAGAGACATCTTTCTTAAGAAGCTTAAGAAAGGGTCCAGTTTTGTCTGCCAACTTGTCGATGAAGCGGTGAATAGCTTGAAGCTTACCTTGTAAACTTCGTAATTCTGATATATTGGTGGGTGCGGGCATATCTGTGATAGCCGTGATCTTGAGAGGGTCAATTTCAATGCCACGTAAAGAAACTATAACCCCTAATAATTTATCGGACTTAACTCCGAATATGCATTTAGCTGGATTTAGTCGGATAAGATATTCCCTTAACCGATCAAATACTTTCCTTAAGTCATTTAAATGATCATCTTCTTTGATGGAACGAGCTATGATATCATCTACATAATCATGTAGGATATCATGCATCATATCATGAAAGATATAAGTCATAGCTCGTTGATAGGTTGCACCTGCATTCTTTAAGCCAAATGGCATCACTTTCCAACAAAAGGTTCCCCAAGGGGTAATAAAGGCTATTTTGGCCTGATCTTCAGGAGCTATCCTGATCTGATTATAACCAGAAAATCCATCCATTAAGGATATCATTCCACTTCCAGCAATAAAGTCAATGATCTGATCCATGTTGGGAAGAGGAAAATCATCTTTAGGGCATGCAACATTAATGTCTCTGAAATCGGTGCAAACCCTAACTTTAGTGGCTTCTTTCTTAGTTACTGGAACTACATTTGAGATCCATTCAGCATAATCAATGGCTTGTATAAAAATGACTTTCAACAGTTTTTCTAGTTCTCCTTTGACTAGTAAGGCCACTTTAGGATGCATTTTTCTGAGTTTCTGTTTAACAGGTTTAGCATCTGGATGGACTACTAGATGATGCATAACTACGGAAGGGTCCAAACCTGGCATGTCTTCATATGTCCAAGCAAAGACATCTTCATAGTCTTTAAGAAATGAAATGTATTTATCTTGTTTTTCTTGACTCAATTCTGATCCAATATTGATTATGTGAGGGTTATGTTCGGTTCCAATGTTAATTTTTATAACGTTTTCAACTTCCATATGTAAATCTCTCTCAAAATTAGGTGGGGCGGATGAAACACCTAATTCTTGTAATTCTTCCAAGGTTAACTTGGATAATTCGTCTTGAGAAGTCGTAGCTTCAAGCTGGGCTATATTCGGGATAGAGCCATCAAAATAAAATTCATTATATAACAATTCCTCAATGGAAACATCATGAAAGATATCTCCCTCCAACTCGTCATCGGATTCGGCAATCATTTCAGGGTAGGCTATGGATAGCATATTGCAGGTAAAAGAATTATTCTTTAGACACAAAGAATCTTGTTTATCTAGATAATCTTGATAACATACGAGATGGTCATCATCCTCAAATGGAAAGGGCTGACCTTTACTAGAAAATAGGCCCACACCACAGCGGGTAGGCCATGGTTCTACCTCAAAAGGTTCTTTCATACCATTTTGGAAAGGTCCCAAACCTTTCCCTTTATATCCCAATTTAAGCATTATGGGCTTAGCTTTAAGATAATCATTAGCAAAATAGCATCTAGCATATCCATCACAATGTGTCTTAATGTTTCTGGGTATTCTTCCCCAATCATATCCTTTATAAATAAAAGCACAACTCCCGACTTGGTAGATACTTCCCATAGGTTGTGGGAGGCCCAAGGTACGAGGAGAGGGTGGGAGTTTATTTAAAAGGAGGGAAGTTTGCATGGCAGTTTTGGCTTCCTCGGATATAAGAATTGTAGATAAATCGGGTAAGAGCTCATCAGTAAGAGCATAAGAGGTAGAAGGAACATTTCCTACATCGTCGGGTGTAGAAAGGATGCCTGTAGTGGATGTAGATGTCATAGGGATATTGATGGGTGAGTCTATAGGTATGGAAGATATAGGAGTAAAACAAGAAGCATTGGTTGTAGTTTTAGGATCTTTTCGAGGTCCTAATGTGGTTTGTTCAGAAGATGGTTGAGCTATATGTATAGGTGTAGTTGAAAGAGTAGATGATGTTATGGGTGTGTGTTTCACACGTTTGGATGGATGATAAGAATTAGGATGTGTGGATGACAGGGCAAGGCAAAATTGAACTCCAACAGGTTCTGCCAAAGCACACATATCAAAGGGTCTAGGATCACCATGAATGGTAACCAACTGGTTTTTAAATTTGAATTTAACACACTGATGTAAAGTGGAGGGAACCGCTCGCATCGCATTGATCCAAGGGTGACCCAAAAGTATATTGTACGATGCAGGGCAATGTACAATAAACACGGTCGTATCTAGGGTTCTAGGACCAACTTGCAAGGGTATAGTAATGACTCCACATGTTTCTTGTGTCTCGTCATTGAAGGCTTTTATAATCATATCAGTTCTTTTCATTTCATCACTTCTAAACCCAAATCGTTGGTAGAAGTCAAAAGTGCAGATGTTTAAAGATGAACCATTATCAATCAAGACTCGTTTAACGACTACATCTCCAATTAAGGCAGTAATATATAAGGGGTTATCCTTATGTAAACTATGTTGCGGGATATCTTTATCTCGAAAGTCAATACAATCGACTTCTCGAGTGATGATAGTATTGGACATGGCTTCAGGTTGAATATTTTGTGGTACCATCATTTGGCTTAATGTAAGCATTAATTCATCCCTATGGGTAGGAGAAGATCTTAACAGGTCCAAAAGGGAAATTCTAGCTGTAGTATTGGATAATTGTTCATTAATATTGTAAGGAGGTTTAGGTTGAACATTAGACGCATAATTCCCTTTATTGGGATTTTTCAAAACAAATGGGGCTGATCCATCATTCTGAGTTTGATCCTGTTGAGAGGTTTGAGCCTGTTGTCCAGTAACGGCTCCGATGGTTCCTACAATATTATTTTGCGGGTGATGAATAGGTCTTGGTCTAGCATTTATGGCTTGTTCATTAGAAACTATTTGGTGAGAAGATGGTCTAGTAGTGACTCTTCTAGGAAATGGTTCTTCCTGGAACCATAGAACTTGTGATAGGTTGAATAGGATCTGATTCATCTTCAGAACTATTCGATTGATTTGAGGTGATTTCCATGTCACTTTCAGTCTCATATTCGGTGTCACTAAGATCAAGTATCCGAATATTATGTAGAGGTCTAGTCGTAACTATGGATAAAGTTGTGTCAAATATTTGAGGATCATGAACAGGTAATTGTCCACTAATAGTCCCTACATATCGGGTAGGAGGAGGAACATTGTGATGCTCAATTTGATTGGCCACCTCTTTACCATGTTTTGGTAAAGGATGTTGAAATATGTCCAATGATTGATTGGCATTCTGATTCTGATTTTGGGGAATGTTCTTTTGAGCGTTATTAGAAGGATTTTGTTTAGGTTGGAAGGCTTGCACCTCCATCTCATTATTATCAATCAAATCTTGTATTTTATGTTTTAATATTTTACAAGAGTTGGTAGCGTGTCCAGGTCCTCTATGAAAATCACAATATAAATCAGCTCTGTATCCGGGTATGGTTGGATCAGGTTCCTGGATAGCTGGTAATTGGATCAAGCCTCGTGCTAGTAATTGTGGGAGAATGGTTGATAAAGGTTGATTTAACCTAGTAAATTCTCGGGGTGGTTTATCAGGAGGTTTCAATATAAACTTCTCTGTTGTTTTCGTAGTATTAACATTAGCAATGTTTCTGCTATCAATGACTCCGTCACCCACAACTTGTTTATTTTTATATTGATTTCTGGATGTTTTCTCATCATCTTTCTTTTTGAGCTGACCTCTTCTAATGAGAGCATCTTCCACCCTTCGAGCTAAGTCTATAGCTTGATCGAAGGTGGTCAAGGTAGCAGATGATAATTCATAGGATAGTTGTTCTTGTAAATTATTGATAAAAATATCCAACATCTCCCGATAAGGTAACACAAAGTGTAATTTTCCTATCAACTGTCTCCATCGAGCTAAGAAGTCAGCAAAACACTCATCTTTGTCTTGTTTTAGGTTGTACAAATCTTTAATGGTTACATGCCTTTCGATATAGGCACTAAATTGATGCACAAAAGACTCAACGGTCTCTTCAAAATTTCTCAAAGAATGAGTGGGTAGTTGATAATACCATTCCAATGCCATCCCCCCTAAGCTTTTCGGGAACATTTTTAGTAATAGCAAATCATCATGTGATATGTCATGACATGCTATCCTAAACATACGAAGATGCTCTATGGGATCTTCAGTTCCTTTATATATAGGTAGGACAGGCATAGGAAAGTGTTTGGGATATGGTTGTGCTACAACTATAGGATCTAGAGGTTGACTACACATCTCTCGATAATTGTACGAGGGACGGTAGGGATCTATCTCGGTCCATGCGAGAGACTAACTGTTTCACCATGGCTTCCAAATTACCAATTTGTCCACCATATTGGTTTGGTGGTACATGAGTATGGGATTTGTGACCGTAGGAAGGCGGGACATAAGGATTAGATGCTATATTGCTGTTATGCAAATGGTTGGTAGGAAGAGTATTATGAAGAAGATTTGTTGTAGCATTATGTTGTATCCCAGATTGTTGGAAATTGGTATTTGGTTTTGTTTTAGGCTTTTGTTGATTTGAGGTATATTGATCAATAGCTTGGAGAAATAGAGTAGTGAATGAAGGTTTCTTTTGTGTGGGGATAACCCTTGGCTTGGTAACAGGCACTCTAGGTGGTTGGGTAGCCTGTTGTTGTTGCATGTTTTGGATTATAGCAGCCATGTCCAAATTGGACGGTCCAGCTTGATCACTCTCTTGATCAACAAAGGACAAAGGATTAGTGCGTGTGTGATATATATCTTCTAGGGTTGCTTGAGTGTCACTAATTTGATCTTTATCCATATGAACTGCTCTATTAAGGGTGCCAATATTATTATTGAGAAATTTCCAAAAATGGTCCATGTTCTCAAAAGTAACAGCTCCTTCTGGAGTTATTTTAGGAGATGAGGATCCTTCCTCTCTATCATTTTCTTTTTGTTCATTTGCATCCACAAATTCTTCTTCTTGTTGGTTTAAGGTTACTTCTTCCTGAATTGGGTCTTCAAGAAGGGCATCTCGGTTTATTTGTGGTTTTTCCTAACCAATCTTCTTCTACTTCAATTTGTTTTCCATTCCTGAGTCTAGTCATTGTGTCTAAATTTAGGTTTTAGCAAATATATATTAATATATTTGCAACAGATCTTGGGAGGTATATATTTTAATTATATACCTACTATAATACTTAAAAGAAAATGTTTTGATTTTTTTTTTTTATTTTTTTTGTTTTTGTTTTTGTTTTTATGCTTATAAAGACAATAAACAACACACTAAATACAAGAAATAACAATAATAAAATAATAACTTAGTTTTCTATAAATAGTTTATAGATATCATTGATAGGATCAAGTTCATCAGGAGTCATAAAGTGCTCCTCTTCAAATTGGAAATTGTTTTTCAAGAAGTCAACAAAGTGTGCTATGGTGATATTATCTCGTTTCAGATTCTGTTTTGTAAAAATAAATCTCATGGCAATATTCTCGATATAACACAACTCTGGGAACTCTATTCCATATCTTTCTATCCGTAAGATCAGCTTCTTGGTCCTCTATACGAGCTAGAAATTGATGTACTATGGCTGCATTCTCAAGGTATTCCTCAAAGGTATACAACTCAGAAGACACAAGGGCTCTTTTATCTGCTAACCACCTATGGCAAGCTCTCTGAAGTTCATGATACAAAATCACTTGATCGGGATCCAGGATTCTATCTAGGACAAACCTCTTGATTTGCCTAAGTTCGGTTGCTCTAGATGAAATGAGATCTAATCTCCTATCAAGTTCGTCCCACAAAGGTTGAACCCTATTTGTTTGAGGTACTCTAAGCACAGAAGTAATCTCTATAGCTGCTAATTGATTTTCAACATTAATGGTGACAACTCGTCTTTTATTATAGTCTACCATCTAAATATGACATGCAAATTTTCTTAAGTCTAAATGCATTTATGTTTTGTTTTCTTATTTTTATTTTTATTTTTAGAAAGGTTTTTGTTTTCAAAAGGTTTCTGTTTCACGTCGGGTTCACCAAAATGTATCGCTCCAAATTTTTCGCACCCTTACCTTCAGGCTATAGGATCCGTGCCCGGAAGGGGGATGTGAAAAGGATGGGACAATACCTCGGACTGAGAGGCCCTTTGAAGGTCCCGCCTCTCGGGGGAGGTGTATAAGGGTGAATTTTTGATGGATGGTGGGTTCACCAGGAAACTTTTGAATGGCAGTTTCCATGCCTAGGTTGATAGTGTGTTTGATGTGTTCATTTTTATGCTTGATCATTCAACTCCTAGGTTTGGCCGATATGAATCTAAACTATTCTATATGCCAATGCTGATTTAAATGAATACAAAAAATAGAAATGGATGCAAATAACAGAGAATATGCTAACTAGAAGGTGTCATACCTGATCCCGGATGTCTGATGGAGATTCTGAGTCTTGTAGTAGTTTAGATCATCTCAATTTGTACGTAATCATCTGATATTTCTGAGATCATCCCAAATCATAGAAGGTCATCTGAAATCAGACAGAATCATCTGAAATCTGATGAATTCGTCAAAAACCTGCAATCACAAAAATAGACGCAAAATACCAAATATGCAAATGCAGAAGCAAGGGATAATGGTAGAAATAACAACAAACATGCCTAAATAATAGATTCTAATAATAAATAAGGAAATGCAATAGATTTAATGATTGATTTTAACTTTATCATGCGATTATGCTAAATGAGGTGAACTCCAAGATGCATAAAACATAATAACTTAAAACAGTGCAGAGATATGATATGAAAAATGCAGAAAAGCTAAGAAAATGCAAACTCTAAACTCGGACTGCCCTCAATCTGGACTACAATCAGGATCGCCTCCAATCGTACGAGATCGTCCGAAATCGTTCGAGATCATCCGCGACGATCCAAGCTAGCTTCGATTGAAAAATAGTAGAGTTCCTGCAATAAAAAATGCAAAAATACCAAATGCAAGCAATAATGCGAGGGAATAAGGAGCTAACTCTGCAATGAAATCCATCAACTAAGGGGTTAGGGGTTCAGGGAGAATCAACCAGGGGGAATCAGGGGGATAAACTAGAAAAATCCTAGTTTATATAGGATTAGGAAGAGGTTTGGGAGGTTGGGGATCATCCCAATCTGGGAGATCTCCAACAGGGAAATCTCCAACTGCGCAGACACGCTTCTGCCCGAGTTGGAGAGGTTGTTGAAACAGAAGCTAATTATGAAAATTTGGTTTTGGGACGAAATCGTCTGGACGTTCTGTTCCAGACGAATTCGTCAGATCGGGGACGATTTCGTCTAATCTGAGACGATATCGTCCAACGGTCAAAACAAATCCTAAAAATGGCACGAAAAATGGGGAAAGCGGGTAAAAGGCGGTTTAACGGGCAGTTTGGGGTTGAAATTCAAATTTTAATATTTTATCTTTTTACTAATGTTTTAACCGTGCCAATTTTAGGGTGCTACAAAGAGAAATAATATTTTTAGCTCAGTCGTAGCTATTAGTTGTGGCTAACAGTTTCAGCTACACCTCAGACCCACAACGAGAGTTTGATCCTTAATTTCCTTTGTTTTAGTAGTATATTTCCATTTCCAATTATGCAATTATCTTAATCTAGCATATATTTACATTTTAGCAGACATTTGACTAGTTAATCTAGGATTTAGAGGTATATTTGCTTCCATTTTCTTTGTATTTGTCAATCTAGACTAGTTTCATGCTTTTCAAATTCCTATGGTTAATTAGGCTTCCTAATTGCTATATTTCATGTTTTCTTTACATTCTTTATAGTAATTTGATGATTTATTACATATATTCATAGATTTACATGCTTTCTTATTTTCTTTATCATCAATTTATGTGATTCTTTCAAAAGCCTCATCAAGAGAGGCCTCCTTTGTTATTAACCCCTTTCATGTTGTTTCTTGAACGTAGGGTTTATAGGACCTAATAAATTTCAAGGTATTCAAGGCAACATATACCTCCAACCAAAGGATAAGACAACTATATTTGGCCTTAAGAAGTTTGTGTACCTTCTAAAAAATTTATGGATTACACCTCCTCCTCATTTAGAGGGTCTTCAATATTGTATCAATTGTATCAAAAATTGAGTATCCTTAAGAGGGATGTATATGTAATTTGGATTTGAAATTTTTTTAATAAAATGAAACCCTACTTGCTTATTAAATTCATTGTTGTCTATTCTTTATTGCTTTAAAACTTGATTTCAATTGATGCACTATTTATGTGTATGCTTTTTAGATCATTACAAGTACAATTCTCATCACACATAGGTTAATAATATGATTATCCAAAGCTCTAAACCTTTTACATACCACACCACTAATCATTGGGTTGTAAGGATTGTACTACATTTCCAATAAAATGGTTAGGTAGTCATCTCCAAAACTTAAGATATCAAAAATAAAAATTGTGGACTATGGAGTTAGCCTCCACTAGAGCTATAGAAAATTAATTTGTAGTGGATTACGCTCATGCGTGGTGACATGTATCTTTTAAAAGAGACATTTGACCACTCATACGGTCAAGCTAGCCTCTTAGTTTCAACCATAACATGTTTACCCAATTTGCTCAAGATGAGTTAATAAACTCACTTGCACACACACTGGTTTTTGATTGTCTCAGGTCATTACCATGCTCTTGATTTGGTAAATAAATTCACTACACACACATTTGGTCTTAGAAGTATTAGGTAGTTTTAGTGAGTTTTTTTATGCCACTAGGATGTTTGAGTCTTTGCAAATTAGGCAATATTCCATATCAACATCCATATCTTCTTCCATATCAACATCCATATCTTCTTCCATGTCAACATCCATGTTAGTTTATAAGTCATTCATACCATATGCCACCATGTATGGTGCCCCTGATTAAACAAAAATGCTAGAAAAGGGTCAAGAAAATATCTAAACCATAAATTATCATTAGCTCATGACATCTTGCATTAATAATTCATATATTTTTTATTACATTAATCATCCATCACATATCATATGGATTAATCATAAACATAAACATGCATCCCATAAAACTATTCCATAAAGCATGCACACAAACATTTAATACAAAAATTTAAAATCCATGTGTATATATATATCAATGAATTCCAAAAGGCTACATACAATGGACCACCAGGGCTCGTATATAAAAAGTGTACCTAAGAACTAGCTACATCCTCCAAGAAGACCCTTGTGACCTAGCAGGAGTCTCAAACCTAGTATGATTCATAGACCTAGAGTTATGCCTCTACAGACTATACCTATAACCCTCGAATGCACAAGAGGTTGTAGGATCAAGAAGTGGAATATGGTATTCCATAAACCTATCCTCTAATACCTCAATATATCTATGCCAATAGTGAAGGTGTCATATGTCAACCTCATGTTTATGCCCCCTCTCTACTAAATCTTCTTGGAGAACCAAAATCCTCACATTTCACTCTGTACCTACTACTCTAGCTATGCCCACTCCTCATCACTCTAGCCTAGGGGTACATCTAGAACCTCCTCCATATCCTCCCTATATTTATCATCTCCCTTAGAATACGGTGCCTACTATAGTGTACCCTTTGTATATCACCTCTGACTATCAGATTGAAGGTTCTCCTACCTATTACAGGCATCCTAGGTCTCCTCACCTTGAGTATCTAGGGCACCCTCATATTGGGTCTCTTGGATACCTTCATCCCTAGCCTCTCCACTACTATCCCCATCAATCACTCCTTGAGGTGGTACCCATGGTGGTTGATCCATGAACCATGCATCACGATCATCCCTACATTCTCTGCATTCGATATGTTCACCTACTCATCATACTACAAATTCTACCCTCCATGGCTCCATGTATGGCAGTCCTGTCTCCTCCCAATGCCTCTTGTACTGCACTAACTCATCAGGGACATCCTACCTTAGCCCAAACTGGTAAAGCACTCATGAGAATTGGAAGTACTCTACCTCACTATGATGGCTCCCAATCACCCACCTATCCTGATGCACCCATTGTATATGCTCTCCACCTTGACCTCCTCCCATGCATATCCATATTTCTACTAAACCTAACCTCAACTTGAACCCCCTCCATCGGTACCTTGAGGATGCAATATACATCATCCAAGGTAACGGTAACCTCACCTATGGGGAGCTAAAATTTTCCCCTATATGCATCCCACATCTCTTCTAGGGCAGAGAGGTACCCCTCATCTACCATCACCATGTCTAGATAGGCTACCTCCCCTAGCCTCACCTCTCTAAGAAGCTCCCACTCATCCTTCGTAATCACCTTCTTCATCCTAAGGATATAAGGAGAGAATCAGTGTCGAGCCTCAAAAACTCTAAGCTACAACACACCACAAAATATTTGTTAATAATTAAAAAAAACTTTGCACAATACATAATAAACAATGGGTTACCTCAACCACTTGTACCCCAACCACAACCCTGGCCCCCACACCAGCTCCCTTCGTCGTGATAACTTCTACACTCCAGATGCGTCACCTTACCTCACTCCTCACTTACCCTTCACTCCTTAGACATAGCTTCTCAAACTCTAAAGCTGCACAAATGAGCTTCAATATCATCTAGAAATCTATTTATAGCTGCTTTAGGCACTTTAAAGTTCCCATAGGTGTTTCCTAGCGTGTTGAAGTACCTGCAGGTATTTCTGTAGACCACAAAGCACTCATGGATATTTATGTTAGCATGGACAAAAGCCAAATTAGCACAAAATAGTAGTTAATCACTCCAAATTTCACTCACAATTGCATTCCATCATTTTATCAGGTTTTGTGAATATTATAACTAATTTGGATGCATAAATCTCATTTGCGACCATATTGACCAAAATTCAACAAAAAAATTCTAAAAGCACCTAAAAAGACCCAAATCTTCACAAAAACAACCATCATCATTTATATCATCACTCACACATCATATTCACCTTATTTCACATCATCATTTACATATTTGATAAGTTCACATAACATGCAAGTGAATCTTGTATCTAGTGGGTTATTCTACACAATCGATTATTGCAATGATTTGCATCCATGCAATTTGGAAATATTAATAGCTTACCATAGGGAAACTTGAAAATGATCATCATAACTTATCTCCTTGCTCAAAATCATAATCATATTTGGTATTTCCTCATATTTAGAGTGAAACATTACCAAGAACAATTTGCACAACCGTTTTCATTGATGGCCTAGTTTGTGGGGCTTAAAACATGGACAAAACTTAAATTTCATCATTAAAAATTTTCTTAACACCTTAGAGATAGGTACTAGCTAGGATGATTGGTTTCAATTATGGAAATTATCCAAATAGTCACTAGCAGGCCATCCAAGGTTGATTATTTTTCCTTTGCATCATCTTTTTGCATATCAATGACACTGAAAGAGGCAAAGTGTTTCAACAACATCGAATCACCCAAAATTTGGGGCAACCAATTTTGGTTTTAACTATCCTACAATGGGATACATATTACACGATCATGGAATCTACACTTGGAGAAAATTCCTTCTATTATTGGGGCAAAAACATACACAATCATATCATCAGATTACAAAAATCCCCTTCCCACTGTTGGGGCAAAAAATGGTATAAAATTTTACATCATTCATATCATCCTCATCATCTCAAATTTAATTTTTTGGGGCAAAAACAAACACATCATATCATATTTCTCACCAAACCCCTTCCCACAATTAGGGCAAAAATGATATTACAACATCCATCATTCATTTGCAAAAAAATTTCAATTGGCTCGTGAGATTCATTCGTAACCTCATTTGAAAATTGAGGGGGTAAGCTATGCAAAACTCCAAATTATTTTATTATTTTATCTTCAAGATCATGCTCCACATCCTAAGAAATTTTTCTTCTACACCTGGCCAAAATAGGTGTCTCATATTTTTGCATCGCATTGTGTTTCATGCAACGCAGTACAAAAAGGGGCATCTATAGACACCAAAATCTAGCCATTCATCCCCCATCTAGGATTTCCTTCCATTTCCACCACCAAAGCATAGCCAATTTTCCCACTATCCCTATTTTCTCACAATTTTTATCATTATTCACATTTATATACATATATATATATTTATTTTATATATTTAAATATTATATTTTATATTATATTTTAATATATATTTAATAAATATGTATTTATTTAAGTGAATTAATCCCAGCATCCAATTTCATTTAATCCCGATCACCCATTTACATAAATCTATGCCATGCCCTAGATTTTTTTTTTGATTGGTTGAAAGGGTGTTGAAAGGTCTTTGGACCTTGAACAAGAATTTTTTACATGTTTTCCAAACCGACCGAAGAGGCCCAAGAGCTAAAGATCAAGGAAAAAGCAAAACACCACAAGAAGAAAGGTGTCACGATATCGTGACAAGTTGCATTTTTGTGGTCCAAAGCATAGGAAAAAATCAAGGAGGAAAAGGTGTCACGATATCGTGACATGTTGCACCATCGTGGCCAAAGGAGGAAGAGATGTCACGATATCACGACAAGAAACAACATCACGATCGAATGAGAGAAAGTGTTGTGATATCGTGACATGTTGCAACGTCGCTTCCAGAAGAGAAGAAGTGTCACAAAATCATGACAATTTGCGTCATCGTGGCCAGAGGATGAAAGGTGTCGTGATATCGTGACATTTGCATCGTCGAGGTCAAAGAAGAAAATATGTCGTGATATCGCGACATGTTGCATTGTCACGGCCAAAGGAAAAAAAGTGTCACAAAATTGTGACATGTTGCACCACCGTGGCCACAAGAGAAAAGGTGTCATGATATCGTGACATGTTGCATTGACGCAACCGAAGGAGGAAAGGTGTCATGATATCGCAACATGTTGCAATGTCACGGCCAAAAGAGAAAAGGTGTCACGATATCGCGACAAGTTGTATCAGCATGGCCTAAGGAGAAAAAATGTCGTGATATCATGACATGTTGCATCGTTGTGGCCAGAGGAAAAAAAGTGTCATGATATCATGACATGTTGCAGCACCGTGGCCAAAGGAGATAAAGTGTCACAAAATCATGACATGTTGCATCGTCTCAGCAGAGGGATAAAAAATATCACAAAATCATGACATGATGCATTACCGTGGCCAAATAAGGAAAAGGTGTCGCGATATCGCGACACCATGCCCTAGATTTTTATCTACCCTTAAATATGCTTTAATATCAACCACATGATTAGTATCATTGAAACCCTAAGTATGCCCTAGGTTCAATTATAAATATGAGTTTTTTTATGGCTCAATCCTTGGATTTTCCTAGAGTTTCCTAAGTTCTTGAATTTTCAAATTTCTTGATTCTATTGAGAACTTGATTACCCTAAGTTTGTGATTTCCTTGAGTGATTAAAACCCTTAAGTACCCTAGTTCACCTCGCACCACTTCTATCATCATTCTTACTCACTGTAACCCCCATCACCGTCACTATCCTTCATTCCTTGTCAAATATACTTTTGTAGAATCCTTCCTCTCAACCCCAGGCACCCACGGGTATTTACTATAGTAGCCAAGTACCCACGATCATTTTACGTTCCCACTCTTGAAGTCCCCCTAACCTTCGGGTGATGCTAGGGCATCACTGCACCAATATTCTACATTAAGTTTTCACATCAAAATATAGTACGTAAGTAAAATAATCTATTATTTGTTATTTTTATGAATGTGATTTCTATTTTCGTTCACTATACTTGTAGTATCTAGTTAGGGTTTTATTATTTCATATAGAGGGCCTCACATTATGGAGCCCTCACATATACTACTAACTATTTTCTATGTCATTATGTGTGGATATGAAGGTGATACATTAGAATTTGGAGTGGCCCAGCCTTGGATACTAAAAATCCCATTCAACCCTATTGGGATCAAGACACGCTTGAAGACACCATGACCTTACTTATTAGGGTTTTAGAGAACCCTAAATTTGTTGTAATATTGTATCAAAAGGATTCAAGGATCCAAGCTTGTAAACAATGGAGTTTCTAGGCCCCCCCGTCAATAAAGAATTTATTCTAATGTGTTATCTTGTGTTATCTTACATTTTATTTTATTCAAAGCATTGTTTGTGTGTTGCATTTTTTATCTTTCAGTAGGCTTAGGAGGCATTCAACCAATGACTATTAGGAGCTTTTTAGATTTTTTGGCTTCTTGAAATATCTAGGAAAAAGTTAGGACATTGGCTTACCTTATCATCAAACTCAAATCTAGACTAAAGGCTCTTAGATAGTAATACACAACCTATTCATTGGTTGGCCTGAGACCTTTGGGGACCCTATACCAAGAATGTCTAAATCTGATATTAAAACCACTTATCTCTTCTTGAGGATATTTTTGTATAGCAGTAAATTAAGTTAGTATAAGAGGTCAGCCTGCTCATTGAATTAAATAACAAACCTTCCTATCGGGTCTACCCATGAGGTGATACTTCCATTAGGGAGGTTTCTATACCAGTACAACATATTACCTTTCAAGGAGATAACAAATAACCTAATAATGACATATTCATTAGAAATATTGTGAACAATGGCTAAAGCTGCTACATCTTGGTGATGTTTGAATGTAACATTTCCAGTGCCATCATATGTAGGTAATACTTTTAGGTCTACATAGGGAATGACATTCTAATTAGTAAGCTTGAGGGGACCTATATTTTTCCAAGTGGGGTATTCTATATTTTGGTTTTGGTTTTGATTTTGAACCATTGCTTCCATTGGGATAACTAGATCCTAAAACTTAGAATTAGAATATTATTGATCCTTTGATGATGTTTAGAATGAGATAGACTTAGGGGATACTGGTAGTTGTCGCCTTAGGAAATTCAGCTCAAAGAACTCAATAGGGTCCTAAAAAAAATTATCTTTATGCCTTGAAATCATTAAATATTTCTACTACAAGGTTTTCCAAGTTTATGATTCAACAAATTCACTAGGTGATTATTCTATAATCGAGCAGAGTAGAGAATCACCTAACTCTATACTACTAAAATTGTGAGACTCTTTGGTTCCCACCAGGCATACCAAAAACTATTGGTTGGTAATCTGCACCTAATGGAAGGATTATGCATCCTATGAACTAAAACAATATTGAGAGGTCACATGATGATAAAACCCTACGAACAATCTTTGGAGAAGACTAGTTCATAATGAATTGATAACTATTTTGATGGAACTTAGGGAAAAAAAGATATGTGATGCATCCCCTCAACATCACACCATTGCATCAAGTGCATTCATGAGGGTCACGTGAATTGCAACCCCACTCATGAGGAACCTTTCAAGTATTGGAATATAAATTCCAACCCATATGAGCCTCCATTACCATCCACACACCTATACCTCACCCTAACATTTCTTGAGCTATCCTCTTAGCCAATCATATCGTACATCCCACCTCATCCATCACCAAAACCCAATCCACTTGTGCACCTACATTTGCCACCCATCTTGCTACACCCAACTCACTACACTACCCCAACTACTTCATACAATCCTTATTACCCATACTCTATACCCATTCAATCCCATCATACTTGTATAAACCCTCTATATCCCATCCAACCCTTGTTTCCACAATATCCTCCATTTTACCTACACATTCCATCCAATGCCACACTACTTCCATTCATAGTGGCCTAGGTCACTACCACACCCCTGATACCCATAGCCTCCATGGCTTCCTACATGTTAGAGTATCAAAGCATTCCACCTACCATAGTACCAAAATCATTAACCTCATATAATATTAGGTAAGCTATCATAGCTTCCCTTCCACCATCCATCCATCCACACCCATCACACCACCCCAAGACAATTTACCCTCCATATAGCCTAAGCCTCCATCTCCACCAAACTTCTCCACTGTGGCTTCATCCATGCCAGATCCCACCCCAATTTCATCCATGATAGTACCTCATCTAGAAGAGAATATTGGAGCTTCTCCTAAATCTACTTCTCAGCCTATGCAAGCAAATCATAGTTTGTATAAAAGTTTAAGAATAGGTGAGTACCTAGTGCATAATATTACGTTTATGTTTCCCATCATCGAATTAGTTAGGGACTTTGGCTACCCATGCATAGGCACCATTGTTCCCATGGGTCTCGTATCCAATTCAACAAATTTTATCTATGCCAGATTTGACACTTCCTTTGATGTACATCTTAAGAAGCAACTCAAATCACAATTTTTTGGTAATATTAATTTCTTAATCAATACCTTCTTTGGACTAAAATACTTTCAACATTTCCATTGGAGAGGATTTGGCCTAGGTCATCACAAATAGGAAATTTTCCATCTTATCAAACCACCTTATCAACTCCCTAAAGAAAAAATTGGACTAGGGTATCACCACCATCAACCAATTGACTTCTTTGTGGAAAGTTTTCCATGTATCAACCTTGGTCTTGAGGAGGATAGTGATAATGAATACTCTAATCATAATGAAGGATCTTTTCAAATTTCCACTATCCATACAATATCGTCTGATACTTTGGAATATGAAATAGACAAACTGCTTGAGACACTTTCAATTACCTCCAATAGCTCTGAAGAAAAATCTTCCCCCATTATACCCCTCATGGATTTTTTAGATAATTGTGACATTTATCAACATATTTTACCATTCCACTCCCCATTTTTCCCATGATCCTTCCATTGGAGAACCTAAATACGCCAACCCATCCATTGACTCAATTGCCTTAGTCACCCTCGAGCAAAATGAACCTGCATCTACCAATATTGGAGTAGCTCCTACCCTGTGAGTGTGTCCCAAGGTGCTCAACCCCCAACCATCTAGGCCCCTCCTTCCCACAAATAAACATGATCATAATTGATCTATTTACATCCATCCACAATATGAACAACCCATAAAATCCCATCCATGTTGATCCAAGTCTCATTGAATTTGATTGCATCTCCCCATGCCATATCCCAAATATTTTATTCCATCCAGATAATTTCTTCATCAAGAAAATATTTACATACCACCAGTTGCATCACCTATCTCATATTCTATCCATCATATCGATACAAATAATACTAAGTCATCTATTTAAAAATATGTAGTTGATGACATCCACCTCATCCCAAGTCCTCATTAGTTAGAGGATATGCTCATCAAGTAAACCAATTATGTTGACATTAGCATAGATCCCAACAACCTATAAATCATCAATTTGAAAATATCCTTTCCTTCACCAAACACGAAGAACTAGGCACTTTTCTTATTGAACACAAGCACACTTTTGCATGGTGATACAAAGACATGTTAGGAAATGGATCCTAATCTAGTGGTTTATAATCTAATATTGATACTCGTTGTAAAACCTATAAAGTAAAATCTACTGAAGCTTCATCCTACCATAGCCCTTATGGTTAAATAAGAGTTGTGTATTTTATCCAACCCATAGACTACCCAGAATGAGTCTCAAACATGGTATCTATTAGAAAATCTAATGGGGGATATGCATTTGCATAGATTTTTATGACCTCAACAAAGTATGTCCCAAGGATTACTTCCCCGTCCTAAACTTTGATACACTCATGGAATCTACCGATAGCCACAAAATTCTCTCCCTCATGGATGGTTTTTTAGGATGCAATCAGTTTCAAATAAATCTTTATGACCAATACAAAAGGGTTTTTACAATACCTTGAAGGAAATTTTTCTATATAGTCATGCCATTTGGACTTAAGAATACATAAACTACATATCAGCATGCCATGACTTACATCTTCCATGATAAAATGCAAAAAATAGTTAAATACTATGTAGATAATATTTTGGCCAAAGTGAAGCTTCATCAAGAGCATATCAATATTTTACGCCAAGTTTTCATGTGATTATTTGAGTAGAATGTGATACTTAACCCGAATAAGTGCATATTCAATGTTACATTAGAAAAAAATTTAGAGTTCATAGTCTTTAAACAAGGCATTTAAGTCAATCCAAACAAAGTTCAAGAAATCATTGACATGCCACCCCTACATATATCAAAGAATTACACATATTGCAAGGCAATATACAAGAATCCATCGCTTTATAGAACAATTATTAGATAAATGTAAGCCTTTCAATTATTTATTGAAAAAGGGGATCACTTTTGAGTGGAATCAAGAGTTTCAAGAGGTATTTGATACCATAAAAGAATATCATGTGTTGTCACTTATGTTGACACCACCTTGACCAAGTGTACCACTCTATCTATATATCCACCTTATATTTTGCATTAGGAACTATGTTAGAATAGAAGAACAAATCAAACAAAGTGTAGACTATATATTACATTAGTCACATGTTTGTAAGCTATGAAGATAAATACACCTACCTCAAAAAGCTATGCTTCGTAGTAGTCTTTGCAACCAAGAAGATTTTACATTACATAATTGGTCATACTACGTACATTATTGCAAAAGAGAACCCTTTGAGCTATACAATGGATCATGCCTATAAGAATAGAAATATGTCCAAGTGGATAATGCTTTTAACAAAATTTTATCTAGAATTTGTTAGTCAAAAATCCATAAAATATTAGGTAGTTGCATATTAGTTTATTGAAGATCTATTATCAAATGATACATTAATCATAATCAATCTACCTGATGATTTCAAGTTCAACATAACTGAGCAAGAAGAACCTATAAAAATAGAAGAGGAAGTAAATGTTATCCTTTTCTTTGATGGTTCTAAATATGAACAAGAGGGAGGCACTAGAGTTGTGTTCTTCACACCTAAAGGTGATCCTATGCCCTTTCCTTCAAACTCAAATTCCCCTATACCAACAAAAATATGAAATATGAAGCCCTAATTTTAGGACTTCAAACTGCTATCACATTAGGCATCAAGTGACTAAGAATTTTTAGTAATTTTTATCTCATCATGAAACAAGTCAAAGGGATCTACCAATGCAAAGACCCAATTTTTTAGAAGTACAAACTAATTATCAACAAACTACTTAACCACTTTGATTGATACAAAATTTGTAATGTACCTCAATCATCCAATCAGTTCATCAACAAAATGGTCTCTCTTGGATTTCTCATTCCACAAAATCCATTCAATAGCAACACATTTGTCAAAATAGCCACACTTTTAGTATTCTTGATGAGCACCATAAATACTCATTTTACATACACTTTTTAAGGGTATCACTATTAGTTTAATTAGTATTTGAAATGTATTTTTATATAGCTTTTGCATATAATTAATATAAAATGAAGTATTATGCTTGAATAGTGTTTTAGTAGAAAATGTGTATAAATGTAGTTTTTTGCTACTAATCTGGTGCTTTTGAGTCTACATTCTATTTGGTCTTGGCAATGCATGAAGACATATTGAAAAAAATAGTGGTAATGGTAAAGGCAAGTGCTTGAATCCTAACTATTGGTGACACCCGACTTCTAACTATTAATGGCACCTAACACCTGACTATTGGCAGTGCCCAACTCCTTACTATTGGTAGTGCTTGACTCCTAACTATTGGTGGAGCCTACATATCGACTATTGGTGGCACCTGCCTCCTGACTACAAGTTGTGGTTGATTAATTCAACGTTGACCGGTTGACCAATATTGATCAGTTCACCAATGTTGATCGGTTAACCAATGTTGACCAGTTGACCAATTGACTATACACTTCCTAAGGAGGTTTTTGTACAAAAGATAAAGGATATATATTTGTAATCTTATGCATATTATATTTGTATGATTATAAATGTTGTGACATGATGGCATGTCAAATCTTCGACATGGGAGAATGATGGGCACCAGAAATGCTCATTTTACATACACTTTTTAAGGGCATAATTATTGGTTTAATTAGCATTTGAAATGTATTTTTATATAGCTTTTGCATATAATTGATATAAAATGAAGTATTATGCTTGACTAGTGTTTTTAGTGGAAAATGTGTGTAAATGTAGGTTTTTGCTACTAATCTGGTGTTTTTGAGTCTACATCCCATTTGGGCTTGGTAATGCACAAATAAATCTTGAAAATAACAATGGTAAATGGTGAATATAGGCACCTGACTACCGACTATTGGTGGCACTCAACTCTCGACTATTGGTGGTGTCTGACTCCCAACTATTGGTGGTGCCTGCCTCCTGACTTTTGGTGATGCCCGACTATTGACTGTTGGTGACACCTACATCATGACATTGGTGGCACTTGCCTCTAGAATACAAGTTATGGTTGACCAATTCAACATTGATTGATTGACAAATTGACTATGCACCTTCTACGGAGGTTGTTGCACAAAATATTAAGGAGAAATATTTGTATTCTTATGCATATTATATTTTAATAAATCACTTTTATTCTAATTATTAAAAGTTTTTTGGTTGATCGGTTGACCATGTAAGATTTTAAAGTATTATTTTTAGGATTATATTGTTATGTACACCTAAGGATTACTATATTTATCCTTTTGGTGAACGAACATGCTTTTAAATAGGAGAATAATATTTGTGTATAAATGTATTGTAAAAAATCATGTTAGGTGATTAAAAATAGATAAATCTATTATTGTAACAAGATATGGCTACATTTTATATAAGAAAATAGGCCATATAAATACAAATGAGGATCATTTTTACACAGTCAATGGAATAATTTTATTTTATTTTATTCTACAAATTTGCAAATACTCTTATTTTTTTGAAAGCAATATTTATGTAATTAATTAGGTGGACTACTTGCAGGAGCCTGGATCCACTCTCTATAGTAGTTCTCGCCATTTTAATTTCTATTATTTCCTATTTTATTTCCTACTTTATTTTAATTTAGTTGTGTGTTTATTTTCTTGCACATTTATTTCTTGTACTTTTATTTTTGCATTTTAATTTTAGCTTTAGTTTTAGTTTATTTATTTATTTTTCTACACTTTATTTTATTTGGTTTGGCTGAAATAAAAATGCACAAACACCCCCCACCAAACTAAATAGGTGTAGAATGATTCATTCCCACACAACAGGCATATTTTGTGCATGACACTCATAAGTTTACAAGCTTTCCTAGGTTGACAATTATGTGGAGGTAATGAGTTAAATTGTAGAAAATTAACTAATGTTTAATCAAACATTTTGGTGCCATTGTTGGGGAATTTAAAAAATATAGTGTATGATCCACAAGTTAGTTGGTTTGAAAATTATATTCAGACTACATTACCTATATATCCTCTACCTAAGAAGAATGAGTCCATCAAGGGCCATTTTACAAGGCCAAAAAAGTTGTTAGCACAACTAGAGCTGAATCCCATTGGCAATAGTTTAAATTTACCATATTATCAGGTAAATCTAGGAATGAACCCGATGTACCATATCAAGTGTAGAAGTAGAAATAAATCATGTGTTAAAAAATTAGAAAATTAGGCATAAAGGATTTCCACCATATTCTCAATGGTTTCATGAAATTAGAGAGAGATGACACAACCTACGTTTGATATTATAAAATAGTTGAAATTTTTTTATTAACCAACTATTAGGGATGTATATATTTACACAGAAACCATTAGGGAATTATGCCTCAAGAAGCCTATTTTTAACGATAAAAATTGTAGGCTTAATATTTCTCAACACATTGGTAAATTTTTAATGATGATATAAGTAGCAGGAAAATGACGTTAAAAAAATAGTCATTTACCTGCATGCATATTTTACCAATAAGTTGGAAGAATTTGGTTTTGAGACCATGGAGGAAAATGTCTTTCTCATGCTGTAATATATCATACTATTTTATGAAGTAGAGGATAAGACAAGTGAAAATTTAGTCGTATAAAATTTTTGACATAGACTAAAAACTTATCATAAGCCTCAATTTTTAGAAACTAGTTCAGTTGTAGGTATGGGGGAGACCCCACCTTAATTATTGCCACCAATAACACAATGAACACTATTCATAGTGTTCAATTAAAATAATAATAATTTAAATTTTATTTTAATGCCATTAGTTTAGAATTTTACTTTAATACCTTTAGTTTAGATTTTTTATGTTTTGTAGGACAACATGAAGTGTGATGTAGATGAATAAGGAGTTGTCTATGAAGATTTCATAAAGTGATATTTATACATGGAGTTCATAATAGCACTATACAAATCATCTTGTGTACCTCGATCATGTAGCATCTAGTCCAAATAGGTGAAGCGAGTAGAGTTTGTCTTAACAACACAGGCGCCTAAAGGTAGGCTAAGTAACCCTGATCAAGCGAAAGGCTTCTATTCCAAGGTGTTTGTGGAACTTGGGAAATTTTTTTTTGTAAATTGCATAACTATTATAGCCTAAGTAGATGGTAAATAGAGTCATAGATGCTACACCAAGAGTGGAGTAGATTGCCAAGATAATGTTCAAGTAAAAATCAATGGGCTCCATTTATAACTGTCTCACATTTGTGAGATTGGATTAGACATCGATGTGGGGGAGACCCCATACCATACCAATAGTTTTGATGAATGTTCACACATTTTTTTAAATAAAAAGGTTAAAAAAATGAGGATACGTGAAAAAAGTGAACTATGTGAATCCTCCCTATGGTTGGGAGTTATTTCCCAAATCCAAAAAAAAAATAGCATGGAATCTATTCTACTTAACATAGTTTTTTTTTTTCTTTGCAATAAATCGTTCCCTGGATGCAATTTTTAGGTATCTTGGGAAACCTAGGCCTATCAGGCACAAGTTCCATGATTCATATTTTCCTACTTTTGTGTGCTTTTACTTTGTAGGAATTGTTGCCCTGAATGCAATTTGTAGGTAGCTTGGGTAGCCTAGGCCTATCAGTAACATGTTTTAGGATTCCTATTTTTCTAATTTTGTTTGTTTAGTTTTGTATGACATGGCCTTGAATACAATATCTAGGCAACCAACTTAAACTAGACCTAATAGATACAAGTATCTCGTGCCCTACTAGAAGTGGAGTAATGCAAAAAAGGTACCTATTTTCCACTAGGGATATAGTACCTACAATCATAATAGTACAAAAATACCTTATTCCCACCTGTAGCAAGGAACCAATAAATGGTGTCAATATTTCATTGGGAAGAAGTGATGCCTAATATATATATAGTACCCATTTTTAGCCAACCATAATATTCTGCTGAGAAGGCTCCAAATTGAGTGTAAATCTAAAAAAAGTATTTTATTTTCTACTACTTATTAGTAGAGAGTATCCTCTTTCACTAGAACTAGCTTAGTTTAGAAGAGGAATGAGAAATCTCCAACCAGTAGTAGGGGAGGTGACACTCTCAACCTTAAGTGGAGAACTATCATTTTCCATCAATACCAACAGAAGAGAAGAGAGCTCAGGCTACAACATTTTAAAAAAATGGTAAGCTATGGTTGCAATGCTGGACTTGTTAAAGTCCACACCCATAAAAAGAATACCCCCAATGGGTAATATTGGCCATGGTGTAGCAGACTACACAAGGTATCCAACAAATTAGATGCAATTACTATGTAAACAATGATTTTTGAAGTTGTTCGGATTACATGTGGGATATGTCTGATCACAAATACTATGAAAATATGGCTCCACTTTGCAATGATTCATTGTAGTAAGAATTTTTTAGATACCATAAAATAACATGACAACAATTTTGCATGCAACTATTGTGGATGTTATCCATACAAATTTTGCTACAAAAATTATAAAAGGTTATGAGACCAACTTCCTAGAGGATGTAGCCATTATTTCCAACAATCAACATCTACTAAAAAAAAATAAAAATTATCACTTGAAAATAATAAAAGTTAGCTTCATCGGTGCACCTAGACCTGAATTATTTTGGCACATTTAGAATTTTGTGTGGATATGATGACTAACTCCACCTCTAGCTTGGCCACCCAATTTTAAATTAACCAGCTCAAATTTTTGCAGTTAATTTTCTATTCTCTATTAGTAACACATATGGGCATGGATATTTCATATTATTTGTTGCACATTGGAAGTTGTGTAGAAAAGATCACTAGAAAAAATTCAACTGTGATTATTATTTTTTTATATTTTTGTGTATAACTGATTTTTACAACTCACAAGAGATGACATTGTTTTAAGGGAAGCCAGTTTAGTCTACACTTTGTTTTGAGCTATGAGGAGAAAATTAGTTGTAGTGATGGGGACCTCCACTAAAGAAAATTTTGGATGATGATGTTTGATCAAATTGTTAAAATTACATAGTGGGGCTGAACAAACATCATCAACACAAGCACAGTGGAGAGACATTTTGGGGTTGATGTTGTTGGTAATTAGTTTGAAAATACAAGTGCAATTTCACCATACACCCAGTGCAACACAACCAGGTGTGTAGCGGCTCTTGATATAGGAGTGGAGGTTCATTTTATTGTTGCTACATGAAAAAACATAATTGGTGGTACTGGTATGTAACCTGGTAATATAATTTTAGCTCTAAATGGGAAGACAATCCAAGAGCCTAAATTGTTGCACTTAAAATTAAAATTGCTGGAATTTTTACTCCCAATAATGACCTGGTAGATGAAATATCCAAAGCTTCAGAGGTCATTGAAGAAATTGTTTTTGGAGAATTCCATTGGAGAAATTTTTTTGGGAAAACATGAAATCAATTTCAAGCCTCATTTGAATGCAGTTTTGGATGATGCCTACAAATTTAATTTCTAGAGGAGAAAGAAATCTCATAATTTTTTGTGGTGGTTGTGATTTGACTATTTACTCGTAGTTTGATGGTTGATCATGACATGTTAAATTTATTGGCTTCATTTTTAGTGCAACAACACTTAGTGGAAGAACAATGGAGATGGTAAATGGTGTGGATGATGAAGGTATCCAAAAAAATAAAAACAAAAAAAAGAGCTGAGAAGATTTGTTCTAGTCATGCTTCCTTCCATGGAAGAACAAATGATGGGTTAAAGAAAATAATATATATATTCTCCAAGATACATCAAGGTCACAACAACTTTATTTTTTGGGACATCACAATTTCAGGCCGCATTCAAACATTTCACACCATCAGGTATTGTACATATCATGATTCGTGAAATTCACCTAGGTATGTACTGAGTTTTCTATTAATTATTTGGATAGTTATTTTAAAAATTGTTTCTATGTTAATACTAGTAGATGCCATTATCTTTCTTATTATTAATTCTCCCATTAGAATTCAGCCACATGGTATGCCTCAAACATGAGATGAATTTCATTTTTTTTTAGTAATACTTCTTATACACATCCACCAAGGGATTGAACCCGGGTCACATCACCGCTAATGCCAGTTGCATCCTTGTCGGTCAGACATGAGATGAATTTCATTACCCTAGGAAAATTAAAAAAAAAAACTCATCTCCCATATTTTGAAATGAAGGCACCCAACTCCCATATTTTGTGTGAGTGATGTCTGACTCTCGTAAACATCCAATTTTTTTGCTTGCCTCCCATATCATATTTTACAAAAAAAATACTATACCAGAGGTCATGACATGATGGCATGTCAAATATTCAACATGGGGGAATGATGATCACCAGAAAAGCTCATTTTACATAAGCTTTTTAAGGGCATCATTATTGGTTTAATTAGCATTTGAAATGTATTTTTATGTAGTTTTTGAATATAATTGATAGAAAATGAAGTATTATGCTTGACTAGTGTTCTTAGTGGAAAATGTGTGTACATACAAGTTTCTACTACTAATATGGTTTTTTTGAGTCTACATCCCATTTGATATTAGCAATGCATGAAGAAATATTGAAAATAACAATGGTAAATGGTGAAGGTAGGAGTATGACTACTGACTATTGGTGGCCCTCAACTCTTGACTATTGGTGGTTCCTGAATCCTAACTATTGGTTGTGCCTGACTCCTAAATTTTAGCAGCGCTTAACTCTCAAATTTTGGTGGTGTCTAAATCCTGACTATTGGTGGCACCTACCTCTAGAATACAAGTTGTGGTTTACCAATTCAACGTTGATCGATTGACCAACATTGATCGGTTGACCAATTGACTATGCACTTTCTAAGGAGGTTGTTGCACAAAATATAAAGGAGAAATATTCATATTATTATGCATATTATATTTTTATGATTTTTTTAGAATAAAGCACTTTTATTCTTTTGACCAATCGATCGGTTGACCATGTAAGCTTTTAAAGCATTATTTTTAGGATTAAATTATTATGTACACCTAATAATTACTATACTTATCCTTTTGGTGAACGAAGATGCTTTTAAATAGGATAATAATATATGTGTATAAACGTAATATAACAAATCATGGTAGGTGATTAAAAATAGACAAATCTATTATTGTAACAAGATATGGATATGTTTTATATTAGAATATTGACCATATGAATACAAAGGAGGATCATTTTTACACATTCAATGGAATAATTCTATTTTCTTTTATTCTACAAATTTGCAAATACTCTTATTTTTTTTAAAGCAATATTTATGTAATTAATTGGGTGGAATACCTGTGGGAGCCTAGGTCCACTCTCTATAGTAGTTCTCACCATTTTAATTTCTATTATTTATTTTCAATAGATTAGTTTCCTATTTTATTTCCTGCTTTATTTTAATTTAGTTGTGTGTTTATTTTCCTGCACATTTATTTCTTGTACTTTTATTTTTGCATTTTAATTTCAGCTTTAGTTTTAGTTTATTTATTTTTCTACACTTTATTTTATTTTTCTTGGCTGAAATAAAAATGCACAAACACCCACCACAAAACTAAATAGGTGCGGAAGGATTCATTCCTACACTACAGGCATATGTTGTGCATGACACTCATAAGTTGATGAGATTTCATGGGTTAACAATTAAATGGAGGTAATGAATTAAACTATAGAAAATTAACCAATATTTAACCCAATATTTTTGTGCCTTTGTCAGGGAGTATCAAAACTATAGTGTATGATCCATAGGTCAGTTAGTTTGAAAATAACATTAAGATTACCTTACCTATAGATCCTCTACCTGAGAAGCATGAGTCCATAAAGGGCCTTTTTACAAAACCAAAATTATAGCTAGCACAACTAGAGTTGAGTCCTATTGGAAACAATTTAAATTTATCAGCTTATTAAGTAAATCTAGGAATGATCTCGATGTACCATATCAAGTGTAGAAGTAGAAATAAATTATGTTGTTGAAAAATTATAAAATTAGGCAAAGAAGGATTTCCACTGTATTCTCAATGGTTTCATGAAATTAGAGAGAGATGACACAACCTATGTTTGATATTATAAAATAGTTGAAAATTTTTTACTATCAAACTATTAGGGATGTGTTTATTTACACATAAACCATTAGAGAATTATGCCTCAAGAAGCCTAGTTTTAACAATAAAAATTACAGGCTTAATATTTCTCAACACATTGGTAAATTTTTAATGATGACATTAGTAGTAGGAAAATGATGTTAAAAAAAAATTTATTTACCTTCCTGCACATTTTACCAATGAGTTGGAAGAATTTGGTTTTGAGGCCATGGAGGAAAATTTTTTTCTCATGTTGTAATATATCATACTAGTTGATGAAGTAGAGGATAAGACAAATGAAAACTTAGTCGTATCAAATTTTTGACACAGACTAAAAACTTATCATAGGCCTCAATTTTTAGAAACTAGTTTAGTTGTAGGCATGGGGGAGACCCCACCTTCATTATTGCCACCAATAACACAATGAACATTGTTCACAGTGTTCAATTAAAAAAATAGTTTAAATTTTTTTTAATGCCATTAGTTTAGAGTTTTACTTTAATGTCTTTAATTTAGATTTTATATGTTTTGCAGGACAACATGAAGTGCAATGTAGATGAACAATTGGAAAAATGAAATACTTGATATTATTGAATGAAAGTGACTTTGCTGAAATAGAAAATATGTACAATATGATCCATTAGATCATAACCAACTGAGCTAATCTTAGTCACACAACTTTATCCTAGTAACAACTTAGGAATTAATATATTATTCTAACACCCCCTTAAGTGGTACTAGGATATACTAACACCCCCCCTTAAGTGATACTAGGAGGTAGTGAAAAAATAACAAAACCAAAAAACAAGTGGCATATCCACAAGTATGAGTCTTGGCAACAAGGCCTGATAAGGTACTCATGTACAATATATCCATAAGAAATCTCTGCTAAAAGATGATGAAAATCCATAAGGGAGAAAACCACCTACCATAATAGAAGAAGAAGAATAAGGAAGAGCTCATCATAGGTGGAATGAACATCACTCACCTGCATCACTTACCTGCCATAATATAAATGAATAGAATGCATGTTCTATTCCAAGTGTCTGATTGCCATGTAGATGTAGCCTCTTCGATCTCAATGGAATCACCCTTGGTGATGCAAATGGTTTCGTTGTAGAGCTCATCATAGGTGGAATGAGCATGCTTGACATCTGCTCTCAGTAGTGGAGATGTTTTGAATGTGGTAGATATATATATTTTGAATACATAAGAGCTTCTATCTATTTTGCAGTGTGAATGGAAAACGTTTACAAGGAGTTGAGGGTTCCTTTTTTTAGTGCCTCCATTCCCACTGTTCACGTTGAGCTTCGACACATGTGGGGAGAGTGTGCTTGAATATGCTCTCACACTCAATGTGGTCTATAATTGTTTTTTTTAAAACACACTAGACCTCAGACCAAACCTCCTCATAGGTGATATTTTGATACACACAAAAAATTAGGTGGTTCAACAGTTAGAATATCATTCCTGCCAATGAATTTGATGTATTTTTTCCTAGCTATCCCCACTGAAAACTTTGAAGATTTGGATGTGAACCAAAGAGCATTGTATATGAGTGGATTCTATGATGATAGATGATGAGAATTTATAGATATAGATATGTTTTATTGGGCAACCACCATGATGCATGGAATTTTGGTGCTGAAAATCCAAATGGAGAAACTTCAATACTTCTTGATATGGCTCAAATATGGAGTTTGTGAAATTATGAGTGAAAACGGTGCTAGAAAAATGGGGTTTTTCTGGTGGATGAATAATTTTCTATGTTGGAAGAGTCATGGGGTATTCCACCTATGAGCAATTCTACGGGATCAATATTTGGTAAACATAATGCATTTACATAATTTAAAACCCACTTGTTACAACGACTTTGAAAGTTAAATGTCCTTGGCAGTGTATATAAGAGTGGCTTTTTTATGGTAGCATCTATGGTTCAGTGGACTCTTATGGCACTATGAAAATATACATGTTAGTAATGTTCCATGCTATTGCAAATTTTGGTGATGTAGGTCATGGCTTGGATCAAGCCAGCGGAGATTAAAACTGGCATATCTACTAAGCTGTGAGCGTTATTGATATTTTCAACGCTGAGATTTTATATCATCACCAAGCCATTAACCATGGGGTGACTGAATTTCATGGTAGAGCTACTCAAATGGTATTCCATGAGCAATTTGTGGGGAAACTCTACCTATCGAGGAAGGACTTTCATTTTCCTACATATAAAGACCACTTTGACCTCTGCTTTGGATAAGAAGCTAAGTTTCATACCTAGAGACACCAAGCTTGTTCTTTGTATGATGGGCTGGTTTTGAATGCCTAGATTGGAGTAAAAATTATATCTATTGTAGTTCTAAATTGGAGTAATTTTTTTCCAATGGCTCACTAGTTGGAGATTGAGGGTGCTCTTTACATGGATGATCTCATTTTTTTATTTGGATGATTGGGACAACATCTTGCTAAATATGCACCAATCGAAAGAGATATCTACAACTTCTAGAAACTATGGAGGTTATAGAGAATACAAAATGAATGAGCTATATTATAAATCTAAAGGAAAATATCCTGATGAATATGGAGACGTCAAACCTAGAGGAGAAATCCTAGGTAGGGAAGTCATCATTTGCTTCCATTTGCTTTGGCTTCCATGGAGCCTACAGACAAGGATTTTAAATTTGAAAATGAGAGATGATTATGTAGTTTGGAGTGGCGGTTTCTATTATGGAGTGTTGCTACCACCTGGAGGAAAAATTAAGCTTTTTGATCTCTCTGTCCATTGGAGTTAAACCTATGACAAATGTGGTAGATTAATTTTTTGCCCACATTTTTTTTTTTATGGAGATGGTGTCAAGGTAGAGGACAATGGTGGTCTTCAAGATCTTCCCATAGACAAATATGTAAAGTAAATATTTTTTTTTATAATGATAAACCATATTGCAAAGTTGTAAGTGCTAGGCTATACAAGCCAATCCACATAAGAGATTTTTTTCTATGTTCATATGGGTGCATGGTATCTAATTTTTTACCAGTGATACATGTGCAATTGCAATGGAGCTTGTAGAGTCAAACACTATAATATGCAATGAATTATGAGACTCACATGATATGCAATGTCTCATTGTAGCCATTGAAACATCTACCATCGAGGAGTGGCTAATACTATAGTTTTTATACCATTTTTTAAGATCTTCTTAGTGATAAAATATTTAGCTAAATAGATTCAGAGCAATGGCCATAGAGGGTTTGAAAATATATATCTGATAATGGAGTAGTAGGAGATCATGGCCATTCCCATTTTATGGCCATTGCATACGTGCCTTCTTGAGCTTCGTGTGCTGATCACTCATCCTAATAATTGGAAATAGATAGTCTGGAAGATGTGCATGGAGTCAATATCTAGTATCTAAATATCTGATATCTATTGAAAAACTTTTGAAAATATGTTGGAGGATGCGCACCAAGTTCGAAGGGTGGTTGGGACTCCACTGCACTATAGATCAATGCCAAAAAAAATTACAACTAAAAAACTCCACCTTTGCCATCCACCATAGGGAAAAAAATATTTCCCAATGAAACTATCCACTAATAGTGATAAAAAGCAGGCTCCAACACTGACTTTTTCATCACATTCAAGGTCATTACAACAACAAAAAATATCCCTGGAAAAAAATTGGTTGTAGAGCACCAGAAACCAGCAAGGATCACCAAAGAGAAAAGACAAAAAAAAATTGCTGCAAAATATTTCTCATTAGATTTCGGGAAAAAAATTGGCCAACATCAATGTTGATTATTGATGCCCCCTCAAACTCTAAAATAATGCAAGATAGAAAAATTTCATTGCACCTCTGCATCCGTCCATGCTGCAGACTGGGTCCATCCATCTAAAAACTAAATTAAAAAAAATTCCCATAAAAATTGACAGCTATGAAAAATTTCTGTTTTTGATCCATATAAGATTGAGAGCATACTCCCTCAGTTTTATGAAAAAATGGCCAAAGGGAAAAAATGAGGAGGCATTTCCATGAGGAAGATCCCTCAATGAGGAAAATCTCCTCAGGCTCATAGGGTAGGGAAAGCCTGCTCTGATACCATGTTGGAAAAATGAAATACTTGATATTATTGAATGAAAGTGGCTTTGCTTAAATATCAAAGTTGTATAATCTGACCCATTTGATCATAACCAACTAATTTAATCTCAACCACACAACTTTATCCTAGTAAAAACTTAGGATATAATATATTATTCTAACATGAACAAGGAGTTGTCTATGAAGATTTTGTATAGTGAGATTTATACGTGGAGTTTGTAATAGCACTATACAAACCATATTATGTACCTTGATCATGTAGAATCTAGTCCCAATAGGTGAAGCAAGAAGAGTTTGTATTAACAACATAGGCACCCGAAGGTAGGCTAAGTAACCTTGATCAAGCGAAAGGCTTCCAGCCCAAGGTGTTTGTGGAACTTGAGGAAAATTTTGCTACAAAGTGCACAACCATTACAGCTTAAGTAGATGGTAAATAGATTCAAATATGCTACACCAAGAGTGGAATAGAGTTCTAAGACAATATTTGAGTAATAGTCAATGGGCTCTATTTACAACCACCTCACATTTGTGATATTTAATAAGACATCAACATGGGGGAGACCCCATACCATACCAATAGGTTTGAAGAAATTGCACACATTCATTATTCAAAAAAAGAGAAAGGAGGATATGTGAAAAAAGTGAACTATGTGAATCCTCCCTATGGTTGGGAGTTATATCCCAAATTCAGAAAAAAAACATGGAATCTATTCTGCTTAACATAGTTTTTAATTTTGATTTGTAGGAAATCGTACCCTAAATACAATTTGTAGGTAGCTTGGGAAACCTAGGCCTATCAAGCATAGGTTCCATTATTCCTATTTTACTACTTTTACATATTTTTGCTTTGTAGGAATTGCTAGCTTGAATGCAATTTTTAGGTAGCTTAGGTAACCTAGGCCTATCAAGCATAGGTTCCAAGATTCCTATTTTTCTACTTTTATGTGTTTATTTTTGTAAGACACAACCTTGAATACAATCTGTAGGCATCCGAATTAAACTAGGCCTAATAAATACAAGCATCCCATGCCCTATTAGGAGTGCAGTAATGTGGAAAAAGGTACTTATTTTCCACCAGGGAGATAGTGCCTACAATCATACCAGTGCAGAGTGCATTCTTCCCACCTGGAGGAAGGCACCAATAAATAGTGTCAATATTTTACTAGAAAGAAGCTATGCCTTATATATATATATATATAGTACCCATTTTTAGCCAGTTAGAATATTCTACTGAGAAGGCTCCAAATTGAGTGTAAATCTGAAATAGGTGTTTTATTTTCTACTATTTATTGGTAGAGAGTATCCTATTTCTCTAGAACCAACTTAGTTTAGAAGGGGAATGAGAAATATCCAACCAGTAGCAGTAAAATAAAGTAGGGGAGGTAGCACACTCATCCTTAAGTGGAGAACTATCATTACCCATCAACACCAGTAGAAGAGAAGAGAGCTCAAGCTACAACTTAAAAAAAATGGTAAGCTATGGCTACAATGCTGGATGTTAAAATCCACACCCACAAAAAGAATACCCCAAATGGATAATATTAGCCATAGTGTAGTAGATTGCGCAAGGTATCCAACAAATCAGATGTAATTACTATGTAAACAATGATTTTTGAAGTTGTTTAGATTGTAGGTGGGATATATCAGATCACAAATGTTGTGAAAATTTGGCTCCACTTTGAAATGATTCATTCCAGCAAGCATTTGTTGCATACCAAAAAATAACATGGTAACAATATCGCATGCAACTGTGGATGATGTTATCCATACAAATTTTTCTACAAAAATTATAGAATGTCAAGAGACCAACTTCCTAGAGGATGTAGCCATTGTTTTCAACAATCAGCATCTATTGAATAAAAATAAATAAAAATTATCACTTGAAAAAAATTAAAGTTGGCTTCATCGGTGCACCTGGACCTGCATTATTTTGGCATGTTTAGAATTTTCTATGGAGATGATGACTAACTCCACCTCCATCTTGGCCACCCAGTTTTAAATTAACCAACTCAAATTGTTGTAGTTAATTTTATATTCTCTGTTAGCAACACGGATGGGCATGGATATTTTATATTCTATGTTGCACTTCAAAAGTTGTGTAGAAAAGATCACTAGTAGAAATTTAAACATGTTTGTTATTTTTCATACTTTTATGTATAACTAATTTTTACAACTCATGAGATATGGCATTTTTTTTAGGGAAGCTAGTTTAGTCTACACTTTTTTTTAAGCTGTAAGGAGAAAATTAGTTGCAATGATGGGGGCCTCCACTAAAGAGAAAATTTTGGATGATGATGTATGATAAAACTGTTAAAATTATGTCCTTTAGATTCCAAGTAGACGATGGAGGAGGATACATCCTTCACCCCTTGCTCAAGTTTTCATGGCTCCAAGAAGAAAAAAGTGTATAGTAGCTACCTGAATGTCGAGAAATCATTTAGGAAGATGGATAAGGTGGAGGATTGACCCACCCTGACAAGAAGCTTCTAATGCTTGAAGAACAAGTTTATTCAGAATCAAGGACAAATGCATGGTTCTATTGAGGAAGATTTCAAGGATCCTGCAATCAAGATACTTCAGGAATATATTATAAATACCACCACAACTACCATTGCTTAGATGGAAAGTATAATGACTACAAGCATGGTAGCCATTACACAAATGAAAGAGCACATGACTGATCTAAATATGCTATTTTTTATGATAACTTTTCTAAGGATCTCCCTGCAAAGAGCATTGTTGAAGTCAGTTTTAGTATCAAGGAAGACGACATGGTGGATATTGCCAAGGAAGTGTTCAAGGAAACTCCTAAGGATGTCAAAAAGGACAACACCAAGGATTTTGTCAATCCATAATTATCTATAGTTTGTCTACTATTTTTAGACTCTGTCTTGTCAAGATGTTTTCTTTCTTATTTTGTTCTTGTCCTTTTGGTTTATTTCTAGTTTAGCTAATTATCTTAGGCTTTATATGGATGCCATGAAATTTTTGTGGATGATGCATCACTTAATCCTGCTATTGTATTAAGGTATTAAGATACATTTCAAATACCCTATTTAGTGCAATTTTATTAACTTACCAAAAAAATTGTTAAAATTACATAGTGGGGCTGAATAGACATCATCAACACAAGCACAGTGGAGAGACATTCTGGGGTTAATATTGTTAATAATTAGTTTGAAAATACAAGTGCAATTTCACCATACACCCAATGCAACACAACTAGGTGTGTAGTGGCTCTTGATACATAAGTGGAGGTTCATTTCATTGTTGCTACATGTGAAAACATGATTGGTGGCACTGGTATGTAACTTGGTGATATAATTTCAGCTCCAAAAGGGAAGACAATCCAAGAGCCTAAGTTGTTGCACTTGGAAGTAAAATTGCTAGAATTTTCACTCCCAATGATGACTTGGTAGAAGAAATATCCAAAGCTTCAGAGGTCATTGGAGAAAAAATTTGGAGAATGCCATTGGAGGAAAATTGTTGGGAAAACATAAACTCAGTTTCAAGCCTCATTTGAATGCAGTTTTGGATGATGCCTACAAATTTAATTTCTAGAGGAGAAAGAAATATCATAATTTTCTATAATAGTTGTGATTTGATTGTTTACCCGTAGTTTGATGGCTAATCATGACATGTTCAATTTATTGGCTTCATTTTTGGTGCAAGTGGAAGAAAAACGGAGATGGTAAGCGGTGTGGATGATGAAGGCAAATGAAAAAAAAATTGAGATCTATTTTGGTCTTGCTTCCTTCCATGGAAGAATAGATTATGGGTTTATATATATATATATATATATATATATATATATATATTCTCCAAGATACATCAAAGTCACAATAACTTAATTTTCTAGGACATCACAAATTCAGGCTTCATGCAAACATTTCACACCATCAGGCATTGTACATATCATGATCCATGAAATTCACCTAGGTATGTACTGAGTTTTCCATTAATTACTTGCATAGTTATTTTAAAAATCATTTCTATGTTAATATTAGTAGATGCCGCCATATTTCTCATTATTTATTCTTCCATTAGAATTCAACCACATGGTATTCCTCAAACATGAGATGAATTTTATTACCCCAGGAGCATTTTCATAAAAAAACTCATCTCCCATATTTCAAAATGAAGGCACTTGACTCCTGTCTTCCACGCGAGTGATGCCTAACTCCCATAAACATCCAAATTTTGTGCTTACCTCCCATATCATATTCTACAAAAAAAAATTGTACCGAGGGGGATGTGACATGAGGGCATATCAAATATTTGACATGGGGGAATTATGAGCACCAAAAATGATCATTTTACATACATTTTTTAAAGACATCAATATTGGTTTAATTAGCATTTGAAATGTATTTTTATATAGCTTTTGCATATAATTGATAGAAAATGAAGTATTATGCTTGACTAGTATTTTTAGTGAAAATGTGTGTAAATGTAGGTTTTTGCTACTAATCTAGTGTTTTTTGAGCCTACATCCCATTTGAGATTGGATATGCACAAAGACATCTTGAAAATAATAGTGGTAAATGGTGAAAGCGAGCACCTGATTCTTGACTATTGGCGGTGTTCGACTCCTGACTATTAATGGTTCATGACTCCTGACTATTGGCAGCGCCCAACTCTCAACTATTGGTGGCGCTTGACTCCTGACTATTGGTGGTGCCTGCATCTCAAATATTTGTGGTGCCTACCTCCTGACCAGAAGTTATGGTTGACCAATTTAATATTTATTAGTTGACCAACATTGACTGGTTGACCAATGTTGACCAGTTGACCAATGTTGACCAATTGACTATGCACCTTTTAAGGAGGTTGTTGCACAAAATATAAAGGAGAAATATTTGTATTCTTATGAATATTATATTTTTATGATTATAATAGAAAAAAACACTTTATTCTAATTATTAGAAGTTTATCGATTGACCAGTTGACCATTAAGCTTTTAAAGCATTATTTTTAGGATTAGATTGTTATTTACACCTAAGGATTACTTTATTTATCCTTTTGGTGAATGAACATGCTCTTAAATAGGAGAATAATATGTGTATAAAAATTTTCACATCCCATATTAGAGGACTATTTTTAATATTCTATTTGTGTAATGATAGTTGGTTTTAATGCTTAATAAATATTTGCATTGTATTTTACAAAAGAAAATGGCGTTACGTTGCTTGATTGCAGGAACATTTATGCTCAAAGGTGGAAGACTGAACACCAGGATATGAGAATGGAAATGATGACTATACAGGTAAATATCATATTCCTAACATCACTATTTACCTCCCTGATGGTGGTGTTACTTGAGTATTACTCTAAAAAAAAGTCCCACCTAATCAAAGGAAAAATGGTGATGGGGGATACTGGGCACATGCATCGAGTGTTTGTATGTCATTTGTGTGTGATTTATATTTTATTTCATGATTAATTTGCATAATATTGGTTTAATTTAATTTTACTTTAAAATGCACATTAATAATAGTTTGCATTTAATTATTCTAGAAAATATTGCAAAGAATATCATGCAATTTATAATGATTTTGTGAAATATTTAAATTGAGCAATTTTTAAAAGTAAAGGATTTAGTTGTTGAGCATGCTTATTTGATCTAGTTGATCCTATTTTAGAAGGAAATTAGGTAGTTTGTTTTTTTATGAACTTGCTCAATTTGTGATTAGATTAAATCATAAAAAAAAAACTACCTTGTAGATTTAAATAATCAATCTTTCCTACACAAGGTTACTTTGAGAAGGTTGAAATGGTGGATAAGATTCTTCTCTTATATTTATGGATTTCTTTTCCATTAAATAAATATATATTAAAGGAATTTTTAACTTGGGATGAGAAAAAGAAGATTTTATATATATATATATATATATATATATATATATATATATATATATATATATATTTAGAAGCATATTTCTTTCCAAAAAGAAAGTGTTATAAATTTCCATAGAGTTTATAAAATAAAAATTATGTTATGTTATGCTATATTATGATGAATAAGGAAGGAGAGGGAGCATTAAGAGCTTGTGGTAGCATAGGGGAAACCTTATTTACAGGAGTTCTAGGCTGGAACTTTCCACTCTATTTATGAGCTCTGATTACATATTTTATTATGTTCCTATACCCTACTTTTCATGGTCATATATGGGGTCTCAATAGCCTAATCATTAAAATTAGATTGGTGCCATTTGGACCTTTTTCCAAGTTTCAATAGGGACCTATCATAATCACTATTGAGTTTAATCGGTCAATTATTGTTACCGATCTATTTTAACAGGCCTGTGTTTATAGCATCTTTGTTTGTTGATAATATATCCATCATTGGTAATATTGAGGAATATCCTTTGTATTTTTTCTATACTAGAATTTCCTTACATCACCTTGGGCAGGAGAAGTGCTTACTAATGCCTAATAACCTTTATGAATCCTTTGGTACCCTTGTTGTACTAATCTTCGGTTGGGAGTCATAATTTGGCCGATAGAGTTGATAAACATTGCCTTCGTCCTCACACTTCAATCTCTCTAGCCTAGATTGTAGTCACTCAAAATGTTATTAAGGTAATTGAGGTATGTAGAGTTACTCTTTGACATCGTATAAATATGATTGTGGCTTATTAATTATGTATGGTCAATTCCTCTTGATGAATTAATACCTCCATTATAAAACCATGGGAGCCTAAATTTTAGTGTGTAATCATATCTACCTTTCGAACATAGCACTTCTGGTGTATCCATCTGTGCTTCATCCACCACTTTGAAGGATTTCATTATTCAACCCATCAAGGCTGTCAACATTCAAGAATCCCTCATTGGTTTAAATTTGAACTCAGCACTGTAAATATACTTACAAATATCAAATTTCTCTTGGATCCTGATTAAATGAGAGATTGGATTTTAAAAAGGCCATAGACTCATTGAATTCATGAACCTACCTCAGAGAACTTTGACTGTGACCAATTTATATTGCAATTGATTCTTTGTTGGAATTTTGTTCCACTTTAATACCCTTATTTTATTGATTGTGTCATTGAAGTCCATTTTTGTGGAGGGCCATAATAGCATTTGATGAGTTCCAATTTGTATAGACCTCATTGTTGTCTGGTGAACACTCTATATGTATTCCATCATGGTCTGTGTAGGGCAGTGATAACATTTAAATAACCTTGACTAGATGGGGGATGATAATTAATTACTTAACATAAATATAGGCCATCCCAACACTAGTTATTTATTTTTATCCCAGTTGGGTAAACAAGTTGCATGGGAATCTGATGCAGGAGCATCTGGTGACCGTAGAGCAATCTTGCATCTTCCAAAAATGTTTCTAAATTTTCTAAGTACCTTGCATTTGATTTATTTTCGGTATTTTCCAAGGGGGGAAGTTTTGTGGAGCAAAGGGGGTAAGTTTCTTGAAGCATGGGGAGGGGTCGCGAAATCGCGACCTCAAAAGGCTTGGCAGGGCTTGAGCCAGTTTCGTCACGATATCGCGACCATAGTTCGGAGCAAAGGTGAGGAGTGAAGTCCCGTCGCGATATCGCGACGTCACGATATCGCGATGATAGTTCGGAGCAAAGGTGAGAAGTGAAGTCCCGTCGTGATATCGCGACGTCACGATATCGCGACATCATGATATCACGATGATTGTTTAAAGCAAAGGCGGAGGGGATGGTGCCATCGTGATATCATGACAGTCGCGATATCGCGGCTAGTTAAAGGCCGACACGTGGCGTGACACTTGATAGCTGCAGAGTTGGAGAAGATAGAGAACAGGGCAAGGCAAAAGGGGGAGTGGGGGTCACGAAATCGTGACATGTCATGATTTCGTGACATGTCACGAAATCGTGACCCCAAAAGGCTTCAGCAAAGGAGAGGCGCATTTGGTCGCGATATCGCGACATGTCACGATTTCGTGACCTATCGCGGTATCGCGGCCAGGAGAAGACAAGGCCCAAAAGAGAATAAGCGGACGGTCGAGCAAGGCCGAATTTGACACGTGGACAACCACGTGTAGCATGATAGTTGTGAAGGACACGTGTTTCAAATATATTGCGTCAAGGAGAAGGCATGGCCAGATTTACACGCGGTCGGCTACGTGTATGGAAACAAAGATGAGGGTCACGAAGATTGATAAGAGAGGTGTCGGCCACGCATTTTTTTTTATTTATTACTTCTGGCAACACAGCAATTACAGGTGATGGCTTTATGGAGGAGACAGTAGTACAGAGGACAGCCAGAACAAAGCGGCCGGTGCAGGTTAAGGGAGGCCATCAATGCAAGCGTCATGGTGGATCGGGCAGTTGCCCATTTATGGCAAAAATTTGAAAAACTCGGCCGGGAGGGAAAACGAATTGGAAATTTTGTTGGGCAGGGCATTAATTGCCTGGAGGATCGAGGCCTCGATAAAAACTCGAGAAAAATGTAAGAAAGGGGATGGTGAGTTCGGGATTGGGAGGAGAAGTTCTATGCCTGGAAATGGTGCTGTAAAACTGTATTAAGCAATTTCTTGGAAAATTAATGTAAAGTTTGTTGTGTGAATCTCGGCTTGCCATCAAGTGGTATCAGAGCGGGAGCTCCTGAGCGTGTAACAGATCACCGGAAGAGAGGCAGTTACACCAGGATCTATGGAAGGATTCATAAGGGAAGAAAGAAAAATGCCTCCACGAAGAAATCGTGGTGGAGTAGGAAATGTGGTGCCGATCGAAGACTTTCGAGCCTTGCAGAGACAAGTTCAAGCCCTGCAAGAAGAGTTACGCAGAAGGCACGAGCCCGGAAGGGATGAGGGAAGTGAAGACGAAGTTGAAGAAGAAGACCAATCTGAGGAAGAGGAAGAGGTTGTGGATCCTGCACAAGCCCGGTTGTACAAGGCCATCTCTCAGATTGGAAAGCAACCAAAAATGGAGGTTTCTACATACTCGGGAAACCTGAATCCAGAAGAGGTGATTGATTGGATAAATGATTTAGAAGAATATTTCGAATATGAGGAGGTTGAAGACCCCAATCGGGTCAGATTTGCTAAGACCAAGTTGAAAGGTCATGCCAGCATTTGGTGGAGGGGAATACAGTTGGAGAGGAACAAAAGAGGGAAGGAGAGAATAACAAGATGGGATAGAATGGTGGAAAAACTGAAAAGACAGTTTATTTCGAGTAGATTACGAGTTGGATCTGCTAAGAAAAATGCAGAGCTTGAGACAGACAAACAAAACTGTCCAAGAATACACCGAGGAGTTTTACAAGATCTCTATTAGAACTGGGCATTTAGAGGCAAACAAAGAAAAGGTAGCCCGTTATATCAATGGGTTGAGACTCGGTATCCAGGAAGAGCTGAGCCTAGTTCGGGTAAGCACCATTGAGGATGCTTACCAGTTTGCCTTAAAGGTGGAAGAAAAACTGAATAGGCGGTTTGAAGGCAAGCAAAGAGGAAGGGGCCGTGGTGGAAGAACTGGTGGGAGAACCAGTGGAGAAAAATATAAAGACCCAAAGAAGACTGGTGAAGCCAGTAGTAACCAGGATCAAAGGGAAGAGGATGTTTATCAGCCCCGAGATCAGAACAGCTACCCAAGAGGACGGGGTGGATCTGGACGAGGGTTTGGAAGAGGAGTATTTCGTGGGACATGTTTCCACTATGGTGAAGAAGGACATCGGGCATTTGAGTGTCCACAACACCGAGAAAGGATGAACAAAAGGCCTGAGGGTCCAGCCAGGGCTGCTGTGGAAGAGGAAGATGCTGAGTAAACATTCAGAAGAAGCGGAGAGAGGGGAAGCAATAATCGTAAGAAGAGTCCTATTGAATGAGGAGAAGGACACAGATCAGAGAAGAAGTTTATTCCACACAAGGTGTAAATGCGCGGGCAAGGTTTGCAATATTATTATTGATAATGGTAGCACGGATAACCTGGTTTTAGAAGAAATGGTTACCAAGTTACAATTAGAGAGGAAGAAGCACCCGCATCCATATCGGGTCGCATGGTTACAGAAGGACCATAGGGCCTTGGTCAATGAGCAGTGCTCCATTAAATTTAATATTGGAAATTATTGTGATGAAGTCCTGTGCGACATCCTACCTATGGATGCTTGCCATATGTTGCTGGGGAGGCCTTGGCAGTTCGATCGGAGTGCAGTGCATGACGGCCGTGCCAACACCTACTCATTAACAAAGAATGGTGTACGCCATAAGCTGAAACCCATGAAGGAGGCGGATGAAAAGGTATGTAACAGCTCCAGAATCTGTTTAGTTGAAGGGAGAAAGTTTCTGGACGGTTTGAAGCATGAACATTTATGTTATGCAATAATTCCTAGAGTTAGGGAGAAAGAATGCCAAGATACCCCAATAGAAGTCCTAGATCTGTTGGAGGAATTTCCAGATATTGTGTCTGATAATGTGCCTGAGGGTTTACCCCCAATAAGGAAAATCAGCCACCATATAGATTTGGTGCCAGGATCGAGCTTGCCAAATAAAGCTGCACACAGAATGACGCCTGTAGAGACTGAGGAGTTAAACAGGCAGGTCCAAGAATTATTGGAGAAGGGATTGATTCGGGAAAGTTTGAGCCCATGCGCAGTACCCGCAGTGTTGGCGCCAAAGAAGGATGGGGAATGGAGAATGTGTACAGATTCACGGGCCATCAACAAGATCACTATCAAATACAGATTCCCATTGCCAAGGATGGATGATATCATGGACTGTTTGAGTGGAGCTGAGTATTTCACGAAGATTGACCTGAAAAGTGGATATCATCAGATCCGTATCCGAGAAGGATATGAATGGAAGACAACCTTCAAGACAAGAGAGGGCTTGTATGAGTGGTTGGTCATGCCATTTGGGCTGTCCAATGCACCGAGTACCTTCATGCGGCTGATGAATGAAGTACTGAAAGAGTTTCTGGGAAAGTTTGTCATTGTTTATTTAGATGATATATTAATTTTCAGCAGAACCCTGGAGGAACACCTGATGCATATCAGGAGGGTTTTTGAAAAGCTGCGAGAGGAGCAGTTATTAATAAATCTGAAAAAGTGTAATTTTGTCAAGAAAGAGTTAGTATACCTGGGGTTTATAATCTCTGTAGAAGGTCTAAAAATGGACCCAGAGAAGGTGAGAGCCATCATCGAATGGCCTACCCCAAGAAGCACAACAGAAGTAAGATCATTTCATGGTCTAGCCAGCTTTTACAGGAAGTTCATAAAGAACTTCAGCAGCATTTGTGCACCTCTCACGGAAACAATGAGAGGGGATAAAAAGGAATTCAAGTGGACATTAGGGGCTGAGAAGAGCTTTGATGCATTAAAGAAAAAGGTCACAGAACAGCCTATTTTGGCACTCCCAGACTTTAACAAGGTATTTCAGGTGGACTGTGATGCCAGTGGCAGTGCAATAGGGGCTGTACTGAGTCAGGAAGGCAGACCTGTTGCTTATTTCAGTGAGAAGTTAAACGATGCTCGAAAAAAGTATTCCATTTATGACTAAGAATTTTATGCTATTGTTCAAGCTCTGAAGAAGTGGAGACATTATTTATTGCCAAAGGAGTTTGTTCTATTTACTGATCATCAGGCTTTACAATATATTAACAGTCAAACAAAACTGAATCAAAGGCACATGAAGTGGGTGGAGTTCCTCCAAAGCTATACCTTTGTGCTGAAGCACAGAAGTGGGAAATCCAACAGAGTTGCAGATGCCTTAAGTAGAAGGCAGAATTTACTGACTAAAATGACAGTGGAAGTAGTGGGGTTTGAAGAACTGAAGGGTCTGTACCCTGAAGATCCAGATTTTGCAGAAGCCTGGATGGCTTGCTTGACACCTGTTACTGAGGACAGGACAAGATGGTTGGATTTTCTAATCCAAGATGGAATGTTGTTCAGGGGAAGTATGTTATGCATTCCAAGGAGTTCCATGCGGGAAAACTTAATCAAGGAGAAACACAGCGGGGGACTGGCTGGGCATTTTGGTCGGGATAAGACCATTGCCCTGGTGGAGGAAAATTACTACTGGCCGCAACTTCAGCAAGATGTGCGGAAGTTTGTGCAAGGTTGTAGAATATGCCAGATGGCAAAAGGTGTAAGGCAAAACACAGGATTATACCAGCCATTACCTATGCCAGAGAGGCCATGGGAGGACATAAGCATGGATTTTATTCTTGGATTGCCGAAGACGCAGAGGGGAAATGACTCTGTATTTGTGGTGGTTGACCGATTCTCCAAAATGGCACATTTTATTCCCTGCCAGAAGACGAGTGATGCAGTTCACATTGTAGGGTTATTCTTCAAGGAAGTGGTACGAATTCACGGTCTACCAAGAAGCATAGTTTCTGACAGAGATACAAAGTTTGTTGGGTATTTCTGGAGAACTTTGTGGAAGAAGTTGAAGACAGATCTGAAATTCAGTTTTGCATACCACCCACAGACTGACGGACAGACAGAGGTGGTGAATAGAAGCCTGGGTAATTTGTTGAGATGCTTGATAGCAGATCAACCCAAGGGATGGGATTTAGTTTTACCACAGGCAGAATTTGCGTATAACAGTTCAGTCAATAAGAGCACAAATAAATCTCCATTCCAGATAATATATGGGAACAACCCGAGAAATGTGTCTGAACTAAGAAAGTTGGGCAAGAGAGAAAAGTGCAGTGCCGAGGCAGAAGAATTTGCGGAACATATGAAAAGTCTGCATGAAGGAGTAAGGAAACAAATTATTAAAATGAATACTCAATATAAGACAAGGGCAGACCAGAAGCGGCGGTTCAAGGAGTTCAAAGTAGGAGATGAGGTCATGGTGCATCTCAGGAAGGAGAGATTTCCTGCCAAGACTTATAACAAATTGAAGATGAAGAAGTTTGGGCCATGCAGAATACTGGGAAAACGAGAGTCAGGAAATGCATATGAAGTGGAATTGCCAAGTTGGCTTGATATTTCACCTATTTTTAATATTTCAGATCTAGTAGAATATCATGAGGGAGAGAGTACAGAGGTACCAAGTGCAGAATTATGGCAAATTCTAGCATCTACTCCAACCACAGACGAGGTCGAGGAAATATTGGACACTCGTGAAGGCAGAAGCACCAGAAACAAGCAATATTCTGAGTATTTGATAAAGTGGAAAGGCAGACCGGTTGAAGATGCAACTTGGTTGTCGAAGACGGAGGTTGACCGCCTGGGTCTTCCCCTAATAGAACAGAAGTGAGGGTCACTTTTTTTTATTTACCCCGGGTGTCTGATGCAGGAGCATCCGGTGACCGTAGAGCAATCTTGCATCTTCCAAAAATGTTTCTAAATTTTCTAAGTACCTTGCATTTGATTTATTTTCGGTATTTTCCAAGGGGGGAAGTTTTGTGGAGCAAAGGGGGTAAGTTTCTTGAAGCATGGGGAGGGGTCACGAAATCGCGACATGTCACGAAATCGCGACCTCAAAAGGCTTGGCAGGGCTTGAGCCAGTTTCGTCGTGATATCGCGACCATAGTTCGGAGCAAAGGTGAGGAGTGAAGTCCCGTCGCGATATCGCGACGATAGTTCGGAGCAAAGATGAGAAGTGAAGTCCTGTCGCGATATCGCGACGATTGTTTAAAGCAAAGGCGGAGGGGATGGTGCCATCGCGATATCGCAATAGGTCACGATATCGCGACCTGTCGCGATATCGTGGCCAGTTAAAGGCCGACACGTGGCGTGACACTTGATAGCTGCAGAGTTGGAGAAGATAGAGAACAGGGCAAGGCAAAAGGGGGAGTGGGGGTCGCGAAATCGTGACATGTCATGATTTCGTGACATGTCACGAAATCATGACCCCAAAAGGCTTCAACGAAGGAGAGGCGCATTTGGTCGCGATATCGCGACATGTCGCGATTTCGTGACCTGTCGCGGTATCGCGGCCAGGAGAAGACAAGGCCCAAAAGAGAATAAGCGGACGGTCGAGCAAGGCCGAATTTGACACGTGGACAGCCACGTGTAGCATGACAGTTGTGAAGGACACGTGTTTCAAATATATTGCGTCAAGGAGAAGGCATGGCCAGATTTACACGCGGTCGGCTACGTGTATGGAAACAAAGATGAGGGTCACGAAGATTGATAAGAGAGGTGTCGGCCACGCATTTTTTTTTATTTATTACTTCTGGAAACACAACAATTACAGGTGATGGCTTTATGGAGGAGACAACAGTATAGAGGACAGCCTGAACAAAGCGGCCGATGCAGGTTAAGGGAGGCCATCAATGCAAGCGTCATGGTGGATCGGGCAGTTGCCCATTTATGGCAAAAATTTGAAAAACTCGGCCGGGAGGGAAAACGAACTGGAAATTTTGTTGGGCAGGGCATTAATTGCCTGGAGGATCGAGGCCTCGATAAAAACTCGAGAAAAATGTAAGAAAGGGGATGGTGAGTTCGGGATTGGGAGGAGAAGTTCTATGCCTGGAAATGGTGCTGTAAAACTGTATTAAGCAATTTCTTGGAAAATTAATGTAAATTTTGTTGTGTGAATCTCGGCTTGCCATCAGAATCTCTCAGTTGGTGGTGTTAAAATTCTTACAAAAATTCACCCATAGCCTACAAAAATTCATCCATAGCCTCTTTAGATACAGTTATATTACGTTGAAATTGGATATACTGGTCTGATGGAATCCGTAGGGTGAAGCATCTCGTTGGTCATCTCACTAAGCAACAAATCAACCTTAGCCGGACTCCTCATTAGATAACATTTAAACTTAGAAATTGAACATTACCAAATGTATTAGAAAGAAATTTATTAAGAAGAATGAGTAACCACCATTGGGTGTCGAGAGTTTTTATGTATGTTGTCATACAAAAGTTTATGGTACAATATTATAGTCTGTTTCATAATTTGTACTTTAGAGTATGTTTTATTATAGATTGAAATAATATGTTTACCTTATGGAGGTTTAGAGTATGTTTTGCATACTTTATATAGATATAGAGGTTTATGTAATATTCTAATATGCTCATCTCATCGTATAGTAAACTAATCATAGCTTATACCTCACTATTATGTCCGAGATAGTTGGCATATAAGTTTTGAATTGATTAATGCTTTTATAAATTAATAGATTGTTTATTTGGATTGGTAATACATAGTTATCCATAACTCGGGTGTTGTAGGTGAGTTGGAGAGGAGAGGGCAATCCTCCAAGGGAGGTCCCAGGTTCAAATCTCCACCCTACCAAAAAGCTAAATTGGGTATCTAAAATCCAATTGAAAATGTTGGTGCGGGCAGGGTCGGGTGCGACCCCGGGTGACTTTGACGGTGTAGAACCCCTGTTTGTGGTCTCTCAGACCAATTCGGCTCCGCAAATGGTTTTTCTATTAAAAAAAAAAATACATAGTTATCCATATGGAATTTTTTTATTGAGAAATACCTCTTATGCTTTGAATGAATAGATGTCTAGTCTATTTCTTTTATGAGTTGTATAGAACTATTCATATGGATATTCATCTAGATAAGAAGGATGATTTTTAGAAATAAAGTGATTCAATCTAATTATTCCTTTATAAATTTTCTTTGTAAATGTTAGTTTTTCAATTTTATGTTAGATTTAAATTATTTTATATAAAAATCAAATGTTATTGGGCTTTCTTACTAAATTTAGAAATCCAAATAATATTAAATGAAGTTATAGATATTGTATGTGATTTTCTATGTTAAATGTGAGAAGTAAATGGAAGTAATAATTTTAGTGAAATTATAGATTTTGTATGTAAAATACATACTATGATTTATTATGAAAATTTTAATGAATGAAATCCACTAGAAGAATGGATGATCTTGGTGTCTATCCAGGAAGAGGTATGGGAATCTTCCAAATGTCCCTGGAATTCAAAGGAATGACATACATGTTTATTGGGATTAGAAAAGTAAATTATTTAGAGAAATACCTTGATGCTAGATGATTTATAGGAATTTCAGGGGTTTCCCTCTTTTAAGATATTAATTGAATAGTATTAAAGCAAATCTTGAAGGTAAATTTGGTATTATTTGGAGATAAGAGAAATAATAGTTAGATTGAATTTTGATACCAAATTAGCAATATAATTAGATATTATGTTGGATCAAATTTAAAAAAAAAAATTATAATAGTTTACAAATACATTCTTGTAAAATTTATAATAGAGGATGAAAAAATTGAATGCATATTAGGATCCAATTATGGAAATGAATTTATTTGAGAACTAACCTTGGATTGAAATACAAAAATTGTGTAGGATATTTGATGCATATTTAGCTCATATTTGGAAAAATAATTGATAGGATTTGGAAAGTAATGAAATAAATCTTGGATCAAATTTAGGAAGCAAATTTGATAGCAATTGAGAATCAATTGAATAGATTAATATGTTGTATTCAATGGGGAATTATACCCCTATTGGTTTGTATATAATCAAAGGAAATAGCTTTAGAATAATGAGATTTATATTACCCATGCTAAACCTCTAAGGTTTTACTTTTATGAACCTAATATTAAGGAGAAAGATAGCCGGTATGGGTTATTACAACCGGATATAATTATGAAATGATAGATTATTTAAATTATTAGCTTAAATTATTAATTTAGGAAGAATGGTTTACTAATGAATTAAAGGTATGGGAATTTAATTCATGGATTGAATTTGGAATTCATTCTTGAGGGAACTTATATGTTTCTCTCTAGCATCGATACGAATTCTCCAAAATAAGATTTTGATGATTATCATAAACATATGAAAATTCTTAGAATGGCTTAGAACCAATAGATTCCTTAATTGCATAATGATTTTAAATGGGAATATGAGATCCTTATTGGTATGGGAAATACTTTAATGATACAATGATGACTTAGAGAAGGGAATTATGAAAATTCCTTAATTGCATCATGAATTTGATAAGGAATGGTTGCATTCCTTGCCATGTATAACGAATTGAAAGGGACCCATAGTGACCCTTATATATCTGTAATATTTGACATCTTAAGTTTATGAATATGAAGAAAGTACATATTTTGAAGGTTGGGTTTATTCCCCATGAGATTTCCCAAGATAAACAATGTGTCACTCTATTTGTGATTTGATGTGTTAATTTTTGTGCATGTTTCTTTTACTTAAAAATAAAAATGATTTAAGTGGATGAGATGGTTAAATGCTTGATGAAATAGTTATGCAATTCTTAGATTATGTAAATGTGTACTATGATGCAAGGAATGTATGTTTAACTTTAATATGTTGAAGAATTAATGATATACGATTATGTTAATTATTTTTTGAAATATTTGCTAGACATTTTGAGTCCCTATGCTAAGAGTTGTCATTGATGTTAAAAGAATCTATGTAAGTAAGAATTATGTTTGTGTTTCACAAAGAGCTTCATGAGAAGCAAATGTTTTTGATCAAAGGTTCATGAAGGGATGCATGACATGTGGTTCCAAAATGAGCTTCAAGGGAAGCTTTGCAAAAGGTTTTTATTTAAAACCATGGATGGCATATTTGAAATGGGTTTTTCTTAAAACCCAAGTTGGATTTTCATTTCATCAAAAAAGGTGCCCCGACGATGGAGATATTTAATTTTAAATATTTAGTTTAAATTTTAATTTATTTAAAATTAAAATTAAAATTTTAAAAATAAAATTAAAATTTTATCCGCTAATGTCATGAAGGAATTTTTAAAAAGGTCGATGTTTCCAAAGCAAAGGGAAGGCATATAAATATGCCATTGAAGTTTTTAATTCATTCATCCTTGCTCGTTGATATTTGTGCTTGGTATTTGCAAAGAAAAAGAGCTCGTGTTTTTTGTTTAAGTGACTCAGATAACATTAAATGGAGACAACAACCACTTCCCAAAATGCATTGGGTAGCATGGCCTAGTGGTAGCTTAGAATATGCAAAGATGTTGGTGATAAGGAGGTTGTGCGTTTAATTCCCGTAAGCATCATTTTTGGATTTTTTCTATTGAGGCACCCAAGGCGCATACTTTTCTCTTGGCAGAAGAGGGTGAAGGATAAGAAGTGGGTGGTGCTTATTTTCACCAACGAGCCCATAGATCATGCAGTAGCTTGGACGCAGCTAGGGCGTTCATGTTGGGGCAAGATGAGGGTTTGATTCCCCTCAAGGCAGGTATTAAGGTTTTTATTAATATTTTGTTTGGATTGCCTAAGGTGGAGTGATAAGGGGTAAATGTGATTCTTTAGTTGATTTGTTGAGTAACCTTAGCGAATAAGGTCATGGTGGCTATTTGAGTTGTGAATTATTTTTAATTGTGATTTTTGAAATTGTTAGGAGTAATAAGGGTTTTTGATAAAATTATTTTTAATGAAAGTTGTTTTTGAGTAAGGGTTTTATTTTAAAAATAAATTTGGTGGATGTTAAAATAAAGTAGGTGTAATAAGGTGTTATTTGGATATTATTGTTGTGTTATTACTCAAGATATCTAAGCCTTGTTGAGAGTTGAAAAAGAAAGCGTGTTGAGTGTGACATATTTCATGGACAACTCATAAAGCATCAAAAAGGTATGAGAAATATTCTCCATTGATTTTATTTGGGTGGTTGATTTCTGAAATATCATTGGAGTGAAAAGGATTGATTGTGGTTTCCTTTTTGAAAGTGATTGGTTTAATGCTTCAAGGTTTTTTGGTTTGAGAATTGTGATTAAAAAATTGTTTTATAAGCATTGTTGTTGAAGTAAGTTGTTGTGCAAAGAACTTGAACTTGCATTGGAAAAGAACATGAGTATCATTGTTATGTGAGAGTTGTTGAGTGTTGTAATCACAATGACACTGAGAGGGGGGATGAATCAGTGTGTTCTTTAAAATTTCTAAAACATATGATTTTAAAACCAGCAGCAGTTTAAAGCAGATAAAAGAGATACTAAATGCATCAAGAAAGCATCACACATAACACAACATTTTAATGAGGTTCACCAATGTGGATACTCCTCAAAAGGACTGCTTGGACTACCATCCAAATCCAGTAAATGCAAAGCTACAACTTTACATAATCCTTTACCAGCACCAACTGGAAGGAGCACCAACCCCTTAACTTTATCTACTACAACAGAATGGAGCACCAACTCCTATTTTACCAGCAACTACTGGAAAGAGGCACCAACCCCTTATGCCAAGCTACAACTTGGAAGACAATAATAAAAATTGCAGAATAAAACTTTCACATTAATTTTCATGATCTGCCATTTTTTTGCATTCTGCTGTATGTCTACATTCTGCTGCTTCTGCGTAAAATGATTCGCACTATCCGATAGCTTCTCTATATTTCTTTGCGCTCTCTGTCGTATTTAGTTTATCGATTACTTCTGTAAACTACGCACTGTCACTTCGGACTTAGAACATGACTTCTGCATATCGCGCTCTTATCATCCATGCACTTCATGATCTACAGATCCGAATTACGACTCTGCACTTTCCTCAACCGAAATTGATGCAATCACCCTTCTCGCACTTACACATTATCTCATCGCTATATTCTCTATACTGCCATTCCAAAGAACTAACACTTTTCTCACTCTCTGGATCGAAACGACTTGCTCTCGGCTTCACGCGAACTTGTTTCGCACCTTTCACATCTATTGCACACCTTAACCTCGCAACAGACCCCATTTTTATAGAAGAGAATACCATATCAAACATCTTTGGCTGTCACTTAAAGACGTCAACTGCAAACCCTAATGAAGTCAACATGAAACCCTAGAATTTTTCTGGCTGCTTAACCTTTGTGATTGTCGACTGTAAACCCTAAAAACTCCCACCGTAAAACCCTAATAAGTGTCGGCTTTAAAACCCTAAAGATGTTCGTTGTAAAACCCTAACACATGTCGGCTTTAAAACCTCAAATATGTTCGCTGTAAAACCCTAGCAATTGTCGGCTTTAAAACCCTAATGACGTCCACTGTGAAGCCCTAGCAACTGTCAGCTTCAAACCCTAAAAACCGTCGACCTCGATTCAAACTTGTCGACCTCAAACTCTTCTGCCACCTTCACCACCTTCCTATAGCTTATTGCCACGATATGGCAACACGTCATGAAATCACAACACTTTTTGTGTCCGTACACCTCCTTGAATTTGTCGTCGCAAAATCGTGACCCTTTTGGCCGTTGATAGCTTTGCCTCCGTTCTTGTCACAAAATTGTGACACTTTGATCAGTTGTTGATGTCATCATCATTCTTGTCATGAAATCATGATTCTTCTAGCTTTTGGTGGCTTTTCTTGCAACCTGTCACGAAATCGTGACACTTTCAGCTTTCGCTGACGTCATCCGCATTCTTGTCATGAAATCGCGATGCTTTCGGCTTTTGGCGGCTTTTCTCGCACCTTGTCATGAAATCACGACACTTTCAGCTTTCGCTGATGTCATCTTCATCTTTGTCATGAAATCATGACGCTTTCGGCTTCCATACATTTTGTGCTTCATTCAGTAGCGAAATCGCTACAACTTAGTGCCTTGTGCTTTCAATTGCTTTTACCCGTGAAATGTTGACTCGTAGCGAAATTGCTACACTTTTGTGCCTTACACTTTCGACTTGAAGCATAATCGTTGCACCTTTGAGTTTTGCCCTTCAGACCTGTAGCAAAATCACTACACCTTTGTGTTGAGTATTTTCACCTTGTAGCGAAATCGCTACACCTTTGTTTTGTGCCTTTGCAACTCGTAGCGAAATCGCTACACCTTTACTTTGTGCCTTTGCAACTCGTAGCGAAATCGCTACATCCTTTTTACTTAACACTTTCTCCCTGCTTCTGCCCATGAAAATTCAACATGTAGTGAAATCACTACAGTTTCTCAACTTAGCTTCTTGGCCTCCGACATGTCGCGAAATCGCAACATTTTCAACTATGCCTTCTCTCTCCTTCAACTTGTCGCGAAATCGTGACATTTTTGATTGCGCCTTCTCTCTCTTCTGACTTGTCGTGATATCGTGACATTTTTTATTGTGCCTTCTCTCTCTTCCGACTTGTCGTGATATCGTGACATTTTTGATTGCGCCTTCTCTCTCCTCCGACTTGTCGCGATATCGCGACATTTTCGGTTGTGCTTTCTCTCTCCTTATTTTTGTCGTGATATCGTGACATTTCTGGCTGCACTTTCTCTCTCCTCACTTTCGTCACGAAATCGTGACATTTCTTATTGCAATTTCTCTCTCCTTTGACTTGTCGCGAAATCGTGACAGAAAACATGTCGCGATATCGCGACAGTTTTCTAACTTGTCTTTTTCTTCGAATTTTTTCTATCTTCTGCATCTGAATGACTTCTGATCTGTCTACCCACTGCATCCTTGGATCTAACTGCCTATGTTGACAACAATGACAACCTTCTTGCAACACCTTTCTCAACAATCTCCCCCTTTGGAATTGTTGGCAACACCTGTATACATTCCTGTAACTCTTCTCCCCCTTTGTCAATAATACCAAAGGGCTACTGCAGACTCTCCCTGTGTCCATCCTCACACTTCTCAGGCACAATTTGACTCCCCCTGAGTTCATCCTCATGCACTCAAGAGCTCCCCCTGATAAAGTGATCCCTGTAGCTAGTCACTTCTTAGGAAGTGTGACTACTCCTAATTTGCTCCAAAGATACTCAAATACTTCCTTGGGCAAAGGTTTAGTAAAAATATCTACTACCTGTTCTGTAGTTGGGACATAGTCCAATTTAACTTCTCCTTCTACAATTTTTTCTTTCAAGAAATGATACCTTATAGCAATGTGCTTTGTCCGTGAGTGCATTCTTTGGATTCTTAGAAATATTGATTGCACTGGTGTTGTCACACTTTACTGAGATTGGTTCACTAAAATTAATACCTAGATCTTTCAAGGTTTGTTTCATCCACAAAACTTGTGTGCAACATGTTGCTGCTGCAATATATTCTGCCTTGGCTATAGATAAAGACACTGACTCTTGCTTCTTACTATGCCATGCAACCAATCTGTCCCCCAAATAGAATGCTCCTCCACTGGTACTATTTCTGTCATCAACACATCCAGCCCAATCTACATCTGAATATGATATAAGAGTGAAATATTTGCCTTTTGGATACCACAACCCATACTCCATGGTGCCTTTGAGATACCGAAAAATCCTTTTAACTGTTGTTACATGAGTCTCTTTGGGACTGGCCTAAAATTTGGCTACCATGCAAACTGCCTACAGAATATCAGGTCTGGTTGTAGTTAAATATAGTAAGCTTCCTATCATTGATCTATACATGGTTTGATCTACAGGTGGATATTTGTCTTCTTTACTCAACTTGCAGCCTATTGTCATGGGTGTGCTGACTGGCTTACTGTCCTCCATAGTGAACCTCTTTAGCATTTCTTTCACATATTTGATTTGAGAAATGAATATACCTTTCTCATTCTGATTAACTTGTAACCCCAGAAAGTAAGACAGTTCACCAATCATTGACATTTCAAATTCATTCTGCATCTTGTTTGCTAAGTCTTTACATGATTCATCTTTGTTGCTGCCAAATATGATATCATCCACATAGACAACAAGAACAATGAGATGCCCATATTTTGTTTTCACATACAGATTATTGTCCACTAATCCTTTCTTGAATCCCTGTTGAGAGAGATAATTATCTAGCCTAGCATACCATGCCCGTGGTGCTTGTTTTAATCCATATAGTGTTTTCTTTAATTTGCAGACAAGGTTGGGATCTTCACTGATTTGAAAACCATCTGGTTGTTCAATATATACCTCCTCTTCAAGTTTCCCATTTAAGAAGGCATATTTTACGTCCATCTGATATACCCTGAAGTTTTTGTGAACTGCTAAGGCCAAAAACATTCTAATTGCTTCTAATCTGGCCCATTGGAGCAAATGTCTCTTCAAAATCAATGCCTTCAACCTGTGCATATCCTTTACAAACTAGTCTTGCTTTGTTCCTAATGACCTGTCCGTCTTCATTTAATTTGTTTCAAAATATCCACTTGGTGTCGATTACATTCTTGTTTGCAGGTCTAGATACTAACTCCCAAGTTCTGTTCTTTTCTATCTGATCTAACTCTTCATTTATTGCCTTCATCCAGCTATCATCTTTACTTGCTTCATCTATGTTTTTGGGCTCAATGCTGGATAAAAGAGAGTAATTACTTATTACTTTCTTTCTTGTCTAAATGCCAGCTGTGGGATCTCCAATTATTTGGTCTCTAGGATGATTTTTCTGCCAGCTGCCCATTTTGAATTTTTTGTTTTCTTGCATCTCTGAGTCATCTGATAAGTCATCTGTATCAGTCGTAGATGTATTTTCTGTGCCATGTACTTCATCACCTTTAATTACTTCTTCGTAGATTGGGTAGTTTTCTTGAAAATTAACTATTTGTTTCCTCCCTTCATCGAATTTAACATCTGCACTGTCCACAATTTTCTTGAGTCTCTTGTTGTAGCATTTGTAAGCTTTGCTGTGGAGAATAACCAACAAACACCCCTTCATCTGCTCTATCTTCAAAATTTCCAAGGTTGTCATCAGTTTTTCTGATGTAGCATTTATAGCCAAATACTTTGAGATGTTTTGTTGTTGCTTTTCTACCAAACCACAACTCATACGGTGTTTTGTATTCATGAGTTCTTAACATATACCTGTTTTGAATGTATACTGCTATGTGAACTACTTCTTTCCAAAATCTATCTGCTATTTTTCTTTCTGCCAGCATGGTGCGTGCCATTTCTTGAATTGTTTTGTTCTTCCTTTCTACTACACCATTCTGCTGAGGAGTTCTAGCTACTGAATATTGTCTCCTGATACCATATTTTTCACAGTATTCTAAAAATTCATTCCAAATGAATTCTCCTCCTCTATCTGATCGCAAGCATTTAATCCTTTTCCCTGTTTCATTCTCGACTAGTTGTTTGAAGGTTCTGAACATTTCAAAAGCTTCTATTTTATCTTTTAGGAAGAATATCCATGTCATTATGGAAAAATCATCAATACACAACATAAAGTATTTGTTTTCGTTTATTCTTTGAGTCCTCATGGGTCCGCATAAGTCTGTATGAATGAGTTCCAAAGGCCTGCTAGTATGGTATTCTTTTGTTTTAAATGAAACTCTGGTTTTCTTTCCCTTCTGACATGAAGCACACACACTGTTTGCAGGTTTCTTAATGGTTGGAATATCTCTCACTACTTGTTTAGAGCTAATTCTTACCAGATTATCAAAACTTATGTGTCCAAGCCTCTTATGCCACAACCAGTTCTCTTCTTCTTGTCCCATGAAGCACATACCTTCTAAAAATTCTGAGAGTGTGTATAGGTTGCCAGACGTCCTTGAGCCGGTTGCTATCAATTTCCCGCTATTTATTTTTCTGACTTCACAACCCTGCTTCTTGAAAACCACTTCATGTCCTTTATCACAGATTTGACTCACACTTAATAGATTATGTTTCAAACCATCCACATATAAAACTTCTTCTGACTTGATTTTCCCTTCACTAATTTTGACCGATCCTTTACCTATTATTTTGGCTCCATCATTATTGTCGAACTTCACAGAACCACCCTCATATTTCTATAGATTTTCAAATTTTTGTTTATCACCTGTCATATGACTTGAGCAACCACTGTCAAGAATCCATGGTACATATTTATTCTGAGCTCTAAAAGCTGTCTACACTATTAAAGATTCATGTTATTTCCTGAGCTGTTCCTTTTGTTTCCATTCTGTCTTAACTGTGGTGTTGGGTTCTAGCTGGGATTTCCCCTTTTCAGAATTTTGCACATATCCTTCAAAAGAAATTCTATTGTGTTTTGCCTTATATGGTTGAGTTCTTCTTTTTTGAGATTGATATGGAACAAAAATACTACGACAGTTTCTAGAAATATGCCCGAAGTTGTGACACTTAAAACATTCTACTGCATAACTCATTATAGGAGCAAAAGCATTTTTACTAGTGAAACTTCTTAGACCTATATTGTATTTGCAGTCAACAATTTTATGCCCATAACCATTACATTTAAAACAAAAACCATAGAAATAATGATTGAACCTGAAATATGGTCTTGGCCAAGTTGTTGCAGGAGCCTTAGATCTTTTTTTCTTTTGATGTATGACCTTGGTAAAGCCATCATTGTCAGCTACTATTTCAAGACTGGTATTACAGCTTTCTTTTGCCTGATTTGTTTTTCTTTCCACAACCTGTTTCTTGTCTTTACTCTTTTCACTTTCAAAATTGCTTGACTTTGGTCCACTTGATGATTCTCCTTCAGTAAAGCCCAGACCGAATTTGATACATGTGGATCTTTGATCGCTTAGAATTTTTTCCAGCTTCATCGAACTTTCTTCACGTTTTAAATGACAGTTGATTTTTTGATCCAGCTCTTGTATCTGTATTCGGAGACTAACATTTTCTTCTTCCAATTTGTAGCAGTAATCTATCTTCATGGTTAAAGAACAATCTACTAAGTATAAGTCAACTTTGTGATCAAGGATATATGGTTACCTTCCATCCAGATAGATGTGAGATAAGGAAAATTGAAACAGGAAGAATTATTGCAAATGCAAGGACTCCAAACAACTTATACATGCTCAATGAGATCAAAGGAGAAAAGTGTTTTCTATCACAAGAAGATGAGATCTGGTTATGGCATAGAATATTAGGTCATTTGAATTTTGACAACATAGTCAGCATAAGCAATAAAAATGTAGTCAAATATTTACCCAAAATAAGGAGACCTCAAAACATAATTTGTGCACCTTGTCAACATGGAAAGCAAACTAGGACAACTTACAAACCAAAAGGCTATATGTCTTATGAGCCTTTAAGTTTAATACATACTGATTTGTGTGGTCCTACTAGAACACAAAGTATTCAAGGTGAGAGTTACTTCATGTTGTTTGTAGATGATTATTCCAGAATGGTTTGGGTAACTTTCCTAAAAGAGAAGTCAGAAGCCTTTGAAAAATTCAAAGCATTCAAGAATTTGGTTGAAAATGAAATAGACAAAAGGATTAAGTGTCTAAGATCTGATAGAGGAGGAGAATTTACTTCAAATGAGTTTGTAGAATTTTGTGAACAACATGGAATCAAGAGAGAGTACTCAGTAGCAAGAACTCCCCAACAAAATGGAGTAGTTGAAAGGAAGAACAAGACTATTGAAAATATGGCTAGAGCTATGTTAAATGAATCTAAGTTGTCAGATGGTTTTTGGAAAGAAGTAGTATCCATAGTTTTGTACATAATTACTAGGTCTCAATTAAGGGTAAATCATCATAAGACTCCTTATGAGCTTTGGAAAGGAAGACTTGCTACTATAAAACATTTCAATATTTTTGGAAGCAAATGTTACATAAGACGGGAAGATCAGAATTTGGGAAAATTTGATCCAAGATGTGATGAGGGAATTTTTCTTTGATATTCCACTAAAATCAAGGCTTATAGATGTTACAACAAAATAACATGCACTATGGTGGAAATTATGAATGTGACAGTTGATGAAAAGATAGATTCCAGAGAGCCAATTCAGCAAACGGTATACCAAGAAGATGGATGTTGTCAAGAAGAATTTTGTGAGGAATCAAAAAATGATGAAGAAGAAACACAAAGGCTTCTTCCTAAGACTCCTTCTAGGTATGTACAGAAACATCACCCAAAATATCAGATCATTGGGAATCCATATGAAAGACAGACAAGGAGAAGAATAATAAAACCATCTCAACAAGCAAATTTTTCTTTGCTATCTAAGATTGAGCCAAAATATTTTTCTCAGGCTTGTGAAGATGAATTTTGGGTTAAAGAAATGAATGAGGAATTAGATCATATTGAGAAGAGCAAAACTTGGGAACTTGTTCCATGACCAAAGGACAAAAATATGATTGGCACAAAATGGGTCTTCAGAAATAAGTTGAATGAAGATGGACAAGTTGTCAGAAATAAAGCAAGGTTAGTTTGCAAAGGTTATGCACAAGTAGAAGGAATTGATTTTGATGAAACCTTTGCTCTAGTTGCATGACTTGAAGCTATAAGGATGTTTTTAGCTTTTTCAAGTTTCAAGAACTTCAAGGTATATCAAATGGATGTTAAGTCAACTTTTCTAAATGGGATTCTAGAAGAAGAGGTCTACATTGAACAACCAGAGGGATTTATACTATCAGATACACCATATCAGGTATGCAGATTGAAAAAGGTATTGTATGGCTTAAAGCAGGCTCCCAGAGCATGGTATTCAATATTGGATAGGTATCTACAGGAACAGGGATTCAGGAAAGGAATAGTAGACAGTAATTTGTATATCAAAAATGAAGGAAATGATCTTTTAATAGTGGTTGTTTATGTTGATGACATAATTTTTGGGGGAAATAATGACAAGATGTGCAAAGAGTTTGCTAAGAATATGCAAAGTGAATTTGAGATGTCTATTCTTGGTGAATTATCCTTCTTTCTTGGTCTTCAGATTTCACAATCAAAAAAGGGAGTGTTTCTTTCTCAAGCCAAATACATCAAGGAGATGTTAAAGAAATTCATATTAGAATATTGCAAACTAGTAAGTACTCCTATGGTCATAGGGTGCAAGTTAAGTAAGGATGATGAATCTCCAGAGGCAGATCAGAGACTATACAGATCCATGATTTGCAGCTTATTGTATGTCATAGCTACAAGACCAGACATAGTACAGTTAGTGGGATTAGTGGCAAGATTTCAAGCAACACCTAAGGAAACACATGTGGCAACAGTAAAAATAATTTTTAGGTATCTAAAAGGGACTATGGATTTTGGAATTTGGTATCCTAAAAGTGAAAGTTTCACACTCACAACATATACATATGTATATTGGGTCGACAACATTGATGATAGAAAAATCACAAGTGGAGGAGCTTTCTTTCTTGGAGAAAGACTAGTCTCCTAGTTAAGTAAGAAGCAGGTTTCAGTATCACTATCTACAACAGAGGTAGAATATATTGTAGTGGTAGCCAATTGTACATAGGTTTTATGGATGAAGAGGACTTTAGAAGACTTCAAGATAAAGCATGATCAGCCTATTCCTATACTATGTGATAATACCAGTGCCATATGTATCTCAAAAAATCTAGTAATGCACTCCAGGACGAAGCACATTCCAATTAAGTATCATTTTTTGAGAGAATATGTGTAAGATAAACAGGTCAAATTGGAGTATGTCACTACAAAGGAATATATAGTAGATATTTTCACTAAGCCACTCTCAAAAGACACTTTTGAGTATCTTCGAGGAAAATTGGGAGTGAGACTCCCACCCAAAAATTAACCACCTCATGTGGAGGTGGGGGAGGGACTAAGCTAAGAGGCTCATTCTTAGCCCTAATCCCCAAAGGTGACCCTTTTCCATTGATTAAAATGGGGAGATATTTGTGTATATTGAGGAGAGTTTTTGATATGGGGAAATATTTGATATTTGAGAAAGCTTTGAGCCAGGGGGAGCAAAGTCCCAGGGGGAGCAAAAAAGAAAGTCAGATTTTAGTAAAAGGATATGGGTTGCCATCAATGACAAAGGGGGATATTTTTGGACATTTTGAGTTCCTAAGCTAAGAGTTGTCATTGATGTCAAAAGGATCTATGTAAGTAAGCACTATGTTTGTGTTTCACAAAGAGCTTCATGAGAAGCAAATGTTTTTGATCAAAGGTTCAAGAAGGGATGCATGGCATGTGGTTCCAAAAGGAGCTTCAAGGGAAGCTTTGCAAAAGGTTTTTATTTAAAACCATGGATGGCAGATTTGAAATGGGTTTTTCTTAAAACCCAAGTTGGATTTTTGTTTCATCGAAAAATGTGCCCCGATGATGGAGATATTTAATTTTAAATATTTAGTTTAAATTTTAATTTATTTAAAATTTAAATTTAAATTTTAAAATTAAAATTAAAATTTTATCCACCGACGTCATGAAGGAAGTTTCAAAAAGGTCGACGTTTCCAAAGCAAAGGGAAGGCATATAAATATGCCATTGAATTTTTTAATTCATTCATCCTTGCTCATTGATATTTGTGCTTGGTATTTGCAAAGAAAAAGAGCTCGTGTTTTTTGTTTAAGTGATGCAACGAACATTAAAGGGAGATAGTGACCACTTCCCAAAATGCATTGGGCAGCATGGCCTAGTGGTAGCTTGGATTGTGCAAAGGTGTTGGTGACAAGGAGGTTGTGCGTTCGATTCCCGCAAGCATCATTTTTGGCTTTGTTCTGTTGAGGTGCCCAAGGCGCATACTTTTCGCTTGGTGAAAGAGGGTGAAGGATAAGAAGTGGGTGGTGCTTCTTTTTCACCAACGAGCCCGCAACTCATGTGGCAACTTGGTCATGGCTAGGGCATTCATGTTGGGGCAAGATGAGGGTTTGATTCCCCTCGAGGTAGGTATTAAGGTTTTTATTAATATTTTGTTTGGATTGCCTAAGGTGGAGTGATAAGGGGTAAAGGTGCTTCGTTAGTTGATTTGTTGAGTAACCTTAGGGAATAAGGTCATGGTGGCTATTTGAGTTGTGAATTATTTTTAATTGTGATTTTTGAAATTGTTAGGAGTAATAAGGGTTTTTGATAAAGTTATTTTTAGTGAAAGTTATTTTTGAGTAAGGGTTTTCTTTTAAAAAGAACTTTGGTGGATGTTAAAATAAAGTAGGAGTAATAAGGTGTTATTTGGATATTATTGTTGTGTTATTACTCAAGATCTCTAACCCTTGTTGAGAGTTGAAAAAGAAAGTGTGTTGAGTGTGACAGATTTAGTGGACAACTCATAAGGCATCAAAAAGGTATGAGCAATATTCTCCATTGATTTTATTTGGGTGGTTGATTTCTAAAATATCATTGGAGTGAAAAGGATTGATTGTGGTTTCCTTTTCAAAAGTGATTGGTTTAATGCTTCAAGGTTTTTTGGTTTGAGAGTTGTGATTAAAACCTTGTTTTATAAGCATTGTTGTTGAAGTGAGTTTTTGTGCAAAGAACTTGAACTTGAGTTGGAAAAGAACATGAGTATCATTGTTATGTGAGAGTTGTTGTTGAGTATTGTTGGAAACATTTTGAGTTGGTTGATTCATGCTTGGACTAGGGTTTGTGAGAAAGAGTTGTTCCTTGTGGTGATTGGTTGAGTAGAATTATTTGAGCCTAGTCAAGTGAATGTGTGGAGTGGTTGTTCAAGTTCCATAAAACAAACTATTCTATATTATGATTTAATTGATATTGAGTTGAGAAAGAGATTGAGTTTGAGAATAGAACATATTGAGTCTCTAAAAATTCTTTTTATGCTTCTATGAGATTGATTTGAGTTGAGATTGGGATTTGAGTATAGAACATATTGAGTCTCTAACAATTATCTTTATGCTTCTATGAGATTGATTTGAATTAAGATTGGGATTTGAGTATAGAACATATTGAGTCTCTAACAATTATCTTTATGCTTCTATGAGATTGAGTTGAGATTTTGTTGAGCTGATTTGAGGCAAGTCTTTGAGAAGGCTTGTGGACTAATTTTGTGTAAGATTTTGTGAAAGCTTGCTATGCAGATTTGAGCAAGTCCTAGAGAGGACTTATTGAGAATATTGGGACAAGTTCTATGTGAGCTTGTTGAGAAAATTTGAGTAGGTTATGAGTGAGCCTATTGAGCAGGTTCTAAGTGAGCCTATTGAAAAAAAATGATCAGGTTTTGAGTGAGCCTATTGAGCATATTTGAGCAGGTTTTGAGTGAGCCTATTGAGAAGATTTGAGAAAGTTTTGAGTGAGCCTATTGAGCAGATTTGAGAAGGTTTTGAGTGAACCTATTGATAGAGCTTTGGAGGTGATAGAGTATAGAGGATAGAGTCTCAGTGGATAGAGATCCAGCAACTAGGACAATTGAAGATAGATTTGAGTGAGGAGTCTTCAAGTGGAGAGAGATCCACCAGTCAGTGTAGTAGAGAGACAAAGTCTTCTAGAAGATCACTAGCCAGAGTAGAAGGGGAAAGAGTTCTCCTATGGAAGAGATCCATGAACTTGAGATTTAGGGGATCAACATATCCTTTGGATAGAGGTCCATAAACATTGTAATTGGGAAGGATTCCCAAGATATTATTTGAGAAATATTTAGAAGAAATATTTTTTGTGGAGGTAGCCCACATTGGGTGAACCACGTTAAAAATGATGTCTCTCATGTGTGTGATGATTTATGTGATGTTTACTGCTTTATTAATGCTGATGCTACTATTTGGGGAAAATTTTTATATTATATTGTTCACCCCCCCTCTCAGTATAAGCACATGTTCTACAATTGGTATCAGAGTCGGTCTCTCCATGAAGAGTCTAACAACTCGGAAGAAGATCCTTCAGTAGCACACATGAACTCAAAAAGTGAAGAAGAAAGTGGGTTTGATATAAAAGAAGATTTTTTTGCTACTCTCAGAAAACTAGAAATACTTAGAGAGAAAAATTCAAACTTGAAGGAACAAATTTAGGAAGATGAAGAAGCAAGAGTGGAACTTATACATAACCTTACAGAATTCAAGATTAAGGTAGAAGAAGGAAAGAATATTGAGCAAGATATGATAGATCTATTGAGAGCCAAGGAAACATAATGTGGAATATTGGAAGCAAAAATTGTTCTTCTAAGGAATAAACTAGAAGGGATCAAGATACTACAAAATACAGAATATGTGAAACAAAAAGAGGAATCAAGCTTCCAAAAGGTGAAATAAAAAAAAAGAAGAAAAGGACATCAGAAAGGAAGAGAGCAAAGAGGAACCCTAGATAAGAGTTAATTACAAGAAGAGGATGACTTCTTCACAATATCCAAGATCTCAAAATAGGTTACATAATCTCTTTCATGGTCATTGTTTTTCTTGCAATAAATATGGTCATATAGTTGCACACTATACTCATCATGCAAGATACGATAGAGATTTCAATTCCTTTGCACCTATCATGGATGATGATGTTATATGTTACAAATGCAATAACTTTGGGCACAAGGCTAGATGGTGTAAAATGATATTTCCTGAGTCTAGAAAAACAATTCCAACAACTAGGAAGGATGAAAGAAAGAATGATAGGGCCAGATCTATGTTAGTTCAAACAACCCTGCATGCTCAAAATAAAGAAGAACAATGGTATCTGGATAGTGGTTTTTCTAGTCACATGATAGGAGACAAAGACAAATTCATTGTTATAAAGGAAACAAATAGAGGATCAGTAAGTTTTGGTGATAATGGATCAGCTAGGATTGTTGGGAAAGGTACTCTAAGTCTAGACAATGGAAAAACAAAAACAGAGAATGTTTTGTATGTCAAAGGGTTAAAGCACAATCTACTGAGTATAAGTCAACTTTGTGATCAAGGATATATGGTTACCTTCCATCCAGATAGATGTGAGATAAGGAAAACTAAAATAGGAAGAATTATTGCAAATGCAAGAAGGACTCCAAACAACTTATACATGCTCAATGAGATCAAAGGAGAAAAGTATTTTCTATCACAAGAATATGAGAGCTGGTTATGGCATAGAATATTAGATCATTTGAATTTTGACAACATAGTCAGCATAAGAAATAAATAGGCAGTTAGAGATTTACCCAAAATAAGGAGACCTCAAAACACAATTTGTGCACCTTGTCAACATGGAAAGCAAACTAGGACAACTTACAAACCAAAAGGCTATATGTCTTCTGAGCCTTTAAGTTTAATACATACTAATTTGTGTGGTCCTACTAGAACACAAAGTATTCAAGGTGAGAGTTACTTCATGTTTTTTGTAGATGATTATTCCATAATGGTTTGGGTAACTTTCCTAAAAGAGAAGTCAGAAGCCTTTGAAAAATTCAAAGCATTCAAGAATTTGGTTGAAAATGAAATAGGCAAAAGGATTAAGTGTCTAAGATATGATAGAGGAGGAGAATTTACTTCAAATGAGTTTGTAGAATTTTGTGAACAACATGGAATCAAGAGAGAGTACTCAGCAACAAGAACTCCCCAATAAAATGGAGTAGTTGAAAGGAAGAACAAGACTATTGAAAACATGGCTAGAGCTATGTTAAATGAATCTAAGTTATCAGATGGTTTTTGGAAAGAAGAAGTATCCAAAGCTGTGTACATAATTACTAGGGCTCAATTAAGGGTAAATCATCATAAGACTCCTTATGAGATTTGGAAAGGAAGACCTGCTACTATAAAACATTTCAAGATTTTTGGAAGCAAATGTTACATAAGATGGGAAGATCAAAATTTGGGAAAATTTGATCCAAGATGTGATGAGGGAATTTTTCTTGGATATTCCACTAAAATCAAGGCTTACATATGTTACAACAAAAGAACACACACTATGGTGGAAAGTATGAATGTGACAGTTGATGAAAAGATAGATTCCAGAGAGCCAATTCAGAAAACGGTATACCAAGAAGATGGATGTTGTCAAGAAGAATTTTGTGAGGAATCAGAAAATGATGAAGAAGAAACACAAAGGCTTCTTCCTAAGACTCCTTATAGGTATGTACAGAAACATCACCCAAAATATCAGATCATTGGGAATCCATATGAAATACAGACAAGGAGAAGAATAATAAAACCATCTCAACAAGCAAATTTTTCTTTGCTATCTAAGATTGAGCCAAAAGATTTTTCTCAGGCTTGTGAAGATGAATTTTGGGTTAAAGCAATGAATGAGGAATTAGATCAGATTGAGAAGAGCAAAACTTGGGAACTTGTTCCACGACCAAAGGACAAAAATGTGATTGGCACAAAATGGGTCTTCAGAAATAAGTTGAATGAAGATGGACAAGTTGTCAGAAATAAAGCAAGGTTAGTTTGCAAAGGTTATGCACAAGTAGAAGGAATTGATTTTGATGAAACCTTTGCTCCAGTTGCATGACTTGAAGCTATAAGGATATTTTTAGCTTTTTCAAGTTTCAATAACTTCAAGGTATATCAAATGGATGTTAAGTCAACTTTTCTAAATGGGATTCTAGAAGAAGAGGTCTACATTGAACAACCAGAGGGATTTATACTATCGGATACACCAAATCAGGTATGCAGATTGAAAAAGGTATTGTATGGCTTAAAGCAGGCTCCCAGAGCATGGTATTCAAGATTGGATAGGTATCTACAGGAATAGGGATTTAGGAAAGGAATAGCAGACAGTAATTTGTATATCAGAAATGAAGGAAATGATCTTTTAATAGTGGTTGTTTATGTTGATGACATAATTTTTGGAGGAAATAATGACAAGATGTGCAAAGAGTTTGCTAAGAATATGCAGAGTGAATTTGAGATGTCTATGCTTGGTGAATTATCCTTATTTCTTGGTCTTCAGATTTCACAATAAAAAAAGGGAGTGTTTCTTTCTCAAGCCAAATACATCAAGGAGATGTTAAAGAAATTTAGATTAGAAGATTGCAAACTAGTAAGTACTCCTATGGTCACAGGGTGCAAGTTAAGTAAGGATGATGAATCTCTAGAGGTAGATCAGAGACTATACAGATCCATGATTGGCAGCTTATTGTATGTCACAGCTACAAGACCAGACATAGTACAGTCAGTGGGATTAGTGGCAAGATTTCAAGCAGCACCTAAGGAAACACATGTGGTAGCAGTAAAATGAATTTTTAGGTATCTAAAAGGGACTATGGATTTTGGAATTTTATATCCTAAAAGTGATAGTTTCACACTCACAACATATACAGATGCAGATTGGACAGACAACATTGATGATAGAAAAAGCACAAGTGGAGGAGCTTTCTTTCTTGGAGAAAGACTAGTCTCCTGGTTAAGTAAGAAGCAGGTTTCAGTATCACTATCTATAGTAGAGGTAGAATATATTGTAGTAGTAGCTAGTTGTACACAGGTGTTATGGATGAAGAGGACTTTAGAAGACTTCAAGATAAAGCATGATCAACCTATTCCTATACTATGTGATAATACCAGTGCCATATGTATCTCAAAAAATTTGGTAATGCACTCCAGGATGAAGCACATTCCAATTAAGTATCATTTTCTAAGAGAATAGGTGTCAGATAAATAGGTCAAATTGGAGTATGTCACTACAAAGGAATAGATAGCAGATATTTTCACTAAGCCACTCTCAAAAGACACTTTTGAGTATCTTCAAGGAAAATTGGGAGTGAGACTCCCACCCCAGAATTAACCACCTCATGTGGAGGTGGGGGAGGGGCTAAGCTAAGAGGCTCATTCTTAGCCCTGAGCCCCAAAGGTGACCCTTTGCCATTGATGAAAAAGGGGGAGATATTTGTGTATATTGAGGAGAGTTTTTGATATGGGGAGAGATTTGATATTTGAGAAAGCTTTGAGCCAGGGGGAGCAAAGTCCCAAGGGGAGCAGAAAAGAAGGTCAGATTTCAGTAAAAGGATATGGGTTGCCATCAATGACAAAGGGGGAGATTTTTGGACATTTTGAGTCCCTAAGCTAAGAGTTGTCATTGATGTCAAAAGGATCTATGTAAGTAAGCACTATGTTTGTGTTTCACAAAGAGCTTCATGAGAAGCAAATGTTTTTTATCAAAGGTTCAAGAAGGGATGCATGGCATGTGGTTCCAAAAGGAGCTTCAAGGGAAGCTTTTCAAAAGGTTTTTATTTAAAACCATGGATGGCAGATTTGAAAAGGGTTTTTCTTAAAACCCAAGTTGGCCTTTTGTTTCATCGAAAAAGGTGCCCCGGTGATGGAGATATTTAATTTTAAAGATTTAGTTTAAATTTTAATTTATTTAAAATTTAAATTTAAATTTTAAAATTAAAATTAAAAGTTTATCCATCGACGTCATGAAGGAAGTTTCAAAAAGGCCGATGTTTCCAAAGAAAAGGGAAGGCATATAAATATGCCATTGAATTTTTTAATTCATTCATCCTTGCTCGTTGATATTTGTGCTTGGTATTTGCGAAGAAAAAGAGCTCATGTTTTTTGTTTAAGTGACACAGCGAACATTAAAGGGAGACAATGACCACTTCCCAAAACACATTGGGTAGTGTGGCCTAGTGGCATCTTGGATTGTGCAAAGGTTTTGGTGACAAGGAGGTTGTGCGTTCGATTCCTACAAGCATCATTTTTGGCTTTGTTCTATTGAGGCACCCAAGGCACATACTTTTTGCTTGGTGGAAGAGGGTGAAGGATAAGAAGTGGGTGGTGCTTCTTTTTCACCAACGAGCCCGTAGCTCATGCGGTAGCTTGGCCATGGCTAGGGCATTCATGTTGGGGCAAGACAAGGGTTTGATTCCCCTCGAGGCAAGTATTAAGGTTTTTATTAATATTTTGTTTGGATTGCCTAAGGTGGAGTGATAAGGGGTAAAGGTGCTTCGTTAGTTGATTTGTTGAGTAACCTTAGGGAATAAGGTCATGGTGGTTTTTTGAGTTGTGAATTATTTTTAATTGTGATTTTTGAAATTTTTAGGAGTAATAAGGGTTTTTGATAAAGTTATTTTTAGTGAAAGTTATTTTTTAGTAAGGGTTTTCTTTTAAAAAGAACTTTGGTGGATGTTAAAATAAATTAGGAGTAATAAGGTGTTATTTGGATATTATTGTTGTGTTATTACTCAAGATCTCTAACCCTTTTTGAGAGTTGAAAAAGAAAGTGTGTTGAGTGTGACAGATTTAGTGGACAACTCATAAAGCATCAAAAAGGTATGAGCAATATTCTCCATTGATTTTATTTGGGTGGTTGATTTTTGAAATATCATTGGAGTGAAAAGGATTGATTGTGGTTTCCTTTTTGAAAGTGGTTGGTTTAATGCTTCAAGGTTTTATGGTTTGAGAATTGTGATTAAAACCTTGTTTTATAAGCATTGTTGTTGAAGTGAGTTGTTGTGCAAAGAACTTGAACTTGAGTTAGAAAAGAACATGAGTATCATTGTTATGTGAGAGTTGTTGAGTATTGTTGGAAATATTTTGAGTTGGTTGATTCATGCTTGGACTAGGGTTTGTGAGAAAGAGTTGTTCCTTGTGGTGATTGGTTGAGTAGAGTTGTTTGAGCCTAGTCAAGTGAATGTGTGGAGTGGTTGTTCAAGTTCCATAAAAAAAACTATTCTATATTCTGATTTAATTGAGATTGAGTTGAGAAAGAGATTGAGTTTGAGAATAGAACATATTGAGTCTCTAACAATTCTCTTTATGCTTCTATAATATTGCTTTGAATTGAGATTGGGATTTGAGTATAGAACATATTGAGTCTCTAACAATTCTCTTTATGCTTCTATGAGATTGCTTTGAATTAATATGGGATTTGAGTATAGAACATATTGAGTCTCTAAAAATTCTCTTTATGCTTCTATGAGATTGAGTTGATATTTTTTTGAGCTTATTTGAGGTAAGTCTTTGAGAAGGCTTGTGGACTATTTTTTTGTAAGTTTTTGTGAAAGCTTGCTATGCAGATCTGAGCAAGTCCTAGAGAGGACTTATTGAGTAGATTGGAAAAATTTATGTGTGAGTTTGTTGAGCAAATTTGAGCAGGTTTTGAGTGAGCCTATTGAGAAGATTTGAGCAGGTTCTAAGTGAGCCTATTGAGCAGGTTCTGAGTGAGCCTATTGAGCATATTTGAGTAGGTTATGAGTGAACCTATTGATAGATATTTGGAGGTGATAGAGTATAAAGGACAGAGTCTCAGTGGATAGAGATCTAGTAGCTAGGACAATTGAAGATAGATTTGAGTGAGGAGTCTTCAAGTGGAGAGAGATCCACCAGTCAGTGCAACAGAGAGATAGAGTCTTCTAGAAGATCACTAGCCAGAGCAGAAGGAGAAAGAGTTCTCCTATGGAAGAGATCCACAAACTTGAGATTTAGGGGATCAACATCTCCTTTGGATAGAGGTCCATAAATATTGTAATTGGGAAGGATTCCCAAGATATTATTTGAGAAATATTTAGAAGAAATATTTTTTGTGGAGGTAGCCCACATTGGGTGAACCACGTTAAAAATGATGTCTCTCATGTGTGTGATGCTTTTTGTGATGTATAATGATTTATTAATGCTGATGCTACTATTTGGGGAAAAATTTTATATTATACTGTTCACCTCGCCCTCTCATTATAAGCACATGTTCTACAATATTATGAATGATGTAGTTAGCTAGCTTTATCTTTCAACAACTAGCGCTTTATGTATTCAATGGTTGTATGGATGCAATAAGTAGAATGTAATGGAATGTAAATATTTCTCAATTGGATTTTTCATGTGTGCTTTAGTCTCAAGAATTATAAAGTAATGGATTCTACTCAAGGATTAATTGGGTTATGATCACTTCATAAACATTCATGGATTATATAACCTAAGACATTATGATAGCAAATTGAGGATTGATACAAGTTGAAACTCAGAGTGGGTTAGAACTCACAAAAAATTAATTTGGATTTGAGTTGTAAAACAAGTCAGACCTTTCATTATGAGTTGATAAAACAATGTACATGAGGAGTAGGTACTCCCATGATGGTTAAATAATACCCTTTTGTAATGAAATTAATTTATTCATGTATATAACAAAAAGGATGCCTAAATAAAAGGGTGGACAAATAAGCCTTAAGAGGTATAAGGTTATATAATCATGATTTAGATGACATTCCAAGGATTCTATGAGTTTATTATGTACAGTTATTTTTTTATCTTAATAACCCCATTGGGAAGATGTGGGTTGGATCTAAGATCTAGGAATAACCATTTTTGAGGTTATTTAATTAAGATGGGTTTCCATATTCAAGGTATTCACCTATATACTGGTCTTGGTGGACAATATGGTTAAGGGTGATTTCTATTTTAAGAGGGATGAAATCTAATGCTTGGCCAATGTTCTCATATCCGAGTGGTATGAGGGTTTCATAGAAGCTGATCACTTCTACTCAAGAGTGACTTTTATCAAGTCTTAATATATCTTGATGCTATTTGTCTTGATAACTTACAATCCAAAAGGAATAAATCTATCTTAGTTTAGTATTATCACCCTTGCCTCATGAAATATGAATGTGTATATATATAAATAAATAAATTTTTGGTAACAATTGGGGTTGTTACAGTTGTTATCAGTGCCTAGACTAACTAATAGATTCTAGTTAGATCTAGGTTAACAAAATATTTGGGCATGAAATAATAGCATGAGAGAAACTCAAAACATAAAATTACACAACACTAAACAATGCATGCTTGGTAAGGATAAGTCAGTACTTGAGATTTTTGATGTCTGAGTTCCTTTCTACCACAAATAGATCCACAGTCATTAAAAACTGGAAGAGCTAAGTGAACCCCCCTTCCATGGGTTTTAAGTGGTGTACCTTAGACTATTTTGGGAAACTACTCGACATATAACTTACTTAATCCTTATTTTCAAGTGTGTATGAATGAGAGAGATCATAACTTGGTTCAAATACGCTAAAGGATCCCTTGAATTAAGGTTATCAAAAATTCTTGGATAACTTGTTAATTGCCTAGGCCAAATGGCTCTAAGTAGAACATTGCGTGAATAAGAATCAAGTGAGTTGAAATTTAGTACCTGAAGATAGCCTAAAAGAAGACAAATATCTTTGATATAGTCCAAAGAATGTAGTTACAAAATATTCATAGTTTATTGTTGGTCACAAATCTGCCACAGGAAAGGATTTTGTACATGTATGCGCCCTAGACTTGGCCAACATTGAAAGGTCGAGAGAAAGAGAAGTCTCCCGGGCCAATCTCCAGAGAGGGCTGGCTCCCAAACTACTCTAAACTGGTTTTGAAGATAAGGATGCAGGAAAGAAATGGGAAAATGCTGAAAGAGAGGGAAATAACAGAAAGGAATGGAAATATGGCCACAGGCCGAAGTGTATGATTTGGGGCAGACTAACAGTAGGAATTACACCAAGTTGTATTACAGCATCTAGAAAAAGAAAGCAACAGAATTAAACTCACACCTTTGCAGAGATAATCCCCAGATCGCATTCCAAAATCTACTCACTAACTAGCAATGTTCGAATTCAACATGCAGAATTCAAAACCTAACAGCAAGAGCATGAGCATGAACAGAAATGACTTGTAAAACAGCGGGACATCACACACATAAGAATGCTTGCAAATTTTAGAAGCCGAGTCTCTTCTATTGATGCAGAGAACTTAGAGAGTTTTTCTTACAAAATGTCTAACCTTTTTTTCTTTAGATATACATGAATATTTATAGAGGTCTTCCCTCTCTCTTTTGCATCACAACATTTAAAACATACAACAGATTTCGAAGAGGTGATCCGCAAAATGTGCACTTGAAAGGAGAAACAATCCCATTAATCTGCCTCAGAGAAATGACACATTAAATGACCATTATCAGAGCAAGCCGAAAGTTGTTAGGAGACCACAAACAGAACTTTCAATGCTGGAGGCATCTTTAATGTTGGTGGCATCGAAAACTGCCTCATGTTCTTCCATCTTGCGCACATCGGTAATCAACAACATTTAATCTTGGAGCCTCTTTGACCATGATCTGAAAATCAGTTGGAGAGCTTTTACTTGATCCTTATCTTCTCTTCACATTCTCCTATGCAATCTTGAAGGAAAATGCAAAAAGAACTGTATCGGGCCTTTTGTCGTTGCTTCTGTCACGAAAATGAGACAGGTCGCGAAAATGCGACATGTCACGAAATCATGACACTTTTACCTTACTGTCTTCTTTTTTGCCTCCAAGTCACAAAAATGCGACATGTCACGAAATCGCGACATCTTCTTCCTTTTGTGTCCTTTTATTTTGTATACCCACGAAACTACATGTCACGAAATCATGACATCTTTCTCTTCCTTGGCCTTCATCTTCCTGCAAGTAGCGAAAATGGGACATGTCACGAAATCATGACGTCCATACCATTTTGCTCCGTTCGCACCTTCGTATCATGAAAACATGACATGTCATGATATCACGACAATTCTTCACACTTGGTCCTTCTGCCCTGACATGTCATGAAATCGTGACACTTTCTTGCGCTTCTCTTCATTGTCGCTTCCTGTCGCGATATCGTGACGTCTTCCTCTTGCTTGGCTTCATCTTCAAAAATGTCATGAAATCACGACATCTTTCATCCGCCTTGTGTTTATCTTTAGCCCTTCCACGATAACGTGACATGTCATGATATCGTGACATTCCGTACCATTTTCTCCTTGCTTGCTTTTCTGTCGTGATATCATGACATTTTTCATTGACATTGCCCTTTGCTGCTTTATGTCGTGATATCACGACACTTTCTATCACTCTGCTCCATAGCCACCGCAAGTCGCGAAAACGTGACATGTCGCGATATCGTGACACCTTTTCATTTTGATGCTCTCTCACCGCAACAAGTCACGAAACTCCAACATGTCGCGATATCGTGACAGTTTGACCTCCTTGTTGCCTTTGACTGCGTTGATCGCAAAAACACGACAGGTCACGAAAACGCGACATGTCGCGATATCACGACATTTTCATGCCTTAGCTTTTTTTTGGTATGGACGTCGCGAAAATGTGACAGGTCATGATTTCATGACATGTCGCGAAATCGCGACATCTTTGCTTTTTCACAAAATTTGTTAAGTGTCTTCACAATTTGAGCATTCTTTTGCTTGAACATCGACAACAAAAACAATGTGGCAAAAATGCCAACATTCTTGGCGGCTCACGGGGTATACAGTTCTACTGTATGCACGAACCTCAGGCCTTTATCCATTGGGCAACAGAGTCAAGAAATAGGAGGGACAGAAGAAGTGAATGCTGAGTGATGTTGGACGTCTCTACGGGCTGCTGCAACAAACTCTTGCTGGTACTCGGCATTCAAAAATAGGACCTGCAACAAAAATTATGGAAGAGCAGAACTCCCTTATTTCTTTAGAACTACTGCACTTTGCCTAGCTCGGTTGAGCTAGGTAATCACCAGGTGCTGTGAAAGGATCTTCATGGCAGTAGAGAAAAGCACCTTAACTACAAAAATGGAAATGAATGGAGTGATGACCAATGGATGCGTAGGCCATGGAATGGGAATGGGGAATGATGGAATGGTGGAAGATGGCAGAGCAGAAGTGGTAGATACAACAATAGGGTGCTACTGTGCTACCAGCTGCTATGAAACAGATAATGAAATGGAAGTGGATGGAATGGAGATGGTAGTAGGAACTGTGGCTGTGATGAAATACTCACAAGACAAAGGACTAGAAGAAAGGGAAAGTAGAAATGGGAACATCAGAGAGGGGAGTAGAAACAACAACAGTGGCTTGATTATGTACAGAGGAACAAGGAGTAGGAATTGCAGAAGAAGGAGTAGGAGAGGAAGGGAATGCATATGAGAAAGGGGAAGAAGAAGTAGAGGAAAGCCACTAACTGCTGGGAAGGAAAAGGAAAAAGAGAAAGAAAAGAAACATACCTGCGGGCTCGTGTGCAAAAGGAGCCGAAGTTAAATTTTTTTTTTTTTTTAGCTATGTACATGGTAACCCCCGAATTTAGCTATGAAATTTTGGGAGAGACCCTTACCAGAGCATGGCTCTATGATCTCCTGGATCCCAGACCTTCGACAGACACTCATGGGTCTCCTGATTGGTAATCAGCTCAGAGTCATCAAATATTTGCAATCGTCGTGCTCCAAGTGTCTCATCCTTCGTGAGACCTAGGCATAAAACCTCATACTCTATTGTATTAGTCGTGCAACTCCAGGTCAACTGGTATGAAGAAGATTGTTGAATTCCAGAAGGTAATACTCGAACAGTCCCAGCTTCAGCGTCATTTTTGTATTGTGCTCCATCAAAATAGAACTGATCTTGCACAGGATCTTGACCAACTTGATCAGGAGATAACTCTACTTCAACCCCTTCAGGATTTGTGATAGAGTAACAACCAATTTCAGTTTCCACCATGGCATTAAAATTGAGCATTGAAAACTCATCCTCTAAGCAAGGCTCATCCAGGACTTCATCCATCAAATCAGAATTGTCCAATTCTTCAGTTATCAGATTGACAGAATGTTTGGACTTTTCTTCTTCTCCCATCTTCTCTATATGAAAAGTAGAAGGCTTCTGATTGTAAATACGGATTCTTCTCCCTTTGAAAGGAATCTCCAAGTGAGAATAATCCAGAGAAAGGTAGCCTCCTAGCTTGGCAGTGAATTCCCTTGACAAACACATGCTAAAAAATGGTTCCAAATCGACCACAACTATCTCCTGAATTACTGTAATCTGAGGCATATTATGCAGAGCAATAGGAACATCCTTGATTACACCCACTATTTTCACTGGAGTCCCATCCAACTACAAGACACCAGGGCTACTTCTTGTATATTCCATTCCCATGACTTCACAAACTGCCTTTGGCATGACAGTTGTCGCAGCACCAAAATCAACCAGGCAGTTGTGTACTATCCAACCCTCCATCCTGAGTGACAGATAAAATGGGGGTGGTCTATTCTTTCCAGTGGTTGAAGTGGTTAGAGTTTGAGACATAACTACTTGGGCTGGAGCTTTCCCCTTACTTTGTATGGTCTTCAAGGATTCTTGTAAGAGATTTACCTATCCAGGCAGCTGCAAGGTGTCATACAGACTTACCTTAGCTGGTATCCATTTGAGTTCTTCAACAATATTGTACTCCATGGAGATCTGCTCTTTCCCTCCACTAGTAGATTCAAATTTGCTTTTATATTGTTGGGTGGCCTCCACTCATTGCCGTTTGGTCAATGATGGATACCGCAATGTCTCTCTGGCTTGTTCCTTTGTTTTCGCTTGCGGCTGAGAGACAGAAGCTTGTTCCTTCTCTTTTGCTGGTGGTGGAAGCGGATCCTTCGACAAAATAGGTGGTTGTTGTGGCGTTGGAGGATCATGAGCCTTTGTAGGTATTTGCTGCTTTGTTGCTTGTACAGGAGGCACTTTCAATGGCTCCATCTTGGCCGGATCTACCAACATTGGTTTCTTGTCGCTGCGTGTCAAGATTGCTATGTGTTCCTCAAGAGACTCCACGAAATTAAGATCCACCTCTCGAATCATGTTTACACGACTTCCCGCAAGAACTTGCAAATAATTTTGGTGGACCATGCAAGTGGACTCATCATGTGGGTCATTGCAGGAAGAACACCAGTAAGATGGCTCATGTGAAACTTTAGAAGGGCCAGCCTCTTCACTTACCAGGATCGCTGAGTTCCTCACAGGTACTTTCTCCATAGCCTTGCTAGGAGCAAGTTGTTCTCTTGTTACTACCGACATAAATCTTCGTGGCTGAGAGTTCCTTTCCGCCTCTCTCCGCTCCATAGATGTCACCTTGTTAGTGAGAGATCTCATAGCCGACTGGATTTCTTGCAAAATAGCCAATTGAGGATCTGGGCTTGAGGACACAGGCGGTGTCGATAAAGGTAATAGAACCAGTGGGGAAGGTAATGCAGGAGTTGGAAGTGGAGAGGCTAACCGTGGAATGGGAACCATAGGTACTGCAGTTGTGGGAGGATTCCATGAAGATGAAGGGTACATGGATGGAGCAGTGTAAGATGTGGGGGCTATACCTGTATGCTGGTATTGCGGAATGCTTGTTGCAGGCAACTGTGGAATAGTTGGAGCAGGGAGCTGGGGAACTGGAATGGGTGCGATCTGAGGCGCACTTGAGCTCCATGATGGGATAGGATACATGGAAGGCATAGGCTATGAAAATGAACCAGAATACAAATGCTTAGGAAGATCAGGTATGATAGGCATTGTTACCTTTGGAGGAAGCCTACCTATAGCAATCAAATCAGCTTTCGCATTTTGTGCTTGTTCGAACAGCTCTGGAAATGTAGTCACATTGGATTGTCGGACAGCCAAGCCGATGTCTGTGTTGAAGGCTCTAAGATAGTAGAATGCAGCTAGCTCATGAGCAGGCCGAAGACCATCAGGAATTCTCTGCCAACTTCTGGTAAATCTGACATTGAAGTCAGCTATCTCCTCCTGTGGGTGCCTTTGGATCGCATTGAATTGATGCAACAAGGAGTATGGATCAGCTTGTTCATGAAAATTTTTGACTAATAGCTCTCCTAGTTGATCCCATGATGCAATGGTGCCTGGTTGCAATGTTCGGTACCAATACAACAATTTGCCTCTCAGTGACAACACCAACAACTTTACCATCACATCCTCATCCGTTATGTCATGGATAGCCGCCAAAGAGGCTACATCATTAATATGCTCATAGGCAGTTTTACCAGTACCATCATAGGTCGGCAAAGCTTTCAAAGTAGCTTGAGGGACTTGATTTTGTGTTGGTAAATTCAAGGCTCCCGAATCATTCCATGCTGAGAACTTCCTTGGTGGAGGTTGTTGGGCCATTTGGAATGGTACGTATGGCTGTAGAGGTGGAAAACTAGTAGCAATACTAGATGAATTTGAAGGAACAAAAAACACACCAGCTATTTGTGAGGATGTTGCAGAGGATATAAGTGGTGGAGAGACCAACTTAGGGTGTTCGCTTAATTTTTGGTTGTCAAGTTCAAAAAACTCAACGGGATTTTTAGATTTTTTGGCCTTCGATCTTGTGATCATGAAGTACAACTTCCACCGTATCCACGTTCGGAGGCTTCTGGGTAATGTTGAGTCGCCAAATGTTCTAATTATACAGCATGAAGGTGAACATTAAACCTTAATACTATTGGAAGTGAAACTTTCAGGGTCCCACCGGTTATGGATCTTTGAGAGACAAAAATAGTCTGTCCCACCGGGCGTGCCAAAAACTGTTGGTCACAAATCTGCCACAGGAAAGGATTTTGTACATGTATGCACCCTAGACTTGGCCAACATTGAAAGGCCGAGAGAAAGAGAAGTCTCCCGGGCCAATCTCCAGAGAGGGCTGGCTCCCAAACTACTCTAAACTGGTTTTGAAGATAAGGATGCAGGAAAGAAATGGGAAAATGCTGAAAGGGAGGGAAATAATAGAAAGGAATGGAAATATGGCCACAGGCCAAAGTGTATGATTTGGGGCAGACTAACAACAGGAATTACACCAAGTTGTATTACAACATCTAGGAAAAGAAAGCAACAGAATTAAACTCACACCTTTGTAGAGATAATCCCCAGATCGCATTCCAAAATCTACTCACTAACTAGCAATGCTCGAATTCAACATGCAGAATTCAAAACCTAACAGCAAGAGCATGAGCATGAACAGAAATGACTTGTAAAACAGCGGGACATCACACACATAAGAATGCTTGCAAATTTTAGAAGCCGAGTCTCTTCTATTGATGTAGAGAACTTAGAGAGTTTTTCTTACAAAATGTCTAACCTCTTTTGCTTTAGATATACATGAATATTTATAGAGGTCTTCCCTCTCTCTTTTGCATCACATCATTTAAAACATACAATAGATTTCGAAGAGGTGATCCACAAAATGTGCACTTGAAAGGAGAAACAATCCCCTTAATCTGCCTCGAAGAAATGACACATTAAATGACCATTATCAGAGCAAGCCAAAAGTTGTTAGGAGACCACGAACAGAACTTTCAATGCTGGAGGCATCTTTAATGTTGGTGGCATCGAAAACTGCCTCATGTTCTTCCATCTTGTGCACATCGGTAATCAACAACATTTAATCTTGGAGCCTCTTTGACCATGATCTAAAAATCAGTTGGAGAGCTTTTACTTGATCCTTATCTTCTCTTCACATTCTCCTATGCAATCTTGAAGGAAAATGCAAAAAGAACTGTATCGGGCCTTTTGTCGTTGCTTCTATCGCAAAAATGTGACAAGTCACGAAAATGCGACATGTCACGAAATCGTGACACTTTTACCTTACTGTCTTCTTTTTTGCCTCCAAGTCATGAAAATGTGACATGTCACGATATCGCGACGTCTTCTTGCTTCTGTGTCTTTTTCTTTTGTATACCCATGAAACTGCAACATGTCGCGAAATCGTGACATCTTTCTCTTCCTTGGCCTTCATCTTCCTGCAAGTAGCGAAAATGGGACATGTCACGAAATCGTGATAGTCCATACCATTTTGCTCCATTTGTGCCTTCGCATCGCGAAAACAAGACATGTCGAGAAATCGTGACAATTCTTCACACTTGGCCCTTCTACCCTGACATGTCGCAAAATCATGACACTTTCTTGCACTTCTCTTCATTTTCGCTTCCTGTCACGATATCACGACGTCTTCCTCTTGCTTGGATTCATCTTCAAAAATTTCATGAAATCATGATGTTTTTCATCTACCTTGTGTTTATCTTCGGCCCTTTCACGATAATGCAACATGTCGCGATATCGCGACATTTCGTACCATTTTCTCCTTGCTTTTCTATCGCGATATCACGACATTTTTCATTGACATTACCCTTTGCTGATTTATGGCATGATATCATGACACTTTACATCACTTTTCTCCATGGACACCACAAGTCATGAAAATGCGACATGTCGCAATATCGTGACAACTTTTCATTTTGATGCTCTCTCACCGAAACAAGTCACGAAACTCGAACACATCGTGATATCACGACAGTTTGACCTCCTTGCTGTCTTTGACTGTGTTGACCATGAAAACATGACAGGTCATGAAAATGTGACATGTCACGATATCGCGACAATTTTTGTACTTAGCTATTTTTTGCATTTGACGTCGTGAAACTGCAACACGTCGCGATATCACGACAAACTTCCATGCTTGCACCTTTTGGTTTTGGACCCCACGAAAACGCGATAGGTTGCGAAAACGTGACATGTCATGATATCGTGACAACTTTTGTGCTTACATTTTTTATAGTACGGACGTCGCAAAAATGTGACAGGTCGTGATTTTGTGACATGTCATGAAATCATGACCTCTTTGTTTTTTCACAAAATTTGTTAGGTGTCTTCACAATTTGAGCATTCTTGCTTGAACATCGACAAAAAAAACAATGTGGCAAAAATGCCAATATTTATATAACCTAAGACATTATGATAGCAAATTGAGGATTGATACGAGTTGAAACTCGGAGTGGGTTAGAACTCATAAAAATGTAATTTGGATTTTAGTTGTAAACCAAGTCAAAAATTTCATTATGAGTTGATAAAATAATGTACATGAGGAGTAGGTACTCCCATGATGGTTAAATAATACCCTTTTGTAATGAACTTAATTGATTCCTATATATAACAAAAAGGATACCTAAATAAAAGGGTGGACAAATAAGCCTCAAGAGGTATAAGGTTATTTAATCATGCTTAAGATGACATTCCAAGGATTCTATGAGTTGATTATGTATAGTTATTTTGTTATCTTAATAACCCCATCGGGAAGATGTGGGTTGGATCTAAGATCTAAGAATAACCATTGTTGAGGTTATTTCATTAATATGGGTTTCCATATTCAAGGTATTCACCTATATACTGGTTTTTATGGACAGTATGGTTAAGGGTGATTTATATTTTAAGAGGGATGAAATCTAATACTTGGAAAATGTTCTCATATCCAATGGGTATGAGGGTTTCGTAGAAGCTTATCACTTCTAATCAAGAGTGACTTTGATCAAGTCTTAATATATCTTGATATTATTTGTCTTGATAACTTACAATCCAAAAGGAATAAATCTATCTTAGTTTAATATAATTACCCTTTCCTCATGAAATATGAATATGTATATATATAAATAAATAAATTTGTGGTAACAATTAGGGTTGTTATAGTTGGTATCAGTGCCTAGAATAACTAATAGATTCTAGTTAGATCTAGTTTAGCAAAATATTTGGGCATGAAACAATAGCATGAGAGAAACTCAAAACATAAAATTACACAACTCTAAACAATGCATGCTTGGTAAGGATAAGCCAATACTTGAGATTGTTGATGTCCGAGTTCCTTTCTACCACAGATAGATCCATAGTCATTAAAAGTAGAAGATCTAAGTGAACCCCCCTTCCATGGGTTTTAAGCGGTGTACCTTAGACTCTTTTGGGAAACTACTCGAAATATAACTTACTTACTCCTTATTTTCAAGTGTTTATGAATGAGAGGGATCATAAATTTGTTCAAATACGCTAAAGGACACCTTGAATTAAGGTTATCAAAAATTATTGGATAACTTGTTAATTGCCTAGGCCAAATGGCTCTAAGTAGAACATTGCATGAATAAGAATCAAGTGAGTTGAAATTTAGTACCTAGAGATAGCCTAAAAGAAGACAAATATCTTCGATATAGTCTAAAGAGCGTAGTTACAAAACTACCCATAATTGACTATAGATGTTCTTGGATTAAATTTTGGTTATATCTATATTGTTTAGCAATGGTTCACCCAGAGATAGTTGCAACCCGAACCTTTACCATGGTTGAATATTTCATCTTGCTTTTTCATAATTTAGTAGATGTGCTTTGTGTTATTTAAGCATTGAAATATGTCATAAAGCAACATTTTTTGTGTGTTAGTAGACTAAACTCTGGAAGCTCATAAATGTGTGTTTTTATATAAGAAGTAACTATTCCATGAGTAAGTTAGTTCGTTATAGCTTTAATATACTAGCAGTAGTAGTCATGAACAAAGGTGACTTTTATCAATTTAAACATTAATGATATGAGATATAAGTTAGAATTACAACTTGATGAAAGATTGTAATCTAACACTATTCTTTATATATCAAAAAATAGTCCTTAAAGCAGAAAGAAGAGAGGATACATTTTCTCACAAGATGAAGCAAAATGAAAGTCCTGGAGGAAAGTTAAAAATATTCAGTAGAACGGTGGAGGATCTTTTTGCAATAAATTTTGAGTTGAAAGAACAAGTAAATGAACTTAAGGAACAACTGGTCCAATAGGGCCAACTATTAGATAACTTGGAGGCTCAAAAATGCAAATCTGGGACATTGCAAGTCAAGTCCAATTTACAAGAAAATAGGCCTATTTTCAATTATGTAATTTTATCAAAACCCGAATGACAACTTTTAAGGAAGAGAAAGAGTATCAGTTTTATGAAGTGGGAGAAAAAACAAAATCGAAAAAAAAATCAAGTTTACTTCAGGATGGGACTCCAAAAAACCGAGACTAATAAGCTATAATAATCAGCTTCCATTGTACAGGAAAAGGAAAAGAAACATGTAGGTCCTTTTGGGGGATGCTTTACATGTAAAGGACAACATTATGCAAAAAAATACCCACAACGTGCAGGAACAAGTAAAATTGTGATGAATCACAAAATCCACGTTGCCACCAAAAGTCCAAATTTGGAAGGGCAAGCCACTCTTTTACTCATGAATGATGGTGAATCCCTTAGTCATTACAATTGAATCAACTAAGATTCTAGAATTTCACTCCAAGACTATGAGGAAGCGTAATATTGATCAGTGTAAGGTCTAGTGGGACTAGTATTTTGAAAAGAATTCCACTTAGGAAAAATTTGAAGATATGAAAAGATACTTTCCCTATTTATTTAATGATGCTATGTAATAATACAAGTTAAACTATGGACCACTTATGCAAAGTGGAAACTATACCAAAAACTATGTTTATTGAGTGCTATAAAATAATGTAGGAAAACACAGAGGACTATGTTTAATCTAAGGGGGGAGTATGTCACATCCTACCCTGGAGGACTATTTTAAAGATGCTATTTGTGTAATGATAGCTGGTTTTAATGCTTAATATATTTACAGTATATTTACCAAAATAAAATGATGTTACATTGCTTGATTGTAGGAACATTTATTCTCAAAGGTGGAAGACTGAAAACCAAGAGATGAGAAAGGAAATTATGACTATGAAAAACCAACAGGTAAAGCTCATATTCCTATCATCACTAGTTACCTCCATGATGGCGATGTTACTTGAGTATTACTCTAAAAAAAAGTCCTACCTAATCAAAGTAAAAATGGTGATGGGGGATATTGGGCACATGCATCGAGTGTTTGTATGCCATTTGTGTGTGATTTATATTTGATTTAATGATTAATTTTCATGAGATTGGTTTAATTGAATTTTACTTTGAAAATGCACATTAATAATATTTTGCATTTAATTATTCTAGAAAATATTGCAAAGAATATCATGCAATTTATAATGATTTTGTGAAATATTTAAATTGAGCAATTTTTAAAAGTAAAGGATTTAGTTGTTGAGCATGCTTATTTGATTTATTTGATCCTATTTTAGAAGAAAATTAGGTAGTTTTTTTTTTTATGAACTGTCTCAATTTGTGATTAGATTAAATCCTGAAAAAAAAAACTACCTTGTAGATTTAAATAATCAATCTTTCCTGTACAAGGCTACTTTGGGAAGGTTGAAATGGTGGATAAGATTCTTCTCTTGTATTTATGGATTCTCTTTCTATTAAATAATATATATTAAAGGAATCTTTAACTTGGGATGAGAAAAATAAGATAATATATATTATATATATAGAAGCATCTTTCTTGCCAAAAAGAAAGGTGCTATAAATTTCCATAGAGGTTGTAAAATAAAAATTATGTTATGTTATGCTAAAAAAGGAAGGAGAGGTAGCACTAAGATCTTGCGAGAGCGGTAGGGGAAACCTTATTTGAAAGAGTTCTATGTTGGAACTTTCCACTCTATTTATGATCTCTAATTATGTATTTTATTATGTTCATATACCCTACTTTTCATGGTCATATATGGGGTCAGAGTAGACTACTCTTTAATTTATTTGTTATAAATTGGATTGGTGCCATTTGGGCCTTTTTCCAAGTTTCAATAGGGCCCTATCGTAATCACTATTGAGTTTAATCGATCAAATTATTGTTACCGATCTATTTTAACAGGCCTGTGTTTATAGCGTCTTTGTTTGTTGATAATATATCCATCATTGGTAATATTGAGGAATATCCTTTGTATTTTTTCTAGACTAGAATGTCCTTACATCACCCTGGGAAGGTGAATTGTTTGCTCATGCCTAATAACCTTTACGAAGCCTTTGTTACCCCTGCTATACTAATATCTGATAGGAAGTCATCATGTGGCTGATAGATTTGAGAAACATTTCCTTTGTCCTCACCCTTCAATCTCTCTAGCCTAGATTGTAGTCGCTCATAATGCTATTAAGGTAATCGAGGGATTTAGAGTTACTCTTTGACATCGTATAAATATGATTGTGGTTTATTAATCATGTATGGTTGATTTGTCTTTATGAATTATGCCTTTCAAACATAGCAATTCTAGTGTATTTGTATGTGCTTCATCTTCCACTTCAAAGGATTTCATTATTCAACTCATCGAGGCCATTGACATTCAATAATCCCTCATTGGTTCAAATTTGAACCCAACACTATAAATATGCTTACATATATCAGATTTCTCTTCGAGCTTGATTAAATGAGCGATTTAATTTTAAAAAAATGCCATAGTCTCATTAGCTTCATGAACTTGCCTTGGAGAACACTAACTATGACCAATTTGTATTGCAATTGATTCTATGTTAGAATTTTGTTCCACTTTAATACCATTCTTTTACTGATTGTGTCATTGAAGTCCATTTTTTTGGAGGGCCATAACAAAATTTAATGAGTTCCAATTTGAACACTCTATATGTATTCCATCATGGTCTATGTAGGGCAGTGATAATATTCAGAGAACCTTGACCAGATGGGGGACAAAAATTAATTACTTAACATCAATGTAGGTCATCCCAACACTAGTTATTTATTTTATTCCAGTTGGGTAAACAAGTTGCATGGAAATATCTTGGTTGATGGTGTTCAACTGCATACAAAACTTCACCCATAGCCTACAAAACTTCACCCATTAACTCTTCAAATACCCTATTATATTATTTCAAAATTGTATATACTGGTCTGATGAAATCTGGAGGGTGAAGCATCCCATTGGTCATCTCACTAAGCAACAAATCAACCTTAGATGAACTCCTAATTAGATAACATTTAAACTCATAAACTAAACATTACCAAATGTATTGGAAAGAAATGTATTAATAATAATGAGTAAGCACCATTGGGTGTCGAGATTTTTTATGTATGTTGTCATACGAAAGTTTATGGTACAATATTATCGTCTGTTTCATAATTTTTACTTTGGAGTATGTTTTATTATAGATTGAAATAATATGTTTACTTTATTGAGGTTTAGAGTATGTTTTGCATACTTTATATAGATATAGAGGTTTATGTAATTTTCTAATATTCTCATATCATCGTATAGTAAACTAATCATACCTTATATCATACTATTATGTCTGTGGTAGTTGGCATATAAGTTTTGAACTGACTAATGCTTTTATAAATTAATATATTGTTTATTTGGATTGGTAATACATAGTTATCCATATGGAATTTGTTATTGAGAAATACCTCTTATGATTTGAATGAATAGGTGTTTAGTCTATTTATTTTATGTGTTGTATAAGACTATTCATATGGATACTCATCTTAGATAAGAAGGATGAATTTTAGAAATAAAGTGATTCATCTAATTCTTCCTTTATAACTTTTCTTTGTAAATGTTAGTTTTTCAATTTAATGTTAGATTTAAATGATTTTATATAAAAATCAAATGTTATTGGGATTTATTACTAAATTTAGACATCTAAATGATATTAAATGAAGTTATAGATCTTGTATGTGATTTTTTATGTTAATGTGAGAAGTAAATGGAAGTAATTATTTTAGTGAAATTATAGATTTTGTATGTAAAATACATACTATGATTTATAATGAAAATTTTAATGAATGGAATCCACTAGAATAATGGATTATATTGGTGTCTATCTAGGAAGAGGTATGGGACTCTTCCAAACATCCCTGACATTCAAAGGAATGGTATTCATGTTGATTTGGATTAGAAAAGTAAATTATTTAGAGAAAGACCTTGATGCTAGATAGTTTATGGGAATTTAGGGTGTTTCCCTCTTTTGACAAATTAATTGAATAGTATTAAATTAAATCTTGACGGAAAATTTGGTATCATTTGGCGATAAGAGAAATAATCTTTGGATTGAATTTTGATAACCAATTTAGCAATATAATTAGAGATTATGTTGGATCAAATTTTGGAAAATTTTTGATAATAGTTTACAAATACATTCTTGTAAACTTTATAATTGAGGATGAAATAACTGAATGCATATTGGGATCCAATTATGGAAATCAATTGATTTAAGAACTAACCTTGGATTAAAATATAATAATTGTGTAGGATATTTGATGCATATTTAGCTCATATTGGGAAGAGAATTGATAGGATTTGGAAAGTAATGAAATGAATCTTGGATAAAATTTAGGAAGCAAATTTGATAGTAATTGAGAATCAATTGAATAGATTAATATGTTGTATTCAACGGGGAATTATACCCCTATTGGTTTGTATATAATAAAAGGAAATAGATTTAGAATAATGAGCTTTATATTATCCATGCTAAACCACTAAGGGTTTAATTTTATTAATATAATATTAAGGAGAAAGGTAGCTGACATGGGTTACAACCAGATATAAATTTTTTTTTTTTTAATTTACATGGTGGAATGGTAGCCACCACGAATCCGAGCAGGTTGTCCATATTTTATGGCCGCCATAGTATTCTACACTATCTGCCCTAGAAGCCGCCACATAGATCTTCATGCAGTCCAACCCTATAACCACCATGCCACAATCATTTTAAACCTTTTACACCACTGAAAGCACCAAGAAAGGGACAAGCGTTTAGTCCGACGAAACCGGATATAATTATGAAATGATAGATAATTTAAATTATTAGATTAAATTATTAATTTAGGAAGAATGGTTTATTAATGAATTAAAAGTATTTTACTTTAATTCATGGATTGAATTTGTGTCAATTATCTAGAATGAATTTGGAATTTTAAGAACACAAGCTTATACTAAGAGGGAGGGTGAACAGTATAAGAGTACTTCTTACTTTTCTTTTCAAATCAATATTATGCAATGTATAGATAATAGTATCAATAGTAGTAATAAAATCAATGCACAAAACACCACACACAATATAGACACCACAATTTTTGTGGTTCACCCAATGTGGGCTATTCCATGGAGAAAATATTTCACTAAAATTTCTCAATCAATCTCTTGGGAATACTTCCCAATTAAAATTTGTATGGACCTTTTTACAAATGATATTCTTATCCCCTCAATAGGGTTTGTGGATATCTATCCATAGGATAACTCTTTCTCCTCTACTCTAGTTGGTGATCCTCTAGAAGACTACTGCATCCACTGCACTAGCTTATAGATATCTCTCCACTAAAGACTCTTGTCACCACTCAGAAGACCTATCCTCACTACCATAGCTGATGGATCTCTATCCATTGGAGACTATTGTCATCTTTGCTTTGTCACCTCTAGAGCTCTATCTCAAATTTTTACTAAACATAGTCCAATCGATCTGGCACAAATTTGCTCAACTCTACACTAAACACAGTCCAATCAGTCTAGCATAAGTCTAGTCAAAAAGCTCACTCAAATATGCACTAAACACAGTCCAACCAATCTATCACAAATTTGCTCAACTCTATAGTAAACACAGTCCAGTCGATCTAGTACAAGTCAATAGGTCCACTCAGAACCTTCTCAAATATGCTCAACAAGTCCACTAAGAACCTGCTCAAATATTCTCAATAGGTCCACTCAAAACTTACTCAAATATTCTTAATAGGTCCACTCAGAACATACTTAAATTTACTCAACAAGTCCACTCAGAACCTACTCAAATATGCTCAATAGGTCCACTCAGAACCTGCTCAAATATGTTCAACAAGTCTACTCAGAACCTATCCAAAACTACTCAACAAGATCACATGGAACTTGTCCAAATATGCTCAACAAGATCACACAAAACTTGTCCAAATATTCTGAACAAGCTCACACAAAACTTGCCCCAATTTGCTCAACAAGATCATATAGAACTTGTCCAATCTCATATAAGCATAAAGAGAATTGTTAGAGACTCAATATGTTCTATTCTCAAAGTACAATCACTTACTTAATTTTCTCAATCTTATAGAAGCATCAAGAGAATTGTTAGATACTCAATATGTTCTACTCTCAATGCATAATCACTTTCACAACTCAAATCAGAATATAGAATAGATTTTTATGGAACTTGAACAATCACTTTACAAAACCACTTGACTAGGCTCAACCAACTTAGCTCAACCAATTACTTTATGAAACTCCTCTTTATAACAAATGCTACTCCAAGCATATATCAATCAACTCAAAATGTTTCCAATAATGCTCAACAACAAATCTCACATAACAATGATACTCATGTTCTTTTCAAACTCCAGTTCAAGTTCTTTGCACAACTCACTTCAAAAACAATGCCTATAACTCAATATTCACATAACAATTATACTCATGTTCTTTTTAAATCCTATTTCAAGTTCTTTGCACAACAAATCACTTCAAAAACAATGCTTATAACTCAATATTAACATAACAATGATACTGATGTTCTTTTCAAAACCCTAACTCAAGTTCTTCACACAATCCAATGGCTTCAACAACAATGCTTATAAAATAAGGTTTTAATAACAACTCTTAATTATATAAAACCTTGAAGAATTAAATCAAACACTTTTAAAAAGGAAACCCTAATCAAATCCTTTTCACTCCAAAATTTATTTTCTAGTAAGCAATCAATAAAATCAACTAAGAAAGAATTTGCCCATACCTTTTTTCTTTACAAGGAGTTGATCTCACAAATCTGCCACACTCACAATTACTTATTTGCCAATCTCAATAAGGTTTAGAAGATAATAATTTCCTCAACAAAACACAATGCAAAATTATATCAAAATTTCACCTTATCACTCCAACTCAAATAATATTTAATACCTTCACAATAATCTTCTTCAACACAAAAACCCTTTATTAAAATTAAACAACACTTAAAATTCTTAATCCTTCAATATTCCAATATAGTAATTTAATACTTTAAGAAAAATAATTAAAATAAAAACTTCTTTATTACTCCAAGTGATAATTTTAAACTACCACCACTATCCAACAAACACCCTTTCTAAAAAATTCCACTAACAAACATTATACCTCCAAAAATTCTTTATTGAAACCTTAGGTAATACAATTAAAAATATTTACCTTGGCCATCGATGGGTTTTGACCCCGTAACCTCTACCTCTGTGAGCAACTTAGTCGTGGGATCCATAACCACATGCACTACAAGAACATTTAAGATCCAAAAGGATCTACATTCAATTTAACCTTTGCACCCAATGAAAACACACAAAAATATTTTCCTTTTGGTGCTTACCACCAATAGGATTCGAACGTGGGCACTGCTTCCTCCAATGCTTTCATAGTTTTCACTCTGCAACTTGGACCACTGTGTCCAACATGCTTTAGAAACTCCAACCCCTTCACCTTATCCTTGGTTCTTAAGATAAAAATATTTTTCATCTTCTTCCTCAATAAACCTTTTGAAATTGCAAATGAAGTTTTAATATTGGTGCATATAAATCATTCAAGGGATAAGAAATAATTTCTTTGGAAGCCACCTTATATACACAATATTTTATTTCCTTCAACGTTGGTGCTCCCTTATTTCAATGATATTGATGTCTTTATAAACACTTTATAATTTATACAAGGTGCTTTATTAAATTGAATGACATCAACATTAATTATAATTTATAAATATAATTTTATCAATTATAATTATAGGATTTAATCTTTAAATCCTTCCTTTACATTGCATTCCATGGTGTAAATAATATTTATTTATAAATTTTAAATTCTTATTGAATTTAAATAATTTATAAAAAATATTATATCTCCTTTTTAAATTTGCACTGAAACTCTTGATCTTTAACTTTGAAAACTTTGTTCCTTGATATTAATTTTGACTTAATTTCTTGACATCAATGACAATTTTAACTTTTAGGACTCAAAATGTCCAACAATCTCCCCCTTTGTCATTGATGGAAACCTAGAAACTTATACCGAAACTTGACTTCTTCTGTGTTGCTCCCCTTGGGACACTACTCTCGTAGCTCAATGCTCTCTCAAATATTAAATATCTCCCCATTACACAAATATCTCCCCATTTGACATCAATGGAAAAGGGTCACCTTTGGGGCTCAAGGCTAAGAATGAGCCTCTTAGCTTAACCCCTCCCCCACCTTCTATTAAGGTGGTTAATTCTGGGGTGGGAGTATTTCTACTCCCAGAAAGAACTGTCCTTTACCTTTATCCTCTTCTCTTTTTTTTTATAAATTTTTTGAATCCTTTGACTATTTCTATCCGTGTCTATGTTGTTGTTCATGTCATCATTCCTATTCCTATTCCTTTTCCTATTCACTTTAATGTTCCTATTCCTATTCCTGTTTACATCCATGTTCATGTTCCTGTTTCTATTCACATTCATGTTTTTTTTCCTATTCCTGCCCATGTTCTGGTTCCTATTCCTATTCATATTCATATTCATATTCATATTCATGTTCTTGTTCATATCCATAATACCATTCCTATTCATACTTATCTCTAGAATGTATGATCTACACCACTTTGCTATATGACCATAATTATTGCACTTATAACACTTAATGTTATTATTCCTTGGAGGTGCAAATGTCTTAGGATTTCTCCTAGTGAATCCATATCCTCTTCTGTCATGAACCCTATAATTCATTACCTTGTGATCAAACTGATTACATGAGTAGCAATACCCATGTAAAGGCTGTCTATTCCCATATTCCTATCTTTTATGTGTCCTGCATTGTGAAACCATGTGCCCAAACCTGTGATATGAAAAACATCTTCCATTGAAACCTCCTTATCTTGACCTCATTGGTCTCCTATTCTGATTGTTGTTCCATATGTATCTTCTTTGTGCATTGTTCCTATTTTTGTTCAATTCATTATTGTCCAACCCATCCTCTGATGTCTCAATGTATTTTACATTGTCTTCTTCTGAAGTATGTTCATCTGAATTATCTTCTCTAGAGCTTGAAGTTGACTCTTTTTCCTGTTTCTTTTGAACCTATTCAAAACCAATACTGATGCAGGAGCATCCGGAGGCGAAGGAGCAATCTTGCATCAGACAAAAAAAATGTTTTTTTTTTCTTTTTCTTTTTTTCTCTAAGTGCCAAAGCGGTCGCGATATCATGACACTTTTTGAAGAAGGGCACCAAGGGGCCAAACTGTTGCGATATCACGATGCTTTTTGATAAAAGGGGCCAAGGCACAAAATGGTCGCAAAATCGTGACATTTTCAGAGCAACATAGCCTGGACGCAAATTGGTCACGAAATCGCGACATTTTCAAGGCACAGAAGACAAGATGCCAAATGGTCACGAAATCATGACATTTTCAAAGCCAAGAGACCAAGGCACAAAATGGTCACAAAATCATGACACCTTCGGAGGAAAAACTCTAAGACATAAAGGGGTCACAAAATCGCGACACTTTCGGGCTAAAGACTTGAAGGCGCAAAGTGGTCACGAAATCGCGACACTTTCAGGAGCTGAGTTCTAAGACGCAAAGTGGTCATGAAATCGTGACACTTTCGGAGGCAAGGCTCGAAGACGCAAAGTGGTCACGAAATTGTGACACTTCTAGAGGCAAGGCTCAAAGATGCAAAGTGGTCATGAAATCGTGACACTTTCGGAGGCAAGGCTCGAAGGCGCAAAGTGGTCACAAAATCATGACTCTTTCGGAGTAAGGGCTCAAGGGTGCAAAAGACGTCATGAAATCATGACACCTTTGGGACAAAGACACCAAGGGGCAAAATGGTCGCAAAATCGTGACATGTTGCGGTTTCACGGCCCGAAGGAAGAAACCGAGTGCGAAGGGCAAAGACGTCACGAAATCATGGCCCCAAGGAGAAAAGAGAAGCCAAACGCCAAAACGTCACGATATCACGACCAAAGAGGAGAGAGAAATTTTGGGAGCAAAAACGTCACGATATCATGATAGAACGCTCATGACTCCAGACCAGCCGACGATTGCAGAGGCCATTATAGCAGGGCACGTGGCATCGAATTACAGGTGGCCATAGAGCACTAAGAGGTTACAGGGACCATTGCAGGAGGACACGTGGTACAGATTACTGAGGACTGTGGCACATTCCTATGAATGATGACTCGATGTAGAATGGACAGGCGGCTGCAGCGCACTCCGCCATTACAACCCATGATGGTTCAGGGTACCTGGCAGCATATTGCAGGTGATGGCAGAACATTCATGCAGGTGGTTATAGGGAATCCCGCATTCTGTGTAATGATGTCCGAAGAGGGTCGGTTCTGTTATAAAAAAGGCTGCACACGCATTGTAAAGGGGGTTCTTGGCAATTTTGAATATAATGGCTGTATTTCCAAAATTAAGAGCTCTGTTAATGAATTTGGGTGAATTTTTTTGTGTGTTATCTTAGTTCTGCTTCAAGTGGTATCAGAGCTAGAAGGTTCTGAGTGTGCAAACCAATCACCGGCAGTGAGGCAGTTTGCGCCAGGATTGTGGTTGTGGGTTGTGAAGAAGAAGCAAGATGCCTCCGTGTAGGAACCATGGTGGTGTGAGGAACAGACAATCAGAGGTCGATCTTAGAGCCTTGTAGAGGCAAGTTGAAGCCCTGCAGGAGGAAATTAGAAGGGTAGTTGAGCCAAGAAGGGAGGAACCCAGTGAGGATGAAGTTTTGGAAGAAGAGGGTCCATCCGATGAGGAAGAAGCATTGGATCCAATAGAGGCTAGGCTGTATAGGGCCATATCCCAGATTGGGAAGAAGCCAAAATTTGATGTCTCTACTTACTCTGGGAACCTCAACCCTAAGGAGTTGATAGACTAGATCAACGACATGGAGAATTATTTCGAGTATGAAGAGATATCAGACCCAAATCGGATCAGGTTCACGAAAACCAAGCTGAAAGGACATGCTAGCATCTGGTGGAAAGGAGTGCAACTGGAAAGGAACAGGAGGGGAAAGGAAAAGATCACCAGGTGGGATAGGATGGTGGAGAAATTGAAGAGGCAATTCATCCCTATAGATTATGAGTTGGATTTGTTAAGAAAGATGCAGAGTCTTCGATAGGCAAGTAAACCTATCAAGGAGTATATGGAGGAGTTCTATCAAATCTCTATTAGGACCGGCCATTCTAAAGCGAATAAGGAGAAAGTCGCACGATACATCAATGGGTTGTGAACCAACATTCAAGAAGAGTTGGGGCTGGTTAGGATGGGCACGATGGAGGATGCATACTAGTTTGCATTAAAAGTGGAGGAGAAACTGAATAGGAGATTTGATGGAAAGCAGAGAGGAAAGGACAGGGGTGGAAGAGCTGGTGGAAGAACCAATGGAGGAAGGTACAGAGATTTGGGGAAAATGAGTGAAGCTAGCAGTAGCCAGAGACAGAAATAAGATAAGGAGGAGAACAGCCAATGCCAACGCAATCAGAACAGCAACTACCCGAGAGGAAGAGGTAGGCCTGGGCGAGGGTTTGGAAGAGGTGTCTTTCGAGGAACCTTCTTCAACTGTGGAGAAGAAGGACATAGGGCATACAACTGCCCACAGCATCAAGAAAGGCCAAATTGAAGACCTGAGGGTCAGGCCTGAGCTACTATAGCAGATGAAGGTGTAGAATCTGAGCACTCTGAAGAGGCAGAAAGAGGAGAAGCAATGATCATCAGAAGAGTCTTGTTGAGTGAAGAGAAAAAGGTAGACCAAATGAATAGCCTATTTCGAACAAGATGCAAGTGCGCAGGCAAGGTCTGTAACATCATCATCGATAATGGAAGCACTGACAATTTGGTTTTTGAGGAAATGGTTGCCAAGCTGTAGCTGGAGAGGAGAAAACACCCGCACCCTTATCGAATTGCATGGTTGCAAAAGGACCATCGGGTGCTAGTCAGTGAGCAATGCCTGGTGAAGTTCAATATTGGAACTTACGGAGATGAGGTCTTATGTGACATCTTTCCTATGGATGCATGTCACATGTTTCTTGGGAGACCATGGCAGTTTGATCGAAGTGTTGTACATGATGGTCGAGCCAACACATATTCTTTGTCAAAGAATGGAGTTCGCCACAAGTTGAAACCCTTGAAGGAGGTGGATGAGAAGGTATGCAGTAGTGCACGAGTCTGTCTAGTTGATGGCAGAAGATTTTTGGAAGGCCTGAAGCCAGATCATATGTGCTATGCAATAATCCCTAGGGTTAGGGAAGAATAATGCAAGGAAACTCTAGTGGAAGTCATGGGACTGTTAGAGGAGTTCCTAGATATCATTTTTAATAATGTTCCTAAAGGTTTACCGCCTGTTAGGAAGATCAGTCACCACATAGATTTGGTGCCTGGATCGAGCTTGCCAAATAAGGCTGCACACAGAATGACGCATGTGGAAACTGAGGAGTTAAATCGACAAGTTCAAGATCTATTGAAGAAAGGGATGATTAGGGAGAGCCTTAGTCCATGTGCAGTACCAGCAGTACTAGCACCCAAGAAGGATGGAGAATGGAGGATGTGCACAGACTCTCGGGCAATTAACAAGATCACCATCAAATACAGATTCCCACTACCAAGGATGGATGATATCATGGACTGCTTAAGTGGAGCTGAGTACTTCACAAAGATTGAATTGAAAAGTGGTTACCATCATATCCACATTAGAGAAGGGTATGAGTGGAAGACAACATTTAAAACTGGAGAGGGGCTGTATGAGTGGTTGGTTATGCCATTTGGGCTAACCAATGCACCGAGTACCTTCATGCGGTTAAAGAATGAAGTCTTGAAGGAATTTATAGGCAAATTTGTTATTGTCTACTTGGATGATATCCTGATTTTTAGTAGAACCCTAGAGGAGCACCCGATGCACATCAGGAGGGTTTTTGAGAAACTATGGGAGGAGCAGTTACTGATCAATCTAAAGAAGTGCAACTTCGTGAAGAAGGAGCTAGTATACTTGGGATTTTTTATCTCAGCAGATGGTCTCAAAATGGACCCCGAAAAGGTGAGGGCTATCCTAGAATGGCCTACTCCAAGAAGTGTGACCGAGGTTAGATCATTTCATGGTCTGGCCAGTTTCTATAGAAAGTTCATTAGAAACTTTAGCAGTATTTGTGCATCTCTTACGGAGACAATGAAGGGGAACAAGAAGGAATTCAAGTGGACAGCTGGAGCAGACAAAATATTTGCTATTCTAAAGAAGAATGTCACTAAGCAACCTATTTTAGCACTTCCAAATTTCAATAAGGTGTTTCAGGTAGACTGCGATGCGAGTGGCAGTGCCATAGGAGCCGTATTGAGCCAAGAGGGTAGGCCTGTTGCTTATTTTAGTGAGAATCTCAATGATGCCAGAAGGAAGTATTCGGTGTATGATCAGTATGTCTATGCCATAGTTCAAGCACTTACGAAATGGAGGCATTATTTGTTGCCAAAGGAGTTTGTTCTTTATACTGATCATCAGGCACTGCAGTATATTAACAGTCAAGGGAAATTGAATCAGAGGCATCTGAAATGGGTAGAATTCCTGCAAAGCTATACCTTTGTGCTGAAGCATCGGAGTGAAAGGTTTAATAGGGTGGCCGATGCCTTGAGTAGGAGGTAATTTCGAATGATGGAAATGAGGGTGGAGGTTGTAGGGTTTGTTGAGCTCAAGGGTTTATACCCTGCAGACCCCGATTTTGTAGAAGCTTGGAAAGCCTGCACTGCATCGGTTACGTTGGACAGGACTAAGTGGTTGAATTATCTGATTCAAGATGGAATGCTGTTTAGGGGGAACCAATTATGCATTTTGAAGAGCTCAATGAGAGATAATCTCATCAAGTAAAAGCACAGTGGAGGTTTAGCTGGACACTTTGGTCGTGACAAGACCATCTCCCTTGTTAGTGAAAACTACTACTGGCCGCAATTGCAACAAGATGTGGCAAAATTTGTGCAGAGTTGTAGGATATGCCAGATGGAAAAATGTGTGAGGCAGCCTACTAGTTTATATCAACCACTACCTATACCTGAAAGGCCATGGGAGGATATTAGTATGGATTTTGTGCTTGGTTTGCCCAGGATGCAGAGGGGACATGACTCCATATTTGTGGTAGTCGATAGGTTTTCAAAAATGGCTCACTTTATCCCATGCTAGAAGACTAGCAGTGTGGTCCATGTGGCTGGTTTGTTCTTCAAGGAAGTGGTATGCCTTCATGGGCTGCCAAGAAGCATTGTGTCAGACAGGGATACCAAGTTTGTAGGGTATTTCTGGAGAACCCTATGGAAGAAACTGAAGACAAATTTAAAATTCAGTTCTGCATACCACCCCCAAACAGATGGCCAAACAGAGGTGGTTAATAGGAGTTTGGGCAATCTACTATGATGCTTGGTAGGGGAAAATCCCAAGGGATGGGATTTAGTTCTGCCACAGGTAGAATTCGCTTACAACAGCTCTGTCAACAGAAGTACCAATAAATTACCATTCTAGATAATCTATGGGAGAAGCCCAAGAAATGCTTCAGAGTTGAGAAGAATAGATACCAGAGAAAAATGCAGTGTCAAGGCAGAAGACTTTGCTGAACACCTGAAGGGAGTGCATGAGGATGTCACACGACACATTTCTAAGATGAATACTCAGTATAAGGCAAGGGCAGACCAGAAACGCCGAGCTAAGGAGTTTGAAGTAGGAGATTCTATCATGGTCCACCTAAGAAAAAAGAGGTTTCCTGCCAAGACCTATAACAAGCTAAAGATGAAGAAATTTGGGCCATGCAAGATCATTGGGAAATGAGATTTGGGCAATGCTTATGAGGTGGAGTTTCTGAGTGAACTTAACACCTCGTCGGTATTTAACATTTCAGATTTGGTCGAGTTTCATGAAGGAGATAACAGTGCAACACCAAGCCCGGATTTGTGGAGCATCCCTGCGGTCACTCCTGTCGCAGACGAAATAGAAGAAGTCCTGGATACGCGTGAGGGCCGAAGTACTCGAAACAGGAGTTATTCTAAGTATTTAGTCAAATGGAAGGGCAGACCCATAGAAGATGTGACTTGGTTGTCAAAGGCAGAGGTTGATCGCCTGGGTCTACCTCAGACAGATCAGAAGTGAAGGTCACTTCTCAAACTCACCCCAGGTGTCTGATGCAGGAGCATCCGGAGGCGAAGGAGCAATCTTGCATCAGACAAAAAAATGTTTTTTTTTCTTTTTATTTTTTTCTCTAAGTGCCAAAGCGGTCGCGATATCGTGACACTTTTTGAAGAAGGGCACCAAGGGGCCAAACTGTGACGATATCGCGACGCTTTTTGATAAAAGGGGCCAAGGCAAAAAATGGTCACGAAATCATAAAATTTTCGGAGCAACGTAGCCTGGATGCAAATTGGTCACGAAATCGTGACATTTTCAAGGCACAGAAGCCAAGATGCCAAATGGTCATGAAATCGTGACATTTTCAAAGCCAAGAGACCAAGGCACAAAATGGTCGCAAAATCGTGACACCTTCGGAGGCAAAGCTCTAAGACATAAAGGGGTCATGAAATTGTGACACTTTCAGGCCAAAGACTTGAAGGCGCAAAGTGGTCACAAAATCGTGACACTTTCGGGAGCTGAGCTCTAAGACGCAAAGTGGTCACAAAATCGTGACACTTTCGAAGGCAAGGCTTGAAGACGCAAAGTGGTCACGAAATCGTGACACTTTCGGAGGCAAGGCTTGAAGGCACAAAGTGGTCGCAAAATCATGACTCTTTCGGAGTAAGGGCTCAAGGGCGCAAAAGACGTCACGAAATCATGAAACCTTTGGGACAAAGACACCAAGGGGCAAAATGGTCGTGAAATCATGACATGTCATGATTTTGTGGTCTGAAGGAAGAAACCGAGTGCGAAGGGCAAAGACGTCACGAAATCATGGCCCCAAGGAGAAAAGAGAAGCCAAATTCCAGAACGTCGTGATATCACAACCAAAGAGGAGATAGAAATTCTGGGAGCAAAAACGTTGCGATATCGCAATAGAACGCTCATGACTCCAGACCAGCCGGTGGTTGCAGAGGCCATTACAGCAGGGCATGTGGCATCGAATTACAGGCGGCCATAGAGCACTAAGCGGTTACAAGGACCATTGCAGGAGGACACGTGGTACAGATTACTGAGGACTGTGGCGCATTCCTATGAATGATGACTCGATGGAGAATGGATAGGCGGCTACAGCGCACTCCGCCATTACAAGCCATGATGGTTCGGGGTACCTGGCAGCATCTTGCAGGCAGTGGTAGAACATTCATGTGGGTGGTTATAGGGAATCCTGCATTCTATCTAATGATGTCCGAAGAGGGTCGGTTCTGTTATAAAAAAGGCCGTACACGCATTGTAAAGGGGGTTCTTGGCCATTTTGAATATAACGGCTGTATTTCCGAATTTAAGAGCTCTGTTAATGAATTTGGGTGAATTTTTTTGTGTGTTATCTTAGTTCTGCTTCAAAGACCTATTTTTTTGTTGATATTCTTTGTACCTTGATCATATTATCCAAAATATTTGTTATTTTTAAAACCTTTCATCTTAATTTTTGAGTCCTTTAAATATTCTTTTAGTAGTACCACTTCTTGTGCTAACTTCTCACATTCTAATATCTTTGCTTCTAACTTATCCTTGAACCTCTTTATCCTAGCCTTTGATTTTTATAAATCCTCTATGAGAAATCTTCTCTCTTCATCACATTATTTAAACTGAATTTCAAGTTTAGAGTGTCGCTTTCTTACCTTATTTACTATGTCAAGGGCATAGATGAGTTATCTCTTTTGAATAATCCTCTATTTTTTTACCATTTTCCACATCATTACTCTCTTTAGGCTTGTCTTCTATGGGATCACTTTAATATTCTTATAATAATGCCATTATAAGATTTTCATATGGTCCTTGAAGTGCATTCTAATACTCATCATCACTAAAACTATAACCATACCTTGTACAATAATCTTCAAGATGTCCAAAGTTACCACATATAAAACACTTGAGAATAACTGAAGTTTTCTTAATAGGTTATTTTTCTTTAATCATAAATAGAACTTCATCTCTATCATTGTTTGAAATACTAGCATCACTATCACTTGAGTACTTACTCACATTATCTGCATAGTAGATCCTCTTTTATCTTCAGAAGAATTTCTTTCCTCATCTGCTTTGTCCATCCTTATTTTTCTTTTGGTGCCTATATCTTTTTGATTCCCTGTACCTATGATCCTATTTTTCTTCACCATTATTATTATTTTGTTCTTTACAATATGTTGCAAAATTTCCAAACTTTCCACAATTAAAACACTTAACAAATATTAGATCTATGGGTCTTCTAGAATCTTTATCTCTTCTACCATAATTAGCTTCTTCATCACTGGATGACTCACTACTTGATTCTGACTTCTTACCCTTTATTTTATTGATTGCTTTGAATGATGCTTCCTTCTAGGGAGTAGGTTTTTTTTTTCTTATCTCAAAATCTATTAGCATACCAAGCAACTTCTCTCTTGTCAAAGTATCACCATCCATTGATATTTATATAGTAGAAACATGTTCACTAAATCTATTTGGAAGAGATCTTGAGACTTTATCACAAACATCTAATTCATCAATATTCATTCCAAGTCCTTGCATATCATTAACAACCTCATCAATTCAAAATAGATAAGCATTGATATTTTATTCTTCATTCATTCTCAATGTTTCAAATTGTCCTTTGGGATTTCATATCTTTGCTTTTTTGACAATTTTATCTCCCTTATATATACCTTGCAATTTATCCCACATTTCTTTTGCAGTTTTACAATGCATAACTTTCATAGACTCTATTCTATGTAAACCTCTCACAAGTGCATTAATTGATTTTGAATTATAGTGCTATAGAAGCTTACCTTCCTTATTTGTAGGAGGATTGACTACCAGCTCATATCCAAATTCCACTACATCCCAAACTTCATTTCCAAGTGCCATTAAGTAAATCCCTATCATCAAAATCCAATACATGTAGTCATTTCCTTCAAAGACCGATGCTGAGTTAGTTGAGGACACCTCCTTAGGATCCATTTTTTTCTTGTTAGCTTTTCCTTCAAGTTGTTAAACTCTTATTAAGGCACCCACTTTGATACCAATTGAAGAACACAAACTTATACTGAGAGGGGGGGTGAAGAGTATAAGAGTACTTTTTACTTTTCTTTCTAAATCAATATTATGCAGTGTATGGATAGCAGTACCAATAGCAATAATAAAAGAAATGCACAAAAAACTACATACAATAGAGACACCACAATTTACGTGGTTCACCCAATATGGGTTATTCCATGGAGAAAATATTTCAATAAAATTTTGTCAATCAATCTCTTAGGAATCCTTCCCAATTACAATATTTATGGACCTCTATCCAAAGGAGATGTTGATCCTCTAAATCTAGTTTGTGGATCTCTATCCATAGGAGAACTCTTTCTCCTATACTCTAGCTGGTGATCCTCTAGAAGACTACTGCATCCACTACACTGGCTTGTGGATCTCTCTCCACTAAATACTCTTATCCCCACTTAGAAGACCTATCCTCACTACCCTGTCTGATGAATATCTATCCACTGAAGACTACTATCCTCTCTGATATATCACCTTAAAATATCTATATAAAATATGTACTAAACATAGTCCAGTCATTCTAGCATAAATCTGCTCAACTCTACACTAAACACAGTCCAGTCGATATAGCACAAGTCAACAAGCTCACTAAAATATGCACTAAATATAGTCCAGTCAATCTAGCAAAAATCTGCTCAAATTTTTACTAAACACATTTTAGTCAGTCTAGCACAAATATGATTAATAGGTCCACTCATAACCTTCTCAAATCTGCTCAACATGTCCACTCAGAACCTGATCAAATATGCTCAATAGATCCACCTAGAACCTACTCAAATCTGCTCAATATTTCCACCCAGAACCTGCTTAAATCTTCTCAATAGGTCCACTCAAAACCTGCTCAAATATACTCAAAATATCCACTCAAAACTTTCTTAAATATTCTCAAAAGGTCTAATCAAAACCTATCCAAAAATGCTCAAAATGCTCACATGAAACTTTTCTAAATCTTCTCAACAAGCTCACACAGAACTTGTCCAAATCTAATCAACAAGCTCACATAGAACTTGTCCCAATATACTCAACAAGCTCATATAGAACTTGTCCCAATCTCATAGAAGCATAAAGAGAATTGTTAGAGACTCAATATGTTCTATTCTCAATGCACAATCACTTTCTCAAATTTCTCTATCTCATAGAAGCATAAAGAGAATTGTTAGAGACTCAATATGTTCTACTCTTAATGCATAATTATTTTCACAACTCACATAAGAATATATAATAGTATATTTTATGGAACTTGAACAATCACTTTATACAACCACTTGGCAAGACTCAACCAACTCAACTCAACCAATTACTTAATGAAAATCCCCTTTCTCACAAACCCTAGTCCAATCATATATCAATCAACTCAAAATATTTCCAACAATGCTCAATAACAAATCTCACATAACAATTATACTCATGTTCTTTTCAAACCCTAGTTCAAGTTCTTTGCACAACAACTCACTTCAACAACAATACTTATAACTCAACATTCACATAACAATGATCCTCATGTTCTTTTCAAACCCTAGTTCAAGTTATTTTCCCAACAACTCACTTCAACAACAATGCTTATAACTCAATCTTCACATAAAAATTATACTCATGTTCTTTTAAAAAACCTAACTCAAGTTCTTTGCACAATCCAATGGCTTCAACAACAATGTTTATAAAATAAGGTTTTAATCACAACTGTTAATTCTAGAAAACCTTGAAGCATTAAATCAAACACTTTTGAAAATGAAACCCTAATCAAATCCTTTTCACTCAACTTTATTTTCTAGTAAGTAATCATTCATCTCAACTAAGAAATAATTTGCCCATACCTTTTTTCTTTACAAGGAGTTGATCTCACAAATCTGCCACACTCACAATTACGTCTTTGCCAGTATCAATAAGGGTTACAAGATAATAATTTCCTCAACAAAACACAATGCAAAATTATATCAAAATTACACCTTATCACTCCAACTCAAATAATATTCAATACCTTCACAATAATCTTCTTCAACATAAAAACCCTTTATTAAAATTAAACAACACTCAAAAGTCTTAATCCTTCAATATTCCAATATAGTAATTTAAGATTTTAACAAAAATAATTAAAACCAAAACTTCCTTATTACTCTAAGTCATAATTTTCAACTACCACCACTATCCAACAAACACCCTTTCTAAACAATTCCACTAAAAAACCTTATACCTCCAAATATTCTTTATTGAAACCTTAGGCAATACAATTAAAAAGCTTTACCTTGGCCACTGATGGGTTTTGGCCCTGTAACCTTTTCCTTTGTGAGCAACTTAGTCATGAGATCCATGACCACGTGTACTATAGGCATGTTTAAGAGCCAAAAGGCTCTACCTTCACTTTAACCTTTGCACCCAATGAAAACACATAAAAAACTTTTCCTTTTGGTGCTTACCACCAACGGGGTTCAAATGCAGGCACTACTTCCTCCAACGCTTTTGCAATTTTCACTCTACTACTTGGACCACCGTTTACAACATGCTTTGGAAAATCCAACCCCTTCACCTTATCCTTGGCGCTTAAGATGAAAATATTTTTCATCTTCTTCCTCAATGAACATTTCAAAATTGCAAACGAATTTTTAATCTTGGTGCATATAAATCATTCTAGGGATGAGCAATAATGTCTTTGGAAGCCACCTTATATACACAATCTTTTATTTCCTTCAATGTTAGTGGTCCCTTCTTTCAATGATGTCAACATCTTTATAAATACTTTACAATTTATACAAGGTGCTTTATTAAATTGAATGATGTCAGCATTAATTATAATTTATAAATATAATTTTATAAAGTATAATTATAGGATTTAATATTTAAACCCTTCCTTTACATTGCATTCCATGGTGTAAATAATATTTATTTATAAAATTTAAATTCTTATTGAATTTAAATAATTTATAAAAAATATTATATCTCCTTTTTAACTTTGCACTAAAACTCTTGATCTTTGGCCTTCTTCCTGGATATCAAATAACAACTTTGACAACTTTGTTCCTTGATGAAAAACCTTGATATTAATGTTGACTTAATTTCTTGACATCAATGACAATTTTAACTTTTAGGACTCAAAATGTCCAACAAAATTCATTCTTGAGGGAACTTATATGGTTCTCTTTAACATCGATACGACTTCTCCAAAATAAGATTCTGATGATTATCATAAACATATGAAAATTCTTAGAATGGCTTAGAATCAATAGATTCCTTAATTGCATCATGATTTTAAAGGGGCAGATGGACTCCTTATTGGTATGGGAAATACCTTAATGATACAATGATGACTTAGAGAAGGGAATTAGGAAAATTCCTTAATTACATCATGAATTTGATAAGGAATGGTTGTATTCCTTGCCATGTATAATGAATTGAAAGGGAACCATAGTGGCCCTTATATATCTATAATATTTGACATCTTAAGTTTATGAATATGAAGAAAGTACATATTTTGGAGGCTGGTTTTATTTCCCATGAGGGTTCCCAAGATAAACAATGTGTCACTCTATTTGTGGTTGGATGTGTTAATTTTTGTGCATGTTGCTTTTAATTCAAAATAAAAATGATTTAAGTGGATGATATGGTTAAATTCTTGATGAAATAGTTATGCAATTCTTAGATTATGTTAAGGTGTACTATGATGCAAGGAATCTATTCTAAACTTTAGTATGTTTATGAATTAATGATATACTATTATGTCACTTGATGTATTCAATGGTTGTATGAATGCAATAAGTAGAATGTAATGGAATATACATCTTGCTCAATTGGATATCTCATGTGTGCTTCAGTATCAAGAATTATAAAGTAATGGATTCTACTCCTTAAGGATTAATAGGGTTATGATCTCTTCATAAATATTCATGGTTGGTATAACCTAAAATATTATGATATCAAATTGAGGAATGATCTGAGTTGAAACTCAGAGTGGGTTAGAACCCACAAAAAGGTAATTTAGACTTGAGTTGTAAACCAAGTCAAAACTTTCATTCTAAGTTGATAAAATAATGTACATGAGGAGTAGGTACTCCCATGATGGTTAAATAATGTCCTTTTGTAATGAACTTAATTGATTCTTGTATATAACAAAAGGGATACCTAAATACAAGGATGGAAAAATAAGACTTAAGAGGTATAAGGTTATTTAATAATGCTTAATATGACATTCCAAGGATTTTATGAGTTGATAACATATAGTGATTTTGTTATCTTAATAACCCCATTGGGAAGATGTGGGTTAGATCTAAGATCTAGGAATAACCATTGTCAAGGTTAATTCATTAATAAGGGTTTCCATCTTCAAGGTATTCACCTATATAATGGTCTTGGTGGACAATATGGTTAAGGATGATTTCTCTTTTAAGAGAGATAAATCTAATGCTAGGCCAACATTCTCATATCCGAGTGGTATGAGGATTTCATAGAAGTTGATCACTTCTACTCAAGAGTGACTCTGATCAAGTCTTAATATCTCTTTATGCTATTTGCCTTGATAAATTACAATCCAAAAGGAATGAATCTATCTTATTTTAGGATTATGACCCTTGCCTCATGAAATATGAATATGTATATATATATATATATAAATAAATAAATAATGTGTGGTAACAATTGGGGTTGTTACAAACATATTGTAAAAAATCACGTTAGGTGATTAAAAATAGATAAATCTATTATTGTAACGATATATGGCTATGTTTTATATAATAAAGTAGGTCATATGAATACAAATGAGGATCATTTTTATACAGTCATTGGAATAAATCTATTTTCATTTATTCTACAAAGTTGCAAATACTCTTATTTTTCTAAAAATAATATTTATGTAATTAATCAGGCAGACTACCTACGGGATCCTAGGCCCACTCTCTATAGTAGTCCTTCCCATTTTAATTTTAATTATTTATTTTAAATATATTAGTTTCTTATTTTATTTCTTGCTTTACTTTAGTTTAGTTATGTGTTTATTTTCCTTCACATTTACTTCTTGTATATTTATTTTTGTATTTTAATTTCAGCTTTAGTTTTAGTTTATTTATTTATTTTTTACACTTTATTTTATTTGGTTTGGATGAAATAAAAATGCACAAACACCCCCCACAAAACTAAATAGGTGTAGAAGGATTCATTCCCCACACTACAGGCATATACTGTGCATGACACTCATAAGTTTACGAGCCTTCTCGGGTTGACAATTAAATGGAGGTAATAAATTAAACCATAGAAAATTAACCAATATTTTGTCCAACACTGCTATTGAAAAATATTCTTCTCAAATGGTAGAGAGTGTCAAAATTGTACAAATAGATCCATATAATGAAGGCTTTTTGTAAATTAATAATTTTCTAAATATGGGTGCTCTCCCTACAAAATTATCCTCAACCATAAAATGAACATTTAAAACCAAAAATGGCTTGCTATACTCTCTTGGGGGATATTCTCTATCGTTATGGCTATGATGGTATTCTTCTTTATTGTCTCAAAACCTAAAAGGTAAAATGGGTAATCTCTCAAGCTCATGTGTCACAACCCGTCCCATTGGAACTTTTCTAAAAGGTATTAATTGATTTGAGGGATCAATTAATACCTGAATAGAGGGTCATAAACCCTAATCATTCCTAAAAATTCCCAATTAGGGGATTTTATGAAGTTTTGAGAAGGCAATAAATACTTTTGTAAAAGGATTAATTGTTTTTCGGAAATATTAATTTAGGGTATTCGGATTAATTAATAAGGTTTAATTAACCTGATTAAATTTAATTAAATGCTCTTGTTTTCATAAAAATTGAACATTAGAATATTAGAATATAACTATGATTATTTTATTCCAGTACACACCTTGACTTATTAAGCCCTCATCTAGCACTTTTCCTACCATGGGAAATGGTATCTTACTATTTTAATTGGAGACCTTTTGGTAGTAGGGAAAGAAGCCAAAATAGGTGTATGAATTTTGAGTTATACCTCTCTCTAAATGAATGGAGGAGAGGATAAAGGATAAGAAAATTAGGTGAGGAAACACCTTGGATTTATACACCTCAAAATGGATAGATGAGAAGGTAAGGGACTAAAAAAGTAGCATATTTCTAATATTAAAAAAATAAACCACCTTTATGGCTCATGAAAGGAGGAAAGTATTTTAAAAATAGGCTTTAATTTTAAGAAATATTAGCATGAGCTGGTAGGAGGTAAGTATGAAGGAGTACTAGGAGGTAGGAAAATTGGGTGAGAGCATGAGGAAGTTAAATTAGGAGGCTAAAAGGAGTTGGAGACGCACCTATAAATATATTAGGTTAGGGTATTCCTTTCTTTGACAATGGTTTTGTTTGGGATAAATCTAATTTATGTTTGAATCTTCCCTATTTCTCATGTGATTGAGCTTCCTCTATTTAATTTCTATGAATCCCACACCATCTTGGGATTATTTCAATCCTATGTGGAGTATTACATTAATATTGATCTTTAGATCTTTTTTTTAGGCTTTTGATTTACTGTAATTATTTACTTATGCTTTTTAATCAAATTCAAACCTAGTATAATATCAATCTTCTTTATACTATACATTTTGGTATTCTACCTACTCAACTTTATTTGTATTAAAGAACATTATTTTGTAGCTCTCCTAGAACACCTGCTAATTTTATTGTATACACCATGTATTTTGAAGCTTAGCTTATGCTTACTTTGAATGGATGAATCTTTAGTCAACCTTGTAATGAAGTCATATTTTATCTTTGTTAGACATCTTTAGGCATCATCTGAGATAGATATTAGACTAATCCTATAGTATATACCTAGGTAATGTTGATTTTGATGCTCTAGAATATTTTAACAGTGCTAGGGAGGATTTTAAAGAAGGTACAAGCCTTTGTGAGCATATTGAAACCCCCTATTACATTCTACACTGAACCATATGTCCTACCTTCTATAGTAAGCTTCAAATAAATGTAGTGCTTAATTCCAAAAAACTTGAATCCACCATTATAGTATTATACATTATTGAATGTGGTTTGGGATAGCTTCTGGAGATGTTGCAATCCTCTCTATGTTATTCCCTAAGTGGTCGAAGCACCCTGGATCGCACTTGGCCTGCTCAAGTGGAAGCCTTTGTAAAAGGTTTATATGAGTTTTGTCCCACATGGGATGTGCTTAGGTGAAAATATCCCTAGTCTTATTGATTATAAAGTGGTGATAAAAGGCTGCACCACCTGGTGGTCAATATTGTGTTAGTTGATAACATGCATGATATGCTTAGATAATATTATTTGTTAGACTAATCATTATTTAGGTGGTTGCCACGCAATCACTTGTTGTCCCTATTATGCTATTACCACATGTATATTTGTGATTTGATGTACTTATGGTTGGTAAGGGGTGATTAAAATATTTTTAATTTTATCTAAGAGATATATCCCACATCATTTGTAAAAAATCCATGCAAAGGTTTAAAAGGGACTTAAAATCCCTTATCGAATGACCAACACTTAGTGGTCATGGTGGCCATTGAGAAGTGGCCACTACATGCCAATTGGGGCACTATATGTTGACTTATGGACTCTATATTTTTTTTTTTATTGGCGATGTCTCATTGCTTATTTATGGTTGACTAGTAGTGAGTGGTTGTTTATCTATTGTTTGACTATTTTCTAGTGGTATTATTGACCGAGTCAGTTTTGGCATGCGATGTGATTAAAACACTTTTTAAAAACAATAATAAGGGTCATTCTAATGTATATATATATATATATATATATATATATATATATATATATATATATATATATATAGTACTAGGACATAGATGGCCTAATGATATGAATTTGGCCACCCCTTTTTATAAATAAGGGTTGAATTGATCTGATATATTTAAAAGGATAAATACATCAAAATAAATAATAGACTTTGGAAATTGAGAATTAATGTCTAAAGCTCTCTTATAGGATTAAGGGAAGGTTTTTATTAATAGAGCACAAACCTAGAATGTCAAATGAATAACATTTTTGTGAATCAATTTATTGGATTATATTTTGGGATATTTTGACATTGAAATAATTTAAGAAATAATTTAATCAATCTTGGTAGAGATAGAATTATATGGGATCAATTTTTGATGGGAAATTTTGAGGATAATCCTAGACACAAATTTGTAGATAACTTTGTCAATCTTGTGAAATATTGAGTAAAATAGGTTTACTCAGTTGGCCTTTCAAAATAATATTTTGTAGAAAGAGTGTAGTTAAGGAAAGAATGAGTGTTTCCCACATTATTTGAGGAAAAATTATGGGGTTGCCTCACTATATTTTGATCATACAATTAATGATCCTTTATGACCCCTTTTCTATTTATTATTTCTAGAAGGTGAAATTCGTATAATTTAAATATTGTAAGAATAGATTATATGATCTATTCTTGAGAGGAGTTTGGATCTCCTCAAAGCCATGAATTCTAGGATGTAAATTTAAGGAAAATAATAGATAGGATCCTATTCTTGGTTCAGTATTACATGTATAAATTACATGGAGAAGTTATTACCATAGCTAGAATAAGATTCTTAATATTTTTATATTGTAATATGAATGGATGGAATATCCATTCTTGAGGAATGAGATTCCTCTTTATATGTTTTACATATATTATATATATATAAAAGCATGGTTACTAATTGAATTCTTCTAATGTATTTAGAAGAATTCATCTTATGAAGAATTCATCTTATGAAGAATTGAATATTGTTCGATACTGAAGAATAAATGTGGAATTCATTCTTAAGGGAATTTATGGGGTTCCCTATTTGGTATTGTAATTATAAGTAATTAATGCTATGATTAATTATGAGTTCTCTCCTTGATATAAATCTGATGATCATTTCATAATTATGTGGGCATAAGAATCAATATTTTCTTATGTGTTTGTTGTAATTTGTATAAATGGATTGGAAAAAGGGAATGTGAGTTTCCCTTATATGCATGGATGATTGGATAAAGGAACTATTAGGTTCCTATATTTAATTTGTATAAAGTACCCATGGGATTCTGTTATATCATTGTAATTGTGAATACTGAATTTATGAAATGTGAGAAAATATTTTTGGAGGTTGGGTTTATTCCCTATAAGGGTTCCTAGGATATATGTTGTGTCATATATCTTTATCTTATGGTTTTTCAATTGATCATTTACATGGATTTTTATTTACATTTCAACGTGAAGTTGATTAAATAATTTATAGATGATGCATTTGAATTATCATGAGATGTTAATTAAATGGATGATGGATATTAAATGGATGTTAGACTATTATATGATGTAATGATTTATATTTTCATGCAATGTTAAATAGAAATAGTTGTTATCTATATTCATATATGGATGAATGTTGCAACCTTTTTACATTAAGTAATAATGTATGGATCATGTTGCAATGGGAAAAGAACAATTATCTTATGTTGATTAATTAGGGAATAAGTTTCTTAATTCATACTATGATTATAATATTAAGTGTTAGACCTAATATACCTAATTAAAATAGAGAGTTAAGTAATCAATAAATAAATTTATTAATAATTTTTTTGACATCCTTATACCATGATGGCATTAAAGGTTTAATATGAGTTGGTCACTCCTATCACAAGAGTTAACACTAACCATGTCATAAATATCTTGGTGAATTTTTACCTTGATGGAGATAGTCCATGAATATGAACTCTACCTCCTAGGTAGATATGTTTAAATACAAAAAAAAAACATTCTCTCTCTTAGGTTGACTTGAGTTGGGTAACAATAGAGGTTGTTACAATTGGTATAAAAGCCCAAGATAACTAATGGATTCTAATATTAGGTCTAGGTTATCAAAAGATACAGGTTATATAACCATAGGTTGATTCAAATCTATTGATTTCTTAATTTAAGCTATGGTTATTAAACCATTAATAATAACATCCTAGTTGTTAAAATTCTATATTGAAGGGATATAAGCTTACCTAGAAATGAAACATTTCATGAAGTGGTAAAACATTGATATTATCTCCAAAATATAATATATTTGATAAGTTTTGAGGAGTAAGAAATTTAACCCCATTTGGAAATACAATTTTGGAAGAAAATGGTGATAATATATTGTGATGAGACAAGAGTGTGATTAAGATCATTTTTGGAAAATAAAATTTTAATGGTTAGAACGTTGTGGGGATACAAGTGTGAAGATAACCATCTAATTTAGTTTATGTAAAATAAAACTAACTATTTGAAGTATAATTGGAAAGTAATTATAACTTATTCAACTCATTTTTGTTGGCATGATAAATTAACACCTAGATTTTAGGATAGAACCTAGGATTCTTTGTATGTGGAAGTGATGACTAGTAGAAATGTCAATACACACTTTGTAAGGAAGAAGCAAATGCTTGGAGATTGCTTATGTGTAAGTCTTTCCTTCCACTATTGGAACCATTGGTGTATCCAAGTGGAAGAGCTAGGTGAACCCTCCACATATGTGGGTCTTAAGTAGTGTACCTTAGATTTAGGATCTCACTTAGCATTTGAATATCTTAGCTAAGCTCCCTCCTTACTTTAAGTGTTGTAAAATAATAATAGGAAATGATATTAACCCCCTAAGAGGAATCATATAACTGGAATAGTTGTGATTTTAAAAGGTTTTAAGACCATATCACATATTATGAGGAATACTTTGGAGAAAATTCCATAAAGGCTAAGATCTAATATGGTATAGAGCTAGACAAGAATTTAGAAAAAATATCATGTGAAGCCATTTCATTGGGATATGACAAAATAAATAGTAATATTTCAAGCAACAAGAAAATGTTACGGTCCTAGGAGACTAAGTAGAAATGATGAATCTTTATATAATAAATATATGATCAGCATAAGTTAGCTAAAGAAGGAATAAGGTAGCCCAATATGATTGAAACATGATCCCTAAAGGATGAAGGACTGACCTCAAGATAATCAAGATGTGATTGACTAAATGATTGAGCAAGATCGATTCGTCATAAACTGATGATTGGTTAGATAGTTGTCATTGATGGGTGGAGTAAATCTAACTCTAAATAATTAAGAAAATAGGTTGAAAATATTAAAAAAAAAACTTGTAGGATTTTTACCCAACACCTGAGAAAGGATTAATCTACCAACTTCTCATGGCATTTAACCTGATTATACTTGTATTAGGGTTTTCCATGTTGATATTGATTATAATCAAAACAAATCCCATAGTGTGATTCATGCTTATTCTAATTCTAATTACTGATCTACTAGTGTATATACTTTGAGAAGGGAAGATAGCTTTTGGTGGTGCTAAAATTAGCTAGGAAGTGTAGCGACCTCGGGGAAGTAGATGCACTATCCACTCACTCTATTTACGATTAATATGATTGTTTAACATATATTAAATTAAAAAGCATACAATAAAGGCATAATCAAAGTACAAAGAAATAAAATAATGAATGCTTTGTATTGATATTCCCAATATCTGGTTACATATAAATCCCTCTATGGTATACCCTTCATTTGATATATGATTTTACATAAAGAGGGTAGCAGATGTATAAAATATCCCCTAGCAAGGGGTGATGGGCATTTATAGGCTTCTCAATGATGCACATGAAACTATATGAGGGCTTACAGATGCCTCCTTCTCTAGTTTTTATTCCTATAGGGATCCTTTTGCTCTCGTATGTTGTAGATATGTTTGATGAACATGTAGCCCTAAAATCAATGAAACAACAACACACGCTTAGATGCCCGAGATTGCCTCCCTAGAGGAGGTTGTTAGCATAGTGAAAAAAATGCAATGAAACTAGTGCTATGAATGTAAATAACTAAAATAAATCTTATGCTAATAAAATGAAATAGAAAGCAAAATAAAAGAAACTATCACTTAAACCCTAGAATAGGTTGCGGGCCACTGTCCAGGACAACGACTGCTAAGATGAAATCTCTCTCTATTTATCCAAAATGCTATGGGATCAAGTCTACTACTAATGTTAATATTATTACCGTATATGTTCAGATTTTTCCTCCAATATGATATGGCTTCACCATAGAATTGATCTCCAAGGTAAGCTCTCCAAGTCAATAGAATCTCTCCTCAATGATCCAACATGTTCAAATTTTTGATGTGTGATGTTCTCTCTCTCTGATTAATAAAATAAGGTCCCCTAGTGCTTTTAGGTTTACTCCTTATAAAGTGTTTTGAAACCCTAGGTCAATGTGTAGCACCCTAAAATTGGCGCAGTCAAATTGGAATAATTACATTCACCTTAGTAAATAAATTTAAATTCAAATTTAACCTCCCAAACCGCCCGTTAACCGCCGAGAAACCCGTTTCCCCTTTTTTCGTGCCATTTTTAGGAGTTGTTTTGACCGTTGGACGATATCGTCGCCGATCAGACGATATCGCCCTGCATTTGACGATTTCGTCTGGACTAGAACGTCCAGACGATTTTGTCGCAAAACTGAATTTGCATAGATAGACTCTGTTCCAACGGGTCTCCAATCCGGGCAGAAGCGTGTCTGCGCCGTTGGGACCCTCCCCCGTTGGAGATCTCCCAAATTGGGAAGATCTCCAACCTCCCAACAACTTTCCCTAAGCCTATTTAACTCTAAGACTTTTCCCTCCCCAACCCCTGGCTGAATTCTTATGCAAATCGACTCCCTATGTGCTAGAACTTCTCAAATTTGCTTTTTGCACTATTCCTATAGTAATTTTATTGCAGGTATATCACTGGTTTTCAGCCGGAGCCAGCACCTATCGCAGCCGATCGAACCTGTCAAGATCGGAGGCGATCCTGTCAAATTAGGGACGATCTCGTACTGATGCGAGACGATCTCGACTGCAGCATACATCGAGGCAATCAGTGCCTGAAGTTTGCTCTTCTCTCTTTTCTCTCTGTCATTTTATGCTATAAATCAGATCATTTATTTAGTTTTTATTCTACTTTGCATCTGGAGTTCACCCATCTAGTTTAGATTGCACATTAAATTCATGATTTGCCATCATAATGCAGATGATCTCGTTTTACTTTCTGTTTTAAATTATTGCTTAGTATTCACCTTGTTCTTTAGCATATTTTGCCTCTATTTTGCATAGTAGAATTGCTTGTATTTTGCATCTGTTCCCTGTTTTGCAGGTTTCTGACGAATTCGTCTGACGAATTCGTCAGATTTGAGACGATTCTGTCTGTCTCAGATGATTTGGTCAAATTGTAGGTGATACTGTCGAATCCCAGATGATCCAGACTACTTCAAGCATCAGAAACTTCATCAGACATCCCGGATCAGGTAATCTCCATTAGCCTCCTGCAAATTCTCTATTTTTCTGCTTTCAATCTCGTTTCATCGTATTCATTTAAATTGCATTTTCATGTAGTTTAAGTTAGAATCATTCGGCCAAACCTAGGATGAATGTTTAAGGATAAAACGAGACCCATTAAAACACATTCCCAAAACCTAGGCATGGAAACTGCCGCCAAATGTTTCCTGGTGAACCCACCATCCGTCGACAAATCACCAAAATGCACCTCCCTTGAGAGGCGGGACCTTCGCAAAGTCCTCTCGTCCGAGGTACCGCATCATCCTTTTCCCATCCTCCTTCCGGGCGCGGATCCAATAGCCTGAAGGTAGGGATGCAAAAAATTTGGAGCGATACATTTTGGTGAACCCGACGTGAATGCATCATAACCTTTTGAAAACAAAAACAAAATATATATATATATATATATATATACAAGAAAAACAAAAACAAAATCATCATTTCAAGTTTGTATGTTTTATATTCAATCCTAAATAGTAGATGCTAAATATTACTTTTAGAAGTACTAAAGAAACCATGAGTTTTTACTCAAATCAATATGAGCCCATCAGTAATGTTGGAAGAATTCAGCTAAATACATTTGTTGATTATGACCAACCTCATCCCTATTCAACACCACCTCCATCACACTCTTCTTATTTTTCATCCATAACCCAACAAAACAATCCCTTTGCCAATCCTCTTCATAACGATATTATCTATTCTCCCATATATCCATATTATGTCTATCAATCCACATATAATCCTCCACCACCTTTTCAATACTCTTCTTTCAATACAACACATCCATTTCAACAAGAAAATACTTATTCTTCCAATCCTACCATGCACTCACCTCATACATCGCAATCTTCCTATCATCATTCTACCCATAATAAAGAAAGTAGAGGTGAGAAACCATTAGGTCCTTTTATGACGAAATTCCTAAGGCATTTATCAAAAACCTCTCAAAAACCTTCATCACGTAAATTTACTAAGCTCAATCAACCAATGGATATAATTCTCAAGTATTTACTTGACACAAATATTATTGAACTTCCTTCCATAAGACAACCTGATACCACATCAGATTGGTTTAAACCTGAGCTACATTGTGAATATCATAGAGTAGATGGACATATGACACAAAATTGTAAAGATTTAAGATGTGCAATTCAAGATTTGATTGATAAGGGTCTTTTTAATATAAAGGAATTACAATCTACAACTCATTATAAATCTCCAGTAAACAATCAAACTCCTACACAACAAATACCAATAATCAATCAAGACATGGAGATCTCCCAAGAACCCCTATTCAATTATCAACAACAAGAAACCAATCAAATATTGCATGTTAATGTGTCCCATCATGATGATATTATTAATATTGTAACAAAAACTACAAATGAGCAACCTCAAGTTCAATCAACTCAATCTGATATTCAAGATATGGATTCCTCATTTGACCAACCTTCAAAACTATCTTTGACTCTAGAGAATGATCCAAAATGGAATGTAAGCATAGAAAGCTCATCTTTAGAATCAAAATCTCAATCTGAAATCCACTTTGATAACCAACAACAAGTGATTAATCCTCAAGCAAAGATATCCCTTTTAGAAGTATTACAAATTTATCACAAGGAAATTTTGTTCAAAATACCTAGCCAACAATTTGTTCCTCATCATATTTTCTCTAAGAACATAATTAATGGTGTAAACCCTCTTGAGGTTAACCATATTTCATTCTATGATGAGGATATTCCTTCCTCTACTCCACAAGAAGACTCCTATCTTTACATTATCGGATCTAGTAAAGAAACACTTGTTAGAACTATCATGGTAGATAATGACTCCTCTCTTAATTTATGCACTTATCAATTATTTCAAAAACTCAAATTAAAGGAAGAAGATATTAATGAATCAAATGTTATTATAAAATCTTTTAACAATGAAATTCAAGAAGCTCAAGGTACTATAATTCTTCCCCTTAATATTGGATCCAAGATCCTGGATACTTTGTTCTATGTAGGATATTGTCCTTCACCTTACAACCTACTTCTCAGGAGTCCTTGGATTCATACGATGAGGGTTGTCCCTTCCACTCTTCACCAATGTTTGAAGTTTGAACTTGCAAATAAAATTGTTACCATACATGGTGACCCAACACCATTTGAAGAATATTTAACGATTGAAACATCAAGTTCTATACATTCTCTATTATCACAATTATCTTCTATCCATCACTTTTCTTCATCCATATATGATCATCCTTGTTTACCAAATAACACCCATGCATATCTTTCACATATACTTTCTCCATCTTATCAAAACTTGGAATATAGTGATAAGAATGAAGAACCTTCTTATCCTTCTGACATTTTATTTTGTAACATGATCAATTTTCCACATATAAAAGTCAAATCTTTTGCTACATTATTCTACATTATAACAAAGCTTTTGTTATCACTACCTTTTATTCATCACCTTATATTCTTACCTTCACCTCAACCAGATTATCCTTCAAAACCTCCTTTGATTTTGAAGCAACCTTAGACATGCTATACTCAAATAAACCTTGTATAGTGTATATAGATCATCTTGTATATACCACCAATTTCAATTCATAAATTAAAATCAAAATACAAAAAAATCAAAATCCTCAAAATCTTCAAAAAAATACAAATGCAACTAAGGAACTTAAAGGTAAATTCGAGCCCAACTGGCTTGGACCATACATCATTACTGCTAAATTTGAATCAGAGCATATAAATTATCTACCTTAGATGGTAAAGAACTTAAAGAACCCATGAATATTTTGCATCTTAAACGTTACTATGCATAAATTTGGTCATTTCATCCATGTATATATTTGTTCAAAATCATTATCTTGTATTTCTTTCAATTTATTCAAAAACCTCAAAAACATTCATAAAATCTTCAAAAATCTTCAAAAATATTTATTGCATTTATTTAAAGCACTTGTAAAGTTCCTTTTGCTCAAAACAAAAATCAACATAAAAATCCAAAAACAGCTATATGCTTGACTCTTTCGAAACCAAAACAATATACGGAAGAAAGAGAGAGTCAACATTCTCAAAACTTTCTCAAAATCATGTATATATATTTTCTTACAATTATTGCAATTATATGTTTCAACTTATTTTGGATAAAATTAGCATTTATTTGGCATCCCTCACTTGCACACTCACAAACAATAAATATCTTGATTTTATCTGGCATGATTACTAATCTCTCTTATATCAAAGTTCACAAAATTCAATTAAAGAAAGTTTGAGCATAGAGAATTGATCTTGTTATTTACTTAAACCAAGCACATCTTTTCACAATAAAATGATTATATTTGTAATTTCCATGTTTTGCTACATAGTAGAACTGATTTCTTGGGTGAAAAGTTTCCCCTGCTATCCTATCATGCACATGGTCTAGAATCTTTGAGAATTGGCAAAAGGACAAGCTCACCCCTACCCAGAATAAAAATCCCTTGCTCTACAGCTAATCTGAGCAAGTATCCCTAGCAAAGAAAAAGAAAAAGGAAAAGAAAAGAAAAATTCAAGAAAAAAAGAGACAAGAAAAATGTTATTTCAGCAATGTTCCAAGCATTATCAAGCAAAAGAAATACAAAAAGAAAAATAAGCAAAGTTCAAAAGAAAGCAAGAAAGCAATAAAATCCCTTTCCCTACCCTTTGAAAAGAAAAGAAGGGTTGATGAGCTTGAATCCCTGGAATTCTCAATTATTCGAAAACCGTGAGGTAAGCCCCATAACAGGTGGTTTGTGCCCAACCCGCTTGGCCTTGGGTAACTCCTAGCGTGGCGATATGTCTGTCACATTAGCGACCTTCTTTTGTACAGACCTATGTCTCGCTTATGGATTAGCTAGCTCTTGATAATCCGATCTACATAGTAGCCTAGTATGGTTATATGCATCTACATCATGGTTAATGAACACTTATTTGGTTTCTTCAAATCACTTGTATCATAGTATCTTGCTCAAACCTGGTAAATGAACAATGCAATTGCACACACATTTGTATTTGAGAGATTTTGTCTATCATTATGATAAATCAAGATGGGAAATGAATTCACATATGCACATGGGATTCCTTATAAATCTAACTTTTGTCTTCAAAATACTTTGAAATATTATTTTTGCAACTTGTTTGGAATAAATCAAATACAGTTGTTTTCCACAAAGACAACTATATAATAGCAAAAATCAACAATTTATTTCCAAAATATACAATTAAAAATATACATATCTGATTGAATTTCGCAACGATGGTATAGTTTCAAAACCAAAATTGGAATTTTATGCCTAGCGCAAGTCCTCATTATCATATTTTCTGTTCATCAAAAATCAATCATGCAATAAAACTATCCTTTTTTGGATTTTCGCGATGATGGTATAAGTCTATACCTACATATTCTATGCCTAGCGCAAACCATTGTAACAATTTTTTTTCCCAATTTATCAAAAATCATACAAAACATATGACTTCATTTTACACAAATTATGCTTTTTCGAAAGCAAATACATTTTCACTATGTTATGTCATTATGTCAACTTTACATTTTGCAATGACGGTATAATTCCTAAGGAATTATTCAACAATTTTATCACACTTAGGAATTTATGCCTAGCAAAAATTATTTTACAATATTTCATGCATAATATTTTCATGGAAATCTGAAAGCAAACCATCATCATCATCATTTGCATCATCACAACAAAGTCTTAAGACAGTCTCTTAAGCACTCTTTTCTTTTAACAATATTTCTATCCTGGGACTAGCTTGACGACCGAGTGAGCAGCGACTCCATGAAATGGTCTATAATAGCGACAATGTCCTTTGAAATTATTGTTAGAAATCTCTTTTTATTTTTACATTTCATTACAACCAATCAATTTGTTACATCAGATTATTTCATTTAAAATATTTATAGCATGACATCCAAGTTATAATATTTTCCAAAACGACATAATTACATGAATCATCAATAAAATCATTACATCAATCAAATCAATCAATTACATCAAACATAAAAAGCATCATAAGTATCACATAAGACAAGTCATATACTCAAAAATATCTCATCTATATATATCAACAGAATATATACATCATCAAAACTGGATTGGTATGCCACAATCTGTACCTCGGCATACTCAATCCTCTATCAATACAAGTATAATACAATATCAGTAGCAATATCCCGCCCTCTAGCCTCGAGAGCCTCTAGAGCTCTCGGCCTCATCTCCTCCCCCGCCCTACGGAGGACGAGGTGGTCCCATCGCAGTATGTGTGGTACTGCGAGTCCTCGTCGTCGACCGGGATGAGCTCCTCGTCGACCCTGTCTTGATCGGATCGGCTATGGCAGCCGGCAGCTGTACCCTCTGGCCCTCCGGCACCGCCTGGTAGTATAGCGCCTAATAGAATGCGGTCCGAGAAACCGACCGCAGCAGCTCCTGAGTGCTCACCCCTCCGCCTCGTGCCCCGAGACGTGCATTCTCGTCTCGCAGCCGTGACACCTCCGCCTCGGTGCTGTGCAACCGCATCCTGTAGTGTCCGCACCCGAGCCCCGCAGACGATCCCTCTCTCGCTCGGAGAGTAGCCATCTCGCTACTCTCTCCCGTATCCATGCCCTTGCCCTTATCGGGCGATGGTGGCCTCTCTGGAGATGGGGGTCTCGCCTCCCTCCTCTCCCTCTCCCTCTCCTCCGTCGTGGCCGCTCCCGTGCCCGTGGCCTCCTCTCGCTCTCTCCCACCGTGACCCCTGGGCCGCCTCTATCGCTGCCTCGGCGCCGCCTCCCTATCCGACGCACAACCGCGTGGATCGGACCCCGTGCCCTCGTCATCCGAGGAGGGCGGATGCCTCGCGTACCAGGCATCGTAGCCATCGGCTACTCCTGCGTCGTCCCCATCCACTGGCTGGATGGGGGCATCGTCCGCGTCCTGACTCCAGAATCGCTGCATGTCTGGAGCCCCGCTAACTGTGGTGTTATCCCGGACGGTCCGAGAAAACTCGTAATCCCTCAGAGATGGGATCCCCTGCTGCAGACCGAACTGTCGTAAAACCCGGTCGTAGCGGTGGAGCTCCACCTCTCCCCTCTCCATCCTCAGCCAGCAGACTCGCCCCGATGCGAGCCAGCTCCCGTCCGTCCTCTGGCCCACCCTGGATGCTGCCTCCATGGCCTCCAGGTGATCTGGTCTGGGACCAAGTCATCCAGTAGTCTCCGGGACACCGGCAGGTCGATCCGTCGCTGTGCCCCTCTCCGGAGCCACCAGTAGAAGACTCGGGGCCTCTCCCCATCAACCCCTATCAGTGGAAGCCCTACCGGCCTCCGCACCGCAATGTGCTCCCAAGCACCAAACCCGTAGGAGCGATGTCATGACCAGACACCGCCCGCCCTTGTACACGACCCCGTAAAGGATCCCGTACAACCGGCATAGAACAAAGCTGCCCCAAGAAAATCTGTAGCCATGGTCGCGCATATCGTAGATCACATCCGCCGAGCATCCACGGCACCTCGCATCCGCTCCGGTGGCACGACAGAAGTCCACCAACCACTCCAGCCAAAACTCGTGTCGGTGTAGATGCCCTAGGCATCTGGCGCAGTGCCTCGATGTTCACTCCGCCCTTCTCCAGGGCGAAGCTCGGGTCACCGCAGAGTCGTCCCATCGCGTGGCCCTGATTGGCCGTAGGTGTGATCATCCTCCCTTGTATGGGGATTCTAAGAATCCTCCATACATCCTCTAGTGTGGGAGTCATCTCCCCTGTCGGTAACCGAAAGCATGAAGAGCCCGGGTACCACCTCTCCGCTAGGGCCGTCAGTAGCCCCATGTCGAGAGAAACCCGCGGCATCTCTCGCCACATGCCGCAAGCCGGCCCGTGCCAGCAGATCCCGCTCTTCCTGGGTGAGAGCGGCCAAGTCGTCTCTCAGCCCGCCGTATTTCCACTCTGCTCTTTAGTAGTCCTCTCTGCAAACATAAACAATCAAAACAACAAACAATCATTAATAACAATTTCAGTAATCAAAAATACAACTTAAAGATCAAATTTTTGCAATTGATGATATCGCCCACTATTGGACGATATCGTCCCAAATTTGAGCAAAATCGTCTCCGATTTCGCGTGTCGAAATCGTCTCTAATTTGACGAAATCGTCCCTTTTTCGCCGATTTCGCCCTTGGGCGAAATTGACGAACTTGAGACGATTTCGTCGAACTAGGGACGATTTCGTCCGGACGACGTCGACGGCCAAAAATGGCCGCGATGCTCAAAATTCATCCTAAATTCCTCTAAAAAGCATGTAAAATTCAAATTAAATCAATCTAAATTGAGTTTAAACCCTTACCCGTAGACCGCGGCGGACCTCTGTAGATCTGTGTGCTGTCTCTACCATTTTTGCTCCAGAGCTCTAAAAATAGTAAAATGAACAAAGAACAATGAATTAGGGTTTTACCCTATTTTTCTTAATTTTATTCAAAATAATTCACAAATAATTTTTGCTTTTTCGCGTTTTTACCTCAAACGTTCGATTTGGGTAAAAACACGGAGGGGGCACCATAGTAAGTTGTCGTACGATTCGACCAAGAATCGTCGCCTAAAAATGGGAATAATTTTTTGCTTTCTCGTAGATCGAGAAGAACTCTTCTTTAACGCATTTTCTTCGGAAAATTCGCTAAAGAGGGGGCAAAATGTAGCACCCTAAAATTGGCGCAGTCAAATTGGAATAATTACATTCACCTTAGTAAATAAATTTAAATTCAAATTTAACCTCCCAAACCGCCCGTTAACCGCCGAGAAACCCGTTTCCCCTTTTTTCGTGCCATTTTTAGGAGTTGTTTTGACCGTTGGACGATATCGTCGCCGATCAGACGATATCGCCCTAGATTTGACGATTTCGTCTGGACTAGAACGTCCGTACGATTTTGTCGCAAAACTGAATTTGCATAGATAGACTCTGTTCCATCGGGTCTCCAATCCGGGCAGAAGCGTGTCCGCACCGTTGGGACCCCTCCCCCGTTGGAGATCTCCCAAATTGGGAAGATCTCCAACCTCCCAACAACTTTCCCTAAGCCTATTTAACTCTAAGACTTTTCCCTCCCCAACCCCTCGCTGAATTTTTATGCAAATCGACTCCCTATGTGCTAGAACTTCTCAAATTTGCTTTTTGCACTATTCCTATAGTAATTTTATTGCAGGTATATCACTGGTTTTCAGCCGGAGCCAGCACCTATCGCAGCCGACGAACCTGTCAAGATCGGAGGCGATCCTGTCAAATTAGGGACGATCTCGCATCGATGCGAGACGATCTCGACCGCAAGCATACATCGAGGCAATCAGTGCCTGAAGTTTGCTCTTCTCTCTTTTCTCTCTGTCATTTTATGCTATAAATCAGATCATTTATTTAGTTTTTATTCTACTTTGCATCTGGAGTTCACCCATCTAGTTTAGATTGCACATTAAATTCATGATTTGCCATCATAATGCAGTGATTCTGTTTTACTTTCTATTTTAAATTATTGCTTAGTATTCACCTTGTTCTCTAGCATATTTTGCCTCTGTTTTGCATAGTAGAATTGCTTGTATTTTGCATCTGTTCCCTGTTTTGTAGGTTTTTGACGAATTCGTTTGACGAATTCGTCAGATTTGAGACGATTCTGTCTGTCTCAGACGATTTGGTCAAATTGTAGGCGATACTGTCGAATCCCAGACGATCCAGACTACTTCAAGCATCAGAAACTTCATCAGACATCCCGGATCAGGTAATCTCCATTAGCCTCCTGCAAATTCTCTATTTTTCTGCTTTCAGTCTGTTTATTGTATTCATTTAAATTGCATTTTCATGTAGTTTAAGTTAGAATCATTCGGCCAAACCTAGGATGAATGTTTAAGGATAAAAACGAACCCATTAAAACACATTCCCAAAACCTAGGCGTGGAAACTGCCGCCAAATGTTTCCCCGGTGAACCCACCATCCGTCGACAAATCACCAAAATGCACCTCCCTTGAGAGGCGGGACCTTCGCAAAGTCCTCTCGTCCGAGGTACCGCATCATCCTTTTCCCATCCTCCTTCCGGGCGCGGATCCAATAGCCTGAAGGTAGGGATGCAAAAAATTTGGAGCGATACACAATGTTCCAACCCTAGGACTGAATCCCTCATGCGCACTAGATGTTAGCATGACAATTTGAGCTTTTGTCTACCCTTGAGGGGTAGTTAACTGATTTATAAATTTGGAGTTGACTATTTCATGTAGATTGGCTATGAGGAGGAATTCAAAGTTGTCACTACTTGGCCTTATTGCATGCAGATTGCCACTTCCACCTGTTATTAGGCTAGATTGACAACAAAATGCATATTTAGGGCTTAGCTGCTATCGTCTACAGTGGCTAGTTGTGGTCGCGCTAGCCTATAGTGGCTAAAATGGCTACTCAGAAAGCTACTCTAACCTATAGTGGGCAAGATTTTTTGCCACTCTAGTCTATACCTGCTAAACTGGTCACTCATTTGGATGCTCTAGTCTATAGCTGCTAAGCTTAAATGGGCTAAAACTACCATTTTTAGTGGTTAGGACCACTACTTGCTCTTGGAAAGGTCCAAAATTGGTCATATGGTCTTCAGATGTGCTCATATGAGTAGTATCCTAAATATGAAATGTTTTAGGTGCCTACATATGCCCCTTTTTGGGATGCATTATGAGCAAAACATAGCGCAATGAAAAAAATTAGACCACCTAGGGCCATATTGTAGGGTGTGTGGTCATCATTGATCTGATCAACATTGCATGTCCCAAGTCATGGGCTTGAGGGGTTTTTCGTGAGTTAACCAAAGGGCTTATGATGCCTTTGGGGCATTTTGGGTTGACCAAAGGGCTTATCCTCTTTGGGATATTTTGGTTTGACCAAAGGGCTTATCCCCTTTGGGGCATTTTGGTTTGACCAAAGGGCTTATACCACCTTTGGGACATTTTGGTTTGACCAAAGGGCTTACCCCCTTTGGGGAATTTTGGTTTGACCAAAGGGCTTATCCCCTTTGGGGCATTTTAGTTTGACCAAAGGGATTATCCCCTTTGGGAAATTTTGGTTTGACCAAAGGGCTTATTCTACCTTTGGGGCATTTTGGTTTGACCAAAAGGCTTATCCCCTTTGGGGCATTTTTGTTTGACCAAATGGCTTATCCACTTTGGGGTATTTTGGTTTGACCAAAGGGCTTATTGCCTTTGGGAAATTTTTGTTTGACCAAAGGGTTTATGCCACCTTTGGGGCATTTTGGTTTGACCAAAGGGCTTATGCCACCTTTGGGACATTTTGGTTTGACCAAAGGGTTTATCCTCTTTGGGGCATTTTGGTTTGAACAAAGGGCTTATGCTACCTTTGGGGCATTTTAGTTTGACCAAAGGGCTTATCCCATTTGGGGCATTTTGGTTTGACCAAAGGGCTTATATCATTTGTGGCATTTTGGTTTGACCAAAGGGCTTATCCCCTTTGGGGAATTTTGGTTTTACCAAAGGGCTTATCCCCTTTTGGGAATTTTGGTTTTACCAAAGGGCTTATGCCACCTTTGGGGAATTTTGGTTTGAACAAAGGGCTTATGCCATCTTTGGGGCATTTTGGTTTGACCAAAGGGGTTATGCCACCTTTGGGACATTTTGGTTTGATTGCTGATTAGGGGAGGTATGATACCAATAATGCCCTAGTTGATGTTTAGAAAATATTTTTGTTTTGATTTTATTCTATGGATGCAATGATGGATGTTATGCCTAGATAATGATTTGATTTTGCTATATGTATGTAATTTTATGGTGACATGTGCTAGCTAGATGATAGATGTGTTATTAGATACCATGATCTAGATGTATAGATGCACTATGGTGATCTATGCATATATGGATGTAGCACTTATTGTTAAATGCATGTTTAATTTTTATTTAATTGTATGCATCTAACTTATATTGTTATGATATGATAAATTAAATTGTGAAATGCATTATGATGGTGATCTAATGTACATGAACCTATATGATTTAATCACTTAAAATATAAGGTATGCATGTGGTATGAGTTTAACAATCTAATGGACGACACCATAGAATGTATAGAAATTATGAATAAACCATAATTTTTATAATAAGGATTAATCATTTAAACATAAAATGTGGGGTGAGATGATGTGATATGTATGTATGATTTGATGGAATTATTTGTTGCTATGAGGACATTTTTGAGGTTTTCCTTGAGACTCAAAAACCCTAGTTGATCCATCCAAAGTCGTATACTGATCATGTAGAGCTTCTGAAGGATAAAGTTCTTGTTATGAAGACCTAAATACTCATTATCCCTATGTGTGCAAATGAATATATTTAGATAGAACTCAAGTGTTTCCTTCGATGTCAAGAGGGATTATTTCAGCCCATTGCTAAGATCGAGGATCCTCAAGTGTTCATCTGATCCTATGTTGGACTTAGTTGGACTATACCACTAGGCAGTATTGGGTTACCCAAAGCTAGCTCATCCACATGCAAACATTGGTCTATAAAAAATCAAGATGCTAATACGAAAGACATATCATCATGCATAAGGATCGTTCATGCTAATAATTCTAGGGAGTCAATTTCATACTCCCTTATTTTCTTCATATTTATTAGGGATACTTGCTCATGTTTTAGTGATGAAAATCATTGTTTATTTTGAATTTTTGTTTTTCCTTTTGAGCAAGGGATTTATGTGGTTATTATCATCACTACTTATTTGTATTTTTGATTTATTATAAACTTTGAACTTTGATTGTTTGGGGATATTTGTAGTGATGCTAATTACTTGTTTTGAACCTTTGCTTTGTCAAGATTTTGCTTTTTTTTATTCAAGCAAGGGATTTCTTTGGGTAGGGATGAACTTGTCCTTTTGCCAATTCTTAGCATTTTTGAACCGGCCACACAGGGGGATGAGCAAGATAAATATTTTTGCTTAAGGTAACCTAGACTACTTTTGTATCTTTTATATTTCCCTTGTACCAAATAGGATTTTATTGTTTTTATTAGTGATGGGATTTTGAAATATACCAAGTGCTATCAAAACAAAACATCATCTATCAAAAGCTAATACAAATTTATACAAAGTTTAATAAAACCACTAGGTATGGCTGAGTGATCAGAAACCCTAGTATATTCCTTTTAGAAATAGGAGGGGTTGTGTTGAAAAATACAGTTACAGACATGGGTGATGGATGGCGATGGATTTTGATGATGCATGATTGAGGTACAAACATGGTGTCATTTTTAATATTGCAAACACAATCGTCTTTAATGCGAAAGCAATGGATGCAAGTCCTATATGCAATGCAACTATATGAATGCAAATATGAAATGCAAATATTTTTGTATTTTTGATGTTTTCCATTGTTTATTGAACTTTGATTGTTTTGAATGTTTTTGAATTTTTTATTTTTGAATTGTTTTTGAACTTTGATTGTTTTGAATGTTTTTGAATTTTTGATTTTTGAATTGTTTTTGAACTTTGATTGTTTTGAATGTTTTTGAATTTTGATTTTTTTAATTTTTTACCAAAGGGCTTATGGTGCCTTTGGGGCCTTTTGATGATTTGACCAAATGTCATGAAGATGCCTTTGGGGCCTTTTGATGATTTGACCAGACGACTTGGATATGCCTTTGGAGATTTTTGGTGGTTTGACCAAATGACTTGAAGATGCCTTTGGGGCCTTTTGATGTTTTCTATTGTTTTTGAATCTTTGATTATTTTGACTTGTTTTTGAGTTTTTGAAGTTATTTGAATTGTTTTTGAGTTTTAGTGTTGTGTTTTTGACCAAAGGGCCTATGGTGCCTTTGGTGATTTTGTGGATTGACCAAAGGGTTTTAATATGTCTTTGGAGCTTCTTGTTATTTGACCAAAGGGCTTATGATACCTTTGGAGCTTTTTGATTTTTACCAAAGGGCTTATGATGCTTGTGGATATTTTGTGTTGTGACCAAAGGGCTTTAAGATGCCTTTGGAGCCTTTTTTTTTAAGCTTTTCTATTATTTCTATGATTTTGAAATTTATGAATGTTTTTGATATTTTGTTGGTGTATTTGAATGTTTTTGAGATTGTTTTGATGTCTTGACCAAAGGGCTTATTGTGCCTTTGGGGATTTTTTTTGGTTGACCAAGCGGTATGAAGATTCCCTTGGGGGCATTTTTTATTAATTTGACCAAGCGGCATGAAGATACCCTTGGAGTGTTTTTGATTGATTTGACCAAGCGGTATGAAGATACCCTTGGAGAATTTTTTATTTATTTTGACCAAGCAGCATAAAGATACCCCTACAACATTTTGAATTAGAATCTTGACCAAGCGGCTTAAAGATACCCTTGGAGCATTTTTATGTTTTTGAATATTTTATGTTTTTATGATTTGTTTGTATATTTTTGATATATTTGAATGTTTTTGTATTTTTTATATATTTGAATTTTTTTGAAATTTTATATTTTATCATTGAGGGAAGGTGTGATACCTTAAATACCCCCAATGTGTGTGCCACTCAATTAAAGTGAGGAGGGTGTGAACCTTCAGAACCCTCACTTTGTCTCATTGAACTTGATGTGGATGATGGGGAAGATATTTTACCTTTAATACCCCCAATGCACATGTTGTCCACTACAATATAATAAACCTAATTAGGAAGAGTGAAAAAAATCAACTCTCCTAATTGGGGCACAAATATTTGTGAGGTGACCCTATCTGGGTGGGGAGGAATGAGTGAACCATCTGGAAAGACCTCATTTTGTTCTAATAGGTCTTGGACCACAATATTGAATCCATGTCAATTGTAAATGTCATGGCCCTCTATTCGATGGTAGATGCAGTATTGGTGCTCCCTATAACCCTTGGGTTTAGCTCTATTTGGGTCTAGAGGCTTTATGCTGGGTAAGGTGATGACCCTAGCTTCCTACAAATTTTGAAAAATATCATATATAAACTCATTTAAAGGAGTCCAAATGTGTTGATGTTGCATTGATTATTTAGCATGCTTTGGCCTAGTATGAGGACTAGGTTGAGCCATAGGTATATCACTTACAGGCTCAAGGGGCTCTTATTGCCTTTTCAATGTGAGAGATGGATTGCTGACTATGGTCACTTGTTGGTTGATGATTTGAAGTTACTTTTTGTTGAGCATATTGTGTACTATGACTTTGAAACCTTGACATGATTTAATATCATGCCCATTTTCCTATGATATAGATAGTGTGACTCTTTCTCATACCCTCATGGTTTAGGATGATTTGCATCTAAATGTTACACCTTTGGTAGGGTGATGGAATTTGTGGTAATTTACTGATTGGAAATTGATAATGTAGGCTCATGCAATGAGGTATTCTTGATAGGTTGTTGAGGCGGTTGAGTTGGTGCTTACTCTGGTTGAGGCTTTTCCTGTGGATGCACAGGAAGTGGTTTGATCTCAAATGAGGGTGGCTTTCGTAATTCTAGGTTCTCAATCTAGTTCATGATAAAATGCAATGCCTCATTTTTCTTATCAATTTGGGCCTCTATATTATAGAGGTGATCTTGCATATGCTCCAATATTGATAAGGCTCCCCTATGTATTTCTAGTGATTGGTTTGAAATACCATTGTCTACTGAAGGAGGCAAAAGAGCGGGTTCTAAAGATCAACCAGGTAACTCTAAGTAACTGATTTCCTTCATTTGAGTCGATGTGGAGGATTCATGATGACCTATTTTGATAGTGGCATCCACATGCTCATGTTTATGACTCAGTTCATGTTTTTATTTCACTTCATAGTGTTGAACTATGCTAGCTTGAGTATCCCCAATATGATGTGGGAGGGGCACTTTTTTTTGCTCTTAATGAGGCAACATGTGAAGTGAATAAGGGGTGACTGATGCCAATGGTTTTGATCCCTCCAATGGGGAAGCAACATCTGATTGCACCACATCTTGTTTTATCTACTTTAGAGACACTTGGTCCTCTATCTTGTTGTTGACCATTGCCACAAACTCTTGAGAAGGCACTTTTTCTTGTGTCTCATCAACCTTATTGTAATACTTGAATGGCTCAAGGTCATGGGGGACCACATACACTTGTCCTTGGTGTATGAATTTTAGATTTTGGTGTACTATGGAAGGCACACATTCCATATCCCTCATCCATGGTCTGCCTAGCAATATGTTGTACTGCCTCTCACCTTCCAAGATATGGCACAATGTAGGTATCATCTTTATCCCAACCTGTATAGGTAGGATTATTGTGCCAATTATTGGGGAAGTAGCATCATTGAAGGTCCTTAATGTAAATTTTGTGTCCTTAATGCGGGAAGGTGGCAGATTTAAATACTTCAAAGCTACAATTGTGATGATATTGATGGATGACCTAGTATCAATCAAGACTCTCTTGTACATAATTTGATTGATGATTATTATGATATGGAGCAGAGGATCAAGTTTATGTTGAGATATTGTATTAATCTCCTACCTATGAAATGCAATCACAAGGTCCTTTTTAAGTGCATTGAACTTATTGTTGGTATGGACTGTGATAGGTTATTAGCTTTAGTTAAATTTTTTGGTATGTTGGGCTGATTAAGACATATTTTGATTTTTATTATAGTATTGATCATATCGATAAAACCCTCCTCAGGTGGGGCTATGTGCACCTCATTGATGTGCTCAACTTGATTTTTGTTGGCCCCATGATTGGGAAAATATTTTTTAATATGTCGATACTCTGTAATTCATTCTTATCCAACATATCCTGCACTACAATATTGAATGCCATATAATCTTGGATATCATGGCCATTTTTTTATGGTAAATGCAATAGAGATATTCCCTATATCCCTTAGATTTAGGGTTATTAGGATCCAGGGTGTGCACCTTAGGCAAGTTCAAAACCTTGGCCTCATGAAGATGGTTGAAATTTGATGCCAAGTATTCAGGTAATGGCGTATAGTTATGAGGGGGTTGTTTTTGTTTGCCCATGCTTTGATTCTTGTTGCACTAGTGGTAATGCATAGTAGGAGGTTGATATTGATAGTTATCTTGTTGTTGGCTCTATGCTACTTTTGGAATATTTAACATGATCTGTTTGACATCCACAGGTTGGGCCTATTATGATTGATGTTGCGTGCTCTTGTTCCATTCTTCCTTTCTATGGAGCTTCAGGTCTCCTTCTTCCAGTTTTATATCTTCAATAGGCTTCGATTGAGGTAATGAGGGTCGTTATTCATTCATCATTTAATCATTATATGTGTCAGTCTAGGGCGGTGTCCAAAGGCTGTATACGAAAGAAGGTGTCACAACTACAGGTTCAATTCATTCAAGAACAAGGTTTTATTGGTGGAACAATTAGTGTTTTTTGGGGGTTTTTGTGTGACCTCTAATTCCTAGAACTGGAAATCAAATTGCAAAAAATAAAGCTAAATTAAAACTTGCAAGAAAAGCAGAATCTAAAATAGCAAAAAATGAAATGTTGCTAAATTTAACAAAAAGATAAATTACAGAATTGAAATCACACACAGTTGCGGAAAAATAAACTAACTACAATTCCCTGAGCATGCTCTAAATCTAGAAATTCAAACTATCATCTATTGCAAAACTAAAAAATGTCACAAATCTGGATATTACAGTAAAATGACAAAAAACTGGAAATTGCTGCAAATCTAGAAAATGATAGAAAACTTGAAGTTGCTGCAAATCTGAAACATAAATATTGAAGTTGCATGGAATGATGGAAAAATGCTATCAAAACTGAAATCTAAATTTAAAGCTGCTAAAGAAGTAAAAACTGGCAAAATTCTGCTAACCTACTGTAGCAAGAAATTAGCAGTCAGTTAATATAAGTTGGGGTAAATTTCTAGTCAATTTCCAATACTTTCCTCTACCAATCTATCACTTTTTGACCATCCTCTGTTGTTCCTGCGCTATTCCCTATTCCTGCACTATTATTCCTGCATTGCTCCAGAATAACAGGAAGTGATTTTTAATTACTTTTTTGTGCTCCAAATGCGTAGGGAAGAAGTGTTTAACCACCTATAATGTTTTATTTCATCTTGTACATCATTTTTGCATTGGTGGCATGTGCTGGAGTGACTGTTTCCAAGCCCTATTTTTTATGTACAATTGGCTAGAACTGTCATAGTCACAGTCTATTTTCCTGCATAGTCAGCTATAGGGGACAAGGTCTTTGGTGCATTTTTGCATTTGAATTAGCTCAAATAGAGGAATACTACTATTAAGCACCAAACACTCAACAATTACTACTGATTTTAAATTACTACTGACAAATTAGCTGAAAACAGGTGAAACTACAAAAATAAATAGTAAAATAGAATATATGCACTTAACATTTCAGAATATGCAAATATCATTACATAATGCATTTTACCCAAAATTAGCATAAAAACATAATAAAAAGGGTGATTCAAATAAGTAGAATGTATCCAAAAAGTGTTCATAGATGAGGCAATTCCTGGCCTCATCATTTTCCCCCCAAATTATGGTAATGCATGTCCTCATGCATTTTGTGTAGCTACTAAGGCACACAGGTCCAGATCTAGACATATTTCATGAAATTTTAACAATGCACCACCAATTTTGTAGAATCCACTGACTGTATTTACAGACTAAAACCATTTTTGGAAGTCCTCATCAGGCTATGGATCATTATGAAAGAAATAAGGAACAGGAGTGATAACTATGGGAATTCTGTATCTTAGCCCTATCCAATGTTCTTTGACTTCTAAAATAATGTGTATAATACCTTCTGCCCTTCTCCTTGACCAAAACAAGTTAGTGGGAGAAATTGGCTCCCATTTCTGTAGGGAGATAGACAATTCACCCCATCTGTTCTTACATGCTGCCACAACATCATCAAAGAAATCTGCACAAAAATTTTGAAAGTGAATTATACCTTTTTGCAGATTTCCTAGATAAAGCTATCTTATTCTGGGATCCCTCATAAAGGAGTAGTGAGTACTGGTACAATCCCTATGATTGAGAGGAGCAGGCCTGACAAGTAAAACTGCCTGTGATTCTAAGTCCTTGGCTATCTTCTTCTCTGAGTCCCAATAAATATTATTTTGTAAGGTGGACATAAAGGCCCTCAGTTGTAAATCTCCTGTATACAGGTGAGGCAAAAACATACTCTCTGTTGGCAAAAAGAAGTTATGTAAGAATAACTCACACATTAAGTTATGCTGCTCTGCTGGACTTTGCACAAAGGCTTCCACAAATTCTACAAGAGTGGTCAACTGGTGAGGGAGCTAAGAAACTAGTCTCATAATCTACCAACGTAGGTACTTCTATTTGAATAGGATGCTGTAGAACCTAGGTGGTCTTCTGCATTGTATTGCATACTCTACAATTTGACATACATCTTTTACCTATGTTTTCAACCTGTTGACTTCTGTTTCTTTCTCTGCTAGTTTGGCTGTGGTAGAGTTCAAAGTTTTAATTTTCCCCTCTAATTGATGACACTGAGTCATCCAATAGGTTAGGTCTTCATTGTACTTAGTCAAGGGCACTATGTTTGGGGGCCTCAAAATCGGTTGCATCTGTGCCACTATGTTCACCTGTACCCCAACTTCTACAGTTGATGTTGCTATTGGCAAATCTATCTGTGTCTCCTATTTTATTGTAACTATAGTGATTGGGATTTCATGAGGAAGCATTTGTGCTAGAGGAGAGAGTGTGGACACTTTTTCCAGAGTTGCAACTATTTGGTCCTATATAGAAGATGTTTGAATGCCCTGTTGAAAAGGACTGTCATTCTACATCAAAAGTTCAGATGGATCTTCTTGTAGAGGCATACCATCAGATGTCTCTACTCTTGTTGTATCAGTGACAGGTGATCCCTATGCCTGTGCTATGTCATATTCTGATTGTCCAACCAAATCTAGGAGAATTTGAGCCCATTCATCAGGTACTATTTTTGTCAATCCTGTAGACTGATTTTCCAACTGCAACAATTTGTTTTGCAATTCTTGAACTTGTTGCTGCAGCTAAAAAATTTGTTGATATTTTTCTTTCATGGCCTCTTCAGCCTGATCAATCCATTTGGTCTGGGTTTTAATAACACTCCTTGCAGCATGCAACTGAGTGTGGATGTCAACTTCTTCCTCAGACGCAGAATGTGTCTCAGTCTCAGAATGTGTCTCAGACTCAGTATATTTTTCAAATTTAGAATATTTGTCAGACTTAGAATATATGGGAATATGCTCCTCAATCCTAGCTGGTTCAACATTGAAGTCTAAATGCTCCTCAGACTCAAAATTAGTATAATCAACCAATGGAAAGATAGGGCTTATTATAGTTTCTTCTATTGTTAGGTCCAATTCCATTGGCTGTATTTTTGTTTCCTGTGCATCTTCCTATGAACTGTCTATCCTAATTTTTTCTTCTTCTGACAAACTAATTGGGTCTACAATATGTACTGGTGTATCTGACAAGATTTTTATTTTTTGAAGTCTTGCAGACCTTCTTAACCCTGTGGGTCTTGGATGTTCCTGAGCAGATGCAGCTTTTGCTTGTTCTAGAGCAGCTGTAGATTGTTTTGTTGGGTCAGGAATAGACATGGGTTCTATTGTTGATTCTGGAGTAGATGCCTACCCACTGGAACCCCTAGTTTCTCTGTTGGGTTGTACATTGTCTGCAAATGTCACCCTTCTTCTTTTTATCTAGGATTTAGATGTTGATGCATGTTGTCTCCTAGTTCTGGAAGATGGGGGACTGTCAGGTGAAGGGGAAATTCTACGTTCAGAGGGCTCTGGCTGAGGATTTTCTTCTGCTTCTTCCTTTGTTTCCTCTCCATCTATTGCTGAGTTTGCATCATTAATTTCTGCCCATGGAGAGAAGAAACGGTCAAAGTTTCTAGGGTTTCCCCTAAAATGGTATTTGCAGATGAGTTTAATTAGCCCATGATGTTTAGGGCCTCCCTTCCCCACTTGATATTTTAGGGCCATGGCTTTAAGTTCTCGATAAAGATACAGAGGAATGTTGACCCTACAGTTTGGTCTAGCTGCTCCATGGTGCAAATGGTTAAGGATTCTGAGGTGTGGGCCAGACACAACAGGAAATTGGCCGTCACAGGTAATGTACCGCATTACCCACATTGCGACATCATCCCAAGGAGATTGCAAACTGGACCTTTTTACCCCTTTGCACACATTTTTACTCATTAAAAATTCGATTTGCCTATCCCCTTCTTTCGTAAATTGATTTACTAGGTCTGGTAAAGTATTTCTTCTGGTTTTAACAATTTGCAAACCTTGAAGGGGAAATTCAGTAATCTGACTAAGTATTTTAGGGGTTACCTAGATAAACATCCCAGCAATGTGTACTCTATCATTTCGGAAGGTTCGTGCGAATTCTGCCTCCAAGCCCTCAGAATAACCATCGAATTTGTGCAAAAACGACAAAAATCCTCCATTGGTAAAAATTTGCAGGGATGCAACATCTGTTTCCAGGTAGCTGATGTTCTCAGGTTCTGCTCTAACCTTCTTTCCACCCATGGTATCTTCTGCTACTTTCTGTGTGTCGATGGCTATAAATTTTTACGACCTGCGTCTGTGTTCTCTATTTTTTTTAGGGCTTTTTAATCTTCAGCGTCGGAACTGCTTCGAAACATGCAAACTGTCATGGCAGCGTTTACGATGTCGTCAACCCCCAATTTTCGTTGGTTTTGTTATGGTTGTCAACTTTCACGTGCTGCACGAAATCCAAGACTTGAACTTTCCCTTTTCAACCAAATAGATTACCGCAGGCCATGTGTCATAAAATTTTTACACAAAACCCATTCCTGCCCTTAATGACTTATTCCTGCGCTTAGTGAATAAAACAGTTCATTCCTGTGCTTAGTGGTTTACATAGTTCATTCCTGCGCTTTGGGAATAAAATAGTTTATTCCTACGCTTTGGGAATAAAACAGTTTATTCCTACGCTTTCTGTTTGCTGATTTCGGCGCAGTTTTCACTTTTGCATTCTAGAGCAGAATTAGGCAGAGGCATTTGTAAAACACTTTCTACTTTTGATTCCCCTTTTTACATGCTTTATACTAATCAAGGATATATACACTATATACTAATAATTTACACTATTCAGAAAATGAGAAGGCACATACCTATTAAAACCATTTTATCTACATTTCAGGGTGCTCCTGCTAAAATTTCCAGCTAACCAGTCTTTGAACTAAGGTAGGTGCAATCTGAAAACAGGTGAAACAATGGTCATGGAACAATGAGGGTGAAACCAATTAGGTAAACATGTCGGAACCCCGGTTTTCATGTAAACCCAACTCAGGAGCGCCTCAAAGAGGTTTTCACTTTCTGAGTTTTTATTTATTATTTTATATCATTTTTTTTTTTTATAATTTGTATCATTCTCGCTGAATTCGAGATGGAAGAAGAGCTTTCTTCCCAAATGTGTACATCCAAACTTCCCAATTGCTTGAGAAATTCCTCCTTGTTTTGTGGTTTATGGTACATACGAAGACGATGTCCATTTACCACCAATTTGCGTTGTGAGTCATCGATAGGTGTAAGGCGAACAACTCCATTGTCAAACACTTCCTCAATTTGGTACGGCCCAAGCCATCTGGTCTGCAACTTTCCAGGGAAGTCCTTGTATTGTGAATCAAACAACAAGGCCCAGTCACCTTGCTGAAATCTCCGCTGCTGAATGTGACTATCATGCCACATCTTCCTTTGTGCTTGGATCACCTCTATCTGATGTAGGGCATCCATGCATAGTTCATCCAATGCATCAAGTTGCAGAATGCGATCTTCTTGTGCCTGTGATAGATCAATACCTACTTCCAAAGTAGTTCGAAGAGTTAGTAATTCAAATTCAATAGGCAAAAGAGGTTGTTTTCCATAAACTAATTCATATGGGGTAAATCCAGTGGTGGATTTCCATGTGGTATTATAAGCCCAAATAGCTTCTGGTAACTTGTCTAGCCAATTCCTTCTATGGACTACTATGGTTTTGGTCAGAATTCATTCTAATTCTCTATTGGTCACTTCAACTTGGCCATTGGCTTGTGGATGATAAGGTGAGGATTTTCTGTGTTTGACTTGATAGAGTTGAGTGAAGGCTTCAACAATTTTTGAAGTAAATTGGGGTCCTTGATCAGTTGTGATGGATTGTGGGGCTCCAAAACGTAAAAAAAATTATGAATACAGAAAATCAACAACTTTCTCTTCATGAGCATGCTTAAAGGCACGAGCTTCTACCCATTTGGTAACATAATCAGTACATACCAAGATATGTACTTTGCCTTTGGAAGGAGGATTAATGGGTCCTACAAAATCTAAACCCCATATTTCAAATGGTTCTGTTCCTATTTGAGGTTGTAATGGCATTTCACTAGTAAAAGTAGGTTTTCCCATTCTTTGGCAAGCATCACAATGTCTTACGTACCTTTTTACATCTTTGTGCAAAGATGGCCAATAGTATCCGGTACCCAAGATTTTGCGAATAGTGCTTTTGACTGAATAATGCCCTCCTGATGGTTCATCATGGCATGCTCGTAGGATGTCATATGCTTCATCCTGGCGGATACACCTACGTAAAACATGATCATGACTGCATTTAAACAGTAATCCTTTTATCCATTTAAAAGAAGAGCTTTGCTTGATTAACTATTTCCTTTGTTTAGGGGTAAAGTGAAGAGGAATCTTCCCTGTAACTAAGTAATTAGCTATGTCTGCAAACCATGGAGATTGTACAGAGATAGCAAATAACTTTTCATCTGGGAAGGTATCTTCTACAACTTCCCCTGTATCTGCATTTGGTATTCTTGACAAGAAATCTACAACTACATTAGATTTCCCGGGCTTGTTTACTATGGTAACATCAAATTCCTGCAATAGAATCAACCAACGAATAATTCTTGCACTAACCAATGGTTTATTCATCAAGTATTTGATTGCAGTATGATATGTATGGATGAATACTTGATACCCTGTGATGTAGTGTCGAAATTTGTTAATAGCATAGACTACAACCAAGAATTCTTTTTCAGTAGTAGTGTAGTTTTTCTCAGCTCCTGTCAAGTTTTTACTGATATAATATATTGCATAATGTTCCCCATTTTCAATCTGTCCTAACACAACTCCAATAGCATTATTGGAAGCATCAGCTTGAATATGAAAGGGTAACTCCCAATTAGGACCTCTTAAAACAAGTGGAGTGGTTAACTTCTCCTTTAACTTTTCAAAGGAATTTTGACATTCGAAGACCAAACAAATTCAGAATCTTTCATGAGCAAAGCAAACATGGGATTTGCTATGGTACTAAAATTAGCAATGAATCTATGATAAAAACCAATGTGTCCTAAGAAACTGCATACATCAGTCTGAGTTTGTGGAGGGGGAAGGTTTTTGATGACTTCAACCTTCTTAGGATCAACCTTGATTCCAAAAGAAGAGATATGATGTCCTAGAACAATTCCTTCCTCCATAATTAAGAAGCATTTCTCAGGATTAAGAGAGAGATGGTATGTTTCACAGCGAATCAACACTTTTTCAAGCTATTCTAATGCATATTCAAAACTATCCCCAAATACTGTGAAATCATCCATATAAATTTCAACACTTTCATTGGTTAAATCAGAAAAAATTGCTAAAACAACTCTCTGAAATGTTGCTGGAGCATTACATAACCCAAAGGGTAAAACTCTATAAGCAAAGGTTCCCCAAGGACATGTAAAGGTAGTCTTTTCCTGATCTTCTGGGGCAACTTGAATTTGGTTATACCCGCTGAAACCATCAAGGAAACAGAAAAATTTCTTTCCAGCAAGGGTATCCAATACTTGGTCTATGAATGGTAATGGGAAATGATCCTTATGTGTGGCCTTATTCAACTCCCTATAATCCACACATACTCTCATTTTACCATTTTTCTTTGGAACAATGACCAGTGGTGAAACCCATTTACTATCAAAAATTGGATAAATGAATCCAACATCTAAGAGTTTTTCAATTTCCTCTTTCACAATTTCCTTTAGAGCAGGATTCAAACGTCTCTGAGGTTGCCTTACTGGTTTTACGTTTTCTGTGTATATCCTATGTGTACATACCTCAGGATGAATGCCAGTCATGTCTTTATAATTCCATGCAAAAGCTTGAACATGTTTTTGTAAGACTGCAAACAACTTGGCTTCCTGGTCCTCAGTTAGCCAACTATTAATGTTCAAAAATTTACTTGGCTGGATTTCAATTTGTTTGATCCTTGGATAGATAGAACTAGCTGCTTCATAGTTACTGATTAATGCATTTAATGGACAATGGTGTGGTTGTAGAGTATGAAATACTCTAGAATCTATCTCAAAAATGATACCTGGTGGAATCAGAGGACATTTGAAGGTGTTAAGGAGATGATGATGCCATCCATGTGGTAGAATGAATGATCTTTCCTGATTAGGCATGGATGATAGAAGTTCAGAATTTTGTTCCTCCTCTTGCCACAACAACCGATGAACAAGAGTTTGATCATCAGTTAGTCCTTCTGATTGTAATGTTTCAATTAGGACAGTTTCACTCTCAAATATTTCTCTCCTAGGTGTTGTGATTTCCTCAATATGTTCTTTCACTATGATTGTAGCCAAAGTAGCAATGGTTTCTTGTTCAGATTCTTCATCAGATTCAGGATACCAAATTTGTCCAAAAAATTTAGTTGAAGGTTGAGTTGGTGGATACAAAGAAATTTTCTATAGGTCAATACCATTGGAAATGGTCATTTCCCCTAACCTGTAGTCTATAAATGCAGCTGTAGTAGCCAGCCAAGGTCGTCCTAAAATGATAGGGTATCCATTGACTAAAGTTCTAGGCTGCAACACCAAGAAGTCTACAGGATATTCCCACGAAGAGACTTTAACGGCCACATCTTCTAAGATACCTTCTGGTTTAGCTACTGACCTATCTGCCATTTCCAAGACTGTGGTGGTAGGACTGAGATTATGGAGCTACAGTTTTTGCATTGTGTCTTTAGTCATTACATTAATTGTAGCTCCAAGGTCAATTAGCACATTAGGAATTTGCATCACTCCAATAGTAACTGTAACTACTGGACTGCCTGGGTCACTATACTTGGGAGGAACTAGTTTCCCAGCCAATAGATCAGCTAATTTCCCTTCTACCTGAACAGTTTTAGGAAAGGCTTTCTTTTTTTTACCAGGTTTCTTGATACATAACTCCTGAATAGTCTTTTTGATTAAAGGTATATCCCTTATTGCTTGCAGCAAAGGAAGAGAAATTGACATCTTTTTGAGTTCTGTTACTAATTCTGATTCAGGGGTAGTATCAACATGATCAAACCTTTCAGGGTATGGTAAGGCTACTGGAGAAGATTCCTGCATTTTTTTTGTTACTTCATCTTTTTGTTTTTGTTGCATTGTCTCCTGATTTGGAGGTTCTTGTTTCTCACTAATTTCTTCAATGGTGGGTGGAACAAGTTCAGATAAAATCTTTCCTGAATGTAGCTGGATGTTACTACAGTCAAGTACATGAACTACAGCAGTGTCTTTAGACTCAGCCTCATAAATAGGGGCTGTTTGTCTGGCATTATTTGGGTTAGTCATAGGCTGAGCTGGGAGTGGAGGTTGTTTCACTGGTTGAGTTTGTTGATGTTGTATTCTTCCCTAAAAATTGGGATTAGGAGCAGGCAACAAGTTTTGAGCTTGTCCCTGATACTTTTGCTATCCTTGATAGGGTTGATATTGCTGTCCTTGATATGGTGGATATTGTTGTCCCCATATTTGTCCTTGTTGTGTCCATTATGGAGGCATGGTATGCCAAGGTGGGTTCATCCATCCAGATTGTGACCAATCTGGAGGAGCTGTCCAAGGTTGGTTCCAAGGTTGTGTAGAAACTTCTGCCTGTCCCCATGGCATATTCATATTCCAAGGAGATTGTCCCCAGTTTGGAAATCTAGGAGCATTGGGATATTGTGCATAACCACCACCAGATCTCTGCCCAATAGCATTGAGTTCTTCTATTTGGGTGCCCAAAATAGATTTTAGATGAGGCAACAAAGGGCATTTATCTTTTGAATGTTCCTTGGAACAAATTCCACAAATAGAAGTTTTGTTTAGGGGGCAGTCCTGCAAGGCATGCTTACTCCTACACCTTGGGCAATAAATTGCTAAAGGTGGTGTAGAATTAGATTTTGTATTTCTCTCACCTAATGCAGTATTAAGTTGAACAAGGATATCAGTTTTTAAATTAGCCATTTCCTCCATCAACTCTTTTATGTCATTATTTCCATAATTCCTTTTCTTTCTCTGTTGGTGAGTGCGGGAATAGTTTTTACATAACTCCACAATATCTTCAAGGTCAAGTTGATCTATGTCTCCTTTTCCCATTAAATCTAACACTTCCTTAGATTCATCCTGCAATCCTCTTAAGAAGATAGGCTTTAAGAAATTAGGTTCTACAAGACCACATCTCTTTTGGACAAAGGCAAAGCGATCAAGGTAATCCTCTAAACTTTCATCTTCTTCTTGCTTGATCCTAAACAACTCATCTTTCCTATTTCTTACTCTACAATAATCCTGATATTTATTTAAGAATGCAGTCTCCATTCCATCCCAGGTATGGATTGAGTTAGGTTCAAGATTGCTCATGAACCATCGGAGAGCAGCATCCTTAAGTGTGGAAGGAAACAATTTCAATTTTTGATTATCATTTATGTAGTCATAAGTTTGACATAACACCTTGAATTCAAACAAAAATTGATCAGGATCTTCTGAAATAGTTCCCCTAAAAATTGGCAATATGGATGGAGAAATTGTTTTCATGGGGGCTTCTAGAAGTGGATCCAATCTTATGGGATACTCAAAAGTCTTAGGAGGATCATCAAGATTATCATATCCACCTGGGGGTGCTGCCATAGTTGTTTTCTTTCTGGAGTTTGATGTGGATGGTTCAGACTTAAGGGAACGTTTAGTAGAAAGTGCTACAAAAAGTTCTTGCTCTAATCTGTCCAAAGCTTCAGTTGGTGAAGAAGGTATTTCTTGCTCTGGAAATCCTTCATATGATCATGAAGAATGCCCTGGTGGTTCAGAACTAGTCCTGATAAACCTCCCTCTTTCGTCTCTTGGCCTATGCATTCATGCCTATTCACTAAATAAACTGAAATGCAGTATTTCAAGGATTGTAACACAATTCTTGACCTGTTTCACTTTTTCTAACAACACCTATTTGTCCCCAAAAACGGCACCAAAAATGATGAGGGTCATTGTTCATTCATCATTTAATCATTATATGTGTCAGTCCAGGGCGGTGTCCAAAGGCTGTATACGATAGAAGGTGTCACAGTTGCAGGTTCAATTCATTCAAGAACAGGGTTTTATTGGTGGAACAGTTAGTGTTTTTGGGGGTTTTTGTGTGACCTCTAATTCCTAGAACTAGAAATCAAATTGCAAAAAATAAAGCTAAATTAAAACTTGCAAGAAAAGCAGAATCTGAAATAGCAGAAAATGAAATGTTGCTAAATTTAACAGAAAGGTAAATTGTAGAATTGAAATCACACATAGTTGCAGAAAAATAAACTAACTACAATTCCCTGAGCATGTTCTAAATCTAGAAATTCAAACTATCATCTATTGCAAAACTGGAAAATGTCACAAATCTGGAAATTACAGTAAAATGACAGAAAACTAGAAATTGCTGCAAATCTGGAAAATGACAGAAAACTTGAAGTTGCTGCAAATATGAAACAAAAATATTGAAGTTGCATGGAATGATGGAAAAATGCTATCAAGACTGAAATCTGAATTTAAAGCTGCTAAAGAAGTGAAAACTGGCAGAATTCTGCTAACTTGCTACAACAAGAAATTAGCAATGTATTCTATCAGAAGATGCCTTCCTCTGGTCCTGCAAGTGGCCCTTGCTTCTAGAACCAGATGAAGGTGAAGAGTTATGCTAAAGAAACTTAAATGCTAATCATCAACTCAACATGCTAATTGATAACTAAAAATTGCACCTTTTATTAAATCTGGAAATGCATTACAATAATGCAGAAAAAACCTACAGATTACTGTTCTGCTACAGAAATAACTACACTCTATTGCCTATTTCTCTCCTATATGCCTATATGCCTATATCTCTATATGCTCAACCATGCTGGGAGCTTTCTTATTTATAATGTAATGCTGATATGCTTGGTTGCTGATTTGTAGGGATTTACAACTGTTTGCACAACTGTTTCCTCAAATGCATGAGCTTGCTTTGTCAAACTTGATCCATTCAACCTTATTGAGCTGCATTCATTGAGGAAGTCAGTTAATATGAGTTGGGGAAACTTTCTGGTCAATTGCCAATACTTTCCTCTATCGATCTGTCACTTTTTGACCATCCTCTGTTGTTCCTGCGCTATTCCCTATTCCTGTGCTATTATTCCTGCACTGCTCCGAAATAACAGGAAGTGATTTTTAATTACTGTTTCATGCTCCAAACGCGTAGGGAAGAAGTGTTTAACCACCTAGAATGTTTTCCTTCATCTTGTACATCCTTTTTGCATTGGTGGCATGTGTTGGAGTGACTATTTCCAAGCCCTGCTGTATATGTACAGCTGGCTGGAACTGTCACAGTCACAGTCTATTTTCCTGCACAGTCAGCTATAGGGGACAAGGTCTTTGGTGCCTTTTGCATTTGAATTAGCTCAAACAGAGGAATACTACTATTAAGCACCAAACACTCAACAATTACTACTGATTTTAAATTACTACTGACAAATTAGCTAAAAATAGGTGAAACTACAAAAATAAACAGTAAAACAGAATATATGCACTTAACATTTCAGAATATGCAAATATCATTACATAATGCATTTTACCCAAAATTAGCATAGAAACATAATAAAAAGGGTGATTCAAATAAGTAGAATGTATCCAAAAAGTGTTCATAGATGAGGCAATTCCTGGCCTCATCATGAGCCAAGCCTTATTTGAATGTATCATACTGTTGTAGTTGTAATAGTAATGAGATGTGCTTGGCATTAATTTTTATGAACATTCAGATTAGCTCTTTGATCGGGATGGAAAATGACAACTTGCCATGATTTTTCTCCATCTATCCTCATAATCCATAACTGGCTCGTCATCATACTACTTTAGGTTGGCTAGGTATGAGATATTCACCTTCTTATTAGCACAAAAAAGGAAATTTTTTAAGAATGCATTCACTAGTTGTTCAAAACTGGATATGTTGTACTTGGGCAGTTGGTTGAACCATTGAATGGCAGCACCCAAAAATGTCATAATGAAGGTTCTTAACATAAGAGCATTGTTGTCTTCAATATGAAAACATGCATTGATAAAGTTGGTAGCATGTTATGGTGCATCCTCTTCACCCCTAAATTTTTCTAACCTTGGCATCTCAAAGTGCTTAGGATATGCTAGGCTAGGGACTGACAGGCACAATGACTGGTTGTATATTTTACTCATTGTTGGTTGGTGCCCAACCGTATCTTTCTTATCAAAGGATTTGATATTTTTAGTGAGTTCCTAGAATGCCTTTGAGGCAAGGAGTTCTTCTTCTTGCTGACCCACTCGTGGTGGTAATGGAGATAACCCTTTATCCAATTGACTTGTTCCATTCTACTCCCTCATAAGAGGGTATTTAGGATGTGTTTGATCCTGATTTATCATGTTTACCTTTTCCTCACTAGTTTGATGTTGTTCATAATTTGAGTGGTGGTTTCTTTGTGGGCTTTCTTATTATTTGTTGCACCCTATATTGGTGTTTCAACGCGTTTATCTCTTTGATGACCATTATTATTGGCTTGTAAATTGATGCAAGCTAGTTGCTCAGCTTGTTATCTTAGATGCTGCTCATATTGACGCAAAAGCCTTTCTCTTTTTTTATCATGTTCGAGAGCTTCCACTAGCTATCGTTCTTTGTGCAATACATTTTCTAACTACTATATGTGGTCAGATTACACTGTTGAAGAAGACCTAGGTTTGTCTAATTTTGTTCTTGTGGTTTTGATTCATAGATTCCTAAAAGAGGTCTCTGTTGTTTCTCTACTTTGTCTAGCTAGTGTAACTTGCTATGTGTATTATGTATGTTGATAAGTGCCCCTATAGTCAAACGCTACATGTGAACTATAGGGTTTATTTGAAGCTTCCCTAGGTTGAGTGGTGTGTTTAGAAGTTACGTTTTGTGAACTTCTAGATGTAGAATGTTTTATGGCAATGGTTCTAGGATTCAGCCTTAAATAGATTTGTATCACTCCAAATTTTTTGCACCCTTACCTTCAAGCTATAGGATCCATGCCCGAAAGGGGGATGTGAAAAGGATGGGAAAATACCTCGGACTGAGAGGCCCTTTGAAGGTCCCGCCTCTCGAGGGAGGTGTATAAGTGTGAATTTTTTACGGATGGTGGGTTCACCAGGAAACTTTTGAATGGCAGTTTCCACACCTAGGTTGAGAGTGTGTTTGGTGTGTTCATTTTTATGCTTGATCATTCAACTCCTAGGTTTGGCCGATATGAATCTAAGCTATTCTATATGCCAATGCTGATTTAAATGAATACAAAAAATAGAAATGGATGCAAATAAAAGAGAATATGCTAACCAAAAGGTATCATACCTGATCTCGGATGTCTGATGGAGATTCTGAGTCTTGTAGCAGTTCAGATAGTCTCAGTTTGTATGTTATCATTTGATATTTCTCGAGATCATCCCAAATCATAGAAGGTCATCTAAAATTAGACAGAATCATCTGAAATATGATGAATTTTTCAGACGAATTCGTTAGAAACCTGCAATCACAAAAATAGACACAAAATACCAAATATGCAAATGCAGAAGCAAGGCGTAATGGTAGAAATAACAGCAAACATGCCTAAGTAATAGATTCTAATACCAAATAAGGAAATGCAATATATTTGATTATTGATTTTAACTTTATCATGCAATTATGTTAAATGAGGTGAACTCCAAGATGCATAAAACATAATAACTTAAAACAGTGTAGAGATATGATATGAGAAATGCATGAAAAGCTAAGAAAATGCAAATTCTAAACTCGGGTTGCCCTTAATCTGGACTACAATCAGGATTGCCTCCAATTGTACGAGATCATCCAAAATTGTTCGAGATCATCCGCGATGATCCAAGCTAGCTTCGACTGAAACATAGTAGAGTTCCTGTAATAAAAAATGCAAAAATACCAAATACAAGCAATAATGCGAGGGAATAAGGAGCTAACTCTGCAATGAAATCCTGTCAATAAAGGGGTTAGGGGTTCAGGGAGAATCAACCAGGGGAATCAGGGGGATAAACTAGAAAAATCCTAGTTTATATAGGATTAGGAAGAGGTTTGGGAGGTTGGGGATCATCCCAATCCGGGAGATCTCCAACAGGGAAATCTCCAACTGCACAGACACGCTTCTGCCCAAGTTGGAGAGGTTGTTGAAATAGAAGCTAATTATAAAAATTCAGTTTTGAGATGAAATCGTCTAGACATTTTGTTCCAGACGAATTCTTTAGATAGGGGACAATTTCATCTAATCTACGACGATATCATCCAACGGTCAAAACAAATCCTAAAAATGGCATGGAAAATGGGGAAAGCGGGTAAAAGGTAGTTTAACGGGCAGTTTGGGGTTGAAATTCAAATTTTAATATTTTATCTTTTTACTAATGGGTTTAACCGTGCCAATTTTAGGGTGCTACATTTTGCCCCCTATTTAGCGAATTTTCCAAAGAAAATGCGTTAAAGACAAGTTTTTCCCGTTTTACGAGAAAGCAAAAATATACTCAACTTTTTAGACGATGATTCTTGGTCGAATTGTACGAATGCTGACTATGGTGCCCCCTCCGTGTTTTTACCCAAATTGAATGTTTGAGGTAAAAATGCGAAAAAGCAAAAATTTAAAATGTGGATTTTTAAATAAATTAAAGAAAACAAGGAAAACCCTAATTCATTTGTACTATTCACTTTTACTATTCCAGAGTTCTGCAGAGAAGAAAAATGGTGGAGACAGTGCACAGAGCGACAGAGGTCCGACGCGGGCTACGGGTAAGGATTTAATCCTAGTAGATGAGGTTGAATGTAACTTTGTGCAAGTTTTTTTATTTAAATTTGATTGTTTGGGGCATCACGGCCATTTTTAGGCCGTCGACATCGTCGGGATAAAATCATCCCTATTTCGTCGAAATCGTCCCTAGAGCATCGATTTCATCTAACGGCAAAATCAATGAATTAGGGGTGATTTCATCCAACAAGGGGTGATTCCCAAGTTGCAAAATCAGAGATGATTTTGTCCTCAAAAAGGATGATTTTTCCCAATTGGGGATGATATCATCCAATTGTGAATGATATCATTTTAAACTTGATTTTAAGTTGTTTAATTTGATGTTAATGATTGGTTGATTAATGATTTTGTTGTTTTATTGTTTATTTTGTAGAAGGGATTACTAAAGAGCTAGGAATGAAAATATGACGGGCTAAGAGATGACATAGCCACGCTTGACCAGGTGGAGCATGACCGACTTGGACAGGTCAGTCTACAGAATGTGGCAGAGATGCCACAAGTACTGACTAACATAGGGCTACTGACAGCCCTAGCAGAGAAGTGGTATCCGGGGTCATCCTGCTTTTGGTTATCGACAGGGTAGATGGCTCCCACTCTAGAGGACATATGGAGGATCATGAGGATCCCCATACAGGGACGGCTGATGATACCTACGACAAATCAGGGCTAGGCGATGATGAGGCTCACTGGAGACTCGAGCTTCACCCTGGAGAAGGGCAGAGTGAACATCAAGTATTTGAGGCAGATGCCTGGGGCATCTAGGCTGACATGGGTTTTGGCAGGAGTTTTCGGTGGCTTATTGTTGTGCCACCAGAGCGGATGCAGACTACCGTGGGTGCTATCAGACATAGTTTGCGACATGAGAGACCATGGGTATAGATTTGCATGGGGCAGCTTTGTTCTTTGCCGCTTGTATAGGATCCTACATGGGGTCGTATACAAGGGAGGGTGATGTCTGGTCTTGACATCACTACTATAGGTTTGGTGCTAGGATCACATTGCGGTGCGGAGGCCGGTAGGGCTCCCATTGATAGGGGTTGACCAAGAGAGGCCTCGGGTTTTCTATTGGTGGCTACAGAGGGGGTCACAATGGTGGATAGATCTGTCAATGTCACGGAGGTTGCTAGATGACCTCATCTCAAACCAGATCACTTGGATGCCATGGCGATAGCACCCCGGGTGGGCAGAGGATGGGCAGGAGTTGGCTCACATCAGGCAAGTTTGCTGGTTGAAGATGGAGTGGGGAGAGGTAGAGATCCACCGCTATGACCGAGTACTATGATAGTTTGGTCTACAGTAGGGGATCCCTTCTCTTAGGGATTACGAGTACTCTCAGACTATTCGAGATAATGCTACACTGAGCGAGACTCCAGATATGTAGTGATTCTAAAGTCAATATGTGGATGACACCCCCATCTAGCCAATGTATGGTGACAACGTTGGGGTTGCGGATGGCTACGATGCCTAGTACATAGGCATCCACCCTTATTAGATGACAAGGGCACAAGATCCAGTGCATGCTATGGTGTTCCAGATGGGGAGGCGATGGCAGGCTGCTATTAAGGTAGTGTGAGGTCATGGGGGAGAGAGTAGTGACGGATCCCACATGAGATATGCCAGAGGTTGGCACGGGTTCCATAGAGGTCATGGGAGATAGAGCAGAGGGAGGAGAGGCTCCCTTCATAGTAGGGAGAGAGACCACCATCACCTGATAAGGGAAAGGATGTTGACATAGGGGAGAGCAGCAATACAACAACTCTTTGGGCTGAGGTTGCCCGCCTCTAGGCTCAGGTGCAGACATTGCAGGATGAGGCTACATGACTCAGAGCTCAGGGTGGAGGGGTGAGCAGGGATGATCTATCATGGTCTATTGCTCAGACCACATTCTACCAGGGGCTATACTATCACATGGTTCTAGAGAACCAGAGGGTACCACTGCTAGCCCCTATTGCAGAGTCGATCATGATGGGATCATAGAGGACATCCTCACGATCGACGACAAGGACCCGAGATACAACCCGGACTTCTATGGGACCATCTCCTCCACATCAGGGTGGGGGAGGAGATGAGGCTAAGATCTCGAGGGATTCTCGAGGCTAGGTGTCTATGGACTATAGATTTTTGAGAGATTGTTGATAGGATTGAGTATGCTAGAGTATAGATTATGGAATACTAATCCAGTTTTGATATGATGTATATATAATTTTTGGATATATATATATATATGATCTTATTGCTGATGATATGACTTGTTCATGTGTTTTTATGATGCTTTAATGTTTGGATTGTTTGCTTGTTTGATTGATGATTCATGTGATTATGTCGTGTTTGAAATATTATAATTTTATGTCATGTTGTAAGATTTTAAATGAAAGAGTTTAATGTAAACAATTGGTGGTTGTGGTGTGATTTGATGAAAAAATAAAAGGGACTTCTAACAATAATTTCAAAGGACATTGTCGCTATTATAGACCATTTCCTAGAGTCGCTGCTCACTTGGTCGTCAAGCTAATCCCAGTATAGAAATATTGTTAAAAGTAAAAGAGTGCTTAAGAGACTGTCTTAAGAATTTGTGTTGAAATGATGGAGATAATGAAGGTTTGATGATTTTTTTTTAGAGTTTCATAAAAATAGTATGCATGAGATATGAAAATATGACTTTGCTAGGCATAAATTCCTAAGTGTGATAAAATTTTGAATAATTCCTTAGAATTTATACCATGGTTGCAAAATTGAATTTGAACATAATGACATGAAATAGAATAGGTGTTCGTTTGTTTGTAAAGCATAATTGTGTAACATAATGATGCAAGTGTATCGCTCCAAATTTTTTGCACCCTTACCTTCAGGCTATAGGATCCGTGCCCGGAAGGGGGATGTGAAAAGGATGGGACAATACCTCGGACTGAGAGGCCCTTTGAAGGTCCCGCCTCTTGGGGGAGGGGTATTAAGGTGATTTTTCGATGGATGGTGGGGTTCACCAGGAAACGTTTAGTGGCAGTCTCCACGCCTAGGTTGGGAATGTGTTTGATGTGTTCAATTTTATCTTTAATCATTCAAATCCTAGGTTTGGCCAAATGAATCTAAACTGTTCTATATGAAATGCAGATTTAAATGAATACAGAAAGCAGCAATGAATATCAAGTACAGAGAATATACTAAATAAAGACAAGTTAAACCTGATTCCGGATGTTTGATGGAGGTTCTGATTTTTGAAGCAGTCAAGATCGCCTCTGATCCGACAGGATCGTCTGAAATCAGACAGGATCGTCTGAGATCTGACGAATTCATCAGACGAATTCGTCAGAGACCTGCAATCAGAGAAATAGACACAGAACACAGAAAATGCAGCAATACTAACAGAGGAAAATGGTGTAAAATGACAATATAGATACTAAAACGATAATTACGAATAGAAATTCAAGTAAATTATAGTATTCTAATGACAAATTATGATCTTATCATGCACTTAAGCTATATGGGTGAACTCCAAAATGCAGAATAGCAAAAAATAACAATAAACTGATCTAAATGCAGAATGAAATAGCAGACGAGAAGAGAAAAGTGCAAACTCTGGGCACTAATTGCCCCCAATGTTGACTGTAGTCGAAATCGTCTGTAGAGTGCGAAATCATCTCGAATTGGGGCGTGATCATCCGAGATCGTACAGGATCATCTACGATGATCTGAGCTTGCTTCGGCTGAAGAATGACAAAGTTCCTGCAAGAAAATTTGAAAAGGGACAAAGGCAAACAGTAGTCTAAGACATTCTAAGGCAAATAAAACTTGAAGTACAAAAAAATTCAGCTAGGGGAATGTCAAGGGGAGGGCCTAAGATTAAATAGGCATATGAAGGAGGTTGGGAGGTTGGAGATCATCCCAATTTGGGAGATCTCCAATGGGGAAGTCTCTAACCGTGCAGACACGCTTTTGCCCAGGTTAGAGACGTCGTTGAAACAGAAGCTAATTATGAAAAATCAGTTTTGGGACGAAATCGTCTGGACGTTCTGCTCCAGATGAATTCGTCCGATCTGAGGCGATATCGTCTGATCGGCGATGATATCATCCAACGGTCACAACAAATCCTAAAAATGGCATGGAAAATGAGGAAAGCGGTTTAACAGGCGGTTAACGGGCGGTTCGGGGTTTAAAATTTAAATTTTGAATTATTACTAAGGTAATTTTAATTATTTGCTAAGGTTTACTGCGCCAATTTTAGGGTGCTACATTTTGCCCCCTCTTTAGCAAATTTTTTGAAGAAAATGCGTTAAAGATGAGTTCTTCTCGATCTACGAGAAAGCAAAAATTATTCCCATTTTTAGGCGACGATTCTAGGTCGAATCGTACGACAGTTTACTATGGTGCCCCCTCCGTGTTTTTACCCAAATCGAACGTTTGAGGTAAAAACGTGGAAAAGCAAAATGTTAAAATGTTGTTAAGTGTTTTTGAATAAAATTAAGAAAAATAGGGTAAAACCCTAATTCATTATTACTATTCATTTTCCTGGTTTCTAGAGCTCTGCAGACAAGATGGTCGAGACAACGCACAGATCGACAGAGGTCCGACGCGGGCTACGGGTAAGGGTCCAAACTTAATTTAGAATGCTTTAATTTTGAATTTCATGCTTTTTAGATTAATTTTGAATGATTGTTGAGCATCGCGGCCATTTTTGGGCCGTCGACGTCGTCGGGACGAAATCGTCTCAATTTCGTCGAAATCGTCTCGATATCGTCGATTTCGTCAAAGGGCGAAATCGACGATATGGGGACGATTTCGTACAATAAGGGACGATTCCCTCTTGCAAAATTGGAGATGAATTTGCTCAAATTTTGGACGATATCGTCCAGTAGATGATATCATTATTTGTATGAAATTGCACTTGTTTTACTTGCATTTTTAATCACTGTTTTATTAATGATTTTTATTGTTTTGTTGTTTATGTTGCAGAGAGGATTACTAAAGAGCCGAGAATGGAAATACGATGGGCTGAAGGATGACTTGGCCGCTCTATCTCAGGCAGAGCGAGATCAGTTGGCTCAAGTCGGCTTGCAGCATGTGGCAGATATGCCATAGGTTTCTATAGATATGGGGCTATTGATAGCCCTAGCAGAGAGGTGGTATCCGGGTTCTTCTTGTTTTCGATTATCGATAGGGGAGATGACTCCCACATTGGAGGATGTATGGAGGATTTTGAGGATCCCCATACAAGGATGGCTAATAACTCCCATGGCCAATCAGGGCCACGTGATGATGCGACTGTGCGGAGATCCGAGCTTCGCCCTGGAGAAGGGCGGAGTGAACATCGAGTCGCTACGCCAGATGCCTGGGGCATCTAGACTGACAGAGGTTTTGGTTGGGGTGGTAGGTGGTCTCGTTGCTATGCCATCGAGTGGATGCAGACTACCATGGCTACTGATAGATGTGGTCTACGACATGAGAGACCACGGGTACAGGTTTGCTTGGGGGAGCTTTGTACTATGCCGATTGTATAGGATCCTGCATGGGGTCGTATACAAGGGCGGTCGATGTCTGGTCATGACATCACTATTGTAGGTTTGGTGCTGGGAGCACATCATGGTGCGGAGGCCGGTAGGGCTCCCACTGATAGGGATTGATAGGGAGAGGCCCCGAGTTTTCTACTCGGTGGCTCCGAAGAGGGTCACAGCAGTGGATAGATCTGCCAATGTCCCGGAGACTACTTGATGACCTTGTCTCCGACCAGATCACCTGGAGGCCTTGGAGAGATCATCCAGGGTGGGCCGAGGATGGACAGGAGCTGGCTCACGTTAGGTGAACCTATTGGCTGAGGATGGAGAGGAGAGAGGTGGAGCTCCACCGCTATGACCGAGTTTTGAGGCAGTTCGGTCTACAGCAGGGGATCCCATCTCTCAGGGACTACGAGTTTTCTTGGACCATCCGGGATAACACTACAGTCAATGGGGCTCCAGATATGCAGCGCTTCTGGAGTGAGGACGTGGACGATGCCCCCATCCAGCCAGTGGATGGTGATGATATTGGGGTTGTTGATGGCTATGATGCCTGGTACGTAGGCATCCGCCCTCCTCGGATGACGAGGGCTCAGGGTCCGATTCATGTAGTTGTGCATCGGATGGGGAGGCGGTGCCAGGCGGCCATTGAGGTGGCACAGGGTCACGATGGGAGAGAGCAGAGGAGGCCACAGGCTCAGCAGAGGCCATGACAGTGGGAGAGGAGGGAGGAGAGACCCCCTTCTCCATGGAGAGAGAGGCCACCATCGCTCGATAAGGGCAAGGGTGTCGAGGTAGGAGAGAGTAGCGAGATGGCTACTCTCCAGGTGGAGACTGTTCGTCTCCAGGCTCAGGTGCAGTCCTTGCAGGATGAGGCTGCACGACACCGAGAGGAGGCCACACAGCTCAGAGATGAGGTCGCATGCCTTAGAGCACGGAGCGGAGGGGCGAGCACTCGGGACCTAGCATGGGCTATTGCCCAGATCACATTCTATCAGATGCTATACCACCATATGGTGCCAGAGGAGCAGAGGTTACCACTGTCGGCCCCCATTATGGAGCCTATCATGATGAGGTCATCGAGGACATCATCATGATTCAGAGTCCAGGACTTATAGCACCACACGTACTACGATGGGGCCACCTCGTCCACCTCGAGGTGGGGGAGGAGATGAGGCTGAGAGCTCGAGGGGTTCTCGAGGCTAGTTGCTACAGACTGCACTACATAGATTGATACATAGTGTTTATTATTTTTGATAGAGGATTGAGTATGCCGAGGTACAGATTGTGGCATACCGATCCAGTTTTGAGATGATGTATATATTGTTGATATATATATAGATGAGATATTTTTGATCATATGACTTGTCTTATGTGTTTGTATGATGCTTTAATGTTTTGGTGTGATTGATTTGATGATTCATGTAATTATGTCATTTGGAAATATTATGGTTTGAATGTCATGCTTTTAAAATTTAAATGAAATAATCTGATGTAAACAAATTGGTTGTTTGTGGGATAATTTGATAAAAATAAAAGGGACTTCTAACAATAATTTCAAAGGACATTGTCGCTATTATAGACCATTTCATGGAGTCGCCGCTCGCTAGGTCGTCAAGCTAATCCTAGTATAGAAATATTGTTAAAAGTAAAAGAGTGCTTAAGAGACTGTCTTAAGACTTTGTGTTGTAATGATGGAGATAATGATGGTTTGATGATTTGTTTTCAGATTTTCATAAAAATAGTATGCATGAAATATTTTAAAATGATTTTTGCTAGGCATAAATTCCTAAGTGTGATAATTTTTTTTTTTTGAATAATTCCCTAGGAATTATACCATCATTGCAAAATTGGATGTTGACATAATGACATGAAATAGTAACAATGTGCGTTCTTTTAAAGCATAATTGTGTAACATAATGATTTAAGTCATATGTTTTTTATGATTTGAAATAAATGGGAAATAAAATTAGTTCGATGGTTTGCGCTAGGCATAGAATTATAGATATAAACTTATACCATCATCGCGAAATCCAAAGAAGAAAATAATAGTTTTATTGCATGGTTGATTTTTAATTTTTGAAAATAAATAGAAAATATGAAGATGAGGACTTGTGCTAGGCATAAAATTCCAATTTTGGTTTTGGAACTATACCATCGTCACGAAAGTCAAAAGTTATATATAAATGTAACTTTATTGCATGTTTTTTAAAAATGATTTTGATTTTTTTGGTAATGCATGTAGTTGTCTTTATACTAAACAACTGTTCTCAGAGAAGAAAATGAAATTATTCCAGACAATTTGCAAAAATATTTCAAAGTATCTTAAAGACAAAAGTTAGATTTATAAGGAATCCCATGTGCGTATGTGAGTTCATTTCCGATCTTGATTTATCATAATGATACACAAAATCTCTCAAATACAAATGTGTGTGCAATTGCTTTGTGCATTTACCAGTTTTGAGCAAGATAATTTGATACAAGTGATTTGAATTAACCAAATAAGTGTTCATTAACCATGATTTAGATGCATATAACCGTACCAGACTACTATGTAAGTCGGGTTATCAAGAGCTAGCTAATCCATAAGCGGACATAGGTCTATACAAAAGAAGGTCGCTAATGTGACAGACATATCACCACGCTAGGAGTTACCCAAGGCCAAGCGGGTTGGGCACAAACCACCTGTTATGGGGCTTACCTCACAGTTTTCGAATAATTGAGAATTCCAGGGATTCAAGCTCATCAACCCTTCTTTTCTTTTCAATGGGTAGGGAAAGGGATTTTATTGCTTTTGCTTTTGCTTGTTTTGCTTTCTTTGCTTTTTTCTTTCTTTTCTCTTTTTTTTTTGTATTTTTCTTTTTCGTATCTTTTGCTTTGATATTTGAGATAATGCTGAAATAGTGCTAAGAGAGTACAAAATGATTCTGAAATAATGCTTCTTTTTCTCATGATTTTGCTTGATTTTTCTTTTTCTTTTGCTTCCTATTCTAGGGATACTTGCTCGGATTAGTCTGTAGAGCAAGGGATTTTTATTCTGGGTAGGGGTGAGCTTGTCCTTTTGTCAATTCTCAAAGATTCTAGACCATGTGCATGATAGGATAGCAGGGGAAACTTTTCGCTCAAGAAACCACTTCTACTATGTAGCATAGCATGGACATTACAAATATAATCATTTTATTGTGAAAGGATATGCTTGGTTTAAGTAAATAACAAGATCAATTCTCTCGTGCTCAAACTTTATTTAATTGAATTTTGTGGACTTTGATATAAGAGAGATTAGTAATCATGCCAGATAAAATCAAGATATTTATTTTTGTGTTTGCAAAAGTGAGAGATTCCAAATAAATGCTAATTTATCCAAAATAATTTGAAAATATAACTGCAATACTTTAAGAATAAATATATACAACAAATATTTTTGAGGAGTTTGATAATTTTGACTCTCTCTTTCTTCTTTATTTTATTTTTTATTTTTTGGTTTCGAAAGAGTCAATAATATTGTTGTTTGTTTTTGTTTAAACAGTTTTATACATTTTTAAAATGAGACAACATGCAAAATATATACAAATGATGAAATGACCAAATTTTATGCGTAATATCGCTTAAGATGCATAATATTCATAGGTTCTTTTAAATCTTTACCATCTAAGGTAGCTAATTTGTATGCTCCCGATTCAAATTTAGCAGTGATAATATATGGTCCAAGCCAGTTGGGTTCAAATTTACCTTTAAGGTCTTTAGTTGCATTAGTATTTTTTTTATTTTCTTTTAAAACAAGGTCGCCGACCTCAAAGGATCGATGACGAACTTTCTTAGCATATGATCTTTTAAGCTTGTTTTGGTAGGCACGAAGATGCTCCAAAGCATTGATGCGCTTTTCATCTAGGAGTTCCAGTGACCGAGTCTGCAGCTCGATATTCATCTCCTACTTCGGTATCTTGAAGTAGTAGAGCCAAAGAAGGAACTTCTAATTCAAAGGGAAAAATAGCTTCAGCGCCATAAACCAAAACAAAAGGTGAAGTACCTGTGGGAGTACGAACGCTAGTGCGATATGCCCACAAAGCTGGATATAATTGAATGTGCCAGTCGCGGCCAGATTTATTGACCAATTTTTTGAGAATTTTGATTAAGGTTTTGTTAGAAGCTTCTGCTTGGCCATTACCCTGAGGATAATAGGGAGTGGACCAACGATGTTGAATCTTATATTTTTGGCATAATTTCTTAACATCTTTATTTTTGAAACAAGTTCCATTATCTGAGATGAGATTTGCAGGAATTCCGAACCTACAAATGATTTGATTAAAAATAAATTTAGAGACTTGTGTTCCAGTGCAGGAAGCTAAAGGCATAGCTTCAACCCACTTCGTAAAATACTCAGTGGCGGTTATGATGAATTTGTGTCCATCAGATGACACAAGATTAATTTTGCCAATAATGTCTAAGCCCCATTTTGAAAAGGGCCAAGGAGATGAAATAGCCTATAGTTCTTGTGCAGGGGCATGGACAAGGTCAGCATGTTTTTGGCACTTGTCGCAATGGTGCACATAATCATGTGCATCATTCTCCATGGTAGGCCAAAAGTATCCTATCCTAAGGAGCTTTTTAGCAATGACACTACCACTGAAGTGTCCTCCACAAGATCCATCATGGGCTTCACTCAAAGCTGATCTGGATTCTTCTAAATTCAAACATCTCAATAGGATACCTTCAAAAGATCTCCTATATAAAGTATTGCCAATTATTACAAATCGACTTGCTCGTCTACGTAATAACCGACGCTGGTTTCTATTAGAACTGGCAGGGAAAGTCCCATTGTGAAGAAAATCAAATATACCCATATACCAAGGTTCAGGAGTAGTTTCATTGATTAGAAACACATCCAAAGGTTCTAAGCATGACTTATTTGAAGTGGGTTCTTGGAGTCGATGAATAATGATGGTGGCATATTCGTCATCTAACTCCAAGGGCGAGAAGAGATGCAGTTATGGCCATAGCGTCGACCGCACGATTGCTAGTTCGAGGAATAGCTTCCAAGGTAACTTGATCAAATAGAGATATTAATTGTAAAACATATGCTTTATATGGACGCAATTTATCATCTCGAATCTGATAAACTTCATTAATTTGGTTTATAACAAGTTGAGAATCACCAAAAACTAGCAGATGTTTAATTTTTAGCGCCAAGGCAGCTCGTAATCCAAGGATTAGAGCTTCATATTCAGCAATATTATTGGTGCAAGCAAATGTTAATTTAAAGGACAAAGGTATAATGTGTTTTTGTGGAGATATTAAAATAATACCTGCACCAGCCCCACTCATGCATCGGGCTCCATCAAAGTATAAGGACCATTGTTCAACATGGTCTGCCTCTAATTGAAGGCATTCATCAGGAAACTCAATGATGAGGGGATGGGTAGACTCTAAGGGTGCAGCGACTAATTGATCTGCTATGATTTGACCCTTAACAGACTTCTGTCCTATAAACGTGAGTTCAAACTCGCTTAGAGCAAGAACCCACTTTGTTGTGCGACCCGATAAATAAGGTCGACTCATGAGATACCGCAAGGGATCATATTTAGCAATGACATATGTTTTCTGACTGAGCATATAATGGCATAATTTTTGCGTAGAAAATATGACTGCTAGACATAGTTTTTCTAATGTTGTGTAGCGGGTTTCATAACTAATTAAAGTTTGGCTAATATAATAATTAGCACGTTCTCTTTTCTCATCATCAAGTTGAGCTAACATAGCTCCTAAAGCAAAATCTGAAGCTGAAATATACAAGATAAATGGGCGATCAGGTCTAGGCGGTGAAAGCACAGGTGGGTTAAGGAGGTATTGTTTGAGAAGTTCAAAAGCTTCCTTACATTCGTCATCCCAATTAAAAGGGACATCCTTCTTAAGAAGCTTAAGAAAGGGACCGGTTTTGTCCGCCAGCTTATCGATGAAGCGACGGATAGCTTGAAGCTTACCTTGTAAACTTCGTAACTCAGATATATTGGTAGGTGCGGGCATATCAGTGATAGCCGCAATCTTGAGAGGGTCGATTTTGATGCCACGTAAAGAAACTATAACCCCTAATAGTTTACCGGACTTAACTCCGAATATGCATTTAGCAGGATTTAGTCGGATAAGATATTCCCTTAACCGATCAAACACTTGTCCTTAAGTCATTTAAATGATCATCTTCTTTGATGGAACGAGCTATGATATCATCTACGTAATCATGTAGGATATCATGCATCATGTCATGAAAAATATAAGTCATAGCTCGTTGATAGGTTGCACCTACGTTCTTTAAGCCAAATGGCATCACTTTCCAACAAAAGGTACCCTAGGGGGTAATAAAGGTTATTTTAGCCTGATCTTCAGGAGCTATCCTGATCTGATTATAACCAGAAAATCCATCCATTAGGGACATCATTCCACTCCCAACAGTAAAATCAATGATTTGATCCATGTTTGGAAGAGGAAAATCATCTTTAGGGCATGCAACGTTAATATCTCTAAAGTCTCGTGCAAACCCTAACTTTGGTAGCTTCTTTCTTGGTGACTGGAACTACATTCGAGATCCATTCAGCATAATCAATAGCTTGTATAAAAACAACATTCAAGAGTTTTTCTAACTCCCCTTTGACTAGCAAGGCCACTTTGGGATGCATTTTTCTAAGTTTCTGTTTAACAAGTTTAGCATCCGGATGGACTACTAGGTGATGCATGACTACGGAAGGGTCTAAACCTGGCATATCTTCATATGTCCAAGCGAAGACATCTTCATATTCTTTAAGGAATGCAATGTATTGCTCTTGTTTTTCTTGACTTAATTCTGATCCAATATTGATTATGTGGGGATTATCCTCAGTTCCAATGTTAACTTTAATGACGTTTTCTACTTCCATGTGTAGATCTCTTTCAAAATTAGGTGGGGCGGGTGAAACGCCCAATTCTTGTAATTCTTTTAAGGTTAACTTGGATAATTCATCTTGAGGAGTCGTGGCCTCAAGCTGGGCTATAGTAGGTATAGAACCATCAAAATAAAAACCATTGTGTAACAACTCTTCAACGGAGACATCATGGAAAATATCTCCTTCCAACTCATCATCGGATTCAACAATCATTTCAGGATAAGCTATGGATAGCATATTGCATGTAAATGGCTGATTTTTTAGAGGCAAATCATCACGCCCATCCAAATAATCTTGATAACATATGAGTTGATCATCATCTTCAAAAGGGAAGGGTTGACCCTTACTAGGAAATAGGCCCACACCACATCGGGCGGGCCATGGTTCTACCTCAAAGGGTTCTTTCATACCATCTTGGAGAGGTCCCAAGCCTTTCCCTTTATATCCCATTTTAAGCATTATAGGTTTAGCTTTAATATACTCATTAGTAAAATAACATCGAGCATATCCCTCATGATGAGTTTTGATGTTCCCGGGTATTCTTCCCCAGTCATATCCCTTATAAATGAAGGCACAACTCCCGACTTGGTAAGTACTTCCCATAGGTTGTGGGAGGCCCAAAGTACGAGGAGATGGCGGCAAATTACTTAAGATAATGGAATTTTGCATAGAAGCATTTGTTTTTTCTGATATAAGAATTTTAGATAAATCAGGTAAGAGTTCATCAGAAAGAGCATAAGATGTAGAAGGATCATTCCCTATATCTTTAGATGTGGAAGGTATGATAGATGTAGATAATGTGGAGGTGTTAATAAATGGGTCTATAGGTTTTGAAATTATAGGGATGGAACATGAAGGATTGGTTGTGGATTTAAGATCTTTTTGAGGTTCTAGTGTGGTTTGTTTAGAAGATTGTTGAGCTATATATGAGGGTGAAATTAATGGAGGAGAAATAGATGAAGTTATGGGTGTGTGTTTCATAGGTTTAGATGAAAAATAAGAATTAGGATGTGTGGATGACAGAGCAGGGCAAAATTGAACTCCAACAGGTTCCGCCAAAGCACACATATCAAAGGGTCTAGGATCACCATGGATAGTGACCAACTGATTTTTAAATTCGAATTTAACACATTGGTGTAAAGTTGATGGGACAGCCCGCATTGCATTGATCCAAGGATGACCCAAGAGTATATTGTATGATGCGGGGCAATGTACAATAAACACGGTCGTATCTAAGGTTCTCGGACCAACTTGCAATGGGATGGTGATAACTCCACACGTTTCTTGTGTTTCGTCATTGAAAGCTTTTATGATCATGTCGGTTTTCTTCATTTCATCACTTCTAAACCCAAATCTTTGGTAGAAGTCAAAAGTGCAAATATTTAGAGATGAACCATTATCAATCAAGACCCTTTTGACTGCTACATCTCCTATTAGGGCAGTAATATATAAGGGGTTATCCTTATGTAAACTATGTTGTGGTATATCTTTATCTCGAAAGTCAATACAATCAACTTCTCGAGTTATTATAGTATTGGTCATGGCTTCGGGTTGAATATCTTGTGGTACCATCATTTGGCTTAATGTGAGCATCAATTCATCTCTATGGGTAGGAGAAGATCTTAACAAATCCAAAAGGGAAATTCTGGCTGTAGTATTGGATAATTGCTCATTAATATTATAAGGAGGTTTAGATTGAACATTAGGAGCATGATTCCCTTTATTGGGATTTTTCAAAACAAATGGAGTTGATCCATCGTTTTGATTTGGTTCTTGTTGAAAATTTTGAGCTTGTTGTCTGGTAACGACTCCGATGGTACCTACAATGTTATATTGAGGATGCTGAATTGGTCTCGGTCTAGCATTTATGGCTTGTTCATTAGGAAGGAACTGATTAGAAGAGGGTCGAGTAGTAACTCTTCTAGGAAATGGTTCTTCCGGAACCATAGAATCTGTGATAGGTTGAATAGGATCTGATTCATTTTCAGAACTATTCGATTGATTTGAGGTGATGTCTATTTCACTTTTAGTATCCGATTCTACATCATTGAGATCCGGTGTTTGAATATTATGTAGGGGCCTGGTCGTGACCATGGATAAAGTTGTGTCAAATTTTTGTAAATCATGATTAGGTAAATGTCCGCTAATAGTTCCTACATATCGGGTAGGAGGAGGGACATTATGATGCTCAATTTGATTGGCCACCTCTTTACCATGTTTTGGTAAAGGATGTTGAAATATATCTAATGATTGATTAGCATTTTGATTTTGATTTTGGGGAATGTTCTTTTGAGCATTATTAGGAGCATTTTGTTTAGGTTGGAAGGCTTGCACCTCCATCTCATTATTATCAATCAGATCTTGTATTTTATGTTTTAACCTTTTACAAGAGTTGGTAGAGTGTCCAGGCCCTCTATGGAAATCACAGTGTAAATCGGCTTCGTATCCGGGTATGGTTGGATCAGGTTCCCGGATATTAGGTAATTGAATCAAACCTCTTTCGAGTAATTGGGGTAGAATAGTTGATAATGGTTGATTCAATCTAGTAAACTCTCGAGGAGGTTTATCAAGAGGTTTCAATATAAATTTTTTTGTTGTCTTCGTTGTATTGATATTAGCAACATTTTCTGTTGTCAGTGACTCCGTCACCTACAACTTGTTTGTTTTTATATTGATTTCTGGATGTTTTCTCATCATATTTCTTCCTAAGCTGGCCTCTCCTAATGAGAGCATCTTCTACTCTTCGAGCTAAGTCTATAGCCTGATCGAAGGTGGTTAAGGTAGCATTTGATAACTCATAAGATATTTGTTCTTGCAAATTATTAATAAAAATGTCCAACATTTCCCTATAAGGTAGCACAAAGTGCAGTTTTCCTGTCAACTGCCTCCATCTAGCTAAGAAATCAGCAAAACATTCATCTTTGTCTTGTTTTAAGTTGTACAAATCTTTAATGGTTACATGCCTTTCGATATAGGCACTAAATTGATGCACAAAAGATTCAGCGGTCTCTTCAAAATTTCTCAAAGAATGAGTGGGCAATTGATAGTACCACTCTAATGCCATTCCTCCTAAACTTTTTGGGAACATTTTTAGTAATAACAAGTCATCATGTGATATATCATGACATGCTATCCTAAACATGCGAAGATGCTCTATGGGATCTTCAGTTCCTTTATATATAGGCAGGACGGGCATGGGAAAGTGTTTAGGGTATGGTTGTGCTACAACTATGGGATCCAAAGGCTGACTACACATCTCTCGATAATTGTACGAGGGACGGTAGGGATCTATCTGGTCCATGCGGGAAGCTAACTGTTTCACCATGGCTTCCAGATTACTGGTTTGCCCACCATATTGGTTCGGTAGGGTATTAATATGGGATTGGTGAGCATATGATGGAGGGACATGAAGATTAGATGCTATATTGCTATTGTGTAAATTGTTGGTAGGAAGGGTGTTATGAAGAAGTTTTGAAGTTGTATTATGTTGTATCCCAGATTGTTGAAAATTGGTGTTTGGCTTCATTTTAGGTTTTTGTCGATTTGAAGCATATTGATCCATAGTTTGGCGAAATAAAGCAGTGAATGAAGGTCTCTTTTGTGTGGGAATGATTTTAGGCTCAATAACAGGTTCCTTAGGAGGTTGGGTAACCTGTTGTTTTTGCATGTTCTGAATCATAGTGGCCATATCCATATTGGATGGTCCAGCTTTATCACTTTCTTGATCAACGAAGGACAAGGGATTAGTGTGCATGTTAAATCCTTCTTCTAGGATTGCTTGAGTTTCACTAATTTGTCCCCTATCAAGACGAACTGCCATATTAAGAGCACCAATATTATTATTGAAGAATTTCCAGAAATGATCTATGTTATCAAAAGTAACAGTTCCGTCTGGAGCCATTCTAGGGGATGAGGATCCTTCCTCTCTAACATTTTCTTGTTGCTCATTTTCTTCAACCAGCTCATCTTCTGGCTGTTCTAGAGTTTCTCCTTCTAGAATTGGATCCTCAGGAAGGGCATTTGATTTTTTTGTTTTCTTTCCTAACCAATCTTCTTCTTCTTCTTCTTCTTCTTCAGTTTGTTTACCATTCCTAAGTCTAGTCATTGTGCTTAAACTTAGATTTCAGCAAATATATATATATATATATATATATATATTATTTATATATATATATATGCAACAAGCTTAAGAGGTATATATTTTAATTATATACCTACTATAGTATTTAAAATAAAATGTTTTGGTTTTGTTATGTTTTTGGTTTTTCTTGTTTTTTATAACAATATTATAAAGATAACAAACAACACACAAAACACAAGAAATAATAATAATGAAAGCAATGATCTAGTTTTCTATAAACAATTTATAAATATCATTAATGGGCTCAAGTTCTTCAAGAGTCATGAAATGTTCTTCTTCAAATTGAAAATTTTCTTTCAAGAATTTGACAAAAAGTGCTATAGTGATATTATCTGTCTCAGACTCTGGTTGGTAGAAATAAAGTTCGTGGCAATACTCTCGATATAACACAGCTCTAGGAACTCTCCTCCATATTTTTCTATCCGTAAGATCAGCTTCTTGATCCTCTATATGAGCTAAGAATTGGTGTACTATGGTTGCATTCTCGAGGTATTCCTCGAAGGTGTATAACTCAGAAGACACAAGGGCTCTCCTATAAGCTAACCACCTATGGCAAGCTCTATGAAGTTCGTGATAAAAAATGAGTTGATGAGGATCCAGGATTCTATCTAGGGCAAACCTCTTGATTTGTCTAAGTTCTCGTTGACCTAGATGAAATGATACCTAGTCTCCTATCAAGTTCGTCCCACAAAAGTTGGTTTCTATCTGTTTCAGGCACACTAAGCACAAAATTAATTTCTATGGCTGCTAATTGGTTTTCAACATTTATAGTGACAGCTAGTCTTTTCTTAGGAACTACCATCTAAACATGATATGCAACTTAGTAGTTTTCTAATGATTTTAAATGAATCTATGTTTTTTGTTTTTTTTTGTTTTCAAAAGGTTTTAGTTTCACGTCGGGTTCACCAAAATGTATCGCTCCAAATTTTTCGCACCCTTACCTTCAAGCTATAGGATCCGTGCCCGGAAGGGGGATGTGAAAAGGATGGGACAATACCTCGGACTGAGAGGCCCTTTGAAGGTCCCGCCTCTCGGGGGAGGGGTATTAAGGTGATTTTTTGACGGATGGTGGGGTTCACCAGGAAACGTTTAGTGGCAGTCTCCACGCCTAGGTTGGGAATGTGTTTGATGTGTTCAATTTTATCTTTAATCATTCAAATCCTAGGTTTGGCCAAATGAATCTAAACTGTTCTATATGAAATGCAGATTTAAATGAATACAGAAAGCAGCAATGAATATCAAGTACAGAGAATATACTAAATAAAGACAAGTTAAACCTGATTCCGGATGTTTGATGGAGGTTCTAATTTTTGAAGCAGTCAAGATCGCCTCTGATCTGACAGGATCGTCTGAAATCAGACAGGATCGTCTGAGATCTGACGAATTCATTAGACGAATTCATCAGAGACCTGCAATCAGAGAAATAGACAGAACACAGAAAATGCAACAATACTAACAGAGGAAAATGGTGTAAAATGACAATATAGATACTAAAACGATAATTACGAATAGAAATTCAAGTAAATTATAGTATTCTAATGACAAATTATGATCTTATCATGCACTTAAGCTATATGGGTGAACTCCAAAATGCAGAATAGCAAAAAATAACAATAAACTGATCTAAATGCAGAATGAAACAGCAGACGAGAAGAGAAAAGTGCAAACTCTGGGCACTAATTGCCCCCAATGTTGACTGCAGTCGAAATCGTCTGTAGAGTGCGAAATCGTCTCGAATTGGGGCGTGATCGTCCGAGATCGTACAGGATCATCTGCGATGATCTGAGCTTGCTCCGACTGAAGAATGACAAAGTTCCTGCAAGAAAATTTGAAAAGGGACAAAGGCAAACAGTAGTCTAAGACATTCTAAGGCAAATAAAACTCGAAGTACAAAAAAATTCAGCCAGGGGAATGTCAAGGGGAGGGCCTAAGATTAAATAGGCATATGAAGGAGGTTGGGAGGTTGGAGATCATCCCAATTTGGGAGATCTCCAACGGGGGAAGTCTCTAACCGTGCAGACACGCTTTTGCCCAGGTTAGAGACGTCGTTGAAACAGAAGCTAATTATGAAAAATCAGTTTTGGGACGAAATCGTCTGGACGTTCTGCTCCAGACGAATTCGTCCGATCTGAGGCGATATCGTCTGATCGGCGACGATATCGTCCAACGGTCACAACAAATCCTAAAAATGGCATGAAAAATGAGGAAAGCGGTTTAACAGGCGGTTAACGGGCGGTTCGGGGTTTAAAATTTAAATTTTGAATTATTACTAAGGTAATTTTAATTATTTGCTAAGGTTTACTGTGCCAATTTTAGGGTGCTACAGAGCAAGTCATATGTTTTGATGAATTTGTGTTAAAATAAATGGAAAATAAAATGAGAACAATGGTTTGTGCTAGGCATAGAATTATAGGTATAGACTTATACCATCATCACGAAATCCAAAGAAGAAAATAGATTGTTGGTTTTATTGCAAAATGATTTTTTTTTTTACCTTTGATAAATAGAAAAATAATAATATGAAAATTTTGTTTGAAATTATTTTTAAGATTTTGTGAGAAGATGTATGTAATTGCTCTTATAGAAAACAAGAATTCTGAAATAAAAGGATAAAATTATTCCGAAAAGAGTTACGGAGATATTTTAAATTATCTCAAAGAGAAATGTAGATTTATAAGGAATCCTCATGTGCAAATGTGAATTCATTACCGATCTTGATTTATCATAATGATACAAAATCTCTCAAATACAAATGTGTGTGCGATTGTATTGTTCATTCACCAATTTTGAGCAAGATAATTTGATACAAGTAATTTGCCTTGACCAAATGAATGTTTGTTGACCATGATTTATATGCATGTAACCATACCAGACTACTATGTAAGTTAGGTTATCAAGAGCTAGCTAATCCATAAGCTGACAGAGGTCTGTACAAAAGAAGGTCGCTAATGTGACAGACATATCGCCACGCTAGGGATTACCCAAGGCCAAGCGGTTTGGGCACAAACCACCTGTTATGGGGCTTACCTCATAGTTTTTGAATAATTGAGAATTCCAGGGATTCAAGCTCATTCACCATTCTTTTCTTTTCAAGGGGTAGGGAAATGATTTTATTGCATTTTGCTATTGTGTTTCTCTTTCTTTTCTCTTTTTTCTTTTTTTTTGTACTTTTGTATTGTGCTTGGTATTTGAGAAAATACTGAAATATGGTGGTGATGATATAAAATAACCTTTTTTCTTTTTCTCTTTTTCTTGAACTTTTCTTTGCTTTCTATGCTAGGGATACTTGCTCGGATTAGCTGTAGAGCAAGGGATTTTTATTCTGGGTAGGGGTGAGCTTGTCCTTTTGTCAATTCTCAAGGATTCTAGACCATGTGCATGATAGGATAGCAGGGGAAACTTTTCACTCGAGAAACCGTTTCTACTATGTAGCATCATATCGAATTTGCAATGAAATCATTTTAATGTGAAAAGATATACCTAGTTCAAGTAAATAACAAGATCAATTCTCTATGCTCAAAACTTTATTTAATTCAACTGTGGACTTTGATATAAGAGAGATGAATAATCATACCAAATAGAATCAAGATATTTATACATGTGAATGTGAAAGTGCAGGATTTCCAAATAAATGCTAATTTATCCCAAATAACTAAAAATATAACTGCAATACTTCACAATTTGAAAGGTACAAAATAGAAGATGTTTTTGAAGATTTTGATGATTTTGATGTTTTTAATTTTAAGTTATGAATTGAAAGAAATACAAGATAATTGTTTTTGAAATGTTTTATATAAGTGATTAAAAGGAAATAATAGGCAAAACAAATATATACAATGATGAAATTACCAACTTTTACACATAGTAACGTTTAAGATGCATAATGTTCATAGGTTCTTTAAGTTCTTTACCATCCAAGGTAGATAATTTGTATGCTCCTTATCCAAATTTAGCAGTGATGACATATGGTCCAAGCCAGTTGGGCTCAAATTTACCTTTAAGGTTTTTAGTTGCATTAGTATTTTTTTAATTTTCTTTTAAGACAAGGTCACCAATCTCAAAGGATCGAGGATGAACTTTCTTAAGATATGCTCTCTTAAGCTTTTTTTGGTAGGCACGAAGATGCTCCAAAGCATTGATGCACTTTTCATCGAGAAGTTCTAGCTGACTAAATCTTCCATCATGATATTCATCCCCTACTTCAGTATCTTGAAGTAGTAGAGCTAAAGAAGGAACTTCTAATTCAAAGGGAAAAATAGCTTCAGCACCGTAAACTAAGACAAAAGGTGAAGTTCCAGTGGGGGTTCGAACACTAGTTCGATAGGCCCACAAAGCAGGATATAACTAAATGTGCCAATCTTGACCGGATTTATTGACCATTTTTTTGAGAATTTTGATTAAGGTTTTATTAGATGCTTTTGCTTGACCATTACCCTGAGGATAATAGGGAGTGGACCAGCGATGTTGAATTTTATATTTTTGACATAATTTTTTAACATCTTTATTTTTGAAACAAGTTCCATTATCATAAATGAGATTGGCAGGAATTCCAAACCTACAAATAATTTTATTAAAAATAAACTTGGAAACTTGTGTTCTAGTGCAAGAAGCTAATGGCATAGCTTCAAACCACTTCGTGAAATACTCAGTGGCGGTTATGATGAATTTGTGTCCATCGGATGACACAAGGTTGATTTTCCCAATGATGTCTAGGCCCCATTTGGAAAAGGGCCAAGGAGATGAAATAGCCTGTAGTTCTTGTGCAGGTGCATCAACAAGGTCAACATGTTTCTAGCACTTGTCACAATGTCACACATAATTATGTGCATCATTTTCCATGGTAGGCAAAAAATATCCTATCCGAAGGAGTTTCTTAGCAATGGTGCTACCACTAAAATGTCCCCCACAAGATCCATTGTGGGCTTCATTCAAAGATGATCTAGATTATTCTAGATTCAAACATCTCAATAAGATGCCTTCAAAAGATCTTTTGTACAAGGTATTACCAATAATCACAAAGTGACTTTCTTATCTACGTAATAACCTATGTTGGTTGCTAGTACAACCATCAGGGAAGGTTCCTTTCTACAAAAAATTAAATATATCAGTATACCATGGTTCAAGAGTTATTTCATTGATAAGAAACACATCCAATGGTTCTAAGCATGATGTGCTTGAAGCATATTCCTAGAGTCGACGAATAATTATGGTAGCATATTCATCGTCTAACTCCAAGGGTAAAAGAGATGCAGCTGCAGCCATAGCGTCAGCCATATGATTGCTAGTTTGAGGAATAGCTTCCAAAGTAACTTGATCAAATAAGGATAATAACTGCAAAACATATGCTTTATATGGGCATAATTTATCATCTCTGGTCTGATAAACATCATTGATTTGATTTATGACAAGTTGGGAGTCACCAAAAACCAATAAAATTTTAATTTTTAATGCCAAGGCAGCTCGTAATCCAAGGATAAGAGCTTCATATTCAGTAGTGTTATTGGTGCAAGCAAATGTTAATTTGAAGGACAGAGGTATAAGATGTTTTTATGGAGATATTAAAATAATACCCGCACTAGCCCCACTCATGCATCGGGCTCCATAAAAGTATAGGGACCATTGCTCTGAATGGTCTGCCTCTAGTTTAAGGCATTCATAAGGAAACTCAATGATGAGGGGATGAGTAGATTCTAAGGATGTAGCAACTAATTGATCTACTATGATTTGACCCTTAACAAACTTCTATCCTATGAAGGTGAGTTCAAATTTCATTAACGCAAGAACCCACTTGGTTGTGCGACCAGATAAATATGGTCGACTCATGAGATATTGCAAAGGGTCGAATTTGGCAATAACATACGTTTTTTGATTGAGCATATAATGTCGTAGTTTTTATGTAGAAAATATGACTGCTAAGCATAATTTCTCTAATATGGTATAATGAGTTTCATAACTGATTAAGGTTCTGCTAATGTAATAATTAGCATGTTCTTTCTTCTCATCGTCAAGCTGAGCTAACATAGCTCCTAAGGCGGGATCATAAGAAGAAATGTACAATATAAAAGGACGATCAGATCTAGGTGGGGAAAGCACTGGATGTTTGAGGAGATATTTCTTAAGGAGTTCAAATGCTTCTTGGCATTCTTCGTCCCAATGAAAAGATACATCTTTATTAAGAAGTTTAAGAAAGAGTCCAGTTTTTTCTACCAACTTGTCGATGAAGTGGTGAATAGCTTGAAGCTTACCTTGTAAACTTTATAATTCTAATATATTGGTGGGTGCGGGCATATCTATGATAGCCATGATCTTGAGAGGGTCAATTTCAATGCCACGTAAAGAAACTATAACCCCTAATAATTTATCGGACTTAACTCCGAATATGCATTTAGTTGGATTTAGTCGGATAAGATATTCCCTTAATCGATCAAATACTTTCCTTAAGTCATTTAAATGATCATATTCTTTGATGGGACGAGCTATGATATCATCTACATAATCATGTAGGATATCATGCATCATATCATGAAAAATATAAGTCATAGCTCTTTGATAGGTTGCACTTGCATTCTTTAAGCCAAATGGCATCACTTTCCAACAAAAGGTTCCCTAAGGGGTAATAAAGGTTGTTTTGGCTTGATCTTCAAGAGCTATCCTGATCTTATTATAACCAGAAAATCCATCCATTAAGGATATCATTCCACTTCCAGCAGTAAAGTCAATGATCTGATCCATGTTGGGAAGAGAAAAATCGTCTTTAGGGCATGCAACATTAATGTCTCTAAAATCGGTGCAAACCCTAACTTTAGTGGCTTCTTTCTTAGTTACTGGAATTACATTTGAGATCCATTCGGTGTAATCAATGGCTTGTATAAAAATGACTTTCAATAGTTTTTCTAGTTCTCCTTTGACTAGTAAGGCCACTTTAGGATGCATTTTTTTGAGTTTTTGTTTAACTGGTTTAGCATCTAGATGGACTACTAGATGATGCATAACTACGGAAGGGTCCAAACCTGGCATGTCTTCATATGTCCAAGCAAAGACATCTTCATAGTATTTAAGAAATGAAATGTATTTATCTTGTTTTTCTTGACTCAATTCTGATCCAATATTGATTATGTGAGGATTATGTTCGGTTCCAATGTTAATTTTTATAATGTTTTCAACTTCCATATGTAAATCTCTCTCAAAATTAGGTGGGGTGGATGAAACACCTAATTCTTGTAATTCTTCCAAGGTTAACTTGGATAATTCGTCTTGAGAAGTCGTAGCTTCAAGCTGGGCTATATTCGGGATAGAGCCATCAAAATAAAATTCATTATATAACAATTCCTCAATGGAAATATCATGAAAGATATCTCCCTCCAACTCTTCATTAGATTCAGCAATCATTTTGGGGTAGGCTATGGATAGCATATTGCAGGTAAAAGAATTATTCTTTAGACACAAAGAAGCTTATTTATCTAGATAATCTTGATAACATACGAGATGGTCATCATCCTCAAATGGAAAGGGGTGACCTTTACTAGAAAATATGCCCACACCACAGCGGGCAGGCCATGGTTCTACCTCAAAAGGTTCTTTCATACCATTTTGGAAAGGTCCCAAACCTTTCCCTTTATATCCCAATTTAAGCATTATGGGCTTAGCTTTAAGATAATCATTAGCAAAATAGCACCTAGCATATCCATCATAATGTGTCTTAATGTTTCTGGGTATTCTTCCCCAATCATATCCTTTATAAATAAAAGAACAACTCCTGACTTGGTAGATACTTCCCATAGGTTGTGGGAGACCCAAGGTACGAGGAGAGGGTGGGATTTTATTTAAAAGGAGGGAAGTTTGCATGGCAGTGTTGGCTTCCTCAGATATAAGAATTGTAGATAAATCGGGTAAGAGTTCATCAGTAAGAGCATAAGAGGTAGAAGGATCATTTCCTACATCTTCGGGTGTAGAAAGGATGCCAGTAGTGGATGTAGATGTCATAGGGATATTGACGGGTGAGTCTATAGGTATGGAAGATATAGGAGTAAAACAGGAAGCATTGGTTGTAGTTTTAGGATCTTGTCGAGCTCCTAATGTGGTTTGTTCAGAAGATGGTTGAGCTATATGTGTAGGTGTATTTGAAATAGTAGATGATGTTATGGGTGTGTGTTTCACACGTTTGGACAGATGATAAGAATTAGAATGTGTGGATGACAGGGCAGGGCAAAATTGAACTCCAACATGTTCTGTCAAAGCACACATATCAAAGGGTCTAGGATCACCATGAATGGTAACCAAATGGTTTTTAAATTCGAATTTAACACACTGATGTAAAGTGGAGGGAATTTCTCACATCGCATTGATCCAAGGGTGACCCAAAAGTATATTGTACGATGCAGGGCAATGTACAATAAACACAATCGTATCTAGGGTTCTAGGACCAACTTGCAAGGGTATAGTAATGACTCCACACATTTCTTGTGTCTCGTCATTGAAGGCTTTGATAATCATATCAATTCTTTTCATTTCATCACTTCTAAACCCAAATATTTGGTAGAAGTCAAAAGTGCATATGTTTAAATATGAACCATTATCAATCAAGACTCGTTTAACAGCTACATCTCCAATTAGGGCAGTAATATATAAGGGGTTATCCTTATGTAAACTATGTTGTGGGATATCTTTATCTCGAAAGTCAATACAATCGACTTCTCGAGTGATGATAGTATTGGACATGGCTTCAGGTTGAATATTTTGTGGTACCATAATTTGGCTTAATGTAAGAATTAATTCATCCCTATGGGTAGGAGAAGATCTTAACAGGTCCAAAAGGGAAATTCTAGCTGTAGTATTGGATAATTGTTCATTAATATTGTAAGGAGGTTTTGGTTGAACATTAGATTCATAATTCCCTTTATTGGGATTTTTCAAAACAAATGGGGTTGATCCATCATTCTGAGTTTGATCCTATTGAGAGGTTTGAGCCTGTTGTCTGGTAACGGCTCCGATGGTTCCTACAATATTATTTTGTAGATGATGAATAGGTCTTGGTCTAGCTTTTATGTCTTGTTCATTAGAAACTATTTGGTGAGAAGATGGTCTAGTAGTGACTCTTCTAGGAAATGGTTCTTCTAGAACCATAGAACTGGTGATAGGTTGAATAGGATCTGATTCATCTTCAAAACTATTCGATTGATTTGAGGTGATTTCCATGTCACTTTTAGTCTCATATTCAGTGTCACTAAGATCAAGAATCTGAATATTATGTAGAGGTCTGGTCGTAACTAGGGATAAAGTTGTGTCAAAAATTTGAGGATCATGAACGAGTAATTGTCCACTAATAGTCCCTACATATTGGGTAGGAGGAGGAACATTGTGATGCTCAATTTGATTGGCCACCTCTTTACCATTTTTTGGTAAAGGATGTTGAAATATGTCCAATGATTGATTGGCATTCTAATTCTGATTTTGGGGAATGTTCTTTTGAGCGTTATTAGAAGCATTTTGTTTAGGTTGGAAGGCTTGCACCTCCATATCATTATTATCAATAAAATATTGTATTTTATGTTTTAATATTTTACAAGATTTGGTAGCGTGTCCAGGTCCTCTATGAAAATCACAATATAAATCAGCTTTGTATCCGGGTATGGTTGGATCAGGTTCCCGGATAGCTGGTAATTGGATCAAACCTCGTGCTAGTAATTGCGGGAGAATGGTTGATAAATGTTGATTTAACCTAGTAAATTCTTAAGGTGGTTTATCAAGAGGTTTCAATATAAACTTCTCTATCATTTTCATAGTATTAACATTAGCAATGTTTCTGCTATCAGTGACTCCATCACCCACAACTTGTTTATTTTTATATTGATTTTTGGATGTTTTCTCATCATCTTTCTTTTTGAGCTGACCTCTTCTAATGAGAGCATCTTCCACCCTTCGAGCTAAGTCTATAGCTTGATCAAAGGTGGTCAAGGTAGCAGTTGATAATTCATAGGATAGTTGTTCTTGTAAATTATTGATAAAAATATCCAACATCTCCCGATAAGGTAACACAAAGTGTAATTTTCCTATCAGCTATCTCCATCGAGCTAAGAAGTCAGCAAAACACTCATATTTGTCTTGTTTTAGGTTGTACAAATTTTTAATGGTTACATGCCTTTCGATATAGGCACTAAATTGATGCACAAAAGACTCAGCGGTCTCTTCAAAATTTCTCAAAGAATGAGTGGGAAGTTGATAATACCATTCCAATGCCATCCCCCCTAATATTTTTGGGAACATTTTTAGTAATATCAAATCATCATGTGATATGTCATGACATGCTATCCTAAACATACGAAGATGCTCTATGGGATCTTCGGTTCCTTTATATATAGGTAGGACAGGCATAGGAAAGTGTTTGGGATATGGTTGTGCTACAACTATAGGATCTAGAGGTTGACTACACATCTCTTGATAATTGTATGAGGGACCGGTAGGGATCTATCTGGTCCATGTGAGAGACTAATTATTTCACCATGGCTTCCAAATTACTATTTTGTCCACCATATTGGTTTGGTGGTACATGAGTATGGGTTTTGTGACCGTAGGAAGGTGGGACATAAGGATTAGATGCTATATTGTTGTTATGCAAATGGTTGGTAGGAAGAGTATTATGAAGAAGATTTGTTGTAGCATTATGTTGTATCCCAGATTGTTGAAAATTGGTATTTGGTTTTGTTTTAATATTTTGTTGATTTGAGGTATATTGATCAATAGCTTGGCAAAATAGAGTAGTGAATGAAGATTTATTTTGTGTGGGGATAAACCTTGGCTTGGTAACAGGCACTCTAGGTGGTTGGGGAGCCTGTTGTTGTTGCATGTTTTGGATTATAGTAGCCATGTCCAAATTGGACGGTCCAGCTTGATCACTCTCTTGATCAACAAAGGACAAATGATTAGTGCATGTGTGATATATATCTTCTAGGGTTGCTTGAGTGTCACTAATTTGATCTTTATCCATATGAACTGCTCTATTAAGGGTGCCAATATTATTATTGAGAAATTTCCAAAAATGGCCCATGTTCTCAAAAGAAACAGCTCCTTCTAGAGTTATTTTAGGAGATGAGGATCCTTCCTCTCTATCATTTTCTTTTTTTTCATTTGCGTCCACAAATTCTTCTTCTTGTTGGTTTAAGGTTACTTCTTCTTGAATTGGGTCTTCAAGAAGGGCATCTAGTTTATTGGTTTTTCCTAACCAATCTTCTTCTACTTCAATTTGTTTTCCATTCCTGAGTCTAGTCATTGTGTCTAAATTTAGGTTTTAGCAAATATATATTAATATATTTGCAACAGATCTTGGGAGGTATATATTTTAATTATATACCTACTATAATACTTAAAAGAAAATGTTTTGATTTTTTTTTGTTATGATTTTATTTTGTTTTTGTTTTTGTGTTTTTATTTTTATGCTTATAAAGACAATAAAAAACACACTCAATACAAGAAATAACAATAATAAAATAATAACTTAGTTTTCTATAAATAGTTTATAGATATCATTGATAGGATCAAGTTCATCAAGAGTCATAAAGTGCTCCTCTTCAAATTGGAAATTATTTTTCAAGAAGTCAACAAAGTGTGCTATGGTGATATTATATGTTTCAGATTCTATTTTGTAAAAATAAATCTCATGGAAATACTCTCGATATAACACAACTCTGGGAACTCTATTCCATCTCTTTCTATCCATAAGATCAGCTTCTTGGTCCTCTATACAAGCTAGAAATTGATGTACTATGGCTGCATTCTCAAGGTATTCCTCAAAGGTATACAACTTAGAAGACACAAGGGCTCTTTTATCTACTAACCACCTATGGCAAGCTCTCTGAATTTCATGATACAAAATCACTTGATTGGGATCCAGGATTCTATCTAGGACAAACCTCTTGATTTGCCTAAGTTTGGTTGCTCTAGATGAAATGAGATCTAATCTCCTATCAAGTTCGTCCCACAAAGGTTGAACCCTATTTTTTTGAGGTACTCTAAGCACAGAAGTAATCTCTATAGCTGCTAATTGATTTTCAACATTAACAATGATAGCTCGTATTTTATTATAGTCTACCATCTAAATATGACATGCAAATTTTCTTAATTCTAAATGCATTTATGTTTTGATTTTTATTATTATTTTTTTTTAGAAAATTTTTATTTTCAAAAGGTTTTTGTTTCACGTCGGGTTCACCAAAAATGTATCGCTCCAAATTTTTTGCACCCTTACCTTCAGGCTATAGGATCCATGTCCGGAAGGGGGATGTGAAAAGGATGGGACAATACCTCAGACTGAGAGGCCCTTCGAAGGTCCCGCCTCTCGGGAGAGGTGTATAAGGGTGAATTTTGGACAGATGGTGGGTTCACCAGGAAACTTTTGAATGGCAGTTTCCATGCCTAGTTTGAGAGTGTGTTTGGTGTGTTCATTTTTATGCTTGATCATTCAACTCCTAGGTTTGGACGATATGAATCTAAGCTATTCTATATGCCAATGCTGATTTAAATGAATACAAAAAATAGAAATGGATGCAAATAACAGAGAATATGCTAACCAGAAGGTATCATACCTGATCCCGAATGTCTGATGGAGATTCTGAGTCTTGTAGCAATTCAGATAGTCTCAGTTTGTACGTTATCGTCTGATATTTCTCGAGATCATCCCAAATCATAGAAGGTCATCTAAAATCAGACAAAATCATCTGAAATATGATGAATTTGTCAAAAACCTACAATCACAAAAATAGACGCAAAATACCAAATATGCAAATGCAGAAGCGAGGGGTAATGATAGAAATAACAACAAACATGCCTAAGTAATAGATTCTAATACCAAATAAGGAAATGCAATAGATTTAATGATTGATTTTAACTTTATCATGTAATTATGTTAAATGAGGTGAACTCCAAGATGCATAAAACATAATAACTTAAAATAGTGCAGAGATATGATATGAGAAATGCAAGAAAAGCTAATAAAATGCAAACTCTAAACTCGGGCTGCCCTCAATATGGACTACAGTCAGGATCACCTCCAATCATACGAGATCGTCCGAAATTATTCGAGATCATCCGCGACGATCCAAGCTAGCTTCGACTGAAACACAGTAGAGTTCCTGCAATAAAAAATGCAAAAATACCAAATGCAAGCAATAATGCGAGGGAATAAGGAGCTAACTCTACAATGAAATCCTATCAACAAATGGGTTAGGGGTTTAGGGAGAATCAACCAGGGGGAATCAGGGGGATAAACTAGAAAAATCCTAGTTTATATAGGATTAGGAAGAGGTTTGGGAGGTTGGGGATCATCCCAATCTGGGAGATCTCCAACAGGGAAATATCCAACTACACAGACATGCTTTTGCCTGAGTTGGAGAGGCTGTTGAAACAGAAGCTAATTATGAAAATTTGGTTTTGGGATGAAATCGTCTGGACATTCTATTCCTGATGAATTCGTTAGATAGGGGACGATTTCGTCTAATCTACGACTAATTGTTTGGGGTTGAAATTCAAATTTTAATATTTTATCTTTTTACTAATGGGTTTAACCATGCCAATTTTAGGGTGCTACAAGATTTTATCCAACTAATCTAATTTATCTTGAAGCATTTGTTCTCTCTGAATTGCACATGACCCATGTAACTAATTTTATCAATTTCTTGTGCTAGGCCTATGACTCTGCAACTCTGTGCGAGGGTTATTTTCTACTTTGAATTGGACAACAAGGTTGGAAAATCTCATCTCTCTATCTTACCCCTCATTGGGCTGATTTGAACTCTCAATGTAATGAGATGTGGTGGGTATGAAACCTGATTCCCTCTCTAGATTGAAGGTCTTGCTCACCATGGGAGGTCTCCCAACCATAATTTTTGTTATAAAATTTTTGACTTCTAAAAAAGGTTGTGGGTGTCATATATCAAAATTATCAAAGTGTCATGCTGATCACAATGAGCTATAACTCCAAAATTTGACTTTTGGGTCAAAAATTTGTATTTTTGAAATAATCGGCCAACCGAGGTCCATGGGGAAATGCCCACTTTTAGGAATTTTTAGTAAATTTTTGAATCGTGAAGAGTTAGGACTCAAAATTTTTTGGAGGGATGCCCTAGGGGCTAACTAAGACAACCAAACAAATTTTACAGTTTTGGAGTTTTCTAGCCCACTTCATGATTATTTTAGTGTAGTTTTTCCCTATTTTTAGCCTAAAAAATAGAGTAAAAATAAAACCAAAATAACTTTTTTGTTATAGCTCCGATTTGCACAATTCTCAATTCTCGATCCACTGTAGTGTTACATGTTTTTTTTCAATAAAATTTTGAAAAATTATGGTTAGGGTTTGGTCCCTAATAAAAAAGAAACACACAAAGCAGACAATATGATTATCTCTTTTTAAGGATTAAATGTGTATCCTAATAACTTGTTTTAGTGTGTATCAGATGTGTTGTTGCTCTTGCTTTCTTGATTTTGTTTTGGATTTAGAATGAGGGGACTCATACATAGTGGAAACCAATAACTCCCATTCCAAACATAATTTTCTCAAAAATATACTAGGGTACACCGCTTAAATCCTAGTGGGGGGTTCACCTAGCTCTTCCACTCTGAACCAATGGTTATTTCAATAGTGGGAGATAGTTTGAACATGAGTAACTAGTACCACTATAAAAAAATTCTCTATGCCAATATAGGAAGATCTAGGTGGAAATATGGTGGAAGGAGATGAATGCCAATGTCACTAGACTGAATTGAGGGTTGGTGATGAAATCCAACTCCCTAATGTTTATTATGATATGTGTGTGTGGGGTTACTTTTAGATTTAAAAAATATAAAGAAATGCATCAACCAAAATTCATGACTACTTTACTACAATGCCTAAAAAGAATGTTTATTCTCAAACCAATGCATCTATAACCAGTTTATATGATTTTAATGCATCCTCCTACTTTGTGATGAAAATAACCACTTATTGGGCCACATGCAAGCAAACCAAAATACAATGGCCTAGCACATTAGAGACTAGGGTGGACCTTACAAGTAGAGGTTCATTGTTCCTAGCAGTGCCTAGAGGAAATCTAAAAGAAACCTAAGAAATGCAACATGCAATTTTTATTTCCCTTTTATTCTTTAATTTCCCAATTTGAAATGTGTTTTAATGTTCATTGTTTTTAAGAAACTAGATGTAGACATAAAATTATAAAAATACAAAAAAGGGATACCAACCTCAAATCCTGATCAGATGATAGAAAATTTTCCCTCTGCTACACTTTTCTTCTGGTCACTGTTGATTAGAGTGGCTGATTTGTGGTCACTATCAGTAGGAGCGACCGAGTCCACAGACCACTATAGACTAGAGCGACCGATTTATGGTCGTTGTAGACTAGAGCGACTAAATCTGCACACAAAAATATAAATCAATAAATTAGGAGAAAATAAAAACTTGGCGGGGGTCCCACCCTGATCACCATCTGTAGTGACCCCGAGGAAGCAGATACACCATCCAATCACTCTATTTGTGATTATTATGATTGTTTAACATATATTAAATGAAAAATCATACAAGAAAGGCATAACAAAAGTGCAAAGGAATAAAATAATGAATTATTTGTATTGATATTCCCAAGATCTAGTTACATATAAATAATTCTACGGGATACCCTTAATTTGATACATGATTTAACACAAAGAGGGTATCAGATGTATAAAATATCCCCTAGCAAGGGGTGATGCACCTTTACAGGCTTCCCGGTGACACACACAGAACTATATGAGGGCTTACATATGTCTCCTTCTCTAGGTATGATTCCTAGAGGTATCCTCTTACTCCTGTATATTGTAGATCTATCCGATGAACTTGTAGCCCTGAAATCAATGAAACAATAACACATGCTTAGATGTCCGAGATTTCATCCTTGGAGGAGACTATTAGCATAGTGAAAAAAAATGCAATGAAACTAGTACAATGATTTTAAATAACTAAAATAAATCTTATGCTAATAAAATGAAAGAGAAAGTAGAATAAAAGAAACTATCACCTAAACCCTAGACTAGGTTGTGGGCCACTGTCCAGGAAAGTGGACAATAAGGTGAAATTTCTCTCTATTGATCCAAAAGGCTATGGGCTCAAGTATACTACTAATGTTAATATTATTACCGTATATTTTCAGATTTTCCCTCCAATATGACAGGGCTTCAACATAGAATCGATCTCCAAGAGAAGCTCTCTAAGTCTCTAGAAGCTCTCCTCAATGATCCAACCTGTTCAAAATTTTGATGTGTGATGTTCTCTCTCTTTGATTGATAAAATAAGGTCCCCTAGTGATTTTAGGTTTACTCCTTATAAAGTGTTTTGAAAACCTAGGTCAATTTTCCAACCCTAGGACTAAATCCCTCATGTGCACTGGATGTTAGCATGAGAATTTGAGATTTTGTCTACCCTTGAGGGGCAGTTAACCGATGTCTAAATCCAAAATTGAGTCTTTCATGTATATTGGTTGTGAGGAGGAATGTAAAGTTGTCCTTGCTTGGTCTTATTGCATGCAAACTACCACTTTTGCCCGTGATTAGGCTATATTGATAGAAAAATACATATTTAGGGCTTAGCCGCTATCGTCTGTAGTGGCTAGTTGTGGCCGCTCTAGCCTATAATGGCTAAAATAGCTATTCAACTAGATACTCTAGCCTACAATGGCTAAATTTTTTTGCTACTATAGTCTATAGCTTCTAAACTGGTCACTCATCTAGCCACTCTAGTCTACATCTGCTAAGCTTAAATGGGCTAAAACTACCATTTTGAGTGGTTAGGACCACTACTTGCTCTTGGAAAGGTCTAAAATTGGTCATATGGTCTTCAAATGTGCTCATATGAGTAGTCTCTTAAACATGACATATTTTAGGTGTCTACAGGAAGGTGGTATAGATCTAGAGGAAATAATATTGTTAAAGGTCATTAGACCACACCACATATTTAGGGCAATATTTTAGAGTGCTAGAAATAATTTGAATGTTGATGATTGGTGTTGGTTAAGAGAGATTGGCTTAGAATGAATGACTCATATAGAGTTGTGTTCATGCAAAAAAATATTATCTATCAAACCTGATTGAAATATGGGATCTCGATAGAGGGACATTCCAGTTACCCACTGGAGATATGACCATAATTGTATATGTGTACCAAATATATCGGTTACCAGTAAGGGATGTATAGTAATCACTAAAAATAAAGTAGAGAAGAGACACATTTTGGAAAGAGTGTTCATATTTGAGTGGAGAAGTGTAAATACTAAGAAGAGTAGAAACATTTATGAGTTGTATTATATATTGTGTAGAATAACACATAGACAGGCTATGATGATGGCACTTATCAATAATTATTTTACCTAATTTATCAGGTGCACGATTCCTCTAGAATATGTTGGGGATAGTACAAAATCTAGTGGAGAGGTCAATAGTATTTGCATGGGTTCTAGCCTTGTTGGCTTAGACCTATAGAGTTTTTTTTAGATAAGAACAACAAAGTAAGCAGGAATGAGTTGTAGTCTCTTACTATAAGTATGGTCCTAGGAACATGCGGTTGTGGTAAGACCCCTGAGGGCTGCCCTATGATGCACATATATTTGTGGGGCTAGAGGTGTCTTATGTATTAAGGTGGTAGAGGGAGAAATAGTGGAATAGTAACAGACCATTTTAAGGAAACAGAGAGTGGTTTTGCAATACTTAGTGATTTACAATATTGATATTGTTATATTTCTTTGGAGAACATGGTATTGCTAATGTTTTGTATTCTTTCAAGACCAGGTACTCTCATGGATGGAAGATGTTACTTGCCATCAAGAACTAGATATTGAAAATAAGGAAAGTGATGATGGATCAAACTGATTTATAAAACATTAATGTTAGTTTTGTTATTATTATGCATTAGCTAAGCTAGGATTTGTGAGAAACATAGTGGACTGTGTTTACTCTAGGAGGGGTTGTATGTCACAACTCACCCCATTGGAACTTTTCTAAAAGGTATTAATTAATCTTAGGGATCAATTAATACCTGACTAGAGGGTCGTAGACCCTAGTCATTCCTACAAATTCCCAATTAGGGTAGTTTATGAAGTTTTGATAAGGCAATAAATACTTTTGTAAAAGAATTAATTGCTTTTGAGAAAAATTAATTTAGGGTAATTCAATTAATTAATTAGGTTTAATTAACACAATTAAATATAATTAAATGCTCTTGTTTTCATCAAAATTGAGCATTAGAATATTATAATATAATTATTATTATTTTATATTAGTCCACACCTTGATTTATTAAGATCTCATTTGGCACTTTTACTACCATGGGAAAGGATATCTTACTATTTCAATAGCATCCCTTTTGGTAGTAGGAAAAGAAGCCAAAATAGGGGCATGACTTTTTAGTTGTACCTCTCTCCAAATGAATGGAGGAGAGGAGAAAGGATAATTAAATTAGGTGAGGAAATTCCTAATAGATTTGGACACCCCCAAATGGATGGAGGAGAAGGAAAGGGACTAAAAAAGTAGTATCTTTTAATTATTAAAAGAATAAGCCACCTTTATGGCTTGTGAAAGGAGGAAAGTCTTTTAAAGAGAGGCTTTAATTTTAAGAAAGACTAAAATGATATGGTAGGAGGAAAGTATGGAGGAGGACTAGGAGGTAGAAAATTTGGGGGAGAGCATTAGTAAGTCCAATTAGGAGTCTACAAGGAGTTGGAGACACACCTATCAAGAGATCAGGTTGGGGTATTCCTTTCTTTGACAATGATTTTGTTTGGGATAAATTTGATTTATGTTTGAATCTTCCCTATATCTCATGTGATTGAGCTTCCTCTCTTTAATTGTTATGAATACCACACTATATTTGGATGATTTCTATCCTATGTGAAGTATTATATTAATATTTATCTTTAGATCCTTTGGTTTTAGGATTTTTATTTATTGCAATCATTTACTTGTGCTTTTCAATAAAATTTAAATCTAGTATAATATTAGCCTTATTTATGCTATGTGTTTTGGCAGTTTACCTACTCGAATTTATGTGTATTAAAGAATATTATTGTGTAGATATCTTATAAAACTTGCTACTTTTATTGTATACACCATGTATGTTGAAGCTTAGCTTATGCTTACTTTGAATAGACAAATATTTAGTTGACCCTATAATGAATTCATGTTTTTATCTCTATTAGACAACATCTTCAAGCATCATCCAAGATAAATACCAGACTAATCCTCTAGTATATTTCTAGGGAGTGTTGATTTTTATGCTCTAGAACCTTTTAATAGTGCTAGAGAGGATTTTAGAGAAGGTAAAAGCATCTATGAGCATATTGAAACCCTCCTATTATATTTTGCCTTGAACCAGACATCCTCCCTTCTACAAAAAGCTTTAAAGTAGGGTTGTGCTTAATCTAAAAAGCGTTGAATCCACCATTATAGAATTGTATATTCTTTCATGGGGTTTGGGGTAGTTTCTAAAAAGGTTGCAGTCCTCTCTATCTCAGTCCCTGATGGTCTAAGCACCCTAGATTGCACTCAACCTACTCATGTGGAAGCCTTTGTAAAGGCTTCTATGAGAATTATCCCACAAGGGATGTGCTCAAGCATAGATAACCTATAAAGGGAGAAAATATTCCTAGGCTTATCGATCACTAGGTAGTGATTGAATGCCACACCACCTGGTGGTCAGTATTTTGTAAGTTTGTGGCACACATGATATGCTTATATAATGTTATCTATCAAACTAATCCTCACTCGGGTGGTTACCATGCAGTCACTTATTGTATCTGCTTTGTTGTTTCCATATGTATGTTTGTGATTCAATGTCCCTACAATTGGTAGGGTGTGATTAAAATATTTTTAATTTGATCTATGGGATATATCCCACATAATTTTTATGTAAGCCATATAGTGTTTTAAAATGAACTTAACATCCCTTATTGAGTGACCAACACTCTGTTTTCATGGTGGCCATTGAGTGGTGGACATTATGTGCTAGTTAGGGTGCTATAGGTTTACTTGTGGACTCTATATTGACTAGTTGACTGGTGATGACTCGTTACTTATTTATGGGTGACTAACAGTGATAGGTTGGTTATCCATTGTTTGACTATCATCTCATGGTATGATCACCTAAGTCGATTTTGGGGTGCAATGTGATTAAAATACTTAAAAAAAAAAACATAAGGGCCACTATGATATATATCGATATACCTATATATATATTATTAGGGCATATATGGTCCTATAAAGAATAAATGATAAGCATTAAAATTGTTGACTTGATGTATCAAAGATGGCCTAATGATATGAATTTGGTCACCCATTTTTATAAACTGGGGTTGAATTGATCTGATATATTTAAAGGGATAAATATTTAAAAATAAATAATAGAATTTAGAAATTAAGAATTAATATGTAAAGCTCTCTTATATGATTAAGGAAATATTTTGCTTAATAGAGCACAAACCTAGAATGCCAAATGAAGAACATTTTTGTGAATCAATTTCTTGGATCAAATTTTGGGATAGTTTAATAGTGAAACAATTTAAGAAATAATTGAATCAATATTGGTAGAGATTGAATTATATGGGATAAATCTTTTGTAGGAAAAATTGAGGGTAATCCTAGACACAAATGTTTAGAAAAATAGTACAAATTTATAGACAACTTTGTCAATCTTGTGAAATATTGAGTAAAATAGGTTTACGCAGTATGGCCTTTCGAAACACTCTTTTATAGAAAGAGTGTAGTTAAGGAAATAATGAGTGTGGGACTCATTATTTGAGGAAATTATGGGATTTCCTCACTATATTTTGATCATACAATTAATGATACTTTATGACCCATTTTCTAGTTATGATTTCTAGGATTTATGGGCTGGTGAAATTGGTATGATTCAAATATTGTAAGAATATATTAGATGATCTATTCTTGAGAGGATTTTGGATCTCCTCAAAGCCATGAATTCTAGGATGGAAATTTAAGGAAAATAATATAGGGTCACATTCTTGGTTTAGTATTACATGTATAGATTACATAGAGAAATTATTTCCATAGCTAGAATAAGCTTCTTAATATTGTTATATTATGATATGAATGGATGAAATGTCCATTATTGAGGAATGGGATTCCTATTTATATGATTTATGCATATTATATAGATATAAGCATGGTTACTAAGTGAATTTTTCTAATGTATTTAGAAAAACTCATATTATGAAGGATTGAATGTTGTTTGATCTTGAAGAATGAATGATTCATTCTTGAGGGAATTTATTGGGTTTCTTCTTTGGTATTGTAATGATAAGTAACTTATGCTATGATTAATGATGAGTTCTCTCCTTGATATGAATTCGATGATCATTTCATAATTATGTGGACATAAGAATTGGGACATTCTTATGTGTTTATTGTAATTTTTATAAATTGATTGGAAAAAAGAAATGTGAGTTTCCCTTATATGCATGGGTGATTTGATAAAGGAATTGTTAGGTTCCTATAGTTGATTTGGATAAAGCATCCATGGGATTTTGTTATATCATTGTAATTGTGAATATTGAATTTATGAAATATGAGGAAATATTTTTGGAGGTTGGGTTTATTCCCCATGAGGGTTCCTAGGATATATGTTGTGTCATATCTCTTTATCTTATGGTTTTGCAATTGATCATTTACATGGATGTTTATTTACATTTCAATGTGATGTTGATTAAATAATGTATAGATGATTTATTTGAATTATCATGAGATGTTAATTAAATGGATGATGGATATGAAATGTATGTTAAAATATTATATGGTGTAATGATTTATATTTTCATGCAATGTTAAAGAGAAATAGTTATTATCTATATTCATATATGGATGAGCATTGCAACCTTTTTACATTAAGTAATAATGTATAGATCATGTTGAAATGATCTAATGACCTAATAATTCTAGGGATTCAACATGATCCATATAAAATATAATAAAACATAGATGCATACAATCATTGCATACATTTTATTAGAACAATAAAAAAATAGTCACCAACACAATAGGACCATCTACCAAATGGATGATTGTACACCATCACCATTCACTATATAGATGACTACCAAATAGACATCATGAAACACAACATATATATAATAAATCAACCATTTATCACTCAAATAGCTAGGTAAATTAACTTTCCACCCATTTATATTCACAAAATGCACACATACCTGCAACAAAAAAACAAAAATAAGGTAAACCAAGATGACCTTTCGCAATAGGATGACTTCACAACATCATCATCCGCTATGCAAATGACAACCAAACAGGCATCATGCCAAAAAAAACATAAACAACAAAAACAATGCATGCATATAAGAAAACACACATTTGGGTTTATTTTAATCCAAAAAGAAAATATGACAAGTGAAAGCGAATGCATAAGGATGGCATACCAGATATGATGCAAACAAAAGTTGATACGAATGTTAAGTCCTATGAATGCGAGAAGCAATGCATGAAGGAAATGATGCATAAATGAGATGTAATCAAAACAAAGTAGGGCTTCTTTTATTAATGTTTACTTTTAATCTAGTTACAATACGTCCCCCCTCTCTAGGAATCATAATGTTTGATATAGTTCGTTACATCAATGGATGGTATGCTTCCAGTGTCTTTCGCATGCCCACATTTGAAATGGGCAGGCCAAAAGTTGTCACTGCTTGTATCCGTGTGTTCATCATTCCTTGCTGCCCTCCTAGTGTTCCTGGTGGCTAGATCCTACACACAAAGAAATAGCAAATATTTAATAGCATATGCGGATATAGGAAAACATGAAATCCCTAAATCCTCTGGCTAGTTAATGTATAAAAGAATGAAACGATGGTAAAAACATGTCATAATGAATTCAAAATTTGAAAGAAGCATCAAGACATCATTAGGGACCCATTGCAAAAAGAACAGTCAAGAAATTATGCATGGATTTCTAATCACTCTAGGGTGGTATGCTGGGGACTGTCATAGAACGTGTAAAAATGACCTTGCAAATGTCCTGTCCAGAGGTCTCCAAAACTCTGACAGAATTGGGGTTAGACTAAAAGAGGCATTTTGAGATGATCCAGAAGGTCATATTTGGTAGATCTTGCCCATATTGTCCTGTATCTGAAGGCACTCCTTGTAGGTTAGTAGACGCATAAAAATGATAAAAACAAGGTCAAATCAAGTCAGAAAACCATGAAACTTGAACAACAGCATAAGTACATGAAATATGATAGAATGCAAAAATAACAATAGAGAAATCAAGCATAGATTTCTAATCACTTCGGTATGGGGCAATTAGGACTACACCAGTTTGGATGGCACTCGGGGTTAGGACGCCCATCATTTGGGGTTTTGGTTTTGAAACCAATCCAAGTGGGATGGGTCCAAAACCTCCTAGGGGGTTGTGTCAATGAATTTAGTGTGGGATTTTGGATGATTGCTTGGGTTTTGGATCTGTATTGTATTCTAGTATTCACCTGATAACCTCCCTTCCAAAAGATAGATTAAGGATGTAGGAAGCACAAAAAGGAATGGGGGTATAATTTGGCATCACTCTATTGCTCCAAATGCTCCTGTTCTATTCTCCTTTTGGGGTGAGGAGGCTCACCATTTTATAGACCTTAGGGTCTCCTTTGAATGCGCATGCAAGGGCACCACTTGGCTCACCATGCCTTTTTGGGGGAGAGAAGATTCCTCCTTGATTTAGGGCCTCCATGATCAGGGCATGCTTGACTGAAGTCTCCCTCTCTTATTTGAAACCATTCCTTGCAATTGCATGCCTTGAAGGTGAAGTTGAGTGGTGGATCTGGGATGCCATTTTTCAAGGCTTGACTTTTTGCCAATCAAACCTACTATTCATCCCACCCTAGAGTGATTGCTGCTAATCTTTCTGAGGTGGGGTGAATAGAATTCTAATCATCCCAGGGTGGGACAAATAGGGTGCAAAGTGCTTAAAAGGTTCCAAATTGACCTCTGACCTTCCAAAACTGATTTGGGAGTGGTTAGGACCACTGTTTAACCTATATAGGTTGCCCTAGGGGCTATGTATACTAATTCGATCAATGCTTGTAGTCACATAAGCGAATTGGTGTTGTTTTGGTGTCTATAGATGCCCCTTTTTGGGATGCACTATGTGTGGTGCAGTTCTGAGCAAAAATAGATGACCAAAGCACTAAATTATTAGGTTTTCTTAGTAACATAACCAAATTTTGATGCCCCAAGTATGGAAAGGGCATGCATTCATGAATCCTTGCTTCTGATGAGCTAAGGATCTTAACTCAAGTGTAACATTTTTTAGTGAGGTGTACTTGATCTTGGACATTGTTCAGACATGAATAGGCAAAGAGCACAACATTTTGTTTGAGGAACCTTGTCTTCATGATTCTAGAATGCCAAGTGTTTATTTAGCTTGTGATTATTGCTTGTTTATTGCCCCAAGCAGGAGCGTGATTGTCTTTTTCAATGATTCCTTGAATGCATGCCATTTCCTTGATTGGGTGTGTATTTGTTGATTTGGTGACTAAGTGTGACTACCCCCTCAAGTGACGAATCGATAAGGGAATGACCAAAAATGAGAAAAGCAACGAGTCACTTGACCCAAGATGGCATTTGTAAGGGTACCTTAAATTTTTTTCATTGAACGCTATTGCATTTTTCCAACAATCGGACCTATTTTTGGTGGGTTTTGACCCCTTTTTTGGACGCTTATTGGGGTAGAAATTATCGAAAATCCTCCTTCCTGTGGGGTAGTCTTGCTATGCTAGCCTTCTTAGGAAGTAGGATAGTGAGTATTTGTGACTCTGATGGTAGTTTTTCATGCCATGAATGTCAAGTGTAAATGCACCTTTGTTCGACAGATTTATTGTTGTTTTTGGTGCATTTTTTGGATGCAGTTTTTGTTGCTTTATTTCTTGCTCTGTAATCATCCTAGGGTGGGACGAATACCAATTTTGTAATGATCCCAAGGTGGGATGAGTGCCAACTAGAGATCTCATCCCAGGGTGGAATTATTACAGGACTAACAGCCTATATAAGGACCAAAACTAGGTGTTGGGATCATTTGCAACAATTTTTTCTTGGCAATTTGGAACAGTGAGGAGGAGGAGTGCAAGTGTGCATAGCGGAGCACTGCCAAAATTTTGCAGAAATCATGAGTGTGAGAACTGGATATTCAGGTGGAAGAGATGAGGCGAGACCGTTATGATGTTCCTTCCTTCTACCTATTATTTGTTTGTTTTAAAAATCACATATAAGTGCTTGTTCGCGTAATTTTGTTTTTATTCGTATATCAAGTTAAAAACCTAATATAGGAATTTTATTTGCTATGTTTTTTTTGTTGTTTTTGTTTTTTCCATATTGAGGTTGTAACCCGAATATATTAATTTTATATTTTTGTATTGTTTTGCGGTCATTTTAAGGTTTAAACACTAATATGATTGTTTTGTTTTGTTTTGTTTTTTGTTCACATGAAGTTGAAACCCGAGTGTGATTTTATTTTTGTTTTGTTTTTTTGTTCACCTTAAGGTTGAAACCCTAGTATGATTTTTTTTTATTGTACAGTGGTATTGTAATTATTTTCTACTTTCACTATCCAATTTTATTTTAATATTTTTGTTTATATTAAGGTTGAAACCCTAATATGTTTTTTTTTGTTTTATTGTTTTTCAGGTTGTGAAGAGTCGGTACCACCAACCGACTATTTTCTTTGATCTTCGGGATGCTCTGACAGTTGTGGATTGGGAGTGGCTTGATGCCCTTGGGCTCAATTAGGTGACACATTTGGAGCCTATGGTGGGGGATCGGGCATATTTGACTACCCTGGTCAATCTGTGGGATCCCCGCACCAACACCTTTCATATTACAATAGGGGAGATGACTGTTACTCTGGAGGATGTGTATCAGATTCTATGGATTTCAATAGATGGACTTCCCATCTGGATGACCCACTGTAACCAGTGGATGGTAGTACTGACATGATGTTTTGGTCCAGTTGTGGAGAGGGGAGTGGATAGGGCTATGGAGAGGGTAGAGGTGGACTTCCATATAGGTGGTATTCTAGTGCGGTGGTGGTTAGAGAAGAGTGTATTAGGGGTGAGGCATGCATTGATCATGACCCTCATCTCCAATATGTTGCTTCCTGACTCCTTAGGTGTGAGGTTCCCTTGGAACCTACTTGAATTGGTGTTTAGATTTGTGGAGTATCCTATATCAGCTCCACTTATTATGAGATGGGGTCAGACGTTGTTGGCATAGTTGTACGACAAGCTGTACAAGGTCTATTGATGGAGGTAGAATGGGATCAGGTGCAACTATCTCTTGTAGTGCTGGGGGTTGCAGCACATAGTTGTGAAGTAGCCATAGGGTTTGCCTTGGACCACCTGAGGTGATATGGTGGATTGGGATATTGGATATGTCACTTTATGATGGAGGTCAAAGGAGCATGGGCAGATTTGGTGGTGGGTAGGTGACGTAAGTCACTATACTGATGCCTTCTCTTATCTAGCATCAGGGCAGGTGTTCTAGAGATTGTACCAAGACTTTCTAGCCTGGCCTGAGGTAGGAAAGTGGCTCTGGTGTGTGCATAGGGGTATATGGTTGATTGGGAAATATGGGACAAAGTAGGAGTACTTCTCATATATCTAGGTGATGTGGTAGTTTAAGGTGCACCAATGATTACCTAGTGATCCATTGATCCATTGATATCATGGTGATAAGAGGACTCTAGTCTGGCCTATCATTGAGTCACTGGGTAAGGAGTCTAATGTAGTTATTGATCTACTCAACATGGACAATGTTGGGGTGATTGTATAGTATTATCGGTGGTGGATTATGTGGTGATGGCGAGGTGAGGGGCCTTTAGGAGGCACATATACAACAACAATAGGAGGTGGGGGTGCAGAGGCACCAGTGGAGGGTTGGGGGGCTCCACTTGATGATGTAGACATGGTGGAGGTTGATGACCTCACTGGCAATGAAAATGATTTGGGGGTTTCAAAGCAGCTAGATGTACAAGATGTCCCAGAGCAATGGGTGCCAAATCAATAGGCTATCTCAGAGGTTCCTAGGCCTTAGGATGTCTTATGGGATGTGGAGGTTGGGTTTCATGCTAAGATAGCATGATTGGAGGGTCTCTTATGGAGACAAGAGGAGGAGCACAAAGACATTTTGTAGGATAGGGATCTTCTACGAACTTAGTTGGCACAGTAGGACAACACGTTGGCTATGTATCATCGATTAGATGTAGATTGGGGTTGGTATCGAGTGGAGTTGGAGACGAAGGTTGTCTATATCGATGGAAAGTTGCCTGTGATCGATGGAGGTGGGTCGTCATGTCATACGAGAGGTAGTGAGACTAAGTAGTCTACATCATCTCATCATAGGTGGCTAGGTGAGGGTAGTGTTGGTGGATAGGGTGTAGGGGCTGGTAGTAGCCATCCTAAGAGGTCCTATAGGACCCATGATACTGGGGGTAGTACCAGTTGCACTGATCCTACGTGATCATGGTGGCTGACTCCTTAGGATTTTGAGTTTTTGGTTTTTTTTGTGAGCTCAAACGACCTTATTATTGTATCCTGAGGGCATTTTGACTTAATATATATACATGACTCATTTTTGGTTTTATGATATGCTTGTCATGGTATATTTCTCTTTATGCACGTTTATTTATGTTTTTTATGCATATGCTATTATGACTATGGATGATGTTAGCTATATGATATAGTTGTATGTATATGGAATGGATGGAATGAGTTGTTGGTATACAGGTGATGGCACCATAGAATGTATAGGATTTACTAGATTTTTGTACTATGTGATTGCTTTATGGAATAACTTTATGTTTGTAATTTTGGTTTTGTATTTTCTGATGGTGATGTAAGTAATGAGATGTACAACAATTGTCTTAGAATGTTGTAAAGGTTTTTTTTGAGATGCAGATGATTTAGCTAACTAGCCAAGACTGTACATTTATCTTACCAGACATTCGAACAAGGTACAAATCAGACTTGAGTTTGACCAAGTTATTTCACCTCCCTGTGTGTGTGATTGAATTTGTTTATGTGGTATTTGTAAGGATACCGCCAGTGCCAGATAGGCTATCAACCAAACCTATACTAAGGATCACCTAATTAGCTCCACTGATTCCTTTGTTGCATTTAATAAGATTAATCTACAGGACAATCTAGGATACCATAAGCTAGCTCATCCACATGCAAACATTGATCTGTACATATTCCCAATGGCTAATGTGATAGATATATCATCATGCATGAGGTTTTCCACCAGTTCCAGTAGGCTATCCACCAAACCAGGACTAAGGATCACCTTTCGAATGCTGAGAGTTCCAGGGATTCAAGTTCGACTCCCTTCTTTTCTTCAATTTTATTGGGATACTTGCTCTTATATATAGTGATAAAAATCACTATTTTTTTTTGTTTTTTTAGCAAGGTATTTGAATTTTGAGTGATGAGGATCACTATTGCTTGTGCTTTTTGATGTGTGCACTTTAAGGGTTTTGATGTCAAACTTTGGAGTTTGTACTTTGACCTTTGTAGTTTTTGATATTTGCAACTTTTTGAGAATTTGGGATTTTTGATAGTGGTAAAAACCACTATTTATTTTGGGGAATTGGGTAGGGAAGATGTTTGTCCTTTTTCCAAATCTCAGCATTCTTGGGGTCATTTGCACAGGGGGATGAGCAAGATAACCATTCCATTGTATGGTATCCTGGACCACTTTGCAGGTTTCATATTTTTTTCACACAACTTGGGAATTTTTATGTGTGTTAAGCTTGTGTTGGGATGCTATATAACAAGGCGTGATCCAAGTAAAACTCTACCTTGTAAAAATTAGTCTGACTTTGTACAGTATTTGGCCAAAAATCTAAAGAAAACTGAATGACGAAAACCCTAAAGACATTAAAAGACAACTGACTATGACATGGCAAAAATGTGAATGGTTTATTTTTGTTGGATCATTTAAAAAATGGATAAATGTGGAAAATGGTGGAATTGTCGAGTAATTACAGTCTATGATGCGTTTGACATGTATGACCAGCAAATATGCAATGTATGCGATGCCTAATGTAGTTATTTTTATGTTTTGATTTTTAAGATTATGCATGAAAGTGAGATGCAATTTTTATTTGTTATTTTTGATAGTCTGTTGTTTTTTGAATATTCGTTTTGACCAAGCAATTGTGGGAAGCCTTGGAGATTTTGGCTTGACCAAAGGTATTGTGGATACCTTTGGGGCATTTTGGGTGACCACATGGTGGAGAGAACCATTGGAGCTTTTGGCTGGACCAAATGGATTATGGATACCTTTGGGGCATTTTAGGTTGACCAAGCGATTGTGGGAATCCTTGGATCTTTTTAGGTTGACCAAGCGATTACGAAAATCTTTGGAGCTTTTGGTTTAACCAAAGGGATTATGGATACCTTTGGGAATTTTTGGGTGACCAAGTGGTGGAGAGAACCCTTGGAGCTTTTGTCTAGACCAAAGGAATTATGGATACCTTTGGGGCATTTTAGGTTGACCAAGCGATTGTGGGAATCCTTGGAGTTTTTTAGGTTGACCAAGCGATTGCAGGGATCCTTGGAGCTTTTGGTTTGACCAAAGGGATTATGGATACCTTTGGGGCATTTGTTTGACCAAGCGATTGTAGGAATCCTTGGAGCTCTTGGAGTGGTCTATGGCTCTTTAAATGTTGACTGTCCTCAAATGACTGATGTTCAAGGGTTTGAATTCCTTGATTCCTTCAAGAGAGACGATCTGGTATGTTCCAGGTCCTATTTTACTATCGATTATGTATGAACCTAACCAATTTTCCATGAACTTATCCCTTAAATGGGATGACAAGTTAGAATTTTGTTGGTTCTCTTTTAAGACTAGGTCACCAACCTCAAAGTCCCTCAAGTGAACTTTCATGTTGTATGCTTTCTTGAGTCACTCTTGATAGATACGTAAATGCTCAAGAGCATTGACACATCATTCATCAAGTAACGTAAGCTGGTCTAACCAGGCTTGTTGTGCAGTGTCATCATTGATGAACTCTTGCATTGATATGCGTAGGGAGGGTATTTCCAACTTGAGAGGTATGACTACCTCGGAGTCATACACTAGCAAAAATGGAGTTTCCCTAGTGGGCATCCGAATGCTAGTGCAATAATCCCATAGGGCAAGTGGTATTTGAATGTGCCAGTCCTTATGATTATCTGTGATCATATTTTTAAGGATGGCAACTAGCATTTTGTTTGACACCTCTACTTGCCCATTTTCCTGCGGATAATAGGGTGTCAAAAAACTATGCTGAATTTTGTACTTTGTTGTCAAAGCATGCACATATTTGTTCTTAAATGACATCCCATTATCTAATATGATCTTGGATGGAATACCAAAATGAAATATGATGTTATGTAAAATGAACTCCGCAATATGGGGCCCAATCGTAGAGGTAAGCAAAACTGCTTCCACCCACTTAGTGAAATACTTTGTGGCCATTATGATGAACATGTGACAACCTAATGATGCAGGGGAGATCTTTTCAATGAGATATAAACCCCACTACAAAAATGGCCAAGCTGATTGGATCAGCTGCAGGGCCTGAGAAGGTACGTGTGTCAAGTTAGCATGATGTTGAAACTTTACACACTTTCGCACATATGTGCAATAATATCGCCCTAGATATGGCCAATAATAGCCCATGTGAAGAATGCACTTTATGATGGCCATACCACTGAAGTGGCCACTACATGTACCATTGTTTGCTTGGTTGATTGCCCAAGTGGACTCTTGCTAGTCTAACCAATGGAGGAGGATTCCTTCATAGGTCCGACGGTATAAAATGTCTCCTAGCAAGAAATTTTTGGCCACTTTTTTTTTAATGATCTTTTTGTGGCATGTGACAATCCAAGTGGGAGGCTACCTAACTTAATATAGTCTCTTATGCATGTGTACCAATCCTGCTGATCAAAAACCTTGATGGTATGAATGGTCGATCCCTATTGAAGTTCATCCCTAGCAAAAGCTGAGCGGGAAAGAACTTGTAAAAATAGTGTCGTGTTGCTATTAAGAGGGGCTAGAGAGAATAGAGAGCCCTAGTTGGCATGCTTTAGACTATCATGGATTCGAGAGAACCTATCCTGAGATGGTTCAATCTGGATTAGGTGGATTCCTGGCGTTATTTCAGAGCTTGCATGCTCCATCATGGATTGTGATAATGTTTTGACTTGAATGGTTGTCATCTCACTAGAAGGGTCTTATGGGATTAGTGACCCCAAGGAGGCCATAGTGTCAATGAAATGATTCAACTATTGAGGGAGTGCCTCGATGTCATACCATTCAATATTTTCCAAGAATTTATCCACAAGGGCTTTGTAGGCCTCTAGAACTGGGTATTTTCATTGAAATACCCCTTTTACTTGGTTGAAAATTAATAGTGAATCATCGAAGATATTCAAGCACTTGATGTTCATGGTGATGGCTATCTAAAGACCTATGAGCAAGGCTTCATATTCAGCATTGTTATTGGTGCACGGGAAATCAAGTTTAAATGATAAAGGCATTGGAGCCCCTTGTCGTGTGAAAAACATGATTTCTATGCCACCCCCTTGCTCACATTTAGAACCATCAAAAAATAAGGTTATGTTGGCCTGTGACTTAGGCTCATCAAAATCTAGCGATTCTGAGACATGGAAGACCCCATCATTAGGTAGCTCTATGGTCAAAGGCTTATCGTCTTCCAGAGGAGCCTTTGCTAGTTGATTGGTTATGACTTGACCTTTGATGGACTTTTTTCCAATGAATTCGATGTCAAACTTTGTCAAAAACATGATCCATTTATTCGTGTGACTACTGTGATAAGTACAACTCATCATGTACCGCAATGGATTCTCCTTAGACACAACATACATAGTATTTCTCAGCATGTAATGGTGTAGCTTTTTGGTGGTAAATACCACCACCAAGCATAGCTTCTCAATGTATGCATAGTTAAGTTCATAACTAACCAAGGTGCGGCTAAGATAATAATTAGCCTGTTCTTTATGTAATTCATTTTTCTGGGCTAGCATGGCACCCAGTGCCACCTCAGTAGCTAAGATGTATAACTAGAATGACACTCCTAGTCTAGGTGGTGCCAATACTTGCAGTGAAGCCAAGTATTTTTTTATGTCGTCGAATGCTGACTAACACTCATCATCCCAATGAAATGCTACCCCCTTGTGTAATAATTTATTCATGGGTTGGCACTTGTCAGATAACTGCGCTATGAAGCACTTGATTGATGCGACCTTACCCTGCAAGCTTCTGAGCTGCTTGATGGTGGTTGGAGGAAGCATCAAAAGGATTTCCTTGACTTTATTTGGATCTACCTAGATGCCTCATTTTGAGACTATGAAACCCAAGAGTTTTCCAGATGTGATGCCAACTACGCACTTTTTAGGGTTTATCCTAACCTTGTGTTCAATGATGCGATCAAGGATCTTGCATAAGTCATCAAGATGATCTTGGCGTAAAAGATATTTGGCCAAAAAATCATCCATATAGTCTTCCAAAGTTTTATGCATTTGATCATGGAAGATGTGTCATAGCACGTTGGTAAGTGGTGCCAGTATTTTTAAGGCCAAATGGCATGAACTTATAACAAAATGTCCCCCAAGGCATCGTGAACGTTGTTTTTAGTTGATCATCGAGATTGATATGAATTGGGTTGTATCTCGAGAAACCATCCATGAGGGAAAGAATTTTGTGGCCTATTTTAGTGTCTACCAATGCATCAATGCTAGGCAAGGGAAAATTATCCTTGGGACTCACTTTGTTTAAATCTTGAAAATCAGTACATATGCGAACCCTCCCGTCAGGATTTTTGATGGGTACCATGTTGGATAGCCATGGTGGGTAATCTACATAGATGACAAACTATGTATCCAACAAATTTTTTAGCTCGTATTTGACCATTAAGGCCATTGTTCGATGCATCTTACATAGCCTTTGCTTGATTGGATTGAATGTCAGATCAAGTGTTAGATTATGCGTGACTAGCTATGGGTCTAGCCCCGTCATGTCTTTGTAGGACCATGAAAAAACCTCATTCTTCTCTTTGATAAGGGAAATGTAATTGGATCGGTATTTAGGGGATAAAATTACCCCTGGCTTGATGATTTACAAATTCATTGGTTCAGTTGAGATGTCTACGTCAATCATCTCTTCGACTGACATGTGGGATCCATATTCCAATTGGTGTGGAGTTGGGATCAGATGGATATCATTTGTTGAACTTAGATCTGCATTGGGAACGTCAGGTTCCTCTTCAGCATGGAAGATATCCTGAGTTTGTCTTGGGGTGAAATGAAACATCTCACTGCAAGGCTAGTACTCTGATGGGGATGGTGGTAAGTTAGCATGATCGTAGTCTATGGCATCTAGGTCTAGATACAATGGTCATGTTGGATCGGTTGCATTGTGGATGGGGGCAGTTAAATCAATGGATATCGTATTGATGGAATGAATTTGGTCTCCATTACCATGTGGGTGTTGACTTAGACACTCTTGGTGATCCTTGTACCTCGGATATTGCTCTGTGGGTACTGGCATAAAAGGATTGGCCCTATGTGAAGATATAAGGACAAGGTCTTCCCTTGGCATTGATGGCCCTATAGGGTCTCTAGGTGGGAAGTGCTCTCTGTATGCCTGTAGTGGTGGATGAATCACTTGGTTTAACTATACTTGGTTTAAGTTCCACCTATGCCTTGGTCCCATATTTAGATGTCCAAACATATCATCGATGTCTATGGGGTATTATTGTTGCCTCATATGGTTGAGATATGCCATATCAGTCTCATCCTCATAGTCGCTATCGTATATCCATAGGCCTTCATTATATCTGATAGCTATGTGCCCCTCTGGTTGGTATAGCCTCCCACTAGGCATTTCTTGATCATTATTCTCACTTTCTATGAAAACCAAAAACCCAACACATAGGTAGTCAATTTTGAAGAAGATATTTGGATCTTCTTCACTCGATGGATCACTTGGCCTTATGGCCAGCATGGGAGGATTGTTTTTCTCTAGCATGTTGATTTGGTACCTTATGTGTTGTTTTGCTCTTTGCGGGAGGGCTAGATTCTCTGGATGTGGCAATTTCCTGATTGGAACATTAAAGGGGAACATTACCATGAAGTTATCCTGATAGTCATCAATGGGTGTCACTTGTGAGTGATTGCTATTGGATTCAAAAGGGTCCCAAGGTGCTACCTCATAATCTGACTCATCTTCAGAAGACCCCCCTTGATCTTTTTCATATCCCTCTTGGAGGTTACTTATTGAAATTTCTCCTTCCTCGATCAAAGGGAAGGGCTTGTTGAGGTCAAAAAGGTTTTTTGTTAACAATGGGAGATAGTCCCCCAATGTGTATGTTGTGTTGGGATTGGCATATGGATCTTGTGCCAACCCATCTATGTTGCCTAGACCTAGGTCTTGCATGGTTTCTACCAAGATATCGAGGGGCAAAGGGTGGTTGTACCCTACTCCTGATTTATCATATTGCATCTGGTACCTTGGTTGACAAAGAGTGTGCATTCCTTGTTCATATCTACCCAATCCATATCCATGCCAATTACATTGGTCTAGGTATTTCAAGGCAAATTTTGGGTTGGACAAATAATCAACATTCTCAAAAAATGGCTCTTCGTCCTCTTCCTCTTGTAGGTAGGGTTCAAGGCCGTTCTTGAGGCCCCCATATACAAAGTTGGTCTAATTTTGCGAGTAGCCTAAAGGGATGAAAATGCTAATGGGGAGATGAGGTTTATCCATGTATTGCATGGATTCAAGTGTGGGTGTTGCCACAATGTTCTACACTAGGTACTCCCTTAGGCCCGTATTGGCCATCTCATTGGTAATTTTTGGTGGTTGAGGGGGAGGGAAGGGGAGTTCTTCTTGAGTCCACTCCATGTTGGGTGAACCAGGTGTCTTGACTTCCATTCGACTGGGCACCTCTTCAGTAGAGATGGTTGAGACTAATGGTGGTACCTCCTCTAGGGGCTTCTTCCCATTGTCCTTCAGCATGGCCACCGTATGTGGCATCATTGGTGAAGGAATAGATGATGAAGATGGGCCAGGTTGGTGAGTTGAGGGACTTAACAGTGATGATGTAGGCAAAATCGGACCTTGTGTGGATGGATTCAATTGAAATTCCAAATGTATCGATGGGAGGGTCAATTGTGGCATCAGTTGCACTATGTTGCAAAACTTAAAGGGCTCTAGGTCCACTGGGACTACATGTACTTGCCCTTCGTATGTGTATTTAAGGCATTCATGGGCTATCGAAGGGATACACTTCATGTTCCTGATCCAAGGTTGGCCTAGCAAGATATTGTAGGCCATATCACCCTCAAGGATGTGGCACAACGTAGGAATGGTATTTTGTCCTACTTGGATGGGTAGGACAATTGTGCCAAACATAGAGCATAACACGTCATTGAATGCTCGAAGAGTGTAAGTGGATGCCATAATGTGGGATGTTGGCAACTTAAGATGTTTTAATTCCGCTATCATGATTATGTTGTTGGATGAGCTAGTGTCCACCAACACCCTATTGAATGGAATATTTTTGACCCACACGATGGCATGTAGGGGTGGATCCACCATATCACCAGTCACCAATTTTAGTTCATCTTCCCTGAAGATTATGACTGGTTCTATGCATTGTCTCACATGTCCCACAAATTTGTTGAAATAATTACGTTCGTGGGGCTATAGCTCGATGGCTTTGAGTATCTCCATCAGAGCCTCCTGATGGTGCAGTGATTGTTGGATGAGCTCATAAATGGAGAGCCTAGCCTACGTGGTCCTTAAACTTTGAGTAAGCTTAGTCCAAATCATGGCCAATGGTCTAGGCAGGGGAGGTTGTATAGGGTGTTGTGGAGGTTGTGACATTGATGGAACATCTCCTGTAGCTACAGCAGGTACAGTTGTGTTTGGGTATCTTTTGTTCTGTGTCATGATGCTTATCATCCCTATGTATCCTTATATGGGATAGCTTTTGTTACCTCATTTACTTGTAAATTATTTACCTGCACATCATGGGTATGCAAGGGGTCTTTGAAGACTTCCATCTGTTGTTTGCTCAGCGCTATAGGATTATCTACCTAAAGAATCTTGTTGTCTATCAATTCCTGCACTAAGTTTTTGAATTTCCAATGGGTGAAGATGTCATGTCCTTTCTGTCCATGAAATCTACAATATAATTCTTCCCTATATCCCTTGAGTTTTGGTGCGTTGGGGTCTATGGGTTGACTTTCCAGCAATTTTATTAGGTTTTCTATGAACAAGCGATCAAACAAGGAGTCTCTAGACTCCATGAATTGTGTGAATTGTTGCCTAGGGTGACACTATTGATTTTTCTCTTATTTATTATTTTCATTTTCATAGTTATCAAGAGGAACTGCCTAATAATTAGCCTTTGGAGGCTGTGTCATTTGTGCAGGATTTGGTATAGTTATTGCAACCTGATTGACCATGACGGGTTTTGGTTGCATGGGCCCAGTTTTAGCATTTTTGGTCCACTCTTTCTTGCGCAACTTGGAAATCTTGTTGTATTGAATTTTGATCTCCTCAATTATCTTGGCTTGCACTAGGGCTTCTTCGAGGGTGGAATATTGTTGCAGCTGCAATAGCATGGAGATTAACCTTATGCAACTTTTTGAAAACATTTGAGTCATGTCAACCATAGGAGGGAGGTAAGGCAGCTTTGAAAGCAGTGTCCTCCACCAATTCCCATAAGTAGATATGGTCTCATCATCATACTACTTAAGGCTAGCTAGGTCACTTAAGGATGGCTTTTCTTGGTGTTGAAGGCAAAACATTCAAGGAACGTGTCTACTAGATGATCTAGATTATTGATGCTATGCTTTGGCAACTGGGTAAACCAATTCGAGGTAGGGCCTACGAACATGGTTATAAATGTTCTTAGAAGCAATGCATCATTGTCCTGGATGCCAAATAATTGACTTAGGAACCTTGTTACGTGCTCTTGGGCATCCTCATCCCCTCTAAAAATTTCCAATTAAGGCATTTTGAAGTGGTCGGGGTATGGGGGTACCGAAATTGAAGGATGCATAGGGTGACTACGGAGCTGGCATAAGGTGGGATTTTGGGGCCTCGAAGTCTTAGTATCCACAAAATATAAGTGCTCTAGCAGTTATTTGTATGCATCAGAGGATTTGATTTCCTCTTCGTTGGTTTGTTCTGGTTGTGAATTACGAGGAACTTGAGGCCTATGGAGGGGTAGTCGGGTAGCGCCCCCTGCCCTGGTAGGGCGTTTCATCCCGCTCTTCTTCCCACTAAAATTATTCATAGGCATCTTGAGGAGTTTTTGGGTGTGACCTATAAACATGGACGGGTTCCCAAGGAATGTGCCCATCATTGGTTCTAGGGGTGGCTTCCTGCTCAGGTCTAGGAGGTCTTAAGGGTAATGCTTGATAAGGTCGTGGAGGCATATCTCACACTAAGGGGTTATGCCTCTCATAAATTTATATCCTATGCATGTGAGGGGTTGGAATCCTCTCATGCATAGTGTTCTAGAGAAACTCATCTATCTGGCGCAAAATGCACTCTTTGTTAAGATGATACAATTGTTCTAACTATTGCTGATCTTGCCTAAGCTATGTGATTTGCGCTTGGCGGGTGGTATGTTTGGAAAATGCCAAGTCAATTTTTTCCACCGTCCTAGGTCTAGGAGGACTAGATGCCTCCCCTACACATCTATCTTGGTCATGGTGATTCAATATCTCTATGGGTCGCTTTTCTCTGTCGATGTTAGTGGCATTCACCCGAGGCTCTAGCCTCAAAAGGTGATCTTGTAATTAGTAGGTGCAGAGACGTATTGCTCCCATAGGGTGTATTGCTCTCAAGGAATATACTGGTTTTCCTCATGCCCCATTTTGTACATGTGAAGGGGATGGGTAGAGTTGGCTCACCCTATCTAAAGAGCCCTACTCTCTAGATTTGGTCTATTAGTTCTAACAGTAATGATGGGTGGAAGGGGAATGATATAATTGTGTGGCCCCTCCTTATGAACCCTATGTTGCTCTAGTGCTTCATTGCGCATTGGCCACTCATAATGAGTGTCTAAGGGGACCTCTCCATGTGTATACTCCTTTTGATATGGTCTATGTTGAACGGGAGTGCCCCTCAAAGGGGTGCCTTTAGAGTCCTTTTTCGTAGTGGCATAGTGTGGACTATGTTGTGGGTTACGTTGCCAAGGTGGTATACTTTCTGTAGCTTTTGCCCGTGATTGGGCTTGGCCATGGGTATACACCATGGTGGTCATTTTTATAAAAAGATACGTATATTTTTATATCCTTTACAATTTTTTTTATGTTATACCAAACAAAGGGGGACCACACAAGCGAAGAAATGATTATCTTTTTTAGAGATTAAAATGTGTGTCCTAGATCTAGTTCAGTGTGTTTAATTTTTGTCATGTAAATATTTGTAAAGAAAAATTTGTTATACATGCATAATGAGGGCTCTTGTATCTCCAAAATGGTCACCCATTTAATATACCATTTCCAGGACATTATATCGAACCTCTCAATATACCCACCCTTACGTGAGGGAAACTATTGGTACATGAGAGCATAACAGTATGTGGAACATAAGCGGTACAGAAGGGGGATCACTTTGTTTTTGAAACCTACCATAGAAGAATTATCCTCATGCATGGGGAATCACCCCCATTACACTTGGTTATCTTTCTTCAATATTTACATCTAGCAATAGTCACGATCAAGGTATATATATGCAAAATCCAAGCCAAGGTGGTGATGAAATCCACCGTTGATTTTGATCAAGTGTTGGGGTATTAAGACCAACTCCTTGATGTCAATTTTATTATGCAGTGTGTGTGGTTCCTTTTAATTGTATAAATAAAGAAAACATACAGCAAAATATGATTTTCACTAATGCAATGCTTTAAAGTACATTTTATCTTTCAGAGACAATTAGTAGAAAAAAAGGAAATCACAAAACCTAACTAGAACTGAAACCTAGAATGAGGACTTGCCATTGGTGCAAGTATCATGCAAGAAAACCAAAGAAAAATGCATTCCTAATCAAGTTCCTTCCATTTAATTTACTCTTTTTTTTTCTTTATTTGCAAGAAAGGAAAACAAACTACTTAACCTTTCTATGCAAGTGTCTAAAAATAAAGCAAAGAAAACAAAAAATTGCAGAAATAGCCAAAAAAAATAGAGGATGTTCAAAAGGCCTACCTCTTCTCTATCTAAACTAGATGCCTCTGAGTTTCTGCTCAGAAGATGCATATATTTCTAATCATCCTCGGGTGGGATGAATAGAAGGTCTTTATTCGTCACAGGGTGGGACGAATATGTATTCGTCTCGGGGTGGCATGAGTAGAAGTCCAGCACCTGAATGAGTAACACCTGCAAAGAAACCACAAATTTTGGATCAGAAAATTGATCTTAATAGTAGGGTACAAGGTCCCATCATGATCACCACTGAAATCAAATGCAGAAGGACGACGTACCAGATATGATGCGAATAAAATTTGATACGAATGCTAAGTCCTACGAATGGGAGAAGCAATGCATGAAGGAAATGATGCATAAATGAGATGTAAGCAAAATAAAGTAGGGCCTCTTTTATTAATGTTTTATTTTAATCTGGTTACAATATGCCCCCCCTCTCTAGGGCTCATAACATTTGATACAGTTCGTTACATCAATGGATGGTACGCTTCTAGTGTCTTCCGCATACCCACATTCGAAATGGGCAGGCCAAAAGTTGCCACTGCTTGTGTCCATGTGTTCATCATTCCTTGCTGCCATCCTAGTGTTCCTAGTGGCTAGATCATATGTACAAAGAAATACAAATAGTTAATAGCATATGCGGATATAGGAAAACATGCAATCCCCAAAGCCTCCAGCTAGTTAATGTACAAAAGAATGAAACGATGGTAAAAACATGTCATAATGAATTCAAAATTTTACAAAAGCATAAATACATCATTAGGGACACATTACAAAAATAAAATTTAGGAAATTATGCATGGATTTCTAATCGCTTCGGGGTGGGAAGCTGGGGACTATCACAGAATGTGTAAAAGTGACCTTGCAAATGTCCTATCCAGAGGCCTCAAAAACTCTGGAAAACTTGGGGTTAGACTAAAAGAGGCATTTTGAGATGACCCAAAAGGTCATATTTGGAATATACTTCTCATATTGTATTGTATCTAAAGGCACTCCTTGTAGGTTAGTAGACGCATAAATAATATAAAAACAAGGTCAAATCAAGTTGGAAAACCATGAAACTTGAACAACAGCATAAGTACATTAAATATGATAGAATTCAAAAAGAATAGTAGAGAAATAAAGCATATATTTCTAATCACTCCGGGATGGGGTGATTAGGACTGTAATAGTTCAGAGGGAACCCGGGGGCAAGACACCCACCTTTTTGGGCTTGGTTTTGACACCAGTCCAAGTGGGATGGGTCCAAAACCTCCTATGGGGTTGTTTCGATGAATTTGGTGTGAGATTGTGGCTTATTGCTTGGGTTTTGGGTCTGGATTGCATTCCTAGTATTCACCCGATAACCTCCCTTCCGAAAGAGAGAGATTAAGGATGTAGGAAGCACAAAAAGGAATGGGGGTATAATTTGGCAGCACTCCATTGCTCCAAATGCTCCTGTTCTATTCTCCTTTTTGAGTGAGGAGGCTCATCATTTTATATACCTGAGGGTCTCCTTTGAATGCGTATGCGATGGTGCCACTTGGCTCATCATGCCTTTTTAGGGGAGAGAAGATTCATCCCTAATTTAGGGCCTCCATGATAAAGGCATGCTTAACTGAAGTCTCTCTCTCTGATTTGAAATTGTTCCTCACAATTGCATGCCTTGTTGAGTGGCGAATCTAGGATGCCATTTGTCAAGGCTTGACTTTTTTCCAGTCAAACCTGCTATTCATCCATTCTAAAGCGATTGCTGCTAATCATCCTAGGGTGGGTTGAATAGGATTCTAATCATCTTAGGGTGGGAGGAATAGGGATAAAAGTGCTTAAAAGGTGCAAAATTGACCTTTGACCTTCCAAAACTAATTTGGGAGTGGTTAGGACCACTGTTTAACCTCTGGAGGTTGCCCTATGGGGTATGTATGCCAATTCGGTCAGTACTTGTAGTTGCATAAGCATATTGGTTCTATTTTGGTGGCTACAACGAGGGTAACTTATAACTTACCAGTCTTGCATCACTATATTCTATGCCACTCATCACCATCCACTTCACTTTCTATACAAATTTACAAAACCTTCATGTCAAAATTTCCACCACATAGCTCACTCTCCTCTCATTCCTCATTAGTGAGAATGAAAATGAGTAGTTGTGCATTGAATGTCACTATTTAGAGCCTTCAACACATGACCATCTAAGATAGTCCTATTTTTGCAACCATTCTAAATGATCAAGATTTTTGAAAAAGCCTAAAAGAATATAAAAATAAACCATCCACCCCAAGGCATCAATTCATCATCTCGATAGGTCAATCACCTCATTTCCATCATTCATGTTATCTTCTATCAACTCATCACTTGAGGGGGTAGACATTACCAATAAAATTTTATCTCAAATAAGATCAATATGCAAGAACTCATTTTGGACTTAACATTTATCCATGAATCTTATCTATGACTAGTCATACACCCTACTCTATCAGGTCTAAACGTAGAGACTTTAATAAAATCTATATAGCAATGCACTGGATCAAGGCTAGTAAAGGTTTACATGTCAATGCTTTAATCAAGGCGAGAAACATGTTTGACCATCGACGATAGCACATGAGACCACTTACCATATGAACAAATTGTTTGCCAAAACCAAGGCACTCATCAATCTGTCAATAATAATAATAAAAGACATTTATTACCTCCATCACTGGGGCTTCCCATATTGATCCCAAATTGGGGCAATCAAATGTCAAACCTCATCAAGCATAAGAGTCCTCACATTGCTCATCAAGCATCCATAGGTGTCATTTATTTTGCATTGCATCGTGTTTTCACACAACACAATACAAAAAGGGGCATCTATAGACACTTAAATCTAGCATAATAAATACTTATTAATTAAGTAGTACATTTAATTTAATATTAATTAAAATTAACTTAATATTAAATAAAAATTCAACTACCTAAGTACTGATTAATTAATTAATGCCTAGGTCGCACAATGACTCACTCCTCCTCATAGAAGCATCCACACATCCATCACCCATGGCCACATTATCTACTTCACTCGTAGTTCCACCTATTACCCATGACCGATCACATGCAAGAAAAAATCCTTATCCACAAGTGAACTCAAGCCACTAGTAGTTGCACCTCCATTCACAAAAATAATATATACAACATGCACCTAGTTAACTCATGCACATTTAGTTAAAAAAGGATGTGCATATTCAATCTATCCATGCACATCTAGTTAACTTTCCATGCACATTGAAAATAAAATTCAAATAATTAACACATCATAAATTTGCATGCACATTCTACATTTGGTGATAATTATGAGGTAAGCTTATCTACATGCACTCCTTATGATAGAATCAATGTAAGGAAAAGAATCCTAGTTATATCAGTTAACTTGCTAAGCCACGTCCTTATCCCTCCCTCTAGGAAATATATAAATTAAACCTCTCCTCATTTTTGGAACATGAGGATGGAAATTATATTGAAGCTCTAACAAAACTTCGAGCATACACAAGATCAATAACCCAATATTTTATACTTCACCATCTCAATCCCATGTCTAATCTTGATTGTACTACTCTGTAGGCCCCCAATCCACTTTTTGACAACTCCTAGATGCCATAACTCTTGACTATTTGATATTGAACAATCTTGATCCATGGTTGTCAAACCCCTAGATGGTCAACATCCAACCTACACATAAGCATCCTGATGAAGTACAACTCAAACATAATAGTAGCATCCCATTCTACCCAATAAAGTTAGAATGATCTACCCAATAAATTTATCCCAGTCAACTACATCAAGAAAATGAAAAGCTTGCAACACCTATAATTTTTTGCCACCATAGAACAATTACCATGATCCAAGATGGGTGGCATCTCAACTTCAAATGGTATTTCGCATGCATCAATATAAAATGAGTAAGACTTAAAGCTCCTTTATAAATATCATCCCATAAAAACATATGGTTAGACTGGTCAATAAGTAATATTTTCTAACCAATGATAAATAAGCTATTTATTGATTCAATATCTTTAGTTGTCGTTTGATGGGCTAACCTATCATTATATAGAAATATGAAAAATCTATAGATCTTTACATATTACAAGTGTTCACTAATTTTAATTACACTGTCATTTGACTATTTTCCTAGGTACTCATTATCTCTTTCATGCACATTGTTATTGATTTCTATACACTATTGAGACCTTTTATTTTTTCATATTCAGTCATGTTTTATTTATTTCTCACTCATCATAAAATTAAATGGGTATTGGTTGTCTACTGAAGGGCATATCTCACATGTCTAAATCTCAATAATCTCCATAAATAATAATACCATATGCTATTCCCCTATAGAAGCCCAAATCACTCTTTTCTATTGTAGATCACCATTCGATGTTACGTAAGATCAAAATCCACAATTGACTAGTTGTTGAAAAAATGCATTAGTATATAAAGCTATCTCATCAATGTTTCTATTGCCTTCACTTTATTATTTCTTTGCATACTCAAATTCATAATTTTATTGCTATATCAAGATATGTAGACCATTTTTTTACTTTGTGCATTAACCATTTTTATTTTTTTCTAGAACTATCCCCATCCCATGTTATTATAAGTCTATAGTTTCCATATTGAGGAAGTTGAACGGTAAAGGACCAATATTCTACCTAGTATTTTGTCATATCTACAAAGAGGAGAAAAGTTTTCAAGGGAAATTTACCCTTCAAAATTTTAGTTGAAGAACAATTTTCAAGTATTTTGTAAAAAGAAGTTTACAAGGGTAAATATACCTTATATAAAATTGTGAATATATGAAGAAAAATTCCATGGGAGAATTATTTAAAAGTTATTAAAAAATCTCAAGGGCTTAGTACCGTTATAAAACCATGAAGAAGAATTACATGGGAAAATAAAAGTAAATTTTTTGAAAAGTATTTAGGGTTGAAAACCCTTGTCAAAGTGAGCCATTGAAATATCTCTAAAGAGTGTTATGAAAAAGGAATTAAATGTTTTTTTGAACAAAATATTGTAAAATTTTAAATCTCCACTTAAAAGGTTTGAAGCACAAAAAAAATCCATAGTAGCTTCTATACAAAAAGGAAAAATTAAGCATCAAGGAATTCTTAGAAGCTCCTATTGGAAAAAAAAAATAAAAATAAAGAAATAAATCAAAGAAGTGATTTTTGAAATTTGAAGTAATAAATGGCTCATGTTGAAATTTTTGAGTATATTGTTGTCATTAATATCAAATTCATTAAGGTTAAAAGGTTGAAGGCCCAAGTTTAATACCATGGTTCAAAATAAATAAAGTGACTAAGGATTAAAAGAGACAATATTATAATATTTTAATATTATAATATTTAGGCCAAAAGGACTTATTAAAAGGAGGATTGAAAGTGCATTGGACAAAGGTCTTAAAAAGAAATTAAATTGATAAAGGACTACAAGCCAAAAATTTATTTAACACCAAGGTTAAATAATATAATAAATAATATTTAACACCACGTTTAAAAAATATATCATTTTTGTGAAGTAATTCATACACTTTTTTTATTTGTTTTGAAAGGGATTTTGCAAGAGATAGATATTGGATTAATTAACTGCAATATTTGTGAATGGGAAGAACATAGTGCATGTAATTTTCTATATGTTCCAGAGGTTAAACGAATTCTAGGTAGAATATGATTGAATTACCTCATTGAAGAAAGTATTTTTGAAAGAGATATAAGAATTTATTTATATGTAAGATTTGGAAATATTTGAATAGGTACAGTGAGTAGCTTTGAGGTATATTTGAGCAAGTCTTTTGAGAATACTTGAAGGTAGATTTGAGATAGAGTTGAGAGTAGTTTTTTTTTGGTGATTTGATAAATATTTGTGTTAAGGCTTGGGTCAGATTTGACATAGAGTTGATAGAATGTTTGGTTGCTTATTTGATCAAGCTTTGTGTTAAGGCATGGGGTAGATTTAAGATATAGTTGAGAGTAGGTTTGGTGGTTGATTTGATCAAGATTTGTGTTAAGGCTTGGGGCAAATTGGAGATAGAGTTGAGATAAGGTTTTATTGTTGATTTGATCAAAATTTGTGTTAAGGCATGGGGTAGATTAGAGTAGAGTTGAGTAGAGAAAATAAAAAAGAGTTCTCCTATGGAGATATATCCATGAACCAAAGGATAGGGGCGAAAGTTCTTCTGTGGATATAGATCCACAAACAAAATCAAAGGGGAAAGAGTTATACTACGGAGAAAAATCCACAAACCAGAGCAAAGGGGAAATATTTCTCCTATGGAGAGAGATCCATGAACTAGATCAAAGGGAAAAGAGTTCTCCTATGAAGATATATCTACAAACTAGAGAATTGGGTATAGAATTCTCCTATGGAGAGAGATACATGAACTAGAGCAAAGGGGAAAGAGTTCTCCTATGAAGAGAGATCCATGAACTAGAGAAAAGGGGAAATATTTATCCTATGTAGGGATATCCACGAACCAGAGCAAAGGGGAAAGAGTTCTCCTATAGAGAGAGATATATGAACCAAAGCAAAGGGGAAAGAGTTCTCATATGGAGAGAGATCCATAAACTAGAGTAAAGGGGAAAGAGTTCTCCTATGGATAGATATCAATAAACCAGAGAAAAGGGGAAAGAGTTATCCTGTGGAGAAAGATCTACAAAAAAAATAAAATGGGATAGAGTTATATTATGGAGAGAGATTCAAAAATCTAAATATTAGGTATTGATATCTCCTTTAGACATAGATCCATAAACATTGTAACAGGGAATTGATTTCCAAGATATTGTTGAAAATTTTAGAAGAAATATTTTCTTAGTGGATGTAACCCACATTGGGTGAACCATGTAAAATTTGTGTCTCTCATGTGTGTGATGACTTGTGCATTACTTTTATTACTACTATTGATATTGCAATTGATAATATTGGATAATATTGTTTGAGAAAGAAAAGTAAAAGTTGATCTTATATTGTTCAACCCCCTCTAAGTATAAGTTTGTGTTCTTAAATTGGTATAAGAGTGGGTTCCTTTGAAAAAATCTAAAATATTTAAGGAATATGTTATAGGAAAACAAATGACATATTAGAGTGTATATCCATCAAATAAAGCTCCATTATGGGAATAATTATACCTTCTGGTGTATAATAATGAAGACTTACTTTATGGCACAAGTATATGATACATGATAATTAGTTGAGGATGGGTTCACACCTATAGTTACTCCTCCCACAAATAAGGATGGTAAGTTGTTACATGTGAATACTGCCAAGTCCATGAATGCAATCTTAAATAGATTATGTGAATGTTATTAATTGCAAATTAGCAAAAAGATATGGGAAAAATTGAAGCAAACATATGAAGGATATTTAAAGGTCAAAATGGTAAAACTACAAAACCACAAGAAAATATTTGAATATTTGAATATGGAAGATGAGGAAGATATTGCTACATACTTACTTCATGTGAATGAGGTTGATATTACCATGCAAGGACTTGGGTTTGAAATTTAAGACTACATTTTTGTTCAAAAAGTATTAAAATCACTCCCTATGAGGTATGATGGAAATGTTTCAACTATAGAAGAAATGAGAGATATTGATAGGTTGAATATGGATGATTTACATGGAATTATCATAGATTATGAGATGAGAATAGTAAAGGATCCAAAATCCAAGAAAGAGGTAACCTTCAAATCTTCAAAGAAGACAAAAGATAAGAAACCAAAATCAAGTGGTGAATCAAGCAGTGATGAAGAAGCTAACTATTTGAGAATAAAAAAGGACTCAAGAAAGCACAAAGGTATGAATACTGTAAAATGTTTAATTGTGGTAATTTTGATCACTACGCATCTAATTGTCCACAAGCCAAAATTAGTAGCAATGAAGATAAATAGGATCATAAGAAAAAGGAAGAAGGAAAATCTAGGAATGCAAAGAAAAATAGATATGGTCAAGGCAAGCATGAGAAGAAGTTATTTCAAATATACAAGAATAGTTCCTATGTTAACAAGGCAAACAAGGCTTCAAGTGACAGCGATGAAAAAATCTCAGATAGTGAAGAAGAAGAGATTCTATTTTTTGTAATAGAAGAGGAAGAAGATGCTCCTATTGAAGAATAAAATCAAAAAGTATGAATATGCTTTTGGAGATCAAGAAATAGAGAAATATTTAAAAAATAAAGAGGAAGGCACTATTGATATAGAAGAAAAACTTATTTTTGCTCTCATAGAATTGAAAAGAGTTAGAAAGTAGACTTCAAGACTAAAGGCTCAAGTTCAAGAAAATTAGGAAGAAAAATAAAAGCTTCTACAAGACCTAACAAACTCAAAAGCTAAGGCAATGAGGTTTAAATAGGTCATGGTTGAAAAGTTAGAGATAAAATAATTGGAATGTGAAATATTAAAACATGAGGTAGTTTCTCTAAGGATGGAAGTGAAAGATTCTAAAGACAAGCAACACAAGTTTGGAAGAAGTTCAAAAACTTTGGATAAAATCATCAATTCACAAATATCTTCATCTATCAAAACATGACTTGGTTTTGAAGAAGGAAAAGGAAAACAAGAAGAAAGATCAATATCAAGCTCAAAAGAAGAAGAAAATTCAGAGGAAGAGAGTGAAGAAGAAACTAAGGCCTATGAGGATAATTTTATGAATAGAAGCTTCACTAAGAAAGGAAACAATGCAGAAATAAGAAATAGGGATCATCACAAAGAAGGCAAATAAAGGACTACGAGACTAGAGGTTTCAAAATAAAATTTCTTCAAAGGATATTATTTTTCATGTAATCAGTTTGTTCACAAGGCTATGTATTTTAGGGTTCATGGAAAGAAAAATTATGACCTCACTAAAAGGAATTTCAACTCATTCAAAGATGGATATTTATTTCAAGGGTATTGTTACTCTTGTAATCGATTTTGTCATAAAGCGATCCACTGCAGGGTTCATGATAGAAATGATTATGGCTTCACCAAGAGGACCTTCAAGACATTTACACCTTCCAAGAATTATAAAATTAAGTATTACAACTATAATAATATTTGGCATAAGAACAAATTTTGTAGAATACAGTTTCCAAAACTTCTAGAGACAAGCAAGAACAGGGACACTCAAAAGAATCAAAAGGGTATGGCTACAAAAATGTTGAAAAACAAGGTTGACAAAAAAAGAGCATTGTATGTTGGGAGTAGAGATACTCCCACCCCAAAATTAATCAGCTCAAGGAGAGGAGGTGGGGAGGGGGATGATATAAGAGTCTTATCTTTATCCCCAAAGGAGTATTTCTTCCATTGATGTCAAAGTGGGAGAGATTTTAGTAAGGGGGAGAGCATCCAGTTAGGGGAGAAGTTTCTAAGGGGGAGACGATTTAGAATCCAGTGGTTGGAAAATGAATTTTTAGAAAGGTTTTCCATAATTGATAAAGGGAGATATTATTGGAAATTTTGAGTATGTTGTTGTCATTGATGTCAAAGTCATTAAGGATAAAAGGTTGAAGGCCCAAGTTTAAGACCATGTTTTAAAAGAAAGCAAGTGACTAAGGATTAAAAGATCTAATATTATAAAATTATAAAATTATAATATTTAGGCCAAAAGGACTTATTAAAAGGAGGATTGAAAGTGCATTGGACAAAGGTCTCAAAAATAAATTAAATTGACAAAGGACTACAAGCAAAAATATTATTTAACACCAAGGTTAAATATTATATTAAAAATAAAATAAATTCAAATTATCAAAAGGCACCAAGAATTCAAATTTAAAAGGTGGCAAATAAAAGGTTGAGCCGACATCAAAGTAAGGCAAGAAAAAGGGTATAAAAAGGTTTAATTATTTGCATGGACAAAAGGTTTTATCCAAGGCATAATTGCATTCGATTGAGCACATTGTGGAGGCAGAGAATAAGACAAGTCTTTTTGTTCATTTCGAGGACAATGAAGAAATTAAGGAGGAAGCACACATTTTTGGTCCTGTGTGGATAGATAGCCCAAGTGGTAGCCACATATTGTGAATACCATGGCAGGTGAGAGGTTAAACATTCAAATCATGGCAAAGGGTTTTTTATTTTGGTTGATAACAGCACCAAACAAAGAAGGTAAAAGGAGTGTGTTCTCCTTGGTGATCGTGTGGGCACACAGCCCATGTGGTGTCTACCCTAGTTCTAGGGCATGGACCAATGGGGAGATGCAGGATCCAGTCATGGTAGCAACATGGCAGTGCTTAAGGCAAGATAAACATTTTTTATTAAATAAGCTATGCATAGCACATGACTTAGGGAGATATAAGCATTAAATTTTTATTGTTTGGTGTGCATTTTTATAGGGAGACATAAGGTTGTAATCTTTGTTGTGTGAAATTTCTAATTATGTATATAATGAAATTAAGATATATTAGGAGGTATAAGGTATATTGAAGTGGTATTTAATTTGTGATATGCACTTAGGATTTGGTTGCTAATATTGAAAATAACTTAGGAGTAATAAGGTGTTAAGTGGTTAAGTATTGTGCGTAGTCCAACATTTTCAAGGAGAATTTTAGAGGAGTTATTTAGTGATTAAAAACCTTGCATTGAAAATTAAAAGGAGTGGTAAAACAATATTTTGTGCACTATTTTTGAGGAAAGGTTTCTTATAATGGATGGTTGAAAAATATTGTGCTAACTAACCTTTGAAGTGGCATAAAAGGATAGAGTATTTTTTTAAATAAATTTTTGAGAGCTCATCTCCATCCAAAGCAAGCTAAGAGGTATGGTAACATTACTCCTTATTTGAGGTATTTGGTTGGGCATATCTTGTGATGTCATAAGGAGGAGATATAAGGATTAAGTTCATATGCATTGTTGGAAATGTTTGAGCTATAGTTTGTGCTTCATTGTTGAATAGTTTTGGAAACATTTGAGATAGATTTTGAGAACAAGTTGTGCTTCCATTATTGAAATTGAGATATTTGTGCTAGAAATTGTGAACTACTTGCACTAGGTTTGAAGACAATTTAGTGCATCATTGTGAAACCTTTTGAGATTTGGTTTGAGAGATATTGAAAGCAATCATGAAAGTTTTTAAGATCAATATTGTGAGGGAAATTAGTGCATTAGTGTGGTTGATCTTTGAGAGTAAATTTGCAAGAAAAATAGACCAGTTTTGTGAAGCAATTCATACACTATTTTGATTTGGTTTGAAAGGGATTTTGCAAGAGATAGATATTGGATTAATTGAATGCAATATTTGTTAATGAAAATAACATATTGATTTTTTAATAGTGCATGTCATTTTATATATGTTACAGAAGTTAAATGAATTCTAGGTAGAATATGATTGAATTGCCTAGTTGAAGAAAGTATTTTTGAAAGAGATATAAGCATTTGTTTGTATGCAATATTAGAAATATTTGAATAGGTATAGCTAGTAGCTTTGATGCATATTTGAGCAAGTCTTTTGAGAAGTCTTGAAGGTATATTTGAGACAGAGTTTAGAGAAATTTTGGTTGTTGATTTGATCAAGTTTTGTGTTAAGAATTGGGGAAAATTTGAGATAGATTTGAGAGCATGTTTGGTTGTTGATTTGACCAAGATTTATGTTAAGGCTTTGAGTAGACTTGAGATAGATTTGACAGTAGGTTTGGTTGCTTATTTTATCAATATTTGTGTTAGGTCTTGGGATAGATTTGAGATAGAGTTGAGACCAAGTTTAGTTTCTAATTTTATCAAGATTTGTGTTAAGGCTTGGGGTAGATTGGAGAAGAGTTGAGTAGATAAAAGAGAAGAGTTCTCCTATGAAGAGATATCTATAAACCAGAGTAGAGGGATAGAATTCTACTATAGAGAGAGATCCATAAACTATATTAAATGGGAAAGAGTTCTACCATGGAGATAGATCCATAAACTAGAGCAAAGGGGAAAGAGTTATCCTATGGAGAGAGATCCATGAACCAGATCAAAGGGAAAATAATTCTCTTGTGGAGAGAGATATACAAACTAGATTAGAGGGGATAAAGTTCACCTATGGAGATAAATCCATGAACTAGAGAAAAGGGGAAATATTTCTCCTATGGAGAGAGATCCATGAACTATAGCAAATGGGAAAGAGTTCTCCTATGGAGAGAGATCCATAAACTAGAGAAAAGGGGAAAGAGTTATCCTATGGAGAGTGTAGACACCTAAATCATGTCATGCTTAGGGGAGCTGCTCACATAGACACACTCATAAGATCATAAGACATAATCTTGGACTTTCCAAGCATCAACAGTGGTTCTCACCACTCATTTGGGGCCTTTTCAAGCCATCCAAGCCTAGCCGCTCAAGCCAAGAGTGGCCAGATCCTAGCCGCTCAAGCCTAGAGCGGCCAGACCTTAGCCACTATAGACGACAGTGGCCAGATCTTAGCCACTATAGACGACAGTGGCTAAGCCATAAGAAGTAGTTTTGTCGACAAACAGGCCTAATCACAGGTGGAAGTGGTAGTCTGCATGCAATAAAGGTGAGCGGGAGTAACTTTGCATTCCTTTTCATGACCAGTTCACATAGGAGGCTTGAGTTTGCATTTAAACTTTAGTTAACTGACCTCCAAGCATAAACAAAGGACAAAAGCTTCTCATGCTAATGACCAGTTCGCATAGGAGACTCAAGTGGGCAGTTAGATTTCAGTTAACTAGCCTTCAAACATAGACAAAGGACAAAATCTTCTCATGCTAACTTGCACTACGCATGAGAAATTCATTCCTAGGGCTTGGACATAGACCTAGGGTTTCACACTATAAAAGGTGCAAGCCTAAGAGCACCAAGAGAGACATTTTACATATCATAGGAGATCATATCAGAGAGAGACATATTTTTGAGGAGAGATTTCGAGACTTGGAGAGTTCTCTTTGAGATCACATGTACGATGAAGCCCTAATGGATTGAAGAGCATAACACCTATTATTTCAACATCAGATATAGGCTTTGACCCATAACTTTGGGGCAAAGAGAGCAAGGTTTACCTTAGCGGCCATTGTCTTGGACAGTGGCCCGCAGGCTTAGCTTAGGTTTTAGACATAGCTTCTTTTATTCTGTTTCTTCATGTTTTCATATCATTAGCATAGATTTACATGATTTCATGGCATAGTTTCATCATATTTCCATTAAATTATTTTATTACTAACAACCTCATCCAGGGAGGCAATCTCGGACATCTAAGCGTGTGTTGTTGTTTCATTGCTTGTAGGGCCACAGGTTCATCGGATGAATCTACAACATACGAGAGCAAAAGGGATCCCTCTAGGAAATAGACCTAGAGAAGGAGGCATCTATAAGCCCTCATACATTTTTATGTGCAGAACTAGGAAGCCTTTATAAGCGCACCACCTCTTCATGAAAGGGGCACTCTTTGCCTATTTGTAAACTTATTGTATCAAAATGGGTATCCCTAAGAGGGACCGACATGTAACCGAGTTTCAATATAAATAAAGAGATCCATATTTGTTATTTCATGTTATATGCTTTTTCATTGTCTTCCATTTCATCTTGGGTTTTTAATAACATTGCAAGTAGAGTTAAAAAGGGGTGGTGCGTGCATCCTGGGGTCGCTACAGATGGCGATCATGGTGGGACCTCCACTAATTTTTCATTTTTTACCAGAATACTAACTTAATTTTATGTGCAGGTCTAGCCGCTCTGAGCTACAATGGCCAAAAATTAGCCACTCTGAGCTACAATGGCCAATAGAGCTTTAGCCACTCTGAGCTACAATGGCCAAGAACTAGCCACTCTGGTCAACAATGGCTAGAACTGGAGTGCAGTAGAGGTCAAAACACCGACTCTCTGAGCTGGATCAAAGGTTGGTATAGCTTCTCTGATATTTTATAACTTTATATCTACTTTTATGTGTCTAAAATAGAGAACTTAAAGCACATTTATGTTTGGAAATTGAAAGAATAAAAGGAGAAAGAATTAAGCATTTCGCATATCTTAGATCTTCTTTTAAATTTTCCACTAGGCATTGCTAGGAACAATGGCTTATGCCTAAAAATTTCACCCTAGAATCCAATGTGCTAGACATTGTATGTTGTTTGCTTGCTTTGAGGCCCTGCTAGAGGCCATAGCTGCACGAAATAAAGTGTGCTCATACAAATCATAGTAGTTCATGCATATTTCTGAATATTGAAATGTATTTTTGCACTTAGGCATATAGGAAAGATTCATTGCTGCTATATGATGCACTTTATGTTACACAAGCTTAAAATGAACACCACACACGCACATCTCATTTAAACATTGGGGAGTTGGATTTCATCACCAACCTTCAATTCAGTCCAGTGACGTTGGAATTCATCTCCTTCCATTGGTTTACCCCCTAGAGCTTCCTAGAAATGGATTGAGAAACTTACTTATAGTGACACTAAGTTACTTGTGCTCAAACTATCTCCCACTATTGGAACAATCATTGGTTCAAAGTGGAAGAGCTAGGTGAACCCTCCATTGGGTCTTCAACGGTGTACCCTAGCTTATTTTGAGAAAATCATGTTTGGCATGGGTGTACTTGATTGTCACTATGGATGAGTCTTCTCATTCTTAATCCAAGAACAAGAGCAAAGAAATCGAAAGAACAACACATCAAAACACACCAAACAGTTTAGGGCACACTTAAATCGGTAATCAAGATAAACATTTGCTTGGTATTGTGTGGTTATTCCTAAATTGCAACTCAAAATATCAATTCATAAGACAACATGGTCAAAACAAGAAGTAAGCACCCTCGGTCTGATACCGAGGGAGAGATAGAAGCAACTCATACCCATAGGCGGAGTCATAGTAACATTGAATGACCTACCCGTAAGACCATGAGACGTAGCTCCATGAGCCTAAGGGGTGATAATTCAACCCTTGGGGGATCTCCTCGAGAAACCCCAAGTAAGGAACCACATCATGGAACAAAGTCACATAAACAAAAAGAGGCTTCATAGCCATCCTCATCAAGGAGACATGAGGAGACCTCAAGGGCCTCCTCTAAACACACAGAAACATCTCAAAGACGTGAGGAAGCTTCAAGGGCTTCCTCCTCACATGGACATAAAGAAGGTTCTAAGACTCATTCTTCACATAGGGATGATGAGACTGCTACATCTCCATCCACATGGAGAAAACATGTTACCACAAAGCCCTCTTCATCAAGAAGGCAAACAAGAATTGCAACACCTCAAGACTCACAAGAAACATATGAAATAGGTCTACCCACTGAAGGGCAGGAAACTAGAGCTACATCTAGTCATGGGAATCAAATAGAAGAAACCCTTCACACAAAAGGAAATATTCCCATAGACTATGACCTCATAGGAGTGAATGGCACCCCATGGGACCAGCCATGGAAAACAAGACAACTAGACGGGTTGGATCGGTTTCCTACATGACCAACTCAAAGAACTATAGCTACTGAGAACTCTGCATCTGGAAGCTCATGAACTATGACTTCTAAACACATCTCCTAGTCTAGGGGTACCTCAGAGTGACCCCATAGTAGATGCATGGAGTCTGATCATAGGGATACTCAATAGTACACTGAACAAGTCACATTAGCTAGCAAGAGTACAGATACAGTAGAAACCTCCTCGAGGAATCTATGAGTCAAGACAACAAGAACAGAGTCAGATAAACATGAGTCTTCTATAATAGCACAAACTGACCGAATGAGGTGGTTAGAAAATGCATTACATAAGGAGCGAGAGCTAGTGGAAGCTCTCGAACAAGATAAACAAAGAGAAAGACTCTTGCACCAACATGAGCAACATTTAAGAGAGCAGGCTGAGCGGCTAGCTCTTAACAATTTATAGACAAATGGTGGTGACCACCAAAGAACTAGATGCACTGACTCACCTAAGGAGAGGTGCACTAGACAAGATAGCCCACAATGAAATCCCCCACCAAACCATGAATGAAATCCAACTAATGGGGGAAGGGCAAACACAACAAACCAAGATCACAATCCTGAGTCCCCTCGTAGGAGGGAGGAAAATAGAACAAATCAAATGGATAGAGAGTTACCTCCATTGCCAATATGAATAGGCTTACAAGAGGAGGAAATTCATGCATCAAAGGCATTTCAAGAGCTTGCTAAAAATATGAAAACCTTTGAGAAACAAGAGGCAGCTAGGAACTCACCAACATTGAGCAAAATACACAACCAACCATTGTGCCCATCAATCCCTAGCCCTCCATATCCTAAGCACTTTGAGATGCCTAGGTTAGAAAATTTTAAGGGTGAAGAGGATGCACAAGAGCATGTCACCAATTTTATCAATGCCTATTTTCATCTTGAAGACAATGACGCTCTCATGCTAAGAACATTCATAATGACATTTTTAGGTGTTGCCACTCAATGGTTCAACCAACTACCTAAGCATAGCATAACCAACTTTGAACAACTAGTAAATGCATTCTTAAAGTATTTCTCCTTTGGTGCTAAGAAGAAGGTGAACCTTTCAGACCTGGCCAACTTGAAATAATATGATGATGAGCCAGTAATGGATTATGGGAATAGATGGAGAAAAGTCATGGTAAAATTATCATTCTTTATTCCCATAGAAGAGATCATTCGCATGTTCACCAAAATTTTCTCTAAACACATCTCCCTCTTGCTACAACTTCAGTAGTATCCTTCATTTGAGGAAGCTTTGGCACAAGCCAAGCTCATCGAAGAAATAAAAGTAGATGAGGGAACCATTAAACTCTAAAACAAAAAGGAGTGGAACAAGAATGGTAAGAATGACAAGTATAAGTAGAAGTAGGGCAATCCTGCTCTAGTAAATCAAGTCGTATTGGCTACACCCAAGGATGGGGGTGCACAACAACCCCAGAACTATCAAGCACATCCCCCATCAGCCAATTACGACCAAAAGAACAATCAGGGAAGAAACAGAGAATGCAAGCCGCCTCATTATTTCATGCCTCTGACAGAATCAATGCAATCAATATTTAATCAGTTGAGTGAGGCTAGGAGGATCAGATTTCTTGATATACCTCTTATAGATCCCAACCATCCTAAGCCAAAAGGATATAGGGAAGATCAATTTTACCCTTATCATAGGATACCGGGGCATGACATTGAGGCTTGCATTGGGTTTAAGCATCAAGTGCAAAACATGATTGAGGTAGGAGAACTCAAAGTTGACAACCCACTAGCTCTCGATAATAGAGACATGGGCATATACAGAAACCCATTGCCCAATCATGAGGCCCCTCGAGAGCAAGGGGCCCAAGTCAATCAGGTTCGAGCTGACATACCTACCCATGGATGCATTGGGATGGTTGAGATTGTTAACATAGCAACAAGGACTAGGTGGTATGGTCAACCGCAACTACCTACAGCTCCCATGAACATCCCAAATACTCCTAGGCAAAGGCAAGACAACCTTCCAGGTCCACCAACGTGACCTATGGTAACTATTCAGAGTAGATTGGAGCAAAACCTATAGATGACTCCAGCTAAGTTATCCATCTATGAGCTCATACAATAGTCCCCAAAGCATAGGGAGACTCTAATGGAGATTTTAAGAACAATTGAGCTCCAACCGCAAGATGCAAATGCATTCACTCACTTTGTGGGACAAGTGCAAGAATGCCAAGAACCTGTAATCCGATTCTATGATCATGAGATTAAGATAGTTCATGTTGCCTTACCAGACCCTCCGCTAAACATTGTAGTGGCAATCAACAACTTACCTTTCAAGAGGGTCTTGGTCGATACAGGTTCATCGATAAACATCATCACAACAACTGCAATAGAGCACCTCAAGATCCCCAAGTCCAATATCATTCCAGGAGCTTACACATTGAGAGCTTTTAATGATGCTTTATGCAATACTATGGGAATGATAGTCCTACCCATCAAGGTGGGGCACAAGACCATCCCCATGATGTGTCATGTCTTGGAAGGAGCTATGTAGTACAACATCCTCTTAGGGCACCCTTGGATAAGGGCCATGAAGTGTGTGCCTTCGATCTTGCACCAGTGTGTCAAGTATGTGCACGAGAACAAAGTCTATGTGGTTCTAGCTGATGAAGAGCCTTTTAAATACATCAATCAGGTGGAAATTCTAGGAGAATTTGTAATCCCTTCTACTCACCTATACGTAGCACCTTCATCCCCAACCACACAAGTGGATAACGAAGACAAAGGGGTAAGAAAAGACCCATGCACTTCAACACCTCCTGGTGCACTCAAAGTAGTCAATGCTTCTAAAGTACCATCAACATCAAAACCAAAAGACAATCAGAAGCTAAAGGCACCCTTAGTTAAGGAAGAAAAACCCAAGGAAGTGCCAACTATAGCCATTGCTGAAATTCCAAGTCCTATGGAAGAGGAAGATCTTCAAGATCAAGATGAAGATAGTGATTATCACCCTACTTCACCAGTGTCATCCGTAGGGTCATCAACATCGCATGCATCAATACACTTGGCAAGCATAGGCATAGGGGAGTACCTTGTGTAGAACATCACCTTTACACCTATCATTGAGTCTACACAAGACATGGGAAGGCCTAAGGACTTGAGGCCACCAGTGGGAATAGTGGTTCCACTTGGAATCCCTCCCAACCAAACCAATTTTGTCTATGTCGGCCTAGACTACGCTCATAAGTCTTCAGATATAGAAGAGGATAGTGATGAATTATTCATGGTCAATGTTCATTACCTCTCTAACCCCGAGTTTTCTCTAAGCTACTTTGAGCATTGCCATTGGCATGGCTATGGCCTTGGCATATATGAGCAAGGGTGCAAGTGGCCATACGAGCCACAATATCAGCTTCCCTCCAATAGATTTGGCTTAGGCTATTATATCGGAGGTCGAGATGACTCTCTTGTAGTGGCATTGGAAATATTAAGCTTAGGGTTAGGAGAAGACATTGATTTCATTCCTTATCACCCCCTAAGAATAGGAAATTTGAGCAATAGACAAGTGGCCATGGTAAACATACCACCACCAAAAATTTATCATCCAAACATCTCAATTGATTCCACCCCAATAGGGTACAACTCATGGGATGAGGAGAATGGATATGAAGCAAGTGATGATGAGGTGCAACTTGGTTTAGCCTACCAGGGGCCTCACTATTTACAAATATTCACATGGTCCATCCATGATGAGAGTGGATATACATCAGATGAAAGTGACTATGAATCAGAAGACTCAATAGAAAGAGCCTACTTAGGCCTAAGCCATCAACCCATAACTTTGGGGCAAGAGACAAATGCAAATGGATTCTTCATAAGTGATGAAGAATATGAAGATGAAATAGAGATGGCCTACTTGGGGCCAAGACATGAGCCCCTTGTCTTAGGGCCGCATACCAATGCTAACAATTTTTGGATAAGTGATGATGACTTTGAGGATGAGACCGAGATGGCTTATCTTGGACCTCACCACTTGTAGCAAGTCAATGAGCTAGTAGAGAGAGAGGTGGCACTCCATGCCATAGACCCTCATCTATGATTTTTGGGGAGACCTATTGACCTAGCTGCCATTCATCGGATGGTCAATCCCCCTCCACCTACATTCAGAGAGTGATTAGAGCCCAATGATCCTATTGTCCACCCTACTCATGGGCCAGATCCAAAAATTCCCATTCCTCCAGAACCTCATCATGAGTATGGAAGGGAAACCCCTGAGACAAGATTGCACCCATGTGGTCCTAGAGACTTCATTCCATCCATCAACATGATCTCCATTGATTTGACCACTCCACTTCATAATCCAGTAGATCCTACCAAATCATTGCATCTTGATATAGAGGCTATTGATTGGGATCATGCTAATTCACCCATAGAGCTTGAAGACCTCTTCCCCAATGAAGAGATGTTACAGCCATTCCATTTTGCATCAAGTTGTGCGTATGACGTCTTCCATGTTGGTTTGGAACCTGAGTCACTAGGTCCTATAAATCCTATCGATGACATTCATTTGATACCCATGCCTCATCAGCTAGAGGATGGGTCACATATGGCTATAGAAGTGACTTTCGAGGTGGACATCAATGATGATCCTACCCAACCAAGGAAATTCAAGTTCGGAGAAAGTCTATCTCCAGAGGAACAAGCCATCCTAATTCCTCTCCTCAAAGAGAGGCCAAATATTTTTTCTTGGACTTACAAAGACATGCCAGGGATAGATCCAAAGTTAGTCATTCACAACCTTTCATTGGATCCCATGAAGAAGCCAATCAAGCAAAAGCTGAGGAAAATGCATCCAACCATCGCTTTGATGGTGAAGAACGAATTGCAAAAACTACTAGATGCAGTATTCATAGTTCCTATTGACTACCCTGAGTGGGTGTCAAACATGGTACCCATGGGGAAACCTGATGGAAGAGTCCATATCTACATGGATTTTAAAGATTTAAATAGGGCAACACCAAAGGATTCATTCCCATTGCCAAACATAGATGCTCTTGTAGATGCAACCGTAGGTCATGAAATGCTCTCCCTAATGGATGGTTTTTCTGGATACAACCAGATCCAGATTAAGCCCGAAGATCAACATAAAACTACTTTCATTACTCCATGGGGAACATTCTATTACAAAGTGATGCCATTCGGTCTCAAAAATGTTGGTGCCACATATCAGCGGGCCATGACATACATATTCCATGACTATATGCATAAGATCTTAGAATATTACATGGATGACTTATTAGCCAAGTCCCTATTGTGGCAAGAGCATGTCGAAGTCCTTAGACAAGTCTTTGATCACCTCATAGAACACAATGTCCGATTGAATCCTAAGAAGTGTGTATTTGGTATAACTTCTGGCAAGATTTTGGGATTCATCGTATCCAAGAGAGGCATTGAAGTCGATCCTACAAAGGTAAAGGCTATACTAGAAATGGCCGCCCCTACCAACATTAGGGAATTACGGAGCCTACAAGGCAAGATAGCATCCATCAAAAGATTCATCATGCAATTATCAGACAAATGTAGACCTATGAATCGGTTGCTATGCAAGGAAGTCCCATTTCATTGGGATGAAGAATGCCATCAAGCCTTTGCAGAGATCAAAACTTATCTAGCAACACCACCAGTATTGGCTCCACCAAGGCCAGACATACCATTTTTACTATATATATCAGCTACTAATTTTGCATTGGGCACCATGTTAGCCCAAAATAATGCACAAGACAAAGAGCAAGCCATATATTACATTAGTCGCACCTTGGTGAGTTATGAGCTAGGATATGCGTATGTCAAAAAGTTGTGTTTAGCTAGTGGTCTTTGCAACTCGAAAGTTGTGACACTACATGTTGAGCCATACGACCTACGTCATATCAAAACAAAATCCTTTGCTAGTACATGATGAGCAAGACATATCACAATACATGTACCACAAAGTGGATCATGCTATTGATAGAATTTGATCTAGAGTTCATAAGCCAAAATTCCATCAAGGGACAAGTCATAGCAGATCAATTAGCAGAGGTGCCTCTTCAGGATAACAAGCCTCTCACCATAGAATTGTCTGATGATGCGGTCTTTGCATTATCAGATCCGCTAGAACTCAAAGAACCTAAGAAAGAAAGAGACATGTCATTGTTCTTCGATGGTTCGAAGTGTGAACAAGGAGGTGGAGCAGGGATTGTCTTTATCACACCATAGGGTGCTCCATTACCCTTATCATTCAAACTAGACTTCCCATGCACAAACAACAATACAGAATATGAAGCATTGATCCTGGGACTCCAAACAACCATAGCAATGGGCATTAAAATATTGAATATCTTTGGTGACTCCTTGCTCATAGTAAACCAGGTCAAAGGACTATTCCAATGCAGGTGCCCACTCCTGAAGACTTACAAGGAACTTGTTGACACCTACCTAGCCCGACTGGAATGGTACGACATCGAGGCAATCCCTCATACATCGAATAGATTTGTAGACACTATGGCCTCTTTGGGATCCTTAATCCCTCAGAATCCATCTACTAATTTTACAACCATTCATGTGAAAGTGCTTTCGCACTCAACAATACGTCATGAAGCTTTTGACAATCAAGAATCAGTCAACATGATCAACATCGAGCCAAATCAGGATTGGTCCTTCGTAGCCAGATATTTCTTGCAAATAGCACCTTGGGGGTCTTTGATCTCCCAAGGACCTATGGAGTGTGGTGCAACCATACACCATAGAGTTGTTCCTCAATCCATGTTCACTAGCTCAAAAATACAGGAAGAGCAAGCCATATTTTCTATAGAAGTCATGGCTTATCAGGATTGGCTTTCCCAACTACAGGACTTCCTAAAACTTGGAATAGTACCTCAAGGTTTGTCGCATACTGAAAGGTGAACATTCAAATAGAGAGCAACAAGATACATCTTGCTAGGAGAAATCCTCTATAGACGAGGATATGATGGAGTATTACTCCATTGTCTTGAGCCCCAGGAAGCATCCTAGGCAATTTTGCAAGCTCACGATGGAACATGTGGAGGCCATTTCAATGGCATGGCCATCATTAAGTGCATCTTGAGAATGGGTTACTATTGGCCCACCATGGAAAAGGACTACTGTGAGTATGTCAAGAAATGTAGTAAGTGCCAGCATCATGCAAATCTAACGCACTTACCATCGCAAGCTTTGCAGCCCATCCAGGAAGCATGGCCATTCTCGCAATGGGGACTAGACTTGATTGGGAAGATCTCACCCCCATCCTCAGGCCGACACACATTCATCATAATGGCCATAGAATACTTCACTAAATGGGTAGAAGTGATCCCCTTAACATCAACAACTGGACCAAGGATTGCGGAGTTTATACTCCACAATATCATAAGTCATTTTGGGGTCCCTTCTAAGATAATATCGGATAATGGGCCATATTTCAAGAACAAAAATGTGCGTGCTTTAATGAACAAATACCATATTCAGCATAATTTTTCAATGCCTTATTATCCACAAGCAAACGGGCAAGTAGAAGCCTCAAACAAAATAATAGTCTCCATTTTGAGGAAGACGGTGCAAGACAATCACAAGGATTGGCACATGCAGTTGCCTCTTGCACTATGGGCATACAGGACTAGTATACGGATGCCCATTAGGGCAACACCATTTTCACTAGTATATGGCATTGAGGCCATCATGCCACTAGAGTTGGAAATTTTGACTCTACGCATAGCATTAAAGGACTTCATAGATGATGATGTCGCGTGGCAAGGCCGCCTTGATCAGTTGATGCTTCTTGATGAACGTCGAGTCAATGCTTTAGAGCATCTTCATGTTTACCAAGATCACCTTGCATGAGCTTACAATAGTAAAGTCCATTTAAGGGAATTCAAGGTTGGAGATCTAGTGCTCAAAGAAAACCAGCAGAATTCGAATCTGTCATCGCATCTACGAGATAAGTTCATGGTAAACTGGATAGGTCCATACATGATTTCACAGAGAGTTGGGCCTGGAGCATATCACCTTATATCATTAGATGGTGTTGAAGAGCCTGAGCCTCTCAATATCATTCACTTAAAGGCATTTTACACATAAAACACAAAAACATTCAAATATGTCATAAAACACAAAACAAATCATAAAAACATAAAATTTCAAAAATACAATCAAAGGCTCCAAGGGTAATTCATACCGTCTTAAACAAAAACATAAATCAAAGGCTCCAAGGGTAATTCAAACCACTTGGTCAAACATCAATTCAAAATGCTCCAAGGGTAATTCAAACCGCTTGGTCAAACAACAAATTTAAAATGCTCCAAGGTTAATTCAATACCACTTGGTCAAACATCAATTCAAAAGGCTCCAAGGGTAATCGAAAAAGCCAAGGGTATTCAAACCGCTTGGTCAACACCAATCAATTCAAAAGCTCCAAGGGTACCCAATCCGACTTGGTCAAAATCAATCCAAAATCCCCAAAGGCATAATAAGCCCTTTGGTCAAATTAATAAAAAATACAAAAACAACATAAAAATCAAAAATACAAAAACAATTGCATCTCACATCTTGCATCCACATCATTGCATTGCATTTTCATATCCACTACAATTGCATATGTCATGAGAGCCTTAAAAGTGATACCACAGTTTGTCGCACAAATCATTCAAATCCATACCTCCATTAACACATGTGTGTAATTGTGTTTTTCAACACAACCATTATTTGTTGCTATACATAATATACTAAGGTTTTTCGGTTAATCAACCACACCTAGTGATCTTATCAAATTTTGAGGAAAACAACTTTGATTAGTAGAAGGTAAGGTCTAGCTATGATAATGCCTTGGATATTCAAGATCTCATCACTAATTGAAACACTAAAATCCTAGCTGGTACAAGGAAAATATGAAAGCTACAAAAGCGGTCTAGGTTACCTTAAGCGAAAAGGATTTTCCTTGCTTATCCCCTTATGCAACCGGTTTAAAGGTGCTGAGAATTGGCAAAAGGACAAGCTTTACCCTATCCAAATCCCTTGCTTAAATAAAAATAAGAAAAATCCCAAAGCAAAGTACATATTCAAAAGGCCAAGCATACAGTCCAGATTTCAAAGCAATAATCCGATACACAAATCATAAATTCAAAAAAATCATAGCTCAAAAAAATCAATAAAAAATAAATAGTGATTTTCATCACTACATATGAGAAAAATAAACAGTGATTATCATCACTACAAAAATCCTAGCTCAAAGAAAAAATCAATCAAAATAAAAGTGATTTTCATCACTACATATGAGCAAATATCCAAAGCCAAAAAGAAGCCAAAAAGAAGGGAATAAAGCTTGAATCCCTGGAATTCTTAGCATTGTACAAAATTGGAAGGAGAAATCCTTACGCATGATGATATGTCTATTACAATTGCTTCATGCATTTGTGTAGACCAATGTTTGAATGTGGATGAGCTAGCTTAGGTAACCCAATATTGCCTAGTGGTATAGTCCAACTAAGTCCAACATAAGGATGAGATGAACACTTGAGGATCCCTGATCTTAGCAATGGGCTGAAAGAATCCCGCTTGACATCGGAGGAAATGCTTGAGTTCTATCTCAAAATATACAATCACATGCACACACAGAGATCATGAAAAACTAGGTCCATGGTAAAAGCCTTACTTTTCAAAAGTCTAAGTGGTCAGTAGACAATTATTGATAGGGTAACTAGAGTGTTTGAATCTCCGAAAAGCCCCAAAAATTCTTAAATAGCAACAAATCATAACATCATTCACACCATCACTTTCTTTATAAGATTCTATAAATTAGGGGTATCAACATAGTAGGACAGATACCACATATATATTAGAAATAGTATATAGACGACCACTGACTACTTTATATATTTTAATTTATAGAAACTTATTAAGAAAATACATTACACACCATTACATCTCATATATGAATACTTAATCAATTCTTATGATAAGAGTGATTATTTAAATTCATGATTATTTTTTTACTTTATGTGGTATCACCCATTAATATTGTCAATGTCATATGCATTCCATATGTTTTAAGTGATTAGAGCATACAGGTTCATTTATACCATTCCATCACATAAGTTAGATGCATACAATTAAAGCAAAGTTAAAACATGCATTTAGCAATAACATCATATCCACAAAAACAAGTCATTAATCATCCATAAACCACATCATAAAACATATAGGCAATATCCATTTGCATACAATCATAAATTCATCATTCATCATCAAAATACATCGCATCATATCATCAAATCATATAAGCATCTACACATCCATCTAAGCATCTTCAATATCATCTATCATCTAACATATTCATCAAATCATCATAATACCATCATCGCATCATATCATAAAACAAAATAACAACAAAAACATGAGCAATAAATGATACACATAATAAGTCATAATGCAAATCTATCATAAAAGTATGTGTGTCAAGTCCAATGGATGTACAAAAATGCCCATGGGCTACAGTCATATAGGTCATTCAACCTCAAAAATGAATCAAGGACCAAGTAAAGCATCAATCAAATATCAGGCCTGAGCCCCCTGCATCACCTCCTCTAGTGCCACCTCCCCTTATGGTGGTGTCACGAGTCGAATGATGTGAGCCTATCGGTCTCTCTATCCGAGTTCAGGTCCTCTAGCTAGGATGGGTGGAAGACTACCCCGAGGTGGAGCACCCACTGACCTATGAACCACCCACACCATCTGGATCCTTAGGGACAATCCCATGCCTCCTGAGCTGCATCTGAAGAATGGTGATATGATCCACAAGTCCCCGGATCCGCTCCTCATGCTCATCCAACAAATACTGAAGTTGTCCCACATCTGCTCCTGAACCTACCACTAGAACCTCCTATGGTGTAGAAGGAGGAACAACAAACTGCATCCTAGCATCGCCACCCCCAATAGTAGCTTGCAAAGCCTGTATCTATGCTGTGAGCTGCTCAATGGTAGCATCTCACCATTGTACCTAGATCTTAGTCGCCTGAAGCTCAACCTCGACCTCATGTAGTTGTGCTCTCAGAGGAGAGTCTCTCTCCTCAAGCTCTAACTCCTCCTCCTCAGGAACATCAGGATCCTCCACTACCACCTGCTCTGTTGGCTGGCCCCATACCTCGGTCCTAGCTTAGACTCTATGTCCTATCGGATCTGCACCATCACCCCCACCATCATCCTCATGCCCTAGGCTACCGACACCATGCCACATCCGATCACCCCACCACTGAGTGTATGCCTCTATAACTCCCCCAACCACTCTAGGGTCAATAACTAGGGCATCCTCCTCATATGAAAGCTCTATAATATATCATGGAGGTAGGTCCTTCTCTACTATGAGGTGCCTATACAAGAATGGTATCAAGGGCACATCCTACTACAACCCGTACTGACGAAGAACCCATGAGTAGAAGAAATACTCTTAGATGGTAATCTTATGGCCAATGAGCCATCGCTCATACCATGTCCTAGAAGTAAAGCTAGCTGGATCATCCCAAGTAGGACACTCATGGTAAGGGCGCCATACGACATCTCCAACCAAAATTCTAGTGAAAGCATCAATGTAATGGGATAGCTCCCCTATGAAAGTGTGGCTCTTGCGCTCCTCATGCTCTCGAGCCCATCTAGCAGCATAGCACTATGTCCGAGCATCAATCATTGTAATCTCAGCTAGGAGCCCCTTAGGGTGATCTACCCTAATATGCTCCCATCCCCAAACCTGTAGGAGCAAGCTATAAGTAATGCTGACATGTCCTCACTAATGGATGTGGTACAACTCATCATAGCACTGAGCCAATAGTGATCTACCCCATGCATAGATGATAGGCTCCTCGCTATCCAATAGATCCTGCACCATCGCCAAAAGGTTCCATGGGAACCTCAAACCCGAGCAATCTAGGATAAGAACATTGTTGATCACCATCAGCAATATGACATGCCTCACCGTAAATACACCCTCCCCATGCCAATGGCTGATGGACACTCCTTCAAACTTGGTGTCCTTGAGAGCATCCATAGAGTGCCCTCTAAACACCCGAGTGAAGACAGCCACATGATCATTAGTGGTCGAAGAGACAATGGCCACCCCATCAAATGGAATCCGAAAGATCCTATATACATCCTCCAATGTAATGGTCATCTCATCGATCGGGAGGTGGAAGGTATTAGTCCATGGGTCCCAACGATGGGCCAGAGCCATAAGGTAAGCCTGATCTGCCATGATGTAAGGTAGCCTAATGACATACTATAACCCATGGGCTTTGAACCATGCCCAGTCCGTATCATCAAAGCTAGGAAGTAGGTCAAGCAGGAGCTTCGGGTCCCGAGCCTGAGTAGTAAGGATCTAAGCAAAGTAGAAGAAAGACAAAATATAACTACAATGCATCTAAGGCATAATTCATAATAAACATGAAAATGGTGCAAAAGAGTATGGGTTATTCTAAGTCTAAGAAAAAAGGATAAGATTGCACCTAATCAAACAAATCAAAAATTCAAAAATTAAAAAAAAATCAAATATGTCATAAAAATCCAACAAATAGCAAAAAAATGCAAGAAAACATGGCTAAGGGTTTAGCCGTTGTCGCCTACAATGGTCGAAACCTAGCCGCTAGAGGCAACAGTGGCCAAGACCCAACGGTCAAATTTTTTACCATTGGGGTTCAAACTTGGCCGCTCTGAGTGACAACGGCTCAGAACCAACCGCTCTGAGCGACAACGGCCAAGGGGCGACATGAAAAACCCATGAACCCTTGGCTAAAAAAAAAAAAAATGTAAAATTTACAAAATGACAAAAAAAACACAAAAGGGAAGGGAAAACAAAAAAATAGAAAGCAAATATTCCCACTCAAGCATCAAAAACTAAGCTAAGTTTAAAAATGCTCAAAATGGTAGTAGCAGGTGAATAACAAGAAAAATTAAAAACCCTAGGCTAAAGCCACTAACAAAAAAACAAAAATTGGGGACTAACCCACCATAGCAAAAGGTAAGCTAAGCCTAATTACGGAGTTTATTCATTACCAACAAGTTTAGTGAGGTTCATTTTACCCATTACTTAGTGAGGTTCAGTTTTACTCAGACAAGAGAAAAGAGAGCTAGGGTTTAGAAAAGAGAAATACCCGAGAAGCTCCAGCTCCTCCAATAGCTGATGTCTCACCTACACAACCATGTCCTCAATGCCAGCAAACTCCAAAGTCACAATCATCATTGTCACACCAGAGCTCCCAAAGTGAATCTTCAATAGTGAAAGTGAAAGGTCAAACCCTAGAAAATGCAAATTTTATATTTCCTTAATTATACCTTGGCCACTACTGACGTCAATGACCCAAACTTCTTGGTCGCTCAAGGTGACAGCGACCACAGGTAGGAACTCAGAGGCCGCTGGACCTGACAATGCCAGATCCACAGATCAAAATAAGGGACTTCCTCCTTGAGGGATCCCACAAAAATAACAAATAAACACACTTTGGTGGTTTTAGATCATCAGAATGTTCAAAATAACAAAAAAAATCACATAAAAGCACAATCTCAGGTAGGCCTCGTATCCAGTCACCTACTCTATCAACTCGATGATTGCAGTGATTTGCACTCCATGTATTTTGGTGAGATGAGTAGATAACCATAAGGCCACTTGGGGCAAAAACAACTCATTTTGGAATTACGATGTGCCACCCTTCAATCCTGAAGAAGACCAAGATGGTCGGACTACTCCATGGGTGTGAAAGGATCATCCTAATTCCCCTATGATATCAAAAACATTAAGTCAAAGTGATACAATCTAAACATAAATAGAATCACTCATCCTAACTCCCTAAGAAGGCTATTGATAGTCGGACCGCTCCTCGAGATAAGGATGGATGATTATCATAAACAATTGGAATCACACTTGGATGTGGGATTGCCCATTAAAAGCAACAAATGCTAGAAAGGAACCAGATTAGTCATATTGGTCAAGCGACTTGTCGCTTCATTCATTGTCATTTCTTCACCAATTCATTGTGTGAGGAAGTAGTTCAAAACTTCAACATAATCATAATCAAAATCAACAAAATATCACTCGATCATAGCAAAATCATGTTCATCCTATGAATCATTGCATACAACAATCACAAATTTCCCTTGTTTGCTAGGAACGTAAGTAGACATGACATCTTCAATTGTAGCTCTCCTACCGGTCAGAATTGTTGTAGCAGCTGAAGCTACCCGATTGAGTTTGAGGAATGAGTGCAATTTAACATGCAAAAGCCACTGAGCTAAGTCCTCCGAACGTTGAGGCAATGATTCAAGGGATGCATGCCATCTTGCATGATTGGGCCATCCGACATTGATCAGACCATTGATCACCATACACCCTACAAATAGATCAGTCTACATTTTTGCTCAGCATTGTGTTTTCCACACAGTGCATCACAAAAAGGGGCATCTGTAGACACCTAAATCATGTCATGCTTAGGGGAGCTGCTCACATAGACACACTCATAAGATCATAAGACATAATATTGGACTTTCCAAGCATCAACAATGGTTCTCACCACTCATTTGGGGCCTTTTCAAGCCATCCAAGCCTAGCCGCTCAAGCCAAGAGTGGCCAGATCCTAGCCGCTCAAGCCTAGAGTGGCCAGACCTTAGCCGCTATAGATGACAGTGGCCAGATCTTAGCCATTGTAGATGATAATGGCTAAGCCATAAGAAATAGTTTGTCGACAAACAGGCCTAATCATAGGTGGAAGTGGCAGTCTGCATGCAATAAAGGTGAGCGGGAGTAACTTTGCATTCCTTTTCATGACCAGTTCACATAGGAGGCTTGAGTTTGCATTTAAAATTTAGTTAACTGACCTCCAAGCATAAACAAAGGACAAAAGCTTCTCATGCTAATGACCAGTTCACATAGGAGACTCAAGTGGGCAGTTAGATTTTAGTTAACTAGCCTTCAAACATAGACAAAGGACAAAAGCTTCTCATGCTAACTTGCACTACGCATGAGAAATTCATTCCTAGGGCTTGGACATAGACCTAGGGTTTCACACTATAAAAGGTGCAAGCCTAAGAGCACCAAGAGAGATCTTTATATATATCATAGGAGATCATATCAGAGAGAGACATCTTTTTGAGGAGAGCTTTCGAGACTTGGAGAGTTCTCTTTGAGATCACATGTATGATGAAGCCCTGATGGATTGAAGAGCATAACACCTATTATTTCGACATCAGATATAGGCTTTGACCCATAACTTTGGGGCAAAGAGAGCAAGGTTTACCTTAGCGATCGTTGTCTTGGACAGTGGCTCGTAGGCTTAGCTTAGGTTTTAGACATAGCTTCTTTTATTCTATTTCTTCATGTTTTCATATCATTAGCATAGATTTACATGATTTCATGGCATAGTTTCATCATATTTCTATTAAATTCTTTTATTACTAACAACCTCATCCAGGGAGGCAATCTCGGACATCTAAGCATGTGTTGTTGTTTCATTGCTTACAGGGCCACAGGTTCATCGGATGAAATCTGCAACATACGAGAGCAAAAGGGATCCCTCTAGGAAATAGACCTAGAGAAGGAGGCATCTGTAAGCCCTCATACATTTTTATGTGTGGAATCGGGAAGCCTTTATAAGCGCACCACCTCTTCATGAAAGGGGAACTTTTTACCTATTTTTAACTTATTGTATCGAAATGGGTATCCCTAAGAGGGACCGACATGTAACCGAGTTTCAATACAAATAAAGAGATCCATATTTGTTATTTCGTGTTATATGCTTTTTCATTGTCTTCCATTTCATCTTGGGTTTTTAATAACATTGCAAGTAGAGTTAAAAAGGGGCGGTGCGTGCGTCCCGGGGTTGCTATAGAGAGAGATCCATGAACCAAAGCAAAGGGAAAAGATTTCTCCTATGGAGAGAGATCCATGAACCAGATCAAAGGGAAAAGAGTTCTCCTATGGAGAGAGATCCACAAACCAAAGAAAAGGAGAAAGCATTCTCCTATGGAGAGAGATCCATGAACCAGAGAAAAGGGTATAGAGTTATCCTATGGAGAGAGATCCACAAACCTAAATATTGGGGATTGATATCTCATTTAGATAGAGGTCCATAAACATTGTAATAGAGAATTGATTCCCAAGAGATTTGTTGATAAAATTTAGAAAAATTATTTTCTCCATGGATGTAACCCACATTTTGTGAACCACATTAAATTTGTGTCTCTCATGTGTGTGATGATTTATGCATTGATTTGAATACTACTATTGACATTGCAATTGATAATATTGGATAATATTGTATAGGAAAGAAGAGTAAAATTTGATCTTATATTGTTCACCCTCCTCTTAGTATAAGCCTATATTCTTCAATTGGTATCAGAGCGGGTTTCTTTGAAAAAGTCTAACATCTTGAAGGAAGATATTACAGGAAAACAGATGGTATCTCAGAGTGGATCTTCATGAAATAATGCTCCATTGTTATATGGGAATAATTATACCTATGGATTTATAATAATGAAGACTTACTTGATGGCATAAGGATATTAGACATGGAAATAAGTTGAGGATGGGTTCACACCTATAGCTACTCCTCCCACAAACAAGGATGGCATGTTGTTATATGTGAATAATGCCAATGATATGAATGGAATCTTAAGTGGATTACATGAAGAAAAATTTGTGAAATTTATGCATTGTAAATCAGTAAAATAGATATGGGAAAAATTGAAGCAAACATATGAAGGAGATAAAAAGGTCAAAATGGTAAAACTGCAAAACCACAAGAAAAGGTTTGAAGATTTGAAGATGGAATATGAGGAAGATATTTCTATATACTTAATTCATGTGGATGATGTTTTTAATACCATGCATGGACTTGGATTCGATACCAAAGAGTCTAGTTTTTCTCAAAAAGTATTAAGATCACTCCCTATGAGGTATGATGAAAAGGTTTCAGCTATAGAAGAAATGAGAGATATTGATAAGTTGACTATGGATGAGTTACATGAAATTCTCACATATTATGAGATGAGAATAGTAAATGATCCAAACTCCAAGAAAGATGCGGCCTTAAAAGCTTCAAATAAGACAAAATATAAGAAATCAGAATCAAGTTGTGAATCAAGTAGTGATGAAGAAGCTAACTATGTGAGAAGAAACAAGAAAGACTCAAGAAAGCACAAAGGTATGAAGACTGTGAAAGGTTTTAATTATGGTAATTTTGGTCACCATGCATCTAATTTTTCATAAGCCAAAAGTAGTAGTAGTGAAGAGAAACAGGATCATAAGAAATAGGAAGAAGGAAAATCTAGGCATGAAAAGAAAAATAGGTATGATCAAGGCAAGCATGAGAAGACATTCTTTCAAAGGTACAAGAAGAGTTCCTATGTTAACAAGACAAACAAGGTTTCAAGTGACAATGATGAAAGACTCTTAGATAGTGAAGAAGAAGAGATTCTATTTTTGAAAATATAAGATGAAAAAGATGCTTCTATTGAAGATAAATTCAAAAAGTATGAATATGCTCTTGGATACCAAGAAGTAGAGAATTATTTAGAAAATGAAGAGTAAGACACAATTGATCTAGAAGCAGAAATTATTATTGCTCTTAGAGAATTAAAAATAGTTAGAAAGTAGAATTCAAGGCTAAAGTCTCAAGTTCAAAAAAATGAGGAAGAAAAAGAAAAGCTTCTACAAGACCTAACAAACTCAAAATCTAAGGCAAGGAGGTTTAAACAGGTCATGGTTGAAAAGTTAGAGAAAAAAAAACTATAAGGTGAAAGATTAGATGATGTAGGCATCCAACGAAATTTTTGGGGCCATAACTTCTCAACCGTAGCTCCGATTGACGTGAAATTTGACAAGGAGCTAGTTGGGAGAGTTCTAAACATATATGACTCCCTAGAGTCCTATTTGTCCAAAAAAATCAGTTTTTGGGGCCAAATTCCATCATCTAGTGCCCCAAAATTAGGTTTTAAAATTTCTTACCTCCTTTTTTATGCTTTTTGAGCTGTTCAAAGGTTAATATATCCTAATGTATTTATAGTTAGGACGGGAAACTTTATTTTTGGCTTGTCTATTGTAAGAGGGATACGCACACCAATTTTGGGCCCCATCCGACTCATTTCAGTTTTTAGGGTTTTTTTGGCTATATAGCCACAGAAGGAGGGTTTATGAGGGATATTTTCCAAGTTTCTAAATGAGAATTGGTTTGAGCAAGTTTGGCTCTCAATCAAGTGGTCTTGAGAAATTTTGGCTCTCCATAATTAGAACATGAGGTATTTTCTCTAAGGATGGAAGTGAAATATTCTAAAGATAAGCTACACATGTTTGGGAGAAGTTCAAAAAATTTGGATAAAATCATCAATTCAAAGAGATATTCATCTATAAAAATAGGACTTGGTTTTGAATAAGGACAAGGGAAATAAGAAGAAGGATCAATCTCAAGCTCAAAATAAGAAGAGGGTTCATAGGAAGAGAGTGAAGAAGAAACTAAGGCCTATGAGGATAAGTTGATAAATAGAAGCTTCACTAAGGAAGAAAATAATGCACAAACAAGAAATATGGATCATCATAGAGAAGGCAAAGAAAGGACTAAGAGACCAGAGGTTTCAAAATAGGATTTATTCAAAGGACATTGTTTTTCATGTAATCGGTTTGGTCACAAGGTTATGCATTGTAGGGTTCATGGAAAGAAAGAGTATGGCCTCACTAAAATAATTTCAACTCATTTAAATATGGATATTTATTTCAAGGGTATTGTTATTCTTGTAATCAATTTGGCCTCACTATAGGATTCATGATAGAAATGATTCATGATAGAAATGATTATGGCTTCACCATGAGGAACTACAAGATATTTACACCTTCCAAGAATTACAAAACTAAGTGTTACAAGTGCAATAATATTGGGCATAAGACCAAATGGTTTAGAACAGAGTTTCCATAAATTCTAGAGACAAGCAAGAAGAGGTACACTCAAAATAATCAAAAGGGTATGGTTATAAAAATGTTGAAAAAAAAGGTTAACAAAGAAAAAGAGAATTGTATGCTGGGAGTAGACATACTTCCACCCCAAAATTAATCACCTCAATGAGAAGAGGTGGGGAGGGGGTTGAGCTAATAGTATTATCTTTAGCCCCAAAGGAGTCCATTTTATATTTATGTTAGAGGGGGAGATATTTGAGTAAGGGGAGAGCATCTAGTTAGGGGAGTAGATTTGGAATCCAGTGGTTGGAAAAGGAATTTTTAGAAAGGGTTGCCATCAATGACAAAGGGGGATATGGTTGGAATTTTTGAGTATATTGTTTTCATTGATGTCAAAGTCATTAAGGTTAAAAGGTTGAAGGCCCAAGTTTAAGACCATGGTTCAAAATAAAGCAAGTGACTAAGGATTAAAAGAGATAATATTATAATATTTAGGCCAAAAGGACTTATTAAAAGGAGGATTGAAAGTGCATTGGATAAAGGTCTCAAAAATAAATTAAATTGACAAAGGCTGCAAGATAAAATATTATGTAACACCAACGTTAAATATTATATTGAAAATAAAATAAATTTGAATTATCAAAATATGCCAAGAATTTGAATTTAAAATACAGTAAATAAAAGGTTGAGCTGACGTCAAAGTAAGGCAAGAAAAAGAGTATAAAAAGGCTTAACTATTTGCATGGACAAAATGTTTTATCCAAGGCATAATCGTATTCGATTGAGCACGTTGTGGAGGTAGAGAATAAGACAAGTCTTTTTACGTATTTTAAGAACAACAAAGAAATTAAGGAGTAGGCACATGTTTTTGGTCCTACATGGATGGATCGCCCAAGTGGTAGGCACGTCTTGTGAAGAGTGTGGTAGGCGAGAGGTTACATGTTAAAATTGTGACAAAGGTTTTTTAGTTTTATTTGAGAAGAGCATAAAATGTAGAAGGTAAAAGGAGCATTTGCTCCTTGGTGATTGTGTGAGCACCTAGAACACATGGTGTTTGCCCTAGAACTAGGGCACAGGCCAGTAGGGAGACACAAGATCGAGTCACGGTAATAGTGCAGTAGTGCTTGAGGTAAAGTAAAATCTTTTGATAAAATAAGCTATGCATAGCGCATGACTTAGGGAGATATAAGGATTAAATTTTTATTATTTGGTGTGAAATTTTCTAGGGAGACATAAGGTTGTAAGCTTTGCTATGTGACATTTTTGATTCAGTTTTTAATTAAATTAAGACATTATAGGAGGTATAAGGTATATTGACATGAGATTTAATTTGTGATATGCACTTAGGGTTTGGTTTCTAATATTGAAAATAACTTAGGAATTATAAGGTGTTAAATGGTTAAGTATTATGTGTAGTCCAGCATTGTGAAGGAGAATTTAAGAGGATTTGTTTAGTGATTAAAAAACTTGCATTAAAAAATAAAAGGAGTGGCAAAACAATATTTTGTGCACTATTTTTGAGCAAAGGTTTATTATATGTATGGTTGAAAAATATTGTTCTAACTAACCTTTAAAGTGGCATAAAAGGATAGAATAATTTTTTAGATAGGTTTTTGAGAGCTCATCTCCATCCAAAGCAAGCTAATAGGTATGGTAACATTACTCCTTATTTGAGGCATTTGGTTGGGCATATCTTATGATGTCATAATGTGGAGATATAAGGATTAAGTTCATATGCATTGTTGGAAATTTTTGAGTCAACGTTTGTGATTCATTTTTGAATGGTTTTGGAAACATTTTAGATAGAGTTTGAGAACAAATTGTGCTTCCATTATTGAAAAATATTGAGATATTTGTGCTAGAAATTGTGAACTACTTGTACTATGTTTGAAGACAAGTTAGTGCATCATTGTGAAACCTTTTGAGCATTGGTTTGAGAGATATTGAAAGCAATTGTAAAAGTGTTTAAGATCAATCTTGCAAGGGAAATTTGTGTATTGGTGTGGTTGATCCTTGAGAGCAAATTTACAAGAAAAATAGACCAGTTTTGTAAAGTAATTCATACACTGTTTTAATTTGGTTTGAAAGGGATTTTGTAAGAGATAGATATTGTATTAATTGAATGAAATATTTGTGAATGGGAAGAACATATTAAGTTTTTGATAGTGCATATCATTTTCTATATGTTTCATAGGTTAAATGAATTCTAGGTGGAATATGATTGAATTACCTAGCTAAAGAAAGTATTTTTGAAAGAGATATAAGCATTTTTTTGGATTCAATATTTAAAAATATTTGAATAGGTACAGTGAGTAGATGAGGTAGATTTGAGCAAGTCTTTTGAGAAGGATTGAAGATATATTTGAGATATATTTCAGAGTAGGTTTGGTTGCTGATTTGATCAAGATTTGTGTTAAGTCTTTGGGTATATTTGAGATAGAGTTGAGAGCAGGTTTGGTTGCTAATTTGATCAAGCTTTGTGTTAAGGATTGGGGTATATTTTAAATAGAGTTGAGAGCAGGTTTGGTTGTTGATTTGATCAAGCTTTGTGTTAAATATTTGGATAGATTTGAGATAAGTTGAGAGCAGGTTTGGTTTCTAATTTGATCAAGATTTGTGTTAAGGCTTGGGGTATATTGGATAAGATTTGAGTAGAGCAAAGGGGAAATAGTTATCCTATTGAGAGATATCCATGAACAATATTAGAGGGGATATATTTCTACTATGGAGAGAGATCCACAAACTCGAGAAAAGGGGAAAGAGTTATCTTGTGGAGAGATATCCATGAACTAGAGCAAAGGGGAAATAGTTATCTTGTGGAGAGAGATCTATAAACCAAATTAAATGGAAAAGAGTTCACCTACAGAGAGATATCCACAAACCATAGTAGAGGGGATAGAGTTATCCTATGGAGAGATATCCACAAACCAGAGCAAAGGGGAAATAGTTATCCTATGGAGAGATCCATGAACCATAACAAAGGGGAAAGAGTTCTCCTATGGAGAGATATCCATGAACCAGAGCAAAGGGGAAAGATTTCTCCTATGGAGAGAGATCCATGAACCAAATAAAATGGCAAAGAGTTCTCTTGTGGAGAGAGATCCATGAAATAGATAAAATATGAAAGAGTTCTTGTATGGAGAGAGACACACAAACTAGAGAAAAGTGGAAAGATTTTGAACCAGAGAAAGGGAGATAGAGTTATCTTATGGAGAGAGATCCATAAGCATGAATATTAGAGATTGATCTCTCCTTTGGATAGAGTTCCATAAACATTGTAATAGGGAATTGATTCCCAAGATATTTGTTGATAAAATTTACAAAAAATATTTTCTTCATGAATGTCTCTCATGTGTCTAATGATTTGTGCATTGCTTTGATTACTGCTACTGATATTACAATTGATAATATTGGATAATATTTTTTGGTAAAGAAAAGTAAAATTTGATCTTATACTATTCACCCCCCTCTCAGTATAAGCCTATATTATTCAATTGTTACTAGAGTGGGTTCCTTCAAAAATGTCTAACAACTTGAAGGAAGATATTACAAGAACACAAATGGCATATCAAAGTGGATCTTCATAAAATAAGGCTCCATTGTTTGATGGAAATAATTATACCTTCTGGTGTATAATAATTAAGACTTACTTAATGGTACAAGGATATGAGACATGAAAATCATTTGAGGATGGGTTCACACCTACAACTACTCCTCCCATGGATATGGATGATAATTTGTCATGTGAATAATGCCAAGACTATGAATGGAATCTTAAGTGGATTACGTGAAGTAGAATTTGTGAAAGTTATGCATTGTAAATCAGCAAAAGAGATATGGGAAAAATTGAAGCAAACATATGAAGGAGATAAAAAGGTCAAAATGGTAAAACTACAAAACCACAAGAAAAGGTTTGAATATTTGAATATGGAAGATGAAGAAGATATTGCTACATACTTACTTCATGTGGATGAGGTTGTTAATACCATGTGTGGACTTGGATTCGAAATTGAAGACTCTAGTGTTGCTTAGAAAGTATTAATATCACTCCCTATGAGGTATGATGGAAAGGTTTTAGCTATAGAAGAAATTAGAGATATTGATAAGTTGACTATGGATGTGTTACATGGAATTATCATAGTTTATGAGATGAGAATAGTAAAGGATCCAAACTCGAATAATGAGGTAACATTTAAAGCTTCAAAGAAGACAAAAGAGAAGAAATCAAAATCAAGTGGTGAATCAAGAAGTGATGAAGAAGCTAACTATGTGAGAAGAAACAAGGACTCAAGAAATCACAAAGGTATGAAGACTATGAAATGTTTTAATTATGGTAATTTTGGTCACTATGCATCTAATTGTCCACAAGCCAAAAGTAGTAGCAGTGAAGAGAAACATGATCATAAGAAAAATGAAGGAAAATCTAGGCATGAAAAGAAAAATAGGTATGGTCAAGGCAAGCATGAGAAGAAGTTCTTTCAAAGGCACAATAAGAGTTCCTATGTTAACAAGGAAAACAAGGCTTCAAGTGACAGTGATGAAATACTCTCATATAGTGAATAAGAAGAGATTCTATTTTTGATAATCTCTTATTGAAGATAATTTTGAAAAGGAACTTAAAAAAATTTACACCTTCCAAGAATTACAACATTAAGTGTTACAAGCACAACAACATTAGGCGTAAGGCCAAATGGTGTAGAACAGAGTTTCTAAAACTTCTAGAGACAAGAAAGAACAGGTAAATTCAAAATAATCAAAAGGGTATGGCTACAAAAATATTGAAAAAGAAGGTTGACAAAGAAAAAGAGCATTGTATGCTAGGAGTAGAGACACTCCCACCCCAAAATTAATCATCTCAACAAGAGGAGGTGGGGAAGGGGCTGAGCTAAGAGTATTATCTTTAGCCCCAGAGGAGTCCCTTTACCATTTATGTCAAATGGGGAGAGATTTGAGTAAGGGGGAGAGCATCCATTCAGGGACAAAAGTTTCTAATGGGGTGCAGATTTTGAATCTAGTGGTTGGAAAAGGAATTTTTAGAAAGGGTTGCCATCAATGACAAAGGGGGAGACTGTTGGAAATTTTTAGTATATTGTTTTCATTTATTTCAAATTCATTAAGGTTAAAAGGTTTAAGGCCAAATTTTAATACAATGGTTCAAAAGAAAGCAAGTGACTAAGGATTAAAAGATATAATATTATAATATTTTAATATTGTAATATTTAGGCCAAAAGGACTTATTAAAAGGAGGATTGAAAGTGCATTGGACAAAGGTCTCAAAAAGAAATTAAATTCACTAAGGACTACAAGCTAAAATATTATTTAACACCAAGGTTAAATAATATAATTAATAAAATTTAACACCAAGGTTAAATTTTATATTGAAAATAAAATAAATTCGAATTATCAAAAGGCACCAACAATTTGAATTTAAAATGTGGCAAATAAAATTTTGAGCCAACATCAAAGTAAGAAAATCAAAAGAGTATAAAAATATTTAATTATTTGCATGGAAAAAAGGTTTCATCCAAGGTATAATTGCATTCAATTGAGCACGCTGTGGAGGCAAAGAATAAGACAAGTCTTTTTGCGCATTTTGAGGACAACAAAGAAATTAAGGAGGAAGCACACATTTTTTGTCCTAAGTGGATGGATAGCCCAAGTGGTAGGCACGTCTTGTGAAGAGCATTGCAGGTGAGAGTTTACACATTCAAATCATGAAAAAGGTTATTTGTTTCAGTTGAGAAGAGCATCGAACGTAGAAGGTAAAAGAAGTGTGTGTTTCTTGGTGATTATGTGGGCACCTAGCCCACATGGTGTTTGCCCTAGTGCTAGGGCATAGACCAATGGGAAGATGTAGTATCAAGTCATGGTAACAATGCGATAGTGCTTGAGGTAAGGTAAAAAATTTTGATTAAATAAGGTATGCATAGTGCACGACTTAGGGAGATATAAGGATTAAATTTTTATTGTTTGGTGTGCAATTTTCTAGGGATACATAAGGTTGTAAGCTTTGTTGTGTGATATTTTTGATTCTATGTTTAATTAAATTGAGATATATTAGGAGGTAAAAGGTATATATAAGTGGAATTTAATTTGTGATATGTAATTTAGGTTTGGTTGCTAATATTTAAAATCACTTAGGAGTAATAAGGTGTTAAAAGGTTAGGTATTGTGTGTATTCCAGCATTGTGAAGGAGAATTTGAGAGGAGTTCTTTAGTGATTAAAAAACTTGCATTGAAAAAAAAAAGGAGTGGTAAAACAATATTTTGTGCACTATTTTTTAGGAAAGGTTTATTATATGGATGGTTGAAAAACATTGTGCTAAGTAACCTTTGAAGTGGCAAAAAATGATGGAATAATTTTTTAGAAAGGTTTTTGAGAGCTCATCTCCATCCAAAGAAAGCTAATAGGTATGGTAACATTACTCCTTATTTGAGGCATTTGGTTGGGCATATCTTGTGATGTCATAAGGAGGATATATAAGTATTAAGTTCATATGTATTTTTGGAAATGTTTGACCTAGGGTTTGTGATTCATTGTTTAATAATTTTGGAAATATTTGAGATAGATTTTGAGAACAAATTGTGCTTCCATTATTGAAAAAGATTGAGACATTTGTGCTAGAAATTGTGAACTACTTGTACTAGGTTTGAAGACAAGTTAGTGCATCATTATGAAACCTTTTGAGCATTGGTTTGAGAGATATTGAAATTAATTGTGAAAGTGTTTAAGATCAATCTTGTGAGGGAAATTTTTGCAATAGTGTGGTTGATCCTTGAGAGAAAATTTGTAATAAAAATAGACCAATTTTGTGAAGCAATTCATACACTATTTTGATTTGGTTTGAAAGGTATTTTGCAAGATATGGAGATTGGATTAATTGAATGCAATATTTTTTAATGGGAATAACATATTGAGTTTCTAATAGTGCATATAATTTTCTATATGTTCTAGAGGTTAAACGAATCTAGGTAGAATATGATTGAATTGCCTAGTTGAATAAAGTATTTCTAAAAGAGATATAAGCATTTTTTTGTATGCAAGATTTGGAAATATTTGAATAGGTACAATGAGTAGCTTTAAGATAGATTTGAGCAAGTATTTTGAGAAGGCTTGAAGGTAAATTTGAGATAGAGTTGAAAGTAGGTTTGGTTGTTGATTTAATCAAGCTTTATGTTAAGGCTTGGATCATATTTGAGATAGAATTGAGAGTAGGTTTGGTTGATTTGATAAAAAAATTATGTTAAGACTTGGGGTAGATTTGAGATTTGGTTTCTGATTTGATCAAGCTTTGTGTAAATTCTTGGGGTATATTGAAGTAGAGTTGAGTAGAGAAAAGGGAAAAGAGTTCTCCTGTGGAGAGAGATACATGAACTAGAGAAAATGGGATAGAGTTATCCTCTGGAGAGAGATCCATGAACCAGAGCAAATGGGAAAAATTTCTCCTATGGAGAGAGATCCATGAACCAAAGCAAAGGGGAAAGAGTTATCCTATGGAGAGAGATCCAAAAACCAGAGTAGAGAGGTAGATTTATACTATGGAGAGAGATCCATGAACTATAGCAAAGGGGAAAGATTGCTCTTATGGAGAGAGATCCACAAACTAGGTCAAAGAGGAAAGAGTTCTACTATGGAGAGAGATCCATGAACTAGAGAAAATGGGAAAGATTTTTCCTATTGAGAGATCCATGAACTATAGTAGAGGGGATAGAGTTCTCTTGTGGAGATAGATCCATGAACTAGAGCAAAGGGGAAATATTTTTCCTATGGAGAGAGATCCATGAACTAGAGCAAAGGGGAAAGAGTTCTCTTATGAAGAGAGATCCATGAACTAGAGCAAAGGGAAAAGAGTTCTCCTATGGAGAGAGATCCACAAACCATAGCAAAGGGTAAAGAGTTATCCTATGGAGAGAGATGCACAAACCATATCAAATATAAAAGTGTTCTCCTATGAAGAAAGATCCACAAACTAGAGCAAAGAGGAAATAGTTCTCCTTTGGAGAGAGATCCATAAACCAAAGAAAAGGGGTAGAGTTCTCTTGTGGAGAGATATCCACAAAATTGAATATTGGGGATTGATATCTCCTTTAGATAGAGGTCCATAAACATTGTAATAGTGAGTTGATTTCCAATATATTTGTTGAGAAAATTTAGAAGAAATATTTTCTCTATGGATGTAACCCACATTGGGTGAACCAAGTTAAATTTGTGTCTCTCATGTGTGTGATGATTTATGCATTCTCTTTATTTACTAATATTGATATTGTAATTGATAATATTATTTAGGAAAGAAAAGTAAAAGTTGATCTTATACTGTTCACCCTCCATCTTAATATAATCCTATTTCCTTTAATCCGTATCAGAGTGGGTTCCTTCAAAAATAGTCTAAAAACTTGAAGGAATATATTACAGGAATACAGATGGTATCTTAGAGTGGATTTTCATCAAATAAGGCTCCATTTTTTTATGGGAACAATTATGCCTTCTCGTGTATAAGAATGAATACTTACTTGATGGCACAAGGATATGAGACATGGTAATTAGTTGAGGATGGGTTCACACCTAAAACTACTCCTCCTATGGATAAGAATGATAAGTTGTTACATGTGAATAATACCAAGGCTATGAATGGAATATTAAGTGGATTATGTGAAGTAGAATTTGTGAAAGTTATGTACTGTAAATCAGCAAAAGAGCTATGGGAGAAATTGAAGAAAACATATGAAGGAGATACAAAAGTCAAAATGGTAAAACTGTAAAACCATAAGAAAATGTTTTAATATTTGAATATGGAAGATGAAGAAGATATTGCTACATACTTACTTCATGTGGATGAGGTTGTTAATACCATGTTGGGCTTGGATTCAAAATTGAAGACTCTAGTGTTACTCAGAAAGTATTAAGATCACTCCCTATGAGGTATTATTGAAAGGTTTTAGCTATAGAAGATATGAGAAATATTGATAAGTTGAATATGGATGCATTACACAAAATTATCATAGCTTATGATAAGAGAATTATAAAGGATCAAAACTCCAAGAAAGAGGTAGCATTTAAAGCTTAAAATAAGACAAAAGATAAGAAACTAGAATCAAGTGGTGAATCAAGCAATGATGAATATGCTAACTATGTGAGAAGAACCACAGAATAAAGAAAGCACAAAGGTATGAAGACTATGAAATATTTTAATGGTGGTAATTTTTATCACTATGGATCTAATTGTCCACAAGTCGAAAGTAGTAGCAATGAAGAGAAACAAGATTAGAAGACAAATGAAGAAGGATAATCCAAGCATGAAAAGAAAAATAGGTATAGTCAAAGAAAGCGTGAGAAGAAGTTATTTCAAAAGCACAAGAAGAGTTCCTATGTTAACAAGGGAAACAAGGTTTCAAGTGATAGAAATGATCCACTGATCATAAAGTGATCCACTGCAAGGTTCATGATAGAAATGAGCATGGCTTTACCAAGAGGAAATTCAAGATAGTTACACCTTCCAAGAATTACAAAATTAAGTGTTACAAGTGCAATAATCTTGGGTGTAATGCCAAATTGTGTAGAACATAGTTTCCAAAACTTTAAAATACAACCAATAATAGGGACACTCAAAATAATAAAAAGTGTATGGCAACAAAAATATTGAAAAATAAGGTTGACAAAGAAAAAGAGCATTGTATGCTAGGAGTAGAGATACTCCCACCCAAAAATTAATCACCTCAAGGAGAGGAGGTGGGGAGGGGGTTGAGCTAAGAGTCTTATATTTATCCTCAAAGGAGTCCCTTTTCCATTGATTTCAAAGGGGGAGAGATTTTAGTAAGGGGGAGAGCATCTAGTTAGGGGGAGCAGTTTGTAAAAATTAAATTGAAAAAGGACTACAAGCCAAAATATTACTTAACACCAAGGTTAAATAATATAACAAATAATATTTAAAAAAAAAGGTTAAATATTATATTTAAAAATAAAACAAGTTTGAATTATCAAAAGGCACCAAGAATTTGAATTTAAAACATGTTAAATAAAACGTTGAGCTGACGTCAAAGTAAGGCAAGCAAAAGAGTATAAAAAATTTTAATTATTTGCATGAACAAAAGGTTTTATCGAAGGTATAATCACATTTGTTCGAGCACGTTGTGGAGGCAGATAATAGGACAAGTCATTTTACGTATTTTGAGGGCAGTGAATAAATTAAGGAGGAAGCACACATTTTTGGTCCTACGTGTATGGATAGCCCAAGTGGTAAGCACATCTTGCAAAGAGCATGGTAGGTGAGAGGTTACGTGTTTGAATATTGAAGAAGATTTTTTGTTTTGGTTGAGAAGAGCACCAAACGTAGAAGGTAAAAGGAGTGTGTTCTCCTTGGTGATCATGTGGGTACCTAGCCCACATGGTGTTCACCCTAGATCTAGGGTACAGGCTAGCGGGGAGACTAGGATCAAGTTATGATAGCAACGTGGAAGTACTTGAGGGAAGGTAATTTTTTGATTAAATAAGGTATGCATAGCACATGACTTAGGGGGATATAAGGATTACATTTTTATTGTTTGGTGTGCAATTTTTTAGGGAGACATATGGATGTAAGCTTTGTTGTGTGACATTTTTGATTCTGTGTTTAATTAAATTGAGATATATTAGGAGGTATAAGGTATATTGAAGTGGGATTTAATTTGTGATACGCACTTAGGATTTGGTTTCTAAAATTCAAAATAACTTAGGAGTAATAAGGTGTTAAATGGTTAAGTATTGTGTGTAGTCCAACATTGTGAAAGAGAATTTGAGAGAAGTTGTTTAGTTATTAAAAACCTTGCACTAAAAAATAAAAGAAGTGGTAAAACAATATTTTGTGCACTATTTTTGAGGAAAGTTTTCTTATATAGATGGTTGAAAAATATTGTTCTAGCTAACCTTTGAAGTGGAATAAAAGGATAGAATAATTTTTTAGGGAGATTTTTGAGAGCTCTTATCCATCAAAAGTAAGCTAAGAGGTATGGTAACATTACTCCTTATTTTAGGTATTTGGTTGGGCATATATTGTGATGTCATAAGGAGTATATATAAGGATTAAGTTCATATGCATCATTGGAAATGTTTGATGTAAGGTTTGTACTTAATTTTTGAATGGTTTTGGAAACATTCGAGATATATTTTGAGAATAAATTATGCTTTCATTATTAAAAAAGATTGAGACATTTGTGTTAGAAATTATGAACTACTTTTACTATGTTTGAAGACAAGTTAGTGCATCATTGTGAAACCTTTCGAGCATTGGTTTGAGAGATACTGAAAAAAATTATGAAAGTGTTTAATATCAATCTTGTGAGGGAAATTTGTGCGTTAGTGCATTTGATCCTTGAGAGTAAATTTGCAAGAAAATAGACCAGTTTTGTGAAGCAATTCATACACTATTTTGATTTGGTTTGAAAGGGATTTTACAAGATATAGATATTGTATTAATTGAATGCAATATTTGTGAATGGGGAGAACATATTATGTTTTTGATAGTCCATATCATTTTCTATATGTTCCAGAGATTAAATCAATTCTAGGTATAACATGATTGAATTGCCTTGTTGAAGAAAGTATTTTTGAAAGAGATATAAGCATTTATTTATATGTAATATTTAGAAATATTTGAACAATTACAGTGAACAAATTTAAGGTAGACTTGAGCAAGTATTTTGAGAAGGCTTGAAGACATATTTGAGATAGATTTGAGAGCAATTTTGGTTACTGATTTGATCAAGCTTTGTGTTAAGGCTTGGTAAATATTTGAGGTAGAGTTGAGATTAGTTTGGTTGTTTATTTGATCAAGATTTGTGTTAAGGCTTGGGTAATATTTGAGATAGAGTTGATAGTGGTTTTTGTTTCTAATTTGATCAAGCTTTGTGTTAAGGCTTGGGGAAAATTTGAGATAGATTTGATAGTAGGTTTTATTGCTGATTTGATCAATATTTTTAAGGCTTGGGGTAGATTGGAGCAGATTTGATAAAAGCAAATGGGAAAAAGTTATCCTATTGAGATAGATCCACAAACTAGAGAAAAGTTGATAAATTTATCCTATGTAGAGAGATCCACGAACTAGAGCAAAGAGAAAATATTTATTGTATGGAGAGATATCCATGAAATAGAGAAAATGTGAAATAGTTCTCTTGTGGAGAGAGATCCATGAACTAGAGAAAAGAGAAAAGAGTTCTCCTATGGAGAGAGATTCTTGAACCAGAGTAGAGGTGATAGAGTTCTCCTGTAGAGAGAAATCTATGAACAAAAACAAAGAGAAAAGAATTATCCTATGGAGAGAGATCCACAAACTAGATAAAAGGGGAAAGAGTTCTCCTATAGATAGAGATCCATGAACCAGAGAAAAGGGGAAAGAGTTCTCCTATGGAGAGAGATCCATAAACTAGATAAAATGGAAAAAATTTCTCTTTTGGAGAGAGATCCATGAATGGAGAAAATGGGATAGAGTTCTCTTGTGGAGATCCACAAACGATAATATTGGGTATTGATATTTCCTTTGGATAAAGGTCCATAAACATTGTAATAGGGAATTGATTCCCAAGAGATTTGTTGAGAAAATTTAGAAGAAATATTTTATTTGTGGATGTAACCCACATTTTTTGAACCATGTTAAATTTGTTTCTCTCATGTGTATGATGATTTGTGCATTTATTTGATTACTACTATTGATATTGCAATTGCTAATACTAGATAATTTTGTTTGGGAAAGAAAATTAAAATTTGATCTTATACTATTTTTGAATAACACAATATTATACTGAGAGAGAAAGTGAACAGTATAAGACCACTTTTTAATTTTATTTCCAAACAATTTTATCCAATATAATCAATGGTAATATTAGCAATAGTAATCAAAGCAATGCACAAATCATCAAACACAATAGAGACACCAATTTAATATGGTTCACCCAATGTGGGCTACTCAGAGAAAATATTTCACTAAAATTTTCTCAACAAATCTCTTGGGAATCCTTCCCTATTATAATATTTATGGACCTCTATCTAAAGGATATACCAATATCCTAATCAAGCTCATGGATCTCTATTCACAAGAGAACTCTTTCCCCTTTTCTAGTTAGTGGATATCTATCCACAGGAGAAATCCTCCTCTAATCTGGTTGATGATCTTCTAGAATACTATTACCTCCACTACACTAGCTTATGGATCTCTCTCCATTGAATATCTCTATCCTCAATTATAAGACTTCTATCCTCACTAGCTTGGCTAATGGATATATATCCACTAGAGACTACTATCCTCTGCTCTATCACCTCCAAATATTGATCTCAACTTTGTCTCAAATCTACACTAAACATTGTCCTTTGATCGAGCATAAATTTTGTCACAATTCTATCTTTGGTCTGGCATTAATCTACCCTTAAATCTACACCAAAATCTATCTCTACTATGACACAAATATATCCTTAAATCTACACCATGTTTTGTCCTCAAATTTTTCCTCAAGCCTTAACACAAATTTTTATCCAATCATAAATCAACTCTGCTCAGATATGCCTCATGCCTTACCAAAAATCTTGAACAAATAAATCAATCAATTCTATTTTCAAGTCTTATCAAAGACTTACCTCAAATATATCCACAAGTTCTCTCTAGAACTTGTCCAATCTACTCAACAAGTCTTCACTACGACTTACCTCAAATCTGAATAACAAGTCCTCTATAGAAATTTTTCAATATACACAACAAGTCTTAACCAATACTTGTCTCAAATATTCTTAACAAGTCCTATCTAGAACTTTTCCAATATGATCAACAAGTATTCACTAAGACTTACCTCAAATATGCTTGTAAGCTGCCACAAAATCTCATGCAAATCTATCCTTAAGTCCCCTCTAGGAATTACACAATTATGCTCACAATATTTCACAAAATCTTTCCAAATCTATCCTTAAGTCCCCTCTAGGACTTACTCAAAATAGTCCACTATATTTCACAAAATTTTATTCAAATCAATTGCAAAACTTGCATACACAATTCAACTTAATTCTTTCATAAAACCTCTTCAATCACATAAACAAGTTTCACTCAGAATCTTGTTTAACCATAGAAACATATAGAGAATGGTAAGATACTCAATATTTTTCACACTCACAAATCACTCTATTACTTTCAAACTCACTTTAAAATCAATTCAAAAATAAAGAATAATTTATTTTACAAATCTTGAACTATCAATCCAATGTTCTCAATCAATAATGATCGATAAAATTCACTCAACAAACCACTCAATGAAACACAACTTGTTTACAAACCCTAACCAAGTGTTTCACTTAACTTTTAGTAACTCACACTATAAACCTTGACTCAAGATAATTCAAATGCCACATAACAATGATACTCATGTTCTTTCATAAACCCTAGCTCAAGATAGTTCTCAATCTCACATAAAAATGATACTAATGATATTTAACAAACCCTAGTTCAATATAGTTTTCAATATCACATAACAATGACGCTCATATTCTTTTACAAACCCTAAATCATGCACATGAACACTCACTCAAATATTTCCAGTAATTCTTATCAAACAATCTTTTTCACTCCAACTTTGCATTTCACAATATTTAATCCAACAATATTTCACTCACAAGGATGATATGCCCATACCTTTTGTTTTTATGGATATCTAACTTCAAAACCTGTCTCAATCACACTCAAATCCTCTTTGCCACTTTCAAGGTTAGATAGCAACAATTTATCTAAAAATCTCCACTCAAATATTTTTCCAAATATTTATTTCACCATACAAAATATCAAATCTCTAATACACCTTATAATCTCCAAACTCTCAAATTAATATTCAAAAATCAAGTTCCTTTACTAACACCTTATAAACTCCAACCTTTCATAATAACATCCACCACATAAAAAATAAATTATTTTCTTAACACTTATAACTCCAAACTTTATAAAATAAATTCTAACCACCAAAAATTAAAATAAAATATTTTAATTTTCTTACATCTTATATCTCCCTTTAACAACCTCACAAACTACCTTTTTTAAATCTCCCAAAACCCTTTAATGCAAATTACAGAATATCAAAACCTTTTGAAAAATTAAAACATGAAATGCATACCTTTCCTTTTAATTCTACCAAAAAATCATTTCCACCAAAAATCGAACACATGACCTTGCATTTCCAAAGCCCTAGCACAAAGCTCAACCACCAGTTGGGCTATGTGCCCACATAAAATCACAAGGTGCATGAATTACATCTTGTTCCTTGTCTCTTATCCCACTAAGCAATAAACAAAAATGATTTCCCTTTGCAACATACAATCACGTGAATCAAACCTGTGATCTTGCCCTCACGAATGCCTTAACTAGCCCTTGATTGCCACTTGCACTACCAAGAACTTTGAGATATGTTTGTTGCTCCACTTAGCTTTATCACAACATCTGCCCTTTAACATTTAACACATGTGAATTCTTTCCTTTATCTTCACTCAAATTAGCACACAAATTCCTTTATGCTTTGGGAATTCGAATTGCATGGATAGATTTAAATAAAAACCATTTTCCTTTTTTATATCATTTGCTATGCACTCCAACATATCGATGATTAGTAAATTTGATTTTTAATTCAAATTTAAAATTTAAAATTTTGGCACCTTTATTATTTATTTAAATTAAAATTTTAACCTATGGTTAAAATATTTTAATTTAAATAAATTAAATAATAACCTTTAAACTCTGCCAAATGGGTCTTTTGAGGATTTATAATTTAATGAATCCTTGAACCTTGTTTTTCTTTACCTCAACCTTTAGCCCATAATATTATAATATTATTATTTCCTTTTAAACCTACTTCTCCATCCTTGGGATTTCAAACTTTTAGGCCTTTGTAGGAATATAATATTTAAAAATAAATATTATATCCTATTCCTTTAAACTTCTTCATTACATTTTGGAAAAACCACCTGATGACATTAATGATGACAAAACTTGGACATCAACCTCTTGACATTAATGACAACAAAATTTGGTCATATTTCCAACATGTTCACCCCCTCTCAATATAAGCCTATGTTCTTCAACTCATATAGCCTATTAAAGATATTTTTGGATAGACTCTAAAATCCCATTGAAACCATTTAAAAAGTAAATTTGAAAGAAAATTTTAAAATATTAAAGGAATTATAAATCATTATAGCCCAATTAAAGCATTTTTAAAAGCATTTAAAAATATTGAAGAAGTCTAAAATATAGCCACTAAAGCTAAAAATTTGAAAGGAAGATTGAAAGAAAATTAATGTAGTATTTTTGAAAGGTAATTGAAAAGGATTTAAAATGTCTATTGAAGCAATTTTTAAGGCAAAAAATAAATATTGAAGAGAGATTTATAAAGCATTTGCAAAAAAACATTCAATATAAAAAAAAGGATGAAACCAAATATCTAAGTAAACATTCTAGTAAGAGCACTCAAGCAAGGTTAAAAGGTAGGTAGCCCATGATTTAGAAAGAAAGAAACTCATATTTTTCATAGAAAATAAATTTCTTGAATAAGACAAATTCATTCAAAATAGATAAAACAACCAAGGGTCAAAATCCTTTTGAACAAAGCTATATTCAAAAACAAGCACAAGCCTTATGAAAATTATTTGTTATTTCAATAACTAGTTGAAGGAAACCCATGATGATACAATGGTAAAGATCTCCAATATGTATAAAATAGGTTTAAGAGTGATGAAAACAAGTGCAAGGGACCTGAGAAGAATTAAGGTCCCCCCAAATCTATATTCAAATAGAAGGTATCTTGTAAATATTTTAATGAAGTGCAAGAGGTAAGTGAATTCTAAAGAAATAAAATTGAAAATGTACAATAGTAGTTTTGCACATGTCCATGTTTAATAAGAACACCCTAGCACCAAAATGGTAGAAATTTTTAGACAATACTATAAGGAACCCAAAGAAGGACTTCATTAGTGATTCAAGGTTTATTATGATAAATCTTATGCATGGAAAAATAGTGTAAAAAACTATTAGAACATTTTAGACATTCATTGGTTGATGAAAGGTACCAAAAAATGAAACAAAGTAAATCCCAATAGTGTTGTAATCACCATAATAATATGTATCAATAAATATAGTCATTTCAACATCTCATTGATAAAATTAAGGTACAACCTTAATTTTTTAAATAAGAACATAAGAAGTTGGCAAAATATTCTTCAAATGGAGTGAAGCTCAGATAAAATTGGTAAGAGTTGAAAATATAGCAAAAATAATCATTTTAAATAATATTTTTAGAAAATATATTTTAAAGAAGAGAATATATTTTAAAAAGAAAAGATCTAAAGAAAAAGAATATTCTATGAGAAGAAGTAGCATTCCCTCTATTTTATGATATATATTTATTTCATAATTTTGAAGTGACATTTGAATCCTAAATATAGGCATATATACTTGTTGGAAAGATAATTTTTAAGGTAGATTCCATAAAAGAGAAAAAAAATATATTTTGTATATGTTTTCTATGGCTAGTGTAGCACCAAAATTCTTGTTACTAGATTCCTAATTGTTGAGGGGAAATAATTATGCTACCTAGAAGACCAAAATAATCCCACAACTTGATTTTGAGGAAGTTTGGTAGGTACTATATGGAAGCATTATCCATCCTACTAAATAATGAGAAGATAGAGAAAAGTTTGACAAGGTAGACAAAAAGGAAAAATTCATCATCATGTTCAAAGTTGTCGATGAGGTCCAAACACATTAGAGATACAAGCACAACTAAATATAAATGGGAGAAATTGAATATAGTATTTAAAGGTAAGAATAAAAATTATATTCTATTCTTCCAAAGTTAGATCCATTTTCTAAAGGTGATTAATGGATAAAATCTAGAGGGGTTCATGAGAAGAATAGTAGAATTAGAAACATCATTGCATTGATTAGGAATATACGTATTTGATGAAAAGTTAGTTCCAATTATTTTGAGATCACTCCATTTAAAATACAATATTTTTTTTACTACATTAAATATTACTAAGCAAACATGAAGCTTTGAGAAACTAGTAAGCATACTTCATAAAGTAGAGGCCTCACATACTACAAAACAAGAAGAATAGTTACTAGTTACAAGTCAAAAATAGAAGCAACCATTCAAAAGAGGGATGAGATCTCCACAATACTTACAAGAAAGAAGTGATTTTTTGATATTTTAGAATCAAAGGATTGATTCTCAAATAAGTAACTTCTAAACTCAAAATACATGTGATCATTGTGAAATAAATATACATGCTATGAAGGATTGATAGCATATTCCATTCAAGAATGGACTCCCTTCATGAGAGAGGAACCAATAGAAAAATGGGTCATCTTTAGAACAATAAATTCAAAGTTGGAGAAAATAACATCAAAATAATGTAGCCAAAGAGAATCAAATAAATTAAAAGGAAAAGAATCAAGAAATTGAAAAAGAAAATGTGTTTGTGACACAAGTAGTAATGATATAATACAACAATGTTTGGCTTAATCCCAAAAAAAATTTATAGAGAAACTTGGAAACATCCAAATAATCATATAAGAAGAGTTCTATTTATTGATCATGTCAAGCCAAGGTACAAACATGAGGTAACACTGCTTGGATATGAAGGAAAATATTATAGGTGTAAGCCATGGAAAACCTCTAAGGACAATAAGTTTAATCTATCATGGAATGAAGATAATAAGTTCAAAGTATGTTAATTATCTACTCATTTCTAAAAGTATAGAGCAAAGCATATTTAAAATTAATTACCTATAATGCAAAAAGCTTTAAAAGAACATGGAATATATTTCAAACTAGATATTATTAAAGAACACTATTTATATTTCTGAGTCAAACAAGATATTCCTACATCATTAAAAAACCTAGGATACCATAATAGTATTATCAATAAGTGTACCATCACTACAAGCTATCAAGATACTAGATGATAAGATGCATTGTGATATCATCAAGATTGACAACATAGTTTGTGATAAAGGAAAAATTGTTAGATAAGGATAACAAATATTGGAGCCAAATGGTTCAAATCTAAGAATCATAGAGCAATTTATAGGTTGTTACATTCTAGTTTGAAGAATAAGTATGGAAGCCACTATATCAATCAAAGGACTAAACATTAGTTTGTATAATTGCTAGAGATTATATTTGAAATATACTTCCCATTTATCATATCACCTAACTTATGATAAAAGAAAATTCAAGATTTGATTAAATTGAAAAGCAAAAGGAAAATTAGCAAAATAATACATACACAACTTTCATTCCTCCATATGCAAGATAAAAATATGCATATAATCAATGCAACAAGCGACATTGAATGCATTGTAATACAAGCTTCACTTGAAGAAACACACTTCACGCATAAAGTATTGAATAAATATTTTGTAACAATTTTTTTCAAAGTGCATTATTAGTAGAATTTGATACTTCTAAGTAACATGATAGGTATTTTATAGTAATGGGGGAATTTATCTTCAAAATTCCTACATCACCTTTATGAAATTCATCAAGGCAAAATATCTAAAATAGATTTTTGACTATGATGTAATAAAAGGGCAAAATATTAGGAATTATTACATCATAGTAGATATTTATAGGTTGAGTAACCACTCAAACACATGTTTTTATGGTCTACTATAGGACAAAGGTGCAACCATCATCATAGTCCATGTGATAAGACATGTGATCTAACCACCCTTCACAATTTACATGCATGTGGTATATGAAAAAAATAATTGCAAGTTTTTTATGCCTAGAAAATGCATCCTATGTACTTTAAATATATATCTGGTATAATTCAATGCATCCAAATATTAAACTCTAACACCAATTTATTCTTAAAACTTTGGGATTTAATTCGACTCCCCACTACCCTACTAGAATACTACTACACTAACCTACACCAATTTTTTTTTTTGGTAGTGGTGAAAAAAAGGGGTTTTGGAGGGGCCCCAACCCTGTTACAGAATTAAGTTATCCAAGGTTACAAGATAAACATCAACCTCCTCCCTGGATAACATGAGAAAAGCAAAGTTGCAACAAAAATCCTAGAATAAAACCAGACAAAAAACAACACTCTGGATGATATCGAAATCTATTTCTAGCAAGGGAGCAAAGGTCGACCTGACTGTTGTTTATTCCTCCCTTCCACACCAATAGTAGTAGCAATCACTCCAATTCTCAATAATAGGTAATAGAAATAGCAACAACAAAAGCAGAATCACATTACCGTGGCATTTGCTAGAAACACAACTGTTGTAATAGCAACAACATACAATCACATCAGTAGCACCAAAAGACCCCAGAAGCAACAACAATACCGACAACATCAAAAGATAACACCCTATGGAATAGAATTTTCTTCTGCCTCTGATGAGGTAATCCTTAAAAGAGATAAGGGAAAATTATTTTCCCATATCTTCCTCTGATCAAAATGAACTCCAATGTTTGCCAAACAATCAACTGCAACATTTCCTTCCTGATATATATGTAATATCTTCACCTCTACCATTTGTTTTAATAGGGATGAGGTATCCTTAATTAAACTTGACACCTACCAGTTATCAACTTTTCCTTTCTTAAGATCCCTGAGAATATTCATAGAGTCCCCTTCTATGATGACCTTCCTTACACTCTTCTATCTCAACAACATAACACCAGAGTATAGGGCTTTAGCTTCCGCATAGTGATTGCTTTGTATCCCATAACTTTCTGCATAAGCCCATAACACTTCACCTTTCTCATTTCGAATGACACCTCCTCCCCCAACTCTACCTGGGTTACCTTTTGCAGCTCCATCAAAGTTTAACTTTACCCAACCCTCCTCTGGTTTTAGCCATCTAGTGTTTGCTCTTTTCAAACTGATTGGCAAAGGTGTTGCTCTAGGTTCTCCCAAGTGCCATTCACTAGTGATCCTCTTTTCCAAATTGTTCTCAAAGTCCACACTGTTATCAAAGGCAAGCAAATTCTCCCTCACTGCAGTTTTAATTCTGTTAGACACTGAAAGTTCATCCTTACTTTCCCCTTGAATACTCTCTGATTTCTTTCCCACCAAACACCCCACAAAAAATGAGGTAACAGTAAATTCCAGAGTTTTGATAACCTACTGCTGCTAAAAGGGCATCTCCATTGGTTAAAAAGCTGCCTAAAAGTACTAGGGACCACCCAAGAGCAGAACATAGCTTCCATTAGATTATTAAGTACCTTACTTGCAAACTCACAATGAATAAACAAGTGGTCAATTGATTCAACATCCTTCATGCAAAGAGAACATATATTTGTCATTTGAAAACCTCTCTTACTTAGGTTATCTAGAGTTAGAATCTTATTTTGTAAGCATAACCAAAGAAAGAAAGCCAATTTAGGGATTAACTCATTCTTCCAAACCTTATTTATAGGAAAGTCCCCCTCCACACCTCCAAACTGCAAGGTATAAGCTGATTTCATAGAGAATTCCCTTGAGGAAGTAGGGAACCAAATCAAAGAGTCCTTATCTTCATTCTGAGGTAAGTGGTACTGCTGCAACAACCTGTTAAGATTTAGCAGAGATTGTTGTAGTTTCGAATCAGCAAAATCCAAAGTTAGTTCTTTCCAAAACCTCTAACCTTCCCCAAATTCTATGTAATATTTGACTAGCAGTCCATATTTTTGAACCAAGGGATATTTTAGTCTTCTAAACTCTTTCATCTGCTGTAAAGGACTATCTACAATCCAAGTGTCTTCCCAAAAAATATTTTCTTGCCTTCTCCTACCACCCATCTTAGACCACCTCTCAACAATTTCCTAGTTTTTGAAACTCCATTCCAAACTGTTGATCCTTTAGGAGGGTCTAAACTTCTAAAGAAGGGTATGAAACCTTCCAAGTACTTACCTTTAAGAATATTAGCCCAAAGCAAATCTTATTCCTTGGTCAATCTCCAACCTATTTTAGTTAGCAATGCTTTATTGAACTGCTGCAACTTTCTTATCCCTAGACCACCTTCCCTCTTCGAAGAGCAAACTCTATCCCATGATACCAAAGCAAGCCTTTGTTTTTCTTCTACCCCTTACCAAATAAACCTTCTGAATATTTGCTCTATTCTATTTTTGACCTTGTAGGGGATTATGAAAAGTGACATGTAGTAAATTGGGATGCTTTGTAATGTTGCCTTTAGAAGCTGTAATTTCCCAGCTTGAGATAGCATATTACCCTTCCACCCCACCAACTTTCTTTGAATTCGGTCTATGACTGGAGCCCACATTTCTTCTTTCATTCTACCTATGAAAAGAGGTAATCCAAGGTAGGTAGCTAGAAATTCTGCTATGTTGCATCCCAAAATCCTAGATATTCTTTATTGCACCTGTCTAGCTGTGTTGACAAAATAAACATGACTTTTTCTAAAATTGACACTTTGATTGGAAGCTCTTTCATAAAGATGTAGGATATTGAGTATCTCCTTCACTTCTCTTATTGAGGCTTCACCCAAGATGATAGTGTCATCCATGAATTGTTGGTAAGACACTGCTGCAACATTACCTACAGGTTTAATCCCTCTTATCTTTTTTGTGGTAGTGGTTGCTCCCAAAGTTCTACCTAAAGCTTCAGCCATGATGATGAAAAAATATGGGGATATAGGATCTCCTTGTCTTAGACCTCATTGCCCCCTAAAGAAACCTGTTGATCTACCATTAACTATGATCAAAAAATTTGTTGAAGAGAGACATATTTTTATCCATTATCTCCACTTAAAATCAAAACCAAATTTTTGCATTACCTTATCCAAGAAAATCCATGACACTCGATCATATGCTTTATTCATATCTAGTTTAAATAGCATACCTGCAACACCCCTCTTATCCATCGAATGCAATGTTTCATGTACTATTATTACTCCATCTATTATTTGTCTCCCTTGAACAAAACCTCCCTGCATAGAAGAGATGATCCTTGGAAGTACCTTCTTGAGTCTATTGGCCAATGTCTTAGTGAGGATTTTGTATATGGAGTTGCAGAGGCTAATAGGTCTAAAATATTTTAGGGAAGAGGCTCCATGATTCTTTGGGATCAAAACCAGAAAAGTATTATTCCAATCCTGAAGTAATGAATTAGAGACTTGAAATTCTCTTACTGCCTCTACAACATCTTTTCCTATTATGTGCCAAAAACTCTAGAAGAAGCCAACCAAAAACCATCCGGACCTGGTGCCTTATATTTTACCATATCAAACACACTTTCCTTGACCTCTTCTTCCAAGAAGGGAGTAAGTAATAAGTTGTTCATTTCTTCTGAAATCAGTGAAGGAATGTTTCCAAGAAGGGAGTCCATTGCTGCCTCATCTTCATCCTGATATTTAGAAAATAGAGTCTGGAAGAAATTTACTATTGCTACTGCTATTTCCTCCTCCTTTTTCACTACATCACCATTATCCAGCTTAAGCTCCTTTATCCTGTTGGCACTTCTATACCTTATGGTTGAGAGATGGAAGAACTTTGTGTTACGATCTCCTTCCTTTAGCCATGTTGCCCTTGATTTCTGCTTCCAATGAGTTTCCTCCTTTGCTAAAACATTATGAAACTCTGCAAGAACCTCTCTTTCTCTTTTATCTAGCTCCAAAGTTCTTCCTTCCTATTGAAGCTTCAACTCCACTTCCTTCAAGTTATCTAAAATCTCATGTTTTTGCTGGAAAATATTTCCAAACACATCTCGGTTCCATTTCTTGAGATTTACCTTTATGATTTTTAGTTTTTTTGCAACTTGAAACATTTTGGTTCCATACACATCTGTGTTCCACCAATCTTTGATCCTATCCTCAATTTGAGGATGCTTCAGCCACATCATCTCAAATCGAAAAGGAAATCCTTTTGTCCTTTTTTCCTTAGAAAACTCTAAAAGAAGCGGGCTATGGTTAGAGGCAATTTTTGGTAAGGCTCTCAAAGAACAAAATTGAAAGTTTCCATACCAATCAGTAGAAGCTACTACTCTATCAATCCTAGATTGGATGAGACCCCCTCCTATTCTTCGGTTTGACCAAGTGAACTTGGCCCCCTACAAATCCACATCAATTAAGCCCAAAGAAGAGAAACTTACCAAAATCCTCCATACTATTTGTGAAGTCAACTACTCCTCCTTGCCTCTCACTTGGTAGGAGAGTAGTGTTGAAGTCTCCCACTATCATCCAAGGAAGACTAACTAAAGCACCAAATATCTCTAAATCATCCCAAAGCCTTCTCCTATCCACTTGAGAATTAGGGGCATAGACATTTATAGCTAACCAACAAAAAATAGTTAATTTACATCGAAAGAGGACCAAAATAAATCTATCATTCTGTTGCACACACTCCCCTTCTAGGTTATTTGGATTCCAGAGAGTCCACAAACCCCCAGAAGCACCTCTAGCTGGTCTATAGGTACCTTCTACTTTATTCCATACCAAATTTTTAATCCTGTCTAAATTTCCTTCTCTAATTTTTGTTTCTTGAAGTAAAAGGATATCTATCCCATGCATTTTTCTAAGATCCCTAACTACCCTATGCTTGTTCGGGGTATTTAGTCCCTGAATGTTCTAGGAAATAACTTTCATTTCTTACCTTTGGTGGGAGCTTTCACCCCACTCAGTACCAACACCTGTTGAGTTCCATTTGCTATGTCCTTAGCTACTTTCTTGTTCCTTATATCTGCCAGTTTGGGTCTTCTAGGAAAATTGTACTAAAAGTAAAGTGTAGACAATAAATGGTTCCAAAATAGAATATGGAAGTAAAGTACATGAATATTTAATGGTGCAAGATATTTTAGCAAATACAAATATTAAAGTGTAGTGAGGAAAGTGTGTGATCCAAAACACATGATAAGTCAAATGACATCAATGTACACCCAATTACCAAATTATTAAATTGATAAGCAAATTACAAGATGGGTTAGAAGGGCCATAACACATACACCATTGCACTTCATAAACCTAGAGGGTTATTCCATGAATGGAATGCCTATGGACTTTTCAATTTATTAAAATCTCATGAGGACAATACCTAGTGTGGGTTTTATAGTGTATGTTTGATTCTTAGGACTAAAATATGACTACAATGAGGGCCCTAGGCACCTATTTATAGTAAAAATTTACCAATGGATTACCTAGGATAAGAAAGAATTAATCCTAGATAAAGTAAATATTTAGGGGAAAATTTAGCAAAATGATACACCACCAAATACCGCATGCCTCTAATTGAAGAACACAAACTTATACTGAGAGGGGGGTGAACAGTATAAGACCAATTTTTTCTTTTCTTTCCCAAATAATATTATTCAATACATTAATGGTAATATCAACAACAGTAATCAAAGCAATACATAAATCACAACACACAATAGAGACACCAATTTTACCTGGTTCACCCAATGTGGGTTACATCCATGGAGAATATCTTTCACTAAAATTTCCTCAACAAAAATCCTAGGAATCCTTCCCTATTACAATATTTATGGACCTCTATCCAAATGAGATATCAATACCTTAAACACATTCATTGATATTTATCCATAGGAGAACTCCTTCTCCTTTGCTCTGGTTGGTGATCTCTTAGAATACTACTACCTCCACTGCACTGGCTATGGATCTCTCTCCAATAAAGACCTCTATCCTCACTACCCTAGCTAATGTATCTCTATCCACTGGAGAATACTATCCTCTACTTTGTCATCTCCAAAGCTTACTCTTAGCTCTATTTTAAATTTTCACTAAACACAATCCTTCGGTCTAGCACAAATATGCTCACAAGTCTATCTCTAATTTGTACTAAACATTATCCTTCAGTCTAGCACAAATCTACTCAATATCTATCCTTAAATATGCACTAAACATAGTCCTTTGGTCTAGCACAAATCTTCTCAGTATTTATCCTCAAATATACACTAAACAAAGTCCTTCGATCTAGCACAAATCTACTCAATATCTATCCTCAAATTTGCACTAAACACAGTCCTTTAGTCTAGTACAAATCTGCTCAATCTCTATCTTTGATCTAGCATAAATATATCTTCAAATATGCACCAATATCTATACTCAAATCTATCCTTAAGCCTTAACACAAAGCTTGATCCAATCATAAATCAACTCTGCTAGATCTGCCTCAAACATTAACTCAATGTTTGAACAAATCAATCAACTCTACTCTCAATTCTTCACAAAGACTAACCTCAAATCTATCCACAAGTACTCTCAAGAACTGTATCGCTCCAAATTTTTTGCATCCTTACCTTCAGGCTATAGGATCCACGCCCGAAAGGGGGATGCGAGAAGGATGGGACAATACCTCAGACTGAGAGGCCCTTTGAAGGTCGCGCCTCTCGAGGGAGGGGTATAAGGGTGAATTTTTGACGGATGGTGGGTTCACCAGGAAACTTTTGAGTGGCAGTTTCCACGCCTAGGTTGAGAATAGGTTTGATGTGTTCATTTTATACTTTAATCATTCATATCCTAGGTTTGGCCAAGATGAATCTAAGCTATTCTATATGCCAATGCTGATTTATATGGATACAAAAAACATGAATAAGTGCTAAACACAGAAAGTATGCTAAATAAGACAGAATATACCTGATTTTGGATGTCTGATGAAGATTCTGAGGTTTGTAGAAGTCCAGATCATCTCAAATATTACATTATCATCTGCAATTGCACAGAATCATCTCAAATCTCAGTCGGTCATCTGAGATCATACGAGATCATCGTCGATCAGACGAATTCGTCAGAAACCTACAATCACAGAAACAGATACCAAAGACCAAAAATGCAACTGCAAAAGCAAGGGGAAATGATAGAAATAACAGTAAATTTGCCTAAATGATAGATCCAGATAACAATTAAAGGAAATGCATTAATTTAATAATTTATTTTAACTTTATCATGCATCTATGCTAAATGAGGTGAACTCCAGGATGCAAAAATAGAATAAACTAAGTTAATGCATAAGGAAATGAAGAGAAAAGATAAGAAAATGCAAACTTCGGGCTCTGATTGCCCCCAATATGGACTGCAATCGAGATCGCCTCCAATCGTACGAGATCATCGCCGATCTGCGACAGGATCGTCCGAAATCGTCTGGAATCGCCAGAGACGATCCGAGCTTGCTCCGACTGAAAAATAGTAAAATTCCTGCAAGAAAAACTTGAAATACACAATGCAAACGATGGTGTGAAGGTGTTCTAATGCACGAAGAAACTAAAGTTGTAGGGAAAATCAGCCAGGGGGATAAACTGAGAAAATCCCAGTTTATATAGGATTAGGGAGAGGTTAGGAGGTTGGAGATCACCCCAATTTGGGAGATCTCCAAGGGGGGAGACTCTAACCGCGTAGACACGCTTTCTGCCCAAGTTAGAGAAGTTGTTGAAATAGAAGCTAATTATGAAAATTTAGTTTTGGGACGAAATCGTTTGGACGTTCTGTTCCAGACGAATTCGTCAGATCTAGGATGATTTCTTCTGATCGTCGACGATATCGTCCAACGGTCAAAACAAATCCTAAAAATGGCACAGAAAACGAGGGGAGCGGGTAACGGGTGGTTAACAGGCGTTTTGGGTTAAAATTCAAATTTTTATCTTTTTACTAAGGTTTAATTGCGCCAATTTTAGGGTGCTACATTTTGCCCCCTCTTTAGCAAATTTTTCGAAGAAAATGCGTTAAAGACGAGTTCTTCCCATTTTACGAGAAAGCAAAAATTTACTCAATTTTTTAGACGACGATTCTAGGTCGAATCGTACGACTGCTTACTATGGTGCCCCCTCCATGTTTTTACCCAAATCGAATGTTTGAGGTAAAAGCACGAAAAAGAAAAATTAAAAATGTTGTTTTTAAATAAAATTAAGAAAAATAGGGTAAAACCCTAATTCATTTTTACTGTTCATTTTTACTGTTTTAGAGCTCTGCAGACAAAAATGGTCGAAACAGCGCACAGATCGACAGAGGTCCGGCGCGGGCTATGGGTAAGGATCTAAACCTAGTGAATTATGTTTTTAATTTGATTTGTGTAATTTTTGATTTAAATTTTGACTATTTTGGGGCATCGTGGCCATTTTTAGGCCATCGACGACGTCGGGATGAAATCGTCCCAATTTCATCGAAATCGTCCCTAGATCGTCGATTTCGTCTGAGGGCGAAATCGTGGAATAGGGGCGATTTCCGTCCAACAAGGGGCGATCCCCAAGTTGAGAAATAGGAGATGATTTTGTCCTACAAAGGACGATTTGACCCAATTTAGGACGATATCATCCAATGGTGGACGATATCATCATTTTTATGAAATTAAGCTTGTTTGAATTGCATTTAATTGATTTTAATAATTGTTTTATTAATGAATTTTGTTGTTTTATTGTTTATTTTGCAGAGGGGATTACTAAAGAGTCGGGAGTGGAAATACGGGGGGCTGAGGGATGACGTGGCCGTGCTCGACCAGGCGGAGCGAGACCGACTAGCATAGGTCGGACTACAACATGTGGCAGAGATGCCACAAGTACCGACAGACATGGGGCTACTAACAACCCTAGCAGAGAGGTGGTATCCGGGGTCATCCTGCTTTTGATTATCGATAGGGGAGATGGCTCCCACACTAGAGGATGTATGGAGGATCTTGAGGATCCCCATATAGGGACGATTTATGACTCCTATGGCCAATCAGGGCCAAGCTATGATGAGGCTGTGCGGAGACCCGAGCTTCACCCTAGAGAAGGGCGGAGTGAACATCGAGTCTCTGAGGCAGATGCCTGGGGCATCTAGGTTGACTCGAGTTTTGGCAGGGATAGTGGGTGGCCTATTTCTATGCCACCAAAGTGGGTGCAGATTACCTTGGCTCCTTTCAGATGTGGTCTGTGACATGAGAGACCATGGGTATAGATTTGCATGGGGTAGCTTTGTACTGTGCCACTTGTATAGGATCCTGCATGGGGTCGTATACAAGGGAGGCCGATGTCTGGTTTTGACATCACTACTACAGGTTTGGTGCTGGGAGCACATCGTGATGCGAAGGCCGGTAGGACTCCCACTGATAGGGGTTGACCGAGAGAGACCCCGAGTTTTCTATTGGTGGCTATAGAGAGGGTCACAATGATGGATAGATCTATCGATGTCACGGAGGTTGCTAGATGACCTCATCCTAGACCAGATCACCTGGAGGCCATGGAGAGAGCATCCAGGGTGGGGAGAGGATGGACAGGAGCTGGCTCGCATCAGGTGAGTCTGTTGGCTGAGGATGGAGCGGGGAGAGGTAGAGCTCCACCGCTACGACCGAGTTTTGTGATAGTTTGGTCTTCAGTAGGGGATCCCTTCTCTCAGGGATTATGAGTACTCCCGGACTATCCGAGATAATACCACACTGAGCGGGGCTCCGGATATGCAATGATTCTGGAGCCAGGATGTGGATGATGCCCCCATCCAGCTAGTGGATGGGGATGATGCTGGGGTTGCTGATGGATACGATGCTTGGTACGTAGGCATCCGCCCTCCTTGGATGATGAGGGCATAGGGTTCGGTGCACGTGATTGTGCGATGGATGGGGAGGCGGTGCCAGGCAGCCATTGAGGCAGCGCGAGGTCATGACGGGAGAGAGCAACGACGGTCTCCATAGGAGAGATGCCAGAGGATGGCACAGGCTCCATAGAGACCACAATAGATAGGGAGGAGGGAGGAGGGATTCCCTTCTCAGTAGGGGGAGAGGCCACCATCACCCGATAAGGGCAAGGGTGTCGAGGTGGGGGAGAGCAGCGAGATGACGGCTCTCCGGGCTGAGGTTGCCCACCTCTGAGCTTAGGTGCAGACTCTACAGGATGAGGCTACACGACTCAGGGCTCAGAGCGGAGGGGTGAGCATGCAGGAGTTGGCATGGTCTATGGCTCAGACCACGTTCTATCAGGGAGTATACTTCCAGCTAGTTCTAGAGGGCCAGAGGTTGCAGTTGCCAACCGGCATTGCGGAGCCAATCAGGGTGGGATCATCGAGGACTTCCTCATGATCGATGGCGAGGACCCGAGACACTACCCGAACCTCTATGGGACCACCTCCTCCATGTCAGGGTGGGAGAGGAGATGAGGTTGAGAGCTCGAGGGCTTCTCGAGACTAGCTGCTATAGATCGGATAGATATTGTATATTATTATTTTGAGAGGATTGAGTATGCCGGGGTATAGATTGTGGCATACCAATCTAGTTTTGAGATGATGTACATAATTTGTAGATATAATATATATATGGTCTTTTTGATGATATGACTTGTGTATATGTTGTATGATGCTTTAATTTTGGATTTGTTGATTGATTATTCATGTAATTATGTCATTGAAAATAAATTATAATTTTATGTCATGCCATAAAATTTAAATGAAATAATCTGATGTAAACAAATTGGTTGTGTTTGTGGTGTGATTTGATGAAAAATAAAAGGGACTTCTAACAATAATTTCAAAGGACATTGTCACTGTTATAGACCATTTCATGGAGTCGTCGCTCGCTAGGTCGTCAAGCTAATCCCAGTATAGAAATATTGCTAAAAGTAAAAGAGTGCTTAAGAGACTGTCTTAAGACTTTGTGTTGTGATGATGAAAAATGATGATGGTGATGATTTGTTTTCAGATTTTCATAAAAATATTATGCATGAAATATATTTAAAGAAATATGATTTTTGCTAGGCATAAATTCCTAAGTGTGATAAAATTTTTGAATAATTCCCTAGGAATTATACCATCGTTGCAAAATGGAATGTTGACATAATGAAATGAAATAGAAAATGTGTTCGTTCTTTTTAAAGCACAATTGTGTAACATAATGATGTAAGCCATATGTTTTTATGAATTAAAATGAATGGGAAAATAAAATTAGAACAATGGTTTGCGCTAGGCATAGAATTATAGGTATAGACTTATACCATCATCGCGAAATCCAAAGAAGAAATTGATATTTTAGTTTTATTGCATGATTGATTTTTGATTTTGAGATAAACAGAAAAAATATATAAACATGACTTTATTTACTAGGTTTTTGAAGATGTGAAAGAAATTTTTGGTTTTTGGAAAGAAATATATTTAATTGTTTTTATGCTGAGAAAATGTTCTTAAATAAGAAGATGAAATGATTCTAAAAGAATTGCAGAGATATTTTAAATTATCTCAAAGACAAAATGTAGATTTATAAGGAACCCTCATGTGCAAATGTGAGTTCATTACCGATCTTGATTTATCATAATGATACAAAATCTCTCAAATACAAATGTGTGTGCAATTGTATTGTTCATTCACCAATTTTGAGCAAGATAATTTGATACAAGTAATTTGAATTAACCAAATGAGTGTTCGTTGACCATGATTTATATGCATGTAACCGTACCAGACTACTATGTAAGTTGGGTCATCAAGAGCTAGCTAATCCATAAGCCGACATAGGTCTGTACAAAAGAAGGTCGCTAATGTGACAGACATATCACCACGCTAGGGATTACCCAAGGCCAAGCGGGTTGGGCACAAACCACCTGTTATGGGGCTTACCTCACAGTTTTTGAATAATTGAGAATTCCAGGGATTCAAGCTCATTCACCCTTCTTTTCTTTTCAAAGGGTAGGGAAAGGGATTTTATTGCTTTTTGCTTTTGCTTTTCTCTTTTTCTCTTTTTTTTTTTTTTTGTATTTTTTCTTGGAACTGAGATAATGCTGAAATATTGCTGCGATGGTACAAAATAATATTTTTCTTTTTCTCATTTTCTTTGACTTTTCTTTTTCTTCCTATGCTAGGGATACTTGCTCGGATTGGCTGTAGAGCAAGGGATTTTTATTCTGGGTAGGGGTGAGCTTGTCCTTTTGTCAATTCTCAAATATTCTAGACCATGTGCATGATAGGATAGCAGGGGAAACTTTTCGCTCAAGAAACCATTTCTACTATGTAGCATCATATCGAATTTGCAATGAAATCATTTTAATGTGAAGAGATATACTTGGTTTAAGTAAATAACAAGATCAGTTCTCTATGCTCAAAACTTTATTTAATTCAACTGTGGACTTTGATATAAGAGAGATTAATAATCATACCAAATAAAATCAAGATATTTATTCATGTGAGTGTGAAAGTGCGGGATTCCAAATAAATGCTAATTTATCCAAAATAATTGAAAATATAACTGCAATACTTCAAGAATTGACAAGTACGAAAATAAAAGATGTTTTTGAAGATTTTGATGATTTTGAAGTTTTTATATTTTGATTTTAATTTATGAATGGAAAGAATAAATACTATTACTATTTTTGAAATTTTTATATGGATGACTAAAATGAAACAATATGCAAAATAACAATATATACAATGATGAAATGACCAGATTTTATGCATAATAGCGCTTAAGATGCATAATGTTCATAGGTTCTTTAAGATCTTTACCATCTAAGGTAGCTAATCGGTATGCTCCCGATCCAAATTTAGCAGTGATGATATATGGCCCAAGCCAGTTGGGCTCAAATTTACCTTTAAGGTCTTTAGTTGCATTAGTATTTTTTTATTTTCTTTTAAGACAAGGTCATCGATCTCAAAGGATCGATGATGAACTTTCTTGAGGTATGCTCGTTTAAGCTTGTTTTGGTAGGCACGAAGATGTTCCAAAGCATTGATGTGCTTCTCATCTAGGAGTTCCAGATTGACTAAGTCGCGCCGCACGATATTCATCTCCTACTTCAGTATCTTGAAGTAGTAGAGCCAAAGAAGGAACTTCTAATTCAAAGGGAAAAACTAGCTTCGGCGCCATAAACCAAAACAAAAGGTGAAGTGCCCGTGGGAGTGCGAACGCTAGTTCGATAAGCCCACAAAGCAGGATATAGTTGGATGTGCCAATCTCGGCCAGATTTATTGACCAATATTTTGAGGATTTTAATTAATGTTTTATTAGATGCTTCTGCTTGGCCATTACCCCGAGGATAATAGGGAGTGGACCAACGATGTTGAATTTTATATTTTTGACATAATTTTTTGACATCTTTATTTTTGAAACAAGTTCCATTATCTGAGATGAGATTTGCAGGAATTTCGAACCTACAAATAATTTGATTAAAAATAAATTTGGAAACTTGGGTTCCAATGCAAGAAGCTAAGGGCATAGCTTCAACCCACTTCATGAAATACTCGGTGGCGGTTATGATGAATTTGTGTCCATCAGATGACATAGGGTTGATTTTTCCAATGATGTCTAAGCCCCATTTTGAAAAGGGCCAAGGAGATGAAATAGCCTATAGTTCTTGTGCAGGCGCATGGACAAGGTCAGCATGTTTCTGGCACTTGTCGCAATGGTGCACATAATCATGTGCATCATTCTCCATGGTAGGCCAAAAATATCCTATCCTAAGGAGCTTCTTAGCAATGGCGCTACCACTAAAATGTCCCCCACAAGATCCATCGTGGGCTTCACTCAAAGCTAATCTAGATTCTTCTAGATTCAAACATCTCAATAGGATGCCTTCAAAAGATCTCCTATACAACGTATTGCCAATAATTATGAAGCGACTTGCTCGTCTACATAATAACCGATGCTGGTTGCTATTACAACCTTCAAGGAAGGTCCCATTTTGAAGAAAATTAAATATATCAGTGTACCAAGGTTCAGGAGTAGTTTCGTTGATTAGAAACACATCCAAAGGTTCTAAGCATGATTTATTTGAAGCGGGTTCCTGGAGTCGACGAATAATTATGGTAGCATATTCATCATCTAACTCCAAGGGCAAAAGAGATGTAGCTACAGCCATAGCATCAGCCGCACGATTGCTAGTTCAAGGAATAGCTTCCAAGGTAACTTGATCAAATAAAGATAATAATTGTAATACATATGCTTTATATGGACGTAATTTATCATCTCTGGTCTGATAAACATCATTGATTTGATTTATGACAAGTTGAGAATCACCGAAAACCAATAGATTTTTAATTTTTAGTGCTAAGGCAGCTCGTAATCCAAGGATTAGAGCCTCATATTCAGCAGTGTTATTAGTACAAGCAAACATTAATTTAAAGGACAGAGGTATAAGATGTTTCTGTGGAGATATTAAAATAATACCTACACCAGCCCCACTCATGCATCGGGCTCCATCAAAGTATAGGGACCATTGCTCTGGATGGTCTGCCTCTAATTTAAGGCATTCATCGAGAAACTCAATGATGAGGGGATGGGTAGACTCTAAAGGTGCAGCAGCTAATTGATCTGCTATGATTTGACCCTTAACAGACTTATGTCCTATAAACATGAGTTCAAACTTGCTTAGCGCAAGAACCCACTTTGCTGTGCGACCAGATAAGTATGGTCGACTCATGAGATACCGCAAAGGATCGAATTTAGCAATAACATACGTTTTTTGACTGAGCATATAATGGCATAGTTTTTGTGTAGAAAATATGACTGCTAGACATAATTTCTCTAATGTTGTGTAGCGGGTTTCATAACTGATTAAGGTTCGGCTAATGTAATAATTAGCACGCTCTCTCTTCTCATCATCAAGTTGAGCTAACATAGCTCCTAAGGCAAAATCTGAAGCAAAAATATACAAGATAAATGGGCGATCAGGTCTAGGTGGTGAAAGCACAGGTGGGTTAAGGAGATATTGTTTGAGGAGTTCAAATGCTTCCTGACATTCATCGTCCCAATGAAAAGAGACATCTTTCTTAAGAAGCTTAAGAAAGGGTCCTGTTTTGTCCACCAACTTATCGATGAAGCGACAAATAGCTTGAAGCTTACCTTGTAGACTCCGTAATTCAGATATATTTGTGGGTGCGGGCATATCAGTGATAGCCACGATCTTGAGAGGGTCAATTTCAATGCCACGTAAAGAAACTATAACCCCCAATAATTTACCGGACTTAACTCCGAATATACATTTGGTTGGATTCAGTCGGATAAGATATTCCCTTAACCGATCAAATACTTTTCTCAAGTCATCTAAATGATCATCTTCTTTGATGGAATGAGCTATAATATCATCTACATAATCATGTAGAATATCATGCATCATATCATGAAAGATATAAGTCATGGCTCGTTGATATGTTGCACCTGCATTCTTCAAACCGAATGGCATCACTTTCCAACAAAAGGTCCCCCAAGGGGTAATAAAGGTTGTTTTAGCCTGATCTTCAGGAGCTATCCTGATCTGATTATAACCAAAAAATCCATCCATTAAGGATATCATTCCACTCCCAGCAGTAAAATCAATGATCTGATCCATGTTGGGAAGAGGAAAATCATCTTTAGGGCATGCAACATTAATATCTCTAAATTCTGTGCAAACCCTAACTTTGGTAGCTTCTTTCTTAGTTACTGGAACTACATTCGAGATCCATTCAGCATAATCAATGGCTTGTATAAAAATAACCTTCAGGAGTTTTTCTAATTCCCCTTTGACTAGTAAGGCCACTTTAGGATGCATTTTTCTAAGTTTTTGTTTAACAGGTTTAGCATCCGGATGGACTACTAGGTGATGCATAACTACGGAAGGGTCTAATCCTGGCATATCTTCATATGTCCAAGCAAAGACATCTTCATATTCTTTAAGAAATGCAATGTATTTATCTTGTTTTTCTTGACTCAATTTTGATCCAATGTTGATTATGTGAGGATTATCTTTGGTTCCAATGTTAATTTTTATGACATTCTCTACTTCCATGTGTAGATCTCTCTCAAAATTAGGTGGGGCGGGTGAAACGCCCAATTCTTGTAATTCTTCCAAGGTTAGCTTGGATAATTCATCTTGAGGAGTCGTGGCCTCAAGCTGGGCTATACTAGGTATAGAGCCATCGAAATAAAATCCGTTATGTAACAATTCCTCAACGGAGACATCATGGAAGATATCTCCCTCCAACTCATCGTTGGATTCAACGATCATCTGAGGGTAAGCTATGGATAGCATATTACATGTAAATGGCTTATTCATTAAACGCAAAGCATCATGTTTATCCAAATAATCTTGGTAACACATGAGATGGTCATCCTCCTCAAATGGGAAGGGCTGACCCTTACTAGGAAATAGGCCCACACCACATCGGGCGGGCCATGGTTCTACCTCAAAAGGTTCTTTCATACCATTCTGGAAAGGTCCCAAACCTTTCCCTTTATATCCCAATTTAAGCATTATAGGCTTAGCTTTAATATACTCATTAGTAAAATAACATCGAGCATATCCATCATAATGTGTCTTGATGTTTCTAGGTATTCTTCCCTAGTCATATCCCTTATAAATAAAAGCACAGCTCCCGACTTGGTAAATACTTCCCATAGGTTGTGGGAGGCCCAAGGTATGAGGAGAGGGTGGCAAATTATTTAAAATAAGGGAATATTGCATAGCAACGTTTATTTTTTCTTATATAAGAATTTTAGATAAATCAGGTAAGAGCTCATCAGTAAGAGCGTAAGAGGTAGAAGGAACATTTCCTACATCTTCGGATGTAGAAAATCACAAGAGTTAGCATGTCCAGGTCCTCTAAGGAAATCACAGTGTAAATCAGCTCTGTATCCGGGTATAGTTGGATCAGGTTCCCAGATATTTGGTAATTGGATCAAACCTCGTTCTAATAATTGTGGTAGAATGGTTGATAGAGGTTGATTTAACCTAGTAAACTCTCAAGGTGGTTTATCAGGAGGTTTCAGTATAAAATTATTCGTTTTTTTTGTAGTATTAACATTAGCAATGTTTCTACTATCAGTGACTCCATCACCCACAACTTGTTTATTTTTATAGTGATTTTTGGATGTTTTCTCATCATCTTTCTTTTTAAGCTGTGCTCTCCTAATGAGAGCATCTTCCACTCTTCGAGCTAAATCTATAGCTTGATCGAAGGTGGTCAAGGTAGCAATTGATAACTCATAGGATAGTTGTTCTTGTAAATTATTGATAAAGATATCCAACATTTCCCGATAAGGTAACACAAAGTGTAATTTTCCTATCAATTGTCTCCATCGAGCTAGGAAATCAGCAAAACATTCATCTTTGTCTTGTTTTAAGTTGTACAAATATTTAATGGTTACATGCCTTTCGATGTAGGCACTAAATTGATGAACAAAAGACTCGGATGTTTCTTTGAAATTCCTCAAAGAATGAGTGGGTAATTGATAATACCACTCTAATGCCATTCCTCCTAAACTTTTCGGGAACATTTTTAGTAATAACAAGTCATCATGTGATATATCATGACATGCTATCCTAAACATACGAAGATGCTCTATGGGATCTTTGGTTCCTTTGTATATAGGTAGGACAGGCATAGGAAAGTGTTTAGGATATGGTTGTGCTACAACTATAGGATCTAAAGGCTGACTACACATCTCTCGATAATTGTACGAGGGACGGTAGGGATCTATCTGGTCCATGCGGAGACTAACTGTTTCACCATAGCTTCAAGATTACTAGTTTGTCCACCATATTGGTTCGATGGTATTTGTGAGCGTATGATGGTGTGACGTAAGGATTAGATGCTATATTGCTATTATGCAAATGGTTGGTAGGGAGAGTATTATGAAGAAGATTTGTAGTAGCATTATGTTGTATCCCAGATTGTTGGAAATTGGTGTTTGGTTTTGTTTTAGGATTTTGTTGATTTGAGGTATGTTGATCAATAACTTGGCAAAATAGAGTAGTGAATGAAGGTTTCTTTTGTGTGGGAATAACTCTAGGCTTGGTAACAAGCACTCTAGGTGGTTGGGTAACTCTGTTGTTGTTGCATGTTCTAGATTATAGCGGCCATATCCAAATTGGATGGTCCAGCTTGATCACTTTCTTGATCAATGAAGGACAAGGGATTAGTGCGTGTGTGATATATTTCTTCTAGGGTTGCTTGAGTGTCACTAATTTGATCCTTGTCCATATGGACTGCTCTATTAAGAGTGCCAATATTAGTATTGAGGAACTTCCATAAATGTTCCATGTTCTCAAAAGTAATAGCTCCTCCCGGAGACATTTTAGGGGATGAGGATCCTTCCTCTCTAACAGTTTCTCTTTGTTCATTTCCTTCAGCAAACTCTTCTTCTTGTTGGTCTAGGGTTCCTTCTTCCTGAATTGGGTCTTCAGGAAGGACATCTGGTTTATTTACTGGTTTTCCTAACCAATATTCTTCTACTTCAATCTGTTTTCCATTCCTAAGTCTAGTCATTATGCTTAAACTTAGATTTTAGCAAATATATATATATATATATATATATATATATATATATATATATATATAAATACACAAGTTTGGGAGGTATATATTTTAATTATATACCTACTATAATACTTAAAAAAAATGTTTTAATTTTTGTTATATTTTTGTTTTGTTTTTGTTTTTTTTTTGTGTTTTTTTTATAATAATATTATAAAGACAACAAACAACATACTAAATGTAAGAAATAATAATAATAAAAGAATGGCTTAGTTTTCTATAAATAGTTTATGGATATCATTAATGGGATCAAGTTCATCGAGAGTCATGAAATGCTCCTCTTCAAATTGGAAATGGTTTTTCAAGAATTTGACAAAGTGTGCTATAGTGATATTATCTGTTTCTAACTCTGACTTGTAAAAATAGAGCTCATGGCAATACTCTCGATATAACACAACTCTAGGAACTCTATTCCATCTCTTTCTATCCATAAGAATGACCTCTTGATCCTCTATACGAGATAGAAATTTATGTACTACAACTACATTGTCGAGGTATTCCTCAAAGGTGTACAACTCGGAAGACACAAGTGCTCTTTTATCTGCTAACCACCTATGGCAAGCTCTCTGAAGTTCATGGTACAAAGTCACTTGATCAGGATCCAAGATTCTATCTAGGAAAAACCTCTTGATTTGCCTAAGTTCGATTGATCTAGATGAAATGATACTCAATCTCCTATCAAGTTCGTCCCACAAAGGTTGGACCCTATTTGTTTGAGGTACTCTAAGCAAAGAAGTAATCTCTATGGCTGCTAATTGATTTTCAACATTTATGGTGACAACTCATATTTTATTATAATCTACCATCTAAATATGATATGCAATCTTACTTGTTTGTCTGATGATTCTAAATGCATTTATTTTTATTTTATTTTTTGGATTATTTTCAAAAGGTTTTTAGTTTTCACGTCGGGTTCACCAAAATGTATCGCTCCAAATTTTTTGCATCCTTACCTTCAGGCTATAGGATCCATGCCCAGAAGGGGGATGCGAGAAGGATGGGACAATACCTCGGACTGAGAGGCCCTTTGAAGGTCGCACCTCTCGGGGGAGGGGTATAAGGGTGAATTTTTGATGGATGGTGGGTTCACCAGGAAACTTTTGAGTGGTAGTTTCCACGCCTAGGTTGAGAATGGGTTTGATGTGTTCATTTTATACTTTAATCATTCATATCCTAGGTTTTGCCAAGATGAATCTAAGCTATTCTATATGCCAATGCTGATTTATATGGATACAAAAAACATGAATAAGTGCTAAACATAGAAAGTATGCAAAATAAGATAGAATATACCTAATTTCGGAGGTCTGATGAAGATTTTGAGGTTTGTAGAAGTCCAGATCATCTCAAATCTTACATTATCATCTGAAATTTCATAGAATCATCTCAGATATCAATCAGTCATCTGAGATCAGATGAGATCGTCATCGATCTGATGAATTCATTAGACGAATTCGTCAGAAACCTGCAATCACAGAAATAGATACCAAAAACCAAAAATGCAACTACAAAAGCAAGGGGAAATGATAGAAATGATAGTAAATTTGCCTAAATGATAGATCCAGATAACAATTAAAGGAAATGCATTAATTTAATAATTTATTTTGACTTTATCATGCATCTATGCTAAATGAGGTGAACTCTAGGATGCAGAAATAGAATAAACTAAGTTAATGCATAAGGAAATGAAGAGAAAAGATAAGAAAATGCAAACTCTAGGATCTGATTGCCCCCAATATGGACTGCAGTCGAGATCACCTCTAATCATATGAGATCATCGTCGATCTGCGACAGGATCGTCCGAAATCATCTGGAATCACCAAAGACGATCCGAGCTTGCTTCGGCTGAAAAATAGTAAAATTCCTACAAGAAAACTTGAAATACACAATGCAAATGAAGGTGCGAAGGTGTTCTAATGCATGAAGAGTTAAATTTCTAGGGAAATCAGTCAACGAGGGGGATAAACTAAGAAAATCCTAGTTTATATAGGATTAGGGAGAGGTTAGGAGGTTGGAGATCACCCCAATTTGGGAGATCTCCAATGGGGGAGACTCTAACCGTGCAGACACGCTTTCTGCCCAAGTTAGAGAAGTTGTTGAAATAGAAGCTAATTATGAAAATATAGTTTTGGGACGAAATCGTCTGGACATTCTGTTCTAGACGATTTCATCAGATCTGGGACGATTTCGTCTGATCGTCGATGATATCGTCCAACGGTCAAAACAAATCCTAAAAATGATGCAAAAAACGAGGGGAGCGGGTAACGGGTGGTTTTGGGGTTAAAATTCAAATTTTTATCTTTTTACTAAGGTTTAACGACGCCAATTTTAGGGTGCTACAAGAACTTACTCAAACTATTATCAAGTATACTCAGACTTACCTCAAATCTGTCCAATAAATCTTCATCAAGACTTGCCTCAACTCTGCTCAAAAATTCCTCACTAGAACTTGTCCAATCTGCTCAAAAAGTCTTCACCAATACTTATCTCAAATTTTCTCAACAAGTCCTCACTAGAACTTTCTCAATCTGCTCAACAAGTCTTCACAAATACTTACCTCAAATATTCTTGTAAAATTCCACAAAAGCTCACACAAATATGTCCTTAAGCTTTCACAAAAGCTTACTTAAATTTTATCCTTAAGTACCCTCTAGGACTTACTCAAATCTGCTCAATAGCTTTCACAAAATCTTATTCAGATTAATTATAAATTTACATTCAAAACTCAACTTAACCTCTTCAATACCATTAAAAATTTTCACTCATATTCTTGTTTAACTTACATATATATATAGAGAATGGTTAGATACTCAATATGTTTCACATTCACAAAAACACTCAATCACTTCTAACCTCTCCTTCAATATAATTTATAATAAAGAACAATTTGTTTGACAAAACATGAACTATCACTCCAACACATTCAATCAATAATGCTCAACCAATCATTAAATGAAACACAACTTTCTTTCAAACCCTAACCAAGTGTTTCACAATGCTTCCAACAACTCTCACTATGGAACTCAAATCCTGATTCAATATGATTCTAAATTCACATAATAATGATACTCATGATCTTTCACAAACCCTAGTTCAAGATAGTTATCAACTTCACATAACAATGATACTTATATTCTTTTATAAACCCTAATCATGCACATGAAATCTTACTCAAATATTTCTAACAATGCTTATCAAACAATCTCACATAACAATGATACTCATGATCTTTCACAAACCCTAATCATACACATAAAAGCTCACTCAAATATTTCTAATAATTCTTATCAAACAATCATTTCCACTCTAACTTTGCATTTCATAACATTCAAGTCAACAATATTTCACTCATAAGGAAGATGTGCCCATACTTTTTGTTTGATGGAGAAATGACCTTAAAATCTATCTCAATCATAATCAACTCCTCTTTGTCAAATTTAAAATTTAGATAACAAAAGATATTCACTCAAATATTTCCCTCAATATTAATTCATCATTACAAAAATTAACAAGACTCAAATTTACCTTATTATCTCCAAACTTATCAAACAAGGATTTCAATCACTCAATATCACTATAACCTCTTTTAGAAATTTAATGCATAAATTAATCCATAATTCTTACTTATGTCTCCCTACTCAAAAATTGCATTTCTAAAATAATTGACTTTATAAATAAAAAATAATATAATTTAATTTTAATTCACAATTATACCATTTACCACCATTTTTCTAAGGTAAAAAATTATTTTAACTTATCCTCCTTTTAACGCCCTAGGCACTCACTTAATCAAACTACACCACGCGCTCAAATAACACTCACCAAGCAACCATAGACCATGTGCTTCAAATAAAAATAATAAAACTTAATTACCTCATGCGCTCTTTGGTGGGACTCGATGCCAGGTTGCTCATCCACCAACGCCTAGCTATGGCCCAACTATTGTGTGAGCTAGGTGCTCACGTGGGAGGGAAAAGTTCCTCGTGCACTTAGTACCTTCGGTCTGGTGCCAAAAGCTAAAACCAAAACAAACTACCCTCTTTGAGACTCGAACATAGAACCTCCATTCTCCGAACAACTTAACCACCGACCTCTTGCCACTAGACCAACCAGTTGGTTGGTGACCAACCTCTGCACCTCGAGCGCTTTATCTACCATGTTTTTTGTTGTACTTTTGGAAATAAAAAACCTTCGTATGCTCACAAAATTTGCACTTTAATTTTTTTCTTTCCACAATGCATTAATCAAAAACTTAGATTCTTTGGTTGGCAAACCATATGGTATTTATACCACATGCCAATCTCTTCGAACATTGATGGAGAAGAAAATTAAAATGAAAATGTGCCCACCCTAACTTTAGGGTTAAATAATATTATTATTTTATAAATTAATTTATAATATAAATATTATAAATAATTTATAAATTACCTTAGGCTTTAATTTTACCTTTACTATTATCATAAGAATATTATAATATTATTTTCATTTGGCCTATGTATTTTTCTCTTTCACCCTTAGACATTTTCTGACCACATTTAATATTATAATAATAAATATTATAATATTATTTCCTTTAGGCCTTTTCTTCAAGGTATTTAACCGTCCTTTTGACCAATCATGTGAAGCTTTTAAACCAAATCTCTTGGGCTTAAAATATAAATATTTTAACCCTTCTTTTGTCAAGTCCTGCACTGATAATTGACACTAACTCTTGACATCAATGACAACACAACTAAATCAAAATTCCCAACACTAATTATACCTCTAATTGTCATAGAAGGATTCAAAAATAACTTAGTATTCTAGTACATGCCAAAAATTACTTTCTAGAATATTTTCTTTGGGATTTGTGCTTCAATATACCTTTGTGACTCTTTGGTTTGTTCGTTCTAGTTTGGTAAGAGAATCACTAATATTTTTTGAGCAAATTGCTCATATTTACAAGAAGATCAACATCATTTATTAAGTTAAATACTAGTTTGATCTAATTAATCTTCTTCTATATATGAATTGACACTCTGATCCAGTCACTTAGTTTTTGAAAGTAAATCAATCCCTATTCATAGTCAAATTTTGAGATTTTTTAAGATGCATTTGCTACCTTATTTCTTTGTTGCATTCTCATTTAAATTTATAAAAATTACAAGAATGTGTTGAGGTATTATATTTATGTCATATTCATAGGGTGCCAAGGTTGATTGGTATAAGTTCTTAGATCCTACATTTATCCTTAAGCATAGAGTCTAAAAAATTGGAAACTTTATGGAATTTTTTTCATGTTTATTAATTCCCATTACTCATTATTCTATGGTAGTAATCCCAACAATTTCTATCATTTTGTGTCACTTCTCAATTATACTAATGTGAGGTATTCCTCCTCTCCTATGATATCTTAGAAAGAATTATTTGATAATTTCTCCTATTGAACAAGTAGTTGTAGATTGGCATATACTTACTTTAGCTTCTCACAAGTTTGAGTTGCATCCCCTTGGTTGAATTGGATTTTTTATTCCTTAAGCATAGACCTTATGATATAAACATCTAAGATGTGGTTATGTTCCTCAAAATATTGGGTATCCTTATATAAGTTAAACCTTAATTCTCCTTATCAATTTCTTGATATTGGATTCTCAATGATGCTAGGTTATCTTTACAAGTCTAAATATTCCTATCTAGATTCAAAAATCTAAATGCACATGGTGGGATCCAATGTAGCACTTGCTTCCCCACTTTAGGGCCTCTTTCCAAAGTAGACCCTGAATATATGGGAATTTTAAACGCAAGTAGGCTCTACTTCATGTATAAAAGAAGGTGACTATGTGTGTTGTGTTAATGTTATGATTTCATTACATGATGTTTAATGGGTTTATTCAATAAACACCTAAGGTTTTGGATTGGTAATATAAATATTTATCAAGCCTTGATAAGACAAAGTTTGTTCAAACCTAAAATGAAGATCATCTAAAATGTATGCTAAGTATAAACACACAAAATGCAAGAATACATGAGCTAGCCTAGTATACCTTTTATTTCATATGATGTTTATTCTAAAGAATTTTTTCTTTTAAGGGTAGAAATATAAATGTGCAATACACAAGCTAACCTAGAATGCAAGCTATATGATTTTTTGTTTTTTCCTAACTGCATTTTTAAAGAAAAGGATCTATGCTAAATATTCTTTTATATGCCAAAGTAAATGTGATTTACACAACCAATTTATAAGGAAATATAGGTCTGCAAAATAACAATTATTAAATTACATGTTGACAAGTGCCAAGTGGTAGGGTTACCTAAACCAATGTCTGATAAATTTTACCACTATTTGTCAAGTTTACCACTAGTATTTTTACACTAACTAGCATTTTTATAACCTATAAAAATGGAGCAAAAAAATTAGGGTTTCTAATTTTAGGAGTATATCTAATTATAGACAGGTGATAGGCTATTCTCACAATTGATCAAACCTCATATTAAAATATATTTGAGTATGATTTGACCCTTTTAGGATGGATGTAGTCCTTATCAAATTCATCATTGAGTGAAAATTTTGCTAGTGGCATTTTTGACATGGTAAAGTATTTTTGCTTTGTGTATTTCCATAGAGTCAAATTCACCAGTGGCTATAGATAGTGGTGATTTTACTCTAATATATGGTCCATCTAAAATTTGGGTCAAAATTTGAAGTTATTTTGGTCAATTTGGCATAAAAGTGGAGAGAGGAGATGGAATGATAGATTTCTAAGGCTTGTAATCAGTAGTTTCATAAACGTTTAAGAGAATGATATTCAAATTTTATAAAATTTACAAAGAGGGATGAAAAGGATGATGCAATAGAGTTTTTAACTACTATTGGGGATTGAAGCTAAAATAGAGACCGTAACGCTTACTTATATGAGATAAGGAGTGTTGAGTGGTAATTTTACCCAATTGTGAAATTACACTCTCCCTTAGAGTTTTGATCCCAAAACCCTCTCTTGCAAAGAATTTAAACAAAAAATTCTCCAAGGTCTCCGCTATATTAGCATTTGCATATGTGTATTAGTAATCTCAATAAAAATATATCAATTCAATGCTAGGAACACCTTAGTGATTGCAAGTAACTATAAACAAGGGGTATGTGCTAGTTCATTTTACCATGTTATGTTAATGATTATTCATGAAAGTAAATGTGAATTGGCCCGCATATGACCATGATGTAGCCTTAATTTATTTTATCTTGAAATGTTTTAAGGTAGATTTTATCTTCCTTATTAAGTAGATTTTAAACAAGTTTTATCTTGCATTAAATCCTACTTTAAACATGAAATAGAAGATTAAAATATATCTATGAATGTGAATCCCAAAATGATGAGTAGGCTCATTAAATGTAGCTTCTTAGAATGAATATAAAAAATAACATTTTATATAATTGATAAATTATTCCTCTTTGATTAAATTAATTTTCATAAAGAGATACCAATTTATTGTTTGAAAATAATAGCCTCATAATGTCATGATAAATTATCCCTCTTTAATGAAATTAATTTTCATTAAGAAGAAATAATTTCATGTTTTAAAACCAAGACCCTTGATGTAATGATAAATTACCCCTCTTCAATGAAATCAGAATTTTCATGAAGAAAGGTGCATTTATTGCTTCGAAAATGATAGCTTATGAAATGCCATAGAATAAACCCCCCTTTAATGAAATTGAAATTTTCATAAAGGAAAGGTCATCTTATACTTGCAAATAAAGTATGAAGCTGAAAAATCCGATTTGGCTTCAAAATGAAAAAAATATGAATTTCCAAAATTATAAAAACCCTTAAAAACAACAGTTTTCAAAAATAATTATAAAATCGAAATGACCTCGGAATGAGTTTGAATCTGTTGTGTATGATAGATTATACATCATTATTCATAGCCATGTAATTATTTTTATCATTTTATTTATTTTCTTATTTTTTTAATGCCTAAAAAATAAAAATAAAAATAAAAATCTATAAAATAAAAAGTTAGAAAACTGAAAAATAAAAATTTGAAGTAAACTAAATGCTGAAAACATAGACATAAAGCTTTGTCAGTTTGATAGCACCTCGTTTTGAAAAACCGAAGATGTGAGAAACTCTTACATTCAACCTAGTTTATTCAACCTACATTTGCACAATAAAAAAAAAACCTAAGTGCTAGCTCCTAGGGTACATAAATAAATTTTAGATTCCAAATATTCACCTAATGTAACCCAAAATGGCATTAACATCATCTATAAATTTAAAAACTAAAAAATTAAAGATAAACAGTTAAATCCAGCATGTAGAAAATTTTCCCCTTCTTTTTTGCTAACAAGGTCTAAATTTGTGAAAGAAAATATCTTCCATTAAAAATATGTTATTTTACATTCTGGCAGTATTGGTGTGGTTTTCCAAAAAAAACCAGCCCTTGTGACCCCTTCCAATGTGGTATTTGAAACCCTCCAAGAAGACTCTTCACTTTCCCTATTTTGTTTCATTTCTAACTGTTCATTTGGACTTTAAAAAGTTGTAACCAGGGCATTGTATCTTTTGTTTCCTTTTATCATGAATTCAATAGCATCGCTGTCATCTAAACTCAACTTTAATCATCCAACCATTTCAATTTTGAATACCTTTATTTGTCTTTATTCATCTTCTATTTTATTCTTCAAAGGGGACTTTCATATCCTCTACAACGAGCACTCCTTCAGAGTATTTCCTAACGCATACTACGACCACACAATACTTAGTACCTGCTCCCTTGCAACATTCGTAACTACCCTATTTACCAATCTCTTTTATAACTGTTAAATCACACACTTGCTCGTACGTTGTGTGGTACCTTCCCATTGCGGTGTGGTATCACATTAGGCCATCGTCGATGAATCCACATGTATTATTTTATCCATATTTAGCATGCATAATGGACCATGAGATTCCTTCTCCTGTATGGTGTAGAAATAATGTTTAACATTAGTGGCCTTAATATAATATAACTGCCCACATCCACTAAAATTAGCCATCGAGTTTCCTCGCACTATCATCGATTATTACACGTCGACGCCCCACGAACCCTTTTTGCAGTCTAATGTTTTGCATGTATGGGCCTAGTCTTAAATCCACTATTCACCTTATACAATGTGGTATTACTATGCTAAAGGGGCTTTTAATTATGACTATCACCTTTATATGAATATTTCTATAAAGACATTACTAAATACAACATGCTACAATGGCCTTCCCCACACCCTTTTGTCAAGCTTTAAACCAGCAACATCCAAAGAATTATCTTGAAGATAAGAAGCCACGTCAGAGATTCCCAGTGTTCATCAAAGTATTCCATGTTTACATCTTTCACGCTACAATTTGATGTTGTTGCTTCACCAAATATATACATATTCCTTGTATGTGTGATTGAAACATTGCCACACTACATTAGCACTACACTGCGATGATATTACTCCATTAGGTGATGTTTTAGCTATTGAAATTTGGTATAAAACAATTGGTATCCTACATGATGAGCAAGGTGCAGCAACAATATTGTCATTGTTGTCAACACAGTTAGACAGATCGGTTGATGCAGTGGACAGGAGTTAAGAGGATCTTCAGAGTATGTACAATGATTTTCCAAAAGATAGAAGTGACCCATATGCGAAAAATCAAAAGAAAATCACAAGGAAGAAAATTGTCGCGATATCGCGACATGTTGAGCAAGAAAGGAAAACTGTCGTGATATCGTGACATGTTGAGCAAGAAAGGAAAAGTGTCACGATATCGCGACATGTTGGAAAAGAAAAAGGCAAGTAGAAAAAGTGTCACGATTTCGCGACATATTGCAAGAGAGATGTATAGACGAAAAATGTCATGATTTCATGACATGTTAGAAGAGATAAGTGTATGGAAAAGAAAAGTGTCATGATTTCGTGACATGTTCGGAGAGAAAAAGGCAAGCAAGCAAAAGTGTCGCGATTTCGTGACATATTGCAAGAGAGATAGTACGGAAGAAAAAGTGTCACGATTTCGTGACATCTTGGAAGAGAAAAAGGCAAGTAGAAAAAGTGTCATGATTTCACAACATATTGCAAGAGAGATTGTACGAAGAAAAAGTGTTGTTGGAAGAGAAAAATGCAAGTAGAAAAAGTGTCGCGATTTCGCGACATATTGCAAGAGAGATTGTACGGAAGAAAAAGTGTCACGATTTCGCGACATGTTGGAAGAGAAAAAGGCAAGTAGAAAAAGTGTCACGATTTCGTGACATATTGCAAGAGAGATTGTACGGACGAAAAAGTGTCACGATTTCGTGACATGTTGGAAGAGAAAAAGGCAAGTAGAAAAAGTGTCATGATTTCGCGACATATTGCAAGAGAGATTGTACGGACGAAAAAGTGTCATGATTTCACGACATGTTGGAAGAGAAAAATGCAAGTAGAAAAAGTGTCACGATTTCGTGACATATTGCAAGAGAGATTGTACGGAAGAAAAAGTGTCGCGATTTCATGACATATTGCAAGAGAGAGAGTCAAAAGAAAAAGTGTCACGATTTCGTGACATGTTGCATTTTCGTGGTCCAAAGCGAAGAGAAAATGCAAGAAGGAAAAAGTGTCACGATATCGCGACATGTCGCATTTTCATGACTTGAAAAGAGTAGGAAGGCCGAGAAGGAAAAGTGTCGCGATATCATGACATGTCGCATTTTTGTGACTTGAAAAGAGTAGGAAGGCCGAGAAGGAAAAGTGTCGCGATATCGCGACATGTCGCATTTTCATGACTTGAAAAGAGAAGGAAGGCCGAGAAGGAAAAGTGTCGTGATATCGCGACATGTCGCATTTTCACGACTTGAAGGTAAGAGGAGGAAGGGAGAAGAAAAGTGTCGCGATATCGCGACATGTCGCATTTTCGTGACTCTAGGAGGAGAGAGAAAGTAAGAAGGCAGAAGTGTCACGATATCGCGACAAAAGTAAAAAGGAAGAGTACGGAGGTGAAAGTGTCACGATATCGTGACATGTGTTTTCACGGGTACAAGCAAACAAAAGAAGCAAGGAGGCGAAAGTGTCGCGATATCGTGACATGTGTTTTTGTGGGTGCAAGCAAAGAAGAGGACAAGGAGGCAAAAGTGTCACGATATCGTGACATGTTGTGTTGGCGTGAGCTAAAAATAGAACCCAGCCAAAATAAGATATGTGACCATTAACTGAAGTTATGCAGCAGTTACAGGGGCCATTACAAAAGAAAATCATGCAGCTAATAAAAGAACAGTCGAAGAAGGAGAAATCGAACAGTCATATAAATAGAATCGAATATGCATGCATGCACAGAAAAGAATACGAACAGTCATGACCGAGAAGATGAACAATCATGGTAGGGGTATATGTGTCAATTCGTAACATGCATCGTGTTTGACGAAAAGCCTACCCTATATATATACAAAAGCAGTTACAGTTAGAAGGTGTTACAACTGACAAGTGGCGCATGAGAAATGAAAGGAGTTACAACTGGAGTTACAAAGATACAATATGGTTATAAAAGGAGGTCTACGCGAAGAATTAAGTGCTGCTAAAATTGTGTGAAAGTGCTGCAAGAAGGGGGTTGAAAGAGTGCTGCAAGAGAGTATTCAGCAGAGCAGTGAGAGCCATAAAAGAGCAGTAAGCAGAGCTTTAAGAGCGTGTGGTGTTTTGGTGAATAGTGAGAGAGGTTGGGTTAGCAACAGACCAGTCAGGGTCTTGGATAAGCGAAGGCATTTTTATGTCAATCTTATAGTTTCAAAAGTGCAGTCCAAGTTGGTGCTTGGAATTAGGGGTTGGTGCTCCTTTCTGTTGGTGCAGAGAAATTAGGGGTTGGTGCTCCTTTCTGTTGGTGCAGATAAATCAGGGGGTTGGTGCTCCTTCCAGTGGGTGCTGGTAAAGTGATTGTAAAATTGGTATTTTGCAAAGGCTGGATTTGGACGGGAATCCAAGCAGTCATTTTTGAGGAGTAGCCAAATTGGTGAACCTCGTTACATCGTGTGTTGTGGAATGCTCTCTTGTTATATTTGCTTTATTGGGTTTTAAGTTTTCTTTGTTTCGGCATTAATAGTTGAAGATTTAAGTTTTTAATAGCTACACTGATTCACCCCCCTCTCAGTGTCATTGTGAGACTAACAATTGGTATCAGAGCCAAGTTCCTGAACAAGCTTAATCGGCTAAGGTGATCTTGGAAGTGAGACAATGGCAGGTGGTGAAGGATTCTCATCAAACAAAGCACCATTGTTTGACGAAACTAATTACGCATTCTGGAGACTCAGGATGCAGACATATTTGTGTTCTCTGGGATACGACATTTGGGAATCAGTAGACAGTGGATACACCATACCCACCACTCCTCCAACCGATGTTGCCGGTAAGAAACTGTTTGAGAATAACTCTAAAGCAAAGAATGCTATCATGTGCGGTTTGGTGGACAACGAACTGATAAAGATTATGAGTTGTAAAATGGCAAAAGATATGTGGGACAAACTAAGGAGCATTCATGAAGGAGACGGCAAGATCAAGGAGGCCAAGTTACAAACGCATCGAGCTCAGTTCGAAGCATTAAAGATGAATGAGGATGAGAACATAGAGGCATACATGCTGAGAGTTAATGGAATCATTAATGCGATTAGAGGACTCGACGAGGAAATGGAAGATGTTGTCATCATGAAAAAGGTACTAAGATCTCTTCCCCAAAGATTTGATTCCAAAGTTTCTGCAATAGAAGAAGCTAAAGATCTTAATACTTTTAGTATGGATGAGATGCATGGTTCTTTGACTGCATATGAGATGAGAATAGGAAAAACTAAACCCACAGACAGAGAAGCTACTTTTAAAGCACATAAAAATATAAAAGCAAAACAAGAATCCGAGGAAGAAGAGACATCAGATGAAACAGAAGCAAACTTTGTTCGAAAACTAATCAGGGGAAAAGGAAAATACAGAGGAAAGCTACCATTTAAGTGTTTCAACTGTGGAGGCATTGGGCACTTTGCAGCTAAATGTCCTCTTAATGAGAAAAGCAAAAGTGATGAAGGTTCACACCAAGAAAGAAGTGACTGGAAGAAGAAACCAAATTTTAGAAAAGGAAACTTCAAGAAGAAAAGTTTCATATCCAAGAATGTCAGTCCTTCAGAAGACAGCTCCGGTGAGGATTCTGAAGAAGAAAAAGGTGAAGCTCTTTTCATGGCATTTGAAGAAGAAAAAACAGAGGAAAAATAAGAATGCAATAAAAACCTTGAGGCTGAGGCTGAAGTAGATCTGGAAGGTGAGTTGGTCGCTGCACTTAAAGAGCTGAGTTTAGAAAGGAAAAAGAATAAGAAAACTTCAAGAAAGCTTGAGGATGCCAATGAAATCATATCCAGCTTGAAAGTACAGATAGATGAATTTAAGAAAATATCTAAAGATATCGAAGTACAATTAACCATGAAAATAGATGAGTGCAGCAAGTTAGAAGAAGAGATTGTTGGTTTAAGGATACAGCTAGAAGAGATGAATCAAAAATTGAGTTGCTATCACAAACTTGAAGGAAGTTCTGTGAAGCTGGACAAGATTATAAATAACCAAAGGACTACAGGCATCAAATTTGGTTTAGGTTTCATCGAAGGAGAATCATCAAATGGATCAAAGGCCATAACTGTAGAACCCATAAAGAATGAAGATAAGATCAGGGTTGATCAAGAAAAAATGAATCATGCTAAAGAAAGCAATAAAGCCAGGCAAGAGAGGAGTATTGACAATGATGGATTCACCAATGTCACTCATCAAAAGAGAAGAAGATTTATGGCTCCCACTACAAAATGGCAAAGACCATCACCCAGGTTCACTCATTCCTTTTCTGGTTATTGTTTTAAATGCAATGGTTATGGTCATAAGATTTTAGATTGCAAGTATAATGTAGGACAAAGGAACTTTACCAGTAGAAATGTTTTTTCACCGCTGATGGATTATGCAGTAGAATGTTATAACTATCATAATTTTGGGCACATTGCAAGAAATTGTCGAAGTACATTTGCAGCAAATAAACATCAGGGAAGAAAATTTCAACCAAATGGTTTGAGACAAAATAGAAAATTTCTCAAAAAACATACATAGGCTACTGACAAAGAAAAGTCAAAACAAGTGACCAAAACTGTAATCAAACCAGAGTGGAAAGAAAAGGAGCGACCCAAGGAAGAAAAGGAATCCTTGATCGTACAGACAACATTTAAAGCACAGAACAAATCTGCACCATGGATACTTGATAGTGGATGCTCAAGTCACATGACAGGTGACAAACAAAAATTTGAGAAGTTACAGAAATATGAAGGTGGTTCTGTAAAATTTGGAAATAATGATGGAGCTAAGATAGTTGGCAAAGGATCAGTTAAGATCAGTGACGAAAAAATCAAGTCAAAAGAAGTCTTGTTTGTGATTGGTCTGAAGCATAACTTGTTAAGCGTAAGTCAGATTTGTGACAGAGGTCATGAAGTAATTTTCAAGAAGCAGGGTTGTGAAGTCAGAACAACAAACTATGGAAAGTTGATAGCAACTCGGATCAAGGACATCTGCAACCTCGTATACTCTCTCGGAGACTTCAGAAGGAGCATGCTTGATTGGACAGGAAGAAGAAAATTGGTTGTGGCACAAGAGGCTCGGTCATATCGGCTTTGACAATCTAGTAAAAATCAGCTCAAAAAGGGCAGTAAGAGATATTCCCACCATTGGTAAACCTTTAAATAGCATTTGTGCCTCATGCCAAAAGGGGAAGCAAACTAGAGCCACATTTAAAACAAAAGAGTACTTCACAAGCAAACCATTAGAACTAATACATACTGATTTATGTGGACCCATGAGAACACAAAGCATAAATGGTGACAAATACTTTATGTTGTGCATAGATGACTATTCCAGGATGACATGGGTACTATTTTTGAAGCTTAAATCAGATGCCTTTGAGATGTTCAAGATTTTCAAAAAACAAGTTGAGAATCAAACAAGAAAAAGGATTAAATGTGTGAGATCAGATAGAGGAGGAGAGTTCATTTCAGAGGAGTTTGCAGAGTACTATCAAAAATATGGGATTAGGAGACAGTTTTTAGTAGCAAGGACACCTCAGTAGAATGGTGTGGTAGAAAGAAAGAACAGGACAGTGCAGGAAATGGCACGGACTATGTTGACTGAGAGCAAAATAGTAGACATATTTTGGAAAGAGGCAGTCCATACTACGGTATACATCCAAAATAGGTGCATGTTGAGGACGCATGAAAGCAAAACTCCGTATGAGCTGTGGTTCGGTAGAAAGGCAACAACAAGATACTTTAAAGTTTTTGGCAGTAAGTGTTACATCAAAAGAACTGAAGATAATCTTGGTAAGTTTGAAGATAGAGCCGATGAAGGTATTTTTCTTGGCTATTCGACAAAAAGCAAAGCCTACACATGCTACAACAAGAGGCTAAAGAAAATTGTGGAGAGTGCCGATGTTAAAGTTGATGAAGGTAGGGAACGAGAAATAAGCTATAAAGAAAACTACCCAATTTATGAAGAAGTTATTGAAGGAGATGAGGAAAAAGAAACGGAAAAGAAATAGAAAATTGAATCAGATGATTTAAGTAGTGATTCAGAAGAGGAAGAAAACAAGAAATTCAAAACAGGCAGCTGGCAGAAAAATCATCCTAGAGAGCAAATAATTGGAGACCCCACAGTTGGTGTTCGGACAAGAAAAAGAGTAGTAAGTAACTACTCTCTATTATCCAGCATAGAGCCCAAAAATATTGTCTGAAGCAAGCAAAGATGAAAGTTGGATGACGGCTATAAATGAAGAATTAGATCAGATCGAGAAAAACAAAACCTAGGAGTTAGTACCAAGACCTGCAAATAAAAATATAATCGATACTAAATGGATTTTTCGAAACAAATTGAATGAAGATGGACAAGTAGTCAGGAATAAAGCAAGATTGGTCTGTAAAGGCTATGCACAAGTTGAAGGTATTGACTTTGAGGAAACCTTTGCACCTGTGGCTAGACTAGAGGCAATCAGAATGTTTTTGGCTTTAGCAGTTCACAAGAATTTCAAAGTTTATCAAATGGACGTGAAATCAGCATTTCTGAATGGAAAACTTGAAGAAGAGGTCTATATTGAGCAGCCTGATGGTTTCCAACTTGGTGATAATCCCAACTTCGTATGCAAGTTGAAGAAAGCATTGTATGGCTTGAAACAGGCACCCAGAGCATGGTATGCAAGGCTAGACAACTATCTTACTCAACAAGGGTTCAAAAAGGGTATGGTAGATAGCAATTTGTATGTCAAAACAGAGAATGGCCATCTCATTGTCCTTGTTGTATACGTAGATGATATCATTTTTGGTAGCAACAATGATGAGTCATGTAAGGATTTAGCAAAGCAGATGCAAAAAGAATTTGAAATGTCAATGATTGGTGAACTTTCGTATTTTCTCGGACTACAAGTTAATCAAAATGAGAAGGGCATATTTATTTCTCAAGTTAAATATGTGAAAGAGATGCTAAAAAAGTTCACAATGGAGGATTGTAAGCCTATTAGCACTCCCATGACAACAGGATGCAAGTTGAGCAAGGATGACAAATCTCCAGATGTTGATCAAACCATGTACAGATCTATGATTGGGAGCCTATTGTATTTGATAGCTACCAGACCAGATATCTTGCAGGCAGTTTGCATGGTAGCACGATTTCAGGCGAGTCCCAAGGAGACTCATGTGACAACAATGAAGAGGATTCTTCGATATCTAAAGGGTACTATGGAGTATGGGTTATGGTATCCGAAAGGTAAGGACTTCACTCTTATTGCGTATTCAGATGCAGATTGGGTAGGATGTGTCGATGACAGAAAGAGTACCAGTGGAGGTGCATTCTATCTTGGAGATAGGTTGGTTGCATGGCACAGTAAGAAACAAGAATCAGTCTCTTTATCCATAGTAGAGGCAGAATATATTGTAGCAACTACGTGTTGTACGCAGGTTTTATGGATGAAACAAACCCTGAAAGATCTTGGCATTAACTTCAGTGAGCCAATTTCAGTTAAGTGTGATAACACCAGTGCCATTAACATCTCAAAGAATCCAGTTATGCATTCTCGCACAAAACATATTGCTATCCGATATCACTTTCTGAAGGAGAAAGTTGCGGAAGAAGAGGTAAAGTTGGATTTTGTCCCAACTACAGAGCAAGTAGCGGATATCTTCACAAAACCGCTGCCCAAAGAAATTTTTGAGTACCTTCGCAATAAATTGGGAGTGGTCATGTTTCCCAAGCACTGACTAGCTATCGGGACCACATTCTCAGGGGGAGCATTTATATATTTGATTATCTTTGTGCTCATATTTGTAATTTTTGCTAACTGTCATAACGTGTGCCTGAGAATGTTGTGCATGGACTCAGGGGGAGTCTACAGCAGCCCTTTGGTATTATTGTCAAAGGGGGAGAAGAATTACAGGAAATTGCACGAGTGTTGCCAACAATTCCAAAGGGGGAGATTGATGAGCAAGGTGCAGCAACAGTATTGTCATTGTTGTCAACACAGTTAGACAGATCGGTTGATGCAGTGGACAGGAGTTAAGAGGATCTTCAGAGTATGTACAGTGATTTTCCAAAAGATAGAAGTGACCCATATGCAAAAAATCAAAAGAAAATCACAAGGAAGAAAACTGTCGCGATATCGCGACATGTTGAGCAAGAAAGGAAAAGTGTCACGATATCGCGACATGTTGGAAAAGAAAGCAAAACTGTCATGATTTCGTGACATGTGTTGGAGAGAAAGGAAAAAACTGTCACGATTTCGTGACATGTTGAAAAAAAAAGGCAAGTAGAAAAAGTGTCACGATTTCATGACATATTGCAAGAGAGATGCAGGAGAAAAAGTGTCACGATTTCATGACATGTTGGAAGAGAAAAAGGCAAGAAAAATGTCACAATTAAAAAGTGTCACGATTTCAACATGTTGGAAGAGAAAAAGGCAAGTAGAAAAAGTGTCACGATTTCATGACATATTGCAAGAGAGATTCGACGAAAAAAGTGTCATGGATTTCACGACATGTTGGAGAGAGAAAAGGAAGTAGAAAATGTTCATCATTTCATGACATATTGCAAGAGAGATTGTACGGACGAAAAAGTGTCACTTTCTGACATGTTGGAAGAGAAAAAGGCAAGTAGAAAAAGTGTCATGATTTCATGACATATTGCAAGAGAGATTGTACGGAAAAAAGTGTCATGATTTCATGACATGTTGGAAGAGAAAAGAAGAAAAGTTGCAACATTCGAAGAAAGAAAGAAAAAGTGTCGATGATTTCGCGACATGTTGCATTTTTGGTCAAAGCGAAGAGAAAATGCGAGAAGGAAAAGTGTCTGCGATTTCGCGACATGTTCGCATTTTCACGACTTGAAAAGAGAGAAGGCAGAGAAGGAAAAGTGTCACGATATCGTGACATGTCGCATTTTCATGACTCGAAAAGAGCAGGAAGGAAGAGAAGGAAAAGTGTCGCGATATCGCGACATGTCGCATTTTCGCGACTGCAAGAAGAGAAAGTAGAAGGAAAAGTGTCGCGATATCGTGACATGTCGCATTTTCGTGACTCTAGGAGGAGAGAGAAAGTAAGAAGGTAGAAGTGTCATGATATCGTGACAAAAGTAAAAGGAAGAGTACGGAGGGAAAGTGTCGTGATATCCACAGAAAAGAAAAGTGTCACGATATCCGACATGTTGTTTTAGGTAAAGAAAAGTAAGGAGGCAAAGTGTCATGATATCATGACATGTGTGTTTTCATGGGTACAAGCAAACAGAAGAAGCAAGGAGGCGAAAGTGTCACGATTTCATGACATGTGTTTTGGCATGAGCTAAAAATAGAACCCAACCGAAATAAGATATGTGACCATTAACTGAAGTTATGCAACAGTTACAAGGGCCATTACAAAAGAAAATCATGCAGCTAATAAAAGAACAGTCAAAGAAGGAGAAATCGAACAGTCGTATAAATAGAATCGAATATGCATGCATGCACAGAAAAGAATACGAACAGTCATGGTAGGGGTATATGTGTCAATTCATAACATGCATCGTGTTTGACGAAAAGCCTACCCTATATATATACAAAAGCAGTTACAGTTAGAAGGCGTTACAACTGACAAGTGGCGCATGAGAAATGAAAGGAGTTACAACTGGAGTTACAAAGATACAATATGGTTATAAAAGGAGGTCTGCGCGAAGAATTAAGTGCTGCTGAAATTGTGTGAAAGTGTTGCAAGAAGGGGGTTGAAAGAGTGTTGCAAGAGAGTATTCAGCAGAGCAGTGAGAGCCATAAAAGAGCAGTAAGCAGAGCTTTAAGAGTGTGTGGTGTTTTGGTGAATAGTGAGAGAGGTTGGGTTAGCAACAGACCAGTCAGGGTCTTGGATAAGCGAAGGCATTTTTATGTCAATCTTATAGTTTCAAAAGTGCAGTCCAAGTTGGTGCTTGGAATTAGGGGTTGGTGCTCCTTTCTGTTGGTGCAGAGAAATTAGGGGTTGGTGCTCCTTTTTGTTGGTGCAGATAAATCAGGGGTTGGTGCTCCTTCCAGTGGGTGCTGGTAAAGTGATTGTAAAATTGGTATTTTGCAAAGGCTGGATTTGGACGGGAATCCAAGCAGTCATTTTTGAGGAGTAGCCAAATTGGTGAACCTCGTTACATCGTGTGTTGTGGAATGCTCTCTTGTTATATTTGCTTTATTGGGTTTTAAGTTTTCTTTGTTTCGGCATTAATAGTTGAAGATTTAAGTTTTTAATAGCTACACTGATTCACCCCCTCTCAATGTCATTGTGAGACTAACACTACATACGGTCATTAGAGTGATGTATTTGTTTATTTTGTTTAGAAGCAGGCAAGCTCCACCGCTTTCCCATCGTTTATTATGAATTCCATTTCATACATCTGGTGTTTTTTATCGTCTTAATCTGGCATGATGTCCGATTATCAGTTCATGCTTACCCAAACTCTAATTATGGCATATAAACCTCACTATTCACCTTCTGATAAATGATATCATTTCATTTAAAACCTCTGATGGTGTCACAGCTGAGAACATCCACAGGTTCCACTACTACACCTGTAAACCGTATATTGCTATCTCATGATTGTCCCAACTGCATACACGTTGTATTCCAAGAATCCACCTCACCAATATCCATCGATGAAACTTGTCTACCACCAAATACAACCGGGTCCACCAAGTTGTCTACTATAAATTTATTTATAATGGTACATTCATATGTTAGAATTTCGTTCCACTTTAATACCTCATTCTGTTGGCTTTACAGGTGATACGTGAACTCCCACTACAATGCTAGTTTTGATTTAATTGGCCGTTGTTGCCTGTGTGGCTAAATTGTAATATCCAACCTGGTGTTGCCGCTCTCCCTTAAAAATTGTCACTCTCTGAAACTTGCTACCATGTCAACAGTTCGAGTCATGCTTGGAATCTGTCTCCACTATGCTATGAAATTTGTTCATGTTATCCTGAGCGATGCACCGCCATTTTCAACACAGACATGCTTTTAAAACCTTCATCATGGCCACTATAACCATCTATTAACGACTTACAAACAAACAACAGTGATGATCAATGATCACATTCTCGCTGGATGAACTCCACTACTTCCCACTACCAAAATACTTGAACCGAGGTTCTCTCTATTTTTTTTAAAAGCATGTCATGGTAATATCGAAATTCCACACCTTACTTCACCAACTTCTTCTACTACTTATCGAAGACATTGTCGATGTAGCAAAATATCTATGCACCGACAAATGTGTAGTTGTCTTGAATGGGTTTATCACGAAGATACAAAAAACCATATGGAAGAGTCTCTAGTATTCAGGCCAATGATATGGGTAGTCTAGCCTTATATGTGATCGTTGGATTTTCAAACCTATCCAATGCAACCATTGTGGGTCCCATGCCACTTCGTCAATCTCCATTTTATCGTTACTTTTTATTGACATTAGGTGCGTGTGCAAATTTTACCAAAAATAGGGTCTTCCTATTCAATAGTATGGAAATGTTCCACGGTTGTGATATCAATATCAAAGTGTTGGCCCATTTCTCATAACCAGATTTGACTAATTCAAAGGAGAACTACTTCTCTCATGTGCTGCAACAAAATGAAAAATTATTGCTATCCCTTTTTAACACTTGAAGCTGTTGCATCTCCTATATCTTCACTTTTGAGCTGCTATTTTCCTCCTCGTGGCTGTAAGAAGTCCACTCCACTATGTTGCTATTCTTGTGCCCCGAAGATCGCTTCGACGATTAATCCCCCGACTTCGACCCAAAAACTAATTGAAAGCATCCAAAATAACCTGTTTTGATTGATTTGCACCTGTTTCGACTACCACTCTCCTCGGATTCTACATGCACACAATATGGATTGTCTTTGTTTCTTAGTCACCTTCATTCTAGCATCGATCCACATCTACACACGTTTCCCGATAGCTTGTATCCTCGCGCAATGGTGGTCGGCTTCTCCTGTACCTCCATATGAATACAATTTATTAGAACAAGGGAATGTTTTAATTAAAACATATAATAAACTTTAAGTTTATCAACCTCATATGCTTGCAGGAAAAAACAAAACCCCACCGCATGATTAACAACTTGTAAATAAACTTTTTTTTTTAAATTAATTTATTTCACACTTTTGCTTTCTTTAATATAAAGAAGCATTAAACCGACATGGCAATAATAAAGAGGGAATACTATTTTATTTTTTATTTTTTTATTTTTATCTTTTTTATATATATATATATATATATATATATATATATATATATATATATATTTTGGAACCAACAATTATATTCAATAAAATGAAAAAGGTTTTAAATTATTATTTTTTTTATTTTTTATTTTTTTATGCACTATTTGAAACAAAAAAATGAAGAAAACACAACATTTAACAATAAAACTGCAAATAACAAAATTGACGATAAAAAAGTCGTCGACAATAAATTGATGACAAAAAAAAATTTGTTGACAAGAAATTCACAACAAAAAAAGTTGTTGAAAAGAAGTTGATGACAAAAAAAGTCGTCGACAAGAAATTGATAATAAAAAATCGTCGAAAAATCATCAACAATAAATTGATGATAAAAAATCATCGAAAAATCGTCAAAAATAAATAAAAAATAAAAATCGTCAAAAAATTGTTGACAACAAATTGACAAACACTACAACCTAGAACGAAAGTAAACCCATAAGACACTCAAAACGAATCAAAACACCGAAACACAAAATCCAAAAGGTGGGTCCCCAATTTTGGGGCTAGTTGTGGAGCAGCCACAACAAATGGCGACTCTACTGGGAAATGCTCCTGAGCATTTCGGTGAAGAACCCAACCTGAAATGAAAACACACAAGATTAGCGAGACACAATAATTTAGCAATGTCCCAAGAAGGTGGGGGTAAACAACTTCAGAATGAAAACAACTAATCCATCTGCCTTTGCTCAGTGTGTGCAAAAGTGATTCATTCTCGCATTTCTGAAAATCCTCCAGATTCCATCATCCCTTTCTACATTAGGCTATGAAGTATAGCTCATAAAATGAAGACTTTTACAGAAAGAGCCCCACTACCAGTTAGGCGTCTATAGCCCCGGTGAGGTTTATCTAACTCACCCGTGTGTTCGCTTAATGCTTTGCAAAGCCCATCTATCCTAGGTGTGTCTAGACTTTCAATGCTCGTTCTCTATATCTCTCTCTTTTTCCTCTTTTTTTCTCTTTCTTTTTTCTTCTCTTTTTTTTCTCTTTTTTTCTATTTTTTCTCTTTTTTTTCTCTCATTTTCTATGTATCAAGCTTTGCCTAGCCAGGGCCTCACTTCCAATAAGGCATCTATGGCCCCGGTGGAGTTTTCCTAAACTAGATGACAGATTTCAAGAAATATATTGCATAGCTTGTACCTATGGAACTCTTGCAAAGCCTCAAGTCTCACTAAGGTTAGAAAGCCAATAAGTAGAGCATTTTAGATTTTCGCCTAGGGTTGCAAATCAAGACAACTTCATCCTTCTTACTTCCAGAAACACCATTTAATGTGTGTGAGTCCCATGTGGAGCTTTGGCTAATCTTTCATTGTTCCACTTTCCACCATTTTGGTCCCAAAATCTGAGCATGATCACCAAATAACTCATCCCCCTTTTCTCGGGTTCATCAATTTTCAAATCAAGTACTCCAACCTACTAAATAAAGGAGCTTCAAAAATACCAGAGACCAAAAGTTAGTGACCACGAAATATTACCCCTAAGCAAAGGGAACAACCCATGACACAAAATTAAAAACACAAATTGAAACTATATCCACCAAAAATCAGACAAAGCCAAAATAGAAAGCAAAACCCAAAACTATATACAAATGTACAATATGGTACAAGATGGTGCAAAGTTTGAACTATCACTTCCCTGGATCCCAAACATGATTAGAACATTTCAAAATACATATAACATGATACGCATGCCAAATGTTGTAGGAATCCAACAAAAACAAGATTAAGCCAAACAATGCAACAAACTTCAACTTGCCTCTCTCACCCCACCAATTTGATTTAGTTCCATTAATGATCCCATAGGTGAGATTCAAATCATTAAATTGATTAGACAACATTTGATTTTCAATTTTATCTTGTCTATTCTTTAAAATGTCAATTTCACAACTCAATTCATGATTTAGAACTAGGCTTTCTTTTTCAAATATGAAATCTTGCAAACAAGAGCCTATTTCTAAAAATTTCAAAGCCAATTCATTATTCATGTTTTTAGGCCAATCAAATTTATGCAAAAATTTGCAAGCATCTAGGATATTTACTAAATGGGAATCATTATAAGTTTTTATCCTAGATTCAATTATTAATTGTTGATGAATTTGATTCAACAATTCAAGTGCATCAACTTCTTTTTCATTCATCAAAGCATTCTTATTAAAGGTGTAAGTAGAAATTAATCCTTGTTCTTCATTCACCTTCAATGGCATTTCATCATAAACATCAATTGAATCTAATGAGTAATTACACAAATTTTCACCTGAAGCTTGGATGCTTGGACACAAAAGGTTAGATTTTACCTTTTGCACATTTTCATTTACCAAAACTTGGTGAACCATTGCAATTTCTTCATTGATTACCTGTTCATCAAACATACCAAAATTGGGCACCCAATTAAAAACATGTCCATCCTTTTCAACCATTAAATCTTGTTGGTCAAAGTGTGTGTCAAGTAACCCATCTTCATGATCAATCACTTGAGTTGCTTCAAATAGATCAACCTCTTTGTCATTTGATTCCAACTCCTTGTTCACTATCCATGGTATCTCTTCATTTGAATCCTCAAAACAATCATGCGAACTTGTATCCGAATTTTCAATATCTCGAAATGAAAGAGCAGATTTTACCTCTTCCTCATCCAAAATAGATGAGTCATAAGAAACTTTTACCATTTCTTCCCTTTCTATTTCAACAAAATTTTCAATGAATTTATGTTCAACATGATCGAATTTTGTAACCTTCTCAAATCTTGCGAATGTAAGATCTTCATATGAAGTAGAAGTTTCAACCTCCTGCATATCAAGTGGAATAGAAGTTTCATCAATAGGGGTGTGAGAAAATAACACATCTTCATATCTTCCCCAACCATTGTAAAAATTGTCATCCAAATTCGTGGGATGAAACTCTATGGTATCTATGACATGATCTTTTGATTCATCCATCAATTATTTTTCTTCTTTGTCCTTGGTAGTAGGATCATTATCATCTTCCAAAATTTGATGAGATTCCAACCCCTCTTCCAAAATATTCTCAAATTGTACAAGAGTTGTAATATCTTCCTGTGAGAAAGCGATTGTGTTATCCTGCATATCAATTGACACAAAGGGTTCATTAGAAGGTTTAGAGTGAGCATATTCATCCAATTTCTTCCAAGAATCATAGTGATCATCTTCCAAAATCAAGTTGTGATGCTCAACTATTTCTTCAACATCTTCCAATTCATCAACGTGTTTCTCATCAAATTCACCTTCACCTTCCTTAGATGGTTCAATGATTTCCAAAAGTGGGTTACTCTTTGTATCCAAGTTTGTAAGGCTATCATAATCTACATTTGTAACCCATGATTCAATTTTATCACAATTTGGAAGGTGAGGAATTTCTTGATCATTAGTTTCAAGCCTTTCATCCAAAGTGTCTTCCAAGAACCAATGGTGAAATTCTATTATGTCTTCAAATTCATTTATTGGTTCTCTTCCAATTTCACTTTCAACCACTTCATTCAATTCTATGGTAGGTTCTGTCCTATCACATATCTCCAAACTAATTAGATTTAGGACACCTCCATTATCTGAATACTCATGCATTTCTAGAAATGAAACCATCTCTACACAATCCTCATTGGTGGATGTTGGCTTGGCAACTTGCACCTCCTCTTGGACTATATCTAAGGTGGTTGTAACATTTGGACATTCAAATTCATCCCCTTGATCATTCACCTTAGGTATCATTGGAGTGGAGGGTGCTATATTCGATGGTTGGTGTAGGTTGGCATCACTAAATCTAAAAGAACAATCTTTCATGGGAACATGTTGTGCCTCCACTTGCCCTTGTTCTACCATTATTGCAACCTCATAGATTCTAGGAAAAGATGAGTCATCAAGATTTTCTTCAATAAGTGTAGCGAGTGTGGGGGGTATGGCTCCCATGTATACTTCAATAGCTTCCTCTTCTGGTATGTCCAAAATTTCCCACATTTGAGAGTATAACTCATGAAACCTCTCATTGAATTGACTCATGGATTCATTAGGCTCTTTACGAATAGAGGTAAATTGATTTTGCAACATATCTAAGTCAACTTGATTACCAAAATGATAAAGATAGGTTGCTTCTAGTCGGATCCAAGAAGTCCTAACCTCCATGGGTAATTGGCCATACCACAAGAATGATCTATCATCCAAAATGTATGAGAAGAACCTACAAGCAATAGCCTCATGAAAAACTTGGCATTGAAATAACGTGCTCTTGTAGACATGCAAATTTTGTAGGTATCCTGATGTCACCTCTTGATTAAAGAGTCGTAGAAACTCCAATAACATTTCAGGAATTTGATGGGGTGTTCCAAACATAGGAAAACACTCATAATACTTCCCTAACATAGATACCATTTCTTCTCTTAAAGATACCACTTGCTCCTCAAATGTTGCCATTAGTGAAACTCAAAGAATAACTTCAGAACCAAATTTGTTAGTCAAATAAAGATATCTTGCAAAGAAACATAAAATGACTAACAATTTTCAAATGAGTAAATCATAAAGATCATCATGTTAGCATCATCCCAAAAGATATGCATCAATTAAACCATGACATGAAAGAACATTCTCAAATTTGCCAAAAGGTTAGTATTAACACATCATCAAATAGAGAATGTTAGAATCAATGAAAGTGATCAACAAAATCTCATTAGTCAAGACCAATGTCTTTGAATAAATCTTTCAAGTAACATGAACAATTTAGCATCTAAATAGCAATAAAATAAATCAATTCAAGCCCTCTTAGCTCCCAAAGTGTTGAGTGCTAAAAGATTGCCAAAGATGCTAATCAAATAAACTTGAAATATTTAGCAATTCAAAAGCTTTCAAAGTTATACCAAATCACATTATTTCCTGTATGAACAATCCAAAAGCGTTAGATCAATGAATACCAATTCATGTCCTCCTTTTAGCACCACAATGTTGAGTGTTAAAAGAGGCCTAAATATAATAGTCAATAGGGCATGAAATATTCCACAATTTAAATCCCTATAGCATTTAAAATCACAATAAAATAAACCACATCATGCCCTCCTTCTAGCACCAAAATGTTGAGTGGTAATTTTACCCAATTGTGAAATTACACTCTCCCTTAGGGTTTTGATCCCAAAACCCTCTCTTGCAAAGAAGTTAAACAAAACAACTTCTCCAAGGTCTCCGCTATATTAGCATTTGCATATGTGTATTAGTAATCTCAATAAAAATATATCAATTCAATGCTAGGAACACCTTAGTGATTGCAAGTAATTGTAAACAAGGGGCATGTGTTGGTTTATTTTACCATGCTACTTTAATGATTGTTCATGAAACCGAAATAAAAGTAAATGTGAATTGGCCCTCATATGACCATGATGTAGTGCCTTAATTCATTTTATCTTGAAGATTTTTAAGGTAGATTTTATCTTCCTTTGGATTAAGTAGATTTTAAACAAGTTTTATCTTGCATTAAATCCTACTTTAAACATGAAATAGAAGATTAAATCTATCTATGAATGTGAATCCCAAAATGATGAATAGGCTCATTAAATGTAGCTTCTTATCATGAAGATAAAGATAGCCTTTGATATAATTAATAAATTATTCCTCTTTGATGAAATTAATTTTCATAAAGAGATACCAATTTATTGCTTGATTATCTGCTTGTTGTGGTACAGTGGTAAATACCCTGGGTGCTGGTAGTGGCCGACCCAGGTTCCATTCCCCTTGTATTCATCCTGTAGATATATGGTATAGTTAGGAATGTCCTAGGTGTTGGTAGAGGCCGATAAGGCTCCATTCCTCCTATGCCCAACCTGTTGAAAGTGGCACCTCGAAAGGGGTGTTTTCCACTATAAATTAGTTTCACATCCCTATGTGTGAACGATATATTTGGCAAGCGGCTATGCGAGGGTTTCATCTGGGTTGAGTGCAAGCAGCTCCAGAGGTTGGTTTTTAGGGCCTTCGGGCCCTAGCGGCCAATATTTTTGTGGTTTATGCTCAATATTTTAGCAAGAAATGTTGCAAGGGATACAAGATGGGTTAGAAATTTGTCTTTCAACAGATCATACTATGAACTTGAGTGACAACGGCTTCCAATTTGCTGCACAAAAGAAAAGTGAAAACCATACCTTTCCACGGCGTCTAGGGCAAGGATTAAAGAGACCACGAAATAAGTTTCAAGTAGTTGATCAAAAAATGGCTCATATCTCAAGTGAATCTGGTGCTAAGGTGCACCCACAAAATAATTCTACTATGAAAACCCCTATCAAGGGTAAGAATTTTGAAGACTCAGTCCCAAAAATGAATTTTAGGGATGCCCTTCATGGTGGATAGCCTCAACCCAATGCTAATATCAATATTAGGGCTTCCCATAAACCTCTAAGAATGCCTAAGATTGATCCCAGGAAAACGGAGTCAGGATGTCTTAAAGCAGCTGATGGAACTCCTATTGTTAAGCTTGATATGGGTAACATTCAGACCGGCATTGAAGATTTGGAAAAAAGAGGACTAATTTGTCAGTTCATGGGTTTTCGTCCGAGTCTATCTGCTTTCAAATTCTGGGCTGCAAAAATCTGGAAAACTAAAGGTGAGTTACAAATCTCTATTTATCCAAATGGTTATTTTCTTGTTTTATTTGCTAATAATGAAGATAGAGAGAAAACTTTTCAAGGGGGTCCTTGGTTTTTTGGAAGGGTAGGGCTTTTCATGAAGCCCCGGCATACTAAATTTAAAGCCGAAGAAGAGATGCCTTCTATAGCTCCCGTGTGGGTTAGACTCTTTGGCCTCCCTATTGAATTTTGGAATCCTACTATTTTTTCTTCAATTGGAAACTCTTTAGGAACTTTTATGATGACTCGTCGATTGTACTCAAAATTTTGAACATATTATTTATGCTCGAATTTGTGTTTTAATGGATTTTGACAAACCCCTACCTAAAAATATCACATTACAATTTGGGGAAGACACTTGGGAGCAAGTAGTGGACTATGAGAACATTCCTTTTCGTTGTAGAATTTGCCATGAATATGGTCATTTGGCCAGTGCTTGCCCAAATAAAATTCCTGATCAAAAGAAAGAAGATATAAACTCAACGAGTTTCCAAATACCTAAGAAGAAGAACACTCGAGAAAAACCAAGTTATGAAGGATCAATCAAAGTCATCTGCTAATATGTTTGAAATCCTTTCCACAAATGATGTCCCAAGTGAGGAAGAGGAAATAATGGAAACCAAAATCTTAGAAACACAATTTAAATATGAAGGGAAGAACTCAGAGACAAACCAACAAATCAAAGGTTTTCAACAAGAAAAAAAGGAGAAAATTTACACAAGAAAAACAATATTTCAAATGTCAAAACTTCAAATAATGCAAGTCCCAATATAGACTCCATTGAACCATCTAGTAAAATTTTGGCTGTGTATGAGCATTCTTCAAGGTTAGAAGCCATCTCAGATTCAATTGGAATAAGTCAAGAAACAGGGAAAAAAAAATTGAAGATGGATTCTAATCAAAAAGTAGGTCGCAAGACCAATCAATATCATATGGTAAAAGAAGGTGAAAAGCTTGTAGAGGAAGGTAAGATTAATGCCCTTCCCAACTTTTTTAGCCCCGGTATTAATGAAGATCATCACTTGGAATATTAGAGGACTCAAAGGGAGTCTTTCAAAACAAAATGAAATTAGAAGAATGATTCGGATAAATCATCCACATCTTGTTTTCCTTCAAGAAACAAAGATGTCAATGGAGGATATGGACTTAATTGCCAAGAAAATTTGGCCAACTGGAAAAGTGGTTTCCCTCGGCTCCCAAGGGACTTCGGGTGGCATTGCTTGTCTTTGGGACCCAAAAGAGGTAGTTATTCACCATATGGTTGGCAGTTGGGGTTTGTTGGCTATAGCTATTCAAAGTAGACATTCCAACCAGATTATGCTCTGCATTACTGTTTATGCCCCGACTTCTTTGGAGGAAAAAAGAAGACAGTGGAAGGATATTACTCATATTATCTCTCATTTTCCTAAAGCTTGGATCTTGATCGGAGGAGATTTCAATACCATCCTCTCTCTGGATGAGAAAAGGGGGGGAAATAGAAATTTGGACAAAAGCACCGACCTCATGAGCGAATATATTGCAAACCTCCATCTTGTGGATATCCAACCAGATAATGGCCTTATGACTTGGTCTAACAGAAGGCAAGGCTTAGCTTGTATAATGGAGAGATTGGATAGGTTTTTTGCTCTCTAAAAATTTCTTAATCCATGGTCACATTCCTAAAGTGAAGACTCTTAATAATGTTGGTTCGGATCATTGGCCAGTCATGGTGGAAATGTGGAAAACCAATGTGAGTTTCTCTCCTTTTCGTTTTCAATTAATGTGGCTTAGAGACATTTCCTTCAGACCTCGTGTGCAACAATGGTGGAAGGAAGGTAAACCTAGGCATGGGACTAAGATGTTCTATTTTGCCAAAATACTGCAATACATTAAATCCAAAATCAAGACTTGGAACTGGAAAGAGTTTGGGGATGTTCATAAAAAAAACATGAAGTTATTGCTCATCTTGAAAATTTGAATAAGAAAATCCATTTAGATGGCCTCACAGAGAAGAGAAGTGCAGATGAAATTAAACTCACAACTCGGTTAGAGGAATGGGAAAAAAGAGAAGAAATCTTATGGAAGCAAAAATCTAGAATTCAATGGCTCAAAGAAGGAGATCGAAACACAAATTTCTTCCACAAATCTCTTCTAGCTCGAAGATCTCACAACTTTATTTCTTCCTTAAAATCAGATTCTGGAGATGTTGTTTATACTTGGGATGGCATGAACTCTATTGTTGTTGATTACTTTTCCAATATTTTTGCCGCTACTCCTCTTGACTCAGCTTCTCAACAAAATGTTCTTCAAGCAATCCCTTCTCTTATCACTTTTGAGGAGAACTCTATTTTGACTGCTCCTGTTACTATCAATGAGCTTCAACAAGTAGTTTTTAAAATGCAAAAAGGGAAAACCCCAGGTCCCGATGGTTTTCCCATTGAGTTCTACCAAGAGTTCTGGGATATCCTTCATGTTGATTTATTAGAGGTGGTGGAAGAAGCCATGAAAGCCAAAGAAATTTTGAAGGTTATCAATAAAACTTATATTACTCTTGTTCCAAAAGCTCAAGAGGTTAGTGAAAATAAAACCCTTGAGGGAGTTACCATTGCTCATGGAGCTAGACCTATCTCTCATCTTCAATTTGTGGATGACTCTACCATTTTAGGTAAAGCTACAGTTAAGGAAGCTTCTAATATTAAGCAAATCATTAGCTTTTTTTCTAAGGCTATCGGGCGCTTGATCAATGAAGACAAATCTAAAGTTATTTTCTTTCACCGCTTCCGCTAGACAGGAATCCATGGTCTTGGATAAATTAAGATATAAGAAGACCTCTCTTCCAATCACTTATTTAGGTATTCCCATAAATATTCAAAGGCAAAAAAATAAATATTGGAATTGGTTGTTGGACAAAGTCAAGAAGAAAATTGGAAAGTGGACCAACAAGTGGCTTTCTTCTGGGGGTAGAATCACCTTGGTAAAATCAGTCCTTCAAGCTATTCCTATTTATGTTTCTTCCATTTTGAATATCCCAAAGTCTGTTCTTCGAGAATTGGATCAAATCAGTCATCGTTTCCTTTGGAGTGGTACTAAGGAGAAAAGAAAATGGGCCTTGGTGAAATGGGATACTTTATGTCTTCCTAAGAGTGAAGGGGGGTTAGGATTCCGGTCTTCAATTAATAACAACAAAGCTTTAGCTGCTAAATTATATTGGAGGATGTTGCATAACCCCAATGCTCTTTGGGCCAATAATCTCCGTGCTAAATATGCCGAGAACAAAAGTCCTGAAGACCTTGTTCGCTATCAACTTCCTACCAAAGGTTCTCCCATTTTAGCAATTCTTAAGACTGGTGAGGATTTGATAAAGAAAAAATTATTTTGGATCATTCATAATGGTCAACATGCAAATTTTTGGACAGATTCTTGGGATGGTCACAAGCCTTTGATAACTCAGTTTCCCGATTGGAGGCCTTGGATGGAGGAGCTTCACCGAGCTAATTGGATAAAGGTGGCTAATTACTCGTCGGTACCATACCGGTAATTCAAAGGTTGGTAGATATTGGATCCCTATTGAGGACTCGGCCTATTCAAATCCTAGAAAGGCAAAGACAAGATATCCAAGGCATCCTTCATATGAGATCCCTCTCTTGGTCCCATGAAAAAGATTGTTTTGGATGGAACAACACTACTAAGGGTGAGTATTCAGTTGCTCAAGGTTATTTGACCTTATGCCATAATAATCCCAACCATTCTTCCGACATATTTTCTCAATTGTGGGCTCAAAAGCTCTGGCCTAAGGTGAGGTTCTTTAATTGGCTTTTATTGCATCGTAGGGTGCTTACCGGTGAGCAACTTATGAAGCGTGGTTTTCATGGCCCTTTTAGATGTGAAATGTGTGAAGAGAATGTAGAAAATATCAACCATATTTTTATTGAGTGTACTTTAGCCTCTGAGCTATGGAGGAGAATGGCAACTTTACTTGGCTTACAATGGTCCAATTTTTTCACTTTTGAACAACTTTGGAGGGATTGGCCTAATCAAGAGGGTGTTGATCATTTTATTAGGCAGCTTAGTTTGGATGGGTTCTACCATTCTTCTTTGGAATATTTGGAATGAAAGGAACAACCAAATTTTTAATCAAGATAGGAAGGATATTCACTATATTTGGCAAAAGACCATAGCCAACTTAGTTGAATCAGTCCATCAACTCCTTAATCACCCCCAAAACTCCCACCAAAGATGGGATCAAGTGATGCAAATATTGAAGATTAAACCTTCTAAGGGCAACCAACTTAAAGGGAATGTGAGTATTAGTAAGATGGATAGGACTAGAAATTGGCAACCTCCTCCTAAGGATTTTGGAAAAGTCAATACCGATGGAGCCTCTAGAGGGAACCCTGGAAAAGCCAGTGTGGGAGGAATTGGTAGACTTTCGGATGGCTCCCTGGTTTTTACTTTTGCTCGAGAATTTGGGTATTCTTTCCAATAACCTTGCCGAGGGGTATGGTATCCTTAGAGGCCTTCAGGAGGCTACTAAGGTTGGATGGGAAAAGGTGTTAGTTGAGTCCGACTCTCAACTTATGATTAATCTCTTGAAGACTCCTTCTAAGAATCATAAGGTGGATTGGAGAATAAAAAGAATTATTGAGAAGATTCAGCTAATCCAGATGGGATTTTTGAAAGTTGATTACAATCATGTGGTCGGAGATCAAAACAAGAGTGTTGATGCTTTAGCTAATTGGGCTTTGGACAAAGGTGATCTTACTTGTTATGGCCACCCTCCTATATGGTGGGCTTCTCAAATTAGGGAAGCTCTTCTTTCTATCATTTCTTTGGATGGCTCCAGCTTTGAAGGTACCTAGTTTCTTCTTTTTTTTTTTTTTGTTTCTCTTTGGTTCATTCAGTTTTTTTAGTTCCCTAGCTCATTCTATTCTTTATTTTGTTTCCTCTGTTGATTCTTGCATTAATAGTCTTCTCGTCTAGATAGGTCATTGTTTTGTTCATTTTTTTTTCTTTTGTCTTCTTTGTTTTTTTGTTTAGTTTTTTAAGGTGGGTGGGTTCTTTTGTTTTGTTTTGTTTTTGTGTTCTTTGTGTTGTTTTTTGTTGTTCTTGTGTTTTTGTTGTTTTGTTTTTTTTTTATGTTTATTGTTATTGTTCTTGTGTTTTTTTCGTTCTTGTTCTTGGGTTTCTCTTTGTTTGTGTTATTTCATTTTTTTATGTGTGAGTGTTTTCTATGTTTTTTGTTTTTGTTTATTGTCTAGTTGTTGGTTGTTTTTTATTTTTATTTTATTTATTTTATTTTTTAGGTTTTGGTTGTGTTTATTTTTCATGTTTTTTTGGGTTATGTCTTTGTAGTGTTCCGTTGTTTTTGTCTTGTTTGTGTTTTGTTATGTGGTTCTTGTGTTTTTCTATGTGGTTTGTGTTGTGGTTTCTTTTATCTTATTGTGCGTGTTTGGTTGTGCTTTTGGTTTTGACACACTCAAGGAGCATGTTTTTTATTTTATTTTATTATTTTTGTTGTTATTTTCTTTTTTTAATTTGGTTTTGTGTGTTTGTTTGCTCCTTGAGTATGTCAAAGGTGGTAGGCCAGGTCCGAGTCCTGGGCGTTTTTGGCGGAATGGATACCCCTGCCTCCTTGGGTCTTACCCGAAAGTGGCATCCCTTTTGGGATGTTTTCCACAAATAAAAAAAAAAATTTATTGCTTGAAAATAATAGCCTCATAATGTCATGATAAATTATCCCTCTTTAATGAAATTAATTTTCATTAAGAAGAAATAATTTCATGCTTTAAAACCAAGACCCTTGATGTAATGATAAATTACCCCTCTTCAATGAAATCAGAATTTTCATGAAGAAAGGTGCATTTATTGCTTCAAAAATGATAGCTTATGAAATGTCATAGAATAAACTTCCCTTTAATGAAATTGAAATTTTCATAAAGGAAATGTCATCTTATACTTGCAAATAAAGTATGAAACTGAAAAAATCTGATTTGGCTTCAAAATGAAAAATATATATATATGAATTTCCAAAATTATAAAAACCCATGAAAAACAACAGTTTTAAAAAATAACTATAAAATCGAAATGACCTTGGAATGAGTTCGAATATGTTGTCTATGATAGATTATACATCATTCTTCACAGCCATGTAATTATTTTTATCATTTTATTTTTTATTTTTTTAATGCTTGAAAAATAAAAATAAAAATCTACAAAATAAAAAGTTAGAAAACTGAAAAATAAAAATTTGAAGTAAACTAAATGCTGAAAACACAGACATGCAAAGCTTTGTCAGTTTGATAGAACCTCATCTTACAAAACCGAAGATGTGAGAAACTCTTACATGCAACCTAGTTTATTCAACCTGCATTTGCACAATCGAAAAAAACTAAGTGCTAGCTCCTAGGGTACAGAAATAAATTTCAGATTCCAAATATTCGCCTAATGTAACCCAAAATGGCATTAACATCATCTATAAATTCGAAAACTGAAAAAGGAAAGATAAACAGTTAAATCCAGCATGCAGAAAATTTTCCCCTTCTTTTTTGCTAACAAGATCTAAATTTCTGAAAGAAAAGCTCTTGCATTAAAAATGTGTCATTTTACATTCCGGCAGCGTTGGTGTGGTTTTCCGAAAAAAAAAAACGGCCCTTGTGACCCCTTCTAATGTGGTATTTGAAACCCTCCAAGAATACTCTTCACTTTCCCTATTTGGTTTCATTTCTAACTGTTCGTTTGGACTTCGAAAAATTGTAACCGACGCATTTTATCTTTTGTATCCTTTTATCATGAATTCAATAACATCGCTGTCATCTAAACTCGACATTAATCATCCAGTCGTTTCAATTTTGAATACCTTTGTTTGTCTTTATTCATATTCTATTTTATTCTTCAAAGGGGACTTTCATATCCTCTACAACGAGCACTCCATAGTATTTCGCAATGCATACTACGACCACACAATACTTAGTACCCACTCCCTTGCAACTTTTTTTCTGTTTACCAATCTCTTTTGCAACTGTTAAACCACACATTTGCTCGTACACTGCGTGGCACCTTCCCATTGCATCTACTTCATCCGGTGTACGCTATGCGACATGGTGTCACATTAGGCCATCGTCGATGAATCCACATGTATTATTTTATCCATATTTAGCATGCATAATGGACCACGGGATTTCTTCTCCTGTATGGTGCAGAAATAATGGCTAACATTAGTGGCCTTAATGTAATATAACTGGCCGCATCCACTGAAATTAGCCGTCAGGTGTCCTCGCATTGTCATCGATTATTACACGTCGACACTCCATGAACCCTTCTGGTAGTCTAATGTTTTGCATGTATGGGCCTATTATTAAATCCAGTAATGTGGTATTACAATGCCAAAGGGGCTTTTGATTTTGACTATCACCTTTATATGAATATTTCTATAAAAACAATACTAAATACAGCATGCTACAATGGCCTTCCCCGTGCGTGCCCTTATTTCAAGCTTTAAACCAGCAACATCCAAAGAATTACCGTGAAGGGAAGAAGCCACGTCGGAGATTCCCAGTCTTCATCAGAATGCTCCATGTTTACGTCTTTCACACTACGATTTGCTGCTGCTGCTTCACCGGCTATATACATATTCCCTGTATGTGTGATTGAAACACTACCACACTACGTTTTCAGTACACTGCGATGATATTAGGTGATGCTTTGGTTGTTGAAATTTGGAATAAACCAATCTGTATCCTGCATACGGTCATTGAAGTGGTGTGTTTGTTAGTTTTTTAGAAGCTGGCAAGCTCCACCGTTTTCCCATCATTTATCGTGAAATTCCATTTCATACATCTAGTATTTTTATATTGTCTTAATTTGGTATGATATCCAATTCTCGCTCCATGCTTACTCAACCTCTAAGTCTGGCATATAAACCCCACTATGCACCTTCTAATACATGCTATCCTTTCATTTAAAACCTCTGACGGTGTCATAGCTAAGAACATCCACGGGTTCCACTGCTACGCCTGTAAACCACATACTGCTATCTCATGATTGTACCAGATGCATACATGCTATGTTCTGGGAATCTACCTCATCAATATCCATCGATGAAACTTGTCTACTGCAAAATACAGCTAGGTCCACCAAGTTTTCTACTGTGAATTTATTTACAGTGGTACATTCATATGTTGGAATTTCGTTCCATATTAATACCTCATTCTGTTGGCTTTATCGGTGATACGGGAACTCCAACTACGATGCCAGTTTTAATTTCATTGTTCGTTGTTGCCTATGTGGCTAAATTGTAATATCCAACCTGGTGTTGCCACTCTCCCTTAAAAACTGTCACTCTATGAAACTTGCTGCCATGTCAACATTTCGAGTCATGCTTGGAATTTATCTCCATTGTGCTGTGAAATCTGGCCATGTTATATTGAGCGATGCACCGCCATTGTCAATACATACATGCTTTTCCTACCTTCATCGTGGCCACTATTAGTGCCTTCCAAACAAACACCAGTGATGAGCAATGATCACATTCTCACTGGATGAACTCCACTACTTCCCACTACCATAATACTTGAACTGATGTTCTCTCTATTTTTTTAAAAGCATGTCATGGTAATATCAGAATCCCACACCTTACTTCACCAAATTCTTCTACTACTTACCGAAGATGTTGTTGATGCAACAAAATCCCTGTGCACCGACAAATGTGTAGTTGTCTTGAATAGGTTTATCATGAAGACACAAAATAGCCATATGGAAGAGTCTCTGGTATTCAAGCCAATGATATGGGTAGTCTGGTCTTACATGTGATCATCGTGTTTTCAAACCTACTATCCAATGCAACCGCTGTGGGTCCCATGCCACTCTGTCAATCTCCATTTTGTCATTACTTTTTATTGACATCAGGTGTGTGTAAATGTTACCAACAACAGGGTCTTCCTGTTCAATAGTATGGACATGTTCCATGATTGTGATATCAATATCAAAGTGTTGGCCCATTACTCATAACCAGATTTGACTAATTCGAAGGAGAACTACTTCTCTCATGTGCTGCAACAAAATGAAAAATCATTGTTATCCCTTTTTAACACTTGAAGTTGCTGCATCTGCTATATATTAACTGTTGAGCTATTATTTTCCTCCTCGTGGTTGTAACAAGTCCACTCCATTGTGCTGCTTTTCTTGTTCCCCGAAGATCGCTTTGATGATCAATCCCCTGGCTCCAACCCAAAAACTAAATTGAAAGCATCCAAAATAACCTATTTTTAGTGATCTACGCCTATTTCAGCTACCACTCTCCTTGGTTTCCGCATCCACACAAGATGGATTGTCATTGTTTCTCAATCACCTTCATTCCAGCATCGGTCCACATCTGCACACGTTGCCCGATAGCTTGTATCCTCGTGCAATGGTGGTTGGCTTCTCCTGTACCTGCATACCAATAAAATTTATTAGAACAAGGGAATGTTTTAATTAAAACATATAATAACAAAGCCCTACAATTTTAAGTTTATAAAAACAAAACCCCACCGCATGATTAACAACTTGTAAATAAATTTTTTTTTTTTAATTATTTTATTTCACTCCTTACGCTTTCTTTAATATAAAGAAGCATTAAACCGACATGGCAATAATAAAGAGGGAATACTCTTTTATTTTTTATTTTTTTTATTTTTTTTATTGTTTTTATCTTTTATTAATAAATTTAATGTATTCTATATAAAATATATATAATATTATTTATTGGAACCAACAATTAAATTCAATAAAAATGAAAAGGTTTTAAATTCTTATTTTTTATTTTTATGTATTATTTGAAACAAACAAAATGAAGAAAACACAACATTTAACAATAAAACTGCAAATAATAAAATTGTCGATAAACAAGTCGTTGACAACAAATTGATGACAAAAAAAATTGTCGACAAGAAATTGACGACAAAATAAGTCGTCGACAAGAAGTTGACAAAAAAAATCATCGAAAAATCGTCGACAATAAATTGACGATAAAAAAATGTCAACAATAAATTGACAATAAAAATCGTCAAATAATTGTTGACAACAAATTGACAAACACTACAACCTAGAACGAAAGTAAACCCATAAGACACTCAAAATGAATCAAAACACCGAAACACAAAATCCAAAAGGTGGGTCCCCAATTTTGGGGCTAGTTGTGGAGCAGCCACAACAAGGAGCAAAGAGGGTTTCCATATGTAGGAGGAATGAAAAGTAAATACAAATAGTTTTGTAATGCTAATTTGCAATGAAACACGAGAGCTTATCTAGATTGCATGGAAAGTAAGAAACATGTAAGCTTGAAATGAAATTAAAGAGGTAAGTATATGTTGTTGAAAATGAATGTAAAACTAGGATACACAAGGTTTAAGCCTATAAATGGAGATAACCTACATAAAATGGATATAAATACATATAAAATAAGATAAATTAGTGATTGATATGCATGGATGCAACAAGGAAATGAGGTTAGTATGCAATGATGAAAAGGGAACTATCTATGAAATAGAGAAAACCTGCTATTGATAAAATAAATGAGTGAAAATAACCATGAAATGGTCTAAAAAAGAGCTTTAAAATAGTAAATGAACAAGATAAAAAGGATTAGTAGATCCAAAATATAAATCAATAGCAAAACCAAAAATAAAAGGGAGTATGCTAAAATGAAGACAAGAAAAATGGAGGAAAAGTAATTCTAAGAATATATACAACCATAGCACATGCTCCTCCTCCTTCCAAGATGACGCTTGATGAAGATGCCCCAATATGCTTGATGAAGATGCTCCAAATGAGAGAATTCTAGAATGCTAAATGAGAGAGATAAAATTTGGCAAAATATAACTAGCTCCAATTGCTTATGGAATGCTTTCCCTAAGGGTTGCATTTATAGATTTTTCGTAGAGAGATTGAGAGGAAAATTTGGTTGGGATGCTTCTAGATTTTTTTTTTAAATTTGTAGGTTTGTTACATTGTTGGGGTATGCAAGGTCAGAGGAGGTAGTGGGACAAAAAAAATTGCATACCTCTAGCTCATATCACAAGATTCTGGTTGTTTTTGTAAATTTTCCACTATGTCAAAATTGTCACTGTTGTTTTTACACTAATTGAAATTTTTTACGAACAATCAATTTTATTGGTTTGGGGGCTAAAAAATAGCCATTTACAAAAATATCATTGAGTTGCAAATTTGCCATTGGTATTTTTGATATTGAGTGGTGATTTTGATAGAGGTTGAGGATGATGCCCAGATTAATGGGGTTGAGTTGATTGGATGTCTATTGATGTTTGGTATGATGTTTGATATCTTTTGATTTGATAGTGTATCAAAATTGGTTGTCTATATTTTTCCCTAGTTTTGACATGATTTTTGTGAAATTGTGTCAAAAATAAGTTGTAGGAATCTAATTTTGACATTGTGATGCTTTTTGATATCTTGGAATGCTATGTTGAAGAAACGATTGTGATTATGACTATTTCTGGTTATTTAATATCATTGTTGCATGTATGAATTGAAATTGATGTTGTATGTCTTGTTAGTATGTAATAATTTGTGCCCCATGGGTGTCCCCTCAAGAAATTTTCCAAATTTTACTTGGGGAGAAGTCTCAATAGGATGGCAAGATTGGATAAAATGGAGAAATATTGCAGAGGTTAAGTGAGTAAGGGGAAAATGAAGGTTATTTTCACTTTGTAAATTTGTAAAATGGGAGAGCTTGTGTGAAGGAGGCTAGAGATTGATGGTAAAGAACAAGAGACGTGGCCATCATGTTGACATGGTTTGATGGGTGATAGTGGCTTTGAATAATGTTTTACAATTCAAATCACAAATCAATACTAAAATTTATCACTTAAGGTTATTTTTTTGCATTTTTGGTGGGTGTGGTAATTTCTTCACTTGTGGCAAATTTGCTAATGGCATTTGTATCACTTGTGGTAAATTTTTCGATGGCATTTTTACCACTTATGGAAATTTTGCTAAGTGATAAAAATGGCTTAAAAGTGATGTTGATGAGGTTTGGGTTTGCATTATGATAGGGGATGAAGGTGTTAGTGATCCAGGAGCACCAACCAAAGGAAATGGATAGCATTATGACTAGAGGTCTTAATGATCATGACTATGGAGTGTTGGTGGCTATTGGGTTGGACTATATTGCATATATGCCCAAGTTGAAGTTTGATCATCTAGTCTTGATAGTATTGGTAGAGAGATGGTATCCATCAACAACCACTTTTAGGTTGCATATAAGATAAATTATGGTGATGCTTGAGGATGTTTGGTGCATCTTATGGGTTCTTATTTAGGGAGTCACAATATACCTTGGGAAGGATGATAGGATTGGAAAGGAGTTTGGAGCAGGATAAGTTTACAGGGATGGATAAGGGTATACACATTAATGATGCATACAATGGAGGGCATATAGATCCATTGATAATATTACTATTCTCCAATGTTTCAAGGATTTTGATGGCATATACTAGTAGGTAGACTATGCTATAAGGATGGGGTGATTATAGTTGACTTATGGGATTGTAAGACTATATGTATATGGGGGCTAGCTATTTTTGCTAGGTTATACTAGACATTATATCAAGTGGTATATCAGCATGATAAGAGTTTGGTATGTTGCACTCTTCTTCAAGTTTGGGCTTGGGAGCATATAATAGTTAGAAGGTAAATGATAGAGGGTAGAAGACCTAGGGAAGACAAGATAATAGTTTTTCAATGGGCAGGTAGTGTTAGGACCAACTATTAAATTTTTCTATGGGCTTGGTAGTTTATTGATGACTTAAGGTCCAAAAACATTGATTGGCACCCATGGAGAGGTTGATTCATGTGGGAAAATTATGGTAAGGAGTTGGCTTGGGTGAGAAGAGTCTTTTGGTTGGATCATATAGGATAGGATTATGATTTATATAAGCTTGATAGAGTACTATTCTAGTTTGGGTAAGTTCAAGGGATACTAGGATTGGGTGAGATGTGGGTACAATATATTATACATAGGAGATGGTTTGAACCTATAGGTTTGTATTTCTTTATTGATACAAATGCAAATGATCTTGAGATATTGGATCTGATCATTGATTTTTTTGAAGTGATAGAGGAATACACATGGTGGTATGGTGGATTTTGTCTAGATAGGTTGACATTAATAGAGCCTTCGATGGAGCGTGATGCAATGGTAGAGGATATGGATAATATTATTAAGGGTGTATGATAGTGGCTAGGAAAGGAGTAAAAATATAGTATGGATGCAAGATAGGAAACTAAGAGAGGTAGTCTAGATGAGAGTAAGGCCAATGATGTCTCATTGGATTTCCCTCTATTTATTATGGTTCATGTGGTTCTAGAGGTATTTAATGGAGTTGGTATGAGTAGATTAGCTACAAAGGTTACTTAGGCAGAGTTTGAGGCTTTTTCTAGGATCTTCCATGAGGTTAAGGAGTGATTGACAATAATAGAGGTTGCATGAGAGGAGGAGACAAATAGAGCTTGAGATGAGGTAGCTCAATTGTCACAAGAGAAAGTGGCTTGTAGTGAGTCATTAACCAAGATGCTGGTTGCTTTGGAGCATATCCCCAAAGAGAGATATGAAGCTCTTTTGAGGGTGGGCCAAGGGTGGATGCAAGCATGATGGTCTTGGTGGTCAGTCTATTAGAGCAACAATTGGAGTGGATGAAGGAGGATATGGATAGGGTGTAATTGTATTTGGATAGGTTTAGGGAGGAGCTTTGATTAATTGTTTAAGGCAAAGGAAAGGAGGGAGAGCACTCAAGCTATGTATTATTATTAGCTTTATTTTTTTATTGTTCCTACAGAGTAGAAATAACCATCCCCATCATGGTTAAATTAAAAGACTCCATTTATGAGTCATTATTCATAGAGGTTAGTTGATTTTAGGCCTCCACATCCTACATCAACACCTAGTAGAGGGGATATAAAGTCTAGTTGTTAGGATTTCAAGAGTGTGTACCCATTTTATCATGTGTCATATCCTCCCTTTTTGGCATAGGGGCTGAGCGTATCAATTTTTACATTGTGGTACATATATCTAATAGGTATGTATAATTTTGAGGTATTGTATGCAACTATGATATATTATGCTATATATGGATCTTTTGATGATGATTATCTTTTGATGATGTGATGTTGTTTATTTGATATGCAATTTTTGGGTGTGATAATTATTTATTAGACAACTAACATTCTAAGAATTTTAGCAATGGCCTAAGGAGCTAGATAGTGGATAAATGCTAAAAGATAAGAATTCCTTTGTTGAGTGGTGACCTAAGGGTCTACTAGTAGACAAGCACTCATATTTCTTTATTTTTATGAGTGGTGGTCTCTAGACCTAATAAAATACAAATGCTCATTGAGATTTTAGTGTTATACTTTGAGCCTAGAGAACACTTGTGAGATTATATTCCTGAGTAGTGGCCTAGAAGCCATGATAATGGATAAGCACTAGGGGAAATAGAATTATAATATCATCATGCTTAAATGGTGGCCTAGGATGCTACATAAAATACAAGAACTTAAAACATGATGAGGTACCTATAATATGCACAAGATATATGCATTATTGTTATTAAAGCTAGTTATTAGTGATAGCTAGCTATGCACACTTTGAGAGATATATCTGAAGGATTTTATGCAAGGAGAGGTGTACTCAAATGATTTTATGCAAGGAGAGGTGTACTCAAAGGATTTTATGCATGCTTTAAGAGGTATACACAAAGGATTTATGCTTTATTTGAGAGGCATACCCAAAGGATTTTATGCATACTTTGAGAGGTATACTCAAAGGATTTTATGCATACTTAGAGAGGTGTATCCAAAGGACTTTATGTATGTTTTGAGAGGCATACCTGAAGGATTTTATGCATGCTTTGAGTGGCATACCTGAAGGATTTTATGTATGCTTTGAGAGGCATACCCCAAGGACTTTATGCATTATTTAAGAGGTATACCCAAATAATTTTATGCATAAATTGAGAGGCATACCTAAAGGATTTTATGCATTCTTTGGGAGGCATACCTAAAGGATTTCATGCCACTTTTTTTTTGGTAAGTTAATGAAATTCATTAAAAAAGGCATTTGAAAGGCACCCCAATGCCTTGTACATTAGAATAACTAGGAATAGAAAAGAGGGAACAAAGAGGAAGCAAAAAAAGAAAATACCAGAGGAACAAAAGGCATTTAGCCAGTACAACCAAAAAAGGACCTGAGTCACCACAAAATGGAGCATTACAAAAAATTGAAAGCTAATACTAAGCTTTCATTAGCAAAGATAGTAGACATGCTAGTTGGGAATATCAGTCTGCATTGGTGATGCAACCATAATCTCTAGATCAACGTCCTTAACATCATATTTTGATGTATCCTTTGGGCCTTCCTTGCAAGCTTCCTTGGTGATCTCCACAACCTCCTCATCCTTAGCACTATCTTTTATATAAAAATTCCCCTCATAGCATAAGTATCCTGAACATCCTTGAAAGAGTCACATAAGAACAATAGGCTAAGTGCTTGACGCTACTCCTTAATATACATGATAGGTTTCCCAATGGCAACATGAGCAATTTCTAGGTGATTGATAATATCAGATGTGGCTTGGACAACAACCTTATGGAGGTATTTTTCCATAATGTAAGGAGAAATGGAAAGTTCTTTCTTGACCCTCTTAGAGGAAGGAGTGGGTGTTTCAGTAATCTCCATAAATTTAAGCCTCTGGGAACACTGAACTAGCATTTTTCAATGTTGAATTTTTTATTGATGTTGGGCATAGCCTGGGACTTCTCAATCTTGTTCTTTCTCTTGGACCTAGAGCTCTTAGGGCTAGGAGTAGACAAATATTTTTCTTCAACAAAATCAAGGTCAGGGATATTACCTTTAGGAAACTTAAGGAGTAAAATCCTATAGAGAATTTTGAATAACCCCTGATGAGAAGGCCAATCCTCATCCTTCTTGCCTCAGGTTGAAGTTATAGCATATTCTATGGACCAGTAGAGAGCAGTAGGGATGTTCATCATTTTGGCCTCATGAAAATGGTTGACAAATGCTAAATGAAAACTATAAAGCTGGGAATCGAGATGGTCAACAGTCAAGTATTGCATAATAGTCTTAAGTAATTATTTCCAAGGGGTGGAAAGGTGATGGTGATATAGACATTTTTTGTGGAGCTTATGGATCATTGATGTCTATTCAAAGTGGGTCAGTTCAACCTCCTAATGGTGTTTGTTCCTTCGAATTACCTTGCCCTCAAGGATTTGTCCTGTAAGCTTGGCCAAAATCTCCATCGTTATCTAGAACTCCACACCATGAATGCTGATGATGCCATTGTCCCAAGTCTTAGCAAATGCTGTAGTCGCCTCCTAATCGACACAAGAGAACATTTTGAAAAAATTGATGAGGCCACCTTTACCCTTCAAAATAGCATCAACAATAGTCTCAATTTCAAATATTTCAAGCTCAGTATACTCAAGTTTCCCTTCTTTCATGATTGTAAACCAAAGAAAATTCAAAATGAAGGAACAAAAAGGGGAAATGATAGATAGGAACAACCATAGAGAAACTGGAGGATAAATGAAAGGATCATGCATGACACAGTATAAAAGGTAGGTGAGATCGTAGATCTGAAACCTGTTGGATGTGTTTCATTATTTGCAGAGGAAGTATTGTATGACAGGCCCCATCTTCGGTGGCAAGATAAATGAGTGCAATATCTCAACTATTATTGAGGTTGAATCATACAAAAGTTCAACGCTCTGGCATTAAAGAATGTGACATATTGGAGAAAAAGGATTGCATACCCTATACACAAAAGGTATGGTCCAAGGTATCCCTAATTGCTCAATGGTTTTTGATTTTTGTGAACATTGTATTTATGGCAAGCAGAATCATGTTAGTTTCTCATCTGGTGCTGCAAGATCAAAAGGGGTATTAGATATGATTCATAGTGATATTTTTGGTCCTGTTCCTATTCCATCTCTTGAAAAATCATGGTACTATGCTTATTTTGTTGATGAATTTTCAAGATATGCATGGATTTATTTTCTTAAAAGTAAAAATGAAGTGTTTGATTTAGAGAATTTAAAGCACTTGTTGAAAATAAGACTAAGAAAAATATTAAGGTGTTGAGATCTGATAATGGAGGAGAGTATTGTTCAAATAAGTTTGAGGATTTTTGTAAGCAATGTGGTATTGCAAGATAGAAGACTACTCCATATACACCACAAAAAAATGGAGTTGTTGCAAGATTGAATAGATCACTTATGGAAAAGGCAAGAAGTATCCTCAATGGTGCTGGTATGGCACAGGAATTATGGGCAGAGGCAGTGAGTGCATCATGTTACTTGAAGAATCGATATCCTACATTAGAATTTTCGGATCAAACTCCATTTGAAGCATGGTTTGGTAAGAAACCCTCTCTTTCACATCTTAGATTTTTTGGCTATGATGCATACATGCATATTCCAAAGGAGAAAAGAAGTAAGATTGATAATAATGTTGTTAAATGTATCTTTATTGGTTATAAATATGGTGTTAAAGGATATAAAATTTGGAATCTAGAAACTAAAAGGATAGTTTATAATAGAGATGTGGTTTTTAGAGAAATGAAAAGTGATCATAGGAATGAAGTAACAGAAGAAGAACCTGAAAAGGTGCAATTTGATCTCATGGAAGAAGGATCCTACTCATAAGAAGAAGAAGAGGATGAACTAGAGGTTCATACACCTGTGGTAAGGAGATCAACATGAGAAAGAAGACAACCTGATAGGTATAGTCCATATGTTTTTCCTCCTTCCTTTGTTTTATCTATTACTGATGAAGATCCTAGAAAAATTAGAGGAGTTGTTAATTCTAAAGAGGCAAACCTTTGGGAAGAATCCATTAATGAGGAAATGATGGCCTTGAAAAAGAACAAGACATGGGATCTAATAAAATTACCTTGTGGTAGAAAAGCAATAGGTAGCAAATGGATCTCAAGAAGAAGCAGAATGTTGAAGGTAAAATGGAGAAATATAAAGCTCACCTAGTTGCTAAAGGCTATTCTTAGGTAGAGGTAATTGATTATGGTGAAGTATTTTCTCCTGCTACAAATATAACCTTAATAAGATTTATTTTATCTATGGTTGTTGCATTTGATCTTGAAATAGAGCAAATGGATGTAAAAAATGCATTCCTTCATGGAGATTTGGAGGAAGAAATCTATATGAGATAGCCTGAAGGATTCATTGTTGAAGGAAAGGAGGATTTTGTATGTAAGTTAAAGAAATATTTGTATGGACTAAAATAGTCACCTAGAATGTGGTATCAAAAATTTGATACTTATGTTTTAGAACTTGATTTTGTTTGTAGCAATGTTGATCATTGTGTATACTCAAAGCAAATTGGTAATGAACTTATCATTATAGTTTTGTATGTTTATGATGTGTTAGTAATTGGAAACAATAAGGAAATGATCAGAGAAGTGAAGTCTTAGCATCATAGTTTGACATGAAAGATCTTGGACCTGTAAATTTTCTTTTGGACATGCAAATAAATATAGATCATTCAAACATAAAGTTGTGGCTGAATCAAAAGAAGTGTGTTGAGACAGTATTGAAGAGATTCAACATGCAAGATTGCAAACTAGTAAAGGTACCTATTCCTTTAGGGAAAAAATTATTTGTTCAATAATATCCAAAAATAGAAGAGGTAGAAGAAATATCCCATGTTCCTTATGAAAATGTTTTAGGGAGTTTAATGTATGCCATGGTATGTGCTAGACCAGATATTGCCCATGCATTGGGAGTTTTGAGCAGATACATGTCTAAACCTAATAAAGAGCATTGAACTGCTGTAAAAAGGGTTTTTAGATATTTGTGTGGTACATCTAATTTTTCAATATGTTATGAAAGTGTAGGTAATAAAAATATATCCTTGGATATAGAAGGTTTTGTTGATGCAGATTAGGTTGGAGATATTGACAATAAAAGATCTACTAGTGCTTATGTATTCAACTTGTTTGGAGGGGCTATTATTTGGATGAGCAAAAGGTAAACTATTTTTTATCTTTCAACCATTGAATATGAATACATGGCAGTCACTGATGCAAGTAAGGAAGCGGTATGACTATAAAGACTATGTGCTAAGATTGGGTTCTTTCTAGGAGCTATGAAGATAAATTGTGATAGCGAAAGTGTTATATTTTTGGCAAAGAACCCAACTTACCATTCAAGAACAAAGCACATTGATACAAAGTACCACTTTAGTAGGGACATGATTGACCATAATAAAGTATTGTTGTAAAAAATGGATACCAAGGTAAATGTTGCAGATGCTTTAATCAAGGTAGTTAGCACAGAAAAGTTCATGTTGTGTACAGTTGAAATGGGTTTGAAAATACTGAGTGTTGGAACTAACATTGATTACAGCCTTTTTGCAAAGTATTCAACAAGTGGGAGAATGTTGGATGTGTCTCATTCTTTGCAGAGGAAGTACTTTATGATAGGCCCCGTATTCGAATCCTACTTTTTAGAGATATTATCAGAGCTATTTTTAGAGGCATTGGTGGGATTCCTGTGATTTGTGGGTATGGGTGGTTTTAGCCCATGGTATTGTACCCATGGTATTCTAATACCACATTATAGTTTAGGGTTGTAAGAGTTTCCTTTATATTGATTGTAATGTCCCATTATGAGAAAGGAGTGAATAATAATATCAAAAGGAGGTGTGGATATTTTTTGCTGGAGTAGCCCATATTAGGTGAACCAGGGTAAATCTTGTGTGTTCTATGTACATGATTTATTGTGAGTTGTATTCTTTTGAATTATTTATTTCTGTATTAATTATTCTGGAATAATTTTGGGTAGAACTATTAAAAACCAACAAAAAAACCAGTGAAAATGCCTTGAAAAGGAAAAGGTCCACTTATTGGAAGGAGATTGGCTAGGCTTGGGAATAGAGAGAATTTTATGATATTGGAAACTATGACAAGTGATTGGAAAGTGCAATCTGTGGGGATAATGTGGAATCTTTGGGATGCCCAAAAAATGGAGCTAAAAAAAAACTGGCATAGGAGGCATGAAGTATTGGAAACTCCCACATTATTATCCTCGAAACAAAGTGAAAAGAAATCATGTGGAGGATGTTTCTCGAAAGGGCCAAATAACATAATCCAAGAAAAATAGATAATATATGATTAAAGATGGTGTTGAGATTTACATTGGGATTCCAAGAAGGAACGATTGACGAGAAATAAGCATAGGATGAATAAAAAGGTGGTGTGAAGTATGACACCACATGGGTAAAAGGGCAATGTACAAAAATGTGAATAGGAATGCTAATTTTCATTATGATCACAAATATTTTTATCTGACCTTGCAATCGCAGCAAATTTTGGAGGAAGAGAATGTGTCCATGTCATAAGACCATGTGCATTCACCTTGATGTTAACCAATATGTTAGCAATAGAGTTGGATTATCTGAAGGCATGTTGGACGATGGATTCATTCTGTTCAGAAAGGATTTGCTTACTTTCTTTGATCATGCTTCTTATCCTCCAACTAGCTGACTTGGAATATTTTTAAAAATTTATTATGTTTAGGGAGTCTCCTTCCACAATAATGTTCCTTGGAATATTTTTAATAAATTGGAGGCCTCTCCATAAATCATTGGCTTAAGCCGAATGATTGGAAATAATGTCCAACGGTTTAGAATAAGCAAAAATGGAATTACCAAGGTGATCACGAAGGATACCACCAGCACCAGCTCTGCTAGGATTTCCTTTAGCAACTCCATAAAAGTTAATATTAACCCATACAACAGGAGGAGGATGCCACTTCATGTTGGTTCTTGAAGTTGAAGCGTTGAGAGAGACATACTTGAAACATTTTATGCATGCTTTGAGAGGCATACCCAAAGTATTTTATGCATGCTTTGAGAGGCATACCCAAAATATTTTATGCATTCTTTGAGAGGTAAACCTAAAGGAATTTATTGAAAAAAATTATGAGAGAGAAATTATTATGTTTGTTTATCCTCATAGGTGCTCCTAAGAAGGAAGTAAAATACATGAGTATGTATAGTAGTAGAGATAAATAGTTTTCTAGAGTTGTGTTTGAAAGATAATGGCATGATTTTAGGAGTAGGTTTCCCCTAATTGAAACAACATAATTTTATGAAGAAAATATATTGATAAGTATGATATAGGAATATTTTCTTAGGTCTCTTAAAATATGAGAAAAGGTAACAAGGGTCTATAAGTTTATTACCTAATGCATATGCAAAATATTTACATGTACATGAAAATTTGGACTGATATGTGAAGAAAATTAAGATTTGTGTGAGAACATCATTGTCAAATGTGCCAATGGTAGTGACTTAAAGAAGCATATTCACTCATCCATCGTACCCATAATATAATTGCAATAATGTAATGTGAGTGAATATTATAGGCAAGTCTGCTTGAAGTGCACATTGAGCTATACTTCTAGTCATAGACATAAGAGATTTTGTGATTGCTTGATGATAATTTCTTGAATATTTTGATACATTAGATAGATAATTTTATTTCACAAGTCCCTTACTTAATGCATATGTAAAAATTTATAAATATGTGAGGATTAAACCTAGAACTTGGACCCATATCTAATATGTTTAAATATTTAAGAGTTTGTGAGAGTTGTATAACCATAAATTTGTAGGTTGAGTGTAGCACTATCATGTGGACATCCAAGTAAATATTAAACCCTTCACTTTTTCTTGATGTATGTACAAAGAGTTGTATATGTGCAAAAAATGGGTAAAATATACCATATTTTATTGAAGGTCCACATGCTAGAATTGCAAATAGCCTAAAAATTTATCATAAATACAAGGACAATATCCCCATGTGATGCAGGAGCATCCGGAGGCAAAGCTGGCAATCTTGCGTCACCCAAAATGTATTTTTTTCTTAAGTACTAAAACTGTCGCGATATCGCGACGCTTTTTGAAGAAGGGCACCAGCGGGCCAAACCGTCGCGATATCGCGACGTATTTTTGAAAAGCACGGTCGGGACGCCAAACTGTCGCGAAATCGTGACATTTCTGAAGACGCACGGTCGGGACGCCAAACTGTCGCGAAATCGCGACATTTCTAAAGCAGCGCAGTCGGGACGCCAAACTGTCGCGAAATCGTGACATTTCTGAAGACGCACGGTCGGGACGCCAAACTGTCACGAAATCGCGACATTTCTGTTGCAAGGTGGTCTGGACGCACAGTGGTCACGAAATCGTGACATTTCGAAGAGAAGGCCGGGGACACCAAAACCACGAAACGGACATCGCGCAAAGTGTCAGAAACATGACATCGAGAAGACGCAAAGTGGTCGCGAAATCGCGACACTTCCGATCCAAGGACGTACGGAATGAAAAGATGTCGCGAAATCGTGACATATCCGGGGGCAAGGTTCCACAATGCAAAGATGTCACGAAATCGTGACATGTCGCGGTTTCGCGGCCCAAGGGAGGAAGGCGAGTAAGAAAGGCCTAGACGTCGCGATATCGCGACGTGTAGCGGAATCGCGGTCTCAAGGAGGAGAGAGAAGCCTAACGTCAAAACGTCGCGATATCGCGACCAAAGAGGAGAGAGAAAGTGCTGGGGCAAATACGTCGCGATATCGCGACAGGACGCTCACGACATTGACCAGCCGGTGACTGCAGGGACCAGTGCAGAGGGACACGTGGCGTGAAGTTACAGGTGGCCCGAGAGTATGAAGCGGTTACAGGAAGCATGGCAACAGGACACGTGGCATCAAATGCAAACGACCATGGCGCATTCTTATGAATGATTGACTTGGCAGTGGATCGACGAGCGGCTGCAGGGCATACCGCCACTACAGGCTATGATGTTTTGATGCACCTGGCAGCATCATGCAAGCGGGACAGAGCATTCGTGCAGGCGGTATGGGGAGTCTCGCATTCAAGTAATGATGGTCCAAAGAGAGTCGGGCCTGGGGGATGAAAAGGACCCGCACTTTGCGTAATGAAAAGAAGGAGGTGGCGGCCGAGGAGAAGAGGCGCATGCATTGTATCAAAAAAAGGAAAAGACCTTTTGGCGAGGGATTTTTTTTTTTTTGGTTTTTGGCATAGCTGTGTATTGGAGGAGAGACCTCTGTTTTAATGAAACTTGCTGAAATTTCGTCGGTGCATTGTTAATTCTGCATTCTTGCTGTGTGTTGTGTGCGGTTCTATACCAAGTGGTATCAGAGCAGGTTGGTTCTGAGAGTGCAAACCGATCGCCGAACAGAGAGGCAATTTGCGCCAGGACCGTGGTTGTGGGGTTGTGAAGAAGAAGCAAGATGCCTCCGCGAAGAGACCGTGGTGGTATAAGGCACAGACGAGCAAGAAGGGAGGAGGTCGATTTGAGAGCCCTGCAGAGGCAAGTTGAGGCTCTACAAGAGGAAATTAGAAGAGGAGTCGAGCCGAGAAGGGAAGAACCCAGCGAAGATGAAGTGTGGGAAGAAGAAGTTCCATCTGAGGATGAAGAGGCTTTGGAGCCAGCAGAGGCTAGGCTGTACAGGGCTATCTCCCAGATTGGGAAGAAGCCAAAATTTGACGTCTCGACTTACTCTGGAAACCTCAACCCTGAGGAATTAATAGACTGGATCAACGACATGGAGGAGTACTTCGAATACGAAGAGATCGCAGATCCAAATCGGATCAAATTCGCAAAAACCAAGCTGAAGGGGCATGCTAGCATCTGGTGGAAAGGAGTGCAGTTAGAAAGAAACAGGAGGGGAAAGGAAAGGATCACCAGATGGGATAGGATGGTAGAGAAACTAAAGAGGCAGTTCATCCCTGCAGATTATGAGCTGGATTTATTGAAGAAAATGTAGAGTCTTCGACAGGCTAGTAAGTCTGTCAAGGAATATACAGAGGAGTTCTACCAGATTTCAATCAGAACCGGCCATTCGGAGGCGAACAAAGAGAAGGTCGCACGTTACATAAATGGATTGCGAACCAGGCATTCAAGAAGAGCTGAGGGCTGGTTAGAATGAGCACGATGGAGGATGCATATCAGTTTGCATTAAAAGTGGAAGAGAAACTAAATAGAAGGTTTGATGGTAAGCGAGAGAGGGAAGGATAGGGGTGGAAGAGCTGGTGGAAGAGGCAGTGGTGGAAGATACAAAGATTTTGGAAAAGCTGCGGAAGCTAGTAGCAGCCAGAAATAGAAAGAGGTGAGAGAAGAGGATGACCGACGCCCACGCAATCAGAGCAACAACTACCCAAGAGGAAGAGGTAGGTCTGGGCGAGGGTTTGGAAGAGGTGTTTTTAGAGGAACCTGCTTCAACTACGGTGAAGAAGGACACAGGGCATACAACTGCCCACAGCATCAAGAGAGGCCAAATCGAAGACCTGAGGGTCAGGCCCGAGCTGCTGTAGCAGACGAAGGTGTAGAGTCTGAGCATTCAGAGGAAGCAGAAAGAGGGGAAACCATGATTATCAGAAGAGTCTTGTTGAATGAAGAAGAAAAGGCAGACCAAAGGAACAGCTTGTTTCGAACAAGATGCAAGTGCGCAGGCAAGGTCTGTAATATCATCATTGATAATGGAAGCACTGACAATTTGGTTTTCGAGGAAATGGTTTCCAAGCTACGGTTGGAAAGGAGAAAACACCCGCACCCTTATCGGATTGCATGGCTGCAAAAGGACCATCGGGCACTAGTAAGCGAGCAATGTCTGGTGAAGTTCAATATTGGAACTTACCGAGATGAGGTTTTATGTGACATCTTACCTATGGATGCATGTCACTTGCTGCTTGGGAGACCTTGGCAGTTTGACCGAAGTGTTGTTCATGATGGTCGAGCCAACACATATTCTCTGTCAAAGAATGGAGTTCGCCATAAGTTAAAACCCCTGAAAGAGGCGGATGAGAAAGTATGCAGCAGTGCACGAGTCTGTCTAGTTGATGGCAGAAGATTCTTGGAAGGCCTGAAGCCGGATCATGTGTGTTATGCTATAATCCCCAGAGTTAGGGAAGAAGGATGCAAGGAGATTCCAATGGAAGTCATGGGACTGTTAGAAGAATTCCCTGATATCATTTTTGACAATGTTCCTGAAGGTTTACCACCTGTTAGGAGGATCAGTCATCACATCGACTTGGTGCCTGGATCGAGCTTGCCAAACAAGGCCGCACATCGAATGACACCGATGGAAACTGAAGAATTAAATCGGCAAGTTCAAGATCTGTTGAAGAAAGGCCTGATAAGGGAGAGTCTTAGTCCTTGTGCTGTACCAGCAGTATTAGCACCCAAGAAGGATGGAGAATGGAGGATGTGCACCGACTCTCGGGCAATCAACAAGATCACCATTAAATACAGGTTTCCTCTGCCGAGAATGGATGATATCATGGACTGCTTGAGTGGAGCTGAGTACTTCACAAAAATTGATTTGAAAAGTGGATACCATCAGATCCGCATTAGAGAAGGGGATGAATGGAAGACAACTTTCAAAACCAGAGAAGGGTTGTATGAGTGGTTGGTTATGCCATTTGGATTAACCAATGCACCTAGTACCTTTATGAGGTTAATGAATGAAGTTCTGAAGGAATTTTTGGGCAAATTTGTTATTGTTTACTTGGATGATATACTGATTTTTAGCAGAACCTTAGAGGAGCACCTGATGCACATCAGGAAGGTTCTTGAGAAACTGCGGGAGGAGCAGTTATTGATCAATCTGAAGAAGTGCAACTTTGTGAAGAAGGAGCTGGTATACCTGGGATTTGTCATATCAGCAAATGGTCTCAAGATGGACCCCGAAAAGGTGAAGGCTATCCTCGAATGGCCTGTCCCAAGGAGTGTGACCGAGGTTAGATCATTTCATGGTCTGGCCAGTTTCTACAGAAAATTTATTAGAAACTTCAGCAGTATTTGTGCATCTCTTACTGAGACAATGAAGGGAAACAAGAAGGAATTCCAATGGACAGTTGGAGCCAATAAAAGCTTTGCTATGCTGAAGAAGAAGGTCACTGAGCAACCCATTTTAGCACTTCCAGATTTCAATAAGGTGTTTCAGGTAGACTGCGATGCGAGTGGCAGTGCGATAGGAGCCGTCTTGAGCCAAGAAGGTAGGCCTGTAGCTTATTTCAGCGAGAAGCTCAATGATGCCAGGAGAAAATATTCGGTATATGATCAAGAGTTTTACGCCATAGTTCAAGCACTCAAGAAATGGAGGCACTATCTATTGCCGAAAGAGTTTGTTCTCTATACCGACCATCAAGCGCTGCAGTTTATTAACAGTCAGGGAAAATTGAATCAGAGACACCTGAAATGGGTAGAGTTCCTGCAGAGCTATACCTTTGTGCTGAAGCATCGAAGTGGAAGATCCAATAGGGTGGCAGATGCATTGAGTAGGAGGCAATGTCTGATGACAGAAATGAGAGTGGAGGTTGTAGGGTTTGCTGAGCTCAAGAACTTATACCCTGCAGACCCCGATTTCGTAGAAGCTTGGAAAGCCTGCACTGCGCCTGTTGCGTTGGACAGGACTAGATGGTTAGATTACCTGATTCAAGATGAAATGTTGTTTAAGGGGAATCAATTGTGCATTTCGAGGAGCTCAATGAGAGAGAACCTCATTAAAGAAAAGCACAGTGGGGGTTTAGCTGGACACTTTGGCCGTGACAAGACCATCTCATTGGTTAGTGAAAACTATTACTGGCCACAATTGCGGAAGGATGTGGCAAAGTTTGTGCAGAGTTGCAGGATTTTCCAGATGGCAAAGGGCGTGAGGCAGCCTACTGGTTTGTATCAACCACTACCTATACCTGAGCGGCCGTGGGAAGATATTAGTATGGATTTTGTGCTCGGTTTACCCAGGACGTAGAGGGGGCACGATTCCATATTTGTGGTAGTGGACAGATTTTTGAAAATGGCACATTTTATCCCGTGCCAGAAGACTAGCGATGCGGTCCATGTAGCTGGTCTGTTCTTTAAGGAAGTGGTACGCCTTCATGGGCTACCAAGAAGCATTGTGTCGGACAGGGATACCAAGTTTGTAGGTTATTTTTGGAAGACCCTGTGGAAGAAGCTGAGGACGGAGTTAAAGTTCAGTTCTGCTTACCACCCGCAAACAGATGGCCAAACAGAGGTGGTTAATCGGAGTTTGGGCAACCTAATGCGATGCTTGGTAGGGGACAAGCCCAAGGGATGGGATCTAATTCTGCCGCAAGCTGAGTTTGCGTATAACAACTCGGTCAATCGGAGTACCAACAAGTCACCATTCCAGATTATCTATGGGAGCAGCCCACGAAACGCTTCAGAGTTAAGAAGGCTGGAGACAAGGGAGAAATGCGATGTTGAGGCAGAAGACTTTGCCGAACACTTGAAAGGAGTGCATGAGGAAGTGACAAGACACATTGCCAAGATGAATGCTCAATATAAGGCGAGGGCGGATCAAAAACGCAGAGCTAAGGAGTTCCAAGTAGGAGATTCTGTCATGGTCCATCTGCGGAAGGAACGGTTCCCTGCCAAGACATACAACAAACTCAAAATGAAGAAATTTGGGCCATGCAAAATCATTGGCAAACGGGATTCGGGTAATGCCTACGAGGTGGAGTTACCAAGTGAACTTAACATCTCCCCCGTGTTTAACATCTCAGATTTGGTTGAGTATCATGAAGGAGAAAGCAGTGAGATACCCAACCCAGAGTTATGGAGCATTCCAGCAGCCATCCCAGTTGTGGACGAGATAGAAGAAGTTTTGGATATGCGTGAGGGCCGGAGTACTCGAAACAGGAGTTATTCTGAGTATTTAATCAAATGGAAGGGCCGACCCATAGAAGATGCGACTTGGCTATCCAAGGCGGAGGTTGATCGTTTGGGTCTACCTCAGTCAAATCAGAAGTGAGGTCACTTCTCAAACCCACCCCGGGTGTCTGATGCAGGAGCATCCGGAGGCAAAGCTGGCAATCTTGCGTCACCCAAAATGTATTTTTTTCTTAAGTACTAAAACTGTCGCGATATCGCGACGCTTTTTGAAGAAGGGCACCAGCGGGCCAAACCGTCGCGATATCGCGACGTATTTTTGAAAAGCACAGTCGGGACGCCAAACTGTCGTGAAATCGTGACATTTCTGAAGACGCACGGTCGGGACGCCAAACTGTCGTGAAATCGTGACATTTCTAAAGCACGTGGTCGGGACGCCAAACTGTCACGAAATCGTGACATTTCGAAAGCATGCCCCTCGAAATCGCGACACTTCTAAAGCCGCCATCGCGAAATCGTGACATTCGCAGGGATGTGTCGCGAAATCGTGACACTTTCGATCCAAGGACGTACGGAATGAAAAGATGTCACGAAATCGTGACATATCCAGGGGCAAGGTTCCACAATGCAAAGATGTCACGAAATCGTGACATGTCGCGGTTTCGCGGCCCAAGGGAGGAAGGCGAGTAAGAAAGGCCTAGACGTCGCGATATCGCGACGTGTAGCGGAATCGCGGTCTCAAGGAGGAGAGAGAAGCCTAACGTCAAAACGTCGCGATATCGCGACCAAAGAGGAGAGAGAAAGTGCTGGGGCAAATACGTCGCGATATCGCGACAGGACGCTCACGACATTGACCAGCCGATGATTGCAGGGACCGATGCAGAGGGACACGTGGCGTGAAGTTACAGGTGGCCCGAGAGTATGAAGCGATTACAGGAAGCATGGCAACAGGACACGTGGCATCAACTGCAAACGACCATGGCGCATTCTTATGAATGATTGACTTGGCAGTGGATCGACAGGCGGCTGCAGGGCATACCGCCACTACAGGCTATGATGTTTTGATGCACCTGGCAGCATCATGCAGGCGGGACAGAGCATTCGTGCGGGCGGTATGGGGAGTCTCGCATTCAAGTAATGATGGTCCAAAGAGAGTCGGGCCTGGGGGATGAAAAGGACCCGCACTTTGCGTAATGAAAAGAAGGAGGTGGCGGCCGAGGAGAAGAGGCGCATGCATTGTATCAAAAAAAAAAAGAAAAGACCTTTTGGCGAGGGATTTTTTTTTTTTGGGTTTTTGGCATAGCTGTGTATTGGAGGAGAGACCTCTGTTTTAATGAAACTTGCTGAAATTTCGTCTGTGCATTGTTAATTCTGCATTCTTGCTGTGTGTTGTGTGCGGCTCTATACCACCATGCTAATTTATAGATCTTTAGAAAGCATAGAGATTTAATGATCTATTTCTTGGCACACTCACAAGCTATTATGAGTATGCAAAATGTTGATAACTAAGTACCAACATTTCCTAAGGGTCTACAAGTCAACGAGGATATTTTGTTGATGAAGCTTGATTATTTGGTTGTTGTTTTTATAAATTCATATATTAATGAAAGATTTGATATTGGAAGTAATTGATTCTATTTAGTGATATGTAAGATAGCTTGATAATGTTTTAGGCTAATAACAATATGAGGATGAGGTGATGATATCTTGAGTTGCTTAGTATATTAGTAGTCATCATTGGCCATGCTCGTCCCTTGTCTAACATACACATAAAAATTATATATACATGAGATATGAGATGTGAATAGCCAAGGATATCACTGATATATAAGAAAAATTAGGGTAGTTATCATATAAAAGGTTAGTTATTATGTTGATTGTGATGGAGGTAGATCTCTATCTAGTAACTAGCATATAATAAATTGCATAAATGGATAGAGAATATTTACTTGTGTTAATGGAAACTTGAAACCATATTTTTGCTATCACATGGATGTTAGAATTTGCATTTAATTGTGTGCTTTTTTAATAAACTAGGTGAGGAAACAAAGCTTTGTAAATCCAATGGCTGGTAAGGCTTACAAATAATTTTAGGCCTATGAGATATTGTATTCACAAGGTCTTGTGACTCGCATGGTTTGTTAGATAGGTATCCTTTTGATGATATTACAATTTGTGTTGCATGCTTGTTTGATAAAATAGGTGGAGAACATAGATCTATCAATCTAGTGTTTGGTAAAGCTTACAAGTAATTGTAAGACTATAATATATTAGATTGATATCACCTTATAGCTTGAATGGTTTATTAGAGAAGCAATTTTTTGATGGGATTGTGATTTGTGTAGTGAGAAAAATGACCCTATTTATCCAATATTTGGTGAGGCTTACTAATAGTTGAAGGCCTATAAGACATTAAATAAATAAGACCTCTTAGCCCAAGTGGTTCACCAGATAAGTGACACTTGATGAATTTGATGAATGGATGTCATGATACATTTGATAGGCTATGTTGAGATATTGGAATCCTCCTTTTCTCCATGGCATACCTACAAAGAATTATAGTATATTAGAGGAGAAGAAGTAGTGTCCTATAAGGTCCTATTAAATAATCATGAGAATTTGAAAAAAGGGGATATTTGTTGAAAATGATGTTGACATAAAGTTATGAGAACATGATATGCATCTTGGGATAGAATAAATGTTAGAAATATATTATATTACATAATTTGGATCATGTAAATGTACCTAACAAGGTACATACTTAGGACATTAGATTACTTTAGGGGAAGTTACCTAGTTTCTTCATGTAGTGTAATAAATGCACAAGTATCAATATGCAAGTTGTATATGTGCAAGTTATCCCTTGCATAGCTAGATAGAGTGTTTGCCAAGGAACTCATATTCCTATATAATGGCCTTATTGTCATAGATCATATAGCATCACATGAAGCATCGTAGAGCTTAGATAAAGTCACCCATATCAGATATGGGTACAATACAATCTGGTAGTATTATTCATAAAGTATTCATTTCCTCCACAACTACATTGTATTCATTTTTATCATTTCTATTTGTAGCATATTTTAGTCATCTCAAAGATTTACTTTCTTTCATATTATTTTTGCATCCTGTGATTTCTATATCCCATTGCATACAACATCAAAATATAATAGTGGTATTAAAGATATGATAGATATAGCCATAAGAAAACCACCATTATAAATGAGCCTAAGGTTTTTATCAATATAACGTGCCCTTAGACCATTCACTTTCAAAAACTCTTAGAAGAGTCTAGGTGGTAGAATTAGCAAGAGCTGTAAGTGAGGATTGAATTAAATATTAGTTTTAGAAATACTGAGATTGTAATTGGCTAGAGTATTTCCATAGAGTTTCAAAAAAACTCATGAAGACTAGGACTCAACATTCAAATCCACTAGATTAACAAATCAACTAGTGAAGATAATTTAGGATATCTAGAATTTCTTAACTATTTCCCAAAGTTTCTTTTGTTGTAGAAATATAGTTCTTAGAATATTGGAACTACTCCTATGATAGAAATCTAGGAGACTTCAACTTCATTGCCCAAATATCAACATATCTTCATAGTGCAAATATTAGTTCCTTGTACAACAAGAATATTGTAGAAGAAGAATTATAGGAAATATTCGTGGTGAAGTTAGGAGATAGAGATATCCATTACTAAATTGAGAACTTCACACAAGAATAAAAATTCCATAATAACATTTAAAAAGAAGAAAATGCCATAATATCCTTGATCCAAAATAAAATTCTATAGTAGCCTAAATCTAGAAGGAAAAGGCCATAGAATCCTTGATCCTGAAAAAGGCCACAATAGGCTTGATACTTAAGAAAAAGGCCACAGAAGCCTTAATCCTAAAAAAGGCCACAAAATCCTTGATACTGAAATAAGGCCATAGAAGCATTTATCCTAAAGAAGAATACAAAATTGAATATCTAATTTAGAAGAATATTAATATTTTTAGTACTAATACTTTCTTGTAGGAAAAGAAGATTTGATGAATCGGGAAACTTCCTACAATAAATCTAGGAAGAGCATCTTCTTCAAAATCAATCTAGCACCTAAAGAAAAACTAAAGACAAAGAGATTAGGAGGAAATCTCATTGAAAAACTTCCAATATTAGAAGAAGAAGGACTAGGAGAGTCCTTGCTCAAATCTAAAAGTAGTAGAAGTGAAAATCCAAAGAAAGATCTCACCACCAATACTTATAGGAGTAGAAGGTTGAAGAAAAGGTCTCAAGGAAGACCAGAAGAAGCTACAAGATCAAATACATTGGGGATGTCTCAATGAGCATCCGATAAAAGTCTTGGAGAGCCGTACTAAAGAAATAATCAAATAACTCATTAGTGAAATACACTACCAAGGAGAATCCCCTAATAGTGAAGGACTTGGGACACTTGTTGACATCTGATAACAAGCCCAAGAGAAGAAGAATTTGGAAAGGAGTGTCAAATACTAGTAGAAGAATCCAGTGAAGACCTCAAGACATTTAGAATCTTGAGAAGAAGATAAGAAGACTTGAAGATAGAAGAGCTCACCAAATCCATGATAGTTGAAGATTACATCTCACTGCAATAAGGCACCACTTTAGAGATATAAACTTCTCAAAATCTATAACATGAGGAGGATACCACAAGATAAGAACAAGCCACCAAATCTTAGGTTCATGAAAGAAATTTTGAGACCATATTTTGGTGAAGATAAAGCTTTTCAAGGTAACCTCCAAAGAGCTGTAAGATCTTACTCAAGGTATAAACTTGGTGATATTAGACACCAATATCTATATACTATACCGAAGTAGCAAAGAGAGCATTCAAAAAAATATATGCAACTATTGCTACAAGTAGATTCATTAATTGGATTACTTATCAGATTTATTTAAGCATATTAATTAGGATTAAAATTACAAAAAGGAGAATTGAATTACAGTCTTCAAAAGTGCAAAAATATAAAGGTTCTTTTTAAGGTTCATTTGCACTTTAGGAGTTGATTAGATTTTAGAATTTCAATTATCTATCAACTAGTAATATACTTTGAAAAGAAAAAGAATACTACCTCTTACTACCTTACTTATAAAGAAATTGTAGAATAATTCTTGAAGATTCATTACATATTATTCTTGATTAGTTGTTGTAAATTGATGAAGTGCATTAATTTTGAGAGTTAATTGGAGTGATAGGTTGAAATTTTTAGTGCATTAAAAGTGAAATTTTATTATATTTATTTGAATTATCCTATTACTCTCAAAATATTGTTATTTGTGTTCTTGAGAAAGGCACAAAAACAGAATTTATCAAAGTTTCTAAAGACACTACTAATGCACAAATATCTGCAACATTGAGTGTCTTGGAGAAGAAAAAAAATTAGATCAATCCTCCAAGCATTGGAGAAGAAAGTAGCCACCAAAAAAATCAAAGGATAGACTCTAAAGGCTCTTACTCCCTCATCTTGGATGGTTGAACCTGCAAGAGAGAAGATAAAAAACCAAAGGGAGAAAATGGTGTTATAATCAAGAGTAATGTTTTGTACAAGGACGTATAATAGGTGAGAAAAGAGGGAGATAGAAGCACCACTGGAGTGTTCCAATCTCTACATATTCAAAGCTTAAAATAAGTTCTCAAGCCTCCAAGTTTATGCTCCTCAACTTAGCCTAAAACAATCTATAAGTAAATTGAAAAATGAACTATGGATGTTATAGTGTTTAAAGAACCTCCAAGAAAGGATACATTGAAAAACATTATAGAACACATCCATGAACAAGGAGGAAGTGATATTTGTCACTTGAGACAATATCCTAATGCTCCTCACTCAAGCACTCATCTTCATCATCAAAGGACTTACAAAGCTACAGGTTGGTGCAATGAATATATGAGGAGCATCCATCCGAAGGGAAGACAATCACTTCATTAAAGTATGTAACATTCATACATTACTCAAATAAGGGAATGAGTCTTCTCTAGCATCTTCTACTCCTCAAGTTCTCAAGAATATGGATGTGCCACTTGGCACTCAAACCAATATTCTTCTCCAATTTAAGAGCATCAACGACCAAGGCATTCAGCAAGCATTTACATTTAGGGTCTGCACACACAAGACCAAGGAGTAGCATGGAAGCAAGGTGAAAAAGAGACTTAAATGATCTATTCAAGGAAGGTCAAAGATAAGCATTAACAGTGCCACATTTGGAACATCAAATCTCATGAAGGTTTTAAGCAATACCATTGGAGGAATAACCAAAGTAGCAATGTCTATATTTCAGCCCATGCACAACAAAAACAATGTCAACTATTGAATGATATAAGGTAAGATTTATTCCCACTATAATATGCTTTCATTTCTTAGGAGTTATAATGTTAAACTGAGAGGAATTTAACTATATTGAAAGCCATACATTAAAGGGAAATAATATATCATATCAATATAATATTTGCAATATTAAAAATAGGAGCAATAAGGATTTCTATTGGAAATTATCTATAAAATATTTGCAAATATTATTGTGGTCTAATTTTCCAAAATTTGGGAGTTATAAGGGTTACTACATCAAATTGACTTATTGGAAATTAGATACACTACAATTAAAATCCTAGAGGGATATTAAAAGAGGTTATTAAAGTTTTTTGCTAAGGTTGGATATTTATATTATTCTTGTCTCAAAAACATCAAAAAAAGGATAAAGAAATCCAACATTAAAACATATTCAAATTGGAAAAGTGCTTAGTTCAATAGGAGTAATAAGGGATAATAAAATTTGATTTTAGAAATTTACAAAACTTTACAAAATAAACCAAAAAATGAACTATTTTCAAGAGCACTATATTATATCCCTAGGAAGACAGAAGAATTGATACTAGGAAAATGAAATCAAATAAATTATTCCTTTCAAAATCTCAATTACTCAAAGGTCCTAATTATTTCTCTTGGAATAATAAAGTGAAAGCAATCTTGGTATATGAAAAAATTTGGGAAATTGTCAAAGGAAAATCACAGAGACCTACCTTAGGTGATATTGAAATCCTAAAGTTTGAGGAAAATTATTTAAAGGCTCTAATGATAATAACCTTTGCTATCACTGATGAGATACAACCCTATATCAATTCAGAAAACATATCTTCAGATGCATGGACAACCCTAGAGAAAATATTTGAAGTAAAGAATAATATAACCATTTTAAATCTTCAAACTCAACTTCACTCATTGAAAATGAATAGTGGAGAAGGCATAGAACTATTTCTAAGGAAGATAGAAGATATTAAAGGAAAATTATTAACCTTAGGAGAAACAATTAAGGATGAACTTCTTACTCAAGTAACCATGAGAGCACTTCCAAAAAGCTACAAGCATTTGGTAACATCTTTACAAGTCCTAAGTAAAGATACTTCTTTTGATGACCTAGTCAATATTTTACAGGAATATGAGGTGGAAAATACAACTAAATATAAAATGACTAACACTACATTATCATCTAAAGATAATCCATACGAAAATATAGTCTCATCATCAAAAGTATGTAAACCATGGTACAATAGGTATTTTCAGATATGCAGGAAGAAAGGCCATAGTACCAGATATTGTAGATTCAACTCCAAAAATTAGAATTGAGGAAATAATATGAACAATGGAAATCAATTTTAGCCACAATAATATCAAAATCCTCATCAAAAATATTTTTAGTGTCCAACCAATTAGCCCCAATTGGGGTATTACAAAAGAAATAAAAAAGGACATTTGTCTCAAAAAGGACATTTGGCTCAAAGGATAGAACTAGAAGGATCCACGAATGATTATTAAGTCAAAGCTCTTTTAGAAAGAATGATAGGTTATGAAGACACTAACTAATTTCTTGAATAGGTTATATAAAATAGAGAAGAAGCATCCGAATATCAAGATCAATAAGAAGATCCACATTGAAGACTAAAGTCTTTGATACCCAAATAATTTAATATAGGGTGTGTTAGAAATATATTATATTACATCAGTTGGGTCATGTAAATGTACCTAACAAGGTACATACTTAGAACATTATATTACTTTAGGGGGAATTTACCCAGTTTCTTCATGCAATGTAATAAATGCACATGTGTCAATGTGCAAGATGTAAATGTGTAAATTATCCCTTGCATAGATAGATAGAGTGTTGGCCAAGGAATTCATCTTCCTATATTAGCCTTATTGTCATAGATCATATAGCATCACACTGAGTAACATAGAGAGCATAATAGAGAGCATCGTAGAGCTTAGATAAAGTCACCCATATCAGATATGAGTGCCATGTAGTCTGGTAGCATTATTCATGGAGTGTTCATTTACTCCATAGCTATATTGTATTCATCTCTATCATTTATATTTATAGCATATTTTAGTTATCTCATAGATTTACTTTCTTTTATATTATTTTTTGCTTCTTGTGATTGCTATCTCCCATTACATATTAGCAACAAAATCTACGAAGAAATGGTTAAGTCCATGTCATAAGGATCATGGATGATCACATAATAGATAAATTAACCCAAGAGAGGGAGAAGAAGAGAAGAAATGTGATAGATAAGAAAATGGAGATAGAAGAAGCAAGAGTAATTGACTATTGCTAATGTTAGGTGTCCCAAAATTGGAACAAAAGAAATGGATGAGACTGGAATATTAGGGCTAGAATGATCATTTCATACATCACTTAATACAAGAGAGGTATAATAAGATAATAAATATGATTTATAATAAAATGGAGATAGAATAATTATGATAAGATGAAAATGACAATAAATTTGTTGGAATAGGAGGATCACTCAACTTGAGGTTTCCTATGTGGATGCAATGCAAGTGATTTTTGTAGTGGATAGGGTATTTATTTGCATCATTATAAAATATATTTGACTCTATGGTTTGATCAATTAAACTAGTAAATCATGCAATAGAGGTAATGTCTTTGGATGCATATTATTTTTAGACTACTATGCAATAAAGCAATCAGTCATATGAGAAAGCAAGTCATGCAATGTTTTAATGTAATATCTCTTAAGGTGCTTGATGTTGATTGGTTCTTTATGTTATTTTCCATCTAATGTGGCTATTCAATAGGCTCTAGAGCCAAATTTAACAGTGATGATGAAAGGTTCTATCCATTTGGGCTCAAAATTTCCTTTGAGCTCATCTCTGGCATTGGTATTATTTTGGTTTTCTTTGAGGACTAGATCCCCAATATTGAAGGATCTTCGATGTACTTTCTTGTTATAGGTATGCCAAATTATGTTGGGGTTATTTATAGATTTTCTAGGGTATTAATGTGTTTTTCTTCTAAAAAATATATTTTTTGCATATGACTTAGGTGATACTCATCTCTGACTGAAGAGTCTTGTAACAAGACTCTTACTGAGGGGATATCAAGTTCAAACGGAAAAATTGTTTCTATGCTATAAACTAAAGCATAAGGTGTCACTATTATAGGAGTTTGTACACTAGTAAGATATACCCACAAGGTGGGATAAAGTTGCAAATGCCAATCTCAACCATTTTTGTTGACCAATTTCTTAATGATTTTGACTAATATTTTATTGGAATATTATCTTTGGCCATTTCCTTGAGGAGAATATGATGTTGACCATTTTTTCCAAATTTTGTGTTTGATGCATGTGTTAGCTTTCTAAATAGGTTAACTTATAGAAAGCTTCAACCAGGATCTAAATATAAATCAAAATAATGCTAATAACAATGAAACTTAATAACAACAATATCTTATATGTAATATATCAAGAAATATAACACAAATAAACATAATATATAGATATTACATTAATGATACAACTTAGTTAAAATGCATGGAGCTTTACCTCCAATATATCATTTTTTATGACTTTTTAGTTCTCTAACTATTGCTCTCCTCTTTCATCCGAGATATGCAACCTTTCATATTCCTCTAATAAAGACAAAGCTCTCAACTTGCCATATATCATGTGAATCTTCATACTCTCTTGACACTTTGCACTCTTTCTCATATTGCCACATACATTATATAAAATATAAATCATCTACCAAACTAATATTGCAAGGGGAACCAAATAATGTAATATCTCCAACACCCTCTCGTATTACATTATTTGGTAGGAAGGCTTTTTGCCTTCAATATTTGATTCTTCTTTCTCTTCAATATTTAACTCTGACTCTATCATGGCTAGATAAATAATCTATGTCTACCTCTAGATCAATGTATTTAATTTACCTCTAGGTCTCTATCTCTAGGTCACTACCACTGGTTCCATTTCTAGGTAATTTCCTTTGGGTCTCTACCTCTAGGTAATTTTCACTAGATCACTACCTCTAGGTCAATGCCTCTAGAACTCTACCTTCGGGTTACCTCTAGATTATCATTGTCTCTAGGTCATCCACTAGAATATTCATAAGGCTATTGTCTCTATAGGATCATCACTATAGATGCTTTCACTACTTTCATTGTAGGTTACCTTCCAAGTTATGCTTGGATCATAATCATTTATTTCATATTTCTTCATGATAATATCAATATCATTCTTCTCATTCAATAAAATTTTGTTTTTCAGTACAATTGGATTCCATTTGTAGATACCATACAAAATTTCTTTTATATTATTTCATTATTTCATACTTATCCATCCATAATCCATTTTCAGTTTTTGAATTTATTTATTTTTATATAAACAAGATTTTTGAGAATGATTATATCCTCTGCAAGTTTCATAATAATGGAGATTCCAACATTTTTTATCTAATGTCCATATCTAACATAGTAACTACATTTTTTTTGTTATAAAATTCCTTTTTCTATTATTTCCAATTCTATTAATCCTCATGATAAATTTTATGTTGCTATTTTCTATCATAAACTTAGTATCTTGCTCATTATTGCTAGTCTATCTTGTATATCCAAGACCTTCATATTTTGGTCTTGTTCCTAGTACAATTGACTCTTTTATTCCTTGTCCATGTTTTCCTAAACTTGTATTTTTGTATCCCATTTGATTTAACAATTTGAACAAATTCATTTAGCATACCTTTCAAAATAACCAAAAATATCATCATACTGATCCTTATCATCATCAATACAACTTTGACCATCATTATCCTTGTCATCCTTTGAATATTTGTCATCATCAATTATAACAACATAAGATTTTCCTAACCAATCATGAACTATACTCAAATCATCTAAGCTACAATCTATATCTTTTCTTTTTGTGTCATAATATGCATTTTTTGTCATAGATTCTAAGTCTTTATTGGATTTCTCAATACTTGATAACAAACATATGTGATTTTCCATAATATTTCTATGTACAAATTCTGATTGAGCAACATACCCTAGCTGATTACTCTAATCTCTTTGATTCCATTTAGGAGATTCTTTGTCTTGACCCTTCCTTGTCAATGCATTATACTTACAAGATTTTGTATTATGTCCTTATTTCTCACAAATATGATAACACTTCTTTTGTTTTTGTTTTTGTGATGAAGTTAAAAATTCTTTTTCAAATGCAAGATCTTTATTGGATGACTCACTTCTCAGCTTATTTTCAAGTTCATATTGTTGAATAGTATTTATTAATTCCTCAAATTACACCTTTTGTTTTGATACTACAAGAGATGTGATCAATATTTTGAAAGATATAAGAAGTACTGTAAGTACAACTGAGACTAGAAATTGATCTTCAACCTGTTCTCCTAAGGTGTGTAATTTTGATTTTAATTCTGATATCTTTCAAAGAAATTATTCTATGTTTTCACCATCATGAACTTTTAGTGTATACAACTATTATTTTAGATGTAAAATGGTTACCTTATTCTTTCCTTCAAATATCATACACATTTTTTCCCATCCTCTTTTTAAAGTTTCTACTTCACTAATGTGTGCTTGAATTTCATCTGATGTACCAAAAAGAATTAACATAAGAGCTTTAACATCATCATTTTTGAATTTTTAAATTCCTATTTTATTTATTGGAATGTCTATTTATCCATTTACTACATCCCAAAGTTTTTCAACAATAAGTATTGATCTCATTTTATTTTTCCATGAGGTAAAATTAGGTCCTTTTAATAATTGAGATTTAGAAAAGAAAAATCTTGTATTTGTCATTTCCTTTGAAATTGACTACCTTATAACTCCCTAGGTTTTGAATGTATGATTAAATAAATTTTAAATTTCAAAAAACTATTTTGAAGTTGAATACCTTATGGCTCCCTAATTAGAAATTTAGCAATTTTGAAAAAAATATTTGCAAATTTAATATTCCAAATTTGATGTAGAAAACCTTATTTCTCCAAAATAAACTATTTGGAAATATTTTAATTTGAATTACAAAATTGAATAAAGTAATTTGTAATTAAATTTCCAAAACTCAAAAGATGGCAGGAATGAGCTACGAGAAGAGTGGAGTAGGCGGGAAACCTGGTTTTCAAAATTTTGGTGTAGAGAAGGACGGGAGCAAGGTAGGAGCGCAGAATGAAGTAGGGAAAAGGATGGAAACAAGGAGGAAAACAATGATGCAAAGGATGTACGGTCAAGAATTTCCAAATCTTGTGATTAGCCTAAGATGTTTTTGGGGGAAGAACCACCTAACACTAGGCCCCTCCCCAACACTCAAAGGGTCCCACTATTGGTCCTACCAAGGGAATATCCTATGCAAATATCTTATCTAAGGTAGGCAGTTACCCTCACAAGGTTCCTTCAACAACTATTGTTCCTGAAGGGTAAGAAATTCTCATCCTTGATAGCTTAGCTGATAATTATCTCTCTATGGAAAGGTTCACCCTTGTGGAGAAGTTCATCAAGGGAATACCTAACATGGAAACCATACATATATGGGACTTTGCAAAATGGAAAACCTTGGGAAACATGGAGCTGGTAGCTCTTTCCAGGGGTTTCTTTGGAATTATATTGAGAAATCATGAAGATACAAGTCACATCCTAAGTGGGGGACCTTGGTTCCCTGGTCGCAAGAGCTTGTTCTTGTGAAAGTGGTACCTAGAATTTGATCCTAAAACCTAGGATATCAACTATGCCCCCATATGGGTTCATATTACAAACCTTCCCTTACACCTCTAACATGAGGATATTATCCTAGCCATTGCAAAATTCATAGGAGATCTAGTTGTTATAGATCTTATCACCCGAGCTTGCAAGTGCATGAATGTTTCTAGGATCTACGTCAATGCCAACCTAGCATCGAAGCTTCCTACATACATAAAATTGATACACAAATATAAATCCTATTGCAAGAATTTGTGGAGATCACGTTACACAAGCAACACCAAACAAATAAAACACAGGTATTTTTCCTTTTAACAAGTCAAAGAATCAAAACTTTCATTACTTTCATGCCAAAAATAAGGATACAAGAGAAAAAGACCCCTTTACAATTTCAAAAATTCCCTCAAATACCCTGTTTTCCCTTTTTCCCACATAAAACCATTAAAATTCAAATTTGAATTTTGGGGGCAACTTGTCAAGGTCATAACTTCGCACTCGTTGACCCGATTGACTATTACAACATGTTTTTGAAAATAGCATGAAACAAGATAAGCGGGGTGACCTTGGATCTTTGCGCAAAGGCTTATGTCTAGCCAAAAATTCTCAAATTTGACCTCTAAGACCTTCAAAAATCTCTTGCAAGTTAAACGAGTTTTACTAGTTTTACAAAATTAAACAATTACAATTTTTTTTTTGGGTGATGCAAGATCACTCTTACACCACTAGATGCTCCTGCATCAAGAAGAAACCCTTGGAGTATGAAAATAATCTAGCATTTTGTGTTGCATCAAGAAGAAACCCTTGGAGTATGAAAATAATCTGTCCTTTTGTGTTGAATGTCAAACCCAAGGGCATCTCAGGATTCAATGACCTAACCTCAATACTCAATTCATTATGGATAAGGGACAACAGTAAGAATAATATGCTTCTCGCTTACCAGGGGGCCCTACAGATCAGAATAGAGGTAACAAAAACCTACCAAATAGCGGCTACCCTAGACCATAAAAGAAATGGTAGAACAAAATGAATATAGGAAAAGGACCTTACCAATAGAAAATGCTAGAAAAACCCCAAGGAGACCCATACTCACTCAAAGGCAAGGAAACAACTACAACTCAAATGAAACTAGATCAATAAAAAGTAAGTTCCCCTCTTTCTATCTCTAATAGATTCAACATCTTAGGTGATGGTGATAAAATTATTACAGAATAATATTATTTCCTCTATCTCAAATTCCCCCCATCAAGAAGTTCAAAAAGCCACTCCAAACCTATTTCAAAAAGTATCTGAGAGTTGTTCCATCTCATCTCCCATCATCCCATATCCTCACATCTCCCCTTCAAATCAATAACAATCCTTTCCCCCCGATCTGAACATTGACTTGATTTTTGTTAATTCTCCTTCAAAGTTAGGTCCCTTCCACAACCCTCTTGATGAAAGTATTGGTAACATTCCTAAAAATATTAAGGTATATTTATTATCTCCCCTTATAAATAAAATTAGTGGTAGACCTCCAAGCCCTATCTTGGAGTAGATCATTCCTTACAAATATAGCCCTAAGAAAACTTGAAGTACTACCAAATCACCCATTGACCTTGGTAGTGAAAAAAAGAGGAAGGATCTCCAAAGATGAGCATTACAAGAGAGGCCTTATAGATGACATCACCAATGGTATTCAAAAAAACCTCTTCCCCATCATTACTAATCAACCTAAATACGATAATAAAAGTTCCAAACCCCACCAACCTCAAGGAAGGAGAGGCAGAAAAGCATCCAAATATTCTAAATGAAGATCCTCTCATGGAATGTGAGAGGCCTAAATGGGCCCACAAACATAGACTTTTTAAGTCAATTAGGAGATACTTAAAGCCATCAATTTTCATCATGCAAGAAACTAAAATAAATGCTAAAAAATCTTTGGCTATAGCCAATATGATCTGGAAAAAGTAGGTGCAGTTTTTAGTCATGCTAGAGGATCCCTTGGAGGCCTCATGTGTCTATAGGACAAGCAAATGATCGAAGGAAGATTACTTCATTCCAGTGATAGACTCTTAAGTGTACTTTTTCATGATAGTAGAAATAATTTTTCTTGGCTTCTTACTAATTTCTATTCCCCTAATACCATATCCAAAAGAGCTCAACTTTGGTATAACTTGAGAAGAATAAAAGACTCTTTTCAAAATATCCCTGGATTGTAGCAGGGGATTTCAATACCCCCCTCTACCCTTTAGATAAAAAATGAGGGATCGAGGTCTCGATAAAGAGAATGGAGGATTTCAATGAATTTTTTAACTCCAACAATATTATGTACATAAAAATAAAAAAAAGGCTAATTTCACCTAGAGCAATAGAAGAGTGAGAAATCAACACATTCAAGTCAAGCTAGATATATTTTTTCTCTCCTAGGAAGAAATTCAGGTGTTTGGAGATTCTTGTCTTCATCCTCTTCCTAAAATAGGATCAGATAATAATCCCATCATGCTTGAAATTGAAAAATAAAATCCCTATAGAAGACCCTTCAAATTCGAGGCCATGTGGACACATCATCTAGATTTGAGGCAAAGGGTTTCCCATTACTAAAAACAAGATTTTTAGGGATGTCCTTCCTAAAAAATTACTCAAAAGCTCAAAATAGTCAAAGAAGACTTAAAAATATGGAATCAAGAAGTCTTCAGTAACCTCTTTGCCAACAAGCAATCACTTAAAGATAGACTTGAAAATATAGAAGTTAGAATTCAAAATGGTTTCATTGATGAGCAGAACAAAATAGAAGAAAAACAAATCCTTGTTGAATTCCACAACATCCTTGTCTATGAAGAATCCTTTTAGAAAAAAAATATAAAGCTCTCTGGCTCAAAGAGGGAGACTCAAACACTAAATTCTTTCATGTGTTTACCCTTAGGAATAGGAGCAACAACTAAATCAAAGAACTAGTGAAAATTGATCATACTTCTACCACATATTTATAGGAAATCATAGATGAGGTAGTTTCATTTTTTGTATCTCTCCTTGAGGATGATAATTCATGTTCTATGGAGGCTCAAGCATCTATAATCCACCATATTCTCCATTCCATTTTAGACAATGTCAATATCAGCTTAATTGCCCCCTTCCAAGATGAGATTAAGTCTACCCTTTTTCCATGCACCTCGATAAAGCTCCTGGACCTGATGGTTTCCCCCCCCGTTTTTTTCAAACTTTTTGGGACATTGTTGGGTTTGATGTTTGCTTAGCCATAAGAGAATTTAAGTCTTCCAAAATAATTTTGTAAGGGTTTAATTCTACTTGCATTTCCCTTATTCCTAAAAATCCTACTGCAAAGTCTTTGTCTGACTCCAGACCCATTAGCCTGTGCAATGTTACCTATAAGGTTCTGACTAAAATCATGGCTAACAAAATGAAAATTATCCTACCTAGTATCATTGATCCTTTCCAAGGAAGCTCTATCCAAGGTAGATAAATACTTGATGGCATAATATCCATCCATGAAGCTTTGCATTCTACTTCAAAAACCAAAAATTCTACCTTTTTCCTCAAACTTGACATGAACAAAGCGTATGATAGAGTCAATTGGGACTTCCTTTTGGCCATTTGCTTAAATTTGGTTTCCATCCTGAGTGGATTGATCTAATTAAAGGATGAATATCCTCATTGTGGTTCTCATTCCTCATCAATGGATCCATAGTAGGTTATTTTTAGAGTAGTAGAGGCCTAAGGAAAGGGGATCCTATTTCACCCATTTTATTCATAATTATTGTTGAAGCCTTGGGAAGGACCATCCAAGTGGCCTGTAGAATAGGCCTCCTATTTGGAATCAAATCTTCCTCCTAGAAAAGTATTGTATCATACAAATAATTTGTGGATGATAAAATTTTATCTACCAATGCTTCTTTCTTCGAGGCGCAAGTTATCAAATTCATCCTTGAACTTTATGAAGTAGCTGCCAGGCAAAAGGTGAACTTCAACAAGAGAAAATTATATTTCCTAAATACCCTATCCAAAGACAAATCAATATTTCTATAATTCTTGGATGCTCTATTGTTGACCTCCCAACCACTTACCTAGGCCTCCATCTATTCTATGGCCAACCCAAAACATCTATGTGGAACAATGTTATAGAGAGGATCCAAAAGAAAATTGTAGTATGGAAAGATAATCTATTATCCCAAGCTACCAAGAGTACCCTTATGTATATTCCCTTAAAATCATCCCTATGTATTTCCTATTTGTTTTTAAAGCCCTAATTATAGTTTACCATATAATAGAATAAATCCAAAAAAAAAAATTATGGTCAGGAACTGAAAATAAGAACAAGTTGCATCTTGTTGCCTAAGATAAGGTGTGCAAACCTAAGGACAGAGGGGGCATTGGGCTCAAAATAATTCAATCTCTCAATACATATTTGATAGCCAAACAAGCCTGGTTTTTGGTATTTGATACCAAGAAGGAATGGTATTCCATCATCAGAAGGAAATATTTGCAAGGTGCTAATTTCTTTAGTGATGATGCCCATACCAGAGGATCCACTTTTTGGAATTCTATCATCAACACTAGACTCCTTATGAATAAAGGTATAATATGGAAACTAGGGGATGACAACAAAATAGACTTCTAGAATGACAAATGGATTTCCAAAAATACTCTTATTGAAGATCCTATCTTGTCTAGACTCCAAGCCTACAGAGATTCTAGGACAGGACACAAATTCTATGACTTCCTTCATACCCAAAACAACACTACCAGATGGAAAATCATTAGGTGCACTATCCTCCCTAATGAGTCCTCAAGTCTGAATTTCCTATTGTATTCTACTATCATTCCCTCCACCAACTCTAGGGATCATTTCATTTGGGAACCTTCAAAGAGCGGGGATTTCTCTATCAAATTTGTGTATCTTCTTCTCTTTGATGATGGGGACATTATGCTACCTTTCAACCTCATATGGATCAATTCACTCATTCCCAAGGTGTCTTTCTTCACCTAGCTTACCATCCAAGAAAGGATTTTGACTATAGATAATTTTATCAAGAAAGTCATTACCATCCCCAATAGATGTTTCCTTTATATTAATGCTTGGGAATCTTCCTGATGGAGATCAGGTCACACTAACAACACCAAAAAAATGATACATAGGTATTTTTCCTTTGAACTAGTCAGAGAATCCAACCTTTTATTACCTTCATGCCCAAAATTAGGATACAAGAGAAGAATCCCCTTTACAATTTCAAAAATTCCCTCAAATACCCTATTTTCCTTTTTTCCCACCTAAAACCATTCAAATTGAAATTTGAATTTTGGGGGCAACTTTTCGAGGTGTTAACTTCACACTCATTGACTCGATTGACTATTACAACATGTTTTCAAAAACGACATGAAACAAGCTAAGCGAGGCGAACGCCAAGGCTTGCGTCTAGCAAAAAAATCCTCAAATTCAACCTCTAAGACCTTCAAAAATCTCCTACAAGTTTTACTAGTTTTACAAAATAAAAAAATAAAAAAAAATTACAGTTTTTTTTTCAAGTGATGCAAGATCACTCTTACACCACTGGATGCTCCTGCATCAGACACCCAGGGTAATTTTGAGAAGTGGTGATGAGCACCAGAAATGCTCATATTTTGTACATACTTCTTGGATCAATATGCGGCTGTATAATAAGGATTGCGTGCTTTTATAAATGATTATATAGATATTTGATATAATTATGCATGTTATCTAATTTGTGTGCTTTTAGTATGTTTTGTGGAATTGCAGTTGATTTAGTTAGATTTGGAACAATCGAGGTCCTTTCGATGGACCTGGCACTTTATTTCATCGAGAGTCAATGGAGAGAACATAGGCGCCTCCCTGCAGTCGGAAGGCACCAATTGAACATAGGCGCCTCCCTGTAGTCGGAAGGCACCAATTGAACATAGGCGCCTCCCTGCAGTCGAAAGGCGCCAATTGAACACAAGCGCCTCCCTGCAGTCGGAAGGCACCAATTGAATATAGGTGCCTCCCTACAGTCGGAAGGCACCAAACCAAAGATAGCGCCTCCCTACAGTCGAAAGGCGCCACTGATTCTTTGCCCGTTGACCAGACTCGAAGGACGTGGATGATAGCGGCTGGTGTAGTTCTAGCTCTGCATCATGCAGAGCTAAATTGGAGATAGCACCAACATATCAAAACATCTTACGGATGCCAGGCAAAGCACGAGTCGAAACGAACATGCCGCCATCAAAACAGAATGCCAGACGTCGATTGCATTCTCTAGATTGTTCTAATTTAGTCTGGGAAGAATCGACTGTTGTAACCACTTCTGTAACAGAAGTTCTATGGGTGTGTTATATAAACACACGCAGATCATTCTAAAAATATATAGCGATATAGAAAATATAGAGCGATATATAGAAGGAATTAATAAAGATCCATTTTAGAGTTACATTGTAATGCGTTGATAAATATATTACAATTACAGGAGTTCTAAAGCGCGTGTTCGATCGGGAAGAAGCTGCTGGAGCCTGGGCCCACTCCAAGCCAGTATTTCTTCCCCATTGCTTTTCTGTTTATTTATCAGTTTATTGCTTTCATAGAGATGTTCATTAATTTGCTAGTTCTAGTATTTGTAGTAGGTTTCTTTCCAGGAATGTATACATGATTTATTTCTATAGATTTATTTTTGTTCTTCTTATGTAATTTATTGAGGAGTGCGGGAATGATTGACAACCATCTCAAGAACACCCCCCAAACGTAGGATTAGCAGACTCACCCTCCAGTGGTATTGTAGTAACCTAGTTCCGACTCTTCGCAAGTTTACGAAGCTCCCTGGGTTGATAATTAAATGCACGGGCATGTGACAAAAGTAGGAAACCATTCACCTTGTTTGGCCCGCAACATTTTGGCACCGTTGTCGAGGAAGCATCTCAATTAGATTACCTACAATACCCTGAAACCTTCATCTGACCTTGCATGAGTTCTTCGAGAAGAAGAGGACCTGACGGTCACTTTATAAGAACTAATCCATCAGGACTCGAGTCAATCGAGCATTTTGGATTTGAGTTAGACTCGCCTGACCTACCAGCAATCCATTGGAGTGAGGAACCACACTTTGTGCAAAGTGTCACCTCATCCCATCAACAAGGGGAAGAACGAATCATCACAAATCCCCTGTTTAATAGGACTCCTCTAGAGGAAGCCCTGTTGTGGAAGGCTGTGGAGGATCAGACGATCTCACCAGATAACCTTAGAGCATTGACTCAAAAATTTTTAAATGATCGGAAGGCCATAAACGCTGCATTAGAAACCACATTTCCCAAAAAAATGGTAGATAACGATGAAGTCTCATCTGGCTTTAGTTTCCCAATAGAGGAGGGAGTAGGAGATACCAAAATGAAAAACATATCCCCTGCTCACCTCCCATCCTTCAGAGGACACCCGACTGAGGACCTTGACCTATTTTTATTTAAATTTGATGTTTTGTGTAGGTCTATGGATTACAAATCAAATGTGCAGAAGTTGAAATTATTTCCTTCTACATTAGACGATGCAGCTCTGCGATGGTTCATCGGTCTGGGAGACAAACACATCACCACCTGGGACCAGATGAAGACGCTCTTTTTAGAGCAATATCAAGATTTTGGGAGAGCAAGAGACTCCAGGGAGGAGGTCCTGAGCATGACACAAAGAGAAGATGAGTCTCTCGAGGAGTATTGGGAGAGATTCACCTTTAATCTTCAACGGTCCCCTCACTCGAAGCTATCCGATAAGTCCCTCAAAAGCATCTTCTTGAGGGGACTTACCAATGAGTCACTGGAGGCTCTCAACATGATCTCTGGAGGTGATGTCTATCAGCATGCTATGGACGACATCCAGAAATTATGCCGGAACTACTCGAGAAGGTGAGGCAAAGTCACCCCCAGGACCATGAAGGCGACTGCTTTAGTCACCAAAATAGAGATAGGCAACATGCTAGAGGATTTGAAGAGCGAAATGCTTTCATCTCTAGCATTGCAGATGGATACGCTGTTGTTAGAAAAGAAGAAACAAGAAAATGATGCAGCATTAGCCTATTTCTTCCCAAAATGCAGAGGAAGGCACGCAAAGAATGCATGCCCAAAAAACAAGGTCAGAGTATGCGTAGTTTGCAAGCTGAATCATAAAACTCGATTGTGCCCACAACTGCCCAGTAACCGGGAAGCGATTGAGAGCACGGAGGCCTATTTCATAGGCAATAGGAAGAGTTGGCCATAGCCCCCATGGGGAATATACCAACCGGAATGCCATCATATGGGGGAGGGTCATACATGCACCAAGGACCCCCTCAACCACCTAATATGGGGTGGTGGGGACCGTCACCTTGGATGAACGCACCCCTAGCAACATTCCCAAATCAATAGCCATGGATGCCATATCCATATCCTGGGCAATAGTGGAGAGGCCACAATGCATGGAATCAGACTCCACAGAATGCAGCTCCTGCTCACATCCAACAGAACTTACCAACATTGCCACAGTGAGACCTACGCAGCTACCAGCACAACCGACAACAAACCCAAACAACAGAGTAAATCAATCGGCATACAATGTAGAAGGTGAGATGTACCATATGTACAATATTCAGCTTAGATCAGGTAGGCAACTAGGAGTAGAGACTCTACCTCTGGTAGAAGAGGAGGAAGAAATGGTAGAGATACCTCCACTGGTAGAAGAGGAGGCAAAAATAGAAGAGACACCTCTGGTAGAAGAAGGAAAAGCACTTGAGAGAGCGGAGGCTCCATTTCCTAGCCGGCTGCAAGAACAAAGAAAAACAACACAGCCAAAATTTGACATCTTGTCGAGCTTGAAGAATCTCACGGTAACAATCCCATTATTTCAAGCAATTCGAGATGTCCCCATTTACACCAAGGCAATTAGAGAAATGTGTCTAAGGAGACCGGGACGGAAGGTTACCCAGACTATTAACGTCATGGGTAAATTGGTAGACCTAATGATGGGTAGAACACATCATCCAAAATATGCAGACCCAGGCAGCCCAGTGCTGACAGTAAAAATTGGAGGACATTCCCTGTCCAACACACTGGTTGACCTCGGGGCAGCCATCAACGTGATGCCTCAAGAGACCATGTAGAGGCTGCGGCTCATGAACCTGAAGCCAACCATGATAGTGCTGCAGTTAGCCGATCGATCAACCGTGGCATCGAAAGGAATGCTGGAAGATGTGATCGTAATAGTAAGTGCATGGGAATATCCAGCTGACTTTCTAGTTTTGCAAACCAAGACCAGGCTGGGCGGTTACCCGCTCATTTTGGGGAGGCCATGGCTGGCAACAGTTGACGCCTACATCAGCTACCGGGATGGGCTAATGACCATCTCCAATGGGCAAAACATCAAAAGGCTGACCATTTCACCGCCAACTCAGTCTATGGACTCGACAGAAGAATCCAGGATCACCGAGCATGGAACTACAGAGTTGTCCATAATCCAGCCGATGATGACCTTGGAGGAGGTGGTAGAAGAGGACGAGGATGGTGCTATCATGGAGTTTCTCCATGGAGAATCATCCACCCCCGCACCTGGATCACCGTTGACTGGCGCCCAAGATCAGCACATCCAACAAATACACGTTGGGCCAGGGAGGACATTAAACGTCAACAACAAGTTGATGCCCATACAGCTAGAAAAATTGGAAGAGCTTCTGGTAAAGCACCAGCAAGCATTTGCATGGGACTACGTAGATATGCACGACATCAGCCCAGAAATATGTACCCATCGGATTTACTTAGATGACCAGGCAACTCCTAGTCGGCAGCCACAAAGAAGGATGAACCCAACAATGAAAGACATTGTCAGAGAAGAACTGCACAAACTTCGGCTACCGAATTCATATATCCAATTTTTGATAGTGAATGGGTATCACCATTAGTGGTGGTCCCCAAAAAGAATGGGAAATGGCGGATCTACGTGGACTACCGGGCGTTGAACAAGGCGACTAAGAAAGACCACTTCCCACTCCCGTTCATCGATCAGGTCTTGGACACACTCTCAGGAAGAAAATACTTCTCCTTTCTGGATGGATTCAATGGTTACAACCAGATCCAGATAGGGGAAGAAGATCAAGATAAAACAACGTTCACCTGTCCATGGGGAACGTTTGCCTATAAGGTATTGCCTTTTGGACTATGCAACGCATCGGCCACCTTTCAAAGGGCGGTGCTTAGCATATTCTCTGATATGATAGGAGATGGGGTGGAAGTATACATGGATGACTTCACCGCCTATGGAGAAACCTTCGAGGAGGCAATGACAAATCTGGAAAGAGTGCTCGACAAGAGCAAGGAAAATCATTTGTCCCTAAGTAATGAAAAATGTTTTATGATGATGTAGGAAGGCATCGTGTTGGGACACCACCTCTCTGCAGAAGGGATAAAAGTAGACAAGAGGAAGATTGAGGTCATCAGAGACCTACCTAGCCCCAGAACATAGAAAGAGGTAAGAAGTTTCCTTGGTTCAGTCGGGTACTACCGATGATTTATCGTCGAATTTAGTAAGATTGCCAAACCATTGCACACCCTACTTTCTAAGGACATAGAGTTCAATTGGACGGGAGATTGCGAAGAAGCATTCCAATTGCTGAAAGAAAAATTGATATCTGCACCGGTCTTGAGAGGACCGAATTGGGCCATACCGTTCCATATTTACTGCGATGCATCTAACGGTGCGATCGGAGCAGTCCTCGGGTAGAAAGATGGCGAAGAATTCTATGCCATCTATTATGTCAATAAAAACTTGGCGGGAGCGGAGCTCAACTATACAGTGACAGAAAAAGAATTCCTCGTAGTTGTCCATGCAATAAACAAATTTTGTCACTATATAACGGGATACAAGGTCTTCGTCCATACGGACCACGTGGCTATCAGGTATCTGATGAGCAAGCCGGCCATTGGTGGTAGAATTATCAGATGGTTGTTGCTATTGCAGGAATTTGACATCACTATAGTCGATAAACCGGGCAAGGACAACGTCATGGCAGATTTTTTGTCCAGATTGATACCAGCAGATCATCAAGCAGTGGAAGACCAGTTTTTGGACGAACATCTGTTCGCTATTAGTGAACAAACCCCGTGGTATGCAGACATAGCCAATTACTTGGCCACCGGAAGGACCTCACCTACTCTCTCCTACCGAGAAAAGTAGGCGGTCATAGAGAAGAGCGCATCATTCCTTTGGATGGATGGTCTCCTATTTAAAATAGGATGGGACCAAATTATAAGAAGATGCGTAGCAAAACAGGAGTTTTTAGAAGTGCTTAAGGCATGTCACGATGAGCCATGCGGAGGACACTTTGTAGGGAAGCGAACTGCCTACAAAATTCTGTAGGCTGGGTATTTTTGGCCCACTCTGTTCAAGGACGCGACAACATATACCAACAAGTGTGACGAGTGCCAGAGGATGGGTAGACCAACCCACCGAGATGAAATGCCCCTACAGCCCTAGGTACATCTGGAACCTTTTGATAAATGGGGCATGGATTTCGTGGGACCATTTAATCCACCTTCGATGGGAAGGAGGTTTATTTTGGTCTGCACGGATTATGTCACCAAATGGGTGGAAGTGCAGGCATTAAGGGACTCAAAGGAAAGAACGGTCGCCGACTTCTTATTTGCTCATATTTTCACATGATTTGGGGTTCCTCGGGAGATAACAACAGATCAAGGGCCCCAATTCACCTCCAAATTGATTGAGGAGCTGATGGAGCAGTATAGAGTTCGGCACAACAAAACCACGCCCTACCATCCGCAGGCGAACGGGCAAGTAGAAGTGACAAACAGGGAGATAGAAAACATCCTGACCAAAACCGTGTAGCAACACAAGAAATATTGGGCCACACGGTTGCCGGAGGTAGTTTGGGCATACAACACCACGTGGAAATCCACCACAAGATGCACACCTTTCCAACTGGTCTATGGGAAAAATGCAATGATGCCCATCGAGTTCGAAATCAAAACTCTGAGGATGGCTTCAGAATTAAATTTGAGCCTGGACGAAGCTCAAAAATAGAGGATTCGCCAGCTAGATCAGCTGGACAAAATTTGACTGGATGCTTTGCAGAGGACAGAGATTATACAGAAGCAGAGAAAGAAGTGGCATGATAACCACATCAAACTGAAGAAGTTCTAGGTAGGGGAATGGGTACTCTTGTATGATTCTCGATTCAAGGAAAGGAAAGGCAAACTTATGTAGAGGTGGATGGGGCCGTATGAGGTAACAGAACTCATTAAGAATGGGGTTGTGCACGTTAAGACAATTGACGGTAGCAACACCATGTTCACAGTCAATGGCCACCGACTACGCCCCTATAATACGTCTGAAACATTTCAGGTGGAATCCAGAGTAGGCGTGGGGGAGACCCCATCTTGCTAGATCTAGACCGAACTCTCACAAGTGAAATGGTGGGCACGAAAGTGCTCACCCAATTTGTTTAGTTAGTTATAGTTTTTTTAATGTGTGTTTTTTTTGCAGGGACGACGCCCGCATGCAAGCTGCAAGCATCCTAACCCAGGGCCTAACAGGCACAGAACGCGTCTAACTACCTTTATTTTCTTTTCTTTTTTGGTTGCTTTTTGTAGGTGGAGGACTTGACAACACGAGGGATAGGTATCTGGGAAACCAGGCCTGATTCGGCTCAGCATTCCGACACCGGCTCGTAGATAGAATCTGGGCAGCATGAAAAAAACCAAGAAGGTTTGATCACCCTTCCAGTCAAATCGCCAAGTCCAAAAGCAGGCGCCTTACCGCAGTCAGAAGGCGCCAAGCCCATCCAAAAGAAGGCGCCTGACTGCATCCAGAAGAAGGCGCCAAGGCAAGAGGAAGGCGCCTTACCGCAGTCAGAAGGCGCCAAGTCCAAAAGAAGGTGCCTTACTACAGTCAGAAGGCGCCCGACCACAAGAAGGTGCCTTACTGCAGTCAGAAGGCGCCCGACCAAAAGAAGGCGCCTTACCGCAATCAAAAGGTGCCCATCCAGAAGAAGGTGCCTTACTGCAGTCAGAAGGTGCCCATCCAAAAGAAGGCGCCTTACCAGTAGTCAGAAGGCGCCAAGTCCAAAAGAAGGCGCCTTACTGCAGTCAGAAGGTGCCCGACCATAAGAAGCGCCTTACTACAGTCAGAAGGCACCCATCCAAAAAAAAAAAAAAAAAAAATATATATATATATATATATATATATATATATATAGGCGCCTTCCGTGGTAGGAAGGCACCATTAAAAAAAAAACCAGCCGAATACGTGCCTTCCAACATCAGGAAGGCGCATTCATCCAGCCGAATACGCCTTCCAACATCAGGAAGGCGCATTCATCAAAACGAACGCCTTCCAACATCGGGAAGGCACGAACCAGAAGGAGGCACCCCCCACATTGGGAAGACGCATGCAGGCAAGAGCGCCTCCCACCAATCAGAAGGCATCGAAAGGTGCATCCGTTCGAAGATGAGCACCGACAACATCGAAAGGCGCTACATGGACACCATCCACATGGGGAAGGTACCAAAGAATGCCTCCCATGTGTAGCATTTACATCGATCGGATGCCTCGAGCGGAACAAAGCATCACACGAATAAGCATCATCAAATACCCCTCCCTCATGTCACAAGTCAGCAAATCAACAGCTACCACGACAACTGGAACGCCGAATTAGGTACGCGCATATTAAATCAAATCTTTTATATAATTGTTTATAAATACGTAGTACCAAAAAATACAGCTGTCATAGAGATCGTACCCCCCATAGCCAAAAATGCGTGCCAATGAGAGGGCGCCTTCCATAACTGCTAGGGTTAGACGCCTTTCCTATAAGAAGGTGCCTTCCTATAGAAGGAAGGACAAAAAAATATACAGCATCGAAAGGCGCCATGGGAGGAAGGTCCAAGAATCACGCGATCAAGAAGAACGAACCCAGTGACACAGATGGGATCAGAGGGGCAGTAAGGACCCAATTCGAAGCCGAGGGGTGGCTCGAATACTGCACCCTAGTCAGTCAGGGCCAGGATGTGGAGGCAGCTAGAGAATTCACCACCTCTTTGAGGGGCGATGCGGCCCAAGTACGAGGGGTGGAAATTCCAGTCACCCCTGAGTTCATCTCACAGGCGACTGGATTGCCTCTCACGGGGGAATGTGCATACAAGGGCGGAGTGCTAAAGCTATATACCGAAATACTATTGCCAGGAGGGAACATGCAGATAGAAAGGGAGGGGTTACTCAAAAGCAGTCTCCCCATGGATATACGAAAGATGTTCGAGCAGATTGCTCGATTCTTCACATGCACAGGGAAGTATACGCATCTGAACATTAATCATGTGCACTTCCTCAATCACCTAGTGCATGGGAGGAAAATAAATATACCCTTCTACCTAGCGACTGCTCTAAAGGATGAAGCGACTCGATACCAGAAGGGGGCACCATCCGCCTTAGCCCACCATGGGCTGATATCGGCATTGGTCCGCCACGCAGAAGCACAGAGATAGAACCACGATGTAGGGGGAGAAGGCGACCAAATAGAGCAACACAATGCGGTTGTCGAACTAGGGCAAGGCGAAGCATCCCCCACAGAGGAGATAGCAAACATCGGGCAATTGGCGTTGCCCTATTTTCTAGGAAGGGTAGAACAGTCATCGGTGCCCGTAGACATAGAGGATAGAGGGCATTCCCTAGTGCCCGAGTATGAGGAGGAAGGAGCGCCACTCACTGGTGGTGAGGATGAACCAGTTCCCAGAAGGAAACATCCACGATGACTACTCTCGCTAGAGGAAGAACAGAGCGACACAGAGATAGACGTCACCACCCAAACCCTCCATGAATTAACGAACCAGAGCCCACGAAATGAGGAAACTTCTAGGAGCAACGACCAGATCAATGCGGCCTTGGAGGAGGTGCTCAACTGGAAAACTGATTGCTGGATGGCACAACAGATTCTGGAGGATTGCCAGAACCAGCATCAAAAGGAATTGGAGGAAAAGGATAGAAGAATCGCTCAGCTCGAGCAGCTGGTCCAGCAGATGCAGGAGGAAAATCAAATACTTCAGGGCAGAAGAACAACAAGACAGGAGGCGTCCACGTAGACTGATTGGGCAGAAGCAGTGTCGACAAACTCTCCCACATCCATCGAACGAGTATTCTCTTCAGGGGAGATTCGATCGGACGCCCGACAGAGCAACCTGGAGACAGGGGAGGATTCCTTTATTTTTAGGGGTGACAATGAAAGAAGACCTACGATGCCCCCTATCATTGTCTTGAGTGACACAAAGCAGGACGAAGGCCTCCAGCACGAGATAAGACCAGAGGATACGGAGGACCTCCCTAGGCCTGAAGAGGGAGAAGAGCCTGAGGGGTCGACACCAGGAAGATAGGAGGATGAAGGATCACCCCCGGAGATAGCGACACAGTCGATCCTTCGGAGTGAAGAGCAGTCCCCAAAGGAGAAAGAAGAGACCCCTGTCCGAGCCGCCACATTTTCTATAGAGGCCAAGGCAAAGAGGCCCAGGACGGCTCGACAGAAGGTGAAGGTGACCTTCATCGAGTTAGAGGAGGACGAATGGGATATGCAGCCATTCGTCGAAAGGCAAAAATATTTTGAGCAGCTGCGCAAAGATATGAAAGCAGCCAAGGCGGCCAGGAAGGCATCCTCGAGGATAAAAGGAGATTTTGGCATCTGCGTCAATCCGACAAAAAATAGCCAGTTTTGGGACATCTATGGTTCATCCCAAGGGCGGCCTTCCATGATGAGGAGGTACTTGGAACGGTGGGGAGTATATGGCCCACAATTGGAGACCATTGTAATTGCAAAGGAGAATGCAGGGCTTACCCCTGAAGTGGCCGGATTATACAAGGCCCAAGTAGTACCTTCCAGAGGGGATAACTCAGATATCCCTCTAGAAGAGGCCAAACCTCTAGACGCCAACCTCTGGCAAGCTGTCGAAGCTGCATTTCAATCGGCAGGAACAACGCTGGCTATACCACCACCAGTAGCGGCCAGAACAAGAAGGGGACAATTAACAACCGCAATTTCCCATAGGTAGAGGAGAACCACACCTTCGCATGCCGACACGAAAAGACAGACTCGGGCCATAGGGGCAGCCGAATCTTCCAAGAGATGGCGACGATGAAAAGTCCGAGGGCTACCTATAGTTTGGATGCCACGAGGGCATGGCATATGTTAGGCATGGGGGGATGATGAGCACCAGAAATGCTCATATTTTGTACATACTTCTTGGATCAATATGCGGCTGTATAATAAGGATTGTGTGCTTTTATAAATGATTATATAGATATTTGATATAATTATGCGTGTTATCTAATTTGTGTGCTTTTAGTATGTTTTGTGGAATTGCAGTTGATTTAGTTAGATTTGGAACAGTCGAGGTCCTTTCGATGGACCTGGCACTTTATTTCATCGGGAGTCAATGGAGAGAACATAGGCGCCTCCCTGCAGTCGAAGGCACCAATTGAACATAGGCACCTCCCTGCAGTTGGAAGGCACCAATTGAACATAGGCGCCTCCCTGCAATCGAAAGGTGCCAATTGAACATAGGCGCCTCCCTACAGTCGAAAGGCACCATCTGAATGCAAGCGCCTCCCTGTAGTCGGAAGGCGCCAAACCAAAGATAGCGCCTCCCTACGGTCGGAAGGCGCCAAATGAATGGGAGCGCCTCCCTACAGTCGGAAGGCACCACTAATTCTTTGCCCGTTGACCAGACTCGAAGGACGTGGATGATAGCGGCTGGTGCAGTTCCAGCTCTGCATCATGCAGAGCTAAATTGGAGATAGCACCAATGTATCAAAACGTCTTACGGATGCCAGGCAAAGCACGAGTCGAAACGAACACGTTGCCATCAAAACAGAATGCCAGACGTCGATTGCATTCGTCAGATTGTTCTAATTTACTCTGGGAAGAATCGACTGTTGTAACCACTTCTGTAACAGAAGTTCTGCGGGTGTGTTATATAAACACACATAGATCATTCTAAAAATATATAGCGATATAGAAAATATAGAGCGATATATAGAAGGAATTAATAAAGATCCATTTTAGAGTTACATTGTAATGCGTTGATAAATATATTACAGTTACAAGAGTTCTAAAGCGCGTGTTCGATCGGGAAGAAGCTGCTGGAGCCTGGGCCCACTCCAAGCCAGTATTTCTTCCCCATTGCTTTTTTTGTTTATTTATCAGTTTATTGCTTTCATAGAGACGTTCATTAATTTGCTAGTTCCAGTATTTGCAGTAGGTTTCTTTCCAGGAATGTATACATGATTTATTTCTGTAAATTTATTTCTGTTCTTCTTACGTAATTTATTGAGGAGTGCGGGAATGATTGACAACCATCTCAGAACACCCCCCAAACGTAGGATTAGCAGACTCACCCTCCAGTGGTATTGTAGTAACCTAGTTTCGACTCTTCGCAAGTTTACGAAGCTCCCTAGGTTGATAATTAAATGCACGGGCATGTGACAAAAGTAGGAAACCATTCACCTTGTTTGGCCCGCAATAGTAACCTTCACTTCTCTATTGTTGGAAGAAAACCAAGGCATTCAACCTCAGCCTTCGACAACCAAGATGAATCTTCAATAGGTCTACCTTTCCACTTAACTAGATATTTTGCATACTGCCTATTTTTGGTACTTTTTTCGATGCGTGTATCCAAGATCTCTTCTATCTCTTCTGTATCTGGAGTAGATACTGGAATATTCCACAATTCTACTACTGGTCCCTCACCATTGTCTCCTTCATGGTATTCTACCAAATCTAAAATGTTAAAAATAGGTGATATGTTAAGCCCACTTGGCAATTCCACTTCATATGCATTGCCTGAATCCCGTTTTTCTATGATTTTGCATGGTCCAAATTTCATCTTCAACTTGTTATAGGTTTTAGCAGGAAATCTTTCTTTTCTGAGATGGACCATGACTTCATCTCCCACTTTGAACTCTTTGAACCATCACTTTTGGTCTGCCCTTGTCTTATACTGAGTATTCATTTTTATAATTTGTTTCTTCACTTCTTCATGTAGGCTTTTCATATGTTCTGCAAATTCCTCAGCCTCGGCACTGCACTTTTCTCCTTTACCCAATTTCATCAGCTCAGAAACATTTCTTGGGCTATTTCCATATATGACTTGGAATGGAGATTTGTTTGTACTCTTGTTGATAGAATTGTTGTATGCAAATTTTTCCTGCAAAAAAACTAAATCCCATCCCTTTGGCTTATCCCCTATCAAGCATCTCAATAGATTACCTAGACTTCTATTTACCACCTCTGTCTGTCCATCTGTCTATGGGTGGTATGCAGAACTAAATTTCAAGTCTGTCTTCAACTTCTTCCACAAGGTTCTCTAGGAAATCCCAACAAACATGGTATCTCTATCAAAAACGATGCTTTTTTGTAGACCGTGAAGTCGTACAACCTCTTTGAAAAATAACCTTGCAATGTGAACCGCGTCACTTGTTTTTTGGCAGGGAATAAAATGTGCCATCTTGGAGAATCTGAAAACCACCACAAATACGAAGTCATTTTCCCTATGCGTTCTCAGTAATCCAAGAATGAAATCCATGCTAACGTCCTCCCATGGCCTCTCAGGTACAGGTAACGGCTGATACAACCCAGTGTTCTACCTCACGCATTTTGCCATCTGGCATATTCTACAACTTTGCACAAACCTTTTCACATCTTGTTGTAGTTGCGGCCAATAGTAGTTCTCACTCACCAGGGCAATGGTCTTATCCCAACCAAAGTGTCCAACCAGTCCTCCACTGTGTTTCTTCTTGACTAGGTTTTCCCGCATGGAACTCCTTGGAATGCATAATTGACTTCCTCTGAACAACATTCCATCTTGGATTAGAAAATCCAACCACTTTTTCCTGTCCAAAGTAACAAGTGCCAAGAAAGCCCTCCAGGCTTCTAGAAAATCAGGATCTTTAGGGTACAAACCCTTCAGTTCTTCAAATCCTACTACTTCCACCTTCATTTCTATCAGCAAATTCTGCCTTCTACTTAAGGCATCTGCAAATCTGTTTGATTTTCTACTTCTGTGCTTCAACACAAAGGTATAACTTTGGAGAAACTCAACCCACTTCAAGTGTCTCTAATTCAGCTTCGCTTGGCTATTAATATATTGTAAGGCCTGATGATCAGTAAATAGAACAAACTCTTTTGGCAACAAATAATGCCTCCAATTATTTAGAGCTTGAACTATAGCATAAAACTCTTGATCATAAACTGAATACTTCTTCCTAGCATAATTGAGTTTCTCACTAAAGTAAGCCATAGGTCTGCCTTCCTGACTTAGTACAGCTCCTATGGCACTACTACTGGCATCACAATCTACCTGAAATACCTTGTTAAATTCTAGAAGTGCCAAAATAGGTTGCTCTGTGACCTTATTCTTCAACATATCAAAGCTCCTATCTACTCCTAAGGTCCACTTAAATTCTTTTTTATCCCCTCTCATTGTTTCTGTAAGGGGTGCACAAATGCTACTGAAATTTCTAATGAATTTTCTGTAAAAGCTTGCTAGGCCATGAAATGATCTTACCTCAGTTGTGCTTCTCGAAGTAGGCCATTCGATGATAGATCTCACCTTTTATGGGTCCATTTTTAGACCTTCCACTGAGATAAAAAATCCCAGGTACACTAACTCCTTTACAAAATTACACTTTTTTAGATTAATTAATAACTGCTCCTCCCATAGCTTCTCAAAAACCCTTCTGATGTGCATCAGGTGCTCTTCCAGGGTTCTGCTAAATATTAATATATCATCTAAATAGACAATGACAAATTTGCCTAAAAATTCTTTTAGTACCTCATTCATCAACCGCATGAAGGTACTAGTGCATTGGTTAGCCCAAATGGCATGACCAGCCACTCATACAAACCCTCTCTGGTCTTGAAGGCTGTTTTCCACTCATCTCCTTCTCTGACATGGATCTGATGGTAACCACTCTTGAGGTCAATCTTGGTGAAGTACTTGGCTCCACTCAAATAGTCCATTATGTCATCCATCCTTGGCAATGAAAATCTGTATTTTATTGTGATATTGTTGATGGCTCAAGATTCTGTACACATTCTCCACTCCCCATATTTCTTTGGTGCTAGCACTGCAGGCACTGCACATGGACTCAAGCTCTCCCAAATCAATCCCTTCTCCAGCAACTCCTGGACCTGCCTGTTTAGCTCAGTTTCTACAGGCGTCATTCTATGTGTAGCTTTATTGGGCAAGCTCGATCCTGGCACCAAATCTATATGGTGACTGATATTCCTTATTGGGGGTAAACCCTCATTCACATTATCAGATATAATATATGGAAATTCCTCCAACAGATCTAGGACTTCTGCTAGTGTATCTTTGCATTCTTTCTCCCTAACTCTAGGAATTAATGCATAACACATATGTTCATGCTTCAAACCATCTAAAATTTTTCTCCCATCAACTAATCAAATTTTGGAACTTCCACATACCTTTTCGTCCACCTCCTTCAGGGGTTTCAGCTTATGGCAAACTCCATTCTTTGTTATAGAGTAGGTGTTGGCACGACCATCATGAACCACGCACCTGTCAAATTGCCATGGCCTTCCCAACAACAAATGGCAAGCATCCATGGGCAGGATGTCACACAGGACTTCATCATGATAATTCCCAATATTGAATTTTACCAGGCATTGCTCATTGACCAAAGCCCTATGGTCCTTCTATAACCATGCAATCCGATATGGATGCGGGTGTCTTTTCCTCTCTAGTTGTAGCTTTGTAACCATTCCTTCTGAAACAAGGTTATCTGTACTACCATTGTCAATAATAATATTGCAAATCTTACCCACGCATTTACACCTTATGCGGAATAAGCTTTTCCTTTGATCTGCATCTCCTCTTCATTCAACAAGACTCTCCTTGTGATCAGTACTTCTCCTCTCTCTGCTTCTTCAAAGTGCTTAGATCCAACACCTTCTTCAGCGACCGTAGCTCTGGCATTACCTTCTGGCCTCCTATTAGTCCTTTATTGTTGTTGTGGACACTCATATTGGTGATTTCCCTCTTCTCCACACTGGAAACAAGTTCCATGGAATCTTCCTCTTCCATGGCCACGTCTAGCTCTACCCCTTCCCCTTCGGTAATCATTGTTCTGATTACAGGGGCGGTAGGTATTTTCTCCCCTTTGTTCCTGATTACTGCTACCTTCTTCGTTCTTCTGAGAATCTTCATTTCTTCTTCCACTGGTCATTCCGTCGGTTCTTTCGCCATGACCTCTTCCTCTTTGCTTGTTCTCAAACCTCCTATTGAGCTTTTCTTCAACTTTTAGGGCAAATTGGTAAGCGTCCTCTATGGTGGTCATCCTGACCAGACTTAATTCTTCTTGAATACTTTCTCATAACCCATTAATATAATGGGCTACCTTCTCCTTGTTGGCCTCTAAGTGGCCTATTCTGATCATAATTTTATGAAACTCCTCTGTGTATTCTTTTACAGACTTACTTGATTGCCTCAAACCTTGCATTTTCTTTAGCAGGTCTAACTCATAATCACCAGGGATGAACTGCCTCTTCAAATTTTCTACCATCCACTCCCATTTTGTTATTCTCTCTTTTACTCTTCTATTTCACTCCAACTGCATTCCCTTCCACCATATGTTGGCATGACCTTTCATTTTGGTCTTAGCAAATCTGACCCTATCAGGGTCCTCAACCTCCTCGTACTCAAAGTACTCTTCCAGATCGTTGATCTAGTCGATCAATTCCTCTGGATCAAGGTTCCCAGAGTACATGGAAACCTCCATGTTTGGCCTCTTCCCAATCTGGGATATGGCTTTGTATAGTCTAGCTTGTGCAAGATCTACTACTTCTTCTTATTCCTTAGGCTGGCCCTCTTCTTCATCATATTCCTCTTCACTACCTCTGTCTCTTCTTGGCTCCAATCTTCTACGCATCTCTTCTTGTAGGGCTTGCATTTGTCTCTGTAAAACTCAGACATCTTCTGCTACCGCCATGCCTCTACCACCAATAGGGTTTCTTCTTGGAGGCATTATGTTCACTCAATCACCAACCCTTCCACAGATCCTAGTGCAAACTGCCTCACTTTCGACGATCTACTTACACACTCAAGAACTTCTGCTTTGATACCACTTGATGGAGATCAGGTCACACTAGCAACACCAAACAAATGATACACAGGTATTTTTCCTTTGAAACAGTTAGAGAATCCAACCTTTCATTACCTTCATGCCCAAAATCAGGATACAAGAGAAGAAGCCCCTTTACAATTTCAAAAATTCCCTCAAATACCCTATTTTCCCTTTTTCCCACCTAAAACCATTCAAATTGAAATTTGAATTTTGGGGGCAACTTGTCGAGGTGTTAACTTCACACTCGTTGATCTGATTGACTATTACAACATGTTTTTGAAAATGGCATGAAACGAGCTAAGCGGGGCGAATGCCAAGGCTCAATCTAGCGAAAAATCCTCAAATTCGACCTCTAAGACCTTCAAAAATCTCTTGCAAGTTTTACTAGTTTTACAAAATAAAAAAATAAAAAAAAATTACAATTTTTTTTTTCAAGTGATGCAAGATCACTCTTACACCACTGGATGCTCCTGCATCACCTCCTCTCACATTTTCCTCCACTGCCCCTTCTTCTCATCCATCCTTGACTCCATATTCCATTCCTTCCACATCCTTTGGTCCAAAACCTACTCCATATTTGACCTCTTTTTCTATTTCCCCTCCCCCTTTCTTGGTCCCCAACACAAATTCTTCTAGAAAACTTACCTCCACCATTTCCTTTGGCAAGTCTAGCTTGAAAGAAACTATAGATTTTTCTCCCAAAGGACATATATCTTGGATCTTATCTCTAGCAAAATCCTAGTCAATGCCAAATATAATGCTTCCCTCATACCCCATTTCCCCAACCCTGCATCTAGGTTTGAGTTTTCTTTGGGAAAATCCCTTGGCCTATCCCTAGAGGACTTTTGTCCTCCTATCAACCAAATATTTGACTCCAAATGGACTCCTCCTCTGACAGGCTGGTTCAAACTAATTTTTTATGGAGCTACAAAATAAAACCTAGGGAGAGTAGGAGTAGGAGGTATCCTCAGAAACCACCAAGGAGAAGTCATCCTCACCTTCGTTGAGGGATTGGGTGACCAAAATAACCATGTTGCTAAGGCAAAAAGTATGTGAAGGGGTATTTTCCTTACCAAGAGCTTTACCAAAATGATAATTATTTACAGATACTCCCTCAACATCATCAACTACCTCAATAAAAACAACAGTATTACATAATGGAGAGGCAGAGACTACATTGAAGGTGCCAAGAATTTAATTCTTGACATATAGGAAGTTATATTCCAACATGTTTATAGAGAAGATAATAAAGTTACGGATGGGTTAGCCAACATTGAAGTCCACACACCCAATATCATGACCTGGAATAATGACATTCTTGATGATATTTATGCCATTTTTGACCAAGAAAAACCCAAAGGAATAATCATAGTGGTCTTCCTCATAAGGATGTTGTCCTCCAGGATCCTCATCCTTTGTCTCATACATAACATCATTAGGAGGTTTTATAAATCCATGTGTACTATGAATATTCCAACTCAATGCAAGAAATGTAAACACCTTAATATCCATACTAGGAGTGCGATCCAGCTGGACACCTAAATCTTCCATCGCCAAAAGTTCATGTTTGTCTGGACAGTTATCTTTGGAATGTACACTAATGTTTTTTTCAAATTATGGCAATCCATGTCAACCATGTGCAGGTACCAGTATGGTGTGTTGATTTCCAACAAGAGAACACTCCACAAAGGCTTCCACCTTAATTACTCCAAGTGTCTATTGTGGCATCAACACCATGCCAACTTAGGTCCAAGTAATCTCCATTCCCAAAATAGAATCGCAGCCCAAGGAAAGCAGACCACCAAAAACTCCATGAGTAGGATGTGGCACCTCAAGAGAGAGGGAAATTATGGCAATGGTTGAATCAAGATGGTATCTTGGAACTTGGAGCACACATTCCTGAAAGATCATAGTGACATAGGTAAACTTTTCATAAACACCATGCCTGGCTCCAAAACCAATCATGCCCAAGATCTAAAGGTGATAATTCTAAACCTTCCATATATCCTCGATAAACATACTCATTTGAGAAATCATTCCCATTACAAGAATGAGCCTTCTAATCCCCAAGTTCCAAATTTGTATTGCTTCGTTGTATTCATTAATGGCAACCTCCATTTTTTGTGGAATTTTCCTTAAGCCTCCATCCATAAATTCACCATTGTTCCTCCTTGCCACTCCATCACCTCTCAAATTATTTTCCTTCCTTACTGGTGTAGCAAACCCGTCATCCATCTCAACCCTACTTTTCCTTCCAGCACCTCCCTCAACCCCCATTGCAATTTCACCATGAGTTACATAGAACACTCTAATTTCATCTGTGACCCTTTTACTATGAAAATTCTCAGTGAGCACCACTTTTTCCCCTTCCTCCATCTATTATCTAGTAAGGAGCTTGACATCACTTTAGCCTTCCTAGATTCATGGGACAATGGCTCTATTATTTTTTGAGGGAGGATCTTCTGTGTGGACCTGCACCTATTATCTAGGATTACTGGGTAGGATCTGAAAGGGAATTCTATTCAAAGGCACAAGTATAATTAAGAGGTTGAACTCAAGGATTTCAAGAACGATGAGAGGATTTAAAAAAGTGCCAATTAGAGAATCTATAGGAGTGACTTGAACACCCCCAAGAATTATGTGATGAAGCCAATTATAGATTTCATCACCATCGATGACCCTAAAAAATCCCTTTGTACTTATCATATGGTCTTCATGAATCATTTTTGTGACATCAATCCCCTCAAAATTCCATATTTTCTCCTTAATTATCTCAATTATTAAATTACAAATTGCAAGAACAAGAAAGGCAATGATCTCCCCCTCCATCAATGCTTTTTTAAGGTAATTTACACCTATATCCTAGCCCATAGTCCAAAATCCAACCCTAGCATCCCCAGCCCAGCCAAACCTATGGTGTTCTCTACCCACATTTCCCTTGAATAATGAAAGAGGAAAGCCATTGAGGTTGTCACAAATCTAAAGGTAAGGAAAAGTATCAGTTTTGAAAGTGCAAAAGGGCCTGTAAGAATTTTTTTTACCTCCAAAACCAAGTGATGATACATAAGATCATTGATATAAAAATGGAGGATGAAGAGGCGAATGATGAGACCAGGTGATTGAAGGAATTCATCATATCTTCCATGATAGGAATGATGAATGCCATGGTCAATTAAATCATTGACATTAGGGAAGGCCTTCAAAAGTTGTTCTTTGGAGGACAAAGTGTCCAAGAGGTTAATGGAGGTTTTGAAGCTGAGGAGGTTGTTGTGGTCAAAGAAGAGCCTAATGAAACTAGTCAAGGCAAGAACAAGGACGAGGAGAGGATATTTGCTAAGGAATAATTTCCTCTTTTCCCTACATTTTGCATATTTTGCTACCCTACGTGGAGCCTGGTACTTTTTCTTTACTTGTTTACATTTTTTTCCCATGGCTACCCTATGTGGAGCCTACTCCTTTTTTCTTGGTGGGATTTTCTCTTTAGGAAGCATCCTTTTATCCTTTTCCTTAGGTCTGAGTCTGTAATCTATGGTTTAATTTTCTCTATTCCTAGATTTGGTATTTACCCCTTGTTTTTAATCCTTTCTATTCACAGAAAGCATGGTTGGTTTTGTATCAAGGTTTTAGGAACCTTAAAACCCATTTAAGCAATACAATCCTTTTAATTACCAATTTTTTTTCCAAAATTCCAAATTATGTCTTCAAAAAACTTCAAACCATCCCAAAATAGTTTAATAAGATATCTAAGGTTTCAATTGTCCAATTAGATTCCTTATTCCTCCAATAATATAATTAATCTAGGTAGAAATAGATTAATTAAGTCTAACCTTAGAATTTTTTTTGAAAATTAAATTATAATACCTTAGCTCTCCAAAATTAAATTCAACTCAACTTTCAAGTTTTAATTAAAAAATATATATATCTATTCCTACTTATCACTTAAAAAAATAATTAAAACATTAAATAACCTTATCCCTCCATCTAAAGCTTATAAACATTAAAAATTTAACTAAATATAACCCTTATTTCTCCAAATTAACCTTTGAAAAAATAATTTAATTTTATCAAAACCCTATTTACCTCTCTTCTCTTGTGTGGTTTCTTTATCAAATTTGAAAATTGATATTCACTGTGTCGCTTCCTCTACAATGGTAAAGGTATTGAGCTAGATGTGGGAGCTTCAATTGGGCTCACAAATCTCTGCCACCTACTTTTGGGATACATGTATTACAATGGTCACCCTTATTATGAACCCCTTGGTGTAGTCATCGAGGGCTCAAAAATTGGTGATTTTAGATCGTTAGAAAACCATACATTAGAGAAATATTTACTCTTCCAAACTCAATGATATCCATTACACATTGTGTACCTATCACCAAGTGTTGCTCCCATTCCACAATGGTAGTTTTTCCTTAGGCATCATCAATATTCCAATATGTTACTGTGCCACTACAACCATTGCTATTAACTTGTACTACTTGAGAACTCTTTGTGAGTTTTTTCATAATGGAATGATGATAGCACAAAATAGGATAATTGATGCAGGAGCATCCGACGGTAACAAAAAAATCTTGCGTCAGACAAAACTTTTCTAAGTATTTTGCAATTGAGGAAAGCAAGGCAAAAGGCAAGGCAGAGGTCCGTCGTGATATTGCGACGTCGCGATATCGCGACACCATTTGGAGTGCAGAGTGAAGTGGCAGTTTTGTTGCGATATTGCGACGTCGCGATATCGCAACATCACAATATCATGACATTGCGATATCGCAACGTCGCGATATCGCGACACCATTTGGAGTGCAGAGTGAAGCGGCAATTTTGTCATGATATCGCGACGTCACGATATCATGACGTCGCGATATCGCGACACCATTTGGAGGCAAAGGTTGAGGGAGGGGGTCACGAAATCGTGACCCCGAAAGCGGCGACAAGTCAAAGGCATGTGGGGGTCACGAAATCACGACATGTCGTGATTTCGTGACATGTCACGAAATCGTGACCTTGGAGAGCGGCGGCAAGTCAAAGGCAGGTGGGGGTCATGAAATCGTGACCCTGGAGAGCGGCGGCAAGTCAAAGGCAGGTGGGGGTCACGAAATTGTGACATGTCACGATTTCGTGACATGTCACGAAATTGCGACCCTGGAGAGCGACGACAAGTCAAAGGCAGGTGGGGGTCACGAAATTGTGACCCTGGAGAGTGACGACAAGTCAAAGGTAGGTGGGGGTCGCGAAATCGTGACCCTGGAAGCATTTCAATAGGGGAAGGCACTTTTGGTCGCGATATCGTGACATATCGTGATTTCATGACCTATCGTGATATCACGGCCAATAAGAAGACAGAGAAAAATTTAAAAGCGGACGGCCAGGCAAGGCCAAAAATTGACACGTGGATAGCCACGTGTATTAAGACAGTTGTGAGGGGCACGTGTATTGAAGATTGTGCGACAAGAAGAAGGTAAAGCCAAATTTAACACGCGGTCAGCTACGTGTATCAAAACAAAGATGAAGGCCATGTATCTTAAAATGAAGATGACAGCCACGTGTATTAAACAAGAATAACCATCACAGGGACGTATTCTGACAAAGTGACAGTTGCAGACCATAGACAGTATGGGATGAGACAGCAGTGCAGATCGAGCAGTTGCCCATTTATGGCAGACAAAATTTGAAATCTTGGCCGGGGGGAAAACGAATTTGAAATTTTGTTAGGTGGGGGCATTAATTGCCTAGAGGGTTGAGGCCTCAATAAAAACTTGGATTTTTGTATTAGTTGTGGTGGTGGACCGGAGAACGGGGAGAAGTAGTACAGTTAGAGAGACCGAAGCCGAGCTTGGTCATTGTAAATCCTACGGGCTGATTTATCTTGATGTGTGTATAATTTTTTGAAGATTTTAATGAAAAGCATGAATATTTTGACTATGTGAATTTCTCGGTCCCCATCAGTGGTATCAGAGCCGAAAGTTCCTGAGTGTGTGACAGATCGCCGGACGTGAGGCAGTCACACCAGGATCTGTGGGAAGGCTCATGAGAAAGTGGGAAGATGCCTCCAAGAAGAAACCCCGTGGGTGGGAGAGGCATGGCAACAGAAGATTTTTGGGCTTTGCAGCGACAAGTTCAGGCCCTGCAAGAAGAACTGCGTAGAGGATACGAACCAAGAAGAGATGCAGACAGTGAAGATGAAGTAGATGAAGAAGAAAACTAGTTTGAAGAAGAAGAAGAAGAAGCTATGGATCCGACACAAGCCAGACTATACAAAGCCATATCCCAGATCGAGAAGAGGCCAAAGATAGAAGTTTCCACGTATTTTGGGAACTTGAATCCGAAGGAATTGATTGATTGGATAAATGACTTGGAAGAATACTTCGAGTATGAAGAATTTGAAGATCCCGAGCGGGTCAGATTTTCCAAAACCAAATTAAAAGGTCATGCCAGCATATGGTGGAAGGGGGTACAACTGGAACGGAATAGAAGAGGAAAATAACAGATAATAAGATGGGAAAAAATGGTTAAAAAATTAAAAAGGCAGTTTATTTCGGCAGATTATGAGTTGGATCTGCTGAGAAAAATGCAGGGTTTGAGACAGCTAAATAAAAATTTCCAAGAATATACGGAGGAATTTTATAAAATCTCCATCAGAACCGGCCATTTAGAAGCAAGCAAGGAAAAGGTGGCCCGTTATATTAATGGGTTGAGACCCAGTGTCCAGGAAGAATTGAGCTTAGTGCGGGTGAGCACCATTGAATATGCTTACCAGTTTGCTCTGAAGGTTGAAGAAAAACTGAATAGAAGGTTTGAGAGCAAGAAAAGAGGAAAAGGACCTAGAGGAAATACCGATGGAAGAAAGGAGGAAGGAAAGGAAGAGAAGAAAGAAGAGGTTAGCAGCAGCCGAAATCAGAAAGAAGATGAAGAACCCAAACCACAAGTTCAGAACAATGGCTACCCAAGAGGAAGAGGTAGATCTGGATGCGGGTATGGAAGAGGAGTGTTCCGGGGAACATGTTTCCACTATGGAGAAGAGGGGCATCGGGCATATGAGTGTCCCCAGCACCCCAAGAGAGTGAACAAGAAACAAGTGGGTCCGGCCAGAGCTGTTGTGGCAGAGGAAGATGCTGAATTTGAACATTCGGAAGAAGCAGAGAGAGGAGAAGCAATGATTGTGAGGAGAACCATGCAGATTGAGGAAGACAAACCGGATCAGAGGAGAAGCCTATTTCACACACGATGCAAAAGTGCAGGCAAAGTCTGTAATGTTATTATAGACAATGGGAGTATAGACAACTTAGTTTTCAAGGAGATGGTTGCTAAGTTGCAGCTAGAAAGGAGGAGACACCCGCATCCATACCGGATTGCATGGTTGCGGAAGGACCATAGAGCATGGGTCTATGAATAGTGTTTAGTCACGTTCAATATTGGGAAGTACCAGGATGAGGTCCTGTGTGATGTTTTCCCCATGGATGCTTGCCATTTTTTGTTAGGAAGGCCATGGCAGTTTGATCAGAGTGTAGTGCATGATGGTCATGCAAATACATACTCCTTGGCGAAAGATGGAGTGCGGCACAAGCTGAAGCCCTTATAGACAGTGGATGAGAAGGTGTGCAGTAATGCCAGAATTTTTTTGGTAGAGGACAAAATTTTTTTTTGCTAGGAGATAGGATTTGAGCAGGTTGCAGAGGTAGATGAATGTCGAGAGGTGTTGCTGAAGGTGGTGACCGGACAGCACCGAAGTGAAGATCACTTCTCTATTTACCCCGGGTGTCTGATGCAGGAGCATCCGACGGTAACAGAAAAATCTTATGTCAGACAAAACTTTTCTAAGTATTTTGTAATTGAGGAAAGCAAGGAAAAATGCAAGGCAGAGGTCCATCGCGATATCACGACACCATTTGGAGTGCAGAGTGAAGTGGCATTTTTGTCGTGATATCACGACGTCGCGATATCGTAAAACCATTTGGAGTGCAAAGTGAAGCGGCATTTTCATCGTGATATCACGATGTCACGATATTGCGAAACCATTTGGAGGCAAAGGTTGAGGGAGGGGGTCGCGAAATTGCGACCCCAAAAGCGATGGCAAGTCAAAGGCAGGTGGGGGTTGCGAAATCGTGACATGTCACGATTTCGTGACATGTCACGAAATCGTGACCCCGGATAGCGGCAACAAGTCAAAGGCAGGTGGGGGTCACGAAATCATGACCCCGAAGAGTGACGGCAAGTCAAAGGTAGGTGGGGGTCGCAAAATCGTGACATGTCGTGATTTTGTGACATGTCATGAAATCGCGACCCTAGAGAGCAGCGACAAGTCAAAGGCAGGTGGGGGTCACGAAATCGCGACATGTCACGATTTTGTGACATGTCACGAAATCGTGACCCTGGAGAGCGGCGACAAGTCAAAGGCAGGTGGGGGTCACGAAATAACGACCCTGGAAGTGTTTTGGCAGGGGAAGGCACTTTTGGTCGCGATATCATGACATGTCGCTATTTCGTGACCTGTCGCGATATCGCGGCCAATAAGAAGACAGAGCAAAATTTAAAAGCGGACGGCCAGGCAAGGCCAAAAATTGACACGTGGACAGCCACGTGTATTAAGACAGTTGTGAGGGGCACGTGTATTGAAGATTGTGCGACAAGAAGAAGGTAAAGCTGAATTAAACACGCGGTCAGCTACGTGTATCAAAACAAAGATGAAGGCCACGTATCTTAAAATGAAGATGACAGCCGCATGTATTAAACAGGAATAACCATCGTAGGGATGTATTTTTACAAAGTGACAGTTGCAGACCATAGACAATATGGGATGAGACAGCAGTGCAGATCGGGCAGTTGCCCATTTATGGCAGACAAAATTTGAAATCTCGATCGGGGGGAAAACAAATTTGAAATTTTGTTAGGTGGGGGCATTAATTGCCTAGAGGGTTGAGGCCTCGATAAAAACTTGGATTTTTGTATCAGTTGTGGTGGTGGACCGGAGAACGGGGATAAGTAGTACAGTTAGAGAGACCGAAGCCGAGCTTGGTCATTGTAAAGCCTGTGGGCTGATTTATCTTGAGGTGTGTATAATTTTCCGAAGATTTTAATGAAAAGCATGAATATTTTGACTGTGTGAATTTCCCCGGTCTCCGTCAATAACCCTAGCACTTGAATTTGTTTCATCCCTCTACAAATACTATAATGAATATACCATTGGTATCCATTACATGCCTCCTTCAAAATATTGTGCACTCTTGAATGTTTCAGTTACTCTTCACCCTGACATGGTGATTTCAATTTTAAAAAAATACTCACTCTAAAAACCATTTCAAATCTTGATAGTATTCAACATCAGTGGAGAGTACAATGTAGTTCTCTCTTTTATTTTCATTGCACTCTTTCTAGTTCTCCTTGTAGACCCTCTTATTGTACCCATAAAGTGTTTGTTATAAAACTATTATTCCACATTTTGAATGGTGCTTGATTTTTCCTTTACCTCCTACTCGGTGTTTTGTTGTTACTTGCTATCAATAACTAGGTGAATGATCTACTTTCTATCTCCTTGATGATGTTGTCTCACCACTATTTCCTACAAATTTTATTATACCTTTTTGGTGTCTTTAGACACATTTAATATTACCTTATCTTAAACATTATTCAGTATCCTTTTTGTTTCACTAATATTTGATAAATCTACAGTTTTTAGGCTTATAAAATAACATAGATATTCTGCTTTCTAATTAATATTTTCTACTCCTTATTTCTCCTTTTTCAAGCAATGTTTAACCCCGATATTTGCTATTGTATTTTTAATTTTCTAAGATACCAATTATGCCTCCTTCATTATATTAGAGACACTCAACTTAGGCTATTTTTTTTCTGATTTAAAACTTGAATGTGTAGCTTAAAATAAAGCACATTATTTATGCTTTAATAAAATTCTCTTATGGATTCAATTTACAAACTTTTTGCTAACCTTTTTACTCACCAAGCTTGCTGTCCAATATTTGTAAAATTTCAGTTTATTCTTCCTTTCACTTGCTGCTCCAAAACCATTAATATTGCAGCTCTTCTCTTGCTTAACTTTCTGCCCAAATATTCCTCTTTTCTTCTTCAAAGTATGTTGTTCAAAACTTAATAATTTGTAGCTTTCAATGCTACCCAAAATTCTACCTTATTGTTGTCCAAAACATCTTCTAAATATACCCCAAAATTATTCCTTGTGGCTCTAATACCACTGTTAGCTTTCTAAATAGGTTAACTTATAGAAAGCTTCAACTTGGATCTAAAGATAAATTAAAATAATTCTACTTACAATGAAACTTAATAATAACAATATCTTACAACTAATATCTCATGAAATATAACATAAATAAACACAATCTATAGAGATTACATTAATGATACAACTCAGTTACAATGCATGGACCTTTACCTCCAATATATCCTTTTTCATGACTTTGTAGTTCTCTAACTATTGCTTTCCTCTTTCATATGGGAGATGCAACCTTTCATATATCTCTAATAAATATAAATCTCTCAAATTGCCACATATCATGTGACTCTTCATACTCTCATGAAACTTTACACTCTTTCTCATATTGCCATATACAATATATAAAATATAAATCATCTACCAAACTAAAATTGTAAGGGGGGTCAAATAATGTAATATCTTCGACAACATGTTTTGGTGAATTCTTTATTTTTTAATGGTGTGCCATTATATAATATTAGGAAAAAGGGATCCCATAAAAACTGATGATTTGGTTGGTCATGAATTTGAAAACTTGGATTCCTATTGTAGAAGACAGAGGTTTGGCCTCAAACCACATCGTAAAGTAATCAGTGGCAATGATAATGGATTTATGGTCATTTGATTATTAAGGGTTGATTTTACCTATAATTTCTAATACCCAAGTGGATAAATGCCAAGGTGATGTAATTGGTTGTAATTCTTAAGAAGTATCATGGACACGATTATCAAATCCCTAATATTTGTCACATTTTCTAACATAGCTACAAGTGTCTTTTTCCATGGATGGTCAATAGTAACCCATACTAAGGATATTTTTTGCTATGGATAGCCAACTAAAATATCTAACACATGATCCATCATGGGATTCTTTGATGATAATTTAGAATTCTTCTTCATTTTTGCATGTAAGGAGTATGCCCTCAAAAGAGCATCGACATAAAATATATCTAATGATGACATATTTGTAAGCTTTTAGTCTAAAATGTTTGAATTTTTTGTGGTTGAATAATTTAGGGAATATTCCTTATCTAAGGAATTTAAGGATGTCTTGATGCCAAGGTTCTTGTGGTGAAGTCGATTCAATGGTGCAAATGTTCAAATGTTATAGGTAAGATTTTAGTGTTGAAGGTCCTTTTATTAATCTTATGACAATGGATGTTTTTTCATCCCCTAGTTCTAAGGGAATGAGGGATGCTACTATAGCCATAGCATTGACATGGTGATTTATTGATTATGGAATAGCTTCTATACTAACTTTGTTAAAACAAACTATTAATTTATTTATAATTTCTTTGTAAAGCTTTAGTTTATCATCTTTAGTTTGATAAATATTGTTGACCTAGTTAATCACCAATTATGAGTCATTGTATGTTGTTAGGATTTTAATTTTAAGTTTTAATTTGGCTCAAAGACCTAATATTAATGCCTCATACTCTAATATGTTATTTTTGCATGAGAATTATAGTTTAAAGGATAGATGTATAAGTTGTTGTTGTGGTGTGATAAAAATAATATTTTCTCCTATGCCTTTGATTGAAGTATAAGATTCAAAATTTAGCATTTAAGGCTTCTATAGCTAGAATTGTTTTATTGAGAAAGGTTATGTCAATGGGATGTGTTGACTCTAAGGGTCCAATGAAAATTTTATCAACTATACCTTATCCCTCAAATGACTTTTTGCTAATGAACTCAAGATGAAATTTTCTAAGGGCTATGACCCATTTGGAAATCCTTCTTGATAGGTAATTTTTTAGCATGAGGCATCATAGGGGGTTGATTCTTGATATGACATAGATATTTTTGCTAAGAATGCAATGTATTAATTTGAGAAAGGAGAAAATGACTACTAGACATAGCTTTTCTACTGGTGTATAATAGGTTTTTTAATTCACCAAAGTTCTACTTATATAGTAGATAGCCCTTTCTTAGTTTTGGTTATTATATTGAGTGAACATGGCTCTAAGGGAACATTGAGTAGCATATATATATAGAAACAATGGTTGGGTTGGGCTAGGTGGTATCAAGACAAGTAGAATCAAGAGATAAGTTTTTAGAGTTTCAAATATTTTTTGGCATTCACTATCCCATTCAAATTTTATGTATTTCTTGAGTAATATAGAAAAGGGTTGACATTTGTCTACTAATTGCAAGATGAATTTTTGGATGGCTTGCAATTTTTCTTGGAGGCTATGTAGTTCAATAAAATTTATTGGTGGAAGCATGTTTGTTATTGCTATGATTTTGGAAGGATCATATTCAATTCTATGATGAGATACAATAAACCCTTGTAACTTTCCTGATGTTACCCCAAAGATGCAATTTTGAGGGTTTAGCCTAACTTTTTATTCTTGTAATATTTTAAATATGCACCTTAGTTATTAAACATGATTTTCTCTTTTTTTGGAGTGACCTAAAATATCATCTACATAGTCTTCTATAGTGTTATGTATAAGGTCATGAAAGATATATGTCATGGTTATTTGATATATTACTCACACAATTTTAAGGCCAAAAGGCATGAATTTATAGTAAAAATTTACCAAAGGGGTTATGAAGGCCATTTTGAATTGGTCTTTAGGAGTGATATTTATCTGATTATAACTTAAAAATATATCCATTAAAGAAAACATTTTAGATCTTGTGGTGAATTCAATTATCATATCTATGTTTGGTAAAGGGAAGTTGTCTTTGGGATATGCACTATTTATGTCTTTAAAGTCTATGCAAATTCGAATGGACACTTCTTTCATGGAAATTAGTACAATATTGGAGATCTAGTCCAAATAGTCTATGGCCTTTATGAATCCCACATCTAATAGTTTTTGGAATTCATCCCTAACTAAAAGAGTGACTTTGGAATGCATTTTCATTCATTTTTGCTTAATTGGTTTGGCATTTGGATGTACAACAAGATGGTGTACCACTATTGAGGGGTCAAGTCCAGGCATGTCATGATACATCCAAGAAAAGATGTTATAGAATTATTTTAAGAGGTTTGTGTATTCTATTTTTTTATCTTGGGATAATACCTTCCCTAGTTTAAGGAGTCAAGGCCTTTGTTTAGTGCCAATGTTGATATCTATTATTTCTTTGATCAATATTTGTGATTCATTCTCAAAGTGATGAGGGGTGGCTAATATCCCTAAATATTTTAGCTCTTAAGGATCTAATAACACTTTTTATAATTCAAGTAGTTGCACATAATATAAATTGAAGATATGTTTAAGAGGTTCTTGATCTAAATCACAAGATTATTTGATGTTGCTTTTGTTTTGGTCTAATATAGATTCAATATGGACAACTGTTATCATGTTGATGCTAGCAAAAAGTATGGTTTTATGAGGTGTTTCATTGAGAAGTGGCCATAGTTATTTCTCATATATGTCATCCCATTTGGAGCCATGTAAATATTTGGTGTATTTTTCTTCATCTTATTCCAATAAAGGTGATGGCTCATTTGTGTTAGGAATGTATCCAATCCCACATCATCGTAGCCAAGGCTCAGTCTCTAAAGGTTCTTTGATACCTTTTTCAAACTAACCTAAGCCTTTTCCTTGATAACCCATGTTGAATAATATTCTTTTTTATACAAAAAATTTAGATGACATGTAACATGATGGATATATTCATTATCTAGGTATGAAATTATGATCTTAAATTCTTTTATTGAAGGTAGTTTCTCCATAGATGAAAACACAAGTGCCTATTTAGACTTTCATTCCTTTCTTAGTGGGTATAATTTTAGCACAATGGGAAAATAATAAATTAACCAGTTCTATGAAGGGGTCTAGATTTGGATGAATCAAGTTGATTGGATCTTTGAAATAAGATTGGGGATTGGCCCCTAAGTTTATAAGAGGTTTTTTTAATACTTATTTTTCTTTATTTATCTTAGAAAAACTAGATGGTAATTCTAGTTGAAGTGAGGGGCAAAGACTACATTACTTTTTTTGAATGTCTAAAAGGTTGCATAAGTAAAAAATATCTAGATCTCCATGGATATGGATAATCCTTCCTTGATATTCATATTTTAAACATTGATGTAAGGTGGAAGGTATTGCCTTCATGGTATGTATCCAAGGTCTTCTAAGAAGCATGTTATATGTTACATCACATGATATAACCCAATAAGATGATGTTAAGGATGCACAAACCTACTTTTAAAGTTAATGTTATGGTGCATGCCACTTCTATTTCTTCATTGTCAATCTCTCTAATAAGGAGGTTTGATTTTTACCAATATTTTATACATAAGTTAAAATTTTGTAAAACTTTGACATTGCAAAAATTTAAGGTTGATATATTGTATACTAGGACTCTCTTAATATGCTTATCTCCCATTTGGGATATAATATAAAGAGGTGAATTCCTTAATATGGTCTCAAGAGATGTGCCTATCTCATGAAAAGCTAATATGACACTATTTATTTTTGTGAATTCAACTATGTTGGTGGTGTCATCAAATTATATATCTTGGGAGACTTCTTGTTCACTTAAACATTTTTGCAATATTCCCTATGAGTGGGTGATGTTTTTAATAGTTCTAGAAGGAAGAATTTTATGGGTATTTTTTCCAATTATTGTTGAAAATAAAGTGTGTAAGGTATTATTAGGAGGTATGAGGACTAAATGTGATCTATTATGGACATTTACTCTGGTATTATGAGGGATGACTAATGGTTGTTGTTTAGAGGATTGATTCTTAGCTTGTTTTCTAGTTACTATGTAAGATAATTTTGATAAATGAATGGTACCTATGGAGTTGGAAGCTTTTTGATCATGTGTTGGCAAGGGATTTTGAAAAATTCCTAAGTATATATTAGGAATATATTAATGATTGAAAACTATATTTCCTTCCTCTATAATATATTGGATGGCTTTACTTAAAGTGATGCACTTGTTTATTATATGCCCTTATGTGCAGTGATAATAAAAATATTCATCATGTCTGTACCAATTGGGTAACTCTTTGGTAGTATCCCAAGGTCATATATGTGGGAGATATATCATATTTGAATCAAGAAGTATTCTTAACATGGTGGCTTGGATTTATCTAGTATTTATATATTGTCATTTGGATTTTTCTTGTCTTGGTACTACTAAATTTTGAGGAGTGTTTTGAATTGCATTTATATTATTGTTTTTATAGGAATATTTTACACCATCTCCTATGATATGTTTGTTTTTTATTGATATTTATTGGAAGATTTATCTTCCTCTTTCTTATAGCTAATTTTTCCTCATCTTATGTATATGACTTCTACTCTTTTGGTCATGTCTATGACTTATTCAAAGGAAGATATGTTTGTCATTTCTAAAGGATATGATAGTTATTCATGAAGTTTTCTTATGAAAATATGTAATATTTCCTTATGGGAAGTAATATATTAAAGTATTCCTACCAAGGCACTACATTTAACCAAGAAATATAAGAAATATTTCCTCTTGAATTGTTTTAGTTGGTATAGATAATCTATCATGCCCTTTTCTTCTATGTAAACCAAAAATTGCTTAACAAAGGCTTCTATGAGTTATTTGAAATATTTGATAGAATAGAAAGCTATTTTAAAATACCATTCTAAATATAAACTAGTAATGCTTTTGGGAAAAAACCTAAGAAGCAACTTCTTATTGTGATTGATGTCACTACATGTTATTTGGAATAATCTTAAGTGGTTAATGGGATATTGTTTTCCATTGTACATTTGAAACTTAGGAGTTTCAAAGTTCTATTAAGTTGGATTATTGAATATTATGGGATACAATGTTTCATTATATAACTCATCAAAGGAGTAATTTTGTTTTTATGAACCTTGAAGAGAAACAATTTTACATTTAAGATCTTCAATATTAGAGTCTTTTTTTTTTTATGTGTTTGAGTTTGGTATTAATAGTTTAAAAGTTTTCACGTGAAGGGTTTTGTGGGGTAGGTAAAGTCAAAGGGGGTTTTGAGAGAAAATGTAAGGTCATAAAATATGAAGTGGCTTGGTTAGATGTTGCAAGTGGAGGGGTATGGTTTACCCCTAAGTCATGAATTAGGAAAGGATTTATAGAGTTGGGATTCAAAATGGGTATTGTGATACTAGGGGATGATGTTGATAAGGGCATTCCCATAATGGGTATGCCTATATCTATTATTGGAGGAGTTATAGAGTCATTGGAATGTGCCATAACCATATTAATACTAGCACACTTTTTTCAATTTTATTTTATTTGTGCAATAGTATATTGATCATTAGAATTTTCAAGGTTATCATGAGGTGTAGAATGTTATTTCCTATTTTGTTCTTCAAATTCCTCCCTAATAACATCTAGGAAGATATATTTATTCCTTTTGATATAATATCTAATGTGATCTGGAGAGTTAAAGTTGACTCTTTTAGTAAGATGTTCTTCCTAGGCTCATTATGTGGCCAAGGGTTTTACATTTGGTCTTCATGTTCAAGTGTAAAGACCTCATAAAATGAAGATGCTAAATCCTTGCTTCAGGTATTGTAGGGATGTTGATTCATAATTTAGGGGTTTTAAAAAATGGAGTTAATTTATTAAAGGTTTGTTTCCATAGTAATTACAACAAAGAAGAAAATATGTTTTGAGATCCTTATGTCACCTTGGAAAACAACCCTCCTTATGACTCCAGCTAGCCCACCATAATATACTAGCCAAGAGAGACTACTCCCTCAAGATTCACATGTTAGTTTACTCAAGGGGTAGTTATCCCTACACAAATAGGACTAATAATTTGGTTATTTTCTTGTTATATTTGGTTAATATGATTTATACTATCCAAATAAAATTAGATGATCTTGTTTAAGTTTGAAAACTTTTTATTTTATTAAGGTAAAAGGGAGTATTCATGTTGGGTTCACCAAAATGTATATTTGGAAACCTAAATGCATGTAGGGGATATACTAGAAACCCTAATTTCTTTCTTGATTTCCTCTTTCCAAAGGATGCCCTAAATATGTGGTAATCTTCAATGCAAGTAGGGTTTACTTCATGTATCAAACAAGGTGACTATGTGTGTTGTGTTGATGTTATGCTTGCATGATGTTTAATAAGTTTATTCAAAAAAAATATAAGGTTTAAAATTTCTAATATAACTCTTTATCAAGCCTTGAAAATATAAATTTTATTCAAACCTAAAGTTAAGATCATCTAAAATGCATTCTAAGTATAAACACAAAAAATGCAAGAATACAAGAGCTAGCCTAGTATACCTTTTATTTCAAATGATGCAATTCTAAAGAAAATTTTATTTTAAGGGTAGCAAGGGAAATGTGAAACACATAAGCTAACCTATTATTCAAGATATATGGTTTTTTATTTTTTCCTAAGGGCTTTTTTGAAAGAAAAGGATCTATGCTAAAACTTCTTTTATTTCCCAATGTTATTTTATTTAAACAACCAATTTATTAGAAACAAAGTTCTACAAACTAAAAATAATTAAATTATAATAAGTTGGGAAGTACCAAGTGGTAGGGTTACCTGGAGTAGTGTATGATCAAATTCATCATTCTCTATCAAATTTACCACTAGTGTTTTTAATGCTAAATAGAATTTTTAAAACCTGTAAAAATAGAACCAAAAAAATAGTTTTTTTTATTTTAGGGGTATTTCTAATTATAGACAGGTGAGAGGATATCTTCCCAGCTAATTATACCCCCTATTATGATTTGAAACTTTTGGGATAGATGTAGTCCCTATGTGGCAAATTTTCCAATGGCTATCTTGACAAGGTATGGCATTTTTGCTATGTGTATTTCTAGAGAGTCAAATTCACTAGTGGTTATAGGTAGTGGTGCTTTTGCTCTAAGATAGGGGTTGACTAAGTTTTGGGTTGAAATTTTAAGTTATTTTGGTCAATTTGGAATGAATTCAGGGGGAAGATATGGAATGGTAAATTTATAAGGCCTATAATTAGTGATTTTACAAAATTTTAAGAGAATGATCTTCAAATTTTATAAAATTTATGAAGAGGGATGAAGAGGATGATGCAACAAAGTTTTAAAATATTGTGAGGGATTGAAGCTACAATAGAGAACTTAATGCTTTCTTATATGATATAAGGATAAAAGAGGGCTTGCATATCTAGGATGAATGAAAAGGAAATACAACTATTTTTGTAATACTAATTTGAAATGAATAGCATAAAACAAAGATCTTATCTAGATTGCATGGGAAGTAAGAAACATGTAAGCACGAAATGAAATAAAAGAGGTAAGTATATAAAATTAAAAATGAAATAAAAATAAACATAAAACTAAGCTACACAATGATTAAGCTTGCAAGTGGAGATAAATTAGACAAAATGGAGATGAATACATACAAAATAAGAGAAATTAGTGATTGGTATGCATGGATGCAACAAGGAAATGAGGTTAGTATGCAATGATGAAAATGGAATTGTCTATGAAATAGAGAAAATTTATTTTTGATAAAATAAATGATTTCAAGTAAGCATGAAATGGCCTGCAAAAAAGTGTTATAAGTAGTAAATAAACAAGAGAAAAATTTAGTAGATCCAAAAGACAAATCAAGTTAGCAAGACCAAAAATAAGAGGGAAAGGTTAAAATAAAGACAATAAAAATGGAGTAATAGTAATGCTGAGAAGATATACAACCCTAGCACATGCTCCTCCTCCTTCCAATATGATGCTCTTGCTTCAATGCCCCATTTGCATTACTTAACTTGCCCTAAAATGATTGATGAAGATGCTTCAAATGAGAGAATGCTAGCATGCTAAATGAGAAAGAGAGAAAGAAAATTTAGAAAAATGTAATTAGATCCAATTGCTTATGGAATTCGTACCCCAAGGGATGCATTTATAGATTTTAGAGGAGATATTGAGAGGAAAATTTGGTTGGGATGATTATAGCCTTTTTTTTGAATTTGCAATTCTGGTTCGTTGGTAGAGCATGAAAGGTTAGAGTAGGTAGTGGGATGAAAGAATCTACATGCCTCTAGTTCATGCCAAAATATTTTAGGTAGTTTGGAAAAATTTTCTCTATGTCAAAATCACTAGTAGCATTTTTTTATAGTAATTAGTGATTTTGACCAACGATCAATTTGATTGGTCTAGGGGATGCAAAACAACCATTTACAAAAATACCATTGAGTTGCAAATTCACCATTGGTGTTTTTTGCACTAAGTGGTGATTTTTATAGAGGTTGAGGATGATGCCCAAATTATTGGGTTTGAGTTAATTGACTATATATTTATGTTTGGTATGATGTTTGATGTATTTTTATTTGATAGTGTGTCAAAATTGGGTGTCTACATCCTCTAAAATCTATAATTTTCCTTAGTTTACTAACCAAGTTATTGTAATTTATCCTATACTATTTTATTTGTGCTATTAACATTGAGGTGAGAAGTTTAAGGACCTCTTGATAGTCATCCATTTTATATATTTATACTTACATGTGTCTAATTGTTTTATCTACTTGTTTTAGGATTTATTCTAAAAGAAGAAGTATGCATAGGTAATTTTCACCTCTCCTTAATCTTCTCCCAAAGGGACTTGACCTCTAGATTTCTGATACTTCTAGTATATTTCTTGATGATCTCGTTTTTCTATTGAATTTGATACCTCTATTCCTTTATATAAGATAATTTTAATGTAAGATCTCTATTTATTTTTTGTGTTTCTTTATCTTCAATTAAAAGGTGACCAAGTTACATAGCCCTACCAAGTGTGAGCTAGTTTGCCAATTGGATTATTTGGTAAGGGTCCATATTATTTAAGTCTAGATTGGGAACTTTAGAAATTGAGTATATAGGGGCTATAACTATATTGGAGGGGTAAAATTATATGGCCTCATTAATATACACTTGTCTCATTTTCTTTATGGTTGTGATTGTATGAGCATCAAATTCTTGGAGATCCTATAATTGAGTGTTTTATATTATTTTTTCCACCTCTTATCCTCAATGGTGAAGATATTAGATACCTTAATTACATATATATCTATTAATTTCTATACAAAGTCTAGAATTTTCCTATTAGTAATGTTATATTAAAGGTTTGCTCTTATAGACTTAACTCTTTGGGCTAGGGTAGTGGGGATCATCCCCTATAGGAGGAGTTGTCATGCCTATGGTCATGGGAGTGTTTTGTATGTAGAAGTGGATGGTGGAGCAAGTAGTAAAAATTATGTGATGATGGATGGCTATGTAGTGGATATGGTTGGGGTGGGGTGCGTTTCCAATTGTATGAAGGTGTACATGAGAGACAAAATGGTTGGTAATGAAATGCTAATGGAGGTAATATACTGTATGGGAACAATTATTGTGAGGTGGTGCTTGGATATTCATATATGGAAAGTACATGATAAGCATATTCCAATAATTACACTAATATTGGGGTGGTGATACCCTTATAGAACAATATGCCATATTAGTGGAGGGTGATATAAGTGCAACAAAATAATTGGAAGAAATATAATGGAGAGTAGAAGAGAAAAATATAGAGAGAAGAGGGAGTAGTATATGGTATGACAGAATCCTCCTTAAGGGATTTCCCATTCTTGATTTAACTTTTGTACCATTGCTATTGTTTCTTCTTTTCTACTACTACCTCTCAAAACATAGAGTTATAACTTTAAAACCCCTTTATCCTTTGATAAAAATCTATATCTCCATTGAACTAACTTATATTAGGCTTGTTAATATAGTAGAAATTATAATTTTTTACATTGTTTTTTCTTGAATTTCTAAGGGGTTGAGTCATTGGTGATTGGATCACTAATTATATTGGTCCTTTTGTGCTCTTTGGGTGCATTCTATCCCAAAAAATAGAGTTTAGCATAGAGTTTAGCATAAAATAGGTAAGCTCTAGTAGACCTAGTGATTATGTCTCAAATCTTATTCTCTTCCATACACAGATTTATTAATCTATATGCCATAATTTCATAGGCATACCCAACCTTTGATGATCCATTTTAATGTTAAGGTTGAAGTTATCCTTCACGTTATTATAGAATATGTGTGACTCTGGCAGTTTGGCATACCAAATCTCAATTTTATCTTTATACTACAGTTAGTTCTCATAGTTGTAAGAATTATTTCTTCATTTAGGTTAGCCTCCTAATATACAGTACACATCTTCCCACAATAAAATAGGGTAACTAATTTCTTATATCTTAAGGTCTACTTGAAGATGCTCTTTGAATTAGAAGACTAATGATATTTCAACTAATCCAAACCCATTTATTTTAATTACACCTCTACTATTGAGTGGAACCCACACAAATTTGGGGTGATGTTCATAATTGGCTAGTTGAGTGAGTAGAAGGTGGTATTATTTGACCCATTTAAGTGCTTCAAGTCCACATGATAATTATTGCATATATTATACATTGAACATATGATAAAACACACATGTAGGTAACTTAAAGGGTATGGATGAAAATCCATAGAGATGGATAGGCTACCAGGTCCTCCCTAAATAGAAGTCTATACTTAGTCTATACTTAGCCATTTAGTGCCATCTAGTAATTGCTATACCTCTATTGATATTATTGGTTTGATACCTTTGCTCTTTTCCATTATGATCTCATACACCGTATCATATAAGTGGTAAGAGGTATTTCCTATTTCTATGTAGGGTATGTTAATGCACTCCATAACTAATAGAGCTTGTCCATTAGCTCCCATTTGGTCTAGCTAAAATATGGAGAACTAGTTTTTATTTTGGTATAATATTACTTAGACCAATTAAGAGGTGTGATTAAACTTACTCCATTTCTTGAAATATTTTAGTTGATTATCCATATGATTTAAAATGTATTTGACATAGTCATTCATTTGGAAAAGTATTAAATAGGCTTATAAAGTGTGGAGTAGGATTATGTGTTTCTTGTAGATATTTAGATCAATTATTTACCATAAGATAATGAATATCCCCAAAAAAACTATCTACAATCTTCTTTTAACAAGAATAAATCTAGCAAGTTACTGAAATTAGATGGTAAGTCTAGTTTCTTTATGTAAGGTATTAAAAATTATGTTAGTAAATGTTGGGGTGCCTAATGTATAAATACTTTTACATCCTTAGGTTAAATTAAACCCATATTATTGGGTCATTGGTCGCTTTTAACATAATTCATATGACTCCTTACCATATTTATAAGGCATCATTTATCCATTATGGGAGCTTGAAACTCCAATTCATGTGTTCATACAACTCTGCCATTATCTCTATAAACTCTAGAAAAATCTAGACTTGGGGCACAAAATTCATAGATAACCTTAATTTCCATATTATAATTCTCTAGGATTTAGTTTGGGTCCCTGAGTTAAAACTCCAAAGGGTCTCGTTTATCACTTTCCTAGTTACATGTGTACAATTTCCCTGTTCTACCATCTAGTATGGGTCGTCATAGTACTCCTTAGGTCTCTTTGAAGGATGGGAGTTATTGGGGAGTATAAATGTTCCTTACAATCTAGGTGCCATTACCACCCATAATGTGGTTCTCATTAAGTGTTTCCATTTCCTATTTAGAGTGCTAATCTAGGAAGTTTGAGGAGCATGGAATTAAGCTCCTTCAAATGATCTCTAGAGTTTTTTTACCAAGGTTAAATCCTTATTCAAATGTAATCATTGGTGATCTCCTCCTAAAATAGCCTAAGCTAATGGATATTTATAGGGAAAAGGGGAAAGAGAAAAAATGATAAAATATAACTAGCATAAATAGCCTATGCTAAGGGTAGTGATGCACCAAATATTACATCTTCTATTCTATGTGTCAATCGGATTAATGAACGCATATAAAAACATGACAACTAGAATGAACATGGTATCAATCACACATGAATAGAAATAAAAGGATCCTGTATGGGAACCTGGATAAATACTACTCAAAACCTATCATAGAAATATATGAATATAGAGACCAAGGTATAATTCATAGTAGTTATAGATCCTTGAATTCATATTAAATCATAAACACATTCATATATAATTGAAATAGGCTGAATGAATTGTATATGCAATGACTCAAGGATTGATCCCAAATTAACATACAAAATATAAAAGGAGAGAAACATTGCTCAAGGCCATATACTACGCATGAAAAAAAATCAACCTTTCTCACAAGTTACAAAAGTGACTATTTGTAGCTTTAATATGAGATTCAAATTTCAAAATTCCCTCTAGGAATACCTTGAGCAAGAAATTTGGTTTATTTTGGGTTGTTGCATCTGAGGTGTTATGTTGCATTTAGTTTAGGTATGTAAAAAGTTGCCTTAGGGTCTAGTCATTATAATTGTTACTTAGGAGCGATGGCATCCTTTTTGGGAGTCATTAATTGGTGCCCTTACAACATATTTATGGGAATTTGAGCCTAAGAAATTTCACTACCAAAATTTTGCTTTGATTATTGATTAATTGGGGTTCCTTGTCAACCTCCAATTGGACATGGTTGCTAATCCCATTAGTTGGCCTTTATATTAAGCTTTTGGTAATCATTTTTCCTTGCATAGCATGAATTTTAGTGTTTGAACTTCATTTTGGTTCCACCTAATTTTGTTGCCTCTTTTTTTAAGCCAATATATTTTTGATATGTATGTCTTCTTAAGGTTACTTTGGAAACTTAGTTGATTTTAATAAAAATTATGTTTATAGTTGGTTAGTGATGGACCTATCATTGTTCCATATTTTGATTGATTTTTGATGTTTTGGGGTTATTTATTGATTGAAGCTAAAAGACTTATTCACATATCTTAAGATATTTTATTATCTGGTGTGGCTCCTTTGTTTTCCTTTTATATTTTTCCATGACGTTCAAAGGGGAGTTGTTATGTGGCTAGGAAATCCTTAGCAATTTTTCTAGCTTTAATATTATAGGTATTGTACCCCTTATTTCCTTCCTCTCTAGTTCTTATATTGTACTTCCTAAGTCTATTACCAATGTCATCTTGCAATAAACCTAGGACATATTACCCTTTGAATCCCAATTTCCCAAATATGTCATTTTAGTTCTTGGGACCCTTATTTTGATTGATGGATGGATTTAAGGCCACAAATAATGTAGAACCCTCATTAGTGATTGAGCCCCATTAATTATCATTGGAAATGGTCTGGTGTCTTTTTTTGTGTTAGGAATTGACTCAATTGTCACTAGGATGACTAAAATTATTTTTTTACCTTGTTTAGGTGATTAACTTCACCTCATGGCATGGGGAGCTTTGAGTTTGTCAACAAATTTGGGTGTACACTCTTCCTTGTTGAAATTTTTATGTCCTTAGAATCAACTATGTGATAAGTAGATAGAACTTCTAGGACCCTCATTTTACTTGGAAATGGATAGTAGCCTTATCTTTAGTTCCTAGTTTTGGCAATGCCTACCCAATGTAGTGATAAATCACTATAGTTTGGTAACTTTGAAGGGTCTCCTACTCATAAGAGACAAAGAACCTAGTAATTGAAGCCTTATCTATTAGGTGTGGAGTATATGGGTGATACTAAGTAATTTATAGCTCAAGAGGAGGGTCTTTGCAATATGATCATGGATTGATAATTTATAGAGTACATTGTGAGTGGATATTTCCATTTATAGATATTTTTGCTGGTAAAGAATTGCAATTTATTTTCCTTGTGAGGTCCTTAGAGGATTGAAAATATTTGTTCCCCTCAGAGTTATTAAATTAATGGAGGTAAAATTTTTTATTGTTTCATCTCATGTTTACTCATGGTATCTATATTTTCTATGGTAATTCTACTAACTTCAAGTATCTTAGTCTATAACATTTCCCTCAAAAGTGCATGTGATGGCATGCTTTTTGAAATTTACCTTGTGCATATATCTTATCTTGCCTTTACTTCCATATATACTGCCTACACATTGCTAGTTTTGTAACACTTGGCTTCCATATATCTTATTCTAAATGCCATGTATTTGTATTATATTACATGATGTCGACACATATTGTGTGCCAAATATTCCATGCAATGTCTCTTTATTGGAATCTACAATGTTCAAACCATATTGATCTAAAATTAGTCACTCACATCTATTAGTTGATTTGAACACATGACTTGTTGCAATCAAGAGCTAATGAGCATATACGTTTGGGAAATGGTGAATCCCTATGTTTATGAGGGATTATTTGCTATAATTAAGCATGGAAAACCCATTGCTTGGCTATAAATCACTTGTTAGCTTGTTCCAACATCTTGGTTTATGCTTGGCTACCATAAGAAGAAACCTAAATCTATGGGCATCATCTATTGGGTTGGTAGTTCATCCACTCCTTCCATGTGATAAGGGAGTTCCATGTTTGGTTGGACCCCTATTAGGTATTTTTTATATTAATTAATCAAAATTTATGTTTAATTAAGTAATTAAAATTAATTAGTATTTTTAATTAAAAATTTGTTAGTAACTTTTAAAAAAGGCATGTGAGCTTGATTTGTTAGGTCTTGAAAAATGGATTGGCAAGATTTTTGTTTTATTAGCCTTATCTAATCATTCTACAATCTTATCTTCCACTCCTATTTTTGGGCCTCTAGTTTTTCCCATCAATTATTTTTAAAAATAAATATGCATGTGTTTGGTCAATAAAATTATCAGGTAAGCTTTCAAATAACTTCAGTCCTCATTAGTTAGTGTTAGATTAGTTTGTTCCTGCTTCTATTTTAGGTGTCATGATGCCTAATATATATTTGGAAGAGATAGCTCAATGAGCTAAAAATATCAATGTTGAAATTATGTTGATTAAGGTTTCCATTATAGAAGAAATGGTAGAAGAAAGTCTTATTGTTAAAGCTAAAGAAACTATCACTACTATAGAAGAAAAATTTACTATTGAAGAAGATGATTTTTATGTTGAAAATAAAAAATTTATATCCTTGATGATGTTTTTATTCCATATAATGATATGGTTGTTATATCTCTTTCTCTAAGTGTTTAATCAATATCTATGAAGGATGTGGATAATATTATATATCCCCAACTTGGTGGTGATAAGTAGACTCATGCTCTTTTTGATAAGATAAAATCACTTATAACCAAACAAATGATGCAAGAAATGGAGTCAATATTATACGATAACTACACTACACATCTAAAATTATACATCCCTATCCTTGGTTCCTTGGTTTTGCTCTCTTGGATAGTCACTGATCTGCCAATCCTCAATACCTTGGTCTTACTCTCTTGACCAACTACTACTCAGCCATGGACATGGTTGATTTTTGTCACAATTTGCTTTCATATCTCTACCAATATTCCTTAGTATGTGGCCCCCATAACTTGTTTTCCTCCATATCCACTATTGTGCTCCTCCTAATATAATCACGTTAACCATCCCTCACTATGCTATTTGAGGAGTTTATTCCAAGATATTTCAAAGGTAAAGTAAATTTTAATTGTGTTAAGGATGATGATAAATTATTTTTGGAATAAACATTCAAATATATATCCTTATGGACACTTTTAATTTTTGTAACCTTGGATATTATTATAGACCCCAAAAAAATTATTTATTTGCATAATTCCAACATGATCCCTCATTTTAGTTTCCTTATATTGATAGCAACACTTCTATGGCCATCCTAGTTCATAGCTATGTTTCATTTATCCATTCTATTATTTATATGGGATAACTTGATGGTTATCATCACTACTACCAAATGGGATCAATGTAATATTACCTTGATATTTGAGCATATTTCCAATATAGATATAAATTCCTTTGTATTGACAGTAAAAATAAAAAAGAATCCTCTCAATCTTCATTGTGTTTCCACTAGAATAATTCCCACTAGCAAAAGATCTTCATCCTTATTACATGGTGCTTATTATCACCTAAAGCTAATATAGCATGACACAATATATTTTATGGGATGCTACATTTTTTAGAATAACCACCACATTTCTAGTTATAACCCCCTCAATTTTTTCCATGTCTATCATATGTTTTATGCCCATGTCCAAATGTTATTCACATATGATGCCATTGTTCCTACCATTCCTATGTCCAATTTAATCACTACCAAATTTTTGGTACAATATTCTCTTTACACCTTTTATTTTTATCGTATGTTGTGCATGGGCCTCAATGGATCCATTACAATCCATCGATACCTAAATTTGGATCTACAATAGTATATCCTTATTGATCATCCAAAACTACCATTTATAGTAGAATTAGCATGGCAGATATGAATACATTTTTCTACAATGTAATTCTTCTTTGCCAACCTCTATGTGCATTCATAGAATTATTTTTTTATAGAAGACCACACTTGGGTATCCTTTCCTAGCATAATAACACCAGGCCTCCCCTATCCCATATTGACCACCTTAAAACTTAATTTTCTTATTGATAAGTGACACCCATATCTTTCCAGCATTTGATTTGTTTACCTCCACCTCTACAATCTATTTCCAACATTCAAATTTTCTCTTCTTCGATTCATTGCCTTGGATCCAATTCAATTATGACTTTTCTATTTTTTGTTTACCAACACTTAATAAACCACAATTATGGCCTTCACCCCCTATGAATTGCTTACCTATAATATCCATAGTTTGACCTATAACTACTATATCACATAGATCTGCAAAATTTTGGGAAGTACATGGCATTTCTATTTTTGAATTTACCACTTTTTTGCTCTTTATTGCATGATTTTTCATGCTCCCACCCCTCCCTACCATGGATCCAAACACTCTACATAATTACTTCTAGAGAATTTTGTCATATTAAGCTCTTTTTTATCCTCCTTGCAATATCAAACACTTACAACAATGTGCCCACATGTAGCCAACCAAGCATGATCAACTCTGGTATTTTTCCATGTGGCATTTATGTTTTCTAGATGTCCTCCTCGACCTTACTGATAGCATTCATGATGTCCACATATTACCACAAAGTTAGGTCTATCTAGCTTGCTAATTTCAACATGCACAAATTTTCTCGATACTCTTTTTTCTCCTAGACACATGGTGGTATATCTTATACCCTATTGCATGCTAAATAAAATTACACGTATCTTCTAAATAATGGGTGTGTACCTATTATTTTTTGGTTAAAATACTTGTTCTACTTTTATACCACATTTAAAAGAGGGATGATTACATAATTTGTTTTTTTTTTCATATTCAATGTATGACCATAAAGGTGGTGGACCAATTTCTAAGTTTTACATTGTAAAATTAAACCATAAAACCAAGAATCCATATAGGAAAAATGAGGATACTATAATTTTTTTCCAAAAAAAACTTTTAAACCTAATATTCTAGAGAATATTCTCTAATTGAAAAAGGGCATTCACTCCTTGCATTTTTTCTCCTCGAAGACATTAATTTTTATAAATAAAGGTGGTAAAATAACTCTAAATTTAGACATATTTATAGTTGTTTGAAAGATATTTTTGAGCCTAACTAATGGAATCAATATTTTTGTGTTTTGTGAAGACCTCCAACTGCTAAAGTGATAAATTTTGGGTTATTTACCAACTAGTTTTTGTGCTCTTTCAGTTGTTTATCTTCCTCATACGTTTGCATTGAAGTGTCATGATTTTATGGTGGGGAGGAGTGTTACGAATTAAAATATAATTAGTTAAAATTTATGTTTTATTAGTTAGGTTTTTTAAATTAAATAATTGTTAATAAAATTTTAAAATGCCTGCGAGCAAGATTTGTTAGGTCCTGAAAAGTGGATCGAAAGGCTTTTTGTTTTTTCATCCTTATCTAACCATCCTAAAATTTTATATTTCACTCATGTTTTTGAGCCTCTAGTTTTACCCATAAGAGGTTTTAAAATGTATATATTTTTTTGGTTAAAAAAATTATTAGGTAAGATTTCAAATAGCTTGAATCCTTATCAATCCTATTGGAAATATGTTGAATATTTTCCATGTAATTCTGGTGGGCTAACACTAAAAGGTACTGGACACTTTGTACCTATTCTTTTTGGGGTTCGGGGTCAAGTCGAGTCCTGAACAAGGGTTTAAGGGTGGTAGCCCTCCAAAAAATAGGGGTTTGGGGGCGGTAGCCCTTGACCAAAATTTTTAGGGTTTAAGTTATTTTCAGACCCATATGGGCTTTTAGGGTTACTATATTTGAACCCATGCTTTTTTGCCCATGATATTGTAAAAATCCATGCATGTGCCTTTGTTATATATATTGCACTTGCATTAGGGTTTGGAGATACAAAAGGAGAATATTATTGTATTGGATATAGTCAAGTTGATGCAATAATAAGATAATACTATGCTAGTTTGTTTCCTAGTTGAGGATTTATAGGATAAATATTGTGTAATGTGTGAATCTATTATCTTCTTCTTTTAATTCTATTATAACTTCTTTTTTATTTTAGTTTATCAAGGCTCTTTATTTCTCTTCATTTGGTATCATAGCTATTTTTAGATTTGTTCGAGGAGTAAGGGTTTCATCCCTATGATAAATTAATTCTTGAGTAGGAGCCATATGCGAAAGGATCTAGATAAAGGAGAAATATGGGAATCACACGAATAGAGTAAAAAATTTAATAGATAGAATATTGAGTTATGGAAACTCAATATCGAGGATCTGTTGGTTTATAGAGATAAGTGGATTGTGGTCTTGGTAACAAAACCAACATCGATGATAGATGAGGATTGGCTAAAAATTGATAGGAAGGCAAGAAGATCTATCATATTATGCTTATCTAATTTGGTATTTTTTAATGTATCTACAAAGACCATGAAAAAATTGGTATGGGAGAAGCTGGGAATATTGTATCAAAAAAAATCACTAGTAAATAAACTCTTTCTTTGAAATAAGTTGTATTTGCTTTGGATGAATGATGGAGATTCACTTTGTGGATAAAAATATAAATGCTTATAACTCTATGGTAAGTCAATAAACCTTTGTAGAAGTAAAAATGGATGAAGATAAACATGTATTTTTTTACTTTGCTCATTACCTGATTCATGGGATAACCTTATTATGGTTATCACCAATACTACATCTACATTGAAAGTAGAGCATATAGTAGTAACTTTGTTGTCTGAGGAGATGAGATGAAAATATTATGAATAATATCATCAAAATAAAGCCTTGATTATGAGAGGTCATTCTCAAGAAAGAAGCAAAAATAAATCAAGAGAAAAGAAATCAAAATCTAGGGGTAAATATGTTTCCCTAGAAAAAGAGGAAATGTTGGAATTGTAGTAAAGCAAGGCATTATAAAAGAGACTACAGATATAAAAAGGCTGATAATAATCAATCATCTAATGAAGAAACTTATACATAAATAAAGACCACAAATGAAGATTCATGGGACTTATTCTTAGCTGCAGCATGATCAAGTGAATGCAATGACTCATGGTTGATTGACTCAGGTGCTTATTTTCATATGACTCCTCATATGGAGGGGTTTTGTGAATATGAAAATATATATGAAGGTAAAGCCTTCCTAGGAGACAAATCGATATATAAAATAATAGGTCAAGGAAAATTCAAGTTGATACGAAAATATGGAAGAATTAAAACCCTTCCTGGTGTGTTGCATATTCTAGGTTTGGCAAGGAATCTGATATCTATGAGTAACATGAATGATGCAACTATGAATTTAGTATTCAATTAGGATAGATAAAATATGGTCCATGAATCCTTGGTGTTGGCAAGAGGATTTCACACATGAAATTTGTTTAGACTTGAGGCTAGTACTGTAAGTATTAATTGCAATAACTCTTTAGTTGTACAAGAAAATAATATGGTTGAAATGGCTATCAGTATTTCTATAGTGAAGAAAATATTGTGGCATCAACGCATGGGGCATATTGGTGAGAAAGGACTTCAAACATTGAAAATAAAAGGTATGGCTGAAGGACTTTTTGATTACCCATTAAATTTTAATTTTTGTGAGCACTGTGTTTTTAAGAAATAAACTAGAGTCAAGTTTCCAAGTAGTGCTACAAGATCTAAAGGAATTCTACATCTAGTTCATAGTGATGTGTTTGGACCTAAAAAAGTACCATCATTAGGTAAATCTATCTATTTTGTTACATTTATAGATGACTTATCAAGAAAGACTTGGGTATATTTTCTATAGAATAAATCTGAGGTTTTTAATAAATTTAAAGAGTTTAAGGCTCTTGTAGAAAATCAGATAGAGAAAAAAATAAAGGTTTTGAGAAGTGATAATGGTGGTGAGTATTTCTCTAAAATTTGAGCAATTTTATAAATATTGTGGAATAGAAAGATAGAAAACAACTCTGTATACTCCACAATAGAATGGGGTTGTAGAATGGATGAACAAGACATTGATAGATAAGGCTAGAAGCATGCTATATGGTGCAGGGTTAGAAAAGAGATTATGGTAAAAAGTTGTGTTAACAACTTGTTATCTCATCAATAGATCTCCTACCTTAGCTTTGGTGGACAAGACTTCAAAGGAATTATATATTGGTAAGAAACCCTCTCTCAAATATCTAAGGGTTTTTGGTTATGATGCTTATATGTATGTCCCAAACAGGGTTATGCATAGTGGCAAATTTTCACAAATTGGGTGAATATTAGGATTTCCAAAATTAGAAATTGGCGAATATGAGGACCCTTGACGTCGGCCCATTCGCCTAAAATTTTTAGGACCAATTTTTTCTTAGGGTCAATTCGCCACAATATATATCTAAATATAGGTATATTTGTACTCATTGGAAATCTCTTTTCAAGCCTGATCTAATGGTGGTTTTTTTTATGAAGTTATAATATGATTTAATAGGTCAAAAGTGGCCCCAAAATGAATTTTCATTTTAGGGCTTAAAATACCCTAAATTTTGGTATGAAGATGCTTGATTTGATTTTCTTAGGATTCTCCATGATTCACATTGATTTTGATTAGTATTCACCATTTTTTTACAAGTACATTTTGAGTCCAACCCCTTATGCATAACCCTAGTCCCAAAAGAGAAAATGACTAAGCTAGACTATAAATTTAAAAAATGCATATTTATGGGTTATAATAGTAGTATTAAAGGATATAAGTTGTGGAACATAGAAACACAAAAGGTTGTTTATAGCCGTAATGTGATCTTTAGAGAAACAAAAGTGGTTTTAAAATAGGAAATGCAATCAAGCAAAGAACCAAAAATAGTACAGGTAAAATTGGAACAGGAGGAAGAACCTATGGTAGAACCTAAATTACAGAGAGATTCTAAAGAGGAATATTCAAAGGAAGAAGGTGAGGAGGAAGCTGAAGATGTAGAACCTAGAACTCTAATTTTGAGGAGATCAAATCGAGAGAGAAGACTTCCAAATAGGTATAGTCCTTCAAATTTTTATTCTACATTTAATTTATCAGTTACTAATAAATATCCCAAGATTGTAAAGGAGGTACTTTAGTCAAGTGTGTATAAGACTTGGAAAAGGTCTATGGAAGAAGAAATGGAGTCCCTGGATAAAAATAATACATGGGACTTGGTGAAATTACCTCCTGGCAAAAAACATGTTGGTTGTAAGTGGTTATTCAAGAAGTATAATGTAGAAGGAAAGTTGGATAAGTACAAGGATCGTTTGGTAGAAAAAGGATTTTCTTAGGTTGAGGGAATTGAATTTGGTGAGATTTTTCTCCTATGGCTAAAATAACTTCAATCAGATTTTTGTTGGCTATTTCTACTACTTTTGATTTCAAAATAGAATAGATGGATGTAAAGACAGCTTTTCTATATGGTGAACTTGATGAAGATATATATATATATATATCACAACTAGAATGATTTAAGGTAAAAGGTAAGGAGGACATAGTATGCAAGCTGAAGAAGTCTCTTTATGGTTGAAGCAGTCTCTAAGGATGTGGAACCAAAAATTTGATAGGTTTGTCTTAACACTTGGGCTTGGAAAAAGAAAAGTAGATCCATGTGTATATTTCAAAAAGAAAGATGAAAATTTTGTTATCATTGTATTGTATGTGGATGACATGCTATTAATTGGTAAGGAGATGATAAAGTTACTATATGCTTGAGCATATGAAGGATTCCTCATATCCAAAAATTTTAGGGTTCAAGTAATTTTTAAACCCATATGGGCTTTTAGGGTTACTATATTTGAACCCATGCCTTTTTGCCCATGATATTGTAAAAATTTGTGCATGTGCCTTTGTTATATATATCGCACTTGCATTAGGGTTTGGAGAGACAAGGATAATATTATTATATTAGAGATGATCAAGTTAATGCAATAATAAGATAATACTATGTTGGTTTTCCCAGTTGAGGGTTTCCAGGATAAATATTGTGTAATATGTGAATCTGTTATCTTCTTCTTTTGATTATGTTATTACTACTTTTCTATTTTAGTTTACCGACTCTTTATATCTCTTCAAACCCCTCTCCCAATAATAGATTTTTTTATAGGTAGGTTCAAGGTAAATGTATTTAAGTGATAGGAGCATATTTGGAAATTTTCCTTGCATCACCTCTAGGAGTTGTAGAAATCTATGTGGCACCACCTACAAATATTCTTTCCCTTCTATGGCATGGTTTTAGGTTTTGTCAATCATAGGCTCCTTTTGGATCTAAGCTAAATTTTGAATAAGACATTAGGGTTTTCCTAGAAGCATTACCTTGGCAATGTTGGTTGATTTTGGTGGTCTTCTGTACTTTTGAGCTAGTTCCTTGGTAACCTATTTATTTTGATCAACTCCTCTTACTATTATTTCTATGGGAGAATCCTAAATTATTGTTTCACCATCTTTTTGGATACTCGCTCTACTAGAATCAATGTGGGATCCAACCATTAGAATTTTCTCTCATAGCCTAATTTTGAGGGTAGGGGTAGCACTTAAGAAGAGGCTCAAAGTGATTGGTTATGGGAAATTGGAGGTTTTTTCCAAGGTAGGGATTATAGAATGGGATGGATAGCCTATGGATGAAGAATTATGGGGAGGTGAAATGTTTGGGAAAGAGGATATGGAAAGGACTATATATAATCTTCTAATTTGGACTAGGTATTTATTAGCTTGGGATGTTATTTGATAGGCTTATGGTAGGGTTATTACTTCTCTAAATTTTACTATCATAGCAATATTTGAATTGAATTATTGTTTATAATAAACAAAATCCATATAAGGAGGGCTTGAGCTCATCAAGTATTTTGTACCAAGTCTCATGAAACCTGATTTTGGAGTTGTCTATTGTTTCCATGGGAGCTCTTCTAATGGTGATAAATTATCCCAAGAAAAATATCCCATCTTCCTTTATTTAAAATCATTTTATTAAAATATTGGAAAAATAATCACAATTGTTGATAGATTAGGGAGGATGAACAATGCACCAATATTTTACCTTTTCTATAATGTTAACCATTAGTATCATGAGTGTTGTGCTTGGATGATCAGTGATATATAGAGCACACATGCTGACAATGTGTCAAAGTTGTTCTACAGGGATTACCACATCTTCCCCCATGAATCATAGTAGGGGATTTATTGATAAAACCAAAAGTTATCCCCATGTTTCCAAAGGGATTATTTATGGTAATAGACATCCATAATTTCATGTTGGTAGTCACTTATACTAATAATTATTGGCCACTGCCATATTTTTTCATGCCTAGATATAAGCTCATGGGTTGATGGATTCATTTTTTGGATCAGGGCTAATGCATTCATAGGTTCTTTAGATAGTATAGTTTCCAAGTGGTAAGCATTTTGTTCAAGAGGCTTATTTTTCTACCATAATATGGACTTTGGAAGGTAGTTTCTTTGGGATCTTCTTTTCATAGCAGAGTCATTAGGTGAATATTAAAGGTGCTTTAAAAAGTAGGAGGTTAAGACCTTCACTATAACTTCAATCTAATATTTTTAAGTAGATAATTCTATTGTATATTCCAATAGAATCACTAAATTTAGTCAGCATTTTGACCAAAAAAGTCACTAGGTGAATGCTCACAATGCTTCAACAAGAAAAAAATTGAGGTCTTCATTGAAACCTAAGCATAACCATTTAAGTTTGGGTCCCACTAAGCATGCAAATTTTAACTATTTGGGACTAAAAATGGTCCTTACACTTTAGGAACCATGACCACCCATAATGCGATTCTCACTGGCTACATTCAGTGTTTGCATCTCACTTGAAGCACTAATTTAGGAAATCTAGGGAGCATGGGATGTGTCACCTTTTAATGAACTTCAAAGTTTTCTACCAAGTATATCTTCTTATTTAGATGCAATATTTGATCCTCTCCTAAAATATCCTAATATTATTAGCTATTACCAATGAAAAAGAACAAGAGAGAAAATATAGAAAATTTAACTAGCCTAACTAGCCTATGCTAAGGGTTGCGATGCACCAAATATTATAGCATCCATTCTATGTATCCATGGGATTATTTAATTTATAAAAACTAGAATGACCATAGTCTCAATAACACATGATTGAAAATCAAAGGATCCTCTTTGAGAACTAGTACAAATACTAGGTATATCCCCCCATAGAAAGATATATGAATATAAAGACCAGGATATAATTTGTAGTAGTTACAAATCCTTGCATTCATATTAAAACATAATCATATTCATATATAATTAAAATAGGCTTGATAAATTGTACATGCAATGACTTGAGGATCGAGTCCAAACTAACATACAAAATAGGAAATGGATAGACAAACTATTCAAGGGATAGATATTAGGCACAACAACAATTCAAACTTCTTTACAAGTTATAAAAGTAACTATTTTAAGCCTAAATTTCAAGGATACATTGAGTAGGAAAGCTAGTCTATGTTGGGTTGTTGAATCTAAGGTGTTATCTTACATTTAATTTTAGGTAGATCTAAAGTCATCTCAAAGTCTAGTCATCATAAATATCACTCAAGAGGGGTGACATCATTTGAAGGAGTCATTAATTTATGCTCTTGCTAGACCTTTATGGGGATTTAAGCCTAGGAAATGTCATTACTATATTTTTACCTCATTATTGATTGGTTGGTGTATATTGTTACCCTTGAACCAAAACTGGTTGCTACTCCCATTATCCAAACTTTATATTAATCTTTTTGTGATTGCTTTTCCTTGTATATCATGGATTTTAGTGTTTGTCCTTAATTCTCATTCTACACATTTTTGTCACCTCTTTTTTTGGGCTACCATATTTTTGATATGTCTCCTTTCTTAAGGTTGACTTCAATAACCTAGTTGCTATTTTGTAAATCATTTGTATGTTTGGTTAGTGAAGACCTTATCATAATTCAATATTTTTATTGATTGCTAATGTTTTTGGACTATTTCTTCATAAGAGCTACCAAAGTTATCATGTGCCTTAAGATATTTTATCATATAATGTAGCTCCTCTAATCCTTTTTTCCTTATACAATGGATTTCAAGGGGGATATTTATGAGGCTAGGTAATCCTTAGGAAATTTTCCAACCTAAATCCTATAGGCATTTTCCTCCTTTCCTTCCTCCATTTTTCTTGGGTTGTACTTCCTAGGTTTTCTACTAGTGTCATATTGCAATAAACCTAGGACATGCACCTCTTTGAATCCTAATTTTCTAGAGATTTTTTATGGTTCTTGGGCCCCTCCTTCTATCCAAGGGATGAATCTAGGGTTGTAGAGAAGGTAGAACTTTCATTAGTAGTCGAGCTTCTCAATTATCACTAAAAAGGCTCTAGTGCCTTGTTTTGCATTGAGACTTGGCTTAGTTATCACTAGAAGGTATACAAATTTTTACTTAACTCATTTAGGTGATTAAATTTACCTCATGGTGTGGGGGTCTTCAATATTGATGATAGATTTTGGTTTAGGCTCTTCCTTGCTAGCATTTTTATTTTCTTCTTGGCTTTAGCTACATGATAAGTAGATAGAAATTTTGGGCTCCTAATTTTACTTGGTAATGGGTAGTAACCTTAGCTCAAATTTTTAATTTTTATGGGGTTTTTATAATGTAGTGAGAACTCACTACAAGATCCCAATTTATTTATCTTTCTCCTTTTATTCTTCTATAATTGACCTTTTGATGGTTCAACTTCACTTGATGTAATGGTCATAGGTGAAAGTGGACTAATAGTAGGTGCGTTGGTAGTAATAGAAGGTGGTGAAATTGGCTACGCTTTAGGTAATGAGGGTCTAGTACATTAAAAATTAGTATTGATGATAGCTTAGATGGAAAACTAGATAATGTGGTGAAAACTAACAAAATTAATGTTGGCTATGGAAGGAATGATTCACTCGCTATGGGTGCTTGGGGGAATTGATGAAGAGAAGAAAATAACTTGAGAAAATAAATTGATTAAATTGAAAAACTAAAGTGATTCACTTATTGTAAGAGTTCTAGTGAGATAAAAAAGATGATAAATTTCCCCATAAAATTTAAGTTAATCTCTAGTCAAGGTCAAGTAATTCACTCATCATTTCAGGATTAGAAAAAATTTACTCTTGATTTATTTGGAAAGGTCTTGGGGATTTCCCTTTCAAAATATTCCAAGGTGAGACTAGCTTATTAAGGGAAACTCCATGAGACCTTAAACTAACTAGCCTACCAAAAATGGATCTAATAGTTGTATGACATGCTTATGATGAATATCTTAATGGGATGTAGTAAACATGGATTGCATTTTAGAATGAATGTAACTTGTAATGAGTGAGAAATTTGCTTTTTGTTTGAGTATAGTGTGTAAAATAAGTCCGATTTAGGGGTCCAAGGGTTTATATACCCTAAGCAATGCATCTGCTACCTACACCTTGGCATAGGTCTGTCAAGTGGGGTAATTATCCCATTAAGTATCAATTTACTCTCACCCATAGTTGGTGTAGGGTAGGCCCTAGGGTGAGTATTCTACTTGTTTTAGGGAGTGGTTTGATTACTTATAGTGTTCAATTTGATTTATTATAACCAAAAATATGCTATTGTACCTTTGTTTTATTTTCTTATTATTAGCATCAACAAGATGATATGAAACCATGTGTTATTCCAACATGAAAAAAGAGGGGAATATAAAAAATTAAGTAAATGTTAGTAAAAATTTAGAGAAAAAATGGAGATAGAAGTGGGGTATGAAGAAATGATATTTGCTAAAATTGTAACTACTATTATATGTACATACATTGTCTTTTGGCTAGAATTATTGTCACTGAATAAAGTAAATATGCTACCCATTCACAAAAATAGGTAGTGTTACTCCTTCCATGGAAGAAATTTTGTAGGTGTTTGAACCCATGATCTGAATACTCTAGTAGGACCCACTTCATAAGGAATAAAACTTATGGTATAACCTAGTTTTTATTTGATCTCCATCCCATTTGAATGCAATATCATTTATATTCTACTTTTTTGCCTCTATCAAACCATATTTTGACTACTTATTGATGCTACATGTTATTATTGAATACCTTTTTCTATTTCCTCTTCTAATATGAGAAACACATTTAATCTTGCTTGCATGGTCTTAACGTAAATATCCTCCAATTCAAGATATTATGATATTTATAGAAGGGAGATCTAATTATATTGAAAATATAATTTCCTTGTTATAGAACAACTTGTAAGGGGATGATCTAGTGGATATGTTTTGTATATCTATTTTCCTATAACACCTTACAAAACTTAGTATGCTAGTCTCCTTGTTTAATCTGCAATATTTTTTTAATATCCTTGTAATTTTTTGTTGGTTAACTTAGCCAATGCATTTACCTAAGGTTAGTAATTGGATGATGTGTTGAGCACTAATTTATAGTTTTTGGTAAATTTCATCACCTTATCCCCCTTAAAGTAGGAAACGTTATCTATGACTATGGTAGTAGGTGGGCCAAATTTGGAGATGTTATCTTCTAGAAATTGAACCACCATCTCCTAATTAGCTTCTTTGGTTGGAACCACTTCCTACTATTTGATGAAATAGTCCATAATGATGAGGATTTGTCCATATTTTACACTTTATAGTAGGTGTATTTTACCCATGAATTCTAGACCCCATTGTTAAAAAGGCTTAAATTGGATCTATTATTTTCCTTCCTCTAAAAATGTAAGAAAATTTGTAGTGTTTTACTTGTTGATGGAAATTAATAAAAATCATGGGCTAATAGTATCAAACTATCAATAATATATCATGGACATAGAGAAATGATTTGCTGCATCAAGGTATTGATTCATAAAGACCCCTTCCTTTTATTCTTCTATGTAGTAGAATAAGATGCTATTATATCTTTTCTTAAATAAGACACCATCCAACTAGTGATAATTCATTACTTCCCATCTAAATAAATATTTTTCCATTGATATAAACCCTTCTAGTACCTAAGTTAAGTTTGATCTCAATGTTAAGTTCTTGAATCTTATTGATCCATTTGAATATTTTTTCTTTTAATTTGATATGCATTATAGTATATTAGGTGTCATAGTGTACTTTGAATATGGTGGTCTTACTATGATATAGGTACTACATTAACTTATTAAGGTACTTCATGATGATAACCATATATTTTTTAATAAGGGTATATTTTTCTTTATATCTTTGTAGTGCTTGACTCATGAATGATATGCGATATTCCTCATATCCATAATTATTTTGGGTTAGGATGAGTATAATTCTTTTATTTATATCAACAATATATGATCTAAAATCATTGGAGAAGTCCTATTTTATCAAGAGTGAAGCTTGGTGATGGTATATTTAAAGCCTAGAAGGTGTTCTTTCCTTCATCAATCCACTCTAGGAAATCATTCATTGTCGACATATTTGTATTAGCCTAACCATATGGGAAATATATATACTAAAATTAGAAAAAAATTAGATTTGATCTAGGAGACCTAATATGTTTGACTGAAAAAGGTAATGATAAGTCTTAAATGTATTTTATTCAATCAATATCTATGGCCAAACCTTGTTTTGGTACTACATGATCTAGAAATTTACTTTCATGGACCATACAATAGACTTATTAGGGTTAATAGATATACTAAATTACCTACATCTCTAGAATACTAACTCAAGGTGGTCAATGTTATTACTCCTATATTTGTAAAATGGCATCTGATCATCAAAGTATATGAGAATATTTTCATTTATAAGTCCAAAAAACCTATGTCCATGGCCCTTTGGAAAATTGCCCCTGCATTTGATAGAAAAAATAATATTTGTTAATATGTGATGGTTCTCTACTTGTTAAAATCCATTTTATATTCATATTTATCTTTAACCTAGATTGTGTTGTATCTTGAGAAGCCATCAAGGAGGCACAATATATATGATCTAGATACCTTTTATAAAATCTAATTAATGGTAGACAATAGGTAGTGATATTTTAATAAGGTTCAATTCAAGTTCTTGAAGTCAATAAAAGCCTTATATCACATTTTTTATTATGTAACAAAACCCAATTGGTAACCCGAGTGGAGTGCTTGATTGGAAATATAATCTAATCTTACAAAATATTTAATATATTTTTCATTGTTGATTCTATCCTTTGTATTTATAAACTATTGATTTTATATAAAATATTTAGCACCATGATGTAATTCAATATTATACTCTATAATGTTTTGGCTATAGAACTTAAGATATTCATATGACTAGGAAATAGTGTATTCATACTTAACACAAAGATGTATGAAAAGTGGATTTATATTCTTGACTATAATATTTTCCACACACTAGATTCTTCCTTTCAACTAACTTAATGGGATGATAGAAAGAAGATTTTAATTTAAGGATTATATTTATTTTACTATCATTAGGCTTAAAAAATCATTTTGGAGTGATTAGACCCTTAGGTAGTTGATTTGAATTAAAATATATGACTCCATCCTTGTACTCATTCTTTTCTTTGATGTATTAAGCCTCCCTAATTAGGAATTCTATAATTTTCTCATCATTGTTAAAAATCTAACAATGATTGGAGTTATCAGGAATGGTTGGTCTAAATACTACCTCTAGTTCTTTAGGTTTATCCCACATATCATTGGTGGGGTTAAATTGGAATTATATTCCTATAAATTTATTTTCCTTTATACTCAATTATCTAGGGATTGTTTTGATTTAATATGGATTAAAAACTTACCAATAATCCTAGAGTTGATGCTTATAAGACTTTAGGTGGTTGTTCTGTTTGAGAAATGGAAATTTACATGATTTTGTTGAGCAAGGTGCAACAAAAGTATTGTTGTCATTGTTGTCAACACAGTCAGATAGATCAGTTGATGAAGTGGACATCAGACAGATCAGTTGATGAAGTGGACAGGAGTTAAGAGGTTCTTCAGAGTATTGATGATATTGTTGTCATTGTTGTCAACACAGTCAGACAGATCGGTTGATGAAGTGGACAGGAGTTAAGAGGACAGATCGGTTGATGCAAGTGGACAAGAGTTAAGAGGTTCTTCAGAGTATGTACAGTGATTATCCAAAAGATCGAAGTGGCCCATATGCTAAAAATCAAAAGAAAATCACAAGGAAGAAAACTGTCGCGATATCGCGACATGTTGAGCAAGGAAGAAAACTGTCGCGATATCGCGACATGTTGAGCAAGGAAGAAAACTGTCGCGATATCGCGACATGTTGAGAAGAAAGAAAAACTGTCACGATATCGTGACATGTTTGGAGAGAAAGAAGAAAATTGTCACGATTTCGTGACATGTTCGGAGAGAAAGCGCAAGCAAGCAAAACTATCACGATTTCACGACATGTTCGGAGAGAAAGTGCAAGCAAGATAAACTGTCACGATTTCATGACATATTGCAAGAGAGATAGTACGAAAGAAAAACTGTCACGATTTCATGACATGTTAGAAGACAAGTAGAAAAGTGTCACGATTTTGTGACATATTGCAAGAGAAATAGGAGAGAGAAAAAGGTGTCACGATTTCATGACATATTGCGAAGAGAAAGAGGAGAGAGAAAAAGGTGTCACGATTTCGTGACATGTTTCATTTTCACGGTCCAAAGCGAAGAGAAAGAGGAGAGAGAAAAAGGTGTCACGATTTCATGACATGTTTCATTTTCGGTCCAAAGCGAAGAGAAAGAGGAGAGAGAAAAAGGTGTCACGATTTCATGACATGTTTCATTTTCGCGGTCCAAAGCGAAGAGAAAGAGGAGAGAGAAAAGGTGTCACGATTTCATGACATGTTGCATTTTAGTCAAGCGAAGAGAAAATGAAGGAAGAAAAGTGTCACGATATCATGACATGTTGCATTTTCGCGACTTGAAGAGAGCAGGAATGTAGAGAAGGAAAAGTGTCACGATTTCGATGACATGTCGCATTTTATGACTTGAAAGAGAGAAAGGAAGAAGGAAAAGTGTCATGATTGTGACATTCACTTTCTGACTTGAAGAAGAGAAGGAGAGAAGGAAAAGTGTCATTTGCGACATGTCGCATTTGTGACTTGAAGAGAGAGGAAGGAAGAGAAGAAAAAGTGTCGCGATATCACGACATGTCGCATTTTGCGACCTCGAAGGTAAGAGAAAGTGCCAAGGATGAAAAGTGTCGCGATATCGCGACATGTCGCGTTTTCATGACCCGAAGGCAAGAGATAGAGCAAAGGAGAAAAAGTGTCGCGATATCGCGACATGTCACATTTTTGTGACTCTAGGAGGAGAGAGAAAGTAAGAAGGTAGAAGTGTCGTGATATCATGACAAAAGTAAAAAGGAAGAGTACGGAGGTGAAAGTGTCGCGATATCGTGACATGTTGTGTTTTCACGGGTACAAGCAAACAAAAGAAGCAAGGAGGCGAAAGTGTCGCGATATCGCGACATGTTGTGTTTTCATGGGTACAAGCCAAGAAGAGGACAAAGAGGTAGAAGTGTCACGATTTCATGACAGGTTGTTTTGGTGCAAGCTAAGAAGAGAACCTAGCCAAAATAAGATATGTGACCATTAACTGAAGTTATACAACAGTTACAAGGGCGGTTACAAAGAAAAATCATGCAGCTAAATTAAGAACAGTTAACTGAAGTTATACGACAGTTATAGGGGCCATTATAGAAGAAATATCATGCAGCTAAAATAAGAACAGTGAACAAAAGTTAGAATGATAGTTACAGGGGCAGTTACGGGTTGCATGCGTAAATATGGAAGTTAAAAATAGAGTCAGAACTTTGTTATAAAAGGAGGTCTACGTGGAGAATTAAAGTGTTGCTAAAAGAGAGTGAAAGTGCTTGGGATTAAAGTGAGGCATATTTAATATTACGTAGGGAGCAAGAGGAGAGCGAGCAGGGTGTGTCTTTGTGTGAAGAGTGGGCAATGTTGAGAAAGTAATAGACCAGTCAGGGTCTTGTAAAAGTGAAGGCATCTTTATGTCAATCTTCTAGTTTCAGAACAGAAGTCCAAGTTGGTGCTTGGCATCAGGGGTTGGTGCTCCTTCCAGTTGGTGCTAGTAAATCAAGGGTTGGTGCTCCTTTCTATTGGTGTAGATAAATCAGGGGTTGGTGCTCCTTTCTGTTGGTGCAGATAAATCAGGGGTTGGTGCTCCTTTCTGTTGGTGTAGATAAATCAGGGGTTGGTGCTCCTTCCAGTGGGTGTTGGTAAATTGATTGTAAAATTGGTATTTTGCAAAGGCTGGATTTGGATGGGAGTCCAAACAGTCAATTTTGAGGAGTAGCCAAAACTGGTGAACCTCGGTACATCTTGTGTTGTGTGATGCTCTTTTGGTATATTTGCTTTATTGAGTTTTAAGCTTTCATTGTTTCAGCATTAAGAATTGAAGATTTAAGTTTTTAAGAGCTACACTGATTCACCCCCCCTCTCAGTGTCATAGTGAGACTAACAATTGGTATCAGAGCCAGTTTCCCTTGTCAGGCTAAATCAGCTAGGGTTGATCTTGGAAGTGAGACAATGGCAGGTGGTGAAGGATTCTCATCAAACAAAGCACCAGTGTTGGATGGAACTAATTACACATTTTGGAGACTCAGGATGCAGACATATCTTTGTGCTTTGGGATACGACATTTGGGATTCGGTAGATAGTGGATACACAATACCCACCACTTCTCCAACCGATGCTTTCGATAAGAAATTGTTTGAGAATAACTCAAAAGCAAAGAATGCTATCATGTGCGGATTAATGGACAGTGAACTAGTAAAAATTATGGGTTGTAAAACGACAAAAGAAATATGGGACAAACTGAGGAGCATTCATGAAGGAGATGATAAGATCAAGGAGGCCAAGTTACAAATGCATCGAGCTCAGTTCGAAGCATTAAAGATGAATGATGATGAGAACATAGAGGCATACATGCTGAGAGTTAATGGAATCATTAATGCGATTAGAGGACTCGACGAGAAAATGGAAGATGCTGTCATCGTGAAAAAGGTACTAAGATCTCTTCCCAAAAGATTTGATTCTAAAGTTTCAGCAATAGAAGAAGCTAAAGATCTAAATATTTTTAGTATGGATGAGATGCATGGTTCTTTGACTGCATATGAGATGAGAATAGGAAAAACCAAACCCACAGAAAGAGAAGCTGCTTTTAAAGCACATAAAAATATAAAAGCAAAACAAGAATTCGAGGAAGAAGAGACATCAGATGAAACGGAAGCAAACTTTGTTCGAAAACTAATAAGGGGAAAAGGAAAATACAGAGGAAAGCTACCATTTAAGTGTTTCAGATGTGGAGGCATTGGGCATGTTGCAGCTAGATGTCCACTTAATGAGAAGGACGAAAGTGATGAAGGATCGCACCAAGAAAGAAGTGACTGGAAGAAAAAACCAAATTTTAGAAACAACAACTTCAGGAAGAAAAGTTTCATCTCCAAGAATGTCAGTTCATCAGAAGACAGCTCCGGTGAGGATTCTGAAGAAGAAACAGATGAAGCTCTTTTCATGGCATTCGAAGAAGAAAAAATAGAGGAAAAACAGGAATGTAATAAAAAACTTGAGGCTGAGGCTGAAGTATATCTAGAAGGTGAGTTGATCGCTGCACTTGAGGAGTTGAGTATAGAAAGGAAAAAGAACAAAATACTGTCCAAGAAGTTGGAAGAATATGGGGATAATATTGAAGATCTCTTCTTGCAAATTCAGAAAGCCAAGAAAATAGAAGAAGCTTTGAAGTCACACCTGGATGATAAAAGCGATGTTTGCGGCAAACAAGAAGAGGAGATTGTTTTATTGAGGAGACAACTAGAAGAGGCCAATACAAATCTCAAATTTGAGAAGAGCACAGAGTTGCTAGATAAAATGATAAGGCAACAAAGAAACCCCATGTCTAAGCTTGGTCTTGGATATGAAGCTGAACAACCTTCATCTTCTAAATCTACAGAGAAGAAGAAGTCCACTATTGAAGGATCAAAGCAAGAAAAGTTTGAAGCTGAAACTTCAAAAGGAAGAAAATCTCAAAGGAGATCTACAACAAAGCAACCACAACAAAAGAGGTTCTATCACTCTCACTTTATTCATAATAATGCTTGTAATGGCTATTGTTTTAGATGCAACCTTTATGGTCACAAGGCAATGTATTGTGGATTGAATAATAGATCAAAGAGTTATGCTGGTAGAAATACATCTGTTGAACACCATGTGCAATGTTTTAAATGTAATGGTCATGGGCACATAGCAAGGTCTTGTCCAAGAACTTTTGTATCTAATCTATGGCAAGACAGTAGATTTCATCAGACGCAAAGAATGCAACACAGACAGGGAAGAAATCATGTGCATCAAAGAAAGGAAAATAATCATCCATCAAGGATGTACAAGAGACAACCACCCAAGAGAAATGTTCAAGTTCACGAAAAGGTTCAAAATAGGGATGCGAGTTGAAAACCTTCAGCCTAAGTTCAAGAAATATTGGAGAAAGAAAGAAGAGAGGAAATCGTGTCTCCTTGGACTGAAGGAGATTACTCCGCTATTGCACTAAGCAACTCCAGGTAGCACATCCTCAGGGGGAGCAATCTTGAAGTTTCATTTTAATGCTCCTATGTATTTGTTTGATTACCTGAGGATGAAAGGCAAGTAGTCAGGGAAGTTGTCGTATAGTTGTCGAAGTATGTTTTCAGTTCATGTAGTTTGTGGAAGTGTCGTGAATGAAGTGTGGTGATTAAATTGAGAGTTGTCATTATTGGTAGTATTGCTATATGTCATTGTTGTACTGGTGATGGTTCTTACTGCCACTATCAAAAGTTAAGGATTATAACAGTTCAGATGATTTGGTTGGTGTTGTGGTACTGTGTTTGATGCTTGCACAGAGTTGGCGATAAAATTGCAGTGTTGGTATAGTGTTGGACAAAAGTTGGTACAAGTGTGAGTCACTTGTCAATTTTGTTGACAGATGTGAAATCAGCATTTTTGAATGGGAAGCTTGAAGAAGAGGTTTATATTGAGCAGCCAGATGGTTTCCAGCTTGGTGATGATTGGTTGAGTTGATTTGATTGAGCCTAGTCAAGTTATGTGTGAAGTGATTTTTAAAGTTCTATGAAATAAATTATTCCATCATTCTATGTTGAGTTGAGATTGAGGTTAGAAGATATTAAGTCTCTAACAATTCTCTTTATGCTTCTATGAAGTGGATTTGATTTGAGATTGTCATTCATTGTTGAGTTCATTTTGAGTACTACTTGAGCATGATTGATTGAGCCTTTGAAGAAGGCCTTTGGGAAATATTTGAGGACAATGTTGGGACAGATTTGAGGACAGTGTTGGGATAGATTTTTAGTGACTTGTTGGAGCAGATTTGGACAGGTTTGTATGAGTACAAATTGGAAAGAGAGTGAAGATGTAAAAAAAAATAAGAGTGAGCATTCTATCTTGGAGAGAGGTCATTGATCATGTAACAAGAGAAACAGAGTCTTTCTTATATAACAACAGAGAGGTCACATCATATATATTGCAATAAATTAGAGTGGTCATACTTCAAGAATGACTACTATAAATCACATTCTCGGGGGAGCATTTATATATTTGATTATCTTTTTGCTCATGTTTGTAATTTTTGCTAACTGTCATAATGTGTGCCTGAGAATGTTGTGCATGGACTCAAGGGGAGTCTGCAGTAGCCCTTTGGTATTATTGTCAAAGGGGGAGAAGAATTACAAGAAATTGCACGTGTGTTGCCAACAATTCCAAAGGGGGAGATTGATGAGCAAGGTGCAGCAACAGTATTGTCATTGTTGTCAACAGTGTTTGATGAGAAGAGTTAGATAGATTGGTTGATGCAAGTGGACAAGAGTTAAGAGGTTCTTCAGAGTATGTACAGTGATTATCCAAAATATCGAAGTGGCCCATATGCTAAAAATCAAAAGAAAATCACAAGGAAGAAAACTATCGCGATATCGCGACATGTTGAGCAAGAAAGAAAACTGTCGCGATATCGCGACATGTTGAGAAGAAAGAAAACTGTCGTGATATCGCGACATGTTGAGAAGAAAGAAAAACTATCATGATATCGCGACATGTTTGGAGAGAAAGCGCAAGCAAGCAAAACTGTCACGATTTCATGACATGTTCGAAGAGAAAGCGCAAGCAAGCAAAACTATCATGATTTCGTGACATGTTCGAAGAGAAAGCGCAAGCAAGATAAACTGTCATGATTTCGTGACATATTGCAAGAGAGATAGTACAGAAGAAAAACTGTCACGATTTCGTGACATGTTGGAAGAGAAAAAGGCAAGTAGAAAAAGTGTCACGATTTCATGACATATTGCAAGAGAAAGAGGAGAGAGAAAAAGGTGTCACGATTTCATGACATGTTTCATTTTCATGGTCCAAAGCGAAGAGAAAGAGGAGAGAGAAAAAGGTGTCACGATTTCATGACATGTTTCATTTTCGTGGTCCAAAGCGAAGAGAAAGAGGAGAGAGAAAAAGGTGTCGCGATTTCATGACATGTTTCATTTTCATGGTCCAAAGCGAAGAGAAAGAGGAGAGAGAAAAAGGTGTCACGATTTCATGACATGTTTCATTTTCATGGTCCAAAGCGAAGAGAAAGAGGAGAAAGAAAAAGGTGTCGCGATTTCATGACATGTTGCATTTTCGCGGTCCAAAGCGAAGAGAAAATGCAAGGAAGAAAAAGTGTCACGATTTCACGACATGTCGCATTTTCATGACTTGAAAAGAGCAGAAAGGCAGAGAAGGAAAAGTGTCGCGATATCGTGACATGTCACATTTTAATGACTTGAAAAGAGCAAAAAGGCAGAGAAGGAAAAGTGTCACGATATCACGACATGTCACATTTTTGCGACTTGAAAAGAGCAGGAAGGCAGAGAAGGAAAAGTGTCACGATTTCATGACATGTCGCATTTTCATGACTTGAAGAGAGCAGGAAGGAAGAGAATGAAAAAGTGTCGCGATATCGCGACATGTCGCATTTTCGTGACCCGAAGGTAAGAGAAAGTGCAAAGGAGAAAAAGTGTCGCGATATCGCGACATGTCACGTTTTCACGACCCGAAGGCAAGAGATAGAGCAAAGGAGAAAAAGTGTCGTGATATCACGACATGTCGCATTTTCGTGACTCTAGGAGGAGAGAGAAAGTAAGAAGGTAGAAGTGTCACGATATCGTGACAAAAGTAAAAAGGAAGAGTACGGAGGTGAAAGTGTCACGATATCGCGACATGTTATGTTTTCGTGGGTACAAACAGAAGCAGCAAGGAGGCGAAAGTGTCGCGATATCGCGACATGTTGTGTTTTCATGGGTACAAGCGAGAAGAGGACAAAGAGGCAAAAGTGTCACGATTTCATGACAACGAGCTAAGAAGAGAACCCAGCCAAAATAAGATATGTGACCATTAACTGAAGTTATACAGCAGTTACAGGGGCAGTTACAAAGAAAAATCATGCAGCTAAATTAAGAACAGTTAACTGAAGTTATACGATAGTTACAGGGGCCATTACAGAAGAAATATCATGCAGCTAAAATAAGAACAGTGAACAGAAGTCAGAACGATAGTTACAGGGGCAGTTACGGGTTGCATGCGAGAATATGGAAGTTAAAAATAGAGTCAAAACTTTGTTATAAAAGGAGGTCTGCGTGGAGAATTAAATAAATCTTAAAAAGAGTGAAAGCGCTTGGGATTAAAGCGAGGCGGATTTAATCTTGCGAAGGGAGCAAGAGGAGAGCGAGCAGGGTGTGTGTTGTGTGAAGAGTGGGCAATGTTGAGAAAGCAATAGACCAGTCAGGGTCTTGTAAAAGTGAAGGCATCTTTATGTCAATCATCTAGATTCAGAATAGAAGTCCAAGTTGGTGCTTGGCATCAGGGGTTGGTGCTCCTTCCAGTTGGTGTTGGTAAATCAGGGGTTGGTGCTCCTTTCTATTGGTGCAGATAAATCAGGGGTTGGTGCTCCTTTCTGTTGGTGCAGATAAATCAGGGGTTGGTGCTCCTTTCTGTTGGTGCAGATAAATCAGGGGTTGGTGCTCCTTCCAGTGGGTGCTGGTAAATTGATTGTAAAATTGATATTTTGCAAAGGCTGGATTTGGATGGGAGTCCAAACAGTCAATTTTGAGGAGTAGCCAAAACTGGTGAACCTCGGTACATCTTGTGTTGTGTGATGCTCTTTTGGTATATTTGCTTTATTGAGTTTTAAGCTTTCATTGTTTCAGCATTAAGAATTGAAGATTTAAGTTTTTAAGAGCTACACTGATTCACCCCCCTCTCAGTGTCATTGTGAGACTAATAGATTTATAATTATTTTATATTTTATATATATTCTTAGATCCTTAATTTCTGTATTCTTAGATTTTTTTAAATCAATGCAAGTGGTTCATATTTTTCCATGTTATTAGTAGAATTGAATAGTAACCTATAGGTAAAATGGCTCTGTGTATCTTTTGGGTGAATAATTGAACACCAGTGACTATCCTATTCTTGGTTTGAGTGATATCAAAGTACATTGTCCATATGTTATCTACCCCTTGATTTTTCTAGGATGGAATATTAGAAGGTATTTCAATGATGAAATAGTTTCATAATTCAATATATTTGTATTAAACTTTAAGATTTCCATAATTTTTAAATATACTAATTATCATCTCAACCTATGGATCTCGGTCATCTTCAAGATATTCATCATTGTTTTTAAATTTTGGTAGCTTAGTCTAACTTATTATACTTTAATCATCTAGCTTACATAGAAGGTAGTTTTAAGGTGGTTCTTTTTTCAATATTGATTACTTTATCATCCTTGGGTACTTTCATATGAGTATGATCCATTGCTAGGTAACCATATCCTAAAAATTACATGTCCATTATTTGAATAGTTGCATATCAACATACAAATGTAGGTTCATGAATATCACTTCACACACCACCATAAACTTTATATGTCTATATATAGTCATGACTAGCTCTTTGAGTACCCCTACTATGTTGATCCTTGTGCCAACTATTTGGATTGTGTTTCTAGCCATATAAGTGTAATTCAAACCCATTTATTCATAAAACATTTTAGAAATAATTGTTATGACCACTTTTTAATTGACTATACAACTTATGATTATGTAGTTATCAATTTAAGCATCACATAAAATAGTCATATAATAAAGTCCGTGGGTCTAGGTGGATTGGTAAGTTGGGGCTCTTACTGAGAGGAGACCTAGGTTCCAATCTTGCAGGCATGCCCATGCATAGCCAGTAGCCTGATTCAACTCCTCTACATGTTGTTCGTGCCTAAAGACGGCGATCTGTTTCCTGCTTGTCCGGCGATCCCTCTACCTTCTTGCCACGTGTTTGACCCAGATTGATGAAGACGGTGCGAACCCTGTGCGTCCGATGGTCCCCATATCACGTCGGGTTACCATTAAATCGAGACGGCGGTTGTGTTGGAAGCCTTCACTGATAGTTTGAACACTGTTAGCTGCGCTGACAGTTACTAAAAATTGTGATTGTAACCAATTCATCTATAGACACCAAAAAAAAAAATTCTATAGAATTAAGTTTAATTTGAAGAACACAAGCTTATACTAGGAGGGGGGGTGAACATTATAAGAGCACTTTTTACTTTTTCTCTCAAATCAATATATGCAATGTAAAGATAGCTATGTCAACATCAATAATAAAAGAAATGTACACAACACCACATACAATAGAGACACAACAATTTACGTAATTCACCCAAATATGGCTACTTCCATGGAGAAAATATTTCACTAAATTTTCTTAATAAATCTCTTGGGAATCCTTCCCAATTACAATATTTATGGACCTCTGTCCAAAGGAGATGCTGATCCCCTAAATATGGTTTGTGGATATTTATCCATAGGAGAACTCTTTCTCCTCTGCTTTGTTTGGTGATCCTAAAAAATAATCTACCTCCACTACACTAACTGTGAATCTCTCTCCACTTGAAGACTCTTTGTCCTCACTCATAATACTTTTCCTCAATGTCCTAGTTGATGGATCTCTATCCACTGGAAACTTTGTCCTCTCTGTTCTGTCACCTCCAAATATTTATCTCAATAATGTACTAAACATAGTATAGTTGGTCTAGCACAACTCTACTCAATATCTTACACTAAACATAGTACATTCAGTCTAGCAAAATTCTAATCAATCTCTTGCACTAAACATAGTTCATTCGGTCTAGCACAACTTTGCTCAATCTCTTGCACTAAACATAGTTCATTTAGTCTAGCACAACTCTACTTAATATCTTGCACTAAATATAGTTCATTCGGTCTAGCACAACTCTGCTTAATATCTTGTACTAAACATATTACATTTGGTCTAGCACAAATTTGCTCAACTCTTACACTAAACACAGTCCAGTTGGTCTAGCAAAAATTTATCTTCAATATTTGTTCTCAAGCCCCAACTCAAGGCTTGAGTCAACTCTGCTAGATCTACCCCAAACCTTAACTCAGTGTCTTAATAAATCAATCAACTTTACCCTCAAGTATTCTCAAAGACTTGTCTCAAATCTACTTTGCAAGCTTCCACAAAATCTCACACCAATCTGTCCACAAGTCCTCTCTAGAACCTGCTCAAATTTGCTCTACAATTCCTCTATAGAACTTTTTCAAATTTTCTCAATAGGTCCACACAGAACCTGTCTAAATCCACTCGATAGGTTAACATAAAACTTGCTCAAATCTACTCAATAGTTTCACTCAGAACCTTCTCAAATCTGCTCAACAAGATCACACAATTTTTTTTTCAATTTTGCTCAACAAGTCCTCTCTATGACTTGCTCAAATATGTATTGTAATATTCCAAAAAAGCTCACACAAAATAATTCCACAAGTCTTCTCAAAGACTTACCTTAAATATGCTTAAAAATTCCACACATAACTTGTCCAATATCATAGAAACATAAAGAGAATTGTTAGAGACTCAATATGTTCTATACTCAATACTCAATCACTTTCTCAACTTTAAAATCATAGAAGCATAAAGAGAATTGTTAGAGACTCAATATGTTCTATTCTCAAAACTCAATCACTTTCTCAACTCAATCTCATAGAAGCATAAAGAGAATTGTTAGAGACTCAATATGTTCTATCCTCAAAACTCAATCTCAACTCAAATAAAAATATAGAATAGTTTGTTTTATTGAACTTGAACAATCACTTCATACAACCACTTGACTAGGCTCAATCAACTCTACTCAACCAATCACTTCAAGAAACAACTCTTGCTCACAAAACCTAGTCCAATCATGTATCATCCAACTCAAAATATTTCCAATAATGCTCAACAACAAATCTCACATAACAATGATACTCATAATTTTTCCAAACCCTAAATCAAGTTTTTCACACAACCAATGGCTTCAACAAAAATGCTTAATCACAACTCACAAACTAGAAAACCTTGAAGCATTAATTCAAAGCACTTCACTCAACCAATGGTCTCAACAAAAATGCTTATAAAACAAGGTTTAATCACAACTCTCAATCCAAAAAACCTTGAAGCATTAATTCAAACACTTTCAAAAAGGAAACCCTAATAAATTCCTTTTCACTCCAAATTTAATTTTCAATCAATCCAATCACCTTACTCAATAAAGAATAATTTTTCCCATACCTTTTCTTGAAGAGTATTTGTCCATACAAATCTGCCACACTCACAATTATCTCTTTGCCAAACTGAACAAGGGGAGGATAATTTTCTTCAACAAAATATATCACAAAAATAATAACAAAATCACACCTTATCACTCCAACTTTAATAATAATAAATATCCTCACAATAGTCACAAAAACCCTTTATTCAACATAACATACAACCCACAAAGTCTTAACCTTTCAATATTCCACAATAGCAAATTTTAATACTTTTAAAATAAAAACAGAATTCCCCTTATAACTCCTAAAGGTATTTCTCAACTCTCAGTCTTTATCATAGTGCAACCATTTCAAAACTTGAACCACCAAATACCTTATACCTCCAACTTAGGCATTCAATAAAATAAAATATAAAAATGTTACCTTTGCCTTTGGAGAGTTTCAAAATCTCAACGCAGCCCACACAAACGTCTTTACCCATGGTGCACGCCACCACACAAGCTATACACTCATTGGGAAGGAAGACACACCACATGCTTCAAAAACCTATCCTTCCTTGCTTTACAAAATAGATGTGCCTAACATTTGGCACCTTCAACATGTCCACAAAAAATACTTTCATCGGGATTCGAACACTGTCCACCTTGCACCCAAAACGTAATATTGCAGCCCACTTGCCACTAGGCCAAGGTGCCTTTTTGGCTTCCAACTAATCAAATTTTTTGGTTTTATTTCCTTTCACTGTCAACACAAACACAAAATCCAAAAATTAGTCTCACGAGCTCTACATTTAATTTGTATGTTATTCTCTTTTCAAATCAAGCAAGGATAAATTTTATGTCCTTTGGCATAGGTTTAAATAATGATTTTTCCTCCTTTTCTTGGAACATTGGTGCTTCAAAACATAATTAACCCTCATGATGTCGTCGAGGATTTATCAAGGCCTTTGGTCTTAAACCCAACCTTTGGGTTTATTAAAATACTTTTTAACTTTATAAAACCCTCTTTTGCCTTTTAAAACATTATAATAAAAAATATAAATGTTTTATTTGGGCTTTCTCCATGAAACATTTTGATATTATAATAAACACTATTATAATATTAACCTTCAAGAATGTACCTTTAATATTTATTTATAAAATTTAAATCCATCCTGAATTTAAATAATTTATAAAATAAATATTATAACTCCTTTTTAACTTCTATTTTTTGCATTGTTTTACTTGAAGTTTGGCCTTCTCCCTGGATATCGAATAACCATATTGTCCCATTTATTTCCTGTTGAAATATTTGGTATTAAATTATGAATTCATCTGGTGACATCAATGGTGACATCAATGACAACTTTGACGTAGGGACTCAAAATGTCCAACATAATTTCATAAGAATATAGTATTAAAATCATGTATATTTTTTTTTAGGATGTTTTTGCTTTATGTCTAATTGAAATAAAACAACCATTTCCAATTATATAAAATCTACACATAAATCATTCCACTATTGATGACCAAATCGTAACTCAATTATATGGTAATCCATATACCATAAAGAAACCTTCTAGTATTGATAATATCAAATGCCAACCAAGAAATACAATGATAACAAGGCAATATTCAAAATAAAAACTATTCTAGGGTAAGCAGGAGTTTATTATTTTTGATACCATGATCCAATGGATAGGGTAGAGTCTAAGATAGACATTATTAACAATATAACATTAGAAATATTTGTCAATATGAGGGTTGGTAGAAAAGGCTCAATCCATGAGATCTTTGATCGATGAGGAAATAAAGGACAAGGATAAATAATAGGTAAGCCTAAATATAAGGGCTCTAAAAAAGAAAGTTTATAAATAATAAAAAGAGTAATGATAATGGTGTGAGAATGGAAGCCACTAATCTAGAAGTATAAATTATTTCTAATATATTTTCCATAACCAACTTCACTTCACTTTCATTCCCTTTTCTTCTACTTCCATATATATTTTCTCTTTCCCTATTATTTATTCTACTCCCTCTTATTATATCCATTCAACTTCTTATTTTGTGCCCATCCCACATCAAGTAAACAAATACCTAGCCTTAGGGTAACTATAGACCCAAAAGGGGCCACATACTTAGTAAAAAATATGAAATTTTGGCTAAGAGAGAAAATAACCCGAATGGCAATATAAGGTTCCAAAAAAGGATAAATTATGCATTCAAAGTAACTAAAAAACACCTAGCATAATTTAAAGGAGTGGAGTAGAATGTGAAAAGGTGAATGTGTCTTCAATATGGTGTCAATTTCCCATGGAATTTTTATAATATGAAAATATACCATAGGGAAAATCTACAGTCAACTCAGTCAAAGGGGGACTAGCAGATTTGAAGTAGCAGAGTTATGAAAAGAAAGATACCCTAGAATAAGTTGAGAACAACTCTATGTTATTTCTTGCTCGCTTTTGATACAATGAAAAAATCCACTATCAACATGGTCAAATAGTGCTCAACATAATTTGAAGTTGTGGAATTCACAAGAATGACCTCAATACAAGGTTGGTTTTTGTAGCGAAAGACCACAACTAGTGTTAAATTCTACCAAGGGTGAAATCTATAGTTAGTGCAGTCAAGTGAGGCTTAGCAAAGAATGAAGTTGCATATTCTAGATGTCAAGAGGTAAAGAAATGTTAAAATCCACCTACGGTTGATGTAAAATAAGGATTTCACTATCAACTTGGTCAAACATGACCAAACAAAAACTAAAGTTACAGATTCCATAGAAGGACACTGATCATTGTTGAACCTTCATTACATGGTCAACTTGGTCAAACATGACCCAGTAGAAACTAAAGTTGCAGATTCAATAGAAGGATGTTGATCACTACTAAACCTTCATTTTGTGGTCGACTTGGTCAAACTCAACTTGATGAAAACTGAAGTTGCAAATTCCATAAAAGGACAATGATTGCTATTGAACCTTCATTCCATGGTCAACTTGATCAAACATGACCTAGAAAAAACTAAAGTTACAACTATGGAGAATGACACAGTTTAATCTAGGACATCCATTCCATAGTTAAACTAGTCAAACTTGACTCATTCGAATTTGGGGTAGTGGATTTCAAATATGAGGGGAATGTAGAAAAACTTGATGAGTGTAGTGATGAGAACTAGTGAAGACCAAGTGTCGACCCAAATTAAGAATTACCAATATTTTTTAGTTATAAATCTATGGAGGAAAGGCTTGATCAAGAATGAAGAACGATCCAAATTGATTTGCAACCATCACAGCTACCAAATTCAGTTGAGATCCGAACAAATTGCAAAGATTAGAATTATAGTGTTAATGGAGTACAACTTCACTTTTTTGTTGAAATCCAATCAGAGATTGCCACCTTGACATTCTAATGATCTGATAAGAAATGCCTTGTAATATTTCCAATTTTGTATTACCATTGTAAAATCTATATAAAGAGGTTGAACCCTCATTTTTAAGGGTTGACTCTAGAGTGTTTACCTAATATATTACTATAATTTCTATGAAATCAATAGAAGGAGCATTACTTGGATGTTTACCTCTAGCTTTTTATCTTCATCAATTATGAGTTTATTCTGTGAATGAATTTATATTACTATTGTTATTATTAGTCAATTTTGTTAATATTGGATTGCTAATTTGGAGCAACTTGGAATGGTTCATGCCTAAAAAAATGCTACATAAGACTTCTATTTCTATTAGTCTAAGTGTTGATCTAATTTTGCTATTTGGATTATTAGCATTTTAGATGTTTAAAATAGTTTTTTGAGCATTTCATTATTTTAATGGTGAAGATGATAAGTTTTAATTTTTTTTAGTCTCAAGTGTGGAATACTAAAAATTTTATTGATCAGTGAATTCTTAATATTTTTCAATGATGTCAGCTCTATCTAGCCATTATTTCTCAACCATTTTTTAACCCTTATCTCATTTATATCCCTAAACTTACAGATTATTTTGAGCTTAATTGAGTCAAAACCTGAAATAGTTGATAAGGTATACCATCCTACTCTGGAGGTTGTATTTGAGCTATGATTATCAGGTATGTGCCTCCTAAAAGTCAAAGACTCATATTCATAGTTCAAGTTTACCTTAATGTCAATTCATACCCCAATAGTTCTGGCACACCCGATGGGACACCAAAGATGCATTATATGTCCCCTTACCAATTTATTTATTTATAATTCTTGAAGAAATCAATATTTAGTGAGTTTTCTTGACATTATTCAGAGGAGAAAGTAAATTCACTTGGTGACTATGTTGGGGAGTAAATTCGGATTTCATGACTAGTTGCCTTTTAAAAAAATATCTTTGAAAATATATATCTCTCATTTTTAATTCTAAGATCTTGTAGGCCTAATGGATTATCACCATTATCCTCCATAGTATGACTCTATCCCTTTAGACATCCAAATTTTACATGATATTCCAAAATTTACCCCTAAAAATTAACATAGTTATCAAGGGAAAGATAAAACTACAAAAGATAATTTCCAAGACATAGTATCCTTGTCATAAATTTACAATATTAAGTTTGATGATGTTATGTTAAGTTTATTGGTTCCTATATTTAAAAGGCAAGTTGTTGTTGTGGTACAAAACCTTGGGTTGTGGTAGTATCAGAATGTGGCAATATCTAGTCAAAGCCCTTATAGATGAGTTTGTTGATCCTAGAGACCCCTTCCTACTCCTTACTCAATTTTAGTTTATAAAAAAGTCCCTTCAATAAAGTATTTTCGAGTTAAATTTTCATTTTAAAAGAATGTGAAATAGAATTCCCCAATAATACCAACCCATCCACCCTCAAGCATACTTGTATTATATTCATTCATTACATTCTAATTTGAGTCTCTTGATCCAATAATCTAAAGTAAAGGTGTTCTCACAAGTGTTTCAAGACGCCACGAGGGTAGAAAATATGTTAATCACTACATGAAAATTCCCTCCTAGAATAGTAAAACCCTCTTTCTATATCCCTCTGTTACCCCTAACAGGTACCAAATTTTTTAAATAAATAGAGTTGTGGGCTATGCAAAAGACTAGCGATGGGTTGTTATCAAGTCAATGGATTAACCCAATGATTTCTATCCAAGAGTTAAAATAAATTGTGCAGTACTCTGAGTACTATGGGAGAAAGAATGAATTACCCCTTGATAAGATGATATCACTAAAACCCAACTCCTACCTTTGTTATAATCCATGGCATGATGAAGTTTGGGCTAAAGAATAAGGTAAAGAAGAAAAATATTTGGAGTAGAAGAGGTAACCAAAAATGCCAGTCTACTCCCAAGTCCAATATCTTCTTTTAGTATGAGGTAGATGGAGGATTTAGAGTATGGCTATCTAAGCAGTGTAAGGATCTACAACTTATAAATAGGCTCTCTGAGGAAAAATACTAGTGGTGTTCATACTACATTACAAACTGACATTCAAGATAAATAGGAACAAGTGTTGATGCAAGAGAAAATATCAATAGAAAAATCTCTAAATGAAAGGAATAATGAGACCCTAAGAGACTTGTATTTTCTTGCAATAACATTGGAGCAATTAATATAAATGTGCATCTATTTTAAGGTCTTTCCAATGAGTCATATCAAACAAAGCAAGTCTTGAGGCAATATTTGTTGACACATCTAGGGGTTGATCTGGTTAATCTTTCTTTAAGAAATTTTACTAGAAGTATAAAAATCCCTAGGATTAATGCTCTAGGTCTCTTTAAGATATAGAATAATCCATGCTATGTATTGGTTTTTGTTGAAAAGGGAATGGTGCACAATTTCTTAGTAATCATGGGAGCTGAAGTACTTGTAATGCCATTTCAAGTATGTAAAGGTTTGGAGCTGATTGTTGAAAATATGGAACCCAAACATTTGCAATTTAAAGGTAAAGCCATTAAAATGCTTGGCATTATTAAAGGGCTTGTAATAATATTGTGGGAGCCACCTGACTTATTCATGGTACTATATATCATGGTCATCAATATTCCCTTTGCTATTTGGCATTTATTTTTCTAAAATTTCAATAGAACCTTTTGGGTTTTGTCTTGAGGAGGAGATTAACAACAACTACATATTTGGATAAAAAAGTAGTATTGATATTTCCAACTAGGATATTCACCCCTTTATAATAAAAAATTATAAGTAGCTATGCACTAGTCCTCCAATAACTATACATGATCATTTGGGAATAGAAGCTATCCTTTAGAGAGACCAATCGATAGGATATCACTCTAATCAAGCATTGGTTGGAGAGACCATTTTATTGACTAAAGAAGCATCAAGACATATTTTTTTGGGGTTCAAGGACCATTCCCATAAAGAAGCAATGGATGGAGAAATAAATATTCCATGCCATCAGAGGCATGAGTGTCATGAGATAAACCCCATATCTACAATCTACTAGTGGGATAGATATTTCTAAAATGCAAAACTCATAAGGGTGGAAATAAATCTTTGTAGCATAAGATATAAAGGATCCAGTCATCATTAAATTTGGAAAATTGAGATCTACCAATCACATATCAAAATATTTAATAAAAATAATAAGTTCAAATCCATTTTGTCCAAACATTGCAGATTCACAAGGTAGAAGCATGAGAAATATTTAAATCTAGGCATAGGCACATGCACCACATTTTATGTACATAGTCAATACTTAAATAAAAATGGTTGACTAAAACTGTCATAATAAGACAAAATTAAGTTCATGTGAAAATTTCAACCCTTGCCATTTTGTATATTTTTTACGAAGATAATGAAGGAGAACTTAGGATTGAGGATAGAGGGTAACATCCAAGGTAGAAGGAATAACATCAAAGTTATGGTGTTTTAACAATTTAATTTCTGATGAGGTCTTTTGACTTTATTACCTAAAGGATACTAGATAGTCAAACTAGAGGCTTCATGAGAACACCATAAACAATACCCTGTGTGAAATAGCCCAACTTGAATAAGGTAAAGGACACGATGAGAGCAAGAATTCTAGATGAAGCAAGTTAAGTACTTTATAGATCTAAAGTCAAGATATTCACATCACCAACTAATGTCATGTCTTATCGGGTCTATAAAAGAAATAATAATAGTTTGAAAATAGTTTGAAGTTTGATATGGATCACAATTGGTAGGATAAATATGGTAGAGGAGATCTCATTTATATGGAGGAGGTATTGTTCATCCTTTGCTGAAAAATGTAAGTGGAGCAAAGGAAAAGAGGGATTACTATTATTGGTAATATATCTACATTAGAATCAATGTTGTTCCTTGATGGATTATGCATATGGAGCCCACACCATAATGAATTATGCATACACATATATTTGTAGTGCACGACTCTTTATTTTTGTGTAACTCCAATTCCTTTTTTTTGTTTCCCGTCTTCATTTCCCCAAAACATTAGTGTTGCTTCCTATAATTACCCTATAAGTATACCATATCCTCATTTTAATTTTTTACTCTTTTTGTTAATGTGGTGGCTACATTTAGTTTTGTTCTTGGTTTTGACCAATCGCCATCATTTCATGTGTATTATGAGGTTTTGTTTTACCTCACTCTAATAATTTCTAGTTTAATCTCGTGCCATTTTTATCCATTTTCCATTCTTTGTTGATCTTCTTGATTCAAATTTTATCATTATTCCCCTTCCTTTTTGGTGTCCCCTTCTCTCCTTCATGATTGCATAATTGCTTACCTTAAAGTCTACTAAAATTTTGAGTGAATTAGGCTTTGAGTTCATTTACTTTACAAGAAAGGTTCCACGAGAGGTGCCAAAATGTAGACCCAAAAGGGACTACATACTTAGCAAAATTATGAAATTTTGGCTAAGAGAGGAAATAACTTGAAGGACAATACGAGGTTCTCCCAAAGAAAAAAAATTGTATTCAAAGTAACCAGACAACACCTAGCATAATTCAAAGGATTAGAACATAATATGGAAAGGTGAATGTGTCTTCAAGATGGTGTGAATTTCCCATGGAATATTTATAATGTGAAAATCCACCACAGGGATAATCTATAGTTAACTCAGTCAAAGGGGAACTAGCAGACTTTGAAGTAGTAGAGTTATGAAAAGGAAGATACCCCAATAAAAAGTTTAGAAGAGATCTATGTTATTTTTTGCTCACCTGTGATACATTACAAAAATTAATGCTCAATAGAATTCAAAGTTGTGGAATTCACAAGAACGACCTCAACACAAGGTCATTTTTTGTAGCGAAAGGCCACAAATAGTGTTAAAGTCCACCAAGGGTGAAATTCATAGTCAACATAAAACAAGGCTTAAAAAATAATGAAGCTATGAATGTTGGATGTTAGGAGGTAAAGCAGTGTTAAAATCTACCTAAGACTAGCATAAAATAAGGATTCCACTATCAACTTGGTCAAACATGACCCAATATAAACTAAAGTTGTGGATTCCATAGAAGGACATTGATCGTTGCTAAACCTTTATCCCACGATCAATTTGGTCAAACATGAATTGGTAGAAACTGTAGTTGTAGAGCCCATAGAAGGATTTTGAATGTTGCTAAACCTTCATTCCATGGTCAACTTGGTCAAACAAAACCTAATAGAAACTAAAGATGTGGATTCCATACAAGGATATTGATTGTTGTTGAACCTTTATTCTAAGGTCAACTTGATCAAACATGACCTAATAGAAACCAAAGTTACAAACTATGGAGAATAACACAATGTAATCCAAAATTCCATTTTGTGTTCAAATTGGTCAAACTTGATCCAGTGGAATTTGGGGTAGCATATTTCAAAGATGAGGGGAATGCAGTGAAACCTGATGAGTGTAGTAGAGAACTAGTGAAGACCAAGCATCAACCCACATGAAGAATTACCTATAGTTTTTAGTTATAAATATATGGAGGAAAGGCTTGATCAAGAACGAAGAACGATCCAAATTGATCTACAACCATCATAGCTGCTATATACAATTGAGAGCCAAACAACTTGTAGAGCTCAAAAATGTAGTGTTAATGGTGTACAACTCCACATTTTCCTTTGAAAGATAATTAGAGGCTGCCACCTTGACATTATACTAATTTGGAAAGAAATTCCTTTTAATATTTCCATTTTTTATTACTGTGGTGGAGTTTTCCTACTTACCTTTGGAAGATTTGTCATGGGAGACTCTAAAAATCACAACCAGCACTATGGATTCTGGCTGATCCACCTCTCTAATCTAGGACTAGATTACCTTGGACAGCTCTAGAGAAACTAGATTGGGTAAGGAAACCCCAAACAGTGGGTTATTCTAATGGATTAACACGATGCAAAGACCCACTAAGCCAAAAAAAATATTCTTTTATGTTACCTTGGTATTTTAGTGACCAAACCTATCAATAATGAAGCCTATTAAGACCAGACCGATGCCATGTCCATTGGGTAGTCGTAGCAAGTTTTAAATGATGTCAAAAAATATGGAGGAAAGGAGAACTAGTTCATTTTAATCCATTCGAATGACATAATGTAATAAAAATGATTAAAATAGCAAAATAAGGCATTATTCATAGATTATTATTAAAGTAATACATGAATAAGCTAACACAAAACATTCATGCAAAATATGCCAAGGGAAGAGTTAAGATTTTCATTAATATAAAATATGTTTACATAAGAAAGATCAGTAGAGTTCTTGATCCTTATATGCCATGGAATTACAATAAACCCCTGGTTTGAATCTGTAGAACAAGGGGTGTCTTCTCTCTATCTCGATTGCAATAGCATAAGAGCTCTCAACTCCAGTGCGTTCCATAGAAAATAATCACAGTGAACAACGCACCTCAAGAAATCCCTGGAGAATGACAAGAGAAAGGGTGTTAAGGGAAGGTAGATAAGCTAACATAGGGAGAATATGAATAAAAATAGACAAAGTTATACTTAGGTTTTTTTCTCCTAGAGGTTTGACAAAAAACTATCATTTTAGTGGTATCCTTTATAAAAGGCTGATTGCTCGAGCAAGGCTATTATTGTCTCCTCTAGCTGGCCCCATCTCACTTCCTCCAAAATTAGGGTGTAATAAAAAATGGGCACATATCCCACATCCCTTTGTCTATGTAGGTGGTGGTTGAGACTATGTATCATTTCATGTACTACCCTGTAATGGTGTCTATGCATCTCCTAGTGCGTGCATTCTAGGAAAACTGGGTCCCACTCCCCCTTCCAAGTTTTGAATGTCTTGATTGATACACTCCCATGCCTCATCATGAAAATTTAATGATAATATCAATAAATTCAAGTCTTTAGTGGCTTTTCTGACCCGATCTCTTGCCCATTTCACAATATTATCAGTTAAAACACATAGGTGATCCAACATCTCTACCAAGGATGTGAATCACTTTGATAATTTACCATTAGAATCTAGATCAAAGTCTTGGATCTTTTTAAATACAAAGCCCTTAATATCGGGAGCCTGGATGAACTCATTAAACTTGAAACCATAGTCCTAAAGCTCATTGTCAACTTCTTGCTCAGTGATTACCAATTCCTGATCCCATTTGAGCCAACTTGGTCTATTATGCAAAAGGATGAAAACCTTGGAAAATTATTCGATAAAGAAATAGTGGGAATAATCTGACAAGGTGGCTGACATCCCAAAAATGGGCATGTAGTTTAATTTTAACTCCTGATAGATAGGGAGTATGACATTAACCTACTATTCATCCTATTGCAATTGATCATTCAAGAAGCCAATATTTTTCCAAGTGGCGTAGACATCAATGAATATGGATTGTAGTTCTTTCATATTCTCCCCTATTTTATCCTTCATATCCCATTTTAATTCATCAACTAACCCAAATTGAATGTTGTCCTATGGAGTGGACATATTTAATTTGTCAACTTTGCTTTGAAGTTGCTTGACCCTGAGCTACAATTGCCCCACTTTGACGGTCTTTGCCTTCCACTCTTCTAACTATTTTTCTACAACCTCTGCCACCTATTCTTGGGATTCTAGCTATAACTTCATCATATCAATAGGTGCATCTACTACTCTGATGACACCTTTACTTATGTTTATGGTGGCCTCTTCCATGTTGGGCGACAATGGAATATTGAAAGTGGTGGTAGACATGTTGGTTGTTCCTTGTACAATGGTCCTCTCAGGTCTGAATATCCCTTTACTTGAAGACATTTTTCCCTCTATGTCTTGAATTTTGTCCTCCTCATTAGTTGTGAATTGGCAGGTGTCACTGACCCTTACCATTGTGATACTCTCAATTCCCTAGGTTGGAGACTCTATCCTAGCTCTCTTGTAGGTAGGGAACTACATAGGACTTTTCTCTTGCACCTCATAGTCCCTAAGTATATTTGATAACACATTGGCTTTAGTTATCATCTTCATGAATTTTTGGGGGACTTGGTGTTCCTTTTGGTTGACCACTAGTGTGGAAGAATACAAATAAGGTTGGTTTTATTCCAACTGACCTTGATCTTTTGGGCATAAAAAAGTTAGTGCCGAGGATGTGGCACCTTGCTGAGATGGGTCTACAACCAAATCCTTTCCTTTAGAGGAGGTATATGGTGAGATGGAAGATGAGGGGAGCCTTACCTTCTTCTATTGTGCTTCATCTATAATATTCATCATGACATCGAAGAGGTCAGAGTCTTACTAAACAATTTGAAAGATGGGGTCCTGAAATTCTTCTAGAGGAGCTGTCAGGACGAGTGGGATCACCTTATCCACTAACAATCCCTGGTGCAACCTTATCTAGGCATTATAATTACCAACAACCTCTAATTTACTATAAGGAGTGTGGTGCATTATCTAGACCAAGTCTAGAGTTTGATTATTTCTGAAAGCCTTTTGTATTTCATCTTTAAAATCATCCTTCAAATGCATGACCTATAGAAGGGTGAGCTTTCCAACAGTGTTCTTCTTGTGATATCCATTTGGGTCATAGGATCTCCATGTAACTTCTGGAAAATAGTAGGTGTCCATATTCTAGATAGCCTACAACATAGTAAAGTTGTTGCAATATGTGTAGGGGTCCATGGAGTAGGGAATGGGTAGCCACTTCACTAGTCATTTCTTACTTAGGTATCTAATTTTGACTTCTTCATCCATCTATTGAGTGATCTCCAAAATGGTGATGGAAGTTGGGCAGTGTATTGGGAGTGCTTTAGGGGGCAACTTCAACCCGTATATTCTAATTTAGGAAAAATCCACATAAAAGTAGTCCTCCACTTCTAACTAGTGCAAAAAGTTCCATACTCCTGCCATTATTCTATCTAGAAAATATCCACACAATCTGAAGTGGAATATAGGGAGGACCTTCTCGAAGAAGGTTTTTTAACTGGAGCATCCCTCCTGGATGCATAATAATTTGTCTTGAAAATTTTATGTAGTCACCCCTCCCATTTGGGCCACCAAAGACTTGTACAACTACACCACAAATAAATTAATTAAGAAAGAATAATATAAGGGAGGTATATCCTCCTTATTGGCCAATACGACCTCCTGTAAATGCTGTAACTCCTGATCCAAATTATCACTAATTATATCCTCCTACTGGTAGAGAGGAGTCTTATCAATCCTGTTGCACTGGAGGATAAAAAACATCACCTTCTTCATAATAGGCTCTAGGTCCTTAACACCCAATGCTAGATTAATTATATTGGCATAATCTTATGCCCAGGGTCACAGTAGGAACTTCCTGATTGGGAAATTGGATGGCTTGTTCCTCCCATTTTTTAGCAGAGTAGGGAAATGTGGTGTTTAACATATAATTGGCTTGGAGTGCCAATGTATAAAAGTCCACCATATTGTATATAGTGGCTAATCCAAAGACCCAACACCCCGGCCACCACCTTGCACTTATAATCCCTGATTATTCAGCTCCTAAAGTCATAGGTGATCGCAAGCCATGATAATAAATTTAACCAGACTAGGTTCGTTCCATTTGTTGTAGACTGGGTGGGTGGGGTACCGTCTATTTACACCCACATGTGGAGACCTCTTAGGAGTGTTGGGTGTCATTGGTTATCCTCCTCAGTGGGGTCAAATGCATAAATTTTTACCCCATATACCTCTTTTTGCTACTCTTTTATGATGTCTTTTTGTATCAGGTAAACTTGTGAGGGCCTTAGGGTCCTATGCCCTCCTGGTATTTTTGACAATTGGCTGTGACCCTATAATTTTATCAATTCTCTCCCTCACAATAGATTCTTCTGGAGTAGTCGAGCTGGTGGACACCATGGGAACAAGTGGTGATACTGCAAAATTATCTACTTACTTTGCTCTACGTTTGACCACATCGATGAACAATATCTACATGCAGTAATGGTGCAAAATAGATCTGCCACCTCCCTTATAAAGTATATGCAATTAATTCAATAGGTGGGCCTTGTGCACTTTTTCATTTGATGAAGCTTTCTGGTTGGTCGAGTGCACCATGTCAACTGCTACTTTATCGACCAAAAGTACTAGCAGATGAGGAATTGTGGCCAAGGGCAGCATATGAGATACATGGTGGCCTCAAGTTGGATAGGGTGGGATGCATATAGGTAGGGCATACACATAGAGTGTTTTGGATTTAATACTTGCATGCATGATCCATTAGGGAGTGGATCATACGACTCCCAAGGTGGGTGCATAGGTTCATGCATCTGCTTAACTTTTATGCACCCTAAGGGATTGGGATGCACAAGAATCAATGGGGTGCATAGGTTGTGCATACTTAACTGATTTCATGCACTTCACTATAGTGGAGCGCACAACCTAGTGGTGATTGCACAACTTGTGCACCCAACTTGAACTCTGGTGTGCCCTAATGGAATGGGCGTGTGGACTTTGGTTGGGGTACAAAATCTTGTGTATCCCAGTGGGGGTTGTGCACTCGGATTCAGGAGCGGAGTGCACCAATTAGGAGAGGAGTGCACCACTTGTGTGCTCCAAGGCTTTGTGTGCACTCCAAAGTAGAAAATCACATGTCAAGTTTTAGGGTGTGCACGAAGGTGTGTACCCCTTGGGTCAATTGGTGCACTCTACCAGAGTGGAGCGTACAAGGCAGGGATAGGAACATGGATATGTGCACTCATGGGGACTTTGTGCACTCCATTGGAGTGGAGTGCACAAGATTATTTAGGGTGCATAGGTTGTGCGCCCTTCCTTGGTTTATGCATTCTCAATTTTTTTGGAGTGCATGAGCTTCATGAGGAGGCACACAACCTTGTGTACCATATTGGACTGCTGCATACTCCACCTCCTCATGGAGTGTGTGGTCTTATGTTAGGGTGTATATCTTGTGTACCCCTAAGGGACATTGTGTATCCCATTCCCTAATGGGGTGCATGGGCTAGAGGTAGATGCACAAAGATGTGCGCTCGGTAGGGTCCTTGTGTGCTTTGCTATTGGAGCACGTAAGCTCATCTTGGGGTGCACATATTGTGTTCTCAGGGGAATTTTAGTGTGCTCCATTGAAATGGAGTTCACAAGGCTAGATTGGGATGCACCACCTTGTGTGCCCCATGGGGAATGCAGGTTAGGCTCCAAAAATTGGGACTATCCTTTTGGGATTCAACACCAGCTATGACTGGTACAGGAGGGTCGATGGAAGATACTGACTTGAGAAATCCAGACTCTCTGGGTAGACCCACCATTAACTGACACACACTTTTTTTTTACAATAGGCATCAGTCCATGGGGTTGAATATCTTTAGATGCTACCCATTAAATGGTATAGGCAATTTCTCCCCTTTCATATAATTCAACTCGTAAGTATGTTGACCCACTACTTTGGCAATTTGATAAGGTCCTAGCCATTTTGGTTCAAATTTATCCTTCTCCCTAGGCTTGTCATTTTTTGGTTCCCAATATAGTACTACATCATCCATGGTAAAATTTTATCATTTGGCATTTTTTTTGAACAATTCGACTATCCTATTTGTTTGTCCGATCATACTTATAACAACCTCCCTCATGTACTATTCCAATTTCACCAATTGGTACATCCTTATTTGCAACTCATTCAGGTTTTCATGATCCTGTAGAAATAAGGAGAGGGTTAACCTTTATATTTGTGGTGATAATAGTGTTATTTCTTTGTAAACTAGCTCATAAGGTGTCATGTCAGTGACCTTATTTATTTACATTATGTTTTCCCATAAGGCACACTTAAGCTCACTGTCCCACCCCCTCTTATTTTTCCCCAATGACCTCTTAATCGTGGTGATGATGTTCTTATTTTAGGATTTGGCTAGCTCATTGCCTTGAGGATAATAGTTGGCACAATAAGCCAACTCAATGCTATATTTATTACAAAATTCAACCACTTCATAGGAGGTGAAATATTTGGTATTTTTTGTTACCAATTTCCTAGGGACCCCAAATATGGTTAATATATTTTCTTCCAAGAAACTAATAACTGTAGATGTTGTTGATCTTCTTAGAGGGGTGGCTTCCACCTATTTGGTGAGGTAATCCATAGCAATGATAATCCATTTATGCCCTACCGAATAATTGGGATTTATTTTCCCAATTAAATCTATCCCCCACTGGGAAAATGGAGTTTCAACAATTACTGGCTAGAATGGCATGGTAGACAGGTTCTTTTTCCTGGTGAAGACTTGGCAACTGTAACAACTTCTAACTAACTGATACATATCCTTGAACAAGGATAGCCAATAATATCCTACTCTCATGATTTAGTTAGTTATTTATTTGGGTGCAAAATGGCCACCACAAAACCCAAAATGAAATTCTTTGATGATCTTAGGAACCTCCTTTTCAGTTACACACAAAAGTAATACTCCACTTGGATGCCTCCAATATAGCCGATTTCCTTGAAGATGATATTTTTGAGACTGTTGTTTGATACTTCTCATCCTATTGGCAATATTTCCATGAAAGAAGAAAATATTTATCAAATAAAATAGAATATCCTTATACCATTCATAAGTTTCATGCCTAGGTGTCTTATCTAGTCATTTTCCTTAGGCCAGGATAACATTATCTTCTTTTTGCTCTTCTTTGTAAGCCATGTATTTTGCCAACCCTTGGCATTTAATAATTTATATTATCTTGAATTCAAAATCATACTATAACAACTTGATCATCCACTTTACTAAACTACATGTGGGCTTGGGCCATGTGAGAACATCTTTGATGGCAATGTAGGGGATGCAGGAAACTACCTTACAGGCACTAAAAATACTTTTAAAATATTCCAAAGCCTATGTGAGGGCATAAGCTTGTTTTTCGATTGTCTTATATCTTAGTTGAGCTCCCTTCATCCCTAAAATCATGAATTCTATTGTTATCTCATTCCCTTATTCATCCTTTTGAGATAGTACAATTGCTATGGTATGTTCAGAGGTAAAAGAGTACAGGTTAAAATCCTTTGAGTGGTCTGGACAGATCAAAATAGGTGTAGTAGTGATGGCCTCCTTAATCTATTGAAATACCTTGAGTTTGTTCTCATCCCATTTAATTCTTACATCTTTCTTAATCATGTCATTTATTGGCTTGGCAATCTTGGCAAAATTTGGGACAAACCTTCTAATAAAGTTTATTTTTCCAAAGAAATATCTAACTCCCTTAAGGCTCTTAGGGGTGGTATTTGGGTGATTGCTTTTATTCTCTTAGGCTCAATGTTGGTTCCATTCTTTAAGACCACATGTCCTAGTAGTTTACCATGGGTGGCTCCAAATAGACACTTCTTTGGGTTTAATGATATCCCATATTATTTACATATTTGAAACACTCGAGACAAGTGGGAGGAGTGGTCTATAGGATCCTTGGAAAAAATAGTAATATAATCTAGGTAAACTATGACTATTTTGAACATTAGCCCTTTGAAAGAAAAATTCATGGCCCTTTGAAAGGTGGCCCCAAAATTCATTAACCTAAATGAAATTATTTAGTATTCAAAATATCCCAAGGTGTGGTAAGAGAAATTTAATAATGGTCTTCAGGATTGACTAAAATCTGGTTATACCTTGAATAACCATCTAGGAGAGACATTCGAGATGACCCAACTACTAACTGCAAAAACTATTCCATATTGGGAAGAGGATAATTATCCTTAAGGGAATTTTTTTTTAATTTTCTAAAATCAACGCATAGTATGATTTCCCCATTCTTCTTCCTGACAAGCACCAAGTTAGGTATCCAAGAAGAAAACCTTAATTTCTTGATTATATTTGTATCGAGTAACTTTTGAACTTATTTTAGCATGATGGGGTGCAGTATAGGATTGAAATTTCTTTGTTTCTACCTAAATGGCCTGGCTCCTTCCTTCAAGGGAATAATGTGGGTCATGACCTCTAAGTTAAATGTTCTTAAGTCTTCATAAATCCATGAAAAAATATCTCTATTTTTCCTTAAGTACTGTATATACTACTTCTTTTCCTTGGTAGGCAATGACTTATCTATTCTAACCATCTTAGGATTTATGGTTTTTCCAAAATTAAAATCTTCTCCTTTAGGTTCACTGGGTGTAGTCCTATGGGCCTTATCAAAGTCATCAAAAAGAGACTCTAGAGACACCAATCCTCTAAGGGTTTTATTTGTTTTGAGTTGTATGACTTCAATGGGTGTCCCTATCACATGTTGCAGGTCTTTTTTATCCTCTTCATCACAAATAATCCTAAAAAACTAGTTCTACACTGTCATGAAATCCTTGATATCAGTGTCATCCTAAAAAACTTAGAGGTATACTACATTTTCTAGAACAACGGGATGATAAATAGATATAGTGGGGAATCTATCCATGAACTCTGTATTAATCTTGGGACAGTCTATCCCAGAAGTATTCATAGCTAGTAAGTTGGCCACATGATTTTTTTCTCTTGGGATATGTGAAATATTAAAGGCTAATAATATGCTTATTTCATCCAGGACAACTTGCTTGTACTATTTTTGCCTAGGGTGTTTAGTCTGGTACCTCCACTTAATCTATTGTATGATTAATTCCATGTCTCCATAAATAGTCAGGTAATCAATTCCTAGCTGCTTTTCTTTTCTTAACCCCAATAGTAGGGCCTCATACTCTACCACATTATTAGTGTAGGGGAACTCTAGTCTATAAGGTACTCCTATATAGTTACCTTTTATATCAGTTAGATTAATTCCAATGCCAACCCCTATTTATGACTTGTCTCCATCAAATGTCATAGTCCACATTTCAATGGTGAGGATTCTATCTGATTTAGCATCTACAGTTACTTTGAGCTTGGGATCCAATCCCTCAGTATTGGGTACTTCTTTAAGAAAATGGGTGTGCCAAATGGAATAAACACCTAATTATTTTTCCTCTATAAAGCTAACCAAATTTACTATGGTGTTATCAAATTTCATAAGTTTAACTGATCTTTTGTTGAAAGGTTCCCTCCTCAATGTATCTTGTTCTTTGGAGGAAATGGGAATGGTAGCAAATGACCAATCTAGTTAAATTGATCCTCCTAATTGTTCTACCCAATGCCTATACAAAAATAAGGAAAATAATGGGTCCACGTCAACCACTGCCACATCCATAACAATACCTTTCTTTGGGTATTGATCTAGGAAAACTAAAAGGCCTATAATTATTCCTACACAGGGTACTTATCTGTTGTATATGACAAAAATGGGAGGTGAATCCTTGGTATATATCAGTCCCAACTGATCAGCCACTTGTTTTGGCTTAACATTATGAGATACCCCACTATCAAGCATGCAGTTGTGTATTACATAGTGGTCCCCATAACCGGATGTATACCTAAGGGAGATGTAAAAAGGCCTTACTAAGGCAGGGGTTCTGCTTGGAGGGTTGGATCTTGAAGCTGCTAAGACATGATTCTCTCCTTGATCAGTTAGCCCAAAGGCCTTATATATTTTCTCCCTATACTTGGGGATTTTCATTAACTCTCCAAAGGTTATGTTAATTCTTTGCTTTACCAATTCCATCCCTATGTCAAATTCTGCTCTCTTAGTCTCAGTTCTAGTATTAACATGTTCCAATATTTTAGGAGGGGGAGGTAGGTTAACCTCAAGATATTTCTTTTACTTAATAGGTTCTTTTTAATTTTTCTTATAAGCTCTATCTAGAAGGGTTCTATTGCGTAACCTAGTAGCATGGACTCTCTCCAAGGTTTAAACCTCTTCTGCTATAGGGATTAATTTGCCCTATCGTATTTGCTCAAAGCAACTATTTTAGGGTCTTCTTAGGATTTTTACATCATCATTGCCAAAGGCAATGGGTCGGTTATCAAGGTTGGGAGATTGATTCACTTCTTCCACAATTGGGTAACTATTAGTTGTCTCTTCCCACATCCAACAGGTATTTATTCTGATATCATCATCAACCTCTTCTTCTAGGTTAACATTTGAGTGAAGTCTATGGAATACACCACAATCAATAGGATTATGAGGAGTATCACAGGCTAGGTAGAAAAAGGTAAAATTAAAGGTGACATTGAGAAATTTCATGGGGTTTGGAACAGTGTCCTGATCCTTTTGAGTATCTTTCCTTTTCCAACCATTATTTGAATTTCTACCCCCCTCATTATTTTAATTTCTATTAAAATTCCTTCTAAAAGGAGTTCTACTATCATTCTGGTGTTGATAGGGTTCCCCACTATAATTCTTGTCTATATCAATTTTAGATAGGTGGTTATTCATTAAAAAAACATCTTAGTGACTTGTGATGACAATTATTCAATGGGATCTACTTTAGATTTATTTAAAATATTGAACCCCACTCTTTTAATTTTCTTATCAGGTTGGATAGAACTGGGATCCATGGAGATAGCCTTCATTTTACCACTTTCTATCATGTTTATTTCTATTACAATGGCCCTCTTCATATAGGCATCGATAGTGAGCATAGGCTGCTACCTTATCTCATAGTTAAAATCACTAGTTAAGGCATTTTTATAAAAGCAAATAGACTGGTGGTCATCGAGCCTCAAAGTAGTAGGGATTCAGTTTCTTAGCTTGGTGAAACTTCTATTAAAGTAATAAACCATCTTATTCTCCTTTTTCATGGTAGCCAACTCAGTTAACAGGGATTGTTCATTTTTTTCTCCCCATATTTTTTGAGGAAAGTAGCCTCTAAGTCATGGAAAGTTCCAATGGTATCGGTTTCCAGGATGTTAAACCATTCCCTAGCATCTTTTCTAGGGTTTGTAAAAATAATCAGAGGACAACATCTTCATGTTCTACCTCCAAATTTTCCATAGCATATAGGAAGTCCTTCACATGATCTTCCCCAGTCATGGTATTATCCCCTAAGAACTTGGGTAGTTATTTATGAGCCTTTGTGGGTAGGGGGTTTGGAACTTGAGGTAAGAAAAAGGGTCTGTACCTATTCAAATTCTAGTTATTAAGAGGTGGGTTTGCCATTAGTGGAACTGGGCCCCTGATGAAAGTGGATGTAACAGGTAAAGGAGTACTAATTTGGGTACTTTGAGTAATATATAGGGAACTGTTACTATTTTGACTACTGGAAGAAACAAAAATCAAAGTGTGTTTTTCACTTCTACTTTTTTTGAAAAGTACCTATGGATCCAGTAGTTTGGGTTAGATCTCCTTATCACTTTGTCTCATGGACTCTATATCAGCTCCTTGTTTTTAGAGTCACTAGCACTAGGTGCAAAATATGAATGCTCTCTCCAGCTAAGATTGCTCAACCCATAAACCTCATAGGAAAATATATATTTCACATAGGGGGAGTAATGAATCAAAAAGTAATTAAAAAGGCCCTTCTCAACAATGGTGCCAAAACCTATGGTGGAGTTTTCTTGCTTACCTTTGGAAAATTTGTCACATCATGGGAGACTCTAAAAATCACAACCAACATTGTGGATCCTGGCTAATCCACCTCTCTAACCTAGGATTAGATTACCTTGGATAGCTCTAGATAGACTATATTAGGCAAGGAAACCCCAAATGATGGGTTCTTATAATGGATTCACATGGTGCAAATATCCACTAAGCCAGATAAAATATTCTTCTACATTACCTTGGTATTTTAGTGACCAAACCTATCAATAATGAAACCTATTAAGACCAGACCAGTTTCATGTCCTTTAGGTAGTCGTAGCAAGATTTAAATAACATCAAAAAAGATGGGTAAAGGAGAACTAGTTCATTTTAATCCATATAAATGACGTAATGTAATAAAAATTATTAAACTAGCGAAAGAATATGTTATTCATAGATTTTGATTATAGTAATACATGAATAAGATAAGACATAATATTCACACAAAAGATGCCAAGGGAAGAGTTAAGATTTTCATTAATATAAAATATGTTTACATAAGAAATATCAGTAGACTGCTTCATCATTATATGCCATGGAATTACAATAAATACCTAATTTAAATCATCAAAACAAGAGGTATCTTCTCTCCATCATTATTGTAGAGATGTAAGAGCTCTCAAATCCAGTGCATTCCATAGAAATAATCATAGTGAACAACACACATCAAGGAATCATTGTGTATCGCTCCAAATTCTTTGCATCCCTACCTTCAGGCTATAGGATCCGTGCCCGGAAGGAGGATGGGAAAAGGATGGCGCGGTACCTTGGACTGAGAGGCCTTGCGAAGGTCCCGCCTCTTGGGGGAGGTGTATTATGGTGATTTTTTGATGGATGGTGGGTTCACCAGAAACGTTTAATGGCAGTTTCCACGCCTAGGTTGGGAATGTGTTTGATGTGTTCAGTTTTAGCTTTAATCATCCAAGTCCTAGGTTTGGCCAAAATGCGTCTAAGCTATTCTATATGAAATGCAGATTTAAATGAAGACAAAAATAGATTTGGACAGAAAAACAGAAAGAACAAGATGGTTTAAAGACCCATACCTGATCCGGATGTCTGATGAAGGTTCTAATTTTTGAAGTAGTCAGGATCGTCTGGAATTCGACAGGATCGTCTCCTATCTGACAGGATCATCTGAGATCTGACGAATTCGTCAGATGAATTCATCAGAGACCTGCAAACAGAGAAACAGATGCAAAATACAGAGAATGCAACTATGATAACAGAGGGTAATGATGTAAAATGATAGTAAGAACATTAAAATGATAATAACAAACTAAGACACAAGTGCATTATAATGATTTAATGACAATTTATGCTTTTATTATGCATTAAAGCTACATGGGTGAACTCCAAGATGCAGGATAATAAAGAATAACCATAGAATTAACTAAATGCAGAATAATGTAGCGAAAAAGAGTGGAGAAAATGCAAACTCTGGGCACTGATTGCCCCCAATGTGGACTGCAGTCGAAATCATCTCGAATTGGGTCGAGATCGTCCGAGATTGTACGAGATCGTCTGAGACGAACTGAGCTTGCTCCGGCTGAAAAACAATGAAGTTCCTGCAAACAAACTTGGAAAAATACAAATGCAAACAGTGATTTAAGATGGTCTAGTGCATGTAGAATTCGAGTTACAGGGAATTTCAGCCAGGGGGATGCTAAGGGGAGGGCCTAGGATTAAATAGGCTTAGGATAGAGGTTGGGAGGTTGGAGATCATCCCAATTTGGGAGATCTCCAACGGGGGAGGTCTCTAACGACGCAGACACGCTTCTGCCCGGATTAGAGACGCCGTTGGAACAGAGTCCAACTATGCACAAATCAGTTTGGGACGAGATCGTCTGGACGTCCTACGCCAGACGAAATCGTCCGATCTGAGGCGATATCGTCTTATCGGAGACGATATCGTCAAACGGACAAAACAAACTCTAAAAATGGCGCGGGAAAGGAGGAAACGGGTTAAACGGCGGTTTGGGAGCGGTTTTGGAGGTTGAAATTTGAATTTGAATATTTACTAGAGTAATTGTAATTATTAAGGTTTTACTACGCCAATTTTAGGGTGCTACATTTTGCCCCCTCTTTAGCGAATTTTTCGAAGAAAATGCATTAAATATGAGTTCTTCTCGATCTACGAGAAAGCAAAAATTATTCCCATTTTTAGGCGACGATTCTTGGTCGAATCGTACGACAACTTACTATGGTGCCCCCTCCGTGTTTTTACCCAAATCGAACGTTTGAGGTAAAAACACGAAAAAGCAAAATTTTAAAATGTTTTTAATTGTGTTTTGAATAAAATTAAGAAAAATAGGGTAAAACCCTAATTCATTGTTACTGTTCATTTTTCTGGTTTTTAGAGCTCTGGAGACAAAAATGGTCGAGACAGCGCATAGATCGACAGAGGTCCGACGCGGGCTATGGGTAAGAGTCTAAACTTAGTTTAGAATGCTTTAAGTTGAATTTACATGCTTTTTAGGTGAATTTTGAGCAATTTTTGAGCATCGCGGCCGTTTTTGGGCCGTCGACGTCGTCGGGATGAAATCGTCCCGATTTCGACGAAATCGTCTCAAGTTCGCCGATTTCGTCTAAGGGCGAAATCGGCGAAAGGGGGACGATTTCGTCAAATTAGGGACGATTTCGGCTTGCAAAATCGGAGACGATTTTGCTCAAATTTGGGACGATATCGTCCAATAGTGGACGATATCATCATTTATATAAAATTGAACTAATTTTACTTGCATTATTAATTACTGAGTTTTTATTAATGATTTTTATTGTGTTGTTTTTATGTTGCAGAGAGGATTACTAAAGAGCAGAGAATGGAAATATGGCGGGTTGAGGGATGACTTGGCCGCCCTGTCTCAGGCAGAGCGAGATCAACTGGCACAGGTCGGCTTGCAGCATGTGGTAGAGATGCCACAAGTTTCTATAGACATGGGGCTACTGACAGCCCTGGCAGAGAGGTGGTATCCGGGTTCTTCCTATTTTCGGTTACCGATAGGGGAGATGACTCCCACACTAGAGGATGTATGGAGGATTTTGAGGATCCCCATACAAGGACGACTGATCACTCCCATGGCCAATCAGGGCCACGTGATGATGCGACTGTGTGGCGATCCGAGCTTCGCCCTGGAGAAGGGCGGAGTGAACATCGAGTCACTGCGTCAGATGCCTGGGGCATCGAGACTCACACGGGTTTTGGCTAGGGTGGTAGGTGGACTTCTGTTGTGCCACCAGAGCGGATGCAGGGTACCATGGGTACTGGCAGATGTGGTCTGTGACATGAGAGACCATGGCTACAGGTTTTCTTGGGGCAGCTTTGTTCTATGCCGATTGTACAGGATCCTGCATGGGGTCGTGTACAAGGGCGATCGATGTCTGGTTATGACATCGCTTCTATAGGTTTGGTGCTGGGAGCACATTGCAGTGCGGAGGCCGATAGGGCTTCCACTGATAGGGATTGACGGGGAGAGGCCCCGAGCTTTCTACTGGTGGCTCCGGAGAGGGTCACAGCGATGGATAGATCTACCGATGTCCCGAAGACTACTTGATGACCTTGTCTCCGACCAGATCACCTAGAGGCCTTGGAGGGATCATCCAGGGTGGGCCGAGGATGGACAAGAGCTGGCTCGCATCAGGCGAGTCTACTGGCTGAGGATGGAGAGGGGAGAGGTGGAGCTCCATCGCTATGACCGAGTTTTGTGATAGTTCGGTCTACAGTAGGGGATCCCATCTCTCAGGGATTACGAGTTTTCTCGGACTATCCGGGATAACACTACAGTTAGCGGGGCTCTAGATATGCAACGCTTCTGGAGTCAGGACGTAGATGATGCCCCCATTCAGCCAGTGGATGGGGATGATGCTGGGGTAGCCGACGGCTATGATGCCTGGTACATAGGCATCCGCCCTCCTCGGATGACGAGGGCTTAGGGTCCGATTCATGCAGTTGTGCGTCGGATGGGGAGGCGGTGCCAAGCGGCCATTGAGGCGGCCCAAGGTCACGGTGGGAGAGAGCAGAGGAGACCACAGGCACAGTAGAGGCCACGACAGCGGGAGAGGAGGGAGGAGAGACCCCCTTCTCCATAGAGAGAGAGGCCACCATCGCCCGATAAGGGCAAGGGTGTTGACACTGGGGAGAGCAACGAGACAGCGACTCTTCGAGCGGAGACAGTCCATCTCTAGGCATAGGTGCAGACATTGTAGGATGAGGCTGCATGCCATCGAGCTGAGGTGACACAGCTCAGAGATGAGATTGCATGCCTTAGAGCACGGGGTGGAGGAGCGAGCACTCGGGAGCTAGCACGGGCTATTGCCCAGATCACATTTTATCAGACACTATACCACCAGATGGTGCTAGAGGAGGAGAGATTACCACTATCGGCTACCATCACGGATCCGATCAGGATTGGGTCATCAAGGACTTCATCCCGATCCACGACTAGGACTCGCAGTACCACACATACTATGATGGGGCCACCTCGTCCACCTCAGGGTGGGGGAGGAGATGAGGCTGAGAGCTCGAGGGGTTCTCGAGGCTAGCTACTACAGATTGCACTACATAGATTGATATATAGTATTTACTATTTTTGATAGAGGATTGAGTATGCCGAGGTACAGATTGTGGCATACCGATTCGGTTTTGATATGATGTACATATACTGTTGAGATATATATAGATGAGATATTTTTGATCATATGACTTGTGTCTTATGTATTTTTATGATGCTTTTAATGTTTTGATTGATTGATTTGATGATTCATGTAATTACGTCGTTGGAAATATTATGGTTGAAATGTCATGCTTGAAAAATTTAAATGAAATAATCTGATAGAACAAATTGGTTGTTTGTGATGTGATGATTTGATAAAAAATAAATAAAAGGGACTTTTAACAATAATTTCAAAGGACATTGTCGCTATTATAGACCATTTCATGGAGTCACCGCTCACTCGGTCATCAAGCTAATCCCAAGTATAGAAATATTGTTAAAAGTAAAAGAGTGCTTAAGAGACTGCCTTAAGACTTTGGTGCAATGGTGCAAATGATGATGATGATGGTTTGTTTTCGGAGTTTCATAAAAATAGTATGCATGAAATAATGTTAAAATGATTTTTTTGCTAGGCATAAATTCCTAAGTGTGATAAATTTTTTGGATAATTCCCTAGGAATTATACCATCATTGCAAAATTGAAGGTTGACATAATGACATGAAATAGTGATAATGTGCATGCTTTTGAAAAGCATAATTGTGTAACATAATGATTTAAGTCATATGTTTTTTATGATTTGATTTGAAATAAATGGAGAATAAAAATTGGTACAATGGTTTGCGCTAGGCATAGAATATGTAGGTATAGACTTATACCATCATCGCGAAAATCAAAGAAGAAAATAGATTGTTTTATTGCATGGTTGATTTTTAATTTTTGAAAATATGAAGATGAGGACTTGCGCTAGGCATAAAATTCCAATTTTGGTTTTGGAACTATACCATCGTCGCGAAAGTCGACAATATATATATATATATATATATATATATATATATATATATATAAAAAAAAAAAAGGTGTGTGTGTTTTGATTGTATGGTTTTGAAAGAAATTTTGATTTTTTCTATTATGTATGTAGTTGTCTTTATACTAAACAATTGTACTTTAAAGAAGAAAATGAATTATTCCAAACAATTTGCAAAAAAATATTTCAAAGTATCTTAAAGACAAAAGTTAGATTTATAAGGAATCCCATGTGCATATGTGAATTCATTTCCAATCTTGATTTATCATAATGATACACAAAATCTCTCAAATACAAATGTGTGTGCAATTGCTATGTTCGTTTACCAGTTTTGAGCAAGATAATATGATACAAGTGATTTGAATGAACCAAATAAGTGTTCATTAACCATGATGGAGATGCATATAACCATACCAGACTACTATGTAAGTCGGATTATCAAGAGCTAGCTAATCCATAAGCAGACATAGGTCTGTACAAAAGAAGGTCGCTAATGTGACAGACATATCGCCATGCTAGGAGTTACCCAAGGCCAAGCAGGTTGGGCACAAACCACCTGTTATGGGGCTTACCTCACAGTTTTCGAATAATTGAGAATTCCAGGGATTCAAGCTCATCAACCCTTCTTTTCTTTTCAAAGGGTAGGGAGAGGGATTTTATTGCTTTTGCTTTTGCTTTCTTTTTGTATTTTTGCTTGATAATGCTTGGAACATTGCTGTAATGATATAAAATAACATTTTTCTTTTTCTCTTTTTCTTGAACTTTGCTTTTTTTTTTTGTTCTATGCTAGGGATACTTGCTCGGATTAGTTGTAGAGCAAGGGATTTTTATTCTGGGTAGGGGTGAGCTTGTCCTTTTGCCAATTCTCAAAGATTCTAGACCATGTGCATGATAGGATAGCAGGGGAAACTTTTCGCTCAAGAAACCACTTCTACTATGTAGCATAGCATGGATATTACAAATATAATCATTTTATTGTGAAAGGATGTGCTTGGTTTAAGTAAATAACAAGATCAATTCTCTGTGCTCAAACTTTATTTAATTGAATTTTGTGAACTTTGATATAAGAGAGATTAGTAATCATGTCAGATAAAAATCAAGATATTTATTTTGTGTTTGTGAAAGTGAGGGATTCCAAATAAATGCTAATTTATCCAAAATAATTTGAAACATATAACTGCAACATTTGTAAGAAGATATATATAAATACTTTTTGAGAAGTTTTGAGAATGTTGACTCTCTCTTTCTTCTTGATGTTGTTTTGGTTTCGAAAGAGTCAAGAATATTGTTGTTTGTTTATTTTTATTATTATTGTTTTGTTTTTGAAAGAATTAACAAGTGCCATAAATAAATACAACAAGTAGTTTTGAATATTTTGATGATTATGAATGTTTTTGGTGTTTTTGAATTTATAAATTGAAAGAAATACAAGATAGTGATTTTGAAATATTTTAAACAAATATATACAAGGATGAAATGACCAAATTTATACATAGTAACGTTTAAGATGCAAAATATTCATGGGTTCTTTAAGTTCTTTACCATCTAAGGTAGATAATTTGTATGCTCCCGATTCAAATTTAGCAGTGATAATGTATGGTCCAAGCCATTTGGGCTCAAATTTACCTTTAAGGTCCTTAGTTGCATTAGTATTTTTTTTATTTTCTTTTAAAACAAGGTCGCCGATCTCAAAGGATCGATGACGAACTTTTTTAGCATATGATATTTTAAGCTTGTTTTGGTAGGCACGAAGATGCTCCAAAGCATTGATGCATTTTTCATCTAGGAGTTCCAGCTGACTGAGTCTGCCAGCTCGATATTCATCTCCTACTTCGGTATCTTGAAGTAGTAGAGCCAAAGAAGGAACTTCTAATTCAAAGGGAAAAATGGCTTCAACACCATAAACCAAAACAAAAGGTGAAGTTCCAATGGGAGTTCGAACACTAGTTCGATAGGCCCACAAGGTCGGATATAACTGAATGTGCCAGTCACGGCTAGCTTTATTGACCAATATTTTGATAATTTTGATTAAGGTTTTGTTAGATGCTTCGCTTGACCATTACCCTGAGGATAATAGGGAGTGGACCAGCGATGTTGAATCTTATATTTTTGGCATAATTTTTTAACATCTTTATTTTTGAAACAAGTTCCATTATCAGAGATGAGATTTGCAAGAATTCCGAACCTACAAATGATTTGATTAAAAATAAATTTAGAGACTTGTGTGCCAGTGCAGGAAGCTAAAGGCATAGCTTCAACCCACTTCGTGAAATACTCAGTGGCGGTTATGATGAATTTGTGTCCATCAGATGACACAGGATTGATTTTGCCAATAATATCTAAACCCCATTTTGAAAAGGGCCAAGGAGATGAAATAGCCTGTAGTTCTTGTGCAGGCGCATGGACAAGGTCAGCATGTTTCTGGCACTTGTCGCAATGGCACACATAATCATGTGCATCATTCTCCATGGTAGGCCAAAAGTATCCTATCCTAAGGAGCTTTTTAGCAATGACACTACCACTGAAGTGTCCTCCACAAGATCCATCGTGGGCTTCACTCAAGGCTGATTGGGATTCTTCTAAATTCAAACATCTTAATAGGATACCTTCAAAAGATCTCCTATATAAAGTATTGCCAATTATTACAAATCGACTTGCTCGTCTACGTAATAACCGATGCTGGTTTCTATTAGAATTGGCAGGGAAAGTCCCATTTTGAAGAAAATCAAATATATCCGTATACCAAGGTTCGGGAGTAGTTTCATTGATTAGAAACACATCCAAAGGTTCTAAGCATGACTTATTTGAAGCGGGTTCCTGGAGTCGATGAATAATGATAGTGGCATATTCTTCATCTAACTCCAAGGGCAGGAGAGATGCAACTGCGGCCATAGCATCAGCTGCACGGTTGCAAGTTCGAGGAATAGCTTCCAAGGTAACTTGATCAAATAGAGACATTAATTGTAAAACATAGGCTTTATATGGGCACAGTTTATCATCTCTGGTCTGATAAACTTCATTAATTTGGTTTATAACAAGTTGAGAATCACCAAAAACTAACAGATGTTTAATTTTTAGCGCCAAGGCAACTCGTAATCCAAGGATTAGAGCTTCATATTCAGTAGTATTGTTGGTGCAAGCAAATGTCAATTTGAAGGACAGAGGAATAAGATGTTTTTGTAGGGATATTAAAATAATACCCGCACCAGCCCCACTCATGCATCGGGCTCCATCAAAGTATAAGGACCATTGTTCAATATGGTCTGCCTCTAATTGAAGGCATTCATCAAGAAACTCAATGATGAGGGGATGGGTAGACTCTAAGGGTGCAACAACTAATTGATCTGCTATGATTTGACCCTTAACAGACTTCTGTCCTATGAACGTGAGGTCAAACTCGCTTAGAGCAAGAACCCACTTGGCTGTGTGACCCGATAAATAAGGTCGACTCATGAGATACCTCAAGGGATCATATTTAGCAATGACATAAGTTTTCTGACTAAGCATATAATGGCATAATTTTTGCATAGCAAACATGACTGCTAGACATAGTTTTTCCAATGTTGTGTAGTGGGTTTCATAACTGATGAAGGTTCGGCTAATATAATAATTAGCACGTTCTCTCTTCGCATCATCAAGCTGAGCTAACATAGCTCCTAAGGCGGAATCTAAAGCTGAAATATACAGGAGAAATGGGCGATCAGGTCTAGGCGGTGAAAGCACGGTGGGTTAAGGAGGTATTGTTTGAGAAGTTCAAAAGCTTCTTTACATTCGTCGTCCCAATTAAAAGGGACATCCTTCTTAAGAAGTTTAAGAAAGGGACCGATTTTGTCCGCTAGCTTATCGATGAAGCGACGGATGGCTTGAAGCTTACCTTGTAAACTTCATAACTCAGATATATTAGTAGGTGCGGGCATATCAGTGATAGCCGCAATCTTGAGAGGGTCGATTTCGATACCACGTAAAGAAACTAAAACCCCTAATAGTTTACCAGACTTAACTCCGAATATGCATTTGGTTGGATTTAATCGAATAAGATATTCTCGTAATCGATTAAAAACTTTTCTCAAATCATCTAAATGATTATCTTCATTAATAGAGCGAGCTATAATATCATCTACATAATCATGTAGGATATCATGCATCATATCATGAAAAATATAAGTCATAGCTCGTTGATAGGTTGCACCTACGTTCTTTAAGCCAAATGGCATCACTTTCCAACAAAAGGTACCCTAGGGGGTAATAAAGGTTGTTTTAGCCTGATCTTCAGGAGCTATCCTGATCTGATTATAATCGAAGAATCCATCCATTAAGGACATCATCCCACTCTTGGCAATAAAGTCAATGATTTGATCCATGTTTGGAAGAGGAAAATCATCTTTAGGGCATGCAACGTTAATATCTCTAAAATCTGTGCAAACCCTAACTTTGGTGGCTTCTTTCTTGGTGACTGGAACTACATTTGAGATCCATTCAGCATAATCAATAGCTTGTATAAAAACAACATTCAGGAGTTTTTCTAACTCCCCTTTGACTAGCAGGGCCACTTTGGGATGCATTTTTCTAAGTTTTTGTTTAACAGGTTTAGCATCCGGATGGACCACTAGGTGATGCATGACTACAGAAGGGTCTAGACCTGGCATATCTTCATATGTCCAAGCGAAGACATCTTCATATTCTTTAAGGAATGCAATGTATTGCTCTTGTTTTTCTTGACTTAATTCTGATCCAATATTGATTATGTGAGGACTATCCTCGGTTCCAATATTAATTTTAATGACGTTTTCTACCTCCATGTGTAGATCTCTTTCAAAATTAGGTGGGGCGGGTGAAACGCCCAATTCTTGTAATTCTTGTAAGGTTAAGTTGGATAATTCATCTTGAGGATTAGTGGTCTCAAGCTGGGCTATAGTTGGTATAGAACCATCAAAATAAAATCCATTGTGTAACATCTCTTCAACGGAGACATCGTGGAAGATATCTCCTTCCAACTCCTCATCGGAGTCAGCAATCATTTTAGGGTAAGCTATGGATAGCATGTTACATGTAAATGGCTGATTTTTTAGAGGCAAATCATCACGCCTATCCAAATAATCTTGATAACATATGAGTTGATCATCATCTTCAAAAGGAAAGGGTTGACCCTTACTAGGAAATAGGCCCACACCATAGCGGGAAAGCCACGGTTCTACCTCGAAAGGTTCTTTCATGCCATTTTGGAAAGGTCCCAAGCCTTTCCCTTTATATCCCATTTTAAGCATTATGGGTTTAGCTTTAATATATTCATTGGTAAAATAACATCGAGCATATCCCTCATGATGAGTTTTGATATTCCGAGGGATTCTTCCCAAGTCATATCCTTTATAAATGAAGGCACAACTCCCGACTTGGTAAGTACTTCCCATAGGTTGTGGGAGGCCCAAAGTACGAGGAGATGGTGGCAAGTTATTTAAAAGAATTGAATCTTGCATGAAAGCATTTGTTTTTTCTGATATTAAGATTGTGGATAAATCGGTAAAAGTTCATCAAAAAGAGCATAAGATGTAGAAGGATCATTCCCTATATCTTTAGATGTGGAAGGTATGATAGATGTTGATAATGTGGAAGTGTTAAGAGATGGGTCTATAGGTTTTGAAATTATAGGGATATAACATGAAGGATTGGTTGTAGATTGAAGATCTTTTTGAGGTTCTAGAGTGGTTTGTTTAGAAGATTGTTGATCTATATATGAGGGTGAAATGAATGGAGGGGAAATAGGTGAAGCTATGGGTGTGTGTTTCACAGTTTTAGATGAAAAATAAGAATTAGGATGTGTGGATGACAGAGCAGGGCAAAATTGCACTCCAACAGGTTCTGCCAAAGCACACATATCAAAGGGTCTAGGATCACCGTGGATAGTGACCAACTGATTTTTAAATTTGAATTTAACACATTGGTGTAAATTTGATGGGACAGCTCGCATTGCATTGATCCAAGGATGACCCAAGAGTATATTGTACGATGCGGGGCAATGTACAATAAACATGGTGGTATCTAGAGTTTGAGGACCAACTTGCAATGGGATGGTAATAACTCCACACGTTTCTTGTGTTTCGTCATTGAAAGCTTTGATAATCATGTCAGTTTTCTTCATTTCATCACTTCTAAAGCCAAATCGTTGGTAGAAGTCAAAAGTGCAAATGTTTAGAGATGAACCATTATCAATAAAGACTCGTTTAATAACTACATCTCCAATTAGAGTAGTAATATATAAGGGATTATCCTTATGTAAACTGTGTTGTGGGATATCTTTATCCCGAAAGTCAATACAATCAACCTCTCGAGTGATGATAGTATTGGCCATGGCTTCAGGTTGAATATTTTGAGGTACCATCATTTGGCTTAATGTAAGCATCAACTCATCCCTATGGGTAGGAGAAGATCTTAATAAATCCAAAAGGGAAATTCGGGCTGTAGTATTAGATAATTGCTCATTAATATTGTAAGGGGGTTTAAGTTGAACATTGGAAGCATGATTCCCTTTATTGGGATTTTTCAAAACAAATGGAGCTGATCCATCATTTTGGTTTGGTTCTTGTTGAGAATTTTGAGCTTGTTGTTGGGTAACGACTCCAATGGTACCTACAATGTTATATTGAAGACGTTGAACCGGTCTCGGTTGAGCGTTTATGGCTTGTTCATTTGGGAGGAATTGATTAGAAGAGGGTCGAGTAGTAACTCTTCTAGGAAATGGTTCTTCTGGAACCATAGCATCTGTGATGGGTTGAATAGGATCCAATTCATTTTTAGAACTATTCGATTGGTTTGAAGTGATGTCTATTTCACTTTCAGTATCTTATTCTATATCACTAGGATCTGGAGTTTGAATATTATGTAGGGGCCTGGTTGTGACCATGGATAAAGTTGTGTCAAATATTTGAGGATCATGATTAAGTAAATGTCCACTAATGGTTCCTACATATCGGGTAGGAGGAGGAACATTATGATGTTCGATTTGATTGGCCACCTCTTTACCATGTCTTGGTAAAGGGTGTTGAAATATGTCTAATGATTGATTAGCATTTTGATTTTGATTTTGGGGAATGTTCTTTTGAGGATTATTAGGAGCATTTTGTTTAGGTTGGAAGGCTTGCACCTCCATTTCATTATTATCAATCAGATCCTCGTATTTTATGTTTCAACCTTTTACAAGCATTGGTAGAGTGTCCAGGCCCTCTATGGAAATCACGAGTGTAAGTCAGCTCTGTATCCGGGTATAGTTGGATCAGGTTCCTGGATAGCTGGTAATTGGATCAAACCTCTTTCGAGTAATTGAGGTAAAATAGTTGATAAGGGTTGATTCAATCTAGTAAATTCTCGAGGAGGCTTATCAGGCGGTTTCAATATAAATTTTTCTGTTGTTTTCGTTGCATTGATATTAGCAACATTTCTACTGTCAATGACTCCGTCACCTACAACTTGTTTGTTTTTATACTGATTTTTGGATGTTTTCTCATCATCCTTCTTCCTAAGTTGGCCTCTCCTAATGAGGGCATCTTCTACTCTTTGAGCTAAATCTATAGCCTGATCGAAGGTAGTTAAAGTAGCAGTTGATAGCTCATAAGATATTTGTTCTTGTAAATTATTAATAAAAATGTCCAACATTTCCCTATAAGGTAGCACAAAGTGCAGTTTTCCCATCAACTGCCTCCATCTAGCTAAGAAATCGGCAAAACATTCATCCTTGTCTTGTTTCAAATTGTATAAATCTTTAATGGTTACATGCCTCTCGATGTAGGCACTAAATTGATGGACAAAATATTCAACTGTTTCTTCAAAGTTTCTCAAAGAATGAGTGGGCAATTGATAGTACCACTCTAATGCCATTCCACCTAAACTTTTTGGGAACATTTTTAGTAATAGCAAGTCATCATGTGATATATCATGACATGCTATCCTAAACATGCGAAGATGCTCTATGGGATCTTCGGTTCCTTTATATATAGGCAGGATGGGCATGGGAAAATGCTTAGGGTACGGTTGTGCTACAACTATGGGATCCAAAGGTTGACTACATATCTCTCGATAATTGTACGAGGGACGATAAGGATCTATCCGGTCCATACGCGAAGCTAATTGTTTCACCATGGCTTCCAGATTACTAGTTTGCCCACCATATTGGTTCGATAGGGCATTGATATGGGATTTGTGAGCATATGATGGAGGGACATGAAGATTAGATGCTATGTTGCTATTGTGTAAATTTTTGGTAGGAAAGGTGTTATGAAGGAATTTTGAAGTTGTATTATGTTGTATTCCAGATTGTTGAAAATTGGTGTTTGGCTTCATTTTAGGTTTTTGTTTACTTGAAGCATATTGATCAATAGTTTGGCGAAGTAAAGTAGTGAAGGAAGTTTTCTTTTGTGTGGGAATTATTTTAGGCTCAATAACAGGTTCCTTAGGAGGTTGGGTAACCTGTTGTTTTGGCATGTTCTGAATCATAGTGACCATATCTCTATTGGATGGTCCAGCATTATCACTTTCTTGATCAATGAAAGACAATGGATTAGTGTGCACATCAAACATATGTTCCATGGCTGCTTGAGTGTCACTAATTTGCCCTTTATCAATACGAACTGCCATATTAAGAGCACCAATGTTATTATTGAAAAATTTCTAGAAATGATCTAAGTTGTCAAAAGCAATAGTTCCATCTGGAGCTACTCTAGGGGATGAGGATCCATCCTCTTTAACATTTTATTCTTGTTCATTGTCTTCACCTAGGTCATCTTCTGGTTGATCTAGAGTTTCTCCTTTTGGAATTGGATCTTCAGGAAGGACATTTGGGTTTCTAGTTTTATCTTCTAACCAATCTTCTTCTTCTCCTTCAGTTTGTTTACCATTCCTAAGTTTAGGCATTGCTTAATTTAGATTTCAGCAAATATATATATATATATATATATATATGCAACAAGCTTAAGAGGTATATATTAATTATATACCTACTACAATATTTAAAATGAAAGGTTTTGGTTTTTGTTATGTTTTTTTAGTTTTTCTTGTTTTTGTAATAATATTGTAAAGATAACAAACAACACAATAAATGCAAGAACTAATACTGAAAGTAATGATCTAGTTTTCTATAAACAATTTATAAATATCATTAATGGGCTCGAGTTCTTTAGGAGTCATGAAGTGTTCTTCAAATTGAAAATTTTCTTTCAAAAATTTAATGAAAAGAGCTATAGTGATATTATCTGTCTCAGATTCTGGTTGATAGAAGTAAAGCTCATGGCAATACTCTCGATATAACATAGCTCGAGGAACTCTATTCCATATTTCCCTATCCGTAAGAACAACCTCTTGGTCTTCTACACGACCTAGGAACTGGTGTATAATGGCTGCGTTCTCGAGGTATTCCTCGAAGGTGAACAATTTTGAAGACACAAGAGCTCTCCTATAAGCTAACCATCTATGGCAGGCTCTCTGAAGTTCATGATAAAAGATGAGTTGATGAGGATCTAGGATTCTATCTAGGACAAGCCTCTTGATTTGTTTAAGTTTTGTTGACCTAGATGAAATGACACTTAGTCTTCTATCAAGTTCGTCCCACAAAAGTTGATTTCTATCTGTTTGGGCACGCTAAGCACAGAATTGATTTCTATGGCTGCCAATTGGTTTTCAACATTTATAGTAACTACTAATATTTTCTTAGGAGCTACCATCTAAACATGATATGCAACTTATTAGTTTTAGATGATTTGAAATGCATCTATGTTTTGGTTGTTTTATTTTTTGGTTTTTTGTTTTTTTTGTTTTCAAAAGGTTTTAAATGCATTCACGTTGGGTTCACCAAAATGTATCGCTCCAAATTTTTTGCATCCCTACCTTCAAGCTATAGGATCCGTGCCTAGAAGGAGGATGGGAAAAGGATGGCACGGTACCTCGGACTAAGAGGCCTTGCGAAGGTCCCGCCTCTCGAGGGAGGTGTATTATGGTGATTTTTCGATGGATGGTGGGTTCACCAGGAAATGTTTGAATGGCAGTTTCCACGCCTAGGTTGGGAATGTGTTTGATGTGTTTAGTTTTAGCTTTAATCATCCAAGTCCTAGGTTTGGCCAAAATGCGTCTAAGCTATTCTATATGAAATGCAGATTTAAATGAAGACAAAAATAGATTTGGACAGAAAAATAGAAAGAACAAGATGGTTTAAAGACCCATACCTGATCCGGATGTCTGATGAAGGTTCTAATTTTTGAAGTAGTCAGGATTGTCTAGAATTTGACAAGATCATCTCCTATCTGACAGGATCGTCTGAGATCTGACGAATTCATCAAATGAATTCATCAGAGACCTGCAAACAGAGAAACAGATGCAAAATACAGAGAATGCAACTATGATAATAGAGGGTAATGATGTAAAATGATAGTAAGAACATTAAAATGATAATAACAAACTAAGACACAAGTGCAATATAATGACTTATTGACAAATCATGCTTTTATTATGCATTAAAGCTACATGGGTGAACTCCAAGATGCAGGATAATAAAGAATAACCATAGAATTAACTAAATGCAGAATAATGCAGTGAAAAAGAGTGGAGAAAACACAAAATATGGGCACTGATTTCCCCCAATGTGGATTGCAGTAGAAATCATCTCAAATTGGGTCGAGATCATCCGAGATTGTACGATAATGTTTGAGACGAATTGAGCTTGCTCCGACTAAAAAACAATGAAGTTCCTACAAACAAACTTGGAAAAATACAAATGCAAATAGTGATTTAAGATGGTCTAGTGCATGTAGAATTCGAGTTACAGGTAATTTCAGCTAGGGGGATGCTAAGGGGAGGGCCTAGGATTAAATAGGCTTAGGATAGAGGTTGGGAGGTTGGAGATCATCCCAATTTGGGAGATCTCCAACGGGGGAGGTCTCTAACGGCATAGACACACTTCTGCCCAGATTAGAGATGTCGTTGGAATAGAGTCCAACTATGCACAAATCAGTTTGGGACGAGATCGTCTGGACGTCCTACGCCAGACGAAATCGTCCGATCTGAGGCGATATCGTCTTATCGGAGACGATATCATCAAACGGACAAAACAAACTCTAAAAATGGCATGAGAAAGGAGGAAATGGGTTAAATGGCGGTTTGGGAGTAGTTTTGGAGGTTGAAATTTGAATTTGAATATTTACTAGAGTAATTGTAATTATTAAGGTTTTACTGCACCAATTTTAGGGTGCTACACCTTGGTGAATGACAAGAGAAATGGTGTTAAAGGAAGGTAGACAAGCTAACATAGGGATAATATAACTAATAGTATATAAAGCTATACTTGGGCTTTTTTTCTCTTAGAGGTTTGATAAAAACCAAATAATGTAGTGGTCTCATTTATATAAGGCCGATTTCTCGAGCAGGGTTGTGACTGTCTCCTCCAACTGACCCAATATTGCTTCCTCTAAAAGTAGGATGTAATAAAAAATGGGCATGTAGCCCATATACCTCTATCTATGTAGGTGGCAGTTGAGATTGTGTATCATTTCTTGTACCACCCTGGGATGGAAACTATGTATCTCTTGGTGCGTGCATTTCGGATGAACTAGGCCCCACTCCCTATTACAAGTTTTGAATGGCCAGATTGATACACTCCTACACCTCATCATGAAAATTTAATGAGAATATCAATAAATTCAAGTCTTGAGTGGCTTTTTTGACCCGATATCTTACCCACTACATAGTATTATCAATGAAGACACATAGGTGATCCACCATCTCTACTAAGGATGTGAATCGCTTTGATAATTTACCATCAGAATCTAGATCAAAGTCCTAGATATTTTGAAATACAAATACCTTTATATCAAGAGCCTAGATGAACCCATTCAACTTGAAACCACAGTCCTCAAGCTCATCATCAACTTCCTGTTCATCGTCTACCACTTCCTGATCCCATTTGAGCCAACTTGGTCTATTCTATAAAAATATGAAAACCTTGGCAAATTCTTCGACAAAGAAATAGTGGGAATCATCTAAAAATGTGGATGAAATCCTAGTAATGGTCACGTAGTTTTCTTTGAGCTCCTAGTAGATAGGGAGCATGGCATTCACCCGTTGGTCACCTTGCTAAAATTGATCCTTCAAGAAGTCAACAATGTGCCTGGTGGCATAGATATCAGTGAATATGGACCAGTTCTTCCATATTCTCCTCTATTTTATCCTTCATATCCTATCTTAATTCATCAGTTGACCCAAGCTAAATGCTAGCCTATGGAGCGAGCATATTCAATTTATCAAATTCACTTTGAAGTTGCTTGACCCTGAGCTACAATGATCCCACTTCAGAGGCCTTTGTCTTGCACTATTTTAACTCTTTTTATATTGCCTCTACCACCTATTTTTGGGATGCTAGCTATGGCTTCATCATATCAATAGCTACAGTTCCTACTATGATGACACATTTACTTGTGTTGATGGTGGCCTCTTTCATGTTGGGCAGCAATGGGATCTCGAAAGTTGTGATAGACATGTTGGTTGTTCCTTGTACAATGGTCCTCCTAGGTTTGAATAGCCCTTTACTTGGAGATATTTGTTCCTTTATATATTGAATTTGGTCCTCCTCATTATCCATGAATTGGTAGGTGTTACTAACCCTTACCATCATGATACTCTCAATTCCTTGGGTCAGAGATTCTATCCTAGCTCTCTTGTAGGTAGGGAACTACATAGGACTTTTCTATTGCACCTCATAGTCCCTAAGTATATTTGATAACCCCTCAGATTTAGTTATCCTCTTCATGACTTTAGGGTGGAATTCATTTTGGTTGACCACCAAGGTTGTAGAATACAAAGAAGATTGGCTTTCTACCAACTGGCCCTGCTCTTCTAGACATAAAAAAATTATTGCCAAGGACATGGCACCTTGCTAAGTTGGTCCCACAACCAATTCCTTTTCTTTTGATGAGGTATATGGTGAGTTAGAAGATGAGGGGAGCCTTTCCTGCTCTTGTTGTGATTCATCTAAAATCTTCATCATGGCCTCAAAGAGGTCAGAGTCTTGCTAAACAATTTGAAATATGGGATCGTCAAATTATTCTAGAGGGGCCACTGGGACTAGTGGGACCACCTTATCTACTAAAAATCCTTGGTGTAACCTTAGCTGGGCACTATAATCACCAACAGTCTCAAATTTATTGTAAGGCTTGTGGTCCATTCTCCAGACCAAGTCTAAGTTTTGATTATTTTTGAAAGCCTTCTATATTTCATCTTTGAAATCATCCTTCATGTGCATGACCTACAGAAGGGTGATCTTGAAAACTATGTTCTTTTTGTGATGGTTATCTTGGTCATAGGCTCTCCAAGTGACTTATAGAAAATAGTAGGTGTCCATATTCAAGATAGCCCACAACATAGAAAAGTGGCTGAGATATATGTAGGGGTCCATGGAGTAGGCAATGGGAAACCACTTCACTAGTCCTTTCTTCCTTAGGTATATTATTTTGACATCTTTGGCCATCTATCGAGTGATCTCCAAAATGGCAATGGAAATTGGGCAATGTATTGGAAGTGCTTTCGGGGGTAGATTTGACCTGTATATTCTAATGTAGGAAAAATCCTCCACATAAAAGTAGTCCCCTACTTCTGCCTAGAGTAGAAAGTTCCATACACCTGCCCCTATTATATCTAGAAAATATCCACATAATATGAAGTGGACTACAGGGAGGACCTTCTCAAAGAAGGTTTTGTAACTAGAGCATCCCTATTGGATGCACAATAATTGGTCTTGCAAATTTTGTGCTCACCCCTCCCATCTGGGCCATCAAAGACTTATCCAAATGAACCACAAATAAATGAATGAAAAAATAATAATAGGATAAGTGAGGCATCTCCTCCTTATTTTCCAATACGGCCTCCTATAATTGCTACAACTATTGATCTAAATTATCACTAATTATATCCTCCCACTGGTAGAGAGGAGTCTTATTGGTCCTACTGCACTAGATGATCAAAAAAATCACCTCCTTCATAATCGACTCTAGGTCCTTAACCCCCAATTCTAGATTAATCATATCAAAATAATCCTAAGTCCAATGCCACAACAAGAAATTCTTTATGGGTAAATTGGATGGCTTGTTCCTCCTCTTTTTTAGTAGAGTCTAGGAAAATATGGTGTTTAACATATAATTATCCTGGAGGGCCAGTTCCTAAAAGTACACCACCCTGGATGTAGTGGCTAATATGAAGACCTACCTGATTCTATCGACCAATACCCAGGAAACTACCTTGCCCTTATAATACTTGATTGTTCATCTCATGGAGACATAGGCAACTATGATCCATGATAGTAAATCTAAAGAGTGATACACTCTCGGGCATGTTAACTGACCTAGGTTCATGTTCCATTTGTTGCATACCAGGGTGGGTGAGGTAATATCTCTATACATCCACATGTAGAGACCTCTTAGGAATATTGGGTGGTACTAGTTATCCTCCTCAGTGGGGTCAAATGCATAAATTATTACCCCCTCTACCTATTTTTGCTCCTCTTCTATGATGTATTTGTTTGTATCAAGTAAAATTGTGAGGGAATTAAGATCCTACACCCTCTCAATAATTTTTACAATGGGCCACAACCCTATAATTTTACAAATTCTATTCCTCATAATAGATGATTCTGGAGCAGTTGATACGGTGGATGCCATGGGAAAAAGTGGTGAGACTAAAAAATTCTCTACTTATTTTGCTCTACGTTTGACCTCATCGATGAGAAATATCTACATGTAGTAATGGTGCAAAATAGGTCCACCAAATCCCTTATAAATTGCATGTAATTAATTTTCTAGGTGGGCCTCATGCACTTTTTCATTTGATGAAGCTTTCTGGTTGGTTGGGTGCACCATGTCAATTGCTACTTTATCAAAAAAATGCATCGATGGAGGAGGAATTATGGCTAAGGGTAATGGATGAGATATGTGGTGATCTCAGTTTGGATAGGATGGGATGCAGGTAGGTAGGGCATATGCACAAAGTGCATTGGATTTAATACTTATATGTATGTTCTATTGGGAAGTGGAGCGTGCAACTCCCAAGTCGAGTGCACAGGTTCATGCACCTACTCAACTTTTATGCACCCCAAGGGAGTGGGGCACATGGGACTTAATGGGATACATAGGCTATGCACCCTTAACTAATTTCACGTACTCCATCATAGTGGAGCGCACAACCTGGAGGCGAGTGCATAACTTATATGCCCAGTTTGAACTCTGGTGCACCCCAATGGAATGAGTGCATGGACTTTGGTTGGGACACACAAGCTTGTATACCCCGATGGAGGTTGTACACTCCACTTCAAGAGCAGATCATACCATTTGGGAGAGGATCACACCGATTGTGTGCTCCAAGGCTTTGAATGCACTTTGAAGTAGCAGAGCATACATTGCGTTTTAGGCTATGCATGAAGGTGTGCACTCTTGGATCAATTGGTGTGCTCCATTGGAGTGGAGCACACAAGGTGGGGATGGGTACATGAAGATGTGCTTTGTGTGCTACATTATAGTGGAGCACATAGGTTTCTTCAAGATGCATAGATTGTGCACCCTTCCTTGGTTTATGTGGACTCCAATTCTTTGGAGCGTACGAGATTCATGAGGGGATGCACAACCTTGTGTGCCCTATTAGACTACTATGCACTCCACCTCCTTATGGAGCGTATGGTATTATGGGGGTATGCATGCCTTGTGCACCCCTAGAGGGTATTATGCACCCCATTCCCCAATGGAATGCATGGGCTAGAGGTGGGTGCACAAAGGTGTGTGCTCGGTAGGGTCCTTGTGCACTCTGCAATTAGAGCGCGTAAGCTCAGCTTGGGGTACACAACTTGTATGCCCAGGGGAATTTTAGTGTGCTCCATTGAAATGGAGCACATAAGGCTATATTGCGATGCACCACCTTGTGTGCCTCATAGGGAAATGCAAGTTAGGATCCCAAAAGGCGTACTATCCTTTTGGGAGTCAACAATTACCATTGCAAAATATATATATATATATATAAAGGGGTAAAAAACTCATTTTTAAGGGTCGGCTCTGGGGTTTTTTCCTGATATATTATTATAATTACTTTAAAATCAATAGAAGGAACATTACTTAGATGTTTACCTCTATATTTTTGTCTTTATCAATTGTGAGTTTATTTTGTGGATGTATTTCTACTACTAGTTTTATGATTAGTCAATTATGTTGATATTGGACTGCTACTTTGGAGCAACTTGGAATGGTTCATGCCTAAACAAACATTGTAAAAAAATTTCATTTCTATTAGTCTAAGAGTTGATCTAATTTTACTATTTGGATTATTAGCACTTTAGATGTTTGAAATAGTTTTATGAGCATTTCATTATTTTAATGGTGAAGATGATAAGTTTTTATTACTGTTAGTCTCAAGTGTGGCATACTGGAAATGTGATTGATCAATGAATTCTTGATATTTTTCAATGTTGTTAGATCTATCCAACCATTATTTTCTCAATAATTTTCTAACCCTTATCTCATTTCTATCCCAAAACTTACACATTATTTTGAGATTAATTGATTCAACACCTAAAATAATTGACAAGGTATACTAGCCTACTCTAGAGGTTGGATTGAAGTAATATCTAATCCATCCAATTTCAAGGTTTGAGCTATGATTACCAGGTATGCACCTCCTATAAGTCACATATTTATATTTATAGTTCAAATTTACCTTGATGTTAATTCAGACTCCAACAATAACTAATGTCATCTCCACTCTAGGTTGCCCTATCATCATTCATGAATTCATCTACTATTTCATCCATCCTAAACCTATAATTTTCCCCCCACATCATAATTTCTATTGTATCACCTCATGTGTCATCATTCCAATCCATTTCATCATTCATCACCACTCAATACACACAATTATTCATATCATTTTGTTAAACTAGAATCATTTTATTCATTGGTCCACTAGTTTCCATAGGTACAATGATACTCTTTCCCTATAGTGTTAAATATTTTTAAGGTAATTCACACTATTAACATCTCAACATTGATATCCATCACTTATTATCTCACCTAGTTAAGAAAGATCCTTTGAGAGTAAATATTAAGAGTAGGTATTGGGAACCATGTAAAGGACAAAAAATTAGGTTGATAAAGACATCATTGATGTAAAGAGCTTCAACATTTTACTTTGATAATTTAAAACATTCTATTTCTTTTGGATTTTAAAAGAATGACACCAAAACCTATTTAAAAAAATAGCATATGCTGAAAAACATCAAAGAGAAAAATAGGGGAATGCATCCCCGAGTGAGACCCAATCAAAAGGATAAGGGGGACATAGCCCCTCCTAGGATCCATCACAAGATAAAATTGGCACTACACAGGGCAACCTCAGATTCACAAAAATAATACAAGAAAGCTAATTCTCCTTAACATCCTCTACGTCCTTCTTATCATCTTCCTTCACCTTGTACTTGAAAGCCTCCTCGAAGTTGACATCATACACCTTAGAATCTTCCTGACCTAATAATTTTTCATTGAATAATAGAAGATGTAGGGCCTCCTAATGTCTAGTAATAAAATTCACCAGGTTTGAAGTGGTCATGATAATGAACCACTTTAGTGCCTTGGCATTGAAATCCTAATCCTCATCATTAGGAATGATTTAAATAATATTTCACTTGTATTGAATGAATCTATTTCTTATACAAGTTGAGGATTTTGTGGGGATCTCAAATTTCTCACAATAGATCATCAAAAAACAAACTAGGCCGAATGAAAGAGCTTCAACATTTGATACACTTATGATCCACTAATTATAGTTGATGAAAGGAAGATGGGAGATATGATGTCTTTGTTTGTATCAGGTAAACTTGTGAGGGCCTTAGGGTCCTGCACCCTCTCAATCATTTTTACAATGGGCCACACCCCTATAATTTTACCAATTCTCTCCCTCACAATAGACACTTCTGGAGTAGTTGAGCTGGTGGATGCCATGGGAACAAGCGGTGAGACTACGAAATTCTCTAATTATTTTTCTCTACATTTGACCTCATCGATGAGCAATATCTACATGTAGTAATGGTGCAAAATAGGTCTACCAACTCCCTTATAAATTGCACGTAATTAATTTTCTAGGTGTACCTCATGCATTTTTGCATTTGATGAAGCTTTCTGGTTGGTCGGGTGCACCACGTCAATTGCTAATTTATCAACCAAATGCACCAGTGGAGGAGGAATCATGGCTAAGGGTAATGGATTAGACACGTGGTGACCTAGGTTTGGATATGATGGGATGCAGGTAGGTAGGGAACATGCACAAAGTGCATTGGATTTAATAATTGCATGCATGCTCCATTGGGAAGTGGAGCATGCAACTCCCAAGGCGAGTGCACAGGTTCGTGCACCTCCTCAACTTTTGTGCACCCTAAGAAAGTGGGGTACATGGGAATTAATGTGGTACATAGGCTATGCACCCTTAACTAATTTCATGCACTCCACTGTAGTGGAGCACACAACTTGGAGGTGAGTGCACAGCTTGTGTGCCTGATTTGAACTCTGGTGCACCCCAATGGAATGGGTGCATGGACTTTTTTTGGGACACACAAGCTTGTGCACCCCAATGGAGGTCATACACTCCACTTAGATAGTAGAGCACACCTATTGGGAGAGGAGCACACCACTCATGCACTCCAAAGATTTGCACACACTCTAAATTAGTGGACCACACATCAAGTTTTAGGCTACGCATGAAGGTGTGGACTCCTTGGATCAATTGGTGTGCTCCATTGGAGTGGAGCACACAAGGTGGGGATGGGTGCATGGAGATGTGATTTTTGTGATCCATTGGAGTGGAGCACATAAAATTATTCAAGATGCATAGGTTGTGCACCCTTCCTTGTTTTATGTGCACTCTATTTCTTTGGAGTGTACGGGATTCATGAAGGGGTGCACAATATTGTGTGCTCTATTGGACTACTACACACTCCACCTCCATATGGAGCACATGGTCTTATGGTGGGATGCATGCCTTGTGCACCCCTAGGGAGAATTATGCACCCCATTCTCCAACGGAATGCACTGGCTAGAGGTGGGTGCACAAAGGTGTGTGCTTGGTATGTTCCTTGTGTGCTCTACAATTAGAGCACATAAGCATGGCTTGGGATGCACAACTTGTATGTCCAGGGGACTTTTAGTGTGCTCCATTGAAATGGAGCACACAAGGATAGATTAGAATGCACCACCTTGTGTGCCCTATAGGAAAATGCAAGTTACAATCCCAAAAGGGGGACTATCCTTTTGGGAGTCAATAATTACCATTGTAAAATCTATATAAAGGGGTAAAGAACTCATTTTTAAGGGTCGTCTTTGGGGTGTTTTCCTGATATATTATTGTAATTACATTAAAATAAATAGAAGGAACATTACTTAGATGTTTACCTCTATATTTTTGTCTTCATCAATTGTGAGTTTATTTTGTAAATGTATTTCTACTACTACTATTATGATTAGTCAATTATGTTGATATTGGACTACTACTTTGGAGCAACTTGGAATGGTTCATGCCTAAAAAAACATTGCAAAAAAAATCCATTTCTGTTAGTCTAAGAGTTTATCTAATTTTGCTATTTGGATTATTAGCACTTTAGATTTTTGAAATAGTTTTTAGAGCATTTCATTATTTTAATGGTGAAGATGATAGGTTTTGATTACTGTTAGTCTCAAGTGTGGCATACTGTAAATGTGATTGATCAATGAATTCTTGATATTTTGCAATGTTGTTATCTCTATCCAGACATTATTTTCTCAATAATTTTCTAACCCTTATCTCATTTCTATCCCAAAACTTACACATTATTTTGAGATTAATTGATTCAACACCTAAAATAATTGAAAAGGTATACTAGCCTACTCTGGAGGTTGGATTGAAGTAATCTCTAATCCATCCAATGTCAATGTTTGAGCTATGATTACCAGGTATGCACCTCCTATAAGTCAAATATTTATATTTATAGTTCAAGTTTACCTTGATTTTAATTCAGGATCCAATAATAACTAATGTCATCTCCACTCTAGATTTCCCTATCATCATTCATGAATTCATCTACTATTTCATCCATCCTAAACCTATAATTTGGCCCCCTACATGATATTTTCCATTGTATCACCTCATGTGTCATCATTCGAATCCATTTCAACATTCATCACCACTCAATACACACAATTATTCATATCATTTTGTTAAACTAGAATCATTTTATTCATTGGTCCACTAGTTTCCATAGGTACAATGATACTCTTTCCCTATAGTGTTAAATATTTTTAAGGTAATTCATACTATTAACATCTCAACATTGAAATGCATCACTTATTCCCTCACCTGGTTAAGAAATATCCTTTGAGTAAATATTAAGAGTAGGTATTGGGCACCATGTAAAGGACAAAAAATTAGGTTGATAAAGAAATCATCGATGAAAAGAGCTTCAACATTTTACTTTGATAATTTAAAATATTTTATTTCTTTTGGATTTTAAAAGAGTGACACCAAAACCTATTTACAAAAATAACATATGTTGAAGAAAAACAAAGAGAAAAAGAGGGAAATGCATCCCCGAGCGAGACCCAATCAAAAGGAGAAGGGGGACATAGCCCCTCCTGGGATCCACCACAAGATAAAATTGGCACCACATAGGGTAGCCTCAGATTCACAAAAATAATACAAGAAAGCTAATTCTCCTTAACATCCTCTACATCCTTCTTATCATATTCCTTCACCTTGTCCTTGAACGCCTCCTCAGATTTGACCTTATACACCTTAGAATCTTCCTGACCTAATAATTATTCATTGAAGAACAAAAAATGTAGGGTCTCTTGAAGGTCAGTAATAAAATTCACTAGGTTTGAAGTGGTCGTGATGATGAATCGTTTTAGGGCCTTGGCATTGACATTATGATCCTCCTCATTAGGAATGATTTCAATAATGTTTCACTTGTCTTGAATGAATCTATTTTTTAGACAAGTTGAGGATTTGGTGGGGATCTCAAATTTATCACAATAGATCATTGAAAAATAAACTAGGCCAAATGAAAGAGCTTCAATATTTGATACACTTATGATCCACTAATTATAGTTGATGAAAGGAAGATGGGAGATATTATTCATAAAGGGAATTTCAACATAGAATATGAAAGTATATATCAATTGTGGGACAAATTAAGTCCTTTTATGACCATGTGTACTAAGGTGCGCCCCATATATATTAATAAGCATGAAGTCTTGGTCTTCAAATAAAATCAAGTAGGTGGAAGTTAAGTTGAAAACTAAGCCAAAGTACACTAAATAACTTCATATTCAGTGAGAAAAATGAAATATATGGTTATGTCATATAATAAGATAGTAATCACACAACTAAATAACATTGAGGGAAATAAAAAAATCACATAGAGGTGTTGGCCCCGAATGCATTCCTTTTGGGTTCATCCACACTTGGGGAAGAGAGCACTATTGCTAACCTATCATTGTGACAGTGCTTTTGAGTGCAATATTATATTTGGTGGGAAATATTCCATTTCACCAAGTGAATTATAGATATCCTAATCTAGTTTGATGTGTTTAATTTAATGGGTACTAATTCATAATCTACCCTAGGAACTAATGCATAATGATATTGATACAATGCAATATGAAAAACAATGATGCAAGAAGACAATTCTATCTTATATGAAATTTAAAATTTTTTATGAATGTTATTTATGATATGAAAATGTGATTTTTCATTTTCTTTTATTTTGAAGGCAAGGGTGCAAGAGGGGTTTATTATATAGATTATCCTATATGTAACTCCTATGTGCTATTATGATTAGATGCTTGAGGAAATGAAGTAGAAAACTATACTAGAGTTATTTTTATTTTTATTCTTATATAGGTGCTAAAAAGATAAATAACAAGTAAATAATGAGCAAACAACCTATATTTATAAACCAAAAATTATATAATTATAGGTACTTACATATCCTAGTGTTTGGATTGAATACATTGTCTAGACATAAATCTACTTCCTATACGAATACACCTCCTAGAAATCCTACAACTGACAGATTTATTAATCCATAAAATATGGATAGAAAAATAAGGGAGTTATGATTTGAGGGCCATCCAAACAACAAGAATATTGTTTCTTCCTTGTTGGAATGATTAGGCCCTTTATTTATGAAAAAAATCAAGGTCATCTTGCCTTGGATGTGAATATTGAGTGATTTATGGTAAATATGCTAGTTAAAAGTGCTATAGTTAAAAATTTATTAATATTTTAGGATTGAATTAACAAATAAATTGAATAGAAAATATGAAATCTAAGATCAATATGAGACATAGGGATTGATATTACTAGGTTGGATGCCTATATGACCAATAATCTAAGGTTTCTTAGATGTATGGTGAATATGTTACATGTATTTTTCATAGCTAACATATTCACTTTAAGATTGGAAGAGGACAAATAATGTCAATCTTGCTAAAATAAGGGTGTGGCTACCTAGTGCGAATATGTTGCCTAAAATTGGTATAGCTAGAAAATTCATTCAATTTGCTAGTGGAATGATGAATCCAACCATGGAAATGCTATGGATATCTTTTGCTAGTGTGGTAGGGATTCTTGCTATTGTTTTATTTTCTGCAAAAGCTTCCTAGGGAACCTATGGAATAAACAAAGGAGAACTTTTGAAAAAAATAATGATGATTAAACATTATGATAGAGAATATGAAAATGCATGCTATGAATTTGGATCATGAAAATAGTAATGATAAGTAAAATAAAATTATAATATATCATAGAAGAGTATCACAAATTTTAAATGTGAGATGCCCAGTTTCTCTCCTTAAAAGCTAAATCATTTAATGAATCCATCGGAGAATTTTGACAACTCTTTGCTATGCTTTTTTTGTTCGTTTATTTTTTTGTAGGCCTAGGTAGGGCCTCGAAATAGGTATGGATATTTTTTTTTGCTAGATTTTTAATTTTTGGTCTTTTTATGTTCAAGATATTGTAATCAGTGTATTTTTCCCACGAGCATGAATACACCATATTGAATATGTCAGGAAGGTGGTGTATTCATGAAAATTGTATATTGATGGATTTGTCTTTTTTATGAATTCATGATTTGATGAATTTGATTTTTAGTCAACAAATTCACTAAAAAAAAATTAATAGTTGATTTATTTTTGTGGGGAAATATAGCTTTTGTTGTTGTTTTTTGGGTGTAGGTGTTAGGTGCTTTGGAGTGTCAATAATGACACCCTTATACTTTATGATCTATGGTGGTAGTGATGAAACTAGAAGACTGAGATGCTTTAGGTTTTTTTAATATAGTGCATATAGACATGATTCCTACCATTGAGCTAGATCATACCCTCTTGAATGCTTTTATAGATAGGTGGTATTTAGAGTGTGGTATATTTCTTTTTCTAATGGGAGATATGATGGTGACTCTGATTCTTTGGGTACCTATTTGAGGTGCCAATATATAGATGAGATGTAAACAAGATCAAGACATCTCAAGACTAACCCATGGATGACATTTTGAGCTAAGGAACTATGATATTGATATTAATACTATGTACTAGGTTGGACTACTAGATTGTATTACAACACTAATATTGATATTAATACTATGTACTAGGTTGGACTACTAGATTGGATTACAACACTACTATGTGTTGTGGTTTTAGGCTTACTGGTTGAAGATACTTACTAAAGATAATTGCTTGAATGAGAGATGAGAAAGTGTAGTTTTCATGGGGATAATTCATCTTATACAAGTTGTACCAAATTCTCCATATTGTTACCTATAAGAAGAGAAGAGACTAGTTTGTTGCACCCTCCTACATATTTGGGTATGGAAGCACTTAGCTATCTAGTTGTCGATTGGATTACCTATGGTTTCAATGGATATAGATGTATTGACTACTTTCAAATGGGATAATTCTCATGAGACTAATAGAAGAGCCTTTAGAGGGGTGATGATGATAGCTTGAAGGGTCATTGATAACCTCCAACTAGACCATATGGTGTCACAGCCCTAGAGGGATCGTGTGGGATGGGATGAGGATGGTGTCAAATTATTGAGGATGCAAAGGATCAAATGACTATAAGAACTATGTGGAGAGTTTTAAATATATCATCCATATATGATTTAGAGGTAGTTTGACTTGTCTTAGAGTATTAAAATAATATGAAAGTATTGATTCTAATGAGTCACATAGGAGAAATAGAGAGACATTAGTGATATTCTATATACTAAAGGATTTATTGATAAGGATGTGGATAATTATCCTATTATGGATCTTAGGTTGGATGACATGGGGTTTTATACAGGTTTCTTTCAATGGTATCACCATTTTTATTACATGAGTTATGTCGATCATGAGGTAGTCCTGAATAGGTCCTAGGTTGAGTAGGATGTCTCATCGTCATGTCTAGATGGAATAGGAGTTGTGATATAGACCTAGAAATAGATTAACACCATCATGAAAATTTATTGTTCCTCCTATGGCTTCAACTTATGATAATAAGGTAGGTACTAGTAGGAACACCAATGAGGCATCCTAGCTAGAGAGGGAGGCCATGATGAGAAGTATGGAGTTGTTGTAGAGATAATTGGATCAAGCATTGGTAACATCAAACACAACTCTTGTATAGAGGGATGATACCTTGTTAGAGAGATATTATGCCTAGGTAGAGGTACAATAGATAAGGATTAAGTGAGATGATGACATAGATAGAGTAGCTATAGTTAGAGCTAGGAGCAGTAACACAACATTAGAGGTTTATTTGACCAAATAGCGATGCTTCAAGCATACTTCATTGCCAAGGTGGAGAGGAGTGCATATTATAGGTCCACTTATTACATAGCCATTTCTATAGATAAAATGTAACCATATTTATCAAGGAATAAATAATTTCTATTTTAGGATGAAATTAGTGACTTGACCCTCCCAATAGTCTATTTAGTTTCCCTTCCAACTAGTTGAGGGTAGGTCATAGATGTTGGACTAGTTATGGGATGTCTTGATTTTTATGAGTGGTATGAGAGAACCAATTTTTTATGACATGCCTCAAATAGCTAGTAGGATTTGAGTGTGCTGGCTTTGGTATATTATGGTACACTAGGTTAATATGATATATAGTGATTACATATTGGTTCACTATTATGTTTATGTGATGTTGAGTTGACACAATGTGAAAATATCGCTAAATTATATGGATGGTTAAATAGATGAAAAAATGAATGGATGGTGTTATATGTTAATTATTATGTGTCTAGATGAATATAAATTTTATTTCAGAGTTGTGTTAGAATTTTTTTACCAAATTAATTTTGTTTTGGAAAATTTGGCATATTGAGTCTGATGGGAAATTGATATATTCTTAAAAATGAATTATTGTCAATTGATGATTTAAAAGAGATGTATAATATGATCTATATTATATTATGAAGAGGTGTAGGAATAATTTGAAGTATAAATAATATTTTAAATTATATTTTGGAGTAGCTAGAGCAATCATGTTAACACGATGATCAAGATCTGAAATAATTTCATAAAAATTGAAAGATAATTTAATTTTTGAACTTCAAGTTAGGAGTTGTGTTAAATAATGCTAATGAATATTCTTGGTGTGATCTATCATGAGTTAGAGGAAGAGGAAGTATTTTTCACAAATTTATTTTGCTTGCAAAAAATAATGGTTAGCAACCAACATCTAGCCATAAGCTTAAAACAAGGAGTTTGTTAGAGATAAACTATTGTATATTATACATATCAATTTGGAATGCTAATTGAATAGAAATTTTCAAATTGATTTATTCATGTCATAAATAGTCCCTAAGTGGTGGCCTCTCATCCTAATAAATAGAAAAACATTTAGTTGATTACAAATAATAGTGTTTTTAGGAAGTCCATGCCATAGGATAGTTTTTTTCCTATAAAATATATTTTTTATTGTTAAGCAATGGCTCTTCTAGCATAATTAATAAATAAATGCTTAGGAAAATGTTGCTTTTTGTAGGCATTTACTGTCTTTTTTATTTTTGTACAATCAATGTCTTGATATGGTACAATGCTTGTGGATAGTTAATATCCATATGTTATAATTCTAGGAATAGTCAATTTCTATATAATACAATGCCAGGGACAATCAATGTCCATATGATATATGTTATGGTGCTTTTTTTCCTAGATAGTCTATATCCATATGATATGATGCTTTTCATTTTTTTTGGATTTGGACAGATGATGTCCTTATTTTTGTAGCTTTAATACCCCTATTTTTAGGGTTTATTTAGACTATTAGTGATGTGATAAGATGTTAATAGGATATCTTGCCATAAGTAGTATTGATGTTGTAGAATTTTTATCATTTAGCATGTTTTTAGAAGATTTGAAGATGTCAAATCATCCTCTAAAATGAGTTGTTAGAGGTGATATTCATTTGTGATAAGATTGATCATTTGAGACATTTATTAGGTAACTATAAGACAATTAGATTTTTCTTAATCTATCACTAGCACCAATAAGAGGGCTTAAAAGGAGAATGTTTTTAGAGTAGATGAAGATTTTTTTTAAAATGTTATAGTTATCCATTTCTAAAACTTAGGAATTAACATAATTTAGCAAGTAGAGGATAGTTATTCAATTAGAACTAATTTATTATTATTTTATTATTTGATGTAGATATGAATCAATTTATGGAGTAGGCAACTATTGTAAGTAAGAAAACATGAAAATCAATGTGCATTTTGTTTATTTTCCACTAGTGTTTAGGACCCAAAGTCTATAATGGTATGTATAGCTTGGATTCTTTATTGCATCCCGATGATTGTGTATCCAATGTTCAACCATGGCATATCCTTTTATGAACATAACAAGGTTGCACTAGGGTGTATGGAAAATATTGGGTGGTTTATAAAAAAATTTAACCATGGAATCTCCTTTTATGAACATAACTTGGAAAATTTTGATATTATCACAAAAAAGGTTCATGGAGAAGATTGGGTGATTTATTCCATGTTTTTGTTTACCCACAACCTATTAAATAACACCCTCTGTGCCTTAATTTTTTAATTAAAGCTATTACAGGGGATAAAGATAATGGAACAAATAAATATATTATGTTTATACATGCTAATATGCAAGCTAAATGTAGATGAAGATAATTATTTCTCTCCATGGTAGTATTTGTTTAAGAAGATATCATAGTCATTTCAATGACAACGTGTTATCTTTATAAACAAAAAATTCATAGGGAAACTATATCTAGAGGGATCATGTATATTTCTAAGTCATGCAAGAGTATTCTAGCATTAAAAAATATGTATCATGCGAGTGATCCTAAGGGTGAGTATTTGCTAACATTATAGACCTGGTATGAATTAAATGCACATGAATGCTAACCTAAGTAATAGTCATCATTGTCTCCTTGCAAGATACCCTAATTTCTACATGCACACATGGTAAATGCAAAAATTTAGGCATATAGTCATGACAAAAATTATAAAATGATAGAAAATATAAGAATAATATCTCAATGCTCTTGAGTGAAAAAGGAGAAGCAAAAATTATTCCCTGTAGAATGTTTTTGAAACTAAAAAAAATTGTTTAAACAAAAAATAATTCTTGTTCTTCATTTCCTTAGAAGATATGAGTTTCTGATTTTTTTGGGAAGGAAGATGATAATAATCTAACTCTATGTTGACACTATATTATTGAACATGAAATTACCTTTGCCACTCCCTCCTTGAAAAAACTATTCTATATAGTATAACTAGAATCCACTAGCACACAATCCTCAATATAATATGGAGAAGGTAATCCTTGCATCATAAAAAGTAATGTGAATAGTTATACAAGACATGAATTCTATGCATATTTGAAATCTTATAGTTATGAAAAATCAAGCAATAAATGCATCATATATAAAGGTGAAATTTTAGCTGCTACCTTAAGAAAAAAACTATGGAAAAATATAGAAGCTATTTCTTGTAGTGCAAGGGGTGCATCAGGGGGTCTCTTGTGTATCTGGAATCCAGATAAGCTTGAGGGAAAATTGGTTCACTCAAATGACACATCAACTAGCATTATATTTTTGATAAAGTCAAAATTTCATGGATACTCACCAATGTGTATGTACCTAATTCAATTCCTGACAGGTCTAGATTATGGGAAACCATAACGAATATTAGAAGAGCAATAACAAATTATTGTTGGATATTAGTAGGCAATTTCAAAACCCCCCTTTATCCTCCAAATAAAAGAGGTGGTTTTGGATAAATATCAAAAAACATGGAATATTTATAGGGTTTCATCAACTCTAATGATCTAATGGATGTTAACCTCAAAGGCAACCAATTCAATTGGTCCAACAGGAGGAGTGGTAGCCAACCAATTTAAGTCAAACTAGATAGAATCCTTTTTTCCCAAGAGGCTACATCAAAGTGGGGAGATGCTTGCCTCCAATAATTACTCAAAATTGGGTCTGATCATAGCCCACATCTTCTATAAACAAGCAATCCTTAGACATTCAAAACCCCCTTTAGGTTTAAAGCCATATGGACACATCATCTAGAATTCAAGGATAGAATCATTTAGTGGTGGAAATCCATGTTCCATGGATCACCCTCATTTAGATTGGGAAAAAAATTGAAAACAATTAAGGAAAATATCAAGATTTGAAACAGAGATATTTTTAGAAATCTTTTTGAGAATAAATAGGTGATCAAGAACCATTTGGCAATAATTGAGAAAAATATTCTTAATGGATAAATTGATTATGTTACGTTGAGAGCTGAAGAAAAGACTCTTTTGGGAGAATATCACAATATTCTTGCCTATGAGGAGACCTTTTGGAGGTAAAAATCTCGAGCAATCTCGCTCAAGGAAGGAGATTTCAATACTAAATTTCTTCATATTTCTACTTTAATAAATAGGAGTAATAATAGAATCAGGGAATTACTCAGGAATGATGGGTGTCTTACTACAGATATCAAGGAAATTAGATCAAAAGTAGTCTCTCATTTTATGCAGTTTCTTGAAAACTCAAATTCAGCCTCTGTTAGTGCCAAATATTCTTTACTTCAGCACATTCCTCATTCTATTTTAGATGATATCAACTCCAAGTTAATTTAAATTCTCTTTGATGATGAAATCAAGAAAGCCCTTTTTTCCATGAAACCTTACAAGGCTTCTGGTCCTGATGGATTTTATCCTAGATTTTTATAGGCTTTCTAGCATTTTGTCAGAGATGCTATTAGATAATTTCAGTCATCCAAGGCCATACCTCACAATTTTAATTATATTTTCATAGCTTTGATTCTTAAAATCCAAAATGCTAGATCCTTCAATGGTTTTAGACCTATGAGCCTATGCAATGTTGTATATAAAATTCTCACCAAATATTTGGACACCATGATGAGATATGTTCTTCCTATGATAATTGACCATTTCCAAGGGAGCTCAGTACAAGGAAGATCTATTATAGATGGAATCATTACTTTTTAGGAAGCTCTACATTCTACTACTCAAACTAAGAAGGTTGCCTTTCTGTTAAAGATTGGCATGAACAAAGCTTATGACAAATTGGACTAGTATTTTTTAATTGCAATTTTAAACAAATTTGGATTTCATCATGATTGGGTTAAGTTGATTAAAGGATGCATTTCCTCAGCTTGGTTCTCTATCCTAATCAATGGATCACCTACTGGATACTTTCCAAGTAGTAGAGGCCTAAGACAAGGGGATACTTTATCCCCCCTTCTCTTCATAATTACTACTGAGGCATTGGTAATATCTATTCATGCATCTAGAAGCTTAGGTATAATTTTTGGGATTAAGGTTACTTATTAAACTAGGATTTTTTAATTGTAATTTTAAACAAATTTGGATTTCATCATGATTGGGTTAAGTTGATTAAAGGATGCATTTCCTCAGCTTGGTTCTATATCCTAATCAATGGATCACCTACTGGATACTTTCCAAATAGTAGAGGCTTAAGACAAGGGGATCCTTTATACCCCCTTCTCTTCATAATTACTATTGAGGCATTGGTAATATCTATTCATGCAGATAGAAGCTTAGGTATAATTTTTGGGATTAAGGTTACTTATTAAACTAGGATTTTTAATTGTAATTTTAAACAAATTTGGATTTCATCATGATTGGGTTAAGTTTATTAAAGGATGCATTTCCTCAGCTTGGTTCTATATCCTAATCAATGGATCACCTACTGGATACTTTCCAAGTAATAGAGGCCTAAGATAAGGGGATCCTTTATCCCCCTTCTCTTCATAATTGTTGTTGAGGCATTGGTAAGATCTATTCATCCAACTAGAAGCTCAGGTCTAATTTTTGGTATTAAGGTTACTTCTCAAACTAATACTATCACCCATAAATAATTTGTTGATGACACTCTCCTGTCCACCTATGCTTCTATCATTAAGTTCAAAGTCATCAAGCACATCCTCCTCCTCTATGAAGAAGCTATTGGATAGAAAGTAAATTTCCAAAAAAGTAAAAATTATACTGCCTAAACACTCCTCATAGGCGAAAAATCAAAATTGCTAATATTTTGGAGTGTGCTATTTCCACTTTACTAGCTACTTATTTTGGGTTGCTCTTATTTACTAGAAATATTTCTAAGTAAATGTGGAATAATGTTATTGAAAGAGTCCAAAAAAACTCGCATTATGGAAAGGCAACATTCTATCTCAGGTAGGAAAACAATCCTAAGCATGGCTTGTCTATAGAGTATTCTTGTATATTTTTTATCAGTATTCAAGGCTCCAATTAAGGTTTTTAATAAAATTGAGAAAATTTAAAAATAGTTCTTATGGAATGGGGCTAAAAATAAAAATAGATTTCACCTTATTGCATGGGACAAAGTGTGTGGACCGAAAGACCAGGGAGGAATTGGTTTGAGAAGAATTAACCATTTAAATATGTTTTTGTTGGTAAAACAAGATTGGAGATTAGTATCAGAAGAACAGGTGGAATAGATCAATTTACAAAAAAGGAAATATTTGTAGGGATCATATTTTTTATGTGATTTGGCTCCTTCTATTGTGTCAGCCTTTTCGAAATCCATCATCCTAACCAAAAACTCTTGAAAAAGGGCCTCATATGGCAAGTTGGATATGGAAATATGATAAACTTTTGGGAATATAGATGGATAGGAAACCAACCACTTATAGCATTTTCTACTTTCATATCTATAAAGGATTTTACTGATCCTTTGTTTAACCAAAGAGTGGTTGAATTTCTAATGGTATCCAAAAACTCATGCATGTGGAAAAGGATACAATACCCCAATTTATCAATGGAAATTAACTCTTTGGAGGCCTTACTTTCTTCTTATATTTTACCATCAAGGAATGCTAAAGATCATCCTATTTGGGAAGTATTTGACATTTGATAATTCAAAGTAAAGTGAAATTATCAACTCCTACTAGATACGGTGGAGACTTATTCCTTTCAATTTGGTTTGGATCAAACATCTAACTCCAAAAGTTTTCTTTTTTTCTTTGCTGGCAATCCAAAATAGAATCCTTACTGTCACAAATCTCATTAAGCATGGAATCCCATTGAATAATAGGTGTTTTTTTTGTCTAGATTACTAGGAATCAATGAGCCACATTTTCCTAACCTATCCTTTTTCATGTTCTATTATTAACAACATGTTTCAAAGGTTCCCAAACCTCCTATTTTTTATTTTTTTTACCAATAGCATAATCCTTTCCATAATCCTTATCTTTGGGTGTTGTGTAAAATATGCCTTCACCACTTTCTTTGGCAAATTTGGCTTGAAAGGAAAAAATAATTTTCTCAAGTTTAGCTATGGATACTACTTCCATTACCAAAAGGAATAATCTTTACTTCTAAGGAAAATGTGCTCTTGATCCCAAATTATCCTCATCCAATCCCTAGGTTTGAAGCATCCTTACTTTAGTCTTTGCAAATTTATCTAGAGAATCCTAATTCTAATTCTTCCCAAATATCTAGAAGTAATATTAAATGGATTACTCCACCTCAAGGATGGGTTAAATTTAAATTTTATGGGGATGGATAGAGGTAATCTTGATCGAGCTAGTGTTGGGGGGATCCTTATGGACTACAAAGAGAATTTTATATTTGCCTTCATTGAGGTTTTGGGAGAAAAATCCAATCACACTGCTGAAGTTAGAGCCCTATGGAGGGGTCTCTTTATGATCAATAGTTTCCAAGAAAATTCATCATTGAAGGGGATTCCTTGAATATGGATAATTATTTAAAAAATTCCAAAACACCTGCTTGGAAGGTCAAAAATATTATTGAAGAATCCATAAGCTTAACTCTTTATTAGCATGAGGCCATCATCCAACACATCTTTAGGGAAGTAAATGGTGTGATGGACAGGTTGGAAAACATCAGAATTAACACCCCTAGGATGATGACATGGACTGACACCCTCCCAAGAGCGGTTGAAGATATCGTTAGGTCAAAGAAAGTTCAAAATGCCTAGAAATATGTTATTCATGTTTATTTGCACGTTTATTGGTTTGAAAATTTTATTTTCCCTAGGTATTAAAACTATAAGTGCCTTTTGATCTGCAAGGATTATTTTATGCAATACTACTGTTCCCATAATGATGTTCAAATTTTCGAGGCATTCATTGATTGGTGCATTTAGCACATTTGCAAGCTTACGGTGCACCTCACTAGACCTCATGGTCATTAATTTTTGTAGAACCAGCGTTTCTCTTTTCAATGGTCCAAAGGTTACCATATTTTGTTTTCCCAAATGTTATTTTTTCCTTTTTCACCCTCTACAAAATATTTTGGAGTGCTTTCACCTAAATCCCTCTCATGTGTCCTCTTTTTGTGTGGTACCTCATCATCCCTTTCCATTATTTTTCTTGGGACTCATTTCTAGTCTCATCATTTTCATACCTCGATTTTCTTTCTCTATCTATCATTTCCCTAGGTTTCATGTGTTTTTTTCATTACGAGAATCTTATTACCTTAATTTTTTGTTGCTTGTTTCATCATAATTTCCTGGGAGTGGCACACATTTCTACTTTTGGAGGTGCTAGGAGCTATTCGAATTCCTAGATATTTAATATTGGATGCTTTGTTATCTAGGACAAGGTGGTTCTACATTTCTCAAGGAAGTACCTCATCCCAAGGAAATAACATAGAAGCTTCGAGAATAACTCAAATATGGTATGTTTTACTAAAGCACACATCTATGCTAGATTCATCATCCACATTGATTGTATCCCAAGGTTTCCTAGGCACTCTATTTTTTCTTGATTCAAACACCTATGCTTCCTGATCACCATGGGTTTTGTTGACCTTGAGATTTTGGACATAGAACTGGTGGTTGAAGCAATCTTGAATGCATGGGGCTTCATGCTATTTCTAAAGAAATCCTCTAGAATAGACTGGGATATCAATACTACTATTGCATCAACCTAGGAGAAAGGCATTGTCATAATTCATGGAGTAGACTTCTACTTCTAGGTCGACATCCATATCCTCACTAAAATTACTAGACAACTATTGGTAGGAATAACTATCTGAAGAGATAAGTACAATTGGGATACTGAGATCAAGGATTTCAAGCCAAAATCAAGCTTGTGCAATCTCGTTAAATCGGGCATGGTTCATGAATATTTACCCACCCCTAGAAGGATGTCATGAAACTTATGATGGAATACATTATAGTTTATGACTTAAGTTACCAACTAAGGAGCTTCCATATTGCTTTTTTCAATCATTTTAGGGAGGTGAAACCCTTTAATATCCCCAAATGTTTGTATTTGTCTATGGATTACTCCATAAAGGCAACCCAATAAAATAAATATGAGGTTTGGCTCTCATATTACAGGCTATTTAAGGTAATATATCCTCATTTTTTGGAAAAATTCCCCAAAGGAAACTTGGCTTCGTAGGAACAACAAGGAGATTCCAAACAGATGACAAATGAGGATATGTCCTTCACCCCTTCCTCAAGTGTTTGAGATTCAAAGAATATAAAGTGAAAGGAAGATACCTAAAAATCGAGTAGTCAATAGGGAAGAAGGATAATATTGAGGATTGACCTACTACCACAAGAAGATCTCAATGCTTAAAGAATAATTTTATTCAAAATCAAGGAAAAATGCATGGTTTTGTTGAGGACGAGCTCAAGGATTCTATGGTTAAGATTTTTTTGGAATACAATATTAAGACCACCACAACTACCATAATCCATATGGAAAGCATTATGACCATAAGCATAGCAACCATATTCCAAATTAAAGAGCACAAGAAAACTCTAAATCTACTATTTTTTTGTGATAACTTCATCAAAAATATCTTATGAAAGAATACTAATGGATCCATATCTAGTGTCAATGAGGATGACATGGTGGAAATTGTCTGTAATTTATCTGATGTTCCTGGGATACGTCTATTTAGGAAAATTTATTTCTTGTTTCATCCTTGTCCTTTTGGTTTATTTTAAGTTTGTCTAGTTGTCTTAGGATTTATATGTATGCCATGAAATTTTTGTGGATGATGCATCCTTTAATATTTTTTATGTATTAAGGCATTAGGGCACCTTTCAAATGCCCTGATCAATACAATTTTGTTAACTTACCAAACATATATATATATATATATATATATATAAATTTATTGATGATTGGAAATATTTAGATTCAATCCATGTGATATTTATGTTGTAAAAAATGATGATACGTATGATTGTTAGAAATTACACTTCATCATATTGCCTTGATTTAGTAAAATAAGGTGATTATATGATAATTTAAATAGATATTAATACCAAGAGATGATTTTTCATCTTATTATCCAATACCATTTGATTTGTTGTTTAAATATTTTATCAGGTATTGGGTAATTGTATTTTATTTATTCATTTTAGGTATAATAATAAATTCAATAATTGATAAAATTGAATTTGTGATAGATCCTTATATCAAGGAAGAAGGTTTTATAGGATTATTTCTCTCTTTTTTGATGTATAGGGATGCTAATTCTTGCCAAGTGGTGAATAAATCTAACCTACCTTCTTTATAGATATAAGAATAAATCATAAATTAATCAAAGGTTGGCATGCTGACACCATTATGTTTATTATTTTATATGTACAATAAACCATTATATTAAAGAATAATGTTTGATAGAATCATTCCTCACTCATTGTAAATATAGGAATTGCTCATGTTTACCAAGTGGTGAATGATTTTACCAAACTTTTTGTTTGAACATAAGGGTGAGTCATAACTTGATAAGCATGATGTTTTGAAAAATAGTTTTCTTTTTTTTCAATATTTTGAAATGTTGGTGAGATTGATACTTATGATAGATTATTACATAGAGAAAAAAATTCCATAGAATTATCCCATGTTTTTGGATGCTTTCTAGTATTTTTAGGAACTTGCAAGTCATTAAATAATTCTATGATCTACTTTTTCTAGATGTAAAGATGAATTAAAAGATGTTATGATAAAATATATTGTAGAAGAGAGAAGAAATGTATTTATTTCTTAGGTAAGTTTCTTTTAGCTCATATCGCCCTTTATATACCACCCTTTAGTTGGCATGTGTCAACATCATCACTGAGTGCTAACAAGTTAAAGGAAAAATTTGATGAGAAGAGACAAGATAAATAAAATGTTTGAAATGATGAGTTGATATAAAAGGAGTCATCAAAGATATTTGCTACCTTATATACCTAACTAAGAAGTGAGTCTATAATGTAATATATCCTGACTAGGATCATAACTGGTCACAATAAATCCTGTCAAATCCATATACAAACAATAAGCATATGAACACAAGAAAGTAAATTTTTTAGTTGATTATACAACAAATAAGAACATGATCAAGCAAGTCAATTCACATGATTATTGATGGGAATTAAATATTTGATATATGACACAAAAATATCATTGGTAGGGTAACTCAAATAACAAAAATAAATTGTTTGCATGAAACACACTCAAATAAGCGGTGTGAGCAGTGGGAGAGGAAGGTTTGAATTTTTTAATGGTAGGAACCTTGTTATGGATGATCCCAAAGGAGGAAATATGGTTTATTCCTTATTGGATGGTAATTTGAAGGTAATTAACCCTACTAGTTATGGTGGGCCTAGTGATTTTGTTAATTCTGGGGTTGATCCCTTCGAAAATCCTAACATCACCTCTGACCACTTAGTCCCCAAGGTGACCCATACCCCCTACAATAACTATTTCAAAAGCAAACTATTTTTTTTTTTGGGGACCAAGAAGGGATGCTTGGTGAATCCCATTCCTTTATAGATAAAATTTGATGTGGCTTGAAGTCTATGACCACCCCTAGTGAAGAACTCATTCCAATGGAAATGATGTCATTATCCCATAAATCCTCATGGCTAATTTCATCTCTAGTGAATTGCTGTCCCTCATTAAAAAACTCATAGGGGTATGCCCTGATATGGAATCCATATGGATATGGACCAAAACCAAGTGGCACCTCTGTAGGATCTTGGAAATTATCACCTATACCAAAGGCTTTTTTAAAATCTATCTCAATAACATGGAATACACTAGTAGAATAATAATGGGTGGCCCATGGTTATTTGGTAGAAATATTTTATTTTTATGAAGTGAACTAAGAACTTTGACCCAAATACTCAAAGCATTAACTTTTCTCCCATCTAGGTTTGGCTCCCCGGACTCCCAAGTCAATTTTGAAATGAAGAAATTTCTATGAATTACCAGAACTATTAGAAAAGTAGTCGCTATTGGTCCAGCCACAAGAGCAAGAATTAACTTCATCTACACTTGTATCTATGTAAATTCCAACTTGGATTCTGAGCTACCTACCCACATCAATCTCATTTATGGCTCCTTTTATAAATGCCAAGAAATAGAATATGAAAACAAACCAATGTACTATATTGAATGTCTCACTCAAGGAGACCTTAGAGCATAGTGTCCCAGTATTAAATCCTAAAGGGAGATCCTTTCAAAGGATAATGAACACCCTAATCCTTAAGTTTCTACTCACAAAGATAGACCCACTCCCACTATATGTAATCAACAAGTTACTAAAACCTATCAAATACTTGTTGATGCTAATGATCAACCTATGTGCATTTAGTAAGCTACCATAACCTCTAAAATGGTGGTTTTTATTGATAATCACCTTTTAGGCTTCCCTAACCTAGATAAATGTAAGAAGTTGATGACCCAATCCCAAATATCATTGAAAGAATAGGTATGTTCCCTTTTTCCTATCCCAACCACTTTGGTATTCTTTTTTATTTGCTTGTTACTGACCTAGATTCCTTTGACCACAACCTTGAAGCTAGACTTGACCTTCCTCCCTCCTAGATTGTAACATCATTATCCTTCGCATATCCTTCCCCTTATAATTTTGGGCCTTCCTCTCCTCCCCCTCCCCTAAGCCTTGTTTAGCATGGAGCCAGACAAAGCCCCAGGATCCGATGGATTTCCCCCTCATTTCTATAAAGATTTTTTGGGACATCATAAGTGAGGATGTAATTTATACTATTAGAGAATTCCAAGAAAGAAATAATATCCCAAAGGGTCTCAACTCTACTTTTATTTCTATAATTACTAAGAAGCAAACCCCTGAATCTATGGCTAACTTTAGGCCAATCAGTCTATGCAATGTTTCTTACAAGATCATAACTAAAGCCATTGCAAATAGAATGAGAGATGTTATGTCCCACATCATAGATCCATGCTAGTGAATCTCTGTCTAGGGTAGGTCAATCTTGAATGGAGTTATCATAGTTCATGAAGCTTTGCACTCTGCTAATAAGACTAATAGGTTTGTTTTTGCCCTCAAGCTTGATATGAACAAAGCTTTTGATAGGCTAAATTGGGAGTTTCTAATTGTTGTCATCCTTAAGTTTATTTTTCACCACCAATGGGTTAATTTGATCAAATAATGTATTTCTAAAGCATGGTTCTCAATTTTGGTTAATGGAACAACTACTGGTTACTTTCAAAGTCGTAGAGGAATTCGGCAAGGGGACCCTATCAGCCCCATGTTATTCATCATTATGGCAGAATCTTTAGGCAGAACCATCAAAAATACTTGTAGTTCAAGGCTAATATTAGGAATCAAGGTAACATATCTCACTAGGGCTATTTCTCACCAACAATTCATCGATGATACCCTTCTATTGACTAAGGCATAGGTGGTTGAGGATAAAATAATTAAATACATCCTGCAACTCTACGAGGATGCTGCTAGTAAGAAAGTTAATTTTAGTAAAAGCAAGTTATATTTCTTGAACACCCTCATTCATAGGCAAGGAAGTATTGCAAAAATTTTAGGGTGTGATATAGCAAACCTCCCCAATTTGCATCTTGGTCTCCCTCTTTTCATTGGTTCTCTGAGAGAGTCAATGTGGGACCGAGTTATTGAAATAATTCAAAAAAAACTTGTCGGATGAAAAGGTCATCTTCTATCTCAAGCAGGAAAGTTTACCCTCACTAAGGCATTTCTTCAAAGCATTCCAGTCTATTTCCTCTCTATTTTCAAAGCCCCTATGAAGGATTTCCAAAAAATTGAGAAACTCCAAAAAATAATTTTTATGGACTAGATCAGAGGAGAAAAAAAGGATACATCTTGTAGGATGGACCAAAGTGTGCATACTTGGGGAAAATCAAGGCTTAGGTCTAAGGAGAATTGCTCATATGAATATAAATTTACTAGCTAATCAAGTGTGGTGCCTCATCAAACAAAAGTATCTTCATAATATGGAATTTCTAAGTGACTCAGTTCTAATCAGAGGTTCTCCTTTTTGGAAAGTAATTCTCAATTGTAAGGAAAACATCAAAAAAGGTTTAATAGGGGTTTTAGGAAATGGTGAGAGGATAAATTGATGGAATGATAGGTGGGCTAAGGACGAACCACTGATGCAATATACTAACTTATCCTGAATCAAATATATCATGAAAGAACTCATTGGCAAAGAAGTCTCCAATTATATGGTTGAGGACAAAGGCAGAATGAAGTGGAAACAAATAAGGATTCAAGTATTTTAAGTGAAATTAAATGATCTTTGTAACATTCTCAGGCAACAGTTTATCCCCATGAGACCCAAGGAATATCAAGTGACCTGGGATCCTACGAAAAATGGGCAGTTCACTGTTAAATCAACTTACAAGCTTTTGATTGATGATGAGGATTTTTTCCTCCAAAAGAACTTAGTTTGGATAAAAAATTTAATTCCAAAAATTGCAGTCTTTTTATGGTTGGTTATCCAAGGAATAATTCTAGCCATTGATAATATGGTGCATAAAGTTATTTGTATCACTAATCATTGTTATCTATGCAGGGATAATTGGGAGACCATTTATCACATTTTCCTTGAGTGCCATTTTTCCTTGACTATCCTAAGAGGGGTTTTTAGGCCTTCAATATTTCTTGGGTTAAACTAGCCACCATACTTGATTTTTTCATCTAGTGGCCTTGCTCATTTTCAAGTCAAATACTTAGATACATGTGGAAAATTTATCTCAAACACTATCTTTGGTATGTGTGGTTAGAAAGGAACCATAGAGTCTTTAATGAGTCTATCCATGATCATCAAACTATCATTTCCAGGATCATATCCTTTGCCAATGATAATGTGAACCTTATCCCTTTTGATAGCCATAAACCTCATCTGCAAGAGACCATGATTGCTCAATATTTAAGCTTAACCTTGTTATATGAGTCTGTGCTTAGGGTAGTCAACCCCAGAGCCAATGTTAAGTGGTCCCCACCTCCTACGGGTTGGCTTAAGCTTAATTTTTATGGAACGACTAAGTAAAATCCTAGCAAAGCAGGCATTGGTGGTATTGTGCGAGATCATAATGGGAATATAATGCTTGTTTTTTATGAATATTTAGGAACAAGTATGAACAATGAAGCTGAAGCTAGAGCTATGTGGAGAGGCCTTCAAATGACTCAAGACTTAGAAGGCAATTTGATCATAGGAGACTCTATGTATGTTATAAATCTCCTCAATAATTGGAAAACACCTCCTTGGAGCATTAAAACAATTGTTGAAGAGGCTAGGATCCTTTTCTAGGGAAGACAGGACATAAAATCCCATGTATTTTGGGAAGCTAACAAAGTTGTTGATAAGCTGGCCAATTTGGGTGTCGATGGTGATAGACTTTTCAAATGGGAACATGGTGTCCTGAGCAAAGTAGAGGAGCTTATTCAACAAGAATGCCAAGAATGATAGTCAAATTTACCAATAGGGAAGGCACTATAATTTTGAAGGCTATGAGTATTCCCATCTCTTTTTTGAAATGGACTCACAATAAAAATTATCCAAGTTGTCAATCTTGGTGGATGTTGCTTGTAAATACCACAAAGACTAATGGGAACAATCACATGTTAGATAACATAGCTCCTAGTCATCTTAGTAATTTGAGGTTGGTTTATAATCACAGGGCAGGAAAGAAATGACAATATAAGACTTTGAACCAAAGCCTCGTGGACCACCAGATAGCCACCACCATAAATCTATCCAGCAGGTTCACTTCTCCAAGGCTGATTGGCCAAGACGAGATGTGGTCCCAAAACATGTCATATACGGAAGAAAGCAATTACCAAAGAATTATTAAGAGTAACTATCAATACAGAGCTTGTGGGAGTTTTTCATTACTCTGCTATGTGTGTATGTAGCTTTTTGTTTCTCCACTATTTCAAGGAAGGGATCTGTGTTTGTTTATTTTTTTGTAATTATGATGCAGGTGTGTTTTCTTGGGGTATACCCAAAATGTTGTATGGGAATTTTCTTTTTGATAACAGGCTATGTGCCTTATCTTATGTAATGTCTTTGGTGGCATGTAGACTTTACATATATAGGATCCTTAGTAAGGACAGGTTCATCAATAGCCCTAGGTTGATTTTTGTAAAAGGTTTTGGGTCAACCTATAAAACCCGATATTAATGTTATATTATCTTATCTAACAAATTTTTTTTTAGATTTCTAGGATACATCATGAAGGATATTTGAAGCCACAAAACTTCAAATTCAAATAGCAAGCTAGAGGAGGTACAAAGATATAAATTGGTGTGTTGAGAAGCTATATTGGAAAGCAAATATGAGCTACGATTTTATTTAGTAAAATTTAGCATTAAGGTGAATCTAATAACCTTGCAATCCTTAATCTATAGAGACCATTCAGGTAAGAAATGTTATAAATATTAAAGTGTTGTGTTGTCATTGATGTCAAAGGATTGATGTAATAGATTGATGTCAAAGAGATCTTAGCATGGCAAAAATATAAGGTTATAATATTTATTTCTAAATATTATACACAAGGGATAAAGGTTTGTAAGAGGAAGCAAAACAAAGGTTCAAGGTTTGATGATAAAAAGAGCATGATATAAGGTTGGTAAAAAGACAAGTTCATGAGGTTTGATGGTACAAGCTTGGAAAAGGAAAGGTTCATGTGGGTTGATAATATTTAAATATTATAAAAAGGTTTTAAAAAGGACATGGACCAAGGCTTAAAAGACAAAAGGAAAAATATTTAAAAGCAATGGACCATGGTCTAAAAATACAAGAGGAGAAAGAAGTTTAATTTCAATAGACCAAGGCTTAAAAATAATAAACATTATAATATTTTTAATATTATAATGCCAAGTTTTTAAAAGGAGGATGGCACATAATTAAGTTTGAATTGAGTGCCAACATAGACCAAGGCAAAGGAGGGTACACCATGTTATTCTAACACTGATATAGACCAAGGTAAAGGAGGGTACACCATGTTTATGGGAGCACTGATGTCATCCAAGTATTTAAGGCAAGTGTATATATACCCGAGGTTTTACCTTAGGAAATGATAACCATGATTGCACATTGATTCCAATTTGAGAAGTTAGCAAATGAAGTATAGAGATAATGGGTATTTTTAAGTGCAAATTTTGGAAGATATACGTCGGAGTATTAGATGACATCACACCTACGGGTGCAGTGCATTTGGTCATTGATCATGCGTTAAGTTTTGGGTAGAGATAGGTCTTGGGGTTGAGTTCCCTTGATGATGTTTTTGGGTAGAAGGGTTTTTTCATTGTTTCAAGGTAGAGTTGGTTAAAACTTGTGGACCAGCATTTTGAGTCACCAAGCCATGCTAGCACGATTAGTTGTTGAGAAATTTGGAGAGTGTTGTCCTATGCGTTGGTAGAGTTTGAATCATGGTAGTACATGAGAGGTATTTTTGTTGAGCGCAAAAATTAGAGGCATAAATTTTGATTAATTAATTTTTGTAAAGTGCAAAGGTGGTTGAGAGAAGTCTTTATTTTTTAGTGTATTATTGAGTATATTGTTGTGTATGCATAGGAGTAATAAGTTTGTGAAAGGATTAGCACATGTTTTAATTATCTAAGAGGGAGTCATAAGGTGTATATAGGTTGTTTTATTTGTGTAATATTTGTATGAAATAAAAGTGATATCTAGGTGTTTTTGGTAATAGTTGAGAGTTGAAATATTACTTTCTATAAAGGAGAAAAATGGGTGTATTTGAGTTCATTATACTTTGTAATTTTTGCATATCATAAGAAAAGGTTTAAGGATTCTGCAAGTTGTATTTTTATGAAGATAATAGAAAATAATAGAATATTATATTCAGACTTGTTATGCACATATTTTGAGGATTTTTTTCATGAGGATGACTTGAGGAGTGTTTTGCTATCTAACCCTTGAATTAGCACAAGAAAGATAAGTTGTTTTAGAGATAAATTTTTAAGGGTACATCTTCATCAAGAATTTTTGAGGTATGGTGGTTTAAATATTTCTCTAGGTGGTTGTTATTTGAAAAATTAATTTTAATGTGGATATAAAAGGGTTGATTAGTGTGTATTATTGGAAATATCTGAATTAGGGTTTTAGAACAAATTGTGCATCATTGATTAGTGAAATTGGAAAGACGTGTGCTAAGGGTTGATAATGCGTTTGTGCATTATTGTGAAGTATTTGGATATTAATATAAAGTAAAATTGAATGTGTATGGGAAAGGGTTAAAGATCAATTTTGTGAAGCAATTTGTACATTATTTTGTTTAATCTTTGAGAGTAAACTTGCAAGGAACATAAACTAGTTTTGTAAAGCAAATTTTTACACTAGCTTGATTTTATTTGAAAGGAATTTGCAAGAATTAGAGATATTATTTGATGAATGTAAGATATGTGAATGTGAAGAACATATTAGGTATTTGATAGTACATATAATTCTCTATATTTTCAAGAGGTTAAACAAATTTTGGGTAGAATATGTCTGAATTGCCTAATTGAAGAAAACATTTTTGAAAGAGGTATAAGCATTATTTTGAACATCATTTCTATGAAATATTTGGGATTGGTTGAGCATGTGATACGAGTTGTTTTGAGCATGTGATATAAGTTTTTTAAAGCAATTATTTTGAGAATATATTATGAATATTTTTTGAGCATGTGTTAGAGTAGATTTGAGCAGAGATAGTGAGTATATTAGAGCAATATTATGAGATGTTTTTAGTAGGCCTTTTGCAAATGCCTGTAAGAAGTTCTAAGTAATATTTGAAATAGACTTGAGATATATTTATGCATGTAATGTGTGTAGATTTGGAAAAAAGTTGAGATAGACTTGTGCATGTAACGTGTACAAATTTGATACAGAGTTGAGATAGATTTGTGCATGTAATGTGTGCATATTTAGGATAGAGTTGAGATAAATTATGCATGTAATGTGTGTATATTTGGGATAAAGTTGAGATATATTTGTGCATGTAATGTGTGCAAATTTGGGTTAGATTTAATATATATTTGTGAATGTAATGTGTGTATATTTGGGATAAAGTTAAGATTAGATCTATGAGAAGACCTGAGTAAACCTTGTGATTAGGATTGGAGCAATATTTAATAGAGTTGTGTACCAAATTTGGAGGTGAACTAGAGCAGAGGAAATATATATTTCCTATGGATAGAGTTCCATAAACTAGAGCAAAGGGATAGATTTCTCCTATGGATAGAGTTCCATGAACTAGAACAAAGGGAATAGAGTTATTATATGGATAGAGTTTCACAAACCAGAGTAAGGGGATAGAGTTCTCCTATGGATAGAGTTCCACAAACTAGAGTAAAGGAGAGGAGTATCTTGTGGATAGAGTTCCATGAACTAGATTAAGGGGATAGAGTTCGCTTATAGATATATTTCCATGAACTAGACTAACAAGAGGATAGAGTTCTCCTATATATATAGTTCTATGAACTAGAGCAAGGGGATAGATTTCTCCTATGGATAGATTTCCATGAACTAGACCAACAAGGCTATAGAGTTATACTATGGATAGAGTTCCATGAACCATAGTTAAGGGGATAGAGTTATCCTATGGATATAGGTCCATGAACTTGAGCATAGGGAGATATCCTTTGGACAAAGTTCCATAAACATTATAATAGGGAATTGGTTCTCAAGATATTTGTTGAGAAAATTTAGAAGAAATATTTTCTTCATGGACGTAACCCACATTGGGTGAACCACATTAAATATGTGTCTCTCATTGTATGTTATGATATGTGCATTGCTTTATTGCTACTATTGATGATATTTTTTAACACTACTTTGGAAAGATATTGTAATTGATAATATTGTTTGAGAAATAAAAGTAAATTTTTATCTTATACTATTCACCCTCCTCTTAGTATAATCTTGTATTATTAAATTGGTATCAAAGTGGATTCATTTAGAAAAGTCTAACACCTTGAAGGAATATCTTACAAGAACATAAATGGCTTCTCAAAATGGATCTTCAACAAATAAGGCTCCAATATTTGATGGGGATAATTATGCTTTCTAGAGTATGAGTATGAAGACTTATTTGATGGCACAAGGATATAAACATGGAAATCTATTGAGGATGGGTTCACACCTACAACCACTCCTCCCACGGATAAGTATAGAAAGTAATTATATGTAAATAATGCTAATTCTATGAATGGAATATTAAGTGGATTATGTGAATCAGAGTTTATAAAAGTTATGCAATGCAAATCAAAAAAATAAATATGGGATAAATTTAAGCAGACATATGAAAAAGATAGTAATTTTAAGTTGGCAAAACTTCAAACTCACAGAAGGAGGTTTGAAGAGTTGAATATGAAGGATGAAGAATATATTGGTAAATACTTACTCCATGTTTATGAGGTTGTAAATACCATGTGCAGACTTGTAATGGATATTGAGGACTCTAGTGTTTTTTAAAAAGGAAATAGAATCAAGTAACGAGTCAAGAAGTAATGAAGGATCTAACTATGTGAGAAGAAATAAGAAATAATCAAGAAAACACAAAGATATGAAGACTATGAAATATTTTAATTATGGTAATTTTTGTCACTATGCATCCAATTGTCCACAAGCCGAAAGCGATAGCAGTGAAGAAAAACAAGGTTTTAAGAAAAATAAATAAAGAAAATATAGGCATGAAAAAAAAGGTATGGTTAGGGTAAGAATGAAAAGTTCTTTAAAAGGCACAAGAAGAGTTTCTATGTTGAAAGAGTAAGCAGTGCTTCAAATGATAGGGATAAAATATCCTTACATAGTCAAAAGGAAAAGGACACTCCTATTGAAGATCAAGTAGAAGAAGATGCTCCTAAAATTGAAGACCTAGAGAAAATTTTAGGAAATGATGAAGAGGCAACAATTGATCTAGAAGAGGAACTTATTGTTGCTCTTAGAGAGTTAGAAATAAGAACTCAATATTGAAGGCTCAAGTTCAAGAATATGAGGAAATAAAGGAAAATATTGTACAAGATATCAAAAATTTAAAAGTTAAGGCAAGGAGATTTTAAAAAGTCATGATTGAAAAGTTAGAGGAAAAAGTGTCAGAATGTGAAAGACTACAACATGAAGTGGTTTCTATAAGGATGGAAGTGAAATTTTTTAAGGATAAGTTGTACAGGTTTGGTAAAAGTTCAAAATCTTTGGATAACATTATCAATGCAAAAATATATTCATTTATCAAGATAGGACTTGGTTTTGAATAAGGTCAAGAGGTACAAAAAGAGAAGTCAATCTCAAAATAAAAGGAAGTTTCAGAGGAATATATAGGAGAATAATATAAGACCTATGTTGATAAGTTGAAGGGTGGAAACTTCATTGAAAAATAAAATAATGCACAAAAAATAAATAGAGATCATCATAGAGAAGGCAAAGAAAGGACCAAGCGACCATGTGTTTCAAGACAAGATGAATATTTCTTCCAAGGACATTATTTTTCATGTAATTATTTTGATCACAAAGCTATGCATTGTAGGGTTCATGAAAAGAAGGATTATGGATTCACTAAGAGGAACTTCAATTCATTCGAAGATGGATATTTCTTTCAAGGTTATTAAGTTTATTGCTACTCATGTAATCACTTTGGTCATAAATTTATACATTGTAGGGTTCATGATATAAAGAATTATGGCTTCACCAAGAGAAACTTCAAGTCATTTGCACCTTCCAATAACTACAACATTAGGTGTTACAATTGTAATAATTCTAGGCATAAGGCTAAGTGGTGTAGAGTAAAGTTTCCAAAACTTCCAGAGATAAGTAAGAATAGGGACATTCAAAAGGATCAAAAAGGCATAACTACAAAGGTGTTAAAAAAGAAGGTTGTAAAGAAAGAAGAGCATTGTAGGTTGGGGGTAGTTTTACTCCTACCCCAAAATTGATCACCTCAAGGAGATAAGGTGGTGAGGGAGCTAAGCTAAGAGTCTTATATTTAGTCCCAAAGGAGCCCTTTGCCATTGATGTCAAAGGGGGAGAGTTTTAGTAAGGGGGAGAAAAATCAGTAAGGGGGAGCAGTTTCTTAGGGGGGGCATATTTGGAATCTAGTGGGTTGATAATATTTAAATATTATAAAAAAGGTTTTTTAAAAGACATGGACAAAGGCTTAAAATACAAAAGGAAAAATATTTAAAAGCAATGGAACATGGTCTAAAAATACAAGAGGAGAAAGAAGTTTAATTTCAATAGACCAAGGCTTAAAAATAATAAAAATTATAATATTTTTAATATTATAATGCCAAGTTTTTAAAAGGAGTATGGCACCAAAAATAAAGTTTGAATTGAGCACCAATGTAGACCAAGGAAAAGGAGGGCACACCATGTTTATGGGAGCACCAACGTCATCCAAGTATTGAAGGCAAGTGTCTATATACCCAAGGTTCTACCTTATGAAATGATAACCATGGATAACGCATCAATTCCCATTTGAGAAGTGAGTGAATGAATGGTAAAGATAGCATCTATTTTTAAGTGTATAGTTTGGAATATATACGTTAGAGAATTAGATGACATCATTCCTGTGGGTGCAACATATTTGGTCTTTGGTCATGTGTTAAATTATAGTAAAATAGAGGTATTGAGGTCGAGTCCCCTCGATAATGGTTTTGGGTAGATAGGTTTTTTTGCTATTTCAAGGTAGAGTTGGTTAAAAATCATGAACCGCTATTTTGAGTCACCAAATTGTGCTAGCACAACTGGTCATTGAGCAATTTGGAGAGCATTGTCCTACACATTGGCAGAGTTAAAATCATGATAGCACATGAGAGGTATTTTTGTTGAGCACAAAAATTAGAGGCATAAAGTTTGATTAATTAATTTTGTAAAGTGCAAAGGTGGTTGAGAGCAGTCTTTATTTTTGAGTATATTATTAAGTACATTTCTACGTATGCATAGGAGTAATAAGGTTGTGAAAGGATTAGCACATGTGTTAGTTATAGAAGAGGGATTCATAAGATATATATATATTGTTTTATTTGTGTAATATTTGTATGAAATAAAAGTGATATCTAGGTGTTTTTGGTAATGGTTGAGAGTTGAATTATTGCTTTCTAGAAAGGAGAAAAAAAGGTGTATTTGATTTCATTATACTTTGCAATTTTTGCATTTCATAAGAAAAGGTTTAAGGATTCTACAAGTTGTATTTTTGTGAAGATAAAAGAAAATAATAGAGTATTATTTTCAGCCTTACTATGCACATATTTTGAGGATTTTTTTCATGAGGATGACTTGAGGAGTGTTTTGCTATCTAACCCTTGAATTAGCACAAGAAAGATAAGTTGTTTTTGAGATAGGTTTTTGAGGGAACATATTCATCAAGTATTTTTGAGGTATGGTGGTTTAACTCTTTTTATATATGGTTGTGCTTTGAGGAAGTAATTTTAAGGTGGAGATAAAAGGGTTTATTAGTGTGTATTGTTGGAAATATCTGAACTAGGGTTTGAGAACAAATTGTGCATCATTGATTAGTGAAATTGGAAACACTTGTGCTAAGGGTTGAGAACAAGTTTGTGCATCATTGTGAAGTATTTGGGCATTGATGTGAAGTGACATTGAATGTGTATGGAAAATAATTAGACCATTTTTGTAAAGAATTTGTGCATTATTGTGTTTGATATTTGAGAGTAAACTTGCAAGGAACATAAACAAGTTTTGTTAAGCAAAGTTATACACTAGCTTTATTTGATTTGAAAGGAAATTGTAAGAATTAGAAATATGATTTTATTAATATGAGATATGTGATACCACATTGTTAATGGTTGTTATAGGACATATCATTCTCTATATGTTCAAGAGGTTAAACGAATTCTAGGTAGAATATGTCTAAACTGCCTAGTTGAAGAAAGCATTTCTGAAAGAGATATAAGCATTATTTTGAACATCATTTGTGTGCAAGATTTGGGATTGGTTGAGCATGTGCTATGAGTTGTTTTAAAAAAGTATTTTGAGAATATGTTATGAACAAATTTTGAGCATGTGTTAGAGCATATTTGAGCATATACAGTGAGTAGATTAGAGCAAGATTATGATATGTTTTGAGCAAGCCTTTTGATAAGGCTTGTGAGCAGTTCTAAGAAATATTTGAAATAGAGTTGAGATATATTTTTGCATGTAATATGTGCAGATTTAAGTCATATTTGAAATAGACTTGTGTATGTAATGTGTGCAAATTTGAGATAGAGTTGAGACATATTTTTGCATGTAATATGTGTAGATTTGGAAAAGAGTTGAGACTGATTTGTGCATGTAATGTGTGCATATTTGGAACTTAGTTGAGATAGATTTGCACATGTAATATGTGTAAATTTAGGATAGAGTTCAGATAGATTTTTGCATGGAATATGTGCATATTTTGAATAGAATTAAGAGTAGATCTATGAGAAGACCTGAGTAAGCATTTTTATTAGGCTTGGAGAAGAATTTAGCAGAGTTGTGTACCACATTTGGAGGTGAACCGAAGTAGAGGGGATAGATTTTTCTTTTGGATAGAGTTCCATGAACCAGAGTAAAGGGATAGAGTTCCATGAACCAAAGTAAAGGGATAGAGTTATCCTATGGATAGAGTTCCAAAAATAAGAGAAAAGGAGATAGAGTTATCTTGTGTATAGAGTTCCACAAACTAGAGTAAGGGGATAGAGTTCTACTATGGATAGAGTTCCATGAACCAATTCAAAGGAGAGAAGTCTCCTATGGATAGAGTTCCATGAACTAGAGCAAGGGGATAGATTTCTTCTATGAATAGAGTTCCACAAACCAGACCAACAAGGGGATAAAGTTCTCCTATGGATAGAGTTCCACAAACTAGACCAGTAAGGAGTTAAAGTTATCCTATGGATAGAGTTCCATGAATCAGAGCAAGGGGATAGATTTATCTTATAGATAGAGTTCCATAAACTAGACAAGGAAGAGTTTACAATTCTCATGTGGATAGAGTTCCATGAATCAAAGTTAAGGGGATAGAGTTCTCCTATGTATAGAGATCCACAAACTTGAGAATAGGGGATTGAGATCTTCTTTGGATAGAGGTATGCAAATATTGTAATAGGGAACTGGTTCCTAAGATATTTGTTGAGAAAATTTAGAAGAAATATTTTCTTCATGGACATAACCCACATTGGGTGAACCATATTAAATATGTGTTTCTCATTGTGTGTGATGATATGTGCATTGATTTATTTCTACTATTTATGATATTGGTTAACACTACTTTGGAAAGATATTGCAATTGATAATATTATTTGGAAAGAAAAGTAAAATTTTATATTATATTGTTCACACCCCCTATTAGTATAAGCTTATTTTATTCAAGCAACTTGGGTGCAAAATATGTTCATTAGTTGAACTTTAATTTGGTTTATTATCAAGTTTCATTAAGCACCATATCAGTTTTAAAATTTGTAAAGATAAGGTTAAATATTATAGTCTTCAAGAGAGTGTAGAATATAGTTTCTTTAAGGTTAATACATGCACATTAAAATCAGAATTAGATATATTTTGATAGAAAGAAAAACAAATATATCATCTTCCTATTAACTAGTTGAAACAAAAAAGACATTACTACTAAGTGAAAGTTGCAAAGATTATAGTGCTTTTAAGAGTCCTTAAAGAGTTATTATTAGTGCATCTTACAAGTTACTTTGAAGGAGCAATAAGGTGAGATTATTAGTGCACTATACTAGTTACTCTTAGAAGATCATTAAGTGCATTGGTTTGTAAGTTAAGGTGAAAGACCAAAGTGCACAACTCATCATATTTTAAATTTTTTTAGAGATATTATTAAGCACTCGAAACCTACCAAATTTTGTGGCATAGTAAAGCCACCAAATAGGGTAATAGACCTCCAAATATTGGAGAAGAAAACTACCATCACAAATAAAAAAAAAAAGAATCTACAAAATAAGACTAGGAGAGTCAAATTTTAGGTGCAACTAAGGAGTCTATTACAGGTTATTACAGAAGCACCAAACTTGTCTTCTATTATTACACCAAAATAAGACAATGATTTAAGTGTCTCAAGGATACATTACATAGCCCATTGTCTTATCTACAAGTGGCCACCATTAGTGAAAGGAAAGCACAATAAAAGTGCTTAAAAGAAGAGCCATTCTAGAGGGCTCAACATCCACTGTTAGAAAGTGAAAGCACAAACTCAAGATGCTTAAGAGTAGAGTCGATCCAAAGGGATCGATGTCCACTTCATAAAGGTGTAACAAGATACCAACTTAGTGCCTATGAAACAAGAAACTTGTAGTGTCAACAATCCTATGTAATAATTCTATCTATCTATGCATATCAATGTAAAAGAGATAGTGAAAGGATAGCAAATTCAAGTTCAAAGAAGTAAGTTACAAGGCAAGGTCAAATGTGTATGTATACCTAGCTAATAATATAGAATTTTAAAGCATTGAATCCACCATTGGAGTGTCATAAAACTTTTATATTAGTACCCTAAAATTACCGTAGTTGGAGCCAACCTCATAGCATCATCGACTATCTAGAAATAAAGTATTTAAGAACAAGATACAAAGGGCATTTGTTGGCAAGAAATATATGAAGTATAAGAGACATTAGGGTAGCATTACATGCATAATAGTGAAGTGAAACTTGGAATATTTAATCAATGTGCCCATACATACATTCTAATGCCTGCATAGGAAGGAGATGTTCAAAATTGGAATAACACTTATCTTGAAGCATTGAAAGGAATAATCATCATTGCTCACTATTCAAGGAGCACTTGAGCATTTGAGGAACATACTATAACTCTCACCAAGATCATAACTACTTCTGGCCACCTAAATAGAATTTGTATCACTTGTCCATGACATTGATAAGGATCAAAGGGCCTATTAAAGTACCCAAAACTAAAGAGAAATATACAAATAGAGTGAGATAAATCAAGCCACGTAAGAGAGGACGTTGAGAAGTTAAGCAAAAATTAAGAGGGAAACACAATATGAACTAGCATTGAATGCAGAGAAGTCAATAAGAAATAGAGGGAAGTAAGACTATCATAAAGGATGCTCAACAAGATCATTTTCATTAAACAACAAGAAGATACAACTCCCATTAAAGAGATTAAAGTCAAAGTAGTTCCCATAGACCCCACACTCTCAACCTTATAAAAGGTATTATAGCATATAGTTTAATTATTTGATTTCATAAGGAGTGATAAGGGATAATATATAAGGTTAAAATTATTATTATTTGCATTGAAGATACATGCAAAATTAACCTTAGTAAACCAAAAAGCAAATAAGAGTTTATATCCTTAATAGTATTTCAAATCACATTAGTTGAAATACAAATATATTAATATTTATAATTAATATAATAGGAGGTATAAGGCATTCTACTTGAAACAAATTATTATTATTTCAAATATTATCAATTTCTAAAATTTTAAATTAGGGATATATAAGGAGTGCTACATCAAACTTGAATAAATTAGAATTTATAAAATCGAACCGTTGAAAATTTAAATATAGAAAAGCAAAATTATTGTTTGCTTTAAAAGAGTTGGACTTAATTTATTATGCTTATCTCATAGTCACATTAAATAGAAAAAATAAATCCAACCGTAGAGAACTCCATAAAATTGATAAGTGCATATTTCAATAAGAGAAATAAGGTGAAAAATAATAGTTGATCATTATCATTCCTAAAACATTACAAAATCAAATAAAAGGGTGAACTAATAGTTTCTAAGAACTTTATCAAGATTAGAACATATTCTAATCACTAGGGATACACAAGCATCCTAAAAAACCTAAGTCTTAAAAGGTTTTATCAAAATAGTTCACATACTCTAATCACTAGGGAGTTATAAGGTATCCTATAAATACCATCATAACAACAAATAAATTCTTCCTTGTAGAATCCCAACTACTTAAAGATCCAAATTACACCTCATAGAAAAAAAAGTGAGGGGAATTTTGATAGTTGAAAAGCTTTGGGAAATCATCAAAGGAACAACAACTAAACCAACTACAGGTGATACAAATATTTAGAAGTTTTAAGAAAGTGATGCAAAAGCATTAATGATAATAAATTTTGCCATTACAAATGAAATACAACCTTACATTAGTTCAGTAGGAACATCTATAGAAGCTTGGAAAACCTTATCCAAAATATTTGAAGGGAAGAATAAAGCCACTATCTTAAATCTTCAAACATAGTTACATTCATTAAAGGTGAACAATGGAAAAAGTATAGAACTATTCCTAAGGTAGTAGATATAAATGGAAAATTATTAGCCTTAGGAGAAAATATTGAAGACAAGTTTCTTATTCAAGTAACTATGAGAGCTCTTCCAGACAGCTACAAGCACTTGGTTACATATTTACAAATCCTAAGTAAAGATACATATTTTGATGAATTAGATAATAATATTCAAGAAAATGAGGTGGAAAATACAATTAAATATGAGATGAATAAAAATTCATTAGTTTCAAAAAATTATCCATAGGGAAATGATACCTCATCGTCAAAAGGATGAAGAACATAGAAAAATGTATATTGTCATGTATGCTAAATAAAATGACATAGCACTTAATCCTAGAAACCAGAATCAGGGAAATCAGATAAACTATGGAAGCCATTCAAATAAGGCATTCAAACCAAGTTAATATCAAACTCAAAATTATCCTCATCAGTAATAATTTTAGCATCCATACAATTATCCTCAATTGGAATATCAATAAGTAAATTAGAAAGGACACTAGATCAAAGGATTCAATAAATTAAAGAACTAGAAGAACCAATATATAAACATGAAGTTAAAACTCTCTTAGAAAATTTAGCATTTTATGAAGACACTAACTACATGCTTGAACAAGATATAGAAAGTATATAAGGAAAATACAAACTCTAGAACCAATATGAAGATCCATATTGAAGACTAAAGTCTTCAATACCCAAAAAAATTAATACAAGGGGATGTTAGAGTATATTGCATTACCAGGTACATGTTAATGTACCACCTTGGGTACATTAATAGAGTAGGAGTTTACTTTAGCATTAAGTTAAGTAGTTACTTCAACATGTAATAAATGCACAAGTGTTAGAATGTGCAATGATGTAAATGTGCATGTAATCCACATGTACATGAGTCATAGGATAGAGTTAAAGGTAGAGTGAGGGCCAAGGAACTTATCTTCCTATATATAGACCTTATAGTGAGTGAAATTAGGGGGACATAGAATATAGATAATATAGAGAGTGCATAGTATATATTTGTAGAGGAGAACAATGTAGTTCCTTTAAAAATAGTTTATGGAGTGTTCATGTCCTTCATTATACTGCATTGTACTATTTTTGTGATCTTTCATTAATGGTATATTTTTTATTTATTGTAAAATTTTATCTCTTTATTTTACTACATATTATAGTACCATTATCATATAGATATCATAGCTTTCTTAACTTTCATCTTGTGGTTGCATTTACTATATCATATACTCATTAATAGCTAACAAAATTGTCATGCCACATGTGGAAGTATTCCTTAGCTAATCCTAAATTAGCCAACAAGTCATTTGCATTGTTACCTTCCCTGTACACATGCTGGATAATAAGACATGTTGTACATGTATTGCTATAATAATACTGATATAATATCCTAATTTGTGTACCTTATTAAGATCTTTAGTTGATCATATCTTCTTGTCCCTTAAAATATTTAATAAATCCTATGGGAAGATTTATTGACTTCATTCCTTTGAAGTGGGAGACTTAGTCCTTATAAAAAATAAAAAAAATACACTAACACAAAGGAAGACCTTAAGAGTAAGTTCATTCACAATTGGTTAGGTCCCTTGATATTAACATCAAATTATGGGTGAGGTGCATATGTCTTAGCCACCTTAGATGGAAACGAACATAATGATCATATCAATATAATGCATTTATAAATATATTATAATTGAACCCACATGCTTGCATACTTATGTGCTTGATTTTATGATTTATTGTATGCATGATTACCTTTCAATATATTTTTTCTTGTCTCAATGTGCATTAATTACATATTTTATTCTATCTACCTATTCATCCCATAAAGTCATTAGGGGACATCCCACAATGAAGCGATGATGATCTTAGCTAGAAAATAGTGTCACTTACATTGTACTTGTAGTAGGTCACTAAACTAGTGGGGCCTTGATGAATTACCTAAAATTCTCTTTAGTCCTTTTGATATTTTGGACCTTGGAAAGGGAACTAAGGTCTTGATAGCATAAACTAAATTCTATCACAATACAATATTCCTAGCACTCTTATATTTGACAAAAAAACTCCTTTTAAAAATAAAAACCTAGTCAAACTCTATGCTAAATTCAAAATTCAACATAAATGGTCAATACCATATTACCCATAGGGTTATGGTTAGGCCAAATTTTCTAACAAGACATTTTGTTTTGAAACTTGTATGCAAAACTGGCAGCGATTTGTATTTACAACTATATCCCACCTTATGGGTATATCATACCAGTGTGAGGACCCTAACTAGATCTACACCCTATGCTTTGGTTGGTGGGACCAAAGTAATATTCCCTTTCAAATTATATACGACAATAGGTGATGAGTATCACCATGCACGACTTAGCCATATCGAGTTGCTTGAAAAAAGTAGAGTCATGCCTTAAAGTACTTATGTGTGTCATCAAAGATTTAAGAAAGCCTATAGAAGAGAGTTTGACCTCATTCCTTTGAAGTGGGATACTTAGTTCTTAAGGAAAATTAAAAAATATACTAACACAAAGGAAGACCTTAAGGGTAAATTCAATTCCAACTAGTTAGGTCCCTTGATCATAACATCAAATTATGGGTCAGGTGCATATTTCTTGGCCATATTAGATGGTAATGAACTTAAAGATCTTATGAATATAATGCATTTAAAATATATTATTCTTGAATCTACATGTTTGCCTACTTATGGGCTTGATTGCATGCGTGATTTTCTTTTAATATATTTGTGCTTACCTTCATGTGCCTAAATTACATGTTTTCTTATGTCTACCTATTATTCCCATAAATTCATGAGGGAATTCCAAAATTGAAGAAATTATGATCCTAGAAAATAATGTCACTTGCATTGTGCTTGTAGTAGGTCACTGAACTAGTGGGTTCTCTCCATGACTTCCTTGAAATCCTCTTTAGTTATTTTGATCTATTGGACCTTGGAAAGAAAACTAAGGTCTTCATAACATATAGAAGTTGCTAGTTATGACCCAACCATAGCTTGATGCCTTGGATTCTATTTATAGATTCTAAATTTTCTAAAGAACTTATGTGCATTTTTTTATCAATAAAAAATATTTTTATTAATAGTAGGGTTTTAGAAGGGACCCCAAAACCTTAGTACATCCAAAGTGAAAAACTTAAACCAAGATTTATAGTTGAAACAAAAAATAGCCCACAAGGTGGATCTGACAAAAAATATAAGCATCTCATGGAACAAAACATAGTAAGCAAGAAAAATAGTGGAGAAGATCCCATATCAAAGATTGGACCCATCCTAGAGGGAGACTCCCCAACAAATACCAAGTAATCAGTTGCCATACAAGGTGGTACGAGGCTCTTCAAAATCCCTAAAAATTATGTTGAGCTAGGCATGGGTAGCATCCAGGTATTTGGCCACCTATTGGAAAATAATCCATGTGGATTTGATAGTATCAACAGTTATAGACAAGGTGGTCATAAAGATGGCTAGGTGTATTAGAACTACATTGCACAGGGAAACCTCATCATCATCCTCTTTTTCTAGCTATTGAACCCCTTTGCCATCCATATTTACCTCCTCATAGATAAAATACTTAGTCACCTCACTTAAATTGGCTAGGGAAGACCTTATTTTCTTTTTTGTATCACTAATTTTTGTAAGGGATGTCAAATCCATATTGAGCTTCTTCAGATTTTTGGTTTTAGGTTCAAAATCATCATGGGCCTCAGATTTAATCTTGGGAGTGATAGGGGAGGAGAAATCAAGGTTTGAGTCATCACTGGGGATATCTTGTACGAGAGTGTTAGAGCTGTTAGTATACTTAGCAGGGGTGGAATAGGTGGGAGGACAAGTAAGGGAATGCGAGGGGGTATGCTGGGAGGAGTTGGGAGGTGTGGGCTAAGAGGGATCAAGGGAGGCATGGTGGGAAGGACTGGGAGGAACATGGATAGGCTAGGGAGGGTTAGGGGTAATTAAAACAAGGGATATTCTAGAGAAATCATCAACAGTATGCTTATATAGAATGTAATGCAAGCCTTTGTTGATGGTGTAGTGGGCCTTTCAAGTTCTAACGTTAGTAACAGATAATTCAATAGATCTAAATAGATAGTTTGGTATGTTGATTTTTATATTGTCACTAAGGTGGTTCAAAAAATCAATATGGAAACTAGTGGAGTCTACTTTATCAACTATAAATACTAGAGAATAGGGATCATGATCCAGTCCCAAGATCTCAGGATTTTGATTCTCATAATGCCCCCATCAACGGTGAGGAGATCCTTACCTCTATTTGGGAAACATTTAAGTTTCATTTCCATTGTATACTTGTTTTAATGAACAATCCTCCCATCAATAAGAAGACCAATCACAAAACTAGTAGTTGCACATCGATGGTAAATTCAAGGCCCCAGATAGAGACTCGACCATCCTCCCAAGTGCTAAAAATAGCATTGGTGATATCCTCCTCATTACCAGAAAATATTTTTAGAAAAGGGAGGTAGTTTTGGATATTCAAAATATCCTCGATAATAGGATCAAGTTGCGAGACTAAGGGTTTGAGAATAGCCATGGGGGAATGAGGATGGGGGGTTTAGAATTGGGGAAGGTGAGGTACATATGAGGGAATTTGAAATGGAGGATTTTTGGATATGGGCCAAATTTAAAGAGCCAACCAACACACATGCTTGAATAGGATGGGAGACAAGGTGCACTGGGATGATGTGAGTTACGAGAGGTAATGTCTTATGGGATGCATACCAGACAGTAAAAATCAAGAGCTATAAGGAGGAGGAACCTTGATGGAGTGGTGATTTTAAGTGGTATAGTGAATAACCTTGACATGAAAATTAGTAATTTTTGGGGTGACATATTTGTTGTTGATTCTAGATGTGGCACAGATATGCATGTCATGGAAATCAAGCTTGAGATTGATATTACACATGTGAAGCAACATGGTTCTTAGTTCACATGGTGTTGATTGGATAAAGCTCAAAGATCAAGATCATGAGGGTTGGTTCACATGACCAAGGCATGAAAAATCATAATGTATTTGATTATTGGGTCAAGAAGGATTTTGGAACCAAGAACAAGGTGAGGAGAAAAATAAAAGTGGATGATCAACAGTAATCGAGGGGGGTGAGGATGGATGGGATGCATGTGGATAAGTGAAGGGAGGGGAATAAAAAAATGGAGTGGGGAAAGGGGGAAAGGGTGCAAGTGGGGTAAACTGAGGGTGAAAATATGGAAGGTCAAAGTTTTTGGGCTAGAAAACCTACAAGGAAGACATGTGGATGGTAAATGTGGGGCACCAAATAGAGGGCCCAACACCCAAGGTGAGGACCAGGGATCAGGAAGGGCTAGGTTGATCTTGGGAGATGACTTCAACAAGGGATATGGGAAAATAATTATTCCAAACACTAAGGGATCTTTGGGAGTGGACCAAATTTGTAAGGGAGTTTACTAATTTGTTAGCTTATCTAAATACATGTTACACAATAGTCTCTAGATGACTGGGAAGGAGCCACCTAACTTCAAAAATAATATTTTTGACCCTCCATTTTGGGTTCATGTTATTTTAAAAGTAATTGATAATATTTAGTGAATCTCCTTCAACCACTAGCTTACATTCTAGATCACTTGTGATGGTTAATGTTGAGCAAGGTGCAACAAATAGTTTTGTCATTGTTGTCAACACAGTCAGACAGATTTATTGATGCAATGGACAGGAGTTTATTGATCAGCAAGGTGCAGCCAAAGTACAATGGATAGGAGTTCAGTGTTGAGCAAGGTGTTGCAAGAGTATTGTCATTGTTGTCAATACAGTCAGTTAGATCTAATGATGCAATGGACAAGCAGTTCAGGAGTCATTCAGATGCAGAGGACAGAAGTTCAAAGGATAGTCGGATCATGTAAAGTGCAAGTTCCAGGAAAACGAAGTGACCCAGATTCAGAAAATCAAAGAAAAAGACAAGTAAGAAAACTGTCGCGATATCGCGACATGTTTTCTGTCGCAATTTCGTGACAGGTCGGAGGAGAGAGAAGGCGCAAAGAAAATTGTCATGATTTCATGACAAGAATGAGGAGAGAGAAGGCGCAAAGAAAATTGTCATGATTTCACGACATGTCGAAGGAGAGAGAAGGCGCAAAGAAAATTGTCATGATTTCGTGACATGGCCAAGGAGAGAGAAGGCACAAGGCAAACTATCACGATTTCATGACATGTTGGAGGCCAAGAAGCTAAGTTGAGAAAGTGTAGCGATTTCGCTACATGTTGAAGTTTCGCTAGCTGAAGCAGAGAAGAAGCGCTAAGTCAAAAAGTTGTAGCGATTTCGCTACATGTTGAAGTTTCGCTGGGCCAAAAGCAGAGAGGAAGAGTCAAAGCACAAAGGTGTAGCGATTTCGCTACAAGTCAAAACTGCAAGACACAAAGGTGTAGCGATTTTGCTACAAGTCAAAGTTTTGTGGGTCGAAGCAAAGTTGGAAGCATAAGGCACAAAGTTGTAGCGATTTCGCTACATGTCTTGATTTCGCTAGTGCATGAAGTGAGAAATGTACAGAAGCCGAAAGTGTCATGATTTCATGACAAGAATGAGGATGACGTCAGTGAAAGCTGAAAGTGTCACGATTTCATGACAGGTTGCAAGAAAAGCCTCTGGAAGCCGAAAGCGTCACGATTTCATGACAAGAATGAGGATGACGTCAGCAAAAGTTCAAAGTGTCACGATTTCATGACAAGAATGGTGGCAAAGCTATCAAAGGCCAAAAGGGTCACGATTTCATGACAGTAGGGACAAGAAGGCGTACGGCTACAAAAAGTGTCGCGATATCGCGACATGTTTCTATTTCATAGCAATAGTTACAGGAAGGTGACAGAGGTGGCAATAGCAGTTGGGTTTGATAGTTTTTAGGGTTTTGCAGCCGACAATTTCTAGGGTTTATAGCCAATAATTTCTAGGGTTCATAGTCGACAATTTCTAGGGTTTTGCAGCCGACGTTCTTAGGGTTACAGCCGACTAATGTCTAAGAATTGATCTTGAAATTTCATCTATAAAAGGAGGGTAGTTTTTGAGTTTAAAGAAATGAAGAGTATTGAATTTGTGCAAGTAAAGTCTGCATTGAGCAACGAGCGAGATGAATCGATTTGAGTGAATATCGAAGTGCGATATGCGATCGTAAAAGCGTAGATAGCGTAGAACCGACGAGATGATAGCGAAGTGCGTAATGTGAGCTAGTCATGTCGAGTTGTTCGAAGTGCGATTGTGAATGTGCACAGAGAGCAGAGTGTGGAACGACATAGAGTGTGCGAAGCATGTGCACAGAGAAAGCAGAGTGTGCAGAGAGCACGAAGGGCAAAGTTGATTGCAAAGTTTTGTTGTAGCAGTGTAGCAGATTGTGTGAAGTGATTATGCAAGAGAGAGTAGAGTGCACAGAGATTGCAAAGGTGAAGTAGACCAGTTAGAGTCTTGCAATAACGAAGGTATATGTCAAACATTTTCATTCAAAATTGAAGTCCAGTTGGTGCTAGAAAATTAGGGGTTGGTGCTCCTTTCTGTTGGTGCAGATAAATGAGGGGTTGGTGCTCCTTCCAGTTGGTGCTGGTAAACAAATTGTAAAGTTGGGGCTTTGCAAGAGGCTGGATTTGGATGGTAGTCCAAGCAGCCATTCTTTTTGAGGAGTAGCCATTTTGGTGAACCTCGTTAAAAATCTGTGTTGTGTGATGTTCTCTTGCGGTACTTATTATATCTGTTTATAATTTTTTAATTGCTACGGTTTTTAGAGCTGTTAATTCATGTTTTGGAATGCTACACTAATTCACCCCCCTCTCAGTGCCATACTAAGTACAACAATTGGTATCAGAGCCAAGTTCCCTTTAAAGGCTAAATCAGCTAGGGTTGATCTTGGATTAATACTCTAATGGCAAAGAAAGGCAAGAATGGAACCATGAGACACAAGAAGAAAAGATCACACAGGGTCATAAAAGAAAATAAAGATAAATTCATTATTGTTGTAGATTCAAGAGATGAATCAAACAATGGAGAAAAGGCCAAAAGTCAACTCGGTCATAATGTAGGTTCACAAGGTTCAAAATGTTTTGATCAACTCGGGCATAATGAACGTCAGTGTCATGGGTTTAGTAGTAGTGAAGATGAAGAAGAAATAGAATCAGAACAAGAATGTAATAAAGAAGAAATGAATGCAGAAGCAAATTGGAATGAAGATCAAATTACTAGCTCCAAGTAAGAAGAATAGAACCTCCTTCAAAAAGACATCTCAGCCAGTTTCAGTGGTAGAGGAAATTGAACCAGAAAAGGCAGAAGGAGTGAACACTGAAGCAGATAATAAAAACCTCAATGCTGAAGTAGACTGGGAAGGTGAGTTGATCTCTACTCTTGAAGAGTTGAGTATAGAAAAGAAAAAGAACAAAAGACTATCCAAGAAATTGGAAGAATATGGGGATGAGATTGAAAATCTGTTCTTACAATTCCAAAAGGCCAAGAAAATAGAAGAAGACTTGAAGTCACAAATGAATGATAAAGTCAATGTGTGTAACAAACATGAAGAGGATTCTAACAAAGTAGTTAGTAATCTAAAGCTGCAAGTAGAAGAGTCTAAAAGGATTGAGGAAACTCTCAAGTCGCAGATCAATGAGAAAGAGATTATTTGCCGCAAACAAGAAGAAGAGATTGTTTCATTGAAGAAACAACTAGAAGAGGCCAATACAAATCTTAAATTCGAGAAGAGCACAGAATTGCTAGATAAAATGATAAGTCATCAGAGAAGCTCCACGGATAAGCATGGTCTTGGATATGAAGCTGAACAACCTTTATCTTCCAATTCTGCAGAGAAGAAGAAGTTCACTGTTGAAGGGTCCGAGAAAGAAAAGGTTAAAGCTGTATCTTCAAAAGAAAGAAAATATCAAAGGAGATTTATAGCAAAGCAGCTACAACAAAAGAGGTTCTACCACTCTCACTCTTTTCATACTAACACTTTTAATGGCTATTGTTTCAGATGTAACCAGTATGGTCACAAGGCAACTTATTGCGGATTAAATAATAAATCAAAGAGTTATGCTGGTCGAAATACATCTGCATATCTGAGTGAACACTTTGTACAATGTTTTCAATGCAATGGTCATGGGCACATAGCAAGGTTTTGTCCAAGCGCTTCTGTATCAAATCTAAGGCAAAACAATAGATTTCATAAGACGCAAAGAACGCAACACAGACAGGGAATAAATTAGGTTCATAGAAGAAAGGAAAATAATCATTCATCATGGATGCATAAGAGACAACCACACCAGAGAAATATTCGAGTTCACGCAATGATGCAAAATAGGGATGCAGGTGAAAAATCCAAGTCAGAGGTCAAGAAAGTCTGGAGAAAGAAAGAAGAGAGGAAATCGTGTCTCCTTGAACTGAAGGAGATCGCTCCTCTACTGCACTAAGCAACTCCAGGTAACACATCCTCAGGGGGAGCATTTTGAAAAAGGTTTTATTTTATTGCTCCTATATGTTTGTTGGGTTAACCTGAGGATGAAAGGCAAGCAGTAAGGAGGAGTTGCACTATAGTTGTCTAAGTTTATATCTGGTCGTTTAGTTGTTTGTGGAAGTGCCATGAAGGATGGAGATTAAATGGAGAGTCGTCACCATTGGGAGTATTGTTGTATGTCATTATTGTACTATTGATGCTTCTTACTATAACTGTTCGAAACCATGGAATGTAACAGTTCAGATAATTTGATTAGTGGAAGAATGGTTGCTCTAGCTACGTATTTGTGTTTCGATTAAAGAAGCATGTATCTGTTCCATTCATTGATGTAAAGATCGTTAGAACTTTCATGATGCCTTGGTGAAGCTATTTAATTCTCAGACAGTTTCATTTTAACTGTTGATAAAATGCCAATCCGAGGTTAAGAAGTATGAGGCCGAGTTAAGTGCAGTATGGTTGGTCATGAAGTGTTTGTCAGAATGTCTTCTCCAGATTTGCACAGTTGAAAGTAAGATGTGACCAGCGGTGACTGCAGAAAACTTAGACCAAGCTGTAAATGTAAAAATGGATCTGGTTTGTGTTGAGAAACAGTATTTGATGCTTGTGCAGAGTTGACAGTAAAACTGCAGTGATTGGTACAGTGCTGAACAAAAGTTGGTACAAGTGTGAGTCACTTATCAATTTTATTAACAGATGTGAAAACAGCATTGTGAAATGGGAAACTTGAAGAACAGGTTTATATTGAGCAGCCAGATGGTTCCCAGCTTGGTGATGATCCCCACTTGGTTTGATAAGAACATGAGTATCTTTGTTATATGAAGAATATTTTATAAGCACTGTTGTTGAAGCCCATTGGTTGTGCAAAGAACTTGAACTTGAGTTAGAGAAAAACATTTTGAGTTCATCTTGAGTACCTCTTGAGCATGATTGATTGAGCCTTTGAAGAAGGCCTTTGGGAAATTTTTAAGGACAATGTTGAGACAGGTTTCTTGAACAGATTTGGGCAAGTTCTTGGTAAACTTGTTAGACCAGATTTGGACAAGTTCCATGTGAGCTTGTTGAGTAGGTTCTTAGTAAGCCTATTGACTGAGGCTTTGGAAGTAACTGAGTATAGAAAAACAAGAGTCAGTTTCCTTATTCACAACAGAGGCAGAAAATACTGCAGCGATAGCATGTTGTACGCAGCCTATAGAAAGTTGAGGTTTAGTTGGATTTTCATTCCAACAACAGAAAGTGGAGTGGTCTCGTTTCCCAAGAAGTGTCTAGCTTGGGATCACATTCTCAGGGGGAGCATTTGTGTATTTGTTTTTCTTCTTGTTCATGCTTGGAATATTTTCTAATTGTAATAATTTGTGTCTAAGAATGTTGTGCATAGACTCAGGGGGAGTCTGTAGCAGCCCTTTGGTATTATTGTCAAAGGGGGAGAAGATTTACAGGAAAATTGCACATGTGTTGCCAACAATTCCAAAGGGGGAGATTGTTGAGCAAGGTGCAGCAAATAGTTTTGTCATTGTTGTCAACATAGTCAGACAGATTTATTGATGCAATGGATAGGAGTTTATTGATCAGCAAGGTGCAGCCAAAGTACAATGGATAGGAGTTCAGTGTTGAGCAAGGTGTTGCAGGAGTATTGTCATTGTTGTCAATACAGTCAGTTAGATCTAATGATGCAATGGACAGGTAGTTCAGGAGTCATTCAGATGCAGAGGACAGAAGTTCAAAGGATAGTCAGATCATGTAAAGTGCAATTCTAGGAAAACAGAAGTGACCCAGATTCAAAAAATCAAAGAAAAAGACAAGTAAGAAAACTGTCGCGATATCGCGACATGTTTTTTGTCGCGATTTCATGACAGGTCGGAGGAGAGAGAAGGCGCAAAGAAAATTGTCATGATTTCATGACAAAAATGAGGAGAGAGAAGGCACAAAGAAAATTGTCATGATTTCGTGACATGTCGGAGGAGAGAGAAGGCGCAAAGAAAATTGTCATGATTTCGCGACATGGTCGAGGAGAGAGAAGGCGCAAGGCAAACTATCATGATTTCGCGACATGTTGGAGGCCAAGAAGCTAAGTCGAGAAAGTGTAGCGATTTCGCTACATGTTGAAGTTTCGCTGTCCGAAGCAAGGAGAAGAAGCGCTAAGTCGAAAAGTTGTAGCGATTTCGCTACATGTTGAAGTTTCACGGGCCAAAGCAGAGAGGAAGAGTCAAAGCACAAAGGTGTAGCAATTTTGCTACAAGTCAAAACTGCAAGACACAAAGGTGTAACGATTTCGTTACAAGTCAAAGTTTTGCGGGTCGAAGAAAAGTTGGAAGCATAAGGCACAAAGTTGTAGCGATTTCACTACATGTCTTGATTTTGCTAGTGCATGAAGTGAGAAATGTACGAAAGCCAAAAGCATCACGATTTCATGACAAGAATGAGGATGACGTCAGCGAAAGCTAAAAGTGTCACGATTTCATGACAGGTTGCAAGAAAAGCCTTTGGAAGCCGAAAGCATCGTGATTTCATGACAAGAATGAGGATGACATCAGCAAAATTTCGAAGTGTCACGATTTCGCGACAAGAATGGTGGCAAAGCTATCAAAGGCCAAAAGTGTCGCGATTTTGCGACAACAGGGAAAAGAAGGCATACGGCTACAAAAAGTGTCACGATATCACGACATGTTTCTATTTCATGGCAATAGTTACAAGAAGGTGACAGAGGTGGCAGTAGCATTTGGGGCTGATAGTTTTTAGGGTTTTTCAATCGATAATTTCTAGGGTTTATAGCCGACGATTTCTAGGGTTTGTAGCTAACAATTTCTAGGGTTTTGTAGCCGACGTTCTTAGGGTTACAGTCAACTAATGTCTAAGAATTGATCTTGAAATTTCATCTATAAAAGGAGGGCAGTTTTTGAGTTTAAAGAATTGAAGAGTATTGAATTTGTGCAAGTAAAGTCTGCATTGAGCAACGAGCGAGATGAATCGATTTGAGTGAATATCGAAGTGCGATATGCGGTCGTAAAAGCATAGACAACGCAGAACCGGTGAGATGATAGCGAAGTGTGTAATGTGAGCTAGTCATGTCGAGTTGTTCGAAGTGCGATTGTGAATGTGCACAGAGAGCAGAGTGTGGAACGACATAGAGTGTGCGAAGCGTGTGCGTAGAGAAAGCAGAGTGTGCAGAGAGCGCGAAGGGCAAAGTTGATTGCAAAGTTTGGTTGTAGCAGTGCAACAGATTGTGTGAAGTGATTACGCAAGAGAGAGCAGAGTGCACAGAGATTGCAAAGGTGAAGTAGACCAGTTAGAGTCTTGCAATAACGAAGGTATATGTCAAACATTTTCATTCAAAATTGAAGTCCAGTTGGTGCTGGCAAATTAGGGGTTGGTGCTCCTTTCTGTTGGTGCAGATAAATAAGGGGTTGGTGCTCCTTCCAGTTGGTGCTGGTAAACAAATTGTAAAGTTGGTGCTTTGCAAGAGGCTGGATTTGGATGGTAGTCCAAGCAGCCATTCTTTTTGAGGAGTAGCCATTTTGGTGAACCTCGTTAAAAATCTATGTTGTGTGATGTTCTCTTGCTGTACTTATTATATCTATTTATAAGTTTTTAATTGCTACGGTTTTTAGAGCTGTTAATTCATGTTTTGGAATGCTACACTGATTCACCCCCCCTCTCAGTGCCATACTAAGTACAACAGTTAACCCCTGGTAGAGGGCTTTAGATTTCACCTCATAATTTGTGAGGGTGCCAAGATTCTAGATACAGGCTAGTATTATGCTTCTTTTGTTATTTTTTATGATTCCTACTCCACCAGTAGGTCTAGGATTCTCTCTAGAAGAGCCATCAAAGTTCAATTTTACCCAACCTTCTAGGTTTGGGATCCATTTTGAATTAGCTTTAGTATTGGGATGCATAGGCAACTGATGGGATCCATGGAAAGATGGATATAAGATATTATGGAGGCTTCAATCCCAAGACATGGGGGTCTATATCATGGATACAAGGAAGCATTTTAAATAGCAAAGCTTAGGACCCTATTGAAAACCAAGGATGGGTCCGTGGAGGAATTGGAAAATGAATGGTTACTATGCTCAAGCCAAATTTACCATAAGAAATGATGGAGTCATATTGACCAGAGGGATTTGACTCTAGGGTTCCTCAAAGTATTGGGTCATTTATTAAATAGGTCAACCACTATGAGAGGATGGGTCAAGAAATATTGAAGATGGTAAATGTTGAGCTTATAATTGATTCAATAAAGGAGCAATTAAGAAATCTGTGACTCACTAACTCCCACTTGGAATTACAGAGGTAGAACCGGTTGGGTAACTGAAGCCCTCTAGTTATGAGATTGTCCAAGGTTAGAATTTTATTTTATATTGCTAACCAAGAAAAAAATATAATTTTTGAAATAATGTTCTTGAGCCAGTTTGACATAATAGGGATGTTGCATTCAATGGGTTGGTCTATCAGGAAGTAACCAGATTTAATGGTAAATTGACCGTTATCACACTCTTTCCAAAAGGGAATATCAATGGAATGAATAGGGATGGGAATGATGAAAGAGTAGAGGATGGATTTTATGGTAGAGGAAATTTTGGAGAGGTTAGGAGGTAAGGATTATGTGGGGATGGCTTTCCAAGATGGTCTTCCCAAGTTGAGATATATGAAGTGGGAAACCTTGCAACAAAAAAGAAAGTTAGTGATTGGATTAAGGGGATTAAAAGTGGGATCGGTGATGAGGATTTGATCATGAATCTAGGTTTCATGCAAAATATCAATGGTCTTCCTATTTTTGAACTGCCATATGATGCCCTTGGTATCTTTGGTTTTTTCAACTAAGTTACAAAATGTAGAACTAGCAAGAAGGATCCACCCTCCATAAAATTAAAGTATTGCAAGTACTTCATTTTAACAATAGAGACCCATTCCAAATTTATGTTTATCACTATATTCCACACTTGTTTAGCTATGAGGGTGAGTTTCATTTTACCAATTCTCCTTAGGTCAGCCCTCCTTGGGGTTTGGGCCTTTAAAATTTATCCCAAGAAACCAAGTGATTTTTTTTCGATCCAGTCCATAGAAATATTTTCTATATTTGTTCAATTTTTGAGTAAATTAATGATGGGAATTTTAATATGGATAATAAATAGATAGGTATACTTTGGATACATGCATTAACCAAGGTGGATTTGGTAGATTGGCTATGGAGGGATCCTTTTAATCCTGATAGTTTTTTTGAGGAGTCTATCCACTGCACTATTCCACATGTTGTCTAAAGGACTACCAATGAAGAGATGAAGACCAAGGTAGTACGTGGGTAGAGTACCAATAGAGCATTGGAAGATATGGACTAAGGTGTGGGTGGGATTTTTGTTGATAAAAAAATATTTTTCTCTTGGATTAATTCACTTGTTAGCCCACACCATCCTTGTAGAGATTAAGAATTGACTTAATGGTTCTATCTTTAACCACTGAGCCTAGGATAGCTAAGATAGTATCATCAATGAATTTTTAGTGGATAACCAGTTCAATAAGAGAAGTGGATTTGATTTTAAATATGGTCACACTAGCATGATTATATTTGAGAGTTCTTCCTAGGGTATCAGCTAATGTGATGAATAGGTATGGTGATAGGGGGTCTCTCTACCTGATCCCTCTACTACTTCTAAAGTATCTTGCTATAGACCCATTGACAATGACTGAGAACCAAGCTGAGGATATGCATGCTCTGATGAGATAAACCCAATGTGGATGGAACCTAAACTTGAGTAATACTACAATAAGAAATTCCCATGACACTTGGTCGAAGGCCTTTTTCATATCGAGTTTGAGGAGAAACCCTACTTTCCTAATTTTAGAAATAGAATGTATCACCTCATGAATGGTAATAACACTGTCAGTGATGTTCCTCCCTTGGATAGTACTTCATTAATAAGGATAAATTATGAAGGAGAGGGCTTCTCACATTCTTATGGGCATGGTTTTGATCAAAAATTTATACAAGATGTTACACTGGCTGATGGGGTGAAACTCAGATAGGGATCTGTAACGAGCTTGTTTGGGAATAAGGGTCACAAAGGTTGAGTTAACATATCTAAGAATAGATTTAGATATTTGGATGAAGTGGATGGTAGAAAAAATATTAGGCCCAATAATTTCTTAAATAGTTTGAAAAAAGTAGGGGGAAACCCATCAAGACCTAGAGATTTATTAGGTAACATGGAGAACAAGGCAGATTTTATTTCATCATTAGGGAAGGGATGTAAGACGTACTAATTAAAATTCCATGAAATATGGTTGGGGATGTTATAGATAAGGGATCTAGTGGGAGGAATCAAATATGGGATGGGCCTCTTCTATGAAGGATTGAAAATTGTTTACACCCTCAAGCTTGATCTCATGGATATTGGATATGGAAGAACCATCCCTTCTGGTTAACTCTATGATTTTTTTAGAGCTATGATGTCTAAGTGTGAAGCATGGAAAAACTTTATATTGAAGTCTCCTTCTTTTATCCACTAAACCCTATATTTTTACCTTAAAAATGTTTCTTCTCTTGTTAGGATGTTGTAATAGTCTGACAAAAGTCTCCTTTCTTCATCCTTGGTGTTGACGTCAATGCTCCCTTGCTATATATGGTTCTCAATAAGTTGGAGTCTTTATTTGATTACATATTCTTTTCAAATATGTCGTTGAATATCTCCTTATTATATATTTTAAGATTGTATTTAATGGCCCTAAGCTTATTGGTAACTTGGTAAATTATATTTCCAATATGTGGGATGTTCCACCACTATAATATGCTACCCCTCAGGTTAGGTGTTGGATACACATAGCTTCAAAGAAAAAGGGTATTGAATGTGGATTGGCAGGTCACTTCAAAGACTAAGGGGTTATGGTCTGAACCAATTCTGGGTAGAGCATTGAGGGTGGCACCTCCAAATAGGGGGACAACTTCACGAGACATGAGAAATCTATCAAGCCTCAATTGGATGTGCATTGTTCCAATCCTTCTATTGCTCCAAGTGTACCGAGATCCTTTAAGGTGGATATTCATGATCTCATTGGAGTCAACAAAATCATGGAATTTCTCATAATTTTTTGAAGAAATGGATGTACTTCCTATCTTATTAGATGTGTAGAGGGGTGAATTAAAATCCCCAGCTAAGATCCATGGATGGTTAGAGAAAATACTTCTTATCTGTCCAAGGGTGTTCAATAGGTTGGTCCTTCCAAGGGGTGAATTAGGAGCATAAATATTTGAAAGAACCTAGCTTAATATTGTGTCTTTACAATATAAAATAATATTTACAACTCTTTCAAAAATTGATAAGATCCTTCCTTCTACCTATAAGGGGTTCTATAGGAATAGGAGACCCCTATATTCTCCTTGGGATGGGTTGGCAATAAACTCGACATTCTTCCATATGTGTTTTACTACTTTATTAGATTTTATTTCTTCCAATTCGATTTCTTACATGATTAATATGGTGGATCTGATTTCCTTTCTCATACTGGTGATAAGCCTTTTCTTGTCTAGGCCATTAAGCCCTCTCACATTCCATGAGAGGATTTTCATTAATAATTCTTGGATTTGGTCCTTTTGCCATATTTGCATTGGTGTGAGGTGGGTTTGGTTCACTTAAATTCTTCCTTGAATTGATTTGGTAGAGGTTGGAAGAGAGTATTTTGAGTGCCATTGGCAATCTCATAATCAACCTCTTTCCTTCTTTATTCATTAAAGGATTAACATCCTCTTTTTTATCACTAACCACATCAATGATGGTTTTTTTAGTATCTGAGTATGAAGGGGGCTCAAGGCTTCTTGGGAGAAAGAAGTAGAAGGATGGATGAAATATAGCTTGGAGGGGCTAAAAGGATTAAGGGAATGAACTCCTTTTATTTTGGATGGGATTCAAAGGTTTAGGAGTTAAGATGGGCTACTGAACCTAGAAGGGGAACAAGGCTTCAGGGTGTATGGAGAGGGGGAAGGAAAGTGGGAGAATTTATGGGAACCTATATAATTATATGTCTTGGGTGGTCTTGAGGCATGAAATGAGGTGGATAGGGGGGTAGAGGTCTTGGGGAGCAATGAGGAATGGGTTAGAGGGTTTGTATTTGATGTGGAGGGTTGGGAGAGGAGATAAGGGGCAGAAATGAGGGTTTGGTCTTCCCTAATTTCCTCATCATAAAAGGGAGCTAGAAGTTTAAGGTTTATATCCTCATTTATTATGATAGGAATGGATTTCAAGAGAATATATTTGGCCTCCTCATTGCACTATGATTCCTTACAAAGGATAGAATTGAAATAAGTTACTACCTCCTTTCTTATTTCTGTTAAGTTCTGAGTAATAGAACCGTCTATTTTTTTTTTTTTTTTAAATATTGTTATTGCTTCTATTTTTAAGTGTGGTGACATGAAAAAACTTGGAATTTGAATCTCCATATTTCAACCAAAGAGCCCTTGATTTTTGCCTCCAATATATTTCCTCACAGACCAAAATGTTATGAAACTCTGCTAGTTTTGTTCGTTCCTCCTGTATATTAGTTTCATCAGCATCACCATGTTGAATCCTCTGATAAATTATCTTCAAACTTTCAAAAACCTATTTTTTATTTTCAAAGAGGTTCCCAAAGACCTCTTTGTTCCAAGTTCAAATATTTTCCTTAACAAAATTTAATTTTCCAACAAGTTTAAAAGCTGCACTACCCCTGATAGGCTATTGCCACCATTGAATTAAGTTATCTCTGAAATTGGAATGTTTGATCCACATAGATTGAAATCTAAAAGGTTTCTTAAATGATAGAGAGTTAGGGATCTCCAAAAAAATGGGATTATGATCAGAGGTAATTTTAGGAAGGGCTTGTAGGGTAGAATAACCAAACATATTTTTAGCCTCCTTTGATATAAAAAACTTTTCAAGCCTTTCTTGAATGAGATGACACCCTATCCATCGATAGCTCCAGGTATAATTTGCTCCTTTAAGTTTTACATCCATCAACATGTTGGAGTTCACAAAGTCATTGAACTCATCCATGCTCCTGATAGGTGGTCCATTTACACCCATTTTGTCTGAATGGTAAAGAGGAGTGTTAAAATCCCCTACCAAAATCCAAGGGATATTATGGAAGATTTCACTTAGATTGCATAAGTACTCCCACAGTAGATCTCTCCCTTGAATTGAAGTCAGGGTATAAATATTTGAAAGGGTCCATGACCTGTTGCTATTTATTTCCTTAATTAAAACACTAAGAAACCTATCATATTTTTGAATAATGGCACCTTCTAGTATCCAGGGATCCCACAAAGTCATAAGGCTTCCAGACGATCCTCTGGCTGATTTGCAAACCATCTCCTCTTGATTCCAATTTTTTTTGCTACTTTTTTTGACTGAATCTCATCAATTTTTGTTTCTTGCAACATGATAATAGTTGGATTCACTTGATTTATTATTGCACTGACTTCCCTATGTTTGGGTAGGCCATTGAGGCCTCTCACATTCCATGAGAGGAACTTCATTTAGATTTTTTGGTATTTCTTCCTCTTGCCCTCCTTTGAGGGGATTTTCCTAATCTGTTGTCTTCGAAACCTGGAATAACCTATTGAAACAAGGTTCTCTATTTTCCATTGGCAATGTCATTATCAGTTTTAATTTTCTTATGCTCAGCATTTGATATTCTCCCTCTTCTTTTTTCACTACCAAAATCTATAGGAGACTTCACAATGCTCCTGGTTTGTGTAGGACTAAACTAGGGGGAGGCAATTTTTTGTACAACCAGACTACCATATTCGTAAGTCTGAAGAGTTTCACATATCTCCACCCCTACATCTAAATATTCTCCTTTTTTCCTGTATTCCTATGGTCTGCGGGATGACCCCTTAGTAGGATTCACCTGGCTCCTAGTGATGATGTTAGATAGATGAGATTTTTTATTTTCCAATGCCTCAAATTTCTTCCTAAGTTCTTCAAATTTATGGTTTGGCTTTGGGATGCCCATTGGGCTTGAAGTATTTTTAGCATTAGGGTTTAAGGATCCCGACTTGGATGGGGATTCTAGAGATCGGGCATTAGGATTTGGCTTTGTGATGCCCATAAGGCTTATAGTAATTTCAGCATTAGGGTTTGAGGATCCTGACTTGGATGGGGATTCTAGAGAGTCGAAAAGGTTAGCCTGAAGGTTTTGGGCTTCCATGTCTTTCGATAATCCTCCTACTCTCATTTTAGATAGAATTAAAAAATTATTTTAAACTAGAGGATTGGAATTTACCTGAGTATTTTGGTTGCCAACCACCTATTTTTTTCCTTTGTCTTGTTGGGACCCTACACCTTCTCTTTTCTTTTTTTGGTAGACATAGTTTCCTGATTGAAATCGCCTCTTCCAAGGAAACTCCTCAAATTTCCTCTATCTAAAATTCCTTGCTTTTGCTTTTCTCTATTAATTTCTAGGTTAGGGCACTGATTGCATATATGTCCTTCATTTTTGCATTTTGCATAGAATGTCAGTCTGTTCTCGTATTCTATCGGCTATTTTTGATAATATTCTCCATACTCTAGCTCCACAAACCTTGGAAATTCATTATCAAAATTAGCATTTACATAGATTCATGCATGAGTCATCCTTGTCTTGGTCAAGGTCGCATGGTCAATGGAGATCAGGTCCCCTATAGTTATGGCTATGCCCTACAACCAATATTCATTGAAGAACTAGGCAGGTAGACTTGGGAGATGAACCCAAATAGGGGAAATGTTAATATTTTGCTTTTTAGGGTTGAAATCTTCACCCCATCGTCTAAGAAGAAGGATCTTTTTGCCCAAAAAATAAGGACCTCCTATTAAAATGTGGTTATCATGCTCCATATTGTTAAAACAGATAATGAAGAACCCTCAAGTCAGAGCTACCAACTCCAAGCTGCCTAACGGTCGCCATTTACCCATCTCCCAAGCCTTGATAGTCTCCATGTCCGGCCTACCTCCCAAAAACTTGCCTACCAAGGAGAATTCTTCCATTGAAAGAAAAGGGCTCATGGAACTTTTTGGGGCTGAAATTTTATTATTTATAGGAACTAGGGGTAGAAGAGAGAGAACCTCATTTCTTTTTTCTCTAAGATTCTTAGTAAAATATAGCCACTTCTTGGGCCCTGCATTGTCCTTCGTATCTTTTCTGTTGAGATATTTCTGAGGAGGGTCGATCTCCTGCATGATCCCTGCCTCCAAATATACCGTAGCCTGACCGCATTCCTATGGAACCTTACTTGATCCATGCTTGAGGTTCCCACCCACCCCTTTCATACTCGCTCTACCTTTGTCACCTTGGCTGAGATTACTGCCTAGAAAATTCAAACCCTCACTCCTGCTGCACCTGCTAAACCTCAGCTCACTCATTCCTGATTATTAGAAATCTAAAACTTAGTAGCTATTAATGCTTCCCAATTTTCTACTTTCTTGCTTTCCTCAAATATGAAATTTCCAGGTTAAAAAGTAGTAAATATCTCCACTGAAATGTTGTCCTTGAATCTCAAAAATTTGGTAGGGAACTCCTCCAAATTGTAGTTGATATTTTCCTTCAATAACCCTTTACTTTTTTTCTATAGAAAAAAGAAGATTTTATTTCTTTAAATGGGCCTTCTAGCATTCAAATTGCAATTTTCAAACCTCTCAAGTTTGGTAGTAATATTTAGCTCTTTTCTCCTTCAACCCCCTTTTTGAATTCTAAATTCAATCTAGGCCTTCTCAAGAATAAAAAATTCTTTAGGTCTTCACCAATATCCTCCAAAATTTGGCAAGCTTCTTACCAAATCCTTCTACTTTGGGCTTGTTGTCAGATGGAGATAATTTTCCCAAATTCTTCCTTTATTAGGAAATTCTCCTTAGTGGTAAATTTCTCCAATTATTTATTCTAGGAAATCCTTCAATGTACTTTTTCAAATCTCCTTCAATGAGGCTCCCCAGGCCTTCTCCTTTCTCTTTTAGACCTCTTTTGCAGCTTCTCTGGTCTTCTCAATGAGACCTTTTCTTAAATATTCTATTATGGAAGTTTTACAACGAGATATCCTTCTTGGATCTCTAAATTTTGCTACTTTAAGAATAGTAATTTTGCTAGTCCTTATCTATCTCTTCCATAACTTGAAGTTCTTCAGTGCAACTTCTTGTAGGTCTCTTCAAATTCTCAGGCTTATTTCTTCTACTCCTTCAAGGTGAAGTCTTAAATCTTAAATGGAGATTACCAATATTCTATATTTACTGAGACTCTTATTTGGAGTCTCTTCAATCTACTATTTGCAAATCTTCAATGGAGATCACCAACCTTAAATTTTCTATTGGAGTCTTCTCTAGAGTCTCTTCCTTAATGGACTTTTCTTCTTTTACACTCTATAGGTTTGCAATATCTAGTAATGGGACCTTTTATTTAGGCTTCAAACTATTCATTATTCCATTTGTTGCTTCTAGTGCTGGATTGATTCTAAATAAGATATTCTTCCTAACTCTTTTGTAGGAATATTCCCAACTTTCTTTGGATATCCTTTTTCCTGCAATAAAGTATTAGGAATGTAATGGAAGAAATTCTAAATCTAGAGATAATCAATCTTCACTACTTTATTTGTCATTCTAGTGGAATTAATGTTAAATCCTATTCTTCAAAAGTTTTTATGCAACCCTATGCATAGACTCTAGCCAAATGCAATCTCAAAAATCTTGTCAATGAGATTTTTGGATTTCTCTCAATCTCACTTGTGGCTCTCCCTATTTCCTATCGATCTACCATGTGCTCTGATACCAATATTAGATTTTGATGAGTATATGATATATGAAATGCAACCACAAGATGCAAGATAAGAAAGCTATGATATATATGATAATGGCCCTATAATATGTAGGAAAACAAAGAGATAAAATTTTACAATAACTCAACAATATATCATTAATGAAAGCTCAAAAAAATAGTACAATGTTGTATAATGAAGGACATGAACACTCTACACAAAGGAACTACATTGTTCTCCTCTACCACTCTATACTATGCACTCTCTATATTCTCGATATTCTATGTCCCCCTGATTTCACTCACTATAAGGACTATAGATAGGAAGATAAGTTCCTTAGCCCTCACTATACCTTTGACTCTATACTATAACTCATGTACCTATGGAATACATGCACATTTACATCATTACATAATCTAACACTTGTGCATTTATTACAAGCTAAATTAACTACTTAACTTTACTCTAAAGTAAACTCCTACTCTAGTAATGTACCCAAGTTTGTACATTAGTGTAGAATAGTCTAAAGAGCATATATCTACTACTATTGCAACATAATAATCAAATTAAAAGTAAATAACATATGTATAACCAAATGATCAAGAAATTAAACATCCTTTGTATTAATCACTTGAAATATAGGTTACATATATGTCCCTCTTAGGGATACCAAATGATACATGTTTACAATGGTGTAAGGGCTACTAGGATGCCTCCTCCATTGTCAAGAGGAATTTATCTTTGAAAGTGCTTTGAAGCTTTGAAAGATCTGTCACCTGTGTATAAGAAATAAAAAAACACATCAAATGCATATGAAGCCTCTCATGATGAGGCTATTAATGAAGAAATACAAAGAATTAATAAAATACTTGAAGAAAGCATAAAACGTGCAAATATGCTTATAATATTGTCAAAATAGTACAAAGAATAGCTTGAAATATGTGAAGATAGCTAATCTTGCATGACATATAAAGGATTCAACATAAAATAAGCTAATTTATGAATACTTATAGAAATCATACATGATGTAAATGAAGGTAGCGCTTCATAATATGGTACTATTTAATCACAAAAATTCTTGGAATAAGACTAATATATTCTATATTAACATAAGTATATAACTAGAAACATAAATATACGACTAAAATAGAATAATGAAATCATCAAACCTTAGTCGTGGGTGCTCAAAGTGGTTATCTCTATAGCTATAGTTGATAGCCACAACTAATCCTATGGACCATTGATGACAATAGTGACCATGAGAAAAATCTTCTCTCTATGACAACCAGGGCTAGGAATGCTCATATCTTCCTTAAAATTGATGATCAAGGGTCACCCTCATGTCCAGACATAGATTGGCAATTGGAATTAGTTGAATTTACATAAAATAAATGTGGAATGGAAAGTTTTTATTCTCAATCCTTTGGAATATCCATTGTTGCAAAGCTTGGTATCAAACTAGAATTTGGCAGCATCTCCTTACTATTGAAAGGTTGTAATTGACTCTTCAGTTCAATAAGGCTTCACTACAATGCAATGGGAATCATTTTGGCCTCTTTGAGGGGTATATAAATAGACTTCCCAATCCCAATATTGTCTTCTCAAGGAAGAAAAGATCAAGAAATGCGAGGCTAGGGTAGCTGGATCAAACATTTTGGAGGATTTGTAGTCCATAACTTCTTGAATTGATTATAAATCCCGTTGGAACAACCAAAATGTCTTGGATAAAAAATCCAAGTTAGTTATAGGGCTCGCCATGACTACTCAGTATGTCTAGGATCCTAGCCATGGTTTTCATTCGTAGTTGAGATCTTAGCCATAATCAATGACTAAGGCTGAATAGGCCTAAGATGCCTAAAATGAGTGGTTAGAACCACTACTTAGCCTTGGGAGGGTCCAAGGTCATTTATATGGTCTGCAAAGGTGCCCATATGAGTAGTATCCTAAAAATAACATGTTTTAGGTGTTTATAAATACATCTTTTGGGATGCATTGCAGGAAAACATGACGGTGAGAAAAAATAGATCACCTAAAGTCATGTTATAGGTTTATTGATGATCATTGATCTGATTAACATTATATTGCCAAATCCTACAAAGGATGCAAATCCTAGAATCATTGCTTACAACAGGATGGAAGGATAAATTTTTTTAAAGCTTTCATGTGTTCAATGACAATTGGGTAGCATTTGTGCTAAAATTAATTCGATAGGTGGATCACTACAAGGCTTTAAACTAGCATATTTTAATTTTACCCCAGTAAAAGGGTAAGATTAAGATAGTTGTTAGCAATGATTCATAATACAAATGTAGTTTGACATGATTGAGTGATCCTTCATTGATTTTTATTATGAATTTGATATTATGACTACCCCCTCAAGTGAAAAGTTGATGAGAAAAAGACAAGTGATTAAAGCGATGAGTCACTTGACCAAGATGAATAATTTAGATACTTGAAGAGTTTTGCATGTTTTTATATGGTAGGTCCTATTACTGCTATGATTTCAACCATTAATAGTAATTGTACATATTTATCCCACAAAGCAGTCCAACTACAATGGCCTTCTTAGAGAATAAATATGATATCAATTCCAATTAAGCTTATGTTGAATCACTATGTTCGATGATCTACTAAAATGTCATAGGATAAATGAAATGAATGCCTTTTTTATGTGGGGCATTTCAACCACAATGGCCTTCTTTGTAATTGAAGTAAAAGCATTTCAATTTAGTGATAACTAATTTTCCCCAAATGGCCTTATGGTAATTTACTTATCTTGTCGTATTGCATGGAGTGCAAGTCACTACAACAACCAAGTGTATAGAATAAACAACTAAATATGAGGTGCATTTGAATTTTGATTTATATGTTGTTTTTGCTATTTTTGCCATTTTTGAGAATTTTGGATAGGAGAATATTTTTTTTATCCATTTTGAAGCTCCTCATGATGGAAATTTGGAGGATTTATTGTTTTTTGCTAGCCACGGTTGTTAGATGTAGCTAGTTTTTGACAAATTTATTATCCACATCTAACAATAGTGATCAACATTGGCCAATATGCACTCACGGTTTACAATAATAGCTAAGGCCCAAATGAGAAATATAAAAATAAATTTAGGATTTTTACTTTTCATTATTTCCAGCTAATAGATATTGATAGTGAGAGCTCTAAGTGGAGATAGACAAGCTTTGATGTGAAGTGCTTCTAAAACCACTATCGATCTAGATGGTAGACCAACCTTAGGCTTCTACGAGTGGTGGAGCTGAAGCTCCTAAGGTAGCATCTCAATCTCTCATGTGTGATTTACATAGTTTAAAATGAACCACACTAATTAATGGCTTAAATGAACCCAATTAAACTTGTTGGTAATGAACCTCACCCTAGCTTAGGATTAGCTTTAGGATAATCTAGAGGGATGGATTTTTATTTTGGAAAGTATTTTGGGTGGGAATGACCTCGAAAGGGGTCATTCCTACAGCCATGAGTGACAATCATGGCTTCCAATTTGCCAAATGGGGGTCGTGGTTGTCAACCATGGCTAGGTTCAAACACCAACGATAAAAAATGTAACCGTTGGCACTAGTCATGGTTGAAAATTGTGGTTGTGACAATGACTACGATTGCTAACATCGACTAATCAACTTTAGAGAAATTTTATTAATTTTTTTATTTTTTATTTTTTTGAGTTTTTAATTGATTTTTTTGAATTTTTGGAGTTGTGTTGTGTATGTTTTTGAGTTTTTAAGCTTGATTTTTGGTGGTTTTGGTTTTTATGCATATTGTTATCTTACCTTTAGACTTTGACTGTGTGGGCACAAGAGCCAAATTTGTTGAGCAAGGTGCAGCAAAAGAATTGCAAAAGTATTGTCATTGTTGTCAACACAGTCAGATTGATGCAGTTGATGCAGTTCAGAGGTCAGTCAGATCAAGTGCAGAAAGTTTCAAGGAAAACAGAAGTGACCCAGATTCAGAAAATGGCAAAAAGAGACAAGGAAGAAAACTGTCGCGATATCGCGACATGTTTTCTGTCGCGATTTCGCGACATGGTCGAGGAGAGAGAAGGCGCAGCCGAAAATGTCACGATTTCGTGACATGTCAAGTTTTCACTGAGGAGAGAGAAAATGTGTCGCGATATCGCGACAAAAAGTAGGAGAGAGAAAATGCACGCCAAATTGTCGCGATTTCGCGACATGATCGAGGAGAGAGAAGATGCGAGCAAAACTGTCACGATTTCGCGACATGCTGGCAGAGAAGGAAACAAAGGTGTAGCGATATCGCTACATGTTGAAATGAAAGGAAACAAAGGTGTAGCGATATCGCTGCATGATGAAAATACATGGAACTAAGGTGTAGCGATTTCGCTACATGTTGAAACAAGGAGAAACTAAGGTGTAGCGATTTCGCTACATGTTGAAACAAGAAGAAACTAAGGTGTAGCGATTTCGCTACAGGTTGAAACAAAGAGAAAATAAGGTGTAGCGATGGCGCTACATGTTGGAACAAGGGGAAACTAAGGTGTAGCGATTTCGCTACTAGTCAAAAGTGTAGATCTGAAAGATGCAGCATTGATATTACAAGTTAAAATTTCATGAAAAAAGACAAGGTAAAAGCACAAGGCAAAAAGTTGTAGCGATTTCGCTACTGCATGGAGCAAAGAGCGTACGGAAGCCAGAAGCGTCGCGATTTCGTGACAAGAAGATTGATGACGTCAGCAAGAGCCGAAAGCGTCGCGATTTCACGACAAGGAGGATGATGACGTCAGCAAGAGCCGAAAGCATCCGTTTTCGACATGTTCCATTTTCGCTGGAGTTGGCAAGGAAAGTCATACGAAGAGCAAAGCGTCACGATTTCGTGACATGTTCCATTTTCGTTGGAGTTGGCAAGGAGAGTTGTACGGAAGAGCAAAGTGTCGCGATTTCGTGACATGTTCCTTTTTCGCTGCTAGCAAAGAAGAGTGTACGAAATCCGAAGTGTCATGATTTCGTGACAAGCAGGATGATGACGTCAGCAAAGTTGAAAAGTGTCACGATTTCATGACAGGATGAAAGGAAAGCTGCTGGAAGCCGAAAGCGTCACGATTTCATGACAGCATTGAGGATGACGTCAGCAAAGTTCAAAGTGTCGCGATATCATGACAAGATGCAGGGAAAGCTTCCAAGAGCCAAAACGGTCGTGATTTCGCGACATGCTTAAGGATGACGTCAGCAAAAGTTCTAAGTGTCGCGATATCACGACATGAGCGAGGGAAAAGCTTTCAAGGCCAAAATGGTCATGATTTCATGACAACCTTCAGGGTGACGTCAACATAAGTCAAAAGTGTCGCGATATCATGACAGGTAACAGTCTGGCATGTAAAACCCGTAGGAACATGCAAGGTGACACGTGTCGAAAAAGTCGACAGGAAAATCATGCAGCCAGTTACGTAAAAAGTAACTGAAGTCAGACAGACAGTTAATCGTTGACAGGTGTTGGACATGCAATGCAACAGACAAACATGCATAATTTAAACGCATTCGAAAAGCCGAATTTGAAGGATAATAAAAGCATTCGAAAGGTCGAATTTGTAGGCATTCTAACAGACGTATTTGAAGCATACAGAAAAGCCGAACATGAAGAATCGAAAAGCTTTCGAAGAATCATATATGGAGTTTCGAAAAAGCATTCGAAAAGTCGTATTCGAAGAAATTGAACAGTCAAAGTACATGAAACAAAATTGTCGTATTGCATGGTTTCCAAAAGATGTATTGCAGGGTTTCGAACAGTCGAAGTGCATGGAACCGAACAGCCGTATTGCATGGATTCGAACAGTCAGAGTATGTGATTCGATTGCATGCAGATTGAAAGGTTATAAAAGAATAATCGTACAGAGAAGATGTTGTTGTTGTTAGAGAGAAATTGCTGTAAAAGGAGAGTTAGAAAAGAATCAAGAGAAAAATAAGCAGAGCCGTGAGAGTGTGCAGAGTTGAGTTAATTGCAGACCAGTCAGGGTCATGCATAAAGTGAAGACATTTTTATGTCATTCAAAATTTATCAGAATTGCAGTCCAAGTTGGTGCTTGGTACTAGGAGTTGGTGCTCCATCTGTTGCAGCAGAAAATTACAGGGGTTGGTGCTCCTTCCAGTTGGTGCTGGTAAAGTGTTTGTAAAATTGATTTTGCAAAGACTGGATTTGGATTGGAGTCCAAGCAGTCATTTTTGAGGAGTAGCCAAATTGGTGAACCTCGTTATATTGAGTGTTGTGGTTTGCTCTCTTGTTCAAGTTTTTTTTGTTCTCTTTATTTCATATTAAATGTTGTAGATATAAAAATTTAATAGCTACACTGATTCACCCCCCCCTCTCAGTGTCATTGTGTAAACATCAATTGGTATCAGAGCACAGGTTCCTTGTACAAGCTTAATCAGCTAAGGAGATCTTGGAAGAAACAATGGCAGGTGGTGAAGGATTTTCATCCAACAAAGCTCCCTTATTTGATGGAACAAATTACACCTTCTGGAAACTCAGAATGCAAACATATCTCGAGTGCATTGGGATACGATATTTGGGATTCTCGTAGATAGTGGATACACAAGACCCACTACCCCTCCAACAGATACTGCTGAGAAAAAGAAATTTGAAAACAACTCCAAAGCCAAGAATGCCATAATGTGTGGGCTTGTTGACAATGAACCGATAAGAGTCATGAGTTGTAAATCAGCAAAGGACATGTGGGATAAACTGAAGAGCATCCATGAAGGAGACAGTAAGATTAAGGAAGCAAAACTGCAAACTCATCGAGCACAGTTCGAAGCACTGCAAATGAAGGAAGATGAAAACATAGAAATTTATATGCTGAGAGTCAACGGAATTATTAATGCAATCAGAGGACTTGGTGAAGAAATTGATGATGCGATTGTGGTGAAAAAGGTTCTCGTAACACTTCACAAAAGATTTAACTCCAAAGTCTCTCGCAATAGAAGAGGCAAAAGATCTAAACAACTTCAAGCATGGATGAGTTGCATGGTTCCCTCGACAAAGATATGAAATGAGAATAGGACAAACCAAGTCTACAGACAGAGAAGCAGACTTTTAAAGCACACAAGAATGTAAAAGCTGAACATGAATCTGAGGATGAAGGAACACCGGATGAAACAGAAGCCAATTTTGTTCGAAAACTCACAAAAGGAAAAGGAAAATATAGAGGGAAGCTACCTTTTAAATGCTTCAATTGTGGAGGAGTCGGTCATTTTGCAGCCAAATGTCCAATGCAGGAGAGAACCAAAAATGGTGAAGGGTCACACCAAGAAAAAGGTGACTGGAAGAAGAAACAAAATTTCAGAAAGAATAACTTCAAGAAGAAAAGCTTCATAACCAAGAATGTCAGCAGTTCTGAAGAAAGCACAGATGAGGAGTCTGAAGAAGAAGGAGGTGAAGCTCTGTTCATGGCACTTGAAGAAGAAAGAACAGAGGAAAATCAGGAAGGTGATGAAAATTCCAAGGATGAAGTTGAAGTGTATTTGGAAGGAGAATTGGTTGCTGCACTTGAAGAGTTGAGTGCAGAAAGGAAGAAGAATAAAAATTTTTCAAAGAAATTAGAGAATGCCACGGACATAATAAACAATCTGAAAATACAGTCAGAGGAATTCAAGAAAATGTCCCAAGTTCTTGATGAACAATTAACTCAGTAAAGACAGTTGAATGCAAGCAAGCTAGAGGAAGACATCCTTAAGTTAAGGATGCAGTTAGAGGAGATGAATAGAAAATTAAACTGTTTTCATAAGTTTGAAGAAAGTACTGTAAAACTGGATAAAATGCTAAATAACCAAAGGCCTTCTGGCATCAAATTTGGTTTAGGCTTTGATGAAGGAGAATCTTCAAAGGATTCAAAGAACTTGAATATAGAACCCACAAAGAAAGAAGAAAAGATCAGGGTTGAACCAGAAAAACAAAATAATGCAAAAGAAAACAATAATGCCAGATTCAAGAAGAATACTGACAAAGATGGATTCACAAAAGTCACACATCCGAGGAGGAGAAGAGTCATGGCTCCTACTTCAAACTGGCAAAGACCCGCACCCAGGTTTAATCATGCATTTTCTCGGTTATTGTTTTAAATGCAATGCTTATGGCCATAAAATTTCAGATTGCAGGCATAATGTATCTCAAAGGAATTTTACCAAAGATAAATGTTTTTTCTCCTTTAATGAATTATGCAGTTGAATGTTATAATTGTCATAATTTTGGACATATTGCTAGAAACTACAGAAGCACTTTTTCATCAAATAATTATCAAGGCAGAAAATCTCAGCTAAGTGGGTTGAAACAAAACCAGAAATTTCCTGTAAAACAGGCACATGCTAATGAAAGGACAAAGGCAAAACAAATAGCAAAATCTGCTATCAAACCGTAATGGAAAGAAAAGGAATCTTTGATTGTCCAGATTACTTTTAAAGCTCGTAACAAATCAGCACCTTGGATACTTGACAGTGGTTGTTCCAAGTCACATGACAGTGACAAGCAAAAGTTTGAGAATTTACAGAATTATGAAGGTGGTTCCGTGAAATTTGGAAATAATGATGGAGCAAAGATTGTTGGAAAGGGATCACTCAAGATCAGTGATGGCAATATAAAATCAAAAGAAGTCTTGTTTGTAATTGGCCCGAAGCATAACTTGCTAAGTGTAAGTCAAATATGTGACAGAGGTCATGATGTAATCTTCAAGAAGGAGGGTCATGAAGTAAGAAAGACAAAAAATGGAAAGTTAATAGCCACTGGACTGAGAACTTCAGGAAATCTGTATACACTTTCGAAACTGTAGAAGGAACATGCTTGATGGGACAGGAAGATGAAAACTGGCTATGGCACAAGAGGCTTGGGCATATTAGTTTTGACAATCTGGCAAAAATCAGTTCAAAAAGAGCAGTTAGAGACATACCAAACATTGGCAAACCTGTAAATAGCATCTGTGAGTCATGCCAAAAGGGAAAACAAACCAGAGCCACTTTCAAAGCAAAAGAATACTTCACTAGCAAGCCATTAGAACTAATTCACACCGATCTATGTGGACCCATGAGAACCGAAAGCATAAATGGACACAAATATTTTATGCCGTGTATAGATGACTACTCAAGAATGACATGGGTACTATTTCTGAAACTCAAGTCGAAGCCTTTGAAATGTTTAAAACCTTCAAAAATCTTGTTGAAAATCAATCGGGAAAAAGAATTAAATGCCTAAGATCGGACAGGGAGGAGAGTTTATCTCCGAAGAATTTGCAGAATACTCTCAAAAACATGGGATAAGAAGACAGTTTTCAGCAACTAGGACACCTCAAGTAGAATGGTGTTGTAGAAAGGAAGAATAGAACAAGTGCAGGAAATGGCAAGGACAATGCTGGTAGAAAACAAAATAGCTGATAGATTTTGGAAAGAGGCAGTTCATACTGCAGTTTACATTCAAAACAGGTGCATGCTGAGACCACATGAAAGCAAAATAGCTTATGAGTTGTGGTTTGGTAGAAAGGCAACAACAAGACATTTCAAAGTATTTGGCAGCAAGTGCTACATAAAACGGACTGAAGATAACCTTGGTAAATTTGAAGATAGAGCTGATGAAGGTATCTTTCTCTGTTACTCAACAAAAAGCAAGGCATACACATGTTACAACAAGAAGTTGAAGAAAATTGTTGAAAGTGCTGATGTAAAAGTTGATGAAGGTAGAGAACAAGAAACTACTTATCAAGAAAACTACCCTATGTATGAAGAAGTCATTGAAGGTGATGATGAAAAAGAAACAGAGAAGAATCAGAAAATTGATCCAGATAGTGTAAAAACTGAATCTGAAGAAGAAGAAAACAGAAAATTTAAAACAGCAATCGGCGTAAAAATCATCCAAGTGAACAGATTATTGGGGATCCCACAGATGGTATTCAAACAAGAAGAACAACAATGAGGAACTATTCTCTGTTATCTAGTATTGAACCTAAAAATGTTGCTGAAGCAAGCACTGATGAAAGTTGGATGAAGGCAATCAATGAAGAACTAGATCAGATAGAGAAAAACAATACCTGGGAATTAGTACCTAGACCAACAAATAAAAACATAATTGGTACTAAATGGGTTTTTAGAAATAAATTGAATGAAGATGGGCAAGTTGTCAGAAATAAGGCAAGATTAGTATGTAAAGGCTATGCTCAAGTTGAAGGCATTGATTTTGAAGAAACTTTTGCACCGGTAGCCAGACTAGAGGCAATCAGGATGTTTCTGGCATTAGCAGTTCATAAAAACTTCAAAGTATATCAAATGGATGTAAAATCAGCATTTTTGAATGGAAAACTGGAAGAAGAGGTTTACATTGAACAACCCGATGGCTTCCAACTTGGTGAAAATCCAGATTTTGTTTGCAGGTTAAAGAAAGCTTTATATGGATTAAAACAGGCACCCAGGGCATGGTATGCAAGGCTGGATAATTATCTAATTAAACAAGGGTTTAAGAAAGGTTTGGTGGATAGCAACTTATATGTCAAAACAGAGAAGGGTCATCTTATTGTTCTTGTTGTTTATGTAGATGACATAATATTTGGCAACAAAGATGGATGAATACTGCAAAGACATATCAATTAAAATGAAAAAAAAATTGAGATGTCAATGATTGGTGAACTTTCTTATTTCTTAGGATCTGCAGGTCAATCAAAATGAAAAAGGCATTTTTATTTCTCAAGTTAAATATGTAAAAGAAATGCTGAAAAAGTTCACAATGGAAGACAAGAAACCGGTCAAGCACTCCCATGACAACAGTCGCAAGTTGAGCAAGGATGATAAATCCCCGGATGTAGATCAAACAATGTACAGGTCTATGATTGGAAGCCTCGTCGTATTTAACGTGCCACTAGACCAGATATATTACAAGCAGTATGTATGGTTGCAAGATTTCAAGCCAGTCCCAAAGAAACTCATGTAACTGCTATAAAGAGGATTTTTAGATATCTCAAGGGCACTATGGATTATGGGTTGTGGTACCCAAAAGGTAAAGATTTCACTTTGATTGCATATTCTGATGCAGATTGGGCAGGATGTATTGATGACAGAAAGAGCACAAGTGGAGGAGCATTTTATCTTGGTGACAGGTCGGTAGCATGGCACAACAAGAAACAAGAATCAAGCATCTCTATCCACCTGCAGAGGCAGTAATACATTGCAGCAACAACATGTCGTACTCGGATATTATGGATGAGACAAACGTTGAAAGATCTTGGTATTCATTTCAATGAACCAATTTCAATTAAATGTGATAACACTAGTGCTATCAACATATCCAAGAATCCAAGGAATGCATTCAAGAACCAAACATATTGCAATCCGATATCATTTCTTGAAGGATAAAGTTGCAGAAGGAGAGGTTAAATTGGATTTTGTTCCAACTACAGAGCAAGTAGCTGATATATTCACAAAACCTTTGCCTAAGGAAGTGTTTGAATACCTTCGGAAGAAGTTGGGAGTAGTCACACCACCCAAGCACTGACTAGCTATGGGAAACACATTCTCGTGGGGAGCATTCAAACTTTTTAAGTCTGAGAATGTTGTGCATAGACTCAGGGGGAGTCTACAGCAGCCCTTTGGTATTATTGGCAAAGGGGGAGAAGAAATTAAGCAAGGTTGCAGTGTGTTGCCAACAATTCCAAAGGGGGAGATTGTTGAGCAAGGTGCAGCAAAAGAATTGCAAAAGTATTGTCATTGTTGTCAACACAGTCAGATTGATGCAGTTGATGCAGTTCAGAGGTCAGTCAGATCAAGTGCAGAAAGTTTCAAGGAAAATAGAAGTGACCCAGATTCAGAAAATGGCAAAAAGAGACAAGGAAGAAAACTGTCGCGATATCGCGACATGTTTTCTGTCGCGATTTCGCGACATGGTCGAGGAGAGAGAAGGCACAGCCGAAAATGTCACGATTTCGTGACATGTCAAGTTTTCACTGAGGAGAGAGAAAATGTGTCGCGATATCGCGACAAAAAGTAGGAGAGAGAAAATGCACGCCAAATTGTCGCGATTTCACGACATGATCGAGGAGAGAGAAGATGCGAGCAAAACTGTCATGATTTCGTGACATGCTGGCAGAGAAGGAAACAAAGGTGTAGCGATATCGCTACATGTTGAAATGAAAGGAAACAAAGGTGTAGCGATATCGCTGCATGATGAAAATACATGGAACTAAGGTGTAGCGATTTCGCTACATGTTGAAACAAGGAGAAACTAAGGTGTAGCGATTTCGCTACATGTTGAAACAAGAAGAAACTAAGGTGTAGCGATTTCGCTACATGTTGAAACAAAGAGAAAATAAGGTGTAGCGATGGCGCTACATGTTGGAATAAGGGGAAACTAAGGTGTAGCGATTTCGCTACTAGTCAAAAGTGTAGATCTGAAAGATGCAGCATTGATATTACAAGTTAAAATTTCATGAAAAAAGACAAGGTAAAAGCACAAGGCAAAAAGTTGTAGCGATTTCGCTACTGCATGGAGCAAAGAGCGTACGGAAGCCAGAAGCGTCGCGATTTCATGACAAGAAGATTGATGACATCAGCAAGAGCCGAAAGCGTCGTGATTTCATGACAAGGAGGATGATGACGTCAGCAAGAGCCGAAAGCGTCACGATTTCGTGACATGTTCCATTTTCAGAGTTGGCAAGGAAAGCTGTACGGAAGAGCAAAGCGTCACGATTTCATGACATGTTCCATTTTCGCTGGAGTTGGCAAGGAGAGTTGTACGGAAGAGCAAAGTGTCGCGATTTCATGACATGTTCCTTTTTCGCTGCTGCTGGCAAAGAAGAGTGTACGGAATCCGAAAGTGTCACGATTTCGCGACAAGCAGGATGATGACGTCAGCAAAGTTGAAAAGTGTCACGATTTCGTGATAGGATGAAAGGAAAGCTACTGGAAGCCGAAAGCGTCACGATTTCATGACAGCATTGAGGATGACGTCAACAAAAGCTCAAAGTGTCGCGATATCGCGACAAGATGCAAGGAAAGCTTCCAAGAGCCAAAACGGTCACGATTTCGCGACATGCTGAAGGATGACGTCGAAAGTTCTAAGTGTCGCGATATCGCGACATGATGAGGGAAAGCTTTCAAGGCCAAAATGGTCATGATTTCATGACAACCTTCAGGGTGACGTCAGATAAGTCAAAAGTGTCGCGATATCGCGACAGGTAATGATCTGGCATGTAAAACCCGCAAGAACATGCAAGGTGACACGTGTCGAAAAAGCCGACAGGAAAATCATGCAGCCAGTTACGTAAAAAGTAATCGAAGTCAGACAGACAGTTAATCGTTGACAGTGTTGGACATGCAATGCAACAGACAAACATGCATAATTTAAACGCATTCGAAAAGCCGAATTTGAAGGATAATAAAAGCATTCGAAAGGTCGAATTTGCAGGCATTCTAACAGACGTATTTGAAGCATACAGAAAAGCCGAACATGAAGAATCGAAAAGCTTTCGAAGAATCATATATGGAGTTTCGAAAAAGCATTCGAAAAGCCGTATTCGAAGAAATCGAACAGTCAAAGTACATGAAACAAAATTGCCGTATTGCATGGTTTCCAAAAGACGTATTGCAGGGTTTCGAACAGTCGAAGTGCATGGAACCGAACAGCCGTATTGCATGGATTCGAACAGTCAGAGTATGTGATTCGATTGCATGCAGATTGAAAGGTTATAAAAGAATAATCGTACAGAGAAGATGTTGCTGCTGTTAGAGAGAAATTGCTGTAAAAGGAGAGTTAGAAAAGAATCAAGAGAAAAATAAGCAGAGCCGTGAGAGTGTGCAGAGTTGAGTTAATTGCAGACCAGTCAGGGTCGTGCATAAAGTGAAGACATTTTTATGTCATTCAAAATTTATCAGAATTGCAGTCCAAGTTGGTGCTTGGTACTAGGAGTTGGTGCTCCATCTGTTGCAGCAAAAAATTACAGGGGTTGGTGCTCCTTCCAGTTGGTGCTGGTAAAGTGTTTGTAAAATTGATTTTGCAAAGACTGGATTTGGATTGGAGTCCAAGCAGTCATTTTTGAGGAGTAGCCAAATTGGTGAACCTCGTTATATTGAGTGTTGTGGTTTGCTCTCTTGTTCAAGTTTTTTTTTATTCTCTTTATTTCATATTAAATGTTGTAGATATATAAATTTAATAGTTACACTGATTCACCCCCCCTCTCAGTTTCATTGTGTAAACATCAAAATTTTCTTCGTGAGTTGCTACCCTAGCTAAACCATATTGACTTGAATTGGTTTGGGGCCATGGGCCTTGGCTATGTCTTGAGACCGCCCACCATCAAGATAGATCAGGCTTACATGACTACTTTAACCTATTTCTGGGATGCATAGACTAATACCTTTCATATTTCAACTAGGGAGATGACAGTTACACTAGAGTATGTCAACTGTATATTTAGGATACCCATCAATGGATAGGCCATCACTTCTTTGCCTACCACAGTGAAGACTACCATATTCCATAGGGTTTTTGGGTTATAGGTACAATGAGACACTTATGGTCATAGAGCATGACAAGGTACTATTAGAACACTATTATTGAGAATATGTCTTCTCATGGTACTAGGCCATGCTCATGCACATCATCTATAATGTTGTTAAAATGGGTAGAAATCGATATTTGATCTATTAATACAAAATATAAATACACTAAACGAAAAGGTTGTATTTCATTAATATTGATATATATGTGTTACAATAGGGACATGATTCCCTTTAGCCATTTCTTCTTCTAATAATGTTACAAAAATTTTGATTCCATCTTCAATCGTCCCTCAATGTAGGTGGGATTCTTTGTATGTGGGCCATCGCAGGGTTGTTGTTTGATGATGTTATTCCTCTTTAGATCTTCTACATAACCAGTTAAGAACTTGCAAAAGGGGGTTAGTTCTATGGGGGACTTACCTTAGTCAAGCCCCATGTTTATAAAGACAAAACAGATGGTAAGGATGCATTGAAAACTGAAATTGAAGGTGTAGAAGCTGATAAAATAGTAAAACAAAGCTTACCTCCCAAATTTGAGGTGATTTGGGACCTATAGAACCAATTAACCACCAGAGGGATAAAATGAGACCGGATTTGTGGGATGGGGGTTGAATTTAGCTATGAGATTCCTTTTGTAAAATCCCTTCGATGGATCGATTCCTAGGTAGCTGGTGTACCTTTGTATGTTATGAAAATCTAACTGTCTTCTCTGATAACTGACTATTCAATATTCACTATTCATTTCTATAGATTTTATGTGCTTTGTTGAAATAGGGAGAGAGAGTTAATTAAAAGTTTTGGACCCACTATTTATAGGAAATGGCAAGGTGTAGGGGGAAGAGGTAAAGAAACTAACCCTATGTTGAGTTCTAACCAAATTTAGGTTAGGGTTTGTGACATTAAAGTCTCCTATTCCTCATAGAAAATATCCTATCCTCACATATGTATGAGGAAGGATTAAGTCTAATCAAGATTAGGAGGTCTTAAGTCAAATTAGAGCTTGATTAGGGTTTCTAGGAAAATATCTTATCTAACCCTAATTACACATGTGGGAGGATACAATTAGTGATAATTAAGAATTAAGAGTTCTTTTAATAAATTTTGCCCTAAAAATATGACTTAAGTGAAGTCAAAATTAAATTAGATTTAAAGAATTGACTTCATAATTATTTTTGTCAACTAATACCTTGTGGGGGCCTCAATTGAGTACAAATAGGTTATCGGGGGATATCCCAATGCATGGGATGTGATTTTAAAGGTTTATGAGGATTTAGGACCAAAAATCTGATGAAGTAGTATACGAAAGTCTACACGATACTATGATAATCTATGGTGATCTATGTATGACTACGCATGACTACGATCGTATATGCATGACTAGACATACTACAACAATCTACACATGTCTAGGAGGATCTACAATTGTCTACACTAGTCTACAATAGCCTAGGGGTACCTAGGATGGCCTATGTAAACCTACAAGTGTCAAAAAGGATCTACAAGTATGTAGGTATAGCAATGTGCAATTTTTGGGTGCCTACAATTGTTTTACTAGATACATCTAGAGCAAGGTTCCCTTGGAACCTCTTAGCTATAGTATAGGATTTTCTCAAGAGCATAATGGATCAGCCATTCGTATTTTCCTTGGGGAATGCTCTCCTCACCCAGCTCTATAATGAGCTCTATCTCATCACTCAAAAAGGGTGAGCAGGAGTAGTATGCAATCTCCTATTGCATATATAGGTATAAGAGCACATTTGGATAGATCACCCAAGAGGACTACCCTTGACCATCACATCACTAATGCATACCACTCAGTGCTATGGGGATTTTAGCTATGGGAGTCAAAGACTTATCACAATTGATATCACATGGGAGATCTACAACACTACATGAATATATTGATAGGGTTGTAGGTCAACCATATCATATGGTAGCCCTACCTAGACTACCTAGCATGGGAGGAGGTCGATCGTTACTTGATACAATCCAGGCATGATCATTGGGTTATTGGGCATAAGCCTAGTGTATGGGAGTTTTTACACTTAATCTATATCACTTAATAGTTTAGGATATGATAGGATATCCCAAAGGAGCCAGTCCTCTACCACCACCTTAAGGTGAAGACATAACTAACATGGCCTTAGGTTACATTATTGACTTAAGAGGATTATTCCATAGAGGATACATGAGTTGTAGATGTTGGGATGAATCCAAATTATGATGCTTGGTGGACTACTAGGCTATGGTAGGGTGGTAGTCCCTTGGTAGATCGAGGGATTATGAGATAGTAGAGGCTACTTTTTATGATCCACACGGGCAATATGTCCACCAAAGTACATAATGGAAGTGGGTATAGAAAATAAGTCTAGAAGAGGAGGTACAAAATGAGGTGAAGGGTGAGGAGGAGCCTGATGATGAGATGTCTCAGCTATGGGACCAAATACATGGCATTTAGACACAACTATAGATGACTCAATGGTAGGTTTTAGAGAGGGATACCTATATTACTACCCGACATGATTATATGAGTGTGCTATAGGCACAAATTATAGCTAAGTAGACTTAGTGGTGTGGATACCAAGAGGAGAAGGATGCCTTCTAGACATAGGTTGACACATCCACTGTAGAGATAGATAATATCACCAATGGGATCTTCTATAGGTATAGCTAGACTTGAGGACTAAAGAGCAAGATACACTTAGGGTGATGAAAGGGACTCCTTCTACTTCATAGGATACACCCTCTACTCTAGCTACTCATGGATTGATAGGTGTAGATACACCTCCTGCAAGATATGTAGCATCATTATAGGCATAGGTGGCCAAGCTATAGGGTTTTATCAGTTAGTATGATACTAGGTTCTAATTTGATAGTGCATATATTAGGAGGTTAGATGGGAAGGTGGTCATTCTAGGGGGCACTCTGCCTACATGATATACTATAAGAGGATCACATAGTACTAGGTAGAATGAGTCAAGGTAATACTCAATAGGATTGAGTCACAGAGCAAGGGCTAGATTAGAGAGATAAGCAAGCACTAGCTCTATGTGGCCTCGCAAAGAGGAAGTAGAGGGAGGAGGTGACTCAGGTGGTGTAGGCCACTCATGATTATGTCCTACTAACATTGTACTAGTTTTGAGTGTAAGGTCTAAGGACCTACACTATTGTAGCCTATGGGTATTTTGTACCTCTTGTATACATTTGACACATATATATGATATTTTAGTTTTATTATGGCTCATTATGTGTATCATTTTATTATTTTATGTTTATGTGATGCACATGGATGCAATGCTTATATGATGTGTTGATTTATGCTATATGGATGCGATGTATTGATGACATGCACTAGATAAATGATAGATGTATGGTTAGAAGCTATGATCTACATGCATGGATTCATTATGATGATGTGTACATATATGGATGCACTGTTTATTATTAGATGCATGTGTAATTTATTTTCAATTTTTTATGCACTTAATTTATGTGATATGATATGATACATGATATGTAATGTAATGCATTAATTATATGATGATGATCTAATGCAAATGAACCTGTATATTTTAATCATTTAAAAAATAAGAAATGAATGTAATATGTATTTACATACTAATGGATGGCACCACAAAATGTATAAAAATCATGAATGTAAATGGTAACTCTTATCATAATAATTAATCATTTAAGCATCCAAATGTGAGGTGAGATGATGTGAGATGTATGGGATTTCTTGATAAGTTTATGTAAATTAAAAGATATACACAAAAATAAGTTAGTGGTCATATAACTATCATTGTTGATATCCATTCGGTATCTATCCTATTTTTATGAACATATCTTAATAAACAAAACCTCATAAAGAAACTATGTATGATTTTGATGAGATTATTTGTTGCTATAAGGGACTTTTGAGGTTTTCCATGAGACTCAAACACCCTAGTTGACTAATCAAAAGTTGTATAATGACTATATATGACTCTTGAAAGATAAAAAAATTTGTTATGAATACCAAGATATTCACTATCCAAGCTCTTCACCCCCTTATTTTCTTCACATTTATTGGGATACTTGCTCATGCTTAGTGATGAAAATCACTGTTTATTTTGCATGTTTTTTTTTTAGCAAGGGATTTGCTTTAATTTTGGGATTTTGCTTATTTTGTATGAAAGCAAGGGATTTATTTGGGTAGGGAGGATCTTCTACTTTTGTAAATGATAAACACCCTATACCATGTACATCATAAGATGAAAAAGTAAAAACCTTTCACTTAAGATGATTATAACCACTTTGTAGTGTTAATTATTCCTTTTTCTAAATAGGATTGTTAATGTGTTAATTAGTGATGGGATTTTGACATAGGCTAGGTACTGTCAAAACTAGACCTTATCTCCAAAAGCAAATATATATTTCTACAAAATCTAATAAGTTCACTAGGTATGGCTGAATGACCGGAAAACCCTAGTATATTCCTTATAGCAACAAGAGGGGTTGTGTTGAAAAACACAATTAATCACAAGGTTGATGGATGATGATTAAGATACAAATGTGGTGTTGTTTGTAAAATTGTAAAAACAACCTATCCTAATGCAAGTGCAATGGATGAATATACCTAATGCAATGTAATTAAGTGAATGCATATGCAAAATAAAAATGCATAATGTAAATATTTTTGTATTTTTTGATATTTTGCAATGTTTTTAGATTATATGCTTTTTGATTTGGTTGGATTTTAAAATTTTCAATTGTTTTTGAAATTTTAAAATTTTCAATTGTGAAACACCTTAATATGAATAATTTTGAGACATTCATGATTTTCAACACCTTCAAGCAATGTTAGGAGGTAAGTTCTAGGTCCTATCTTCTCTAATATGATAAATGGACCTAATGATTGGCCATAGATTTATCTCATATATGTGATGATAGGTTTGATTTCTATTGGTTTTTTTAGCAAAATATCCCCAAATTTAAAGTCCCTCAGATGGAATTTATTGTTGTAAGCTCATTTTGGGTGTTTTTGATAAACTCAAAGATGCTTAAGGGCATTTATGTGATTTTCATAAAGAAGCGTTAATTGGTCAAGGTAAGATTATCGTGTAGTGTCATCATCGATGAAATATTTCAATGCAATGTGCAAGATTGAAATTTCCAATTCTAAGGGCATAATGGCCTTAGTGCCATATACTAGTGAAAATGGGATTTCCCCAGTGGGTATCCCTATACTAGTTCTATAAGCCCATAATGCAAGGGGTAGCTAGATATGTCAATATTTGTGGTTTTATTGAACAATCTTATTTAATATTGCTACCATTGTCTTATTAGAATGTTTTTCTTGTCCACTTACTTACGAATAATATGGAGTCACAAAACTATATTGAATGTTATACTTGGATGTTAAATCCCTTATAGTTTTATTTTTGAATGACATTCCATTATCTAATATGATCTTGGATGGGATACCAAAATGACATATGATACTATGGAGTATGAACTATACAATACGTTATCCTATCATTGTTGTTAGAGGGACTAATTCCACCCATTTGGTAAATTACTCAGTGGACATCATGATAAAAGTGTGTCGACATGATAATGGGGGAGAGATCTTACCAATTAGATCAAAAACCCACTGAGAAAATTGCTAAACCGCTTGGATAGGTTGTAAGACCTACAATTTAAGATTAGCATGATGCTAACATTTGACACATTTCCTGACATACGCTATGCAATTCTTCTCCATAATGAGCCAATAGTAGCCCATTCAAAGGATGCGCTTGATGATGGCTATGCCACTAAAATGGCCATCACATGTACCATCATGAGCTTGTGAGATTGCCCAATTTGATTCTTGGAGCTCAAGGTAATGAAGGAGAATTCTATCATAGCTACGATGATACAAGATGTCTCCTAGCAAGATATATTTAGTCACTTTTTGTTTGAATACTCTTTTTATGGCATGCAAAATTCCCTGTGGGATTATTATAAGTTTAAATAAATCATGTAATTGTGATATCTAATATTGATAGGCAACAAATTCAACTGATTGAATGGTATGTTATCACTATAGTTTGACTTGTAAAAATTTTGATTGGGAAAAACCTTATGAAGAATAGTGGTACCATTCTTTGTAGGACCTTGTGAAAGCAATGATACCCAAGGCACCTTCTTTAGAAAACCTCTAGCTCTATGGAACCATTCATGGGTTTGTTCTATCTAAATCATGTGGACTTATTCTTGATTGCCTCACATTATATCATGGATTATGATAGCATTTTCACTTGAATTGTAGTGAAGTCAGTATTCGGGTTCTAAGGAATTAGAGATTCCAAAGATGCCATGGTGTCTAGAAATTTGTTGGACATTAGAGGGATTACCTTGATGTTATACCATTATAGTTGGGCTAGTTAGGTGTCCACAAGTTCTTTATATACCTTCAATATGGGACATCTACACTGATATATCCTCTTAACCTGATTAAAAATGAGCAAGGAGTCACCATAAATATTCAACATTTTTATCTTCATGGTGAGCACTATTTGGAGACCCAATATTAGGGCCTTGTATTCAGTTTTTTTATTGGTGCAAGGGAAATTAAGTTTAAATGACAAAGATATTAGAGCACCTTATGGTGTGAAAAACATATTTCCTACACCACCCATTTACCCGCATTTGGAACCATCAAATAACAAATATATATCTTCTTTATTATCTATTTCTTTAGGTTTAGGTGACTCTAATAATGCAAAGACTACATAATTGAGAAGCTCTATTATGAGAGTCCTATGATCCTAAAGAGGAGCCTCTACCAGTTGATCTGTTATGACTTATCCCTTGATAGACTTTTGACTTATGAATTCTATATCAAATTCCATTAGTAGCATGATCCACTTTGTAGTACATGTATTATGATATGTCTTGCTCATCATATACTACAAATTATTTTGTTTTGATACTACATATATCATATGGCTCAACATATAGTGGTGCAACTTATTCATTGTAAAGACCACTACTAAGTACAACTTTTCCACATATGCATATCATAGCTTGTAGCTTACCAAAGTTTGGTTGATGTAATATATTATATGTTCTTTGTATTGCACATTATTTTGGGTAACATGGTTCCTAGTGCAAAGTTTGTGGTAGATATATAGAAAAAATAGCACATCTGGTCTAGGTGGAGCTAAAACTGGTGATATTTCCATATATTGTTTGATATCATTAAATGCCTTTTGATAGTCCTCATACCAATTAAATGGTACCCCCTTGTGTAGTAATCAATTCATGGGTCACTATTTTTCTGATAACTATATGATGAATCACTTTTTGGACACTACTTTGCCCTGAAGGCTTCTTAGTTCTTTGATGTTTATGGGAGGAAATATTTCTAAAATAGGTTTGACCTTCATTAGGTCAAATTTGATACCTTATTTAGAAATGATGAATCCCAAGTTTGCCTAAGGTTATTCCAAAGACACATTTTTTGGGGTTCAACCTGACATTATGCTCTATCAGGCGATCAAAGAATTTTCTGAGAACCTCGATGTGCTCTGAATGTAGCAATGACTTGGCCAATAAGTCATTGATATAATATTCTAATATATTATGCATATAGTAATGAAAGATATATTTCATAGCTTACTCATATGTGGTACCAGTAATTTTAAGACTTAATGACATAACTTTATAGGAAAATATTCTTCATGGCTTGGTGAAAGCAGTTTTGTGTTGGTCTTCAGGTTTAATCTGAATTTGATTGTAATCAGAAAAATCATCCATGAGGAAAAGCATGTTGTGACTTGTAGTTACATCTACCAGAGAATCAATATTAGACAATAAAAATTAATCCTTGGGTGTTGCCTTATTGAGGTCTCTAAAATCCATACAAATGCATATTCTTCCATCAGGTTTTCCTATAGGTACCATGTTTGATACCCATTCTGGAGAATCGATGGGGATTATAAATTCTACATAAAATAGTTTTTTTAGTTTATATTTAACCATAAAATAGATGATTGGATGCATCTTCCTGATTTTTTTCTTTACTAACTTCTTGCTGGGGTCTAATGAAAGGTTGTGAGTAACCAATTTTGAATTCAAACCTGCCATATCCTTGTATGTCCAAGCAAAGAGATCAGGTATCTATTTCAATAAAAGAATGAGGTTGGTACATTCCTTAAGAGATAAGCTCTATTTGAATTTAACCTTACTTAGATTGGTGGGATCATTACTAATATCAACTTAAAAGGTTTTCTCTATTGATATATGCAACCCCTCCTCAAGTTGGTGAGGTGTAGGAATCAAATGGATGTCATATATTGGGTTTAAAGGCTCCACTAAATTGGTATTATCCTCAGTATGATAAACATCATATGTTGGCAATTTTGGGTACTTTGGGTACATTGCCTTTGCTCAAGTGTATAAGTTTTCATTGATGTCAAGAAGCTCTTCAAGGAATTTGATTTGATGTCAAATAATTTATTTTGATAAAGGTTACGACATGATAAACATCATATGTTGGAAATTTTGGGTACTTTGGGTACATTGCCTTTGCTCAAGTGTATAAGTTGTCATTGATGTCAAGAAGCTCTTGAAGGAATTTGATTTGATGTCAAATAATTTGTTTTGATGAAGGTTATGGCATGACAGTTTCAAAGGTCTTTTGCAAACCCCAAGTTGGCAGGTTTAAAGATTACAGGTGGATGCATTGGTTTAATGCATTTGGGTCCAGGAGGAAGTATTTATTTAAATAATTAAAAACCTTGTTAAGGTTCCATTTAATTATTTTTAAATAAATAAATTATTATTTGCAATGGGTTCTCCTAATCCATGGCGCAAATGTTTTAACATTGTGGGCGCTAGCCAAGACCTCCACCGACGTGTTAAACTCCTCGCCGACGTCAAAGAGCTTATGGTAAATTGCATATAAATATCCCTCGATGAAAACAAAGATTCATCCCATCCGAATTTTGAAAGGAGTTGCTTGTTGTAAATTTGATTATGTCTTCGTTGATTTTTCGTGGATCCATTGTTCATTTGTCTGCACTCATCGTTTGTCGAATCCATCATAAATTTTATCGTCATCATGTCATGGTAGAGGAAAGGAAGGGACTATGGTTTCATTTTATCCTTGGCATAGAAGGATCAAGGTTAACAGCGTGAGGTTTAAACCTCATCGGGTGCCTTTGGTGCACCGGTAGTGGCTAGGCTATTGGCGCGCTACCCGAACGGGAGGTTTCACGTTCGAATATCATGAAAGGGTTTTTCGTCGTGAAGTGGACGCAGCGGGTGGTGTTAGAATTCGTGCGCAAATTTCTCCATAGCGATTTTTGATGTTGGCTAAGGTATTTTTGAAATTAATTTTTGCTAAGTGTATTTTGCGGATGGAGGAAGTTTGTTAGAGGGAAAAACAACTTAGGAGTTATAAGGAGTTTTAAAGCTTGTTTGTATTTTGATAAAAGATTCTTTTTGAAGGTGTTGTTGAAATATCTTATTGCATTCTTATGAGAGATAAATTTTATTTTTGATAAGACTATAAGGGAGAAATAAGGTGTATAAGGGTTAAATATTTCTTGTAATGTTGAGAGTGCTTTTGGTTGATTATGGAAATGAAAGCATGATGTTTTAAGGTTAAAATTGCTTCTTGTGTGAAGTTGTGAAACCTTAAGTGGGCAGCTTTGAGATTGACATTTGCTTTCATTAAATTGGTAATAATCAAGCTATTCTTTACTTGGTTAAAGTGTTGAGCTTACTCCTTTGTTGATGATTTGAAAAGTTGTTGTGTGCTATTGTGAGTTGAGTTGGTGGATGCTTTTTGTTCAAACAATATTGGAGAGAAAAGGAGTTCTACTTGTTTCCTTTTCTGATGTTGATTGTGAAATGCTTCAAGGTTGTGTTTTGAGATGAATGGTGTTGATTGAACCTTGTTTGATGAGCATTGTTGTTGAAGCCCTAATTGATGGTGAAAAGAACATGAGTATCATTGTTATGTGATTCTTTGCATAGTTGGCAATTGTTGGGGTTTCATGTTCTTGAAAGAAAGCATTCTATCCTATCCATTTCAGATATTGAGTTGAGTTTTCAGATTTGAGATTGAGTTTGAGTTGAGTTGATTTGAGTTGAGTTTTGAGATTGGGAGTTGAGTATAGAACATATTGAGTCTCTAACAATTCTCTTTATGCTTCTATGAGTTTGACAAATCACATTGGGTCTCTAACAATTCACCTTGTGATTTCCTACTAAGAAAGTTTTTCTTGGTGAGCTTGCTGAGGTTTTGGACAGGTTTCGATGGGGACTTGTGAGCAGTTTTGGACAAGTTTCGGTGGGGACTTGTGAGCAGGTTTTGGATAGGTTCCGATGGGGACTTGTGAGCAGGTTTTGGACAGGTTCTGGTGGGGACTTGTGAGCAGTTTTGGATAGGTTTCGATGGGGACTTGTGAGCAGATTTGGACAGGTCCTAGCAGAGGACTTGTGAGCTGAGTTTTGATAGTTCTATCAGAGAACTTGAGGATAGAGGAGCACTGGTTCTTTGAGAAGAACCCGAGGACAGATTTGGCAAGTCTTTGAGAAGGCTTGTGTGCAGAGGATTGATTTGTTCAAGTGTTGGACAGATCTGACAGACAGAGGAAGACTTGTACTAGACCGACTGACTGTGTTTGGTACAGGTTGCTTAGCTACTGTGGACGTGATCATATAAGGCAGAGGTCTCTTAGGCTAAGCATTGAGGACAGGAGGTCTTCGGTGGAAAGGAGTTCCATGTCTTGGCAAGAGGTAGAGGCGAGTTGATCTTCCGAGGGATCATTTCTAGAGTAGAGGGGAAGGTATCTCCTTTGAGCAGAGGCTCATAAATTTAGATTGGGGGAAGGTATCTCCTTTGAGAGAGGCTCATAAATTTAAGAGAGGGGAAGGTATCTCCTTTGAGAAGAGGCTCATAAATTTAGATTGAGGGGAAGGTATCTCCTTTGAGCAGAGGCTCATAAATTCTGATTAGGGGAAGGTATCTCCTTTGGGCCGAGGCTCATAAACATTGTAATTGGGAAGGATTCCCAAAGAACTTTGAGATAACTTTTAGAGAAAAGTTTTGTGGACGTAGCCCAACCATTCTGGGTGAACCACGTTAAAATTGGTGTCACTTTGTGGATGATATTATGCATTGCTTTGATATTGCTTTGGGTATATTGCTTTACTATTTTGAAGTATAAAGGAAAAAGTAAAAGAGGTCTTATACTATTCACCCCCCTCTCAGTATAAGCTTGTGTTCTTCAATTGGTATCAGAGCAGGTGCCTTCAGAAAGTTTAACAACTTGAAGGAAAAGCTAGTAAAGAACACAATGGATCATTCAAGTAGTAATGCAACACCTATTCTTGATGGGTCAGATTTTGGTCTTTGGAGTGCAAGGATGAAGGTTCATCTAATGGCACTTGGTAATGAGGTATGGGAAGTGATTGAAGATGAGTACACTATTCCTGTACATGGTCCTAATACTAAAGAAGAAAGGCTCCTACATCACAGCAATTCAAAAGCAATGAATGCAATCCTGAAAGGCTTACAGAAAGCAGATCTCACCAAAGTGATTCACTGCAAGACAGCTAGTGAAATGTGGAAACAGTTGAAGGTGGTTCATACAGGTGATACAAATGTCAGAAAAGCCAAGTTGAGACACTTCAAAGGTATGTTTGAACAACTCAAGATGAATGATGATGAAAATATTAGTGACTACATGCTTCGTATGGATGAGGTTGTTAACTCCATGAAAGACTTAGGTCTTGAGCTTGCTGAAAATGATGTTTGTGATAAGATTTTAAGATCTCTTCCTAATAGATTTAGTGAAAATATTTTTGCTATTGAGGAAGCTAAAGATTTGGATAAGTTGAAAAAGGATGAGCTCCATAGTATACTTGCAAGCATTTGAGTTGAGAACTCAAGTGAAGGTTGATGTCAAGAAAGAGGCGACTTTCAAGGCTACCAAGGAATCCAAGGGTAAACTGACTTCAAGATAGTGATGAGTCTTCTAGTGATGAAGAGGCATATTACAACAAGAAAGGCAAGTTCTCTAGAAAACACAAAAGTATGAAAAATATAAGATGTTTCAATTGTGGAAAGTTTGGTCATTATGCTACTAACTGTACTGTTCCCAAGAATGAAAGTGATGAAGATAAACGAGATTCTAAGAGCAAGGATTTTGAAAAGCACAAGCATCACAGGAAGATCAAAGATGAGCACAACAATCAAGGAAAGAGGTATTCTCACAAGCACAAGAAGAGTTTCTACCTAGACAAAGCAAGTAAGTGTTCTAGTAGTGATAGTGAAAGTTCTTCAAGTGATAATGAAAATGAGATGTTGTTCATATCAAAAAAAGAGGAAGAACCGAAACATAGATTCATTATCATGAAATGTCTTAGATGTGGAAATTTTGGTCACCTTGAGGATGATTGCACAAATAATGATTTGGTTTCTAGTATGTATGAGGATGCTTCAGAAAACTATAAGGAAGATGCATGTATGGTTTTTGAAAAGGGTAGCACCTCTAGTGATAAGAAATCTGAAAAAGGCTTTGATGATTCAAAAAGCAATCAAATAAAGGATCTTGAAAGTGAACTTATTAGTGCTCTTAGTGCTTTGAAAAAGGAAAGAAAGAAGAATGCTAGACTCAAGGATAAGTTAGATGAATGTTGTATGGAGAGAGATGATCTTATAGAAAGTCTTGACTTCTCTATAGCTAAGACACAAGAACTCAAGGATGAGTTAGAGTCTAAGGTTCTTGAGTATAGTGAGTTAGAACAGAAAATGGCTTCTTTGAAAGAGGAAACTAAAGAGTACAAGGATAAGCTTTACAGGTTTCAAGATAGCTCCAAAAAGGTTAAGTCACTCATCAAAGGTCAAAGAAAGACAACGAATAAAACAGGCCTTGGTTTTGTTAAGCCACACAAGGAACAAGTTGGAGAGTCTAGTAAGAGACTCCAAAAGGAAGAGAGTTCTGATGAGGAAAGTATTTCAGATCATGAGTCCTTGAATGATAGATGCACGAGAAATAGAAAATAGAATTCAGAATGAGAAGAAGAAGTTTTCAGGACCCAAGAGGTCAAATAAAGGAAAGTTTCAAGGCGGATGTTTTGCTTGTCACAGGTTTGGTCACATGGCTTCACATTGCATGGCTCAAGTGAAGAAGGTAAATGACAATTTCAGAAGTGCTAGTTTCTTTCAAGGGTATTGCTACTCTTGTAAACAGTTTGGGCACAAGGCAGTTTATTACAAGGTAAACAATGAGAACAGGTTTGGTCAGAACAGGTTTGGTCGAAACGAGTTTGGCCAGAATAGGTTTGGTCAGAAAAGGTGGATTCAAAGATCAGGTTTACCTCAGAGAAACAACATCGTCAAGTGTTTCAAGTGCAACAATGAAGGTCACATAATCGGACAGTGTAGAGCTGAAATTCTAGAATACAGGAACAGGAACAGTGGCATGATCGGGTCCAAGGATCAAGGCATGGACAAGAACAGGGATGAGAACAAGAACAAGAAAAGTGACAAGAATAGGAATATGGACAAAGAGTTCAAGAGAAGGCCCGACAAGGAAGTTATAGACGCTGATGATGATCAGTGCCTAATGGGAGTTTTACTCCCACCCCAGAATTAATCACCTCATCAAGAGGTGGGGGAGGGACTAAGCTAAGAGGCTCATTCTTAGTCCCGAGCCCCAAAGGTGGCCCTTTGCCATTGATGACAAAGGGGGAGAGATATGAGTAAGGGGGAGAGCTTCAAAGTGAAGAGGAAAGCTTCAAGTCGGGGGGAGCAAAACTTCAAAGGAAGATTCTCGGTTGTGGGCATAGTTTCTCGGTTGTTAGCACAGTTGGTTTCAGTTTTGGCTCTTGAGAAGTGTTTTCAGTAAAGGTTTGCCATCAATGAAAAAGGGGAGATTGTTGGCAATTTTGGGTACTTTGGGTACATTGCCTTTGCTCAAGTGTATAAGTTGTCATTGATGTCAAGAAGCTCTTGAAGGAATTTGATTTGATGTCAAATAATTTGTTTTGATGAAGGTTACGACATGACGGTTTCAAAGGTCTTTTGTAAACCCCAAGTTGGCAGGTTTAAAGATTACAGGTGGATGCATTGGTTTAATGCATTTGGGTCCAGGAGGAAGTATTTATTTAAATAATTAAAAACCTTGTTAAGGTTCCATTTAATTATTTTTAAATAAATTAAATTATTATTTGCAATGGGTTCTCCTAATCCATGGCGCAATTGTTTTAACATTGTGGGCGCTAGCCAAGACCTCCGTCGACGTGTTAAACTCCTCGTCGACGTCAAAGAGCTTATGGTAAATTGCATATAAATCTCCCTCGATGAAAACAAAGATTCATCCCATCCGAATTTTGAAAGGAGTTGCTCGCTGTAAATTTGACTGTGTCTTCGCTGATTTTCGTGGATCCGTTGTTCGTTTGTCTGCACTCGCCGTTTGTCGAATCCGTCATAAAGTTTATTGTCATCGTGTCGCGATAGAGGAAAGGAAGGGACTGTGGTTTCATTTTATCCTTGGCACAGAAGGATCAAGGTTAACGACATGAGGTTTAAACCTCATCGGGTGCCTTTGGCACATCGGTAGCGGCTAGGCTATTGGTGCGCTACCCGAATGGGAGGTTCCGCGTTCGAATATCATGAAAGGGTTTTTCGTCATGAAGTGGACGCAGCGGGTGGTGTTAGAATTCATGCACAATTTCTCCATAGCGATTTTTGATGTTGGCTAAGGTATTTTTGAAATTAATTTTTGCTAAGTGTATTTTGCGGATGGAGGAAGTTTGTTAGAGGGAAAAACAGCTTAGGAGTTATAAGGAGTTTAAAGCTTGTTTGTATTTTGATAAAAGATTCTTTTTGAAGATGTTGTTGAAATATCTTATTGCATTCTTATGAGAGATAAATTTTATTTGTGATAAGACTATAAGGGAGAAATAAGGTGTATAAGGGTTAAATATTTCTTGTAATGTTGAGAGTGCTTTTGGTTGATTATGGAAATGAAAGCATGATGTTTTAAGGTTAAATTGCTTCTTGTGTGAAGTTGTGAAACCTTAAGTGGGCAGCTTTGAGATTGACATTTGCTTTCATTAAATTGGTAATAATCAAGCTATTCTTTACTTGGTTAAAGTGTTGAGCTTACTCCTTTGTTGATGATTTGAAAAGTTGTTTTGTGCTATTGTGAGTTGAGTTGGTGGATGCTTTTGTTCAAACAATATTGGAGAGAAAAGGAGTTCTACTTGTTTCCTTTTCTGATGTTGATTGTGAAATGCTTCAAGGTTGTGTTTTGAGCTGAATGGTGTTGATTGAACCTTGTTTGATGAGCATTGTTGTTGAAGCCCTAATTGATGGTGAAAAGAACATGAGTATCATTGTTATGTGATTCTTTGCATAGTTGGCAATTGTTGGGGTTTCATGTTCTTGAAAGAAAGCATTCTATCCTATCCATTTCAGATATTGAGTTGAGTTTTCAGATTTGAGATTGAGTTTGAGTTGAGTTGATTTGAGTTGAGTTTTGAGATTGGGAGTTGAGTATAGAACATATTGAGTCTCTAACAATTCTCTTTATGCTTCTATGAGTTTGAAAAATCACATTGGGTCTCTAACAATTCACCTTGTGATTTCCTACTAAGAAAGTTTTTCTTGGTGAGCTTGTTGAGGTTTTGGACAGGTTTCGATGGGGACTTGTGAGCAGTTTTGGACAGGTTTCGGTGGGGACTTGTGAGCAGGTTTTGGACAGGTTCCAGTGGGGACTTGTGAGCAGGTTTTGGATAGGTTCCGATGGGGACTTGTGAGCAGTTTTGGACAGGTTTCGGTGGGGACTTGTGAGCAGATTTGGACAGGTCCTAGCAGAGGACTTGTGAGCTGAGTTTTGATAGTTCTATCAGAGAACTTGAGGACAGAGGAGCACTGGTTCTTTGAGAAGAACCTGAGGACAGATTTTGGCAAGTCTTTGAGAAGGCTTGTGTGGAGAGGATTGATTTGTTCAAGTGTTGGACAGATCGACAGATGAGAGGAAGACTTGTACTAGACCGATTGACTGTGTTTGGTACAAGGTTGCTTGAGCTACTGTGGACGTGATCATAGAAGGCGAAGGTCTCTTAGGCTAAGCATTGAGGATAGGAGGTCTTCGGTGGAAAGGAGTTCCACGTGCTTGGCAAGAGGTAGAGGCAGTTGATCTTCCGAGGGATCATTTCCGGAGCGAGAGGGAAGGTATCTCCTTTGAGCAGAGGCTCATAAATTTAGATTGAGGGAAGGTATCTCCTTTGAGCAGAGGCTCATAAATTCAGAGCAGAGGGGAAGGTATCTCCTTTGAGCAGAGGCTCATAAATTCAGATTGAGGGGAAGGTATCTCCTTTGAGCAGAGGCTCATAAATTCTGATTGGGGGAAGGTATCTCCTTTGGGCCGAGGCTCATAAACATTGTAATTGGGAAGGATTCCCAAAGAACTTTGAGATAACTTTTAGAGAAAAGTTTTGTGGATGTAGCCCGACCATTCGGGTGAACCACGTTAAAATTGGTGTCACTTTGTGGATGATATTATGCATTGCTTTGATATTGCTTTGGGTATATTGCTTTACTATTTTGAAGTATAAAGGAAAAAGTAAAAAGAGGTCTTATATTGTTCACCCCCCTCTCAGTATAAGCTTGTGTTCTTCAATTGGTATCAGAGCAGGGTGCCTTCGAAAAGTTTAACAGCTTGAAGGAAAAGCTAGTAAAGAACACAATGGATCATTCAAGTGGCAATGTAGCACCTATTCTTGATGGGTCAGATTTTGGTCTTTGGAGTGCAAGGATGAAGGTTCATCTAATGGCACTTGGTAATGAGGTATGGGAAGTGATTGAAGATGAGTACACTATTCCTGTACATGGTCCTAATACTAAAGAAGAAAGGCTCCTACATCACAGCAATTCAAAAGCAATGAATGCAATCCTGAAAGGCTTACAGAAAGCAGATCTCACCAAAGTGATTCACTACAAGACAACTAGTGAAATGTGGAAACAGATTGAAGGTGGTTCATACAGGTGATACAAATGTCAGAAAAGCCAAGTTAAGACACTTCAAAGGTATGTTTGAACAACTCAAGATGAATGATGATGAAAATATTAGTGACTACATGCTTCGTATGGATGAGGTTGTTAACTCCATGAAAGACTTAGGTCTTGAGCTTGCTGAAAATGATGTTTGTGATAAGATTTTAAGATCTCTTCCTAATAGATTTAGTGAAAATATTTTTGCTATTGAGGAAGCTAAAGATTTGGATAAGTTGAAAAAGGATGAGCTCCATAGTATACTTGCAGCATTTGAGTTGAGAACTCAAGTGAAGGTTGATGTCAAGAAAGAGGCGGCTTTCAAGGCTACCAAGGAATCCAAGGGTAAACAGCTTCAAGATAGTGATGAGTCTTCTAGTGATGAAGAGGCATATTACAGACAGAAAGGCAAGTTCTCTAGAAAACACAAAAGTATGAAAAATATAAGATGTTTCAATTGTGGAAAGTTTGGTCATTATGCTACTAACTGTATTGTTCCCAAGAATGAAAGTGATGAAGATAAACAGGATTCTAAGAGCAAGGATTCCGAAAAGCACAAGCATCACGGGAAGATCAAAGATGAGCACAACAATCAAGGAAAGAGGTATTCTCACAAGCACAAGAAGAGTTTCTACCTAGACAAAGCAAGTAAGTGTTCTAGTAGTGATAGTGAAAGTTCTTCAAGTGATAATGAAAATGAGATGTTGTTCATATCAGAAAAAGAGGAAGAACCGAAACATAGATTCATTATCATGAAATGTCTTAGATGTGGAAATTTTGGTCACCTTGAGGATGATTGCACAAATAATGATTTGGTTTCTAGTATGTATGAGGATGCTTCAAAAAACTATAAGGAAGATGCATGTATGGTTTTTGAAAAGGGTAGCACCTCTAGTGATAAGAAATCTGAAAAAGGCTTTGATGATTCAAAAAGCAATCAAATAAAGGATCTTGAAAGTGAACTTATTAGTGCTCTTAGTGCTTTGAAAAAGGAAAGAAAGAAGAATGCTAGACTCAAGGATAAGTTAGATGAATGTTGTATGGAGAGAGATGATCTTATAGAAAGTCTTGACTTCTCTATAGCTAAGACACAAGAACTCAAGGATGAGTTAGAGTCTAAGGTTCTTGAGTATAGTGAGTTAGAACAGAAAATGGCTTCTTTGAAAGAGGAAACTAAAGAGTACAAGGATAAGCTTTACGAGGTTTCAAGATAGCTCCAAAAAGGTTAAGTCACTCATCAAAGGTCAAAGAAAGACAACAGATAAACTAGGCCTTGGTTTTGTTAAGCCACACAAGGAACAAGTTGGAGAGTCTAGTAAGAGACTCCAAAAGGAAGAGAGTTCTGATGAGGAAAGTATTTCAGATCATGAGTCCTTGAATGATAGATGCACGAAATAGAAAATAGAATTCAGAATGAGAAGAAGAAGTTTTCAGGACCCAAGAGGTCAAATAAAGGAAAGTTTCAAGGCAGATGTTTTGCTTGTCACAGGTTTGGTCACATGGCTTCACATTGCATGGCTCAAGTGAAGAAGGTAAATGACAATTTCAGAAGTGCTAGTTTCTTTCAAGGGTATTGCTACTCTTGTCAATAGTTTGGGCACAAGGCAGTCTATTGCAAGGTAAATAACAAGAACAAGTTTTGGTCGGAACAGGTTTGGTCAGAACAGGTGGATTCAAAGATCAGGTTTACCTCGGAGAAACAACATCGTCAAGTGTTTCAAGTGCAACAATGAAGGTCACATAATCAGACAGGTGTAGAGCTAAAATTCTAGAATACAGGGACAGGAACAGGTGGCATGATCGGGTCCAAGGATCAAGGCATGGACAAGAACAGGGATGAGAACAAGAACAAGAACAATGACAAGAACAAGAATATGGACAAAGAGTTCAAGAGAAGGCCCGACAAGGAAGTTATAGATGCTGATGATGATCAGTGCCTAATGGGAGTTTTACTCCCACCCCAAAATTAATCACCTCATCAGGAGGTGGGGGAGGGACTAAGCTAAGAGGCTCATTCTTAGTCCCGAGCCCCAAAGGTGGCCCTTTGCCATTGATGACAAAGGGGGAGAGATATGAGTAAGGGGGAGAGCTTCAAAGTGAAGAGGAAAGCTTCAAGTCAGGGGGAGAAAAACTTCAAAGGAAGATTCTCAGTTGTGGGCACGGTTTCTCAATTGTTAGCACAGTTGGTTTCAGTTTTGGCTCTTGAGAAGTGTTTTCAGTAAAGGTTTGCCATCAATGACAAAGGGGGAGATTGTTGGCAATTTTGGGTACTTTGGGTACATTGCCTTTGCTCAAGTGTATAAGTTGTCATTGATGTCAAGAAGCTCTTGAAGGAATTTGATTTGATGTCAAATAATTTGTTTTGATGAAGGTTACGGCATGACAGCTTCAAAGGTCTTTTGCAAACCCCAAGTTGGCAGGTTTAAAGATTACAGGTGGATGCATTGGTTTAATGCATTTGGGTCCAGGAGGAAGTATTTATTTAAATAATTAAAAACCTTGTTAAGGTTCCATTTAATTATTTTTAAATAATTAAATTATTATTTGCAATGGGTTCTCCTAATCCATGGCGCAAATGTTTTAACATTGTGGGCGCTAGCCAAGACCTCCGTCGACGTGTTAAACTCCTCGCCGACGTCAAAGAGCTTATGGTAAATTGCATATAAATCTCCCTCGATGAAAACAAAGATTCATCCCATCCGAATTTTGAAAGGAGTTGCTCACTGTAAATTCGACTGTGTCTTCGCTGATTTTCGTGGATCCGTTGTTCGTTTGTCTGCACTCATCGTTTGTCGAATCCGTCATAAATTTTATTGTCATCGTGTCACGATAGAGGAAAGGAAGGGACTGTGGTTTCATTTTATCCTTGGCACAGAAGGATCAAGGTTAACAGCATGAGGTTTAAACCTCACCAGGTGCCTTTGGCACATCGGTAGCGGCTAGGCTGTTGGCGCGCTACCCGAACGGGAGGTTCCACATTCGAATATCGTGAAAGGGTTTTTCATCGTGAAGTGGACGCAGCGGGTGGTGTTAGAATTCATGCACAAATTTCTCCATAGCGATTTTTGATGTTGGCTAAGGTATTTTTGAAATTAATTTTTGCTAAGTGTATTTTGCGGATGGAGGAAGTTTGTTAGAGGGAAAAACAGCTTAGGAGTTATAAGGAGTTTTAAAGCTTGTTTGTATTTTGATAAAAGATTCTTTTTGAAGATGTTGTTGAAATATCTTATTGCATTCTTATGAGAGATAAATTTTATTTGTGATAAGACTATAAGGGAGAAATAAGGTGTATAAGGGTTAAATATTTCTTGTAATGTTGAGAGTGCTTTTGGTTGATTATGGAAATGAAAGCATGATGTTTTAAGGTTAAATTGCTTCTTGTGTGAAGTTGTGAAACCTTAAGTGGGCAGCTTTGAGATTGACATTTGCTTTCATTAAATTGGTAATAATCAAGCTATTCTTTACTTGGTTAAAGTGTTGAGCTTACTCCTTTGTTGATGATTTGAAAAGTTGTTTTGTGCTATTGTGAGTTGAGTTGGTGGATGCTTTTTGTTCAAACAATATTGGAGAGAAAAGGAGTTCTACTTGTTTCCTTTTCTGATGTTGATTGTGAAATGCTTCAAGGTTGTGTTTTGAGCTGAATGGTGTTGATTGAACCTTGTTTGATGAGCATTGTTGTTGAAGCCCTAATTGATGGTGAAAAGAACATGAGTATCATTGTTATGTGATTCTTTGCATAGTTGGCAATTGTTGGGGTTTCATGTTCTTGAAAGAAAGCATTCTATCCTATCCATTTCAGATATTGAGTTGAGTTTTCAGATTTGAGATTGAGTTTGAGTTGAGTTGATTTGAGTTGAGTTTTGAGATTGGGAGTTGAGTATAGAACATATTGAGTCTCTAACAATTCTCTTTATGCTTCTATGAGTTTGAAAAATCACATTGGGTCTCTAACAATTCACCTTGTGATTTCCTACTAAGAAAGTTTTTCTTGGTGAGCTTGTTGAGGTTTTGGACAGGTTTCGGTGGGGACTTGTGAGCAGTTTTGGATAGGTTCTGGTGGGGACTTGTGAGTAGGTTTTGGACAGGTTCCGATGGGGACTTGTGAGCAGGTTTTGGACAGGTTCCGATGGGGACTTGTGAGCAGTTTTGGATAGGTTTCGATGGGGACTTGTGAGCAGATTTGGACAGGTCCTAGTAGAGGACTTGTGAGCTGAGTTTTGATAGTTCTATCAGAGAACTTGAGGATAGAGGAGCATTGGTTCTTTGAGAAGAACTTGAGGACAGATTTGGCAAGTCTTTGAGAAGGCTTGTGTGTAGAGGATTGATTTGTTCAAGTGTTGGACAGATCTGATAGACAGAGGAAGACTTGTACTAGACTGATTGACTATGTTTGGCACAGGTTGCTGAGTTTCTATGGACGTGATGATAGAAGGCAGAGGTCTCTTAGGCTAAGCATTAAGGACAGGAGGTCTTCGATGGAAAGGATTTCCACGTGGTCGGCAAGAGGTAGAGGCGGTTGATCTTCCGAGGGATCATTTCCAGGAGCAGAGGGGAAGGTATCTCCTTTGAGAAGAGGCTCATAAATTTAGATTGAGGGGAAGGTATCTCCTTTGAGCGGGCTCAAATTAGAGGGGAAGGTATCTCCTTTGAGCAGAGGCTCATAAATTCAGATTGGGGGAAGGTATCTCCTTTGAGAGAGGCTCATAAATTCAGATTGGGGGAAGGTATCTCCTTTGGGCCGAGGCTCATAAACATTGTAATTGGGAAGGATTCCCAAAGAACTTTGAGATAACTTTTAGAGAAAAGTTTTGTGGACGTAGCCCAACCATTCGGGTGAACCACGTTAAAATTGGTGTCACTTTGTGGATGATATTATGCATTGCTTTGTTATTACTTTGGGTATATTGCTTTACTATTTTGAAGTATAAAGGAAAAATTAAAAAGAGGTATTATACTGTTCACCCCCCCCTCTCAGTATAAGCTTGTGTTCTTCATCATATGCATAGCCTAGCACAAAATGAAATGGTTGTAGCATTTCTTCATTAGGGAAGAAATATTTAGGCTCTAATGGTAAATTGATTCAGTCGAAATAAATAGCCTCAATTTTGAGGTACAAATATTTTGAAGGATTAGATGGATTATGAAGTGGAGTGGTCAAATAAATGGAGACCATGTTGATGGAATGGAAAAAATGTTGGAAATTTTAGCATATTAGGTTGTCATTGATGTCAAAATAGCATGGGCTATGAAAGCACATAAAGGAAAAGTTTGAAGGTCAAGTTTGAATACTATGTGCAAAATAGAGAGCAAGTGAAAAAGAATATTATTATAATATTTTAATATTATAATATTTAGCCAATAGGGCCTTTCAAAAGGAAAAGAAAACAAGTTTAAAAGAAATAATATTATAATTATTTGCATTATAATATATGGGATAAAGGTTAAAATATTTATTAAATGGTGGTAAAATATTATCCTTAAGAAAATGCCCAAAAAGAATTTTGATATTTAAATTATAATATTTAAATTCATTGAATTTAAATTATTATAATTAAAATATAATATAAATCAAAAGCCAAAGTTGGATTTTAAATGAGTCGATGTCACAATGTAACTCGAAGCACATATAAATATTCAAAGGTTTTGCATTGGTAAAGTTATTTGATCTCATGAATTAAATCTTCTTCACATGCACTCGATTAAATTTAAAAAATGAGAAGAAGACAAAGGTCTACGCGAATTTTGAGGTGATGTTATGGTGTAAAAGGAAATAATGATAAACTTAGATTTGTCTAGACTGGCTAGCACAAACAACAATTGAGGCTTGGCTAAGGCATTAATGGAGTTTGGTCTCGATTTTTAATCCCACGCAATTTGTTTTTGTGGAGTAAAGAGATTTTTGTTTTTGACAAACATTGTGAGAAGCATATATTGTACGAGAGAGAGTGCACTTCGGTTCTCATGTGAGCGCATAGCACATGTAGTAGCCTAGATTTTCTAGGGTGTTGTGGTGGCTAAGGTTGTGGTTTCAATTTTTATGGTGGTTGTTGATATTCGTGCAAATATTTTATGACGTGGGCCAATTATTAAGGTATGTAATTTTTGAGTTAAATCTGCCAAAGGTTTTTGAAAACAAAAATTGTTTTGTAGCTATGTTATATTAAAAGGGCCAAGTGTGGAATTATTTAGGGAGTCATAAGGTGTGTTAATTAAATATTTTATTTTGAATACTTAGGAATTAAATCAAGTATTGGATATTATAAGGTGTAAACAAGGAACTTTATTTTTGATGTGTGTTGAATATTATTTTGAAAGTAAAGGAGTAATAAGGTGTACAAAGTAAAAAATTCCTTTTTATATGTGCATTAATTTAAAAAGGGTATAATTTGATTTTATGATTTTAAATGAGTGATAAGGTGTATTTGTGACTTGATATTTTATTGTATTTTTGTATGGTGAAATATTTGTTGAGGTGAATATTCTTGTGGAAATTTTGAGATATATTTTTTATATCTAACCTAGAATTGGTAAAAGCATTTGGTTGTAAGTAAAATAGGTTTTGAAGACATATCTCCATCAAAGCAAAGAGGTATGGGCACATCATCCTTTGTTTGAAATGTTGAAATGAATGTTGTAAAATATAAGGAGGAGTGAAAAGGATTGTTTGATAAGTATTGTTGGAAATATTTCAGTGACTTTTTATATGGTTCATTGGTGAATGTTTAGAGAACATTTGAGATAGATATTGAGAATTATTTGATTTAGGTTTTCAGACCCACATCGTGCATTTTTTTTGAAGAAAGTATGAAAACACTTATTTAGGGTTTGTGAACAAGTTGTATTTCATTGGTTGAATGAGTGAACATATTTTATGAGTTGTTTTGAGCATGTTTTAGAGTAGGTTTGAGCATGTGCTAGAGTAGATTTGAGCAAGACTTGGTGAAGACTTGAAGGTAGATTTGAGAAATTCTTGGTGAAGACTTGAAGGAAGATTTGAGCAAGTCTTGGTGAAGACTTGAAGATTAATTTGAGAAAGTCTTGTAAATACTTGAGATAAAATTGAGAGCAGGTTTTATTTATTCAAGATTTATGTTAAGGCTTGGGCATATCTAGGAAGAGTTAATCAAGCTTTATGTTAAGGCTTAGGGACAGATTTGAGATAGATATTTGGGAGCAAATCTATGATTACAATTATGAGCATAGTTAGAGTAGATTTGTACTACACTTGGTATAGAGTTTGGTGTAGATCTGAGATAGAGTTGAAAGCAATATTTGTATGTGTTAGAGTAGAGGATATCAGTATCTAGTGGATAGAGATCCATTAGCAAGGATAGTGAGGACAAAGTTATTTTGTGGAGAGAGATCCACAAGCTATAGAAGTGGGGGTAGAAATCTTCTATAAGATCATCAACTAGAGCAAGGGGGATAGAGTTCTCCAGTGGATAGATATCCACAAATTAGATCAAGGGGATTGGTATCTCCTTTGGATAGAAATCCATAAATATTGTAATAGAGAATTGATTCCCAAAATAATTCATTGAGAAAATTTATAAGGAATATTTTATCCGTGGAGTAGCCCACATTGGGTGAACCATGTCAAATCATGTATCTCATGTGTTATATTATGTGTGCAATTTTTATTTTTTTGATGTTGTTTATGTTATCATATGGATTGAGAAGTGAAATTTTTTATCTTATATTGTTCACCCCCCTCTTAGTATAATCTTATGTTCTTCAAGAAATCTTGAGGACCATGTGGATGCAACTTACTATCTTTAGATTTATTCCCTTACTCTAGATGTGGCTTAGGAAGAATAGGAATTATTGGGTATGCTCTAGGAATAAATATAACAATTGTATCCTTGGGAGGAAGCAATTGCCTTAAATTGGAAGGACTAGGGAAAACCCTATGGTATCTCTCTTCCAAATTTACTGGCCTTCTTTGTACAAGAGGACATGGAATACCATAAGATAAATGGGTTCCATATCCATAGGTTCCCTAAGATAATGGAGATTTTCAGGCCCCAGATAAGCCAACTCAATTTCATTCTCATATTACTCATCCTCTAAGAAATATTCTCCATCATCTTCTTCAAAATTGCATTTTGGTCCATCTATCTTGGAGATGGATTCTAACTCACCTTCATTAGAAATGGATTCTGATTTGGCTTCTATTGTTGCATTAAAATTTTGGGGTTCAATGTCAATGTCATCGACATATTCATAATTTTTTATAACCCAAGAAGTTCTTGTAATATCATATGAACTAGCCTCTAGTAAGATATTGTCATGATAGACCAATGGTGGGTCTATGAAAACTATGGTCATCGGCCAGTTACCCCTTCGAGAGTGAAAAGGGTTAGGATGGTGGAGTTTCCAATCAATGTCTACCCCCAGGATTAAGTTCAATATATCTAGAGATATAGCTAATAACTTTTCTTGACCTCTTATGTTGTAACCCAATAAAAACCTATTTATATGGGGTTCTATTCCCTTTCTCAAATAAACTCAATTCGTAACCATGCCAATGGTAACAATTAAAATAGTGAAGGGTGAATTTTGGGTTAGATAGATAATGAATTTTTACTACAAACAGTTCATAATCATCTTCTTCTATGGTAAAATGATTTGCAAGTTGATCTAAACATCTATAGATGAAATTAGTCTAATTAGGTGGAAACCCTAGTGGTACCACTATTCCAATAGAAAAGTGATGGGCTTGAGGGTTGACCATATCCTGTGAATATTCTATTATTGATGTAAAAGTTACATTTTGCACCAGGAATTTAGCTAACCCAGGGTTGACTAAATAAATTATCACCTACTATGTAGATAATTTTATTGAATACACAGGCGAAGTAGGTTGAGGTACCTCCTTGACTATATTTTATGAATTTCCATCCTCCATGGGATTTGGAATCTTGATAGTTGATATGTTGGGCATTTTTTTATACTTATTTTCACCCAACACTACCTTTAGATTCTAGTTATTTCTAAGTTTTGTCAATGTCATAGGCTTTGTAGAAGCAGTTGTTGTATTTGAAGTTGATCGAGGTGTCGATGTTGAAGGACCAATGCACACTTCCTTCAATTTTTCTATTGGATGCTTGATAGATAGTGTAGGTCTAATATATATATGTATATATGGGAGGATGAAATATCTTGGTAAATTCACTTGATTGAAAATCTTAAATTGCTCATCGTCTGAATGAATGACATGCACTTATCCCTCATGCACATATTTGATACATTGGTGCAAGATCAAGGGGATGCATTGCATATCTCTTATCCATGGCCAACCTAAGAGGTGAAGAACACAAGCTTATACTGAGAAGGGGGGGGTGAACAGTATAAGACCACTTTTTAATTTTTTCCCTTTACTTCAAAAAGTAATGCAATGAACCAATAGCAAAATCAAAGCAGTAATAAAACCAGTGTACAAGTCATCACACAATTGAGACACCAATATAATGTGGTTCACCCAAGGTGGGCTACTCCACAGAGAAAATATTTCACTAAATTTTCTTAATCAAAGCCTTTGGGAATCCTTACCAATTACAATGCTTATGGACTTCATGTCCAAAGGAGAATCCTTCTCATAATCAAATATTTATGAGCCTCCTACCCAAAGGAGATGTCCTATACCCCAAATAAGTATTCATGAGCCTCCTACCCAAAGGAGATGTCCTATCCCCTAAATATTTTGAAATGATACTTCAAAAGGTCACTGCCTCTTCTGCCACTAGTAGGTGGAACTCCTTTCCATAGAAGATGTCATGTCCTCCTTGCTCTGGCTCTAGAGACTTTTGTCCTCACTGATCACCTCCACATCTGCTCATCAAAACATGTACTAAACACAGTTAGTCGATCCAGCACAAGTCTTCTCAAACTCTATCAAAAATATGCACCAAACTCAATCCTTTGATCCAGCACAAATCTGATCTCAAATATCTGTCATATCTGTCCCAATATTAAGCCAAAATATTGAACAAATTAATCACAACTACTCACAAGTCTTCACCAAGACTTCATCAAATATTTCCACAAGTTATTCAACAAGAACCTATCCAAATCAGTCCACAAGTTCTCCACAAGAACCTATCCAAATAAGTCCACAAGTTCTCCACAAGAACTTTTCCAAATCAGTCCACAAGTTTTCCACAAGAACCTATCCAAATCTATCCTAGCAAGCTCACCAATAACTTACCCAAATAAGTTCAAGCAAGTTTACCAAGAAACTTGCCCAACGTGAACACACAAAGAGAATTGTTAGAGACCCAATGTATTTAATCCAATCATATCAAATAAATATCATAGAAGCATAAAGAGAATTTTTAGAGACTCAATATGTTCTATCCTTCAACTTTCAATCTCAACTCAAATCAATCTCATAGAAGCATAAAGATAATTTTTAGAGACTCAATATGTTCTATCCTTCAACTCTCAATCTCAACTCAAATCAATCTCATAGAAGCATAAAGATAATTTTTAGAGACTCAATATGTTCTATCCTTCAACTAAAAAACAAACTCTTTTTCAAATAAGAATAAATATAGAATTAGTATACTTTCACAAGATCTTGAACCACAACCCAAAAATTATCAATAATGCAATATCAAGGAATCAACTCCTCCAACATAGAACCATAACTTACTATAAAAACCTAGCCCAGTTAGTTTTCAAGAACTCAAAGAAATATCTCTCTAAGAATAAAAAAGGGGTCCAAGATATTTCCAACTTCTCTCAAATGGGAATGCTCAACTTAACCACACAACCAAGTTTATCAAGCAAAGTACAACTTGATAAAATTAAATCTCAAAGGAGCAAGCCCAACTCATGTATCAAGTAAAGCATAACTTGATCAACTCAATCTCAATGGAAGCAATCTCAAAACCAAAATCTCAACAACCAAACAAATCAATTAGGGTTTCAAAAACTTATAGCAATGGCATAAGATTCTCACTCAAAAACCCTAAAGCAAAATTCAAATGCTTCCACTCTCATAAACCATAATTATGCAATAACTCATAAACTCATCATGATCTCATAATGCATAATCAATACTTCCACTTTCATAAAATAAGATCCACTCCACATAAGGAAACTTAATTTAATCATTTTCACTTCAAACTTATTTTTAGAAAACCATCAATCAATAATAACCATGGAAGAATGTGCCTATACCTTTACTTTGATAAAGAAGGAGAACTCAAAATATGTCACAACACTAACTCTCAATTTGCCATAAATTAGAGTTAGCACCAATGGAATAATGCACAATGATAAGAGTCCTAATAACACCTTATCACTCTAACTCATCAATAATAAAAACTCACAAATATACATATCAACAATATTCCTTTACACCTTATAACTCCTACTTAATATATCACAAAATAACTTCAACCTCAAAAATAATCACAAGAGAATATCCACTCAATAACTCCAAATGCTTTCTAATGCCAATATGACATTAAGCACAATTATTCCTTAAACCATTATAACTCCTAACATACATTTACTTATAAATGCATTTACTACATAAACATTAAGCATCAATAATAAAAATGTCAAATCAATATTTCTATTTAACCTTATACCTCCATCCAATTACCAAAAATAATTTTCCAAGTCAAGTCAAATATTCCACATTATCAAAAAAAAATCTATCTTGGCCAAAAATCAATTCTCCAACCTTAGGAGAAGTGTGGAGACACCAACATAAGTGTAAAAGTTCTTCTTCCTCAAAACTCATGGTCCAAGGCAACTACTATACCACATGCACAACAATATGTGACCAAAAATGAAACATGCCAGATGCGAATCGATCTTGACACCTCTGCCTAGCGAGCGCCTTTTCTCCACTGCCTCTTTCGTTGGAGTACAAGTTCCCAATAAAACTCTCAAGTGGCACTCATCGTTTTACCTTCCCTTTGTTCATAGAAATTAAAGATAAACAAATTTGTCTTCCTCATAGGCATACAAAATCAAAACTTAAACACAGAGCAATATGAAATCAAAGGTCATAGAGCAATACGAATTCGAAGGTAATCACACAAATAAGAGGTGCATTGAACCTTAGGAATTAATACCCTCTAATAGTCTTTTGCATCCCATGCAAGTTGAAATTGATGCTCCTTTCAAACATTGCATTTTCCATCCCATGCAAGTTGACGTCGGTGAGGTAAGTCTTTTACATGAGCGTCACTAAGGGTTTAGAAACCCTTTCAATAATAATTATTAAATTAATAATAATTATTTTATTAATAATAAACTTAACTTAAAACCTTTTCAAAGGTTTGAGTTAATTTATTTATTAATAATCAAAATGGACTTTTAAGGTTTTCAAGGAGAAAAACCTTTAACCTTGTCACCATGGTTTTAATTAAAAACCCATAAAAAAACATAATGGAACTTTCAAAATATTTTTGTCACTAAAATATTTTTGAAATCAACACAAATTCCTTTTGACATCAACACAAACTTATTTTGACATCAATGACAGCTCACAAACATGAATCTAGGCAACATACCCAAAATTTTCAACAATCTCCCCCTTTGTCACTGATGGCAAACCACTACTAAAACCACTACCAACTGTCAAATCTAAAACCAACTAAAAACCATCCTTTGAATCTTTGCTCCTCCTGACTCAAGGCTCTCCCCCTTACTCAAATATCTCCCCCTTTGTCATCAATGGCAAAGGGTCACATTTGGGGCTCAGGGCTAAGAATGAGCCTCTTATCTTAGCCCCTCCCTCACCTCTTGTTGAGGTGATTAATTTTGGGGTGGGAGTAAAACTCCCATTAGGCACTGATCATCATCAGTGTCCATAGCTACCTTTCCATGATTTTTCTTTATATCCTTGTCCATGTTCCTATTCTTTTTCTTGTTCATATCATTGTTATTATTCCTATTCAAAACCCTATTCCTATTCATGTTCTCATCCTTATTTCTATCCAAGCCATTATTCCTATTCCTGTCATTATTCATATTATTGTTATTATTCCTGTTCATGTTCATAGCCCTGAACCTGGACCTTGAAACTTCTGCTCTACACCATTTGGTTTTATGTCCTTCATTATTACACTTATAACATTTGAAAATGTTATTCCTTTGAGATGTACCTATTTTTTGAATCCTCTCTAATGGACCAAACCTGTTCCTATTGTCAGCCTTGTAATTAACTGCCTTGTGCCCAAACTGATTATAATAGTAGCAATACCCTTGAAATAAATTACCATTTCTAAAATTTCCATTAACCTATCTTGCTTGAGCCCTGCACTATGAAGCCATGTGTCCAAACTTGTGACATGCAAAACATCTTCCATTGAACATTCCTTGCCTTGACCTCATAGGTCCTTTAGTATTTCTCCCCTTATGTTGATTCCTATTTTTTGATTCTTTGCTATCTAAATTACCATATGAAAACTTACTCTCTTAATTACTCTCTTCATCTGAACCATCTTCTTCTTGGGAGCTCATACTAGATTCCTCAACCTGTTCCTTTTGTTTCTTTCCAAAAATAAGACCTATTTTATCTGTTGTCCTTCTTTGATCCTTGATTATTGATTTTAGCTTCTTGGAACTTTCTTCAAACCTGTAAATGTTCTCCTTGTACTCTTTAGTTTCCTTTTTCAAGGAAGCTACTTCATTTTTAACTCTTTACACTCAAGAGACCTAGCTTCCAACTCTTCTTTGAGTTCCCGTGTCTTTGCTATAGAGATATCAAGATTCCCTATAAGCTCATCTCTTTCATAATGATATTCATCAAACCTATCAATGATTCTAGAATATTTCTTTCTTTTTTTCTTTAACACATCAATAGCATTAACAAGTTTAGCCTAAAGATCTACTTATCCCTTTTCTGAAACATCCTCTATTTTTTTGCCTTTTGAAAAATCAATATCCTTTCTTGATTTCTTACCACTAGAGGTGCTACCTTCATCTAAAGCCATAAGAAGATCTTCCTCATAATTTTTTGAATCATCCTCATACATAGTATTACTAGAATTCAAACCATAATTTGTACAATCATCCTCAAGGTGACCAAAATTTCCACATCTAAATTACTTAAGCACAACAAATCTATTCCTCTTTACTTTTCCTTCCTTTTATGTTAGAAACAACATCTCATTTCTATCATCACTTGAAGAACTTCCATCATCACTACTAGAACACTTACTTGCTTTATCCGTGTAGAAAATTTTCTTATGTTTTTGGAAGTACCTCTTCCATTGAATGTTTTTCTCATTTCTATTCTTCATTTTATACATGTGCTTCTTAGATTCCCTGTGCTTATAATCCTATTTTTCTTCATCACAATCATCCTTGGGTTTAGACAGTCAGTAGCATAGTGACAAAACTTTCCACAATTGAAATATTTAACAGATTTCATACCTTTGTGATTTCTTGAGAACTTGCCTTTCCTGTACTGTCTTCTTGTTGTTTACCCTTGGACTTCTTGGTATATTTGAAAGCTGCCTCCTTCTTAGGATCAGGTACCACTTTAGTTCTTAACTCAAAAGCTACAAGTATACTATGAAGCTCATCCTTTTTCAAATATATCCAAATCCTTGGATTCCTCAATAGCTAAAATATTTTCACTAAATATATTTGGAAGAGATCTCAAAATTTTATCACAAACATCATTTTCAGCAAGCTCAAGACCTAGTTTCTTCATGGAATTAACAATCTCATCCATACGAAGCATATAGTCACTAATATTTTCTTCATAATTCATATTGAGTTGTTCAAATATACCTTTGTAATATCTTAATTTTAATTTTTTGACATTTGCATCACCTTTATGAACCACTTGCAATTGATCCCACATTTCCTTTACTGTATTACAATGAATCACCTTTGTAAGATATGCCTTTTGTAGACCTTTCAGAATTGCATTCATTACCCTTGAATTTTTGTGATGTAGAAGTTTATCATATTAAGTAGTAGGAGAGAGCTTTGGAATAGTGTACCCAAACTCAACTGCTTCCCAAACTTCAATTCCAAGAGCCATTAGATGAACCTTCATCTTTATGCTCCATAGACCAAAATTTATCCCATCAAGAATAGGTGCTGAATTACCACTTGTAAAATCCATTGTGTTCTTTTCAAGATTTTCCTTCAAGCTATGAAACTCTTCCAAAGGAACCTGATATGATACCAATTGAATAAAACAATATTATACTAAGAGGGGGCGTGAACAATATAATACCACTTTTTAACTTCTTCCTTTTACTTCAGAAAGAAATGCAATGAACCAATAGAAAAATCAAAGTAGTAATAAAACCAGTGTACAAATCATCACACAATTGAGACACCAATATAATGTGGTTCACCCAAGGTGGGTTACTCCATAGAGAATATATTTCACTAAATTTTCTCAATTAAATCCTTTGGGAACCCTTCCCAATTACAATATTTATGGAATTCCTATCCAAATGAGAATCCTTCCCCTAATAAAATATTTATGAGCCTCCTACCCAAAGGAGATGTCCTATCCCCTAAAGAAGTATTTATGAGCCTCCTGTCCAAAGGAGATATCCTATCTCCCAAAGCTCTGGAAATGATACTTTAGAAGATCACTACCTCTTCTACGACTAGCAGGTAGAACTCCTTTCCACATAAGATGTCCTATCCTCCTTGCTCTGGCTCTATAGACTTCTATCCTCAATGATCACCTCCACATCTACTCATCACAAAGTATACTAAACACCGTCAGTCGGTCCAATACAGGTCCTATCAAAATCTATCACAAATCTGCACTAAAATCAGTCCTCTGGTCTAGCACAAATTTGATCTTAAATCTCTATCAGATATGTTCCAAGCTTAAGCAAAAATCTTGAACAAATCAATCACAATAGCTCACAATTCTTCACCAAGACTTCATCAAATTTGTACACAAGTTATTCAACAAGAACCTATCCAAATCAGTCCACAAGTTCTCCACAAGAACCTGTCCAAATAATTCCACAAGTTCTCCACAAGAACCTATCCAAATCAATCCACAATATCTCCATAAGAACCTATCCAAATATGTTGTAGCAAGCTCACCAAGTACTTGCCCAAATTAGCTCAAGCAAGTTTACCAAGAAACTTTCCCAATGTGAACACACAAAGAGAATTGTTAGAGACCCAATGTGTTTCATCCAATCATATCAAATCAATATCATAGAAGCATAAAGAGAATTTTTAGAGACTCAATATGTTCTATCATTCAACTTTCAATCTCAACTCAAATCAATCTCATAGAAGCATAAAGAGAATTGTTAGAGACTCAATATGTTCTATCCTTCAAATCTCAATATCAACTCAAATCAATCTCATAGAAGCATAAAGAGAATTGTTAGAGACTCAATATGTTCTATCCTTCAACTCAAAAACAAACTCTTTCTCAAATCAGAATAAAGATAGAAGTAGTATACTTTCACAAGATCTTGAACCACAACCCAACAATTGTCAATAATGCAATATCAAGGAATCAACTCCTCCAACATAGAACCATAACTTGCTATCAAACCCTAGCCAAGTTATTTTTCAAGAACTCAAAGAAATCTCTCTCTAAGCATAAAAAATGGTTTCAAGATATTTCCAACTTCTCTCAAATGGGAATGCTCAACTTAACCACATAACCAAGTTTATCAAGCAAAGTACAACTTGATAAAATCAAATATCAAAGGAGCAAGCCCAACTCATGTATCAAGTAAAGCATAACTTGATCAACTCAATCTCAATGGAAGAAATCTCAAAACCAAACTCTCAACAACCAAACAACTCAATTAGGGTTTCAACAACTTACAACAATGGCATAAGATTCTCACTCAAAAACCCTACAGTAAAATTCAAATGCTTCCACTCTCATAAACCAAAATTATGCAATAACTCATAAAATCATCATGATATCATAATGCATAATCAATACTTCCACTTTCAAAAAATAAGATCCACTCCAAATAAGGAAACTTAATTTAATCCTTTTCACTCCAAAATTATTTTCAGAAAACCATCAATCAATAATAACCATGGAAGAATGTGCCCATACATTTACTTTGATGAAGAAGGAGAACTCAAAATATGTCATAGCACTAAGTCTCAATTTACCACAAATTAGAGTTAGAAACAATGGAATAATGCACAATTATAAGAGTCTGAATAACACCTTATCACTCCAACTCATCAATAACAAAAACTCACAAATATACATATAAAAAATATTCCTTTACACCTTATAACTCCTGCTTAATATATCATAAAATAAATTCAACCTCAAAAAAAATTACAAGAGAATATCCACTCAATAACTCCAAAGTCTTTCTAACCCCAATATGACATTAAGAACAATTATTCCTTAAATCCTTATAAATCCTAAAATACATTTACTTCTAAATGCATTTACCACATAAACATTAAGCATCAATAATAACAATGTCAAAGAAATATTTCTATTTAACCTTATACCTCCATCCAATTACCAACAATAATTAGCCAAGTAAAATAAAATATTCCACATTATCAACAAAAGATCTACCTTGGCCAAAAATCAATTCTCCAAACTTAGGAGAAGTGTGGAGACACCAACATAATCACCAAAGCGCTTCCTCCTCCAAACTCGTGGCCAAGGCAACTATTGTACCATGTGCACAATAATCTGCAACCAAAAATGAAACATGCCAGAAGCGAATCAATCTCAACACATTTGCCTAGAAAGTGCTTTCACTCCACTACCTCCGTCGTTGGAGCACAAGTTTCCAAAAAAATTCTCAAGTGCCACTCATCATTTTACCTTCCCTAAACAAATGTCTTCCTCATAGGCGTATGAAATCAAAACTTAAACACAAAGTGTATCATGCCAAATTTTCCGCACCCTTACCTTCAGGCTAAAGGATCAGCTCTTGGAAGGGGGATGCAGGAAGGATGGGACAATACCTTAGACTGAGAGGCCTTTCAAAGGTCCCACCTCTCGAGGGAGGTGTATAAAGGTGAATTTTTGACGGATGGTGGGTTCACCAGGAAACTTTGAATGGTAGTTTCCATGCCTAGGTTGAGAGGGTGTTTGATATGTTCATTTTTATGTTTGATCATTCAACTCCTAGGTTTGGCCAAATGAATCTAAACTATTCTATATGAAATGCAGATTTAAATGAATACAGAAAACAAATTTGAACAGAAAACATAGAGAATATGCTAGATAAGAAAAACCATACCTGATCCGGATGTCTGATGGAGGTTCTGATTTTTGAAGTAGTCAAGATTGTCTGGAATTTGATACGATCATCTTTGATCTAACAGGATCACCCTGATCTACTGATCTGACAAGATCATCTCTAATCCGACAAGATCGTCTCTAATCTGACGATATCGTCTCTAATTTGACGAGATCGTCTGACGAATTCGTCAGAGACCTGTAATTGTAGAAATGGATACCAAGAACAAAAAATACAATTGCAAAAGCAAGGGAAAATGATAGAAATGAAAGTATGAATGCTAGAATGACAACTTTAGATAACAAATTAAGTAAAATGCATTGTTTTAATGACTAACTTTGACTTTATTATGCATCTAGGCTACATGAGGTGAACTCCAAGATGCAAAGCAAGTAATAAGCTTAACTAATGCAAAGCAAAACAACAAAAAAGATTAAAGAAATGCAAACTCTAGGCACTGATTGCCTCCAATGTTGGCTGCAGTCGAAATCATCTATAGAATACAAAATCGTCTCAAATTTTGACGTGATCTTCCAAGATTTTACAGGATCGTCTACGACGATTTGAGCTTGCTTCGGCTAAAAAATGACAAAGTTCTTGCAAGACAATTCAAAAAGGGACAAACAAACATTAGTCTAAGACATTCTAATGCATGTAAAACTCAAAGTGCAGTAAAATTCAGCCAGGGGAATGTCAATGGGAGGGCCTAAGATTAAGTAGGCATAGGAAGGATGTTGGGAGGTTGGAGATCATACCAATTTGGGAGATCTCCAATGGGGGAAGTCTCTAACCGCATAGACACGCTTTTGCCTAGGTTAGAAATGCCGTTGAAACATAAACTAATTATGAAAAATCAATTTTGGAACAAAATCGTCTGGACGTTCTGGTCCAGATGAAATCGTCTGATCTGAGGTGATATCATTTGGTCGACGATGATATCGTCCAACGATCACAAGAAATCTTAAAATGGCACGAAAAATGAGGAAAGCGGTTTAACAGGTGGTTAACGGGTGGTTTGGTGTTAAAATTTGAATTTGAATTATTACTAAGGTAATTTTAATTATTGCTAAGGTTTACTGCGCCAATTTTAGGGTGCTACATTTTGCCCCCTATTTAGCAAATTTTTCGAATAAAATGCGTTAAAGATGAGTTCTTCTCGATCTATGAGAAAGCAAAAATTATTCCCATTTTTAGGCGACGATTCTAGGTCGAATCGTACGACAGCTTACTCTGGTGCCCCCTCCGTGTGATGCAGGAGCATCCAGAGGCAAAGCTGGCAATCTTGCGTCACCCAAAATGTATTTTTTTCTTAAGTACTAAAGCTGTCGTGATATCGCGACGCTTTTTGAAGAAGGGCACCAGCGCGCCAAACCGTCATGATATCGTGATGTATTTTTGAAAAGCACAGTCGGGATGCCAAACTGTCGTGAAATCGTGACATTTTTGAAGACGCACGATCGGGATGCCAAACTGTCATGAAATCATGAAATTTCTAAAGCAGCGCAGTCGGGATGCCAAACTGTCATGAAATCATGACATTTCTGAAGACGCACGGTCGGGACACCAAACTGTCATGAAATCACAACATTTCTGTTGCAACGTGGTCTGGACGCACAATGGTCGCAAAATCACGACACTTCCGGAAGCAGGATTTGAAGGCACAGGGACATCTTTGACAAAAAGGTTCTAAGGCACAAAAATGGTCGCGAAATCGTGACACCTTCAAAGGCAAGCTTAAAGGACGTCACGAAATCATGACACCTTCAAAGATAAAGTTTAAAATATGTCACAAAATCATGACACTTCTGGGAGGCAAGACTTGGAAGCATAAAGACATCACAACACCTTCGAAGGCATAGCTCAAAGATGTCGCGAAATCATGACATATCCGGAGGTAAGGTTCCACAATGCAAAGATGTCACAAAATCGTGACACTTCTGATCCAAGGACGTACGGAATGAAAAGATGTCACAAAATCATGACATATCCGGGGGCAAGGTTCCACAATGCAAAGATGTCGTGAAATTGCGACATGTCGCGGTTTCGTGGCCCAAGGGAGGAAGGCGAGTAAGAAAGGCCTAGACGTCATGATATCGCGACATGTAGCGGAATCACGGTCCCAAGGATGAGAGATAAGCCTAACATCAAAACGTCACGATATCGCGACCAAAGAGGAGAGAGAAAGTGCTGGGGCAAATATGTCACGGTATCACGACAGGACGCTCACGACATTGACCAGCCAGTGACTGCAGGGACCAGTGCAGAGGGACACGTGGCGTGAAGTTACAGGTGGCCCGAGAGTATGAAGCGGTTACAAGAAGCATGGCAATAGGACACGTGGCATCAACTGCAAATGACCATGGCACATTCTTATGAATGATTGACTTGGCAGTGGATCGACAGGTGGCTGCAGGGCATACCGCCACTATAGGCTATGATGTTTTGATGCACCTGGCAGCATCATGCAGGCGGGACAGAGCATTCGTGCGGGTGGTATGGGGAGTCTCACATTCAAGTAATGATGGTCCAAAGAGAGTCGGGCCTGGGGATGAAAAGGACCCGCACTTTGCGTAATGATAAAGAAGGAGGTGGCGGCCGAGGATAAAAGGCGCATGCATTGTATCAAAAAAAAAAAAGAGACCTTTTGGCCATTGATTTTTTTTTTTTTGGTTTTTGCATAGCTGGGTATTGGATGAGAGACCTTTATTTTAATGAAACTTGCTAAAATTTCGTCTGGGCATTGTTAATTCTACATTATTACTGTGTGTTGTGTGCAGCTCTATACCAAGTGGTATCAGAGTAGGTTGGTTCTGAGAGTGCAAACCGATCACTGAACAGAGAGGCAGTTTGTGCCAGGACCATGGTTGTGGGGTTGTGAAGGAGAAGCAAGATGCCTCCACGAAGAGACCATGGTGGTATAAGGCACAGACAAGCAAGAAGGGAGGAGGTTGATTTGAGAGCCCTGCAGAGGCAAGTTGAGTCTCTACAAGAGGAAATTAGAAGAGGAGTCGAGCCGAGAAGGGAAGAACCCAGCGAAGATGAAGTGTGGGAAGAAGAAGTTCCATCTGAGGATGAAGAGGCTTTGGAGCCAGCAGAGGCTAGGCTGTACAGGGCTATCTCCCAGATTGGGAAGAAGCCAAAATTTGACGTCTCGACTTACTATGGAAAGCTCAACCCTGAGGAATTAATAGACTGGATCAACGACATGGAGGAGTACTTTGAATACAAAGAGATCGCAGATCCAAATCGGATCAAATTCACAAAAACCAAGCTGAAGGGGCATGCTAGCATCTGGTGGAAATGAGTGCAGTTAGAAAGAAATAGGAGGGGAAAGGAAAGGATCACCAGGTGGGATAGGATGGTAGAGAAACTAAAGAGGCAGTTCATCCCTGCAGATTATGAGCTAGATTTATTGAAGAAAATGTAGAGTCTTCGACAGGCTAGTAAGTCCGTCAATGAATATACAGAGGAGTTCTACCAGATTTCAATCAGAATCGGCCATTCGGAGGCGAACAAAGAGAAGGTCGCACGTTACATAAATGGATTGCAAACCAGCATTCAAGAAGAGCTGGGGCTGGTTAGAATGAGCAAAGTGGAGGATGCATATCAGTTTGCATTAAAAGTGGAAGAGAAACTAAATAGAAGGTTTGATGGTAAGCAGAGAGGGAAGGATAGGGGTGGAAGAGCTGGTGGAAGAGGCAGTGGTGGAAGATACAAAGATTTTGGAAAAGCTACGAAATCTAGTAGCAGCCAGAAACAAAAAGAGGTGAGAGAAGAGGATGACCGACACCCACGCAATCAGAGCAACAACTACCCAAGAGGAATAGGTAGGTCTGGGCGAGGGTTTGGAAGAGGTGTTTTTAGAGGAACCTGCTTCAATTGCGATGAAGAAGGACACAGGGCATACAACTGCCCATAGCATCAAGAGAGGCCAAATTGAAGACCTGAGGGTCAGGCCCGAGCTGCTGTAGTAGACGAATGTGTAGAGTCTGAGCATTCAGAGGAAACAGAAAGAGGGGAAACCATGATTATCAAAAGAGTCTTGCTGAATGAAGAAGAAAATGCAGACCAAAGGAACAGCCTGTTTCGAACAAGATGCAAGTGCGCAGGCAAGGTCTGTAATATCATCATTGATAATGGAAGCACTAAAAATTTGGTTTTCGAGGAAATGGTTTCCAAGATACGGTTGGAAAGGAGAAAACACCCGCACCCTTATAGGATTGCATGGCTGCAAAAGGACCATCGGGCACTAGTAAGCGAGTAATGTCTGGTGAAGTTCAATATTGGAACTTACCGAGATGAGGTTTTATGTGACATCTTACCTATGGATGCATGTCACTTGCTGCTTGGGAGACCTTGGCAGTTTGACCGAAGTGCTATTCATGATGGTCGAGCCAACACATATTCTCTATCAAAGAATGGAGTTCGCCATAAGTTAAAACCCTTGAAAGAGGCGGATGAGAAAGTATGCAGCAGTGCATGAGTCTGTCTAGTTGATGGTTGAAGATTCTTGGAAGGCCTGAAGCCGGATCATGTGTGTTATGCTATAATCCCCAGAGTTAGGGAAGAAGGATGCAAGGATATTCCAATAGAAGTCATGGGACTGTTAGAAGAATTCCCTGATATCATTTCTGACAATGTTCCTGAAGGTTTACCACCTGTTAGGATGATCAGTCATCACATTGACTTGGTGCCTAGATCGAGCTTGCCAAACAAGGCTGCACATCGAATGACACCAGTGGAAACTGAAGAATTAAATCGGCAAGTTCAAGATCTATTGAAGAAAGGCCTGATAAGGGAGAGTCTTAGTCCTTGTGCTGTACCAGAAGTATTAGCACCCAAGAAGGATGGAGAATGGAGGATGTGCATCGACTCTCGGGAAATCAACAAGATCACCATTAAATACAGGTTTCCTCTGCCAAGAATGGATGATATCATGGACTGCTTGAGTGGAGCTGAGTACTTCACAAAAATTGATTTGAAAAGTGGATACCATCAGATCCGCATTAGAGAAGGGGATGAATGGAAGACAACTTTCAAAACCAGAGAAGGGCTGTATGAGTGGTTGGTTATGCCATTTGGATTAACTAATGCACCTAGTACCTTTATGAGGTTAATGAATAAAGTTCTGAAGGAATTTCTGGGCAAATTTGTTATTGTTTACTTGGATGATATACTTATTTTTAGTAGAACCTTAGAGGAGCACCTGATGCACATCAGGAAGGTTCTTGAGAAACTACGGGAGGAGCAGTTATTGATCAATCTGAAGAAGTGCAACTTTGTGAAGAAGGAGTCGGTATACCTGGGATTTGTCATATCAGCAAATGGTCTCAAGATGGACCCCAAAAAGGTGAAGGCTATCCTCGAATGGCCTATCCCAAGGAGTGTGACCGAGGTTAGATCATTTCATGGTCTGGCCGCTTTCTCGAAAATTTATTAGAAACTTTAGCAGTATTTGTGCATCTCTTACTCAGACAATGAAGGGAAACAAGAAGGAATTCCAGTGGAAAGTTGGAGCCAATAAAAGATTTTCTATGCTGAAGAAGAAGGTCACTGAGCAACCCATTTTAGAACTTCTAGATTTCAATAAGGTGTTTCAGGTAGACTGCGATGCGAGTGGCAGTGCGATAGGAGCCGTCTTGAGCCAAGAAGGTAGGCCTGTAGCTTATTTCAGCGAGAAGCTCAATGATGCCAAGAGAAAATATTTAGTATATGATCAAGAATTTTACGCCATAGTTCAAGCACTCAAGAAATGGAGGCACTATCTGTTGCCGAAAGAGTTTGTTCTCTATACCGACCATCAAGCGCTGCAATTTATTAACAGTCCTGGAAAATTGAATCAGAGACACCTGAAATGGGTAGAGTTCCTGCAGAGCTATACCTTTGTGCTAAAGCATCGAAGTGGAAGATCCAATAGGGTGGTAGATGCATTGAGTAGGAGGCAATGTCTGATGACAAAAATGAGAGTGGAGGTTGTAGGGTTTGCTGAGCTCAAGAACTTATACCCTATAGACCCCGATTTCGTAGAAGCTTGGAAAGCCTGCACTGCGCTCGTTGCGTTGGACAGGACTAGATGGTTAGATTACCTGATTCAAGATGAAATGTTGTTTAAGGGGAATCAATTATGCATTCCGAGGAGCTCAATGAGATAGAACCTCATTAAAGAAAAGCACAGTGGGGGTTTAGCTGGACACTTTGGCCATGACAAGACCATCTCATTGGTTAGTGAAAACTATTACTGGCCACAATTGCAGCAGGATGTGGCAAAGTTTGTGCAGAGTTGCAGGATTTTCTAGATGGCAAAGGGCATGAGGCAGCCTATTGGTTTGTATCAACAACTACCTATACCTGAGTGGCCATGGGAAGATATTAGAATGGATATTGTCTCGGTTTACCCAGGACGCAGAGGGGGCATGATTCCATATTTGTGGTAGTGGACAGATTTTCAAAAATGGCACATTTTATCCCGTGCCAGAAGACTAGCGATGCGGTCCATGTAGCTGGTCTGTTCTTTAAGGAAGTGGTACACATTCATGGGCTGCCAAGAAGCATTGTGTCGGACAGGGATACCAAGTTTGTAGGTTATTTTTGGAAGACCCTGTGGAAGAAGCTGAGGACGGAGTTAAAGTTCAGTTCTGCTTACCACCCACAAATAGATGGCCAAACAGAGGTGGTTAATCGGAGTTTGGGAAACCTACTGCGATGCTTGGTAGGGGAAAAGCCCAAGGGATGGGATCTAATTCTATCGCAAGCTGAGTTTGCGTATAACAGCTCGGTCAATCGGAGTACCAACAAGTCACCATTCCAGATTATCTATGGGAGCAGCCCACGAAACGCTTCAGAGTTAAGAAGGCTGGAGACAAGGGAGAAATGCAGTGCTGAGGTAGAATACTTTGCCAAACACTTGAAAGGAGTGCATGAGGAAGTGACAAGACACATTGCCAAGATGAATGCTCAATATAAGGCGAGGGCGGATCAAAAACATAGAGCTAAGGAGTTCCAAGTAGGAGATTCTGTCATGGTCCATCTGCAGAAGGAACTGTTCCCTGCCAAGACATACAACAAACTCAAAATGAAGAAATTTGGGCCATGCAAAATCATTGGCAAACGGGATTCGGGTAATGCCTATGAGGTGGAGTTACCAAGTGAACTTAACATCTCCCCCGTGTTTAACATCTCATATTTGGTTGAGTATCATGAAGGAGAAAGCAGTGAGATACCCAATCCAGAGTTATGGAGCATTCCAGCAGCCATCCCAGTTGTGGACGAGATAGAAGAAGTTTTGGATATGCATGAGGGCCGGAGTACTTGAAACAGGAGTTATTCTGAGTATTTAATCAAATGGAAGGGCTGACCCATAGAAGATGTGACTTGGCTATCCAAGGTAGAGGTTGATCGTTTGGGTCTACCTCAGTCAAATCAGAAGTGATGTCACTTCTCAAACCCACCCCGGGTGTCTGATGCAGGAGCATTCGGAGGCAAAGCTTGCAATTTTGCGTCACCCAAAATGTATTTTTTTTCTTAAGTACTAAAACTATCGTGATATCGTGACGCTTTTTGAATAAGGGCACCAGCGGGCCAAACCGTCGTGATATCGCGACGTATTTTTGAAAAGCACAGTCGGGACACCAAACTGTCACGAAATCGTGACATTTCTAAAGACGCACGGTCGGGACGCCAAACTATCGTGAAATCGCGACATTTCAAAGGCAGTGCAGTCGGGACGCCAAACTGTCATGAAATCATGACATTTCTAAAGATGCACTGTCAGGATGCCAAACTGTCGTGAAATCGTGACATTTCTGTTGCAACGTGGTCTGGACGCACAATGGTCGCGAAATCGCGACACTTCCGAAAGTAGGATTTGAAGGCACAGGGACATCTTTGACAAAAAGGTTCTAAGGCACAAAAATGGTCACGAAATCGTGACACCTTCAAAGGCAAGCTTAAAGGACGTCGCGAAATCGTGACACCTTCAAAGATAAAGTTTAAAAGATGTCGCGAAATCGTGACACTTCTGGGAGGCAAGACTTGGAAGCATAAAGACATCGCAACACCTTCGAAGGCAGAGCTCAAAGATGTCACAAAATCATGACATATCCGGAGGTAAGGTTCCACAATGCAAAGATGTCACGAAATCGTGACACTTCCGATCCAAGGACGTACGGAATGAAAAGATGTCGCAAAATCGTGACATATCCGGGGGTAAGGTTCCACAATGCAAAGATGTCACGAAATCGTGACATGTCACAGTTTCGTGGCCCAAGGGAGGAAGGCAAGTAAGAAAGGCCTAGACGTCATGATATTGTGACGTGTAGCAAAATCACGGTCCCAAGGAGGAGAGAGAAGCCTAACGTCAAAACGTCGTGATATCGTGACCAAAGAGGAGAGAGAAAGTGCTGGGGCAAATACGTCGCGATATCGTGACAGGACGCTCACGACATTGACCAGTCGGCGACTGTAGGGACCAGTGCAGAGGGACACGTGGCGTGAAGTTACAGGTGGCCCGAGAGTATGAAGCGGTTACAGGAAGCATGGCAACAGGACACGTGGCATCAACTGCAAATGACCATGGCGCATTCTTATGAATGATTGACTTGGCGATGGATCGACAAGCGGCTGCAGGGCATACCGCCACTACAGGCTATGATGTTTTGATGCACCTGGCAGCATCATGTAGGTAGGACAGAGCATTCGTGCGGGCGGTATGGGGAGTCTCGCATTCAAGTAATGATGGTCCAAAGAGAGTCGGGCCTGGGGATGAAAAGGACCCGCACTTTGCGTAATGATAAAGAAGGAGGTGGCGGTCGAGGATAAAAGGCGCATGCATTGTATCAAAAAAGAAAAAGAGACCTTTTGGCCATTGATTTATTTTTTTTTGGTTTTTGCATAGCTGGGTATTGGAGAGACCTCTGTTTTAATGAAACTTGCTGAAATTTCGTCTGGGCATTGTTAATTCTGCATTCTTGCTGTGTGTTGTGTGCGGCTCTATACCACCGTGTTTTTACCCAAATCAAACGTTTGAGGTAAAAATGTGGAAAAGCAAGATTAAAAATGTGTTTTGAATAAAATTAAGAAAAAATAGGGTAAAACCCTAATTCATTGTTACTATTCATTTTCCTAGTTTCTAGAGCTCTGCAGACAAGATGGTCGAGACAGTGCACAAATCGATAGAGGTCTGGCACGGGCTATGGGTAAGGGTCTAAAATTAATTTAGAATGCCTTAATTTTGAATTTCATGCTTTTTAGATTAATTTTTCCTGATTTTTGAGCATCACGATCGTTTTTGGGCCGTCAACGTCATCGGGACAAAATTGTCTCGATTTCGTCGAAATCATCTCGATATCGCCGATTTCGTCCAAGGGTGAAATCGACGATATGGGGACGATTTCATCCAATAAGGGATGATTCCCTCTTGAAAAATTAGAGATGAATTTACTCAAATTTGGGACGATATCGTCCAATAGTGGACGATATCATCATTTGTATGAAAGTGAACTTATTTTACTTGCATTTTTAATCACTGTTTTATTAATGATTTTTATTGTTTTGTTGTTTATGTTGCAGAGAGGATTATTAAAGAGCCAAGAATGGAAATACGGTGGGCTGAGGGATGACTTGGCTGCTCTATCTCAGGCAGAGCGAGATCATTTGGCTCAGGTCGGCTTGCAGCACGTGGCAGATATGCCACAAGTTTCTACAGATATGGGGCTATTGACAGCCCTAGCAGAGAGGTGGTATCCGGGTTCTTCTTGTTTTTGATTACCGATAGGGGAGATGACTCCCACATTAGAGGATGTATGGGGGATTTTTAGGATCCCCATACAAGGATTACTAATCACTCCTATGGCCAATCAGGGCCACGTGATGATGTGACTATGTAGAGATCCGAGCTTCACCTTGGAGAAGGGCAGAGTGAACATCGAGTCGCTATGCCAGATGCCTGGGGCATCTAGACTAACACAGGTTTTGGCTAGGGTGGTAGGTGGTCTACTACTATGCCATCAAAGTGGATGCATACTACCATGGCTACTGACAGATGTGATCTGTGACATGAGAGACCACGGATACAGGTTTTCTTGGGAGAGCTTTGTGCTATGCCGATTGTATATGATCATGCATGGGGTCATATACAAGGGCGGCCGATGTCTAGTCATGACATCACTACTGCAGGTTTAGTGTTGGGAGCACATTGTGATGCGGAGGCCGGTAGGGCTCCCACTGACAGGGATTGATAGAGAGAGGCCTCGATTTTTCTATTGGTGGCTCCAGAGAGGGTCACAGTGGCAGATCTACCAGTGTCCCAAAGACTACTTGATGACCTTGTCTCTGACCAGATCACCTAGAGGCCTTGGAGAGATCATCCAGGGTGGGCCGAGGACAGATAGGAGTTGGCTCGCATCAGGTGAGTCTGTTGGCTAAGGATGGAGAGGGGAGAGGTGGAGCTCCATCGCTACGACCAATTTTTGAGGCAGTTCAATCTACAGTAGGGGATCCCATTTCTCAGGGATTACAATTTTTCTTGAACCATTTGGGATAACACTATAGTTAGCGGGGCTCCAGATATGCAGTTCATCTGGAGTTAGGACATAGATGATGCCCCCATCTAGCCAGTGGATGGTGATGATGCAGGGGTTGTAGACGACTACGATGCCTGGTACGCAAGCATCTACCCTCCTCGGATGACGAGGGCTTAGGGTCCGATTCATGTAGTTGTGCATCGGATGGGGAGGCGGCACCAAGAAGGCATTGAGGCGGCATAGGGTCACGATGGGAGAGAGCAAAGGAGGCCACAGGCATAGCAGAGGCTATGACAGTGGGAGAGGAGGGAGGAGAGACCCCCTTCTCCATGGAGAGAGAGACCACCATTGCCCGATAAGGGCAAGGGTGTCGAGGTAGGAGAGAGTAGCGAGATGGCTACTCTTCGGGCGAAGACTATTCATCTCCAGGCTTAGGTGTAGGCCTTGCAGGATGAGGCTGCACGACATCGAGAGGAGGCCACATAGCTCAGAGATGAGGTCACACACCTCAGAGCACGGAGCGGAGGGGTGAGCACTCGGGACTTAGCACAAGCTATTGCCCAGATCACATTCTACCATATGCTATACTACCAGATGGTGCCAAAGGGGCAAAGGTTACCACTACCGACCCCCATTGCAAAGCCTGTCATGATGGGGTCATCAAGGACATCATCACGATCAGTGTCCAGGACTCATAGCACCACACGGACTATGATGGGGCCACCTCATCCACCTCAGGGTGGGGGAGGAGATGAGGCTGAGAGCTCAAGGGGTTTTTGAGGCTAGCTGCTATAGACTGGATTGATACAATGTTTATTATTTTTTATATAGGATTGAGTATGCCAAGGTACAGATTGTGGCATATCGATCCAATTTTGAGATGATGTATATATAGATGAGATATTTTTGATCATATGACTTGTCTTATGTGTTTGTATGATGCTTTAATGTTTTGATGTGATTGATTTGATGATTCATGTAATTATATCATTTGGAAATATTATGGTTTGAATGTCATGCTTTTAAAATTTAAATGAAATAATCTGATGTAAACAAATTGGTTGTTTGTGGGATAATTTGATAAAAATAAAAGGGACTTCTAATGATAATTTCAAAGGACATTGTCACTATTATAGACTATTTCATGGATTCGTTGCTCACTCGGTCGTCAAGCTAATCCCAGTATAGAAATATTGTTAAAAGTAAAAGAGTGCTTAAGAGACTGTCTTAAGACTTTGTGATGATAGAAATGATGATGGTTTGATGATGATTTGTTTTCAGATTTTCATAAAAATAGTATGCATGAAATAGTTTAAAATAATTTTTGCTAGGCATAAATTCCTAAGTGTGATAAATTTGAATAATTCCTTAGAAATTATACCATCATTGCAAAATTAAAGGGTGACATAATGACATGAAATAGTAACAATGTGCGTTCTTTTAAAGCATAATTGTGTAACATAATGATTTAAGTCATATGTTTTTTATGATTTGAAATAAATGGAAAAATAAAATTAAAACAATGGTTTGCACTAGGCATAGAATATTTAGGTATAAACTTATACCATCTTCGCGAAATCCAAAGAAGAAAATAATAGTTTTATTGCATGGTTGATTTTTAATTTTTGAAAATAAACAAAAAATATGAAAATGAGGACTTGTGCTAGGCATAAAATTCCAATTTTGGTTTTGGAACTATACCATCGTCGCGAAAGTCAAAAAGTTATATATAAATGTAACTTTATTGCATGTTTTTTTTTTTTAAATGATTTTAATTTTTTTGGTAATGCATGTAGTTATCTTTATACTAAACAACTGTTCTCAGAGAAGAAAATGAAATTATTCCAGACAATTTGCAAAAATATTTCAAAGTATCTTAAAGACAAAAGTTAGATTTATAAGGAATCCCATGTGCGTATGTGAGTTCATTTCTGATCTTGATTTATCATAATGATACACAAAATCTCTCAAATACAAATGTGTGTGCAATTGCTTTGTGCATTTACCAGTTTTGAGAAAGATAATTTGATACAAGTGATTTGAATTAACCAAATAAGTGTTCATTAACCATGATTTAGATGCATATAACCATACCAGACTACTATGTAAGTCAAGTTATCAAGAGCTAGCTAATCCATAAGCAGACATAGGTCTGTACAAAAGAAGGTCGCTAATGTGACAGACATATCACCATGCTAGGAGTTACCCAAGGCCAAGTGGGTTGGGCACAAACCACCTGTTATGGGGCTTACCTCACAATTTTTGAATAATTGAGAATTCCAGGGATTCAAGCTCATCAACCCTTCTTTTCTTTTCAATGGGTAGGGAAAGGGATTTTATTGCTTTTGCTTTTGCTTTCTTTTCTTTATTTGCTTTTTTTGTATCTTTTGCTTTGATATTTGAGATAATGCTGAAATATTGCTGTGATGAAAAATAACCTTTTTCTTTTTCTCTTTTTCTTGAACTTTTCTTTTCTTCCTATGCTAGGGATACTTGCTCGGATTAGCTATAGAGCAAGGGATTTTTATTCTGGGTAGGGGTGAGCTTGTCCTTTTGTCAATTCTCAAATATTCTAGACCATGTGTATGATAGGATAGCAGGGGAAACTTTTCACTCAAGAAACCACTTCTACTATGTAGCATAGCATGGACAATCATTTTATTGTGAAAGGATATGCTTGGTTTAAGTAAATAACAAGATCAGTTCTCTGTGCTCAAACTTTATTTAATTGAATTTTATGGACTTTGATATAAGAGAGATTAGTAATCATGCCAAATAAATCAAGATATTTATTCATGTGAATGTGAAAGTGCGAGATTCCAAATAAATGCTAATTTATCCAAAATAACTTGAAAATATAACTACAATACTTCACAATTTTGAGAAGTACAAAATAAAATATGTTTTTGAAGATTTTGATGATTTTGAATGTTTTTGGTGTTTTGGAATTTATAAATTGAAAGAAATACAAGATAGTGGTTTTTTGAAATATTTTAAACAAATATATACAAGGATGAAATGACCAAATTTTTACGCATAATAACGTTTAAGATGCATAATATTCATGGGTTCTTTAAGTTCTTTACCATCTAAGGTAGATAATTTGTATGCTCCCGATTCAAATTTAGCAGTGATAATATATGGTCCAAGCCAGTTGGGTTCAAATTTACCTTTAAGGTCTTTAGTTTCATTAGTATTTTTTTATTTTCTTTTAAAACAAGGTCATCGACCTCAAAGGATTGATGACGAACTTTCTTAGCATATGATCTTTTAAGCTTGTTGTGGTAGGCACGAAGATGTTCCAAAGCATTGATGCACTTTTCATCTAGGAGTTCCAGCTGACTGAGTCTGCCAGCTCGATATTCATCTCCTACTTCGGTATCTTGAAGTAGTAGAGCCAAAGAAGGAACTTCTAATTCAAAGGGAAAAATAGCTTTAGTGCCATAAACCAAAACAAAATGTGAAGTACCTATGGGAGTACGAACGCTAGTGCGATATGCCCACAAAGCTGGATATAATTGAATGTGCCAGTCGCGGCCAAATTTATTGACCAATTTTTTGAGAATTTTGATTAAGGTTTTGTTAGAAGCTTCTACTTGGCCATTACCCTAAGGATAATAGGGAGTGGACCAACGATGTTGAATCTTATATTTTTGACATAGTTTCTTAACATTTTTATTTTTGAAACAAGTTCCATTGTCTGAGATGAGATTTGTAGGAATTCCAAATCTACAAATGATTTGATTAAAAATAAATTTAGAGACTTGTGTTCCAGTGTAGGAAGCTAAAGGCATAGCTTCAACCCACTTCATGAAATACTCGATGGAGGTTATGATGAATTTGTGTCCATCAGATGACACAGGATTAATTTTACCAATAATTTCTAAGCCCCATTTTGAAATTGGCCAAGGAGATGAAATAGCCTGCAGTTCTTGTGCAGGGGCATGGACAAGGTCAACATGTTTCTGGCACTTGTCGCAATGGCGCACGTGATCATGTGCATCATTCTCCATGGTAGGACAAAAGTATCCCATCCTAAGGAGTTTTTTAGCAATGACACTACCACTGAAGTGTCCTCCACAAGATCCATCGTGGGCTTCACTCAAAGCTGATCTAGATTCTTCTAAATTCAAACATCTCAATAGGATACCTTCAAAATATCTCCTATATAAAGTATTTCCAACTATTAAAAATCGACTTGCTCATCTACGTAATAATCGACGTTGGTTTCTATTAAAACTGGTAGGGAAAGTCCCATTGTGAAGAAAATCAAATATATCCGTATACCAAGGTTCAGGAGTAGTTTCATTGATTAGAAACACATCCAAAGGTTCTAAGCATGACTTATTTGAAGTGGGTTCTTGGAGTCAATGAATAATTATGGTGGCATATTCGTCATCTAACTCCAATGGCAGAAGAGATGCAACTACGGCCATAGCGTCAGTCGCACGGTTGCTAGTTCGAGGAATAGCTTCCAAGGTAACTTGATCAAATAGAGATATCAATTGTAAAACATATGCTTTATATGGGCACAATTTATCATCTTTGGTCTGATAAAATTCATTAATTTGGTTTATAACAAGTTGAGAATCACCAAAAACTAGCAGATGTTTAATTTTTAGCGCCAAGGCAGCTCGTAATCCAAGGATTAGAGCTTCATATTCAGCAGTATTATTGGTGTAAGCAAATGATAATTTAAAGGATAAAGGTATAATGTGTTTTTTTGGAGATATTAAAATAATACCTACACCAACCTCACTCATGCATCGGGCTCCATCAAAGTAGAAGGACCATTGTTCAACATGGTTTGCCTCTAATTGAAGGCATTCATCTGGAAACTCAATGATGAGGGGATGGGTAGACTCTAAGGGTGTAGCAGCTAATTGATCTGCTATGATTTGACCCTTAACAGACTTTTGTCCTATAAACGTGAGTTCAAACTCGCTCAAAGCAAGAACCCACTTTGTTGTGTGACCTGATAAATAAGGTTAACTCATGAGATACCGCAAGGGATCATATTTAGCAATGACATAAGTTTTTTGACTGAGCATATAATGGTGTAATTTCTACGTAGAAAATATGACTACTAGACATAGTTTTTCTAATGTTGTGTAGTGGGTTTCATAACTAATTAAAGTTTGGCTAATATAATAATTAGCACGTTCTCTTTTCTCATCATCAAGTTGAGCTAACATAGCTCCTAAAGCAAAATCTAAAGCTGAAATATACAGGATAAATGGGCGATCAGGTCTAGGCAATGAAAGCACAGGTGGGTTAAGGAGTTATTATTTGAGAAGTTCAAAATCTTCCTTACATTCATCATCCCAATTAAAGGGGACATCCTTCTTAAGAAGCTTAAGAAAGGGACCGGTTTTGTCTGCCAGCTTATTGATGAAGCAACGGATAGCTTGAAGCTTAGCTTGTAAACTTCGTAACGCAGATATATTGGTAGGTGAGGGCATATCAGTGATAGCTGCAATCTTGAGAGGGTCGATTTTGATGCCACGTAAAGAAACTATAACCCCTAATAGTTTATCGGACTTAACTTCGAATATGCATTTAACAGGATTTCGTCGGATAAGATATTCCCTTAACCGATCAAACACTGTCCTTAAGTCATAAATGATCATATTATTTGATGGAATGAGCTATGATATCATCTACGTAATCATGTAGAATATCATGCATCATGTCATGAAAAATATAAGTCATAGCTCGTTGATAGGTTGCACCTACGTTCTTTAAGCCAAATGGCATCACTTTCCAACAAAAGGTTCCCCAAGGGGTAATAAAGGCTATTTTGGCCTGATATTTAGGAGCTATCCTGATCTGATTATAACTAGAGAATCCATCCATTAGGGACATCATTCCACTCCTAGCAGTAAAATCAATGATTTGATCCATGTTTGGAAGAGGAAAATCATCTTTAGGGCATGCAACGTTAATATCTCTAAAGTCTGTGCAAACCCTAACTTTGGTAGCTTCTTTCTTGGTGACTAGAACTACATTCGAGATCCATTCAAAGCATAATCAATAGCTTGTATAAAAACAACATTCGGGAGTTTTTCTAACTCCCCTTTGACTAGCAAGGCCACTTTGGGATGAATTTTTCTATGTTTTTGTTTAACAGGTTTAGCATCCGGATGGACTACTAGGTGATGCATGACTATAGAAGGGTCTAAACCTGGCATATCTTCATATGTCCAAGCGAAGACATTTTCATATTCTTTAAGTAATGCAATGTATTGCTCTTGTTTTTCTTGACTTAATTTTGATCCAATATTGATTATGTGGGGATTATCCTCAGTTCCAATGCTAACTTTAATGACATTTTCTACTTCCATGTGTAGATCTCTTTCAAAATTAGGTGGGGTGGGTGAAATGCCCAATTATTGTAATTATTTTAAGGTTAACTTGGATAATTCATCTTGAGGAGTCATGGCCTCAAGCTGGGCTATGGTAGGTATAGAACCATCAAAATAAAAACCATTATGTAACATCTCTTCAACGGAGACATCATGGAAAATATCTCCTTCCAACTCATCATCGGATTCAAAAATCATTTCAGGATAAGCTATGGATAGCATATTGCATGTAAATAGTTGATTTTTTAGAGGCAAATCATCACGCCCATCCAAATAATCTTGATAACATATGAGTTGATCATCATTTTCAAAAGGGAAGGGTTGACCCTTACTAGGAAATAGGCCCACACCACATCAAGCGGGCCATGGTTCTACCTCAAAGGGTTATTTCATACCATCTTGGAAAGGTCCCAAGCCTTTCCCTTTATATCCCATTTTAAGCATTATAGGTTTAGCTTTAATATACTCATTAGTAAAATAACATTGAGAATATCCCTCATGATGAGTTTTGATGTTCCTGGGTATTCTTCCCTAGTCATATCCCTTATAAATGAAGGCACAACTCCCGAATTGGTAAGTACTTCCCATAGGTTGTGGGAGGCCCAAAGTATGAGGATATGGCAGCAAATTACTTAAGATAATGGAATTTTGCATAGAAGCATTTGTTTTTTCTGATATAAGAATGTTAGATAAATCGGGTAAGAGTTCATCAGAAAGAGCATAAGATGTAGAAGGATCATTCCCTATATATTTAGATGTGGAAGGTATGATAGATGTAGATAATGTATAGGTGTTAATAGATGGGTCTATAGGTTTTGAAATTATAGGGATGGAACATGAAGGATTGGTTGTGGATTTAAGATCTTTTTGAGGTTCTAGTGTGGTTTGTTTAGAATATTATTTAGATGAAAAATAAGAATTAGGATGTGTGGATGACAGAGCAAGGCAAAATTGAACTCCAACAGGTTCTGCCAAAGCACACATATCAAAGGGTCTAGGATCACCATGGATAGTAACCAACTAATTTTTAAATTTGAATTTAACACATTGGTGTAAAGTTGATGGGACAGCCCGCATTGCGTTGATCTAAGGACGACCCAAGAGTATATTGTATGATGCGGGGAAATGTACAATAAACACGATCGTATCTAAGGTTCTCGGACCAACTTGCAATGGGATGGTGATAACTCCACACATTTCTTGTGTTTCATCATTGAAAGCTTTTATGATCATGTCAGTTTTCTTCATTTCATCACTTCTAAACCCAAATATTTGGTAGAAGTCAAAAGTGCAAATATTTAGAGATGAACCATTATCAATCAAGACCCTTTTGACTACTACATATCCTATTAGGGTAGTAATATATAAGGGGTTATCCTTATGTAAACTATGTTGTGGTATATCTTTATCCCAAAATTCAATACAATCAACTTCTCTAGTGATAATAGTATTGGACATGGCTTCAGGTTGAATGTTTTGTGGTACCATCATTTGGCTTAATGTGAGCATCAATTCATCTCTATGGGTAGGAGAAGATCTTAGTAAATCCAAAAGGTATATTCTGGTTGTAGTATTGGATAATTGTTCATTATATTGTAAGGAGGTTTAGGTTGAACATTAGAAGCATGATTCCCTTTATTGGGATTTTTCAAAACAAATGGAGTTGATCCATCATTCTGATTTGGTTCTTGTTGAAAATTTTGAGCTTGTTGTCTGGTAACAACTTTGATGGTACCTACAATGTTATATTGAGGATGTTGAATAGGTCTCGGTCTAGCATTTATAGCTTGTTCATTAGGAAGGAACTGATTAGTATAGATTCAAGTAGTAACTCTTCTAGGAAATGGTTCTTCCGGAACCATAGAATCTGTGATAGGTTGAATAGGATCTGATTCGTCTTCAGAACTATTTGATTGATTTGAAGTGATTTCCATGTCACTTTCAGTATCCGATTCTACATCACTGAGATCCGGTGTTTGAATATTATGTAGGGGCATGGTCGTGACCATGGATAAAGTTGTATCAAATTTTTGTAAATCATGATTAGGTAAGTGTCCGCTAATAGTTCCTACATATCGGGTAGGAGGAGGGACATTATGATGCTCAATTTGATTGGCCACCTCTTTACCATGTTTTGGTAAAGGATGTTGAAATATATCTAATGATTGATTAGCATTTTGATTTTGATTTTGGGGAATGTTCTTTTGAGAATTATTAGGAGCATTTTGTTTAGGTTGGAAGGCTTGCACCTCCATCTCATTATTATCAATCAGATCTTGTATTTTATGTTTTAACATTTTACAAGAGTTGGTAGAGTGTCCAGGCCCTCTATGGAAATCACAGTGTAAATCGGCTCTGTATTCGGGTATGGTTGGATCAGGTTCCCAGATATTAGGTAATTGAATCAAACCTCTTTCGAGTAATTGGGGTAGAATAGTTGATAATGGTTGATTCAATCTAGTAAACTCTCAAGGAGGTTTATCGAGGAGGTTTCAATATAAATTTTTTGGTTGTCTTCGTTGTATTGATATTAGCAACATTTTCTATCGCAGTGACTCCGTCACCTACAACTTGTTTGTTTTTATATTGATTTTTGGATGTTTTCCCATCATCTTTCTTCCTAAGCTGGCCTCTCCTAATGAGAGCATCTTCTATTCTTTGAGCTAAGTCTATATCCTGATCGAAGGTAGTTAAGGTAGCAGTTGATAACTCATAAGATATTTGTTCTTGCAAATTATTAATAAAAATATCCAACATTTCCCTATAAGGTAGCACAAAGTGTAGTTTTCCTGTCAAATGCCTCCATCTAGCTAAGAAATCAGCAAAACATTCATCTTTGTCTTGTTTTAAGTTGTACAAATCTTTAATGGTTACATGCCTTTCGATATAGGCACTAAATTGATGCACAAAATATTCAACGGTCTCTTCAAAATTTCTCAAAGAATGAGTGGGCAATTAATAGTACCATTCTAAGGCCATTCCTCCTAAACTTTTCGGGAACATTTTTAGTAATAACAAGTCATCATGTGATATATCATGACATGCTATCCTAAACATGCGAAGATGCTCTATGGGATATTCAGTTCCTTTATATATAGGCAAGATGGGCATGGGAAAGTGTTTAGGGTACGGTTGTGCTACAACTATAGGATCTAGAGGCTGACTACACATCTCTCGATAATTGTACGAGGGACGGTAGGGATCTATCTGGTCCATGTGGAAAGCTAACTGTTTCACCATGGCTTCCAAATTACTAGTTTGCCCACCATATTGGTTTGGTAGGGCATTAATATGGGATTGGTGAGCATATGATGGAGGGACATGAAGATTAGATGCTATATTGCTATTGTGTAAATTGTTGGTAGGAAGGGTGTTATGAAGAAGTTTTGAAGTTGTTTTATGTTGTATCCCATATTGTTGAAAATTGGTGTTTGGTTTCATTTTAGGTTTTTGTCGATTTAAAGCATATTGGTCAATAGTTTGGCAAAATAAATCAGTGAATGAAGGTATCTTTTGTGTGGGAATGATTTTAGGCTCAATAATAGGTTCCTTAGGAGGTTGGGTAACCTGTTTTTTTTTCATTTTCTGAATTATAGTGGCCATATCCATATTGGATGGTCCAGCTTTATCACTTTCTTTATCGACGAAGGACAAAGGATTAGTGTGTATGTCAAACATATGTTCCATGGCTGCTTGAGTGTCACTAATTTGTCCCCTATCAATACGAACTGCCATATTAAGAGCACCAATATTATTATTGAAAAATTTCTAGAAATGATCTATGTTATCAAAAGTAACAGTTTTGTCTGGAGCCATTCTAGGGGATGAGGATCCTTCCTCTCTAACATTTTCTTGTTGTTCATTTTCTTCAACCAGCTCATCTTCTGGCTGTTCTAGAGTTTCTTCTTCTGGAATTGGATCCTCAGGAAGGGCATTTAATTTTTTGTTTTTCTTGCCTAACCAATATTCTTATTCTTCTTCTTCAGTTTGTTTACCATTCCTAAGTTTAGTCATTGTGCTTAAACTTAGATTTCAGAAAATATATATATTTATATATATATATATATATATGCAACAGGATTAAGAGGTATATATTTTAATTATATACCTACTATAATATTTAAAATAAAATGTTTTGATTTGATTATGTTTTTTTTTTGGTTTTTCTTGTTTTTTTTTATAACAATATTATAAAGATAACAAACAACACACAAAATGCAAGAAATAATAATAATGAAAGCAATGATCTAGTTTTCTATAAACAATTTATAAATATCATTAATGGGCTCAAGTTCTTCAGGAGTCATGAAATGTTCTTCTTCAAATTGAAAATTGTTTTTCAAGAAGTCAAAAAAGTGTGCTATGGTGATATTATCTATTTCAGACTCTGGTCGGTAGAAGTAAATCTTGTGGCAATACTCTCGATATAACACAGCTCTAGGAACTCTATTCCATATTTTTCTATCTGCAAGATCAGCTTCTTGGTCCTCTATACGAGCTAGAAATTGATGCACTATGGCTGCATTCTCGAGGAATTCCTCAAAGGTATACAACTCAGAAGACACAAGGGCTCTTCTATAAGCTAACCACCTATGGCAAGCTCTCTGAAGTTCATGATAAAAAATGAGTTGATGAGGATCCAAGATTCTATCTAGGACAAGCCTCTTGATTTGTTTAAGCTCTGTTGACCTGGATGAAATGATACCTAGTCTCCTATCAAGTTCGTCCCACAAAAGTTGGTTTCTATCTATTTTAGGTACACTAAGCACAAAATTGATTTCTATGGCTGCTAATTGGTTTTCAACATTTATGGTGACAGCTAGTCTTTTCTTAGGAGCTACCATCTAAACATGACATGCAACTTAGTAGTTTTCTAATGATTTTAAATGCATCTATGTTTGTGTTTTTGTTTTCAAAAGGTTTTAGTTTCACGTCGGGTTCACCAAAATGTCTCATTCCAAATTTTTTGCACCCTTACCTTCAGGCTAAAGGATCCGCTCTCGAAAGGGGGATGCAGGAAGGATGGGACAATACCTCAGACTGAGAGGCCCTTTGAAGGTCCCACCTCTCGGGGGAGGTGTATTAAGGTGAATTTTTGATGGATGGTGGGTTCACCAGGAAACTTTTGAATGGTAGTTTCCATGCCTAGGTTGAGAGGGTGTTTGATGTGTTCATTTTTATGTTTGATCATTCAACTCCTAGGTTTGGCCAAATGAATCTAAACTATTCTATATGAAATGCAGATTTAAATGAATACAGAAAACAAATTTGAACAGAAAACATAGAGAATATGCTAGATAAGAAAAACCATACCTGATCTAGATGTCTGATGGAGGTTCTAATTTTTGAAGTAGTCAAGATCATCTGGAATTTGATACGATCATCTTTGATCTAACAGGATCATCCCTGATCTACTGATCTGACAAGATCATCTCTAATCTGACAAGATCGTCTCTAATCTGACGATATCATCTCTAATTTGACGAGATCGTCTCTAATTTGATGAGATCGTCTGACGAATTCATCAAAGACCTGTAATTGTAGAAATGGATACCAAGAACAAAAAATACAATTGCAAAAGCAAGGGAAAATGATAGAAATGAAAGTATGAATGCTAGAATGACAACTTTAGATAACAAATTAAGTAAAATGCATTGTTTTAATGACTAACTTTGACTTTATTATGCATCTAGGCTACATGAGGTGAACTCCAAGATGCAAAGCAGTAATAAGCTTAACTAATGCAAAGCAAAACAACAAAAAAGAGTAAAGAAATGCAAACTCTGGGCACTGATTGCCTCCAATGTTGGCTACAGTCGAAATCGTCTGTAGAATACGAAATCATCTCAAATTTTGGCGTGATCGTCCGAGATAGTACAGGATCATCTATGATGATCTGAGCTTGCTCCAGATGAAAAATGACAAAGTTCCTACAAGAAAATTTGAAAAGTGATAAAAGCAAACAGTAGTCTAAGACATTCTAATGCATGTAAAACTCGAAGTGCAAAAAAATTCAGCTAGGGGAATGTCAAGGGGAGGGCCTAAGATTAAATAGGCATAGGAATGAGGTTGGGAGGTTGGAGATAACCCCAATTTAGGAGATCTACAATGGGGGAAGTCTCTAACCACGCAGACACGCTTTTTCCTAGGTTAGAGACGTTGTTGAAACATAAACTAATTATGAAAAATTAGTTTTGGGATGAAATTGTCTGGACGTTCTGGTCCAGACGAAATCGTCCGATCTGAGGCGATATCGTCTCATCGGCGACGATATCGTCCAACGGTCACAACAAATCCTAAAAATGGCACATAAAACGAGGAAAGCGGTTTAACAGGCGGTTAACGGGTGGTTCGGGGTTAAAATTTGAATTTGAATTATTACTAAGGTAATTTTAATTATTGCTAAGGTTTACTATGCCAATTTTAGGGTGCTACATAAAGCAATACAAAATCGAAGGTCACAGAGCAATACAAATTCGAAGGTAATTGCATAAATTGGAGGTGCATTGAACCTTAGGAATTAATGCCCTTTAATATTCTTTTGCATCCCATGCAATTTGACGTCAACGCTCCTTTCAAACATTACGTTTTTCATCCCATGCAAGTTGATGTCGGTGAGGTAAGTCTTTTACATGAGCACCACTAAGGGTTTAGAAACCCTTTCAATAATAATTATTAAATTAATAATTATTATTTTATTAATAATAAACTTAACTTAAAACATTTTCAAAGGTTTGAGTTAATTTATTTATTAATAATCAAAATGGACTTTTAAGTTTTTTTCAAGGAGCAAAACCTTTTCATTAAGCCAAGATGGTTTTAATAAAAACCCTTAATGAGTCCAGATGGTTTTAAGAAAAAAATTTAACCTTGTCACCATGGTTTTAATTAAAAACTCATAAACAAACATCATGGAACTTTCAAGATATTTTTCTCACCAAACTCTTTTTGTTATCAACACAAATTCATTTTGACATCCACACAAATTCCTTTTGACATCAATGACAAATCACAAACATAAAGCTAGGTAACATACCCAAAATTGCCAATAAGAGGATATTGTATTACATAGTACCCTCAAGCATGTGACACATCATAGGGATGGTTTTTAGACCCACCTAAATAGGTAAGACTATAGTATTGATTGTCAAGCATAACACACCATTTAATGCTCACAATGTGAAAATTGAGGGTATGATATGCGATTTGGGCAATATTAGATATCCCAAGTCCTTTGTAGTACTCATTATGATTGATGATCCTGTATCAATCAACACTCTCTTGAACATAGTATGGTTTAAATATGCAATGATGTGAAGTGGTGTGTCCACTATTGCAGTGGAAACTATTTTAATTTCATGGTCAAATAATTGGATCACAAGCTCCTAGCACTATTGCATATGCCCCACAAAATTTATGAAAGCTTTTGGATATTATGGTTGTAATTATCTGGAACTTAAGATGTCCATTATCATCTTCCTATTCCTAGGAGATTGTTGTAGTATCTCATATATTGATAAATTTTATGAAGCCATTTATAGACTCTGAATGAGTCTATTCCTTATCGTCACCACTAGTCTAGTTGGTCAGCCTGGAAAGGGGTTTTGAGTTGGCCTCTATTGAGGTACAAATTAAATCCAAACTAGCACTGGAGGAGGATTTGGTTGATTATACCTCCTATTTATAATGATAATGTTCACCATACCTACAAATCCTTGCATAGGTAATTAAATCCACACTTGAATAAATTGTTTGACATTATTCCTCAATGGCTCATGATTTGGTAAAATATTTTTGAATATTCCCATATTCTAATTGTTTTAATATAGAGGGTTGTCAATGATCAACTCATTCCTATTGATCATATTTTGTACCACATGCTTGAAGTTATGGCATACTTCTATATCTTACTCATTTTATCTATGGTATGATAATAATGATCTTCCCTATATTATTTTGATTTAGGGTGATTAGGATCAAGAAAATGAACTTAAAATAATGTTATGGCCTTGGCCTTGCATAATTGATTGAATATCAATACCATAGTCTTAGATAATTACATGAATTGGTGATGTGGGTAATGTTCTTTGTCCTTACCCTACTTTTTGTTGTTGCATTGATTATACTACATAGGGTGAGGTTGAGCTTGATAGTTTTGTGGTTGTTTACCCTTATCCCCCTTCTTAAGGTTTAACACAACCTGATTCACATGTGTAGGATTGTCCTGGTGATTTTGGTTCTTTCTATTCTTTTTAGTCCACTTGTTCTTCATTCGGAGTTTCAAGTCACCTTACTATAACTTGATATTATCAATAACCTTGGATTGTGTCAAAGCCTCTTTGAATGTTTGGTATTGTTGTAGTTGTAATAACAACAAGATGTGTCTTGTGCAGCTCTTGATAAACATTCATGTCAATTCAGTAGGGGGATGGAGAATGGAAGCTTAACCATTAGCTTCCTCCATCTATTACCAAAGTCCATGATTGGCTCAACATCATATTTCTTTAAAGTATCCCAGTCAAAAAAAATAATTTTATTCTTGACTCCAAAATAAAAGCATTCAAGAAAAGTATTTTCCAACTGTTCGAAGCTAGTAAGATTGTGCCTTTTCAATTGATTAAACCATTCTAATGGTGGGCCTATAAGGTTCATTATGAAATTTCTTAGTAATAAGGCATCATTACTTTGGATATGGAAGCACTTATTCATACTCATCACATGATATTATGCATCTTCATCACCTTGGAATTTATCTAGCTTAGGGATCTCAAAGTGATCATGATACACCAGGCTAGAAACTGAAGGACATAAAGGCTCATTGTGAATTCTATTCAAGGTAGGATTTTGATAAGTCATCCCCTATTTCTCAATAGATTTTACCTTTTCATCCAAGGCTTTGTACACTTGCGAGGATAAAATTTCCTCTTCTCTAAGGGGTCTCTACAGAGCTATCAAAGGTAGATTCTTTTTAGATAAATGTGGAGGATTGGGTTCATCATCAACATATACAAGAGATATTTCAAGATATTTTTGATCTTTATCACCTCTCTCTGATTCTTTGTAATAGGTATGCCCATGCTGTTATAGTGCTTGGTGCTACTAGGTATGTTGGGTCATACGATGAGTATGATTCTCAACTTGTTTAGGGTATAACTCTGGCTACAATGTGGCACATATTTGGTTGCTCTCCCTATACTCACTATGAGGAGGTAGATTACATTGAGCTAGTCTATCCTCTCTCTTTTAATGCTCCTTTTGATCAAGGATGCATTTTTCTTGTAGGTACTGCTCATATAACCACTACCTAAGCAATATTTGATGTTGAGATTCCTCATGCTTGAGGCAATCGCACTCTACATGCACATCTTCCAATTGGTCTTGGAATATGTATTGTCTCTACTTTGAAGCTATCCTATGTGATCAATATATTATATTGGTTGTGTGAGACCTCTAACTTTGTAGCTCTATACGAGGGGCATTATTAAAGTGAGTCTCAATGGATTTATCTACCACACTCTTGTATTTATCTATGTAGATAACATTTATGTTGTGTTTTAATTTGTGCTTTATTCCCGCATGCATAGATGAGGTGCATGCACTATGAGAGCACTTTGAGAATTCTATCAATTCATGAGTATACCTCTATATGTCTTCACTATGTGAGATCTCAATATGAGAGTGAGTAGTAGAGGCTCTATACCCTAGTATTCCTATTTGTTCTAGTCCATTAAATTGACTAGTTTTCTAGAGTTCATTGGGAGGTGTACCATTGACTCTAAGCATGTTGAGATCTATTGTGAACCTTCTAGGTTCATTATGATTTGGAGTCCTTAAGGATTTTCATTTTGATGTAGCCCTATACTCTTACCCCTTATTGGATGGATCTTCTTTATACCTATCATGTGATGATGGGGGCCTTGAGCCTCCCTCAGTTCTATCACATGAGGAGTGCATGTTGCATCCTCTAACTGGGGTATTATGGTGAAAACCCCCATGCGTCAAGTTTTCACCTTTGATGCTAGCTGAATGATGTTCAAAATTTTTTTGTGGGAGGTTATAACTCATTATTTTGTGTGATATTTGGAGATTTTGTATCCATCTCGACTATGTTTTGAGGGCAGCCTCTCTGTGTGTTAACCATGATGTGATATTATCTCATATGTAAGTTTTAGAGAATACAAAGTATACAAGGATGTTTATCTCTTTTAAAAGTTCTTTGTGAATCCTAAAATTATTTAGTGTGTTTTGGTTTATTGAGTATATAAACTAAATATCATCATGTTTTGTAATTTTTTGATGATATTCTTAGATAGTTTAAGGTTTTTACCTGTATTATCATATCTCGACAATTGGCAATGAAAATTCAATCATGTAAACCCACCAAAGTATGGATATGAAACCCATACCCAATCAGGGAGCACAAGTACTACTAATTCTCATCCAACACACCATGGCTAGTGATACACCCCTTCGAAGAGGAATGCGTGCTATTTTCCATGGATAGGATAGTTCTTGAATTAGCCTTGGCCACAGTCAGGTCCTGATAGTACAATTTCAAATGAGCCAACCAAGTGGTAATGGAATCCACTATTGGTATTGATCAATAGGTTGGATTTGAGAACCCAATGCCATTGATATTTAAGTGAACGTGGTGTGTGTGGGTTATTTTTATTTTTGCACAAAGTAAAATGCATACAAAGCACACATGATCATTTCCTACATGCCTAGGAAAAGATGTTTTATTTTTAGAAATGTGTAATTTTAAATGCTTCTTTAGAAAATGCAATACAAAATTGAATGATAAATGGAATTTGGATAGCTCCTAAGCATGCAAAACCTTAGCACACAATTTTAATTCTAGCTTATATTCTTTACAATAGGTAACAGACTCAGTCGTTGGATAGAAATGTATCTAAAATATTATCTATTGTTGACAATAGTAGCTAACAGAGATGGCCATTGTTGTTAGTCACAACTAACAACAAATACAAATTCTTCATGTATTTTCCCATTAAATTTCACTATGTGGCTTAATTAAATCCTAATGATAGGAAAACATAGAAAGCATGCAGAATACAGAAGAGGATACCTATCTAGAAATCCTCATCTGATGAAGAGATAGGCTACTTACTATCTTTTCTCTATTTTCTGCTAGCCATTGTTGCTCAACACAACTAGGATGCTAGTTTCTACTGTTAACCATGGCTAATACTGTGGGCTACTACTTTAAGCACAACTAGTATCTGCACATGAAAAATAGAAAAAAATCAGCATAGGCAATAAAATTTATAGGGTTTCCATCGTGATTGTCATTGTAGAATGGTCTAAAGCGCATATATCTACTACTATTACAAGATAATGATAAAATTGAAAGCAAAGAACACATGTATAACCAAATTCTCAATAAAGTAAGCCTCCTTTGTATTAATCACTTGAAATATAGGTTACATATACGTCCCTCTTAGGGATACCAAATGATACATGTTTACAATGGTATAAAAGCCCCTAAACGAGGGTGATATATTCTAAGGGATCTTTAGATCTCTACCAACTTTGCATGAGGGCTTACTAGGATGCATCCTTCTCCATTGTCAAGAAAAATTGATCTTTGGAAGTGATTTGAAGCTTTGAAATATCTATCACCTACATATAATAAACAAAAAAATACATCAAATGCATATGAAGCCTCTCATGATGAGGCTATTATCCAAAAAATACAAATAATGAAGCAAATACTTGAATAAAGCATAAAATATACAAAGATACTTATAATATTGTCAAATCAGTGTAAAGCATGGCTTGAAACATGTGAAGATAGATAATCTTGCATGACATGTGAAGTATTCAGCATAAAAGAAGCTAATCTATGAATACTTGTAGAAGAAAGCATACATTATGTAAGTGAAGATAAAGCTACCTAATATGATACTATTTAATCGTATAAATTACTGGAATAAGACTAATCTATGCTATATTAACATAAATATAACTAGAAATAGAAATCTATGACTAAAATGGAAGAATGAAAGCATCAAACCCTAGCTATGGGTGCTTAGAGTGGCTAGCTCTATAAGCCATGGTTGACAGTCGTAGCTAATCATGTGGGCCATTGCTAAAAATAGTGGCCATGAGAAAGCTCTTATTTCTCTTACAAATAGGGTTGGGAATGCTCAAATATTCCTTGAAATTGATGATCAAGGGTCACCCTCGTGTCTAGACATGGATTGGTATTTGGAATTTCTTGAATTCATGTCAGATAGGGATAGGTGTGGAATGGCAAGGTTTTCTTCTCAATACTTTAGAAGCTCCATTGTTGCAAAGCTTGGTGTTAAAATAGAATTTTGTAGCATCTCCTTACTCTTCAAAAGTTGTAATTGAATCTCTAATTTGGTAAGGCTTTGTTACAATACAATCAGGATCATTTTTGCCTCTTTGAGGGGTCTATAAATAAACTCCCCAATCCTAATATTAGCTTCTCAAGGAAGCCAAGATCAAGAAATACCAGGTTGGGGCAGTTGGATGGAACCTTTTGGAGGATTCATAGTCCATAACCACTTGAATTGGTTGCAAATATCATTGGAACAACCAAACTAGATCGGCTTAAGAAGATAAATTAGTTATAGGGCTAGCACAACTGCTCAATAGGGCTAGGATCCTAGTTGTGGTTTTCATCTGCAACTGATATCTTAGTCATGGATTCCATCAGTGGCTAAGGTTGAATAGGCCTAGGATACCTAAAATGAGTGGTTAGAACCACTTATTAGCCTTTGGAGGGTCCAAAGTCATTCATATGGTATACAAAGGTGCCCATACGAGTAGTCTCCTAAATATTATGTGTTTTAGGTGTCTAAAATTAGAATGTACCCAATAATGTAATATACTCTAACAAATTTCCCTTAATCTCTCTATGATCTCATCATCCATGAAGGTGCTTTGATACTATAAATTAGACTTCTAGTTCAGGTGGTCTCTCAAATAACATGGTTGTTTTGGTGGAACCCATGTATTTCCCTTTGGTGTGCTGAGTCCCCAAGTTCCCACATGTTGACACAAATACTTTCATAAATATTTATCCTATAATACTAGCCATGCCACCTCAAGCTTCAATGGTCACATCTATAACACCTTTTTCTTCAATAATTCCTAAGATATTATTTGGGCCATTCTCACCTTTTTCCCACATGTATCCACTTGAAATTTTAGAAATATTACCAAGGTTGTCCTTCACACCATTGGTTGCATCTCTCCCAAAGCTAATTTTTCACTTGAGCCTATGCTTTAGAAGATATATCAAATCATAAGTAATCATCAATGGTTCTAGAGCATGAAAATATCCAAAACCATTGACATGCATATTTAGGAGGCTATGACCCACTTAGCTTCCTCTAGAATTGAGTTCTTTAAATGTGGCCATCAAATTAGTCATGTTTATTACAAAATAATTTATTTCAATTACCTTTAGTAAAGTGAGATCTATGGAAAATTTTCTTCTTAGCTTGTTGGGGGTTGGTGTGATTTCTTAATGGCACTTTTGGAGCTGGAAATTCTACAAATTAATCTCATAATTGAATAAGTCCTTAGCTCTCATAATTTCATGCATTTCCTCAAAATATTTAGTGGTAGCAACCCTGACCTATCATAGGATTTTATCCATTCTTGGGAGGATAGTGGAGTTCTAATTTATGGCTTCAAATTCACTATCAGTGTTCATATGCTTGTAGAGGTGACAAACCTTCCCAATGATGAGTAAATTATATAGATATACAAGCACTAATTATATAAAGATTCAAGATTATTTAGGTACAAGGGAAAGAATATGAGAAATGAAAAGAGAGGACTCATCAAGGAGTCCCTCCCCAATCATTGGAATAGGGTCATGCTTTTTATTATGCAATATTTCAATAACGACGATACCAAATCCCCCCTTAGAAGATTTCATTTAGCCTTCCTAAATCACCTCAAGGATATTAAGGCCATCAATGTACTAGAGTACTTGTTTAGGTCTATGGATAGCTCCATCTCCAATGTCAAAAAAGGTACTTCCACCCATCCAATGCACTAGGGCCTTCACCTCATTTTGTATAAGCATGTTCTTTAGAAGGAAGACCAAAAAGCGATTATTTCATAAGTTGGTAGCCCCCCTTCTCATCCCTCTACTTTAGAATCAAGCCATAGAATCCATCATCTAGTTTATTATGAATCCATGGAGAATGATTTAGAGGATACCATCAAAATTAGGAGGAATTTGGATTTTGGCTCTGGTGACACTCCCTCTTTGGTCAAATTAGAGCCTCATCATTGGTCTTCTACGAGAAAATCTACAAGTGGAAATTGCAAGACATCCATTATAATTGATAAAGATAAGGAAATATTAGAGTATAAGCCTATTCTTAAAAATAAATAAAGGTCGAAGGTCTTCCTACTCATTCTCCTCCTAGAAGGGAGTTTATCCCTTAAGTCCTTTAAGTGGACCATCAAGATGTAGTAAGCAAAGACAAAACCAATATTACCTCTTAGGGATTGAAGATACATTGATATACATAATAGATAATTCAATATGGTATAGACTCTCCATTAACAATCCATGACCAATGAAGAGAAGGAAGTGGTCAAAGCTTCTATCTAGCTAAGTCTACTCTAGCTATTTATTTTTGAATGTCCTTTGGGATTCCTCATTGCTTGGTTCCTCTATTATTTTTGTGGTATTTATTTTTTTTCCTCCCTTAGGATGGTTCCTATTGTTCTATTTTAGGGTATTCTCACTATTGTGTTGTTTTGAGGTATTCTACATGTTGTGTTGTTTTGGAGTGTTCTCTTTAGATTTTCATATGTTTTATTTACTTAATATTTATCATGTGGAGTCATTATTTTTATTTCCACTTTTGTAAAAGGTTTTAGGGTCCCTTTCAAAACCCTCTCCTCCAATCAATAAAAAAAAAGTTATTATTATTTTGACACTTATTGCATTTTTATACATGATTATGAGCATCTCTCTCAATAGTTGGTCAATAGTATCCCATAAAAATGAGATTCTTAGAAATGAAACTTCCATTCAATTTTCCACTACATGAACCCCATGGGTGTCTTGAATGACTATTTTAGATTCATCCATATTGAGGTATCTTAAAATAATGTCATCAAACATTGGTATATATGGAATATCTCTAATTATCACAAGTTGGCAAGAGTTCTGTTTAAGATTATTTTGCTCATTGTAATTTACTCCCTTAGGTAAAACATTGATCTTAATTAAATCATATATTTTCTTATACTAAGAGTAAAGGATTGGAATTTATTGTATGGAAAAAATAGCTAGTGGTTCTTGACTAAATTGTAAGGTTGTAGGTTAACTAATATGATAGATGATAATTGTTTATTATTTGTCATATAACTCTAGAGGCATAAGCTATACAGTGACAACCATTACATCTACTTTATGATTACTATAGAGTGGAATTATATCAATGGTTACTTTTTTAAAAGAAGCCATCAAGTTACCCATAATGTATTTGGATGGTTTTAGTTTATCATATTCAATTTGATAAAATCCATTAATTTGGTTGAATATTTGTTGTTAATATCAAAATATGGAGAGGCTAGTGACTTTTAGAGCCAAGTATACTCATAGCCCAAGGATGAAGGTTTCATGTTTAGCCACATTATTAGTACATGAGAATTGAAGTTTGAAAGATAAGGGGATTACATTTTATTATGGTGATACTAGGACAATTTTTGCACCTTCTCCATTAAAAAATATTGCATAGTCAAATAAAAGAGTCTAAGAATATTTTTTGATGCCTTTAGAGTGCATACCATCTCATTGAGATACTCAATATTTAGGGGATGACTGGATGGTAAAGGGGATGCTCCTATCTGACTAGCTATCACTTGCCCATTATTTTTTTGAATAACCTATTTGGCTATCCTACTTGAATAGTATGCCTTAAATATAAGGTATCATAGTAGATCAAACTTACCAATAATATATTTTTTGTGACTTAACATCCAATTTCTAATATTTTAAGAAGCAAATACCATTACTAGCTATATTATTTCCAAAGGGGTATAACTAGTTTTGTAATTGATGAGGGTTTTGCTAATATAGTATATGGCTCATTCTTGTGTTTTTCATCATAGTGTGCCAATATGACACCTAAAGCATGAACTATCATTACAATGTACAATAATGGTGGCTTGAGGGGATTGAGTGGAACAAGGATTGGAGGAGATAGTGTATCGCTCCAAATTTTTTGCATCCTTACCTTTAGGCTATAGGATCCGCACCCGAAAGGGGGATGCGAGAAGGATGGGACAATACCTCGGACTGAGAGGCCCTGTGAAGGTCACGCCTCTCGGGGAGGGGTATAAGGGTGAATTTTTGATGGATGGTGGGTTCACCAGGAAAATTTTGAGTGGCAATTTCCACGCCTAGGTTGAGAGTAGGTTTGATGTGTTCATTTTTATATTCAATCATTCAATTCCTAGGTTTGGCCAAGATGAATCTAAGCTATTCTATATGCCAATGCTGATATATATGAATACAGAAAACATGAATAAGTGCTAAACATAGAAAGTGTGCTAAATAAGATAGAATATAGCTGATTTCGGATGTCTGATGAAGATTCTAAGGTTTGTAGAGGTCTATATTGTCTCAAATATTACATTATCATCTGCAATTGCATAGAATCATCTTAGATCACAGTCGATTGTCTGAGATCAGAAGAGATCATCGTCAACCTAATGAATTCATTAGATGAATTTGTTAGAAACCTGCAATCATAGAAATAGATACCAAAGACCAAAAATGCAACTTCAAAAGCAAGGGGAAATGATAGAAATGATAGTAAACTTACCTAAATGATAAATCCAGATAACAATTAAAGGAAATGCATTAATTTGATAATTTATTTTAACTTTATCATGCATCTATGCTAAATGAGGTGAACTCCAGAATGTAGAAATAGAATAAACTAAGTCAATGCATAAAGAAATGAAGATAGAAGATAAAGAAATGCAAACTCTAGGCTCTAATTGCCCCCAATATGGATTGTAGTCGAGATCACCTCCAATCGTACGAGATCATCGCCGATCTATGATAGGATCATCTGAAATAGTTTGGAATCACCTGCGATGATCTGAGCTTGCTTCGAATGAAAAACATTAAAATTCTTGCAAGAAAACTTGAAATACACAATGCGACAATGGTATGAAGGTATTTTAATGCACAAGAAACTAATATTGCAGAGAAATCAGCTAGCTAGAGGGATAAACTGAGAAAATCCTAGTTTATATAGGATTAGGGAGAGGTTAGGAGGTTGGAGATCATCCCAATTTGGGAGATCTCCAACGGGGGAGACTCTAACCACGTAGACATGCTTTCTACCCAAGTTAGAGAAGCTATTGAACAGAAGCTAATTATGAAAATTTAGTTTTGGGATGAAATCATCTGGATGTTCTATTCTAGATGAATTCATCAGATCTGGGATGATTTCATCTGATCATCGACGATATCGTCCAACGGTCAAAAAAAATCCTAAAAATGGTGCGAAAAACAAGGGGAGTGGGTAACGGGCGGTTAACGAGCGGTTTTGGGGTTAAAATTCAAATTTTTATCTTTTTACTAAGGGTTTAACTGTGTCAATTTTAGGGTGCTACATTTTGCCCCCTCTTTAGTGAATTTTCCAAAGAAAATGCGTTAAATACGAGTTCTTCCCATTTTACGAGAAAGCAAAAATTTACTCAATTTTATCGACAACGATTTTAGGTCGAATCGTACGACTGCTTACTATGGTACCCCCTCTGAGTTTTTACCCAAATCGAACGTTTGAGGTAAAAGCGTAGAAAAGCAAAATTAAAATGTTGTTTTTAAATAAAATTAAGAAAAATAGGGTAAAACCCTAATTCATTTTTACTATCCATTTTTACTATTTTTAGAGCTCTGCAGACAAAATGGTTGAAACCATGCACAGATCGACAGAGGTCCGGTGCGGGCTACGGGTAAGAATCTAAACCTAGTGAATTATGTTTTAATTTGATTTGTGTAATTTTTTATTTAAATTTTGACTATTTTGGGGCATCGTGGCCATTTTTAGGCTGTCGACGATGTCGGGATGAAATCGTATCCATTTCTTCGAAATCATCCCTAGATCATCGATTTCGTCTGAGGGCGAAATCGATGAAGTAGGGGCAATCCCATCCAACAAGGGGTGATCCCCAAGTTGAGAAATTGGAGGTGATTTCGTCCTAAAAAGGATGATTTGATCCAATAATGAATTTTGTTGTTTTATTGTTTATTTTGTAGAGGGGATTACTAAAGATTTAGGAATGGAAATACGGGGGGCTGAGGGATGACGTGGCCATGCTCGACCAGGTGGAGTGATAACGACTAGCACAAGTCAGTCTACAACATGTGGAAGAGATGCCACAAGTATCGATAGACATGGGGCTACTGATAGCCCTAGCAGAGAGATGGTATTCGGGGTCATCTTACTTTCGATTATCGACAGGGGAGATGGCTCCCACACTAGAGGACATATGGAGGATCTTGAGGATCCCCATATAGGGATGGTTGATGACTCCTACAGCCAATCAAGGCCAGGCTATGATGAGGTTGTGCAGAGACCCGAGCTTCACCCTAGTGAAGGTCAGAGTGAACATCGATTCTCTAAGGTAGATGCATGGGGCATCTAGGTTGAATCAAGTTTTGGCAGGGATAGTGGGTGGCCTACTGTTGTCCCACTAGAGCGGGTGTAGATTACCTTGGCTCATTTTAGATGTGGTATATGACATGAGAGACCATGGGTATAGATTTGCATGGGGTAAATTTGTATTGTGCCACTTGTATAGGATCTTGCATGGGATCGTATACAAGGGAGGCTAATGTTTGGTTTTGACATTGATGCTACAGGTTTGGTGCTAGGAGCACATCACGGTGTGGAGGCCGATAGGACTCCCACTAATAAGGGTTGACCGAGAGAGACCCCAGGTTTTCTATTTGTGGCTATAGAGTGTGTCATAATGATGAATAGATTTGTCGATGTCATAGAGGTTTCTAGATGACCTCATCCCAGACCAAATCACCTAGAGGCCATGGAGAGAGCATCTAGGGTGGGGAGAGGATGGATAGGAGCTGGCTTGCATCAAGAAAGTCTACTGGCTGATGATGGAGCAGGGAGAGGTAGAGCTCCACCGCTACGACTAATTTTTGTGACAATTTTGTCTACAACAGGGGATCCAATCTCTTAGGGATTATGAGTACTCCCAGATTGTTCAGGATAGTACTACATTGAGCGGAGCTTCGGATATGCAAATATTTTGGATCTAGGATGCAGATGATGCCCCCATCCATCCAGTGGATGGGGACAATGTTGGGGTCACTGATGGATATAATTCCTGGTATGTATGCATCCACCCTCCTCAAATTATGATGGCATAGGGTCCGGTGCACATGATTATGTGATAGATGGGGAGATGACACCAAGCTTCTATTGAGGTAGCGTAGGGTCGCAACAGGAGAAAGCAATGATAGTCTGCACAAGAGAGACACTAGAGGATGCCATAGGCTCCATAGAGACCACAAAAGATAGGGATGAGGGAGGAGGGATTCCATTATCAACAAGGGGAGAGGCCACCATTGCCCGATAAGGGCAAGGGTGTCGAGGTAGGGGAGAGTAGCGAGATGGCGGCTCTCTGGGCTAAGAATGCCCACCTCTGGGCTCAGGTGCAGAAACTATAGGATGAGGCTACATGGCTCAGGGCTCATAGTAGAGAGTCGAGCATGCAGGAGTTAGCATGGTCTATGGCTCAAACCACATTCTACCAGGGAGTATACTACTAGCTAGTTCTAGAAGGCCAGAGGTTGTAGCTGCCAGCTGGCATTGTAGAGCCGATCAGGGTGGGATCATCGAGGACTTCCTCATGATTGACAACGAGGACCCAAGACACATCCCAGACCTCTATGGGACCACCTCCTCCATGCCAAGGTGGGAGAGGAGATGAGGCTAAGAGCTTGAGGGCTTCTCGAGACTAGCAGCATAGACTGGATTGGATACATTTTTTTTTGAGAGGATTGAGTATGTCAGGGTATAGATTGTGGCATACCAATCTAGTTTTGATATGATGTATATAATTTGTTGATATATATAGATGGTATTTTTGATGATATGACTTGTGTATATGTTGTATGATGCTTTAATTTTGGATTTGTTTGGTTGATTATTCATGTAATTATGTCATTGGAAATAAATTATAATTTTATGTCATGCCATAAAATTTAAATGAAATAATCTGATGTGAACAAATTGGTTGTTGTGGTGGTGTGTTTTGATGAAAAATAAAAGGGACTTCTAACAATAATTTCAAAGGACATTGTCGCTGTTATAGACCATTTCATGGAGTCATCGCTCGCTAGGTCGTCAAGCTAATCCCAGTATAGAAATATTGCTAAAAGTAAAAGGGTTCTTAAGAGACTGTCTTAAGACTTTGTGTTGTGATGATGAAAAATGATGATGGTGATGATTTGTTTTTATATTTTCAATAAAAATATTATGCATGAGATATTAAAAAAAATGATTTTTTCTAGGCATAAATTCCTAAGTGTGATAATTTTTTTGAATAATTCCCTAGGAATTATACCATCATTGCAAAATGGAATGTTGACATAATGAAATGAAAATAGAAAAAAATTGCATTCTTTTTAAAGCACAATTGTGTAACATAATGATGTAAGCCATATGTTTTTATGAATTGAAAATGAATGGGAAAATAAAATTAGAACAATGGTTTGCGCTAGGCATAGAATTATAGACTTATACCATCATCGCAAAATCCAAAAAGGAAATTGATATAACAGTTTTATTGCATGATTTGATTTTTTTTTTTTAAATAAACAAAATATAAGATAAGGACTTACGCTAGGCATAAAATTCCAGTTTAGGTTTTGGAACTATACCATCATTGCAGAAGTCGAATATATAAAGAAATGTGACTTTTTTGCATGTTTTGAAAGAAGTTTTAGATTTTGGAAAGAAATATGTATGTAATTGTTTTTCTACTAAACAGATGTTCTTTTAAATAAGAAGATGAATTTATTCTAAAAAGAGTTGCAAGAATATTTTAAATTATCTCAAAGACAAAATGTAGATTTATAAGGAACCCAATGTGCACATGTGAGTTCATTGCCAATCTTGATTTATCATAATGATACAAAATCTCTCAAATACAAATGTGTGTGCAATTGTATGGTTCATTCACCAATTTTGAGCAAGATAATTTGATACAAGTAATTTGAATTAACCAACTGAGTGTTCGTTGACCATGATTTATATGCATGTAATCATACCAGACTACTATGTAAGTTAGGTTATCAAGATCTAGCTAATCCATAATCCGACATAGGTCTATACAAAATAAGTTCGTTAATGTGACAGACATATCACCACGCTAAGTATTACCCAAGGCCAAGCAGGTTGGGCACAAACCACCTGTTATGGGGCTTACCTCACAGTTTTCGAATAATTGAGAATTCCAAGGATTCAAGCTCATTCACCCTTCTTTTCTTTTCAAAGGGTAGGGAAAAGGGATATTTATTGCTTTTTGCTTTTTTTTTCTTTTGCTTCTCTTTTTTTTTGTATTTTTTCTTGAAACTAAGACAATGCTGAAATATTGCTGCGATGGTACAAAATAATATTTTTCTTTTTCTCATGTGTTTTGAATTTTCTTTCTCTAGGGATACTTTCTCGGATTGACTATAGAGCAAGGGATTTTTATTCTAGGTAGGGGTGAGCTTGTCCTTTTGTCAATTCTCAAAGATTCTAGACCATGTGCATGATAGGATAGTAGGGGAAAATTTTCGCTCAAGAAACCATTTTTACTACGTAGCATCATATCGAATTTGCAATGAAATAATTTTAATGTGAAAAGATATGCTTGGTTCAAGTAAATAACAAGATCAGTTCTCTATGCTCAAAAATTTACTTAATTCAACTAGGGACTTTGATATAAGAGATATTAATAATCATACCAAATAAAATCAAGATATTTATTCATGTGAGTGTGAAAGTGCGAGACTCCAAATAAATGCTAATTTATAAAAAATAATTGAAAATATGACTGCAATACTTCAATAATTGATAGGTGTGAAAATAAAAGATGTTTTTGAAGATTTTGGTGATTTTGAAGTTTTTATATTTTGATTTTAATTTATGAATTGAAAGAATAAATACTATTACTGTTTTTGAAATTTTTATATGGATGACTAAAAGAAAACAAGATGCAAAATAACAATATATACAATGATGAAATGACCAGATTTTATGCATAATAGCGTTTAATATGGATAATGTTTATTTTTGAAACAAGTTCCATTATCCGAGATGAGATTTGCAGGAATTCCAAACCTACAAATAATTTGATTAAAAATAAATTTGGAAACTTGGGTTCCAGTGCAAGAAGCTAAGGGCATAGCTTCAACCCACTTCATGAAATACTCGATGGCGGTTATGATGAATTTGTGTCCATCAGATGACATAGGATTGATTTTTCCAATGATGTCTAAGCACCATTTTGAAAAGGGCCAAGGAGATGAAATAGCCTGTAGTTCTTGTGCAGGCGCATGGACAAGGTCAGCATGTTTTTGGCACTTGTTGCAATGGTGCACATAATCATGTGCATCATTTTCCATGGTAGGCCAAAAATATCCTATCCTAAGGAGTTTCTTAGTTATGGCGCTACCACTAAAATGTCCCCCACAAGATCCATCGTGGGCTTCAATCAAAGTTGATCTAGATTCTTCTAGATTCAAACATCTCAATAGGATGCCTTCAAAAGATCTCCTATACAACGTATTGCCAATAATTATGAAGTGACTTGCTCGTCTACGTAATAACCAACATTGATTGCTATTACAACCTTCAGGGAAGGTCCCATTTTGAAGAAAATTAAATATATCAGTTTACCAAGGCTCAGGAGTAGTTTCTTTGATTAGAAACACATCCAAAGGTTTTAAGCATGAATTATTTAAAGTGGGTTCCTGGAGTCAGTGAATAATGATGGTAGCATATTCATCATCTAAATCCAAGGGCAAAAGAGATGCAGCTACAACCATAGCATCAACTGCATGATTTATAGTTCAAGGAATAGATTCCAAGGTAACTTGATCAAATAAAGATAATAATTGTAATACATATGCCTTATATGGACGTAATTTATCATCTCTGGTCTAATAAAAATCATTGATTTGATTTATGACAAGTTGAGAATCATCGAAAACCAATAGATTTTTTATTTTCAATGTCAATGCAGCTTGTAATCCAAGGATGAGAGCCTCATATTCAGAAGTGTTATTAGTGCAAGCAAACGTTAATTTAAAGGACAAAGGTATAAGATGTTTCTGGGGAGATATTAAAATGATACCTACACCAGCCCCACTCATGCATCAAGCTTTGTCAAAGTATAGGGACCATTGCTCTGGATGGTCTACCTCTAATTTAAGGCATTCATCAGGAAAATCAATGATGAGGGGATGGGTAGACTCTAAAGGTGCAACAACTAATTGATCTACTATGATTTGACCCTTAACGTCAAACTTCTATCCTATAAACTGATCAAATACTTTTCTCAAGTCATCTAAATGATCATATTCTTTGATGGAATGAGCTATAATATCATCTACATAATCATGTAGACTATCATGCATCATATCATGAAAGATATAAGTCACGGCTTGTTGATATGTTGCACCTGCATTCTTCAAACCGAATGGCATCACTTTCCAACCAAAGGTCCCCCAAGGGGTAATAAAGGCTATTTTAGCCTGATCTTCAAGAGCTATCCTGATCTAATTATAACCAAAAAATCCATCCATTAAGGATATCATTCCACTCCCGATAGTAAAATCAATGATCTGATCCATGTTGGGAAGAGGAAAATCATCTTTAGGGCTTGCAACATTAATATCTCTAAATTCTATGCAAACCCTAACTTTGGTAGCTTCTTTCTTAGTTACTGGAACTACATTCAAGATCCATTCAGCATAATCAATGGCTTGTATAAAAATAACCTTCAAGAGTTTTTCTAATTCCCCTTTGACTAGTAAGGCCACTTTAGGATGCATTTTTCTAAGTTTCTATTTAATAGGTTTAGCATCCGGATGGACTACTAGGTGATGCATAACTACAAAAGGGTCTAATCCTGGCATATCTTCATATGTCCAAGAAAATACATCTTCATATTCTTTAAGAAATGCAATGTATTGATCTTGTTTGTCTTGACTCAATTCTGATCCAATGTTGATTATGTGAGGATTATCTTTAGTTCCAATGTTAATTTTTATGACGTTTTCTACTTCCATGTGTATATCTCTCTCAAAATTAGGTGGGGTGGGTGAAACGCCCAATTATTGCAATTATTCCAAGGTTAGCTTGGATAATTCGTCTTGAGGATTCGTGGCCTCAAGCTGGGCTATACTAGGTATGGAGACATCGAAATAAAATTTGTTATGTAATAATTCCTCAACGAAGACATCATGGAAGATATCTCCCTCCAACTCATCGTCAAATTTAGTGATCATATGAGGGTAAGCTATGGATAGAATATTACATGTAAATGGCTTATTCATTAAACACAAAGCATCATGTTTATCCAAATAATCTTGGTAAGATATGAGATGGTCATCATCCTCAAATGGGAAGGACTGACCTTTACTAGGAAATAGGCCCACACCACATCGGGTAGGCCATGGTTCTACCTCAAAAGGTTCTTTCATACCATTTTGGTAAGGTCCCAAACCTTTCCCTTTATATCCCAATTTAAGCATTATAGGCTTAGCTTTAATATACTCATTAGCAAAATAACATCGAGCATATCCATCATAATGAGTCTTGATGTTTCTAGGTATTCTTCCCCAGTCATATCCATTATAAATAAAAGCACAACTCCCAACTTGGTAAATACTTCCCATAGGTTGTGGGAGGCCCAAGGTATGAGGAGAGGGTGGAAAATTATTTAAAATAATAGAATCTTTCATAGCAGCGTTTGTTTTTCTGATATAAGAATTTTAGATAAATCGGGTAAGAGCTCATCAGTAAGAGCGTAAGAGGTAGAAGGAACATTTCCTACATCTTCGGATGCAAAAAATATACCTCTAGTAGGTGTAGATGTTGTAGAGATGTCGATGGATGGGTCTATAGGTATGGAAGTTATAGGAGTAAAACAAGAAGCATTGGTTGTGGGTTTAGGATATTTTTGAGGTCCTAATGTGGTTTGTTTGGAATATGGTTAAACTATATGTAGAGGAGGAGTTGATGGAGAAAAAGTAGATGATGTTATGGGTGTGTGTTTCACACGTTTAGACGGATGATGAGAATTAGGATGTGTGGATGACAGAGCAGGGAAAAATTGAACTCCAACAGGTTTTGCCAAAGCACACATATCAAAGGGTTTGGGATCACCATGAATGGTAACCAACTGATTTTTAAATTCAAATTTAACGCACTGATGTAAAGTTGAGGGAACATATCGCATCACGTTGATCCGAGGATGACCCAAGAGTATATTGTACAATGCAGGGCAATGTACAATAAATAAGGTCGTATCTAAGGTTCTTGGACCAAATTGCAATGGGATAATAATAACTCCACATGTTTCTTGTGTTTCGTCATTGAAGGCTTTTATGATCATATCGGTTCTTTTCATTTCGTCACTTCTATACCCAAATATTTGGTAGAAGTCAAAAGTGCAAATGTTTAAAGATGAACCATTATCAATCAAAACTCGTTTAACTGCTACATCTCCAATTAAGGTAGTAATATATAAGGGGTTATCCTTATGTAAACTGTGTTGCGGTATATCTCTATCCTGGAAGTCAATACAATCGACTTCTCAAGTTATGGTAGTATTGGCCATGGCTTCAGGTTGAATATTTTATGGTACCATCATTTGCATTAATGTGAGCATTAATTCATCCCTATGTGTAGGAGAATATCTTAAAAGGTCCAAAAAGGAAATTCTAGCTGTAGTATTTGATAATTGTTCATTAATATTATAATGAGGTTTAGGTTGACCATTAGGTGCATGATTCCCTTTATTAGGAACTTTCAAAACAAATGGAACTAATCCATCGTTCTGATTTTGATCTTGTTGAGAATTTTGAGCCTGTTTTTGAGTGACAGCTCCGATGGTACCTACAATATTATTTTGTAGATGATGAATGGGTCTTGGTCTAGCGTTTATGGCTTTGTTCATTGGAAATTAATTGGTGAGAGGATGGTCTAGTAGTGATTCTTCTTGGAAATGGTTCTTCTAGAACCATAGAATTTGTGATAGGTTGAATAGCATCTGATTCATATTCAGAACTATTTGATTTATTTGAGGTGATTTCCATGTCACTTTCAGTCTTATATTCTATATCACTAAGATCAGGTGTCCAAAATTTATATAGAGGTTTGTTCATAACCATGGATAAAGTTGTGTCAAATATTTGTAGATCATGAGTAGGTGAATGTCCACTAATAGTCCCTACATATCAGGTAGGAGGGGGAACATTATGATGCTCAATTTGATTAGCCAGCTCTTTACCATGCTTTGGTAGAGGATGTTGAAATATGTCTAATGATTTATTGGCATTCTGATTCTGATTTTGGGCGGTGTTCTTTTGAGCATTATTAGGAGGATTTTGTTAGGTTGAAATGCTTGCACCTCCATCTCATTGTGTATCATTCCAAATTTTCCGCACCCTTACCTTCAGGCTAAAGGATCCATGCCCGAAATGGGGATGTGAGAAGGATGGGATAATACCTCGGACTAAGAGGCCCTTTGAAGGTCCCGCCTCTCAGGGGAGGTGTATAAAGGTGAATTTTTGACGGATGGTGGGTTCACTAGGAAACTTTTGAATGGTAGTTTCCACGCCTAGGTTGGGAATGTGTTTGATGTGTTCAATTTTATCTTTAATCATTCAAATCCTAGGTTTGGCCAAATGAATCTAAACTGTTCTATATGAAATGCAGATTTAAATGAATACAAAAAGTAGCAATGAATATCAAGTATAGAGAATATACTAAATAAAGACAAGTTAAACCTGATTTCGGATGTTTGATGGAGGTTCTAATTTTTGAAGCAGTCAAGATCGCCTCTGATCTGACAGGATCATCTAAAATTAGATAGGATCATCTGAGATCTGATGAATTCATCAGAGACCTGCAATCAGAGAAATAGACACAGAACATAGAAAATGCAACAATACTAACAGAGGAAAAATGTGTAAAATGACAATATAGATACTAAAACGATAATTACAAATAGAAATTCAAGTAAATTATAGTATTCTAATGACAAATTATGATCTTATCATGCACTTAAGCTATATGGGTGAACTCAAAAATGTAGAATAGAAAAAAATAACAATAAACTGATCTAAATGTAGAATGAAACAACAGACGAGAAGAGAAAAATGCAAACTTTGGGCACTAATTGCCCCCAATGTTGGCTACAGTCAAAATTGTCTATAGAGTGTGAAATCATCTCGAATTGGGGTGTGATCATTCGATATCGTACAGGATCGTCTGCGATGATCTAAGCTTTCTTCGGCTAAAAAACAATGAAGTTACTGCAAACAAACTTGGAAAAATATGAAGGCAAATGGTGATTTAATATGGTCTAATGCAAATAGAACTTGTGTTACAGGAAAATTCAGCCAAGGGAATGTCAAGGGGAGGGCCTAAGATTAAATAGGCATATGAAGGAGGTTGGGAGGTTGGAGATCATCCCAATTTGGGAGATATCCAATGGGGGAAGTCTCTAACCACATAGACACGCTTTTGCCCAGGTTAGAGATGTCGTTCAAACAGAAGCTAATTATGAAAAATTAGTTTTGGGACGAAATCGTCTGGACATTCTGCTCCAGATGAATTCATCCGATCTGAGGCGATATCATCTAATCGACGACGATATCATCCAACGGTCACAAAAAATCCTAAAAATGGCATGGAAAACAAGGGGAGCGGTTTAACAGGCGATTCGGGGTTAAAATTTAAATTTTGAATTATTACTAAGGTAATTTTAATTATTGCTAAGGTTTACTGTGCCAATTTTAGGGTGCTACATTTTGCCTCCTCTTTAGCAATTTTTCTAAAGAAAATGTGTTAAATATGAGTTCTTCTCGATCTACAAGAAAGCAAAAATTATTCCCATTTTTAGGCAACGATTCTAGGTCGAATCGTACGACAGTTTACTATGGTGCTCCCTCCGTGTTTTTACCCAAATCGAACGTTTGAGGTAAAAACACGAAAAAGAAAAATGTTAAAATTTTGTTAAGTGTTTTTGAATAAAATTAAAAAAAAATAGTGTAAAACCCTAATTCATTGTTACTGTTCATTTTCCTGGTTTCTAGAGCTCTGTAGACAAGATGGTCAAGACAGCGCACATATCGACAGAGGTCCAGCACAGGCTATGGGTAAGGGTCCAAACTTAATTTAGAATGATTTAATTTTGAATTTCATGCTTTTTAGATTAATTTTGAATGATTGTTGAGCATCACGACCGTTTTTGGGCTGTCGACGTCGTTGGGACGAAATCGTCTTAATATCACCGATTTCGTCCAAGGGAAAAATCGATGATATGAGGACGATTTCGTCCAATAAGGGACGATTCCCTCTTGCAAAATCGAAGACGAATTTGCTCAAATTTTGGATGATATCATCTAGTAGTGGACGATATCATCATTTGTATGAAAGTGAACTTATTTTACTTGCATTTTTAATCATTGTTTTATTAATGATTTTTATTGTTTTGTTGTTTATGTTGCAGAGAGGATTACTAAAGAGCCGGGAATGGAAATACGATGGGCTGAAGGACAAACAGGAGCTGGCTTGCATTAGGTGAACCTGTTGGTTGAGGATGGATAGGAGAGAGGTGGAGCTCCACTGCTATGACTGATTTTTGAGGCAGTTCGGTCTACAGTAGGGGATCCCATCTCTTAGGGACTACGAGTTTTCCTGGACCATCTGGGATAACACTACAGTCAGTGGGGCTCCAAATATGTAGCACTTCTAGAGTGAGGACATGGATAATGCCCCCATCTAGCCAGTGGATGGTGATGACACTGGGGTTTCTGACAGCTACGATGCCTGGTACGCAGGCATCCGCCCTCCTCGAATGATGAGGGTTCAGGGTCTGATTCATGCAGTTGTGCATCGGATTGGGAGGCAGTGCCAGGCAGCCATTGAGGTGGCATAGGGTCATGGCGGGAGAGAGCATAGGAGGCCATAGGCTCAACAGAGGCCACGATAGTGGGAGAGGATGGAGGAGAGACCCTCTTCTCCATGGAGAGAGAGGCCATCATCGATCGATAAGGGCAAGGGTGTCAAGGTAGGAGAGAGTAGCGAGATGGCTACTCTTCGGGCAGAGACTATTCATCTCTAGGCTTAGGTGCAGTCCTTGTAGGATGATGCTGCACGACACTGAGAGGAAGCCACACAAATCAAAGATGAGGTCGCACACCTCAGAGCACAAAGCAGAGGGGCGAGCACTCAGGACCTAGCACGGGCTATTGTCCAGATCACATTCTATCATATGCTATACTACCATATGGTGCCAGAGGGGCAGAGGTTACCACTGTCAGCCCCCATTGTAGAGCCTATCATGATGAGGTCATCGAGGACATCATCATGATCAAAGTCTAGGACTCATAGCACCACACATACTGTGATGGGGCCACCTCGTCCACCTCGGGGCGAGGGAGGAGATGAGGTTGAGATCTCGAGGGGTTATTGAGGCTAGCTGCTATAGACTGCACTACACAGATTGATACATAGTGTTTATTATTTTTGATAGAGGATTGAGTATGCCGAGGTACAGATTGTGGCATACCGATCCGGTTTTGAGATGATGTATATATTGTTGATAGATATATAGATGAGATATTTTTGATCATATGACTTGTCTTATGTATTTGTATGATGCTTTAATGTTTTGGTGTGATTGATTTGATGATTCATGTAATAATGTCATTTTGGAAATATTATGGTTTGAATGTCATGCTTTTAAAATTTAAATGAAATAATCTGATGTAAACAAATTGGTTGTTTGTGGGATAATTTGATAAAAATAAAAAGGGACTTCTAACAATAATTTCAAAGGACATTGTCGCTATTATAGACCATTTCATGGATTCACCGCTTTCTAGGTCGTCAAGCTAATCCTCATATAGAAATATTGTGAAAAGCAAAAGAGTGCTTAAGAGACTGTCTTAAGACTTTGTGTTGTAATGATGGAGATAATGATGGTTTGATGATATGTTTTCAGATTTTCATAAAATAGTATGCATGAAATACTTTAAAATAATTTTTTCTAGGCATAAATTCCTAAGTGTGATAATTTTTTTGAATAATTCCCTAGGAATTATACCATCATTGGAAAATTAAATTTTTGACATAATGACATGAAATAGAATAAGTGTTCGTTTGAAAGCATAATTGTGGAACATAATGATTTAAGTCATATGTTTTTATGATTTGAAATAAATGGGAAATAAAATTAGTTCGATGGTTTGTGCTAGGCATAGAATATTTAGGTATAGACTTATACCATCATCGCAAAGTCCAAAGAAGAAAATAATAGTTTTATTGCATGGTTGATTTTTAATTTTTGAAAATAAACAAAAAATATGAAGATGAGGACTTGTGTTAGGCATAAAATTCCAATTTTGGTTTTGGAACTATACGATTGTCGTGAAAGTCAAAAATTATATATAAACGTAACTTTATTGCATGATTTTAAAAATGATTTTAACTTTTTTGATAATGGATGTAGTTGTCTTTATACTAAACAACTGTTCTCAGAGAAGAAAATGAAATTATTCCAGACAATTTGCAAAAATATTTCAAAGTATCTTAAAGACAAAAGTTAGATTTATAAGGAATCCCATGTGCGTATGTGAGTTCATTTTTGATCTTGATTTATCATAATGATACACAAAATCTCTCAAATACAAATGTGTGTGCAATTGCTTTGTGCATTTACCAGTTTTGAGCAAGATAATTTGATACAAGTGATTTGAATTAACCAAATAAGTGTTCATTAACCATGATTTAGATGCATATAACCGTACCAAACTACTATGTAAGTCGGGTTATCAAGATCTAGCTAATCCATAAGCAGACATAGGTCTGTACAAAAGAAGGTCGCTAATGTGACAGACATATCACCATGCTAGGAGTTACCCAAGGCCAAGCGGGTTGGGCACAAACCACCTGTTATGGGGCTTACCTCACAATTTTCGAATAATTAAGAATTCCAGGGATTCAAGCTCATCAACCCTTCTTTTCTTTTCAATGGGTAGGGAAAGGGATTTTATTGCTTTTGCTTTTGCTTGTTTTGCTTTCTTTGCTTTTTTCTTTCTTTTCTCTTTTTTTTTTTTTTTGTATTTTTATTTTTCGTATCTTTTGCTTTGATATTTGAGATAATGCTGAAATAGTGCTAAGAGAGTACAAAATGATTCTGAAATAATGCTTATTTTTCTCATGATTTTGCTTTATTTTTCTTTTTCTTTTGCTTCCTATTCTAGGGATACTTGCTCGGATTAGCTGTAGAGCAAGGGATTTTTATTCTGGGTAGGGGTGAGCTTGTCCTTTTGTCAATTATCAAAGATTATAGACCATGTGCATGATAGGATAGCAGGGGAAAATTTTCACTCAAGATACCACTTCTACTATGTAGCATAGCATGGATATTACAAATATAATCATTTTATTGTGAAAGGATATACTTGGTTTAAGTAAATAACAAGATCAATTCTCTGTGCTCAAACTTTATTTAATTGAATTTTGTGGACTTTGATATAAGAGAGATTAGTAATCATGCCAAATAAATTAAGATATTTATTCATGTGAATGTGAAAGTGCATGATTCCAAATAAATGCTAATTTATCCAAAATAATTTGAAAATATACTGCAATACTTCACAAATTGAGAGGTACAAAGATAAAATATGGTTTTAAAGATTTTGATGATTTGGATGTTTTTGGTGTTTTTATATTTTTAAGTTTATAAATTGAAAGAAATACAAGATAGTGGTTTTTTGAAATATTTTAAACAAATATATACAATGATGAAATGACCAATTTTTTATGCATAGTAACGTTTAAGATGCAAAATGTTCATGGGTTCTTTAAGTTCTTTACCATCTAAGGTAGATAATTTGTATGCTCTTGATTCAAATTTAGTAGTGATAATATATGGTCCAATCCAGTTGGGTTCAAATTTACCTTTAAGGTCTTTAGTTGCATTAGTATTTTTTTGATTTTCTTTTAAAACAAGGTCGCCGACCTCAAAGGATCGATGACGAACTTTCTTAGCGTATGATCTTGTAAGCTTGTTTTAGTAGGCACGAAAATGCTCCAAAGCATTGATGTGCTTTTCATCTAGGAGTTCCATTTGACTGAGTCTGCCAGCTCGATATTAATCTCCTACTTAGGTATCTTGAAGTAGTAGAGCCAAAGAAGGAACTTCTAATTCAAAGGGGAAAATAGCTTCAGTGCCATAAACCAAAAAAAAAGGTGAAGTGCCTGTGGGAGTATGAACGCTAGTGCGATATGCCCACAAAGCTGGATATAATTGAATGTGCCAGTCGTGGCCATATTTATTGATCAATTTTTTGAGAATTTTGATTAAGGTTTTGTTATAAGCTTCTGTTTGGCCATTACCCTGAGGATAATAGGGAGTGGACCAGCGATGTTGAATCTTATATTTTTGGGATAATTTCTTAACATATTTATTTTTGTAACAAGTTCCATTGTCTGAGATGAGATTTGCAGGAATTTCGAACCTACAAATGATTTGATTAAAAATAAATTTAGAGACTTGTGTTCCAGTGCAGGAAGCTAAAGGCATAGCTTCAACCCACTTCGTAAAATACTCAGTGGAAGTTATGATGAATTTGTGTCCATCAGATGACACAGGATTCATTTTGCCAATAATTTCTAAGCCCCATTTTGAAAAGGGCCAAGGAGATGAAATAGCCTATAGTTATTATGCAGGGGCATGGACAATGTCAGCATGTTTCTGGCACTTGTTGCAATGGCGCACATAATCATGTGCATCATTCTCCATGGTAGGCCAAAAGTATCCTATCCTAAGGAGATTTTTAGTAATGACACTACCACTGAAGTGTCCTCCACAAGATCCATCGTGAGCTTCACTCAAATATGATCTGGATTCTTCTAAATTCAAACATCTCAATAGGATACCTTCAAAAGATGTCCTATATAAAGTATTTCCAATTATTACAAATCGACTTGCTCGTCTACGTAATAACCGACACTAGTTTCTATTAGAACTGGTAGGGAAAGTCCAATTGTGAAGAAAATCAAATATACCCGTATACCAAGGTTCAGGAGTAGTTTCATTGATTAGAAACACATCCAAAGGTTCTAAGAATGACTTATTTGAAGAGGGTTCTTGGAGTCGATGAATAATGATGGTGGCTTATTCATCATCTAACTCCAAGGACATAAGAGATGCAGCTGCGGCCATAGCATTAGCCACACGGTTGCTAGTTCGAGGAATAGCTTCCAAGGTAACTTGATCAAATAGAGATATTAATTGTAAAACATATGCTTTATATGGGCACAATTTATCATCTTTGGTTTGATGTTTAATTTTTAGCACCAAGTTGAGAATCACCAAAAACTAGCAGATGCTTAATTTTTAGCACCAAGTTAGCTCGTAATCCAAGGATTTCATATTCAGCAGTATTATTGGTGCAAGCAAATGTTAATTTAAAGGACAAAGGTATAATGTGTTTTTGTGGAGATATTAAAGTAATACCTGCACCAGCCCCACTCATGCATCGAGCTCCATCAAAGTATAAGGACCATTGTTCAACATGGTCTGCCTCTAATTGAAGGTATTCATCAAGAAACTCAATGATGAGGGGATGGGTAGACTCTAAGGGTGTAGCAGCTAATTGATCTACTATGATTTGACCCTTAATAGACTTTTGTCCTATAAACGTGAGTTCAAACTCTCTCAAAGCAAGAACACACTTTGTTGTGCGACCCAATAAATAAGGTCGACTCATGAGATACCGCAAGGGATCATATTTAGCAATGACATATGTTTTCTGACTGAGCATATAATGGCGTAATTTCTACATAGAAAATACGACTGCTAGACATAGTTTTTCTAATGCTATGTAGAGGGTTTCATAACTAATTAAAGTTTGGCTAATATAATAATTAGCACGTTCTCTTTTCTCATCATCAAGTTGAGCTAACATAGCTCTTAAAGTAAAATCTGAAGCTGAAATATACAGGATAAATTGGCGATCATGTCTAGGCGGTGAAAGCACGGGTGGGTTAAGGAGGTATTTTTTGAGAAGTTCAAAAGCTTCCTTACATTAGTCGTCCCAATGAAAAGGGACATCCTTCTTAATAATCTTAAGAAAGGCACTGGTTTTGTCCGCCAGCTTATCGATGAAGCGACGGATAGCTTGAAGCTTACCTTGTAAACTTCATAACTCAGATATATTGGTAGGTGCGGGCATATCAGTGATAGCCACAATCTTGAGAGGGTCAATTTCGATGCCATGTAAAGAAACTATAACCCCTAATAGTTTACCGGACTTAACTTTGAATATGCATTTAGCAAGATTTATTAGGATAAGATATTCCCTTAACCGATCAAATACTTTTCTTAAGTCATTTAAATGATCATCTTCTTTGATGGAACGAGCTATGATATCATCTACATAATCATGTAGGATATCATGCATCATATCATGAAAGATATAAGTCATAGCTCGTTGATAGGTTGCACCTGCATTCTTTAAGCCAAATGGCATCACTTTCCAACAAAAGGTACCCCAAGGGCCTGATCTTCAGGAGTTATGCTGATCTGATTATAACTGGAAAATACATCCATTAGGGACATCATTCCATTCCCATAAAATCAATGATTTGATCCATGTTTGGAAGAGGAAAATCATCTTTAGGGCATGCAGCGTTAATATCTCTAAAGTCTGTGCAAACCCTAACTTTGGTAGCTTCTTTCTTGGTGACTGGAACTACATTCGAGATCCATTCAGCATAATCAATAGCTTGTATAAAAACAACATTTAGGAGTTTTTATAACTCCCCTTTGACTAGCAAGTCCACTTTGGGATGCATTTTTCTAAGTTTCTATTTAATAGGTTTAGCATCCGGATGGACTACTAGGTGATGCATGACTACATAAGGGTCTAAAATTGGCATATCTTCATATGTCCAAGCAAAGACATCTTCATATTCTTTAAGGAATGCAATGTATTGCTCTTGTTTTTCTTGACTTAATTCTGATCCAATATTGATTATGTGGGGATTATCCTCAGTTCCAATGTTAACTTTAATGACGTTTTCTACTTCCATGTGTATATCTCTTTCAAAATTAGGTGGGACGGGTGAAACGCCCAATTCTTGTAATTCTTTCAAGGTTAACTTGGATAATTCATCTTGAGGAGTCGTGGCCTCAAGTTGATCTATAGTAGGTATAGAACCATCAAAATAAAAACCATTATGTAACAACTCTTCAACGGAGACATCATGGAAAATATCTCCTTCCAACTCATCATCGGATTCAACAATCATTTTAGGATAAGCTATGGATAACATATTGCATGTAAATGGCTAATTTTTTAGAGGCAAATCATCACGCCCATCCAAATAATATTGATAACATATGAGTTGATCATCATCTTCAAAAGGGAATGGTTGAACCTTACTAGGAAATAGGCCCACACCACATCGGGTGGGCCATGGTTCTACCTCAAAGGGTTCTTTCATACCATCTTGGAGAGGTCCCAAGCCTTTCCATTTATATCCCATTTTAAGCATTATAGGTTTAGCTTTAATATAATCATTAGTAAAATAACATCGAGCATATCCCTCATGATGAGTTTTGATGTTCCTGGGTATTCTTCCCCAATCATATCCCTTATAAATGAAGGCACAACTCCCGACTTGGTAAGTACTTCCCATAGGTCGTGGGAGGCCCAAAGTATGAGGAGATGGCGACAAATTACTTAAGATAATGGAATTTTGCATAGAAGCATTTGTTTTTTCTGATATAAGAATTTTAGATAAATCAGGTAAGAGTTCATCAGAAAGAGCATAAGATGTAGAAGGATCATTCCCTATATATTTAGATGTGGAAGGTATGATAGATGTAGATAATGTGGAGGTGTTAATAGATGGGTCTATAGGTTTTGAAATTATAGGGATGGAACATGAAGGATTGGTTGTGGATTTAAGATCTTTTTGAGGTTCTAGTGTGGTTTTTTTAGAAGATCGTTTAGATGAAAAATAATAATTAGGATGTGTGGATGACAGAGCAGGGCAAAAGTGAACTCCAACAGGTTATGCCAAAGCACACATATCAAAGGGTCTAGGATCACCATGGATAGTGACCAACTGATTTTTAAATTCGAATTTAACACATTGGTGTAAAATTGATGGGACAGCCCGCATTGCATTGATCTAAGGATGACCCAAGAGTATATTGTATGATGTAGGGCAATGTACAATAAACATGGTTGTATCTAAGGTTCTTAGACCAACTTGCAATGGGATGGTGATAACTCCACATGTTTCTTGTGTTTCATCATTGAAATCTTTTATGATCATGTCAGTTTTCTTCATTTCATCACTTCTAAACCCAAATATTTGGTAGAAGTCAAAAGTGCAAATATTTAGAGATGAACCATTATCAATCAAGACCCTTTTGATTGCTACATATCCTATTAGGGTAGTAATATATAAGGGGTTATCCTTATGTAAATTGTGTTGTGGTATATCTTTATCCCAAAATTCAATACAATCAACTTCTCGAGTGATGATAGTATTGGCCATGGCTTCAGGTTGAATGTTTTGTGGTACCATCAGTTGGCTTAATGTGAGCATCAATTCATCTCTATGTGTAGAAGAAGATATTAATAGGTCTAAAAGGGAAATTCTGGCTGTAGTATTGGATAATTGCTCATTAATATTATAAGGAGGTTTAGATTGAACATTAGGAGCATGATTCCCTTTATTGGGATTTTTCAAAACAAATGGAGTTGATCCATCGTTCTGATTTGGTTCTTGTTGAAAATTTTGAGCTTGTTGTCTGGTAACAAATTCGATGGTTCCTACAATATTATTTTGCGGATGATGAATAGGTCTTGGTCTAGAATTTATATCTTCTTCATTAGAAATGAACTGATGAGAAGAGGGTCGAGTAGTAACTCTTCTAGGAAATGGTTCTTCTGAAATCATAAAATCTGTGATAGGTTGAATAAGATCTGATTCATTTTCAAAAATATTCGATTGATTTGAGGTGATGTCTATTTCACTTTCAGTATCTGATTCTACATCACTAAGATCCGGTGTTTGAATATTATGTAGGGGCCTGGTCGTGACCATGGATAAAGTTGTGTCAATTTTTTGTAAATCATGATTAGGTAAATGTCCGCTAATAGTTCCTACATATCGGGTAGGAGGAGGGACATTATGATGCTCAATTTGATTGGCCACCTCTTTACCATGTTTTGGTAAAGGATGTTGAAATATATCTAATGATTGATTAGCATTTTGATTTTGATTTTGGGGAATGTTCTTTTGAGAATTATTAGGAGCATTTTGTTTAGGTTGGAAGGCTTGCACCTCCATCTCATTATTATCAATTAGATCTTGTATTTTATGTTTTAACCTTTTACAAGAGTTGGTAGAGTGTCCAGGCCCTCTATGGAAATCACAGTGTAAATTGGCTCTGTATCCGGGTATGGTTGGATTAGGTTCTCGGATATTAGGTAATTGAATCAAACCTCTTTCGAGTAATTGGGGTAGAATAGCTAATAATTATTGATTCAATCTAGTAAACTCTCGATGAGGTTTATCAGGAGGTTTCAATATAAATTTTTTGGTTGTCTTCGTTGTATTGATATTAGCAACATTTTTGCTGTCAGTGACTCTGTCACCTACAACTTGTTTGTTTTTATATTGATTTTTGGATGTTTTCTCATCATCTTTCTTCCTAAGCTGGCCTCTCCTAATGAGAGCATCTTCTACTCTTTGAGCTAAGTCTATAGCCTGATCGAAGGTAGTTAAGGTAGCGATTGATAACTCATAAGATATTTGTTCTTGCAAATTATTAATAAAAATATCCAACATTTCCCTATAAGGTAGCACAAAGTGCAGTTTTCCTATCAAATGCCTCCATCTAGCTAAGAAATCAGCAAAACATTCATCTTTGTCTTGTTTTAAGTTGTACAAATCTATAATGGTTACATGCCTTTCGATATAGGCACTAAATTGATGCACAAAATATTCAACGGTCTCTTCAAAATTTCTCAAATAATGAGTGGGCAATTGATAGTACCATTCTAAGGCCATTCCTCCTAAACTTTTTGGGAACATTTTTAGTAATAAAAAGTCATCATGTGATATATCATGACATGCTATCCTAAACATGCGAAGATGCTCTATGGGATCTTCAGTTCCTTTATATATAGGTAGGACGGGCATGGGAAAGTGTTTAGGGTATGGTTGTGCTACAACTATGGGATCCAAATGCTGACTACACATCTCTCAATAATTGTACGAGGGATGGTAGGGATCCATCTGGTCCATGCGGGAAGGTAATTGTTTCACCATGGCTTCCAGATTACTGGTTTGCCCACCATATTGTATCGATAGGGTATTAATATGGGATTGGTGAGCATATGATGGAGGGACATGAAGATTAGATGCTATATTGCTATTGTGTAAATTGTTGGTAGGAAGGGTGTTATGAAGAAGTTTTGAAGTTGTATTATGTTGTATCCCAGATTGTTGAAAATTGGTGTTTGGATTCATTTTAGGTTTTTGTTGATTTGAAGCATATTGATCAATAGTTTGGCGAAATAAAGCAATGAATGAAGGTCTCTTTTGTGTGGGAATTATTTTAGGCTCAATAAAAGGTTCCTTAGGGGGTTGGGTAACCTATTTTTTTTGCATGTTCTGAATTATAGTGGCCATATCCATATTGGATGGTCCAGCTTTATCACTTTCTTGATCAACGAAGGACAAGGGATTAGTGTGCATGTTAAATCCTTCTTCTAGGATTGCTTGAGTTTCACTAATTTGTCCCCTATCAATACGAACTGCCATATTAAGAGCACCAATATTATTATTGAAGAATTTCCAAAAATGATCTATGTTATCAAAAGTAATAGTTCCATCTAGAGCCATTCTAGGGGATGAGGATCCTTCCTCTCTAACATTTTCTTGTTGTTCATTTTCTTCAGCCAGCTTATCTTCTAGTTGTTCTAGAGTTTCTCCTTCTGAAATTGGATCCTTAGGAAGGGCATTTGATTTTTTTGTTTTCTTTCCTATCCAATCTTCTTCTTCTTCAGTTTGTTTACCATTCCTAAGTCTAGTCATTGTGCTTAAACTTAGATTTCAGAAAATATATATATATATATATATATATATATATATATATATATATATATATATATATATATATATGCAACAAGATTAAGAGGTATATATTTTAATTATATACCTACTATAGTATTTAAAATAAAATGTTTTGGTTTTGTTATGTTTTTGGTTTTTCTTGTTTTTTATAACAATATTATAAAGATAACAAACAACACACAAAATGCAAGAAATAGTAATAATGAAAGCAATGATCTAGTTTTCTATAAACAATTTATAAATATCATTAATGGGCTCAAGTTCTTCAGGAGTCATGAAGTGCTCTTCTTCAAATTGGAAATTGTTTTTCAAGAAGTCAACAAAGTGTGCTATGGTGATATTATCTGTTTCAGATTCTATTTTGTAAAAGTAAAGCTCATGGCAATACTCTCGATATAACACAACTCTAGGAACTCTATTCCATATTTCTCTATCTGCAAGATCAACTTCTTGGTCCTCTATACGAGCTAGAAATTGATGCACTATGGCTGCATTCTCGAGGAATTCCTCAAAGGTATACAACTCAGAAGACACAAGAGCTCTTCTATCTGCTAACCACCTATGGCAAGCTCTCTGAAGTTCATGATAAAAAATGAGTTGATGAGGATCCAGGATTCTATCTAAGGCAAACCTCTTGATTTGTCTAAGTTCTGCTGACCTAGATGAAATGATACCTAGTCTCCTATTAAGTTCGTTCCACAAAAGTTGGTTTCTATCTATTTCAAGCACACTAAGCACATAATTAATTTCTATGGTTGCTAATTGGTTTTCAACATTTATAGTGACAGCTAGTCTTTTCTTAGGAGCTACCATCTAAACATGATATGCAATTTAGTATTTTTCTAATGATTTTAAATGAATGTATGTTTTTTTGTTTTTTTTTTTGTTTTTGTTTTCAAAAGGTTTTAGTTTCACGTCGGGTTCACCAAAATGTATCGTTCCAAATTTTTCGCACCCTTACCTTTAGGCTAAAGGATCCGCACCTAGAAGGGGGATGCGAGAAGGATGGGACAATACCTCGGACTGAGAGGCCTTTTGAAGGTCCCGCCTCTCGGGGGAGGTGTATAAAGGTAAATTTTTTATGGATGGTGGGTTCACCAGGAAAATTTTGAATGGCAGTTTCCATGCCTAGGTTGGGAATGTGTTTGATGTGTTCAATTTTATCTTTAATCATTCAAATCCTAGGTTTGGCCAAATGAATCTAAACTATTCTATATGAAATGTAGATTTAAATGAATACAGAAAGTAGCAATGAATATCAAGTACAGAGAATATACTAAATAAAGACAAGTTAAACCTGATTTCAGATGTTTGATGGAGGTTCTAATTTTTGAAGCAATCAAGATCGCCTCTGATCTAACAGGATCATCTAAAATTAGATAGGATCATCTGAGATCTAACGAATTTGTCAGACGGATTTGTTAGAGACCTGCAATCAGAGAAATAGACATAGAACATAGAAAATGTAGCAATACTAACAGAGTAAAATAGTGTAAAATGATAATATAGATACTAAAACGATAATTATGAATATAAATTCAAGTAAATTATAGTATTCTAATGACAAATTATGATCTTATCATGCACTTAAGCTATATGGGTGAACTCCAAAATGCAGAATAGCAAAAAATAACAATAAACTGATCTAAATGCAAAATGAAACAATAGACAAGAAGAGAAAAGTGCAAACTCTGGGCACTAATTGCCCCCAATGTTGGCTGCAGTCGAAATCATTTGTAGAGTGCGAAATCGTCTCAAATTGGGGCGTGACATCTGAGATTGTAAAAGATCATCTGCAACGATTTGAGCTTGCTTCGACTAAAAAAAATGAAGTTCCTACAAACAAAATTGGAAAAATACGAAGGCAAATGGTGATTTAAGATGGTTTAATGCAAATAGATTTTGTGTTGCAGGAAAATTTAGCTAGGGGAATGTCAAGGGGAGGGCCTAAGATTAAATAGGCATATGAAGGAGGTTGGGATGTTGGAGATCATCCCAATTTGGGAGATCTCCAACAGGGGAAGTCTTTAACCGCGTAGACACGCTTTTACCCAGGTTAGAGACGTCGTTGAAATATAAGCTAATTATGAAAAATCAATTTTGGGACAAAATCGTTTGGACATTATGCTCCAGATGAATTCATCTGATCTGAGGCGATATCGTCTGATCGGCGATGATATCATCCAATGATCACAACAAATCCTAAAAATGGTGTGGAAAACAAGGCGAGTGGTTTAACAGGTGGTTCGGGGTTAAAATTTAAATTTTGAATTATTACTAAGGTAATTTTAATTATTGCTAAGGTTTATTGTGCCAATTTTAGGGTGCTACACATTGTTATCAATTAGGTCTTGTATTTTATGTTTTAATATTTTACAAGAGTTGGTAGCATGTCCAGGTCCTCTATGGAAATCACAGTGTAAATTAGCTTTGTATCTGGGTATAGTTGGATCAGGTTCCCAGATAGCTGGTAATTGGATCAAACCTTGTTCTAATAATTAGGGTAGAATGGTTGATAGAGGTTGATTTAACCTAGTAAATTCTTGAGGTGGTTTATCAGGAGGTTTTAGTATAAACTTCTCCATTGTCTTTGCAGCATTAATAGTAGCAATATTTCTACTATCAATGACTCCATCACCCACAACTTGTTTATTTTTATATTGATTTCTAGATGTTTTCTCATCATATTTATTTTTAAGCTGACCTCTCCTAATGAGAGCATCTTCCACTCTTCGAGCTAAGTCTATAGCTTGATCGAAGGTGGTCAAGGTAGTAGTTGATAACTCATAGGATAGTTGTTCTTGTAAATTATTGATAAAGATATCCAGCATTTCTCGATAAGGTAACACAAAGTGTAATTTTCCTATCAATTGTCTCCATCGAGCTAGGAAATTAGAAAAACATTCATCTTTGTCTTGTTTTAAGTTGTACAAATATTTAATGGTTACATGCCTTTCGATGTAGACACTAAATTGATGAACAAAAGACTCGGTTGTTTCTTCAAAATTCCTCAAAGAATGAGTGAGTAATTGATAATACCACTCCAATGCCATTCCTCCTTGTTGAGTGGTATTTTCACCCGATTGTGAAAACACACTCTCCGATAGGATTTGGGTTCTAAATCCTCTGCTTGCAAAGAAATTAAACAAGTAACTTCTCCAAGGTTCCTGTTATGCTAGCATTTTGCATCTGTGTATTAATGATCTCAAATAAAGATATTTAATTAAAATGCTTGGAACACCTTAGTGGTTGCAAGTAACTCGAAAACAAGGGGCACCTGTGGTTTATTTTATTGTGAAACTTAATGATTGTTCATTGAACCCTTATAAAACAAATGTGATCTGATCCTTATATGACCATGCTTGCAACTTCAAAATGAAATTTAATGAAATGCCATAAATGAAGGAATTATTTATGGATTTTGAAGTTTTTTAATTTTTTTATTTTATTTTAATGCTTAAAAGAAATAAAATTGGGACTTCTGAAAAATAAAATACAGCAAAAAGAAAATAAAATGCAAAGAAACAGAAATTAAAATTGCATTCAGTTTGATGCTATCCCGTCCTAGCAAAACCGAAGATGTGAGGTTTCCATGCATGCAACCTAACCTATTGAACCTGCAAAACATGCACAATCCAAATAAGTTAAGTGTTGGTCTCTGGGGTTTTATTGTGATCTTTCAGATTTAGACATTCGCATGAAGCAACCAAGAGAACTTGCATTCAACTTCACCTATAAGCCTAGAAATCTGAAAAAGGGAAAGATAAACATTAAAACATGCATGCAGAAAATAACTCCTTCTTTCTTGCCAACAAGATGCAAATTTCTGAACACTCCTGCATTAAAGATAAATCCTGTTACAATAGCAGAACATCTGGTTTTCTCAAAACCAGAAAAAGGGCAAAAAACACTCCCGAGCAGGCCCAGAATGGCTTCTCGCCTTAGGCACTGCAACTCTGCCCGCAGCGGTTTTCGACCCTTGTGCCAATCTGCGCCTCTGCTTTTATACTTTCTGGCAATGCTCTCTGTTTCGTCCTGTGACGCTTCGCTTCATCTTCCAGATCGCTTCGTTTCACCTTCCCGCCTTTTCGTTGCTTTGAATTCATGCTCGATGTCGAAACGCTTGATCTTCTCTGTGACTTGTAACGCTTATGTAGCCTTTACACATGTATGCCACGTGTTCCGCACTTTTCTGCACGTTCTGTAACAGCTCCATGAAAATCATGACAAAAAATAGCATGCAGCTTTGCTCCTCTACTTTCACCGAAAACGCGACATGTCGTTCTATACGTTTTCCTGCCAAAAGCCTTGCCAACGCAACCTGTCGAAATCGTGATGTTTTTCGTTCGAGCTGTGAGGCTGCTTCCTGTCATGAAATCGTGACGTTTTTCATTTTCGTACGCCTTGCTATTTTTTCTGTCGTGAAATCGCTACGCTTTTTGTTCGAAGCTGTCTTCGGCAACCTGTCGCGATATCGCGACGTTTTTCACTTGGTACGCTTTTGGCCGCAACCTATCGTGAAATCGCTACGCTTCTCCATTCCGGGTTGTCTCCCTGCATTTGGCCGAAAACGTGACATGTCACGAAATCGTGACATATTTTCCATTCCGTACACTTTCGCTGTTGGAGCCACGAAAACGTGACCTGTCGCGATATCGCGACGTTTTTCGGCTTCGTACCCCTTTGCCAGCTTTTCGTCGTGAAATCGTGACGCTTTTCTATTTCGGGCCCCTTTGCTATTTCCTATCATGAAATCATGATGATTTTTCGTTCCGTACACCTTGGCTGCAACCTGTCGTGAAATCGTGACGCTTTTTCGCTTCATGCCCCTTTGCTGCTTTCTATCGCGAAATCGCGACGCTTTTCTGCTTTGCCCTGTTTGACTGGTTTGACCCACGATTTTGTGACATGTCACGATTTCGCTACCATTTTCCATTCTACCTTTCTCTCTCCTATCTGGACCACGACGGAGCAACATGTCGCGATATCATGACACTTTTTCATTTTCGGCAGCGATCGCGCAACACGTCGTGAAATCGTGACACTTTTTCATTTTTGCAGCGATGGCGCGACATGTCGCGATATCGCGACAATTTTCATTTTTTGGCAGTGATGGCGCGACATGTCGCGATATCGCGACACTTTTTATCCTTGTGCAATTTTGCCCCTTTTTCCTGATTTTTAGCATCTGGGTCACTGAGATCTTCTTTGAAAACATGCAAAAAAGGTGGGTCCCCAATTTTGGGGTGTGTTGTGGATCAGCCACAACAAATGGCGACTCTACTGTCAAATGCTCTTGAGCATTTTCTTGAGAACCCTACCTGGAAGTATATAAACTCGAAAACATGTGTTAGCACATAAGAAATATAAACAAATGCCCATAGATCAGAAATACATGAATCATCAAAATTATTAAGTATCAGCTCGGTGTGTGCAATGTGTTTCATTCCCTATCGTTTGAAATTGATCAACATTCCATTGTCAGTTTTACATGAATGCATATGTGAGATTGTGAATGATTTGTGTAACCTAATAAATATGCTAAGAGATTTTGCTTTTATAAAAGGCATAGTCTTCTTCTAGTATCATACACAAACATTCAAGATTATCAAACCCTCTTAGGATCAACTATATGTATAATGAATTGCTTTATTATATCCCAAAGTTGGTTATGAGTCCCTACTATCTTGAACCCATGTGCAAGTGAAAGTGAAATCAGAGCTTTGGGAAATCAGACTCCCAACCTAATCGAGATGGGAGTTTAACCCTATTCTTACTACTCCGATTTAGAATTCATTACCTCACTTTGAGCAAAATAATTTAACCAATTATGGAAGAAATGGTCATGCTAGTCTAACCCTTTGGACAATCAATGGTCTTGTTTTTTAGACAAGACATGTTGCCATGCATGGGCATACTTAACCCCATAATCCAAGACTTATCTTCATTTCTTTGGACCTTGGGGATGACTACCCATCCTTGCTAGAGGACAAGTAGTACGATCCTTCCAATCCAATATAAATATGAGATGGGAAAAATTAATTTTTTACTTCTTGGACCTTGGGGATGACTACCCATCCTTGCTAGGGACATGTAGTACGATCCTTCCAATCCAAGCTTTGGATAAAAATGGAAAATATTAATTTTATTGCTTAGACCTTGGGGATGACTACCCATCCTTTGCGAGAGGACAAGTAGTACGATCCTTCCAATCCAAGATTTATCATGAAATGAGACATAAGAGCTTTGGGGAATCAGATTCTCAACCTAAGCGAGATGAGAATTTATGCCCTATCCTTACTACTCCATGTAGGTCAAATCAAAGCTTTGGGGAGTTGGATCCTCAACCTAAGTTCGATGAGGATTTAGCCCTATCCTTACTACTCTGATTTTAGGCTTTAAGCTTTATGGAAGTGGTCAAAACCACTGTTTTAAGGATCATGTTGCATAATAGGATAGACATGAAATACTTCTTTCGCCCAACCTTTTCTTCCAAGCAAGGTTTTGATCATTTTGCTCAAGATCCTTTTTAATGTGTATAAAATGTGCTTGGTTCTAGATATCTCAAGACTCGGTTCCCAACCTTAGGATTTTCTTCTTATTTATGTGATAGCATAACCTTAAGAGGATTTGACACACTTTAATGATTTGTATTTGAAATGCATTTGCAACTAAGATGGCATGTATGTGCAAAGTGAGATGTAATATGAATGCATTGTCTTTTGAATTGCAGATGAAATATTGCCATATAAAACTGACTACTTCATGCATCACAAGTTTCAAACGATACTATTAAAATGTTTGTGTTACTTGTGGAGCTTCTACAACACAATTCCAATGTTTCATATTTCCCCGATCTAGAACATAAGTTAGCATCTCAAGGCAACTTTTTCATCATTTTTTTTTTTTTTATAGACAAACAAAACATGTCAAATAAACACACAACTTTAAATTAAAACTTATTCAATCCAAAACCAAACAGCAATCCCAAAAATGAAAATTTGAAAACACAAACCCAAAACCCCAAAAACCAAAATCTATATACAAATGTACAATATAATACAAGATGATGCAAAGCTTGGATTATCACTTTCCTGGATCCCAAACATGATTAGAACATTTCAACAAAAATATAACATGATATGCATGCCAAATGTTGTGGGAATCCAACACAAACAAGACTAGACCAAACAATGCAACAAATTTCCACTTGCCATGCTCACCATACCAATTTGATTTAGTTCCAATAATACTCCCATAGGTGAGCATCAAATTACTAAAATGATTAGACAATAAATGATTTTCAATTTTATCTTGTCTATTCTTTAAAATGTAAACTTCATAATTCCCTCCTTGATTTAGAATTAGGCTATCCTTTTCAAATATGCAATTTTGTAAGTAAGAGCCTATTTCTACAAATTTCAAAGCCAAATCATTTTCCAAATTTGTAGGCCAATCAAATTTGTGTAACAATTTACAAGCATCTAGGATATTTACTAAATTAGGATCATTAAAAGTTTTTATCCTAGATTCAATTAGTAATTGTTGATGAATTTTATTTAACAATTCAAGTGCATCAACTTCTTTTCCATTCATTAAAACAATGTTATTAAAGGTGTGATTAAAAATTATACCTTGTTTTTCATTTACCTTTAATGACATTTCACCATAAACATTATTTAAATTCAAAATATGGTCATCCTTTTCAATCCTCAAACATTCTTGGTCAAAGTGTATGTCCCATGACTCATCTTGATGATCCTTCATTTGAGTTGCTTCCAATTGATCCATCTCTTTGTCATTTGGTTCTAATTCTTTGTTCACTATCCATGGTATCTCTTCATTTGAATCCTCAAAATCATCATGCAAACTTGCATCCACACTTTCAATGAATTTATATTCGACATGATCAAATTTTGTCCCCTTTTCAAATCTTGTGAATATGATATCTTCATATGATGTAGAAGGTTCAACATCCTGCATATCAAGTAAAATATGAGTTTTATCTATAGGGATGTGAGAAAAGAATGCATCATCATATCTCCCCCAACCATTGTAAAAATCGTCATCCAAATCCATAGAATGAAAATCCATGATGTTTGTGACATGATCTCTTGATTCATTCATAAATTCTTTTTCTTCTTTGTCCTTGGTAATAGAATCATTATAATCTTCCAAAATTTGATGAGATTTGAAACCCTCTTCCAAAACATCCTCAAATCGTACAGGAGTTGTAATATCTTCCTTTGAGTAGGCAATTATGTTGTCCTGTATATCAATAGGCACACGAGTTTCATTAGTAGTTTTGGAATGAGTAAAATCTTCCCACTTCTTCCAAGCATCATAATAATCATCTTTCAAAATCAAGTGGTGACGTTCAACTATTTCTTCAACATCTTCCAATTCATCAATGTGCTTCTCATCAAATTCATCTTCACCTTCCTTAGATGGTTCAATTATTTCCAAAAGTGGGTTATTTCTTGAATTCAAATTTATAAGGCTATCATTGTCCAAATTAGTAACCCATGATTCATTATCATAATTTGGAGGGTGAAGAATTTCTTGATCTTTAATTTTACACGTCTCATCAATAGTATCTTCCAAGAACAAGTGGTGAAATTCTATCATATCTTCAAATTTATTTATTGATTTTCTTTCCATTTCACTTTCAACCACTTCATTCAATTCTATGGTGGGTTCCATCCATTCACATATATCAAACATTGTTGAATTTAGAACCCCTTCATCCGGATAATCGTGTATCTCTACATGATCCTCACTAGTGGATGTTGTCTTAGCAATTTGCACCTCCTCTTGGACTACATCTAAGGTGGTCATAAAATTTGGGTATTCAAATTCATCCCCTTGATCATTCACCTTAGGTATCATTGGAGTGGAGGGTGCTATGTTTGATGGTTGGTGTAGGTTGGCATCAAAAGAACAATCTCTCATGTGAACATGTTGTGCCTTTTCTTCTTCAAGACCTTGTCGTTCTATCTCTTCTAAGACCTCATGGATTTTCTCTAGAGACAAGCCACTCAGCTTTTCCTCAATGAGTGAAGCAAGTGTGGGGTGTATGGCTCCTAGGTATACTTCCATGGCTTCCTCTTCTAATGTGTTAAAATTTTCCCACATTTGGGAGTGCAACTCACGAAATCTTTCATTGAATTGACTCAAGGATTCATTAGGCTCCTTACACATGGAGGTAAACTGATTTTTCAAGATTTCTAAGTCAACCTGATTACCAAAATGATAAAGATAGGCTGCTTCTAATTGTATCCAAGAAGTCCTAACCTCCATGGGTAGTTGGCTGTACCAAAAGAATGGTTTATCTTCCAAAATGTATGCAAATAACTTACAAGCCACCTCCTCATAGAAAATCTGGAATTTACATAATGTATCCTTGTAGACATGCAGTTTTTGCAAGTATCCTAGTGGCACCTCTTGATTAAAACACCGTAAAAAATCCAATAACATTGTAGGAATTTGATAGGGTACCACAGGTATAGATAAACCCTCATAATGATCCTCTATCATTGATACCATTCTCTCTCTTAGAGACACTATTTCAGCTCTCAGGGATACCATTTGCTCCTCAAGTGTTGCCATTAGTGAACTCAGAATGTAATTTTAGAACCAAATCTGTTGAATATTCAACCTGCAATATATAAAAAAAAATCAAGTTAGCATCAACCAAGAGATGTAATTATTAAAATCAAATGTCAAGTAATTGCATGAGACCAAAATTTTCTAAATTAAATCAAATCACATATTTCTGTATGAACAATCAGAAAAGTGTTAGAATAATATACAGCATACCCGAATTGCTTAAAATAGAACAAGTAAATAAATTCAAGCCATCCTTTTTACAATCGGCTGAGTGTTAGAGGACAAGCATAAAAAATTTAAATTTAAATAACACTAAAATAAACCCGTTCGGCCCTCCTAGCACCAATCCGTTGAGTGGTGTTAGAGGCCGAAGATGCTAATCAAATGGACTTGAAATATTTAGCAATGTAAAGCTCTCAAACAATTAAAAACCCGTAGCATCTAAAATCATGATAAAATAAACTTTTTAGGCCCTCCTTCTAGCGCCAATCTGTTGAGTGGTATTTTCACCCGATTGTGAAAACACACTCTCCGATAGGATTTGGGTTCTAAATCCTCTGCTTGCAAAGAAATTAAACAAGTAACTTCTCCAAGGTTCCTGTTATGCTAGCATTTTGCATCTGTGTATTAATGATCTCAAATAAAGATATTTAATTAAAATGCTTGGAACACCTTAGTGGTTGCAAGTAACTGAAAACAAGGGGCACTTGTGGTTTATTTTATTGTGAAAATTAATGATTGTTCATTGAACCCTTATAAAACAAATGTGATTTGATCCTTATATGACCATGCTGCAACTTCAAAATGAAATTTAATGAAATGCCATAAATGAAGGAATTATTTATGGATTTTGAAGTTTTTTAATTTTTTAATTTTATTTTAATGCTTAAAAGAAATAAAATTGGGACTTCTGAAAAATAAAATACAGCAAAAAGAAAATAAAATGCAAAGAAACAGAAATTAAAATTGCATTCAGTTTGATGCTATCCCGTCCTGGCAAAACCGAAGATGTGAGGTTTCCATGCATGCAACCTAACCTATTGAACCTGCAAAACACGCACAATCCAAATAAGTTAAGTGCTGGTCTCTGGGGTTTTATTGTGATCTTTCAGATTTAGACATTCGCATGAAGCAACCAAGAGAACTTGCATTCAACTTCACCTATAAGCCTAGAAATCTGAAAAAGGGAAAGATAAACATTAAAACATGCATGCAGAAAATAACTCCTTCTTTCTTGCCAACAAGATGCAAATTTCTGAACACTCCTGCATTAAAGATAAATCCTGTTACAATAGCAGAACATCTGGTTTTCTCAAAACCAGAAAAAGGGAAGAAAAACACTCCCGAGCAGGCCCAGAATGGCTTCTCGCCTTAGGCACTGCAACTCTGCCCGTAGCGGTTTCCGACCCTTGTGCCAATCTGCGCCTCTGCTTTTATACTTTCTGGCAATGCTCTCTGTTTCGTCCTGTGACGCTTCGCTTCATCTTCCAGATCGCTTCGTTTCACCTTCCCGCCTTTTCGTTGCTTTGAATTCATGCTCGATGCCGAAACGCTTGATCTTCTCTGTGACTTGTAACGCTTCTGCAGCCTTTACACATGTATGCCACGTGTTCCGCACTTTTCTGCACGTTCTGTAACGGCTCCATGAAAATCGTGACAAAAAATAGCATGCAGCTTTGCTCCTCTACTTTCACCGCGAAAACGCGACATGTCGCGAAAACGCGACATGTCGCGATATCGCGACGTTTTCCTGCCAACAGCCTTGCCAACGCAACCTGTCGTGAAATCGTGACGTTTTTCAGTTTCGAGCTGTGAGGCTGCTTCCTGAAATCGTGACGTTTTTCATTTTCGTACGCCTTGCTATTTTTTCTGTCGTGAAATCGCTACGCTTTTTGTTCGGAGCTGTCTTCGGCTGCAACCTGTCGCGATATCGTGACGTTTTTCACTTGGTACGCTTTTGGCCGCAACCTATCGCGAAATCGCTACGCTTCTCCGTTTCGGGCTGTCTCCCTGCATTTGGCCGCGAAAACGTGACATGTCACGAAATCGTGACATATTTTCCATTCCGTACACTTTCGCTGTTGGAGCCGCGAAAACGTGACCTGTCGCGATATCGCGACATTTTTCGGCTTCGTACCCCTTTGCCAGCTTTTCGTCATGAAATCATGACGCTTTTCTATTTCGGGCCCCTTTGCTATTTCCTGTCGCGAAATCGCGACGATTTTTCATTTCGTACACCTTGGCTGCAACCTGTCACGAAATCGTGACGCTTTTTCGCTTCATGCCCCTTTGCTGCTTTCTATCGTGAAATCGCGACGCTTTTTTGCTTTGCCTTGTTTGACTGGTTTGACCCATGATTTTGTGACATGTCACGATTTCGCTACCATTTTCCATTCTACCTTTCTCTCTCCTATCTGGACCGCGACGGAGCAACATGTCGCGATATCGTGACACTTTTCACTTTCTGGCAGCGACCGCGCAACACGTCGCGAAATCGTGACACTTTTTCATTTTTTGGCAGCGATGGCGCGACATGTCGCGATATCGTGACAATTTTCATTTTTCGGTAGCGATGGCGCGACATGTCGCGATATCGCGACACTTTTTATCCTTGTGCAATTTTGCCCCTTTTTCTTGATTTTTAGCATCTGGGTCACCGAGATTTTCTTTGAAAGCATGCAAAAAAGGTGGGTCCCCAATTTTGGGGTGTGTTGTGGATCAGCCACAACACTCCTAAACTTTTTGGGAACATTTTTAGTAATAACAAGTCATCATGTGATATATCATGACATGCTATCCTAAACATACGAAGATGCTCTATGGGATCTTTGGTTCCTTTGTATATAGGTAGGACAGACATAGGAAAGTGTTTAGGATAGGGTTGTGCTACAACTATAGGATCTAAAGGCTGACTACACATCTCTCGATAGTTGTACGAGGGATGATAGGGATCTATCTGGTCCATGCAGGAGACCAACTATTTCACCATGGATTCCAGATTACTAGTTTGTCCACCATATTGGTTCGGTGGTACGTGAGTATGGGATTTATGAGCGTATGATGGCGTAACGTAAGGATTAGATGCTATATTTCTATTATGCAAATGGTTGGTAGGAAGAGTGTTATGAAGAAGATTTGTAGTAGCATTATGTTGTATCCCAGATTGTTGGAAATTGGTGTTTGGTTTTGTTTTGGGCTTTTGTTGATTTGAGGTATGTTGATCAATAACTTGGTGAAATAGAGTAGTAAATGAAGGTTTATTTTATGCAGGAATAACTCTAGGATTGATAACAGGCACTCTAGGTGGTTGGATAACCTATTGTTGTTGCATGTTTTGGATTATCGCAGCCATATCCAAATTGGATGGTCCAGCTTGATCACTTTCTTGATCAACGAAGGACAAGGGATTAGTGCGTGTGTGATATATTTCTTCTAGGGTTTATTGAGTGTCACTAATTTGATCCTTGTCCATATGGAATTCTCTATTAATAGCACCAATATTATTATTGAGGAACTTCCAGAAAGGTTCCATGTTATCAAAAGTAACAGCTCCTCCCGAAGACATTTTAGGGGATGAGGGTCCTTCCTCTCTATCAGTTTCTCTTTGTTCATTTCCTTCAAAAAACTCTTCTTCTTTTTCGTCTAGGGTTCCTTCTTCCTGAATTGGGTCTTCAAGAAGGACATTTGGGTTATTTGATGGTTTTCCTAACCAATCTTCTTCTACTTCAGTCTGTTTTCCATTCCTAAGTCTAGTCATTATGCTTAAACTTAGATTTTAGAAATATATATATATATATATATATTTGCAAAAAGTTTTGGGAGGTATATATTTTAATTATATACCTACTATAATACTTAAAATAAAACGTTTTAATTTTTGTTATATTTTTGTTTTTTATAATAATATAAAGACAACAAACAACATGCTAAATGCAAAAAATAATAATAATAAAAGAATAGCTTAGTTTTCTATAAATAGTTTATGGATATCGTTAATAGGATCAAGTTCATCAGGAGTCATGAAATGCTCCTCTTAAAATTGGAAATGGTTTTTCAAGAATTTGACAAAGTGTGCTATGGTGATATTATCTGCTTCATACTGGAACTTGTAAAGATAGATTTCATGGAAATACTCTCGATATAACACAGCTCTAGGAACTCTATTCCATCTCTTTCTATCCGTAAGAATGACCTCTTGATCCTCTATATGAGATAGAAATGTATGTACTACAACTACGTTCTCAAGGTATTCCTCAAAGGTGTACAACTCGAAAGACACAAGTGCTATTTTATCTGCTAATCACCTATGGCAAGCTCTCTGAAGTTCATGGTACAAAGTCACATGATCAGGATCTAGGATTCTATCTAGGACAAACCTCTTGATTTGCCAAAGTTCAGTTTATCTAGATCCAATGATACCCAATCTCCTATCAAGTTCACCCCACAAAGGTTGAACCCTATTTGTTTGAGGTACTCTAAGCACATAAGTAATCTCTATGGCTGTTAATTGATTTTCAACATTAATGGTGACAACTCGTCTTTTATTATAATCTACCATCTAAATATGATATGCAATCTTACTTATTTTTCTGATGATTCTAAATGCATTTATTTTTATTTTTTTATTTTTTATTTATTTTTGGATTGTTTTCAAAAGGTTTTCGTTTTCACGTCGGGTTCACCAAAATGTATCGCTCCAAAATTTTCACATCCTTACCTTCAGGCTATAGGATCCACGCCTGTAAGGGGGATGCGAGAAGGATGGGATAATACCTCGGACTGAGAGGCCCTGTGAAGGTCGCACATCTCGGGGAGGGATATAAGGGTGAATTTTTTATGGATGGTGGATCCACCAGGAAACTTTTGACTGGCAGTTTCCATGCCTAGGTTGAGAGTAGGTTTGATGTGTTCATTTTTATATTCAATCATTCAATTCCTAGGTTTTTCCAAGATGAATCTAAGCTATTCTATATGCCAATGCTGATTTATATGAATACATAAAACATGAATAAGTGTTAAACATAGAAAGTGTGCTAAATAAGATAGAATGTACCTGATTTTGGATGTCTAATGAAGATTTTGAGGTTTGTAGAAGTCCAGATCATTTCAAATCTTACATTATCATCTGTAATTGCACATAATTGTCTCAGATCATAGTCGATCATCTAAGATCATACGAGATCATCGTCAACCTGACGAATTCATCAAAAAATTGCAATCATAGAAACAGATACCAAAGACTAAAAATGCAACTACAAAAGCAAGGGTAAATGATAGAAATGATAGAAAAATTGCCTAAATGATAAATTCAGATAACAATTAAAAGAAATATATTAATTTGATAATTTATTTTAACTTTATCATGCATCTATGCTAAATGAGGTGAACTCCAGAATGCAGAAATAGAATAAACTAAGTCAATGCATAAAGAAATGAAGATAAAAGATAAAGAAATGCAAACTATGGGCTCTGATTGCCCCCAATCTAGACTGTAGTTGAGATCACATCCAATCATACGAGATCATCGCTGATCTGTGACAGGATCATCTGAAATAGTCTGGAATCACCTACGATGATCCGAGCTTGCTCCAATTGAAAAACAGTAAAATTATTGCAAGAAAACTTGAAATACACAATACGACAATGGTATGAAGGTTTTTTAATGTACACGAAACTAAGGTTACAGAGAAATCTGCCAGCTAGGGGGATAAACTGAGAAAATCCTATTTTATATAGGATTAGGGAAATGTTAGGAGGTTGGAGATCATCCCAATTTGGGAGATCTCCAACAGGGGAGACTCTAACCGTGTAGACATGCTTCCTGCCCAAGTTAGAGAAGCTATTGAACAGAAGCTAATTATGAAAATTTAGTTTTGGGACGAAATCGTCTGGACGTTCTGTTCCAGATGAATTTGTTAGATCTGGGATGATTTTGTCTGATCGTCAATGATATCGTCCAACGGAAAAACAAATCCTAAAAATGGCATAGAAAATAAGGGGAGCGGGTAACGGGCGGTTTTGGGGTTAAAATTCAAATTTTTATATTTTTACTAAGGGTTTAACTATGCCAATTTTAGGGTGCTACGAGATAGTATGTATTAAAGCATACAAATATTTTTAATATTCCTCATACCAATTGACTTAAATTTCCTTTTTGTCATAGTCTTAAAAAGGGTTGACATTTATCTACTAAGTAGGATATAAATATTTGAATATCTTGGAGTTTTCCTTGTAGAATCCTATGCTCTTTTATGTTTTTAGGGGATGTCATGTTAGTTATTGCCAATATTATATCAATATCTATTTTAATGCCTCATCTAGACACCATAAATCCTATTAATTTGCTATATGTTACACCAAATATATATTTGGATGGTTTTAGATGAACCTTATATTCTCTAAGTCACTGAAAAATTTATCTTAAGTCCATGACATGATCTTCTCTTCTCATTTACCATCCAAGAAGATCATTGATATAATATTCAATGATATTATGTATCATATCATGAAAGATATAAGTCATTGTGAATTAATAATTTGTACCAATATTATTCAACCCAAATGACATAACTTCATATTAGAAGATCCCCAAGGGATTAGTGAACATTGTTTAAGCTTGGTATTATAGTATTTTGAAAATTTGATTGTAATCAATAAATCCATCCATCAAGGATAATATTCCATAATAAAAAGAGAAGTCAACTATTATGTTTATGTTTGAAAAAGAAAAATCATCCTTAGTACATGCTTTATTGATGTCTTGAAAGTTGACTATTGATCCTATTGAGCCTATAAAGCATGTACTAAGGATGATTTTTATTTTCCAAACATAAACATAATACGTACGATGCTAATTTATATATACTATAAAAAGAGATCAAAGAAGGAAAATGGAGGGGTTTATAGTTATCCACTTCATACCATTATAAACATGTTGATATAGTTGCTTCTTGAGGTTCATATGAGAACATCCAAACATCATCATCATTAGTTTTAGAAGAATATGGGACATCACTTTATTACAATTTCAAAATTTTCCCAATACATAACACTTGGTCCAATTTTTAGTTTCTAAGGGATTTTTAATTCCTTGGTTTTGAAGTCCTAGGCATTTTCTCATGTAGCCAAATTTACAAAGGATTTACTTTAGGATAGGGTAAATATTGAAAAGAAAAATCAAGGCATATCTCTACTCTATTAATCATAGATTAGTTCCATATATTCTTTCCTCGTTTGTTATTCCTATAGACACAAAGGTGCAAGTTCCTATTTACATGATCATTCCTCATCTAGAAGGTAACCTAAAAAATTCTAAGTATAATAGCTCAAGATACTTGTTATTAAGGTTTATGTTATGTATATCTATAAAGGGGGAAAACTACCCTACTACGTATGATTCTTGACATGATACATTGGGAGCCAAGGTGAACCATAGGAGTATGCTATAACTATAAACTCAATGGGAAACCAAGGGAAGGGTTCACCAAGAATATTTTTAGGATTGGATCCAGGTTTGAGGTGGAATATGTTTAAATGTGTCAATTAAGCATGCACTTATGTTTGGCCTTTCTAAAACTACACTATAAAATGAAAAGAACAATGCAAGATATAAAATACAATAATACAAGAGATAACCCTAGAATGATTTTTTTCTTGAATGATTGCTAACCCTAGGATTACAAATCAAAGCCTTTGAGCAAGGGTCCAAATGCGTAAAATAGGTTAAAACCCTAAATGCACACTATATGCTTTTATTATTTCAAATACCTAGAAATTTGATCAAATACTTTTCCTTACCTATGATATATATTTTGAATAGAAATAAATCAAACACGATCAAAAAACAACCTAGAGATATAATAGGACACTTATCTAGTTTGGTGGTTATTCCAAGCTTTATCCGACATCCAAAAATGTACCATAGCTTCGATCCTACAAAATATATTTACAAAACCCTCAAAAAATATGATCAACGTTAGGGAGCTTGTTTAGGTTATTTTATGAATACACTTGGGGGTGCAACAGTCAAGCGCCCTAGGTCCTTTTAGCTAACCTTTAGAATGTAAAAGCAAAATTTGACCTTTTTGGAAGATGAAAAAAATAGAATATAATATAGTATAATAGTATGATAAGCAGAGTGTAAATTATACAATTATGGTCTAAATGTAACATGAGATGCAAATCTAGGGTTTAGGGGTAAACTTCTACCCCCAATATTAGGATAGGGAAAAAATTTCCCGTTATAGAGAGACCATAATTTTTATACTAGAAAAATTATTCCCTGTAATTATAGGGCATGATTTCACAAAAAAATACAGAACAATACTAATAAACAAATAAAAAATACAAAATTAACAATGTGTGAATACGGATGAGCAAAAAAACCTAGTGGTAGTGAACAAGTAGACAAAAGTATGAAGACCTCCAATATAGTATACTCCTCCTTAGGGATCCAACACTAATCCACCAAGGGTAGCAACACAATCAATGCAGTAGAAGAGATCTTTGTAACTTTAAAAAATCACTTGGCACTTGCAATAAGATCTTGTTAGAACTTATCTCAAAAAATTATTCTTAGATCATTAGTTGCTTTCTTAGGAATTTTCTTAGGCTTTTTAAGGTCTTAAAGAAAAAATAAAGCTTCAAACACCCTATTTATAAAATATTTGAAACAAGAATGGGTAGAAAAACCAAGGGAATACAAATATCAAAGAAGGTCAAATTATAAAATTAGAGTTTTCTAAAAGAAAATGCTAGCTAGGAAAAATCATACCCCATAAGGGCCAACTTTTGCTTCACTAAAACTAGGAAAAAGCGAGGAAAGGATGGGGAGAGATTCTTAAACTTGCTTTGGGCAAGTTGGAGGGTCTCTCTAAGAATCTAAGGAAAATGACTCACCCAGGCGGGTCAATTTTTTGTATCTACATTTTGTCCTATTTTTGATGCATTTATGGCCTAATAAATGCATCAAAGAAATATGTAGACATGTATGGGTAGAAGATAACAAACAACAACAGAAAAGGAGTGGTTGGTTTATAAAAAAGAAGTGCAAAAATGGTGTCATTCTAAACACTATTGTTTTGAATGCAAATCAAGGTACTAGGGACATTAGTGCATCTTAGGCTATGGTTCCCCCTTGAGTTTTAGAAGGAATTTTAATTTCCTAATGAAACTTGAAATGGTAGACTTAAAAGAAATAAGAGCAAAAAGAACAAAAAATGAGAGAAGAGAGGAAATGAAGAGCAAAAAGCAATAACAAGAAAGCAAAAAAAAGTGTGAGTGTGTGCTCATGTGTGGTTTATTTATTATTATTATTTTGTATGCATGGTGAACACAAACATAATGGATGCAATGAACCTAAATGAATGATATGGAATGATATGAATTTAGCTAAATGCAATGCATCTAAAATGCAAACCTAAATGAAATGCATCGATAAATGAAAATGAAGCTCCAAAAGGTTGAAGAAAAAAAAGGAAAGAATAAAAACCTTCTGAGGGAGTATACCTACAATATGGAAAATATGGAGATGAACCCACTATGGGTGTAGCACTCACTAAGATGGAAAAAAGAGAAAGAGATGTACCCACTCGGATGTATGCTTGCAAATGGTCAAATGGATGTTACCCCTCACTTTTGACCATGAAGCTATGGGATGTGTTATGTGTAAGAAAGTGGTAATCAAATTGAGTGCTACCTAATAGGGATGTGGCATATGAAATAAAGTTTATGGACATGGCCAATGGATAAAAGTTAAAACCAAATCCCTTGACCTAGAGAGATATAAGCAATGAAAATTTTTAAGGTAAAGGAATAAGAAAAATATGAGATGTGTGGGTGAAATTATGCAAATGCATGAAGATGGGCCCTAATTTGAGGATTTTCTAGGCATGAGAGCCCTAGTGAGAGTGCAATGCATGTGATCAATGACCTAACTAGGTGTCATCATTTGTCATTATTGCGGATCCCCAAAATCTATATGAATAAGCAATCATGTAAATATGAACAGGTAGAAGTGTAGTTTATGACAAGTAGAAATGCAAATGGAATGAAATATCAGGCAATCATGCAAAATATGATACACAACCATGCAAAATGATCATCCAAATAGTGATGCTATATAAAACTATGCTAAGTGTAATATACAATGTAGATGATAGATAATGCATAATATATTTTTAGATGTAAGATTTTTATTGGTTCTTTAAGCTCTTTGCCATATAAAGAAACTAAATGATATGAACCTTATCCAAACTTAGAAATTATGATAAAGGACCCTAATTAATTAACATGGAACTTACCTTTAATATCAAAACAAGCAATGGTGTTCTTCTGGTTTTCCTTGAGGATAAGGTCCTTGTAGCACCCTAAAATTGGCGTAGTGAAATCTTAATAATTACATTTACTCTAGTAAATAATTTAAATTCAAATTTTAACCTCCCAAACCGCCCGTTAACCGTCGTGTAATCCGTTTCCCCCTTTCCCGTGCCATTTTTAGAGGTTGTTTTGACCGTTTGACGATATCGTCGTCGATCAGACGATATCGCCCTAGATCTGACGATTTCGTCTAGGCTAGGACGTCCAGACGATCTTGTCCCTAAACTGATTTTTCACAATTAGCTTATGTTCCAACGGGTCTCTAATCCGGGCAGAAGCGTGTCTGCGCCGTTAGAGACCCTCCCCCATTGGAGATCTCCCAAATAGGGATGATCTCCAACCTCCTAACCTCCCTCCTAAGCCTATTTAATCCTAAGCCCTTCCCTTAGCACCCCCCTGGCTGAAATTCTCTGTAACTTGACTTCATACACGCTAAAACATCCTAAATTTCTATTTGCATTAGTTCTATACCAATTTTGTTGCAGGTACCTTAGTGTTTTTCAGTCGGAGCAAGCTTACATCGTCGCAGACGATCCTGTTCAGATCGGAGGCGATCCTGTCGAATCAGAGATGATTTCGTACCAATGCGAGATGATTTTGACTGCAGTCAACATTGAGGCAATCAGTGCCTAAAGTTTGCATTTCTTCATCTTTCAATCTGTTGTTTTATGCTGTAATTAGCTAGTTTATTCAGTATTTTATGCTATTCTGCATTTTGGAGTTCACCCATCTAGATCAAATGCATAATTAAGTCATAATTGTGATTAAATTAGCATAATGCATTCATGTTTCTATTTTGAAGTTTCAGTTTGATATTATTGCTGTCATTTTACATTGTTTCCCTCTGTTAGAATAGTTGCATTTTCTGTGTTTTGCACCTATTTCTCTGTTTGCAGGTCTCTAACGAATTCGTCTGATGAATTCGTCAGATCTCAGATGATCTTGTCTGATCTCAGATGATCCTGTCAAATCAGAGGCGATCTTGACTGCTTCAAGAATCAGAATCTTCATCAGACATCCGGATCAGGTATTTTTCTTTTAACATTCTTTAATTTCTCTATTTTCTGTCTTAATTCTATTTTTTGTATTCATTTAATCTGCATCTTCATATAGAATAGCTTAGACGCATTTTGGCCAAACCTAGGATTTGAATGCTTAAGGCTAAAACGAACACATAAAACACATTCCCAACCTAGGCGTGGAAAGCGCCATTGAATGTTTCCTGGTGAACCCACCATCCATCGAAAAATCACCAATATACACCTCCCTCGAGAGGCGGGACCTTCGCAAGGCCTCTCAGTCCGAGGTACCGTGCCATCCTTTTCACATCCCCCTTTCGGGCACGGATCCTATAGCCTGAAGGTAAGGGTGTGAAAAATTTGGAGCGATACATTTTGGTGAACCCGACGTGAATGCACTTTAAACCTTTTGAAAACAAAAACAAAAAAAAAATAAAACAACTAAAACATAGATGCATTTCAAATCATTTCAAATTAATAAGTTGCATGTTAGATGGTAGCTCCTAAGAAAATATTAGCAGTTACTATAAATGTTGAAAACCAATTGGCAGCCATAGAAATCAATTTTGTGCTTAGTGTGCCTGAAACAGATAGAAATCAACTCTTGTGGGATGAACTTGATAGAAGACTTAGTGTCATTTCATCTAGGTCAACAAAACTTAAACAAATCAAGAGGCTAGTCCTAGATAGAATCCTGGATCCTCATCAACTTGTCTTTTATCATGAACTTCAGAGAGCCTGCCATAGATGGTTAGCTTATAGGAGAGCTCTTGTATCTTCAGAATTGTTCACCTTCGAGGAATACCTCGAGAACGCAGCCATTGTACACCGGTTCCTAGGTCATGTAGAAGACCAAGAGGTTGTTCTTACGGATAGGGAAATATGGAATAGAGTTCCTCGAGCTGTGTTATATCGAGAGTATTGCCACGAGCTTTACTTCTATCAACCGACATCTGAGACAGATAATATCACTATAGCTCTTTTCATTAAATTTTTGAAGGAAAACTTTCAATTTGAAGAAGAACACTTCATGACTCCTGAAGAACTCGAACCCATTAATGACATTTATAAATTGTTTATAGAAAACTAGATTATTACTTTCAGTATTATTTCTTGCATTTATTGTGTTGTTTATCTTTACAATATTATTTCAAAAACAAAGAAAAACTAAAAAACATAGCAAAAACCAAAAAACATTTCATTTTAAATATTGTAGTAGGTATATAATTAATATATACCTCTTAAGCTTGTTGCATATATATATATATATATATATATATATATATATATATTTGCTGAAATCTAAAATTAAGGCACAATGCCTAAACTTAGGAATGGTAAACAAACTGAAGGAGAAGAAGAAGATTGGTTACAAGATAAAACTAGAGACCCAAATGTCCTTCCTGAAGATCCAATTCCGGAAGGAGAAACTCTAGATCACCCAGAAGATGACTTAGGTGAAGATAATGAACAAGAAGAAAGTGTTAAAGAGGATGGACCCTCATCCCCTAGAGTAGCTCCAGATGGAACTATTGCTTTTGACAACGTAGATCATTTTCAGAAATTTCTCAATGATAACATTGACGCTCTTAATGTGGCAGTTCGTATTGATAAAGGGCAAATTAGTGACACTCAAGCAGCCATGGAACATACGTTTGATGTGCGCACTAATCCCTTGTCTTTCATTGATCAAGAAAGTGATAAGGCTGGACCATCCAATACAGATATGGTCACTATGATTCAAAACATGTCAAAACAACAGGTTACCCGTCCTCCTAAGGAACCTGTTATTCAACCTAAAATCATTCCCACACAAAAGAAAACTTCCTTCACTACTTTACTTCGCCAAACTATTGATCAATATGCTTCAAGTAAACAAAAACCTAAAACGAAGCCAAACACCAATTTTCAACAATCTGGAATACATCATAATACAACTTCAAAATTCCTTCATAACACCTTTCCTACCAACAATTTACACAATAGCAACATAGCATCTAATCTTCATGTCCCTCCATCATATGCTCACAAAACCCATATCAATGCCCTACCAAACCAATATGGTGGGCAAACTAGTAATCTGGAAGCCATGGTGAAACAGTTAGCTTCGCGTATGGACCGAGATAGATCCTTATCGTCCCTCGTACAATTATCGAGAGATCTGTAGTCAACCTTTGGATCCCATAGTTGTAGCTCAACCATACCCTAAGCATTTTCCCATGCCCATCTTGCCTATATATAAAGGAACCGAAGATCCCATAGAGCATCTTCGCATGTTTAGGATAGCATGTCATGATATATCACATGATGACTTGCTATTACTAAAAATGTTCCCGAAAAGTTTAGGTGGAATGGCATTAGAGTGGTACTATCAATTGCCCACTCATTCCTTGAGAAATTTTGAAGAAACAACTGAATCTTTTGTCCATCAATTTAGTGCCTACATCGAGAGGCATGTAACCATTAAAGATTTATACAACTTAAAACAAGACAAGGATGAATGTTTTGCCGATTTCTTAGCTAGATGGAGGCAATTGACAGGAAAACTGCACTTTGTGCTACCTTATAGGGAAATGTTGGACATTTTTATCAATAATTTGCAAGAACAAATATCTTATGAGCTATCAACTGCTACTTTAACTACCTTCGATCAGGCTATAGATTTAGCTCGAAGAGTAGAAGATGCCCTCATTAGGAGAGGCCAACTTAGGAAGAAGGATGATGAGAAAACATCCAGAAATCAATATAAAAACAAACAAGTTGTCGGTGACGGAGTCATCGACAGCATAAATGTTGCTAATATCAATGCAACGAAGACAACAAAAAAATTTATATTGAAACCTCCTGATAAGCCTCCTCGAGAATTTACTAGATTGAATCAACCATTATCAACTATTTTACCTCAATTACTCGAAAGAGGTTTGATCCAATTACCGACTATCCGGGAACCTGATCCAACTATACCCGGATACAGAGCTGACTTACACTGTGATTTCCATAGAGGACCTGGACACTCTACCAACGCTTGTAAAAGGTTGAAACATAAAATACGAGGATCTGATTGATAATAATGAAATGGAGGTGCAAGCCTTCCAACCTAAACAAAATGCTCCTAATAATACTCAAAAGACCATTCCCCAAAATCAAAATCAAAATGCTAATCAATCATTAGACATATTTCAACACCCTTTACCAAGACATGGTAAAGAGGTGGCCAATCAAATCGAACATCATAATGTTCCTCCTCCTACCCGATATGTAGGAACCATTAGTGGACATTTACTTAATCCTGATCCTCAAATATTTGACACAACCTTATCCATGGTTACGACCAGGCCCCTACATAATATTCAAACTCCTGATTCTAGTGATGTAGAATCAGATACTGAAAGTGAACTAGACATTACTTCAAACCAATCGAATAGTTCTAAAAATGAATCAGATCCTATTCAACCCATCACAGATGCTATGGTTCCAGAAGAACCATTTCCTAGAAGAGTTACTACTCGACCCTCTTCTAATCAATTCCTCCCTAATGAACAAGCCATAAACGCTCGACCGAGACCAGTTCAGCGTCCTCAATATAACATTGTAGGTACCATTGGAGTCGTTACCCGACAACAGGCTCAAAATTCTCAACAAGAACCAAACCAGAATGATGGATCAGTTCCATTTGTTTTGAAAAATCCCAATAAAGGGAATCATGCTTCCCATGTTCAACCTAAACCCCCTTACAATATTAATGAGCAATTATCCAATACTACAACCAGAATTTCCCTTTTGGATTTATTAAGATCTTCTCCCACCCATAGGGATGAGTTGATGCTTACATTAAGCCAAATGATGGTACCTCAAAACATTCAACCTGAAGCTATGGCCAATACTATCATCACTCGAGAGGTTGATTGTATTGACTTCTGGGATAAAGATATCCCACAACACAGTTTACATAAGGATAATCCCTTATATATTACTGCTATAATTGGAGATGTAGCTGTCAAACGAGTCCTGATTGATAATGGCTCATCTCTAAACATTTGCACTTTTGACTTCTACCAAATATTTGGCTTTAGAAGTGATGAAATGAAGAAAACTGACATGATTATCAAAGCTTTCAATGACGAAACACAAGAAACGTGTGGAGTTATTACCATCCCATTGCAAGTTGGTCCTAGAACTCTAGATACCACCGTGTTTATTGTACATTGCCCCGCATCGTACAATATACTCTTGGGTCGATCCTTGGATCAATGCAATGCGGGCTGTCCCATCAACTTTACACCAATGTGTTAAATTCGAATTTAAAAATCAGTTGGTCACTATCCATGGTGACCCTAGACCCTTTGATATGTGTGCTTTGGCAGAACCTGTTGGAGTGCAATTTTGCCCTGCTCTGTCATCCACACATCCTAATTCTTATTTTTCATCTAAAACTGTGAAACACACACCCATAACTTCACCTATTTCCCCTCCATTAATTTCATCCTCCTATATAGATCAACAATCTTCTAAACAAACCACTCTAGAACCTCAAAAAGATCTTAAATCTACAACCAATCCTTCATGTTCTACCCCTATAATTTCAAAACCTATAGACACATCTATCATCCCTTCCACATCTCCAGATATAGGGAATGATCCTTCTACATCTTATGCTCTTTTTGATGAACTTTTACCAGATTTATCCACAACCTTAATATCAGAAAAAACAAATGCTTTCATGCAAGATTCAATTCTTTTAAATAACTTGCCGCCATCTCCTCGTACTTTGGGCCTCCCACAACCTATGGGAAGTACTTACCAAGTTGGGAGTTGTGCCTTCATTTATAAAGGATATGACTAGGGAAGAATCCCTCGGAATATCAAAACTCATCATGAGGGATACGCTCGGTGTTATTTTACCAATGAATATATTAAAGCTAAACCCATAATGCTTAAAATGGGATATAAAGGGAAAGGCTTGGGACCTTTCCAAAATGGCATGAAAGAACCTTTCGAGGTAGAACCGTGGCCTGCCTGCTGTGGTGTGGGCCTATTTCCTAGTAAGGGTCAACCCTTTCCTTTTGAAGATGATGATCACCTCATATGTTATCAAGATTATTTGGATAGGCATGTTGATTTGCCTCTAAAAAATTAGTCATTTACATGTAACATGCTATCCATAGCTTACCCTGAAATGATTGCTGACCTCGATGAAGAGTTGGAAGGAGATATCTTCCATGATGTCTCCATTGAAGAGATGTTACACAATGGATTTTATTTTGATGGTTCTATACCAACTATAGCCCAACTTGAGACCGCTAATCCTCAAGATGAATTATCCAAATTAACCTTACAAGAATTACAAGAATTGGGCGTTTCACCCGCCCCACCTAATTTTGAAAGAGATCTACACATGGAGGTAGAAAACGTCATTAAAATTAACATTGGAACTGAGGATAATCCTCACATAATCAATATTGGATCAGAATTAAGTCAAGAAAAACAAGAGCAATACATTGCATTCCTTAAAGAGTATGAAGATGTCTTCGCTTGGACATATGAAGATATGCCAGGTCTAGACCCTTATGTAGTCATGCATCATCTAGTGGTCCATCCGGATGCTAAACCTGTTAAACAAAAACTTAGAAAAATGCATCCCAAAGTGGCTCTGCTAGTCAAAGGGGAGTTAGAAAAACTCCTGAATGTTGTTTTTATACAAGCTATTGATTATGTTGAATGGATCTCAAATGTAGTTCCAGTCACCAAGAAAGAAGCTACCAAAGTTAGGGTTTGCACAGATTTTAGAGATATTAACGTTGCATGCCCTAAAGATGATTTTCCTCTTCCAAACATGGATCAAATCATTGACTTTACTGTCGGGAGTGGGATGATGTCCTTAATGGATGGATTCTCCGGTTATAATCAGATCAGGATAGCTCCTGAAGATCAGGCTAAAACAGCCTTCATTACCCCCTGGGGTACCTTTTGTTGGAAAGTGATGCCATTTGGCTTAAAGAACGTAGGTGCAACCTATCAACGAGCTATGACTTATATTTTTCATGATATGATGCATGATATCCTACATGATTATGTAGATGATATTATAGCTCGCTCTATTAATGAAGACAATCATTTAGATGATTTGAGAAAAGTTTTTAATCGATTACGAGAATATCTTATTCGATTAAATCCGACAAAATGTATATTCGGAGTTAAGTCCGGTAAACTATTAGGGGTTTTAGTTTCTTTACGTGGTATCAAAATCGACCCTCTCAAGATTGCGGCTATCACTGATATGCCCGCACCTACTAATATATCTGAGTTACGAAGTTTACAAGGTAAGCTTCAAGCCATCCATCGCTTCATCGATAAGCTGGCGGACAAAACTGGTCCCTTTCTTAAACTTCTTAAGAAGGATGTCCCTTTTAATTGGGATGATGAATGTAGAGAAGCTTTTGAACTTCTCAAACAATACCTCCTTAATCCACCTGTGCTTTCACCGCCTAAACCTGATCGCCCATTTCTCCTATATATTTCAGCTTCAGATTCTGCCTTAGGAGCTATGTTAGCTCAACTTGATGATGAAAAGAGAGAACGGGCTAATTATTATATTAGCCGAACCTTCATCAGTTATGAAACCCGCTATACAACATTAGAAAAACTATGTCTAGCAATCGTGTTTGCTACGCAAAAATTATGACATTATATGCTTAGTCGGAAAACTTATGTCATTGCTAAATACGATCCCTTAAGGTATCTCATGAGTCGACCTTATTTATCGGGTCGCATAACCAAGTGGGTTCTTGCTCTAAGCGAGTTTGATCTCACATTCATAGGACAGAAGTCTGTTAAGGGTCAAATCATAGCAGATCAATTAGCTGTTGCACCCTTAGAGTCTACCCATCCCCTCATCATTGAGTTTCCTGATGAATGCCTTCAATTAGAGGCAGACCATATTGAACAATGGTCCTTATACTTTGATGGAGCCCGATGCATGAGTGGGGCTGGTGCGGGTATTATTTTAATATCCTCACAAAAACATCTTATTCCTCTGTCCTTCAAATTAACATTTGCTTGCACCAACAATACTGCTGAATATGAAGCTCTAATCCTCGGATTACGAGCTGCCTTGGCGCTAAAAATTAAACATCTGTTAGTTTTTGGTGATTCTCAATTGGTTATAAACCAAATTAATGAAGTTTATCAGACCAGAGATGATAAATTGTGCCCATATAAAGCCTATGTTTTACAACTAATGTCTCTATTTGATCAAGTTACCTTGGAAGCTATTCCTCGAACTTGCAACCGTGCAGCTGATGCTATGGCCGCAGCTGCATCTCTCCTGCCCCTGGAGTTAGATGACGAATATGCCACTATCATTATTCATCGACTCCAGGAACCCGCTTCAAATAAGTCATGCTTAGAACCTTTGGATGTGTTTCTAATCAACGAGACTACTCCTGAACCTTGGTATACGGATATATTTGATTTTCTCCAAAATGGGACTTTCCCTGCCAATTCTAATAGAAACCAGCGTCGGTTATTACGTAGACGAGCAAGTCGATTTGTAATAATTGGCAATACTTTATATAGGAGATCTTTTGAAGGTATCCTATTAAGATGTTTGAATTTAGAAGAATCCAAATCAGCCTTGAGTGAAGCCCACGATGGATCTTGTGGAGGACACTTTAGTGGTAGTGTCATTGCTAAAAAGCTCCTTAGGATAGGATACTTTTGGCCTACCATGGAGAATGATGCACATGATTATGTGCGCCATTGCGACAAGTGCCAGAAACATGCTGACCTTGTCCATGCGCTTGCACAAGAGCTGTAGGCTATTTCATCTCCTTGGCCCTTTTCAAAATGGGGTTTAGATATTATTGGCAAAATCAATCCTGTGTCATCTGATGGACACAAATTCATCATAACCGCCACTGAGTATTTCACGAAGTGGGTTGAAGCTATGCCTTTAGCTTCCTGCACTGGCACCCAAGTCTCTAAATTTATTTTTAATCAAATCATTTGTAGGTTCGGAATTCTTGCAAATCTCATCTCTGACAATGGAACTTGTTTCAAAAATAAAGATGTTAAAAAATTATGCCAAAAATATAAGATTCAACATCGTTGGTCCACTCCCTATTATCCTCAGGGTAATGGTCAAGCAGAAGCATCTAACAAAACCTTAATCAAAATTCTCAAAATATTGGTCAATAAAATTGGCCGTGACTGGCACATTCAGTTATATCCAACCTTGTGGGCCTATCGAACTAGTGTTCGAACTCCCACTGGAACTTCACCTTTTGTTTTGGTTTATGGTGCTGAAGCCGTTTTTCCCTTTGAATTAGAAGTTCCTTCTTTGGCTCTACTACTTCAAGATACCGAAGTAGGAGATGAATATCGAGCTGGCAGACTCAATCAGCTGGAACTCCTAGATGAAAAATGCATCAATGCTTTGGAGCATCTCCGTGCCTACCAAAACAAGCTTAAAAGATCATATGCTAAAAAAGTTCGTCATCGATCCTTTGAGATCGGCGACCTTGTTTTAAAAGAAAATAAAAAAAATACTAATGCAACTAAGGACCTTAAAGGTAAATTTGAGCCCAACTGGCTTGGACCATACATTATCACTGCTAAATTTGAATCGGGAGCATACAAATTATCTACCTTAGATGGTAAAGAACTTAAAGAACCCATGAATATTTTACATCTTAAACGTTACTATGTATAAATTTGGTCATTTCATCCTTGTATATATTTGTTTAAAATATTTCAAAATCACTATCTTGTATTTCTTTCAATTTATAAATTCAAAAACACCAAAAACATTCATAATCATCAAAATCTTCAAAACTATTTGTTGTATTTATTTATGGCACTTGTTAATTTTGTGTTCAAAAACAAAAATAATAAAAATAAAAACAACAATATTCTTGACTCTTTCGAAACCAAAACAACATAAAGAAGAAAGAGAGAGTCAACATTCTCAAAACTTCTCAAAAAGTATTTATATATATCTTCTTACAAATGTTGCAATTATATGTTTCAAATTATTTTGGATAAATTAGCATTTATTTGGAATCCCTCACTTTCACACTCACAAAATAAATATCTTGATTTTATCTGGCATGATTACTAATCTCTCTTATATCAAAGTCCACAAAATTCAATTAAATAAAGTTTGAGCACGAGAGAATTGATCTTGTTATTTACTTAAACCAAGCACATCTTTTCACAATAAAATGATTATATTTGTAATTTCCATGCTTTGCTACATAGTAGAAGTGGTTTCTTGAGCGAAAAGTTTCCCCTGCTATCCTATCATGCACATGGTCTAGAATCTTTGAGAATTGGCAAAAGGACAAGCTCACCCCTACCCAGAATAAAAATCCCTTGCTCTACAGCTAATCCGAGCAAGTATCCCTAGCATAAAAGAAAAAGCAAAGTTCAAGAAAAAGAGAAAAAGAAAAAAATGTTATTTTATATCATTACAACAATGTTTCAAGCATTATCTCAATTATCAAGCAAAAATACAAAAGAAAAAGAAAAGAAAAAAGAAAGCAAAAAGCAAAAGCAATAAAATCCCTTTCCCTACCCTTTGAAAAGAAAAGAAGGGTTGATGAGCTTGAATCCCTGGAATTCTCAATTATTCAAAAGCCGTGAGGTAAGCCCCATAACAGGTGGTTTGTGCCCAACTCTGCTTGGCCTTGGGTAACTCCTAGCGTGGCGATATGTCTATCACATTAGCGACCTTCTTTTGTATAGACCTATGTCTGCTTATGGATTAGCTAGCTCTTGATAATCCGACTTACATAGTAGTCTAGTATGGTTATATGCATCTAAATCATGGTTAATGAACACTTATTTGGTTCATTCAAATCACTTGTATCATAGTACCTTGCTCAAACTGGTAAATGAACATAGCAATTGCACACACATTTTATATTTGAGAGATTTTGTGTATCATTATGATAAATCAAGATTGGAAATGAATTCACATATGCACATGGGGTTCCTTATAAATCTAACTTTTGTCTTCAAAGTACTTTGAAATATTTTGCAAATTGTTTGGAATAATTCATTTTCTTCTTTAAAGTACAGTTGTTTAGTATAAAGACAACTACATGCATACTAGAAAACATCAAATTTTCTTTCAAAACCATACAATCAAAACATACATATATATTATTGACTTTCGCGACGATGGTATAGTTCCAAAACCAAAATTGGAATTTTATGCCTAGCGCAAGTCTTCCTCTTCATATTTTCTATTTATTAAAAATCAATCATGCAATAAAACTATCTCTTTTTGGATTTCGCGATGATGGTATAAGTCTATACCTACATATTCTATGCCTAGCGCAAACCATTGTACCAATTTTTATTCCCCATTTATTTAAAAATCATGAAAAACCATATGACTTAAATCATTATATTATACAATTATGTTTTTAAACAAAAGACATGCACATTATCACTATTTCATGTCATTATGTCAACCTTCAATTTTGCAATGATGGTATAATTCCTAGGGAATTATCCAAAAATTTTATCACACTTAGGAATTTATGCCTAGCAAAAATCATTTTAACATTATTTCATGCATATTATTTTTATGAAAATCTGAAAACAAACCATCATCATCATCATTTGCACCATTGCACCAAAGTCTTAAGACAGTCTCTTAAGCACTCTTTTACTTTTTAACAATATTTCTATATTGGGATTAGCTTGACGACCGAGTGAGCGGCGACTCCATGAAATGGTCTATAATAGCGACAATGTCCTTTGAAATTATTGTTAGAAGTCTCTTTTTATCTTTTATCACATTACATCACAAACAACCAATTGTTACATCAGATTATTTCATTTAAATTTTACAGCATGACATTCAAACCATAATATTTCCAATGACATAATTACATGAATCCTCAATCCAGTCATCAAATCAATCACATCAAAACATTAAAAGCATCATAAAAATCACATAAGACAAGTCATATGATCAAAAATATCTCATCTCATATATATATCAACAATATATACATCATCTCAAAACTGGATTGGTATGCCACAATCTGTACCTCGGCATACTCAATCCTCTATCAAAAAAAATAATACATACTATATGTCAATCTGTACAATGCAATCAGTAGTAGCTAGCCTCGAGAACCCCTCGAGCTCTCAGCCTCATCTCCTCCCTCGCCCTGAGGTGGACGAGGTGGCCCCATCGTAGTATGAGTGGTACTACGAGTCCTAGTCATCGATCGGGATGAAGTCCTAGACGACCCGATCCTGATCGGCTCTGCGATGTTAGCCAAAAGTGGTAATCTATCCTCCTCTGGCACCATATGATAGTATAAGGTCTGATAGAAAGTGATTTGGGCAATAGCCCGTGTCAGCTCCCTAGTGCTTGCCCCTCCGCCCCATGCTCTGAGGCGTGCAATCTCATCTCTGAGCTGTGTAACCTCAGCTCGGTGTCGTGCAGCCTCCTCCTGTAGGGTCTGCACCTATGCCTGGAGACGGATTGTCTCTGCTCAGAGAGTCGCTGTCTCGCTACTCTCCCCAGTGTCGACACCCTTGCCCTTATCGGGCGATGGTGGCCTCTCTCTCTGTGGAGAAGGGGGTCTCTCCGCCCTCCTCTCCCGCTATCGCGGCCTCTCCTACGCCTGTGGCCTCCTTAGCTCTCTCCCTCTGTGACCCTGGGCCGCCTCCATAGCCGCCTGGTGTCGCCTCCCTATCCGACGCACAACTGCGTGTATCGGACCCTGAGCCCTCGTCATCCGAGGAGGGCGGATGCCTGCGTACCAGGCATCGTAGCCATCGGCTACCCCTACGTCGTCCCCATCCACTAGCTGAATGGGGGCATCGTCCGAGTCCTGACTCTAGAAGCGCTACATGTCTGGAGCCCCGCTCACTGTGGTGTTATCCCAGACAGTCCAGGAAAACTCGTAATCCCTGAGAGATGGGATCCCCTGCTGTAGACCGAACTATCACAAAACTCGGTCGTAGCGGTGGAGCTCCACCTCTCCCCTCTCCATCCATAGCCAACAAACTTCCTGACGTGAGCTAACTCCTGTCCATCCTCGGCCCACCCTAGGTGCTCTCGCCATGGCCTCTAGGTGATCTGGTCCGGGACAAGGTCATCCAGCAGTCTCCGGGACATCGGTAGGTCAATCCGTCACTGTGACCCTCTCCGGAGCCACCAGTAGAAAACTCGGGGCCTCTCCCCATCAATCCCTATCAAAGGAAGCCCTACCGGCCTTCGCACTGCAATGTGCTCCCAGCACCAAACCTGTAGGAGCGATGTCATAACCAGACATCGGCCGCCTTTGTACATGACCCCATGCAGGATCCTGTACAGTCGGCATAGAACAAAGCTGCCCCAAGCAAATCTGTAACCATGGTCCCGCATGTCGCAGATCACATCTGCTAGCATCCATGGTACCCTGCACCCGCTCTGGTGGCACAGCAGAAGTCCACCAACCACTCCGGCCAAAACTTGTGTGAGTCTAGATGCCCCAGGCATCTGACGTAGTGCCTCGATGTTTACTCCGCCCTTCTCCAAGGCGAAGCTCGGGTCACCACACAACCGCATCATAGCATGGCCCTGATTGGCCGTAGGAGTGATCAACCGTCCTTGTATGGGGATTCTCAGAATCCTCCATACATCCTCCAAAGTGGGAGTCATCTCCCCTGTAGGTAGCCAAAAATAGGAAGAACCCGGATACCATCTCTCTGCTAGGGCTGTCAGTAGCCCCATGTCTGTAGACACTTGTGGCATTTCTGCCACATGCTGTAAGCCGACCTGTGCCAGCTGATCCCGCTCTGCCTGTGTTAGAGCGGCCAAGTCATCTCTCAACCCCCATATTTCCATTCCCTACTCTTTAGCAATCCTCTCTGCAACATAAACAACAAAACAATAACAATCATTAATAAAAAATCATTAATTAAAAATGCAAGTAAACTCAGTTCAATTTCATCAACTGATGATATCGTCCACTATTGGACGATATCGTCCCAAATTTGAGCATAATCGTCTCCGATTTTGCAAGCCGAAATCATCTCTAATTTGATGAAATCGTCCCCCTTTCGCCGATTTCGCCCTTAGACGAAATCGGCGAACTTGAGACGATTTCGTCGAAATCGGGACGATTTCGTCCCGATGACGTCGACGGCCCAAAAATGGCCGCGATGCTCAAAAATTCATTCAAAATTCACCTAAAAAGCATGTAAATTCAAATTCAAGCATTCTAAGTTAAGTTTAGACTCTTACCCGTAGCCCGCGTCGGACCTCTGTCGATCTGTGCGCTGTCTCCACCATTTTTGCTTGCAGAGCTCTAAAACCAGAAAAATGAACAGTAAAAATGAATTAGGGTTTTACCCTATTTTTCTTAATTTTATTCAAAACACAATTAAAAACATTTTTCAAATTTTGCTTTTTCACGTTTTTACCTCAAACGTTCGATTTGGGTAAAAACACGGAGGGGGCACCATAGTAAGCTATCGTACGATTCGACCAAGAATCGTCGCCTAAAAATGGGAATAATTTTTGCTTTCTCGTAGATCGAGAAGAACTCATATTTAACGCATTTTCTTCAAAAAATTTGCTAAAGAGGGGGCAAAATGTAGCACCCTAAAATTGGCGCAGTGAAATCTTAATAATTACATTTACTCTAGTAAATAATTTAAATTCAAATTTTAACCTCCCAAACCGCCCGTTAACCGTCGTGTAATCCGTTTCCCCCTTTCTCGCACCATTTTTAGAGGTTGTTTTGACCGTTTGATGATATCGTCACCGATCAGACGATATCGCCCCAGATCTGACGATTTCGTCTGGGCTAGGACGTCCAGACGATCTTGTCCCTAAACTGATTTTTCACAATTAGCTTCTGTTCCAACGGGTCTCTAATCCGGGCAAAAGTGTGTCTGCATCGTTAGAGACCCTCCCCCATTGGAGATCTCCCAAATAGGGATGATCTCCAACCTCCTAACCTCCCTCCTAAGCCTATTTAATCCTAAGCCCTTCCCTTAGCACCCCCCTGGCTGAAATTCTCTATAACTTGACTTCATACACGTTAAAACATCCTAAATTGATATTTGCATTAGTTCTATACCAATTTTGTTGCAGGTACCTTAGTGTTTTTCAGTCGGAGCAAGCTTACATCGTCGCAGACGATCCTGTTTAGATCGGAGGCGATCTTGTCGAATCAGAGACGATTTCGTACCAATGCGAGATGATTTCGATTGCAGTCAACATTGAGGCAATCAGTGCCTAAATTTTGCATTTCTTCATCTTTCAATCTGCTGTTTTATGCTGTAATTAGCTAGTTTATTTAGTATTTGTTGTAATCACAATGACACTGAGAGGGGGGGTGAATCAGTGTGTTCTTTAAAAACTTCTAAAACAATTATATTATAAAACCAACAGCAGATAAAAGAGATACTAAATGCATCAAGAAACCATCACACATAACACAGCATTTTAACGAGGTTCACCAATGTGGCTACTCCTCAAAAATACTGCTTGGACTACCATCCAAATCCAGTCAATGCAAAGCTACAACTTTACATAATCCTTTACCAGCACCAACTAGAAGGAGCACCGATCCCTTAACTTTATCTGCTTCAACAGAATGGAGCACCAAATCCTATTTTACCAGCACCTACTAGAAAGAGGCACCAACCCCTTAATTTTCCAGCACCAACTGGACAAATTGTTTACCAGCACCAACTGGAAAGAGGCACCAACCCCTTAATTTGCCAGCACCAACTGGACTTCAATATTGAATAATAAAAAAAAATGTTTGACATATACCTTTGTTATTGCAAGACTCTAACTGGTCTACATCACCTTTGCAATCTCTGTGCACTCTGCTCTCTCTTGCACAATCACTTCACATAGTTTGCTACATCGCTACTGACCGAGACTTTGCAATCAACTTTGCCCTTCGCGCTTCTCTGCACACTCTTCTTTCTCTGTGCACACGCTTCGCACACTCTGTGTCATTTCACATTCTGCTCTCTGTTCAACATGAACTTCACTTTCACAAACACTATGCTCGCATTCGCACTTTTACCTTTACACCCCACCTTTCAAACTTGAAGTACCCTTACTTTTATAGAAGTTTTAGGAACAAACCCTAAAAGAACGTCGGTTGAGAAACCCTAGAATTTGTCAGCTGCCAAACCCTAAAATCCGTCGGCCTAGATTTAACTTTGTCGGTCTCAAACACTTCTTCCACATTCGTCACTTTCCTGTAGCTTATTGCCGTGAAATAGTAACATGTCGGCCCTTTTAATTTAATTTAATATTTTAATTTAAATTTTAAATAAAATAAAATTTAAACTAAATATTTAAAATTAAATATCTTCATCACCGGGGCATATTTTTCAATGAAACGAAGAGCCAACTTGGGTTTTAAGAAAAACCCATTTCAAATCTATTATCCATGGTTTTAAATAAAACTTTTTATTTTGAATACCTTGGTTTTCAAAAAAAACCTTTAAAATTTAAACTAAATATTTAAAATTAAATATCTTTATCACCGAGGCATCTTTTTCAATGAAACGAAGAGCCAACTTGGGTTTTAAGAAAAACCCATTTCAAATCTGTTATCCATGGTTTTAAATAAAACTTTTTATTCTGATTGCCTTGGTTTTCACAAAAAACCTTTTCGCTTCTTGACATCTCAGGATCTGAAGACTTCTTCTTCTCATTCTGAATTATGTTTTCTATTTCTGTGCATCTATCATTTAAGGACTCATGATCTGACTAACTTCTAAACTTTATACTCTGCATCTGAGTGACTTTTGAATTGCCTATCCATTGCATCATTAGATCTAATTGACTGTATTGACAACAATGACAATCCTCCTGCAACACCTTGCTCAACACTGAACTCCTATCCATTGTACTTTGGATACACCTTGTTGTTCAATAAACTCTTGTCCATTGCATCAATAAATCTGTCTGACTGTGTTGACAACAATGACAATACTATTTGCTGCACTTTGCTCAACAATCTCCCCCTTTGGAATTGTTGGCAAAACGTGCAATTTTCCTATAAATCTTCTCCCCCTTTGACAATAATACCAAAGGGTTGCTACAGACTCCCCCTGAGTCTATGCACAATATTCTTAGACACAAATTATTACAATTAGCAAATATTCCAAGCATGAAAAAGAAGAAAAACAAGTACACAAATGCTCCCCCTGATTCCAAGACCACTTCATTTCACTGATTGACAACATCATGATAAGCATAATAGGCATCAATAAAATCAACAATGTGAATAGCAGCAATAACCAATGAATGACACCATCACCGTCAACTTCACCAATATAACATGTGTAAGAACATGACTGAACCACTGTCTTCTATGCAACTACCCTCTGTTGCTTTGCAAACTCAAACTTGTCCACTGTTAGTGAAGGCATACAATAATATTATATAGCCAAATTTTTGTTCTGCAATGTCAAAAACATCTGCATACAACTTCACCATGCATCTTGGATATATTCTCAACAAGCTTGAACCCAATGACAGTTGTTTGTCTCTTTCTGCAATGAGAATCCAGCAGGCTACCTCAATCCACTTTCAACTCTGTGCAGGTACCAAACACTGTACCATAGCACAACCAACATCTTTTATCAACCAATTAGGTCTTTAGCAACAATGCTTATAGACAAGGTTTAACCAACATCATTCAACTCAAGATTAACTTTGAAGCATTCAACCAATCACTACATGAAAAGGAAACTAGTAGACATCCTTTTCCTTCCAAAGGTATTTGAACAAGACGACCACCAACATAAATCACCAAGGCAAAGAATAACTTGCTCAAATCAAACTCAATGGAGCAAGCCCAAATCATGTATCAAGAAAAGCATTAACTTGATCAAAACAACCACTATGAAAGCAACTCAACTATTCATCACCGGACCGGAAATCATCTCAGTTGCTCATTAAAAAACTTTTTTTTTTTCAATCTTCCCATTCAACATGCTGATTTCACTTTTGTCAACAGAATTGACAAGTGACTCACATCTGTACCAATTTTTGTCCAGCACTGCAATTTTGCTGCCAACTCTTACTTTCAACTATGCATGTCGAAAGAAGACATTTTGTCAAACACTTTATGGCCAACCGTAGTGCACCTTACTCAACCTCAAGCTTCTTATTCTTGGACTGGCATTAAATCAATAGTTGAAACAAAACTGTCTGTGAATTAAATATATTCACCAAGGTGTCATGAAAGATCTGGCAATATTCACATCAAAGAGTAAAAACAAATACATGCTGCTCGAAACACAAATACACAGCTAGGGCAAGCATTCTTTCGTTGAGCAAATTATCTGGACTATTATGATTCATAATTTTGAACAGTGGTATTAAGAATCATCAACAGTACAACAATGACATATCTCAAAACTACCAATGGTGACAACTCTCAAATTAAACACCACACTTCACGACATTTCCACAAACCACTATATAAACTGAAAAACACACTTTAACAACTATACAACATTAACTCGACTGCTTACCTTTCATCCTCAGATACCTAGACAAATACATAGGAGCATTAAAATAAAACTTTAATATTGCTCCTCCTGAGGATGTGCCACCTGGAGTTGCTTAGAGCAATGGCGAGAGTAGCCTCCTTCGAGTCCAAGGAGACACAATTTCCTTTCTTCTGTCTTTCTCCAGACTTTCCTGAACTTGGGCTTGGGTTTTTCAACAACATCCCTATTTTGCTCTTGTTTGTGAACTTGAACATTTCTCTTGTGGGGTTGTCTCTTGTGCATTCTTGATGGATGATTATTTTCTTTTCTTTTATGCACATGATATGTTCCTTGTCGATGTTGTCCTCTTTGTGTCTGATGAAATCTAGGGTTTTGCCTTAGATTAGATATAGAAGTGCTTGGACAAAACCTTGCTATGTGCCCTTGACCGTTGCATTTAAAACATTGCACATGTTTTATTCCCTATCTGTATTGCATTCTATGTGTATGATGAAATCTATGGTATTGCCTTAGATTGGATATAGAAGTGCTTGAACAAAACCTTGCTATGTGCCCATGGCCATTACATTTAAAACATTGCACAAGGTGTTCACTCAAAAAAATAGAAGTATTTTTATTAGCATAACTCTTTGATCTATTATTCAGTCCACAATAAATTGCCTTGTGACCAAAGTGGTTGCATTTAGAACAATAGCCATAAAAAGCATTATTATTAAAAAAGTGAGAGTGAGAGAACCTCTTTTGTTGTGGTTGCTTTGCTGTAGATCTTCTTTGATATTTTATTCCTTTTGAGGATTCAGCTTCAGAATTTTCTTGTTTCAATCCTTCAACCAAGGACTTCTTCTTCTCTGCATATTTGGAGGATGAAGGTTGTTCAGCTTCATATCCAAGACCAAAATTAGCTGTGGAGTTTCTTTGTTGATTTATCATTGTATCTAGCAACTCTGTGCTCTTCTCAAATTTGAGATTTATATTGGCCTCTTTGAGTTGTTTCTTCAATGAAATAATATCTTCTTCTTGTTGGCAGCATACAGTCTCTTTCTCATTGATCTGAGACCTAAGAATATCTTCAATCCTTTTGTTCTATTCTACTTGCAGCTTTAGATCAAAAATAACCTGTTTATATTCCTCTTCACTTGTGTTGTATACATCATTCTTATTATCCAGCTGTGTCTTCAAGGCTTCTTCTGATTTCTTGGCATTTTGAACTTGTAGGAAGAGATATTCAATCTCATCCTCATATTATTCTAATTTCTTGGACAGTATTTTGTTCTTTTTCTTTTCTATTCTCCACTCTTCAAGAGTAGATATCAACTCTCCTTCAAAATCTACTTCAGCCTCAAGATTTTCATCACAAACTTCAAGATTCACTTCTTCTACCTTTTTCGGTTCAAATTTCTCTTCTACAGGAACCGAAACTGACTGGGTAGCCTTTTTGGATGAGGATCTATTATTCTTAGCCATTGTGTACTAATCCAAGATCAACCCTGACTGATTTAGCCAAAATTGGGAACTTGGCTCTGATACCAATTGTTGTAATCACAATGACACTTAGAGGGGGGGTGAATCAGTGTGTTCTTTAAAAAATTCTAAAACAATTAGATTATAAAACCAGCAGCAGTTTAAAGCAGATAAAAGAGATACTAAATACATCAAGAAACCATCACACATAACACAGCATTTTAACGAGGTTCACCAATGTGGCTACTCCTCAAAAAGACTGCTTGGACTACCATCCAAATCCAGTCAATGCAAAGCTATAACTTTACATAATCCTTTACTAGCACCAACTAGAAGGAGCACCAACCCCTTAACTTTATCTGCTTCAACAGAATGGAGCACCAACTCCTATTTTAGTAGCACCTACTGGAAAGAGGCACCAACCCCTTAATTTGCCAGCACCAACTAGACAAATTGTTTACTAGCACCAACTGGAAAGAGGCACCAACCCCTTAATTTGCCAGCACCAACTGGACTTCAATATTGAATAAAAAAAAATGTTTGACATATACCTTTGTTATTGCAAGACTCTAACTGGTCTACATCACCTTTGCAATCTCTATGCACTCTGCTCTCTCTTGCACAATCACTTCACATAGTTTGCTGCACACTGCTACAGCCAGAATTTGCAATCAACTTTGCCCTTTGCGCTTCTCTCGCACACTCTGCTTTCTCTGTGCACACGCTTTGCACACTCTGTGTCATTTCACATTCTGCTCTCTACTCAACACGAACTTCACTTTCACAAACACTATGCTTGCATTCGCACTTTTACCTTTACACCCCACCTTTCAAACTCGAAGTACCCTTGCTTTTATAGAAGAAGTTTTAGGAACAAACCCTAAAAGAACGTCGGTTGAGAAACCCTAGAATTTGTCAGCTGCCAAACCCTAAAATCCGTCGGCCTAGATTTAACTTTGTCGGTCTCAAACACTTCTTCCACCTTTGTCACTTTCCTGTAGCTTATTGTCGTGAAATAGTAACATGTCGGCCCTTTTAATTTAATTTAATATTTTAATTTAAATTTTAAATAAAATAAAATTTAAACTAAATATTTAAAATTAAATATCTTCATCACCGGGGCATCTTTTTCAATGAAACGAAGAGCCAACTTGGGTTTTAAGAAAAACCCATTTCAAATTTGTTATCCATGGTTTTAAATAAAACTTTTTATTTTGACTACCTTGGTTTTCACAAAAAACCTTTAAAATTTAAACTAAATATTTAAAATTAAATATCTTTATCACCGGGGCATATTTTTCAACGAAACGAAGAGCCAACTTAGGTTTTAAGAAAAACCCATTTCAAATCTATTATCCATGGTTTTAAATAAAACTTTTTATTCTGACTACCTTGGTTTTCACAAAAAACCTTTTCGCTTCTTGACATCTCAGGATCTGAAGACTTCTTCTCATTCTGAATTATGTTTTTTGTTTCTGTGCATCTATCATTTAAGGACTCATGATCTGACTAACTTTTGAACTTTATCCTCTACATCTGAGTGACTTCGAACCGCTCGTCCATTGCATCATTAGATCTAACCGATCGTATTGACAACAATGACAATCCTCCTGCAACACCTTGCTCAACATTGAACTCCTATCCATTATACTTTGGCTGCACCTTGCTGTTCAATAAACTCTTGTCCATTGCATCAATAAATCTGTCTGACTATGTTGACAACAATGACAATACTATTTGCTGCACTTTGCTCAACAAGTATTTTATGCTATTCTACATTTTTGAGTTCACCCATCTAAATCAAATGCATAATTAAGTCATAATTGTGATTAAATTAGAATAATGCATTCATGTTTCTGTTTGGAAGTTTCAGTTTGATATTATTGCTGTTATTTTACACTGTTTCCCTCTGTTACAATAGTTGCATTTTTTGTGTTTTGCACCTATTTCTTTGTTTGCATGTCTCTAACAAATTCGTCTGATGAATTCGTCAGATCTCAGATGATCTTTTCTGATCTCAGACGATCCTGTCAAATCAGAGGCAATCCTGACTGCTTCAAGAATCAAAATCTTCATCAGATGTCCAGATCAGGTATTTTTATTTTAACATTCTTTAATTTCTCTGTTTTCTATCTTAATACTATTTTTTGTATTCATTTAATTTACATCTTCATATAGAATAGCTTAGAAACATTTTGGAAAAACCTAGGACTTGAATGCCTAAGGCTAAAATGAACACATAAAACACATTCCCAACCTAGGCATGGAAACTGCCATTGAATGTTTCCTGGTGAACCCACCATCCATCGAAAAATCACCAATATACACCTCCCCCGAGACGTGGGACCTTCGCAAGGCCTCTCAGTCCGAGGTACCATGCCATCATTTTCACATCCCCCTTTTGGGCACGGATCCTATAGCCTGAAGGTAAGGGTGTGAAAAAATTGGAGTGATACAGTCCCCAACCTCAAAATAATAGTTGTGAACTTTCTTAGAGTAAGATTTCTTGAGTTTATTTTTATAGGCTTACAAATGCTCTAAGGCATGAATATGCTTTTAATATTGCATCTCTAATTGGTGTAAATGATATGAGTAATACTCATAATTGATAGAGGTATCTTGCAACAAGATGTGCAATAAGTGACCCTCAGGCTCAAAATGAAGGACCACCTCAAACCCATATACCAAGACATAGGGTGAGGCACTTATGGGAGTACGCATGCTAGTAAAATAGACCCAAAAGGTAGGATAAAGTTGGATATACCAATCATGATCAGTATTACAAACCAAAATTTTCAAGGCATTTATCAAAGAATTATTGGATGCTTCAACTTATCCATTACCCTGAGGGTAATATGGATTTGATCAACTATGTTTAATATTATACTTAGAATAAAATTTATGAATATCCTTATTCTTTAAAGGAGTGTAATTACTAATAAAAATCACCCAAGGAATCCCAAACCTACAAAGAATATGGTTGAAGAATTTAAAAATTTGAGTTCCAATCACCATGTGGCTTTGACCCATTTAGTGAAGTACTCTATCAATGTTATAATAAATTTATGACCATTAGATGATACAAGGTTAATATTCCCTATAATATCCAATCCCCACATAGAGAATGTCTAAGGGAAATAAATAACTTGAAGGCTTTGAGGAGCATAAAAAATATTGTCATGGCATTAACACTTATCATAGCATTGAACTTGGTCACATGCATCTTGTTATGAAAATTTATTCTTATTAATATAAATAATTCACCAAAATGTATAAATATCAAATCATTCATCCATAAATAATTATCCATAGTAAAAATCCACACAATGAGATAGATATAGATAATACCCTTAAGGTAGGGAAACACCAATAATACTCCTTAAGGAAGGAATAACTCCACAAGATCTTCCAAGATGAGAGTGCCACTTAAGGAGGGCAAAGTTCCATAAGCCACTTTGTGGATAAATATGATTACATATGATTGATCTCCAAAGAATTTTCTTGGCAGTAACATTGCTGCTAAAATGGCCTCCACATGATCCTTCATGAGCCTCACTAAGAGCAAGTTGGTATTCATCAAAGTTAAGGAATTGCAAGAGGACACCTTAAAAAGAATGCTGATATAAAGTATTGTTGATTATAATGAATCAACATTATATTTTGTGCAAAAGCCTATGTTGATTGTGATCTAAAACATCAAGTATCAAACCTTATTTAAGGAAATTAAAGACGTTAGTATACCCTAGCTCAAATGAGGCATATTTGATGGTCAAAACATCTTACGTAATAAGAAAAAAATCAAGCAATGTAGGCTCTTCGAGTTTTTTAATGATAAGTGATGCTTTATCATCATCCAACTTCAAAGGAAATAAGGATGCAACAACAACCATGGAATCTACATGATAGTTGGAGGATCTAGGGATAGAATGTATGGTTACTTGATCAAACGAGGACAACTTGGTGATAGTCTCATTATAAGGCTTTAGTTTATCATCCTAATTCTGATAAACATCATTAATCTAATTGACCATAAGTTGAGAGTCACAAAATACTAAAAGAGCTCTAACCTATAAATCTAAGGTTTCTCTAAGGCCAAGGACCAAAGATTCATATTCTACAATATTTTTTATGCAATATAACAAAGCTTTAAGGACAAAGGGATGGACTATTTTTGTGGGGTAACTAGAATGACTCTAGCACCAACACCATTCATGCATCAAGTTCCATAAAAAAAAGTCCAAGACTCTAGCTCTTCAACTTCAATGCTTAAGCACTCACTTAGGAACTCAACAACAAAAGTATGGGTAGCTTCTAGGGGAGCAGAGGCTAACTAGTTAGCAATGATCTAACCCTTAATAGCCTTTTGACCTATGAAGGTCAGGTAAAACTCACTAAGGACTAAAAACCATTTATCAGATTTAATTGAAAGGTAGGGCTTAGATATTAAGTAGCAAAAAAGATCAAACTTCACCACTACCAATATATTATGGTTAAGCATGTAGTACCTTAGCTTTTGGTAAGCAAACACTATGACAAGGTAAATATTCTCTAAGGGGGTGTGTATCGTTCCAAATTTTTCACACCCTTACCTTCAGGCTATAGGATCCGTGCCCGGAAGGGGGATGTGAAAAGGATGGGACAATACCTCGGACTGAGAGGCCTTTGGAAGGTCCCGCCTCTCGGGGGAGGTGTATTAAGGTGATTTTTCGATGGATGGTGGGTTCACCAGGAAACTTTTGAATGGCAGTTTCCACGCCTAGGTTGGGAATGTGTTTGATGTGTTCAATTTTATCTTTAATCATCCAAAGCCTAGGTTTGGCCAAATGAATCTAAGTTGTTCTATATGAAATGCAGATTTAAATGAATACAGAAAGCAGAATTAACAAAAAACATAGAGAATAAATTAAGTGAAGAAATCCATACCTGGTTCCGGATGTCTGATGGAGGTTCTGATTTTTGAAGCAATCAAGATCGTCTGTAATTTGACAGGATCGTCTCCTATCTGACAGGATCGTCTGAGATCTGACGAATTCGTCAGATGAATTCGTTAGAGACCTGCAAACAGAGAAATAGATACAAAATACCAGAAATACAACTATTCTGATGAAGGAAAATGATGTACAATAATAATAAGGATGTTAATAAGATAATCCCGAATAGAAATGCAAGTAAATGGTGACACTTTAATAGCTAATCATGATTTTATTATGCAATTAAACTACATGGGTGAACTCCAAGATGCAGGATAACAGGAAATAATGATAAAACTGACTAAATGCAGAATAAAATAGCAACAAAGTATAGGAAAAGCGCAAACTCTGGGCACTGATTGCCCCCAATGCAGACTGTAGTCAAAATCATCTCGAATTGGTATGAAATCATCTCGAATTGGACAGGATCGTCTGCGACGATCTGAGCTTGCTCCGACTGAAGAATAACAAAGTTCCTGCAAGAAAACTTGGAAAGCACAAATGCAGATGGTAATCCAGGGTATTCTAATGCGTGTAAAGGTCAAGTTACAGGAAAATTCAGCCAGCCAGGGGAATGTCAAGGGGGGTCCTAAGGTTTAAATAGGCTTAGGAGGGAGGTTAGGAGGTTGGAGATCATCCTAATTTGGAAGATCTCCAATGGGGGAGGTCTCCAGCGGTGCAGACACGCTTCTGCCCAACTTAGAGACGTCGTTGAAACAGAGGCTAATTATGAAAAATTAGTTTTGGGACGAAATCGTCTGGACGTCCTAGTCCAGACGAAATCGTCCGATCTGAGGCGATATCGTCTGATCGGCGATGATATCGTCCAACGGTCACAACAACTCCTAAGAATGGCACGAAAAATGAGGAAACGGGTAGCAGGCGGTTTTGGAGCGGTTTTGGGGTTGAAAATTTAAATTTGAATTATTACTAAGGTAATTTAATTATTGCTAAGTTTTACTGCGCCAATTTTAGGGTGCTACATTTTGCCCCCTCTTTAGCGAATTTTTTGAAGAAAATGCGTTAAAGATGAGTTCTTCTCGATCTACGAGAAAGCAAAAATTATTCCCATTTTTAGGCGACGATTCTTGGTCGAATCGTACGACGACTTACTATGGTGCCCCCTCCGTGTTTTTACCCAAATCGAACGTTTGAGGTAAAAACGCGGAAAAGCAAAATTTTAAAATGTTGTTTAAGTGTTTTTGAATAAAATTAAGAAAAATAGGGTAAAACCCTAATTCATTGTTACTGTTCATTTTTACTGGTTTTTAGAGCTCTGGAGACAAGATGGTTGAGACAATGCACAGATCGACAGAGGTCCAGTGCGGGCTACGGGTAAGGGTCTAAACTTAGTTTAGAGTGCTTTAATTTAGAATTTCATGTTTTTTAGATCAATTTTGATTGATTTTTGAGCATCGCGGCCATTTTTGGGCCGTCGACGTCGTCGAGATGAAATCGTCTCGATTTCATCGAAATCGTCTCGATATCGTCGATTTCGTCCAAGGGCGAAATCGATGATAGGGGGACGATTTCGTCCAATAAGGGATGATTCCCTCATGCAAAATCGGAGATGAATTTGCTCAAATTTGGGACGATATCGTCCAATAGTGGACGATATCATCATTTGTGTGAAAGTGAACTTATTTTACTTGCATTTTTTAATTAATGATTTATTAATGATTGTTATTGATGATTTTGTTGTTTATGTTGCAGAGAGGATTACTAAAGAGCCGAGAATGGAAATACGATGGACTGAGGGATGACTTGGCCGCTCTATCTCAGGCAGAGCGAGATCAACTGGCACAGGTCGGCTTGCAGCACGTGGCAGATATGCCACAAGTGTCTACAGACATGGGGCTATTGACGACCCTAGCAGAGAGGTGGTATCCGGGTTCTTCTTGTTTCCGGTTACCGATAGGGGAGATGACTCCCACACTGGAGGATGTATGGAGGATTTTGAGGATCCCCATACAAGGATGACTAATCACTCCCATGGCCAATCAGGGCCACGCGATGATGCGGCTATGCGGAGACCCGAGCTTCGCCCTGGAGAAGGGCGGAGTGAACATCGAGTCACTACGCCAGATGCCTGGGGCATCTAGGCTGACACAGGTTTTGGCTGGGGTGGTAGGTGGTCTGCTACTATGCCATCAGAGTGGATGCAGGCTACCATGGTTTCTGATAGATGTGGTCTACGACATGAGAGACCATGGATACAGGTTTGCTTGGGGGAGCTTTGTTCTATGCCGATTGTATAGGATCCTGCATGGGGTCGTATACAAGGGCGGCCGATGTCTAGTCATGACATCGCTACTACAGGTTTGGTGCTGGGAGCACATCATGGTGCGGAGGCCGGTAGGGCTCCCACTGATAGGGATTGATGGGGAGAGGCCCCGAGTTTTCTACTGGTGGCTCCAGAGAGGGTCACATGGGGATAGATCTGCCAGTGTCCCGGAGACTACTTGATGACCTTGTCTCCGACCAGATCACCTGGAGGCCTTGGAGAGATCATCCAGGGTGGGCCGAGGATAGACAGGAGCTGGCTCACGTCAGGCGAGTCTACTGGCTGAGGATGGAGAGGGGAGAGGTGGAGCTCCACCGGTACGACCGAGTTTTGAGGCAGTTCGGTCTACAACAGGGGATCCCATCTCTCAGAGACTACGAGTTTTCCTGGACTATCCGGGATAACACTATAGTTAGCGGGGCTCCAGATATGCAGTGCTTCTGGAGTCAGGACACAGATGATGCCCCCATCCAGCCAGTGGATGGGGATGACGTAGGGGTTGCCGACGGCTATGATGCCTGGTACGTAGGCATCCGCCCTCCTCGGATGACGAGGGCTCAGGGTCCGATTCACGTAGTTGTGCATCGGATGGGGAGGCGGCACCAGGCGGCCATTGAGGCAGCACAGGGTCACGGCAGGAGAGAGCAGAGGAGGCCACAGGCTCAGTAGAGGCCGTGACAGCGGGAGAGGAGGGAGGAGAGACCCCCTTCTCCATAGAGAGAGAGGCCACCATCGCCCGATAAGGGCAAGGGTGTGGACATAGGGGAGAGTAGTGAGATGGCTACTCTTCGAGCTAAGGTTGCCCACCTTCGGGCTCAGGTGCAGACATTATAGGATGAGGCTACATGCCTTAGAGCACGGGGCGGAGGAGCGAGCACTCAGGAGCTAGCACGTGCTATTGCTCGGATTACGTTCTATCGGGGTCTATATTACCGAGCGGTGCCAGAGGGCGAGAGGGTGCCATTACCAGCTCATATTGTAGAGCCGATCGAGGTTGGGTCATCGAGGACTTCATCACGATCGACGTCTAGGACTCATGGCACCACACATACTGCGATGGGGCCACCTCATCCACCTCAGGGTAGGGGAGGAGATGAGGCTGAGAGCTCGAGGGGTTCTCGAGGCTAGGCTACTACACTGCACAGATGGGATACATGATTGAGAGGATTGAGTATGCCAAGATGTAGATTGTGGCATACCAATCTAGTTTTGATATGATGTACATATATTGTTGAGATATATATATATATATATATATGATATTTTTGATCATATGACTTGTCTTATGTGTTTGTATGATGCTTTAATGTTTTTGATGTGATTGATTTGAAGATTCATGTAATTATGCCATTTGGAAATATTATGGTTTGAATGTCATGCTTTTAAAATTTAAATGAAATAATCTGATGTAAACAAATTGGTTGTTGTGATGTAATAATTTGATAAAAAATAAAAGGGACTTTTAACAATAATTTCAAAGGACATTGTCGCTATTATAGACCATTTCATGGAGTCGCCGCTCACTCGGTCGTCAAGCTAATCCCGGTATAGAAATATTGTTAAAAAGTAAAAGAGTGCTTAAGAGACTGTCTTAAGACTTTGTTGTGATGATGCAAATGATGATGATGATGGTGATTTGTTTTCAGACTTTTCATAAAAATAGTATGCATGAAATATTTTAAAATGATTTTTGCTAGGCATAAATTCCTAAGTGTGATAAAAGTTTTGAACAATTCCTTAGGAATTATACCATGGTTGCAAAAACTGAATTTGAACATAATGACATGAAATAGAATAAGTGTTCGTTTGTTTGTAAAGCATAATTGTGTAACATAATGATGTAAGTCATATGTTTTTTATGATTTGAAATAAATGGGAAAATAAAATGAAAACAATGGTTTGCGCTAGGCATAGAATATTTAGGTATAGACTTATACCATCATCGTGAAATCCAAAGAAGAAAATAATAGTTTTATTGCATGGTTGATTTTTAATTTTTGAAAATAAACAGAAAATATGAAGATGAGGACTTGCGCTAGGCATAAAATTCCAATTGTGGTTTTGGAATTATACCATCGTCGTGAAAGTCAAAAGTTATATATAAATGTAACTTTATTGCATATTTTTGAAAATGATTTTGATTTTTTTTTTTGGGTAATGCATGTGGTTGTCTTTATACTAAACAATTGTTCTCAGAGAAGAAAATGAAATTATTCCAGACAATTTGCAAAAATATTTCAAGGTATCTTAAAGACAAAAGTTAGATTTATAAGGAATCCCATGTGCGTATGTGAGTTCATTTCCGATCTTGATTTATCATAATGATACACAAAATCTCTCAAATACAAATGTGTGTGCGATTGTAGTATTCATTTACCAGGTTTGAGCAAGATACTATGATACAAGTGATTTGAATTAACCAAATAAGTGTTCATTAACCATGATTTAGATGCATATAACCATACCAGACTACTATGTAAGTCGGGTTATCAAGAGCTAGCTAATCCATAAGCGGACATAGGTCTATACAAAAGAAGGTCGCTAATGTGACAGACATATCACCACGCTAGGAGTTACCCAAGGCCAAGCGGGTTGGGCACAAACCACCTGTTATGGGGCTTACCTCACAGTTTTCGAATAATTGAGAATTCCAGGGATTCAAGCTCATCAACCCTTCTTTTCTTTTCAAGGGGTAGGGAAAGGATTTTATTGCATTTGCTTTTGCTCATTTTGCTTGCTTTCTTCTTTTCTTTTTATTTTTTCTTTTTCGTATCTTTTGCTTTGATATTTGAGATAATGCTGAAATAACCTTTTTCTTTTTCTCTTTTTCTTGAACTTTTCTTTTTCTTCCTATTCTAGGGATACTTGCTCGGATTAGTTGTAGAGCAAGGGATTTTTATTCTGGGTAGGGGTGAGCTTGTCCTTTTGCCAATTCTCAAAGATTCTAGACCATGTGCATGATAGGATAGCAGGGGAAACTTTTCGCTCAAGAAACCACTTCTACTATGTAGCATAGCATGGACATTACAAATATAATCATTTTATTGTGAAAAGATATGCTTGGTTTAAGTAAATAACAAGATCAATTCTCTATGCTCAAACTTTATTTAATTGAATTTTGTGGACTTTGATATAAGAGAGATTAGTAATCATGCCAAATAAATCAAGATATTTATTCATGTGAATGTGAAAGTGCGGGATTCCAAATAAATGCTAATTTAGCCAAAATAACTGAAAATATAACTGCACTATGTCACAATTTAAGAAGTACAAAAATAAAAGATGTTTTTGAAGATTTTGATGATTTTGAATGTTTTTGGTGTTTTTTAGATTTTTAAGTTTATAAATTGAAAGAAATACAAGATAGTGGTTTTTGAAATATTTTAAACAAATATATACAATGATGAAATGACCAATTTTTATGCATAGTAACGTTTAAGATGCATAATATTCATAGGTTCTTTAAGTTCTTTACCATCTAAGGTAGATAATTTGTATGCTCCCGATTCAAATTTAGCAGTGATAATATATGGTCCAAGCCAGTTGGGCTCAAATTTACCTTTGAGGTCTTTAGTTGCATTAGTATTTTTTTGATTTTCTTTTAAAACAAGATCGTCGACCTCAAAGGATCGATGACGAACTTTCTTAGCATATGATCTTTTAAGCTTGTTTTGGTAGGCACGAAGATGCTCCAAAGCATTGATGCGCTTTTCATCTAGGAGTTCCAGTGATCGAGTCTGCCAGCTCGATATTCATCTCCTACTTCGGTATCTTGAAGTAGTAGAGCCAAAGAAGGAACTTCTAATTCAAAGGGAAAAATGGCTTCAGTACCATAAACCAAAACAAAAGGTGAAGTACCAGTGGGAGTACGAACGCTAGTGCGATATGCCCACAAAGCAGGATATAATTGAATGTGCCAGTCATGGCCAGATTTATTGACCAATATTTTGAGGATTTTGATTAAGGTTTTGTTAGAAGCTTTTGCTTGGCCATTACCCTGAGGATAATAGGGAGTGGACCAACGATGTTGAATCTTATATTTTTGGCATAATTTCTTAACATCTTTATTTTTAAAACAAGTTCCATTGTCTGAGATGAGATTTGCAGGAATTCTGAACCTACAAATGATTTGATTAAAAATAAATTTAGAGACTTGTGTTCCAGTGCAGGAAGCTAAAGGCATAGCTTCAACCCACTTCGTGAAATACTCAATGGAGGTTATGATGAATTTGTGTCCATCAGATGACACAGGATTGATTTTGCCAATAATGTCTAAGCCCCATTTTGAAAAGGGCCAAGGAGATGAAATAGCCTGTAGGTCTTGTGTAGGGGCATGGACAAGGTCAGCATGTTTTTGGCACTTGTCGCAATGGTGCACATAATCATGTGCATCATTCTCCATGGTAGGCCAAAAGTATCCTATCCTAAGGAGCTTTTTAGCAATGGCACTACCACTGAAGTGTCCTCCACAAGATCCATCATGGGCTTCACTCAAAGCTGATCTGGATTCTTCTAAATTCAAACATCTCAATAGGATACCTTCAAAAGATCTCCTATATAAAGTATTGCCAATTATTACAAATCGACTTGCTCGTCTACGTAATAACCGACGTTGGTTTCTATTGGAATTGGCAGGGAAAGTCCCATTGTGAAGAAAATCAAATATATCTGTATACCAAGGTTCAGGAGTAGTTTCATTGATTAGAAACACATCCAAAGGTTCTAAGCATGACTTATTTGAAGTAGGTTCCTGGAGTCGATGAATAATGATGGTGGCATATTCGTCATCTAACTCCAAGGGCAGAAGAGATGCAGCTACGGCCATAGCATCAGCCGCACGATTGCTAGTTCGAGGAATAGCTTCCAAGGTAACTTGATCAAATAAAGATATTAATTGTAAAACATATGCTTTATATGGGTGCAATTTATCATCTCTAGTCTGATAAACTTCATTAATTTGGTTTATAACAAGTTGAGAATCACCAAAAACTAGCAGATGTTTAATTTTTAGCGCCAAGGCAGCTCGTAATCCAAGGATTAGAGCTTCATATTCAGCAGTATTATTGGTGCAAGCAAATGTTAATTTAAAGGACAAAGGTATAATGTGTTTTTGTGGAGATATTAAAATAATACCTGCACCAGCCCCACTCATGCATCGGGCTCCATCAAAGTATAAGGACCATTGTTCAACATGGTCTGCCTCTAATTGAAGGCATTCATCAGGAAACTCAATGATGAGGGGATGGGTAGACTCTAAGGGTGCAGCAGCTAATTGATCTGCTATGATTTGACCCTTAACAGACTTTTGTCCTATAAACGCGAGTTCAAACTCGCTCAAAGCAAGAACCCACTTAGTTGTGCGACCCGATAAATAAGGTCGACTCATGAGATACCGCAAGGGATCATATTTAGCAATGACATAAGTTTTTTGACTGAGCATATAATGGCATAATTTTTGCGTAGAAAATATGACTGCTAGACATAGTTTTTCTAATGTTGTGTAGCGGGTTTCATAACTGATTAAAGTTTGGCTAATATAATAATTAGCACGTTCTCTTTTCTCATCATCAAGTTGAGCTAACATAGCTCCTAAAGCAAAATCTGAAGCTGAAATATACAGGATAAATGGGCGATCAGGTCTAGGCGGTGAAAGCACAGGTGGGTTAAGGAGGTATTGTTTGAGAAGTTCAAAAGCTTCCTTACATTCGTCGTCCCAATTAAAAGGGACATCCTTCTTAAGGAGCTTAAGAAAGGGACCGGTTTTGTCCGCCAACTTATCGATGAAGCGACGGATAGCTTGAAGCTTACCTTGTAAACTTCGTAACTCAGATATATTGGTAGGTGCGGGCATATCAGTGATAGCCACAATCTTGAGAGGGTCGATTTTGATGCCACGTAAAGAAACTATAACCCCTAATAGTTTACCGGACTTAACTTCGAATATGCATTTAGCAGGATTTAGTCGGATAAGATATTCCCTTAACCGATCAAACACTATCCTTAAATATTTTAAGTGATCATCTTCTTTGATGGAACGAGCTATGATATCATCTACGTAATCATGTAGGATATCATGCATCATGTCATGAAAAATATAAGTCATAGCTCGTTGATAGGTTGCACCTACGTTCTTTAAGCCGAATGGCATCACTTTCCAACAAAAGGTTCCCCAAGGGGTAATAAAGGTTGTTTTAGCTTGATCTTCAGGAGCTATCCTGATCTGATTATAACCAGAAAATCCATCCATTAGGGACATCATTCCGCTTCCAGCAGTAAAATCAATGATTTGATCCATGTTTGGAAGAGGAAAATCATCTTTAGGGCATGCAGCGTTAATATCTCTAAAGTCTGTGCAAACCCTAACTTTGGTAGCTTCTTTCTTGGTGACTGGAACTACATTCGAAATCCATTCAGCATAATCAATAGCTTGTATAAAAACAACATTCAGGAGTTTTTCTAACTCCCCTTTGACTAGTAAGGCCACTTTGGGATGCATTTTTCTAAGTTTCTGTTTAACAGGTTTAGCATCCGGATGGACTACTAGGTGATGCATGACTACAGAAGGGTCTAAACCTGGCATATCTTCATATGTCCAAGCGAAGACATCTTCATATTCTTTAAGAAATGCAATGTATTGCTCTTGTTTTTCTTGACTTAATTCTGATCCAATATTGATTATGTGGTGATTATCCTCAGTTCCAATGTTAATTTTAATGACGTTTTCTACTTCCATGTGTAAATCTCTTTCAAAATTAGGTGGGGCGGGTGAAACGCCCAATTCTTGTAATTCTTTTAAAGTTAACTTGGATAATTCATCTTGAGGAGTCGTGGCCTCAAGTTGGGCTATAGTAGGTATAGAACCATCAAAATAAAAACCATTGTGTAACATCTCTTCAACGGAGACATCATGGAAAATATCTCCTTCCAACTCATCATCGGATTCAGCAATCATTTCAGGATAAGCTATGGACAACATATTGCATGTAAATGGCTGATTTTTTAGAGGCAAATCATCACGATCATCCAAATAATCTTGATAACATATAAGTTGATCATCATCTTCAAAAGGGAAGGGTTGACCCTTACTAGGAAATAGGCCCACACCACATCGGGCGGGCCATGGTTCTACCTCAAAAGGTTCTTTCATACCATTTTGGAAAGGTCCCAAGCCTTTCCCTTTATATCCCATTTTAAGCATTATAGGTTTAGCTTTAATATACTCATTAGTAAAATAACATCGAGCATATCCATCATGATGAGTTTTGATATTCCTAGGTATTCTTCCCCAGTCCATATCCCTTATAAATGAAGGCACAACTCCCGACTTGGTAAGTACTTCCCATAGGTTGTGGGAGGCCCAAAGTACGAGGAGATGGCGGCAAATTACTTAAGATAATGGAATTTTGCATAGAAGCATTTGTTTTTTCTGATATAAGAATGTGAGATAAATCAGGTAAGAGTTCATCAGAAAGAGCATAAGATGTAGAAGGATCATTCCCTATATCTTTAGATGTGGAAGGTATGATAGATGTAGATAATGTGGAGGTGTTAATAGATGGGTCTATAGGTTTTGAAATGATAGGGACAGAACATGAAGGATTGGTTATGGATTTAAGATCGTTTTGAGGTTCTAGTGTGGTTTGTTTAGAAGATTGTTGATCTATATATGAGGGTGAAATTAATGGAGGAGAAACAGATGAAGTTACGGGTGTGTGTTTCACAGTTTTAGATGAAAAATAAGAATTAGGATGTGTGGATGACAGAGCAGGGCAAAATTGGACTCCAACAGGTTCTGCCAAAGCACACATATCAAAGGGTCTAGGATCACCATGGATAGTGACCAACTGATTTTTAAATTCGAATTTAACACATTGATGTAAAGTTGATGGGACAGCCCGCATTGCGTTGATCCAAGGACGACCCAAGAGGATATTGTATGATGCGGGGCAATGTACAATAAACACGGTCGTATCTAAGGTTCTCGGACCAACTTGCAATGGGATGGTGATAACTCCACACGTTTCTTGTGTTTCGTCATTGAAAGCTTTTATGATCATGTCAATTTTCTTCATTTCATCACTTCTAAACCCAAATCTTTGGTAGAAGTCAAAAGTGCAAATATTTAGAGATGAACCATTATCAATCAAAACCCTTTTGATGGCTACATCTCCTATTAGGGCAGTAATATATAAGGGGTTATCCTTATGTAAACTATGTTGCGGTATATCTTTATCTCGAAAGTCAATACAATCGACTTCTCTAGTGATGATAGTATTGGTCATGGCTTCAGGTTGAATGTTTTGTGGTACCATCATTTGGCTTAATGTAAGCATCAATTCATCTCTATGGGTAGGAGAAGATCTTAATAAGTCCAAAAGGGAAATTCTAGCTGTAGTATTGGATAATTGCTCATTAATATTATAAGGAGGTTTAGGTTGAACATTAGGAGCATGATTCCCTTTATTGGGATTTTTCAAAACAAATGGGGCTGATCCATCATTTTGAACTTGATCTTGTTGAGAATTTTGAGCTTGTTGTCTGGTAACGACTCCGATGGTACCTACAATGTTATATTGAGGACGTTGAATAGGTCTTGGTCTAGCATTTATAGCTTGTTCATTAGAAAGGAACTGATTAGAAGAGGGTCGAGTAGTAACTCTTCTAGGAAATGGTTCTTCTGGAACCATAGAATCTGTGATAGGTTGAATAGGATCTGATTCATCTTCAGAACTATTCGATTGATTTGAAGTGATTTCCATGTCACTCTCAGTATCCGATTCTACATCACTGAGATCCGATGTTTGAATATTATGTAGGGGCCTGGTCGTGACCATGGATAAAGTTGTGTCAAATTTTTGTAAATCATGATTAGGTAAATGTCCGCTAATAGTTCCTACATATCGGGTAGGAGGAGGAACATTATGATGCTCAATTTGATTGGCCACCTCTTTACCATGTCTTGGTAAAGGATGTTGAAATATATCTAATGATTGATTAGCATTTTGATTTTGATTTTGGGGAATGTTCTTTTGAGCATTATTAGGAGCATTTTGTTTAGGTTGGAAGGCTTGCACCTCCATTTCATTATTATCAATCAGATCTTGTATTTTATGTTTTAACCTTTTACAAGAGTTGGTAGAGTGTCCAGGTCCTCTATGGAAATCACAGTGTAAATCGGCTCTGTATCCGGGTATGGTTGGATCAGGTTCCCGGATAGCCGGTAATTGAATCAAACCTCTTTCGAGTAATTGGGGTAGAATAGTTGATAATGGTTGATTTAATCTAGTAAACTCTCGAGGAGGTTTATCAGGAGGTTTTAATATAAATTTTTTTGTTGTCTTCGTTGTATTGATATTAGCAACATTTCTATTGTCAGTGACTCCGTCACCTACAACTTGTTTGTTTTTATATTGATTTCTGGATGTTTTCTCATCATCTTTCTTCCTAAGTTGGCCTCTCCTAATGAGAGCATCTTCTACTCTTCGAGCCAAGTCTATAGCCTGATCGAAGGTAGTTAAGGTAGCAGTTGATAACTCATAAGATATTTGTTCTTGCAAATTATTAATAAAAATGTCCAACATTTCCCTATAAGGTAGCACAAAGTGCAGTTTTCCTATCAACTGCCTCCATCTAGCTAAGAAATCCGCAAAACATTCATCTTTGTCTTGTTTTAAGTTGTACAAATCTTTAATGGTTACATGCCTCTCGATATAGGCACTAAATTGATGGACAAAAGATTCAATTGTCTCTTCAAAATTTCTCAAAGAATGAGTGGGCAATTGGTAGTACCACTCTAATGCCATTCCTCCTAAACTTTTTGGGAACATTTTGAGTAACAACAAGTCATCATGTGATATATCATGACATGCTATCCTAAACATGCGAAGATGCTCTATGGGATCTTCAGTTCCTTTATATATAGGCAGGACGGGCATGGGAAAGTGTTTAGGGTACGGTTGTGCTACAACTATAGGGTCTAGAGGTTGACTACACATCTCTCGATAATTGTACGAGGGACGGTAGGGATCCATCTGGTCCATGCGGGAAGCTAACTGTTTCACCATGGCTTCCAGATTACTGGTTTGCCCACCATATTGATTCGGTGGAGCATGAATATGGGATTGGTGAGCATATGATGGAGGGACATGCATATTAGATGCTATATTACTATTGTGTAAATTGTTGGTAGGAAGGGTGTTATGAAGAAGTTTTGAAGTTGTATTATGTTGTATCCCAGATTGTTGGAAATTGGTGTTTGGCTTCATTTTAGGTTTTTGTCGATTTGAAGCATATTGATCAATAGTTTGGCGAAATAAAGCAGTAAATGAAGGTCTCTTTTGTGTGGGCATGATTTTAGGCTCAATAACAGGTTCCTTAGGAGGTTGGGTAACCTGTTGTTTTTGCATATTCTGAATTATAGCGGCCATATCCATATTGGATGGCCCAACTTTATCACTTTCTTGATCAACGAAAGACAAGGGATTAGTGTGTATGTCAAACATATGTTCCATGGCTGCTTGAGTGTCACTAATTTGTCCCCTATCAATACGAACTGCCATATTAAGAGCACCAATATTATTATTGAAGAATTTCCAAAAATGATCTATGTTATCAAAAGTAACAGTTCCATCTTGAGCCATTCTAGGGGATGAGGATCCTTCCTCCCTAACATTTTCTTGTTGTTCATTTTCTTCAACCAGGTCATCTTCTGGCTGTTCTAGAGTTTCTTCTTCTGGGATTGTATCCTCAGGAAGGGTATTTAATTTTTTGTTTTTCTTGCCTAACCAATCTTCTTCTTCTTCTTCTTCTTCAGTTTGTTTACCATTCCTAAGTTTAGTCATTGTGCTTAAACTTAGATTTCAGCAAATATATATATATAAATATATATATATATATATATATATATATATATATATATATATATATGCAACAAGCTTAAGAGGTATATATTTTAATTATATACCTACTATAATATTTAAAATGAAATGTTTTGGTTTTTGTTATGTTTTTTTGGTTTTTGGTTTTAATAACAATATTATAAAGATAACAAACAACACACAAAATGCAAGAAATAATAATAATGAAAGCAATGATCTAGTTTTCTATAAACAATTTATAAATATCATTAATGGGCTCAAGTTCTTCAAGATTCATGAAATGTTCTTCTTCAAATTGAAAATTTTCTTTCAAGAATTTGACAAAAAGTGCTATAGTGATATTATCTGTTTCAGATTCTGTTTTGTAAAAGTAAAGCTCGTGGCAATACTCTCGATATAACACAGCTCTAGGAACTCTCCTCCATCTTTCCCTATCCATAAGAACGACCTCTTGGTCTTCTACACGACCTAGGAATTGGTGTATAGTGGCTGCGTTCTCGAGGTATTCCTCGAAGGTGAACAATTCTGAAGACACAAGAGCTCTCCTATAAGCTAACCACCTATGGCAAGCTCTCTGAAGTTCATGATAAAAAATGAGTTGATGAGGATCCAGGATTCTATCTAGGGCAAGCCTCTTGATTTGTTTAAGTTCTGTTGACCTAGATGAAATGATACCTAGTCTCCTATCAAGTTCGTCCCACAAAAGTTGGTTTCTATCTGTTTCGGATGCTCTAAGACAAAGAATTGATCTCTATGGCTGCTAATTGGTTTTCAACATTTATAGTAACTGCTAGTCTTTTCTTAGGAGCTACCATCTAAACATGATATGCAACTTAGTAGTTTTCTAATGATTTTAAATGCATCTATTTTTTTGTTTTTGTTTTTGTTTTCAAAAGGTTTTAGTTTCACGTCGGGTTCACCAAAATGTATCGTTCCAAATTTTTCACACCCTTACCTTCAGGCTATAGGATCCGTGCCCGGAAGGGGGATGTGAAAAGGATGGGACAATACCTCGGACTGAGAGGCCTTTGGAAGGTCCCGCCTCTCAGGGGAGGTGTATTAAGGTGATTTTTCGATGGATGGTGGGTTCACCAAGAAACTTTTGAATGGCAGTTTCCACGCCTAGGTTGGGAATGTGTTTGATGTGTTCAATTTTATCTTTAATCATCCAAAGCCTAGGTTTGGCCAAATGAATCTAAGTTGTTCTATATGAAATGCAGATTTAAATGAATACAAAAAGCAGAATTAATAGAAAACACAGAGAATAAATTAAGTGAAGAAATCCATACCTGGTTTCGGATGTCTGATGGAGGTTCTAATTTTTGAAGCAGTCAAGATCGTCTGTAATTTGACAGGATCGTCTCCTATCTGACAGGATCGTCTGAGATCTGACGAATTCGTCAGACGAATTCGTCAGAGACCTGCAAACAGAGAAATAGATACAAAATACCAGAAATACAACTATTCTGATGAAGGAAAATGATGTACAATAATAATAAGGATGTTAATAAGATAATCCCGAATAGAAATGCAAGTAAATGGTGACACTTTAATAGCTAATCATGATTTTATTATGCAATTAAACTACATGGGTGAACTCCAAGATGCAGGATAACAAGAAATAATGATAAAACTGACTAAATGCAGAATAAAATAGCAGCAAAGTATAGGAAAAGCGCAAACTCTGGGCACTGATTGCCCCCAATGCAGACTGCAGTCAAAATCATCTCGAATTGGTACGAAATCGTCTCGAATTGGACAGGATCATCTGCGATGATCTGAGCTTGCTCCGACTGAAGAATAACAAAGTTCCTGCAAGAAAACTTGGAAAGCACAAATGCAGATGGTAATCCAGGGTATTCTAATGCGTGTAAAGGTCAAGTTACAGGAAAATTCAGCCAGGGGAATGTCAAGGGGGGTCCTAAGGTTTAAATAGGCTTAGGAGGGAGGTTAGGAGGTTGGAGATCATCCTAATTTGGAAGATCTCCAATGGGGGAGGTCTCTAGCGGTGCAGACATGCTTCTGCCCAACTTAGAGACGTCGTTGAAACAGAAGCTAATTATGAAAAATTAGTTTTGGGATGAAATCGTCTGGACGTCCTAGTCCAGACGAAATCGTCCGATCTGAGGCGATATCGTCTGATCGGCGACGATATCATCCAACGGTCACAACAACTCCTAAGAATGGCATGAAAAATGAGGAAATGGGTAGCAGGCGGTTTTGGAGCGGTTTTGGGGTTGAAAATTTAAATTTGAATTATTACTAAGGTAATTTAATTATTGCTAAGTTTTACTGCACCAATTTTAGGGTGCTACGGGTGTACTTAGTTGTTGAATGGTAATTTTATCCAATTGCAAAACCACACTCACAGTTAGGATTTTGATTAGAAAAACCTCTCTTGAAAAGAAATAGAAATTTATCCAAGGTTCCTTTTACTTAATATGTGCATGTATGCTTGTGAAGATGTGTCAAATAAGTTCTAGGAATACCTTAGTAGTTTTCAAATAACTATTAACAAGGGGTCTATTTTGGTATCATTTTATTGCTATGCTAATGATTGTTCATGAAACTTAAAATAAAATAAAATGTGATTGGCCCTCATATGACCATAATGTAAATGCCTTAGTTCATTTTATCTTGAAGTATTTTAGATAGATTTTATCTTCTTTTGATTAAGTAGATTCTAAACAAGTTTTATGTTGCATTATTAAACCCTATTTTGAACATAAAAGATAATATTAAAATCTATCTTTGGAAATGCAAAGTTTGAATGATGATTGGATTCATTTTATCTTGCTTATTGAATGAAATGAAAATATATATGCATGACTAACTTTGAAATGTAATGGCCTCTAGAATCCCATATAAATTACCCCTCTTTAATGAAATCATATTTTTCATAAAGATAGGTTAATTTATTTCTTTAAATATAATAACCTTATAAATGTTATATAAATTAATACCCTTTAATAAAATTATACTTTTTATAAAGGGAAGTTAATTTATTGCTTGGAAAACAAAAATGTAAAGCTTGAAATTTATTTTTCCTTTAAAAAGTGAAAACATGTAAAATATGAAATTACAAAATATATTTAAAAACAATAACTTTGAATAATTTTGTAATTTCATAACTTCAAAATGAAATAAAAACTATTCAAAATGAAGCGGTAAAGGTTATTCTTCACATTCTTGCATTTATTTTTGGATTTTAATTTTTTATATATATTTTTTAATTTTATTGAGGTTAAAAAAATAAATGGGTAGGGTTAGAGAAAATAAAAATAAAATATGGAACATGGAACAAAAATGGAATTGACCAAATAAAAACTACTACAAGCAAATCAGACCCGTACTACAGTAAAATATTAGTTCATGAACATCAAACACAACCAGGTTAGACCTGCATTCACACATCCAAGATATAGTTATGGCAAGATTCTAAGGGATAAAACATAAATTAAAAGCATTCAAATAATGCTACCATATGTATACATAAAATACCATTAAAATATATTCAATACATGTGCAAAGGAATAGGCATTAAAAATTGTATTATGTTCAAAAAATTTCTTTTTTTGCATACAAAAATGAAGGGAAACTAGCTCCACAGTAGTTTGAAAACCTTCCAATTTCTCCTTGTGTATATGATCTAGAACTTCCAGCCCTATTTTTTGCTTGTGCATCCCTTTTTAAGGTTTTACAATCCCTTTTTCATTTTTGTTTCCCTTGTTTGATTTTATTTCCACCATTTCAATTGCTTCACTTCATTTCATTTTCTTCATTTCATCTTGTAATGTCTTATTTCTTTTATAATTATTTACCACCCCTAGATAACCCTAGATGCTATAAAAATCCTATAATTACTTGGATGATGCCTTCATTATTAATAATAGGCAATAACAGACCTTCACCTAAAATATTTTGACATGAGGGTCATTCTGCCAACATGTCAATACCCTTCAGGTGCACCAAAGATTATTATATTTATCCGCCTTGGCCATGTTAAATATTTACTTTGCTTCACCATATATAAATCCAAATCCTATTTGTATAAATACAAAATCATCTTCTCTACCACCGTCTCCTTTCATAACTATCTAGACCAACATCATACTTAACTCGACAGAATATCCCTTTGTATGATATTCTCACACTTTCTATCATAGATATATTAACTATTTGAAGCAATAAACCACATCCAACATAGGTGATAAGCCAATAAAATCTTCCCATTATGAATCTCAAAATTTTTGGTGCGGACCTTGGCACACTTTCCTCCAAGACTCTTTTACATAGGATCACAGGCAACCTCACTACTACCAAAATTGCTAAATCCATAAGAGTGCATGGCTAAATTAACAATGGTCACACATCTGATCATAGTATGTAAGAATGAACCCTTTTAAAATCTCATTCATCCTTCGATAGTGAATATTTGTACCTTTGCTATGTGTTCCTTTCCTTTATCCACTCACACATGACACATCCCATTCATTTGAATCCACACCTAGTTGTCCACTGACCATTCCCACCAATCCATCATGGTCCAAACACCATTATTCATCTAGTGAGATTGTGGCTTTACACTCTAGTGATGATGCAAGATACCATAATATCTATTTAGATATACATTTTTCATTCATCTAGATGTATTTACATCTATTTTCCTAATTGCATGCACGTCATGTTGTTGCACATTTATCCTTTATTCTCACTGCAGGTGGATGTTTTAACATTGTCTATGTCTCCACACATCCTAGTCAGTAGGTTCACATTAATAATCTACATCACCCATTCAATATCAACTACCATATCCACTTTTTTCCAAATTCTCATTGCATCATTTATTTCCATGTGCATATATGGCATCCATCTAGGTTTAAAATACTTTGTGATGTCACTATATTTCCACGGTAGCATGGCTACCTCCTTTTTTATCATAAAATAGTTGGGCAAAACAAATCCCTAGTGTAATGTTCTATCTATGATCATGTTGCATCCCATTTTGTATGTAATTCAAAAATGTGTGTGCTAAAGCATTTACCTTATTATTTTTCCCAAAACTACCATCTTCTCCTCAACTTTAGCCCATTGGGAAAGTCATTTGGTGATGAAATATAAGGAGCCCCTATTCATCTACGATGCCTCACATCTGTAGCTTAGTTTATATCATTTCCAATGGGTGCAATCACATGTACGTGAACACCCCTACTATACCCCTTGCACACACCTTAATCACTACCTTATATATAGCTTGATTTACTCTAAGTTCACCATGGATATCAGGTCTTTGGTATACATGCTTGCTCTATGCTATAGGTTAGTTTGACCTACCCAATTATCATTAAGCTCATAATAGATATCCTAGTTTTATATTCAAACTTACAGTATGCTTCAATGTCCTTCTCATGCTTTGTCATAGCCACCGATGTCGATTTATCATTATCCACTACACTATCACCTCAATAGATCATTGTTTGCATTGCTACATCCATGTTGACTAGCCATCCATCTACATCACCGTATCTGTATCAAGCTTGTTGGTCATGTCCTCTCTACTTAGGTTTTGTAGGGGTCCTGATCCACATGTATGTTAGGGTCATCTATTTCTTCACATGTTGATCCTGGGAGTTCATCCCCACAATGACCTATCTACAATTTCATGTGGCCTGCTATTGGGTCTTGATCCATATTAGCCCTTGGTCCATGTCTAAGATATAAACTGGTTTAAATAATTTACCATACAATAAAGGAAACCCATACATCAAATTTTGACAATAATAATAATACAATATAATGCACGCTCAACATAAGCTATGACCAAACTTAAATTAAATTCTCCCCACAATAAAACACTCCAACATTTTACTTTGGGTACCTGCATAATTTTTTCTAAAAATATTTTATTAATATATCTATATATATATATTTATTTATTTATTTTGGTTTTGTTTTATTTTTATTATTTTTAATAAAAAGAGCACTATAGAGTCATGGAAATATTCCATAATTTTATTCATTTTTTATTTTTTATTGATTTATTTTTATATAAATATATATATATATATATATTTATATATATAACATATATTATATATTTTATTATTTAACTAACATGAAAATCAATCAACCTTTAAAATTTTGAACTATCAAAATAAAAGGAAAACATGTAACAATCAACAAAACAATCAAACCTATGGTCCTAACCAAAACAATAAAAACCTTTAAATGCCACCAAAAGAATACATAAACCACAAAAAGCCCTACACTACAAATGCATGGGTAGGACCTACCAAAATGATCACTCAAAAGACAATAAAAACTCCCAAAAACTCAAAAAGAAAGGTTGGTGCCAAAATTTAGGGCTAGTTGTGGAATGGCCACAAAAAATGATGACTCTACTAGAAAATTTTGTTGAGCATTTTGGATGAAGAACCCAGTTCTGAAAACAAACAAACCAAATACTAGAAATATAAAATATATAGCAACCTTCAAATAATATGGGATAGATAACTTCAAGTGAAACACATGAATCCTTTGCTTTATCTTGGCATGTGTGTGAAAGTGATTTCACTTTGCACTCTTGAAAACCATCCAGATTCCATCACGTATTTTGTAGTAGGCTATGAAGTATTATTTGTAAAATAACTTTATAGATAGAGCCCTACTACCAGTTCGGCATCTATAGCCTTGGTAGATTTTATCTAAATTACCCTTGTATTTAATTTATATTTAGGAAAGCCATTTTTTTAACAAGCATAGTCTAGATAGATCCCTACTACCATTCAGGCGTCTATAGCCCTGGTAGAGTTTATCAAAACCTGGTGACTTATTTTAGCGTGTTTTCCTTGGCTTTTTTTTTTTTAATGACTTTGTAAAATTTTATGTACCACATGGGTTAGACAGTATTTGAAATGGAGCGTGTTGAATATTTTTGCCTTAATTTGCATACCAAAATGATTTCCTTCTTAAATACTTCAGAGCATGCCCCTTAATATGATGTGTTCATGTGTATCTTTAGAAAAATGATTCAGTAACTATCTTAGTCCTAAAATTTAGGAATGATCACTTTCATCCCCTTTTATTTGATCCATGTGATGGGAAATTCATCCTACATGACAAAGGAGCATAAAACACATTTAAGAGGCCATAAATTCGTAGCTACCACAAATCATCACCACAAATCAAGGGAATAACCAAAAACCTAATACTTGTAAATATGAAAAACAAAACTTGAATATAAACCTAAAATATGACTTAATGCAAACTGACAAGAAATCAAAAATCATCCAAAACATAGGATTATGCACAAAAGTGCGAAAAATCAAGGGAACACAAAAAACAAGAAAACCCAAAACTATATACACTAATATACAAAATGATGCAAAAAATTTGGACTATCACTTCCCTAGATACCAAACCCGATTAGCACACCTTAAAATATATATATCATGACATGCATACCAAGATTTATAGGAATCCAACCAAAGTAATATTACGCCATATAATGCAAACAATATCATCTCGTCTCTCTCACCCCACCATTTTTATCTAGTTCCATTAGTAATACCATAGTGGAGTTTCAATTCATCAAACTGATAAGACAATAACTGATTTTCAATTATTTCTTGTCTATTCCTTAAAATACAAATTTCATAATCCACTTTATGATTTATAATTAGGCTTTTCTTTCCAAATATGAGGTCTTGCAAGTAGGAGCCAATTTCTAAAAATTTTAAAGCCAAGTCATTTTATAAGCTTTTAGACCAATCAAATCCATGCAAAAGGTGACAAGAATATAGGATATTTGATATATGAATATCATTATAGTTTAGTATCCTATACTCAATGATTAATTGATTATGAGCTTTATTTAACACTTAAATATGTTTTATTCCATTTTATTCAACAAAGCAAGCCTATTATTAGTGTGAGGAGAAATTATCTCAAGTTCTTTGTCAACCACAAATGGTATTTCATGATTGATAATATTTGAATCCCATGTACAACTAGACCAAATTTTACTTGGAGCTCAAATGGTGGAACATAAAAGGTGAGATTCTACCTTTTGTACCTTTCCCTTTACCAAACCTTGGTGAGGATTTGTAATTTCTTATTTTTCTTAATGGGATTTTTCACTATCATCTTGTAGCCCTTCATCTTCATCCATTACCTATTTATCAAAAACACCAAAATTAGGCACCCAATCAAAAATATGCCCATCCTTTTCAAACCATAAATCTTGTTAGTCAAGGGATGTGTTAAATAACACATCTTCCTGATCAACCATTTGAGTTATTTCAAATGAAGTAATATTTTTATCATTCATATGAATAGGAGTCGATTCTACTCCCTTATAACCACCCATGATATTTCTTCATTCAAATCTCCGAGATAATCATGTGAATTTGTACCCAAAATTTCAATAGTCAAGAATGAAGGAAAAGGCTTTACCTCTTCCTTATCCCAAATGAATGAATCATAAGAAATATTTAACATTTATTCATTTTCTCTTCTAGTGAGATTTTCAATAAACTCATATTAAAAATGATTGAATATTATAACCTTCTCTACTTTTGCAAATGGCTTAACATTTTTTTATTGTACAGGATTTGCTAGATCTTCATGTGAGGTAGTGATTTCAATGTCCTTCCTATCAGGAAAAATAGAAATTTCATGAGTAGGAGTGTGAAAAGCCAATGTTTCCTCATATATTTTCCAACAATTATAATAGTGACTATTTAAAACCATGGGATGAAACTATATTGCATCTTCCTTGTAAATTTCAAGATCTTGAAGAAACTCTTCTTCAAATTCTTCCTGGTCATTATTTTGAGTATGTTGAAGGTTTTGATCATCAATTTTAATCATCTCATCCAAATTTATGGAAGGTCTTTATTTGTTATATGTTTCAAAATTAGTCCATTATAGGACCCCTCCACTGTCTAAAATAATATCACTTTTAGTATCTTCAACCTTTGTCTCATGAGGATGATCTATAAAATTATCAAGATGTGCATATTGATATAGTTGTTCCTATAATGAGCATTGTTTCTTTTAAGTTTTAGAACTAGCCTATACAACTTGTACTGCATATCAGGTGAAGTGAGTGCTTCATTATAAAGAGTGGAAAAGTCCTTCCATTTATTCCACCAACAATAATCATCTTCTAAAAATAGGGTAAGACGTTCAATCACTTCTTCACAATATTTAAATCCAAAAATAGATTGTTTTTTAGACTCACCTTCATCCACTTTTGAGGGCTCAATTATTTCTAAGAGTGGATTATTTAGTTTTCTATGATTATCCCAATCCTCACTTGTAAATAAGGACTCTAATCCTCTTATTTATAGCTTGTCATAACTTGGCTCATGTTGGATTTCTTGATAATTATAATAATTATCTTCAAAAAATAAGTGATGAAATTATATCATGCCTTCTACACAATATTTAGATTCATATCTTGAATCCTCCTCAAATTTACTTTCAACCACCTTTGGTGATTCATGGGTTTCTTTGGTGGGATCAATTCTTGTATTTTTCTTTCTAAGGTTATCTCAATCCTCTGTGAATAAATACTCTAAGCCTTTTATTTCTAGAGGATCATACGTTTTCAACATTTAGCCAATCTCTACATCTTGATGGGCTTGTTCACCACAATCATCCTTGGTGGATATGAGCCTTAAGACATGCACCTCCTCTTGGCTGATATCTAAGGTGGGTGTGATATTTAGTCATTCAATTTTATACCATTTTTTTCTCACCTTAGACATCATTTGATTTGAGGGTGACAAATGGGATGGTTGGCATTGGTTGGAATCCATAAATTTTGAAGAACAGTTCATCATGAGAGGAGGTTGTACCTTAGCCTGAATCATGGGTGGTATATAATTTTGATCCTTAGGGTTAAGTAATGATAATTGATCCACATCATCCCATTTTGAATTCCACCATTTTTCTATTATTATTGCAGCGTTGTAGGCTCTAGGTAAGGATGTATCTTTAAGAATTTGTTGGATATTTTGAGTCAAAGTTATCATTGATGTCAAGGAATGAAGTTGTCATTGATATCAAGGAATAAGCTATATTTGATGTCAAAAGGTAAAAAGGAATAATGCGAGAGGTTGATTGGAAAGATGTCACAATATTATTTTTATATTATGTGAGGCAAAAATAAAGAGTTTTTGTTAAAACCATGGTGGCAAAATGATTTTTTATTAAATCATTATAAGCAACAAAACATTTTTATTTAACCCCCAAGGAGGATTTAATTTTTATAAAGCCAAAGGTTACAAAGTTAATTTATAAAATTTAAATTCTAAATAGAATTTAAATTATTTATAAATTAATTATGCATATTATAAAGGTGTTGACGTCCAAGTTTAATACACAGCTGACATGCAATTTTTGGAAGGCAAAAGGTATTTAATCCTTTGCCTAAGTTCAAAACCAAGCATTCAAATTACCTCCAATTATTTTCCACATCAAAAATCATGTTAAGATTCATGGAGAAAGTTCCAAGGAGCAGCAAACATAAGTCTCATGCATTTAGTGAGAAGGAAATGCATCGAACACGCTACATGGCAAGAGGAGAAGGGATCCAAGAGCTCTAAAGGATTTTGTAAAGTATTTAAGCACCTTCTACACTTTTAGTGGGCATGTCAGAACTTGGCTCATACGGATAGCAAGCCATGACCAAGGTGCTAGCAAGGGAGAGAGTGCAATATAAAATCTCATGAAACATAGAGCGAGAGATATAAAAAGTTTTTTATATTTTTATTTAATTTTTAATTAATTTGTTAAGATTGTGGAAAGAGTCTCTACGAGGATGGCAGTGGCTTTCGAAGGAGGTCTAAAAAATTGGAGGAATATCATGATGGCATCGGTTCCATCATAGAGAGTGCATGTGCGTGATGTTTTTTCATCTGAAAATGACTGGAAGGAACAGGATTTTCTAGTGCATGTTGGGAACCACTTGTTAAAGAACAATGGATGTTTGGAATGATGTGAAGCTAGGCTAGTTCTAGTGGTTCAACCAGACTCGGTGGTGGAAGATGTGGAGTATCTAACCAAACATGCCCTTATTGGTAAATTTTTGGGCATCCGAATTTCTCTCCCCTTTGTGGAGGCTTGGTTCAGGAAGACTTGGAATCTTGAAGGTGATGTGGAGGTGATGCTGAGTGTGAACAACTATTTTATGGTGGTTTTCTCTTGTATTGTAGATCATAACAAAGCATTTTAAGGGGTACTTATTTCTATAACCAAGTGGGACTCTTTCTTAAACCCTGGAATGTGGGTTTCAACCCATTAGATGAGCGATCATTGTGGGTTCCAGTATGGGTGCGGTTTCCATGGCTCCCATTGGAATTTTGGAGTACTGATATCTTGCATAAGATTGCCCTTCTGCTTGGGAAGTCATTTGGACCGTCACAAAATAAAATGGATAAAAAGGTAATCTCTATTGCTTGTATTTGTGTTGAAATTGACTTAAATAATCCTATTTTAGATTCTATTGAAATACAATTTGGATCAACTACATGGGTTCAAAAACTTGACTATGAAGCTCTTCCATTTCGTTGTTGGATTTGCCGTGAATATGGCCACCTACAAAGAAAATTCCCTAATTTTTTCCCACCTGTGGCTTCAAATCCTGGGCCCTCTCGGTTTGGACAAAGTTTAGATAAAGGAAAAGCCCCGATAAAGGAAGGGTAACGAGATAAGGAAAGTTTTGTTCCAGTAAAATCCTGAAACAAAGGATGAAGGGTAAATGAAGACCTTAAGGATAGCCAACCAGATGCTCTACTCAACCATTTTGAAATATTAGATGATATTTATCAGTGCATGGAGATACCTAAAACATCACTACCTGATGCAAATATAACAAGGCTAAATCAGATGTCTCTTCTTGAGGGAGAACTTAAGGAATCAGATCTAGGGGATTTAAATGAAGAACAAAGGGCTTTGGATCTGAGTATAGGAAACATGGATGGGTCTATACTTATAAGGGAAACTATTTTAGAAAGTGGTATAGATTTAGTTATGCCCTCTCCTACTCAAGCACTGATGTAGTCATCCTTGGACTGCAAAACTCCTAGTGTTGGGATTGCATCAGAAAATAATTAAAAAAAAATTGGATAAGAATATGAAGGTAGGTCGGAAGAAGGACCAAGATAAAATTAATTTAATGGGGGAGACTTTGGTGGAGTTATGCTTTGTGAGAACATTGGACTCCCATTTTTATAACCCCTAAAAATTATTATCCTCTCATGGAATGTAAGGGGGTTTAACATCATCCCTAGATAAAAATTTGTTCGTGATTTGGTTCGTGTGCATTCTTTGGATGTGGTGTTTATTCAGGAGATTAAATTGGCTATTGATAGTATGTTCAATATTACTCCCAAGTTGTGGAGAATGGGCAAATGCCATTGTATTGGTGCATGTGGATATGCTAGTGGCATCGCTTGTTTATGGGATCCGGTTAAGATATCCCCTCTTACTTGGATTTCCAACAGATGATCTATTTCGATGGCCGGGCATGATAATAAATCTAGTGAAACCATCCTACTTACAAATATGTATGCTCCTATTTATTACAATGGTAAAGTGAATTTGTGGGAGCACATTTGCTTTGTAAGAAGTTTGGTTCCCCTGTACCCATGGATTTTGGTTGGAGACTTCAACTCTATCACTTGTATGGAGGAGAAACGTGGTGGGGTGGACCGTCTCAAGCCTTTTTATTCTATATTTAGTGATCATATCTAGGCCCTAAACTTGGTTGACATCAATCCAGATAATGGGATCTTTACTTGGCACAATAGAAGGTGTGGGGAAGCTTCCATATCAGAGAGACTGGATAGGTTTTTGATATCTAGTTATTGGATGGGTAATAAAAGAAGTGCTAGTTCTATGATTTTGGAGGGTAGGGGATCTGATCATTGGCCTATAAAACTCTTTGCTTTGGAGTTAGGGCTAAAAAATAATCCCTTCTTTAAGTTTCAACTTATGTGGATTCGTGATCCTAAGCTTTATGATTTCATATGAGGTTTGTGGACCACTGGAAAATCTCCTCATGGCACCGCTATGTATTACTTTATGAAATGACTACAATTTGTAAAACATAAATTGAACAGATGGAATAGACTAAATTTTGTAAACCTTTCCTTGGCTAAGCTAGAAGATCTTAGGAGGATGGAAGAAGCTTCAAGGAAGATTAAATATCAGGGATTCGTGAAGGAGCTTCTTATTGAGGAATCTGAGGCTATGAAAAACCTTGCTGAATGGGAACTGAGGGAAGAAATTTTTTGGAAACAAAAAGCTCAAGTATATTGGATTCAAGAAGGGTATAGGAACACAATATTCTTTTATAACTAAATTAAGGCTCACCGTAATGGTAACCTGATTACTTCTCTTGTGAATTCTCAGGGTGACCTGCTCTCTTATTTCAAGGATATTTCAAAAGAGACTAAGAGGTATTTTTCCTCTCTCTTCAAGGAGGACTCCCTATCAGATGATGAGAATGAAAATATTATTCTAAACTGTATTCCAATGATTGTTTATAGAGAGATGAATGAGCACTTTATGGGTCCAATTTCCCTTGAGGAGTTGGAAAATATTGTATTCAAGATGAAAAAAGGAAAATCCCTAGGCCTAGATGGATTCTTGATTGAGTTTTATCAGGAGTTTTGGGATTTAATCAAATTTGATCTTTTGGAGGTGGTCCATGAGTCCCAAAAAAATAAACAGATGCTAAGGGCCATAAATGCTACCTTTGTGGTGCTTATACCAAAAAAAGAGGGAGAAAATTCCTTGGATATGTTCAGACCTATTGCTCTCTGCAATGTTGTGTATAAGATCATCACAAAAATTATTGCTGAGAGGTTGAAGATATGGTTGAGAAAAATCATACCTAAGGAGCAAGGAGGGTTTGTTGTTGGCAGACAAATCTTGGATGGGGTTGTTATTCCTATAGAATCTATTCACTCAATGGAAACTTCTAAGGAGAAAACTATGTTCATTAAGTTGGACATGGCCAAAGCCTACGATCAGGTCAGATGGTCCTTTCTTCAGAAAGTTCTTCATACTTTTGGATTTGAGGAGGAATGAATTAGATGGGTGATGAGTTGTGTTTCTTCTTTCTCATTCTTTGTTCTTGTTAATAATGAGCCATCAGATTTGTTTGAGGCCTCAAGGGGATTGAAGCAAGGAGATCATTTATATCCTTATATGTTTATAATTATGGCGGAAGGGTTGGAAATATTGCTCAAGCCTCAAGTCATGCAGGGTCTCATTTAGAGGTGGAAGTGGGATAGTAGTTTGCCACCTCTTTCCCACATTCAATTTGTTGATGATACTAATTTTTTGGGAGTTTCCACTATTAGGGAAGCTGGCAATATTATACGGTATCTTGACATATATCTTGGTGCTTTTGGACAATTGATTAATGAGGACAAGTCTTCTATTTTCTTCTTCAATACCCCTCCTCTTATTCAAACCAGGATTGCTCGTATTATAAGATTCCAAGTTGGGACTCCCCCCTTCATTTATATTGGTAATCCAATTTCATCTCATCCTCTACCTAGATCTTCTTGGTAGTCTATGCTTGATAAGTTTAGAAGGAAGGTGAATCATCATACTTTCAGATGGCTATCCACTATAGGTAGAGTGTTGCTTTTAAAATCTGTTGTTCAAGATTTACCCATTTATAGATGTTTTGTACAAATAGCTCCCTCTCACTTCATCAAGGACATGGATGCTTTGTCAATATAGTTTTTATGGTCTAGAAAACTTGATCAATATAAATGGAGTTTGGTTAGGTGGGATTCTATATGTAGGCCGGTGCAAGAGGGAGGCCTTGGGTTGTGATAGACAACTCTTTTTGGGCAGGCTTTGGCTGCAAAACTTTATTAGAGATGGTGTACCTATCAAGATCATATTTGGGATAAAATATTATCTTGTAAATACTTGAGAGGTATTTCTAAGGCTGAGATCCCTAGAGTCATATTGGTTGGGAAAGGTTCAATTATCTGGGACACTCTGAAAAGAGGAGCTAATTTAATCAAGCAGGGTTTGTTTTGGATTTGCAATCAGGGATCAAATACTCTTTTTTGGGAGGATTCTTGAGATGGCCATCCTCCTATCTTGAAACAATATCCTAGGTTACATTCCCTAAGCATTTGTTTCTTAGAAGCAGGTTGGTCTCATGTGGAGGACTTTAAAAAAATTTAGTCTTTTGGAAATATAGAGATCTACAGGTGGAAATATCTGCAAGAATGGCCACAAGGGGGACTGACCAAGGATATAGAGGTGCTTGCTCTTATTCTTATGGGGAGGCCTTGTTCTTCATTGAGGGGTAAAGATATTTTGGCTTGGAACCCTGATCCTAAGGGAACCTACACGGTAGCCTATGGTTATCAGGTTCTTAATAAGCAAAAGTATGGGAGTCTTCCTGTCACTTGGTGGAAAAAGGTGTGGAACAAATTTGTCTGGCCAAAATGTAACTTCTTTCTCTGGTTGGTAACTCGTAATAAATGCCACTTGGGATAATGTGAGGAAAAGGGGATTTCAGGGTCCCTATTTTTGTGTCCTTGGTAGTAAGAATGAGGATGAATCTTATCATTTATTTTTCCAATGCTCCTTTGCTAGAGACATTTGGCACCATTGGTGTACAATCTAGAACCATCCATGTTCTCATGTGCTATCCCTGGTGGAGTTTTGGAGTAGTTTGGGTAGACCTCCGGCCAAGGCCCCCTTCCTTTGTGTGGCTTGGAATTTGGGCCCTTCTTGCATCATCTAGTAAATTTGGCTCAAATAGAACCGATGCATATTTTAGGGCATTTATTTGGATGTTTAACATATCTGGAAAAGGATCCTATATATGGTTCAAGAAACCATCCATAGCAAACGTGATGTGTAACCTCTTTTTGATTCTAGGGAGGAGAAGGTACAAAAATCCCTTGGTCTCTTTGGGGATGGTGTGAACTCTTCTAGCCCTAGTAGGGTTCCTCAGCTCAGCAAGAAAGTTAGGAGAGATGGTAGGTGGAGGCCACCCACTAGAGGAGTTGTAAAAATTAATAATGATGGATCGTCTAGGGGTAATCCTAGACATGCTGGCATTGGCGGTGTTGGGAGATATTCAACTGGTGGTGTTAGTTTTTTCTTTTCCATTTATAAATGTGTTCACTCCAATAATTTTATGGAAGGTCTTGCAATTATTGAGGCCTTACAGAGGGGGTTTTCTCTTGGCTGGCATAGGATTATCTGCGAGTCTGACTCTCAAATTATGGTTAATATTTTAAACAATAAAATTATGGAGGAAGTTAATTGGTAGTTGGCCTCTGTAGCTATTCAGATTCTTAGAATGAGTGAAGAGTTCAAATTTATATCCTTTGTGTACATTCCAAGGGAATGGAATGTGGTTGCTTATTACCTAGCCAAAAGGGCTTTTGATCTGCTGGATCCTTGGAGTATCGATAATTGGGAGAGTCTCCCATCTGGGGACTCTCAATGCCTATGGGAGTTGATCCACAAGGATGTACAAACTTAATGTGGTTTGTTCTTGTTGTCTTTTTTGGGTGTCATTCTAGTATAGTGGTTTTAGCCTGTTTGGCTATTTATTTGAGTCCTAGTTGGAAGCTCAGTTTTACTCTGTAATCCAGACTTTTTATCAATAAATTTTTACTCCTTTATTTAAAAAAAAAGGTTGTGGAGAGATAAGGGTTGTTAATAGAAATAAAAAAATTTATGTTCTTTGCTAAGTCTAGGGAGAGATAAGGGGTAAATTGGTTATGATATTTACCTAAGTGGTAAATAGAAATTTACTAGGGTAATATTGCTTTTACCTTAGGGAATTAAAAATTGATTTATTGCATATATTTGGTAAAGTGACTTAATCAATAATTGCAATATTGAGAAGAGTAAGGTGTGTTTTGTCAATTATTGTTGATGAATGATTTATTTAAGATGGAGTAATAATGTGTATGTAAATTTTGATATTTACATTGTATATTTGAGAGAGTTTATCACCTTATAACTTCTTTGATCTTGGAAAACAAGTTTTTGTGGTTGTGGTAGATTTTTGAGGTTCCTTCATCATCAAGAAAAAGGTATGGGCACATTCTTCCATAGTTGAGTTGATTGGTTGGTTTTTTGGAAAACAAATTTAGAGTGAAAAGGACTTAAGTAGGTCTCCTTATTGAGTGTGTTGAGTTAATACTTCAAGGTTTTCTGGAATAAAGAGTTGTTGTTAAAACATTGTTTTATAAGCATTATTGTTGAAGACATTGGTTGAGTGAAGAACTTGAACTAGGGTTTGAAAAGAACATGATTATCATTGTTATGTGAGATTGTTTTATAAGCATTCTTATTGAAGCCATTGGTTGTGTGAAGAACTTGAACTAGGGTTTGAAAAGAACATGAGTATCATTGGTAATGTAAGATTGGTTGATAAGAATTATTGGAAATATTTTGAGTGAAGGTTCATATGTTTGGAGGGTTTGTAAGCAACAATTGTTTCATTGGGTGATTGGTTGAGTAGAGTTTGTTGAGCCTAGTCAATTGTATGCGTGAAGTGATTTTTCAAGTTCTATAAAACAAACTATTCTATATTTTGAATTGATTTGAGTAAGTGATTGAACATTGAGGTAATTTTGAAGCATATTGAGTCTCTAACAATTCTATGTATATTTCTAAAAGATTTATTGAAAGTGATTGAGCATTGAGGTGAATGTGAATCATATTGAGTCTCTAACAATTCTCTGTATGTTTCTAAAAGAGTGATTGAAAGTAATTGAGCATTGTGATGAGTATAGAGCATATTGAGTCTCTAAAAATTCTCTTTATGTTTCTAGGATATTGGAAAGGTTCTAGTGTGGAATTGTTGAGAAGATTTGAGGTAAGTATTTGAGAAGACTTGTGGACAGATTTGGGTAAGCTTTTGTGGAATCTTACAATATATATTGAGATCAGATTTGGATAAGTTCTTGTGGTAAATTACTGAGCATATTGGACAAGTTATAGAGAGGACTTGAGGATATATTGGTGTGATATTTTGTGGAAGCTTACAAGGAAAATTTGAGATAAGTATTTGAGAAAACTTGAGAACAGAGTTGATTGATTGATTTTTTCAAACCTTGAGTTAAGATTTGGTGAAGATCTAGCATAGTTGATTTGAGATTAAGTCAAGCTTTGAATTAAGGCTTGAAGATAGAGATTGAGGGTAGATTTGTGCTAGACCAAAGGACTATGTTTAGTACAAATTTAAAGATAGATTTTGGTGCAGATTTAAGGATAGGTTTGTGCCAGACTACAGATAGATATTGAGGACAGATTTGTGCTAGATCGAAGTACTATATTTAGTATAGATTTAAGGAGAGAGTTTGGTGCATATTTGAGGATAGTTTTATGCCAGACCATAGATAGATATTGAGGATATATTTGTGCTATACTGAAGGACTATGTTTAGTATATATTTGATATACATATTTGGAGGTAACAGATTTGAGGATAGATATATCCAACTAGAGCAGGGAAGACATGTTTCTTCTATGGATAGAGTTCCATTTACAAATGGCAGTGGAGGTAGAGGTCTTCTAGAGGATCACCAGCCATAGTAGATTTAGGAGATAGGTATCTTCTATAGATAGATATCCATGAACTTTGATTAGGGGATTCATGTCTCCTTTGGATATAGATCCATAAACATTGTAATAGGGAAAGGATTCCCAAGATTTTGATTGAGAAAATTTTAGTAAAATATTTTCTCCATGGAGTAGCCCACATTGGGTGAACCATATAAATTTTGGTGTCTCTATTGTGTGTGGTGATTTATGCATTGCTTTTATTACTGATATTGATATTGCTATCTATACATTACATAATATTGATTGGGAAATAAAAGTATAAAGTGGTCTTATACTGTTCACCTCCCCCCTCTCAGTATAATCTTGTGTTCTTCAAATTGTATTAGAGTGGTTTCCTTTGGAAGAGTTTAAAAAATTGAAGGAAAAACTAACAAGAACACAATGGATTCTAAGAATGGATCATCAGATAATTTAGCACCAGTATTTTATGGAAGTGACAACATATATTGGAGTATGAGAATGAAGATTTACCTGATGGTACTTGGAAATGAGATTTGGATGAAAATGGATACATACCACCAGTTGATCCACTTATAGATAAGGAAGGTAAGCTTCTACAAAATTACTATTTAAAAAAATGAATGCAATTTTGAGAGGTTTGCATAGAACAAAGTCCATAAAAGTTATGCATTGTCAAGATGAAAAAGGAATGTGGGATAAATTGTAAAGTATATATGAAGGAGATAAATGTGTCAAGAAAGCAAATATACAAAATATCAAATAAAATTTTGAAGTAATAAGAATGAAATATGAGGAAAACATTAGTACTTATCTACTTTGAGTCAATGAGTTTGTTAATGCTATGCAAGGACTTGGACTTAAGGTTGAAGAATTGGATGTTTGTGATAAGGTCTTAAGATCTCTTCCAAAAAGATTTAGTGAAAATATTTTTGCTATAGAATAATCAAAGGATGATGATTCTTTGACAAGAGATATGTTGCTTGGTATTTTGAATTGATAACAAAGGAACCTAATCCCCAAAAGGAAGTAGCCTTCAAATCAATCAAGAAGACAAAGGGTAAGAAGTCAAAATCAAGCAATGAGTCATCCAATGATGAAGAAGCTAATTATGGCAGAAGGAATAAGGATTCAATAAGATCTAGAGATGCAAAATCTATTATATATTTCAATTGTGTAAATTATGGTCATTATGCAATTGATTATCAAAAAGCTAAAAATAATAATGATGAAGAAAAATAGGATCACAAAAAAATGGAATAAAAAAGATATAGGTATCAAAATAAAAGCAAGGTTGGACAAAGCAGACAAGGAAAGAAGTTCTTCCAAAGGCAAAAGAGGAGCTACTTTGCAGAAAATGCAAGTAAGTACTCAAGTGATAGTGATAATAGTTTTTTAGATAATGATAAATATGAAGTCCTATTTATGATTGAAGAAAAGAAGTCAAGAAAATATCACCAATAATTCTTAAGTGTTTTAGATGTGGTAACTTTGGACATCTTGAAGATAGTTGTACAAGAAATGGTTTCATATATAGTGATGATGAATATGAAGATACACTTGAAGGACCAGAATAGAATATTCTAATGGCTCTAGAGAAAGAAGAAAGTGATCGTATAGAAGACAAGTCAAAAGAAAATGAAGATGTGGAAAAATGTAAACAAATAGAGGAAGAATCAGATAAATAAGGATATGATCTCAAGGGAGAACTTATTTATGCTCTTGACACAATAAAAAAGGTAAGAAAGCAAAACTATAAACTTGAGTTATAGTTTCAATAATGTGATGAAGAGAGGAAAATGCTTATAGAGGATCTAGACAAATCAAAGGCTAAGACAAATAAGTTCAAGGATAAGTTATAATAAAAGGTATTAGAATGTGAAATGCTAGAACAAGAGGTAGCTTCATTAAATATGGAATTCAAAACCTCCAAATTCAAGCTACAAGGGTTCAAAAATAGCTCAAATAAATCAGATAATTTCATCAAGATACAAAAGCCTACATCAAGCAAGATAGGTCTTGGATTTGAATAGGAACAAAAGAAATGGGAAGAGAAGTCAACCTCAAGCTCTAAAGGAGAAGAAAATTTAGAAGAAGAAACTTTAGAAGAAGATAGTGTAAGAGAAAGTGAGACATCTGAGGATGAGTTGGACAACATAAAGTTCAACAAGGATAGGAACAATGCACAAAGAAGAAACAAATGGAACAACAATCAAAATAGGTCAAGAGAGACTAAGATACCAATGAGGTCAAGACTAGAAAAATTCAATGGAAGGTATTTCTCATATCACAGACATGGATTCACAGTGCAAGACACATGAAATATAGGAAAATGGAATTTTCAAAAACAAATAGCTTTTCCATGGGTATTGCTACTCATGTAATCAATTTTATCACAAGGTAATGAATTGCAGGGTTCATGCCAAAAAGTTATATGGCCTCACTAGGAGAAATCATAAGACATTTGCGCCTCCAAGGAATAATAACATTAAGTTTTATAAGTGAAACAATGATGGACACACAACAAAGTGGTGTAGAGAAGACATTCAAAAATCAAGTAGGAACTAGAACAAGACTAGGAAAAAGGATATGGATATGAAAAAAACATGGATATGAACATGAACAAGAATAGGAATAGGAACAGGAAAAAGAATATGAACATGGACATGAAAAGAAATAGTCAAAGGAATCAGAAGAATCATATGAGAAGAAAAGAGTATAAAGGTAAAGACCAGTGCTTTCTGGGAGTAGAAATACTCCCACCATAAAATTAACCACCTTAAGAGGAGGTGGGGGAGGGGCTAAGATAAGAAAATCATTCTAGCCTCGAGCCCCAAAGGTGAACCTTTGCCATTGATATCAAAGGGGAGAGATTTGATTAAGGAGGAGAGATTTGGTATTTGAGTAAAGAGGAGAGATTTTAAGAGATAATTGATCCAGGGAGAGCAATGTCCCATGGGGAGCATAACAAAGAAAAGGTTAATTTTTTGGTAAAAATAAAATGGGTTGCCATAAATGACAATGGGGGAGATTTTTGGATATTTTGAGTCAAATTTGTCATTGATGTCAAGGAATGAAGTTGTCATTGATATCAAGGAATAAGCTATATTTGATGTCAAAAGGTCAAAAGGAATAATGCGAGAGGTTTATTGAAAAGATGTCACAATATTATTTTTATATTATGTGAGGCAAAAATAAAGGGTTTTTATCAAAACCATGGTGGCAAGATAAAGGGTTTTTATTAAAAACATGGTGGCAAAATGATTTTTTATTAAACCATTATGAGCAACAAAAAAAATTTATTTAACCCCCAAGGATGATTTTTATAAAGCCAAGGGTTACAAAGTTAATTTATAAAATTTAAATTCTAAATAGAATTTAAATAATTTATAAATTAATTATGCATATTATAAAGGTGCCAAAGTCCAAGTTTAATACACCACCGACATGCAATATTTGGAAGTCAAAAGGTATTTAAACCTTTGCCTAAGTTCAAAACCAAGCATTCGAATTGTAGCAACCCCAAGAACACATGCACCGGTCCATTTTTCTAAAACCCTACTTGCAATGCTTATTTACAATACCAAATATAAAATGGAAAGATGAGAAAAAAACATATAACATGAAATAACAAAATATGGATCTCTTTATTGATATTGAAGCTCGGTTACATGTCGGTCCCTCTTAGGGATACCCATTTTGATACTATAAATTACAAATAGGCAAGGATTGCCCCTTCCATGAAGAGGTGGTGCACTTATAAAAGCTTCCCGTTTCCACACATGGAAATGTATGAGGGCTTATAAATACCTCCTTCTCCAGGTTTGTTTCCTAGAGGGATCCATTTTGCTCTCGTATGTTGTAATCTTCATCTGATGTACCTGTGTCCCTATAATTAATGAAACAACACACATTTAGGTGTCCGATATTACCTCCTCATATGAGGTTGTTAGTAATCAAAAACTGTAATGGAAATATGATAAAACTATGCCATGAAATCATGTAAATCTATGCTAATGATATAAGAAAATAGAATAAAAGATGCTATGTCTATCTAAGCTAAGCCTGTGGGCCACTGTCCAAGACAACGACTACTAAAGTAAACCTTACCCTCTTTGTCCTAAAGCTATGGGTCAAATACTCTAATATAATGTTGAAATAGTAGGTGTTATGCTCTTTGATTCATCAAAGCTCCACCGTACACGTGATCTCAAAGAGAACTTTTCGAGTCTTGAAAGCTCTCCTCAAGAAGATGTCTAAAGATCTTTGGATATCTGATTCTCTATATCTTGGTGCTCTTAGGCTTGCACATTTTATAGTGTGAAACCCTAGGTCTATGTCCAAGCCCTAGAAATGAATTTCTCATGCATAGTGCAAGTTAGCATGAGAATATTTTGTCCATTGTCTATATTTGAAGGCCAGTTAACTAAATCTAACTGCCCACTTGAGTCTTCTATGTGAACTGGTCATTAGCATGAGAAGCTTTTGTCCTTTTTTTATGCTTGGAGGTTAGTTAAATTAAGTCTAAATACAAACTCAAGTCTCCTATGTGAACTAGTCATGAAAAGGAATGCAAAGTCACTCTCGCTCACCTTTATTGCATGCAGACTACCACTTCCACCTATGATTAGGCATGTTTGTCGATAAATGACTTCTTATGGCTTAGTCACTATCATCTGCAATGGCTAAGATCTATCCATTATCGTCTACAGTGGCTAAGGTCTAGCTACTCTAGGCTTGAGTGGCTAGGATTTGGTCGCTCTTGGCTTGAGTGACTAAGCTTGGATGGCTTGAAAATGCCTCAAATGAGTTGTGAGAACCATTGTTGATGCTTGGAAAGTCTAATATTATGTCTTATGATCTTATGAGTGTTTCTATGTAAGTAGTTCCCCTACGCATAACATGATTTATGTGTCTATAGATGCCCATTTTTGTGACGCGTTGTATGGAAAAAACAACACTGAGAAAAAATGTAGACTGATCTGTTTGTAGGGTGTATGGTGATCAATGGTCTGATCAATGCAGGATGGCCCAATCATGCAAGATGCTGCACATCCCTTGAATAATTACCTCAACATTCATAGGAATTAGCTCAGTGGCTTTTGCATGTTAAATTGCACTTGTTCCTCAAACTCAATCGGGTAGCTTCAGCTACTACAACAATTTCGATTGGTAGGAGAGCTACAATTGAAGATGTCATGTCTACTTATGTTACTAGCAAACAAGGGAAATTTGTGATTTTTGTATGCAATGATTAGAAGTACAAAAATGATTTTTCTATGATCGAGTGATCTTTTGTTGATTTTTTATTATGATTATGTTGAAGTTTTGAACTACCTCCTCACACAATGATTTGGTGAAGAAATGACAATGAATGAAGCGACAAGTCACTTGACCAATATGACTAATATGGTTCCTTTCTAGCATTTTTTGCTTTTAATGGGCCATCCCACATCCAAGTGTGATTCCAATTTCTTATGATAATCATCCATCCCTATCCTAAGGAGCGGTATGGCTATCAATAGCCTTCTTAGAGATTTAGGATGAGTGATTCTATTTATGTCTAGATCGTATCACTTTGACTTAATGTTTTTGATGTCATAGGCAAATTAGAATGACCCCTTCACACCCATGGAGTAGTCCGACCATCTTGATATTCTTTGGGTTTGAAGGGTGACATATCATAATTCCAAAATGAGTTGTTTTTTCCCCAAGTGGCCTTATGGTTGCCTACTCATCTCACCAAAATACATGGAGTGCAAATCGTTGCAATCATCGAGTGGATAGAGTAGGTAACTATATACGAGGCCTACCTAAGATTGTGACTTTATGTTATTTTTTTGTTATTTTGAATATTTTGATGATCCTAAACCACCAAAGTGTGTTTATTTGTTGTTTTTGTGGGATCCCTCAAGGATAAAATCCCTTATTTTGATCTGTGGATCTGGCCACTGTCAGGTCTAGTGGCTTTTGAGTTCCTGTTATGGTCGTTGTCACCTTGAGCGACCAAGAAGTTTGGGTCACTAACATCAGTGACGACCAAGGCATAATTAAGAAAATATAAAAATTTATTTTTCTAGGGTTTGACCTATCAGTTTCACTATTGAAGATTTGTTTTCAGGCCTCTGGTGCAGCGGCGATGGTTGCAAATTTGAAACTTGTTGGTGCTGAAGATATGGTTGCATGGGGAGAGACATTAGCTACTAGAGGAGCCAAAGCTTCTCAAGTATTTCTCTCTTCAAAAACCTATCTCTATTTTCTTTGTCTAAGTAAAATTGAACTTCACTAAGTAATAAGCAAAATGAACCTTACTAAACCTACTGGCAATGAAAAAACTCCATAATTAGGCTTAGGTTCCCTTTTGCTATGGTGGGTTAGTCCTTAATTTTTCTATCTATCAGTGGCTTCAGCTTAGGGTTTTTAATTTTTTTTAATTATTCACCTGCTGCCGCCATTTGGGTGTTCTCAAACTTAGCTTAGTTTTTATGCTTGGGTAGGGGATTTTATTTCCATTTTATTATTTTCCCCCCTCTATTATTTTGTTCAAGTTATTTTGTTAAATTTGTAATAATTTTTATTTTTTGATTTTCTGGCCAAGGGTTCACGGGTTTGCCGTGCTGCCCCTTGGCTGCTATCGCTTAGAGTTGCTGGCTCTAAGTCGGTGTCACTTAGAGTGGCCAATCTTGAATCCCAACGATAAAAAATTTGACCGTTGGGCCTTCTGCCTCCAATGGCTAGGTTTCGGCCACTGTATGGTGACAACGACTAAAGCTTAAGCCTTGTTTTTTTGCATTTTTGTGTATTTTTATGATTTTTTTTAATTTTGCTTTGTAATTTATTCTTCCTTTTCTTAGATTTAGAGTAACTCATACTCTTTTGCACAATCTTCATATTTATTGTGAATTATGCCTTAGATACATTGTAGTTATATTTTATCTTTATTCTGCTTTGTTTAGATCATCACTGCTCGGGCTTGGGACCCAAAGCTCCTGCTTTACTTGATTTTTGGACTTGATGATACTAACTGGAAGTGGTTTAAGGCTCATGGGCTATAGTGCATCATCAGGTTGCCCCATATTATGCCCAACAAAGCTTATCTTATAGCTTTATCCCATCATTGGGACCCGTGGACCAACACCTTCCACCTTCCACCCGACAAAATGACTATCACGTCGGAGGATGTGTACAGGATCTTTCGGATCCCATTTGATGGGGTGCCCATTGTTTCATTGGCCACTAATTATCAGGCCCTCTAGGATACTGGGTTCAAAGGAGTATCTATCAAGTCTTGGTATGATGCTCATGTTTTCACAGTGAGGCATGTCGTGTTGCTGATGGTGATTAGCAACATTCTTATCCTAGACTACTCAAGTTTGAGGTTCCCTTGGAACCTCTTGGCGATGGTGTAGGACCTACTAGATAGTGAGGAGCCTATCATCTATGCATGGGGTAGATCACTATTGGCTCAGTGCTACGATGATTTGTACAACATCCATCAATAGGGATGTGTTAGCATTGCATACAACTTACTCCTACAGGTTTAGGGATGGGAGAACATTAAGGTAGATCACCCTAAGAGGATCCTAGCCAAGATTACAACTATTGAGACTCAAACATAGTGCTATGCTACAAGATGTGCTTGAGAGCACAAGGAGCGTAAGCACCATACTTTTGTAGGGAAGCTATTCCACTATATTGATGCTTTCACCTGACTGTTGTCCAGAGATGTCATGTGGTGACCTTACTATGAGTGTCCTGCTTGGGATGATCCAGCTAGTTTTACTGCTAGGACACAACACGAGCGATGGCTTGTTGGTCGTAAGATTGCCATCCAAGAGTATTTCTTCTACTCTCATGTTCTTCATCAGTATGGATTGTAGCAAGATGTGCCCTTGATACCATTTTTGTATCAGCACCTCATAGCAGAGAAGGACCTACCTCCATGATAGATCATAGAGCTTGCAAATGAGGAGGATTCCCCAACCATAGACCCTATAGTGGTTGGGGGAGTTACAGAGGTCTACTCTCAGTGGTGGGATGGTCAAATGTGGCATAGCATCAGTAGCCTAGGGCACAAGGATGATGGTATGGGTGATGGTGTAGATCCAAAAAGATGCAGGATTCAATCCAAGACCAAGTTATGGGGCCAGTTGACAGAGCAGGTGGTAGTAGAGGATCTTGACATTCTTGAGGAGGAGTTAGAGCTGAAGGAGAGAGTCTCTCCTCTAAGAGCACATATAAATGAGGTCGAGGCTAAGCTTCAAGCCACTAATATCTAGGTATAGTGACAAGATGCTATGATTGAGCAGATCACAACATAGATACAGGCTTTGTAGGCTACTATTGGGGGTGGCAATGTTAGGATGTAGTTTGTTGTTCCTCATTCTACACCATAAGAGGCACCAACAATGGGTTTAGGGGCAAAGGTGGGACAACTTCAGTATTTGTTGGATGAGCATGAGGCACAAATTTGGGGACTTTTGGATCATGTTGCCCTTATTTAGATGTAGGTCATGAGGCATGGGATTGTCCCTAAGGATCTAGCAGGTGCAGGTGGTTCACAAGTTAGTGGGCACTCCACCTTAGGGTAGTCTTCTGCCCATCCTAGCCAATGGACTTGGACTCAGATAGAGAGACTGATAGGCTTGCACCACTCAACTTGCAACACCAACATAGGGGGAGGTGGCATCGGAGGAGGTGGTGTAGGGAGCTCAGACCCAGTATTTTGTTGATGCTCTACTTGGTTATTGATCCATTTTTGAGGTCGACTAACCTACATGACTATATCCCATGAGTATTTTTGTATATCCATTGGACTTGATACACATACTTTTATGATAGATTTGATTTTTATGACTCATTATGTGTATCGTGTATTGCTTATGTTTTTTTTATTATTTTATTTTATGATATGATGTGATGATGGTATTATGATGATTTGATGAATATGCTAGATGATAGATGATATTTGAAGATGCTTAGATGGATGTGTAGATGCTTATATGATTTGATGATATGATGCAATGTATTTTGATGATGAATGATGAATTTATGATTGTATGTAAATGGATATTGCCTATATGTTTTATGATGTGGTTTATGGATGATTAATGACTTGTTTTTGTGGATGCAAATGTTATTTTTAAATGCATGTTTAATTTTTCTTTAATTGTATGCATATAACTTATGTGATGGAATGATATAAATGAACTTGTATGCTCTAATATATTAAAACATACGAAATGCATATGACATTGACAATATTAATGGGTGATACCACAGAAAGTAAAAAAATAATTATGAATTTAAATAATCACTTCTATAATAAGAATTGATTAAGTATCCATATATAAGATGTAATGGTGTGTAATGTATTTTCTTAATAAGTTTTTGTAATTTAAAAAATATAAAGTAGTTAGTGGCCGTCTATATACTATTTCTAATGTATATGTGGTATCTGTCCTACTATGTTGATACCCCCTAATTTATAGAATCTTATAAAGAAAGTTATGGTGTTAATGATGTTATGGTTTGTTGCTATGTTAAAAATTTTGGGGCTTTTTGGAGATTCAAACACTCTAGTTCTCTATCAACAGTTTTCTACTTACCACTTAGACTTTTGAAAAGTAAGGCTTTTACCATGGACCTAGTTTTTCATGATCTCTGTGTGTGCATGTGATTGTTTATTTTGAGATATAACTCAAACATTTACTCTAATTTTAGGTGGGATTCTTTCAGCCCATTGCTAAGATTAGGGATCCTCAAGTTTTCATCTCACCCTTATGTTGGACTTAGTTGGACTATACCACTAGGCAATATTTGGTTATCTAAGCTAGCTCATCCACATTCAAACATTGGTCTACACAAATGCATGAAGCAATTATAATAGACATATCATCATGCATAAGGATTTCTCCTTCCAGTTTTGTACAATGCTAAGAATTCTAGGGATTCAAGCTTTATTCCCTTCTTTGGCTTCTTTTTGACTTTGGATATTTGCTCATATTTAGTGATGAAAATCATTGTTTATTTTGCTCATATGTAGTGATGAAAATCACTGTTTATTTTCTTTTTGAGTTTGATTTTTTTTTTTGGAATTTTGATTTGTGTATCAAATTTTTGCTTTGAAATCTGGACTGTGTGCTTGGCATTTTAAATATGTATTTTTCTTTGTATTTTTGCTTGTTTTGATTTAAGCAAGGGATTTGGATAGAGTAAAGTGTGTCCTTTTGTCAATTCTTGACACCTTTAAACCTGTTTCATAGGGATATAAGTAAGGATAATTCATTTCGCTTAAGGTAACCTAGATAGCTTTGCAGCTTTCATCTTTTCCTTGTACCAACTAGGATTTTAGTGTTTCAATTAGTGATGGGATCTTGAATATCCAAGGCTACACAGCTAGGCCTTACCTTCTACTAATCAAAGTTGTTTCCTCAAAAGTTGATAAGATTACTAGGTGTGGTTGACTATCCAAAAAACCTTAGTATATTATGTATAGCAACAAATAATGGTTGTGTTGAAAAACACAATTACACACATGTGGATGGAGGTATTGATATGAATGACTTGTGTGACAAACTATGGTATCACTTGTAAGGCTCTCATGACATATGCAATTGTAGTGGATATGAATATGTAATGCAATGATGTGGATGCAAGATGTGAGATGCAATTGTTTTTGTATTTTTTATTTTATTTGACCAAAGGGCTTATTATACCTTTGGGGCTTTTGTTGTTAATTTTTACCAAGCGGTATGGATCACATTTGGAGCCTTTTTTATTAGATTTGACCAAGCGGTTTGAATTACCCTTGGAGCCTTTGAATTGATTGGATTTGACCAAGCGGTTTGGATTACCCTTGGAGCCTTTGGTTGATTTTGACCAAGCGATATGAATTACCCTTGGAGATTTTTTATTGTATTGGTTTTGACCAAGCGGTATGAATTACCCTTGGAGCCTTTTGAATTGATTTTGACCAAGCGGTTTGATTTACCCTTGGAGCCTTTGAATTGATTTTTTGAATTTTATGATTTGTTTGTGTTTTGACATATTTGAATGTTTTTGTGTTTTTATGACATATTTGAATGTTTTTGTGTTTTTATGACATATTTGAATGTTTTTGTGTTTTATGACATATTTGAATTTTTTTGTGTTTTATGACATATTTGAATGTTTTTGTGTTTTTATGACATATTTGAATGTTTTTGGTGTTTTATGACATATTTGAATGTTTTTGTGTTTATGTGTAAAATGCCTTTAAATGAATGATATTAAGAGGTGTAGGCTCTTCAACACCATCTAATGATATAAGGTGATATGCTCCAGGTCCAACTCTCTGTGAAATCATATATGGACCTATCCAGTTTACCATGAACTTATCTCACAAATGTGACGACAAATTTTAATTCTACTAGTTTTCTTTGAGCACTAGATCTCCAATCTTGAATTCTCTTAGGTGGACTTTACTATTGTAAGCTTACGCAAGGTGATCTCGATAAACACGAAGATGTTCTAAAGCATTGATTCAATGTTCATCAAGAAGCATCAACTGATCAAGGTGGCCTTGCTGCGCAACTTCATCATCTATGAAGTCCTTTAATGCTATGTGTAGATTCAGGATTTCAAACTCTAGAAGCATGATGGCTTCAGTGCCATATACTAGTGAAAACAGTGTTACCCCAGTGGGCATCCATATACTAGTCTTGTATACCCATAGTGCAAGAGGCAACTGCATGTGCCAATCCTTGTGATTTTCTTGCACTGTTGAGGCTTCTACTTGCCCATTTTCTTGTGGATAATAAGGCATTGAAAAACTATGCTAAATGTGGTATTTGTTCATTAAAGCATGCACATTTTTATTCTAGAAAGATGGCCCATTATCTAATATTATCTTAGAAGGGAGCCCAAAATGACTTATGATATTGTGGAGTATAAATTCCACAATCCTTGGTCCAGTTGTTGATGTTAATGGGATCACTTCTACCCTTTAGTCAAGTATTATATGGTCATTATGATGAATGTATGTTGGCCTGAGGATGGGGGTGAGATTTCCCAATCAAGTCTAGTCCCCACTATGAGAATGGCCATGTTGCCTGGATGGGGTGCAAGGTTTGTGATGGTAAGTGTGTTAGGTTCACATGATGCTGGCACTTACTGCATTTCTTGATATACTCTTAGTAGTCCTTTTCCATTGTGGGTCAATAGTAACCCATTCTCAAGATGTGTTTAACAATGGCCATGCCACTAAAATAGACTCCACATGTTTTTTCATGAGCTTTCTAAACTACCCAAGATGTTTCTTGGGGCTCAAGACAATGGAGTAATACTCCATTATATCCTCGTATGTAGAGGATTCCTCATAGAAAAATGTATCTTGTTGCTCTCTATTTGAACGTTTATATTTCAGTATGTGACAAACCTTGAGGTATTATTCCAAGATTTAAGAAGTCTCGTAGTTGGGAAAACTAATCCTGATAGGCCACAAATTCTATAGAATAGAAAACTTGCTCTTCTTGCATTTTTGAGGTAGTGAACACAGATTGAGGAACAACTCTATGGTATACGGTTGCACCACACTCTACAGGTCCTTGGGAGATCAAAGACCCCTAAGGTATTGTTTGCAAGAAATCTCTAGCTATAAAGGACCAATCCTGATTTGGTTCGATGTTGATCATGTTGACTGATTCTTGATTGTCAAAATCCTCATGGCATATTTTTGAATGCAAAAGCACTTTTACATGAACGTTAGTAAAATTAGTAGATGGATTTTGAGGGATTAAGGATCCCAAAGAGGCCATGGTGTCTGCAAATATATTCAATGTATGAGGGATTACCTTGATGTCATACCATTCTAGTTGGGCTAAGTAGGTATCAACAAGTTCTTTGTAATTATTCAGGAGTGGGCACCTACATTGGAATAGTCCTTTGACATGGTTTACTATGAGCAAGGAGTCACCAAAAATATTCTATATTTTAATGCCCATCGCTACGGCTGTTTGGAGTCCCAATATCAATGCTTCATATTTTGTATTGTTGTTTGTGCATGGGAAGTCTAGTTTGAATGATAAGGGTAATGGAGCACCTTGCGGTGTGATAAAAACAATCCCTACTCTGCCTCCTTGTTCACACTTCAAACCATCGAAGAATAATGACATGTATTTTTCTTTCTTAGGTTCTTCGAGTTCTAGCGGATTTGATAATGCAAAGACTATATCATTAGGCAACTCTATGGTGAGAGGCTTGTTATCCTAAAGAGGTACCCTTGCTAATTGATCTGCTATGACTTATCCCTTGATGAAATTTTGGCTTATGAACTCTAGATCAAATTCTATCAATAGCATGATCCACTTTGCGATACGTGTATTGTGATATCTCTTGCTCATCATATACTACAAAGGATTTTTTTTTGATATGACATAGGTCATATGGTTCAACATGTAGTGTCACAAATTTCAAGTTACACATATCACTGCTAAACACAACTTTTAGACATACACATATCCTAGATTATATCTCACCAAGATGTGACTAATGTAATAAATGGCTTGCTCTTTGTCTTGTGTATTATTTTAGGCTAACATGGGGCCCAATGTGAAATTAGTAGCCAATATATATAGTAAAAATGGTATGTATGGCCTTGGTGGAGCCAATACTGGTGGCGTTTCTAGATAATTTTTGATATCTGTAAAGGCTTTATGGTATTCTTTGTACCAATGAAAGGGGAATTCCTTGCATAACAACATGTTCATAGGTCTACATTTGTCTAACAATTACATGATGAATCTTTTGATGGATGCTATCTTGCTTTTTAGGCTCCTCAACTCCCTAATGTTGGTAGGGGCTACCATTTCTAGTATATCCTTCACATTTGCAGGATCTAATTCGATGCTTCTCTTGGATATGATGAATCCCAAAAGCTTACCAAAAGTTACTCCAAATACACACTTCTTAGGATTCAATCGAACATTGTGTTCTATGAGGTGATCGAAGACATGTCTAAGGACTTTGACATGCTCTTGCCACAATAGGGATTTGGATAATAATTCATCCATGTAATGTTCCAAGATATTATGCATATAGTCATGGAATATGTATGTCATGGCACACTAATATGTGGCACCAACATTTTTGAGACCAAATGGCATTACTTTGTAACAAAATATTTCCCATGGATTAATGAAAGTAATTTTATGTTTATCTTTAGTCTTAATCCGAATCCGGTTGTATCCAAAAAAAGCATCCATTAGGGAGAGCATTTCATGACCTACGATTGCATCTACAAGAGCGTCTATGTTTGGCAATGGGAATTAATCCTTTGGTGTTGCCCTATTTAAATCCCTAAAATCCATGTAGATATGGACTCTTCTATCAGGTTTTCCTATAGGTACCATGTTTGACACCCACTCAGGGTAGTCGATAGGAACTATGAATACTGCATCCAGTAGTTTTTGTAATTCATTCTTCACCATCAAATCAATGGTTATATGTATTTTCCTCAATTTTTTCTTGACTGGCTTCTTCATGGGATCCAATGAAAGGTTGTGAATGAATAAATTTGGATCTATCCCTAGCATGTCTTTGTAAGTCCAAGAAAAAATGTTTTGCCTCTCCTTGAGAAGAGGAATTAGGATGGCTTGTTCCTCTGGAGATAGACTTTCTCTAAACTTGACTTTCCTGGGTTGGGTAGGATCATCACTGATGTCCACATTAAAATTTGCTTCTATAGCCATATGTGATCCATCCTCTAGCTAATGAGGTGTGGGTATCAAATGAATTTCATCGACAGGATTCATAGGATCTACTAACTTAGGTTCCAAACCAACATGTAAGACGTCATATGTACAACCTAATGCAAAATGGAATGGCTATAACATCTTTTCATTGGGAAAGAGATATTCAAGATCTATGGGTGAATTAGCACAATTCAAATCAATAGCCTCTACATCAAGATGAAATGATTTGGTAGGATCTATTAAATTATGAAGTGGAGTGGTCAAATCAATGGAGATCATGTTCAAGGATGGGATGAAATTTCCAAGACCACATGGGTGCAATCTTGTCTCAAGGATTTCCCTTCCATACTCACGATGAGGTTCTAGAGGAATGAAAAATTTTGGATCTGGCCCATGAGTAGGGTTAACAATAGGATCGTTGGGCTAACTACTCTCTAAATATAGGCGGAGGGGGATTGACCATCTGATGAATGGTATCTAGGTCAATAGGTCTCCCCAAAAATTAGAGATGAGGGTCTATGGAATGAAGTCCCACCTCTCTCTATACTAGCTTGTTGACTTATCGCAAGTGGTGAGGTCCAAGATAAGCCATCTCGGTCTCATCCTAAAAGTCATCATCACTTATCCAAAAACTATTAGCATTGGTATGTAGTCCTAAGACAAGGGGCTCATGTCTTGGCCCCAAGTAGGCCATATCTATTTCATATTCATATTCTTCATCACTTATGAAGAATCTATTTGCATTTATCTCTCACCCCAAAGTCAAGGGTTGATGTCTTAGGCCTAAGTAATATCTTTCTATTGATTCTTTTGATTGATAGGCAATTTTATCTGATGTATATCCACTCTCATCATGGATGGACCATGTGAATATTTGCAAATAATGAGGCCCTTGATAGGCTAAGTCAAGTTGCACATCATCATAACTTGCTTCATATCCATTCTCCTCATCCCATGATTTGTACCTTGTTGGGGTGGAATCAATTAAGGTGTTTGGATGATAAGTTTTTGGAGGTGGTATGTTCATCGTGGCCACTTGTTTGTTGCTCAAATTTTCTATTCTTAGGGGGTGATAAGGAATGAAATCAATGTCTTCTCCTAACCCTATGCTTAATATTTCCAATGTCATTGCAATAGATTCATCTCGACCTCTGCTATAATAGCCTAAGACAAATATATCAGAGGGAAGTTGATATAGTGGCTCGTAAGGCCTCCTACGTCCCTTCTCATATACACCAAGGCCATAGCCTTGTCAATGGCAATGCTCAAAGTAGCTTAGATCAAAATAAATATTAGAGAGGTAATGAAATTTGACTATGAATAATTCATCACCATCCTCTTCTATAGCTGAAGACTTATGATCGTATTCCAGGTCGACATAGACAAAATTGGTTTGGTTGGGAGGGATTCCCAATGGAACCACTGTTCCTACTGGTAGCCTCAAGTATTTAGGCCTTCCTATGTCTTGTGCAGACTCAATGATAGGTGTGAATGTGATGTTCTACACAAGGTACTCACCTATGCCTATGCTTGCCAAGTGTATTGATGCATGTGATGTGGATGACCTCACGGATGATACTGGCGAAGTAGGGTGATAATCACTATCTTCATATTGATCTTGAGGATCTTCCTCTTCCATAGGACTTGGAATTTTAGCAATGGTTATAGTTAGCACTTATTTTGGCCTTTCTTCCTTAACTAAGGGTGCCTTTAGCTTTTGATTGTTTTTTGGTTTTGATGTTGATGGTACTTTAGAAGCATTGACTATCTTGATTGTGCTAGGAGGTGTTGATGTGCATGGGTCTTTTCTTACCCCTTTGTCTTCATTATCCACTTGTGTGGTTGGGGATGGAGGTGCCACGTATAGGTGAGTAGAAGGGATCATTAATTATCCTATAATTTCCACCTAATTAACGCATTTAAAAGGCTCTTCATTGGACAGAACCACATAGACTTTGTTTTTGTGCACATACTTGACACACTGGTGCAAGATCGAAGGCACACACTTCATGGCCCTTATCCAAGGGTGACCTAAGAGGATGTTGTACTACATAGCTCCTTCCAAGACATGACACATCATTGGGATGGTCTTGTGCCCCACATTGATGGGTATTACTATCGTTCCCACAGTATTGCATAAAGCATCATTAAAATCTCTCAATGTGTAAGCTCCTGGAACGATATTGATCTTGGGTATCTTGAGGTGCTCTATTGTAGTTGTTGTACTGATGTTAATCGATGAACCTATATCGAACAAAATAATATTGAAAGGTAAGTCATTGATGGCCACTACAATGTTTAGTGGAGGGTCTGGTAAGGCAACATAAACTATCTTAATCGCATGATCACATAATTAGATTACAAGTTCCTGGAATTCTTGCACTTGTACCATAAAGTGAGTGAATGCATTTGCATCTTGTGATTGAAGCTCAATTGTTCTTAAAATCTCAATTAGAGTCTCCTTATGCTTTTAGGACTATTGTATGAGTTCATATATGGATAACTTAGCTAGAGTCATCTGTATGTTTTGCTCCAATATACTCTGAATAGTTACCACAGGTCTCATCGGTGGACCTAGAAGGTTGTATTACCTTTACCTAGGAGTGGCTAGGATGTTCATGGGAGCTACAGGTGGTTGTGGTTGACCATACCGCCTAGTCCTTATTGCTATATTAATAATATAAACCATCCCCATGCATCCATGGGTAGGTATGTCAACTCGAACCTGATTGACTTGGGCCCCTTGCTCTCGAGGGACCTCATGATTGGGAAATGGGTTTCTATATATTCCCATGTCTTTGTTATCAAGAGCCAGTGGGTTGTCAACTTTGAGTTCTCATACCTCAATCATGTTTTGCACTTGATGCTTAAACCCAATGCAAGCCTCAATTTCATACCCTGGTATCCTATGATAAGGGCAAAATTGATCTTCCCTATATCCTTTTGGCTTAGGATGGTTGGGATCTATAAGAGATATATCAAGAAATCTGATCCTCCTGGCCTTGCTCAACTGATTAAATATTGATTGCATTAATTGTATTAGAGGCATGAAATGAGGCTGCTTGCATTTTTTATTTCTTCCTTGATTATTCTTTTGGGCGTAGTTGGATGGCAGGAGATGTGCTTGATAGTTCTATGGTTGTTGTGCACCCCCATCCTTGGGTGTAGCTAATACAACTTGATTTACTGGAGTAGGGTTGCCTTGCTTTTATTTGTACTTATCATTCTTACCATTCTTGTTCCACTAATTTTTGTTTTAGAGCTAATGGGTCCCTCATCTACTTTTATCTCTTCGATGAGCTTGGCCTGTGCCAAAGCTTCCTCAAATTAAGTATACTGTTGGATTTGTAGCAAGAGGGAGATATTTTTAGAACAACTTTTGGTGAAAATGTGAATGATCTCTTCTGTGGGAATGGAGAATGAGAACTTTGCCATGAATTTTCTCCATATATTACCATAATCCATTACTGGCTCATCATCATACTATTTCAAGTTAGCCAGGTCTGAAAGGTTCACATTTTTCTTAGAACCAAAGGAGAAATGCTTCAAGAATGCATTTACTAGTTGTTCAAAGTTGGTTATGCTATGCTTAGGTAGTTGGTTGAACCATTGAGTGGTAGAACCTAAAAATGTCATTATGAATGTTTTTAGCATGAGAGCGTCATTGTATTCAAGATGAAAATAGGCATTGATAAAATTGGTGACATGCTTTTATGCATCCTCTTCACCTTTAAAATTATCTAACCTAGGTATCTCAAAGTGCTTAGGATATGGAGGGCTAGGGATTGATGGGCACAATGGTTAATTGTGTAGTTTTATCAATGTTGGTGAGTTCCCAGATGCTTCTTATTTCTCAAATATTTTCATCTTTTCAGCAATCTCTTGAAATCCCTTTGATGCATAGATTTCCTCCTCTTGTAAGCCTATTCACATTGGCAATGGAGGTAAATATCTATCCATTTTATTTTTTTTGTTTTCCTCCCTCCTATGAGGGGACTCAGGATTATGATCTTGGTTTGTTATGTTTACCATTCCCCCATTAGTTGGATTTCATTCATGATTTTGTGGGAGGTTTCATTGTGGGCTATCTTGTCTAGTATGCCTCTCCTTAGGTGAGTTAGCATGTCTTGTTCTTTGGTGGTCACCACTATTTGTTGGTAAATTATTAAGAGCTAGCCACTCAGCTTGCTCTCTTAAATGCTGCTCATGTTGGCACAAGAGTCTTTCTCTTTATTTCTCTTGTTCAAGAGATTCCACTAGCTCTCGCTCCTTGCATAATGTATTTTCTAACCGTCGCATTTGGTTTGTTTATGCTATAATATAAGAATCATGTTTATCTGAATATGTTCTTGTTGTCTTGACTCACAGATTCCTCGAGGGGGTTTCTGCTATATCTATACTCTTGCTATTTAATGTGACTTGTTCAATGTATTGTTGAGTATCCCTATGATAATACTCCATGCATCTTCTATGGGGTCGCTTTGAGGTACCCCTAGACTGAGAGGTGTGTTTAGAAGTCATATTTCATGAGCTTCTAGATGCAGAGTTCTTAGTAGTTATAGTTCTTTTAGTTGGCTGAGTAGGAGATCGATCCAACCCATATAGCTCTCTTGTTTTCCATGGCTAGTCTCGTGGGGTGCCATTTAATCCTATGAGGTCATAGTCTACGGGAATATTTCCTTTTGTGTGAAGGGTTTCTTATATGTGATTCCCATGACTAGATGTAGCTCTAGTTTCCTACCCTTCAGTGGGTAGACCTATTTCATATGTTTCTTGTGAGTCTTAAGGTGTTGCAATTCTTGTTTGCCTTCTTGATGAAGAGGGTTTGGTGGTAACATATTTTCTCCATGTGGATGGATATGTAGTAGTATCGTCATCCCTATGTGAAGAATGATTTTTAGAACCTTATTTATGTCCATGTGAGGAGGAATCCCTTGAAGCTTCCTCACGTCTTTGAGATGTTTTTATGTTTTTAGAGGAGGCCCTTGAGGTCTCCTCATGTCTCCTTGATGAGGATGGTTGTGAAGCCTCTTTTTGTTTATTATACTTTGTTCCATGATGTGGCTCCTTGGGATTTCTCAAAGAGATCCTCTAAGGGTTGAGTTATCACCCCTTAGGCTCGCAAAGCTACATCTCACGTTATTACGGGTAGGTCATTCAATGTTACTATGACTCCACCTATGAGCATGAATTGCTTCTATCTCTCCCTCGATATCAGATCGAGGTTGCTTACTTCTTGTTTTGACCATGTTATTTTTATGACTTGATATTTTGAGTTGTAAATTAGGAATGACCACACAATACCAAACAAATTTTTATCTTGATTATCGATTTGAGTGTGCCCTAGATGTTTGATGTATTTTTATGTGTTGATCTTTATATTTTTTTGCTCTTGTTCTTAGATTAAGAATGAGAATACTCATCCATAGTGATAATAAAGTACACTCATGCCAAACATGATATTCTAAAAAGAAGCTAGGGTACACCGTTGAAGACCCAATGGAGAGTTCACCTAGCTCTTCCACTCTGAACCAATGATTGTTCTAATAGTGGGAGATAGTTTGAACACAAGTAACTTAGAGTCACTATAAGTAAGTTTCTCAATCCATTTCTAGGAAGCTCTAGGGGGTAAACCAATGGAAGGAGATGAATTCCAATGTCATTGGACTGAATTGAAAGTTGGTGATGAAATCCAACTCTCCAATATTTTAAATGAGATGTGCGTGTGTGGTGTTCATTTTAAGATTGTGTATCATAAAGTGCATCATATAGCAGCAATGAATCTTTCTTATATGCCTAAGTGCAAATATACATTTCAATATTTAGAAAGATGCATGAACTATTATGACTTTTATGAGCACACTTTATCTTTTGTAACTATGGCCTCTAGCAGGGCCTCAAATCAAAAAAACAACATACAATGTCTAGCATGTTGGATTCTAGGGTGAACTTTTTAGGCATAAGCCATTGTTCCTAGAAACGCCTAGTGGAAAATTTAAAATAAGATCTAAGATATACGAAATGCTTAATTCTTTCTTCTTTTATTCTTTTAATTTCCAAACATAAATGTGCTTTAAGTTCTCTATTTTAAACACACAGAAGCAGAAAAAAAGTTTTAAAATATCAGAGAAGCTATACCAACCTTTGATCTAGCTCAGAGAGTCGATGTTTTGACCTCTGTTGCACTCCAATTCTGGCTGTTGTTGACCAGAGCGATTGATTCTTGGCCATTGTAGCTCAGAGCGGCTAAGCTCTATTGGCTATTGTAGCTTAGAGCGGCTAGTTTTTGGCCGTTGTAGCTTAGAATGGTTGGACCTGCACACAAAATAAAGTTAGTATTCTAGCATAAAATAAAAAATTAGTGGTGGTCCCACTGTGATCACCATCTATAGCGACCCTAGGAACGCACGCACCGGTCCCTTTTTCTAAAACCCTACTTGCAATGCTTATTTAAAATACCAAAATAAAATGGAAAGACAAGAGTAAAAAGCATATAATCCTCATGTCTCCTTGATGAGGATGGCTGTGAAGCCTATTTTTGTTTATTATAATTTGTTCCATGATGTGGCTCCTTACTTGGGATTTCTCGAAGAGATCCTCTAAGGGTTGATTTATCACCCCTTAGGCTTGCAAAGCTGCATCTCACGGTCTTATGGGTAGGTCGTTAATGTTACTATGACTCCACCTATGAGCATGAATTACTTCTATCTCTCCCTCGATATCAAATCGAGGGTGCTTACTTCTTGTTTTGACCATGTTATTTTTATGACTTGATCTTTTGAGTTGTAAATTAGGAATGACCACACAATACCAAACAAATGTTTATATTGATTATCAATTTGAGTGTGCCCTAGACTGTTTGATGTATTTTTATGTGTTGCTCTTTAGATTTTTTTGCTCTTGTTCTTAGATTAAGAATGAGAATACTCATCCATAGTGATAATAAAGTACACTCATGCCAAACATGATATTCTAAAAAGAAGCTAGGGTACACCGCTGAAGACCCAATGGAGATTTCACCTAGCTCTTCCACTCTGAACCAATGATTGTTCTAATAGTGGGAGATAGTTTGAACACAAGTAACTTAGAGTCACTATAAGTAAGTTTCTCAATCCATTTCTAGGAAGCTCTAGGGGGTAAACCAGTGGAAGGAGATGAATTCCAATGTCATTGGACTGAATTGAAAGTTGGTGATGAAATCCAACTCTCCAATGTTTTAAATGAGATGTGCGTGTGTGGTGTTCATTTTAAGATTGTGTATCATAAAGTGCATCATATAGTAGCAATGAATCTTTCTTATATGCCTAAGTGCAAAGATACATTTCAATATTTAGAAAGATGCATGAACTACTATGATTTTTATGAGCACACTTTATCTTGTGTAGCTATGGCCTCTAGTAGGGCCTCAAATCAAGCAAACAACATACAATATCTAGCACGTTGGATTCTAGGGTGAAATTTTTAGGCATAAGCCACTGTTCCTAGCAATGCCTAGTGGAAAATTTAAAATAAGATCTAAGATATGTGAAATGCTTAATTCTTTCTTCTTTTATTCTTTTAATTTCCAAACATAAATGTGCTTTAAGTTCTCTATTTTAAACACACATAAGCAGATAAAAAGTTTTAAAATATCAGAGAAGCTATACCAACGTTTGATCTAGCTCAGAGAGTCGATGTTTTGACCTCTATTGCACTCCAATTCTGGCTGTTGTTGACCAGAGCGATTGATTCTTGGCCATTGTAGCTCAGAGCGGCTAAGCTCTATTGGCTATTGTAGCTTAGAGCGGCTAGTTTTTGGCCGTTGTAGCTTAGAATGGTTGGACCTGCACACAAAATAAAGTTAGTATTCTAGCATAAAATAAAAAATTAGTGGTGGTCCCACTGTGATCACCATCTATAGCGACCCTAGGAATGCACGCACCAGTCCCTTTTTCTAAAACCCTACTTACAATGCTTATTTAAAATACCAAAATAAAATGGAAAGACAAAAGTAAAAATCATATAACACGAAATAACAAAAGACAAATCTCTTTATTGATATTGAAGCTCGGTTACATGTCGGTCCCTCTTAGGGATACCCATTTTGATACTATAAATTACAAATAGGCAAGGAGTACCCCTTTCATGAAGAGGTTGTGTGCTTATAAAATCTTCTCGGTTCCACACATGGAAATGTATGAGGGCTTACAAATGCCTCCTTCTCTAGGTCTATTTCCTAGAGGGATCCATTTTGCTATTGTATGTTGTAATATTCATTCATTGTACCTATGGACCTACAAGCAATGAAACAACAACACACATTTAGGTGTCCGAGATTGCCTATCCAGATGAGGTTGTTAGTAATAAAAGAATGTAACAGAAATATGATAAAAACTATGCCAAGAAATCATGTAAATATATGCTAATGATATCAGAAAACAAAATAAAATATGTTGTCTATCTAAGCTAAGCCTACGGGCCACTGTCCAAGATAGCGACCACTAAAGTAAACCTTGCCCTCTTTGCCCCAAAGCTATGGGTCAAAGAGTTTAATCTAATTTTGAAATAGTATATGTTATGCTCTTCAATTCGTCAAATCTCCATCGTACACGTGATATCAAAGAGAACTTTTTGAGTCTTGAAAGCTCTCCTCCAAAAGATGTCTAAAGATCTCTAGATATCTGATTCTCTATGATCTTGGTGCTCTTAGTCTTACACTTTTTATAGTGTGAAACCCTAGGTCTATGTCCAAGCCCTAGAAATGAATTTCTCATGTGTAGTGCAAGTTAGCATGAGAAGCTTTTGTCCATTGTCTATATTTGAAGGCTAGTTAACTAAATCTAACTACCCACTTGAGTCTTCTATGCGAACTGGTTGTTAGCATGAGAATATTTTATCCTTTATTTATGCTTTGAGGTCAGTTAACTTAATTCTAAATACAAACTCAAGTCTCCTATATGAAATGGTCATGAAAAGGAATACAAAGTCACTCCAGCTCACCTTTATTGCATGCAGAATGCCACTTTCACCTGTGATTAGGCCTATTTTTTGACAAATTGCTTCTTATGGCTTAGCCACTATCATCTATAGTGGCTAAGATTTGGTCATTGTCATCTACAATAGATAAGGTCTGGCTGCTCTAGGCTTGAACGACTAGGATATGGTCACTCTTGGCTTGAGCGGGCAAGCTTGGATGGCTTTAAAAGGCCCCAAATGAGTGGTGAGAACCACTATTGATGCTTGGAAAGTCCAATATTATGTCTTATTACTTATGAGTGTGTCTATGTAAGTAGCTCCCCTAATAATGACATGATTTATGTGTCTACACAAATTACCTCCAATTATTTTCCATGTCATTTTAATATTCATGGAGAAAGTTCTAAGGAGTAGCGACTAAAAGTCTCGTGCATTCAGTGATAAGGGAACACATCAAACACACTACATGGCAAGAGGAGAAGTGATCCAAGGGCTCTAAAGGATTTGGAAAAATATTAAAGCACCTTTTGCACTTTTAGTGGGCACATGAGTGCTTGGCTCACACGACTAGCAAGTTGTGACCAAGGCACTAGCAAGGGAGAGAGTGCAAGATCGAATCCCGCAAAATGTGGAGTGGGAGATATAAAAGGTTTTTTATATTTTTGATTTAATTTTTAATTAAGTTGCTAATTTTGTGGAGAGATAAGGGTTGTTAATAGAAATAAAAATTATTCTTTGCTTTGCTAAGGCTAGGGAGAGATACGGGGTAAATTGGTTATGATATTTACCTAAGTGGTAAATGGAAATTTACTAGGGTAATATTGCTTTTACCTTAGGAAATTAAAAATTGATTTATTGCATATATTTGGTATAATGACTTAATCAATTATTGCAATATTGAGAATAGTAAGGTGTGTTTGGTCAATTATTTTTGATGAATGATTTATTTAAGATGGAGTAATAAGGTGTAAGTTTTGATATTCACATTATATCTTTGAGAGAGTTTATCACCTTATAACTTATTTAATCTTGGCAAAGAAGTGTTTGTGGTTGTGTCTGATTTTTAAGGTTCCTTCATCATCAAGAAAAATGTATGGGCACATTCTTCCATAGTTGAGTTGATTGGTTGGTTTTCTTGAAAATAAGTTTGGAGTGAAAAGGACCTAATTAGGTCTTCTTATTGAGTGTGTTGAGTTAATGCTTCAAATTTTTTTTGGAATAAAGAGTTGTTAAAACATTTTTTTATAAGAATTATTGTTTAATACATTGGTTGAGTGAAGAACTTGAATTAGGATTTGAAAAGAACATGAGTATCATTGTTATGCGAGATTGTTTTATAAGCATTTTTTGTTGAAGCCATTGGTTGTGTGAAGAAATTGAACTAGGATTTGAAAAGAAAATGAGTATCATTGTTATGTGACATTGATTGATAAGCATTATTGGAAACATTTGGAGTGAAGGTTCATATGCTTGGACTAGGGTTTGTAAGTAAGAATTGTTTCATTGAGTTATTGGTTGAGTAGATTTGGTTGAGCCTAGTCAAGTGGATGTGTAAAGTAATTTTTCAAGTTCTATAAAACAAACTATTCTATATTTTGATTTGATTTGAGGAAGTGATTGAACATTGATATGATTGTGAAACATATTGAGTCTCTAACAATTCATTGTATGTTTCTAAAAGAGTGATTGAAAGTGATTGAGAATTGAGGTGAATGTGAAGCATATTGAGTCTCTAAAAATTCTATGTATGTTTCTAAAAGAGTGATTGAAAGTAATTGAGAAATTTGATGAGTATAGAGCATATTGAGTCTCTAACAATTCTCTTTATGTTTCTATGAGATTGGACAATTTTTATTGTAGACTTGTTGAGTAGACTTGAGGTAAGTCTTTGAGAAGACTTATGGATAAATTTGGATAAGCTTTTATGGAAGCTTACAATACAAATTGAGAGTATATTTGGATAAGTTCTTATGAGAATGTATTGAATATATTGGACAAGTTCTATAGAGGACTTGAGGATAGATTAGTGTGAGATTTTGTGGAAGCTTACAAGGCATATTTGAGATAAGTATTTGATAAGACTTGAGAGTAGAGTTGATTGATTGATTTGTTCAAACCTTGAGTTAAGTTTTGGGGAAGATCTAGCAGAGTTGATTTGATATTGATTCAAGCTTTGAGTTAAGCCTTGAAGACATATATTAAGTATAAATTTGTGCTAGACTGAAGGACTATGTTTAGTACAGATTTGAGGACAAAATTTTGTGCATATTTGAGGATAGATTTATGCGAGACCAGAGATAGATATTGAGGATATATTTGTGCTAGACCGAAGGACTATGTTTAGTACAAATTAAAGGATAAAGTTTAGTGTATATTTGAAATAGTTTTGTGCTAGATCAGAGATAAAAACTGAGGATAGGTTTGTGCTAGACTGAAGGAATATGTTTAGTATAGATTTAAGATAGAGCTTTGGAGGTGATAGATTTGAGGACAAATATCTTTATCCAGAGCAGGTAATACAAGTGTCTTCTATGGATAGAGTTCCATTTGCTAAGGGTAGTGGAGGTAGAGGTATTCTAGAAGATCACCAGCTAGAGTAGAGTTTAGATATTGGTGTCTCCTATGGATAGAGATCCATAAAATTTGATTGGTGTCTCCTTTGGATAGAGATCCATAAATATTGTAATAGTAAAAGGATTCCCAAGAGATTGATTGAGAAAATTTTAGTGAAATATTTTCTCCGTGGAGTAGCCCACATTGGGTGAACCACAAATTTTTTTCATCTCTATTGTGTGTGGTGATTTGTGCAGTGCTTTGATTACTGCTATTGATATTGCTAGCTATACATTGCATAATATTTATTTGGAAAGAAAAGTAAAAAGTGGTCTTATAATTTTTTCCCCCACTCTCAATATAAGCTTGTGTTCTTCAATTGGTATTAGAGTAGGTTCCTTTGGAAGAGTTTAACAACTTGAAGGAAAAGCTAACAAGAATACAATGGATTCTAAGAATGGATTATCAAATAATTCAGCACTAGTATTTGATGGAAGTGACTACATATATTGGAGTATGAGAATAAAGATTTACCTTATGGCACTTGGAAATGATATTTGTAAAGAAGTTTAAAATGGATACATACCACCAGTTGATCCACCTAAAGATAAGGAAGGTAAGCTTCTATAACATTACAATTCAAAAGCAATAAATGCAATTTTGAGATATTTGCATAGAACAAAGTCCATAAAAGTTATGCATTGTCAAGATGCAAAGGAATGTGGGATAAATTACAAATTATATATGAAGGATATAAAGGTGTCAAGAAAGCAAAGATACAAAATCTCAAAAGAAAATTTGAAGAGTTAAGAATGAAGGATGAGGAAAACATTAGTACTTATCTACTTTGAGTCGATGAGGTTGTTAATGCTATACAAGGACTTGGACTTAAGGTTGAAGAATTAGATGTTTGTGATAAGGTCTTAAGATCTATTCTAAAAATATTTAGTGAAAATATTTCTGCTATAGAATAATCAAAGGATTGTGATTCTTTGACAAGAGATATGTTGCTTGGTATTCTTACAACTTTTGAGTTGAGAATAAAAGAACCTAATTCCAAGAAGGAAGCAACATTCAAAGCAATCAAGAAGACAAAGGATAAGAATTTAGAATCAAGCAACGAGTCATACAATAATGAAGAAGCTAATTATGGTAGAAGGAATAAGGATTCAAGAATATATAGAGATGTAAAATCTGTTAGATATTTCAATTGTGTAAAGTATGGTCATTATGCAACTAATTTTCAAGAAGCTAAGAATAACAATGATGAAGAAAAATAGGATCATAGAAAATGGAATTAGAAATATACAAGTATAAAAATAAAAGTAAGGATGGACAAAGCAGACAAGAAAATAAGTTCTTCCAAAGGCAAAAGAGGAGCTACTTTGCAGACAAGGCAAGTAAGTATTCAAGTGATAGTGATAATAGTTTTTCAGATAATGATAAATATGAAGTTCTATTTATGATTGAAGAAAAAGAAGTCAAGAAAAGGTCACCAATAATTCTAAAGTGTTTTAGATGTGTTAACTTAGGACATATTGAAGATATTTGTACAAGAAATGGTTTCAATTTTAGTGATGATGAATATGAAGATACACTTGGAGGACCACAATAAAATATTATAATGGATCTAGAGAAAGAAGAAAGTGATCCAATAGAAGATAATTCAAAACAAAATGAAGATGTGGACAAAGGAAAAAAAATAGATGAAGAATTAGATAAAGAAGGATATGATCTCAAGGGAGAACTTATTTATGCTCTTGACATAGTAAATAAGGTAAGAAAGGAAAACTCTAAACTTGAGTTTCAGTTTCAAAAATGTGATGTAAAGAGAAAAATGATTGTAAAGGATCTAGAAAAATCAAGGGCTAAGACAAATAATTTCAAGGATAAGTTAGAAGAAAAGGTCCTAGAATGTGAAAGGCTAAAAAAAGAGGTAGCTTCATATATGGAAGTCAAAAACTCCAAATTCAAGCTACAAGGGTTAAAAAATAGCACAAAGAAGTTAGATAAGTTCATCAAGATACAAAAGCCTACATAAAGAAAGATAGATATTGGATTTGAATAGGAACAAAAGAAATGGGAAGAGAAGTCAACCTCAAGCTCTGAAGGAGAATAAACTTCAGAAGAAGAAACTTTAGAAGAAGATAGTGTAAGAGAAAGTGAGACATATGAGGATGAGTTGGACAATAGACAGTTCAACAAGGATAGGAACAATGCACAAAGAAGAAACAAATGGAACAACAATCAGAATAGGTCAAGAGAGACTAAGAGACCAATGATGTCAAGACTAGGAAATTTCAATGGAAGTTGTTTCTCATGTTATAGGATTGGACACATGAAAGACATGAAAAAGGAAATTTTAGAAACAATAGATTTTCCATGGGTATTGCTACTCACGTAATCAATTTGGTCACAAGGCAATGAATTGCAGGGTTCATGATAGAAAATGATATGGCCTCACTAGGAGAAATACTAAGACATTTGCACTTGCAAGGAATAATAACATTACGTGTTATAAGTGCAATAATGATGGACACACAACAAAGTGGTGTAGAGAAGACATTCCAAAATTAATCAGGAATAGGAATAATAATAGAAAAAAGGATATGGATATGAATAAAAACATGGATATGAACATGAACAAGAATAGTGATAGGAACAGGAACAAGAATATGGACATGGACAGGAACATGGACATGGAAAAAATTAGTCAAAATAATCAGAAGAATCATATGAGAAGAAAAGTGGATAAAGGTAAAGACCAATGCTTCCTGGGAGTATAATTACTCCCACCCTAGAATTAACCACCTCAAGAGGACGTGAGGGAGGGGCTAAGCTAAGAAACTCGTTGTTAGCCCTGAGCCCCAAAGGTGATCCTTTACCATTGATATCAAAGGGGGAGATATTTGGGTAAGGGGAAGAGATTTGGTATTTGAGTAAAGAGGAGATATTTGAAGAGAGCATTGATCTAGGGGGAGCAATGTCCCAGGGGGAGCAGAATAAAGAAAAGGTTAAGTTTTTGTTAAAAATAATTTGGGTTGCCATCAATGATAAAGGGGGAGATTTTTGGAAATTTTGATTCAAAGTTGTCATTGATGTCAAGGAATGAAGTTGTCATTGATGTCAAGGAATAAGCTACAATTGATTTCAAAAGTTCAAAAGGAATAATGCAAAAGGTTGATTGAAAATATGTCATAATATTATTTTTATATTATGTGAGGTAAAAATAAAGGGTTTTTGTTAAAACCATGGTGGCAAGATAAAGGGTTTTTATTAAAACCATGGTGGAAAAATGATTTTTTATTAAATCATTATGAGCAACAAATTTTTTATTTAACCCCCAAGGAGGCTTTAATTTTTATAAATATACAGGTTACAAAGTTAATTTATAAAATTTAAATTCTAAATAGAATTTAAATGATTTATAAAATATTATGCATATTATAAAGGCACTGACGTCCAAGTTTAATACACCACTGATGAGCAATATTTTGAAGGTAAAAGGTATTTAAACCTTTTCCAAAGATCAAAACCAAGCATTCAAATTACCTTCGATTATTTTATGTGTTGAAAATCATGCTAAGATTCATGGATAAAGTGCCAAGTAGTAGCAAACAAAAGGATCATGCATTCAGTGAGAAGGGAATGCATCGAACACGCTACATGGCAAGAGGAGAAGGGATCGAAGGGCTCTAAAGGATTATTGAAATATTAAAGTACCTTATACACATTTAGTGGGCAATGTGAGTGCTTGGATCACATGGCTAGAAAGTTGCAGTCAAGGCACTAGAAAGGGAGAGAGTGCAAGATAGTATCCCGTGAAATGTGGAGCAGGAGATATAAAAGGTTTTTTATATTTTTGATTTAATTTTTAATTATGTTGCTAAGGTTGTGGAGAGATAAGGGTTGTTAATAGAAATAAAAATTATTCTTTCCTTTTCTAAGGCTAGGGATATATAAGGGGTAAATTGGTTATGATATTTACCTAAGTGGTAAATGGAAATTTACTAGGGTAGTATTGCTTTTACCTTAGGGAATTAAAAATTGATTTATTGCATATATTTGGTAAAGTGGCTTAATCAATTATTGCAATATTGAGAAGAGTAAGGTGTGTTTGGTCAATTATTTTTGATGAATGATTTCTTTAAGATGGAGTAATAAGGTGTATGTAAGTTTTGATATTTACTTAATATCTTTGAGAGATTTTATCACCTTATAACTTCTTTGATCTTGGAAAATAAGTGTTTGTGGTTGTGGCAGATTTTTAAGGTTCCTTCATCATCAAGAAAAAGGTATGGGCACATTATTCCATAGTTGAAATTATTGGTTAGTTTTTTGGAAAACAAGTTTGGAGTGAAAAGGACTTAAGTAGGTCTCCTTATTGAGTGTGTTGAGTTAATGCTTCAAGGTTTTCTAGAATAATGAGTTGTTTTTAGAACCTTGTTTTATAAGCATTGTTGTTGAAGCCATTGGTTGAGTGAATAACTTGAACTAGGGTTTGAAAATAACATGAGTATCATTGTTATGTGATATTATTGTATAATAATTGTTGTTGAAGCCATTGGTTGTGTGAAGAAATTGAACTAGGGTTTGAAAAGAATATGAGTATCATTGTTATATGAGATTGGTTGATAAGCATTGTTGGAAATATTTTGAGTGAAGGTTCATATGCTTGGACTAGGTTTTGTAAGCAAGGATTGCTTCATTGAGTAGAGTTGGTTGAGCCTAGTCAAGTGGATGTGTGAAGTGATTGTTTAAGTTCTATAAAGTAAACTATTCTATATTCTAAATTAATTTGAGGAAGTGATTGAACATTGAGGTGATTGTGAAGCATATTAAATATCTAAAAATTCTCTGTATGTTTCTAAAATAGTGATTGAAAGTGATTGAGCATTGAGGTGAATGTGAAGCATATTGAGTCTCTAAAAATTCTCTATATGTTTCTAAAAGAGTGATTGAAAGTAATTGATCAGTGTGATGAGTATAGAGCATATTGAGTCTCTAAAAATTCTCATTATGTTTTTATGAGATTGTACAAGTTCTAGTGTGGATTTATTGAGCAGATTTAAGGTAAGTATTTGAGAAGACTTGTGGATATATTTGGGTAAGCTTTTGTGGAAGCTTACAATACAAATTGAGAGTATATTTGGATAAATTCTTGTGAGAAATTATTGATCAGATTGGACAAGTTCTACAAAGTAATTGAGGATATATTGGTGTGAGATTTTATGGAAGATTACAATGCAGATTTGAGATAAGTATTTGATAAGACTTGAGAGCAGAGTTGATAGATTTATTTTTTCAAACCTTGAGTTAAGGTTTGGGGTAGATCCAACAGAGTTGATTTGAGATTTGATTCAATATTTGAGTTAAAGCTTAAAGACAGATATTGAGGATAAATTTGTGCTAGACCAAAGGACTATTTTTAGTACATATTTGAGGATAGAGTTTGGTGTATATTTGATGATAGGTTTGTGCCAGACCAGAGATAAATATTGAGGATATATTTGTGCTAGACCGAAGGATTGTGTTTAGTACAGATTCAAGGATAGAGTTTGGTGCAGATTTGAAGACAGGTTTATGCCAGACTAGAGATAGAGATTGAGGATAGATTTGTGCTAGAACGAAGGACTATATTTAGTACATATTTTAGATAGAGCTTTGGAGGTGACATAGTGGAGGACATATATCTTTAGCTAGAGCATGGAAGATAGATGTATTTTATGGATAGAGTTCCATTTGCTAAGGGAAGTGGACGCAGAGGTCTTCTAGAGGATTACTAGCTAGAGCAGAGTTAGGATATTGGTGTCTCTTGTGGATAGAGATCCACAAAATTTGATTAGGTGATTGGTATCATTTAGATAGAGATCCATAAATATTGTAATAGGGAAAGGATTCCCAAGAGATTTATTGAGAAAATTTTAGTGAAATATTTTCTCCATGGAGTAGCCCACATTGGGTGAACCACGTAAATTTTGGTGTCTCTATTGTGTGTGGTAATTTGTGCATTGCGTTTATTACTACCATTGATATTGCTATCTATACATTGCATAATATTGATTGGGAAAGAAAAATAAAAATTGGTCTTATATTGTTCACCCCCTCTCAGTATAAGCTTGCATTCTTCAAAATTTTCCATAGAAGAGTAGCAGTTAAGGATTCTAAGGCTTCCATTTAAATTTGAATGGCTTATTCTTCTAAAATTATGTAATGTGTATCCATTTTGATATACAACCTATGGAACCTATCATTTAATTGGTTGGTGGATTCATTAGGTTCTTTATAAATAGAGATAAAATATTTTTTTACCACAACTAGGTCAATCAGTTTTCAAAAATGGATGATAAACATTGCTTCTAGTAGAGACGAAGAAGTTATAGAACTTAGAGGTAAGTGGGTTCACCAATAAAACACAACATCATCTAATTTATATGAAAACAACCTACATGGAAAATATCCATGCATAACTTATAAATGAATCAACATGTCCTTGTATCTCTGAATATGTTCCTTAGCTAAGTCTACATCATGCAAAAACTAAGGTAAATATTCTTCTACACCTTGAGGGATTTAATGGGTAGGCATGTTTAAATGGCTATAATAATCCCCTATCCAAGATGGAATTCTTGCCCTAGTTGGAGTAAACAATGCCATTAGTGAACCTTAAAGAATATAACTTTAGTATCAATTTTGTTAGTCAAATAAATATATCTTGCAAAGGAGCATAAAATGACTAAAAAATATCAAATGCTTCACATACAAATCATCATGGATATCACCCAAAATATATGCATCAATTAAACCATAGCAATGAAGACCACCCTTCAATTTTTAAAAAGGTTAGTATTAATGCATCATCAATTAAAGGAATTTTAAAATCAATGAATGTGATCAACAACACCTTGTTAGCCAAGACCAATGTATTCAAATAAACCTTTCAAAGAAACATGAACAATTTAGCATCTAAATAGTAGTAAAGTAAACCAATTCAGGACCTCCTTCTAGGGCCAAAATGTTGAATGGTAATTTTATCCAATTACAAAATCACACTCACAGTTAGTATTTTGATTAGAAAATGCTCTTTTTCAAAGAAATATAAATTTATCCAAGGTTCCTTTTACTTAATGTGTGCATTTATTCTTGTGAATATGTGGCAAATAAGTTCTAGGAATACCTTAGTAGTTTACAAATAACTGTTAACAAGGGGTCTATGTTGGTATTAGTTTATTGATATTCAAATGATTGTGCATGAAACTTAAAAGAAAATAAAATGTTATTGGCCCTCATATGACCATGATGTAAATGCCTTAGTTCATTTTTATTGAAGTATTTTAGATATATTTTATCTTCTTTTGGTTAAGCATATTCTAAACAAGTTTTATCTTGCATTTTGAAATCCTTCTTTGAACATAAAAGAGAAGATTAATATATATCTTTGGAAATGCAAAGTTTAAATGATGATTGGATTCATTTTAGCTTTCTTGGTGAATGAAATGAAAATAAATTTGCATGATTAAATTTGCAATGTAATGGCCTCTATAATCCCATATAAATTACCCCTCTTTAATGAAATCATAATTTTCATAAAGATAGATAAATTTATTGCTTTAAATATAATAGCCTTAGAAATGCTATATAAATTAATCCCCTTTAATGAAATTGTAATTTTCATAAAGGAAAGTTAATTTATTGCTTGGAAAACAAAAATGTAAAGCTTGAAATTCATTTTTCCTTTAAAAAGTGAAAACATGTAAAATTTGAAATTACAAAATGTCTTTAAAAATAGCAACTTTGAATAATTTTGTAATTTTGGATTTACTTCAGAATGAAATTGAAACTATTCTTAATGAAGTATTAAAGCTTATTCTTCACATCTGTGCATTTATTTTTGGATTTTATTTTATTAAGTTAAAACAAAATGAAAAGGGTAGGGTTAGAGAAAAAAAAAAAACCAAAAAGTGGAAATGACCAATGAAAAACTACTAATATAAAATCCAACCTGTACTATAGAAAAATGTTAGTTCATGAACAACAAACACAACCAGGTTAGACTTGTATTCACACAATCCAAGATCTGGTTATGGTGAGAGTCTAAGAGATAAAACATGTATTAAAAACATTCAAATAATGCTACCATATCCATGCATAAAACACCATTAAAATATCTTCAATACATGTGCAAAAGAATAGGCATTAAAACTTGTATTATGTTCAAAAACTTTCTTTTTCTACATACAAAAATGAAGGAAAACCAGCTCCATAGTAGTTTGGCAACCTTCCAATCTCTCCTTGTGCATCTGCTCCAAAACATTCAGCCCTATTTTTTTCCTATGCATCCCTTTTTAAGGTTTTACAATCCCCTTTTCATTTTTGTTTTCCTAGTTTGATTTCATTTCCACATTTTCAATTTCTTCACTTCATTTCATTTTCTTCATTTAGTCTCATAAAATCCTATTTATTTTATAACACTTTATTGTCCCTAAAGAACCCTAGATGTTGTAACAATCTTGTCATTACTTGGACGAGGCCTCATTAATAATTATAGGTACTAATGGACCTTCACCTAAAATATTCTAACACGAGGGCTATTCTACCAACATGTCAATACCCTTTGGGTGCACTAAATATTATTAAATGTATTTGCCTTGGACATGTTAAATATATACTTTGCTTCACCATATATAAATCCAAAGCCTATCTCTATAATCACAAACTCGTCTCCGCTACCACCATCTCCTTTCATAATGCTTAGAAAAACATCATTCTTAGCTAGAAAAATATCCCTTTGCAGGTATTCTCATGCTTTCTATCATAGCTTTATTGACTATTTGAAGTAGTCAACCACCTCCAAGATAGGTGATAAACTAATAAATTCTTCCCATTATAAATCTTAGACTTTCTAGTGTGAACCTTGACACACTTTCCTCTAAGACTCTTTTATAGAGGCTCACAGGCAACCTCACCACTGCAATAATGGCTAAATCCACAAGAGTGCATGGCTAAATTCACAATGGTCATACATCTAGTCATAGCAAGAAATAATTGATCCCTTCAAAACCTCATTCATCCTTTGACGATGAACATTGGTACCTTTGCTCCATGTTCCTTTCCTTTATCCACTCTTATGCAATGCATCCCATTCATTTGTGTCCACACCTAGATATCCACTAATAATTCCCATCAATCCATCACGGGCTAAACACCATCATACCTTAGTAAGATTTTGGCTTTCACTTTGGTGACAATGTAGGATACCATAATATTCATTTAGATGTACACTTTTCATTTACCCAAATGTATTTACATCTATTTTCCTCATTACACGTGCATCGTGTTGTTCCACATTCATCCTTTCTTTTCACTATAGGTGTATGTATTATAGTTGTCTATATCTTCACACATCCTAGTCATTGAGTACGCATTAATAATCTACATCACCCATTCATGATCAGCTACTGTGTCCACTTTTATCCAAATTATCACTGCATCATTTCTTTACATGCACATATATGGCATCCATCTGGGTTCAAAATATTATGTGATATCACTATATTTTCATGGTAGCATGGCCATATCCTTTTTTTATTACAAAATAATTATGAAAAACAACTCCCTAGTGTAATGTTTTGTCTACGATCATGCTACACCCCATTTTGTATGTAATTGGACAATGTGCACACAAAATAATTTACATTAATTTCTACCCAAAACTGCCTTCTACTCATCTTTATCCCATCAAGGAAGTCATTTGGTGATGATATCTAGGGAGCCCTTGTTCATCTATGATGCCTTGCATCTGTAGCTTTATATGTACCTTATCTAATGGATGTAAGCACACATACGTGAACACCCCTGCTATAACCCCTACACATGTCCCAATAATTGCCTTATCTATAGATTAATTTCCTTAAAGGTTTATATGAATGTCAATTCTTTGATCTACGCATCTGCTCTATACTACAGGTTAGTTCGACCTACCTAATTGTCATTAAACTTGTAATAAACATCCTAGTTTCTTGTTCAAACATGTAGTATACTTTAATGGACTTCTCATGGTCTATCCTAGCCATTGGTGTTGATTTTTTATTATCCATTACACTATCACCTCAAAAGCTCATCGTTTGCATCACTACATCCACGTCGACTAGCCATCCATCCACATCATCGTGTTTGTATCAAGCTTGTTGATCATTGTCTATCTCCACTTAGGTTGTGTAGGGGTCTCAATCCATGTGTACATTTAGGTTGTTTTTTTTTTGTGTGTTGGTCCTAGGAGTTCATCCCTGCACCAATATTTCTATGATTTCATGTGGCCCGCTATCGGGTCCTAGTCCACGTTATCCCTCGATCTATGTCTAAGTTAACCACTAGTTTTAATAACCTGCCATACAACAAAGGAAACCCATACATTAAATTTTGACAATAATAATAATACAATCTAATGCACCTTCAACATAAGCTATGAATAAACTTAAATTAAATTCTACCTACAACAAAACACTCCCTACTTTGGGTACTGCATAACTTTTTCTAAAAAGCTTTTACTAATATATATATATATATATATATATATATATATATATATATATATATATATATATATATATATATATATATATATATATATATATATATATTAATTAATTAATTTTTTGTTTTGTTTTGTTTTTATTATTATTAATAAAAAGAGCACTAAAGAGTCATCGAAATATTCCATCATTTTATTCATTTTTTATTTTATTATTGATTTATTTATATATATATTATTTATTTATTTAACATAAAAATCAATCAACCTTTAAATTGTTGAACTATCAAAATAAAAGGAAAACATGTAATAATCAACCAAACAATCAAACCTATGGTCATAAACAAAATAATAAACACCTTTAAATGCCACCAAAAGAATACTTAAACCACCAAAATGCCTACACTACAACTGCATGGGTAGGGCCTACCAAAACGATCACTCAAAATATAATCAAAACTCCCAAAAACTCAAAAAGAAAGGTGGATCCCCAAATTTGGGGCTAGTTGTGGAATGGCCACAACACTAGTTTTATAGCTAACCAAATTTCTATTGATATAGTAGATAGCTTGCTCTTTATTTTGATCATCATGTTGAACCAACAAGGATTCCAAAGAATAAGTTGTGGTAACTATGTAAAGCATTAAATGTCTGCCAGGTACATGAGGGACTAAAATAGGTAGGCAAGTGAGATATATTTTGAGGTCATCAAAAGCTTTTCGAAACTCAGAATCCCACTAAAAGATAGTATCTTTCTTAAGAATATTAAGAAAGGGTTGATACTTATCAATTAACTGGGTTATAAACCAATGAATAGCCTAAAGATTGCCTTATAGGATATGCAACTTAGTTGGGTGCGAGGAGAGGGCATGTCTGTAATAGCCACTATTTTAGTGGGGTCTAATTCAATACCTCACCTAGAAATGATGAAACTTAAAAACTTGCTAGATTTGACTCCAAACACACACTTAGCGGGTTTAAGGTGAATTTCACAATGCTAAAGCCTTTCAAAAATCTACCTTAGATCATGAACATGATCTTGTTGATGTATGTAGCAACTAAAAGGATTGTCCACATAGTCCTATATAATATCATGCATTATGTTATGAAAATATAATTCATAGCCCACTAATAGGTGGCACCAACATTTTTCAAGCCAAAATGCATGAATTTCTAGTAGAAGGTATCCCATGGAGTGATGAAAGTTTTCTTTTCTTGATCCTCAAGGGTAATCATGATATGATTATATACTAAAATGCCATCCATGAGAGATAACATCCCACATTTGGTAGTGAAATATATGGTTTGATCTATTTTGGGTAGGGAAAAAATTTCCTTGGGACATGATAAGTTGATATTCCTAAATTCAATACATATTCTGATTGTTCCTTCCTTATTAGCTATAGGAATGATGTTGGAGATTCAATTAGAATAGTCTGTGGATTTTATAAAACCAACATCAAGGAGTTTTTGGAGCTCCTCCTTGATCAAAAGGGTGACCTTAGGATGCATCTTCCTAAATTTATGCTTAATAGACTTCGCACTAGGGTGAACAACCAAAAGATGTATAACAAGGGAGGAATCAAGCCCTAGAATGTCAACATATGACCAAGCAAAAAGAACATGAATTTATTTTAACAAATTGGTCAATTAATTCTACGCATCCATGGAAAATGATTTACTTAACTTAAGTATTATAAGGGTATTTTCAAAATCTATGTTAACATATATTGTCTCCTCAATGAGAATGGATCACTCCTAGTTGCTCAAGGTCCTCAGGAGACATAGAACCAAAGTCCTCTTGAGAACTATAAGACTCAACCTATGCAGTGCAAGAGATTGACGAGGATGGAAGATCAACGCCTTCTCAAAATTTCACTTTTCATTAAAAATCTTCTGTTCAGAATAATTACATGCATAAAAATAAAACAGCCCGCAGGCTTTACAATGGCCAGAGCTTGTCTGGAATTTTCCCACAGCACACTCTCTGTCCTCCGACCTTCCAGTCCGTCGTCCCCCTCTCTTCCAAATTTTCCCCCTCTTTCTCGAGGTCCCGACCCTCTAGGTCCTTAATGACCCACCTGCATAAAAAAAATTTAAATAAAAACCCCCAAAATCAGCTACCCCACCGAGATTTAAATTTTCCTTTCGTAAATCACCCACTCCCTGATCCGCCATCTCACCCCATACTGTCCGTCGCCTGCAACTGTCACCGTGTTAGAAGGTTTAATTGCAATAGCTGTCTCTTTTCCCGTGAGCGTGCTGTCCATGTGTCCAATTTTAAATTTGTCTTCTATTGGCCGTGAAATTTCAATCCACGTGGTAGCCCTTAACTGGTTGCGATATCGCGACATGTCGTGATATCATGACATGTCACGACATCACGACCCCCATGCCCTTCTTCCTTTACCTTGCCTTTGGAGCTGCGATTCTGTGACATGTCATGATTTCGTGGCTCCCCTACACTCTGTTGTCAGCCTCCACCTTTGGAGCTACGATTTTGCGACATGTCACAAAATTGTGACATGTCACAATTTCGTGGCTCCCCTGCACCCTGTCGTCAGCCTCCGCTTTCAGAACCGTGATTCCGTGACATGTCACAAAATTGTGACATGTCACAATTTCGTGGCTCCCCCTGCACTCTGTCTTCCGCCTTCACCTTTGGAGCTGCGATTCCATGACATGTCATGAAATCGCGACATGTCATGATTTTGTGGCTCCCCCTACACTCTATCCTCTACCTTCGAAGACGTCGTGATATCGCAACGTCACGATATCATGACGAAAACTACCCTACGCCCTACTGCCACCTTTGGGGTCATGATTTTGTGACATGTCACAAAATCGAGACATGTCGTGATTTCGCGACCCCCTTCCCAACTTGCCAACTTTGCCTTGTCAAACAAAACAAATTTCTTAGAAACTCCGGTTGATGCCCGATTGTCCTGCTGTCGTCGGATGCTCCTGCATCAGACACCCCGGGTAAAAAGGAGAAGTGACCTTCACTTCTATGCTGTTCGGTCCGTGTCCTTGATAATATCTCCAGGCACTCATCAACCTTTGCAACCTGCTCAAATCTCGTCTCCTGGAAAAATTTTTTGCCCTCTACCAGACAAATTCTGGCATTGCTGCACACCTTCTCATCCACTGTCTGTAATGGCTTTAATTTGTGGCACACTCCATATTTCATCAAGGAGTAAGTATTTGCACGACCATCATGCACTGCACTCCGATCAAACTGCCATGGCCTCCCTAATAGCAAATGGCAAGCATCCATGGGGAAAACATCACACAGGACTTCATCCTAGTATCTCCCAATATTGAACGTGACTAAGCACTATTCACGGACCCATGCTCTGTGGTCCTTTCATAACCATGCAATCCGGTATGGATGCGGGTGTCTCCTTCTCTCTAGCTGTAACTTAGCTACCATCTCCTCGGAGACTAAGTTATTTGTACTCCCATTGTCTATAATAACATTACAGACTTTGCCTACACTTTTGCACCGTGTGCGGAACAGGCTTCTCCTCTGCTCTGGTTTGTCTTCATCAATCAGCATGGTCCTCCTCACGATCATTGCTTCTCCTTTCTTAGCTTCTTTAGAATGTTCTGAGTCAGCATCTTCTATTGCCACAACAACTCTGGTAGGACCCACTTGTTTCTTGTTCACTCTCTCGGGGTTTTGGGGACACTCATATGCCCGATGCCCCTCTTCTTCGCAGTGGAAACATGTTCCCCGAAACACTCCTCTTCCATAACTGCGTCCAAATCTAACTCTCCCTCTTGGGTAGCCATTATTCTGAACTTGCAATTTGGGTTCTTCATCTCCCTTCTGATCCCAGCTACTGCTAACCTCTTCTTTCTTCTCCTCTTTTCCTTCATCTTTTCTTCCACCAGTCTTTCCTCCAGGTCCTTTTACTCTTTGCTTGCTTTCAAACCTTCTGTTCAGTTTTTCTTCAACTTTCAGAGCAAACTGGTAAGCATCTTCGATGGTGCTCACCCGAACTAAGCTCAGCTCTTCCTGGACACTGGGTCTCAACCCATTAATATAACGGGCCACATTTTCCTTGCTTGCTTCTAAATGACCGGTTCTGATGGAGATTTTATAAAATTCCTCCGTATACTCTTGGACAGTTTTATTCATCTGTCTTAAACCTTGCATTTTTCTTAGCAGATCCAACTCGTAATCTGCCAAAATAAACTGTATCTTTAATTTTTCTACCATCTGTTCCCATCTTGTTATCTGTTATTTTCCTCTTTAGTTTTGTTCTAGTTGTACTCCCTTCCACCATATGCTGGCATGACCTTTTAATTTGGTTTTGGCAAATCTGACCTACTCAAGATCTTCAACTTCTTCATACTCGAAGTATTCTTCCAGTTCATTTATCCAATCAATCAATTCCTTCGGATTCAAGTTCCTAGAATACGTGGAAACTTCTATCTTCAGCCTCTTCTCGATCTAGGATATGGCTTTGTATATTTTGGCTTGAGCCATATCTACAGCTTCTTCTTCTTCTTCTTCAAACTGATTTTCTTCCTCATCTACTTCATCTTCACTATCTGCATCTCTTCTCTGTTCGTGTCCTCTGCGCAGTTCTTCTTGCATGGGCTGAACTTACCGCTGCAAAGCCCAAAAATCTCCTACTACCATGCCTCTCCCACTAATGGGGTTTCTTCTCGGAGGCATTTTTTCACTCTCTCACAAGCCTTCCCACAGATCCTGGTGTGACTGCCTCACGTCCGTCGATCTGTCACACACTCAAGAACAACTTGGATCTGATACCACTGACGGGGATGGGAGATCAACGCCTTCTCAAAATTTCACTTTTCATTAAAAATCTTCTGTTTAGAATAATTACATGCATAAAAATAAAACAGCCCGTAGGCTTTACAATGGCCAGAGCTTGTCTAGAATTTTCCCACAACACACTCTCTGTCCTCGACCTTCCAGTCCGCCGTCCCCCTCTCTTCCAAATTTTCCTCCTCTTTCTCGAGGTCTCGTCCCTCTAGGTCCTTAATGACCCACCTGCGTAAAAAAAATTTAAATAAAACCCCCAAAATCGGCTTCCCCGTCGAGATTTAAATTTTCCTTTTGTAAATCACCCACTCCCTGATCCGCCATCTCACCCCATACTGTCTGTCATCTACAACTATCGCCATGTCAGAAGGTTTAATTGCAATATCTATCTCTTTTCTCGTGCGCACACCGTCCATGTGTCCAATTTTAAATTTGTCTTCTATTGGCCATGAAATTTCAATCCACGTGGTAGCCCTTAACTGGTCATGATATCGTGACATGTCATGATATCGTGACATGTCGCGGCATCGTGACCCCCACACCCTTCTTCCTTTACCTTGCCTTTGGAGCCATGATTCTATGACATGTCATGATTTTGTGGCTCCCTTGCACTCTGTTGTCAGCCTCCACCTTCAGAGCCATGACTTCGTGACATGTCACGAAATCGCGACATGTCACGATTTCGTGGCTCCCCTGCACCCTATCGTCAGCCTCTGCTTTCGAAACCACGATTTTGTGACATGTCACAAAATCATGACATGTCATGATTTTGCGGCTCCCCTGCACTCTGTCTTTGCCTTTGCCTTCGGAGCCATGATTTCGTGACATGTCATGAAATCGTGACATGTCACAATTTTGTGGCTCCCCCTGCACTCTGTCCTTCGGCTTCGAAGACGTCACGATATCGCGACGTCGTGATATCACAACGAAAATTGCCCTGCACCTTGCTGCCACCTTTGGGGTTGCGATTTCACGACATGTCATGAAATCGTGACATGTCACGATTTTGCGACCCCCTTCCCAACTTGCCAACTTTGCCTTGTCAAACAAAACAAATTTCTTAGAAACTTCGGTTGATGCCCGATTGTCCTACTGTCATCGGATGCTATTGCATCAAAGATTGACCCATCAAAGAAGGTGTCACTATGGTGGACATCCGCATGAACCATGTCATAAAGAGTGTTATATTTAACACACTCCCTTTGGGTTACAACTAATAGAGGGAGAGGGTGGGCCCTCATCCTTAGCACTCCATTCCAAACCTTGATGAGATGTCCTTAGAAGAGGCTCTTGATGAGAAATATTGACTTGATCCTATGATGAGATATTAATTAATTATTCCTCTCTCACATTTAGATTTTCAAATTTCTTAGTTGTGTGAGATGAGGGATCTAATATATGAAAATTAGATTGAGCTTGTTCAACTAGTGAACAATATTCAAATGGGTGAGGATCACTTGAAATGGTGATAAATTGATTCTTAAATTAAAACTTCAAACACTGGTCAAAGGTAGAAAGGAATAACCCACATCACATGGATCCAAAATTATTTGAGGAGTAGATTAAAATATGAAGGGCAAGACACCATATAGAACAAGGTATCTAAAATCTTAGGTTCAAATTTAAGGGGAAGGAAATAATACTGCAATCTTCTTGGGACTCATTGCTGAAATTTTTTATGATTGCATCAGATTTAGTTAAATCTTCCTCTTTAAATCTAAAATTTTGGAAAAATTGAGAAGTGCATAAATTGAAAGAAGAACCATTATCAATCACAACCCTATTGATAATTTTTTTTCCAATAAATGTAGTTATGTGGAGGGAAGAATCCCCTTGTAAGTCTAAGGAAGAAATATCATCATCCAAGAATGTTATATGATGTATCCTAAGGTAGCTTACAACATTGATCATAGCACAAGGGTAAATATATGTAGGGATATATTTTTGTATTATAAGTTTCAACAAGGCTTTCCTATGAGTAGGAGAAGTCTATAAAAGTTTTAAGAGAAATCTTGGCTGAAGACCTCATCTCCTACTGAGAGCGTTGGGTTAGTTAAGCTTGAGATTGCTACCATGTAGTTACTGTTATAATACCAACCACATTATCATAATGAGGTGGTACATTTTAATATGATACTTTATTATTTATCTTATTCATGCTTAGGTAGAGGATCTTGGAAGATTCCCATATCTTGACTAGTTATGGGAATTTGTTGAGTAGGAGGTTGGTTGTTTGGTGGATGATAACCTTCTATAATAAGGTAACCTTTATCAATCAGGTCCTAAACCACATTTTTCAACCTCTTACAAGAATTTTTCTAGTGCCCATCCAATCTATGATATTCATAGTGTTGACCAACCTTGTAACAATTAGTTGTGGTATTAGGTTACCTTATGGAAGGTAACTCAATCATATTGGCTTCCAAAAGCTACTTTAGAACCACTATAATATGCATGTTAAGCCTTGTAAAATTCCTTTGTGGAGGTTTAGGGGTTGGTTAAGCACCATATTTTATAGGTTTTTAATAATACTATTAACATGCCTATTATCTATTACCCCATCACCAATCACATTCTTGTTCTTATAATAATTTTTAGTGGTCTTATCTTCTTTCACTTTAATTTGTCCTTTTATGATAAGAACTTGCTCTACGTTCCTTTCTAGGTCAATTGCTTGATAAAAATATGTGATAGTTGTAGTTTCCAATGCATAAGACAATTGCTCTTGCAAATTTCCAATAAATATCTCAAGCATGTCTCGAGGAGGTAAGGTATATCTCAAGCATCCAACTAAACTCTTCTAGTGAGACAAAAAATTTGAAAAAAAATCCTCTTCATATTGTTTTAACATTTAAATACTTTTCATGGTTACACTCTTTTCAACATAAGCACCAAACTATTGAAAAAATAATTCAGTTGTTTCTTTAAAATTCCTCAAAAAATTATTGGGCAACCAATAATACCACTCTAATTCCATACCACCAAGACTCTTAGGGAATATATTTAACAAAAACATGTCATCATATATGATAAAATGGAAATGTATTCTAAACATTCTCAAATGCTCAATTGGATATTCCATTCCCTTATATATTGATAAAATTGGTATGGGAAAATGCTTATGATAGGGCTTATGTGCTACAATAGGGTCTAAGGGTTGATTGTAAATTTCTCTATAGTTGTAAGTAAAACTAAGGGGTTGAATCATATCCACTCTTGAAGAAAATTGTTTCACTATATTAGCTAAAATTTGCACCTTAGTATTGTTGCTATGCAATGCCTTTAGATTCCCTAAATGAGGGGTATAGGTAGGTTGTTGAAAAGGAACTTGGATTATGTTGGAGGAATTCACCATTATGCTATGTGGTATCTTATTATGGGGATAACTAAAATTCGGTGAGATAGAAGCACAAATGTTGAGATTAGTTGGATGAGAAGGAAAGTAAACATAATCTCTAGATGCACTACTAGTTGGAGGAACTTTTGGAGTTCCTCTAATGTTTGTGGTCATAGTTGTAGCATATTTTTGGTTTAGAACTATATTACCATGATGTAAAAATTTAGTCAATGAGTCATTGTGAACATATCGAGGAGAACTAATTTGATGATGAGATGTTCCAAATTCCTTGACTCATGCTTCTTCTTCCATAGTTTTATCCAAGGTATCCTTATGATACTTATAAAATTTCTAAACATGCTTAAATGATTTAAAGATAAGGTTCCTATTGGGTCCCTTAGTAGCATCAATGTTATTTTTAATCTCTTCATTTTCTTCCTCTTCTAGATTATGATTTTCTCTATAAATTTGATTATCTTCTTGGAAAATTTCATCAGATGCTAAATGATTTTACCTATACCTAAGGTTGGGATCCATTAGGAGAGAGAGAAAGGATAGAGTAAAAATAATAAAAGCACACACAATATTTTTTAAATATTTTAAAATATTTTCTAATCAAACAAATAGAATTAGTATTCTTGTTTAAGGTTTGCAAGAAGAGCAAAGGAAAAGGTTTCTTGCATGTTCATGTCGAGTTCACAAAATATGTAGAGGGGAAAAAATGTCCTACCGGTATGATTCTCGATTGGATCCACTGGGATATGAGGTGAACTATAGGGGTATGTTAGAAATCTCCACTTGATGGGCAACTGAGGGAAGGGTTCACTAGGAATGGTTTTAGGACTCACTCCAAGCCTTTGGTGGAATGTGTTTAAATATATCATTTAAGCATGCACTTATGTTTGGCATTTCTAAAACTATACTACAAAAAGAGAAAGAATAATGTAAGATACAAAATACTAGAAGATAAGATCTAACCCTAGAATGATTCTTTTCTTGAATTATTACTAACCCTAGGATTACAAAGAAAATAATTTGAGCAAGGGTCCAAGAGAAATTCACAAACCAGGTTAAAACCTTAAGTGCACACTATATACTTTTATTATTTCAAATGCCAAGAAATTTGATCAAATGTTTTTCCTTACATGTAATCTATATTTTGAATTTAAATGAATAAAATATAATAAAATAATAAACTAGAGATATACTAGGCACTTATCTAATTTAGTGGTTGTTCTAAGCTTTATTTGGCATAAAAAAACATACCACAACTTCTATCCTACAAAATAACTTCATAAAATCCTTGAAAAATATGATCAATGTTAGGGGGATTGTCGAGGCCACTATATGACTATACTTGGAGGTGCAATGGTCAATCCCCGTAGGTCCTTTTAGCTGACCTTTAGAATGCAAAAGTGAAAGTTGATATTTTTATAATATGAATAATAGAATATAATGCAGTAGAACAGTATGATAAATAGAGTGCAAATTGTGCAATTATGGCCTAAATGTAACATGAGATGTAGATCTAGGGTTTGGGGATAAAATTTTGCTCCCAATATTGGCACAAATGAAATCATGCCCAACACAGAGTGACCATAATTTTTCTATTGGTAAAATTATGTCCTATAATTACAAAATGTGATTTCACAATAGAGGAAAATGCAACAGAGCAATGCTAATAAACAAATAACAAATGTAAAATCAACAATGTGTGAATGTAGATGAGCAAAAATAACTTGGTGGTAGAAAAAAAGTAGACAAAATAATGAATGCCTCCAAGATAGTAGACTCCTCCTTAGGGCTCCAACACTAATCGACCAAGGGTAGCAACACAATCAATGCAACAAAAGAGATCTCCATAGCTTCAACAAATCACTTGGCACTTGCAATAAGATCTTGTTAGCACTTGTCTCAAAAAATTATTCTCATATTCTTAGTTGCTTTATTAGGACTTTGATTAGGATTATTCAGATATTAGAGGGAAAATAAATCTTTGAACCCCCAATTTATAAGATATTTAAAACAAGAATGGGCAGAAAAACCAAGGGAAAACCGATGTCAAAGAAGGTCAAATTGGAAAATTAGGATTTTCTAAGAGAAAACCCTAGCTAGGTGAAATCGTGCCTTGTAAGGATTGACCATGATTTCATAAAAACTAGGAAAAAATGGGGAAAAGGAGGGGGAGAGGCCCAAAATTGCTTTGGGAAATTTGGAGGATCTCTTTAAGAATCTAGGGAAAATGACTCACCCAAGTGGGTCAATTTTATGTGTCTACAATATCCTCAATATTTTCTTTACATTTTATGATAGCTTGGTTACTTACCTATTATCTATGGTTAATTCCTATTTTCTTAGGCGAATCAAACCTTAAGGTGTCATCTATAAAGGGATGAGAAGCATTCAATGAGTGATAGAGCCAATATTTTGAGTTATCTAATTGGATTTTCTAACAATATGCAAAGGGATCATGGTCAGTTACTATGCTATACAACCTACATTAATATTTAAAATTGATACATTTATGGTAATTTTATGGGATAGCCTACATTGCATGGATCCAAGATCATCCTAAAATAAGGTTGTAGTTCAACTCACATGACAACACAAAATAGTATATTTAAAATGTGAGGTCATACTTTTATTGGTAAAACTATAGTCTTGCTAGATTCTCATTCTTTGTTGTCATAAGCTTTTATGATAATATGTAACTTTTCCAAATATTGCTTGTTGAGACCTATATTATGAATAAAGATATGGCTATAAACATTAATTGATGAGATATTTTATGAGAACACTCTTGATGGATTGCTCACTAATATTACAAGTGATATACAAGGGTATCTCTCCAAACCTAGAGGTAGGTGGAATATCATCCTATAGACACCTAAAAATAGCCCAATAAATATTAATTAATTAATCATGATTAATTCATACATTTAATATTAATTAAAGCTAATTAATATTAAATAATAAACATTCATCACCTAAGTATTAATTAATTAATTAATTAATTTATTAAATAAATAATTAATTAGTGCTTAGGTTGCACAATCATTTACCCCTCCTCGTGGATGCATTGACCCTCACATTCACCCCTCCACATCATCCACTTCACTTGTAGTTCCACCTCCCATCGTTTAGACCAATCATGCACAAGAGAAAATCCTCATCCATAAGTGAATTCAAGTTACTAGCAGTTGCACCTCTAAGCCATAAAGGAAAGATAATAATAAACTCAATTAACTAAACTAGTTAATTCAACATGCATACTATACACACAATCAACATAATTAGTTAAAAGGATGTATACAACCAATCTATCCATGCACATTCAATTAACTAACCATGCACATTGGATGAAAAATCCAAAGTGTGCACACACCATGAATTTGCATGCATATTCCATAATTGGTGATAATTACAAGGTAATCTTATCTACATGCACTCCCCATGATGAAATCAATGCAAGGAGATAGCTCCCAATTATAATAGTTAATTGATTGAGCCACCTCCTTGTCCATTCACTCTGGGAAATCTATAAATTAAACCTCTCCTCCTTTCTAGAGAATGAGGATGGAAATAATATTAAATTTTTAATAAGATTTTAAGCATTTAAATGCCTAAATTTCATCCTTCCACCATTCCCATATTGTGCATAACCTTGATCATAATTTTTCATAGGCTCACATCTACTCTCATATAACTTCTATATGCCACAGGTCATGATCATACCACCCTTGATGATCTTAGTCTATGGTCATTAGGCCCTCAGATGGTTGGCTCCTATCTCATATAAAAGCCTCCTGACATAGCACGGTGTAACCATAATGTAGCTAGATGTAATATAATAGCAAAAATAACATCAAGAAGGTAAAATTCAAATCTTAGTTTCATACATCTTATTCACATGCTTATTGCCTTCTTATTTCACTAAATTAGTATTAATACTTATTGAATCTGGGTATCACTTTGGGAGGCCTAACATATGTCACTAAATTCTTGTAGTATTTTACTTATGTGTAAGTCTATAGGGATGAACTAGAGCAAACCTGAAGCTAAACAATAAACTAAAGTCACCCAAGTTCATAGAACATATCACTTAGAGTTGTAGCAATCCACATAGCATAATTGTTTGACCCTAAAAAATATCTATCCATGACCATTCGAACCATAAATGGTCTAAGACCATGACCATCATATGTAGATGATCATAATCTAGACTACAACCTATCCTATATTTGGTATGCACAAGTCTACATCTTAACATATAAGCACCATATATGACCCCAATGCATCCTCTGAAGTGATGATCACCAAAAAATTTGCTTGAGAACTTGTTGTAGCTGCAAGAGTACCAAATTACCATCATTGTTTTCATAATGGAATCACTTCCCTCTATATTTATAAAACCACTATGTGGATAGATATCATAACAAAAAGGACACAAAGGTATATTTCAAAAGTTCATATCAATTTATTACTTTTATTCATTTGTTGTATACATGGTACATACTTTTATTATCTACAAGATTGTGATCATGGTGGAACCTTCCATAATATTTTAATTTGTGTAATATTACAAGTTTTATACTATTTTATGTTACATTTTAGATTCTACTATCATATTTTATAGGTTTTTTACAAGTGTTGTGTTTTGGATTTTGTAGGTTGCAAATAGACCAAAGAAATAGAACCATCCATTCCTAGATGATCTAAAATCACAACCATCTACCCCTAGATAGTCTAAGATAGAAAATACAAACCTTGGATGATCACAGTGCATAGTTTCCACCTACCTATGGTCTTCAACAAAGCATAGGATTACAAATAGGAAGTTTTATTCTTTCTTTTTTGAGTCAGAATCTACAATAGTTGTAGCTAGTTTAGTTGAATTTTTTTATTTTTGATTAAGGTTATATAGCTATTATTATTTTTGCTCTAGGAATGCATAACATGCTAGGATAAATTTTGTATGTAATAGTATAGTTGCATTTGTATGAAAGAACCAAATAAAATCATTCTAGAGTTACTTTTACATTAATATAGTTACATTAGGTATTTAAAGCGAGATCACATTTAAGGGGTACAACAAAACCTAAAGAAGATAAAAATAACCACACACTACATGATTTTTGTAAATACCATCGATTTGGATTTCATCACCAACCATCAATCGATACTAGTGATGATGGAATTCATCTCCATCCATTGGCTCACACCCTAGTAACCGTAGTGGCCCCAAGTGGCTCTTAAAATATCATCACCAAAAAGTACCCTAATTTTGGGTGCATCCCAAAGTAGGAAAGGTTAAATGCCCTTCATTATTTTGTCTTAATAAGTTATAGAACCATAGTTGTCGTTTATGCCTGAGCTCACATGAGGGTGAAGTTAAAGCCCAAATGGGATGATAGCAAGGCAATAGATAGCATAGTCCCTTCCAAGGATATTTTGTTTTCCTAGGTTACCATCAATAGCATCTATCCATTTAGGAATCAATTTTCAATTATTGTTGTGCCAATTCTCATCATATAGGTGGACATTGATACACCCAACTAGTTTACATTTCATCATACCATCAATAGATTTAGATTAAGTTACATCAAAACACAACAAAAATCCAAAAAAATAAAAAATATTTTAAAATCCAAAACAAATTAGAATATATATCAAAAAAATAAAATTAAAAAAAATTACAATGGTTTCACAAGCATATCAAATAAAAAATTGGAACATTTAAATGAAGAAAATCAAAATTGTTGTTTGATTTGTTTGTTTGTGTAGATAGATAAAAAGGAAAAATATAAAAATAGGTTTACCAAAAATAACCATATCATCACCACCAAGCCATCATAGCTACATCCCATCTATTTTCCTAGCTTATGGCCTTAACTTCAATTCAAACCCAAGCTCAAGCCATAGCCCAAGCCACCATGGATCCATTTGGTTAGGCCTCACATCTATCCACTACTCCTCCAAGTCTATAGGTGTAGACACCTAAAACGCATTATGTCGAAGACCTTGGATAAATAACAAGGTATAGTAGTTGTTTTAACCACTCAATTAGGTAGTTTTTCCTAATCAGTGTTAGTCATGGTTGACCCCCACAGTTAGCAGTGTTGACCATGCCTTAGAGCCGCGGCTAGCAACCAAAATTAGTTGGACCTTTGATGATCCAAAATCGGTTGCAATAGCCAATTGGTTGTAGATTCGAGCAATTTAGGGGTGAAAAGATCCATAAGTTTCCCTCCAACTACTCCAGTTATCCATTCTTGATCTTGAATTCCTCAATAAGCTAAGACATAGTCCTCCTAGGTGTTATAAGAACCCCATCCAAAATGGGAGAAGATAAATATGCATAGGAGAATTCGAGTTGCGAAGCCCTGTCGAGTTCATTACTCACCTACTTGTATTGAGAGAAAGATTGGTTATAAGTATTGAGAGATTAAAATGGTAATTCAATCCATGGAGGTCCTAGGAGTCTAGGAGAGCCAAGAAAATCAATTACACCAACTTCACATGTAATATGAGTAATCCAACTGCAAAACTAGTCAGTGGACATAGAGGCAATCCTTGACCATCAATTTGGTATAGATATTCAGAGATTCACCCTTAAACTGGAGGACAAACTTATATCAAGATCAATCATGGTTGTTAGCCATGGCTAATAGTGCTCATCGTGCCATAGAGCCATGATCAGGGTATCATTTTTTATTTCTCTGTTTTCTAATCATAGGATCTTTTAAACTTCATTAGATTAGGTATAATTCATGTTTATTTTATTTGATAGAGACTTTGACTGACAGAATTATAGGTTTTAGTCATTCTTATTTTATTTTTGTAATCAAGTTACTAATGATATTTTCCATGCTTTCATGCTTTCAAATTCATAACTAAGGTATTAGATTGATTGATGTTTCCTTTATAGTCTTAATGGTAGAATTATCATGTTTAATATAGTTTAACACGTTTCTTGCACTTTATTTATTTCATGTTGATATGATATACTTTGTAAAATATTCCTCCAAAAGCCTCATTAAGAGAGGTCTCCTTTATTACTGATATGCCTCTTGTTGTTTATTACATGCAGGATTAATAGGGTTTTGACATGCAAGGTAATAAATGCCTCTAGTCATGAAGAATAAGGCCATCTACATCTTGGAGCAGTTTGTGTCATTGTAGAAGGCATTGAAAGACACCTACCTTTGAAAGGGATATTTCCTATTGTAATTGTTGTATCGAATGGGTATCCCTAAGAGGGATAGATTTGTAACATGGATTGATTTAAATTAATGGAATATATATTTATTATTATGTGTTATTTATTGTCAATTTGTGTATGAATGCTCATTTTTACATGCTTTACAACCATTACGCTATTAGGTATTAGCCTTTTACAATGTTATATAAGGTGATCATGGCAGGAAATCTGCATTAAATACCATAGATCACTAATTTTTGTATTTTGTGATGTTAGGTGCTAGTTTTTGTTGACATATACAGTTAATAGTTGTAGATGCGGCTGACACCCATGGGTAATAGTTGTAGCCATGCCATAGAGCCATGGTTAGAAGTAGATAGGATGTACAGTAGAGAACCAAATTTTAATCAGATGTGGATTTGAGGTAGGACCCATATCCTACTGGTTTGCCTATGTTATCTATCTGTATTTTTCCATAATGTGTAAAATGCTAGAATAATTAGGTAATGCAACAAAAATATAAAATGCATTGAGTCCCTAGGTCATTTTTCTTAGGTTCCATTAGTTGTTGCTAGGAATAGCAGACCTATGAGTGTAGCATGCCATAGTCTCCAATGGTCTAGGCCCTTTTTGTGTGTTGGTTTGCTTGTGTGAGGCCCAATACATTGGCCATATTTAGTGTACATTTTCTTTGAAAGTCATGTAGTTTAATCATGCATACTTTCTAAAATTAAATATTTTGTTTTGCATAGCATATATAAGTATCATTTGATTGTTGTTTTATGAATTTACTTTTCATGTAAAATAAAAGTAACCCCACACACCATAACGCTTAAACACTAGTGAGTTGGAAGTCACATACAACCACTAGTAGGGTTCAACAATGGTGGTAGTGATTTCCATCCATTGGCCCCACTCCCTTGAACCTAGTGTTATTAGACCAATATCGGACCCAAGAACCATCTGTAGCCCAAAAATATTGCATGTACTTCTCCTTGAAGGGTATAACATTGACTAGGTGAGATTGGGTGAGGGTCTTATAGGACCTATGCTCCTTTCCTAGGTGTGGGTTTCATCTCCATATTTTAGGGGGATTACACAACTTGGAGTTCATTTCTAGGTTGTCAAGATACGAGCATACAGGTGAAAGCCCTTTAAAAATTGAGTATATCATCAACATATTGAAAATACAATGAGAGTTACTTATTGATAAAACAAATTGCAAAACTACATCAAGAAGTTTAGGTTTCACATTAAATATTTAAAATAGATAATCACCATTGTATTTTTTGTGTGCTAATAAAATTTGAATCTAGACATAGGATACGCATTATGGTGGTTACATGGAGAGGTCGACCTAGGTGTAGATCCAAGGTCAAGTCCGAAGCTCCACCCATTGCACAACAAGACACGCATCACCCTCAATCACAAAATCCTTGCCAACATTATTCAATGAGTATTATAGGGGACAATTCTATGCATGGGGATATTGTTGAGAATACCCCAGTACAAGGAGCTACTAGACACTCCTCAAGACATAGATCAGAGCATGGAGATTCCTAGTATGGGGGTTCTAAACATGTTAGTATTTACTGTGATTGCATTCCATATGCATCCATGGGATCTGCTAAATATTTTTTCATTGAGGGATTTAAATTGGTACCCCTTCATCCTATAGATAAGGGAGTCTTGAGGCCCCCAACATCTAAGTATAAATGAGTTCAGGATTAGTCCATCCAAGGGTAAACGAATAGGGCTACTTTCAAGTGTAGGCCTACTCAAACTCCCAAAAAATGTGGGCCTTATAGGATCACCATAGACATATCCAAAGTGGTAGCCAAAAATATGCCACCTCATGAGCCATAACATAGAATATAGTTGGATGGTTTGGGTAAGGTTCTAGGGCAATTAGGTTACAAGCCTACTCATGTACCTTATCACTTCATGATTGTGCATAGGGACTATCATAGAACTTGGAGAGTGCTTCAAGCACTCTCGACATATGTGTAATCCTACATCTCATGTAGGCACAAATTTTAGGAAATAGATGGACACGAATGTCATCTTCATAGACAAGGTAAAGAGTGTAGTAGATTAATCTAATGGAGGAAACACCCACAAAGGTAATCAAATAGAGTGCACACACCAGAGGCCTCATATGGCTGATCATATAGATAGATCTCACAAGATGGTGTTATAGCAAAGATGTCATATCCTCTAAGAACAATTGGAGGATGTTCATGCAGAGAAAGAATACCTTGAAAATGAGAACACTCAAAGGTAAATGTTCATAAGACAACATTTATATGAATAACGCATGCATGAACAATGCATCCTTGATCAAAAGGAGCATGTTGAGAGGGAGGATCAATTGGCTAGTGTTGGTTTACATCCTCATAGTGAGCATAGGGAGTGCATTGATAGACGAGTTACTTCATAACCTAATTTGCACCCTAAGTATATATATACCCATACTCACTACACGACCCAACATAGATGTGGGTTCCCTCTACCTGAGCATCATGGGCATAGGCAATATGAAGAAGAAGTGAGAGATAAATTAGATCAAGAATATCCCAAAATATCCCAAGTCGAGGAGGATTATGAGCCTATTCCTTTACCTCGACCAAAGAGGAACATGCCTCCAAAGGTGCATCTAAGGCAATCCATAGAAGAGGAGTTTTTATCTTTGCAGGCTTATAAAGTCTTGTCAAAAAAGGTCAAAGCTATAGAAAAGCAAGGAATAACTTATCAAAAGCCAAACTTGAATAAAATTCATAATGAACCTTTATGCTCATCAATGCCTATTCTGACTTATCTTGAGCATTTTGAAATACCTAAGCTAGAAAAGTTTAGAGGAGAGGAGGACACTCAGGAGCATGTCATGAGATTTTTAGACATGTGCATTCATATTGGAAGCAATGATGCTCTGATCCTATGGACTTTCATCATGATCCTCTTAGGCCTAGCCCAAGAGTGGTTTAATCAACTCAAGAGGCATAGTATGACCAGTTTTGAGCATTTGTCCAATGCATTTCTTGAATGCTTCTCCTTTAGTGTCAAGAAGAAGGTGAACTTATCCAAGCTGGTTGCTGTAATGTAATATGATGATGATCCAGTTATGGATTATGGGAAACGATGGAGAAATATGATGGTAAAGCTATCATTTTCCATCCCTGCTACTAAACTAACTTGGATGTTTACAAAAATTTGTGCAAAGCACATTTCATTATTGTTACAATTGTAGCAGTATCAAACATTCTAAGAGGCTTTGGTGCAAGCCAAAGTGATTGAGGATATCAAGTTATAGGAGGGTAACTTGAAACTCATAAATAAGAAGGAATAGAACAATAAAAGTACCAAGAAACAATAGGCCAAGCCAACTCACATCAATTAGGTGGTTCTAAATCTTTATAAAGGAGATAAAGGGTAGCAATAGTAAAATTATCAAGCCCAACCTTCCCCTGTGCAATATGAGCAACACAACAACCAGAGGGGTAAGGATAAAGAAAGATACCCTCCTCGCATATTCACACAATTATCAGAATTATTGATAGCAATTTTCCATCAGCCATGTGAGCCAAAGGCAATAAACTTACCATAAGTCAAAATGATAGACCCTAATCAACCCAAGCCTAAGGGGTATAAGGATGATCAGTATTACAAATTTCATCAAATGGAAGGTCATGACATAGAGGTATGTTGCTCTTTCAAAAATTTATTGCAGAACATGATTGAAAGAGGTACACTTCTTGTGGACAATCCCCAAGCACCAGGTAATCAAAATATAGGGATTTATAAGAATCCTCTAACCAACCATGAGGTAACAAGGAATAATGTTGGCCAATTCAATCAAGTACAAATCAAAATACCAACCCATGGGTTCATTAGAATGGTCAATGTCATCACAAGACATGCAAGGTATGAGAGACCAAATCAACCTCTAGATCCTATTAGAGTCCATGTTGTGCCTCCTCCAAGGCCAACCCAACATGTACCAAGCCCACCAACTAGACTAGTGGTGACAATCAAGAGTAGATTAGTCTAAAACCTAGAGATAACTCTCGCAAAGTTGATGATTTATGAGCTAATTCAAAAGTATCCCAAGCACAGGGAGACACTTATGGACATACTAAGATCCATAGAAGTGTAGACCTAGGATCCTAAAGTGTTCACATACTTCATAGAACACATGCAATAGTTTCAGAAGTTGGTCATACAATTTTATGATCATGAAATCAAGATGGTTTCTACTGTCATAGTGGACCCATCACTCCACATTATTACGTGTGTGAATCACATACCATTCAAACAATTTTTTATTGATATAGGATCATCAATCAATATTTTCATGACCAAGGCATTAACATACCTAAAGTTACCAAAGATGTATATCATACCATCTGCCTTCACGTTGAGAACTTTTAACGATGCATTATGCTCAACTATCGGCATGATAGTCTTACCTATTCAGGTGGGGCTTAAGACCATCCTCATGATGTGTCATGTGATTGAAGGTGCTATGCAATATAATATACTTCTAGGATGGCCTTGGATAAGAGAAATGCATTGTATTCCATCTATTCTCCATTAGTGTATCAAATACGTTCATGAGGGACAGGTTCACGTGGTACCTTCAGATGAGGTACCATTAAAATACATGAATCTATTAGATTTATTGAGGGATTTTGTACTCCCCTTAATAAACCTGGACATACAACCAGTTTCATCGATCAAATATCCAAGATGTAAAATGAAGGAAGTGTCTCAATGATTAAATCATACAACAATTGCTTCTACCAAACTATTTACATCTATAATGCATCAAGATGATGGGAATATAAAATCCAAAATGGACTAAAAGGAGATAAAGCGAGCACCTAAACTAGTGCTTATCGATGTCCCTATTCCCATGGAAGGAGAGGATGTTCAAGGAGAATTTGAAGATGTACCTCAACCTACTTCGTCTGCATATTCAGAAGGGTCATCTACGCTATAGGTGATAGTTAATTTGGTTAATCCTATATTGGGGGATTATATCATGCAGAATATGACATTTATGCTGATCATAGAGATTGCACAGAATATGGGATGACCGTGAGCCCATCATCTTCTCGTAGGAATGGTGGTACCATTGGGGGTGCCCCCTAACAAAACCAATTTCATCTATGGAGGGCTTGACCAGATTGCATCTCACACCCCATGGATGAAGATGATGATGAGCCATTCACTGTGAATGCTTATTATATCTCTAACTAGGAGTACATATTATGATATTTCAAACACTACCACTAGCATAATTATGATCTTAGATTATCTGAGTAGGGGTGTAGGAGGTCTTATGAACCATAATATTAGTTGCCTATAGATAGGTTTGGATTAGGATATCATATTAGAGGATAGGATGAACTCCTCGTAGTATATTTGGAATGCTTGTACCTCAGTCTGGGGGAGAAAGTCGATATTAATCCTTATCATCCCAATTCTTCTGCCTTTCATTGGGACAAATAGATAGTATCTTATGTCACTATAGAACCACCTGAGATATATCATTAATATATCTTGGTGGAGACTGATCCAAATCATATCCCAAGAGATAACTTGGATGAAAAAAATTGTGCAACATCCAAAAACACAGGCATGTGAGTTCACAATGTTGGCATAGTAGAAGACTTCAAGTTAGAATATCATTCTGACGAGGACATAGCAGAGTCCATCCCTAATAAAGGGGGACCTAGCTACATGTATGGCATGGATAATGATGGTGAGTCCTCAAACTATGAGAAATCTAAGGGTGACATTGGGTTGGCTTATTTAGGCCCTCTTAACCTATGTTATCTGATTCCTTTTGAGACAATCATCAAGGATGAGAAATCCTCTGTCGACAATGATGTGTACTTATTATGGGCTTACATACAACCCCATATAACTAATTATCAAATACCATTAGGTAGCGATGAAGGCTTTTATTATGATAGTGATAATGAAGATGAAACAAAGAGCTTATTTGGGACCTCCTTAATTGTGTCATCATAATGCACCGTACACTACAGAGGATATGTAAATAGATATCAATATTCATCCTCACCTTAGAGGAAGACCACATAATTTGGATAGGATTTATCATATGGTATTCCCTGATCCACTGACATTCAGAGAGATCCTTGAACCTAGCGATCCTATGTTTGAGTCTATCCATAGATTGGATCCAAATATCCCTATACCCCCAGAACCACATCTTAGGAATGGAAGTTATACAAATGTAGAGTCACATGTACATGGTCCTAGAGATATGATCCATTCCATAAATATGATCTCCATTAATTTGACCACTCCACTTCACAACCTGGATGATCCTTCCAAGCCATTGTATCTAGATGTAGATGCTATTGATTGGGATCATTATGATTCACTAGTAGAGCCTAAAGATTTATAACCTAACGAAGAAATATTGCAATCGTTTCACTTTATTCTAGGTTATAAAAATGATGTTTATCATGCTGAGTATATTTCCAATGTGAAACCCATAAACCCAGTAGATGACATCCACTTGATCCTTGTGCCTCATCAGCTTGAGGAGGGATTCCATATGTCAGTAGAGGAAACCTTTGAAGTGGATATTAGTAATGATCCCATCAATTCAAGGAATGTTAAATTTGAAGAAGTTTTATCTCCTAATGAGCATGCCAACCTCATCCCTCTACTAAAAGAGAGACCTGATCTCTTTGCTTGGACTTATAAGGATATGCCAGGTCTAGATATGAAATTCATTACTCATAACCTTTCACTAGATCTTTCAAATAAACAAGTCAAGTAGAAACATAGGAATATGCATCTAACAGTAGCCGTAATGGTTAAAGATGAATTTTAGAAGCTATTGGATGTAGAGTTTGTCATTTCCATTGACTATCCAAAATGGGTATCAAACATGGTACCTGTAGGAAAACCTAATGGAAGGATCTATATTTGTACAGATTTTAGAGATCTCAATAAGGCAACACCAAAGGATTCATTCTCATTTCTAAATATAGATGCTCTTGTAGATGCAACTGTAGGTCATGAAATGATCTATCTAATGGATGGTTTTTTTGGTTACAACCAAATTCATATTAATCTTGAAGACCAGCATAAAACCATGTTCATAATTCCATTGGGGAAATTTTGCTATAAGTTTATGCCATTTGATCTTAAAAATGTTGGTGCCACATATCAACAGGCTATGACATATATATTTCATGACTATATGCATAAAATATTGGAAGATTACATCAATGAATTATTGGCAAAGTCATTGCTGCATTCAGAGCATGCTAAGGTCCTGAGAAAGGTCTTCGATCACCTGATAGAGCATAATGTTAGGTTGAATCCTAAGAAGTGTGTATTTGGCATAACTTCAAGAAAACTCTTAGGATTTATCATTTCAAAGTGAGGTATCGAAGTTGATCCATTAAAGGTCAAGGTAATTTTAGAAATGCATCCTCCCATAAATATCAAGGAACTAATAAGCCTACAGGATAAAGTAGTGTCCATAAAGTGATTTATTGCATAATTATCAAATAAATTTTGACCCATGAATTGAATTCTATACAAGGGGGTTCCATTCAATTGGGACAAGGACTATCAAGTAGCCTTTACAAGATTAAGCAATATCTAGAAATACCACCAGTGATAGCTCCACCAAGACCAGATGAGCCTTTTCTACTATATATCGACAACTGACTATGCATTAGGGACCATGTTAGCTCAAAATAATGTGCAATACAAAGAGCAGGCCATATATTACATTAGCCAAACCTTGGTGAGTTATGAGATAGGATATGCATATGTGGAAAAACCATGTTTAGCAGTAGTGTTTGCAATAAATAAATTATGACATTATATGTTAAGTCATATGACGTATGTCATATCAAAACAATTTTTTTTGCAATATATGATGAGTAAGACTTATCACAATACACATACTACAAAGTGGATCATATTATTGTTAGAATTCAACTTGGAATAATTAGAGAGAATTCCATTAAGGGACAGGTTATTGTTGATCAACTGGTTGAGTTGCCTCTTGAAAATAGTAGGCCCCTTACCATTGAGCTTCCTGATGACATAGTTTTTGCCTTATCAGAAGTACCCAAACCTAAAGAGCAAGATAACAAAGCCGATATGAACTTTTTCTTTGATGGTTTGAAGTGTGAACAAGGGGTTGATGCAAGAATAGTGTTGTTCACACTCCAAGCTGCTCCTATCCCCTTTTTGTTCAATTTGGAATTTTCTTAAACTAACAATAATATTGAATATGAAGCCCTAATTTTGGTCCTCCAAACAGCTGTCACCATGAATATTAAAAGGTTAAATATATTTGGTGATTCCCTTCTCCTTGTTAACCAAGTGAAGGGACTTTTTTAGTGTCGATGTCCTATATTGAAGTATTATAAAGATATTTTTGATACATATTTAGCCTAGTTGGAATGGTACAACATCGAGGTAATCCCTTGTTCATTGAACATATTTGCAGATACTATGGCATCTTTGGGATACTTAATCCCTCATAATCCATCTGCCAATTTTACTACCATCCATGTAAAAATGTTGTCACACTCTACTATGTAGTGCAAATATTTATATAACAAAGAGTCAGTCAACATGATTCAGGTAGAACCAAACCATGAATGGTTCTACAGAGCTAGATATTTTCTCAAGGGAGCATCCTAGGGGTCTTTTATCTTGTAGGATCCTATGGGGAGTGGTACTACCATCCACCATAAGTTTATTCCCTAGTCTGCATTTATGAATGTTAAACCACAAGGGAACATGTTATCTTGTCAATTGAGGCTAAGGGCTATCAGAACTAGATGTCAGAGATATACAACTTCCTTAAGCTTGGTGTAATACCTCAGGGATTATTACATGTCATGAAGTTCACATTTAAACAAATAGTGACAAATTATATCTTGTTAAGAGATATTTTATATCATCAAATCTATGATGGAGTTCTCCTTCATTTTCTTAAGCCTCAAGAATCATCTTGGGCAATTTTGCAAGCTCATGACAGTACGTGCAGTGGCCATTTTAGTGGTATGGATATCCTCAAGAACATCCTTTGCATGGGTTATTATTATCCCACTATGGAGAAGGATTACAATGTGTATGTTAGGAAATGCATTAAATGCCAACATCATGCTAATATTGCACACCTACTGTCATAGGCCTTACAACCCATTCAAGCAGCTTGACCATTTGTTCAAATGGGGTTTCGATCTCATCGGTAAGATATATCCTCTATCATTAGGTTGACATACATTCATTATTATGACTATAGAGTATTATACTAAGTGGGTATAAAAAATCCATTAATAATGATAACCAAAGCACATATTTTTGAGTTCATACTCACCAATATCATAAGTCATTTTGGAATACCATCCAAGATAATTTCAGATAATGGAAATTCATTCAAAAACAAAAGTGTGAGAGCTTTGACATTTAAGTACAAGATCAAACATAGTTTTGCAACTCCATATTATCCATAGGCAAATGGGTAAGCTGAATATTCAAATAAGATAGTGATATCCATCTTGAAAAATATGATACAAGAACACCACAAAGACTAGAACATCCAACTACCCCTTGCATTATGGGCTTATAGAACTAGTATTCAAACACCCAATGGAGCAATTATATTTTCATTAGTATATGTCATTGAGGTCATTATGTCGTTACAGTTGGAAATTCCAATGCTATGCATCACATTGAAAGAGTTCATCGATGACGAAACTGCATGACAAGCTCACCTAGATCAATTGATGCTACTGGATGAACATCGTATGAATGCCCTTGAGAATATCTATGTTTATTAGGAGTGATTAAAATAAGATTACAATGACAAAGTCTATATGAGAGACTTTGAGGTTGGTGATCTTGTACTAAAAGAGAACCAACAAAACTCAAATCTGATACCAAAAATGTGAGACAAATTTATGGCTAATTGGTTAGGTCCATATATCATCTCTAAGAAGATTGGATCTAGGACATATCACTTAACATCATTGGAAGGGGTTGAAGATTCTAAACCTATCAACATCATTCACCTTAAAGCATTTTATACCTAAAACCATAAAAGGCCCCAAAGGCATCTATAAGCCCTTTGGTAATCCAATAAAAGGCTCCAAAGGCATCTGTAAGCCCTTTGATAAAATTAAAAAAAGCACTAAAATCTAAAAAAATTGGAAAATATCAAAATTTGAAAACATTGCATTACATTTCATTTGCATCATCGCATTCTAGTTATCACATGTATTTCATATTGCATTGCATTAGTCATATCCATCCATCACAATTGCATTAGGATAGGTTGTGTTTGCAATCTTACAAATGACACCACATTTGTGTTTCAATCATACATCTTTGCACTATTACTATCATTCATCACCCTTGTGAGTAATTGTGTTTTTCAACACAACCCTTCTTGTTGCTATGAAGAATATACTAAGGATTTTTGGCCACTCAACCATACCTAGTGTTCTTCTCGAGAGTTTGGTAGAAAGTTTGCTTTGCTTTTGTAGATGAGTTCTTGTTTTGATAGCTCTTAGCATATCAAAATTCTATCACTAATATCCAAAATAAACAATCCTAATTAAGAATAGGGACAGATGAATGTTATGAAGAAGGACCAGGTATCTTGAAGTAAAAATTTTATCTTGCTTATCCCCCTATGTGGACGGTCCTATAAATGTTGGCAATTGGCAAAAGGACAAGCTTACTCCCTACCCGAATAAATCCCAAAATCCCATAATGAAATTCCCAAGTGAAATTCTAAAGTTAAATCCTTAGAAATCAAATCAAATCAAGATAAAATTCAAAGTGAAATGCCATCAGTATCAAATCCCTTGCTCAAAGAAAAAAAATGATATATAAAAAAAGAAAAGTACAAAATAAACAGTTTTTTTATCATTAAAAATAAAAGTACAAAATAAAGTGGTTTTTATCACTAAAAGAGAAGTACAAAATAAATAGTGATTATTATCACTTTACATGAGCAAGTATCCCGATAAATTAAAGAAAATAAGGGGGCGAGCTTGAATCCCTAGAATTATTAGCACTACCATACCTTATGCATGATGATATGTCTGATAAATTAGAATTTCGCTTTTGTGCAAACTAATGTTTTAATGTGGAAGAGCTAGCTTCAAGTGTCTTGTATTGCCTAGAAGTCTAGTCCAACTAAAATCTAAACCTAGGATTAGATAGACATTTGAGAATCCCCAATATTAGCAATGGGTTAAAATAATCCCACCTGACATTGGGGTATGCTTATGCCTTATCTAATATACTCATTTGCACACACAAGGATAATGAAAAGTTAAGATCTATCCTAGTGAAAGCCTAATATTTCAAAATTCTAGTATGGTCAGTATACAACTTTTGATAAGTCAACTAGGGTGTTTGAGTCTCATGGTAAACCTCAAAAATTTCCAAATAGCAACAAACAATTTTCAATGCAATTATCAAAAATCAATTTATTTTATGAGAGTTTGTTTATTAGAATTATTATAATATAGGCTAGATATTGGATGGATGTCAGGAATTATATTTACATGACCACTAACTATGTTATCCATATTATTTTAATTTACAAAAGCTTATGAATAGAAACCATATATAATTGCATCTCACATATGGTGCACAATTTATCAAATTTTATAAAAATATATAACAATTACATCTCATGATTTTTATACATTCTTTGGTGTCATCCAGTAGATTGTTAAACTCATATTGCACTCATACATGATGTTTTAAGTGATTAAAGCATACATGTACATTTACAAAAAATCATTGAAAAAATAAAAGTATATATGCAATACATACATGGCATAGATTATGTCATAATAACATAAATTAAATTCATACAAGTATAGTAAATAAAATATGCATTTAATAGCAAACATTGCATTCATATACATTCATCATAGGTATTCCATATACACATATGTATCATTACATATAAAATCATATATCCATCATCTATCTATGCATATCATCCATACATCACATCATATAGCATAAAATAGAGCATAATATCAGCATTGCATCCATAAGCATCTCATAAAAATTAAAAATGATAAAAATAATAAACTATGCATATAATGAGTCTCAATGTTAGATCATATATATGTGTATCAAAAAAAATATATGCAGTACATCGACATGTGTCAAAAATATTTGTAGGCTACATTTGTGTAGGTCCTTGACCTTACACACAAACATGTTACAGTAGCATCTATCTATATCTATACTAAGTAGGACTTTCACCCCCAATATTAGAGGCTCCACACTTGTCTCCACCATACCTACATTTGGAGATGGCACCTGAAGTCCTCTTTGATCTCTAACTCCTGTGGTTGGTATGAGATGAATACTAGCCGGTATCTTGAGTGTGAGTCCTCTAAGAACCTAAAGCCATGGGTATCTCTATAACATCACCCCTAAGTAGCTAAATCGATCCTCTTAGATAAGTTATATAGGTAGAATTCCATGCTCCCTTGTTAATGTGTTGCTGCACTATAGCCCGAAGTCTCCTGATCTCTACCACCTAATCTACCCTTGCTAATCCTTGCACTTTTGGAGCTACTAAAGCAGCTGGTGGTGCTAGAGCAACCTATGAAGCATAGAGATCTCCCCTCTCAACCATAAATGCATCATATTATTCTCTAAGAGCATGTAGTTGAGACTTTGGGAGGATGCACTATCCTGTAACCTATTGTATCTTTGTATTTGTCATAGTAATATTGGCCTGTAGAGTAGTCTTCTTCTCCTTATAGCTGCACCACTGAGACTACCCTATTGTGAGTAAAGACTATAGATCTCCCACCTTTACCTGTAATATGGTAATGGTGGTGTTCCTATGTATAAGTTGTGTTTGTAGAGAGCCTACCTGAGTCTATAACCTAGAAACCTCGACCTTGAGCTATTTGGCCTCGTTGTCTAATGGGGCCTCATCCTCCTTGAGAGCATCACCCTCCTACTCAACTAGATGTGCATCCTCTATAGCTCCTCCCTCACCCCATCCACCCTCAGTCCTCTAACGGACTTGGTGATCATGAGGGTTGACCTCTGTTCCCTCAACATCCTTTGCTACTACATCATCTAGAGTCATGCCTAAGGGGCCCTCAAATCCCCACCATACCCTAAGTGTCCATCAGGTGTCATAATCAAGATTAGTCCCTATATTTATCAACCCTGAATAGTAAAATTCATCATCCTCATTTCCCAATGGAGTCACCCTAGGCTATGCCAAGTCCCTCTCTAGAGTGAGGTGATGGTAGATAGTAGGTAGCTTTGGAATGTCCTGCCTAATCCTAAACTATCTGGTGACATGAGAGAAGTAAAATAAATCCCATACCTTAGACTTACATCTGAGGAGCCATCTGTCTCTACATACCTGATGCATCTGGTCATCAGCCTCCATCCATGGAGGGTAGTCTAGGTGTTGAGGATACTTAGGAACTGCATTTTAGCCTAAGTCCTCCATTCATATTTATTTTTATATTTTGAACTTTGTACACTTGAAGGTATTTTGCACTTTGTACATGTGAAGGTATAGTATACCTTCACGTGTACAAAATGCAAAATATAAAAATAAATAGGAATGGAGGACTTAGGCTAAAATGCAGTTCCTAAGTATCCTCAACACTAGGTATGGGTACCAATCCACATCGCTCACCTATAGTCATGAGAACTATCCAATGTAGTAATCCAAGTCCCCTATGTGATACCTGCTTTAGAAACCCTCCTACTCATGAGGCTAGCATGTTGTATAGCACTAGTGCACCTCTGCAATGGTGTCGATCTCAAGTGGTAAACCATTGGGGTGCTTGATATTAATATGCTACCACCCCTAGATCTAAAGTAATAGGCTACAACTGATGCCTACTATACTCCTCTACGTGATATAATAAAACTCATTATAGAGCTATACTAGTAGGGCACTCCTCCAAGATAGGATCAGAAGCTAATAAGTGTTGCTCGCCAAAACATCCTACATCTTAGCCAGGAGGTTCCAAGGTAACCTCACTCCAGAAGAGTCAATCAAGACAATTTGCATGATCAGGTGCATGAAGACAACTGCTCATTGGGAGAAGACCTACTGGGTGTACCAATGCTCAATGTGGACCCCTCCATGGTCCGAATGTCACTATACTACCTCACTATGACTATTGAGGATCATCATGAACATTGCATCCTTCACATCCATCAGTGAATATGTGATGGCCTCACCATCCAAAGGGAGTCAAAAGATGCGATAGACATCCTCTAGTGTAATATTCATCTCACCTATCGATAGGTGAAAGGTATTGGTTCATGCATCCCAGTGTCGATCCAATGTAGTCATATAGGCTTGATCGGCCCTAATTCTAGGGAGGCATAAGACAGAGACAAATCCCACAACCCCAAACCAATCCTACTCTACATGGGTCAGGGCACCACGCAGGTTGTGAAGGATATCTTATTCCCTCACCCTTGCGATCAGAGTTTGGTTGATGGCAGATAATAAAGCAAAAGTAAATAAAAATAAACCAAAAATACATAAAAAGTGACTTAAAAATGATAAACCAAATCATAAAATTATAAAAAGCACATAAAAATTAAAAAATGCACTCAAAAAATTCAAAAAAATCATTAATGCCTGTTAAAAATGCAAAAAATTCAAAACAAAATTTGAAAAAATAAAAATAAAAAATAAAAAAATTTCTAAAGGTTTCAATTCATGGCTCAAACCCGTGGTTCGGATGGCAGTCAATTTTATGACCAATGGGATTTAAATCCCGCCATGACTGACAACCGCGGCCCCCAATTTATCAATTGGGGACCATTCCTGCCAATCATGGTCAGAAGGGAAGGCCTTTTTGGGGTCCTTCCTCATCCCAAGACCCCCCCAAAAAATTAAAATAATAATAATAAAACAAAAAGGAAAAAAAACATAATAATTTTAACCCTTCCCTTAAGCTAACCTAAGCTAAACCTAACTAGGGTGAGATTCATTACCGGGCGTTTAATGAAGTTCATTTGAACCATTACTTAATGAGGTTAATGTTAAACCGATAAAAATAAAAAATGGTCAAGGTTTTTGTGTGCTTCTACCTTAGTAGCACTGACTCCTCCAGGTTGGGCTGCCATCAATACACTTGGTGGTGATGTTGAGTTGCAGTAGTGCTTCCCGTCAGAATTGTCTAAACACCTCCCAGAGCACTCAGGTTTTGTAAGCTGTCAAGTTGAAAATGATGTCAAAAATGATAGGAAAATTTTTAAATATTTCTTATTTTTTGCCTAACCACGGTTGACACCCATGGGCATAGAACTAGGGTTTGCCAACCGTGAATGTCAGTCGTAGCTGGAAAATTTTGAAAACCTACTTGTTTTTTAAAAATGTGGATAGAAAACTACAATAAATTCAAAAAAATCCCACCGTGAGGAGCTAAAAAATGCCAATTAAAAATACCCATCTGACTAGATTACCAAAAACATTAAAAATAATAAAAAAAATCAGATAAACTAAAAAGCCAAATACGCCTTGTACCTAGTAATTGTTAGTCTTACAATGACACTGAGAGGGGGGGTGAATCAGTGTAGCTCTTTAATCTTGAATTTATAGCTCTTAAAACAACAACAATTAAAACTTATTACAAGATACAACAAGAATAACAAAAGAGCATCACACAACACAAGATTTAACGAGGTTCACCAATGTGGCTACTCCTCAAAAATGACTGCTTGGACTACCATCCAAATCCAGCCTTTGCAAAGCAACAACTTTACAATCACTTTACCAGCACCCAATGGAAAAAGCACCAACCCCTTATTTATCTCGCACCAACAGAAAGGAGCACCAACCCCTGATTTACCAGCACCTACTGGAAGGAGCACCAACCCCCGATGCCAAGCTGCAACCTGGACTTGAATTATGAATCTAGAAGATTAACAGAAAGATACCTCCACTTTTACAAGACCCCGACTAGTCTCGCTTCACCTTTGCGATCTCTGCGCACTCTGCTCTCTCTACGAAATTACTTCGCACAATCTGTTGCATCACGGTCGAACGATCATCTTCTCCCTTTTGCGCACTCTGCTTCCTTTGCAAATTTTGCACTTAGCACGATTCGATACGACTTGCACTCTGCGCTCTACGACCGAACTTCACGCACTTCGACAACTACTAAAATCTCCAAACAGCCCTCCTTTTATAACAGAATATTTGAGATGAAAACCCTAATCTTAGTCGGCTATAAATCCTCATCTTAGTCGGTTTTCATGACATCTATAAACCCTAATTTTAGTCGGCTGTTCATCGGTCTTCGTCGGCTTCAACTTAACCGTGAGAATACAACATGTCGCGATATCGTGACACTTTTTCTCCTTGCTCTTTCTCTTAGCTTTGACCCACGAAAATACATGTCGCGATATCGCGACACTATTTTCTCTCTCCTCTTTCTCTTTGCTTTGGCCCACAAAAATACAACATGTCGCGATATCGCGACACTATTTTCTCTCTCCTCTTTCTCTTTGCTTTGGCCCACGAAAATACATGTCACGATATCGTGACACTATTTTCTCTCTCCTCTTTCTCCTTGTATCGGACTACGAAAATACTACATGTCGTGATATCGTGACACTATTTTCTCTCTCCGTACACTTCATCTTTGCTTTTGTCATGATATCACGACACTTCTACTTCCATAAACTTTGACTTTTCTTTTGTCACGATATCGTGACACTTCTATCTTCGTAGTCTTCAACTTAGCTTTTGTCATGAAATCGTGACACTTCTGCTTTCGTACTTAGCTTCTTTGCTTTTGTCGTGAAATCGTGACACTTCTACCTTCGAAGTCTTCTTCTCTAATTTTGTCATGAAATCATGATAGTTCTGCTTCCATACACTTCCTCTCTTTCTTTTGTCATAAAAATGTGACATGTCACGAAATCGTGACACTTTTTCTTTCTCTTCCTTCCTTGCTTTTCAAGTCACGAAAATGCGACATGTCACGAAATCGTGACACTTTTTCTTTCTCTTCCTTCCTACTCTTTTCGAGTCACGAAAATGCGACATGTCACGAAATCGTGACACTTTTTCTTTCTCTTCCTTCTTGCACTTTTCGAGTCACGAAAATGCGACATGTCACGAAATCGTGACACTTTTTCTTTCTCTTCCTTCCTACGCTTTTCGAGTCACAAAAATGTGACATGTCATGAAATCGTGACACTTTTCTTTCTCTCTCCTATTTTAGTCATGAAAATGCGACATGTCACGAAATCGTGACACTTTTCCAACTCACTTTCTCTCTCCTATTTTAGTCATGAAAATGCGACATGTCACGAAATCGCGACACTTTTCAAACTTGTTCTCTTTCTTCGAACTTGTCATGAAATCGTGACACTTCTTCCTACTTTCTCTTTTTCTTCCAACATGTCACGAAATCGTGACAGTTTTTCCACTTGCCTTTTTCTTTGCCAACATGTCACGAAATCACGACAATTTTTCCACTTGCCTTTTTCTCTTCCAACATGTCACGAAATCATGATAGTTTTTCCACTTGCCTTTTTCTCTTCCAACATGTCACGAAATCGTGATAGTTTTTCCACTTGCCTTTTTCTTTGCCAACATGTCACGAAATCGTGACAGTTTTTCCACTTGCCTTTTTCTCTTCCAACATGTCATGAAATCATGATAGTTTTTCCTACTTCTTCTCTCTCTTCCAACATGTCACGAAATCATGATAGTTTTTCTAGCTTTTTCTCTCTCTTCCAACATGTCGCGAAATCACGACAATTTTTCTTGCCTGTTGTATATGTCGCGATATCGCGACACTTTTCTTACTTGTCTTTTTCTTTGATCTTTTGCAAATGGGCCACTTCGGTCTTCTTGGAAACTCATTGTCCATACTCTGAATAACCTTTGAACTCCTGTCTTCTGCATCTGAATAGCTTTTGAACTTCCTGTCCACTGAAACACCAGATCTATCTGACTGTGTTGACAACAATGACAATACTGTTGTTGCACCTTGCTCAACAATCTCCCCCTTTGGAATTGTTGGCAACACATGTGCAATTTCCTGTAACTCTTCTCCCCCTTTGACAATAATACCAAAGGGCTACTGCAGACTCCCCCGAGTCCATGCACAACATTCTCGGGCAAAATTGATTATACTTAGCAAAAATCATGAACATGAGCAACAAGATAATCAAATACTTAGATGCTCCCCCTGAGAATGTGATACCTGTAGCTAGTCAATCTTTGGGAAGTGTGACCACTCCCAATTTATTGTGAAGGTACTCAAAAACTTCCTTGGGCAATGGTTTTGTGAAAATATCTTCTACTTGCTCTGTAGTTGGAACAAAATCCAACTTAACCTCACCTTCTGCAACTTTCTCCTTCAAGAAGTGATACCTGATAGCGATGTGTTTTGTGCGTGAATGCATAACTAGATTCTTGGAGATGTTAATGGCACTGGTGTTATCACACTTAACTGATATTGGTTCACTAAAGCAGATACCAAGATCTTTCAGGGTTTGTTTCATCCACAATACCTGCGTACAACATGTTGTCGCTGCAATATATTCTGCCTCTACTGTTGATAAAGAAACTGACTCTTGCTTCTTACTGTGCCATGCAACCAATCTGTCTCCAAGATAGAATGCACCTCCACTGGTACTCTTTCTATCATCTACACATCCTGCCCAATCTGCATCTGAATATGAAATAAGGGTGAAGTCTTTACCTTTTGGATACCATAACCCATACTCCATAGTACCCTTGAGATACCGAAGAATCCTCTTTACTACTGTCACATGAGTCTCCTTGGGATTGGCCTGAAAACGTGCTACCATGCATACTGCCTACAAAATATCTGGGTCGGTAGCTATCAGGTGCATAGAGGCTTCCAATCATAGATCTGTACATGGTTTGATCAACAGGTGGAGATTTGTCATCTTTGCTCAACTTGCAACCTGTCGTCATGGGAGTGCTAACTGGCTTACAATCCTCCATTGTGAATTTTTTTAACATCTCTTTTACATATTTAACTTGAGAAATAAATATGCCCTTCTTACTTTGATTAACTTGCAAACCGAGGAAATATGACAGTTCACCAATCATTGACATTTCAAATTCTTTTTGCATCTTATTTGCTAAATCTTTACATGACTCATCTTTGTTGCTGCCAAATATGATATCATCTACATATACAACAAGAACAATAAGATGCCCATTTTCTGTTTTGACATACAGGTTACTATCCACCATACCTTTCTTAAACCTTTGTTGAGTGAGATAGTTGTCTAGTCTTGCATACCATGCTCGGGGTGCCTGTTTTAAGCCATATAATGCTTTCTTCAACTTACAAACAAAGTTGGGATTATCACCAAGTTGGAACCCATCCGGTTGCTCAATATAAACCTCTTCTTCAAGTTTCCCATTCAAAAATGCTGATTTCACATCCATTTGATAAACTTTGAAATTCTTGTAGATCTGCTAAAGCCGAAACATTCTGATTGCCTCTAGTCTAGCTACTGGTGCAAACGTTTCCTCAAAGTCAATGCCTTCAACTTGTGCATACCCCTTGCATACCAATCTTGCTTTATTTTTGACTACCTATCCGTCTTCATTCAATTTGTTACGAAAGATCCATTTAGTCCCGATTATATTTTTGTTCGCAGGTCTAGGTACTAACTCCCAAGTTTTGTTTTTCTCGATCTGGTCTAATTCTTCATTTATTGCCTTCATCCAACCTTCATCTTTGCTTGCTTCAACAACATTTTTGGGCTCAATGCTGGATAATAGAGAGTAGTTACTTACTACTCTTCTTCTTGTTTGAACACCAACTTTGGGGTCTCCAATTATTTGATCTCTAGGATGATTTTTCTTGCCAATTGCCTGTTTTGAATTTCTTATTCTCTTCTGCTTTTGAATCACAACTTACATCATCTGAGTCAATTTTTTGTATCTTTTCAATTTCATTTTCCTCATCTCCTTCAATAACCTCTTCATAGATTGGGTAGTTCGTTTCATAGCTAATTACTCATTCTTTACCTTCATCAAACTTAACATCAGCACTGTCCACAATTTTCTTTAGCCTTTTGTTGTAGCATTTGTAAGCTTTGCTTCTAGATGAATAACCAACAAAAATACCTTCATCTGCTCTATCTTCAAACTTACCAAGATTATCTTCAGTTCTTTTGATATAGCACTTGCTGCCAAAAACTCAGGTATTTTGCTTTTGCCCTTTTACCGAACCACAATTCATAAGGAGTTTTGCTTTCATGTGTTCTCAGCATGTACCTATTTTGGATATACACCGTAGTATGGACTGCTTCTTTCCAAAATCTGTCTGCTACTCTGCTTTCAGCCAACATAGTCCATGCCATTTCCTGCACTATCCTGTTCTTTCTTTCCACCACTCCATTTTGCTGAGGTGTCCTGGCTGCTGAGAACTGTCTCCTAATACCATATTTTTCATAGTATTCTACAAACTCCTCTGAAATGAATTCTCCTCCTCTGTCTGATCTTAAACATTTGATCCTCTTTCCTGTTTCATTCTCAACCTGGTTTTTGAAAATCTTGAACATATCAAAAGCTTCTGATTTATGCTTCAAGAAAAATATCCATGTCATTCTGGAATAGTCATCAATGCACAACATAAAATATTTGTCACCATTTATGCTTTGTGTTCTCATGGGTCCACATAAATCAGTGTGTATTAGTTCCAAAGGTTTGCTTGTGTAGTATTCTTTTGTTTTGAAAGAGACTCTAGTTTGTTTCCCCTTTTGGCATGAAGCACAAATGTTGTTTGCAGGTTTGCTGATGGTGGGAATATCTCTCACTTGCTCCTTTTGAGGTGATTTTTACTAGGTTATCAAAACTGATATGACCGAGTCTCTTGTGCCACAACCAATTTTCTTCTTCCTATCCAATAAAACAAGCTCCTTCTGAAGTCTCTGAGAGCGTGTACAGGTTTCCAGATGTTCTTGATCCAGTTGCTATCAATTTTCCACTGTTTGTCTTTCTGACTTCACAACCCTGCTTCTTAAAAACTACCTCATGACCTTTATCACAAATCTGACTTACGCTCAACAGGTTATGTTTCAAACCATCCACAAACAAGACTTCTTTTGACTTAATTTTTCCGTTAATAATTTTGACTGAACCTTTGCCAACTATCTTAGCTCCATCATTATTTCCAAACTTTACTGAACCACCTTCATATTTCTGCAACTTCTCAAATTTTTGTTTGTTACCTGTCATATGACTGGAGCATCCACTATCAAGTATCCATGGTACATATTTATTCTGTGCTTTAAATGTTGTTTGTACAATTAAGGATTCCTTTTCTTCCTTAAGTTGTTCCTTTTCTTTCCACTCCATTTTGATAGTGGTTTTGGGCTCTTGTTTTGCCTTTCCCTTATCAGCAGCTTGTGCATGTTTTATGGGAAGTTTTCTATTTTGTCTCATCCTATTTGGTTGAACTTTTCTTCCCTGAAACTGATTTGATGAAAATGTGCTTCTACAGTTTCTTGCAATGTGCCCAAAATTATGACAGTTATAACATTCTACTGTATAATTCATCAGAGGAGAAAAAGCATTTCTACTTGGTGAAATTCCTTGGTCTAACATTATATTTGCAGTCTGAGATTTTATGTCCATAGCCATTGCATTTAAAATAGAAACCAGAGAAGGGATAATTGAACCCGAGAGATGGTCTTTGCCATGTTGTCGTAGGAGCCATAGGTCTTCTTCTTCTTTGATGTGTGACATTGGTGAATCCATCATTGTCAGTTCTCCTTTCGAGCCTGGCATTATTGCTTTCTTTTGCATGAGACATTTTCCCTTGATCAACCTGTTTCTTATCTTCATTCTTTGTGGATTCTACATTTTTGGCCTTTGATCCACTTGATGATTCTCCTTCGATGAAACCCAGACCAAACTTGATGCCTGCAGGTCTTTGGTCATTTATGATCTTATCCAGCTTCATAGAACTTTCTTCACGTTTGTGATAACAACTAATTTTCTTATTCATCTCTTCTAGCTGCATTCTCAAACCAACAGTCTCTTCTTCTAGCTTGCTTGCAATAGTCTATTTTCATGGTTATTTGCACTTCGAGATCTTCAGAGATTTTCTTGGATTCTTCTATCTGTACTTTCAAACTGGTTATGATTTCATTTGCATCCGCAAGCTTTCTTGAAAGTTTCTTATTCTTTTTCTTTTCTATCTCCCACTCTTCAAGTGCAGAGATCAACTCACCTTCTAGATCTACTTCAGCCTCAGGGTTTTCACCACATACTTCGAGAGATCACTCCTTCTTCCTTTTCTGATTTTGCTTCTTCAAATGCCATGAAAAGAGCTTCACCTTTTTCCTCTTCAGACTCTTCTCCGAAGCTGTCTTCTGATGAACTGACATTCTTGGAGATGAAACTTCTCTTCTTGAAGTTGCCTTTTCTGAAGTTCATTTTCTTCCAGTCACTTCTTTCATGGTGCGATCCTTCATCATTTTTGTTCTGCTCTTTAAGTGGACATTTAGTCGCAAAATGCCCGACGCCTCCATAGTTGAAACATTTAAATGGTAGCTTCCCTCTGTATTTTCCTTTTCCCTTTTTTAGCTTTCTAACAAAGTTTGCTTCCATTTCATCTGATGTCCCTTCTTCCTCGGACTCTTGTTTAGTGTTTTTATTTTTAAGGGCTTTAAAATCCGCTTCTCTGTCTGTGGGTTTAGATCTTCCTATCCTCATCTCATATGCAGTTAAAGAACCATACATCTCATCTATACTGAAATAATTTAGATTTTTAGCTTCTTCTATTGCTGAGACTTTGGAATCAAACCTTTGAGGAAGAGATCTTAGTACCTTTTTCATGATGGTAGAGTCTCCAATATCCTCGTCGAGTCCTCTGATCGCATTAATGATTCCATTGACTCTCAGCATATATGCCTCAATGTTTTCATCATCGTTCATTTTCAATGCTTCGAACTGAGCTCGATGTGTCTGTAACTTGGCCTCCTTGATCTTATCGTCTCCTTCATGAATACTCCTTAGTTTGTCCCATATCTCTTTTGCCGTATTACAGTTCATGATCTTCACTAGTTCACTATCTGCTAATCCGCACATGAGAGCATTTTTTGCTTTTGAGTTGTTTTCAAATAGTTTCTTTTCGTCAACCTCTTTTGGAGGAGTGATGGGAATTGTGTATCCACTAACTACTGAATCCCAGATGTCGTAACCCAAAGCACAGAGATATGTCTGCATCCTGATTCTCCAGAATGCGTAATTAGATCCATCAAACAATGGTGCTTTGTTTGATGAGAAACCTTCACCACCTGCCATTGTGTTACTTCCAAGATCACCCTAGCCGGTTAAGCTTGTATAGGAACTTGGCTCTGATACCAATTGTTAGTCTTACAATGACACTGAGAGGGGGGGTGAATCAGTGTAGCTCTTTAATCTTGAATTTATAGCTCTTAAAACAGTAGCAATTAAAACTTATTACAAGATACAACAAGAATAACAAAAGAGCATCACACAACACAAGATTTAATGAGGTTCACCAATGTGGCTACTCCTCAAAAATGACTGCTTGGACTACCATCCAAATCCAGCCTTTGCAAAGCAACAACTTTACAATCACTTTACCAGCACCCACTGGAAGGAGCACCAACCCCTTATTTATCTGCACCAATAGAAAGGAGCACCAACCCCTGATTTACCAGCACCTACTGGAAGGAGCACCAACCCCTGATGCCAAGCTGCAACCTAGACTTGAATTATGAATCTAGAAGATTAACAGAAAGATACCTCCACTTTTACAAGACCCCGACTAGTCTGCTTCACCTTTGCGATCTCTGTGCACTCTGCTCTCTCTACGAAATTACTTCGCACAATCTGCTACATCACAGTCGAACGATCGTCTTCTCCCTTTTGCGCACTCTGCTTCCTTTGTGAATTTTGCACTTAGCACGATTCGATACGACTTGCACTCTGTGCTCTATGACCGAACTTCACGCACTTCGACAACCACTAAAATCTCCAAACAACCCTCCTTTTATAACAGAATATTTGAGATGAAAACCCTAATCTTAGTCGGCTATAAATCCTCATCTTAGTCAATTTTCATGACATCTGTAAACCCTAATTTTAGTCGGTTGTTCATCGGTCTTCGTCGGCTTCAACTTAACCACGAGAATACAACATGTCACGATATCATGACACTTTTTCTCCTTGCTCTTTCTCTTAGCTTTGACCCACGAAAATACATGTCACGATATCGCGACACTATTTTCTCTCTCCTCTATCTCTTTGCTTTGGCCCACAAAAATACATGTCGCGATATCGTGACACTATTTTCTCTCTCCTCTTTCTCTTTGCTTTGGCCCGCAAAAATACATGTCATGAAATCGCGACACTATTTTCTCTCTCTCTCTCTCTCCTTGTATCGGACCATGAAACTGCTACATGTCACGATATCGTGACACTTTCTCCTCCGTACACTTCGTCTTTGCTTTTGTCATGATATCGTGACACTTCTGCTTCCATAGACTTTGACTTTGCTTTTGTCATGATATCGTGACACTTCTATCTTTGTAGTCTTCAACTTAGCTTTTGTCACAAAATCATGACACTTCTACTTTTGTACTTAGCTTCTTTGCTTTTGTCATGAAATCGTGACACTTCTACCTTCGAAGTCTTCTTCTCTGCTTTTGTCATGAAATCATGATAGTTCTGCTTTCGTACGCTTCCTCTCTTTCTTTTTTTGAAAATGCAACATGTCACGAAATCGTGACACTTCTTCTTTCTCTTCCTTCTTGTGTTTTCGAGTCGTGAAAATGTGACATGTCACGAAATCGTGACACTTTTTCTTTCTCTTCCTTCCTACGCTTTTCGAGTCGCGAAAATGCGACATGTCACGAAATCGTGACACTTTTTCTTTCTCTTCCTTCCTGCGCTTTTCGAGTCACGAAAATGCGACATGTCACGAAATCGTGACACTTTTTCTTTCTCTTCCTTCCTGCGCTTTTCGAGTCACGAAAATGCGACATGTCGCGAAATCGTGACACTTTTCCAACTCACTTTCTCTCTCCTATTTTAGTCGCGAAACTGCGACATGTCACGAAATCGTGACACTTTTCCAACTCACTTTCTCTCTCCTATTTTAGTCGTGAAACTGCGACATGTCACGAAATCGCGACACTTTTCCAACTTGTTCTCTTTCTTCGAACTTGTCGCGAAATCGCGACACTTCTTCCTGCTTTCTCTTTTTCTTCCAACATGTCGCGAAATCGTGACAGTTTTTCCACTTGCCTTTTTCTCTGCCAACATGTCGCGAAATCGTGACAGTTTTTCCACTTGCCTTTTTCTCTTCCAACATGTCGCGAAATCGTGATAGTTTTTCCACTTGCCTTTTCTCTTCCAACATGTCGCGAAATCGCGACAGTTTTTCCACTTGCCTTTTTCTTTGCCAACATGTCGCGAAATCGCGATAGTTTTTCCACTTGCTTCTTTCTCTTCCAACATGTCACGAAATCGTGATAGTTTTTCCTGCTTCTTCTCTCTCTTCCAACATGTCACGAAATCATGATAGTTTTTCTAGCTTTTTCTCTCTCTTCCAACATGTCGCGAAATCGTGACAGTTTTTCTTGCTTGTTGTATATGTCGCGATATCGCGACACTTTTCTTACTTGTCTTTTTCTTTGATATTTTGCAAATGGGCCACTTTAGTGGTGGAGAACTAATCTTGCACAAGACAGAAAACCAGAGAAACAAGAGACAACAATTTCTAATTCAATACTTCAAAAGAATTTTACAAGAATATACAGCCAAACTGCCATTTGCCAACCCCCTCTCATTACAATCCATCGATTTTTATCGAGGTCCCCATCCTCTATGATTTCATACTTCCCACGATCTACAATTGCCACCTAGAACAATTTTGGAAAGTTGCATTGATGAGACTCTAGGTGAGGTGCGCGACTGGCTGCCATACCCAACGGAATCTTCTTCTCGATCTGCTGCTTACTGTTAGTTGCTATAAACGTATCTCCAAATATCCTACGCAAGTGGCCAACATGCCCATTGAAATCCTCCTTTGAAACTGCTACTTTACTACTACTAACTTGTCGCACAAGAAGGGACATCTTTATGAAAGTTGGAGTGCGTGTTTTTCTGTCTGGTCGCGATATCACGACATGTTGCGATATCGTGACCATTTCCTTTTTGCACCTTCTCTCTCCGTTTTGGCTGCGATATCGCAACATGTCACGATATCACGCTGTTTCTTCTATCGGCTTCCGTTTTCCCATTTCGATCGCAAAATCATGACATGCCATGATTTCATGACCTTTGTTCCTCCGCGCCTTTGTTTCCCTACTTAGGCTACGATTTCGTGACATGTCATGATTTCGTGACCTTTGTTCCTCCACGCCTTTGTTCCCCTGCTTAGGCCACGATTTCATGACATGTCATGATTTCGCGACCTTTTTCCTCCACACCTTTGTTCCCCTACTTAGGCCACGATTTCATGACATATCATGAAATCGCAACATGTCGCGATTTCACGACCTTTGTTCCTCCGTGCCTTTGTTCCCCTGCTTAGGCCGCGATTTCGCGACATGTCACGAAATCGTGACATGTCACGATTTCGTGACCTTTGGTCCTCCGCACCTTGGTTTCTTCTACGATGGTCACGATTTCGTGACATGTCATGAAATCATGACATGTCGTGATTTCGCAACCTTGTGTCTTTCGGCCTTGTTTTCTCTGCCTTGTGTCGCGATTTCGCAACATGTCGCAAAATCGTGACATGTCATGATTTCGTGACATTTGCAACACTTAGGAAAAAAATACATTTGCAACACTTAGAAAGAAATAACAACAAAAGTTTTGTTGATTCTTGATTGCTTTGCTGCCCTCGGATGCTCCTGCATTAGATGACACCCAGGGTGGATCGAGAAGTGATCCTCACTTCTGATATTTGGGAGGAAGACCCAGGCGGTCAACCTCTGTTTTCGACAACCAAGTTGCATCTTCTACAGGTCTGCCCTTCCACTTGATCAAATACTCAGAATATTGTTTGTTCCTTGTGCTTCTGCCTTCACGAGTATCTAATATTTCCTCGATCTCGACTTTGGTTGTGTTAGACGCTGGAATGTTCCACAATTCTATGCTTAGTGCCTTTGTACTATCTCCTTCATGGTATTCCACTAAATTAGATATATTAAAAATAGGTGAAATGTCAAGCCCACTTGGCAATTCCACTTCATATGCATTACCTGAATCCCATTTTTCTAGTATTCTACATGGCCCAAATTTCTTCATCTTCAACTTGTTATACGTTTTGGCTGGAAATCTTTCTTTTCTGAGATGGACCATGACTTCATCCCCCACTTTGAACTCTTTGAACTATCACTTTTGGTTTGCTCTTGCTTTATATTGAGTATTCATTTTTGTGATTTGTTTTTTCACTTCTTCATGCAGGCTTTTCATCTATTTCACGAATTCCTCAGCCTCTGCACTGCACTTTTCTCCTTTATCTAATTTTCTTAGCTCAAAAACATTTCTTGGATTGTTTCCATATATGATTTGGAATGGAGATTTGTTTGTACTCTTATTGATAGAATTATTGTATGCAAATTCTTCCTATGGTAAAACTAAATCCCATCCCTTGGGTTTATCTGCTATCAAGCATCTTAATAAATTACCCAGACTTCTATTTACCACCTCTGTCTATCCATCAGTTTGTGGGTGGTATGCAGAATTGAACTTGAGATCTATCTTCAGCTTCTTCCACAATGTTCTACAGAAATACCCAACAAACTTTGTATCTCTGTCAAAAACTATGCTTCTTGGTAGACCGTGAAGTCGTACCACTTCCTTGAAAAATAACCCTACAATGTGAACTGCATCACTTGTTTTCTGGCAGGGAATAAAATGTGCCATCTTGGAGAGTCTGTCAACCACCACAAATACAGAGTCATTTCCCCTCTGTGTTTTGGGCAATCCAAGAATAAAATCCATGCTTATGTCCTCCCATGGCCTCTCAGGTACAGGTAACGGCTGGTATAATCCTGTGTTTTGCCTTACGCCTTTTGCCATCTGACATATTCTGCAACTCTACACAAACTTTTTCACATCTTGCTAAAGTTGCGGCTAGTAGTAATTTTCATTCACCAGGGCTATGGTCTTAGCTCGACCAAAATAACCAGCCAGTCCTCCGCTGTGCTTTTCCTTGATTAAGTTCTCCCGCATGGAACTCCTTGGAATGCATAATTTACTTCTCTTGAATAGCATTTCATCTTGGATTAGGAAATATAACTATTTTGTCCTGTCCATAGTAACAGGTGCCAAGCAAACCGTCTAGGCTTCTGCAAAATTAATATCTTTAGGATAAAGACCCTTCAATTCTTCGAATCCTACCACTTCCACTGTCATTTCAATCAGCAAATTTTGACTTCTACTTAAGGCATCTGCAACTCTATTTGATTTCTCGCTTCTGTTCTTTAACACAAAGGTATAGCTTTGGAGAAACTCAACCCACTTCATGTGCCTCTGATTTAGTTTTGTTTGGCTATTGATGTACTGCAATGTCTGATGATCCGTAAATAGAACAAATTCTTTTGGCAACAAATAATGCCTCCACTTCTTCAGAGCCTGAACTATAGCATAAATTTCCTGGTCAAAAATTGAATACTTTTTTCGAGCATCATTGATCTTTTCACTAAAATAAGCAATAGGTCTGCCTTCTTGACTAAGTACATCCCCTATTGCACTGCCACTAGCATCACAGTCTACCTAAAATACTTTGTTAAAGTTTAGGAGTGCCAAAATAGGCTGTTCTGTGACCCTTTTATTTAATGCATCAAAGCTTCTTTTAGCCCCTAAGGTCCACTTGAATTATTTCTTATCCCCTCTCATTGTTTCTGTGAGGGGTGCACAAATGCTGCTGAAGTTTCTTATGAACTTTCTATAAAATTTTGCTAGACCATGAAATGATCTTACCTCTGTTGTGCTTCTTGGGGTAGGCCATTCGATGATAGCTCTCACCTTCTTTGGGTCCATTTTTAGACCTTCTGATGAGATTACAAATCCCAAGTATACTAACTCTTTCTTGACAAAATTACACTTTTTTAGATTTATTAATAACTGCTCCTCCCGTGACTTTTCAAAAACCCTCTTGATGTGCATCAGATGTTCCTATAGGGTTTTGCTGAATATTAATATATCATCTAAATAAACAATGACAAATTTTCCTAAAAACTCTTTCAGTACCTCATTCATCGGCCGCATGAAGGTACTTGGTGCATTGGACAGCCCAAATGGCATGACCAACCACTCATACAATCCCTCTCTTGTCTTGAAGGCTGTCTTCCACTCATCTCCTTCCACGACATGGATCTGGTGGTAACCACTCTTGAGGTCAATTTTGGTGAAGTACTTGGCTCCACTCAAACAGTCCATTATGTCATCCATCCTTGGTAGTGGAAACCTGTATTTTATTGTGATCTTGTTGATGGCTTGAGAGTCTATGCACATTCTCCACTCTCCATCCTTCTTGGGTGCTAGTACTGTAGGTACTGCACACGAGCTAAGACTCTCCCTAATCAATCCCTTCTCCAGCAACTCCTGGACCTGCCTGTTTAGTTCTTTCGTTTCTACAGGCATAATTCTATGTGCAGCCTTATTGGGCAAGCTTGACCCTGGCACCAAATCAATATGGTGACTAATTTTTCTTACTGGGGATAAACCCTTAGGCACATTATCAGATATGATATTTGGAAATTCCTTCAACAGCTCTTGGACTTCTGCTAGGGCATCTTTGCATTCTGTATCCCTGACTCTAGGAATTAATGCATAACACATATGTTCATGCTTTAAATCATCTAAAAATTTTCTTTCGTCAACCAAGAAAATTTTTGCACTACCACATACCTTTTCTTCCACCTCCTTCAGGGGTTTCAAATTATGACGCATTCCATTCTTGGTCATGAAATAGGTGTTGGCTCGGCCATCATGAACCACACTCCTGTCAAACTGCCATGGCCTTCCCAGTAGCAAATGGCACGCATCCATGGGTAGAATGTCACATAGAACCTCATCACGGTAATTTCCAATGCTGAATTTTACCAGGCATTGTTCATTGACCAAAACCTTATGGTCTTTCTACAACCACACGATCCGATATGGATGCGGGTGTTTCTTTCTCTCCAGTTGTAGCTTTGTAACCATTCCCTCTAAAACTAGGTTATCTGTGCTACCGTTGTCAATGATAATGTTGCAAATCTTAGCCATGCATTTACACCTTGTGCAAAATAAACTTTTCCTCTGATCTATAGCTCCATCTTCATTCAGTAGGACTCTCCTTGCAATCATTACTTCTCCTCTCTCAGCTTCTTTAGAATGCTCAGATTCAACATCTTCATCTGCGACTGCTACTCTGGCATTTCCTTTCGGCCTTTGATTATTTCTTTCTCACTATTGTGGGCACTCATATTGGTGATGTCCCTCTTCACCACACTGGAAGCAAGTCCCTTAGAATCTTCCTCTTCCTTGTCCACTTCCATCTCTGCCTCTTCCCCCTCGGTAACCATTATTCTGATTATGGGGGCGGTCTGTATTTTCTCTCCTTTGTTCTTGATTGCTGCTACCTTCTCCATTTTTTTGAGAATCTTCATTTCTTCTTCCACTGTTCCTTTCACCGGTCCTTCCGCCATGACCTCTTCCTCTTTGCTTGTTTTCAAACCTCCTATTGAGCTTCTCTTCAACCTTTAAAGCAAATTGGTAAGCGTCCTCTATGGTGGTCATCCGGACTGGACTTAGTTCTTCTTGAATGCTTTCTCATAACCCATTAATGTAACGGGCTACCTTCTTCTTGTTGGCCTCTGAGTGGCCTGTTCTAATCATTATTTTATGAAATTACTCTGTGTATTCTTTCACAGACTTGCTTGATTGCCTCAATCCTTGCATTTTCTTCAATAGGTCTAACTCATAATCACCAGGGATGAACTACCTCTTTAGCTTTTCTACCATCCATTCCCACTTATTTATTCTCTCTTTCTCTCTTTTATTTTGCTCCAGTTGCACTCCTTTCCACCAAATGCTAGCATGACCTTTTAGTTTGGTCTTTGCGAATCTGACCTTATAAGGATCCTCAACCTCTTCGTACTCAAAGTACTCTTCTAGGTCATTGATCCAGTCAATCAATTCCTCTGGATCAAGGTTCCCAAAATATGTGGAAACCTCCATCTTCGACCTCTTCCCAATCTGGGATATGGCTTTGTATAGTCTGGCCTGAGCAGGATCTACCGCTTCTTCTTCTTCCTCAGGTTGGTCTTCTTCTTCATCATCTTCCTCTTCACTAGCTTCATCTCTTCTTGGCTCCAATATTCTACGTATTTCTTCTTGCAGGGCTTGCATTTTCTGCTGCAAAGCTCGAACATCTTCCGTTGCTGCCATGCCTCTCCCACCAACAAGATTTCTCCTTGGAGGCATTCTGCTCACCCAATTCCAAGCCCTTCCATAGATCCTAGTGTAACTGCCTCTCCTCCAGTGATCTGCTACACACTCAGGAACTACTGGCTCTGATACCACTTGGTGGAGAAATAATCTTGCATAAGACAGAAAACCAGAGAAACAAGAGACAACAAGAATATACAGCCAAAATACCATTTTCCAAACCCCCCTCATTACAATCCATCAGTTTTTATTGAGGTCCCCATCCTCTATGCTTTCAAACTTCCCACGATCTACAATTACCACCTAAAATAATTCTAGAAAGTTGCATTGATAAGACTCTAGGTGAGGTGCGTGACTGGCTGCCATACCCAACGAAATCTTCTTCTTGATCTGTTGCTTGTTGTTAGTTGCTATAAACATGTCTCCAGATATCTTGCACGAGTGGCCAACATGCCCGTTGAAATCCTCCTTTGAAACTACTGCTTTACTGCTGCTAACTTGTCGTGCACGAAGGGACGTCTTTATGAAAGCTAGAGTGCGTGTTTTTCTATTTGGTCGTGATATCGTGACATGTCGCCATATCGTGACCATTTCCTTTCTACGCCTTCTCTCTCCATTTTTGCCATGATATCGTGACATGTCACGATATCGTGCCATTTCTTCTATCGGCCTCCATTTTCCCATTTTGGTCACGAAATCGTGACATGTCACGATTTCGCGACCTTTGTTCCTCCGTGCCTTTGTTTCCCTGCTTAGGCCACAATTTCGTGACATGTCACGAAATCACGACATGTCATGATTTCACGACCTTTGTTCCTCCGCACCTTTGTTCCCCTACTTAGGCCGCGATTTCACGACATGTCACAAAATCATGACATGTCATGATTTTGCGACCTTTGTTCCTCCGTGCCTTTGTTCCCCTGCTTAGGCCACGATTTCATGACATGTCGCAAAATCATGACATGTCACGATTTCATGACCTTTGTTCCTCCATGCCTTTGTTCCCCTGCTTAGGCCGCGATTTCATGACATGTCGTGAAATCGCGACATGTCACGATTTCGCGACCTTTGGTCCTCCGCACCTTGGTTTCTTCTGTGATGGTCACAATTTTGTGACATGTCATGATTTCATGACGTTCTGTCTTCCAGACTTGTTTTCTCTGCCTTGTGTCACGATTTCGTGACATTTGCAACACTTAGGAAAAAAATACATTTGCAACACTTAGAAAGAAATAACAACAAAAGTTTGGTTGATGCTCGATTGCTTTGCTGTCCTCGGATGCTCCTGCATCATTCGGTATTCTTGGAAACTCACTGTCCATACTCTGAATAACCTTTGAAATCCTATCTTCTACATCTGAATAGATTTTTAACTTCCTATCCACTGAAACAACAAATATATCTGATTGTGTTGACAACAATGACAATACTGTTGTTGCACCTTGCTCAATAGTAATTTACCCTATACACTTGGTGATTGCAGTGAATTACACTCCATGCAATATGAAAAAATGAGTAGATTACCATAAGGACATTTGGTGTAAATTCATCATTATTGAATTGATATGCTTCATTTCAAACCCTAAGAAGGCCCATACGACATGACTACTCTATGGGAATGAAGCAATCATATCACTTTTTCTATGACACTTTCAAAAAATTATTGAATAATGTGATTTGAAAAATACCTAATTGGAATTTCTATCATCTTGATTCCCTAAGAAGACCATTGAGGCTGGACCACTCCATGGGATAGAGTTGTATAATTACTCTTAATAGTTGTAATCATATGCTAATTAGGCCTAATCAATTATCAAATGCTAAATCTTATTTTTTTCAAAGTCATTCATAGTGGTCAAGTGACTTGTCGCTTCATTTAATTGTCCTATCCTCATTGACTCATCGCTTGATGGGATAGTCATAATATCATAATCATAATCAAATTCAATAGAATATACCTTGATATTGTCAAAATTACGTTCGTATTATGAATAATTGCCAACGACTATCATAAGCTTACCCTTTGTTGGGGAAAAAATCAAATATGATAGTTAAGTTAGTAGCTCTCCTCCTTTTGGATCTATATGGTGTGAAAGCCTATAGTAGCACTGAAGCTACCCAATCACCAATGGAGCTTTCCAAAGCTTTACAAATTTAAGCCTTCCATCAAGTTGGAAGCAATGATTCTAGGATGTGCATCCTTTTGTTGGACCTTGAGCATCTAATGTTGATCAGACTAATGATCATCATACAACCTACGACATCATTTTAGGAGGTCTATTTTTTCTCAATGTTGTTCGATGTCATAATGCATCTCAAAAGGGACATCTGTAGACACCTAAAAGATGTCATGTCAAGGCGACTACTCATATGGGACATGCTACAAGACCATATGGAAGAACTTGGACAAATATCAAGGTATAACAATGGTTTTAACCACTCAATTAGGTAGTTTGGCCTAATCAATGTTAGCCATAGTTGACACCCATAGTTAGCAGTGATGATTGTGCCTCAAAGTCACGGCTAGTAGCCAGAATCAGTTGGACCTTGGTCGATACAAAATCAGTTACAACAATCAATTGGTTATAAATTCAAGTAGTTTAGGGGTGAAAATATCTAGAAGTTTCCCTCCAACTACTCCAGCTATCCATTCTTGATCTTGGATTCCTCAAGAAGCTAATACATAGCCCTCCTAGGTACTATAAGAACCCCATACAAAATGGGAGAAGACAAAGATACATAGGAGAATTCAAGTGGTGAAGACCTGTCAAATTAATTACTCACCTACTTGCATTGATAGAAAGCTTGGTCATAAGCATTAAGAGATCAAAATTGTAATTAAATCCATGGAGGTCCTAGGAGGCTAGGAGAGCCAAGAAACTCAATTACGCTAACTTCATGCACAATCTAAGCAATCCAACTGCCAAACTAGTAAGAGGACATAAAGGTGATCCTTGAACATCAATTTGAAAGAAATATTTAGAGATTCACCCCTGAATTGGAGGGTAAACTTATCTTAGACTCAATCATGGATAATAGTGCTCATCGTGCCACAGAGCCACGATCAGGGTATCAATTTTTATTTCTCTTTTTTCTAATCGTAGGATATTTTAAACTTCATTATATTAGGTATATTTCATGTTTATTTGCTTTTATAGAGACTCTGACTGATAGAATTAGAGGTTTTAGTCATTCTTATTTCATTCTTATAATCAAGATACTAATGATCTTTTCCATGCTTTCATGCTTTCAAATTCATAATTGAGGTATTAGATAGATTGATTTATGTTTCCTTTACAGTATTAATGGTAGAATTATCATGTTTAATGTAGTTTAACATTTTTCTTCCACTTTCTTAATTTCATGTTGATATGATATACTTTGTACAATTTTCCTCTAAAAGCCTCATCAAGAGAGGTCTCCTTTATTGTTGATATACCTCTTTTTGTTTATTGCACCTAGGACTAACAGGGTTTTGACATGCAAGGCAAAAAATGCCTCTAATCATGGAGAAGAAGGTCATATACACCTTGGAGTAGTTCGTGTCATTGTAGAAGGCATTGAAAGACACCTACCCTTGTGAGGGATATTTCCTACTGTAATTGTTGTATTGAATGGGTATACCTAAGAGGGATGGATTTGTAACATGGATTGATTCAAATTAATGGAAGATACATTTTTTATTATGTATTATTTCTTGTCAATTTGTGTATGAATTCTCATTTTTACATGCTTTATAACCATTACAAAATTAGGTGTTGGACTTTTACAATGTTACAATAGGAGGTAGCTTACCAACCACCCCTAAGTAGCTTGGCTAGCTAGATGTAATAACTCATCTTCCCTTCACCTGGGTTATAGACTGTGAGTGCCACATATAGTAATACCCCTACCATAGAACCTAAGTCTACCAATACAGGGGCCCTTGGGTCCTCGAGACATGTCACCTTAATTGACATTGAGGCTACATTAGCACTCCAAAGTGGCATGCTTACACTGCATAATTCACTACATCCATCCCTACTACCATTAACTATTCCACACAGGTTCATTTTCCCTATGCCCCAATAGTAGGTTTACATACATGCAACTCATTCTACTAACATAAACCTTTAGTTTGGCATACCTACAAAATACTTTCCCCTTGGAGGATTTGATCCTCAAACCAATGTAGGTTACATATCCATAATTGTAGGTCCAAACCAACCTCCCCAAGCATAGGTAAATGTGATATCTCACTTTCTTATATTTTCATAGCGCACCTTAGTCCATCAGTCATAGCCATCACCACAAGGACCAAACCCCACACTCCCCATGTATATGCAAGACAATTTATTTACGTTATCTCCATCCTGGGAAACTCAATCACTTATCATTCAAGTACTAACACCCTTATAATCATAGGATACCTCCTTTAGTTATTCCTAGCCACCATTAAGCCAACCCCAACCCATCATCGAATACTACCAAACCTCATCCACCACCACCCAACCACCACCTAAGGTCAAGATATTTGGCCAATAACCTCCTCTAAAACAACACCAACAACTACCATAACAATAGTACTATCAATATCGACCACTATAGTAGTACTACCAACAACAACAACCACCCACACCATAACAAAACCAGTAACCTCCATAACAATAGTACTATTAGTGGCCATCAATGTTGTAGTACTACCAACAATAACAACCATCCATACCACAACAAAACCAAAAACCTCCACAACAATAGTACTACCAACAACCATAACTGTAGTAGTACTACCAACAACAACCATAAAAAATACCCCAAAAACAACAACCATTACCTAATCAAAACCAATAACATATTTTGTAGCAACAACTTCCATTCACACCCCATCAACAACAAACCACTCAACATTAGTAAGTCACTCAGCAAAGCTATCAAAAACAAGTCATTCCACATCATTAGGTAATTTGACAATGATATCAACAACCATCCCTCCAATATCAACAACAAAAATAACAATCACATCAAACCTATCAACTACCCATCACCCAAAATCCACCATCTCACACATACACAAACCAAAAATTCACCCAACAATATCAATACCCCTAATCAAGATTTTAAATTAGCACATCACATGTAGCCCCTCAAGTTGCTTCGGATCCATTTCAATGGTTGGGTGACTAGATCCTCACTTTACAAATGCAAGTTGTTGGTACAGGGTATCAAAATCCAACACTAGGCTAGTTACAAAACTTCCCTATCCATCCATTAGTGCTATTACCACCATATCCTCCTCTATTCAAAATGCCAAAATTTGAGAAATTCAAGGGGAAGGAGGATCCCCAAGAGCACATGAGAAATTTTATCAATGCATGTTATCTCCTTAACGACATTGATGCTCTCATGCTCCACACCTTCCCATTTCCCCTTGGGAAGGAGTTTTGGACTGGTATAACCATTTGCCTAAATATAGGTTCTATAACTTTGAGCAATAGTCCAATCGTTTTATAGAATTCTTCTCTACAAATATCAAGAGATGAATAACATTGACAAATCTATTTAATATTTTATAATTTGATGATGAGCCTACCCTATACTATGGTGCTATATGGAGAGTTATTATAATAGAGTTGCCCTTTTCTTTCCCCACCATAGAGCTTACTCAAATATTTATAAGGAGTTGTGTATCGCTCTAAATTTTTCACATACTTACCCCTAGGCTATAGGATATGTGCCCGAAAGGAGGATGCGAGAAGGATGGGACAATACCTCGTACTGAGAGGCCCTTTGAAGGTCCCGCCTCTCGGGGGAGGGGTATAAGGGTGAATTTTTTATGGATGGTGGGTTCACCAGGAAACTTTTGAGTGGCAGTTTCCATGCCTAGGTTGATAGTGAGTTTGATGTGTTCATTTTATACTTTAATCATTCAACTCCTAGGTTTGGCCAAAATGAATCTAAACTATTCTATATGCCAATGCTAATTTAAATGAATACAAAAAACAAGAATGAATGCTAACCACAGAGAATATGCTAGCTAGAACATAACATACCTGATTCCGGATGTCTGATGAAGATTTTGAGTTTTGTAACAGTCTAGATCGCCTCAATTCATACGTAATCATCTGATATTTCATAGGATCATCTCAAATCGTAGACGGTCATCTGATATCAGACAGAATCGTCTGAAATATGACAAATTCGTCAGAAACCTACAATCACGTAAATAGATACAAAATACCAAATATGCAACTGCAGAAGCAAAGGAAAATGATAGCAATAACAACAAACATGCCTAAATCATGGATTCAAATAACAAAATAAGGAAAATGCAATAGATTTAATGATTGATCTTAACTTTATCATGTGGTTATGCTAAATGAGATGAAATCCAAGATGCATAAATATAGTAATTTAAGATAGTACAAAAATATAATAGGAAAATGTAGATAAAAAACTAAGGAAATGCAAACTTTGGGCTCTGATTGCCCCCAATCTGGACTACAATCAGGATTGTCTCCAATCATACGAGATCATCTGCGATCCTCGACAAGATCATCCAAAATAGTATGGAATCGCTTGCGACGATCCGAGCTAGCTTTGAATAAAAAATAGTAAAGTTCCTATAAGAAAACATGAAATACATAATGCAAATGATGGTGTGGGGATGCTTTGAGATGCGTGGAAGTGTAGGGGGTTTAAGCAGATTTTCAGGCAGAGAGTTAGGAGGATAAACTGAGAAAATCTCAATTTATATAGGATTAGGGAGAGGTTAAGGGGTTGGGGATCATCCCAATCTAGGAAATATCCAACGGGGGAATATCCAACTGCGTAGACATGCTTCTACCCAAGTTGGAGAGGTCATTGAAACATAATCTAATTATGAAAATTTGGTTTTGGGATGAAATCATTTGGACGTTCTGTTCCAGACGAATTCGTCAGATCTGGGATGATTTCGTCTAATCTGTGATGATATCATCCAATGGTCAAAACAAATCCTTAAAATGACATGAAAAACGAGGAAAGCGGGTAACAGGCGGTTAACGGGCAGTTTGAGGTTAAAATTTGAATTTTTATATTTTTACTAAGGTTTAACTGTGCCAATTTTAGGGTGCTACATTTTGCCCCCTCTTTAGCGAATTTTCCAAAGAAAATGCGTTAAAGATGAGTTTTTCTTGTTTTACGAGAAAGCAAAAATGTACTCAATTTTTTAGACGACGATTGTAGGTCAAATCGTACGACTGCTGGCTATGGTGCCCCCTCCGTGTTTTTACCCAAATCGAATGTTTGAGGAAAACATGGAAAAGCAAAATTAAAATGTTGTTGGTTTTGAATAAAATTAAGAAAAAATAGGGAAAACCCTAATTCATTTTTTACTATTCATTTTGACTGTTCCAGAGCTCTGCAGAGAGAAAATATGGTGGAGATGGCGCACAAAGTGACAAAGGTCCGGCGTGGGCTTAGAGCTCGGGGCGGAGGAGCGAGCACTCAGGATCTGGCATGGTATTTTGTGTAGACCACATTCTACCAAGGGCTATACTATCACATGGTTCTAGAGAACCAGAGGGTACCACTGCCAGCCCCTATTGCAGAGCCGGTCATGATAGGATCATCAAGGACATCCTCACAATCGACGATGAGGACCTGAGACACAGCCCGAACCTCTATGGGACCACCTCCTCCACGTCAGGATGGGGGAGTAGATGAGGCTGAGAGTTCGAGGGCTTCTCAAGGATAGTTGCTACAGATGGATTGTATATGTATCTTTGAGAGGATTGAGTATGCCAAGATATAGATTGTGGTATACCAATCCAATTGTGATATGATGTACAAATATTTTTGATATATATATATGATCTTTTTGTAATATAACTTGTCCATATGTTTTTATGATGCTTCAATGTTTGAATTGTTTGTTTGTTGATTGATGATTCATGTAATTATGTTGTTTTTAGAAATATTATAATGTTGTATGTCATGTTGTAAAATTTAAATGAAATAATCTGATGTAAACAATTGGTTGGTTTTGGTGTGATTTGATGAAAAAAATAAAAGGGACTTCTAACAATAATTTCAAAGGACATTGTCCCTGTTATAGACCACTTCATGGAGTTGTCACTCACTCGGTCGTCAAGCTAATCCCAGTATAGAAATATTGCTAAAAGTAAAAGAATGCTTAAGAGACTATCTTAAGACTTTGTGTTGTGATGATGATGATGATGATGATTGCAGATTTTTCATAAAAATAAATTATGCATGAAATATATTTAAAAAGTGATATTTGCTAGGCATAAATTCCTAAGTGTGATAAAATTTTGAACAATTCCTTAGAAATTATACCATGGTTGCAAAATCGAATGTTGACATAATGACATGAAATATAATAAGTGTTCGTTTGTTTTAAAGCATAATTGTGTAACATAATGATGCAAGTCATATGTTTTTATGAATTTGTTTTAAAATAAATGGAAAATAAAATTAGAACAATGGTTTGTGCTAGGCATAGAATTATAGGTATAGACTTATACCATCATCGCAAAATCCAAAGAGAATTTGATATTTTGGTTTTATTGCATGATTGATTTTTGATTTTTGATAAACATAAAATAATAATATAAACTTGACTTTATTTTGCCAGATTTTGTAATAGGTTGTGTAAAATAATTTTGGATTTTTGAAAACAATGTATGTAATTGTGTTTATACTAAACGAATGTTCTGAAATAAGAATAAAATTTATTCCAAAAGAGTTGCAGAAATATTTTAAATTATCTCAAAGAAAAATGTAGATTTATAAGGAACCCTCATGTGCATATGTGAGTTCATTGTCGATCTTGATTTATCATAATGATAGAGAATCTCTCAAATACAAATGTGTGTGCAATTGTATTGTTCATTCACCAATTTTGAGCAAGATAATTTGATACAAGTAATTTGAATTAACCAAATGAATGTTCGTTGACCATGATTTATATGCATGTAATCTTACCAAAATATTGTGAAAGTTAGGTTATCAAGAGCTAGCTAATCCATAATCCGACATAGGTCTATACAAAATAAGGTCACTAATGTGACAGACATATCACCACGCTAGGGATTACCCAAGGCCAAGCATGTTGGGCACAAACCACCTGTTATGGGGCTTACCTCACAGTTTTCTAATAATTGAGAATTCCAGGGATTCAAGCTCATTCGCCCTTCTTTTCTTTTCAAGGGGTAGGGAAAGGATTTTATTGCATTTTGCTTTTGCTTTTCTCGTGTTTGCTTTTTTTTTTTTTTTGTTTTTTTTTGTATTTTTGCTTGATATTTGAGATAATGCTGAAATATTGTCGTGATGATACAAAATAACATTTTTCTTTTTCTCTTTTTCTTTGAATTTTTCTTTTCTTCTTATGCTAGGGATACTTGCTCGGATTAGCTATAGAGCAAGGGATTTTTATTCTGGGTAGGGGTGAGCTTGTCCTTTTGTCAATTCTCAAAGATCCTAGACCATGTGCATGATAGGATAGTAGGGGAAACTTTTCGCTCAAGAAACCATTTCTACGATGTAGCATCATATCGAATTTGCAATGAAATCATTTTAGTGTGAAGAGATATACTTGGTTCAAGTAAATAACAAGATCAATTCTCTATGCTCAAAACTTCATTTAATTCAACTGTGGACTTTGATATAAGAGAGATTAATAATCAAAAATAAAATCAAGATATTTATTCATGTGAATGTGAAAGTGCGGGATTCCAAATAAATGCTAATTTGTCCAAAATAATTGAAAATATAACTGCAAAACTTTCAAGAATTGACAAGTACAAAAATAAAATATGTGTTTGAATATTTTGATTTTGATGTTTTATATTTTTATATTTTTTATTTTGATTGATGAATTGCAAGAAGAAATATGATTACTATTTTTGAAAAATATTTTGATAGAAATGGAAAAAATGAGACAATATGCAAAAATACAATATATACAAATGATGAAATGACCCAATGTTATGCATAATAATGCTTAAGATGCATAATGTTCATAGGTTCTTTAAGATCTTTACCATCTAAGGTAGCTAATCGATATGCACCCGATCCAAATTTAGCAGTGATGACATATGGTCCGAGCCAGTTGAGCTCAAACTTATCTTTAAGGTCTTTAGTTGCATTAGTATTTTTTTGATTTTATTATATGACAAGGTCGCTGATCTCAAAGGATCATTGATGAAATTTCTTGAGGTATGCTCATTTAAGCTTGTTTTGGTAGGCATGAAGATGCTCCAAAGCATTGATGCGCTTTTCATCTAGAAGTTCTAGCTGACTAAGTATACCATCACGATATTCATCTCCTACTTCAGTATCTTGAAGTAGTAGAGCTAAAGAAGGAACTTCTAATTCAAATGGAAAAATGGCTTCAACACCATAAACCAAAACAAAATGTGAAGTGCCTGTGGGGGTATGAACGCTAGTTCGATAAGCCCACAAAGCAGGATATAATTGGATGTGCCAATCTCAGCCAGATTTATTGACCAGTCTTTTGAGGATTTTGATTAATGTTTTATTAGAGGCTTCTGCTTGGCCATTACCCTGAGGATAATGGGTAGTGGACCACCGATGTTGAATTTTATATTTTTGACATAATTTATTAACATCTTTATTTTTAAAACAAGTTCCATTATCTGAAATGAGATTTGCAGGAATTCCAAACCTACAAATAATTTGATTAAAAATAAACTTGGAAACTTGGGTTCCAGTGCAAGAAGCTAATGGCATAGCTTCAACCCACTTCGTGAAATAATCGGTGGCAGTTATGATGAATTTATGTCCATCAGATGACACAGGGTTGATTTTTGCAATGATGTCTAAGCCCCATTTTGAAAAGGGCCAAGGAGATGAAATAGCCTGCAGTTCTTATGCAGGCGCATGGACAAGGTCAGCGTGTTTCTGGAATTTGTCGTAATATCGCACATAATTATGTGCATCATTCTCCATGGTAGGCCAAAAATTTCCTATCCTAAGGAGTTTCTTAGCAATGGTGCTACCACTAAAATGTCCCCCACAAGATCCATTGTGGGCTTCATTCAAAGCTGATCTAGATTCTTCTAGATTCAAACATCATAGTAATATGCCTTCAAAAGATCTCCTATACAAGGTATTACCAATAATCATGAAGCGACTTGCTCGTCTACGTAATAACTTGTGCTGATTGCTAGTACAACCATCAGGGAAGGTCCCATTTTGAAGAAAATTAAAGATATCAGTGTACCAATGTTTAGGAGTAGTTTCATTGATTAGAAAAACATCCAAAGGTTCTAAGCATGATTTGCTTGAAGTGGGTTCTTGGAGTCTATGAATAATTATGGTAGCATATTCGTCATCTAAATCCACGGGCAAAAGAGATGCGACTGCAACCATAGCGTCAGCCACACGATTTCTAGTTCGAGGAATAGTTTCCAAGGTAACTTGATCAAACAAGGATAATAATTGTAAAACATATGCTTTATATGGACGTAATTTATCATCTCTAGTCTGATAAACATCATTGATTTGATTTATGACAAGTTGAGAATCATCGAAAACCAATAAATTTTTAATTTTTAGTGCCAATGCAGCTCATAATCCAAGGATAAGAGATTCATATTCAGCAATGTTATTGGTGCAAGCAAATATTAATTTGAAGGACAAAGGTATAATATGTTTCTGTGGAGATATTAAAATAATACCGGCACCAGCCCCACTCATACATTGGGCTCCGTCAAAGTATAGGGACCATTGCTCTAGATGGTCTGCCTCTAGTTTAAGGCATTCATCAGGAAACTCGATGATGAGAGGACGGGTAGACTCCAAGGGTGTAGCAGCTAATTGATCTGCTATGATTTGACATTTAACATGCTTTTATCAAACTTGCTTAGCGTAAGAACCCACTTTGTTGTATGACCAGATAAGTACGGTTGACTCATGAGATATCGCCAAGGGTCAAATTTGGCAATGATATATGTTTTTTTACTGAGCATATAATGTCATAGTTTCTATGTAGAAAATACAACTGCTAGACATAATTTATCTAATATGGTATAGCGAGTTTCATAACTTATTAAGGTCCTGCTAATGTAATGATTATCACGTTCTTTCTTCTCATCGTCAAGCTGAGCTAACATAGCTCCTAAGGCAAAATCGGAAGCATAAATGTACAAAATAAATGGACAATCAGATTTAGGTGGGGAAAGCATCAGTGGTTTAATGAGATATTGCTTAAGGAGTTCAAATTCTTCCTGACATTCATCGTCCCAATGAAAAGAGACATCTTTCTTAAGAAGCTTAAGAAAGGGTCCGGTTTTGTCTACCAACGTCTCGATGAAGTGACAAATAGCTTGAATCTTACCTTGTAAACTTTGTAATTCTGATATATTTGTTTGTGCGGGCATATATGTGATAGCCACGATCTTGAGAGGATCAATTTCAATGCCATGTAAAGAAACTATAACCCCCAATAATTTATCGGACTTAACTCCGAATATGCATTTGGATGGATTTAGCCAGATAATATATTCCCTTAAGCGATCAAATACTTTTCTCAAGTCATTTAAATGATCATCTTCTTTTATGGAATGAGCTATAATATCATCTACATAATCATGTAGAATATCATGCATCATATCGTGAAAGATATAAGTCATGGCTCGTTGATAGGTTGCACCTACATTCTTTAAACCGAATGGCCTCACTTTCCAACAAAAGGTTCCCCAAGGGGTAATAAAGACTATTTTAGCCCGATCTTCAGGAGCTATCTTGATCTGATTATAACCAAAAAATCCATCCATTAGGGATATCATTCCACTTCCAGTAGTAAAGTCAATTATCTGATCCATGTTGGGAAGAGGAAAATCATATTTAGGGCATGCAACATTAATATCTCTGAAGTCTGTGCAAACCCTAACTTTAGTGGCTTCTTTCTTAGTTACTAGAACTACATTTGAAATCCATTTAGTATAATCAATGGCTTGTATAAAAATAACATTTAAGAGTTTTTCTAATTCCCCTTTGACTAGTAAGGCCACTTTAGGAAGCATATTTCTAAGTTTCTATTTAACAGGTTTAGCATCTAGATGGACTACTAGGTGATGCATAACTATAGAAGGGTCTAATCCTGGCATATATTCATATGTCCAAGCAAAGACATCTTCATATTGTTTAAGGAATGTAATATATTTATCTTGTTTTTCCTGACTCAATTCTGATCCAATGTTGATTATGTGAGGGTTGCCTTTGGTTCCAATGTTAATTTTTATGATGTTTTCTACTTCCATATGTAGATCTCTCTCAAAATTAGGTGGGGCGGATGAAATGCATAATTCTTGTAATTCTTCCAAGGTTAGCTTGGATAATTCATCTTGAGGAGTTGTGGCCTCAAGTTGGGCTATACTAGGTATAGAGCCATCGAAATAAAATCTGTTATATAACAATTCCTCAATGGAGACATCATGAAAGATCCTCCAACTCGTCATCAGATTCGGTAATCATCTTAGGGTAAGGTATGGATAGCATATTTCATGTAAGAGGCTTATTCATTAAATGCAAGACATCTCGTTTATCCAAATAATCTTGGTAAAATACAAGATGGTCATCATCCTCAAATGGGAAGGGCTGACATTTACTAGGAAATAGGCCCACACCACATCGGGTAGGCCATGGTTCTACCTCAAAAGGTTCTTTCATACCATTCTATAAAGGTCCCAAAACTTTCCCTTTATATCCCAATTTAAGCATTATAGGCTTAGCTTTAATATACTCATTAGCAAAATAGCATCTAGCATATCCATCACAATGTGTCTTGATGTTTCTGGGTATTATTCCCCAATCATATCCATTTTAAATAAAATCACATCTCCTGACTTGGTAGATACTCCCCATAGGTTTTGGGAGGCCCAAGGTATGAGGAGAGGGTGGGAGTTTATTTAAAATAAGGGAAGCTTTCATGGCAGTGTTGGTTTCTTTTGATATAAGAATTTTAGATAAATCGGGTAAGAGCTCATCAGTAAGAGCATAAGAGGTATAAGGAACATTTCCTAAATCATCAAATGTGGAAAGGACAACTATAGTGGATGTAGATATTATAGGGATATCGATGGATGAGTCTATAGGTATGGAAGTTATAGGAGTAAAACAAGAAGCATTGGTTGTAGTTTTAGGATCTTTTCAAGGTCCTAATGTGGTTTGTTCAGAAGATGGTTGAGCTATATGTAGAGGTGTATTTGCAAGAGTAGATGATGTTATGGGTGTGTGTTTCACATGTTTGGGCGGATGATGAGAATTAGGATGTGTGGATGACAGGGCAAGGTAAAATTGAACTCCTACAGGTTCTGCCAAAGCACACATATCAAAGGGTCTAGGATCACCATGAATGGTAACCAACTAATTTTTAAATTCGAATTTAACACACTGATGTAAAGTAGATGGAACAGCTCACATCGCGTTGATCCAAGGGCGACCCAAAAGTATATTGTACGATGTTGGGCAATATACAATAAACACGATCGTGTCTAAGGTTCTAGGACCAACTTGCAAGGGGATAGTAATAACTCCACACATTTCTTGTGTTTCATCATTGAAGGATTTTATAATCATATCAGTTCTTTTCATTTCATCACTTCTAAACCCAAATCTTTGGTAGAAGTCAAAAGTGCATATGTTTAAAGATGAACCATTATCAATCAAGACTCGTTTAACTACTACATCCCAAATTAGGGTAGTAATATATAAGGGGTTATCATTATGTAGACTATGTTGCGGTATATCTCTATCCCGAAAGTAAATACAATCAACTTCTCGAGTTATGATAGTATTGGACATGGCTTCAGGTTGAATATTTTGTGGTACCATCATTTGGCTTAATGTGAGCATTAATTCATCCCTATGGGTAGGAGAAGATATTAAGAGATCCAAAAGGGAAATTCTAGCTGTAGTATTTGATAATTGTTCATTAATATTATAGGGAGGCTTATGTTGAAAATTAGGTGCATAATTCCCTTTATTGGGATTTTTCAAAACAAATGGAGCTGATCCATCATTCTGAGTTTGATCCTGTTGAGAGTTTTGAGCCTATTATCTAGTAACGGCTCTGATGGTTCCTACAATATTATTTTATAGATGATGAATAGGTCTTGGTCTAGCGTTTATGACTTTTTCATTAGAAATTATTTGGTGAGAAGATGGTCTAGTAGTGACTTGGTGGAGAAGTGATCTTTGGGTAATATAGAAAAACCAGAGAAGCAAGAAAGAAACCAGAAAAACAAGAGCCCAAGATTTTGTATTCAATACTTTGGAAGAATTTACAAGGATATACAGCATAACAGCCGTTTGCCAACCCCTATCTCATTACAATCCATGGGTTTTTATCAAGGTCCTGATCCTTTATGCTTTCCCCCACTTTCCATGATCTACAATCGCCACTTGGAGCAACTTTCCCAATTTGCATTGATCAGACTCAAGTTGAGGTGCGTGACTGGCTGTCATACCTCAACAGAATCTTCTTCTCGATCTGCTGCTTACTGTTTGTTACTGTAAATGCATCTCTAGATCTCATGCAAGAGTGGCCAACATGCTTGTTGAAATCCTTCTTTGAAACTGTAGTTTCACTGCCTCTGACTTGCCGCGCACTAAGGGACGTCTTTATGAAACTAGAAGTGCGTGTCTTTTTGTTTGGTCATGATATCGCGACATGTCATGATATCATGACCATTTTCCTTCAGCACCTTCTCTCTTTGTTTTGGTCATGATATCACGACATGTCACGATATCGTGCCATTTTTCCCATCGGCCTCTGTTCTCCCGTTTCGATCGTGAAATTGTGACATGTCACGATTTCGTGACCATTGCTTCCCTGTGCCTTGGTTCCGCTGTAGTGGCCGTGATTTCATGACATGTCATGATTTCGTGACCTTTGTGTCCCTTGGCCTTTCCTTCTCTATTTGGGTCATGATTTCATGACCCCTTTGGCTTTCGACTTTGCTTTCTCTAACTTGGGTTGCGATTTCATGACATGTCACGAAATCATGACATGTCATGATTTCGTGACCCTATGAAGCACTTGAAAAAAACAACAGCAAAAATAACTTTGTTACTTAGAAATAAATAACAACAAAAGTTTGGTTGATGCTCGATTGCTTTGTTGTCCTCGGATGCTCCTGCATCAGACACCCGGGGTGGATTGAGAAGTGATCCTCACTTCTAATCTTTGGGAGGAAGACCCAGGCGGTCAACATCTATTTTTGACAACCAAGTTGCATCTTCTATAGGTCTTCCCTTCCACTTGATTAAATACTCAGAATACTGCTTGTTCCTTGTGCTTCTGCCTTCGCGAGTATCTAATATTTCTTCTATCTCTTCTTTGTTTGGGCTAGATGCTGGAATGTTCCACAATTCTGTGCTTGGTGCCCCTGTACTATCTCCTTCATGGTATTCGAATATGTTAAAAACAGGTGAAATGTCAAGTCCACTTGGCAATTCCACTTCATATGCATTGCCCGAATCCCATTTTTGTAGTATTCTGCATGGCCCAAAGTTCTTCATTTTCAACTTGTTATAAGTTTTGGCTGGGAATATTTCTTTTCTGAGATGCACCATGACTTCATCTCCCACTTTGAACTCCTTGAACCACTTCTTTTGGTCCGCTCTTGCTTTATATTGAGTATTCATTCTTGTAATCTATTTCTTCACTTCTTCATGCAGGCTTTTCATCTATTTTGCAAATTCCTCTGCCTCTGCACTGCACTTTTCTCCTTTATCCAATTTCCTCAGCTCAGAAACATTTCTTGGACTGTTTCCATATATTATTTGGAATGGAGATTTATTTGTACTCTTGTTGATAGAATTGTTGTATGCAAATTCTGCCTGTGGCAAAACCAAATCCCATCCCTTGGGTTTATCTGCTATCAAGCATCTTAGAAAATTTTCCAGACTTCTATTTACCACATCTGTCTATCCATCAATTTGCGGGTGGTATGCAAAATTGAACTTCAGATTTGTCTTCAGCTTCTTCCATAATGTTCTCCAAAAATACCCAACAAATTTAGTATCTCTGTCAAAAATTATGCTTCTTGGTAGGCCGTGCAGTCTTACTACTTCCTTGAAAAAATAACCCTGCAATGTGAACTGCATCACTTGTTTTCTGGCAGGGAATGAAGTGTGCCATCTTGGAGAACCTATCAACTACCACAAACATAGAGTCATTTCCCCTTTGGGTTCTTGGCAATCCAAGAATAAAATCCATGCTTATGTCCTCCCACGACCTCTCAGGTACAGGTAACGACTGGTATAATCCTATGTTTTGCCTTACGCCTTTTGCCATCTGGCATATTCTGCAACTTTGCACAATTTGCACAAACTTTCTCACATCTTGCTGAAGTTGCGGCCAGTAGTAATTTTCATTTACCAGGGCAATGGTCTTATCCCGACCAAAATGCCCAGTCAGTCCTCCGCTGTGCTTTTCCTTGATTAAGTTATCCCACATGGAACTCCTTGGAATGCATAATTTACTTCCTTTGAACAACATTCCGTCTTGGATTAGGAAATCCAACCATTTTGTCCTGTCCATAGTAATAGGTGCCAAGCAAGCCGTCTAGGCTGCTGCAAAATCAGGATCTTCAGGATAAAGACCCTTCAACTCTTCGAATCCAACTACTTCCACTGTCATTTCAATCAGAATATCCTGCCTTCTACTTAAAGCATCTGCAACTCTATTTGATTTCCCACTCATGTGCTTTAATGCAAAGGTATAGCTTTGGAGAAACTCAACCCATGTCATGTGCCACTGATTCAGTTTTGTCTGGTTGTTGATGTACTGCAATGCCTGATGGTCAGTAAATAGAACAAACTATTTTGGCAAGAAATAATGCCTCCACTTCTTTAGAGCTTGAACTATGGCATAAAATTCCAGGTCATAAACTGAATGCTTTTTTCGAGCATCATTGAGCTTTTCATTGAAATAAGCTACAGGTCTGCCTTCTTGGCTCAGTACAGCCCCTATTGCACTGCCACTGGCATCATAGTCGACCTGAAATACTTTGTTAAAGTCTGGAAGTGCCAAAACAGGCTTTTCTATGACCTTTTTCTTTAATGCATCAAAACTCCTTTCAGCACCTAAGGTCCACTTGAACTCTTTCTTATCCCCTCTCATTGTTTCTGTGAGGGGTGCACAAATGCTACTGAAGTTTCTTATAAACTTCCTGTAAAAGTTGGCTAGACAATGAAATGATCTTACCTCTGTTGTCATTCTTGGGGTAGGCCATTCTATGATAGCCCTCACCTTCTCTGGGTCCATTTTCAGACCTTCTACTAAGATTACAAATCCCAAGTATACTAACTCTTTCTTGACAAAATTACATTTTTTCAGATTTATTAATAACTGCTCCTCCCGTAGCTTTTCAAAAAACCTCCTGGTATGCATCAGGTGTTCCTCCAGGGTTTTGATGAATATTAATATATCATCTAAATAAAAAATGACAAACTTCCCCAGAAACTCCTTCAGTACCTCATTCATCAGCCGCATGAAGGTACTTGGTGCATTGGACAACCCAAATGGCATGACCAACCACTCATATAGGCCCTCTCTTGTCTTGAAGGCTGTCTTCCACTCATCTCCTTCTTGGATATGGATCTGATGATAACCACTTTTTAGGTCAATCTTCGTGAAGTACTCAGCTCCACTCAAGCAGTCCATGATATCATCCATTCTTGGCAATGGAAATCTGTATTTTATTGTTATCTTGTTGATGGCTCGAGAGTCTGTGCACATTCTCAACTCTCCATCCTTCTTGGGTGCTAGTACTGGAGGTACTACACATGGGCTAAGACTCTCCCTAATCAACCCTTTCTCCAGCAACTCCTGGACCTGCTTGTTTAGTTCTTTAGTTTCTACAGGTGTCATTCTATGTGTAGCCTTATTTGGCAAGCTTGACCTTGGCACCAAATCAATATGGTGACTAATTTTTCTTACTGGGGGTAAACCCTCAGGCACATTGTCAGATATGATATCTAGAAATTCCTTTAATAGCTCTTGGACTTCTGCTGGTGCATCTTTGCATTCTGCATCCCTGACTCTAGGAACTAATGCATAACACATATGCTCATGCTTCAAATCATCTAAAAACTTTCTTTCGTCAACCAAGCAAATTCTTGCACTGCCACATACCTTTTCTTCCATCTCCTTCAGGGGCTTCAAATTATGACGCATTCCATTCTTGGTCACAGAAGAGGTGTTGGCTTGGCCATCATGAACCGCACACCTGTCAAACTACCACAACCTTCCCAACAGCAAATGGCACGCATCCATGGGCAGAATGTTGCATAGAACCTCATCACGGTAATTTCCAATACTAAACTTTACTAGGCACTATTCATCAACCAAAAATTTGTGGTCTTTCTGCAACCACGTGATTCGATATGGATGCGGGTGTTTCTTTCTCTCCAGTTGTAGCTTTGTAACCATTCCCTCTGAAACTAGGTTATCTATGCTACCGTTGTCAATGATAATGTTGCAAACCTTACCAGTGCACTTGCACCTTGTGCAAAATAAACTTTTCCTTTGATCTGTATCTCCCTCTTCATTCAGCAGGACTCTCCTTGCAATCATTACTTCTCCTCTCTTAGCTTCTTTTGAATGTTTAGACCCAGCATCTTCATCCACGACTGCTACTCTAGCATTTCCTTTCGGCCTGCGATTATTTATTTCTCGCTGCTATGGGCACTCATACTGGTGATGTCCCTCTTCACCACACTGGAAGAAAGTCCCTCGAAATCTCCCTCTTCATTGACCTCATCCAGTTTGACCTCTTCCCCATCGGTAACCATTATTCTGATTACGGGGGAGGTCTGCATTTTCCCTCCTTTGTTCTTGATTGCTGCTACTTTCTCCATTTTTCTAAGATTCTTCATTTCTTCTTCCACTGTTCCTTCTGTCGATCCTTCTACCTTGACCTCTTCCTCTTTGCTTTTTTTCAAACCTCCTATTGAGCTTCTCTTCAACCTTCAAAGCAAATTGGTAGGCATCCTCTATGGTGGTCATCCGGACTAGACTTAGTTCCTCTTGAATGCTGGATCATAACCCATTAATGTAACGGGCTACCTTCTCCTTGTTGGCCTCTGAGTGGCCTATTCTAATCATTATTTTATGAAACTCTTCTATGTATTCTTTCACAGACTTGCTTTATTGCCTCAATCCTTGCATTTTCTTTAGCAGATCCAACTCATAATCACTAGGAATGAACTGCCTCTTTAGCTTTTCTACCATCCTTTCCCACTTTGTTATTCTTTCCTTTCCTCTCTTATTTTGCTCTAGCTGCACTCCCTTCCACCAAATGCTGGCATGACCCTTCAGTTTGGTCTTTGCGAATCTGACCCTATCAGGATCCTCAACCTCCTCGTACTCGAAGTACTCTTCCAGGTCGTTGATCCAGTCGATCAATTCTTTTGGATCAAGGTTCCCGGAATATGTGGAAACCTCCATTTTCGGCCTCTTCCCAATCTGGGATATGGCCTTGTAAAGTCTGGCCTAAGTAGGATCTATTGCTTCTTCTTCTTTCTCAGGTTGGTCTTCTTCTTCATCATCTTCCTCTTCACTGCCTTCATCTCTTCTTGGCTCCAATATTATGCGCATTTATTCTTGCAGAGCTTGCATTTGTCACTGCAAAGCTTGAACATCTTCTACTGCTGTCATGCCTCTCCCACCAACAGGATTTCTCCTTGGAGGCATTCTGTTCACCCGATCTCAAGCCCTCCCACAGGTCCTGGTACAACTGCCTCTCCTTCGATGATCTACTGCACGCTCAAGAAATACTGGCTCTTATACCACTTGGTGGAGAAGTGATCTTTGGGTAATATAGAAAAACCAGAGAAGCAAGAAAGAAACCAAAAAAATAAGAGCCCAAGATTTTGTATTCAATACTTTGGAAGAATTTACAAGGATATACAGCATAACAGCCATTTTCCAACCCCTATCTCATTACAATCCATGGGTTTTTATCGAGGTCATGATCCTCTGTGCTTTCCCCCACTTTCCACGATCTACAATCGCCACTTGGAGCAACTTTCCCAATTTGCATTGATCAGACTCGAGTTGAGGTGCACGACTGGCTACCATACCTCAATGGAATCTTCTTCTCGATCTATTGCTTACTGTTTGTTGCTGTAAATGCATCTCCAGATCTCATGCGAGAGTGGCCAACATGCCCATTGAAATATTTCTTTGAAACTGATGTTCACTGCCTCTGACTTGCCACGCACTAAGGGACATCTTTATGAAAATGGAAGTGTGTGTCTTTCTATTTGGTCGTGATATCGTGACATGTCGCGATATCATGACCATTTTCCTTCGGCACCTTCTCTCTCCATTTTGTCCATGATATCGCGACATGTCACGATATCGCGTCGTTTTTCCCATCGGCCTTTGTTCTCCTGTTTCGGTCACGAAATTGCCACATGTCACGATTTCATGACCATTGCTTCCCCGCACCTTGGTTCTACTGCAGTGGCCATGATTTCATGACCTTTGTGTCCCTCAGCCTCGCCTTCTCCGTTTGGGTCACGATTTCGTGACATGTCGTGATTTCGCAACCCCTTTGGCTTTCGACTTTGCTTTCTCTGACTTGGGTCTCGATTTCGTGACATGTCACGAAATCGTGACATGTCATGATTTCGCGACCCTATGAATCACTTGAAAAAAACAATAGCAAAAATAACTTTGTTACTTAGAAAGAAATAACAACAAAAGTTTGGTTGATGCTCGATTGCTTTGCTATCCTCGGATGCTCCTGCATCATGACTCTTCTAGGAAATGGTTCTTCTGGAACCATAGAACTTGTGATGGGTTGAACAGAATCTGATTCATCTTCAAAACTATTTGATTGATTTGAGGTGATTTCCATGTCACTTTCAGTCTCATATTCGGTATCACTAAGATCAAGTGTTCGAATATCATGTAGAGGTCTGGCCATAACCATAGATAAAGTTGTGTCAAATACTTGTGGATCGTGAATAGGTAATTGTTCACTAATAGTTCCTACATATCGGGTAGGAGGGGGAAAATTATGATGCTCAATTTGATTAGCCACCTCTTTACCATGCTTTGGTAAAGGATGTTGAAATATGTCCAATGATTGATTGGCATTCTGATTCTGATTTTGGGGGATGTTCTTTTGAGCATTATTAGAAGGATTTTGTTTAGGTTGAAAGGCTTGCACCTCCATCTCATTGTTATCAATCAGGTCTTGTATTTTATGTTTTAATCTTTTACAAGAGTTGGTAGCGTGTCCAGGTCCTCTATGGAAATCACAATGTAAATCAACTCTGTATTCGGGTATGGTTGGATCAGGTTCCCGGATGTTCAGTAATTGGATCAAACCTCATACTAATAGTTGTGGGAGAATAGTTGATAAAGGTTGATTTAATCTAGTAAATTCTTGGGGTGGTTTATCAGGAAGTTTTAGTATAAAATTTTATGTTGTTTTCACAGTATTAACATTGGCAATGTTTTTGCTATCAGTGACTCCATCACCCACAACTTGTTTATTTTTATATTGATTTCTGGATTTTTTCTCATCATATTTCTTTTTGAGCCGACCACTACTAATGAGAGCATATTCCACCCTTCAATCTAAATCTATAGCTTGATCGAAGGTGGTCAAGGTAGCAGTTGATAATTCATAGGATAGTTGTTCTTGTAAATTATTGATAAAAATATCCAACATTTCCCGATAAGGTAACACAAAGTGTAATTTTCCTAGCAACTGCCTCCATCAAGCTAAGAAGTTAGCAAAACACTCATCTTTGTCTTATTTTAGGTTGTACAAATATTTAATGGTTACATGCCTTTCAATATAAGCACTAAATTGATGCACAAAATATTCGGCAGTTTCTTTGAAATTCCTCAAAGAATGAGTGGGTAGTTGATAATACCACTCCAATGCCATCCCTCCTAAACTTTTTGGGAACATTTTTAGTAATAACAAGTCATAATGTGATATATCATGACATGCTATCCTAAACATACGAAGATGATCTATGGGATCTTTATTTCCTTTGTATATAGGTAGGACAAGCATAGGAAAGTGTTTGGTATATGGTTGTGCTACAACTATAGGATCTAGAGGCTGACTACACATCTCTCGATTATTGTACGAGGGATGGTAGGGATCTATCTGGTCCATGCGGGAGACTAACTATTTCACCATGGCTTCCAGATTACCAGTTTTTCCACCATATTGGTTCGGTGGTACATGAGTATGGGATTTGTGAGCGTAGGATGGCATGATGTAAGGATTAGATGCTATATTGCTATTATGCAAATTGTTGATAGGAAGGGTATTATGAAGAAGATTTGTTGTAGCATTATGCTGTATCCTCGATTTTTGGAAATTGATATTTGGTTTTGTTTTAGGATTTTGTTGATTTGAGGTATATTGATCAATAGCTTGGTGAAATAGAGCAGTGAATGAAGGTTTATTTTGTGTGGGGATAACCCTCGGCTTGGTAACAGGCACTCTAGGTGGTTGGGTAACCTGTTATTATTGCATGTTTTGAATTATAGCAGCCATGTCCAAATTGGATGGTCTAGATTGATCACTTTCTTGATCAACGAAGGACAAGGGATTAGTGCGTGTGTGATAGATGTCTTCTAGGGTTGCTTGAGTGTCACTAATTTGATCTTTGTCCATATGTACTGCTCTATTAAGAGTGCCAATATTAGTATTGAGGAACTTCCAAAAATTTTCCATGTTCTCAAAAGTAATAGCTCCTTCTGGAGATATTTTAGGGGATGAGGATCCTTCCTCTCTATCATTTTATTTTTGTTCATTTCCTACAACAAATTCTTCTTCTTCTTGGTCGAAGGTTCCTTCTTCCTAAATTGGATCTTCAGGAAGGACATCTGGGTTATTTTCTAGTTTTCTTAACCAATCTTCTTCTACTTCAGTTTGTTTTCCATTCCTGAGTCTAGTCATTATGTCTAAATTTAGATTTTAGAAAATATATATTAATATATTTGCAACAGATTTGGGAGGTCTAAAATAAAATGTTTTAATTTTTGTTATGATTTTGTTTTGTTTTTTTTTTTTTATGCTTTATAAAGACAATAAACAACACACTAAATGCAAGAAATAACAATAATAAAAGAATAGCTTAGTTTTCTATAAATAGTTTATAGATATCATTGATAGGATCAAGTTCATCAGGAGTCATGAAATGCTCCTCTTCAAATTCGAAATGGTTTTTCAAGAACTTGATAAAGTGTGCTATAGTGATATTATTTGTTTTAGAATCTATCTTGTAAAAATAAATCTCATGGCAATACTCTCAATATAACACAACTCTAGGAACTCCATTCCATATTTTTCTATCCGTAAGAACGACCTCTTGGTCCTCTATACAAGACAAAAATTTATGTACTATAATTGCATTATCGAGGTATTCCTCAAAGGTATACAATTCAGAAGACACAAGAGCTCTTTTATCTACTAACCACCAATGGCAAGCTCTCTGAAGCTCATGATACAAACTCACTTGATCGGGATCCAGGATTCTATCTAGGACAAACCTCTTGATTTGCCTAAGTTCGGTTGCTCTAGATGAAATGAGATTCAATCTCCTATTAAGCTCGTACCATAAATGTGGGACTCTATATGTAGGAGCTACTCTAAGTAAAGAATTAATTTCTATGGCTGCTAATTGATTCTAAACATTAATGGTGATAGATCATATTTTATTATAATCTACCATCTAAATATAATATGCAATCATTGATTCTAAATGCATTTATGTTTTTATTTTTATTTTTTTAGATTGTTTTCAAAAGGTTTTTAGTTTTCACATCGGGTTCACCAAAATGTATCGCTCCAAATTTTTTGCATCCTTATCCTCAAGCTATAGGATCCATGCCCAGAAGGAGGATGCGAGAAGGATGGGACAATACCTCAGACTGAGAGGCCCTTTGAAGGTTTCGCCTCTTGGGGGAGGGGTATAAGGGTGAATTTTTGACGGATGGTGGGTTCACCAAGAAATTTTTGAGTGGCAGTTTCCACACCTAGGTTGATAGTGAGTTTGATGTGTTCATTTTGCACTTTAATCATTCAACTCCTAGGTTTGGCCAAGATGAATCTAAACTATTCTATATGCCAATGCTGATTTAAATGAATATAGAAAACATGAATGAATGCTGACCATAGAGAATATACTAGCTAGAACATAACATACCTGATTTTGGATGTCTGATGAAGATTCTGAGTTTTGTAATAGTCCATATCACCTCAATTCATATGTAATCATCTTATATTTCACAGGATCATCTCAAATTGTAGACGAACGTCTGAGATTAGACAAAATCATTTAAAATCTGACGAATTCATGATATGAATTCGTCAAAAACCTACAATCATAGAAATAGATACAAAATGCCAAATATGCAACTGTAGAAGCAAAGGAAAATGATAGCAATAACAACAAACATGCCTAAATCATGGATTCAAATAAAAAATAAGGAAAATGCAATAGATTTAATGATTGATCTTAACTTTATCATGCGGTTATGCTAAATGAGGTTAACTCCAAGATGCATAAATATAATAATTTAAGATAGTACAGAAATATAATGGGAAAATGTAGATAAAAATCTAAGGAAATGCAAACTCTGGGCTCTGATTTCCCCCAATCTAGACTACAGTTAGGATCACCTCCAATGGTACGAGATCGTCTGCGCTCCTTGACCAGATGGTCTAAAATAGTATGGAATCGCTTGCAACAATTCGAGCTAGCTTCGACTAAAAAATAGTAAAGTTCCTACAAGAAAACATGAAATACAGAATGCAAATGATGGTGTGGGGATGCTCTGAGATGCATGGAAGTGCAGGGGGTTTAAGCAGAGTTTCAGGCAGAGAGTTAGGGGGATAAACTGAGAAAATATTAGTTTATATAGGATTAGGGAGAGGTTAGGAGGTTAGGGATCATCCCAATCTAGGATATCTCCAACGAGGGAATCTCCAATTGTGTAGATGCACTTCTGCCCAAGTTGGAGAGGCTGTTGAAATAGAAGCTAATTATGAAAATTTGGTTTTGGGACAAAATCGTTTGGATGTTCTGTTCCAAAAAAATTCATCATATCTGGGACGATTTTGTCTAATTTGCGATGATATCATCCAATGGTCAAAACAAATCCTAAAAATGGCACAAAAAATAGGGAAAGCGGGTAACAAGCGGTTAACGGGAAGTTTGAGGTTAAAATTTGAATTTTTATCTTTTTACTAAGGTTTAACCCTACCAATTTTAGGGTGCTACAAGTTGTTCTAAACCTATATTAATATTATTGCAAGTCCAGCAATATCGCACACTCAAAGAAGCTCTAAAGTAGGTTAAAACCATCAAGGACATAAAGATCCAAAAGGGAGAGATAAAACTCAAGAAGAAAGAGTGGTAGAACAAAAAATCTAAAGGCATATCCAACAACCAGTCCAAATCCATCCAAGTTAATAAAATGGTATTGAGCATCCTAAGCAATTCCAATCAACAAAAATGTCAATCACCATCCTAAAAACCCTTGTAATTTCAACATACACCTTCAAAACCATCATATCAGGCCACACCACCTCTCGTGCAACTTTAGAATCAAAAACAACAAAAAAACCATAATAAGCATCGTGCTAGACCCCCTCACAGTTACACACCACTTCTAGAGTCTTATTCAAGCATATTTCAAAGGCTTTATGAAGTGCAAGTAATCATATTACCAAAATTAAAACCATAAGACCCAAATAATACTAAACCTAGGTAAAATAAAGACTATCAATATTGTGTTTACCACAGGTATAAGGGGCATGACATCAATGATTGCATCACAATAAAAAATTAGGTTCAAGATATTGTCAAGAAGGGGGCTATTACCAATGCCAATCATTTAGCCCCACAAAATAAAAACCTTGGCATCTACCAAGACCCTTTACCATAACACAACCAACTTCCCACTACACTTGTAGTTTTTGCTATGCCACCCAACTAGGTAAACCATATTAACAATGTGCTACAATACAAAAACTTTATAGGTATGATACATATAGTTACTCATAACCAATGCTACCCTAAGTTATCAATGCCATTGAGTACCGCACCTAATGTATCTTCATCCTCTATATTGCCACATCCACTAGTGTAGGTCATTCTGCATCCTTTGTTACCTATAATATCATTAAAAAACTACCTCACCTAGAGCCTCAGAATGGCATCGACCAAGTTGTCAATTTATGAGACCATATAACAATCCATCCCACATCGTGAGGTATTAATAAAAATTCTAAAATCCATTGAATTTCAAACATAATATCTGAATGCCTTTGCAAATTTTATGGGTAATATTAGAACATGCATAGATCCATATATTATCTTTTATGACCATGAGATAAAAACCTTATCAATAGAGATAGCGGATCCTCCATTACACATTGTAGCTGATATAGATAAAAATCCCTTCAAGAAAGTTTTGGTTGATACCAAGTCATCTATCAACATCATTACCTTAGTTGCACTCCAATATTTTAACCTACCACTCTCACATATAGCCTCATCCATGTTCACTCTATAGGCTTTCAATAATACCTTGTTATCAACATTAGTAATGGTTTTTTACCTATTCACATAGATGTAAAAACCATCCATACACTATACCACATCCTTGAAGAAGAAATGTAATACAATATCCTACTTGTAAGACCATGGATTCAAGATATATGATGCATCCCATCAACATTACACCATTAGCTTGAGTAAATTCATGAGGGTCAAGTGCATTGCATACCCATTTATGAGGAACCTTTCAAGTATTGCAACTTGATTTCCAATCTGTATGAGCCACCTCTATCATCTATACACCTATACCTCACCTCAACATTACTTGTGCTAGCCCCTCAACCAATCATATCACACACCTCACCCCATCCACCACCAAGACCTAACCTATTTGTAAACCCATATTTACCACCCATACCACTGCACACAACCCACTAAACAAACTTGACTATTTCATACAGTCCCTATTACCCATCAACCACATCCATTCAATCCTATCATACCTAGCCAAACCCTCCATATCCTAGCCAAACCTTATCTATACAAGGTTCCCCCCTCTATCCACACATACCTTCCACTAACTCACCACTTCAGTCGACTACACCCATTGCCACACCACCCCCATCCACAATAGCCCAAGTCATTACCACACATCCATTACCTGTAGTTCCCACACCTACCCCCTTGATAGAGTCTCAAAACACTCCATTGGCCATAGTTTTAGATTTTTTAACCCCACAAAATGAAGGGTAATCTATCATAGCTTCCCTTCCACCATCCAACAATATCTCAACCATCATGATGCCCCCAACTAATTTTCCCTCCACACAGCCTAAGCCTCCACCACCACCAAACTTATCTAATGCACCTTCATCTATGTTAGACACGACCTCAATTTCATCCATGGTAGTACCTCAATTGTAAGAGAATACTGGAACTTCTCTCACATCTACTTCCTAGCTTGCATAGATCATAGCACACATAAAAATTCCAAGAATAGGTGAGTACTTAGTACACAATATCATATCTATACCTCCCATAATTGATTTAATCAAGTTTTTGGTCACCCATGTATAGGCACCATTGTTCCCATAGGTTCTATATCCAATACAATAAAATTTGTGTATGTCAAAGTTGACACCTCCTTCGATGTACCCATTGAGGAGCAATGCAAATCACCATTTTTTTGTGATACTAGTTTTTTATTCAATCCCTCTTTGCTAAAATACTTTTTATTCTATCATTGGAGAGGGTTTGGTCTAGGTAATCATGAACAAGGAATTTTCCATCTCATAAAACCACATTATCAACTCCCTGAGGAAAAATTTGGACTAGGGTATCACCACAATCAAGTTGATATCTTCAAGGAAAATATTCAATATCTCACTCTTGGACCCGATGAGAATTAGTGATAATGAATACTCTGATTATAATAAAGGATCTTTCCAAGTTACGAATATCCATACCAATCACCTGACACCTTGGAAAATAAAATAGATGAGTTTCTTAAGGTATTATTGATTACCTCTAATAGCTCCAAAGAAGACTCTTCCCCCATCATCTCCCTCATGGATTTTTTAGACTACTATGATATTTACCAATGTCTATTCTCCATGCCACTCCTCATATTTCCCATGATCCTTGTATTGGAGAACCCAAAAGTGTTAGCCCATCCATTACCTCTACCACCTCAACCACCTTCAATCCAACCAAATATGCATCCACCAATATTGGACCAACTTCTCCCCCATGAGCATGTCCTAGGGTGCTTAACCCCAACCACCCAAGACCCTCCATACCATAAATAAACATGGTCACCATTGACCTATTTATGTCCCTCTATAATCTAAGTGACCCATAAAATCCCATCCATCTTGATCTGAGTATCATTAAATTTGATTGCATCTCCCTCATGCCATCCCCCAAAGATCTTCTTCCATCCAGATAATGGCTTCATCAAGAAAATATCTAAATACCACCAACCTCATCACCCACCCCATCTACTATCCATCACATCAATGCAAGTGATGTTGAGTCACCCATTTTGAAAAATACAACTGATGGCATTCACCTTATCCCCATCCATCATTAGTTATAGGAGTTTTCCCATATACTTGTTGAGGATACCAATTATGTAGATATTATAATAGACCCTTATAACCTGTAAGTCATCAAACTTGCAAAGTGCCTTGATTTCATAGAACACAAAGAACTTATCACTTTTCATATTGAGAATGAGCATTATTTTGCATGATCATACAAATATATGCTAGGATTAGATCGTAATCTAGTGGATCATTTTATCATCTTGACCCTTGATGCAAAACTTGTAAAGCAAAAGCTATGTAAGCTTCATCCTTCCATAGCCCTTATGGTTAAATAGGAGTTGCAAAAATTTCTAGATGTGGGTTTTATCCAACCCATAGAATACCTAGAATGGATCTCAAACATGGTACTCATTAGTAAAACTCATGAGGGGATATGCATTTGTATATATTTTCATGACTTAAATAAAGCGTGTCCCAAGGATGACTTCACCATATTGAACATTGATATGCTTGTGGATTCTACTAAAAGCCATGAAATACTCTCCATAATGGATGGTTTTCAAGATATAATAAAATTTGAATAAATCCTGATGACCAACACAAAATGGATTTTACAATACCCTAGAGGATATTTTTCTATAAATTCATGCCATTTGGACTAAGGAATGTAGGTGCTATATATCAGTGTGCCATGACTTATATATTCCATGATCAAATGCACAAAACTATTGAAGATTATATGGATGATATTTAGCCAAAGCAAAGCTTTTCCATAAGCATATTGGTGTTTTACACCAATTTTTCAAGTGATTACTTGAGCACAATGTGAGAATTAACATGAAGAAGTGTATCTTTTATGTTACATCAAAAAAAATCTCAAGGTTTATAGTATCTAATTAAGTCATTTAATTTGATCCAAACAAAGTTAATACAATCATTGATATGCCACGCCCCTTCAAATCTCAAAGAATTATGAAGCTTTCAAGGCAAGATGCAAGTGATCTATTTCTTTATAACACAATTATTATATAAATGCAAGAATTTCAATCATATATTAAAAAGGGGGTCACTTTTGAATGGAATTAAGACTATCAAGAGGTATTTTATGCAAAATAAAATAATATCTTGCATTACCACCTATGTTAACGCTACCTCAACTAGGTGCTATACATATCTATAATAGATTTTGCATTATAAACTATGTTATCATAGAAAAATGAATTAAATAAATAATAGGCTATATATTACATTAGTAACACATTTGTGAGCTATGAAGCTATATACACATATATGAAAAATCTATGCTTAGTATATTTCTTTTCAAGTAAGAATCTTCGACATTATACGATTTATCATATTGCATATGTCATTACAAAAGAGAATCCTTTGCACTATATTATGAGTCATACCTATATGAATAGTAAGACATCTAAGTGGATAATACTTTTAATAGAATTTAATATAGAATTCATTAGTAAAAAAGCCATCAAAGGTTATTTAACTACATATTAGCTCACTAAAGCTCCACTATCAAATGCTACACCACTCATAATTGAGTGACCTGATGATTCCATATTCAACATAATTGAGTAGAAATAATTTTTTGATCCAATAGAGGATACTGATATTATATTTTTATTTTATGGTTCTAAATGTGAGCAAGGGGAGGTGTTGGAATTGTGTTCTTTACACCTCAAAGGGCTCCTCTACCCATTTCATTTAAAATCAACTTCCCCTGCACCAACAACAATATGAAATACAAAGCCCTAATTTTTAGACTTCACACTACTATTGCAATAGTTATTAAATGACTAAGCATCTTCAGTGACTCTGAGTTTATCATTAAACAAGTCGAGGGGATCTATCAATATAGAGATCCAATTTTATAGAAGTACAAACTGATTGTTAACAAACTGCTTAAGCACTTTGATTGGTATAAAATTGATAATGTACCTTGATCATCCAATCGGTTCACTAACACAATGGCCTCTCTTGGATCTCTCATTCCATAGAATCCATTTGATAGTAACATATTTGTCAAAATCACCACACTTTTATAGTCTACTATAGAATGATATTATGCTCAAATAGTAGAGAGTGTTAACATCATCCAGATATATCCATATAATGAAGGTTTCCTACAAAATAAGAATTTAATAAAGATAGATACTCTCCATATAGAGTTTTCCTCAACTACAAAATAAACATTTAAGCAAAATGTGGTTTGTTATACTCTCTTGGGGATATTCTCTATTGTTGTGACTATTATGGTATTCTCCTTCACTATCTCAAATCCTAAGAGGCAAAATGGATAATTTCTCAATCCCATGATGGTACTTGTGGTGGTCATTTTAGTGGGATGGCCATTGCAAAGTGTATCTTGTGGATGGTTTATTATTAGCCCACCATGGAATGTGATGGTTGTGCATACATCAAGCAGTATCCAAAATACTAGCATCATGCCAATATAACCCATATCCCATCACAAGCATTGCAACTAATTCAAGCATTGTGGCTTTTTTCACAATGGGGACTTGACCTGGTAGGAAAGATATCTTCTCCTTATTTTGGGAACCATACATTTATCATTACTAATTATTTATAAAATGGGTTGATGTGTTTCCTCTCACCAACATAATAGGACCTCACATTGTGTATTTTATACTCCATCATATCATTTTTCATTTTGGCATACCATCAAAGATCATATCCAAAAATGGCACCCCATTCAAAAATAAGGATGTTTGAGCACTTTGCAACAAGTATAAAATTCAACATAGTTTCTCAACTCCTTATTATCCATAGAGTAATGGATAATTTGAGGCCACAAAAAAAACTTTAATTCCCATCATAAAGAAAATAGTTAAGGAAAATTATAAATATTAGCATAAACAACTTCCCTTGGAATTATGATCTTATTGAACAAGTATACAAAAACTAGGGCAACACCATTTTTAATAGTTTATGGTGTTGAGGCAATCATACCTCTTGAGCTCAAAATTCCATCATTACATATATCATTGCAAGAATCCATCGATGATGACACTACATGACAAGCGTGCCTAGAATAATTGAATCTACTTTATGAACAATGAATCAGCACCATAGAACATCTTCACATTTATAAAGAATTGGTCAAATGCACCTATAAAAACATAGTGTGTCCTTAATAATTTTGAGTAGGTGATTTGGTTCTCAAGGAGAGTAAAAGAAAAATCAAGCTTACCACCTCATTTGCACGACAAGTTTACAGCCAATTGGTTTGGTCCATTCATTGTAACTCATACATTTAGAACAAGATCCTATAAAATATCCACCCTCGAGGGAATTGAGGAACCTAAAACCATAAATATATTTTATTTGCATGTCTTTTATGCCTAGCTCATAGCTAGCCTTGCAAAAAAATAAAAAATTATCAAAACTACAAAAAATTAAAAATCCATTAAAACTAAAAAAAAATCAATTTCCATCAAAATACAAAAACAAAACAAATAACAAAAACAACAAGATTTTTTTTATTTAACTATTCCTACCAATACTCCAAGAAGTCTACAAATACAAAATCATACATCCATTATAGTGCAACATGTGAAAGAATGGTTGGATGAAAATGAATTTGACTTCATATTAAAATGTTACAAAATCACTCAAAAATACAAAAATAATACAAAAAAAATTCACAAAAATAAATCAAAATCATCAAAAGCAACCAAGCAATAAAATTTCATCATAATCAATAAAATTTTGGTTACCATTCAATGCATGACTTTATTCATTTATCATAAGTGATTTTATCACATTAATAAAGGATGTTTTCATTATATTATGTGTCTTACATCATAGGCATGTTGTACATCATCATCCATTACAAAAAAAAATAGAGAGAAGAAACCCTATGATAGTTTTTCTTTCCCGCATCTATGGTTTGATACATCTTTAGCTACTTTTGATCATTAAACCACACCTAGTGTCTCTTTTAGTCTATATTCAACGTCAATAAGCCCTTGAGTACTATAGGTCTCCATGGTAACCTTAATTTTTTGATGAGATCACACACAAATCTCACACATTAAATTTTGGTGTCTAGGAAAGACAAAATCATGAGTCACTATCCCTTTAAAATGAATTATTTCTCCTGCTCATTCAATTATATGCGTGGTCCAAAAGGATAAAAATTTACAAAATACCAAGCTCCCCTGTTTAAAAAAAAATCCCCCTTACTCTTCCACAAAATGAGCAAGCTCCAAAAAACAAAAGTACAAATCCCTTGCTCTTCACAAAATGAGCAAGCATCCCAAAAAGCTTCACAAAGTAGAAAAATTCCTTGCTCTTCCACAAAATGAGCAAGTACCCCCAAAGGCATAAAAAATACAAATCTCCTTGCTCTATCACAAAATGAGCAAGACCACCACCACCCAAAAAAAAAGCGGTAAGATCTTGAATCCCTGGAATTCTTAGTTTTTGATAACCATGGGATGATCTTCATCACCAAAAATAGGCTATAGAAACCTACTTGGTAGTGGAGTAGCCTTACACTTTGTGAAAAATCTATTACATTAGAAATATTCTTTTGTACATATCTATATCCACTCTCAGATCAGCTAGCTTATTGTTATAATTCACAAATGATAAGTCTAACCTCATCCAAAATTAAAAATAAACATTCACTGCACATACAGTTGGTCTATGTAAAACTTGAATAACTAGGTTGGTCTTAGTATCATCAAGTACCTACTTGATCAATAAATGAGTTTGATTGAGATTACTAGGGTGTTTGAGCATCATGAAACAACTTTCAGATTCTTCTTTCCTAAAATAAGTGAAAGAACAAGTCATGTCATCTTAGTCTCCATATGTCCATCACCTCATCACAATCATTCCATTGTAGTTATTTACATCCGTTTAAAATATATATCAATATTAGTAGGTTTATGTCCTTGATTAAGTGATTAATGTCATGAAAATTGATAAATGTATAAATATCATGCAAAAGATAATAAAAATAATATGCATTCAATCATTGCATCTATCATACATTGCATACATTCATCACATCAATAATAAAATAAAAGGATTCAATAAATCAGATAAATAAAATATTATATCAAAATAAACACATCACATGAATAAAATAGCATCATATATATATCATAAGAAATATGGTACATCATGAGCCTCTACCATAGGCTACATATGTTGAGCTCTCAAGCTCCTAATAATCATCAACAAAAATATACAATACATCTATAAAAATGGTACAAGATTTGAGGCCCACATATTACTGACCATCCCTACCACTATCCTAGCCACCCTCAACCTAATCTCCTTGAGCCTTCCCACTACTTCTCCCCTAGAAATAGCCAGATTCAATTGAAGTCCCTATCATTGAAGCTTGTGATATTGATTGTTCAACAAACTTAAATACAAGTGGGGCACCTGAAGGAGCACCTGATGCTTCACTCCTCTAAATATTATAGGATGAAGAGGAGGATGATAACATGGCTGGGATCATGATGCCTCTTACTAGTAGCTCATTCTCTAGTACCCTCACCCTATCTCTCTACTGCTCTATGTGGCCCCTCTCTTGTTCCAACTAGACAAACATTATTGTGGAATCCTGGATATTCCTTCCACCTTAGACTCATAGAAAATCATGCTCTGCCTATTGTAGATCACACTCAATCCATTGTGCATATCGCTTTATCACCTACCTAGCTATCTCATCTTGTAAGCTCTCTATCTGGGCTTGTATCATGTTTATTTGCTCCTCCTAGTATTACCAACTCTAATACTCCCCATCCCATTGAATTTGCTTCTGATTTATGGCTATCTCTAGCTCAATATTCTACCTCTCCAGCACCTATACTAAATATAATAGTAAAAAAATATGTTATTGAGTCAAAAATATTGCTTTGATATTCCTCATTTGTGCTTACCTCCACCACTACCTTCCTAGCTCCTTGGGATGATCCTATACTTTGGCCCACCCCTCAAGATAAACTCACTACCCTAGGATCCATCCACTATCATACCCACCACCCATTGACTCCTAAGGTGTATCCCCTCAATCACTTACTATAGCTTCCTCACATCATGGCTAAAAAACCTTCCAAAATAACCATGTATGATAGGTAGGAATGGTCCCTGCATCTACCACATATATCCCTAACCCGACCACATCCACATCTATACCTATTGGCTCATAGATTGGGTTCATAGCATCCTTACTTTATCATAACCTATATATCACAAGAGGTTGTAGAACATATTGAGTTAATCCAAAGTGTTGCAACACATGGGCATACTAGAAGAACTTATACTCCATACCATAGTGCCTATAATCCATATCCTCCACCATACTCTACACAGGTGCTCATCATCATTGGGACATATTGGTCTACCCCTCCATGGAATCCATACTAAATGATTCAACTATAGCCCTATGAACTTCTCATCATAGTGCAACCAAATACCAACAAATGGGTGGCTCTTGCCTTCCTCTTGATCCTTATGCCATCTCATTGTGTAGCGCATATCATATTCCAAATTCTACTAGGTTAATTAGGGCAAACCCATGAGGTGCTAATTTGTTATGTGATCCCATACCCAAATCTATAGGAGCAAGTTGCAGCCCAACCCTAACCTCTTATGGCATTGTATCTCATATAGCTTTTGGTATATTTGTGCCCATAAAAATAGATCCTATGTTATCATATTATGCCTCTCCACCAAGTCTTGTACCAACCCTATTAGGTTCCATGGTAACCATGTACCTAAATAATCTATGAGAATAATGTTGAATATCAATGTTTTTAGGATGGCATACCTCATGCTCAATCACCATAGTCACACATGACTATACACATCCACACCTCCACTGTCAACATTCATTTATCACCAGTTATATTAATATATTCACTATAGTAGGGCCTCCCTCTAGTGTATCATGGTAGTCTTGATCCTCTCCCCCTAAAAAAGTATCTAGAAGATCCACCACACATCCTCAAGAATGATATTGATCTCTCCTATTGATAGGTAGAAGGTACATGTGTTTGAATCTCACCTATCTATCAATGTTGTTAGATAGGCATGATCCACATGTATCTTCTCTAGCTTGGCTACATAGGATAGTCCAATATCCTTGAGCCATGTCCAATCTATATTTTTTATTCAATTCTAAGCCTTGTAGAAAAAACTTTGGAATCTATGCCTTGGCCTCACAAATTTATATTGCATACACAAAAATATCAAAAATAATTATTAGCATAATGATATCAATAACAAAAGCATAACATCTACCTTAACAACATCATTAACACAATGATCACAAAAAAAAATAAAAATAAAAAGGAATAAAAAACAAAACCAAACAACCATTCATCCATGGATGGTCTATATGCTTAACCATCCATCCATGGATAGTCACAAACCAACATGGCAAACCATCACACACACAAAAATTAAACAATATATATATATACATACCTAATAGACCATCCACAATCAGATGGTCAAGGTACACAACCATCCACCCATGGATGGTTTCCAAATGCACAAACCACATGATTAAAAAATAGCCAAATCCATATCCAAAAAAAGTCAAAATACATGCAAACAAAATAAAACATATACATGCAAACAAAATACAAATGCAAAAGTCTACAAAATATTCCTGTTGAATCAAAATTAAAAAAATAAAAGGCCTTTGATACATACCAATCCTGCATCCCCAACTACTCCATCACCAATCACCATCACCTTCACCCACTACACAAATTTTCAAGCCCTCCAAGTTAGTTTTTCTATTGCATGCTTCACCTTCCACTAATTTCCCATCTTCACTAGTAATAATGATCACTTGCATGCTACAATTAGCTATTTATAGCCTGTAAAGTATGATCATCCAAGATGATCATGTTGTGACTGTCTGAGATAGTCTCATTTTTATGATATTTTCATGATTATCTTAGATGGTAGTGTTGTTTTAAAAAAATAAAAATAAATATATAAAAAAAAAACATAAAAAAACAAAACCAAAAAAGGACAAAAAAATATACCATCAACTTGATAATGTCAATCTCCTTATCACCATCATTCATGTTGTCTTCCATCGACTCACTACTTTAGGGGTAGATAATACCAAAATTTTACCTCAAACATAGATCAATTTACAAATATTCATGTTGGACTTAATGTTGGTCCAAGAATATTATCCATGACTAATCACACACCCTACTTTGTCGGGTCTAAATACAAATACTTTAATCAAATCAACATGGCAATACATTGAGTCAAGGTCAGTAAGGGTTTGCATGATTTCTACTAAATTATGAACAAAAAATACATCATCCACAACACAAAGTGATTATGACATTAGGATAACACTTACTAGATGATTAGTTCATTTACCAAAAACCTAGGCACTCATCAATTTGTAAAATATAAGATTTGAAGATAATCATTGCCTCCATCACTAAGGAATCCCACATTGACCTTAAATATAGGCAATTAAATGTCAAACCTCTTCAAGCACAAGATTCAAGACATCATTAACTCATCATCCATAGGTATCATTTATTTTTCATTCGTATTATGTTTTCACACAACATGATACAAAAAATGGCATCTGTATACATCTATAACTAGCACAATAAATATTAATTAATTAATCATGATTAATTAATGCATTTGATATTAGTTAAAACTAATTAATATTAAATAATAAAAAATCATCACCTAATTATTAATTAATTAATTAGTACTTAAGTTGCACAATCATTTACCCCTCCTCATGGATGCATTGTGTAGAAACTAAAATCATGTAAATCGTATAAGACTGCCAATGTTCCACTTGTGCCACTATTATCGACATAATATGTCCCTATTGTGTAACCCTATAGGGTAACATAAGTCTCCATAGCACTTTTTGGAAGGTTTCCATTAGTTTTGGGAGGTTTTGGGTCATATCTTTATGACCATCCCACCCTAGGACGATCATAGATAGTGATTGCCCCACCTAGGGATGACCACTCATAATCGTCCCTAGGTGGGATGGTCCCTAAATAGACCCTCAAAAAATAAAAGTGATGGAGAAATGGCAATAAATTAATACCATATTCTCCACCCAATAATAAAAAATTGATTTAGAGATTGTCATAGAGACCATAAACTCCAAATTAGAGGCCTCAAATGGGTAACCAACTCCACCATTGTATGGCAAAGATTTCGACAAATGGTAGCACTTGCCTTGCATGCTAGAATTTTCCCCTTTGCCCCAAATGTCCCTTTTGGGATATAAATTGAGGTTTTCTCACCCCAATTAGAAGGGAGATAAATTGAAGCATAGACAACGAAGTGCTACCCAATTCTACCCTCGCTTTTGCTATCACATTTGCCTTAATATTTCATTGAAACCCATTTTATTCGAAGGAATTTTAGAGGCATCCAAAATACACCAATTCTATTCCAAAACTGGTCAAATTGGAGATTAATTTGACCACATTTGTTGACACAATAGTTTTGAGAGTCTCAAACTAGATTCCTTTGGAATTGGTGGTAAATTCCACTCATATTGGTAACCGTCCCATCCTAGGATGGTTAACAATGGGTAGTTGCACCTACTAGGGACCGTTAGAAAACAACTAGGAAATTTGATTCAATTCCACTATAGATCATTTATAAATTTTTAAATTAGCCTTGCATTCAATTTTTGTGAAATTTGGATTTGTTTTGATGGGTCAATTTGGAGTTTTGTGTTTGTAGGTCTAGTTGTCCCTATCAAGGACGACCACTATTTTTGCTAATAATTTCCTTTCAATTCATGCTCAGATATTTCCAAAACCATATTAATAACATCATACTAGATTTTCAAGTCATTTGGAGTTGTTTATATTTATTACAAATAAGTTTCATTATTTCTAGATGCATGCTTTCTATGTTTTCCTAGCTTTTAATCTATAAATGCATATTATTTTAATATGTTTCAATCTCTTGTGTGTAGGTGCAGGTATACTAGACATGAGTGAGGAGCTAAGAGGTACTTAAGGATAGGCCCAAGACTAGATCTCAAGTGTGGGTTGCGAGAAGAACACTGGAACACACCATAAAGCTCATGGAGGGATTTGATCCCTTTAGAAAATTGTAAATTGAAATGTATCAAATTATGAAGCCTCAAGGGGATGTAATGTAATATTATTGAATACTTGATATAGAGCTATGCACAACACACAACAAGAATGCAGAAATTAACAATGCACAGGAAAAATTCCAGCAAGCTTCATTAAAAACAGAGGTCTCTCCTCGAATACACAGCAATTCCCCCCAAAAATAAATGGCCAAGAGTCCTTCAATACAATGCATGCATGCCTTTTATCCTCGGCTGCCACCTCCTTCTCTATCCTTACGCAAAGTGCGGGCCTTTTCTTTATCCCCAGGCCCGACTCTCTTTGGACCATCATTACCTTGAATGCGAGACTCCCCATACCGCCCGCACGAATGCTCTGTCCCGCCTACATGATGCTGCCAGGTGCATAAAAAAAAATCATGGCCTGTAGTGGCGGCATGCCCTACAGCCACCTGTCGATCCACTGCCAAGTCAATCATTCACAAGAATGCGCCATGGCCATTTGCAGTTGATGCCACGTGTCCTGTTGCCATGCTTCCTGTAACCGCTTCATACTCTCGGGCCACCTGTAACTTCACGCCATGTGTCCCTCTGCACTGGTCCCTGCAGTCATCGGCTGGTCAACGTCGTGAGCGCCCTGTCGTGATATCATGACATTTTTGCCCCAACACTTTCTCTCTCCTCTTTGGTCGTGATATCACGACATTTTGACGTTAGGCTTCTCTCTCCTCCTTGGGGCCGCGATTCCGCTACACGTCACGAAATCGCGACGTCTAGGCCTTTCTTACTCGCTTTCCTCCCTTGGGCCGTGAAACCATGACATGTCACGATTTCGTGACATCTTTGCATTCCGTACGTCTTGGCTCGAAAGTGTCACGATTTCGTGACATCTTTGCATTGTGGAACCTTGCCTCCGGATATGTCGTGATTTCGTGACATCTTTGCATTCCGTACGTCCTTGGCTCGAAAGTGTCACGATTTCGTGACATCTTTGCATTGTGGAACCTTGCCTCCGGATATGTCACGATTTCGCGACATCTTTGAGCTCTGCCTTCGAAGGTGTTGCGATGTCTTTATGCTTCCAAGTCTTGCCTCCCAGAAGTGTCACGATTTTGTGACATCTTTTAAACTTTATCTTTGAAGGTGTCACGATTTCGTGACGTCCTTTAAGCTTGCCTTCGAAGGTGTCACGATTTCGTGACCATTCTTGTGCCTTAGAACCTTTTTGCCAAAGATGTCCCTGTGCTTTCAAACCCTGCTTCTAGAAGTGTCACGATTTCGTGACCATTTTGCGTCCAGACCACGTTGCAACAGAAATGTCACGATTTCGTGACAGTTTGGCATCCCGACCATGCTTCTTCAGAAATGTCACGATTTCACGATAGTTTGGCGTCCCGACTGCGCTGCTTTAGAAATGTCACGATTTCGTGACAGTTTGGCGTCCCGACTGCGCTGCTTAAGAAATGTCACGATTTCATGATAGTTTGGCGTCCCGACCGTGCTTTTCAAAAAAACATCGCGATATCGCGACAGTTTGGCCCACTGGCGCCCTTCTTCAAAAAGCATCGCGATATCGCGACAGTTTTAGTACTTAAGAAAAAAAACACATTTTGGGTGATGCAAGATTGCAACTTCGCCACCGGATGCTCCTGCATCAGACACCCGGGGTGAGTTTGAGAAGTGACCTCACTTCTGATCTTTCCGAGGTAGACCCAGGCGATCAACCTCCGCCTTGGATAGCCAAGTCGCATCTTCTATGGGTCGGCCCTTCCATTTGATTAAATACTCAGAATAACTCTTGTTCCAAGTACTGCGACCCTCACGCGTATCCAGAATTTCTTCTATCTCGTCCGCAACTGGGGTGACTATCGGAATGCTCCACAAATCTGGACTGGGTACCTCACTGCTTTCTCCTTCATGATACTCAACCAAATATGAGATGTTAAACACGGGGGAGATGTTAAGTTCACTTGGTAACTCCACCTCGTAGGCATTACCCGAATCCCATTTGCCAATGATTTTGCATGGCCCAAATTTCTTCATTTTGAGTTTGTTGTAGGTCTTGGCAGGAAACCGTTCCTTTCGCAGATGGACCATGACCGAATCTCCTACTTGGAACTCCTTAGCTCTGCGTTTTTGATCCGCCCTTGTCTTGTACTTGAACGTTCATCTTGGCAATGTGTTTTGTCACTTCCTCATGCACTCCCTTCAGGTGTTCAAGCAAAGTCTTCACGCTTCAGACCTTGCATTTCTCCCTTGTATCTAGCCTTCTTAACTCTGAAGCGTTCCTTGGGACTGTTCCCATAGATAATCTAGAATGGTGACTTGTTGGTACTCCGATTGACCGAGCTGTTGTATGCAAACTCAGCTTGCAATAGAATTAGATCCCATCCCTTGGGCTTGTCCCCTACCAAGCATCGTAGTAGGTTGCCCAAACTCCGATTAACCACCTCTGTTTGGCCATCTGTTTGCGGGTGGTAAGCAGAACTAAACTTTAACTCCGTCTTTAATTTCTTCCAGAGGGTCTTCCAAAAATAACCTACAAACTTGGTATCTCTGTCCGACACAATGCTTCTTGGCAGCCCATGAAGGCGTACCACTTCCTTAAAGAACAAACCAGCTACATGGACCGCGTCGCTAGTCTTCTGGCATGGGATAAAATGTGCCATTTTCAAAAATCTGTCCACTACCACAAAGATGGAATCATGCCCCCTCTGCGTCCTAGGCAAACCAAGCACAAAATCCATACTAATATCTTCCCATGGCCGCTCAGGTATAGGTAGCGGTTGATACAAACCAGTAGGCTGCCTCACACCCTTTGCCATCTGGAAAATCCTGCAACTCTGCACAAACTTTGCCACATCCTACTGCAATTGTGGCCAGTAATAGTTTTCACTAACCAATGAGATGGTCTTGTCACGACCAAAGTGTCCAGCTAAACCCCCACTGTGCTTCTCTTTAATGAGGTTCTCTCTCATTGAGCTCTTCGGAATGCACAACTGGTTCCCCTTAAACAGCATTCCATCTTGAATCAGGTAATCCAACCATCTAGTCCTGTCCAACGCAACAGGCGCAGTGCAGGCTTTCCAAGCTTCTGCAAAATCGGGGTCTACAGGGTATAAGTTCTTGAGCTCAGCAAACCCTACAACCTCCACTCTCATTTCTGTCATCAGACATTGCCTCCTACTCAATGCATCTGCCACCCTATTGGATCTTCCACTTCGATGCTTCAGCACAAAGGTATAGCTCTGCAGGAACTCTACCCATTTCGGGTGTCTCTGATTCAATTTTCCCCGACTGTTAATAAACTGCGAGCGCTTGATGGTCGGTATAGAGAACAAACTCTTTCGAGCAACAGATAGTGCCTCCATTTCTTGAGTGCTTGAACTATGGCATAGAACTCTTGATCATATACCGAATACTTTCTCCTGGCATCATTGAGCTTCTCACTGAAATAAGCTACAGGCCTACCTTCTTGGCTCAAGACGGCTCCTATCGCACTGCCACTCGCATCGCAGTCTACCTGAAACACCTTATTGAAATCTGGAAGTGCTAAAATGGGTTGCTCAGTGACCTTCTTCTTCAGCATAGCAAAGCTTTTATCTGCTCCAACTGTCCACTGGAATTCCTTCTTGTTTCCCTTCATTGTCTCAGTAAGAGATGCACAAATACTGCTGAAGTTTCTAATAAATTTTCTGTAGAAACTGGCCAGACCATGAAATGATCTAACCTCGGTCACACTCCTTGGGACAGGCCATTCTAGGATAGCCTTCACCTTTTCGGGGTCCATCTTGAGACCATTTGCTGATATGACAAATCCCAGGTATACCAGCTCCTTCTTCACAAAGTTGCACTTCTTCAGATTGATCAATAACTGCTCCTCCCATAGTTTCTCAAGAACCTTCCTGATGTGCATCAGGTGCTCCTCTAAGGTTCTGCTAAAAATCAGTATATCATCCAAGTAAACAATAACAAATTTGCCCAAAAATTCCTTCAGAACTTCATTCATTAACCTCATAAAGGTACTAGGTGCATTGGTTAATCCAAATGGCATAACCGACCACTCATACAGCCCTTCTCTGGTTTTGAAGGCTGTCTTCCACTCATCCCCTTCTCTAATGCGGATCTGATGGTATCCACTTTTCAAATCAATTTTTGTGAAGTACTCAGCTCCACTCAAGCAGTCCATGATATCATCCATTCTCGGTAGGGGGAACCTGTATTTAATGGTGATCTTGTTGATTGCCCGAGAGTCGGTGCACATCCTCCATTCTCCATCCTTCTTGGGTGCTAATACTGCTGGTACAGCACATGGACTAAGACTCTCCCTTATCAGGCCTTTCTTCAACAGATCTTGAACTTGCCGATTTAATTCTTTAGTTTCCACCGGTGTCATTCGATGTGCAGCCTTGTTTGGCAAGCTCGATCCAGGCACCAGATCTATGTGGTGACTGATCTTCCTAACAGGTGGTAAACCTTCAGGAACATTGTCAGAAATGATATCAGGGAATTCTTCTAACAGTCCCATGACTTCCATTGGAATCTCCTTGCATCCTTCTTCCCTAACTCTGGGGATTATAGCATAACACACATGATCCGGCTTCAGGCCTTCCAAGAATCTTCTGCCATCAACTAGACAGACTCGTGCACTACTGCATACTTTCTCATCCACCTCTTTCAGGGGTTTTAACTTATGGCGAACTCCATTCTTTGATAGAGAATATGTGTTGGCTCGACCATCATGAACAACACTTCGGTCAAACTGCCATGGCCTCCCAAGCAGCAGGTGACATGCATCCATGGGCAAGATGTCACATAACACTTCATCTTGGTAAGTTCCAATGTTGAACTTCACCAGACATTGCTCACTCACCAGCACCCGATGGTCCTTTTGCAACCATGCAATTCGATAAGGGTGTGGGTGTTTTCTCCTTTCCAACCGTAGCTTGGAAACCATTTCCTCTGAAACCAAATTGTCAGTGCTTCCATTATCAATGATGATATTACAGACCTTGCCTGCGCACTTGCATCTTGTCCGAAATAGGCTGTTCCTTTGGTCTGCCTTTTCCTCTTCATTCAACAAGACTCTTCTGATAATCATGGCTTCCCCTCTTTCTGCCTCCTCTGAATGCTCAGACTCTACACCTTCGTCTGCTACAGTAGCTCGGGCCTGACCCTCTGGTCTTCGATTTGGCCTCTCTTGATGTTGTGGGCAGTTGTATGCCCTGTGTCCTTCTTCACCGCAGTTGAAGCAGGTTCCTCTAAAGACACCTCTTCCAAACCCTCGCCCAGACCTACCTCTTCCTCTTGGGTAGTTGTTGCTCTGATTGCGTGGGCGTCGGTCATCCTCCTCTTTCACCTCTTTCTGTTTCTGGCTGCTACTAGCTTCACCAGTTTTCCCAAAATATTTGTATCTTCCACCACTGCCTCTTCCACCAGCTCTTCCACCCCTGTCCTTCCCTCTCTGCTTGCCATCAAACCTTCTATTTAGTTTCTCTTCCACTTTTAATGCAAACTGATATGCATCCTCCACTGTGCTCATTCTAACCAGCCCCAACTCTTCTTGAATGCTGGTTTGCAATCCATTTATGTAACGTGCGACCTTCTCTTTGTTTGCCTCCGAATGGCCGGTTCTGATAGAGATTTGATAGAACTCTTCAGTATATTCCTTGACAGACTTACTAGCCTATCGAAGACTCTGCATTTTCTTCAACAAATCCAGCTCATAATCTGTAGGGATGAACTGCCTCTTTAGTTTCTCTACCATCCTATCCCATCTGGTGATCCTTTCCTTTCCCCTCCTATTCCTTTCTAACTGCACTCCTTTCCACCAGATGCTAGCATGCCCCTTCAGCTTGGTTTTTGCGAATCTGATCCGATTTGGATCTGCGATCTCTTCGTATTCGAAGTACTCCTCCATGTCGTTGATCCGATCTATTAATTCCTCAGGGTTGAGGTTTCCAGAGTAAGTCGAGACGTCAAATTTTGGCTTCTTCCCAATCTGGGAGATAGCCCTGTACAGCCTAGCCTCTGCTGGGTCCAAGGCCTCTTTCGCATCAGATGGAACTTCTTCTTCCCATGCTTCATCTTCGCTGGGTTCTTCCCTTCTCGGCTCGACTCCTCTTCTAATTTCCTCTTGTAGGGCCTCAACTTGCCTCTGTAGGGCTCTTAGATCGACCTCCTCCCTTCTTGCTCGTCTGTGCCTTATACCACCATGGTCTCTTCATGGAGGCATCTTGCTTCTTCTTCACAACCCCACAACCATGGTCCTGGCACAAACTGCCTCTCTGTTCGGCGATCGGTTTGCACTCTCAGAACCAACCTGCTCTGATACCACTTGATATAGAGCTACGCACAACACACAGCAAGAATGCAGAAATTAACAATGCACAGGCAAAATTCTAGCAAGCTTCATTAAAAATAGAGGTCTCTCCTCGAATACACAGCAATTTCCCAAAAATAAATGGCCAAGAGTCCTTCAATACAATGCATGCGCACCTTTTATCCTCGGCCGCCACCTCCTTCTCTATCATTACGCAAAGTGCGGGCCTTTTTCTTTATCCCCAGGCCCGACTCTCTTTGGACCATCATTACCTTGAATGCGAGACTCCCCATACCGCCTGCATGAATGCTCTGTCCCACCTGCATGATGCTGCCAGGTGCATAAAAAAAATCATGGCCTGTAGTGGCGGCATGCCCTACAGCCGCCTGTCGATCCACTGCCAAGTCAATCATTCACAAGAATGCACCATGGTCGTTTGCAGTTGATGCCACGTGTCTTGTTGCCATGCTTCCTGTAACCACTTCATACTCTCGGGCCACCTGTAACTTCATGCCATGTGTCCCTCTGCACTGGTCCCTGCAGTCGTCGGCTGGTCAACGTCGTGAGCGCCCTGTCGCGATATCGTGACATTTTTGCCCCAACACTTTCTCTCTCCTCTTTGGTCGTGATATCATGACGTTTTGACGTTAGGCTTCTCTCTCCTCCTTGGGGCCACGATTTCGCTACACATCATGAAATCGTGACGTCTAGGCCTTTCTTACTCGCTTTCCTCCCTTGGGCCGCAAAACCGTGACATGTCACGATTTCGTGACATCTTTGCATTCCGTACGTCTTGGCTCGGAAGTGTCGCGATTTCGTGACATCTTTGCATTGTGGAACCTTGCCTCCGGATATGTCATGATTTCGTGACATCTTTGCATTCCGTACGTCCTTGGCTCGGAAGTGTCACGATTTCGTGACATCTTTGCATTGTGGAACCTTGCCTCCGGATATGTCACGATTTCGTGACATCTTTGAGCTCTACCTTCGAAGGTGTTGCGATGTATTTATGCTTCCAAGTCTTGCCTCCCAGAAGTGTCACGATTTTGTGACGTCTTTTAAACTTTATCTTTGAAGGTGTCGCGATTTCGCGACGTCCTTTAAGCTTGCCTTCGAAGGTGTCACGATTTCACGACCATTCTTGTGCCTTAGAACCTTTTTGCCAAAGATGTCCCTGTGCTTTCAAACCCTGCTTCTGGAAGTGTCACGATTTCGCGACCATTTTGCGTCCAGACCACGTTGCAACAGAAATGTCACGATTTCACGATAGTTTGGCGTCCCGACCGTGCTTCTTCAGAAATGTCACGATTTCGTGACAGTTTGGCGTCCCGACTATGCTGCTTTAGAAATGTCATGATTTCATGATAGTTTGGCGTCCCGACTACGCTGCTTAAGAAATGTCACGATTTCATGACAGTTTGGCGTCCCGACCGTGCTTTTCAAAAAAAACGTCATGATATCGCGACAGTTTGGCCCACTGGCGCCCTTCTTCAAAAAAAGTCGCGATATCGCGATAGTTTTAGTACTTAAGAAAAAAAAACACATTTTTGGGTGATGCAAGATTGCAACTTCGCCACCGGATGCTCCTGCATCAATACTTTGGATTAATAAAATACAAGGAGAAACCCCCCTTTTTATATCAAACAATCCATGTTTTGCAATAGTTTACTTAGTTACATCTTTATGCACATTTCCCTTTGAATGCTTACTTGATCACATTTTTATATTTCAATAAAGAACATTAAATGTGTATTTTTTTTCATGCTTCTTCACATTGACTCTCACATTCACCCTCCACATCATCCACTTTACTCATAGTTCCACCTCCCATTATCTAAACGAATAACATGTAAGATAAAATCCTCATCCACAAGTGAACTCAAGATAATAGGAGTTGCATCTCTAAGCCACAAAGGAAATTTAGTCATGCACTCAGTTAACTAAACTAGTTAACTGAACATGCACAATATACACATAATCAACAAAATTAGTTAAAATGATATGCACAACCAATATATCCATGAACATTCAATTAACTAACCATTCGCATTGGATGAAAACTAAAGTATGCGCACACCATGACAAGGTTATGCATAGTGGTGAATATTCGTTAATAAGCGAATATTAGCATTTTTAAAAATACAAACTAGCAAATTTTGGGACCCTGGACATCAGTCCATTTGCCCAAAATTTTTGGGGGCAAATTTCTTTTGGGTTTGGTTTCTCAAAAATTATAATACTTTTATTTTTTAAATTTTAAATCGCCAGCCTTCCCACCTATATTTTGGATTGATTCACCTTAAAATTATATATAATTTTATTAACCTAGATAAATTTTCCCCACTATATATACCTAAAAATACATGTTAAACATTGGTTCTCCTCAACTGGAAAGGATAAGATGAAATATGAGTGGAAGCAAAAAAGCCAAAAAAAAAATAGAACCTGATAAGACAAAAAAGAGTGATTGGCAACAAATAAAAGACTATAGACCCCAAAGAAAATACTACAGGAAAAATACTATAGACCCCAGACAAAATAATATAGACTATAAAGAAAAACTTATATAAAAAATACTATAGACTATAGAAAAAATACTACGATAAAAAGACTATAGATCATAAAGGAAAAGACTATAGACCATAGAGAAAGGACTATAGGTAAAAGACTATAGACTGCAGAGAAAAGACTCTCCTGTATCGGTTTGTGTCTCATGTCTCAATAGGTACACAATTTATTTTGATGTCTTGTTTGATTACTTGTTTGTTTATTTTTGTTTGTCTATAGATCGTAGGGAAAATATTGAGGTCTATAGTATTTTCTTGTAGTCTATAGACTTTTCCTATAGTCTATAGAATTTTATTTTTCCTAAAGTCTATAGACTTTTCTTGTAGTCTATAGACTTTTCAGTATAGTCTATATTATTTTCTTTTCCTAAATTCTATAGAATTTTCCTGTAATCTATAGATTTTTCCTATACTTCCTATAGTCTATAGACTTTTCCTATAGTTTTGGTGTCTTTAGACATGAGACTAGTAGTTCTAGAGTCTATAAACTTTAGATTTGCTAGTTATGGAGTCTATAGACTCCAAAACTAGACACGAGATTGGTAGTTCAAGTGACTACCAATTCTGGTGTCTATAAACATAATACTACTAGTTATGGTGTCTATAGACACAATAATCTAAAATTAGTGACTCCAAACTTCCAGTTGTGGAATATATAGACTTTAGAACTACCAGTTGTAGAGTCTATAGACTCTAGAATTACTAGTTGTGGATTTTCTAGACTCTAGAACTGCTAGTTGTGGAGTTTATAGACTCTAAAACTAGACATGAGACTAACAATTCTAGTGACTAGAAGTTGTGTAGTCTTTAGACTCTAGAACTACTAGTTGTGGAGTCTATAAAATCTAGAACTACCATTTTTGGAGTCTATAGATTCCATAACTACTAGTTATGGTGTCTATAGACATGAGACTAGTATTTCTGGAGTCTATAGACTCTAGAACTACTAGTTCTAGTGTCTAGAATCCTAAACTACTAGTTTTTATGTCTATAGACATGAGACTAGTAGTTCTAAATTCCATAGACTCTAGAATTGATACATACTTTTGAATTATGAATTTGTGTGAAGTGAGAATGAGCTCATATCATACTACAAAAAGGAAATTTATGATGTTTTGATTATTTTTTTGCATGTTAATCATCCAATTTTCAATAAGAATGAGATGAGAGTTCAATCAAACCTTGATGCAAGAATCTAAAATTAGTGACTCTAGAAATACTATTTCTAGAGTCTGTAGATTCTAGAACTACCAATATCGTATCTATAGATACCAAAATTGGTACTTATAGAGTTTATAGACTCTAAAACTATCTATAGACTCTAGAACTACCTATTCTGGTGTTTATAGATATGAGACTGGTAGTTTTGGAGTCTATAGACTCTATAAATACCATTTTTGGTGTCTAGACTCCATAACTATCAATTTTGGTGTCTATAGAAATGAGACTAGAAATTTTGGAGTTTATAGACTCTATAATTATGAGTTCTAGTATCTATAGACACCAAAACTAGACAAAGTTTTAGAGTCTATATGCTAAAAAACTACCAATTATGGTATCTATAGTCATGAGACTGGCAATTCTAGTGGTCACACTAGAACTACTAGTCTCATGACTATAGACATCAGAACTAGCAGTTATAGAGTCTATAGGCTCTAGAATTGATAGTATCATGTCTATAGACACCAAAACTGGTAGTCTTGTGTCTATAGACACCAAAACTAGTATTCTTGTATCTATAGACTTTTCCTATAGTTACTTTAGTATATAGACTTTTCCTATAGTTATGGTGTCTATAGACATGAGACTAGTAGTTCTAGATTCTATAGACTCCAAAACTACCACATATGGTGTCTAAACTCTAGAACTACCAGTTCTTGTGTCTATAGACATGAGACTAGTAGTTCTAGAGTTTATAGAATCCTGAATTGCTAGTTCTAGTGTCTATAGACACTAAAAATATACATAGTTTTGGAGTATGTAGACTCTAGAATAACTAGTTTTGGTGTTTATAGTCACAAGACTGGTAGTTCTAATGTCTATAGACACCATAATTAGCAGTTATAGAGTCTATATACTCCAAAACTACCAGTCTCATGTCTATAGATACCATAACTGGAAGTATCATAATAGATACCAGAACTAGAAATCACCAAAACTACCAATATTTTATCCGTAGACACGAAGACTATAGACTGCATACAACCCTGCAACCTTTTAGGAGGTATAAATTTTGATCTAGAGCTCCATTTTTTATTTTTTTTGTTTTTTAAAACCACATAGCTCGATGAGATCTACCCTTTAAATTGATAATAAGAAACTAATATAGAATATTTTTTTATTATTTTTACCTTTACAATTTATTGATAAATTTGGATGACCTTGCAACCTATAGGCTACAAATGACCCTACAACCTTCTATGAGGTATAAATTTTGGTCTAGACCTTCATTTATTTTTTTAAATTACATAGATCAATGAGATATAGATGGTCTTAATCTACAGTTATTAGACCCTTGGATGATTGGCTTCCAATTCATGCAGAAGCAGCTATATGTAGTGCAATAACATCTCTTTCAACTAAGAAAAATATCTCTTTCAAGGTCATGTTGTCATATAGGGGTCAACTCTATCATCTTAGCATCTAGTAGTTGTGTTAGCATAGAAGATAGAGATTGATTTAACCTAATAAAATTTCTAGGAGGTTTTTCTTTAGATTTAGCTAAAATTAACTTTTTTAATACTACAATAGTACTAATATTACAGATTTTAGAGTTAGTGTTGGAAAAAGAGTCAATTACACCATCACCCACAACATGTTTATTTTTATATTGTCATTTAGTGTTAGAACAAGATGGTTTATCATCTTACTTCTTAGTCTTCAATTATCCTGTTCTTTGAAGAGTAGCTTATATTTGTTTTACAAGATCAATCACATCATCAAAAGACATGACACAATTTATTTTTAAAGGATATGAACAATTTTCTTGCAAATTACATATGAAAATAATCAATAGTTATCTAGGTGGTGGAACAAAAGTTAAATTTGTAACATTTTCCATCAATGTAAGAATTTATTAATAATTTTATTTTTTTCTTGCTTAAATTGATACAAATAATCAACTATATACTTTTGTGTGATATAAGTGGAAAAATATTGAATGAAAATTTTAGAAATATTGAAAAAAAATATTGATTGAGTGATGAGGTAATTGAGAGAACCATTCCAAAGGTGTCACCACCAAGACTCATGGGAAAATATTCAATAACAATATTTTATTATACTTTATGCCATGACATGTAGCTCTAAAAATTTGAAGGTGCTCTATAGGGTCACCTTCTCCCTTATATAACCAAAAATTTGGCAACACAAAGCTCAGAGGATAAGGCCTATTTGTTAAATTAGGGTCTATAGGTTCATTGTAGCAATATTTTTAAGAATAATTTTTAAGTGTGACTTTGTAACAACCCAAATCTACGAACCCTTTTTTTGAATGATTGTAATAAAAGGGTTTGCAAGGAATAAAACCTTCCTTTAATTATTTTAGTACACCAAGATTCACCACATTTGAGTTCAAAGTCACTATAGATGACACTCGATGGATAGGAGTGGCCAACTCCTATGTTTTTTTGGGGTTCACCTTACTAAACCTATACGTTTAGAAGGATGCCAAAAGTAGTCCCCTTACCTTTCCTATGTCCTCATTGGAATAGAACCATGTGACCATGGCATAGTGATTATCCTTTAAGGCCCCTAACACTTTAAGATGAATGCTTATTCCCTAACCTGACTCTAAGTTCATCTAGGCAAGTTCATAAAGCATAGAGTCTTGGGTTACCATACCTATATGGGCTAACTAAGGTTATTTCCACTTTTTTTATAACTAACACAATCATCCAATAATTTACTCTTAAGGAATCACCATTGCTGACTTGTGAATGGTTCCATAAACTTCTAGTTACAATACACCTTGAAGGACAATAATTTGCACCATAGAAATGCACATAATGCTTAAAGCAATAAAACTAAACTTTATATATTTTTGTATTTTCAAGGTTACAAAGAGTCCTATAAAGAGGATCTTTACAAATGATAAAAAATATTACAATAGAGGTATGATTCCATTTTTCTCAATAAATAAGTGTAATTTTGATATTTTTATGCTATCACATTTTTTGGGGGAGCAAGTTTTTTGTGACCACTACATAAAATGGGATATGGAACATTTTGTTGTTCTCAAATCCTATCACTTGCACACAAAGGAAATAACAACAAATAAATAGCATATGCAAGGTCTGCAAGGAGTGGGACCCATATCAAATCAACTTATGCTTAAGAAAAAAAATGGAAAGATGATGCATGGAATGTAAATATTAATCTAGAATGCAACAAACATGCAAGATATAGGCTAAAATACAATTAAAACTTGGAAATTGGTCACATTAATATGATCATAATGGGTTGAGATAGTTTTTTTCTATAGACCACCTCAAGGCAAGATAGTTACTATCACGGATCTATGTTTCAGGATGAACAAGCCTAGGCTGAATTATGGATGGAGTGTGAAGGTTTTTGATGATCGAGTTGTGTAGAGGGATGGTGAGATGAGTGTTGAAAACCAGTGAGGCAATGAGAAGAACCTATGCAATAAGGACATTAGGTACAATTTTAAATTTGAGGAGGCAATCCAACATCTTGTTAGCAATAAGAAGACCTAGCATACTTTTGGTAGCACTTCATGGTGAGAAATATTTGAATTTTATGGATCAGAAAGCAAATGGGAGTGCCATTTTATAGGCCTCCTAGAAAAAGGTAGGTGAGGAAAATATGACAATCAAGGGTAAGCTAATTTGCTACCAGTAGGTGGTAGGTAAAATATTGCATGTAGGTTGATCGATGCCAGTGTTAAGTTAGACACGATGTTCCAGCCTATGCATGAGCACTGACAAGCAGTTTGACTCCTTATTTTTTTGTTTTTGGATTTGCACAACCATCTCGAGTGGAGATGGTGGAAAACATGAGACCATATCGGGTCAATATGGTTATTCCTATCATGGATAAATTTATCTGTTGCTAGATAAAAATCATGGAATTAGCCCTAATATTTCCCAAAGTGGATTATGTGGGTTAGAAATAAGGCTCTTTGGGAGTCTCCTCGTGATAATGCATTTTAGGTGTCTATATATGCTCCTTTTTGGAATGCTTTGTGTGTGAGGACAATGCAAATAAAAAATAGATGATCTAAAATGGTTGAATCATAAATGAATGATGTTGATCAATGAAAAATAACATTAAAGAGGAGTGGTGTAAGATGGTTTAAAATAAAATCCAATGTGGGATGCCCTAATCATGGAAATGATGCACATCGTTAAATCATTATTTCCAATAGATTGATGGATTTTATTTGATATTGGTAAATATTTCAGCCATAGGTAGACGTTAGTCTACAAGCTTTAGGGTTTAGGTATACCAAGTGCCCCAACAAGGAGGGTGTCTGATAGATTTTAGAAATGATTCTTGTACGAATGCAATTTCCACTTTCAAGTATCCTAATTATTAACTTGATTTGAGATGAAAATTTGTATGTGTTATCTATCCCCTCAAGAAATTAGTCAGTGGAGGTGAGGTAAAATGGTGATAGTGACAAAGTGCTTGACAAAATATGGGATGGCCAACAAACTGGTGAGAAAATGTGAACTTTTGAGATCATCTCAACCTGAGACGGTTCCTTAAAATAGTTTTTTTATTTTTTTAAATGGGAACATCTTGGATGGTCACACTTGCCAAAAATTATAAAAGGTATATTTTGTGGAGAAATGGTCATTTTCACCATGAGAGATGAGAGAGAAGCAATATGAGGAGGAGAGAAATTATTATCCAACGAAGTGCTACTGTTGGGTGAGGCAATTGACACAATCAACCCGACATGCACATATACAAGCGATGGAGGGGGTGTGAGAAAGGTAAGGGCATAAACCTTAAGTTTTTTATTTATTTAAAATAAAAAATAAAAAATGAAATGAATGGGTGGAATGGGTAGAAACATGGTAGTGTTATGAAATTAAAAATGTGGGGTGGTTGATGGGTAGATCCTATTTTTTCTTTTGCTTCTCTTTTTTTTTGAATGTTTCTTTTTATTTATGTACAATGGAGGTTATCTCAGCTTGGTATGGTCACATGGGACCATATCATCTCGAGATAGTTTTATTTTTATGATCATATATTGCTAAGATAGTTTTTTTTGCGACCGTCTCTAGATAAGAAGGTTCTTCTTTTGTTGTTTTTTTGTGTGTGATCATTTTTTGTCAAGATAGTTTTTCTTGTGACTATTAGCTTTTAATGATATATTTAAGGAAATGCAACCACAAGATTTAAAATGAACAATAAATGTTAACTATATGATAATAAAAATATAATATGAAGGAAAAATATACGATAAACTTTTGCAATAACTCAAAAAATAACCATTAATGAAAGCTCAAAAAATAGTATAATGTAATATAATGGATGTCTCAAACACTCCAAAAATTCATGCAAGATCTACATTGTATCTACTTTTCTATTCTATATGCTTCTCTCTACCATCCTCTACTATGATCTTGCACTTTACTCTATAAAAGGCCTATATATAGGGATATATGTCCCTTGGCCTTTCATCTACCTATGACTCATGTACATATGGACTACATGCACATTTACATCATTGCACATTCTAACACTTGTGCATTTATTACATTGCATAAAGTAAATACTCAAACATTAATCTAAGACAAACTCCTAATCTAAAGATGTACCCAAGGTGGTTCATTGGTGTGTACCAAATAATGTAATATATTATAACACCCCCTTGTATTACATTATTTGGATATTGAAGACTTTAGTCTTAAATATGGTCTTCAGATTTCGAATGTTCTTTATCTTGATAAATTTTTTTGTATTGTCTTCAATTTACTTTACATTGTATACCTCCTTTGTCAGGTTCCTCTTCTTCTTCTTCTTTAACTTCATCATTAGAGTTAGTCTTTGTGCTTTCACGAGCTATCATGCTATCATTATATTTTGGAAAAAATATTTTATCTTTGCCTTTGTCCTTCTCATCATAGTTCTTTAGTACAAAATATTGTGAACAATGACTTAAAGCATCATGATAAGATCTTGAGTTAGAAAAACTTGAAGTATCAATACTACATGAGGATTGAAATATCTTCTCTAGGAAGGATCATCTATTTTTATTTTATTTTTAAGTGATTCAATAAAAAAATTTTGTTATGCATTCTCATCTTTGTAATATTTGAATGTAAGTAATTCCATATATAATATGCTATGAGTGTCTAAAGGAATTTGAATATCATACTTTCCATTATCAATTGCTTCAGTGATTCTAGCATGTAGATAATATTCCAAAGTTTTAAAGTTTTCTTCTAAGGCTTCACTATAGATCACTTTTGAAGTAAGATCTAAGTTTCCTTTAGACTTTGTAAGTAAATTTTTTATTCCAATTTTTATGAAATTTTTCCTTTCCTTTATAATGATGTTTTCCATATCTTTATTCATTGTATTCTTTGAAGTAGACATCCTTTTTGCTCCTTAGTATTTGATATTGAAATTTTTTGGAAGAATATTTTCTTTCAAAACCTTTGAAATTTTCTACCTTATGACTCCCTATTTTATTGAGTATATGATAATACCTTTTCAATTATTAAGTTTTGTAGAACCCCTTATATCTCCCAAGTGTTTTGAATGTACTATGATCTTGATAAAGTGCTTAGATTTCTTTAAATTTCCTTTGATTTGAATCCCTAATGTTTTGATGATAATTTTAATATAATGTTCAACTTCTATATTTCACCTTATTTCACCCTGTTGATATTTTAATGCACTTTAAATTTGATAATGTTCTCTATTTTCCAAGACCTTATAGTTGGATTCCTTTTGTCCCTTCAATTTATATAAGAGACTAGTATCAACAATAATTTCCATCTTTCAAGCAATTCTATGTTTTGCTTCCCATATTATTTAATTATGAATGATATGGTTTCTAAATTTCAAGATATTTAATTTTGTGTTTATATATCATAGGAAAATATCGTTTTCTTTTCCATTTAAGCCTAATTAATTTCAAGTGTGCACAGGGGAGATTAGTTAGAATAGTTGCTTCCTCATTTGAGGATATCTTTCCAAAGGAGATCCTAAGTATATGAAGATCCTCAACACAACTAGACTCGTACTTTAATGCTTTTTCCTATGGTTGTAATATAGTTTATTTAAAGCTTTTTTAGATGGTACTTATAAGTTTAATTAAAATAAACACCCAAGGGTTTTGGATATATATTAATCTTGACTCTTTATCGAGCCTTAACGGTTATTTGAACCTAAATCATCAAGAATCATCTAAATGCAAGGCTTAAGTTTAAATCACATAAATGCATACAAACACAATCTAACCTATATGCACGTCAAATTTTGAATGTGCTAGACTAAGGAGATTTCGATTTTAGGGTAAAACAAGGAGAAATGCAATAAGACAATCTAGCCTAATGCAACTATATGCTTTTTTGATTCTTTACCTAAGTACTTGAAAGTAATAAAAAGGTTAAATTTCAGCCTAAGGTTCCTTAATTGATTAGTATTTTAGTATTTTGTGAAGAAATTAGAATATTTTGTAAAGAAATTGTAAGGTTTTATAAACAATTAGGGTTTCCTAGTTAGAATTCCTTAATTTGCCAAAATAGGTGTGATTTATGTTTCAAAATAGTAGAATAATAGAAATAGAATATAGATGAAATGAAATGATCTAAGGGTCAAGTGGTCTATTTACCTCTCCTGGAAACAATCTACCAAATTTGCCATTGAAAGTGCCAAATTTGGCATTGCTGCTAAATTCTCCATAAGGGTGGCAAATTTGGTAAACTTGCACACAAACTAAAAAAAAATAGGTTTTCTAATTTAAGGGGTTTTTTTGAGGGCTGGATAGGGTAGGATCTTGTCTAGACAACTGATCAGACCCCTTTTGATTAAAAAAGTGAGTATGCTTACCTCTTGGGGTGGAATTTAGCCTATTGCCAAATTTATCACTAGGTCTACCAAATTTTCCACTAACAAATTTTGTTTGAGTGGTGAATTTAGTTCAGTGTTCTAGTTGTGAAATTCACCACAAGGGTAGAGAATTTTGTCTTGGGATGGGGTTTTGAAGTTTTGAGGTAGATTCTAATGGATTTTAACTATGTTTCAAACTAAAACTTGCAATAAAGGATCTTACTATGATTTGTAAGATTTGTAAGTGGTAAAATTAGAGGATTAAACCTCTACAACAAATAATTTAGGGACTAAAATTAGAATGACAAAGAAAAAGGATGAAAATCCCCAAGGGACTATGAACTTGATAAATATGAGCTATGATAATATATAAGGTGCAATTTATTGGATTATGAATACTATCAATATTATCTACTACTAGTATGAGTGCAAAATAAATAGGGATTGATGCAAATCCTTTACTAATTTATGAACTAAGTAAATGATTGGATAAAAAGGTAGGGGGAATTCCTCAATGGCTATTTTGAATAGTCAATGGTTGGGATCTGAGATCTAAAAGTGCAAGGGGATTAGGAATATAGCAAGGTAACTTGTATATATTCTAATCCTTGCAAAAATTATGAAATTTATGAAGAGATCAATGTAAAATACTTAAATTATGAAAGGAAATGCTATTGAAATGCTTAAAAAGAAGGGCTAGAATGCTAATATACTCAATACATGAAAGTAAAATAGCATGGAATAGAATAAAGAGTGTTATTATGTTTTAGGTAATATAAAATTACTATAGATAAAAGATTGAGCAAGAATATTTATCATGAAATGTGCAAGGAAATATGCTAAAATCTTGTAAAATAGAGAATTAGAAGCAAAATATGATAACAAAATATATTCAATTTAAGGTAAACCTACAAAATAAATATTAGGAATGAAATTTAGATGCTATGATTAAAAATATGCTGCCAAAATACTATTAGAAGTCTACAAAAACAATGTTAGAGGCTACCAAAAACAAGGATTAGAACCCTGCAAGAGAAGTTAGAGCATAAAATGTAGAAATGCACAAAATAAGAACAAGTAAGTTAGCAAGGCTACAACCTAGAGGATAAAATGCAATGAAGCTAAGGTGGGAGGAGAGAAGAAAGAAGCTAGGAGAGCTCTCTTTCTTACCTCCAATGGTGGTCTCCTTGCTCCAAAATCCTCCAAGCCTTGCTTGAATTGCTCTCAATGCCCACACAATGCCCTAAAGTGTTTGATGAAAATTCAAGAATTCTTTAAGAGAACTCAATAATAGATAATGTTATTGAAAAAGAGATTTCTAGAAAATGTGGTAGAGCTTTGCTACGTAAAATTGTTTGTGGAATGCTTACCCTATGACCTACTTAAAGAGGATCTGGAGGGAACTTGGAGGGAATGAATGGATAAGTCCAATTCAAAAAAATAATCTCAATCCTTCTTGAAGCATATGGAATCAATAGAAGAGGTGAAAGGGAGCTTAATTCATGCCCAACTAGTTTGTGTGGAATATTATTGATCATTTTTGTCAAAATTTTCACTATTGACAAAATTCGCCACAAGGGTGGTGAATTTGTTAAGGAAAAAAAATTGATTATGAGTGGTTTGAAATTTTAAAACTTGTCGAAAATCACCACTAGCCAAATTCACCATAGGGGTGGAGAATTTGGTAAAAATAGTGTAAAAAGTTGACTTTTGTAGTTTTATCAAATTTGCTACTCATCTTGCCAAATTCACCACTAGAAAATTTGGCTAGGGTGGAAAATTTGGTAAAGGTGAATTTTGATACCCAAAATGATGGGGAATAATCAAATTGATGTTTTGTGATGTTTGGAACCAGTTTTGGAATGTTTACGACCAGTATTGGTAAGTTGTGACTAGTGTGTCAAAATTAGGTGTCTATATTTTGCCCTAGTTTTGACATGATGTTTGAGATGTTACATCAAAAGTTAAGTTGTGATAATCAATTTTAATGTCATGATGTTTTATTGTTGTATTGATTTTATGATTTGAAGAGTTGATTGAGATTTTTCCTGTTTTAATGATTTTGTATACATATGCCTCATTTTGCATACCTCAATATTTGGGGAAAATTATTTTACCCCATGAAAATTTCTTGCCCTAAAAACATTATCTCTTTCAAAAAATCATGTGCCTGGTGATAGGTTTCAAGGAAAATTTTTGGGATACGATATGCTTATATTGGTTAGCATCGATGGGTTGAGGGTTTAAGAGGTAAAATGAGCAGTGCAAATAACCTCATTTACACCTTTACCTATTATAGAAATTTGCAGAGAGTGAGATAGTGTGGTTAGAGAGGATGGCTCATACTCGAGGATGGATGCATCATGTGGATGTGATTCAAGGTATTGTCAATGTATCAGAGTGATACCGAGAGATAGGCCTTTTTTTTTGGTAGATAAGATACTATAGCATTAATACCAAGTTTTACAGGTTGACCCAAAACCTTTTACGAAAATCAAACTAGGGTTGTTGATGAACATATCCTTACTAAGGATCCTATATATGTAAAATCTACATGCCACCAAAGACATTACATCCGGTAAGGCACATAGTCTGTTATAAAAAAGAAACTTCCCATACAACATTTTGGGTATACCCCAAGAAAACACACATACATCATAATTACAAAAAATAAACACAAACAGATCCCTTCCTTGAGACAATGGAGAAACAAAAAGCTGTAGACACACATAGCAGAGTACTAAAAAAAACTCCCACAAGCTCTGTATTGATAGTTACTTTTAATAATTCTTTGGTAATTGATTTCTTTCGTATATGACATGCTTTGGTACCACATACTATCTTGGCCAATCAACCTTGGAGAAGTGAACCTGTTGGCTAAATTTATGGTGGTGGCTATCTGGTGGTCCACGTGGCTTTGGTTCGAAGTCTTATATTGTCATTTCTTTCCTTCCCTGTGATTATCAACCAACATAAAATTACTAAGATGACTAGGATCCATGTTATCTGACATGTGACTATCCCCATTAGTATTTGTGGTATTTCCAAGCAACATCCACGAAGACTGACAACTCAGATAATTTTTATTGTGTCCAATTCAAAAAGAGACGAGAATACTCCTAGCCTTCGAACTTACAGTGCCTTCCCTGTTGGTAAATTTGACTATCATTCTTGGAATTCTTGTTGAATAAGCTCCTTTGCTTCACTTGGGACACCGTGTTCCCATTTGCAAAGTCTGTCACCATCGACACCCAAATTGGCCAGGTTATCAACAATTTTGTTAGCTTCCCAAAAGACATGTTGGGCTTTTATATCCTGTCTTCCCTGGAAAAGGATCCTAGCCTCTTTAACAATTGCTTTAATCCTCCAAGGAGGTGTTTTCCAATTATTAAGGAGATTTATAACATGCATATAGTCTCCTTCTATGATCAAATTGCCTTCTAAGTCTTGAGTCATTTGAAAGCGTTTCCACATAGCTCTAGCTTCAGCTTCGTTGTTTGTCCTTGTTCCCAAATATTCAAAAAATTCAAGCAAAATATTCCCATTATGATCTTGCATAATGTCACCATTTCTTGCTCTTCCATGATTTTCCTTAGCTGCTCCATCAAAATTAAGCTTAAACCAACCTATAGGAGGTGGATACCACTTAACACTAGATCTGGGGTTGACTACCCTAGGCATAGACTCATCTAACAAGGTTAAGCTTAAATATTGAGCAATCATGGTCTCATATAGATAAGGTTTACAACTATCAAAAGGGATAAGGTTCACATTCTTGTTGGCAAAGGATATGATCCTGGCAATGATAGTTTGGTGATCATGGATAGACTCATTAAAGACTCTATGGTTCCTTTCTAACCACACCTATCAAAGAGAGTGATTGAGATATTTTTCACATGTATCTAAGTCTTTGGCTTGAAAAGGGGTAAGGCCACTAGATGAAAAAATCAAGTATGATGGCTGGTTTAACCCATGAAATATTGAAGGCCTAAAAAACCCCACTTAGGATAGTCAAGGAAAATGTGATAAATGGTCTCCCAATTATCCTTGCAAAAATAACAATTATTAGTGATACAAATACCTTTACGCATCATATCAATGGTTAGGATTCATACTTGGATAACCAACCATGAAAAGACTACAATTTTTGAAATTAATTTTTTTATCCAAACTAAGTCCTTTTGGAGGACAAAATCCTCATCATCAAGAAGAAGCTTGTAAGCTAATTTAACAGTGAACTACCCATTTTTTGTAGGAGCCTAGGTCACTTGATCTTCCTTGGGTCTCATGGGGATAAACTATTTCCTGAGAATGTTACAAATATCATTTGATTCCTTTTGAAATTCCTAAATTCTTATTTGTTTCCACTTCATTCTACCTCTGTCCTCAACCATATAATCGAATACTTTTCTACCAATGAGTTCTTTGTGATATCTCTAATTTGAGCTAAGTTAGGATATTGCATCAGTGGTTCTTCCTTAGCCCACCTATCATTCCAACAATTTATCCTCTCACCATTGCCTAAAACCCATCTTAAACCTTTTTTGATGATTTCCTTACAATTAAGAATTGCTTTCCAAAAATAAAAACCTTTGATTGGAACTGAGTCACTTAGAAATTCCATATTTTGAAGATAATTTTGTTTGATGATAGCTATCCATTCATTTTCTTAACCAGAAATGAGATGTCATGCCAGCTTAGCTAGTAAAGCTAAATTTATATGAGCAATTCTCCTCAGAACTAAGCCCCCATTTTCCCTAGGTCTGCACACTTTGGTCCATCCTACAAGGTGTATCATTTTTTTCTCCTCTGATCCAGTCCATAAATTTTTTTTTTGGAGTTTCTCAATTTTTTGGAAAACCTTCACAGGGGCTTTGAAAATGGAGAGGAAATATACTGGAATGCTCTAAAGAGAGGCATTAGTGAGGGTCAACTTTCCTACTTGAGATAGAAGATGACCTTTCCATCCAATAAGTGTTTTTTAAATTCTTTCAATAACCTTGTCCCACATTGACTCTCTCAGAGAACCAATGAAAAGAGGTAGGCCTTCATTTGAATCAAAATTTTGTATTTTGGCTATTTTTTCCATTTTTTTGAAAGCTATGGTGAATTTTGCACTATTGATGAGTTTGGTAAAAGTGTCATTGGCGAATTTGGTCCCAGTGGTAAATTTTGTACTAGTGGCATATTTGGTTTTGGATAGCCATTTCTATTTTACATTTTTTGACCTTGATATGTGTGCAAATAAAGGTATATTTATACTTATCAAAAATATCTTTTCAAGGGCTATCCAATGGTAGTGCTCTTGTGAAATTTTGAAATTATTTGAAGAGTTTTCTAACTCAACATCTTAGATGGTTTTCATAGGTGATAAAGACTTTTACGTGTACAAAGCACCATCCTAAATTCTTGGGGAGCATCTTAGTGAGTGAGCAGAGGTTTAGGGATGTGATGGTTTTGTTGGTGATAGGGCTATATAATTTTGCTTATATGCCTACATTGAAGTGATCACTTTTTGTTGATAGACCTTGTAGAGAGGTGGTACCCATCCACCAATACCTTCAAGCTATCGGGTGAGTGTTGGGCTTGAAAATCCCAACTTATATTGGATCCCCAATTTTCAAAAAAGGACAAATTATCAAGATTCTAGGTGATTATAGGTTGTGATAATAAAGGTCAAAGGTGAAAGGTTTCATAAAATCATGAAAGTTCAAAAAGAGTCTCCATGGTCATGAAGGTAGCTCTAGGTCATCTTGTGCATAATTCATTTAAAATTATCCTTCATAAATTCATTCCTATCATATCCATTCCACCATAATATTATCATTTCATCACCCATTTTTATTAAAGCCTTCATTCCATTCATCTAAATTAATAATTCATAATTCCATTTGATTAGTCATCCACCTTCACCTATCCGTATTTTAATTCATGTACAGATGTTTCCCCAAGTCTAAATTTTCCCTAAGACTAATGATGATAAATATTACACATCAAATATACCCCAAGGTATCTATACTCCCTAAGGTGTGAAACTTACATTTTGAGTCATGTATCTTTCCTCTTTTCCTAAATTATTAAAATCCCAAGGATCTCAAAGTGTAAACCCCTTAAGTCATCATGCTTGATAAATACCCCATCAACTACCTCACTCAACTAAGAAAGGAAAATTAGCTATCCCAAATGATGCCCCATTCATCTCACTTGATCACCCATAGATCCATCAACTATCACATCCAATAAAAATGTCATCACCCACCATGTCTACCCTAAGTACTCTATCGGCTATGGTACTCGATGGTTCTCCACCTTTGCTCAACAACACAATCTACTTTTAATTATCATGCATGGCTAAATTATTTGACATACTTTTCTAATTGCATATATTATTTGACAGCTCCCTCATTCACCCAAATGCTTAGTCTCTATTTAATATCCTAACAAATGGTCAATTTTATCATGCCTAAGTCAAATTCCTTGTTAGATGGTGGAAATTTAATGTCACAGCCTTATTGTACGTAACTAAGTTTTAAGGGTCTTAGTGACATAATTAAAACACTCTCATTTTTTGCTCTAGATACCTAAATTGTGTCATGCTTAGGGGATCTACTTACATAGACACACTCATAAGATCATAAGACATAATATTGGACTTTTCAAGCATCAACAGTGGTTCTCACCACTCATTTGGGGCCTTTTCAAGCCATTCAAGCTTGGTCTCTCAAGCCAAGAGTGACCAGATCCTAGCCACTCAAGCTTATATTGGCTAGAACTTATCCACTACAAATGATAGCGACCAGATCTTATCCACTATAAATGATAGTGGCTAAGCCATGAGAAGTAGTTTGCTAACAAATAGGACCAATCTCAGGTGGAAGTGGCAGTTTGTATGCAATAAATGTAAGCAAGAGTGACTTTGCATTCCTTTTCATGACCAGTTCACATGGGAGGTTTGAGTTTACATTTAGAATTAAGTTAACTGACCTCCAAGCATAAAAAAAGGACAAAATCTTCTCATGCTAATGACTAGTTTGCATAGAAGACTCAAGTGGGCAGCTAGATTTCAGTTAATTGGCCTTCAAATATAGACAATGGACAAAAGCTTCTCATGCTAACTTGCACTACACATGAGAAATTCATTTCTAGGGCTTGGACATAGACCTAGGGTTTCACACTATAAAATGTGTAAGCCTAAGAGCACCAAGATATAGAGAATCAGATATCCAGAGATCTTTAGACATCTTCCTAAGGAGAGCTTTCAAGACTCAGAAAGTTCTCTTTGAGATCATGTGTATGATGGAGCTTTGACAAATCAAAGAGCATAACATCTACTATCTTCAACATCATATTATAGTCTTTGATCCATAGATTTGGGTCAAAGAGGGTAAGGTTTACTTTAGCGGTCGCTATCTTAGACAGTGGCCTGCAAGCTTAGCTTAGGTTTTAGACATAGCATATTTTATTCTATTTCTTTATGTTTTCACGTCATTATCATAGATTTACATGATTTCATGGCATGGTTTTATCATATTTATATTACATTATTTGATTACTAGCAACCTCATCCAAGGAGGCAATATCAAACACCTAAATATGTGTTGTTTTATTTCTTGTAGGGCCACAGGAACATCGAATGAATATTACAACATACGAGAGCAAAAGAGATCCCTCTAGGAAACAAACCTGGAGAAGGAGGCATCTGTAAGCCCTCATACATTTTTGTGTATGGAACCAGGAAGATTTTATAAGTGCACCACCTCTTCACAGAAGGGGAACTCCTTGCCTATTTGTAATTTATAGTATCAAAATGGTTATCCCTAAGAGGGACCGACATGTGACCGAGCTTCAGTATCAATAAAGAGATTCATATTTTGTTATTTCATGTTATATGCTTTTCCTCTTGTCTTTCCATATCATATTGGGTATTTTAAATAGCATTGCAAGTAGGGTTTTAGAAAATGTACCGGTGCGTGTGTTCTTGGGATCGCTACAGATGGCGATCATGGTGGGATGACCACTAATTTTTCATTTTTTTCTAGAAAACTAACTTAATTTTATGTGCAGGTCTAGCTGCTCTGAGCTACAGTAGCTAGAAACTAGCCTCTTTGAGATACAACGGCCAAAAAATAGCCGCTCTGAGCTATAGTGGCTAAGAACCAACCGCTCTGGTCAATAGTGGCTAAAAATGGAGTGTAGCAGATGTCAAAATATAGACTCTGAGATGGATCAAAGGTTGGTATAGCTTCCTTGATATTTTACAGCTTTCTGTCCACTTCTATATGTTTAGAATAGATAACTTAAAGCACATTTATCTTTGAAAATTAAAAGAATAAAGAAGAAAGAATTAAGCATTTTGCATATCTTAGATCTTCATTTAAATTTTCCACTAGGTGTTGCTAGGAACAACGACTTATGCCTGAAAATTTTACCATAGAATCTAACATGCTAGACATTGTATGTTGTTTGCTTTCTTTGAGGCCTTGCTAGAGGCCATAGTTGCACGAGATAAAGTGTGCTCATACAAATCATAGTAGTTCATGCATATTTCTGAATATTGAAATGTATTTTTACACTTAGGCATATAGAAAAGACTCATTGTTGTTATATGATGCACTTTATGTTATGCAAGCTTAAAATAAACACCACACATGCACATCTCATTTAAATATTGGAGAGTTGGATTTCATCACCAACCTTCAATTCAGTCTAGTGATGTTGGAATTCATCTCCTTCCATTGGTTTTCCCCCTATATCTTCCTAGAAACAAATTGATAAACTTACTTATAGTGACACTAAGTTACTTGTGTTCAAACTATCTCCCACTATTGGAACAATCATTGGTTTAGAGTGGAAGAGCTAGGTGAACCCTCCATTAGGTCTTCAGTGGTGTACCCTAGCTTCTTTTGAGAAAATCATGTTTGGCACAAGTGTACTTGATTGTCACTATGGATGAGTCTTCTCATTCTTAATCTAATAATAAGAGCAAATAAATCAAAATATAAACACATCAAAACACATCAAATAGTTTAGGGCACACTTAAATCGACAATCAAGATAAATATTTGTTTGGAATTGTGTGGTCATTCCTAATTTGCAACTCAAAAAAATCAAATCATAAAACAACATGGTCGAAACAAGAAGTAAACACCCTCGGTCTAATATCGAGGGAGAGACAGAAATAATTCATGCCCATAGGTGGAGTCATAGTAACATTGAACGACCTACCCATAAGACTGTGAGACATATTTCCGTGAGCCTAAGGGGTGATAATTCAACCCTTGGGGGATCTCCTCAAGAATACCCAAGTAAGGAACCACATCATGGAGCAAAGTCACATAAACAAAAAGAGGCTTCACAACCATCCTCATCAAGAAGACATGAGGAGACCTCAAGGGCCTCCTCTAAACATACAGAAACATTTCAAAGACATGAGGAAGCTTCAAGGGATTCCTCCTCACATGGACATAAATAAGGTTCTAAGACTCATTATTCACATAGGGATGATGATACTACTACATATCCATCCACAGGAGAGAACATGTTACCACCAAGCCCTTTTCATTAAGAAGGAAAACAAGAATTGCAACACCTCAAGACTCGCAAGAAACATATGAAATAGGTCTACCCACTAAAGGGCAGGAAACTAGAGCTACATCTAGTCATGGGAATGAAGTGATCTACAAAAATGTATTCTAGAAATAATGCAGAAATAAATAACTTAGAAGAAATGACACCACACAATGCACATATGAAACATGAGATTTACCCTGGTTCAGTCGATGTGGGCTACTCCAGAAAAAACAAGAACCACTCCTTGATATTATTATTTTCCTTTCTTGCCCAAAAATGGGATATTATAATAAAATATAAAGGAAACTCTCACAACCCTAAACCACTATGTGGTATTAGAATACAATGGGCACAATACCATGGGCTAAACCACCCACACCCACCAAACATCCACCAACCGTGGGAATCTTGGCAATCACTCTGCAAATCACTCCGAAAAAATGGAAAAAATTAGAAGCACCATGTAGATATCTCAAAACCCTTTTCACAACAGTCTAATGCTCTTTACTAGGTTTGGGCATATATCTGCTCAAAACTCCCACTGCATGGGCAATGTTTGGTCTAGTATAGACAATGGCATACATTAAACTACCTACAATATTTGCATAAGGAACATGAGACATTTCTTCTACCTCTTCTTCTATTTTTGGAAATTATTCAACAGATAATTTTTCCCCCAAAGGAATAGGTACTTTCACTGGTTTGCAATCCTGTATATTGAATATCTTTAATACTATCTCAACATATTTTTTCTGATCCAACCATAGCTTTCTGTTAGAATGATCTCTATTTATTTTCATGCCCAAAATAAAATTTGCAAGGCCAAGATCTTTCGTATCAAACTATGATTCTAACTGATACTTCACTTCACTGATCATTTTATTACTATTTCAAATTAGTAACATGTCATCAACATACAAAACTATAATGACAAGTACATACCAATTTTCTTTAAATATACATAGTGATCAGTATTTCTATGAACAAAATCAATTCCTAAGACATAAGTATAAAATTTTTGATACCACATTCTAGGTGATTGTTTCAGTCCATACAAATATTTCTTTAACTTATAGATAAGATCCTCCTTTCCTACAATAGTGAAACCTTCAGGTTGTCTCATATAGATTTCTTCCTCAAAATCTCCATGTAGGAATGCAGTCTTTACATCCATTTTCTCTAATTCAAGATCACAATCAGCAACAAAAGATAAAAAAAATCTAATTGAGGTTAACTTTGCAACAAGATAAAATACTTCACCATAATAAATTACCTCTACCTAAGAATAACCTCTGGCCACCAAGCAAGCTTTGTATTTCTCCACTTTACATTCAACATTCTGCTTCTTGAAAATACAATTACAACCTATTGCTTTTCTTCCACTAGGTAATTTCACTAAATCCCATGTTTTGTTCTTTTTCAAGGCCATCATATCCTCATCCATGGACTCTTACCAAAAGTTTACCTCTTCAGAATTTATAGCTTCTGTACCAGTTCTAGGTTCTTCATCAGTAACAGACAATACAAAAGAAGTAGGAAATGTAGATGGACTGTACCTTTCAGGTTGCCTTCTTTCTTATGTTGATCTCCTTACCACAGGTGTATGAACCTCTTTCTCATCCTCATACAAATACTCATCCAAATCCTTATCTATCTGCTCCTCTAATAGATCCTCTTCTATGTGATCTTCTTCCATGAGATCAAATTGGACCTTTTCAGATTCTTCTTCTATTACTTCCTTCCTATGATCACTTTTAGTTTCCATAAACACCACATCTCTATTGTACATCGTTCTTTTAGTTTTTGGATTCCAAAGTTTATATCCTTTAACATCGTCTTTTAAAAAAATAAAGATACATTTATCAGCCTTATTATCAAGCTTACTTCTTTTCTCCTTTGAAATGTGCATGTATGCATCACAGCCAAAAACTCTAAGATATGAGAGAGAGGGTTTCTTACCAAACCATGCTTCAAATGGAGTTTGATCTGGCAATGTTGATGTAGGAGATTAATTTTGCAAGTAGCATGTCACACTCACTGCCTTAGCCTAGAATTCTTGTGTCAAACCTACACCACTGAGCATACTCCTAGCCTTTTCCATCAGATATTTGTTCAATCTCTCTGCAACTCCATTTTTTTGAGGTGTATATGGAGTAGTATTCTATATTGCAACCACACTTCTTACAAAAATCCTCAAATTTATTTGAACAATAATCTCCTCCATTATCAGACCTTAACACCTTAATTATTTTAACAGTTTAATTTTTAACAAGTGCTTTAAATTCTTTAAATTTATCAAACACTTCATCTTTACTCTTAAGAAAATAAATCCATGCATATCTTGAAAAATCATCAATAAAATAAGCATAATACCATGATTTTCCAAGTGATGGTATAGGGACAGGACCAAATATATCACTATGAATCAGATCTAATATCCATGTTGCTCTAGAAGCACTATATGGGAAACACACAATTTTGCTTTCCATAAATGTAGTGTTCATAGAAATCAAAAACCATTGAGCAATCAGGGATACCATGAACCATACCTTTTGTGTGTAGGGTATGCAATCCCTTTTCTCCAATATGTCTCATTCTTTGATGCTAGAGTGTTGAGCTTTTATCTAATTCAACCTCAAAAATAGTTGAGCTATTGTACTCATTTGTCATAATTCTTCCCAATAGCTTGTACAAAGTTCCAATATGAACTCCTCTTGATAGAACCATTGATCCTTGAACCATTTTGCATGAATCTTTGCTGAAACTAACATTTATCGCTACATCAGCCATTTTGCTTACAAAAATTAAATTTTTAACAAGGCTTGGAATATGCATCACACCTGGAAGGGTCTTAACCCTATCATCCTACAATAGTATTTTCATCCTTCCATGACCAATGATCTTAAGTGGTGAATCATCTCCCAACAGTACCTCCCCTCCATCATATCTTTCATATTCACTGAACCACCCCCTATGAGGAGTCATATGAAAATAGGCACCAGTATTGATCAATCAATCATTTTATATGATTGTGTGGAGCAGGATGCCAGATATACATCCCCTCCTTCATCAGTAGATTTATGTGTCTCTATGGAAGTGGATTCATCAGATCTCTTTCTAGAATCAACATTCTTTGATCTACATTCCTTCTTCATGTGACCAGGCTTGCCACACTTCTAACACTTTCTCTCAAACTTTCCACAAGACTTGGATCTACCTCTAGACTTAGATCTATCATCGTATCTTGTTTTATCCCTTTCATTGGCATACCCTCTCACTATTAGGGTTTCCTTTGAAGTGCCCTCCATGGCTTTTCTCCTCATATCCTCTGATATTAGAGATGCCATAATATATTCAAACTTCAATGTAGATGAATTTGTACTACCAATTGCTACAACTAGGTTATCCCATGAATCTAGTAAAGAGCATAGCAAGGTAAGACATTTATCTTACTCACTTAACTTAATATCAACATATGTAAGTTGACTTACCACTGTATTGAATGAATTTAGATGATCTGCAACTGAATCTCCTTCATTAATCCTGAGATTGTATAGTTTCTTTTGAAGGAATAATTTGTTCACCAGGGACTTAGATTGATACAAAGCCCATAATTTCTCCCAGAGATCCTTTGTAGTAGCTTCTCTAGAAATGTTGATTAGGACTAAATCTTCAAGACACAGTCGAATCAGACTCCTTACTTTTTGATTCATCTTTTCCCAATCTTCATTGGATGTTCCTGCAGGTTTCATTTGTTTAGAAATAACAACCCATTGATCTTTGTCCATGAGAAGATCCTCCATATTCAAATTCCATAGCTCAAAGTTTTTTCCATAAAATTTCTCGATCTCTATCCTTGAATGATTTCTTGTCATTTTCCTTCAAGCTCCTTCTATGAAAAAACTCACACTTCAAAATAGGTTTTCTCTCCCTCATATAAACCCTTCAAATAAAATATAACCCTAGCAATAAAGGTGTCCCCCTATGGCTAAAAACCTGGCTATGATACAAAATGAAGTGATCTACATAAAATTATTCCATAAATAATGCAAAAATAAATAACTTAGAATAAATGACACCACACAATGCACATATGACACACGATATTTACCCTGGTTCACCCAATGTGGGCTCCTCCAGCAAAAACAAGAGCCACTCCTTGATATTATTATTTTCCTTGCCCAAAAATGAGACATTATAATAAAATATAAAGGAAACTATCACAACCCTAAACCACTATGTGGTATTAGAATACAATGGGCACAATAATGTGGGCTAAACCACCCACACCCACCAACCACCCACCAACTATGGGAATCTTGCCAATCACTCTGCCAATCACCCTTGGACCTAGTCTCTCGGAGGGCCTGCGTAGAGTGTTCTCTAAAAACCCAAGCATAGATGGCCACCTAATCATTAGTGGTCGATGAAACAATAGGCAACCCATTGAATAGGATTCAAAAGATCCTGTCAACATCCTTCAACATGATAGTCATCTCGCTAGGTGGAAGGTGGAAGGTGTTGTTTTGTGGGTCCCAACAGTGGGCTAAGGCCATAAGATAAGCCTGGTCAGCCATAATATGGGGTAACTTAATGATGTAGTGTAGTCCACAGGCCTTAAACCACTCCCATTCAGTGTCATCAAATCTAGGAAGTAAGTCAAGCAGGAGCTTCGGGTCTCTAGCCCGAGCGGTGAGGATCTAAGCAAAGCAAAAGAAAGATAAAACATAACTACAATGCATCTAAGGTATAATTCATAATAAACATGAAAATGGTGCAAAATATTATGAGTTACTCTAAATATAAGCAAAGGAAGAATGAATTACACCTAATAAAGCAAAGCAAAAATTCAAAAGTAAAAAAAAAATCATAAAAATTAATACACCAAATGCAAAAAATAAGGCTTAATATTTAGCCGTTGTCACCTACAGCAACTGAAACCTTGCCAATGGAGGCAGCAGTGGCCAAGACCCAATGGTTAAATTTTTTATTGTTGGGATTCAAGCTTGGCCTCTCTAAGTGACAGTGGCTCAGAGTCGGTCGCTCTGAGCGATAGCAGCCAAGGGACGACACGACAAACCCATGAACCCTTGGCCAAAAAATAAAAAAAAATTACAAAATTAACAAAATATGTAAAAAAAACATAGGGAGGGAAATAAAACAAAATGGAAAGCAAATCCCCTACCCAAGAATCAAAACTAAGCTAAGTTTGAGAACACCCAAATAGCGGTAGCAAGTGAATAATTAAAAATAAATAAAAAAACCTAAGCTGAAGCCACTGACAAATAGCAAAATTTGGGACTAACCCACCATAGAAAAAGGGAACCTAAGCTTAATTATGGATTTTATTCATTTCTAGCAGGTTTAGTGAGGTTTGTTTTTATCATTTATTAGTGAAGTTCAATTTTACTTAGATAAATAAAAGAGAGCTAGGGTTTTAAATAGAAATACCCGAGAAGCTTCAGTTCCTCCAGTAGCTGATGTCTTGCCCCGTGCAGCCATGTCCTTAGCACCAACAATTTTTGAAGTAGCAACCATCATCACTGCACCAGAGCTCTGAAACGAAATTTTCAACATTGAAAATGATAGGTCAAACCCTAGAATTTTTTATTTTCTTTATTTCCTTAATTATGCCTTGGCTTCCGCTGACGTCAGTGGTTTGAACTTCTTGGCCGCTCAAGGTGACAGTGGCCATAGGCAGGAACTCATAAGCCACTGGACCTGATAGTGACCAGATCTATAAAGCAAAATAAAGGATTTTCTCCCCGACGGATCCCACAATAACAATAAATAAACAAAACTTTGGTGGTTTAGGATCATCAGAATGTTCAAAATAATAAAATCAAAAATCACATAAAGTCATAATATTAGGTAGGCCTTGTATACAGTTACCTACTCTATCCACTCGATTATTATAGCAATTTGCACTCCATGTATTTTGGTGAGATGAGTAGGCAACCATAAGGCCACTTGAGGCAAAAACAACTAATTTTGGATTTAAAATATGTCACCGTTCAAACCCGAAGAAGATCAAGATGGTCAGAATGCTCCATGGGTACGAAGGGGTCATTCTAATTCCCCTATGAAATCAAAAATATTAAGTCAAAGTGATACAATTTAGGCATGAATAGAATCACTCATCCTAACTCCCTAAGAATGCTATTGATAGTCTGACCACTCCTCAGGATAGGGATGGATGATTGTCATAAGAAATTGGAATCACACTTGGATGTGGGATTTCCCATTAAAAGCAGAAAATACTAGAAAGGAACCAGGTTAGTCAAATTGGTCAAGTGACTTGTCACTTCATTCATTGTCATTTCTTCAACAACTCATTGTGTGAAGAGGTAGTTAAAAACTTCAACACAATCATAATCAAAATCAACAAATATCACTTGATCATAAAAAAAGCGTGTTCATCCTATGAATCATTGCATACAACAATCACAAATTTCCCTTATTTTCTAGGAACATAAGCAGACATGACATCTTTAATTGTAGCTCTCCTATCGATCAGAATTATTGTAGCAATTGAAGCTACCTGATTTATTTTGATGAATGAGGGCAATTTAACATGCAAAATCCACTGAGCTAAGTCCTCTGAATGTTGAGGCAATGATTCAAGGGATGCATGCCATCTTGCATGATTGGTCCATCTGGAATTGATCAGACAATTGATCACCATACACCCTACAAATAGACCAGTCTATGTTTTTACACAGCGTTGTGCTTTCCACACAACACGTCACAAAAAGGGGCATATGTAGACACGTAAATCATGTCATTCTTAGGGGAGCTACTTACATAGACAAACTCATAAGATCATAAGACATAATATTGGACTTTCCAAGCATCAACAGTGGTTCTCACCACTCATTTGGGGCCTTTTCAATCCATTCAAGCTTGGTCTCCCAAGCCAAGAGTGACCAGATCCTAGCCACTCAAGCTTATATTGGCTAGAACTTATCCACTACAAATGATAGCGACCAGATCTTATCCACTATAAATGATAGTGGCTAAGCCATGAGAAGTAGTTTGCTAACAAATAGGACCAATCTCAGGTGGAAGTGGCAGTTTGCATGCAATAAATGTAAGCAAGAGTGACTTTGCATTCCTTTTCATGACCAGTTCACATGGGACTTTCCAAGCATCAACAGTCGCTCAAGCCAAGAGTGACCATATCCTAACTTCTCAAGCTTAGAGTGGCCAGAGCTTATCCACTGCAGATGATAGTGGCCAGATCTTAGCCACTATAGACAATAGTGGCTAAGCCATATGAAGTAGTTTGTTGACAAATAGGCCCAATTTCAGGTAGAAGAGGTAGTCTATATGTAATAAAGGTGAGCGGGAGTGACTTTGCATTCCTTTTCATGACCAGTTCACATGGGAGGTTTGAGTTTTCATTTAAACTTAAGTTAACTGACCTCCAAGCATAAAAAAAGGACAAAATATTCTCATGCTAATGACCAGTTTGCATAGAAAACTCAAGTGGGTAGTTATATTTTAGTTAACTGGCCTTCAAATATAGACAATGGAAAAAGGCTTCTAATGCTAACTTTCACTACACATGAGAAATTCATTTCTAGGGCTTGGAAATAGACCTAGGGTTTCACACTATAAAATGTGCAAGCCTAAGAGCACCAAGGTATAGAGAATTAGATATCTAGAGATATTTAGACATCTTCCTGAGGAGAGCTTTCAAGATCCAAAAAGTTCTCTTTAAGATCACATATACGACGGAGCTTTGACGAATCAAAGAGCATAACACCTACTATCTTCAACATCAGATTATAGTCTTTGAACCATAGCTTTAGGGTAAAGAGGGTAAGGTTTACTTTAGTAGTCGTTGTATTGGATAGTGGCCCACAGTCTTAGCTTAGGTTTTAGACATAGCATCTTTTCTTTTGTTTCTTTATGTTTTCACATCATTAGCATAGATTTACATGATTTCATGGCATGGTTTTATCATATTTCCATTACATTCTTTGATTACTAACAACCTCATCCAGGGAGGCAATCTCGGACACCTAAATGTGTGTTGTTGTTTCATTGCTTGTAGGGCCACAGGTACATTGGACAAAGATTACAACATACAAGAGCAAAAGGGATCCCTATAGGAAACATACCTAGAGAAGGAGGCATCTGTAAACCCTCATTAATTTCTGTGTGTGGAACCAGGAAGCTTTTATAAGTGCACCACCTCTTCGCAAAATGGGCACTCCTTACCTATTTGTAATTTATAGTATCAAAATGGGTATCCCTAAGAGGTACCAACATATAACCGAGCTTCAATATCAATAAAGAGATCTATCTTTTGTTATTTTGTGTTATATGCTTTTTCCTCTTGTCTTTCCATTTCATCTTGGATATTTTAAATAGCATTGCAAGTAGGGTTTTAGAAAAGGGACCAGTGTATGTGTTCTTAGGATCGCTACATTGGCACCATGGTAAATAAATCCATATACAATCCTTTGTAGAAAATTATTGGTTAGCCCACTCACCCAATGCCATCTTATTGGTTGAATACCTCGATGAATGTCTTAAAATTTCCCTAGAAGAATCAACAACATAGGTAATATTGGCTAAGTCAAGAGATGATCTCCCATTGGCTAGCCTGCTCACTTGATGCCATCCCATAAATTAAAATAAGAAATTAATGATGCATATGAACTTTGATAAGGCAAGTGATAATATTCCTTTAGTTGGATCCTTCACCTGATGATTGCTTCACTTGTATTCTAGGTGGATGACTCACCTAAAAATGCATGATGAACTAAATTTAAGCCATTATACAAACCTATTGCTCATTTCTTTCACCCACCAAGTTCATATTAGGCTAAGTAGAGATTGAGTATCTTCTAGAGTCATCATCCATATTGCATCATCAGTTGTAATGCCCAAAGTAATGAATTTTTTTAGCTCTCTCACTTGCTCAAGTTCATGACTCATTTGACAAGGCTAAATCAAGTGGATATTTCATCCAACCAACCATTGTTAAATTCAAGGTCATACGCATCATCAATAGTGAGTGATGACATGGAAAGAAAATATAAAGAGAGTTAGTGACTAGACTAACGTTGGCTAGTTGTTGGTCTAGTGAGAAATATTCTTATTGGACCATCCAATATTGATGGTACTATATAGTTGATTGAAGTCAAAGAAGATAACCAACCATGGTAGATATAAATTCACCAAGGTTCATGGAAATAAAAGGCCATAGCTCCCATGAATGTTACAACATATTAAAGGAGTTGCTACTCACTATTACTTCCATGTTGTCACTTGTTCATAGAACAAGAAGACTGATAAAGGAAATTCAAATATTGAGGCTATCTGAACCTAGAAAATAATCAAAGCATAAGGAAATATATCTTAGGTCACACGAGTAAATATAACATACAAAGTGAAAAGCCTATGAACTATACCGATAAGAGCATATTGACAAAGTAAGTGATACCAGTAATAGATTCAATGCTAATTCAAGCAAGATAAACCCTTCCAGATCTAAAAAACCTGATTGTATCATCATCAACTGATGAAATGCATCTTACTGATGCAACTCTATATTAAGGTGAGCACCCAAACAAGGATCATAGAAGCATAGATGGGATAAATATACAACAAAAAAAGTATGAACATTATAAAAAATTCTTGTATATCAACATTAAGATATAGAAAAGACATAGTGGAAGAAAGTAGATGTCAAAGCTTCAACAAATTTCCTACCTCAAAAAGATACAAGTGCCTCAATGGAATATAGTTATAGAGGAAACACCTTGATGGAGTATAGTTATGGAGGTACAATATTTTTCACTATTACATTCATTCCTGTACCTCTAGATCTCATTTTCCATTCTATTTTTCCCTCCATTCCTAGCACTTTAGTGCTACTTTTGACTTCTCACCTATAAATAAACCACAACCCCCTCCTTTCTAGGCATTCTCTCTTAACTATCATTCCATTTTGCTCCACAAAGCACCATCTCACCACCATTCCATGTACAACACTACATCCATTGTATTTGATAGTACCTACACCCATCCATACTATTTTCCATTTTGTTCCATTTTATTGTATTTTATCTTTTCTATTTTCACTGTCATGTCGAGTACTCATCTATTTCATATCAAAAATATAATTACGTCCAAAATTGTCTAGATCCAGCTAAAAAAAATTGGATGACTAGGAAAAACATGAATAATTTAATATTACCTTTTTACACAATCAAATTTCTAGCCCACCACATGACCAAAATAAAATTTCAAAATATCTCTCGCATAAAATAGTCTAAGAACTTTATTCAAATCAAAGAATAGTTAGAGTCAGAAGAAGTTGAATCGGTGATGCATAATTTCAAGTAAAGGGCAATTTTTCAAATTTTTGATAAATTGCATCCACTAATATCTAGCTATAACACACTTGAGAAGATGAAAAGATACAGGGCTAAATTAGATACATGTGGCTAAACCAGTTCCAAGAAAATGTAAAATTTTTTGGGTAATCTATCTACATAAAGAGCCAAAGCAGTGAAGATTCATCATCAAGCATCCATTGTAAAACTTTGCAAGTAAGGTATACTGTGTGCCTTATTTTAGGTTATCGTATTTCCCTTATGTTAATATTACTCTGTCTCACTCTCATTCTTACCATTTATGCAAGAATATACAAAGGTGCATCTAGCTATTGAGATCATTTTCCATAAATATATTAGAGGTTGAAGGCTCTCGATTACGTTATTTGAATAGAGATTTATGTTCTTTTGTTATATTATTTGAACAAAAAGAACCATTGTATTGAATTTCATTGGATCCTTGGCACTCTGTTGGGTCTATACTATAATTTGTATGTGGAATTTAATACAAATCCAGGCTTCATCCTTCTTGCAAATTTGTTGTGTAAATGTATTTGTTGTTTGTTTATGGGTTACATTATTTGAACACATAAATAATGCTTTCTTTCACTGGTTAATTTTTATGTGCATTACGTTAATTGAATGTATGTGAGTAAATCGGTTATTTCTTTTTCTTTGCAATATGTTCATAAAAGATATTAATTCTTGCTATGATTCCCCAATGGAAAAGACACCAGTCTGTAGTCTTGAAGTGTTTATATTAAGAATGGTCATCATAAAAATCTAAATCAAACACATCTAATTTGGAAGAGATAAAGAGATAAAATATCCATATTTAAATACACTCTTATTAGGGTGTCCAAACCTGACCTATTATTTTGTGAATTTGATTGAAAAACCATATTAGTCAAAGTGGCAAGTCCACCAGAGCTTGCATATTATTGTGAATCTAAAAATATTTGTAGTGTGATAGTCAATATTTTAAGGATATCAAAATTTTCCATAACAATTTTGGTGTCATTATCAGGGATCAAAAATTTATGTTATTTACATATCATTTTTCCAAGTTTATTCCTCAATGACATTTTGTGTGCTTTTACCTGCCAACTTACACAACAATATTTGGTGATCTCCATATTTATGAGATATTAAAAGGATTTGAAAGCCAAGCAATGTTGACCCAAGTGAGATTCTATTACACCAAATTTTTGGTGACTCTAAATGAACCCATACAAAGAAAAAGAAGAATCTAACCTATCATATACCAGACATAGTGGTAAATAACTCTTCCCAAAATTTACAGACCCAAAGGTATTTACTCATACCCGAAAAGTCTAAGTTCATAATAAACTTATATATCAAAGAAAATTTTGTGTTGTTGGTAGCAAATCTATTAAGAAGCATACTTCTATAATTAATTTTTCTAATCATGCATTTGTTATTAACACCCCTATGGTTAGTACCCTATTCCATCCTATAATAGTCAACATGGCACAGCCAAATACAAATCAAAACCTTCAAGCCTAGAGGACCAATAGGTATAGACCTTTTTTATTACCCAAAAATTTGCATCCCTTGCCATAAAAGATCATCAGTATTTATCTAGATTTCAAGGAGATACTTCAATGACTGGAGAATATCATGTTAAAGTATTTCTATATGCATTAGATAGTCTTTAAGTTGAATACAAAGATGTAGTTCTTAGGTTGTTCCTATAGACACTGGAAAAGGATGTGAGAGATTGGTTTAATTGTCTCCCACTTGATCATATTCCTTATTTTTAGACTATGGAGGAAGTATTTCTAAAGAAATATGGGAAAATAAAAATGAACAATCATTATTAACTGAGCTTGCAACTGTAAAGAAAAAAAATAAAATGAATTTGTAGAAGATTTTAATAGGTGATTTTTCAAGATTATAGACAAAATTCCTATAACTTTGAGGCCAACCGATCATCAAGTCATCTATTTCTACAAAAATGATTTCCTCGGTGAATTAAACTATGAATTAAGGCAACACAACACTAATACCATTGATGAATGTATGGAAAAATCCCTTGAAATAGAGAGAAACATGTTAGATAGCGGTAAAATGAAGCCATATTCATCCGAGTCAAAATCTAGTCAAGTGGATAAAAAACCTAAGAAATTTGGATTCTCTTTGTTAAAGAAAAATGAAGTTGACCCCATAGAAAAGTTGTCTTATTAGTTAGCCAAGATGTTTAGCAACATGAATAACAGGTTATCTAGGATAGAAAGGGAGAAAAATGAAAATATTGAACCATCCCATTAGAATGACAATAGATAACCCTTTAAGAATAGTTTCAATAGGAATTGGAATAGAAATTAAAAAAATGAGGGGAACCATAATTATAATGGCTGGAAGAAAAGGGAAACATAAAAATATGCAGATGCCATTCCAAACCCTATACCATTTTCCAACCTGATATCCAATTATCCTTTCTTCTATCAATCTTGTGATGCTCCTCATAATCCTATAGGTTGTGCCATATACTATAACTTATACCCCAATGTTAATATAGAAGAAGAATCTAATGAAGAAATAAGAATAGATGTGATTTGGATGCAAGATGATGAAGATAGAGAAATACAATTCAAAAATAAATGAATGAGTTACTTGTATCAAGAGAAAAATCCAAGGCTATTATATTAGAAAATGTGGAAGTTCTAAAAATGTCTCTAGATAATAGTTATGAGAGAATTAAACAAGGAAATATATTACCTACATTCCAGATAAGGAAAATAGATAGCCACAAGACTTGAACAAATAAAAAACTAAAAAATAAATAAGCAATAAATAAACCCTAGAATTGAAGTTGAAAGTGATCCCCTAAAATAATTAGATCCTAATAGGAATACAAAAACTAAGAAAGTAGAGTTCGATGTTGACCAAAAGTTAGCCAAATAGAATATTAATATTATTTTTGGTGAACTGATGACCATTCCTAAATACAAATATTAGGTATGCAAAGCATTCAGTTTGATAGACCAACCCTATAACCACATATGCAATGCTTTAGTAAGAAACATGTCTTTATTAATACCCAAGAATCCATCCTTTGTTAGACCTTTTTACATTTCCTTGAGATATAATTCGAAATTGGGAGACCAATACATGATACTAACTATATGTTGAATAGTGGAGCATCCCACAACATTATGCCCAAAAAATAGCGAATCAACTTGGTTTAATATGTACTAGTGACTCACCTCTTATATCAGTCATGGATAGTAGACAAGTGCCATGTACAAGAATAATTACCAGGTTACTTGTGTTTTATAAGAAATATCCTAAGAAAGGAATAGTGATGGATGTTGTTATAGTAGATGTAGACCCCTTCTTTTCATTACTGTTATCCAAATTTTGGGTTGAGCAATTAGGAGGGTCAATCCATTTAGATTTTTCCTATGCCACAATCCCACTAACTACTAAAGAAAAAGTTGTGCTTAGAATAGAACCATTCCACAAATACTCAATAGAATTAAATAATATTGACAAAACATAGTAAATTTAGTTCATTCCATGGAGGAAAGGGAAATGAGAGTCTATTCTATCTGGCATACACCCTTATTATCTACGATCCTTGAAGCTATTGATATGGATCAACAAACAGATACTGAGGTAGAAGTTAAATCTACTAGAGTGTTAACTATTGAAATATAGACCATGATATTTGATGGCACAAAATCACAAATCAGGGTAGGAGTTGGGGTTAACCTAACCGATATAAAAGGATATTATAGGAATACCCCATAGACTACAATTACCTGACATAAGCAATGTAGCTAAATATGAAGCCTTGCTATTAGGATTAAAGAAATCTAAAGAATTGGGAATAAATATCTGACTATATACAAAGATGCAGAGCTAATTATATAATAATTTAAATATAAGTATCAAACTAAACACCCCAAGATGAAATAATACAAGTAGACCATCCAAGAAGAAATAAACAAATTTCTATCCTTTAAAATAATATACATACCCAAAGAACAAAACCATGTAGCAAACCTATTAGCTATCAGTGCATCTAGAGTTGATTGCCCAAAAATAGATATAGAATATCAAGAAATATTTTCCACTATCTCTATTTATCATCCTTCTATTCCATATAATGTTGTCTATTTATAGGTTTTTAGGATGACATTGATATTAAAGATTTCATGAATATGCAAAACAATTATGCTGACATTTTGTGTGATGAGTCAAAGGATGAAAAACTAAAGGAGATCATACGAGAACTTATGGAAGTCATACAACTCAAAACCAATAAAATCCCAAGAGGGTTACTTTCTTTGGAAAGCCTTTTTGATAATTTTTGTAGAGCTTATAAACCTAGTATGATGAAATAAAAATTAGATGATGTTAATATAGGGACAAAACAAGAGCCCAAAATACTGAAAATCAACAAGGCTTTGTCAAGAAAAGAAAGGATTCAATATGTAAAGTTCCTCAAGAAAATATGGATTCCTTTACTTGGGATTAAAAAAGATCTCAAGACTTTCAAAACTGATATAATGAGCCATATTATCCCATTGAAAGAAGGAACCAAGACTCACAAGCAGAAACAAAGAAATTTTAATCCTACTCTGCACCTAGTGATGCAAAAGGAAGTTCAAAAACTGTTGGATGCCAAAATCATAAGGAAGGTTAGATTTTCATCTTGGATAGCTAATCTTGTTCCAGTCAGGAAAAAGAATGGAGACATAAGGCTATGTGTTGATTTCAAAAATTTGAACAAAAATTCACTCAATGATAATTATCCATTGCAAAATATGGAATAGTTGTTACAGTCTATGGTAGGTTCAACCATCATGTCTCTATTAGACAGATTCTCAGGATATAATCAGATAGCAATGAATCCTGAAGATAGATATAAAACTAATTTTATCATACCTTGGGGTATATTTGAATACTTGAGAATGCTTTTTGGATTGATGAATGTTGGAGAAAATTTCCAAAGGGTAATGTACTTTGCGTTTAAAGATATCATGTTCAAAATAGTGGTAGTTTACCTAGATGATATAACTATTTTCTCTCAAAATCCAGAAGATCATTTTGGGCATTTGTCTCAGATATTTGAATATGTAAGGAGTTTGGTATTTATTTAAATCATAAAGAGTGTATTTTTGGAGCTACACAAGTTAATTTGCTTGGTCACATCATTTCTAAAGAAGGGATCAACATCAATTAAAAAATAATTGAGGCAATTTCAAAAATCCCACCATCAAAGAATTTAAAAGGAGTTAGGTCATTTTTTGGGAATATCAACATCATTAGGAGGTTTTTGCCAAATTTTTCTCAAAATTATAAACCAATAAATAACATGATAAAGAAATATGGGATTATTAAATGGACAAAAGAGAATCTAGAGGCTTTCTAGAAGATTAAAACTACCATTACATGAGCTCCTGTGTTAACATATCTAGATTATTCAAGATATTTTAGCATTTATTAATTTACCTTAGAGGATAGCATTTTTGGCATCTTATCTCAAAAGGATTAGGAGAAAAATGAGAATCCCATTGCATTTATGAGCTTTGGGATGAAAGGAGATCAGATGAAACACATGATGATTGAAAAACAAGCCTTTTCCTTAGTAAAGGCTTTGGAACATTTCAAAGGTATTATTGGATCCAATAAATTAATAGCATGCATACCATATATAGTGGTTAAAGAGGTATTTACTCGAAATTAACTTGTAGGCAAGTCAGCTGGGTGGATGGTCAAGCTACAACAATATGAGCTTGAGTTTAAGGTAATAAAAACCATTAAAGGGCAAGTTTGGAAAGCTACATGGCCACCAAAGGAGGAGAAAAATTAAATAATACCATCACCACAACAAGTGCATAGCCTAAAGACACCTCGAATGGCATTGAAGATAGATGATATAAAGATATAGTTTTATACTTGAAAATGCTCTCCTTTCTAGTAGGTATAACTTAGAACAAAATTAGAAACATTAAATAATATAGAAATATTATATTTATAATGACAAACTATATTAGAGGCATCTGAACAGAGTATTATTACTCTATATCTTGCAAAAAGAAGTCCTTGGTATAATTGAATAATTCCATATGAGCTTCTATGGAGGGCACTTTGCACCTAAGGAAACTGCTAACACCAAAATGAGAGATGGTTACTATTGGCCATCCATGTTTAGAGACATACACTTGTTTGTAATAAAGTGCTAGAATTATCAAATATTAGATGGAAAGAAAAATTTCCTACAATGCCTTTAAGACCTGTGGTGGTAGAAGCTTTTTTCACCCAGTGGGGTTTGGACCTGATAGGAGAGATTAATACAAACTCTTAAAATGGCCATATATGGATAATAACAACAATTGAATATTTCACCATATGGGTGGAAGCTACTCCATTATAGAAATATACTACTAAAGTAATTGTTAGATTCCTAGAAGAAAACATCTTGACTAGGTTTGGAGTGCCCAGAAATCTAGTCACTAATAATGGAAGAAATTTTAGCTCATATGATATGGTAGAACTTTGTAGTAAATATAACATTGAATTGTATAGACTACTACTCCCAATGCAATGGCTTGGTATAATCCTCAAACCAAAACCTCATGACTAGGAAGGGGTCTCTTGGTAGAAATAAAAGGAGTTGGAACCATGAATTGAAGTGTGCTTTAAGGGCTGACAAGATTTATATTTAAAGGACAATAGGAAATACCCCTTATGAATTAGTGTATGGAGAAGAGGTATTTATCCCACAATAAGTATAAAAATCTACATTGGCTCTGCTAATTTAGGATCACAAGAAATTAGATAGCCTGTAAAGAATGAATCAAATTTTTAAAATTGAAGAGGATATAAGAAATGCCTTCAAAAGAATGATCCAGGAAACTTAAAAGATAGTTGTGGTATATAATAATAAATATAAAGGAAGGATATTTGTTTAAGGGGATATAATACTGTATTGATATCCAAATAATGATAAGATAGGAGACAAAGGAAAATTGGAACCAAAATGGTTGGATCCTTATCGGATCATACAATAGATAGGCCATCATACTTATAGATTACAGACCCTACAAGAAGAAATGCAATTCCTAGTAAATGGTTAGAATATAAAGATGTACCATCCCTGCAAGGGGGGTCAATGGATATAAATTATTTCTATCTACCACACCCAAAAAGAAACAAAAGAAAGAAAATATATAAATTTTTATTTGTGTCTACCTCTACAAAGGTTCATGTTTTAGTAAATTCTAGTCTATGTCAAAGTTTAGTTAGTAAATTTGATTTCTATATTACTAGTTTATTACTTTATTCAGTACTTTAGGTGACTAGGATAAACATTTTAGGTAATTAGGCTAAATTTTTGTAGGTGATTAAGGTTTTCAAGATTTAAATTTTGAGCTAATCGTTGCAAGTCCTTATGTGATATAGGTAAATAAACATTATTACAGTCAACTTGGGATTGTAGTGTGCAGTATCAAAGAGTCGTCATGCATGGTCAAATAAATTGGATATTTTGAGGTTCTCAAGAAAACTTTCAGTCTTGAAAGTTTCATCAGTTCTCTTGTCCCAGATAGATCCTATGTTGGGATTAAAAATTCCAACTTATATTGGACCCCTAATTTACAAATGAGGACAAATCATCGAGATTATAGGTGATTATAGGTTGTGATAATAAAGGTCAAACATGAAATTTTTTATAAAATCATGAAAGTTCAAAAGGAGTCTTCGTAGTCATCAAGGCAGCTTCAATTTATCTTGTACACAATTCATTTAAAATTATCCTTCATAAATTCATTCCTATCATATCCATTCCACCATAACATTATCATTTCATCACCCATTTTTATTAAAGTCTTCGCTCCATCCATCTAAAGTAATAATTCATAAGTCCATTTGATTAGTCTTTTTCCTTTACCTATCCATATTTTAATTCATGTACATATGTTTCCTTGATTCTAAATTTTCCTTAAGACTAATGATGATAAATATTGCACATTGAATCCACCCCAAGGTATCTATACTCCCTAAGGTGCAAGATTTACCTTTTGAGTCATGTGCCTTTCTCATTTTCTTGAATTGTTAAAATCCCAATGTTATCAAAGTATAAACCCCTTAAGTCATCATGCTGGATAAAAACCCCATTGGATACCTCACCCGACTAAACAAGAAAAATCAGCTATCCCAACTGATGCCCCATTCATCTCACCTGATCACCCATATATCCATCGACTATTGAATCCAATCAAAAGGTCATCACTCATCATGTCCACCCTAAGTCCTCTATCAACTATGTTACCAATGGTTCTCCACCTTCACTTGACATCACTATATCCCTTTAATTATCATGCATGGCTAAGTCATCCAACACACTTTTCTTATTATATATCTTATCTGATAGCTCCCTCATTCACTCGATCGCTTACTCTCTATTGAATATCAATTTTGTTATGCATTTAAGTCAAATGCCTTGTTATATGGTGGAAATTTAATATCAAATCCTTATCATCCATGCCTAATTTTTAAGGATCTTAGTGACATAATTAAAGCATTTCCCCTTTTAGCACCATGGTAAATCATTCCATCTATAGTCCTTTGTAGGGAATGATTGGTCAGCCCACTCTCTCAATACCATCTCATTATCCAAATACCTCAATAAATATCCTAAAATTATCTAATAAGAATCAATAGTGTAGGTGATATTGGATAAGTCAAGTGACGATCTCCCATTGGTTAGCCCACTTGCTTGATGCCATCCCATCGATCAAAATAAGAAATCGATGGCATGGATAAACTCTAATTTATAATCTCTCTTTAGTTGGCCCCTTCACCCAATGATTGCTTCACTTGTGTTCCAAGTGAATTACTTGCTTGAAGATAACTGATGAACTAAAATTAAGCCACACTACAAACCCGCTGCTCCTTTATTTACCAATTTCATATCAGGCTAAGTACAGATTGAGTATCTTATAGAGTCATCATCCATATCATGCCATATACTGTAATTTCTAAAGAAATGATTTTTTTCAACTCTCTCACTCACCCAAGTGCATGACTCATCCAACAAGGCTAAATCAAGCAGATATCTCATCCAACAAACCACTACTAAATTCAAGGTCATATGCACCATAAAAAGTGATTGATGACATGGAAAAAGAAGACAAAGAGATTTAGTGACTAGAATAATGTTGGTTAGCTATTGGTATGGTGAGAAATCTTATTATTGGCCCATCCAAAGTTGATGTCACTATACAGTAGATTGAAATCAAAGAAGGTAACCAACCATGGTGAATAGAAATTCAGCAATATTGATGGAAATAAAATGCCACAGCTCCCATGAATGTTACAACACATTAAAGGAGTTGCTACTCACCAGTACATCTATGTTGTTACATATTCACAACATAAGAATATTGATAAAGGTAATTCAAATATTGAGGCTATCCAAACATGGGAAATAATCAAAGCATAAAGGAAGATATCTTAGGTCACATGAGTAAATCTACCATACAAAGTGAAAAGCCTACAAAATATACTGATAAGAATATATTGACAAAGCAAGTTATACCAATAATAGATTCAATGCTAATTCAATAAAGACAAACCAATCCATATCTATAGAAATTGATCGTATCATCATCAAATGATGAAATGCATCTTACTGAAATGACTCTATATGAAGGTGAATACCCAAAAAAGAATCATAGAAGCACAAATGGGCTAAAATATGCAACAAATAAAGCATGAAAAGTATAAAAATTCCTATATATCAATGTTAAGAGATGCAAAATATGTGGTAGAAGAAATCATATGTCAAAGCTTCAACAAACTAGCTATCTTAGAAAGATACAAGTGCCTCGATGGAGTATAATTACAGAGGAAACACCTTGACAAACTATAGTTATAAGGGTATAATGTTTTTCACTATTACATTCATTCTTGTACCTCCAAATCTCATTTTACATTATATTTTTTCCTCCATTCATAGAACTTTAGTGCAGCTTCTAACTTCTCACCTATTAATAAATGTAGCCCCCTCCTTTCTATGCATTCTCTCTTAACTATCATTCCATTTCACTTCACAAAGTGCCATCTCAGCACCATTCCATGTATATCACTACATCCATTGTATTCAATAGACCATATTCTCATCTATATTATTTCCTATTTTGTTTCATTTCATTGTATTTTCTCTTTTCTCTCTTCATCGTTACGTCGGGTCCCCATCTGTTTGATATAAAAAATATAATTACATCCAAACTAGTCTAGATACAACTAAAGACAAAAGTGTATGACTAGGACAAACAAGAATAATTCCATATTGCACAGTAAAATTTCTAGCCCACCACATGACCAAAAACAAAGGTTAAAATATCTCACACAAAATAGTCTAAGAACTCCCTTCAAAACAAAGAATAGTTAGAGTCAGAAGAAGCTGAATTGGTGATACATAGTTTTGGGTAAAGGGCAGTTTTTCAAAATTTTGATAGCTTGTATCCACTGATATCTAGTTGTAACACACCTGATAATATGAAGAGACACATATATAAATGATATACATGTGGCTAAACCAGAACCAAGTGAATGTAATAGATTTTGGGAAATCTAGCTACATAAGGAGCCGAAGCAGCGAAGATTCATCATCAAGTATCCATTGTAAATATTTTCAAGCTATATTGTGCACCCTATTTTAGGTTTTCGTATTTCCCCTATGTTAATATTCCTCTATCCCACTCTCATTTTTCTCATTTATGTAGGAATCTATGAAGGTGCATCCATCTACTAAGATAATTTATCGTAACTAGATTAGAGGTCAAAGGCTCTCGATTATGTTATTTTAACAAAGAGTCGTGTTCTTATATTACATTATTTGAATGGAAAGAACCATTGTATTGAATTTCATAAGATCCTTGGCACTCTACTAGGTCTATATTGTAATTTGTATGTGGAATTTAATACAAATCTAGGCTTCATCCTTCTTGTAAACTTGTGTAAATGTATTTGTTGTATGTTTATGGGTTACATTATTTGAACACATAAATAGCACTTTATTTCACTGGTCAATGTATGTGAGTAAACCTATTATTTCTTCCTATTTTCAATATGTTCATAAAATATATTAATTCTTGCTATGATTCCCTAATGGACAAGGCACCGGTTAGCTATGGAAATTTAAGGCAACATGTAACATGTAGCATATGCTCATTCACTTGGTATGAGGTTGCAACCTTGGATATTCTAATCGAGGATATTTCCTCCATGGATTAAAGTACAAGATCCTATTTGTATTTTGAGTTCCTTTCTACTAGGCATACCTATATCTCAAGGAGAAAGGAACATGCTTACTAGTTCCATGAAAGAGTCTAGTTTTCGACAAATAAACTTGATCATTGGAAATGGTTGGTTGAGGAGTTTCCTCTAATTTTATGAGAGGTTCCTCTACTATTTTTTTTATTTATTTGCTTTTAGTTTATCATTTGAATTATCCAATTGGATGGAAGGGTAGAGATTAATTTCTTGTAAGTCTATAGAATTACACATGGTGAAATATTTTTGGTCTCCAGGAACATGGATGACCCTTCCTTGGTATTCATATTTAAGGCATTGATGTAAGGTAGAGGGTATGACCCTCATAGCATGTATCCATGGTCTTTCGAGGAGCATGTTATATGTTACATCACATGATATGACATAAAAGAGGGTATTTAAGATGTGAGGCCCTACTTTGATAGGTAGAGTAAAGGTGTTTGTCACCTCTTGTTCTTCATTATCAAAGTCTCTAATAATGAGGTTTAGTTATTTTAAATCATTTTCAGTTATGTCAAAATTTTGTAGAATTTTACATTACAAATGTTCAAGATTGATCCATTCATTACTAGAACTCTCTTGATATATTTATCACCTATTTGAGTTATGATGTAGAGAAGAGAATCCCCTGGTATGGTTTCGAGAGGAGGTCTTCCTCATGGAATGCTAAGATATCATTGTTTAATATAGTTAGCCCAACCATATTGGTGATATCATTTGGAAATAAGTCTTGTGGGACTTCTTGCTCACTCAAAAGTTTCAACAATATTTTCCTATGAGCAGGCGATGTTTTTAGAAATTCTACTAGGAATATGTTTGCGTGTACTTCCTCTAATTATTTATAAAGATCAAATGTATGCAAGGTTTTTGAGAAGGAATAATCACAAAAGGTAAATTATTGGGAATATTTATTTCTACCTTTGGGATAACCAATGGAGGTTTATCCGAAGAATAATTCTTTTCTTGTTACCTAGTTATGGTGTGGGAATATCTTGATAGACGAATGATACCTACAAAGTTAGTTGATTTTTTACCACATGTTGGTAGGGGATATTGAAATATTCCCATGAATTTTTTGGGATTTTTTTGTTTATTAATTGCTACTTTTTCTTCCTCAATGAGGTCTTGGATAATATTATTTAAGGTTCTACACTTGTTGGTAGTGTGTCTTTCTGTTTGGTGATAGTCATAGTATTCATCTTGCGTATACCAAAAGGGTGCTACTTTTGATAGATCCTAAGGTTTGATGGGTAGAAGTTCTATGAGTTTGGATTCAGGGAGCATTTTCACCATATCCATTTCAATTTTTCATATGTTGGTATATTGCCTTTGAGCTTTATCCTCTTTCCAGATAACCAACTTTTGAGGAGCATTATGAGTAGTATTTATGTTTTTGTTTTGTTGAGAGTCGGTTACACCGTCTCCTACAATATGTTTATTTTTGTATTTCCCCTTGTTAGAAGAATTTTTATATTCTTTCTTGTTATAGTTTAGTTGGTCTCATATTATGAGGATGGTCTCTACTCTTTTAGCAATGTCAACAGATTCCTCAAAAGAGGTTAAGCTTGCCATCTCTAAGGGATATGATAATTATATGTGTAGGTTTCATATGAAAATGTGTAATATTTTCTTATGAGGAGGAATATATTGAATTTTTCCTATGATACCTCTCCATTTAGCCAAGAAATATGATAATTTCTCATTCCTACTCTGTTTAAGTTAATAAAGGTCATCTATGGTAATCTTATCTTCAATGTAGATTGAAAATTATTTAACGAAGGCTTCCATAAGTTATTTGAACTTCTTCATGGAATGATGATGTATTTGGAAGTACCATTATAAAGCTAAAGAACCAAGTATTTTAGGAAATAACCAAAGGAGAAATTTTCATCATGATTAATGTCACTACAAGGTATTTAAAACAACCTTAGATGGTTGATGGGATCTTGCTTTTCATCGTACATTTAAAACTTGAGGGTTTCAATTTTTTTTGGAAATGGATGATTAAGGATTTAAGGATCTAAGGGTTAAATATAGAACTCTTAAAAAGAGTATTTAAGTTTATATTCTCCTTGAAGGGAGGAAATTTGATGTTCAAGTTATTCATACTGGGTATCTCTCTTCTCTAAGTCTAAAATTTTGTTTTGATATTTTGAATATAATTTTATGGAGGTTGAGTATGTGATTGAGTGAATGTTTGCATCATAAAAGGTATACTTGTAAAAGTTGAAGCATTTTGATTTGATGTTATGATGGAAGGGACTTGACTAGGTCCCGTGTTGAGGGTAAAAAAGGGATGTATAGAATTAGCTATTTCATTAGGGAATACCAAAAATAAATTTCCTAAAGTGAGAATTTCTATGGACAAGGTAGGAGGTCTTTTAGAATCAGTGGGTTGTGTCATAGCCACATTGATACCTACCAAGTTGTTTTTAATTTTATTGATTTGAGAAATAGTCCATTGTTCATTGGAATATCCTATGTTATCATGCATTATGGTGGATTTTTCTTCCACTTGTTCTCTAAATTCATCTTTGAGAAAATATAAAATGATGTACTTATTTATTTTTATGTAATATCTAACATGGTATATATTTTTATGAGATATTTGTTCATAAATTAATTATTCCCTAGGTACTTTATGTGACCAAGGGTTTACTTCTGGTTCAATTTGTCCTTGAGAGGATGATCCTTCCTGATAAGTGATAGGTAAACCCTTATTTTGGGTGTTGTAAGTATATTGAGACATGGATTGAAGACTTAGCTTCAAAAGGGGATTAATTTATTAAATTTTTTTCCAGAGTACTTATAGCAAATAAGAGAAGATATTTTAGATCCTTATATCACCCATATAAGAAACCCTCCTTATGAATCCTGTTAATCCATCGTACTATACTTACTAAAGAAGATTTCTCCCCTAAGGTTCATACATCAATTTACTCAAGGGGTTGTTATCCTTTCTATAGTAGGATTAACAATTGGTTATGTTCTTGTTATCTTAATTTAATGTGATGTAAACTAAGCAAAAAAATTACATGATCTTGTTTAAGTTCAACAAAATTTTATCTTTGTTAATACAAAAGAAAGTATTCACATCGGGTTCACCAAATTATGTAGATGATAGGAAAACCTCGTGTTATTTTCCCTTTAATACTAATTAATGTCAATTATGCATGGGGGATATTCATTAGAATCTCTGCTTCCCCACTTAAGGATCTCTTTCCAAAGGAGATCCTGAGGATATGAAGATCCTCAACACAACTAGACTCCTACTTCAATTCTTTTTTCCTATTATTGTAATATAGTTGATGTAAATATTTTTTAGATGGTGTTTATGAGTTTAATTAAAATAAAAACCTAAATATTTTGGATCTCTATTAATCTTGACTCTTCATCGAGCCTTAATAGTTATTTGAACCTAAATCATCAAGAATCATATAAATGCAAGGCTTAAGTTTAAATCATAAAAATGCATGCATACAAGATATAACCTATATGCACTTCAAATTTTGAATGTACTAGACTAAGGATATTTCTATTTTAGGATAAAAAAATGAGAAATGCAATAAAACAATCTAGCCTAATGCAACTTTATGATTTTTTTTATTCTTTGCCAAAGTACTTGAAAGTAGTAAAAAGGTAAAATTTCAACCTAAGGGCCCTTAATTTATTAGTATTTTAGTTTTTAATGAATAAAATATAATGTTTTGTAAAATAATTACAATTTTTTGTAAACATTTAGGGTTTCCTAGTTAGAATTCCTTAATTTTCCAAAATATGTGTGATTTATGTTTCAAAATAGCAAAAAAATAGATACAAAATAGAGGAAATTAAATTATAGAGCTAAGGAAGGGCCAATTGTCTAGATTACCTCTCCCAGAGCTTGTTTGCCAAATTTACCATTTAAAGTGCCAAATTCGCCACTGGTACCAAATTCACCACATGGGTGGCAAATTTGGTAAACCTGCACAAAAACTTAAAAAAAGGTTTTCTAATTTAAGGGGTTTGTCTGAGGGCTAGATATGGTAAGATCTTGTCTAAATGACTGATCAAATATATTTTTGATAAAAAATGTGAGTATGCTTACCTCCTAGGGTGGAATTTGACCTATTGCCAAATTCACCATTGGGTCTGCCAAATTCACCACTAGTGAATTTGGTCTAAGTGGTGAATTTGGTTTAGTGTATTTTGGTTGTCAAATTCACCATGGGGATGGCAAATTTAATCCTATAATAGGTTTTTGATGTTTTAGGATAGATTCTAATGGGTTTTGACTATTTTTCAGACTATAAGTTGTAAGGAAGCATGTTAATATGATTTTTAAGGTCTGTAAGAGGTAAAATCATAGGATTAAACCTCTAAAATAGAGAATTTAGGGACTAAAATTAGAATGATAGAGAAAAAGGATGAAAATCCCTAAGGAATTATGAAGTTGATCAATATTATATATGATAAGATAGAAGGTGTATTGTATTGGATTAGGAATGCTATCAATATTATATGCTACTAATATGAGTGTAAAATAAATAGGGATTGATGAAAATTCTTTACTAATTTATGAACTAAGTAAATGCTTGGATAAAAATGCAAGGGGAATGCTTTAATGGCTATTTTTAATATTTAAGGGGTTGGTAACTGAGCTATAAAAATGCAGGAGGATTAGGAATATAGAAAAGTAACTTGTCTATATCCTAATCCTTGCAAAAATTATGAAATTGATGAAGAGATCAATGTAAAATACTTAAATAATCATAGAAAATGGTATTGAAATGATTAAAAAGGACTAGAATTCTAAGATACTCATTACATGAAATTAAAATAGCATGGAAGAGAATAAAGAGTGTTAGTATGTTGTAGGTAATATAAAATGACTATAGATAAAATATTGAGAAATAATCTTTATCATGAAATGTGTAAGGAAATATACTAAAATACTGCAAAATAGTAGATTAGAAGCAAAATATGATAAAAAAATATATTCAAGTTAAGGTAAACCTATAAAATATACATTAGAAATGAAATGGAGATGTATGATTAAAAATAGGCTGCCAGAACACTATTAGAAGGCTGCAAAAATAATGTTAGAGGCTGCCAAACACAAGTATTAGAACCCTACAAGAGAAATTAGAGCATAAAATGTAGAAATGCACAAAATAAGAACAAGTAAGTTAGCAAGGCTACAACCTAGAGGATAAAATGCAATGAAGCTAAGGTGGGAGGAGAGAAGAAAGAAGCTAGGAGAGCTCTCTTTATTGCCTCCAATGGTGGCCTCCTTGCTCCAAAATCCTCCTAGCCTTGCTTGACTTGCTCTCAATGCTCACACAATGCTCTAAAGTGCTTGATGAAAACTCAAGGATGCTTGAAGATAACTCAAGAATAGATAATGTTATTGAAAGAGAGATTGCTAGAAAATGTGGTAGAGCTTTGCTACAGTGAAATTGCTTGTGGAATGCTTACCCCATGACCTCCTTAAATAGGATTTGGAGGGGACTTGGAGGGAATGAATGGATAATACCAATTCAAAAAAATTAATCTCAATCCTTCTTGAAGCATGTGGAATCAATGGAAGAGGTGAAAGGGAGCTCAATTCATGCCCAACTGGTTTGTGTGGAAGATTCCTGATCATTTTTTCCAAATTCACCATTGTTGACCAAATTCACAAGGGTGGTGAATTTGGTGACTTGGGTGGAAAATTTTATAAGGAATAAAATATGATTTTAAGTAGTTTGAAATTTGAAAACTTTCCAAAATAACCACTAGCCAAATTCACCATAGGGGTGGAAAATTTGGTAAAAACTAATTTTGAGTGTAAAAATTTGTATTTTTGTAGTTTTGCCAAATTTGCCACTCATCTTGCCAAATTCACCACTAGCAAATTTGGTCAAGGTGGTGAATTTGTCAAAGGTTAAATTTGATGCCCAAAATGATGTGGAATGATCAAATTTATATTTTGTGATATTTGAAACTAGTTTTGGGAGGTTTTAGAATGTTTGCGACCAGTCTTGGGAAGTCATGACTAGTGTGTCAAAATTGGGTGTCTATAGTGTTGAACTCCTTATATCTCCCTAATTAGAAATTTAGAAAAAAATAATATTTGTAAAATAATGCTTCAATTTCAAGGTAGAAAACCTTATTTCTCCTAGTAAAATAATTTGCAAATATTTTGATACTTGAATCTCAAATAATGCAATTTTGAAAAGCTCTTAAAGTTATAATCTCCTAACTTTATTTGTATTTTTAATCCATCATTGAATTATATAAGTTTGTAATTTCCTTATATCTCAATGCAATGATTCATTAAAATTAAACTTAGTAATAATAGACCTTATTTTTCCTTAAAATTGATGGAAAAAATATTAATTGAATGTCAATATACCTTTGATGTGAGGTGCTACATGTTGATTGGCTTCTCCTTTGACTAAACTTTCAAACTATTCAAAATTTGTATTCTCCACAGACTTCAAGGTATGACATTACCACATTAATTGTACCTCTTACTATGGTGCACTTATTTATTTTAGATTATTATATTCTCTACTTCAATGGTCTCTAACCTTAGAAGCTTGATATGCATGCACTCTTCATTCAGGATATTAATACTTCACTATATCCCTTTGGATTATGTACCACATGGTATTTACATTACCCTTATATATTGTTCTTACCTATTAGATGACACAAAATATTTTAATCTTTATAAGGCATTAATTTAGGTGGCAAAAGTATTATTTCAACCTTTGAACATTAAAATAATAATGATTTATTCCCTCCTTACTTGTAAGGGGTATTACTAAGGACTTGATATTAGGTGGTGTAGGTGGAGGCATTATTTCAAACTTGAATGATATATTACCTCCTAAGGAATTACTAATAATTTTTTGGTGCTCTTCTCCTTTGTGCATAATGGCATATAATTACTTTACTCTCTGTGATAAGTGTCAGCTTCTTCTCTTGCATGTAACCTAGCACTCAACATTCCATTCTCTTCCTTAACATATTCTCCAACTCCTTTCAAGTTTTTTGTTCTTCTCTTGTAACAAAAAAATGCTTCTTGATCTTTAACGTATGGTGGAGGGTCCTCTCCAATGAATTTGGCTCCTCCTTGGGTGGTTTTTCGATGCTCCTCTTTCGCTTGGGTAACACTTGTTATTTGTGTTATTTTCCTTTCTATTTGAACTTTTGTCCTTGCTTAGTATTTGTCTCTTGTTTTAGGTTTATTTTAATTGTGGGCGTTGCCATATTGCAACTATGGTACCCTATTTGGTGTCTTTATATACCTCGAATGAGATAACTTTGACCCCTTAGATGACTATTTTTCCTTCACTTTATAGCTTCTTCTTTTTACTTTTTTAATACTACCACTAATGGCTACAACCTTTGTGCCTATTTGGTGTCTTAAGACACTTTAAATTTTGTATTACTTTTTCTACTTTAGAAAATATAAATATGGTGTTATTATAAACTAGAAATAAATTTGTTTTAAGCTGGGATAAAGTATCTTTATTGCACAAAAATTATGATACCTTTTTAATATCTTTTTTACCTCTCCTTCTTATCTTTAGTATGGTGACACATTCTTTATTTCTTGGTGGTTGTACTATTCCTTTGGTTAGCTCCTCTTCAACAAGACTTGTTGTAGCTTTACATATTTTTAATGGTGTATTTTGACACTCTAACTCAACCTTGTTCTTAATAACTATTATTTAATATCTTGCTTAATACTTTTGCACTTTTGTAGCTCTTAGAAATATGTATTAAGCACTATCTACTTCTTATTTATCCTTTTAAGAAACTTTTACACTAACTTATGTTGACGTATTTTGTAGGTTTCAAGATAATAATGCTACCTCCTTACTTAACTTGAAGACCTTTAAACTTAAACTCCTTTTGCTACCTTTAATAACTTTAATATGGTGTTTTCAAGGAACTTAAATAATACTTGGATAACACAACTTTGATAACACCAATTTTCAAACCTTATTTTGACCTCCATTGTAGGAATATTTCTTGGTGATTTGGTTCACCTATTTACTGCCCTAGATTTATAAAATTTGTAGCTTCAACTCTTTTATGCTTTACTGCTCTAATTTCTTGCCATTTGGCCTTTACTTTTTATGTCCAATTATCTAATTTGTGGTTCCAATTCTCCTCCAAATTTGTTCACTCAGAATCTAAAATTTGTAGCTATTAGTGCTACCCAAATTGCTACCCTTTTGCTATCCTTAACCTCTTGAACTTATGCTACAAAAATAACAATATCCTCTTTCATAAATCAGCCTTTAAGCCTTTAATGGTAATCTCTAAATTTCTCAAATCTGATGGCTTCTTCTAGATCCTTTCTTCTTTGACCTCCTTATCAAATTATGACTTAAATATTGGTCTATTTGCTATCCTTCTTCTCAAGAATTTAAATTTCTTCATGTATTCATAAAATCTCTTCAAAAATTTGTCATTCTTACAAAATCCTTCTTACTTTTTGGGCTTCTTTTCAGATGGTGATAATTGTCCCAAATCCTTTTATTTGGAACTTCTCCTTACTAGTAATATTCTCTAATGATATTTCCTAGCCTTCTCCTTCTTTCTCCTTACAAATTTTCTTGAGATATCTTCTCTTGGATCATTAATTTCTGTAGCTTCTAAAATCTTCAATAGGACTTTTCCTACTCCTTTATCTTCAATATTCAATCTTCCAAATCTGGAAGTTCTTCAACAAGACCTTTTTATTGGATCTCCTCCTTCTAGAGCTACTTTATTTTTATTTCACTCTACAATATGCAGTATTCAATATTCTATGAAAACCTTCTTCTTGGACTTCCTTGATATCCAATATCCAATCTTCTCTAGATTCTTTTCCTTGGGTCTCCTCTTTTTCAAACTATTTTTTCTGCAACAAAAAACTAATCACTACATGAGGGAAGTACATAAAATTTCAGGTAATCAAAGATGAAATTCTTCTCTATCCCTTGTAGGAAGCTTCTCAACATATGAGACTTAATTTTATTAAAAAAAAAACAAATTCATGTAAACATCTAGATCTCTATAAATCAATAAAAATCACTAGTTATCCTTTAATCTAGTGGAAAAGATATCTATGATGAGTCCTAGTCTTCATGAGTTTTTTCACAACCCTCTAGAAAGACTCTAGCCAAATAAAAATTTTAAAATTTCTAAAAATGAGATCTTCCTATATCTTCTCAATCTTCTTGTGGATCTCTATTTCTTATCAATCTACCTTGTGCTCTGATACCGCTGTTAGATTTGATGAGATATATTTAAGGAAATGCAATTACAAGATCTAAAATGAGAAAGCAATGTTAATTATATGATAATAACAATATAATATGCAAGAAAAATATATGATAAACCTATGTAAAAACTTAGAAAATAGCTATTAATGAAAGCTCACAAAAATAGTACAATATAATATAATGGAGATCTCAAACACTACAAAAAATCATGCAAGATCTACAATGTATCTACTTTTCTATTCTACATGTTTCTCTCTATCATCCTCTACTATGCTATTGCATTTTACTCTATCAAAGGCATATATATAGGGAGATATATCCATTGGCCTTTCATATACCCATGACTCATGTACATGTGGACTACATTTACATTTACATCATTGCACATTCTAACACGTGTAGTTATTACATTGCATAAAGTAAATAATTAAACCTTAATCTAAGAAAAACTCCCAATCTAAATATGTACCGAAGGTGATACATTAGCATGTACCAAATAATATCATATATTTCAACAGTGATCATATTTAGTCAAGATGGTTTTGATTTTCAATATTTTTTTTACTAAATGAAATTTATGTGATGGTAGCTATTTAGAGCATGACATCAATTTACATGCACATTCAAGACAATATGTGATGCTTTGTATAAGGATGATTGATAGTGGATCAAGGTCATTAGAGTACAACACATGACTTTATTGGAGTCAGTTTACATATATCAAGTCTACCTGATGGCCTTGATAGATAAATGGGACAATCAGACCAACACTTTCAATCTATCAATTGGTGAGATCACCATCACCTTGGAGGATATATACTAGATTCTATGATTCCATAGAGGGAGAGTAGATAGTGATCATGATGACTAGTTAGGGAGAGGTTGTATTACAAAGATTCTATAAATATCACTAGTGGTACATTGGTTATGACATAGAGAGCATTAGGGTAAGGGTGAACATCAATTGTGAGATAGGATTGCTAATCGCTAGATAGGCAGTGTTGATGTCACTAATGTCTAACTTTATTTTATCCAAATCATCAGGTATGAGGTTCCTTTAGAAACTCCTAGGCCTATTTATGGATTTGGTGGAGGAGCCTACGATTATGGCATGGGGTTCCACTTTGTTGGTATAGCTATATAGTGAGTTGTAAAAGATTCATAAATAGGACCAATTGGGCTTAGTGTGCAACTTCCTTCTATAGATATGGGGATGGGAGAAATTTTGGATGGAGATACTAATTGGGTTACCCTAGGATGCACACAAGGACATGGATAGGGATATCCCCTATGCTCTCTTATAGGGACATGACTGATAGTAGGGTAGAGTCACCAGTATCAAGGTATCCTCTTACTCTATGTTGAGTCATGGGTTGGATTACGACCATGAGATATCATATGAAGACCTTGGAAGGGATGATCAACTTGGATAGAGGACATTGTACACATGATGTGAGTATGATATAGTAGATGGTTGATTGGTTGGAACAGGAGAGAGCATGAGTACTTCTAGTACTTATGAGTGACCTAATAGTTTATGATCACATAGGAGGTGCCTGAGGCTATAGTGATCTACAGGTGGAGGGGTAGCAATGTCTAATTAGCATGGCCATGATGAAATCCACTAAGTGAATAATATTATGTGGTATTTATTGAGATAAACATCAATAATATAGGGACTACACCAGAGTATGATTCTTGGTGATCACTCAATAATTTTAGGTAGGGATAGCTACCAAGTAGGAGGAGGATGCAAATGTAGTATAGAAGCCACTATAGTGATGAGTGCATCATAAAGTGGAGAGAGATGTGGGAGATCATATAAATATACAAAGGATGTGGATGCACCTATGAGGATAAATGGTGGTGATGATGGGGATGAGGAGGACCCATAATATTATATTGAAAATTTATGAGAGTAGGTGCAAATTTTAAAGGATTAACATATAGAATAGAATACATTCCATTCCATAGAGCAAAGTTGTTAGATAGTTGATAGGTAGTGCTGATAGGGTTGGGAGGAGAAGAGAGACACCTTGCAAGCCCAGGTTTAGAGTCTCTAATAGGAGAGGGATAGGGTTATGGTATAGAAATATACTCTATGGACTTAGGTCTTATTTGTAAGGACTAACTACGATCATCTTTCTGTAGACACCTAAATCATGTCATGCTTAAGGGAGCTACTCACATAGACACACTCATAAGATCATAAGACATAATATTGGACTTTACAAGTATCAACAATGGTTCTCACCACTCATTTGGGGTCTTTTCAAGACATCCAAGCCTAGCCACTCAAGCCAAGAGTGGTCAGATATTAGCCGCTCAAGCTTAGAGCAGCTAGACATTAGTCGCTGTAGATGATAGTGGCTAAGCCATAAGAAATATTTTATCGATATATAGGCCTAATTACAGGTGTAAGTGGCAGTCAGCATGCAATAATGGTAAGCATGAATAACTTTACATTCATTTTCATGACCAGTTCACATAGGAGGCTTGAGTTTGCATTTAAACTTAGTTAAATGACCTCCAAACATAGACAAAGGACAAAATCTTCTCATGCTAACGACCATTTTGCATAGGAGACTCAAGTGGGCAATTAGATTTTAGTTAACTAGCCTTCAAACATAGACAAAAGAAAAAATCTTCTCATGATAACTTACACTACACATGAGAAATTCATTCCTAGGGCTTGGACATAGACCTAGGGTTTCACACTATAAAAGGTGCAAGCCTAAGAGCACCAAGAGAGATCTTTTTACATACCATAGGAGATCATATCAAAGAGATAAATATTTTTGAGGAGAGCTTTTGATACTTGGAGAGTTCTCTTTGAGATCACGTGTACAGCGAAGCCCTGACGGATTGAAGAGCGTAGCATCTATTATTTCAACATCAGATATAGGCTTTGACCCATAGCTTTGGGGTAAAGAGACCAAGGTTTACCTTAGCGACCATTGTCTTGGATAGTGGCCCACAGGCTTAGCTTAGGTTTTAGACATACCTTTTTTTATCTTGTTGCTTCATGTTTTCATGTCATTAGCATAGATTTACATGATTTCATGGCATAGTTTCATAATATTTTCATTACATTCATTTATTACTAACAACCTCATTCAAGGAGGCAATATCAGACATCTAAGTGTGTGTTGTTTCATTGGTTGTAGGGCCACAGGTTTATCAAATTGAATCTATAACATATGAGAGCAAAAGATATCCCTCTAGGAAAAATACCTGGATAAGGAGGCATCTATAAGCCCTCATATATTTCTATGTGCAGAATTGGGAATCCTTTATAAGCACACCACCTCTTTGCAAAAATAGCACTCTTTTCCTATTTGTAACTTATTGTATTGAAATGGCTATCCCTAATAGGGACCGAAATTTAACCAAGTTTCAATACAAATAAAGAGATCCATATTTTTTATTTCGTGTTATATTATTTTTCATTGCCTTCCATTCATCTTGATTTTTTAATAACATTGCAAGTAGAGCTAAAAAGGGCTAGTGCATGCATCCTAGGGTCACTATAGATGGCGATCACGATGGGACCTCCACTAATTTTTTATTTTCTGCTAGAATACTAACTTAGTTTTGTGTCTAGGACTAGCCACTCTGAGATATAGTGACCAATAGAGCTTAGCTGCTCTGAGCTACAATGGCCAAGAACCAGCTGCTCTGGTCAACAACAACTAAAACTGGAATGCAGTAGAGGTCAAAACACCAACTTTTTGAGCTGGATCAAAGGTTGGTATAGCTTCTTTGATATTTTATAGCTTTTTGTGCGCTTTTGTGTGTCTAAAATAGAGAATTTAAAGCACATTTATGTTTGGAAATTGAAAGAATAAAAGGAGAAAGAATTAAGCATTTTGCATATCTTAGATCTTATTTTAGATTTTCCACTAGGCATTGCTAAGAACAATGACTTATGCCTAAAAATTTCACCCTAAAATCCAACGTGCTAGACATTGTATGTTGTTTACTTTATTTGAGGTCTTGTTAGAGGCTATAGCTGCATGAAGTGAAGTGCGCTCATAAAAATCATAGTAGTTCATGCATATTTTTTAATATTGAAATGTATTTTTTCACTTAGGCATATAGGAAATATTCATTGTTGCTATATGATGCACTTTGTGTTACGCAAGATTAAAAAGAACACCACACATGCACATCTCATTTAAAAATTAAGGAGTTGGATTTCATCACCAACCTTTAATTTAGTCTAGTGATGTTGGAATTCATCTCCTTCCACTGGTTTATCCCATAGAGCTTCCTAGAAATAGATTGAGAAACTTATTTATAGTGATACTAAGTTACTTGTGCTCAAACTATCTCCCACTATTGGAACAATCATTGGTTCAGGGTGGAATAGCTAGGTGAATCCTCCATTGGGTCTTCAGCGGTGTACCCTAGCTTCTTTTGAGAAAATCATGTTTCCCATGGGTGTACTTGATTGCCACTATGTATGACTCTTCTTATTATTAATCCAATAACAAGAGCAAATAAATTGAAAGAACAACACATCAAAACACAATCAAACAGTTTAGGGCACACTTAAATCGATAATCGAGATAAACATTTGTTTGGTATTGTGTGGTTATTCCTAAATTGCAACTCAAAAAATCAATTTATAGACAACATGGTGAAAATAATAAGTAAGCACCCTCGATCTGATATCAAGGGAGAGATAGAAGTAACTCATACCCATAGGCAAAGTCATAGTAACATCAAATGAACCACCTGTAGTACCATGAGATGTAGCTCTACGAGCCTAAGGGGTGATAATTAAACCCTTGGGGGTTCTCCTCAAGAAACCCCAAGTGAGGAACCACATCATGGAACAAAGTTACATAAACAAAAATAGGCTTCATAGCCATCCTTGTCAAGGAGACATGAGGAGACCTCAAGGACCTCCTCTAAACACACAAAAACATCTCACGGATGTGAGGAAGCTTCAAGGGTTTGCTCCTCACATGGACATAAATAAGGTTCTAAAAATAATTCTTCACATAGGTATGGTGAGACTGCTACATCTCCATCCACATGGAGAAAACATGTTACCACAAAACCCTCTTCATCAAGAAGGCAAATTAGAATTACAACACCTCAAGACTCATAAGAAACATATGAAACATGATTGCCTACTAAAGGGCAAGAAACTAGAGCTACATATAGTCATGGGAATCATATAGAAGAAATCCTTAAAACAAAATAAAATATTCCCATATACTATAACCTCATATGAGTGAATAGTACCCCATGGGACTAGCCATGGAAAACCATATAGCTAAACGGGTTGGATCGATTTCCTACACAAACAACTCAAAGAACTATAGCTACTATGAACTCTGCATTTGGAAGCTCATGAACTATGACTTCTAAACACATATCCCAGTCTAGGGGTACCTCAGAGTGACCCCATAGTAGGTTCATGGAGTATGACCATAGGTATACTTAATAGTACACTAAACAAGTCACATTAGCTAGCAAGAGTACAAATACAATAGAAAAATCCTCGAGGAATCTATGAGTCAAGACAACAAGAATAGAGTCAGATACACATAAGTATTTTGTAATAGCACAAACTAACTGAATGAGGTGGTTATAAAATGCATTACATAAGGAGTGAGAGCTAGTTGAAGCTCTCAAACAAGATAAACAAAGAGAAAGACTCTTACACCAACATGAGCAACTTTTAAGAGATCAGGCCAAGCAGTTGGCTCTTAACAATTTATAGAAAAATGGTGGTGACCACCAAAGAACAATATGCACTAACTCACCTAAGGAGAGGTGCAATAGACAAGATAGCCCACAATGAAATCCCCCATAAAACCATTAATGAAATCCAACTAATTAGGGAAGGGCAAACACCACAAACCAAGATCATAATCTTGAGTCCCCTTGTAGGAGGGAGGAAAATAGAACAAATCAAATGGATAGAGAGTTACCTCCATTGCCAATGCTAATAGGCTTACAATATGAGAAAATTCATGCATCAAAGGTATTTCAAGAGATTTTTGAAAATATGAAAACCTTTGAGAAACAAGAGGCAACTGGGAACTCACCAACAATGAGAAAAATACACAACCAACCATTGTGCCCATCAATTCCTAGCCCTCCATATCCTAAGCACTTTGAGATGCCTAGGTTAGAAAATTTTAAGGTTTAAGCGGATGCACAAGAGCATGTCACCAATTTTATCAACACCTATTTTCATCTTGAGGACAGTGACACTCTCATGCTAAGAACATTCATAATGATATTTTTATGTTTTGCCACTCAATGGTTCAACCAACTACCTAAGAACAATATAAACAACTTTGAACAACTACTAATTGCATTCTTAAAACATTTCTCCTTTGGTTCTAAGAATAAGGTGAACCTTTCAGACCTGGCCAACTTGAAATAGTATGATGATGAGCCAATAATGGATTATGGGAATAGATGGAGAAAAATCATGGTAAAATTATTATTCTCTATTCCCACAGAAGAGATCATTCGTATGTTCACCAAAAGTTGTTCTAAACACATATCCCTATTGCTACAACTCCAACAATATCCTTTTTTTAAGGAAGCTTTGACGTAGGCCAAGCTCATCAAAGAAATAAAAGTAAATGAGGGAACCATTAAACTCTGAAACAAAAAGGAGTGGAACAAGAATGGTAAGAATGACAAGTATAAGTAGAAGCAGGGCAATCCTGCTCTAGTCAATAAAGTCGTATTGGCTACACCCAAGGATGGGGGTACACAAAAACCCTAGAACTATCAAGCACATCCCCCACTAGCCAATTATGACCAAAAGAACAATCAGAGAAGAAATAGAGAATGCAAGATGCCTCATTATTTCATGCTTATGACAAAATCAATGCAATAAATATTTAATTAGTTGAGCGAGGCCAAAAGGATCAGATTTCTTGATATACCTCTTATAAATCCCAACCATCCTAATCCAAAAGGATATAGGGAAGATAAATTTTTCCCTTATCACAGGATACCGAGGTATGACATTAAGGCTTGTGTTGGGTTTAAGCATCAAGTACAAAACATGATTGAGGTAGGAGAACTCAAAGTTGACAACCCACTGGCTCTTGATAATAGAGACATGGGCATATATAGAAACCCATTGCCTAATCATGAGGCCCCTTGAGAGCAAGGGGCCCAAGTCAATCAGGTTCAAGCTGACATACCTACCCATGGATACATTGGGATGGTTGAGATCATTAACATAACAATAAGGACTAGGCGGTATGGTCAACCACAACCACCTATAGATCCCATGAACATCCTAGATGCTCCTAGGCAAAGGTAAGACAACCTTCCAGGTCCATCAATGTGACCTATGGTGACTATTCAGAGTAGATTGGAGCAAAAAATATAGATGACTCCAACTAAGTTATCCATATATAAGCTCATACAATAGTCCCCAAAGCATAGGGAGACTCTAATGGATATTTTAAGAACAATTGAGTTCCAACCACAAGATGCAAATGCATTCACTCACTTTGTAGGACATGTAAAATAATTCCAGGAACCTGTAATTTAATTCTATAACCATGAGATTAATATAGTTCCAAGAACCTATAATCTGATTCTATGACCATGAGATTAAGAGTGTCTTTATCGATACAGGTTCATTAATAAACATTATCACAACTGCAATAGAGCACATCAAGATCTCGAAGTCCAATATCATTCCAGGAGCTACACATTGAGATATTTTAATGATGCTTTATGCAATATTATGGGAACAATAGTCCTACCCATCAAGGTGGGGCATAAGACCATCCCTGTGATGTGTCATGTCTTGGAAGGAGCAATGCAGTACAACATCATCTTAGGGTGCCCTTGGATAAGGGGCATGAAGTGTGTGCCTTTGATCTTGCACCAGTGTTTCAAGTATGTGCATGAGAACAAATTCTATGTGGTTTTAACTGATGAATATCCTTTTAAATACATTAATCAGGTGGACATTCCAAGATAATTTTTAATCCCATATACTCACCTATACATGGCACCTTCATCCCCAACCACACAAGTGGATAACAAATAAAAAGGGGTAAGAAAAGACCCATGCACTTCAACACCTCCTGGTGCACTCAAATTAGTCAATGCTTCTAAAGTGCTATCAATGTCACAACCAAAATACAATCAAAAGCTAAAGGCACCCTTAGTTAAGGAATACAATCCCAATGAAGTGCCAACTATAGCCATTGCTTAAATTCCAATTCCTATGGAAGAATAAGATATTCAAGATCAAGATGAAGATAGTTATTATCACCCTACTTCATTAGTGTCATCCGTAGGATCATCTATATCGCATGCATAAATATACTTGGCAAGCACAGGAATAGGGGAGTACCTTGTGCATAACATTACATTTATGCCTATAATTGAGTTTGCACAAGACATGGGAAGGCCTAAGGAATTGAGGCCACTAGTGGGAATAGTGGTTCCACTTGGAATCCATCCCAACAAAACCAATGTTTGTCTATGTCGATCTAGACTACACTCATAAATCTTTAGATATAGAAGAGGATAGTGATGAATTATTCACGGTCAATGTTCGTTACCTCTCTAAACCTAAGTTTGATCTAATATACTTTGAGCATTTCCACTAGTATGTCTATGGCCTTGGCATATATGAGCAAGGGTGTAGGCAACCATACGAGCCATAATATCAGCTTTCCTTCGACAGATTTAGCTTAGGCTATTATAGCAGAGGTTGAGATGACTCTCTTGTAGTGGCATTGGAAATATTAAGCTTAGGGTTAGGAGAAGACATTGATTTATTTCCTTATCACCCCCTAATAATAGGAAATTTGAGCAACAGACAAGTGGCCATGGTAAAAATACCGCCACAAAAAATTTATCATCTAAACATCTCAATTGATTCCACCGCAATCGAGTACAACTCATGGGATGAGGAGAATGTATATGAAGCAAGTGATGATGAGGTGCAACTTGGTTTAGCCTACCAAGGCCTCACTATTTACAAATATTCACATGGTCCATCCATGATGAGAGTGGATATACATAATATGAAAGTGACTATGAATCAAAAGACTCAATAGAAAGAGACTACTTGGGCCTAAGCCATCAATCCCTAACATTGGTGCAAGAGACAAATGCAAATGGATTCTTCATAAGTGATGAAGAATATGAAGATGAAACAAAGATGGCCTACTTGGGGCCAAGACATGAGCTCCTTATATTAAGGTTGCATACCAATGCTAATGGTTTCCAGATAAGTGATGATGATTTTGAGTATGAGACCAAGATGGCTTATCTTGGACCTCACCACTTGTGGCAAGTCAATGAGCCAGTAGAGATAGAGGTGGCACTCCATGCCATAGACCCTCATTTAAATTTTTTTGGGATACCTATTGACCCAACTACCATTCATCGAATGGTCAATCTCCCTTCGCCTACATTTAGAGAGCGATTAGAGCCCAATGATCTTATTGACCATCCTACTCATGGGCCGAATCCAAAAATTCCCATTCCTATAGAACTGCATCACGAGTATGGAAGGGAAACCCTTGAGATAATATTACACCCATGTGGTCCTAGAGACTTCATCCCATCCATCAACATGATCTCCATTGATTTGACCACTCTACTTCATAATTCAGCAGATCCTACCAAATCATTGCATCTTGATGTAGAGGCTATTGATTGGGATCATGTTAATTCACCCATAAAGCTTGAAGACCTCTTCCCCAATGAAGATATATTATAGCTATTCCATTATGCATCAGGTTGTGCGTATGACATCTTCTAGGTTGGTTTGGAACCTGAGTCACTAGGTCCTATAAATCGTATCGATGACATTCATTTAATACAAATGCCTCATCAACTAGAGGATGGGTCACATATGGCTATAGAAGCGACTTTCGAGGTGGAAATAAAAAATTATTATACCCAACCAAGGAAAGTTAAGTTCAGAGAAAGTCTATCTCTAGAGGAACAAGCCATCATAATTCCTCTCCTCAAAGAGAGGCCAAATATTTTTGCTTGGACTTACAAATACATGCTAGGGATAGATCCAAAGTTATTCATTCATAATATTTTAGTGGATCCCATGAAGAAGCCAGTCAAGCAAAAGCTTATGAAAATGCATCCAACCATTGCTTTGATGGTGAAGAACAAGTTGGAAAAACTAGTGGATGTAGTATTCATAGTTACTATTGACTACCCTAAGTGGGTGTTAAACATGGTACCCATGGGGAAACCCGACGGTAGAGTCCATATCTACATAGATTTCATATATTTAAATATGGAAACACCAAAGGATTCATTCTCATTGCCAAACATAGATGCTCTTGTAGATGCAACCGTAGGTCATGAAATGATCTCCCTAATGGATGGTTTTTATGGATACAACCAGATCTATATTAAGCCTGAAGATCAACATAAAACTACTTTCATTACTCCATGGAGAACATTCTATTACAAAGTGATACTATTCGGTCTCAAAAATGTTGGTGCCACATATCAGTGGGCCATGAAATACATATTCCATGACTATATGCATAAGATCTTAGAATATTACATGGATGATTTATTGGCCAAGTCCTTGTTTCAGCAAGAGCACACCGAAGTCCTTAGACAAGTCTTTGATCACCTCATAGAACACAACGTCCAATTTAATCCTAAGAAGTGCGTATTTGATGTAACTTCTAGCAAGATTTTGGTATTCATTGTATCCAAGAGAGGCATTGAAGTCGATCCTGCAAAGGTAAAGGCTATACTGGAAATGGCCACCCCTACCAATATTAGGAAATTTTGGAGCCTACAAGGAAAGATAGCATTCATCAAAAGATTCATCACTCAATTATCAGATAAATTTTGACCTATGATTCGATTTCTACACAAGGAGGTCCCCTTTCATTGGGATTAAGAATGCCATCAAGCATTTGCAAAGATCAAGACTTATCTAGCCACATTGCCAGTATTGGCTCCGCCAAGGCCTGACATGCCATTTTTACTATATATATTAGCTACTAATTTTGCATTGGAAACCGTGTTATCCCAAAATAATGCACAATACAAAGAGCAAGCCATATATTACATTAGTCACACCTTGGTGAGTTATGAGCTAGGATATGCATATGTCAAAAAATTGTGTTTAGCAGTGGTCTTTGCAACTCGAAATTTGTGACACTATATTTTGAGCCATATGACCTACATCATATCAAAACAAAATCCTTTGTAGTACATGATGAGCAAGACATATCATAATACATATGCCATAAAGTGGATCATGCTATTGATATAATTTTATCTATAGTTTGTAATCCAAAATTCCATCAATGGACAAGTTATAGCAGATCAATTAGTAGAGGTGCCTCTTCAGGATAACAAGACTCTCACAATATAATTGTCTTATGATGCGGTCATTGCATTATTAGATCTACCAGAACTTAAAGAACCCAAGAAAGAAAGAGATATGTCATCGTTCTTTGATGGTTTGAACTGTGAATAAGGAGGCAGAGCAGGGATTGTCTTTATCACACCATAGGGTGCTCCATTACCCTTATCATTCAAATTAGACTTCCCGTGCACAAAAAACAATACAAAATATGAAGCATTAATCTTGGGAATCCAAATAGCCATAACAATGGACATTAAAATATTGAATATCTTTGGTGACTCCTTGATCATAGTAAACTAGGTCAAAGGACTATTCCAATGTAGGTGCCCACTCCTGAATACTTATAAGGTACTTGTTGACACCTACCTAGCCTGACTAGAATGTTACGACATCGAGGTAATCCCTCATACATCAAATAGATTTATAAACACTATGGCCTCCTTGGCATCCTTAATCCCTCAAAATCCATTTGCTAATTTTGCAACCATTCATGTGAAAGTGCTTTCACACTCAGTAATACGTTGTGAAGTTTTTGACAATCAAGAATTGGTCAACATGATCAACATCGAGACAAATCAAGATTGATCCTTCGTATCCAGATATTTCTTACAAACAACACCTTGGGGGTCTTCGATATCCCAAGGACCTATGGATGGTGGTGCAACCATACACCATAGAGTTGTTCCTCAATCCATGTTCACTGGCTCATAAATACGGGAAAAGCAAGCCACCCTTTCTATAGAAGTTGTGGCTTATCAGGATTGGCTTTCCCAACTATGAGACTTCCTAAAGCTTGGAATAGTATCTCAATGTTTATCACATACTGAAAGGTGAACATTCAAATAGATAGTAATAAGATATATCTTGCTAGGATAAATCATCTATAGAGGAGGATATTATGGAGTATTACTCCGTTATCTTGAGCCCCAGGAAGCATCCTGGGAAATTTTGCAAGCTCACGATGGAACATGTGGAGGCCATTTCAGTGGCATGGCCATAATTAAACGTATCTTGATAATGGGTTACTATTGGACCACAATGGAAAAGGACTACTACGAGTATGTCAAGAAATGTAGTAAGTGCCAGCATCATGCAAATCTAACACACTTACCATTGCAAGCTTTGCAACCCATCTAGGCAGCATGGCCATTCTCATAGTGGGGACTAGACTTGATTGGTAATATCTCACCCCCATCCTTATGCTGACACACATTCATCATAATAGCCATAAATACTTCACTAAATGGGTAGAATCGATCCCCTTAACATCAACAACTGGACCAAGGATTGTGGATTTTATACTCCATAATATCATAAGTCATTTTGGGGTTCCTTCTAATATAATATCGGATAATGGGCCATATTTAAAGAACAAAAATATGTGTGCTTTAATGAACAAATACCATATTCAATACAGTTTTTCAATGCCTTATTATCCACAAGAAAATGGGCAAGCATAAGCCTCAAACAAAACAATAGTCTCCATATTGAGGAATATGGTGTAAGACAATCACAAGGATTGGCACATGCAGTTGCCTCTTGCACTATGGGCATACATGACTAGTATATGAAAGCCCACTAGGGCAACACCGTTTTCACTAGTATATGGCACTGAGGCTATCATACCACTAGATTTGAAAATTTTGACTCTACGCATAGAATTAAAGGACTTCATAGATGATGATGTCGCATGGCAAGGCCGCCTTGATCAGTTGATGCTTCTTGATGAATGTTGAGTCAATTCTTTAGAGCATCTTCATGTTTACCAAGATTACCTTATGTAAGCTTACAATAGTAAAGTCCACCTAAGTGAATTCAAGGTTGGAGATCTAGTGCTCAAATAAAACCAGCAGAATTCAAATCTGCCACCGCATCTACGAGATAAGTTCACAATAAACTGGATAGGTCCATAAATGATTTCATAGATAATTGGACCTGGAGCATATCGCCTTATATCATTAGATGGTTTTGAAGAGCCTGAACCTCTCAATATAATTCACTTAAAGGCATTTTACATATAAAACACAAAAACATTCAAATATTTCATAAAATTCAAAAACATTAAAATATGTCAAAAACACAAAATAAATCATAAAAACATAAAATTTCAAAAATACAATCAAAATGCTCCAAGGGTAATTCAAGATACTTGGTCAAAATCATTTCAAAAATTATCCAAGGGTAATTCAAATCACTTGGTCAAATCTAATCAATTCAAAGGCTCCAAGGGTAATTCAAACCTCTTGGTCAACTTCAAATCAAAGGCTCCAAGGGTAATTCAAACTGCTTGGTCAAACATTAATTCAAAATACTCTAGGGGTATCCAAACCACTTGGTCAAATATAATTAATCAAATGCTCCAGGGGTATTCAAACCTCTTAGTCAAATCAAAATCAATCAAAGGCTCCAAGGGTAATTCATACTGTTTGGTCAAACATCAATTCAAAGGCTCCAAGGGTAATTCAGACTGCTTGGTCAAAATCAATTCAAAAATCTCCAAGGGTATTCAAGCCACTTGGTCAACATCAAGTCAAAATGCTCCAAGGGTACCCAATCCACTTGGTCAAAATCAATCCAAAAGCCCCAAAGGCATAATAAGCCCTTTGGTCAAATTAATCAAAAATACAAAAACAACATAAAATCAAAAATACAAAAACAATTGCATCTCACATTTTGCATCCACATCATTGCATTGCATCTTCATATCCACTACAATTGTATATGTCATAAGAGCCTTAAAAGTGATACCATAATTTATCACACAAATCTTTCAAATCCATACATCCATCAACAAATGTGTGTAATTGTGTTTTTCAACACAACCATTATTTGTTGCTATACATAATATACTAAGGTTTTTTGGTTAATCAACCACACCTAGTCATATTATCAACTTTTGAGGAAAAAAACTTTGATTAGTAGAAGTTAAGGTCTATCCGTGATAATACCTTAGATATTCAATATCTTGTCACTAATTTAAACACTAAAATCCTAGATGGTATAAGGAAAAGATGAAAGCTACAAAAGCGGTCTAGGTTACCTTAAGTGAAAAGGATAATCCTTGCTTATACCCCTATGCAACTGGTTTAAAGGTGCTAAGAATTGGAAAAAGGATAAGATTTACCCTATCAAAATCCCTTGGTTAAATCAAAATAAGAAAAATCCCAAAGTAAAGTACATATTCAAAAGGCCAAGCATACAGTCCAGATTTCAAAGCAATAATCCGATACACAAATCATAAATTCAAAGAAACATAGCTCAAAAAAATCAATAAAAAATAAATAGTGATTTTCATCACTACATATGAGCAAAATTAATAGTGATTTTCATCACTACATATGAGAAAAATAAATAGGGATTATCATCACTACAAAAAACCTCGATCAAAGAAAAAATCAATAAAAAATAAATAGTGATTTTCATCACTACATATGAGCAAATAACCAAATACAAAAAGAAGCCAAAAATAAGGGAATAAAGCTTGAATCCCTTGAATTCTCAGCATTGTACAAAACTGGAAGGAGAAATCCTTATGCATGATGATATGTCTATTACAATTACTTCATGCATTTGTGTAGACCAATGTTTGAATGTGGATGAGATAGCTTAGGTATCCCAATATTTCCTAGTGGTATAGACCAACTAAGTCCAACATAAGGATGAGATGAACACTTGAGGATCCCTGATCTTAGCAATGGGCTGAAATAATCCAGCCTAACATCGAAGGAAATGATTGAATTCTACCTCAAAATATACAATATCTTGCACACACAAAGATCGTGAAAAACTAGGTCCATGGTAAAAGCCTTACTTTTAAAAATTCTAAGTGGTCAGTAGAGAGTTGTTGATATGGTAACTAGAGTGTTTGAATCTTCGGGAAGCCCCAAAAAATTCTTACATAGTAATAAATCATAACATCATCCACACCATCACTTTATTTATAAGATTCTATAAATTAGGGGGTATCAACATAGTAGGAAAAATACCACATATATATTAGAAATAGTATATAGACAACTACTGACTACTTTATATCTTTTAATTTATAGAAACTTATTAAGAAAATACATTACACACCATTACAATCTCATATATGAATACTTAATAAATTCTTATGATAAGAGTGATTATTTTTTTAATTTTTGTCGTATCACCCATTAATATTGTCAATTTCATATGCATTCTATGTGTTTTAAGTGATTAGAGCATATAGGTTCGTTTATACCATCCCATCACATAATTTAGATGCATACAATTAAAGTAAAGTTAAGATATGCATTTAGCAATAACATTGCATTCAGAAAAACAAGTCATTAATCATCCATAAACCACATCATAAAATATATAGGCAATATCCATTTGCATACAATCATAAATTCATCATTCATCATCAAAATACATCGCATCATATCACAAAATCATATAAACAATTACACATCCATATAAGTATCTTCAATATCATATATCATCTAACATATTCATAAAATCATCATAATACCATCATCACATCATATCATAAAACAAAATAATAACAAAAATATGAGCAATAAATGATACACATAATAAGTCATAATGCAAAGCTATCATAAAAGTATGTGTGTCAAGTCCAATGGATGTACAAAAATACCCGTGGGCTATAGTCATATAGGTCAGTCAACCTAAAAAATGAATCAAGGACCAAGTAAAGCATCAATAAAATATTGGGCCTGAGCCCCCTGCATCGCCTCCTCTAGTTCCACCTCCCCCTGTGACAGTGTTGTGAGTCGAATAATGTGAGCCTGTTGATCTCTCTATTTGAGTATGGGTCCTCTAGCTAGGATGGGTAGAATACTACCTCTATGTGGAGTGCCCACTGACCTACGAACCACCCACACCAGTTGGATCCTTAGGGATAATCCAATACCTCCTAAGTTGCATCTAAAGAAGGTTGACATGATCCATAAATCCTCAGATCTGCTCCTCATTCTCATCCAACAAAGACTGAAGCTGTCCCACATCTGCTCCTAATGCTACCACTAGAACCTCCTATGGTGTAGAAGGAGGAACAATAAACTACATCCTAGCATCTCCACCCCCAATAATAGCCTGCAAATCTTGTATCTATGCTATGAGCTACCCAATTGAAGCATCTCACTAGTATACCTGATTCTTAGTCACTTGAAGCTCAACCTCGACCTCATGCAGCTATGCTCTCAAACGAGAGTCTCTCTCCTTGGGCTCTAACTCCTCCTCAAGGACATCAGGATCCTCTACTTCCACCTACTCTACTGGCTGGCCCCATACTTTAGTCCTAGCTTGGACTCTACCTCCTATCAAATATGCACCATCATCCCCACCATCATCCTTGCACCCTATGCTGCTGAAACCATACCACATCCGATCACCCCACCATTGAGTGTATGCCTCTATAACTCCACCAATCACTCTAGGATCAACAGTTGGGGCATCCTCATCATATGAAATATCTATAACATGCCATGGAGGTAGGTCCTTATCTACTGTGAGGCACCTGTATAAGAATGGTATCAAGGGTACATCATTTTGCAACCCGTACTAAAAAAGAACCCACGAGTAGAAGAAATACTCCTGAATGGCAATCTTACGACCAATGAGCCATCGCTTACGTTGCGTCCTAGTAGTAAAGTTATTTGGATCATCCCAAGTAGGACACTCATGGTAAGGATGCCATATGACATCTCCAGCCAAACATCTAGTGAGACCATCAGTATAGTGGGATAACTCCCCTGTGAAAGTGCGGCTCTTACACTCCTCATGCTCTCGAGCCCATATAGCAGCATAGCACTATGTCTGAGTGTCAATCACTATAATATTTGTTGGGAGCCCCTTAGGGTGATCTACCCTAATATTCTCCCATCCCCAAACCTATAGGAGTAAGCTACAGGTAATTCTAACACATCCTCACTGGTGGATGTGGTATAACTGTTAGGATTCTGCTATAAAATAAACTCAAATAACACACTCTGACACAATTGCTTGGAAATAAACTCACATAAACATCATATTAATATTAAAAAAGAATTACACATTATAACAGAAATTTTCATAAAGGAACAATATCACAATAATATAGAATCGCAGGCCTCTTCGAGGGGGCAACCTCCTTCAACACTTCATTAATTTTCAAAAATATGAATACATTGGTGCCTTCTCGGGTATTTAAAGAGTTCCATTCCATGGTTGGCTTACATGCAAAATACCACCTGGATTACATGCATAATGCCACCTGAATTACATGCATAGTGCCACTCAAATTACATGTACAATGCCACTCAAATTACATGCACAAGGCCACCTTACATAACCTATCTACCATGTGTTACATAAAAAGGGTGCCATTTATCATAGGCACTATATAAGCTAAAACTTAGAACATTACAAAATATTAACCATGGGTACTACCAACATTATTTAGGAATTATTAAATCATGGAATTTATTACAGTAAGGGTTAGGATGGTATCCTAACATGTCCTTTCCCTTGAAGAAGCTTTGTCCTCAAAGTTGAAATAAGGAAATTATTGTTGGAGTTGGTGGAGAGATTCCCATGTAGCATCTTCAGGTTGAAGCCCACGCCACTGAACCAGGATATCTGTAATGGTACGGTTGTGAATATTGTGAGCCTAACGATCCAAAAAATTCTTAGGTTCAAGTAATATGGAGCCTTATTCATCCAATTCAGGAAGTGTGGATTTGACCTGTACCTGTGTGCCCACAACTTTCTTGAGAGAGAAGATATGAAAAAAAGGATGAAGCTTGGAAGTAGGTGGGAGCACCAATTTGTAAGCTGTGGGGTCAATCTATCGTAGAACCTGGTAAGGACCATATAATTTTGTAGCAATCTCATGGCACCTATGAAATTGTAGGGATGATTGTTTGTACGGCTAAAAGCGAAGGAAGACCATATCACCTAAATCAAAACTACGCTTAGAATGATGTTGATTAGATTGTTGGCGCATCTTATTCTGGGCCATTTTCAAATTCTGCTTAAGTTGGCAAAGGACCTCGGTGTGTTGACTCAGAGTGTTGTCAACGACTTGGACCTTGGAGCTATTAGGAATGTAATAGGAAGGCATAGGTAGAAGGTGCCCATAGACTGCTTCAAATGGTGTGAGTTTGGTTGTGGTATGATAGGAAGTGTTGTACCACCATTCGGCCAAGGATAGCCATTTGGCCCATTGAGTGGGATGATCTGAGACAAAGCAACGAAGGTAGGTTTTTGAGCATTTATTAACAACTTTTTTTTGACCGTCTGTTTGTGGATGGTAGGCTGAACTCATTTTGAGATGAGTCCCCTACAAATTAAACAACTCTTTCGAGAAATGACTAGTGAAGGTGGGATCACAATCAAATACAATGGAGGTGGGCATGCCATGAAGGTGAAAGATGGAGTCAAGAAGAAATTATGCAACAATGGATGTTGTATAAGGATGGGCAAGGGTACAAAAGTGAGCATATTTTGAAATGCGGTCCACTACCACTAAAATAACTGACTTGCCTCTAGATTTAGGGAGCCCTTCTATAAATTTCATGAAAAAGTTAGTCCAAACCTGATTCGGGATAGGCAATGGCTGAAGAGTACCTGAAGAGTGCACTGTTTCACCTTTCATCCTTTGACATGTGTCATAGGCATCAACAAAAGAGTGGATGTCCCGTTTCATACCTTTCCAAAATAAGGTGCGCTTGAGTCGCTCATATGTTTTAAGGAACCCTGAATGGCCTGCAGAGGGAGTGGCATGCAATTCCTTCATGAGGAGCTCTCGAAGTGGGGAATTTTGAGGTAGAACTAGGCATTGATGGTAATGTAGATCATGGCCATTCCAATTATATCCTGGTGTAGAATCTAGATCATCAATTAGTGAGGCTATGAAAGCTTTCAAATTTACATCCTGACAAGCTTCTTGATGCAAGGAATCAATCCATTGGGGAAGTGGTGCTGAGATGGCACATAACATGCTTACAGTCTCCATTTGGTGAGAAAGAGCATCAACCACAATATGCTCCTTTCCATTTTTGTAGGTGATATCATAATCATAGCCCATGAGTTTAGACACCCACTTTTTTTGGTCAGGCATGGCAACTCTTTGTTCCAAAAAATATTTAAGACTCTGATGGTCGATTTTGATGGAGAACTGACGCCCAATGAGGTAAGGTCACCAATGTGTGACTGCATGTAATATGGCTAACATTTCCTTAGCATATTTGGATTTCCCCAGATTATGGTTAGAGAGTGCCTTGCTATTAAAAGCCACAGGTCATCCTTCTTGCATCAATACTTCCCAAATACTATGTCCAGAAGCATCACTTTCAATGAAAAATGGTTAAGATAAATCTGGCATGGCTAAGACGGGAGTGGTGGTCATAGAATTCTTGAGTTCAATGAAGGCTTTTTCAGCAGGCCCTATCCAAGTGAAGGAAAAAAATTTCAACATGGAGGTGAGGTGGGTAGCTATATTCCCATAATTGTAGAAAAATTTGTGATAATAGCCGATAAGACCTAAAAATCCTCAAAGTCCCTTGAGGGTGCAAGGTTTTAGCCACTCTTGAACTGCTTGAATCTTCTTAGGGTCAACCTTGACGCCATCCTGTGAGACAATGTGTCCCAGATACTCTACTTCAATAAGACCAAAGGAACACTTGGATATTTTGACAAAAAGGTGATGGGTGACCAAAAACTATAAAGTTTGATCCACATGATGGAGGTGCTCTTCCCATGTGTGGTTGTAAATCAAGATGTCATCGAAAAACACAAGGATGAATTTTCATAGAAAGGGCCGAAAGATATTGTTCATAATACTTTGGAATGTAGAAGGAGCATTTATGAGACCAAATGGCATTACCAAGAATTCATAATGACCTTCATGAATGTGAAAGGCAGTTTTGGGGATGTCCCCATCCTTGAGCCAGATCTGATGGTAGGCAGAGCGGAGATCAAGCTTGGTGAAATACATGGTCCCATGTAGTTCATAAAATAATTCATCAGCCACTTGAATAGGAAATATATCCTTGACCATAGTCTTGTTGAGTTCCTAGTAGTCAATACATAGGTGCCATGAGCCATATTTCTTGGGAACAAGTAGTATAGGCGACGAGTAGGGGCTAGTACTAGACCGGATGACACCAGCCTTGAGTAATTCCTATACCAATTTTTCCAGTTATTATTTAATGGCATGAGGGTACCTATATGGCCTGATATTTGGTGGTGCACTACCCGAGAGCAATGGGATAGCATGGTCATGAGAGAGATGCGATGGTAGTGTAGTTGGTTCTGCAAATACAACATCATGTTTGTGTAGAACTAGTTGTAGGTCTAATGGAATTTTAGCCATTAGTGAAGTGGTTGGTTGGATGGAGAAGATTTGTGCAATGACCCCATGTTTTGATTTCTTTAGCACTTTTTTGATACGATTGGAACTAATTAGGTGAGGTGTTCCTACAGGGGGGCCCTTGAGTTAGTGTGTTTGTTCATTTTGGGAGAATTGCATCCAGAGTTCTGCAAAGTTCCAACTGATAGTGTCCAATGTACTCAACCATTGAGATCCCAAAACCATATCACATCCTCCTAACTAGAGAGTAAACATGTCCTGCTTGAGTTCATAGTCCCCTATATTGATCTTAACATTGTAGCATTTTCCTTTATAAGGTAATGTTCCCCCATTGGATACTATGACCTCGAATGAATTACAAGTGTGGATATAGCAATTTACCTACTTAGCAACTCTAGGATCAATGAAGTTGTGTGTGCTGCCTAAATCAATAAGGATGGTAAGACGTTGATCCTTAAAAAATCTTACAACTTTCATGGTTTGTGGAGTGGTAATGCTTGCAAGAGCATGGAATGAAATCTCTGCCTTAGACCCCTATGTATCTTCTTCCTATGGAGAAGGTGTTTTAGGGGGGTCCTCATCCTCATCACTCTAGTCAGTGTTAGCAGGTTCCTCAACATCTATCAAGAACAGTATTTTTTTTGCACACTTATGTCCTTTAAAAAACTTTTTATCACAATTATAACATAAGTCTTGGGCACAACGTGCATCCATATCCTCTGTAGTCAGTCGCTTGGGTGTAGTAGGTTTACTATCCACTGAATTTTGGGTGCGAAAAGGAAATGAAGGTCGGTTTGGAGAAAACCATGGGGGGCACCTTTGGTTTGAAAGTTTAGATTCGGCCAGACAGGCCAAACTGATAGCTTCCATCATGGAATGTGGTTTCAACATCTTTAATTCAGCTTGAAGATCCCCTTTTAACCCACTGATAAAACAACTCGTGAAGAACCCCTCCGTCAATCCTCTTGTCTTATTGGTCAATTTTTCAAATTGAGTTTGGTAATCATGGACTCAAGATGTTTATTGTAGTTTGGTCAAGGCCCCTGTGAAGTCCTTGTACTCACTAGGCCCAAAGCGGGTCAGTAGTTGAGACTAAAATTCCTCCCAAGAGAGATTTGGGTTGGAATTACGTAACCACTGGAACCATTGTAGAGCCTCAGATTCTAAATTGAAGGAAGCCATCTAAAATTGATGATATATGAGAACATTATGAAGTCTAAAGAATTGATCAACCCTACATAACCACCCATCAACATCCTTCCCATTGAATCGAGGGAAGTCCAATTTTGGTATTTTAAAGGATGGATCATGGTCATTCCTTGCAGAGTTTTCAACTTGGTGTTCTATTTTGAGTGGTCCTTTATGTAACTTGCTACCCATATTTATCAGTGTTTCTTCTAAGTGAGCGCTAGTGGCCTCATGATCTAGATGAAGACCTTGGACCTCTTCCCTTATGGATAAAATTGCCAAGTTAAAATTATCAATGGCTTTGGTTAAGGATTCCATATGTTTTAGCTCTTTTTGATGTCCACGGGTATCCTGGGCCATTTTGGAACCTTTTGTGACTTGTTACTAAAATTAGAATTGGGTTTCAGGACTTACTATTTTTAGTAAGTGTCCAAAAAAGTGCTTGGGTGCTATATATCAAAATGATCAATTCGAAGAGGTGGTCACAATGAGCTATATCCCAAAACACTAATTTTAGGCACCCCATACTTTTTTTTATCTCCTATTTTGCCGAGTCTAATGATGTTTACAGTTTTTAATTTTGAGCTACAGTGCAAAATTTGGGTACTAGAGCACTATCTATAATTGGTCTTTGGTCACTCGCTCACTATTTTGCTCAGCCTGGACAGTCTCTCTGACACTGCTTACCTCACTAGTCTAAAGATTCTCTATATTTTGTAGGTTACTATTATGACAGTTCTATTTTGACACTGAAAACTGTAGTCTCTAACCTGACTATACTGACCTGAATGATCTCACTGTTACTACCACTGTAAATTTGACTGTTATTCTCCAGACTGTCAACTTAACTATCACCCTCATATTTTATCCCGAATCCATGCAATGTATGTTATTTTTTTGGTAGAGGATTCCTTTCTTATATGCTCACTTTTGGGAATTTGGAATGCAAGATTACAACAGGGAGTTTTGATTTGTGATTTTGTTGCAGGTTGAAGTTTTAACAACACCAGAGTATGCTAAGTAAAGGAGTATGTAACACCCATAGAACCTCTGATATATCGTAGTGACGAACAATAGTGCTCGAACCAATATTTTAGGCCACTACCCAAGGAGGATTCCACACATACCCTTGAGCACACTATTTGCCTCTCTGACAATACGGGAGAGTAATCATCCAAGATGTTGTCTCATAGACTATGGATGATACAAGGCCGAGAAGCTTCCTACTAGATAAAATTTTATCAACCCTAGAAAAGTCTCCCGATACACCCGAAGATGCATGGGAGCTCAAGTTCGTGCATGAGTTCTGTCTGAGGCCTGGGTATTGGAGCCTGATCACCTCTCACTTCACTAGACGTTGTATGGGCTATCTATCTTATCCAATAACGATAGATCCTTTGCGATATTTTAAAACCCTTAGCACAGGGTTTCTACCTACTCAACTAAAAAGGACTATTTTTTTTTACTAGTATTTGTATTTATTTATAATTAAAAAAAAATTACACGAAAACAATAGAGGATTATACCTAACAGGAAAGAATCATTATTGTTGCAGCATAACTTGGCCCTAGAAAGCACTCTGATACCACTTGTTAGGATTCTTCTATAAAATAAACTCAAATAATACACTCACATAATTTATTGGAAATAAACTCACATAAACATCATATTAATATTCAAAACAAATTACACATTATAAAAAAAATTTGCATAAAGGAACAATCTCACAATAAGATAGAATCATAGGCCTCTTCGATGGGGAAACCTCCTTCAACACTTCATTAATTTGCAAAAATATGAATACATTGGTGCCTTCTCGGGTATTTAAAGAGTTCCCTTCCATGGTTGGCTTACATGCAAAATGCCACTTGGATTACATGCATAGTGCCACTCGAATTACATGCATAGTGCCGCTCGAATTACATGCACAATGCCACTCGAAGTACATGCACAAGGCCACCTTACATAACCTATCTACCATGTGTTACATAAAAGGGTGCCATGTGTCATAGGCACTATATAAGCTAAAACTTAGAACATTACAAAATATTAATCATGGATACTACCCACATTATTTAGGAATTATTACATCATGGAAGCTATTACATTAAGGGTTAGGATGGGATCCTAACAATAACTCATCATAGCACTAAGCCAATAGTGATCTACTCTATGCATAGATGATAGGCTCCTCACTATCAAATAAATCCTACACCATCGCTAGAAGGTTCCACAAGTACCTCAAACTCGAGCAGTCCGAGATAAGAACATTGTTGATCACCATCAGCAACACGGTATACCTTGTTGTAAAGATGCCCTCCCCGTGCCAGTGGCTAATGGACACTCCTCAAAACTTGGTATCCTTGAGAGCATCCGTAGAGTGCCCTCTAAACACCTAAGTGAAGACATCCACCTAATCATTAGTGGATAAAGAGACAATGGCCACCCCATCGAATGGAATCCAAAAGATCCTATACACATCCTCTAGCGTAATGGGCATCTTTTTGATCGAGAGGTGGAAGGTATTAGTATACGGGTCCCAATGATGGGCCAGAGCTATAAGGTAAGCCTAATCTACCATAATGTAAGGTAGCCTAATGACATACTGTAACCCATGGGCTTTGAACCATGCCCGGTCCCTATCATCTGTTGGCAATTTTGGGTTTGAGATCCTAGATTCTTGTCTATGAGTTGTCATTGATGTCAAAAGGAACTAGCATTAAAGTCAAGAGGATTTATTTGCTTCAAAGGTTGAAGATTCCAAATAATATTTTCTAGAAGGTTCTAGAGAGATTCCATGTGGCAGATGAAAAGGTTTTTATCAAAACCATGGCAGGTTTAAAGGTTTTTATTAAAACCAGGTGGATGCATTAAGGGTTTTTCTCAAAACCACTCTCATCTTAATGCAAATGCTGGAGACACTTATTAATTAAATAACTTAATTAATAAAACCTTTTAAGGTTTTTTAATTAATTATTTATTTGATTTAGTGATTAAATTATTTTAATAATTTAATGGGTTCTCCACCTAAGGTCTAAGGTCTAAAAGACCTTTGATTATTTTTTAAATAATCAAAAGGGTTTCATAAACCCTAAAGTTGTTTCGAAGGCACCATTGTTATATTAATTTGAAAAATTCGAATTATCCTCCCGTCGACGTCGTGCATAGCATAGAATTTTGGCTATATAAGCCATAACCTATTGTATCATTCCAAATTTTTCACACCCTTACCTTCAGGCTATAGGATCCATGCCCGGAAGGGGGATGTGAAAAGGATGGGACAATACCTCGGACTGAGAGGCCTTGCGAAGGTCCCGCCTCTCAAGGGAGGTGTATTATGGTGATTTTTCAACGGATGGTGGGATTCACCAGGAAACATTTAGTGGCAGTTTCCACGCCTAGTTTGGGAATATGTTTGATGTGTTCAATTTTATCTTTAATCATCCATAGCCTAGGTTTGGCCAAATGAATCTAAGTTGTTCTATGTGAAATGCAGATTTAAATGAATACAGAAAGCAGAATTAAATAAAACACAGAGAATAAATTAGGTGAAGAAATCCATACCTGGTTCTAGATGTCTGATGGAGGTTCTGATTTTTGAAGTAGTCCAGATCGTCTGGAATTTGACAGAATCATCTCCTATTTTACAGGATCGTCTGAGATCTGAAAAATTCATCAGAGACCTATAAACAGAGAAATAGATACAAAATACCAAAATTGTAACTATTTTGATAAAGGAAAATGATGTAAAATAATGATAAGGATGTTAATAAGATAATCCTAAATGGAAATGCAAGTAAATTTCAACACTTTAATAGCTAATCATAATTCTATTATGCAATTAAACTACATGGGTGAACTCCAGGATGCAGGATAACAGGAAATAATAATAAAACTGACTAAATGCAGAATAGAATAGCAGCAAAATATAGAAAAAGCACAAACTTTGGGCACTGATTGCCCCCAATGTAGACTACATTCAAAATCATCTCGGATTGGTAAGAAATTTCCTTGAATTGGACAGGATAGTCTATGACGATCTGAGCTTGCTCCGGATGAAGAATGACAAGGTTCCTGCAAGAAAATTTGGAAAGCACAAATGCAAATGGTAATCCAGGGTATTCTAATGCATGTAAAAGTCAAGTTACAAGAAAATTTAGCCAGGGGAAAGTAAATGGAGTTCCTAAGGTTTAAATATGTTTAGGAGGGAATTTGGGAGGTTGGAGATCATCCTAATTTGGAAGATCTCCAATGGGGGAGGTCTCTAACGACGTAGACACACTTCTGCCCAACTTAGAGACGTCGTTGAAATAGAAGCTACTTATGAAAAATCAATTTTGGGACAAGATCATCTGGACGTCCTAGCCCAGACGAACTTGTCCGATCTGAGGCGATATCGTCTGATAGACGACGATATCATCCAAAGGTCACAATAACTCCTAAGAATGGCGCAAAAAATGAGGAAACAGGTAGTAGGCGATTTTGGAGTGATTTTGGGGTTGAATATTTAAATTTGAATTATTACTAAGGTAATTTTAATTATTGCTAAGTTTTACTGTGCCAATTTTAGGGTGCTACATTTTGCCCCCTCTTTAGAAAATTTTCCAAAAAAAATGCATTAAATATGAGTTCTTCTCGATCTACGAGAAAGCAAAAATTATTCTCATTTTTAGGCGACGATTCTAGGTCGAATCATATGACAACTTACTATGGTGCCTCCTCCGTGTTTTTACCCAAATCGAACGTTTGAGGTAAAAACGTGGAAAAGCAAAATTTTAAAAAATATTGTTAAGTGTTTTGAATAAAATTAAGAAAAATAGGGTAAAACCCTAATTCATTGTTACTGTTCATTTTTACTGGTTTTTAGAGCTCTGGAGACAAGATGGTTGAGACAGCACATCGATCAATAGAGGTCTAATGCGGGCTACGGGTAAGGGTCTAAACTTAGTTTAAAGTGCTTTAATTTAGAATTTCATGCTTTTTAGATTAGATTTGATTGATTTTTGAGCATCGTGGCTAGTTTTGGGCCGTCGACGTCGTCGGGATGAAATCATCTTGATTTCGCCAAAATCATCTCGATATCGTTGATTTCATCCAAGGGCAAAATCTACGATAGGGGGATGATTTCGTCCAATAAGGGATGATTCCCTCATGCGAAATTGGAGACGAATTTGCTCAAATTTGGGATGATATCATCCAATTGTGGGCGATATCATCATTTGTGTGAAAGTGAACTTATTTTACTTGTATTTTTATTAATGATTGATTAATGATTGTTATTGATGATTTTGTTGTTTATGTTGCAGAGAGGATTATTAAAGAGCCAAGAATGGAAATACGGTGGACTAAGGGATGACTTGGCCACTCTATCATAAGTAGAGTGAGATCAGCTGGCTCAGGTCGACTTGCAACACGTGGTAGATATGCCATAGGTGTCTACAGACATGGGGCTATTGACAGCCCTAGCAGAGAGGTGGTATCTAGGTTCTTATTGTTTTTGGTTACCGACAGGGGAGATGACTCCCACACTAGAGGATGTATGGAGGATTTTTAGGATCCCCATACAAGGACGACTAATCACTCCTACATCCAATCAGGGCCACACGATGATGCGACTATGCAGAGACCCGAGCTTCACCCTAGAGAAGGGGAGAGTGAATATCGAGTCTCTACGCCAGATGCCTGGGGCATCTAGACTAACTCAGGTTTTGGCTGGGGTGGTAGGTGGTTTACTGCTATGCCATTAGAGTGGATGTAGACTACCATGGCTACTGATAGATGTGGTCTGTGACATGAGAGACTACAGATATAGGTTTGCTTGGGGGAGTTTTGTACTACGTCGATTGTATAGGATCCTGCATGGGGTCATATACAAGGGTGATCGATGTCTAGTTATGACATCACTACTACAGGTTTGGTGCTGGGAGCACATCATGGTATAGAGGCTGGTAGGGCTCCCACTGATAGGGATTTATGGGGAGAGACCCTGAGTTTTCTATTGGTGGCTCTAGAGAGGGTCACAGCGACGGGTAGATTTGCCAGTGTCCTAGAGACTACTTGATGACCTTGTCTTCGACCAAATCACTTGGAGGCCTTAGAGAGATCATCCAAGGTGGTCCAAGGATAGATAAGAGTTGGCTCATGATGGGAGAGAGGAGAGGAGACCACAGGCTCAGTAGAGGCTATGATAGCAGGAGAGGAGGGAGGAGAGACCCCCTTCTCCATAGAGAGAGAGACCACCATCGCCCGATAAGGGCAAGGGTGTCAAGGTAGGAGAGAGTAGTGAGATGGCTACTCTCTGGGAAGAGACTGTTCATCTCCAAGCTTAGGTGCAGGCCTTGTAGGATGAGGCTACATGACACCGAGAGGAGGCCACATAGCTCAGAGATGAGATCGCATGCCTCAAAGCATAGAGCAGAAGGGCTAGCACTCGGGACCTAGCATAGGCTATTGCCCAGATCACATTTTACCAGATGCTGTACTACCATATGGTGCCATAGGGTCAGAGGTTACCACTGCCATCCCCCATTGCAGAGCCTATCATGATGGGGTCATCAAGGACATCATCACGATTAGTGTCCAGGACTCATAGCACCACACGGACTACGATGGGGCCACCTCGTCCACCTCAAGGCGAGGGAGGAGATGAGGCTGAGAGCTCGAGGGGTTCTCGAGGCTAGCTACTATAGACTAGATTGATATAGTGTTTATCATTATTTTTGATAGAGGATTGAGTATGCCAAGGTACAGATTGTGGCATACCAATCCAGTTTTGAGATGATGTGTATATTGTTGATATATATAGATGATATATTTTTGATCATATGACTTGTCTTATGTGTTTGTATGATGCTTTAATGTTTTGAATTGATTGCTTATTGGATTCATGTAATTATGTCATTTGGAAATGTTATAATTTGATGTCATGCTTTTAAAATTAAAATGAAATAATCTGATGAAAACAAATTGATTGTTGTGATGTGATAATTTGATAAAAATAAAAAGGGACTTCTAACAATAATTTCAAAGGACATTGTCGCTATTATAGACCATTTCATGGAGTCGCTGCTCACTCGGTCATCAAGCTAATCCCAGTATAGAAATATTGTTAAAAAGTAAAAGAGTGCTTAAGAGACTGTCTTAAGACTTTGTTGATAGAAATGATGATGGAGATAATGATGGTTTGATGATTTGTTTTCAGATTTTCATAAAAATAGTATGCATGAAATATTTTGAAATGATTTTTGCTAGGCATAAATTCCTAAGTGTGATAAAATTTTGAATAATTCCTTAGAAATTATACCATGGTTGCAATATTGAATTTGAACATAATGACATAAAATAAAAAAAATGGGTGTTCATTTGTTTGTAAAGCATAATTGTGTAACATAATGATTTAAGCCACATGTTTTTATGGTGTGGGATAAATGGGAAAATAAAATTAAAACAATGGTTTGCGCTAGGCATAGAATATTTAGGTATAGACTTATACCATCATCGCAAAATCCAAAAGAAGAAAATAAATAGTTTTATTGCACGGTTGATGTTTAATTTTTGAAAGAAATGGAAAATATGAAGATGAGGACTTGTGCTAGGCATAAAATTCCACTTTTGGTTTTGGAACTATACCATCGTTGCAAAAGTCAAAAGGTTATATATAAATGTAACTTTATTGCATATTTTTGAAAATGATTTTGATTTGTTGGTAAATACATGTGGTTGTCTTTATAGTAAACAATTGTTCTCAGAGAAGAAAATGAAATTATTCCAGACAATTTGCAAAAATATTTCAAGGTATCTTAAAGACAAAAGTTAGATTTATAAGGAATCCCATGTGCATATGTGAGTTCATTTCCAATCTTGATTTATCATAATGATACACAAAATCTCTCAAATACAAATGTGTGTGCGATTGTATTGTTCATTTACCAGGTTTGAGCAAGATACTATGATACAAGTGATTTGAATTAACCAAATAAGTGTTCATTAACCATGATTTAGATGCATATAACCATACTAGACTACTATGTAAGTCGGGTTATCAAGAGCTAGCTAATCCATAAGAAGACATAGGTCTGTACAAAAGAAGGTCGCTAATGTGACAGACATATCACCACGCTAGGAGTTACCCAAGGCCAAGTGGGTTGGGCACAAACCACCTGTTATGGGGCTTACCTCACAGTTTTCGAATAATTGAGAATTCCAGGGATTCAAGCTCATCAACCCTTCTTTTCTTTTCAAGGGGTAGGGAAAGGGATTTTATTTCTTTTGCTTTTGCTTTTGCTCATTTTGCTTTCTTTTCTTTCTTCTTTCTTTTCTCTTTTTTTTTTGTATCCTTTGCTTTGATATTTGAGATAATGTTGAAATAGTGCTAAATGATTTTGCTTGATTTTTCTTTTTCTTTTGCTTCCTATTCTAGGGATACTTGCTCGGATTAGTCATAGAGCAAGGGATTTTTATTCCGGGTAGGGGTGAGCTTGTCCTTTTGCCAATTCTCAAAGATTCTAGACCATGTGCATGATAGGATAGCAGGGGAAACTTTTCGCTCAAGAAACCACTTCTACTATGTAGGATAGCATGGACATTACAAATATAATCATTTTATTGTGAAAGGATATGCTTGGTTTAAGTAAATAACAAGATCAATTCTCTATGCTCAAACTTTATTTAATTGAATTTTGTGGACTTTGATATAAGAGAGATTAGTAATCATGCCAGATAAAATCAAGATATTTATTCATGTGAATGTGAAAGTGCGGGATTCCAAATAAATGCTAATTTAGCCAAAGTAACTGAAAATATAACTGCAAATATGTCACAATTTGAGAAGTACAAAAAATAAAAGATGGTTTTGAATATTTTGATGATGTTGAATGTTTTTGGTATATTATTTTTTAGATTTTTAAGTTTATAAATTGAAAGAAATACAAGATAGTAGTTTTGAAAATATTTTAAACAAATATATACAATGATGAAATGACCAATTTTTATGCATAGTAACGTTTAAGATGCAAAATATTCATGGGTTCTTTAAGTTCTTTACCATCTAAGGTAGATAATTTGTATGCTCCCGATTCAAATTTAGTAGTGATAATATATGGTCCAAGCCAGTTGGGCTCAAATTTACCTTTAAGGTCTTTAGTTGCATTAGTATTATTTTGATTTTCTTTTAAAACAAGATCGCTGACCTCAAAGGATCGATGACGAACTTTCTTAGCATATGATATTTTAAGCTTGTTTTGGTAAGCACGAAGATGCTCCAAAGCATCGATGCACTTTTCATCTAGGAGTTCCAGCTGACTGAGTTTGCTAGCTCGATATTCATCTCCTACTTCGGTATCTTGAAGTAGTAGAGCCAAAGAAGGAACTTCTAATTCGAAGGGAAAAATGGCTTCAGTGCCATAAACCAAAACAAAAGGTGAAGTTCTAGTGGGGGTTCGAACACTAGTTCGATAAGCCCACAAAGCTGGATATAATTGAATGTGCCAGTCACGGCTAGATTTATTGACCAATATTTTGAGAATTTTGATTAAGGTTTTGTTTGAAGCTTCTGCTTGGACATTACCCTAAGGATAATAGGGAGTGGACCAGCGATGTTGAATCTTATATTTTTGGCATAATTTCTTAACATCTTTATTTTTGAAACAAATTCCATTATCTGAGATGAGATTTGCAGGAATTCCGAACCTACAAATGATTTGATTAAAAATAAATTTAGAGACTTGTGTTCCAAGGCAGGAAGCTAAAGGCATAGCTTCAACCCACTTCATGAAATACTCAATGGCGGTTATGATGAATTTGTGTCCATCAGATGACACAGGATTAATTTTGCCAATAATGTCTAAGCCCCATTTTGAAAAGGGCCAAGGAGATGAAATAGCCTGCAGTTCTTATGCAGGGGCATGGACAAGGTCAGCATGTTTTTGGCACTTGTCGCAATGGCACACATAATCATGTGCATCATTCTCCATGGTAGGCCAAAAGTATCCTATCCTAAGGAGCTTTTTAGCAATGACACTACCACTGAAGTGTCCTCCACAAGATCCATCGTGGGCTTCACTCAAAGCTGATCTGGATTCTTCTAAATTCAAACATCTTAATAGGATACCTTCAAAAGATCTCCTATATAAAGTATTGCCAATTATTACAAATCGACTTGCTCGTCTACGTAATAACCGACATCGGTTTCTATTAGAATTGGCAGGGAAAGTCCCATTTTGAAGAAAATCAAATATATCCGTATACCAAGGTTCAGGGGTAGTTTCATTGATTAGAAACACATCCAAAGGTTCTAAGCATGACTTATGTGAAGCGGGTTCTTGGAGTCGACAAATAATGATGGTGGCATATTCATAATCTAACTCCAAGGGCAGAAGAGATGCAGCTGCGGCCATAGCATCAGCCGCACGGTTGCTAGTTCGAGGAATAGCTTCCAAGGTAACTTGATCAAATAGAGATATTAATTGTAAAACATAGGCTTTATATGGGTGTAGTTTATCATCTCTGGTCTGATAAACTTCATTAATTTGGTTTATAACAAGTTGAGAATCACCAAAAAGTAACAGATGTTTAATTTTTAGAGCCAAGGCGGCTCGTAATCCAAGGATTAGAGCTTCATACTCACCAGTATTATTAGTGCAAGCAAATGTTAATTTGAAGGACAAAGGTATAATGTGCTTTTGTGGAGATATTAAAATAATACCCGCACCAGCCCCACTCATGCATCGGGCTCCATCAAAGTATAAGGACCATTTTTCAACATGGTCTACCTCTAATTGAAGGCATTCATCAGGAAACTCAATGATGAGGGGATGGGTAGACTCTAAGGGTGCAGCAACTAATTGATCTACTATGATTTTACCCTTAACAAACTTCTATCCTATAAACGTGAGTTCAAACTCGCTTAGAGAAAGAACCCACTTGGCTGTGCGACCCGATAAATAAGGTCGACTCATGAGATACCGCAATATTTAGCAATGACATAAGTTTTCTGGCTAAGCATATAATGGCATAATTTCTACGTAGAAAATACGACTGCTAGACATAGTTTTTCTAATGTTGTGTAGTGGGTTTCATAACTAATTAAAGTTTGGCTAATATAATAAGTAGCACGTTCTCTTTTCTCATCATCAAGCTGAGCTAACATAGCTCCTAAAGCAAAATCTAAAGCTAAAATATACAGGATAAATGGACGATCAGGTCTAGGTGGTGAAAGCACAGGTGGGTTAAGGAGGTATTGTTTAAGAAGTTCAAAAGCTTCCTTACATTCATCGTCCCAATTAAAAGGGACATCCTTCTTAAGGAGCTTAAGAAAGGGACCGGTTTTGTTTGCCAACTTATCGATGAAGCGATGGATAGCTTGAAGTTTACCTTGTAAACTTCGTAATTCAGATATATTGGTAGGTGCAAGCATATCAATGATAGCCGCAATCTTAAGAGGGTCAATTTTGATGCCACATAAAGAAACTATAACCCCTAATAGTTTACCGAACTTAACTCCAAATATGCATTTGGCTGGATTTAATTGAATAAGATATTCTCTTAACCGATTAAAAACTTTTCTCAAATCATCTAAATGATCATCTTCATTAATAGAGCGAGCTATAATATCATCTACATAATCATGTAGGATATCATGCATCATATCATGAAAAATATAAGTCATAGCTCGTTGATAGGTTGCACCTGCGTTCTTTAAGCCGAATGGCATCACTTTCCAACAAAAGGTACCCCAGGGGGTAATAAAGGTTGTTTTAGCCTGATCTTTAGGAGCTATCCTGATCTTATTATAACCAAAGAATCCATCCATTAGGGACATCATCCCACTCCCAACAGTAAAATCAATGATTTGATCCATGTTTGGAAGAGGAAAATCATCTTTAGGGCATGCAACATTAATATCTCTAAAATCTGTGCAAACCCTAACTTTGGTAGCTTCTTTCTTGGTGACTGGAACTACATTCGAAATCCATTTAGCATAATCAATAGCTTGTATAAAAACAACATTCAGGAGTTTTTCTAACTCCCCTTTGACTAGTAAAGCCACTTTGGGATGCATTTTTCTAAGTTTCTGTTTAACAGGTTTAGCATCCGGATGGACTACTAGGTGATGCATGACTACAGAAGGGTCTAAACCTGGCATATATTCATATGTCCAAGTGAAGATATCTTCATATTCTTTAAGGAATGCAATGTATTGCTCTTGTTTTTCTTGACTTAATTCTGATCCAATATTGATTATGTGGGGACTATCCTCAGTTCCAATGTTGATTTTAATGACGTTTTCTACTTCCATGTGTAGATCTCTTTCAAAATTAGGTGGGGTGGGTGAAATGCCCAATTATTTTAATTCTTTTAAGGTCAACTTAGATAAGTCATCTTGAGGAGTAGTGGCCTCAAGCTGAGCTATAGTTGGTATAGAACCATCAAAATAAAACCCATTGTGTAACATCTCTTCAACGGAGACATCATGGAAAATATCACCTTCCAACTCATCATCGGATCCAGCAATCATTTCAGGATAAGCTAGGGATAGCATATTACATGTAAATGGCTTATTTTTTAGAGGCAAATCATCACGCCCATCCAAATAATCTTGATAACATATAAGTTGATCATCATCTTCAAAAGGGAAGGGTTGACCCTTACTAGGAAATAGGCCCACACCACAGCGGGCAGGCCACGGTTCTACCTCAAAAGGTTCTTTCATACCATTTTGGAAAGGTCCCAAGCCTTTCCCTTTATATCCCATTTTAAGCATTATAGGTTTAGCTTTAATATACTCATTAGTAAAATAACATCGAGCATATCCATCATGATGAGTTTTGATATTCCTAGGTATTCTTCCCCAATCATATCCCTTATAAATGAAGGCACAACTCCCGACTTGGTAAGTACTTCCCATAGGTTGTGGGAGGCCCAAAGTATGAGGAGATGGCGGAAAAGTACTTAATATAATGGAATTTTGCATAGAAGCATTTGTTTTTTCTGATATAAGAATTTTAGATAAATCAGGTAAGAGTTCATCATAAAGAGCATAAGATGTAGAAGGATCATTCCCTATATCTTTAGATGTGGAAGGTATGATAGATGTAGATAATGTGGAGGTGTTAATAGATGGGTCTATAGGTTTTGAAATTATAGGGATGGAACATGAAGGACTGGTTGTGGATTGAAGATCTTTTTGAGGTTCTAGAGTAGTTTGTTTAAAATATTGTTGATCTATATATGAGGGTGAAATTAATGGAGGAGAAATAGATGAAGTTATGGGTGTGTGTTTCATAGTTTTAGATGAAAAATAAGAATTAGGATGTGTGGATGACAGAGCAGGGCAAAATTGAACTCCAATAGGTTCTGCCAAAGCACACATATCAAAGGGTCTAGGATCACCATGGATAGTGACCAACTGATTTTTAAATTCAAATTTAACACATTGGTGTAAAGTTGATGGGATAGCCCGCATTGCATTGATCCAAGGACGACCCAAGAGTATATTGTATGATGTGGGGCAATGTACAATAAACATAGTCGTATCTAAGGTTCTAGGACCAACTTGCAATGGGATGGTAATAACTCCACACGTTTCTTGTGTTTCGTCATTGAAAGCTTTTATGATCATGTCAGTTTTCTTCATTTCATCACTTCTAAACCCAAATCTTTGGTAGAAGTCAAAAGTGCAAATATTTAGAGATGAACCATTATCAATCAAGACCCTTTTGACTGCTACATCTCCTATTAGGGAAGTAATATATAAGGGGTTATCCTTATGTAAACTATGTTGCGGTATATCTTTATCTCGAAAGTCAATACAATCAACTTCTCTAGTGATGATAGTATTGGCCATGGCTTCAGGTTGAATGTTTTGTGGTACCATCATTTGGCTTAATGTGAGCATTAATTCATCTCTATGGGTAGGAGAAGATCTTAATAGGTCCAAAAGGGAAATTCTGGCTGTAGTATTGGATAATTGCTCATTAATATTGTAAGGGGGTTTAGGTTGAATATTAGGAGCATGATTCCCTTTATTGGGATTTTTCAAAACAAATGGGGCTGATCCATCATTTTGAACTTGATCTTGTTGAGAATTTTGAGCTTGTTGTCTGGTAATGACTCCGATGGTACCTACAATGTTATATTGAGGATGTTGAATAGGTCTTGGTCTAGCATTTATAGCTTGTTCATTAGAAAGGAACTGATTAGAAGAGGGTCGAGTAGTAACTCTTCTAGGAAATGGTTCTTCTAGAACCATAGCATCTGTGATAGGTTGAATAGGATCTGATTCATTTTTAGAACTATTCGATTGGTTTGAGGTGATGTCTATTTCACTTTCAATATCTGATTCTACATCACTGAGATCTGGTATTTGAATATTATGTAGGGGCCTGGTCGTGACCATGGATAAAGTTGTGTCAAATTTTTGTAAATCATGATTAGGTAAATGTCCACTAATAGTTCCTACATATCGGGTAGGAGGAGGAACATTATGATGCTCAATTTGATTGGCCACCTCTTTACCATGTCTTGGTAAAGGATGCTGAAATATATCTAATGATTGATTAGCATTTTGATTTTGATTTTGGGGAATGTTCTTTTGAGCATTATTAGGAGCATTTTGTTTAGGTTGGAAGGCTTGCACCTCCATCTCATTATTATCAATCAGATCTTGTATTTTATGTTTTAACCTTTTACAATAATTGGTAGAGTGTCTAGGCCCTCTATGGAAATCATAGTGTAAATCTGCTCTGTATCCGGGTATGGTTGGATCAAGTTCCCGGATAGCTGGTAATTGAATCAAACCTCTTTCGAGTAATTGAGGTAAAATAGTTGATAATGGTTGATTCAATCTAGTAAACTCTCGAGGAGGTTTATCAAGAGGTTTCAATATAAATTTTTTTTGTTGTCTTCGTTGCATTGATATTAGCAACATTTTTGCTATCAATGACTCCATCACCTACAACTTGTTTGTTTTTATATTGATTTCTGGATGTTTTCTCATCATATTTCTTCCTAAGTTGGCCTCTCCTAATGAGGGCATCTTCTACTCTTCGAGCTAAATCTATAGCCTGATCGAAGGTAGTTAAGGTAGCATTTGATAACTCATAAGATATTTGTTCTTGCAAATTATTAATAAAAATGTCCAACATTTCCCTATAAGGTAGCACAAAGTGCAGTTTTCCTATCAACTGCCTCCATCTAGCTAAGAAATCAGCAAAACATTCATCTTTGTCTTGTTTTAAGTTGTACAAATATTTAATGGTTACATGCCTCTCGATATAGGCACTAAATTGATGCACAAAATATTCAGCGGTTTCTTCAAAAATTTTCAAAGAATGAGTGGGAAATTGATAGTACCACTCTAATGCCATTCCTCCTAAACTTTTTGGGAACATTTTTAGTAATAACAAGTCATCATGTGATATATCATGACATGCTATCCTAAACATGCGAAGATGCTCTATGGGATCTTCAGTTCCTTTATATATAGGTAGGACGAGCATGGGAAAATGTTTAGGGTATGGTTGTGCTACAACCATAGGATCTAGAGGTTGACTACACATCTCTCGATAATTGTATGAGGGATGGTAGGGATCTATCTGGTCCATGCGAGAAGCTAACTATTTCACCATGGCTTCCAGATTACTGGTTTGCCCACCATATTGGTTTGGTAGGGCATTAATATGAGATTGGTGAGCATATGATGGAGGGACATGCATATTAGATGCTATATTACTATTGTGTAAATTGTTGGTAGGAAGGGTGTTATGAAGAAGTTTTGAAGTTGTATTATGTTGTATCCCAGATTGTTGGAAATTGGTGTTTGGCTTCATTTTAGGTTTTTGTCGATTTGAAGCATATTGATTAATAGTTTGGTGAAATAAAGCAATGAATGAAGGTCTCTTTTGTGTGGGCATGATTTTAGGCTCAATAACAGGTTCCTGAGGAGGTTGGGTAACCTGTTGTTTTTGCATATTCTAAATTATAGCGGCCATATCCATATTGGATGGCCCAACTTTATCACTTTCTTGATCAATGAAATACAAGGGATTAGTGTGTATGTCAAACATATGTTCCATGGCTGCTTGAGTGTCACTAATTTGTCCCCTATCAATACGAACTGCCATATTAAGAGCACCAATGTTATTATTGAAAAATTTCCAAAAATGGTCTAAGTTATCAAAAGCAATAGTTCCATCTGAAGCCATTCTAGGGGATGAGGATCCTTTCTCTCTAACATTTTCTTGTTGTTCATTTTATTCAGCCAAGTCATCTTCTGGTTGTTCTAGAGTTTCTTCTTCTGGAATTGAATCCTCAGGAAGGGTATTTAATTTTTTGTTTTTCTTGCCTAACCAATATTTTTCTTCTTCTTCAGTTTGTTTACCATTCCTAAGTTTAGTCATTGTGCTTAAACTTAGATTTCAGCAAATATATATTTGTATATATATATGACAAGCTTAAGAGGTATATATTTTAAGTATATACCTAATATAATATTTAAAATGAAATGTTTTGGTTTTTGTTATGTTTTTTAGTTTTTTCTTGTTTTTTTATTAATTTTTATAACAATATTATAAAGATAACAAACAACACACAAAACGCAAGAAATAATAATAATGAAAGCAATGATCTAGTTTTCTATAAAAAAATTATAAATATCATTAATGGGCTCAAGTTCTTCAGGAGTCATGAAATGTTCTTCTTCAAATTGAAAATTTTCTTTCAAAAATTTAATGAAAAGTGCTATAGTGATATTATCTGTCTCAGACTCTGGTAGGTAGAAATAAATCTCGTGGCAATACTCTCGATATAACACAGCTCTAGGAACTCTCCTCCATATTTCCCTATCCGTAAGAATGACCTCTTGGTCTTCTACACGACCTAGGAATTGGTGTATAGTGGTTGAGTTCTAGAGGTATTCCTCGAAGGTGAACAATTTTGAAGACACAAGAGCTCTCCTATAAGCTAACCATCTATGGTAGGCTCTCTGAAGTTCATGATAAAAAATGAGTTGATGAGGATCCAAGATTCTATCTAGGACAAGGCTCTTGATTTGTTTAAGTTCTGTTGACCTAGATGAAATGACACCTAGTCTTCTATCAAGTTCGTCCCACAAAAGTTGGTTTCTATCCTGCTTCGGGCACACTAAGCACATAATTGATTTCTATGGGCTGCTAATTGGTTTTCAACATTTATAATAACTGCTAGTCTTTTCTTAGGAGCTACCATCTAAACATGATATGCAACTAAGTAGTTTTCTAATGATTTTAAATGCATCTATTTTTTTTTTTTTTCAAAAGGTTTTAAATGCATTCACGTCGGGTTCACCAAAATGTATCATTCCAAAATTTTCACACCCTTACCTTCAGGCTATAGGATCCGTTCCTGGAAGGGGGATGTGAAAAGGATGGGACAATACCTTGGACTGAGAGGCCTTGTGAATGTCCCGCCTCTCTGGGGAGGTGTATTATGGTGATTTTTAGATGGATGGTGGGGTTCACCAGGAAAAATTTAGTGGCAGTTTCCAAGCCTAGGTTGGAAATATGTTTGATGTGTTCAATTTTATATTTAATCATCCATAGCCTAGGTTTGGCAAAATGAATCTAAGTTTTTCTATATGAAATGCAGATTTAAATGAATACAGAAAGCAAAATTAATATAAAACATAGAGAATAAATTAGGTGAAGAAATCCATACCTGGTTCCGGATGTCTGATGGAGGTTCTAATTTTTGAAGTAGTCCAGATCGTCTAGAATTTGATAAAATCATCTCCTATTTTACAGGATCATTTGAGATTTGACGAATTCATCAGACGAATTCGTCAGAGACCTGTAAACAGATAAATAGATACAAAATACCAAAATTTCAACTATTCTGATAAAAGAAAATGATGTAAAATAATGATAAGGATGTTAATAAGATAATTCTGAATGGAAATGCAAGTAAATTGCAATACTTTAATAACTAATCATGATTCTATTATGCAATTAAACTACATGGGTGAACTCCAGGATACAGGATAACAGGAAATAATAATAAAACTGACTAAATGCAGAATAGAAAAGTAGCAAAATATAGAAAAAGCACAAACTCTGGGCACTGATTGCCCCCAATGCAGACTACAATTGAAATCATCTCGGATTGGTACGAAATTGCCTCGAATTGGACAGGATCGTCTATGACGATCTGAGCTTGCTCCAGTTGAAGAATGACAATGTTCCTACAAGAAAATTTGGAAAGCACAAATGCAGATGGTAATCCAGGGTATTCTAATGCATGTAAAAGTCAAGTTATAGGAAAATTCAGCCAGGGGAAATTCAAGGGGGGTCCTAAGGTTTAAATAGGTTTAGGAGGGAAGTTGGGAGGTTGGAGATCATCCTAATTTGGAAGATCTCCAACGGGGGAGGTCTCTAATGGCGTAGACACGCTTCTACCCAACTTAGAGACGTCGTTGAAACAGAAGCTACTTATGAAAAATTAGTTTTGGGACACGATCGTCTGGACATCCTAGCCCAGATGAACTCGTTCGATCTGAGGCAATATCATCTGATCGATGACGATATCATCCAATGGTCAGAACAACTCCTAAGAATGGCACGAAAAATGAGGAAACGGGTAGTAGGCAGTTTTGGAGCAGTTTTGGGGTTGAATACTTAAATTTTACTTATTACTAAGGTAATTTTAATTATTGCTAAGTTTTACTGCAACAATTTTAGGGTGCTACACCTATAGTCCAAAGAAAAGGTGTAAAAGAAATTCGAATTGTGCAAAGGTTTGGAAGTAAAAGCTATGGCTATCATTTTTTTGCCACGTTTATCCGCTGCCAAAGGGTTAAGGAGAAGGAGACTCTTGCTAGCATTCAAGCTAGCATCGTTGGCCTAGTGGCAACAACTATTATGTGAAGGCGCTTGAAGTGAGGTCAAGCGTTTGACTCCCGCCATGGAGTGTGAGAAGATTTTTTGTGCTCCGATTTTTTCAAAGGCACTGTTGACCCGCAATTTTCAGAAGCATTTTTTTGGTAATGTTTTTTAAATAAAATCTGCATTTTGTTAAAGAAGAAGTGGTTGGGCAGATTTATTTAAAATTATTTTTGAGGTTAAATGCTTCTTTGGAGATATAAGGTTGATAGTGTGTGGTTGAGATTTTTTGGCTTGATTATTGAGTGAGATTTGCTTAGAAGCTATTATTCCTTGAGCATGGTTTAATTAATTTGGAGAAATAAGGTGTAAAAGGATATATTTTTTGTATGCTTTATATTTTTTGGTAGTTGAATTCTAAGGATTGGAGTCATAAGGTGTTTTATGGAATAAATATTTTTGTGGTTACTTTTATGATCTAACCCTAACTTGGTGGCAAAGTTGAGGGTGGTGTTGGTAACAGGTTGAATAACTATTCTCTTCTTCCTCAAACAAAGGTATGGGCAACTTCTTTCATGTATATTGTTGATGGTGTATTTTTTGAAATTGAGTTTGGAGTGAAAAGGTTGTCTACTAGGTATTCTTGTTGGTGTAAATCTCATTTTCTGGATATTGAAGATTGTTTATGCATTAAAATCATTGATGAGTTTTTTATGGTTGAGGAGGAGGAAGCATGTTGCACTAGGGTTTATGTTAGTAAGTCTTGCTACTTGCATTGAGATGGTGAAACCCTTAGTTGGCTGTTTTGAGATTGATGGTTGAGTTGCTTCCATAGAGGTTGTTTTGATCAAGTTAATGTTTTACTTGATACATGATTTGGGCTTACTCCATTGAGATTAATTTGAGCAAGTTATTATTTGCATTGGTGATTTATGTTGGTGGTTGTTTTGTTCAAATACCTTTGGAGGAAAAAGGATGTCTACTAGTTTTCTTTTCATGTAGTGATTGGTTGAATGCTTCAAGGTTAATGTTGAGTTGAATGATATTGTTTAAACATTGTCTATAAGCATTGTTGTTAAAGCCCTAATTAGTTGAGCAAAGATATTGGTTGTGAAAAGAACATGAGTATCATTGTTATATGAGATATTGCATGGTTGGCAATTTTTGGGATGTGTTTCATGTTCTTGAGAAAAGCATACTACATATATATTTATGTTTCTATGAGATTTGAGATTGAGATTGGGAGTTAAGTATAGAACATATTGAGTCTCTAACAATTCTCTTTATGCTTCTATGAGGTTGATGAATCACATTGGGTCTCTAAAAATTCTCTTTGTGGGTTCATGCTAAGCAAGTTTTTCTTTATGAACTTGTGAGCTTATTTGGACAGGTTCTAGTAAAGACTTGTGAGTTTATTTGGACAGGTTCTAGTGAGTACTTGTGAGCTGATTTGGACAGGTTCTAGTGAGGACTTGTGAGCTGATTTGGATAGGTTCTAGTGAGGACTTGTGAGCTAATTTGTACAAGTTCTAGGGAGGACTTATGAGCTGATTTGGACAGGTCCTAGCAGAGGACTTAAGGACAGAGTTGAAGTGGTTCTTTGAGAAGAACCTGAGGACAATTTTGACAAGTCTTTTAGAAGGCTTGTGTGCAACAGAGATTGATTTGTTCAAGCTTTATGAGTTGAGCTTGGGATAGATCTGATAGAGTGAGGAAGACTTGTACTAGACCGACTGACTATGTTTAGTATAGGTTGATGAGTTATTGTGGAGGTGATCAGTGAGGACAAAGGTCTCTTGAGGCTGAGCATTGAGGACAGGAGGTCTTCTATGGAAAGGAGTTCCACATGCTATTAGAATAAGAGGTAGGTGATCTTCTGAAGTATCATTTCTAGAGCTGAGGGGAAGGATTATCCTTTGGGAAAGAGGCTCATAAATTCATGAGGAGGGGAAGGATTCTCCTTTGGGTAGAGGCTCATAAATACTTTAGTAGGGGAAGCTTTCTCCTTTGGGATGAGGCTCATAAATATTGTAATTGGGAAGGATTCCCAAAGAACTTTGAGAAATATTTTTAGAGAAAAGTTTTGTGGAGGTAGCCCATGTTGGGTGAACCATGTTAAAATTGGTGTCTCATTGTGTGTTGCTTTATGCATTGCTTTGATATTGCTATTGGTTCATTGCTTTGCGAAGTTGAAGTTAAATAGATAAAGTAAAAAGAGGTCTTATACTGTTCACCCCCTATCAGTATAAGCTTGTGTTCTTCAATTGGTATCAGAGCGAGTTCCTTCAAAAAGTTTAACAGCTTGAAGGAAAAGATTGTAAAGAACACAATGGAATCTACAAGTGGTAATGCAGCACCTATTCTTGATGGGGCAAATTTTGGGCTTTGGAGTGCTAGGATGAAGGTTCATCTTATGGCTCTTGGAAATGAAGTTTGGGAAGTGATTGAGGATGAGTATACCATTCCTGAGCATGGTCCTTCTACTAAGGAAGAGAGGCTCCTACATCATAGCAATTCAAAGGAAATGAATGCAATCCTGAAGGGTTTACAGAAGGTAGATCTTACCAAGGTGATTCACTGCAAGACAGCTAGTGAAATGTGGAAATAGTTGAAGGTGGTTCATACAGGTGATGCAAAATTTTGAAATGCCAAGTTGAGACACTTCAAAGGTATGTTTGAACAACTCAAGATGAATTATGAAGAAAATATTAGTTACTATATGCTTCGTATGGATGAGATTGTTAACTCTATGAAGGAACTAGGTCTTGAGCTTGCTGAAAATGATATTTGTGATAAGATTTTGAGGTCTCTTCCAAATAGATTTAGTGAAAATATTTTTGCTATTGAGGAAGCTAATGATTTGGATAAGTTGAAAAATGATGAGCTTCATGGTATACTTGCAGCATTTGAGTTGAGAACTCAAGTGAAGGTTGATGTTAAGAAGGAGGCAGCTTTCAAGGCTACCAAGAAATCCAAGGGTAAAGAGCTTCAAGATAGTGATGAGTCTTCTAGTGATGAAGAGGCATATTACAGCAAGAAGGGCAAGTTCTCAAGAAAGCACAAAGTTATGAAATATGTCAAGTGTTTCAATTTTGGAAAGTTTTGTCATTATGCTACTAACTGTATTGCTTCCAAGGATGAAAGTGATGAAGATAAAAAGGATTATAAGAGCAAGGATTCTGAAAGGCACAGGCATAAAAGGAAGAATAAAGATGAGCAAAGCAATCAAGGAAAGAGGTACTCTCACAAACACAAGAAAATTTCTACCTAGACAAGGCAAGTAAGTGTTCTAGTAGTGATAGTGAAAGTTCTTCAAGTGATGTTGAAAATGAGATGTTGTTCCTAATAGAAAAAGAAGAAGAAAAGAAACATAGATTTTTCCTTATGAAATGTTTTAGATGTGGAAATTTTTGACATCTTGAGGATGATTGCACAAATGATGGATTGATTTCTAGTTATACTATGTATGAGGATGCTTCAGAAAATTGTAAGGAAGATCTTTGTATGGATTTAGAAAAGGGTAGCACCTCTAGTGATAAGAAATCTGAAAAAGTCATTGATGTTTCAAAAGGCAAACAAATAGTGGAAGTTATAGAGGATGGTGAAGTAGATCTTGAAGCTAAACTTGTTAGTGCTCTTAGTGCTTTGAAAAAGGAAAGAAAGAAGAATGCTAGACTCAATGATAAATTGGATGAATGTTGTATTGAGAGAGATGAGATTATAGAAAGTCTTGACTTCTCTATAGCTAAGACATAGAAACTTAAGGAGAAGTTAGAGTCTAAGGTTCTTGAGTGTAAAGAGTTGGAACATAAAGTGGCTTCCTTGAAAGAGGAAACTAAAGAGTACAAGGATAAGCTTTATAGGTTTGAAGATAGCACCAAAAAGGTAAATTCAATCATCAAAGATCAAATAAGGACAACAGATAAAACAGGTCTTGGTTTCAGTAAGAAACACATGGAATAGGTTGGAAAATCTGCTGGGGAATCTAGTAAGAGATTACAAAAGGAAGAGAATTCTTATGAGGAAAGTACTTCAGAAAAAGAGTCCTTGAGTGATAGATGCACAGAATCAGAAAAAGGGGAGAAAGTTTACAGGACCTAAGAGGTCAAATCAAGGAAAGTTTAATGGCAGATGTTTTTCTTGTCACAAGTTTGGTCATATGGATTCACATTGCATGACTTAAGTGAGGAAGGTAAATGACAGATTCAGAGGTGCTAATTTCTTTCAAGGGTATTGCTACTCTTGTAAACAGTTTGGGCACAAGGCTGTTTATTGCAAGTCTAATAACAGGAATAGGGTTGGTCAGAACAGATGGAGTCAAATATCAGGTATGCCTCAAAGAAATAACATTGTTAGTTGTTATAAGTGCAATAATGAAGGTCACATAGCTATACAGTGTAGAGCTGAAATTCCAAGGTATAGGAATAGGAACATGGGTATGAACAGGCACAAGAATCAAGACATGGTTAAGAATAAGAATGATAACAAGAACAACAACAGTAACATGAATAGGAATAGGAATATGGACAAGGAGAACAAGAGAAGACATGGTAATGCAGCTATAGACACTGATGAAGATCAGTGCCTAATGGGATTTTTACTCTCACCCCAGAATTAATCACCTCAATAGGAGGTGGGGGAGGGACTAAGCTAAGATGCTCATTCTTAGTCCCAAGCCCCAAAGGTGACCCTTTGCCATTGATGACAAAGGGGGAGAGATATGAGTAAGGGGGAGAGCCTCAAGTTAGGGGGAGATGATTTCTATACAACAGTTTTGAGTTTCAGTGTTGTTGAGAAGCATGGTTTGCCATCAATGACAAAGGGGGAGATTGTTGGCAATTTTGGGTTTGAGATCCTAGCTTCTTTTCTATGAGTTGTCATTGATGTCAAAAGGAACTGGCATTAATGTCAAGAGGATTTATTGGCTTCAAAGGTTGAAGATTCCAAAGAATATTTTCTAGAAGATTTCGGAGAGATTCCATGTGACAGATGAAAAGGTTTTTATCAAAACCATGGTAGGTTTAAATGTTTTTATTAAAACTAGGTGGATGCATTAAGGGTTTTTCTCAAAACCACTCACAACTTAATGCAAAGGCTGGAGACACTTATTAATTAAATAACTTAATTAATAAAACCTTTTTAAGGTTTTTAATTAATTATTTATTTGATTTAGTGATTAAATTATTTTAATAATTTAATGGGTTCTCCACCTAAGGTCTAAGGTCTAAAAGACCTTTGATTATTTTTTAAATAATCAAAAGGGTTTCAAAAACCCTAAAGTTGTTTTGAAGGCGCCAAAGTAATATTAATTCGAAAAATTTGAATTATCCGCCCGTCGATGTCGTGCATAGCATGGAAGTTTGGCTATATAAGCCATGACCTATAGTACAAAGAAAAGGTGTAAAAGAAATTCAAATTGTGCAAAGGTTGGGAAGTAAAAGCTACGGCTATCATTTTTTCGTGATGTTTATCCGCCACCAAAGGTTTAATGAGAAGGAGAATCTTGCTAGCCTTCAAGCTAGCGTCGTTGGCCTAGTTGCAATGACTATTCTACGAAGGTGCTTGAAGTGAGGTCAAGCGTTCGACTCCCGCCGTGGAGTGCGAGAAGAGTTTTTGTGCTCTGATTTTTTCAGAGGCACTATTGACCCGCGATTTTAGGAAGCATTTTTTTGGTAAGGTTTTTTACATAAAATCTGCATTTTGTTAAAGAAGTGGTTGGGCAAATTTATTTAAAATTATTTTTGAGGTTAAATGCTTCTTTGGAGATATAAGGTTGATAGTGTGTGGTTGAGATTTTTGGCTTGATTGTTGAGTGAGATTTGCTTAGAAGCTATTATTCCTTGAGCATGGTTTAATTAATTTGGAGAAATAAGGTGTAAAAGGATATATTGTTTGTATGCTTTATATTTTTTGGTATTTGACTTCTAAGGATTGGAGTCATAAGGTGTTTTATGGAATAAATATTTTTGTGGTTACTTTTATGATCTAACCCTAACTTGGTGGCAAAGTTGAGGGTGGTGTTGGTAACAGGTTGAAGAACTATTCTCTTCTTCCTCAAACAAAGGTATGGGCAACTTCTTTCATGTATATTGTTGATGGTGTATTTTTTGAAATTGATTTGGAGTGAAAAGGTTGTCTACTAGGTATTCTTGTTGGTGTAAATCCCATTTTCTGGATATTGAAGATTGTTTATGCATTAAAATCATTGATGAGTTTTTTGGGTGAATGCATAATTATGGTTGAGGAAGAGGAAGCATTTTGCACTAGGGTTTATGTTAGTAAGTCTTGCTACTTGCATTGAGATGGTGAAACCCTTAGTTGGCTGTTTTGAGATTGATGGGTGAGTTGCTTCCATAGAGGTTGTTTTGATCAAATAAATGCTTTACTTGATACATGATTTGGGATTACTCCATTGAGATTGATTTGAGCACGTTATTCTTTGCATTGGTGATTTATGTTGGTGGATGTTTTGTTCAAATACCTTTGGAGGGAAAAGGATGTCTACTAGTTTCCTTTTCATGTAGTGATTGGTTGAATGCTTCAAGGTTAATGTTGAGTTGAATGATATTGGTTAAACCTTGTCTATAAGCATTGTTGTTAAAGCCCTAATTGGTTGAGCAAAGATATTGGTTGTGGAAAGAACATGAGTATCATTGTTATATGAGATATTGCATGGTTGGCAATTTTTGGGATGTGTTTCATGTTCTTGAGAAAAGCATACTACATCTATCTTTATGTTTCTATGAGATTTGAGATTGAGATTGGGAGTTAAGTATAGAACATATTGAGTCTCTAAAAATTCTCTTTATGCTTCTATGAGGTTGATGAATCACATTGGGTCTCTAACAATTTTCTTTGTGGGTTCATGTTGAGCAAGTTTTTTTTTATGAACTTGTGAGCTGATTTGGACAGGTTCTAGTGAAGACTTGTGAGCTGATTTGGACAGGTTCTAGTGAGGACTTGTGAGATGATTTGGACAGGTTCTAGTGAGGACTTGTGAGCTGATTTGGACAGGTTCTAGTGATGACTTGTGAGCTGATTTAGACAAGTTCTAGGGAGGACTTGTGAGCTGATTTGGACAGGTCCTAGCAGAGGACTTGAGGACAGAGTTGAAGTGGTTCTTTGAGAAGAACCTGAGGATAGTTTTGACAAGTCTTTGAGAAGGCTTGTGTGTATCAAATATTGATTTGTTCAAGCTTTATGAGTTGAGCTTGGGACAGATCTGACAGAGTGAGGAATACTTGTACTAGATCGACTGACTGTGTTTAGTACAGGTTGATGAGTTGCTGTGGAGGTGATCAGTGAGGACAGAGGTCTCTTAAGGCTGAGCATTGAGGATAGGAGGTCTTATGTGGAAAGGAGTTCCACGTGCTAGCAGAATAAGAGGCAGGTGATCTTATGAAGTATCATTTCCAGAGTTGAGGGGAAGGATTCTCCTTTGGGTAGGAGGCTCATAAATTCATGAGGGGAAGGATTCTCCTTTGGGCAGAGGCTCATAAATACTTGAGTAGGGGAAGGTTTCTCCTTTGGGTTGAGGCTCATAAACATTGTAATTGGGAAGGATTCCCAAAGAACTTTGAGAAAACTTTTTAGAGAAAAGTTTTGTGGAGGTAGCCCATGTTGGGTGAACCACATTAAAATTGGTGTCTCATTGTGTGTTGCTTTATGCATTGCTTTGATATTGCTATTGGTTCATTGCTTTGCGAAGTTGAAGTTAAATAGAGAAAGTAAAAAGAGGTCTTATACTGTTCACCCCCTTCTCGGTATAAGCTTGTGTTCTTCATCATCAAAGATAGAAAGTAGGTCAAGTAGTCTTGAGCTCGAGCAGTAAGAATCTAGGTAAAACAGAAGAAAGACAAAATATAACTACAATGCATCTAAGGCATAATTCACATTAAACATGAAAATTATGTAAAAGAGTATGGGCTATTCTAAGTCTAAGAAAAAATGATAAGATTACACCTAATAAAACAAATCAAAAATTTCAAAAAAAATCAAATATGTCATAAAAATCTAAAAATAGCAAAAAAATACAAGAAAACAAGGCTAAGGGATTAGTCGTTGTCACCTACAGTGACCAAAACCTGGTCATTGGATGCAGCAGCAACCAATACCCAATGGTCAAATTTTTGACCATTGGGATTCAAACTTGGCCACTCTGAGCAACAACAGCTCAGAACTATCCACTCTGAGTGATAGTGGCTAAGGGATGACATGAAAAACCCATGAATCCTTGGCCAAAAAATATATAAAATTTAGAAAATGACAAAAACAACACAAAATGGAAGGGAAAACAAAAAAATAAAAAGCAAATATTCCCACTTAGGCATCAGAAACTATGCTAAGTTTGAGAATGCTCAACATGGTAATAGTAGGGGAACAGTAGGAAAACTTAAAAAACCTAGGCTAAAGTCTTTAACAAAAAATAAAAATTGGGGACTAGCCCACCATAGCAAAAGGTAAGCTAAGCCTAATTACGGAGTTTGTTCATTACCAACAGGTTTAGTGAGGTTCATTTTGCCCATTACTTAGTGAGGTTTAATTTTACTCAGAAAAGGAAAAGAGAGCTAGGGTTTAGAATAGAGAAATACTCGAGAAGCTCTGGCTCCTCCAGTAGTTGATATCTCACCCTATGCAACCGTGTCCTCAATGCCAGCAAAATCCAAAGTCGTAATCGTTGTTGTCACACCAGAGCTCCCAAAGTGAATCTTCAATAGTGAAAGTGAAAGGTCAAACCCTATAAATGCAAATTTTATATTTCCTTAATTATGCCTTGGCCACTACTGATGTTAGTGGCCCAAACTTCTTGGCCATCCAAAGTGACAGCAGCCATAGGAAGGAACTAAGAGGTCACTGGACCTGACAGTGACCAGATCCACAGAGTAAAATAAAGGACTTCCTCCTTGAGGGATCCTATAAAAAAATAAATAAACACACTTTGATGGTTTAAGATCATCAGAATGGTCAAATAACAAAAAAATCATTTAAAAGCACAATCTCAGGTAGGCCTTGTACCTAGTCACTTACTCTATCAACTCGAGGATTGCAACGATTTGTACTCCATGTAATTCGGTGAGATGAGTAGATAACCATGAGGTCACTTGGGGCAAAAACAACTCATTTTAGAATTATGATACGCCATCCTTCAATCTTGAAGAAGACCACTATGGTCGAACTGCTCCACAAGTGCAAAAGGATCATCATAATTCCCCTATGATACCAAAAACATTAAGTAAAAAGTGATACAACCTAAACATAAATAGAATCACTCATCTTGACTCCCTAAGAAGGCTATTGATAGCTGGACCGCTCCTCGGGATAAGGATGGATGATCATCATAAACAATTGGAATCACACTTGGATGTGGGATTGCCCATTAAAAGCAACAAATGCTAGAAAGGAACTAGATTAGTCATATTGGTCAAGCAACTTGTCGCTTCATTCATTATCATTTCTTCACCAATTCATTGTGTGAGGAAGTAGTTCAAAACTTCAACTTAATCATAATCAAAATCAACAAAATATCACTCGATTATAAAAAAATCATGCTCATCCTATAAATCATTGCATACAACAATAATAAATTTCCCTGTTTGTTGGGAACATAAGAAGACATGACATCTTCAATTGTAGCTCTCCTACCGGTTAGAATTGTTGTAGCAGTTGAAGCTACCCGATTGAGTTTGAGGAATGAGTGTAATTTAACATAACCAATTCACTAATCTAAGTCCTCCAAACATTGAGGCAATTATTCAAGGGATGTACACCATCTTCTTGATTGGGTCATCCAACGTTGATCAGACCATTGATCACCATACACCCTAAAAATAGACCAGTCTACGTTTTTTCTCAACATTGTGTTTTTCACACAATGTATTTCAAAAAGGGGCATCTATAGACACCTAAATCATGTCATGCTTAGGGAATTTTCTCACATAGATACACTCATAATATCATAAGACATAATATTGGCCTTTCCAAGCATCAATAGTGCTTCTCACCACTCATTTGGGGCCTTTTTAAGCCATCCAAGCCTAGCCGCTCAAGCCAAGAGTGGTCAAATCTTATCCACTCAATCCTAGAGTGGCCGGACCTTAGCCACTACAAATGATAGTAGCCAGATCTTAGCCACTATAGATGATAGTGACTAACCCATAAGAAATAGTTTGCCAACAAACAAGCCTAATCACAGGTAGAAGTGGCATTTTGCATGCAATAAAGGTTAGAAAGAGTAACTTTGCATTCCTTTTCATGACCAATTCACATAGGAGGCTTGAGTTTGCATTTAAACTTATTTAACTGACCTCCAAACATATACAAATGAAAAAATCTTCTCATGCTAATGACCAGTTCGCATAGGAGACTCAAGTGGGTAGTTAACCCAGGTGTTGTAGGTGAGTTGGAGAGGAGAGGGAAATCCTCTAAGAGAGGTCTTAGGTTCAAATATCCACCCTACCAAAAACATGAATTGGGTATCTAAAATCCAATTGATAATGTTGGTGTGGGCAGGGTCAAGTGCGACCCCCGGGTGACTTTGACAGTGTAGAACACCCTGTTCATGGTCTCTCAGACCAAAGCGACCCTACAAGGGGTTTTTCATTTTAAAAAAATGGGTAGTTAGATTTCAATTAACTAAAATTCAAACATAGACAAAATACAAAATATTCTCATGCTAACTTACACTATGCATGAGAAATTCATTCCTAGGGCTTGGTTATAGACCTAGGATTTCACACTATAAAAGGTGCAAGCCTAAGAGCACTAAGAGAGATATTTTTACATATCATAGGAGATCATATCATAGAGAGAGACATATTTTTTAGGAGAGCTTTCGAGACTTGGAGAGTTCCCTTTGAGATCACGTGTACGGTGAAGCCCTGACAGAATGAAGAGCATAACACCTATTATTTTAACATTAGATATAGGCTTTGACCCATAGCTTTGGGGCAAAGAGAGCAAGGTTTACCTTAGCGGATGCTATCTTGGATAGTGGCCCATAGGATTAGCTTAGGTTTTAGACATAGATTATTTTATTCTATTGATTCATGTTTTCATATCATTAGCATAGATTTACTTGATTTCATGGCATAGTTTCATCATATTTCCATTACATTCTTTTATTAATAACAATCTCATTCGAGGAGGAAATCTTGAACATCTAAGCATGTGTTGTTGTTTCATTTCTTGCAGGGCCACAGGTTTATCGGACGGAATCTACAACATACGATATGGGAAGCCTTTATAAGTGCACCACCTCTTCATGAAAGGGGTACTCTTTGCCTATTTGTAACTTATTGTATCAAAATGGGTATCCCTAAGAGGGACCAACATGTAACCAAGTTTCAATACAAATAAAGAGATCCATATTTGTTATTTTGTGTTATATGCTTTTTCATTGTCTTCCATTTCATCTTGGTTTTTTAATAACATTGCAAGTAGATCTAAAACGGGCCATTGCATGCGTCCTGGGGTTGCTACACTTTCTATGGATAGTTAGGTCATAAAGAAGATGACTAGGTTACGGGTAGACGTTGCATTTCTATAGGCTAGGGAAACCACATGCCATACCTGATATCAAATAGAGTGGAAGTATGTGACACATATAGAGGAATAGGAGGATAGGTTGGGTGGGGTGCTACCATCACAACCATCATCATCTCAATATTAGTGGAGTCAATAGAGTGGGGTATTATGGGATCCATTAATTGCATTGCTTATTCCATATTTTGCACCAATTAGGTACCTCCTAGATGTTAGGGGCTAGTGGAGTGAGGTAGGCTCATAGAGATAAGGTTGAGGGTATTGAAGAGAGTGGAGGCACAAGGTAAACATGAGGAGAGATCCTTATTATTAGGTTCTTTTTGGATGTGAGGTTTGAGGACCTACAATATTGTATTTTATGAGTATTTTTGTACTATGTGATGTACTTATATATATGATATGACCTTATTATGCTTATTGTGGTGTTGATTGTGCATATGTGTGTAAATAAATTATTGTACTGATATATGAGTATTATATGTATATCTAAAATTATAATCATGATGATGCATGTATGTTAGATGAATGAAGGATATGAGATCATAGAGCTATTATGTATGCATAGAAGTAGGTATGTATGTGATACATTAATGACACATGATAAATTAAATAATGTAAATTATGAATGTATGCTTGTATAATGGGACATAATAAAAAGAATCTGAAGTGAATGAACAAACTAATTGTAAGAACTAAAGAATGTATAAGATTCATAAATCATGATTTAAATAATTTTATTAAGGGTATACACTCAAATGGAAGCCAAGTTAGATATGAAATGGAGACACATTCAAGGTAGAGGATGATAAGTAGTGAGAATTTACAAGTGGACAAAAAGGCTTTCAAGAGATTTAAACACTCTAGTTGACCAATCAAAAGTTGTATACTGACCATGCAACAGTTTGGAATAAAACACTCTACTTGGAAGACCAAGATATTCAATATCCTTGTGTGTGGATAGTGAGGCTCATTATCCTGATTTTATACATGGTTGGACTTAAATACTCTAAATTCAAGCCATCAAAAGTTAGCTCAATCACAAGCTGACATTGGTCTATATAAAATAAGGTTGCTAATGTGAAATATGTGTTGCCACACATAAGTCCACTCCACTACCCATCAGGTGTCTATAACCCTGATGGAGATCACCCCATGGTTGTCAAAAAATGAGAATTTTAGGGATTCAAGATCTTTTTGGGAGGGATATTTTTGCTCATTTTTAGAGGAACAAGGGATTTTTTTCTTTTGAGGTTTTTGCTCATTTTGTAGAGGAGTGAAGGGATTTTTTTTGTTTTTGGAATTTTTGGAAATTTTCTCATTTTTTAGAGGAGCAAAGGTATTTTTTTGAGGAGGCAAATCTTTTCCTTTTGTCAATTATTATATTTTTAGACCATGTGCATGATAGGAGGAGCAAGAAAAACTATTTTATTAAGAGGTAAAAGTTTCTTTGTAGTGTCATATTTTCTTGTTCAAAATCGTAATTAATATTGTGAGAATATTTTGTGATTTTGAGATAAACAAAGTATAACCAAAGTAAGACCCCACTGCTAGAAATCAAGATGGCATGCAATAAAGTCTAAAATAAAAAATAAGAATGGATAAGTGACTGAAAGACCATATTAGACACCTTACAACAACTACTTAGGAGTGAGCAAGAGGTGGGTAAACAAACATGGAGAAAGAGGAATGTGAATGGAAAATAAATATGGAATGGGGTTTATGCCTAAGATAAAATAGATTACATCAAGACAAGTGATCTTCGTAAAAATATGATGCTACACATAGCTTTCAATGAAAGCAAATATGGATGTAAGTATAAAAAATAAAATGCCTAATGCAATATGACAAAACATGTAACTATACGATATGAGATGCATGAAAAAGCAAAAATGATCAAATGTGTAGTACAATACATGGTGATATGCAATGCAATGATGGCATGGAATGAAAATATGGTGGATGGAAAAATGAAAATATGTGCTATGTTTTATATTTTTGTTATTTTGTTATTATTATTTATGCATAAAATGCCCATAGGTGGAGAATATTAAGGGTTTTAGGTTCCTCAACATCCTCAAGTGTAGGTAGTTGTGTAGACACCTAAAACACGTCATGTTTGGGAGACTACTCATATGGGCATCCTTGAAGACCATATGAATGACCTTGGACCCTCCCAAGGCTAAGAAGTGGTTCTAACCACTCATTTTAGGCATCCTAGGCCTATTCAACCTTAGCCATGGATGGCAACCATGACTAAGATGTTAGATGTAGGTGACAACCATGGCTAGGATCCTGGCTGCACTAGGCAATAACATCTAGCCTTGTAACTATCTTGGACTTCCAAGATGAGCCAAATTGGTTGTTCCAATGGAATTTGCAACCAATTCAAGTGGTTTTGGACTATAAATCCTCTAGAAGGTTCCATCCAATTGCCCCATACTGGCATTTCTTGATCTTGGCTTCCTTGGGAAGCCAAGATTGGGATTGGGGAGTCTATTTATAGACCCCTCAAAGAGGCCAAAAGGATCCTAATGTTATTGTAGTGAAGCCCTACCGAACTGGAGAGTCAATTGCAACCTTTGAAGAGTAAGGAGATGCTGCCAAATTCTAGTTTGAACCTTAAATTTTGTAACAATGGAGCTTCCAAAGGATTGAGAAGCAAACCTTACCATTCCACACCTATCCAATGCAAATTCAAGAAATTTCAACCGCCAATCTATGTTTGGACATGAGGGTGACCCTTGATCATCAATTTCAAGGAAGATCTGAGCATTCCCATCCTTGGTTTCAAGAGAAAGGAGAGTTTTCCCATAGCCATGGTTGTCAACCAAGACTAACAGAGTCAGCTACACTAAGCACCCACAACTAGGGTTTGATGCTCTCTTTCCTCCATTTTAGCTAGTAGATTTCCATTTCTAATTATGCAATTAGGTTAATCTAGCCTAGATTAGTCTTGTAGTAGACATTTCCATGGTTAATTAGCAATATTATAGGTAGCTTTACCTTAATTAGTCTCATATATGACTTCTTTCATAAGTTTTCATAGATTAGCTTCTTTCATGCTTTATCCTTCAAATTTCATGCAAGATTAGCTAGATTTATATGTTTCAAGGCATGCTTTACACTGATTTAACAATTTCATAAGCATATTTATACATATTTGCACATTTGATGTTTCTTTCAAGTATTTACTTCATATTTGGCAATTCCTAGATAATAGCCTCATCATGAGAGGCTTCTTTTGCATTTGATGTGTTTTGTTGTTTCTTGTACGTAGGTGACAGATCCTTCAAGGCTTCAAAGCACTTCCAAAGATCAATTCCTCTTGAAAATGGAGAAGGAGGCATCCTAGTAAGCCCTCACACAAAGTTGGTGGAGATCTAAGGAGCCCTTAGAATATATCACCCCCATTTAGGGGCTTTTACACCATTGTAAACATGTATCATTTGGTATCCCTAAGAGGGACGTATATGTAACTGAGTTTCACCATTATTAATGCAAAGGAGGCTTACTTTCTTGTTAATTTGGTTATACATGCATTTATTTGCTTTCAATTTTCTTATCATGTTGCAATAGTGATAGATATATGCTCTTTAGACCATTCTATAGTGGCGATCATGGTGGCAACCACGCAAATTTTATTGTTATTTACTGATTTTTCTTTGTTTTCCATGTGTAGGTCCTAAATGCATTTGATAGTTGCAACACACAGCCTTAGTCATGGTTAACACCCATGGCTAGCATTTCAGCTATGGTTAACAACAATGACTAGCAATAAATAGGGAAAATATAGTAAGCATCCTATATCTTCATCACATGAGGTATTCCAAGTAAATATCCTCTTTTATATTTTTATTCTTTCTATATTTTCCTCTCCAGTAGGCTTTAATTAGCTCACCTAGTTAAATTTTAAAGGGGAACATATAAAATTGCTTATCTACTGCTAGCTGCATCTGGAAACCACAACCAATTCTGTTAGCTATGGTTTTAACCCATGGCTAAGATTTTAGCTATGTTTATATCCAACAGTCGAGTTTGTTGCCTACTTTATAGAACTAAGACCTGAATTTAAACTGTGTGGTAGGGTTTTGCATGCTTGGGGCCTATCCAAAGGCTATTTTCATTTAATATTACATTGCATTCTATGAAGTAAAAAAGCATTTAGCATTGCATTTTTTGAAATCAAAACGTTCTTTCCTAGGCATGTAGAAAATAATCATGGGTGCTTTATGATGCATTTTTATTTTTATGTAAAATTAAAAAGAACCCCCACACACCATGTTTCACTTAAACATCAATGATGTTGGGCTCTCACATCCAACCCGTTGATCGAGACCAATAGTGGATGTCATTACCACTTGGTTGGCTCATTTAAAATTGTACTATCGAGACCCGATCGTGGCCAAGGCCGATCCAAGAACTATCCTATCCATGAAAAATAGCATGCACTCCTCTTTAGAGGGGTGTATCACTATGCATAATGTTATGGGTGAGAATCGGTAGTACCTATGCTCCCTGACTAGGTATGGGCTTCATCTCCATACTTTGGTGGGTTTACATGATTAAAATTTCATTATCGATTGTTGAGCTATGAGTATACAGGTGAAAACCCTTAAACTATCTAAGTGTATCATCAAAAAAATTACAAACACGATGAGATTTATCTTATGTTACTCAATAAAACAAAACACATTAAATAGATTTAGGAATCACAAAGAATATTTAAAAGAGATAAACATCCTTGTATACTTTGTATTTTCTAAAAATTTAAATAAAAGATAAATCCACATCATGGTCAACACGCACAGAGGTTGTCCTCGACACACCAACGAGGTGGAGGTCGAAGCTCTAGGACACACACAAGATAACATGTTGGAACCTCTCCCACAAGATCCTCCCAAATGACATTCAGCTAGTATCAAAGGTGATAATTTGACACGTGGGGGTTCTATTCAGAATACCCCAATTAGAGGATGTAACACACACTCCTCACATGATAGATATGAGGGTGGCTCAAGGCCCCCATCATCACATGGTAGACATAGAGAAGATCCACCCAATCAGGGGTAAGAATATAGGGCTACATCAGAATGTAGACCCCTAAGGACTCCAAACCCTAATGAACCTGGAAGGTTCACAATAGATCTCAACATGCTTGGAGTCAATGGCACACCTCCTAATGAACCCTGGAAGACTAGTCAACTCAATGGACTAGAACAAGTGTTAGGAAGGCTAGGGTATAAGCCCTCTACTGCTCACTCTCATTTCAAGAGCTCACATAGTGAGGACATACAGAGGCATACTCATGAGCCAAGAGAATGCTCAAAGTGCTCCCATAGTGCACATACCCCATCTATGCATACAAGTATAGAGTACAAATAATATTAGAACATAAATGTCATCTTCATAGATAAGGGCAAGAGTGTGGTAGATAAGTCTATTGGGGCTCATACTAATAAAGCCCCTCGTATAGAGCTGTAAAGTTAGAGGCCTCACACAAAAATCTACTAGATCGATCTCAGAGGTTGGCTTCAGAGTAGAGACAATGCATATTCCAAGACCAATTGGAAGATGTGCATGTAGAGTATGAGTGCCTCGAGCATGAGGATTCTCAACATCAAATGTTGCTTAGGCAATATTTATATGAGTAGCACATGAGAGAGCAATGCATCCTTGATCAAAAGGAGCATGAAGAGAGAGAGGATAGACTAGCTCGAGCTAATCTACCTCCTCAAAGTGAGTATAGGGAGTGCAACCAAAGATATGCTATGTTGTAGCCATAATTGCACCCTAAACAAGTTGAAAATTGTACTCATCGTATAGCCTAGAACACTCAATAGTACCAAGTGCTAGAACAACATGGGCGTACCTAGTACGAAGAATCAGAAGGAGATGAGCAAGATCAGTAGTATCCTGAGATCTCCTTAGTAGATGTGGATGATGAGCCTAATCCTCCACCTTAGCCTAAAAATAATCTACCTCTGATAGCTCCACAGAGACCCCTTAGGGAAGAGGAAATTTTATCCTTGCAAGCATACAAAGCCTTGGCTAAAAAGGTAAGAGCTATTGAGAAACAAGGGATGGCTTATCAAAAGCCTACCTTGAATAAAATTCACAATGCACCTCTATGCCCTTCAGTTCCTAGCCCAACATATCCTGATCATTTTGAGATGCCCAAGCTAGAAAAATTCTAAGGTGATGAAGATGCACAAGAGCATGTGATGAGCTTCATGAACATGTGCTTCTAGATCCAAAGTAATGATGCCTTGTTACTAAGAACTTTCATAATGACCCTTTCAAACTTGGAACTAAAATGGTTTAATCAATTGAAAAGGTACAACATTACCAGCTTTGAACAGCTAGAAAATGCATTTCTTGAACGCTTTTCTTTTGGCATCAAGAAGAAAACCAATTTGTCTAACTTGGCTAGCTTTAAAGCAATATGACGATGAGCCAGTCATGGACTTTGGTAATATATGGAGGAAGCTAATGGCTAAGCTACCATTCTCCATCCCCACTACTGAATTGACATGAATGTTTACCAAGAGTTATGCAAAACACATCTCATTGTTATTACAACTATAGCAATACCAAACATTCGAAGAGGCTTTGGCACAAGCCAAGGTCATAGAGGATATCAAGTTACAAGAAGGTGACTTGAAACTCGAAGATAAAAAGGAGTGGAATAACAAGAACACAAAGAACCAAAATCACCAAGCCAAGCCTACGCATGTGAATCAGGTTGTGTTAAATCATCAAAAGGGGATAAGGGCCAACAACCACAAAACTATCAAGCTCAACCTCCCCTTATGCAATATAATCAATGCAACAACAAAAATTAGGGTAAGAACAAATATCAACACCCTCCTCACCAATTTACACCATTATCTGAGACTATGGCATCAATATTCAATCAATTATGCGAGGCTAAGGCCATAACATTACTCGAAGTTAAATTACTTGATCCTAATCACCCTAAATCAAAAGGATTTAGGGAAGATCAATATTGCCCATACCATAGAAAAAGGAGGCATGATATTGAAGGATGCCATAGCTTCAAGCATCTGGTATAGAATATGATTGATAGGAATGAGTTGATCATTAAAAATCCTCTAGATTTAAACAACTAGAATATGGGAATATTCAAAAAATCCCTTACCAAATCATGAGCCATCAAGGAATAACATCAGATAAGTAAATCAAGTGCGGATTGAACCGCCCACACAAGGATTTATTGGCATGGTGAATGTGGTCACCAAAAATAGGAGGTACAATCAGCCAGATCCTCCTCCTACACCAGTTTAGATTCAAGTTGCACCCCCACAAAGGCCAATGCAAAATACCTTTCCAGGCCCACCAACTAGATCGTGGTGACAATAAGGAATAGACTTATTCAAAGTCTATAGATAGCCTCAACAAAGCTATCAATTTATGAGATAATATAGCATTCCCTTAGGCATAGGGAGATGCTAATGGATATCTTAAGGTCCATAGAAGTACAATCCCAAGATCCAAAAGCTTTCACCAATTTTGTGGGACATGTGTAGTAGTGCCAAGAGCCTGTGATCCAATTCTATGATCATGAAATCAAGATAGTCTCTACTATTATAGTGGACCCATCACTTCATATCATCACATGTGTAAACCACACACCCTTCAAGTGGGTGTTGATCGATACAGGATCATCGATTAACATAATTACCATGAAGGCCTTGGGACATTTAAAATTACCTAAATTGCATATCGTGCCCTCAACTTTCACACTATGAGCATTCAACGATGCATTATGCTTGATAGTAGGCACTATAATCCTTCCTATTTAGGTGGGATTGAAGACCATCCCTGTGATGTGTCACATGCTTGAAGGTGTGATGCAATACAATATTCTCTTAGGTAGGGTTGTGGAATGCATCCCTTCTATATTGCATAAATGTATCAAATATGTGCATGAGGGACAAGTGCATGTGGTTCCTTCAGATGAGGAGCCATTTAAGTATGTCAATCAAGTGGATTTACTAAGAGATTTCATCCTCCCATCTACACATCTAGATATTAGACCTACATCACCTATCAAGCATCCAATGGATAAATCAAAGGAAGTGTGCACCGGTCCTTCAACATCAGCACCATGACCAACTTCACATACAACAGATGCTTCTGTGAAGCCTACAACATCAATAATTCTTAGGAATGATCAGAATCTAAAGGTAGTATTGGGTGAAAAAGAGTCTAAATAAATCCCCAACATAGCAACTATCGAGATCCCAAATCCCATGGAGGAGGGAAACTCAAAAAATAAATTCAAGGAGGTACCTCAACCTGCCTCACCTGTGTCTTCAACTGGGTCATCTGCACCATAGGTGATAATTCATTTAGTCAATCTTAGGTTAGCATAATACCTGGTGTAGAATGTGACTTTCATGCCAATCATAGAATCTACACAGGATATGGGTAGGCCTCAAGCCCATCACTTTCCTATAAGGATGGTGGTACCATGGGGGTGCCACCTAATCAGACTAACTTCATCTATGGAGGTTTAGATCAACTTGCAGATCATTCACCCATAGAAGAAGATGATGATGAACCATTTATAGTAAATATTCATTATCTATCTAACCCAAAGTTTACCCTTCAATATTTTGAGCATTACCATTGGCATGGTTATGGTATGGGTCTATTTGAACAAGGGCATCGAACCCCATATCAACCACACTATCAACTACCATCTGATAGGTTTAGATTGGGTTATGACATAAGAGGTCAGGATGAGCTTCTAGCTATATCTCTAGATCACCTGAACCTAAGCATGGGGGTAGACGATGTTGATTGGAACCCCTACCATCCTAACCCTTCATACTCTCGAAGGGGTAACTAGCCGATGACCATGGTTGCCATAGAACCACCATTGGTCTATCATGATAACATTTTAGTGGAGGCTAGTTTAAGTGATATTACAAGAATTGATTGGGTTATCAAAAATCATGAGTATACCGATAACATTAGCATTGAACCCCAAAATTTTGATCCAATTGTAGAGCCTGAAATAGAATCCATATCTGAAAGTGGTGGACCATAATGTAATTCTAAAGAGGAGGAGAGTGAGTACTTCTCTAAAGATGAGGAATACAAATATGAGACCGAGTTGGCTTACTTAGGCCCTCAACATTTACATCATCTATTACCCTAGGTGGATATGGAAGAAGTGTACCATACAGTCTTCTCAAGACCTTGAATCTTGATGCAACCAATGAACTTGAATGAAATCTATCACATGGTCTTCCTTGAGCCTTCAAATGAAAGGTAAGTGTTTCCACTAGATGATCCAATCATCCCATATATTCCTAGAGAGGATCTAGTTATCCCCATACCCCTTGAGCCACATCTAGAGTGTGGGGAACAATCTAGAGATATAGATTCTATGTCATGTGGTCCTAGAGATTTCATCCATTCCATCAACATGATCTCCATTGATTTGACCACTCCACTCCACAATCCATATGACCCTTCAAAACCTTTGTTCCTCAATCCTGAGGCCATTGATTTCAATCATACCAATTCACCTTTAGAGCCTAAATATTTCTTCCCTAATGAAGAAATGTTGCAATCATTTCATTTTGCACTAGGCTATGCATATGATGTTTATCATGCTGAGGGTAATTCTAATTTAGTGGAACCTTTAAACCTAGTATATGACATCCATTTGATCCCTACGCCTCACCAACTTGAGGAGGGGTCACATATATCAATAGAGGAAACATTTAAAGTGGATATCAATGAAGATCCCACCAATCCAAGGAAGGTTAAATTCGGAGAAAGCTTATCTCCTGAGGAATGCACCAACCTCATTCCTCTATTGAAAGAGAGACCTGATCTCTTTTCTTGGACATACAAGGACATGCTAGGTCTAGATCCAAAATTGGTTACTCATAACCTTTCATTGGACCCCACCAAGAAGCCAATAAAGCAAAAACTTAGGAAGATGCATCCAACCATCACTTTGATGGTTAAATATGAATTACAAAAATTATTGGATGTAGAATTCATCATTTCCATTGACTATCCAGAATGGGTATCAAACATGGTACCTATAGGAAAACCAGATGGAAGAATTCGTATTTGTATGGATTTTAGAGACCTCAATAAGGCAACACCCAAGGATTCATTTTCGTTGCCTAATATCGATGCTCTGGTAGATGTGACTATAGGTCACAAAATGCTTTCCCTCATGGATGGTTTTTCTAGTTACAATCAAATTTAGATTAAACCCGAAGACCAACATAAAACCACTTTCACCACACCATGGGGAACATTTTGCTACAAAGTTATGCCATTCGGTCTTAAAAATGTTGGTGCCACATATCAATGAGCTATGACATATATCTTTCATGACTACATGCATAAGATCTTAGAATATTATATCGATGACTTATTGGCCAAGTCATTATTGTGTTCATAGCACATCGAGGTTCTCAAAAAAGTCTTCGATCACCTGATAGAGCACAATGTCAGGTTGAATCCCAAGAAATGCATCTTTGGCGTAACATCAGGTAAACTCTTGGGATTCATCATTTCTAAACAAGGGATCGAAGTTGACCCAGTGAAGGTCAAGGCCATTTTAGAAATGTGTCCTCCCATGAATATCAAGGAATTGAGAAGCCTACAGGGCAAAGTAGCATCCATAAAGTGATTCATCACATAATTATCAGATAAATGTCGACCCATGAATCGACTACTACACAAGGGGGTCCCATTTAATTGGGATGAGGACTATCAAAAGGCCTTCACTGAGATCAAGCAATATCTAGCAATGCTACCAGTTCTAGCTCCACCTAGACCAGATGTGCCATTCTTGCTATATATATCTACCACTGACTTTGCATTGGGAACCATGTTAGCCCAAAAGAATGTGCAAGGTAAAGAATAGGTAATATATTACATCAATCGAACTTTGGTCAACTACGAGCTACGATACGCATATGTGGAAAAACTATGCTTAGCAGTAGTCTTTGCAATGAAGAAGTTGCACCACTACATGTTGAGCCATACGACATATGTAGTATCAAAACAAAATCCTTTGTAGTATATGATGAGTAAGATATATCATAATACATGTACTACAAAGTGGATCATGCTATTGATGGAATTTGACCTAGAATTCATAAGTCAAAATTCTATCAAGGGATAAGTCATAGCAGATCAACTGGTAGAGGCTCCTCTTCAGGATCATAGGCCTCTTGTCATAGAGCTTCCCGATGATGCAGTCTTTGCATTATCGGAGTCACCTAAACCTGAAGAACCTGATAATCAAGTAGATATGTCTCTATTCTTTGATGGTTCCAAATGCGAGCAAGGGGGTGGTGCAAGAATTGTGTTTTTCATGCCACAAGGTGCTCCAATGCCCTTGTCATTTAAACTCAATTTCCCTTGCACCAATAACAATGCTGAATACGAGGCCCTAATCTTAGGTCTCCAAATAATGCTCGCCATGAAGATCAAAAAGCTAAATATCTTTGGCGACTCCTTGCTCATTGTTAATCAAGTTAAGGGGATCTATCAGTGTAGATGTCCCATTTTGAAGGTATATAAAGAGCTTGTGGACACATATCTAGCCCAACTAGAATGGTATGACATCGAGGCAATCCCTCGAATGTCCAAAATATTTGTAGACACCATGGCATCTTTGGGATCCTTAATCCCTCAGAATCCATCTACTGACTTCACTACCATTCAAGTGAAAATGCTATCACAATCCATGATATGATGTGAGGCATAGAACAATCAAGAATCAGTCCACATGATTCAAATAGAACCAACCCATGAATGGTTCTACAAAGCTAGAGACTTTCTAAAAAAGGTACCTTGGGGATCCTTGCTTTCATAAGGTCCTATAGAGAATGGTACCACCATTCTCCATAAGGTTGTTTCCCAATCATATTTTGTACAAGTCGAACTACAGTGGGAACATGTCATTCAGTTAGTTGAAGTTGTTGCCTATCAATATTGGATGTCACAAATACACAATTTCCTTAAGCTTGGTATAATCCCATAGGGATTATCGCATGCCATAAAATGAGAATTTAAATAGAAAGTGACTAAATATGTCTTGCTAGGAGACATCTTGTATCATTGTAGCTATGATGGAATTCTCCTTCATTGCCTTGAGCCCCAAGAATCAACTTGGGCAATCTCACAAGCTCATGATGGTACATGTGGTGGCCATTTTAGTGGCATGGCCATCATCAAGCGCATCCTTCAAATGGGTTATTATTGGCCCACTATGGAGAAGGATTGCACCATGTATGTCAAGAAATGCATCAAATGTCAGCATCATGCTAATCTTATGCACTTGCCATCGTAGGCCTTACAACCCATCCAAGTGGCTTGGCCATTTTCTCAGTGGGGTTTTGATCTGATTGGTAAGATCTCTCTCCCATATTTGGGCTAACATACATTTATTATAATAGCCACTGAGTACTTTACAAAATGGGTGGAAGAAATCCCTTTGACAACAATAATAGGAGCACGTATTATGGAGTTCATACTCCATAATATCATATATCATTTTGGGATCCCATCCAAGATCATATCGGATAATGGAACATCATTCAAAAATAAAATTGTAAGGGCTTTAATGTCCAAGTATAATATCCAACACAATTTTATGACTCCATACTATCCATAAGAAAATGGGTAAGCAGAAGCTTCTAACAAGATAGTGGTAGTAATCTTAAAGAAGATTATTCAAGAAAACCATAAATATTGGCATATCCAATTACCCCTTGCATTATGGGCTTACAGAACTAGTATATGGACACCCACTGGGGCAACCCCATTTTCACTAGTATATGGTGTTGAGGCCATTATGCCCTTGGAATTGGAAATTCCAACCCTATGCATCGCATTGAAAGAGTTCATCGATGATGACACTACATGCCAAGCTCACCTTGACCAATTGATGCTTCTTGATGAACATCGCATGAATGCCCTTGAGCATCTCCGAGTTTATCAAGAATACCTAAAATGAGCTTACAATAATAAAGTCCACCTGAGAGACTTTAAATTTGGGGATCTTGTGTTGAAATAAAACCAATAGAACTCAAACCTACCATCGCATCTACGAGACAAATTTATGACCAACTAGTTAGGTCCATATATCATCTTAGAGAAGATAGGACCTAGAACTTATCGCCTAACATCACTTGAAGGTGTTGAAGAGCCTGAACCTCTCAAAATTCTTCATCTTAAGGTGTTCCACACATAAAAATCAAAAATAACAAAAATAATTTAAAACACAAAAATCCAAACAAATCAAAAAGCAATAAAATCCAAAAACATTGCAAAACATCAAAAATACAAAAATATTTACATTTTGTATTGCATCACATGCATTCATTTAATTGCATTGCATTAGGCATGTTCATCCATTGCACTTGCATTAGGATAGGTTGTGTTTACAATCTTACAAATGACACCATGTTTGTATCTTAATCATGCATCTATTCATCATCATCATCCATCACCCTTGTGAGTAATTGTGTTTTTCAACACAACCCCTCCTGTTGCTATAAGGAATATACTAGGGTTTTTTAGTAATTCAGCCATACCTAGTGATCTTCTCAGATTTTGTAGAAAGCTATCTTTGCTTTTGGATATGAGGTCTAGTTTTGATAGCACCTAGCATATGTCAAAATCCCATCACTAATTAAACACATTAAAAATCCTAGTCTAGACAAGGAAGGATGAACACTACAAAGTGGTCCTAGTCACCTTAAGTGAAAGGTTTTTACTTGCTCATATTGTGATGTGCATGGTCTAGAGTGTTGATCATTGACAAAAGGACAAGCTCCCCCCTACCCAAAGAAATCCCTTGCTTTCATAAAAAATAAGCAAAATCCCAAAATCAAAGCAAAATCCCTTGCTCAAAAAAAATGCAAAATAAATAGTGATTTTCATCACTAAGCATGAGCAAGTATCCCAATAAATATGAAGAAAAGAAGGGGGTGAAGAGCTTGAATCCCTAGAATGGTCACTACTTGAAGCCATTGAGTGATCCCCAATACAACAATGGGTTGAATGAATCCCTTCTGGCATTGGGGTAGTTCTAAGCAATTTACAAATGAGCTAGCTTTAGGTGGCTTGTATTACCTAGTAGTCTAGTCTAACTGCATCCAAACTTAGGATCAAGGTGAACATTTGGTGATCCTCATTACAGCAATGGGCTGAATGAATTCCACCTGGAAATGAGGTAGTCTTATGTCTCATCTAATATATTCATTTGCACACACAGGGATAATGAATATCTTGGTCTTCATAACAAAAACTTTTATCTTTCAAGAGTCCTATATAGTCATTATACAACTTTTGATTAATCAACTAGGGTGTTTGAGTCTCATGGAAAACCTCAAAAATCCCTTATAGCAACAAATCATATCAATAAATCAATCATCAACTTCTCTTTATGAGGTTTTGTTTATTAAAGGGTGTTCATAACATAGGATAGATACCAGATGGATATCAACAATGATATTTAGATGACCACTGACTATTTTGTGCATATCTTTTAATTTACAAAAGCTCATGAGGGAAAACCATACATCTCTCATCATCTCATCTCACATATGGGTGTTTAAATGATTAATTCTTATGATAAGAGTTACCATTTACATTCATGATTTTTATACATTTTGTGGTGTCATCCATTAGTTTGTAAACACATATTACATTCATTCCTTATGTTTTAAGTGATTAAAGCATACAAGTTCATTTGCATTAGTTCATCATCATATAATTAATGCATTCCATTACACATCATCATATCATATCACATAAGTTAAGTGCATAAACAATTGAAATAAATTAAACATGCATTTAATAATAAGTAGTGCATCCATATATGTACCCATCATCATAGTGCATCCATACATATAGATCATAGCATCTAACCATACATCTATCATCTAGCTAGTGCATGTCATCAATACATCACATCCATATAGCATAAATCAATACATCACATAAGCATTGCATCCATGTGCATCTCATAAACATAAAACAATAAAATTATACATATAATGAGCCATAATCAACTAGAATATCATATATATATGTGTGTCAAATATATACATAGAGGTACAAAATGCCCATAGGCTACAATAGTGTAGGTCCTCAGACCTTACACTAAAAAATGAGATAATGTCATCAAGATACAATCATGAGTGGCCTGCACCACCTAAGTCACCTCCCCCTCTCTACCCTCTCTATGAGGCTACCTAGAGCTAGTGCTAGTTGATCTCTCTGATCGAGCACCTATCCTATGATTGGGCCACACTGATGACTACCCTAACTCACTCTACCTACTACGTTGTGAGCCACCTACTATAGATCTAGCTAGAAGTGTACCCTAACCTAAGCCTCTAAAGCAATAATATATACAGAATCGACTATACACTAAGTTGTATCCTCCCTAATGAGTCCTCATAGATGCCTGATCTCTACATCTACATCTAACATAGTTGGTCCTTAAGGGGTGGCATAGATGGGGTAACCTGTGAAATAGTAGTAGCACCCACTATCACCCTGAGTGCATCTCACTCTATAGTCTAGAGATCTAATTATGACTATAGAATATCCTACTGAGTGGTGATCTTCTTGATCTCAATGGTCATTGAGTCAACCTATGCCTAGAGGGTGGTCCTCTCCTCCTCGTAACCCCACCATTGAGTCTACCCTACTATGAGCTATACCTATAATGCACTCATCTAAGCCTATAAGGTAGCAATGGAGGTATCCCTCTCCAAAATCTACCTTTGAGTCATCTATAGTTGTGCCTATAGGCCATGTATCTAGGCCCATAGCTATGACACCTCATCATCAGGCTCCTCCTCACCCTCTACCTCATCTTGTGCCTCCTCCTCTAGAGTGGCTTGCTATCCCCACTCCCCCTCAATCCTCTGGAGAACTCATCACCCATGTGGGTCATCAACTGCTGCCTCTGCAACCTCACCATCCCTAGATCTACCAAGAGGACCACCACCTTTCCATAGCCTAGTGGTCCACCAAGCATCATAGTCTAGGAGTCATCCCAACATCTGCTAACCTTGTATCCTCAAGGGCATCATCCTCATCTATCAAATATATGACCTAAGACCAAGCTAGTTGTATCTCCACCTTAAGGTGACATTAGAGGATTAGATCCTCTAGGATATCCTATCATATCCCAAACTATCTAATGACGTAAGAGAAGTGGAAGAACTCCCTCACACTAGGCTTGCACCCGATGACCCAATGATCATGCCTAGCTCATCTCAAGTAGTGGTCAACCTCCTCCCATGCTGGGTAGTCTAAGTAAGGGTGCCATATGATCTGACTAGCCTGTAGCCATGTCAATCAGTCTACATAGTGTTGTAAGTCTCCTACATGAGACCTACTCCTGTATGACTCTACCTCCCAAGGCCAATAAGCTCCATAGCACTGAGTAATGGGTGCTACTATAGTAATCACTAGAGGTAGTCCTCCTAGGTGGTCTATTCGAATGTGCTCCCATACCCATATCTATAGTAGGAGACTACATCCTACTCTCGCTCACCCTCACTATGTAATGTGGTAGAGCTCATCATAGAGTTGGGTAAGGAGAGCACTCCCCCATGATAAGATGAGTGGCTGAGCCATCGTGCTCCCAAGTAGATCTTATACTATAGCCAAGAGGTTCCAAGGGAACCTCACTCTAGATGTATTGATAAGGAAAACATTGCAGATAAGGTGCATAAGAATAGCTTGGCACCATGAGAATACATATAATCTATACCAGCGCTCTACTAGTACCCCACCATGCTCAATGTCCATGAGTGCCTCATCACTCCTATCACCAAAAACCCTCTAGAATATGGTAGTCTTTACTATGGTAGGTGAAGAAGTGATGGCCTATCCATCGATGGGAATCTAGAATATACGGTACATGTCCTCAAGTGTAACCATCATCTCCCCAGTTGAAATATGGAAGGTATTAGTCTATGCATCCCAACACTAGGCTAATGCAGTCATGTATGCTTGATCTACCTTGATGGTGGGAAGTCTCAAGACATAGCCGAGGCCCATAGCCTTGAACCAATCTAGGTCTACCTATATCAACTAGGGTAATAGCTCACAAAGTAAATTTAGCTCTTGTGCCTATGCATTCAAAGCCTAAAAAGGGATGGTAACACAATGCATAATAAATCAAGTAAAATTAAAAAAAAAATCAAGTAAACTTAAAAAAAATATATAAAAGTTTCCTAAGTTTTCTTAGCCATGGTTAGCAACCATAGTCACAGTTGTGCTTTTCATTCGTGACTAGCATTAATGATCAATTTTTTGACCATTGGGATTTGAACCTAGCTACGACTAACAATTATGGCCCCCAATTGGCAAATTGGGAGTCGCAACTGTCACCCATGGCTACGAGAATGACCTCGTTCGAGGTCAATTCCCACCCCAAATTGAACCCAAATTAAAAACCCACCCCTCTAAACTAACCTAGAGCTAATCCTAAACTAAGGTGAGGTTAATTGCCAATAAGTTTAATGAGGTTCATTTAATGCCATTACTTAGTGAGGTTCATTTTAAATTATGCAAATTAAATGAGAGAGATCGAGATGCTACCTTCGAAGCACTAGCTCCACCACTAGTGGAAGCCTTAGGTTGGTCTGCCATGAGATTAGGTAGTGATTTTGCAAGCGTTCCATATCAAAAGTTCTCTTTCTCCTCTTAGAGCTCTCACTATCAAGAGTTGGCAATAGGAAATAATGAACAATAAAAAACCCTAAATTTCTTTTATATTTTGCGCTTGGCCCTTAGTCATGGATGTCATCCATGAGCGTAGATTAGGGTAACATCAGTAGTGGCTATCAGACACGACTAACAAAGTTGTCAAAACTAGTTGTGATTAACCATGACTAGAAGACAGCAATAAATACTCCAAAATTCCAACCGTGAGGAGCTTCAAAATGCAAAACAAAAAATATTCAAGAACCCAAAAACAAAAAAAAAAAAAACAAAAAAAAAAAAAAAAACTATTCCCGTGACTTGCGCTCCATGCAATTCGGAAAGATGAGTAAATTACCATAAGGCCATTTGGGGTAAATTAGTCATCGTTGAATTGAAATGTCTTCACTTCAATCCCAAAGAAGGCCATGGTGGTCGGACTACCCCATGGGAATGAGGTGTTCATTTCATTTCTTCTATGACATTTTTAGAAGATCATCGAACATAGTGATTCACCATAAGCTTAAATGGAATTGCTATCATCTTGATTCCCTAAGAAGGCCATTGTGGCCAGATTGCTCCATGGGATAGAGATGTACAATTACTATTAATGGTTGAAATCATGGCTATAATAGGCCTTTCCATATAATAAAATGCAAAAGTCTTGAATCATCCAAATTATTCATCTTGGTCAAGTGACTCATCACTTTAATCACTTGTCCTTTCCTCATCGACTCATCGCTTGAGGGGGTAGTCATAATATAAAATTCATAATCAAAATCAACAAAGGATCACTCGATCATGTCAAATTGTGTTCATCTTACAAATCATTGCTAACAACTATCATAAGCTTACCCTTATACTGGGGAAAAAGCAAATATGCCAGTTTAAAGCCTTTTAGCGATCCACCTATCGGACCAATTGTAGTAGCCCTAATGCTACTCGATCATAGCTGGACACATGAAAGCTTTGCAAAATTAAGCCTTCCATCCCATTGGAAGCAATTATTCTAGGATGTGCATCCTTTGCAGGATAGGGGCATCTAATGTTGATCATATCAATGATCATCATTCAACCTATAACATGGCTTTAGGTGATCTATTTTTTCTCAACATCGTGTTTTCCCATAATGCATCCCAAAAGGGGTATCTATAGACACCTAAAACACATCATATTTAGGAGACTACTCATATGGGCATCCTTGCAGACCATATGAATGACCTTGGACCCTCCCAAGGCTAAGTAATGGTTCTAACCACTCATTTTAGGCATCCTAGGCCTATTCAGCCTTAGTCATGGATGAAAATCATGACTAAGATCTTAGCCATGGGTGACAATTGTAGCTAGGATCCTGGCCATGCTGAGCAACCATGGCTAGCACTGTAACTATATTGGCTTCCCAAGCTAAGCCAAATTGGTTATTCCAATAATATTTTCAACCAATTTAGGTGGTTTTGGACTGTGAATCCTCAATAAGGTTCTGTCCAACTACCCCAGCTTGGTATTTCTTGATCTTGGATTCCTTGAGAATCCAATATTGGGATTGGGAAGTCTATTTATAGATCCCTCAAAGAGACCAAAATTATCTTGATGTTATTGTAGTGAAGCCCTATCAAACTATAGAGTCAATTGCAACCTTTGAAGAGTAAGGAGATGCTACTAAATTCCATTTTGACCTAAAAATTTGCAACAATGGATCTTCCAAAGGATTGAGAAGAATACCTTGCAATTCCACACCTATCTGATGTAAATTCAAGCAATTTAAATCATCAATATATGTCTAGATATGAGGGTAACCCTTGATCATCAATTTCAAGGAATATATGAGCATTCACAACCTTTGTTGCAAGAGAAAGGAGAGTTTTCTTGTAGCCATGGCTGTCAGCCATGACTAACAGAGTTGGTTGCACTGAGCACCCATGGCTAGGGTTTGATGTTCTTATTCTTCTATTTTAGTCATAGATTTTTATTTCTAGTTGTGCAATTATGTTAATCTAGCCTAGATTAATCTTGTATAAAATATTCCCATGATTAATTAGCAATATTATAGGTAGCTTTACCTTAATTAGTCTCATATATGATTTCTTTCAAAATTTTCATAGATTAGCTTCTTTCATACTTTATCCTTTAAATTTCATGTAATATTAGATATATTTACATATTTCAAGCCATTATGCAGAGATACACGTACACGTCTCTCTGGTTACTCAAAAATAAATTTAATCAATTAAATAATACAGAACGATTAGCAACGATTCTCAATTGTTTGACGAATGAAATGAAACAATAAATCAATTCTTAGGATGAGCGCAATGCCACTAGGAGGGCAGATCCCGCCGTGAAGGCAATTGCAACAATGCAGAGATAAAAAATAGCAAAGATGATGATCCCGTCAATAAATGAAAACTATGCTAATAAATATGAATTTTTATTCAATTGGATAACCTAGCCGACTGCTAGGTTTGGTATGTAGCATGACTCCCCTCCTCGGAAAGCTTTGTCCTCAAAGCTGGAAATGTCTGGAAAATACTTTCGTGTTCCCATGTGGCATCTTCCTCTGGTAGGTCTTGCCATTTGATGAGAAATTCTTGAATCTAGCGTGATCTTAGTCTTCGTATTCTGTGTTGTAATATATCTTCAGGTTGGAGATGTATGCGGCCTTCCTCATCGAGCATTGGTAATTCTGATTGACCTTGCACTTTCTGACCAATTACCTTTTTGAGACATGAAACATGGAATACCGGGTGTATTCGTGATGATGAAGGAAGTTCTAACTGATAGGCTACTTCTCCAATGCGGCGCACAATTTTGTAAGGACCATAGAATCGTGGTGCCAACTTTTGACTGGTCTTTATCCTTAACGATGCTTGTTTGTAAGGTTGCAACCTTAGGAAAACCTTGTCACCGACATTAAAAGTTCGTTCTGATCGGTGCAAGTCTTGTTGTTGTTTCATGCGATTTTGTGCTTGGAATAAATTCTCCTTGAGGATGGTGAGTGTCGACTGCCTTTGTTGAAACCAATCATCCACTTTGTCTACTTTGGATGAACCGGGGACGTAATCTGCTACGATTGGAGGCTTGGTTCCATACAATGCTTCAAAGGGAGACATCTTAATTGAATAATGGTAAGAAGTGTTGTACCACCATTCCGCCATTGCTAGCCATTGGCTCCATTGATATTGTTTATCTTGAACAAAACATCGTAAGTATGTACCCAAACATTTGTTAACTACTTCTGTTTGACCATCTGTCTGGGGATGGTAAGCTGAGGACATGTTCAATTTGGTACCACTAAGTCAAAATAATTCTCGCCAAAAGTTACTAGTGAAGATGGGGTCTCTATCACTTACAATATTTTTTGGCATACCATGTAATTTGAAAATTGAATCCATAAATACCTTTGCCACCTTGCTTGCGGAAAATGGATGTTGTAAAGCCTGAAAATGAGCGTATTTGGATAACCAGTCTATGACGACGAAGATAATTGTCTTGCCTTCTGATTTTGGAAGACCTTCAATAAAATCCATGGATATATGTTCCCACTGGCGTTCAGGGATGGGTAATGGTTGTAACAATCCTGGTGATTTGACTATTTCTCCTTTATTGCGTTGGCAAACTTCACATTCTGCTACCCATTGTTTGACTTCTGCTTTTAATCCTTTCCAACAAAATGATTGTTTGACCCTTAAATATGTTTTCAAAAATCTTGAATGTCCTGCTGATGGAGAAGCGTGTGATTCGTCGAGGATCTTCGATTTGAGTTCCGAATTGTGTGGAATGTAAATGCGGTTCTTCTTCCGGAGGATTTTATCTTCATAAGAGAACAAAGGGTGTTTAGAGGACCCTATAGATAATTCTTGAAGTATCTGAGTAGTTTCGCTATTGGACAACCATTCCTCTTGTAATTGATTCACCCATTGGGAGCAAGGACCTGAAATAGCGTTAATGACTACTTCATCTTCATATTTCCTGGACAGCGCATCGGCGGCTATATTTTCCTTCCCCTTCTTGTATTCGATAACAAAATCATAACCCAATAGTTTGGTTAACCACTTATTTTGTTTCGGATAGGAAAACCTCTGCTCAAGAAAATGTTTGAGACTACTATGATCTGTTTTGATAATGAAGCGGCTATTGATTAGGTAGTGTCTCCATTTTTCTACTGCATGAAGAATAGCCAACATTTCTTTTTCATATGTCGATCTTCCCAAATTTTTCTCGGAGAGCTGTTTACTTTCAAATGCCAACGGATGACCTTCTTGCATTAATATAGCCCCAATTCCTGTTCTTGACGCATCACATTCGATAATAAATGGTTTGTGAAAATTGGGGGTTGCTAATATTGGAGTTGTACACATGGCCTCCTTAAGAGCTTCGAAAGCTAGAGTAGCCTCTTCCGACCAACGAAAAGCATCCTTTTTTGTGAGTGCCGTGAGAGGTGCTGCAATCTTACCATAATTTTGTACAAACTTGCGATAGTAGCCCGTGAGACCCAAAAAACCATGAAGTTTCTTGATGGTTTTAGGTAAAGGCCATTCTTGAATTGCCTTAATCTTATTGGGATCAACTTTGACGCCCTGGTGTGAAACTATATGACCCAGATATTCCACTTCCTGGACACCAAAGGAACATTTGGAACGTTTGACAAATAGCTTTTCTCTGTGTAAAATGTGAAGGGCTTTATCCACATGATGTAAATGGTCCGTCCATGTTTTGTTGTATATGAGAATATCATAAAAAAAAACTAACACAAACTTACGGAGGAGTGGACGAAACACTTGGTTCATGAGACTTTGGAATGTGGATGGTGCATTAGTGAGACCAAAAGGCATGACCAAAAATTCGTAATGACCTTCATGAGTACGAAAGGCAGTTTTGGGAATATCTTCTTCTCTAACACGGATTTGGTGAAATCCGGAGCGAAGGTCTAATTTTGTAAAAAATTTTGCACCATGCAACTCATCTAATAGGTCATCTATGACAGGGATAGGAAATTTGTCCTTGATAGTGAGTTTATTGAGAGAACGAAAGTCGGGACACATACGCCAAGAGTTATCTTTTCGTCTAGCCGGGACTACGGGTGAGGAATAAGGACTAGTCGTTGTGACGAATGACTCCATGATCCAACAAATCCTGAACGATCCTGTTCGATTTTTTCTGTCTTTTGTGGTTGAGGATAGCGATAAGGACGATTGTTAGGAGGAACACTCCCTGGAATCAAATGGATGGCATGGTCATGAGATCGTTTAGGTGGTAATCCTTGAGGTTCTTGAAAAACCTCTTCGTAATGTGTTATGATGTCTTGTAACTCCGGAGCAATAATATCCGAAGTTGTTGGAGATTGTTTTTCCAAACAATTAATTTGAGCTATAAACCCATATCCACCCTTTTTTAACATCTTCTCCATACTATGAGAGCTCACCATTTGTGATGGAGGAGTAGTAATGCCTTGTAAGCGAATGACTCGTCCGTTTTCCTTCCATTCCACAAATAATTTTTTGAAGTTGAAGCTAACCGTGTCTAATGTTTCCAACCATTCAACTCCCAAAATGACATCCGAGTTCCCCAAATTCATGACGAAAAGGGATCCAAACCAAGTATAAGTTCCCATTTTTATGGAAACTTGAGATGTGCGACCAACACATTGTGCGTTCACCCCGTTGGCCACTAGAACCTGGAATTTGTCTTTGTTGGAAGAGTTAATGAATAAATTCAAAGCTTTTGCGGTTTTGATGTCGATAAAATTGTGGGTACTACTAGAATCAATTAGCACATTCACCTTTTTCTGGCGGAGAAATCCTGGTACCTTGATGGTATGGTGGGCGGTTAAACCCATGAGAGCATGCACGGAGATCGCCATTGTATCCTCTTCTTTTTCTTCTATAGTACATGGTAGGTCTTCTGGCATAGGTTCTTCTGGTTGGTAAGGTTCTTCCTCTTCTCCTTCACATTGATCACCTTCAATATGAAAGTTTTGTTTTTGGGCACATGCTTGTTCCTTGGGGTGATGAGTGCGACATTTATAGCAAAAATATCTTGATGGTTGATCATTTCTACGAAAGGAATTGTTGCGATATGAAGGACGACTATAAGTTTCACGCCGTGCAGACAACTGATGTCTCTTCTCGGCCAGCTTGGCTATTCTTATACAATCGTTCAGCAAGGTTGGATTGTGCATGTCTACCTCCACTCGAATACTTTCTTTCAAACCATTGCGAAAGGCTCCTACCACTATGTCGGGACTGAGGTCTAAAGTGTATGGTAGTAAACTGGTAAACTCCGAAACGAATTCGCTAACTGACCCTTCTTGTTTAAGAGATAATAGTCTTACTGTGTATGATGATGTAGCTCCTTCATCAAATCTTTCTAAAAAAGAGGTAGTGAATTTTCTCCAATTAATAGTAGCTCCTTTCTCTCGTTTAAGCCATACAAACCATTGGTAGGCCTCAGTGCCTAGTTTTGATGCAGCGAAAGGGACTTTATCAATTTCCTTAATTTGATATAAGTCAAGAATGCCTTCCATTTTGGCTATCCAACCACGAGGATCATGACCTTCAAAAGTGGGCATATCAATTCATGGAAAATTATTATTAGGGCCTCTCGGTTGGTGATAACCCGTGTCCCTTTCTTGATTTTGGTTATACCGCTGTCTCTGATAGCGATCCCTGTAATTATCCGAATCACCTCGTTGTTGTTCCCAATCATCATTAGGATCGACATTTTCTTCATTCCTTTGGGCATGGGAGTGATTTTGGGGATTAGTATTGGGATTAGGCTGGTTTTGTGCTTGCACTAGGTTTTTTAGGAGGAGACCAATTTCGTTCATACCCTCTAGTAAGAGTCGAAGAGAATCATCGTTGGAAACGGCTGAGTTACTTGAGTTTCCTTGTGTGATGTTTTCGTGAGTTGGGGGAGGATTAGTAGCCATAGGATCTACTAGTGGATGATGTGGATTATAACTACCAATTTTAAAAGGAGAAAGAGAATTTTTTGTACCGGGCTTCGATTAGGTCTTCTTGTGTTGTTATTGGTCATTTTCGAGCTTGATAATCGACCGTCAGATCCCTTGATCCACTGTTTGCTCATGCACTTGTTAACATAACCTGCTTAAGAACCTTGGAACTTGGACTGCCACAAAATGTGATGGAATTTTTTTTTTTTTTTTTAACAAAAAAATTTGGTTTTCGCTACAACTGTCGCTCCAACTGCGATGCGGATTTGAATTTGGATTTGGGCTCCTTCTTGACTGCAATTTTGACAATTTTTCTTGACTGCAGTTTGAAAGACACAACATCATAATAACCACTAACCACGGACTACCATAAGATGAGGACACGGACACAAAACGTGAGACACGAACGTTGCGATCGACACAAAACAGACGACGAGCGGACGAAAGACACTAAACAGACGACGAGACAGCTACGAGATGTGATAGAACACGCGAGCAGACGGACAGATGCCGACATGAAATGGACAACGAGTAGATGGAAGATGCTAAACGGATGACGAGACAGCTACGAGACATGATATAACACGTGAGCATGACAGAATAGGACCGAGCGGACGGACAGATGCAATACACAATAGAACAGGACAATAGACCTGAAATGCACAGAATACGACATGAACAGACGAAACAAATATGACCAACGAGCGGACGGAAGAACTTGTGACGCGAGAAGAAACTCCAAGGTGTGACCGTAGTCACGACGTAAATGGTGTGACGCCAATTATTTAAACCCCTCCACAAACAAAACACTGCCAATGTGGGATAACTAGCCAAACGCATGACGGAAAAAGAATTTTTTAAATGACATCAGCGCCGAAAAGGAATTAAAAACCTTAAGTTTTTTGCTTGTAAATTGAATAAAATTGCGAATTTGTGAAAATACTGCAGTGGCGTCATGAGGAATTGTAGCGTAAATTCCATGAAATTGCAATTGCTTCATAAATGTTAATTTTTATATGGACCGCCGACGAGCTGAGAGGACTGCGAACAGCAGCTAGCTGCCACTGTCATGGAGATGCAACTACAAAAAGATTGCAGCGGCTGCCAGTGACGCCTGATGGACCGGGACTGCGTAGAAACACGACTGGAGCGTGCTGTCAAGGACACTTGTGACGGGCTTCAGGATCTATTTTGAATCTGATACCACTTGCAGAGATACACGTACACGTCTCTCTGGTTACTCAAAAATAAATTTAATCAATTAAATAATACAGAACGATTAGCAACGATTCTCAATTGTTCGATGAATGAAATGAAACAATAAATCAATTCTTAGGATGAGCGCAATGCCACTAGGAGGGCAGATCCCATCATGAAGGCAATTGCAACAATGCAGAGATAAAAAATAGCAAAAGATGATGATCCCACAATAAATGAAAACTATGCTAATAAATATGAATTTTTATTCAATTGGATAACCTAGCCGACTGCTAGGTTTGGTATGTAGCACATTATTTGCATTGATTTAACAATTTCATAAGCATATTTATACATATTTGCACATTTTATGTTTCATTCAAGTATTTACTTCATCTTTGGTAATTCCTAGATAATGGCCTCATCATGAGAGGCTTATTTTGTATTTGATGTGTTTTGTGGTTTCTTGTACGTAGGTGATAGATCCTTCAAGTCTTCAAAGCAATTACAAAGATCAATTCCTCTTGAAAATGGAGGAGGCATCCTAGTAAGCCCTCATGCAAAGCTTGTGGAGATCTAAGGATCCTTTAGAATATATCACCTCCAGTTAGGGGCTTTTATACTATTGTAAACATGTATCCCTAAGAGGGATGTATATGTAACTAAGTTTCACTATTATTAATGTAAATGAGGCTCACTTTCTTGTTAATTTGGTTATATATGTGTTTCTTTGCTTTCAATTTGCTTATCATGTTGCAATAGTGATATATATATATATATGCTCTTTAGACCATTCTACAAGTTGATAAGTTCTTAGTCCTAGTTTGTGTGTGATAATGAATGGGCCTTTCCAATTTTCCATGAATTTGTCATGCAAATGACAAGGCAAATTAGAATTTTTTTGATTCTCCTTTAACACAGGATCACCAAATTTAAATTCCTCAAGATTTACCTTAGTATCATAGGCTCATTTAATGCAATCTTGATAAACATGAAGATGTTCAAGAGCATTAATGTATCGTTTATAAAGAAGAGTGAGTTGATCAAGGTGAACTTATTGCATTGTATCATTATCAATGAATTCTTGTAGTGAGATGCACAATGAGAGAATTTTGAGCTCTAAGTGCATGATGGCCTCAACACCATAGACTAATGAAAATGGGATTGCCCTAGTTGGTGTCTAAATGCTCATTATATAAGCCCAGAGTGCCAAAGGTAATTGTAGATGGCAATCCTTATGATAATTGTTAACCGTTTTCTTAAGGATGGTGATAATTATATTATTTGATACCTCAGCCTATCCATTACTCCATTATTAATAAGGTGTCAAAAATCTATATTGGATATGATACTTGGTACAAAAATCTTGAACATCCTTATTTTTAAAATATGGCTCATTATCGAAAATGATCTTAGATAGAATACCAAAACAATAAATATTTTTATGTAGGAACTCTGTGATGCATGATCTTGTCATAGTGGTAAGGGGAATAGACTCAACCAATTTGGTGAAGTATTATGTGGCCATGATGATAAATGTGTGGTTGCATAAATATGGGGGTGGAATTTTACCAATTAAATCAAAGCCCCATTGTAAGAAAGGCAACAATGAATGAATTGGTTGTAAAGCCTACAAAGGTACATGAGATAGATTAGTATGATGTTGACACTTGATCCTCATTTTGACATATGCACAACAATAATTCTCCATGGTAGGCCAATAATAGCCCATTCAAAGGATGCACTTTGTGATAGCTATGCCATTAAAATGGCCACCATAAGTACCATCATGATCTTGAGCAATGCCCCAAGTATATTCTTGGGGCTCTAAGCAATGAATAAGAAGATCCAAATAACTTTGATGATACAATATATCTCCTAGCAAAACATACCGAGCCACTTTTTACTTAGATGTGTATTTAGAATCATGTGATAATTCACAAGGAGGATTACCAAGTTTTAAGAAATATTATATTATAGAGAACCAATCTTGGTATGGTTTAGCTTGGACCAAGTGGACATCTTGCTCTCTTATAGAAACATCTTGCAAAAGTGTGGATTGATTGAGATTTTTAGCATATATGGTTGTGAAATTATCAAAAGGGTTTTATATAATTAGGGATCCTAAGTAAGCCATTGTATCCATAAAATAGTTGGAGAAATGAGGGATAGCCTTAATGTCATAACATTCAAATTTTGTAAGCAATTTGTCCACAAGGGTCTTGTATTTCTTAAATATAGTGCACTTACATTGATAGATTTCTTTGACTTGGTTAATGATGAGCTCAGAGTCACCAAATATTCTAAGTCACTTGATATTCATGGTAAGATTTATTTGAAGACCCAAAATAAGGGCTTTGTACTTAGCATTTTTATTGGTACATGGAAAATTGAGCTTGAATGAAAGAGTGATAGGAGTCCCTTATGGTATAAAAAAAATGTTTCTGGTACCACCCCCTTGGTCCCACTTAGAACCATCAAAGAACAACATGAGATAAACTTTGTATTTAGGTTCATTTGACTCTTTAGCATTAGATAATGTAAATATTGTATCATCAGGTAGTTTGATAGTAAGAGACTTATCATCAAGAAGAGGAGCTTTGCTAATTAGTCAATGGTGACCTCACCCTTGATAGATTTTTGGTTGATGAATTCAAGGTCAAACTTTATCAAAAACATGATTAACTTTGTGGTGTGAATATTATGATATTTACAACTCATCATATACCACAAGGGGTTATATTTGGAGATAAAAAAATTTGTTTGGTTGATCATGTAATGATGACATTTTTTAGTTGTAAAAACCATTGTTAAGAAGAGCTTCTCAACATAAGCATACTTGACTTCATAACTAACCAAGGTATGACTAATGTAATATATGAGATACTCCTTATTAGCCTCATTCATTTTGACCAACATAAACCCTAAGGCAAATTCAGTGGTCAAGAGATACAATAGAAAAGGTACATTAGGTCAAGGAGGAGATAATACTAGTGTAGAAACTAGTTATTGTTTTATATCCTCAAAGGCCTTCTAACAACCTTCATTCCAATGTAAAGTGACCCCATTTTATAGAATATGATTAAGTTGTTGATATTTATTTTATAGTTGCATTATAAAACATTAGATGACCTATATATTCTCTTGTAAGCTACAAAGCTACTTAATATTGGTGGGAGGAGGCATGTTTAATATTATCTCAACTTTGCTTGGATAAACTTTGATGCCTCATTTAGAAATGACGAAGCCTAAAATTTTTCTAGAGGTTACACTTAAAAAACACTTTTTAGGATTCAATAAAACATTATGTTCCAAGAGGTGATCAAAAACCTTATGAAGAACATTGATATGCTTGTAATCCAATAAAGACTTTATCAATATATCATTGACATCGTCTTTGATAATATTATGCATGTAGTCATGAAAATGCATGTTATCACCTGTTCATAGCTAGCACCAGTATTTTTGGGACCAAAAGGTATGACTTTGTAGCAAAAATTCCTTCATGGTGTGGTGAAATCCATTTTGGGTTGATTGCCAAGATTGACTCAAATTTGATTATAGCTTGAGAAACCATCCATGAGGAAAAGTATTTCATGATCCATAGTTACATATACAAGTGTATAAATTCTAGGGAGTGGAAACTTATCCTTAGGGCTCACTTTATTAAGATATCTAAAATCTATGCATATGCAAACCTCCCATTAAACTTCCCAATAGGTACCATATTGGATACCCATTCACGATAATTGATGGGTTGGATGAAGCCTACTTCCAACAATTTTTTTCAATTCATATTTGATTATTAAAGCTATAATATGATGTAGTTTTTAAATATTTTTCTTGATAGGCTTGATCATTGGATTGAGTTTTAAATTGTGGACCACTAATTTTGTGTGAAGACCAGGCATGTCTTTGTATGACCAAGCAAAAACTTGCTTTTACTTTGTTAGAAAAGTGGTGAATGCAGAACTTTCCATATCTAAATTATTTTTTTCTAATTTAAGGATATGGTGTTGTTTAGGGTTAGTACTAATATCAATATCAATGGTCTCTTAAATTAACATGTGAGATCTCTCCTCCAATTTATGGGGAGTGGGGATCAAATGGATGTTGTTAGCTAGTTACAGGATTTTGATGTGTTATTCAACTCTATATTAGCTTGGAGAACAACTAGGGATGGATGTGATAAAAAATGATATTATTGTAGAATATTCTTAGAGAGAAGAAACTTAGAAGATGAGGGTAGAATAGAAATGTAATCAAAATAAATGGCCTCAGGATCAAGGGGTAAATATTATGAAGGGTTGGTTGGATAGAAGAGTGGAGTTGTGAGATCTATGGAGATAATATTTATGAATGGTGGATGATCTTCCTTCTTGTGTGGTAGAAGGTGATTAATGATATGGAGATACAAATATGTAGGTGGTGGTTGAGGTGGAATTGGAATTACAAGGTGTGATCACGCTAGAATGGGGATGACTAGATCCTCTAATGGAAGAAGCTATCACCAAATGGCAAGCTATCTAGGGAAGATGCAAAGATAAAATTCATTAACATTCATGATAGGAACAATGAGGGAGGAATCATCATTAGAGATATATAAGGCAATGGATAGTGCATCTAGATTGTCTTTGGACTCATCATATGAATCATAAGTATCCATTTATAATGTAATGATTTGAATATAATCATTAAGAAAATAAGCATAGCCAAGATTAGTATACTCATTACTATATATATCCTCCTCAAGGCCTAAGATATGGCATTGAAGATAATCTACAAGAATTTCATCAAGCATATGTATGGAGAACCCTAATAATGACTTATCTGTAGGTAATTGATAGCATGGTTCAAGAGGGATGCGAGGACCTTGATCATAGAAACCTAGGCCATTTTCATACCAATGGTTTATAGGGAAAGGACGGATTAGATAGATAGTTAATATTCATGAGAAATAACTCTTTCTCTTCTGGTATAGGAGGTGTGTTAGTAGAGGTATTGATACCTCCATAGAAAAAAAATATTTTATTTGAGAAAGACCCAAGGGAGATGATGGTACCAATAGGTAGTGGTGCATTGTGAGGTTGGACAAAGTTTCCAATTGACGTGATGAGAGAAGTGAATGTAAAATTTTGTACTAAATATACACCAAGGCCTAAATTAGCCATCGGAACTATGAATTGTAGAGGAGGGGTATATGATGATAGAAGTGTAGACTTTGAGGGGATATGAATGGTGAAGGGTGGTTCATCAGGCACGACAAAGATGTGGGTGGATGTTGTGGAGACGGTTGAGATAGAAGTTATGGGAAATACAATGGATGATTGAGATGTGGATGTTGTAGGTGGTGAGGGTTCATATGAATGGGGTAGCATTGGTACTTTTGATGGGTTCCTCATGGGAGGATATAATAAACCAAAAGAGATTCTTAAGGAAGTTGATGATAGTAGTTGTGATGATGGTTGTTGTGATGTAGTAATAGAGTATTTTGGTAGAATATTTGAGTGATTTATGGGGTTATTAGGTTGAATATCTAGATGAGTGGATAGCAAGGTGGACTTATGTGGATGTGAGACCATATGGTAAAATTTTAATGGCTCTAAATCTGTAGGGATACAATGAACTTGACCTTCATGCATGTACTTGATGCTCTAATATAGTATGGAAGGCACACACTTCATATCTCAAATCCAGGGTTGAACAAGAAACAAATTATATTGCATGGAACATTCTAAGATATTATATAACGTATGAATGATTTTTAGTCCAACCTGAATAGGGAGGACTACTATCCCAATATTGGAATATAGTGTGTTTTTGAAGGTACAAAGGGTGAAGGTGGATGATACAATGTGTAATGGTGGAAGATTCATATGTTTGAGGGTAGAGGTGGTGATGATATTTATGGAAGAGTGTGTATCAATCAAGACATATTTATAAGTGATCCAATCCACACTAACCATAAAATGTAGTGGTGGATCGAGTATTTAAATAGGTATTGTCTTGATTTCATGGTCATGAAATGTTATTACAAGATCTTTGCAAGTTTGAATGTGTCCCATAAAGTTGATGAAAGCATTGGAATCTTGTGGTTGCAATTCAATAGATTTTAGAATCTCCATTAGAGCTTCATGATGTGGAGTCAATTGTTGTATTAGCTCATAAATGGAGAGTTTTTTTATGCCATTTTTAAGACTTTGAGTAAGTCTATTTATCAATGTAAGTATTAGAAAATGTGGAGAAGGTGTGATTGGATTTGATATTAGAGGTGCCTATGACATTGAAGGAAAATTATATGGATCCACTAGTTGTGTGGGTTGATTTTGATATCTTTGATTCCTTGTCATAATATTTATCATTATAACAAAACCTTGGTTGTTTTGGGTTGCATTTACCTAATTGACCTACTTAGGTTGTTTAGTTGTAATTGCAAATACTATGGTTGCTCCATGTTGAGGTAATGGATCTTTATAGATATCAATTTTTTGATTGGAAGATACAAGAGGGTCATTGATTTGAATTTCCTACCATTTTATCATGTCTTGTACTAAGTTCTTGAATGAGTAGCATGATTGAATATCATGACATGTTTGTCTATGAAAATACAATAGTGTTCCTCCTTGTAAGATTTAGATTTAATTTTATTTAGGTTTAGTGGGTGATTCTCTGGGAGGGAGATCACTTGTACCTCACACAACAGATGGAATATCATCATCAAGGGCTCTAGCAATGGCATGTATTGGTAATGTGGGTGACATGGTTGAGTCAGAGGTTCATTTTGTAATGGTTTATTAGTTGGTTGTGGATGGTATTGGGCAAGTGGAGGTTGATCCTAATAGTTGGGTTATTGTGGTGGCATTCGATTAGAGGGTTGGGGGCACTCAAAACAACCTACTTTACAATATATGCCTTTTTTTGTATTTTGTTTCCCTTAGAATTCTTGTTAGGCCATTACTTATTTCAAATATTGATGTCTCCTTGGATTTTGATGTCCTTGATGGCCTTTGATTGGGCTAGGGATTCCTAAAAAGTTTGATATTGTTGAAGTTGTAGTAAAAGTGAGATTTTTTTGAGAAACTTCTAGTGAACATGTGAGTGAGCTCTATAATAGGTAAGTTGAATGGTAATTTTATGATTATCACTTTCCATTTATTACCATAATTTATGATTGGCTCATATTCAAATTGGAAAAGGTTGTATAAGTCAATCAAGGTAGCCTTCTTATTAAAGCTAAAGGAGAAGTATTCTAAAAATGTATTGGCTAGTTGTTCAAAGGTGTAAATTCTATGGCATGGAAAATGATTGTACCACTCCAAAGAATCCCTAGCGAGTGTTATAATAAATGTTCTAAGCATTAGAGGATCACTATATTGAAGATGAAAGTAAAAATTTACAAAGTTTTTTACATCTTCTTATGTGTCTTCTTCACATTTGAATTTTTCCAATTTGGGTATCTCAACATGAGGTGGATATGAATATGAAAGAAAATGGATGAGTGGGTTGATTTTTGAGTTGTTGTAATGTGGGTTTTTGATAACCCACACTAGTTTTTTTCTAATGAATTGATGCAATATGTTAGCAATTTATAGGCTTTTGATGAAATTATATTAGTCACTCATCTTCGATTTTGATGAAGTGGGGGTGGTAGATTTTGATGTTATTGTAGTGGTGGATGTGTTTTATTATTGTGAATTTCACCATAATGTATGTTATAACATGTATTGATTTGATCATGATAATCTAGTTGAATTTACTCATAGGTTTCATATTCTAGCTAATAGGGATGTAGTTGGTGTTGTTCAAGAGGATGTGGTTATTGATAATAATTGGGTGGTGGTATGTGGTGTTGGGGGTAAAGTGGGTTTGGGTGTGTGTAGGTTGAAATATTATGGTGTTGCATTGGGTGCTCTTGGAGATGTTGGAATTATTGAATCTGATGCATAGGTGTGGGTAGCCATTGGTGGATTATTTACAATAACTATTATTGATGATCAAGGTTTGGCTTGGATATCTAATGAAATAAATTTACTTGGTAAACCATATGAGGGTGATTCATGCATGTATCAATGATGTGAATATATGTGCATTGCACCCCAACCCCAAAAGGATTGATAATTTATTTTCTAGGATCATGCTAGGTTGCGTTAACCTAATGTTGAGGGTGAATGATTTGCTCTATGTAGGCATGTGGTATCGAAGCACAATGAACTTGGAGATGTGGAAGGTTTATCATAATTTTGGTCAATGTATACATACAAAAAATTATATTCATGGATCATATAAGCATTCTTAGTTATAGTAACCTGAGCATCCCATATTTGTGTGGAGTATACCAATGTTCTTGATTCAATGGAGTTGTAGGATGAGTTGGAATATAAATACATAGTAATGGCTTTCTATGTGCTTTATTATAGAAATAAGTATCCTTATAGAGGTCATGTGGGGTGGCATGGTCTAGATAGTAGATATAATGATTGATATTAGGGCCTATGGGCAGATTTAGAATGGTGATACCTGGTATGTTTGGGTTAGTGGGATGATAGGTGGTATTTGAGTCATATTGGACATGTCCCTCAAGTGGATAAAGATCTTGGTAAGAGGATGAACTAGTCTAGTAATCTTGTTGGTCCTATTGAAAATTATCCATGACTCTTTGTGATGGATTAGGAGTGTTTTGTCATGATTGAGCCTGACTATGTGTCATAATTATAAGCTAGGAAAATGGAGTGCACTTTCTAATCTACACAAACAAAGCAAGGAAACCAAACAAGCAATATGTTATTATAATTAATGTTTTTGTTTGTTTGTGGAATATTTTCTTTTATTTCTAATTTTTATTTTTATTTTATTTTTCTTTTTCTTTTTTGTTTTTAATGTGTTGTTTGAAATCATATTCCTAAAATTACTAAGGTGGTTAGAATGAATACTACAAAAAAGGTAGTTTGTGCACAACCCCTATTAAGGAATATGACACAAATAGTAAAAATAGCTCCCTATGATGATAGATAGATTATAGGTATCCTTACAGGAAAAAAATACCCTCCAAGAAGGGGCTATGCTATCTAAATCCTACTAATTACCTATTCAAGATTTTGCTTCATCCTCGGGTGGGCTTGGATAAGAGTGATAATTACGTTCCACTAATTATTAAGCCTAATGGTTAAAGGGTGTATAAAACCTAACCCACTATGGGACGTACCCAAGAATAGAAGGCTTCTCAATGATGAAGTTCAAAAAATTGCTCATGGGGGCTACTATGGCTTTTAAGGGGCCAATCCTTGATGGGAGATGAAAACCAATGTTGTGTGATTACTATTGATAGTCAATGATGAAATATAACTTTTCATTATTTAAATGCAGTGTGAGTGTATGAATCAATTTTATTTTAAAAGTGAAAATAAATAGCACACAATGATTTTATATCAATGAAATATATGATCCTAAAGTGTAATATCCCCTAAAATGACCATTTTATGCTTCTACAAGTGGCACTACAAGAAATACTAAAATGCGCAAAGACCATCTTGGGTCAATATGATTGAATATAAGGGACCTCTCGATAAGGGATGATTACAACTAAACAAATAAAATCTAAAAATACTAATGCAACTATATTTCTTTATATATATATATATATATATATATATATATATATATATATATATATATATATATATATATTTGTCTATGTTCTTTAATCCTTAAAACATGCAAAATAGAAATCAAAGGAGAGCAATAATCCTAACTTTTATAGCTTATAAAAATTTTAGCATTGAAGTGCAGGAAAAAATATTTTAGTTCTATGATCGGTGATCATATTAGACTGACATGGTTTCAGAATAGGAACCATCTATGGTAGATACAATTAACCCTAAAACCTGCAATCACAATAATAAACAAAAAATAGTCATTTTGTAGATATAAAAAAATAACATGATGAAAATGGGGACTCAAAGGTCCCACCATGATCACCATTTGAAGGATAGAAATTTGCACCATACAATTGAACACAATGCTTAAAGCAATAAAAAATTATTATATATATATATATATATATATATATATATATATATATATATATATTATTACAAAGAGTCCTCTAGATAGGATCTTTATAGATGATACATAAGATTAAAAATGGGGTTACGATTCTTCTTTTCTTAATAAATAATGTCTCTGGGTGCAATTCTTGATATTTTCATGCCAACACATCATTTGGGGGAGCAGGTTTTTTTATAACCATTGTGTAAAATGGGATCTAGAACCTTTCACTATACTCAAATCCTATCACCTACACACAAAGGAAACAATAGCAAATTAGTAGCATATGTAGGGTCCACCAGGAGTGGGAACCATATTAAATCAAGTTATAATTAAGGAAAAATAGGAAATATGATGCATGGAATGTAAATATTAATCTAGAATGCAACAAACATGCAAGATCTAGGCTAAAATATAATTAAAACTTGGAAATTGATCACTTGACTGTGATCATCCCAAGTTGACATGGTTTCTATCTATGGACTATCTCAGTGCAAGATAGTCACTATCGTGGATCTATGTTTTAACATGAATAGGGTCAAGATGAATTATGGGTGGAGTGTGAAGAAATTTGATGATCAAGCTGTGTGGAGGGATGATGAGATGAGTGTTCAAAACTAGTGAGGCAGTGATAAGAACTTATGCAATAAGGATAGTATATGAAGTTTTGAATTTGAGGAGGCAATCCAACAACATCTTGTTAGTAGTAAGAAGACCTATCATATTTTTAGCATCACTTCATGGTGAGCAATAATCAAAATTTGTAGATTAGAAATTGAAGTGTAGAGTGCCATTTTATAGACCTCCTAGCAAGAGGTAGGTGATGAAAATATGGCAATAAATGGTATCCTAATTTTATTCTAGTAGGTGACTATAGGTGGTAGGTAAAATATTGCCTATAGGTTGATTAGAATCAATGCAAAATTAGGTGCGACATTGTAGCCTGCATACAAGCGTTGATTGGCAGTTTGATTACCTCTTAATTTTTTTGGATTTACACAATCATCTCAAGTCGAGATGATGGTAAACATGAGATCATCTTGGATAAATATGTTTATGCTTCTCATGGATAAAGTTACCCGTTGCTTAAGAAAATCCATGGAATTAGCCTTGAGGCTATCCAAAGTGGATTCCATAGGTTAGAAAGAAGGCTCTTTGGAAGTCTCTTTGAGATAATGTATTTTAGGTGTCTACACACTTGATACTACTCATTCTTTACAAAGCAGCTATCTATTGTATTCACACAACTTATTAGATGTTTATGAGTTCTTAGCTATTTCATTCTTGCAACTCCTCCTAGGATTGAATTTAGTATATTTTAATTTACAAGAGTATTTCTAACCACCCATTCTCATGGTAACAAAAATTGCATTGAAACATAAATATAAGATAAATCCTTACATATATGAAATTATTTATAAATAAAATTCATAATCCAACACCCTATGATTAATAATAAAGATTTATCTTGAAGACAAATCCAAATTGGACATAATACAAGTGTTTATCACAAACTCCAAGGACCTTTTTTTCTAACTTACATACTTTAACACAAGTGATCCAATTATCATAACAATACATTCTAGCAATTGAAAAAACTTATTACTATCTATCCATGAAAATATTATTGAGCACACCTTAAAGTACAAAATCCATAGCATCATTAAAATAATATAATATTTAAATTGTACATTAATCAAGTTTACAAAACTTTTTGGAACAAAGTATTCCTTTACAAAGGGTTTGATTCCTTAGCTAAACATTTCTAGAGATAATGAAGCCATTCCCCAAGGATTTCTAAGCCTTAAAGATATCAACAATATAATCTTGATAGGTGCAATGTTTCTTACAAGATCCTAACTAAAGCCATTGCAAATAGAATGAGAGATATTTTGCCTCGCATCATAGATCCATGCCAGGGAAGCTCTGTCTAGGGCAGGTCAATCTTGGATGGAGTTATCATAGTTCATGAAGCTCTGCACTCTACTCATAAGACTAACAAGTCTATTTTTTCCCTTAAGCATGATATGAACAAAGCATTTGAAAGGCTAAATTGGGACTTTCTAATTATTGTCCTCCTTAAGTTTGGTTTTCACCACCAATGGTTTAATTTGATCAAAGAATGTATTTCTAAAGCATGGTTCTCGATTCTAGTTAATGGAACAACTACTGGTTACTTTCAAATTCATAGAGGAATTCGGCAGGGGGACCCTATCAGCCCCATGTTATTCATCATTATGGCAAAATATTTAGGCAAAACCATCAAAAATGCTTGCAGTTCAAGGCTAATATCGAGAATCAAGGCAACATCTCTCACTAGGGCTATTTCTCACCAATAATTCATCGATGATACCCTTATATTGACTAAGGCATCGGTGGTTGAGGCCAAAATAATTAAATACATCTTGCAACTCTACGAGGATGCTACTAGTCAAAAAGTTTTTAGTAAAAACAATTTATATTTCTTGAACACCCCCATTTAGAGGCAAGGAAGGATTGTAGAAATTTTAGGGTGTGATATAGCAAACCGCCCCACTTTGTATCTTGGTCTCCCTCTTTTCATTGGATCTCCAAGAGAGTCAATGTGGGACAGGGTTATTAAAATAATTCAAAAAAAACATGTTGGATGGAAAGTTCATCTTCTATCTCAAGCAGGAAAGCTGACCCTCACTAAGGCCTCTCTTCAGAGCATTCCAGTATATTTCCTCTCCGTTTTCAAAGCCCTTGTGAAGTTCTTATAGAAAATTGAGAAACTCCAAAAAGAATTTTTATGGACTGGATCAGAGGAGAAAAAATGGATACACCTTGTAGGATGGACCAAAGTGTGTAGACCCAGGGAAAATGGGGGCATAATTCTAAGGAGAATTGCTCATATAAATTTAGATTTACTAGCTAATCAGGCATGGCGTCTCATTTTTGGTGAAGAAAATGAATGGACAACTATCATCAAATGAAAGTATCTTCAAAATATGGAATTTCTAAGTGACTCAATTCTAATCAGAGGTTCTGCTTTTTGGAAAGCAATTATTAATTGTAATGAAATCATAAAAAAATGTTTAATATGGGTTTTAGGCAATGGTGAGAGGATAAATTGCTAGAATGATAGGTGGGCTAAGGATGAACCACTGATGCAATATCCTAACTTAGCCTAAATCAGAGATATCACAGAAGAACTCATTGGCAAAAAAGTCTTTGATTATATGGTTGAGGACAGAGGTAGAATGAAGTGGAAACAAATTAGAATTTAGGGATTTTAAGTAGAATCAAATGATCTTTGTAACATTCTCGAGAAATAGTTTATCCGCTTGAGACCCAAGGAAGATCAAGCGACCTGGGCTCCTACGGAAAATGGGTAGTTCACTGTTAAATCAGCTTACAAGCTTCTACTTGACGACGAGGATTTTATCCTCCAAAAGGATTTAGTTTGGATAAAAAAATTAACTCCAAAAAATTGTTGTCTTTTCATGGTTGGTTATCCAAGGAAGAATTCTAACCATTGATAATATGATGCATAAAGGTATTTGTATCACTAATAGTTGTTATCTGTGTAGGGCTAATTGGTAGACCATTTATCACATTTTCATTGAGTGCCATTTTTCCTTGACTATCCTAAGTGGGATTTTTCAGGCCTTCAATATTTCATGGTTAAACCAGCCATTGTACTTGATTTGTTTGTCTAGTGGACTTGCCCCTTTTCAAGCCAAAGACTTAGGTACATGTGGAAAATTTTTCTCAATCACTATATTTGGTAGGTGTGGTTAGAAAGGAACCATAGAGTCTTTAATGAGTCTATCCATGATCATCAAACTATCATTGTCAGGATCATATCCTTTGCCAATGAGAATTTGAACCTTATCCCTTTTGATAGTTGTAAACCTCATCTATAGGAGACCACGATTGCTCAATATTTAAGATTAACCTTGTTAGATGAGTCTGTGCCTAGGGTCGTCAACCCCAGAGCCAATGTTAAGTCGTCTCCACCTCCTACGGGTTGGTTTAAGCTTAATTTTTATGGAGAAGCTAAGGACAACCCTGGCAGAGCAGGCATTGGTGGCATTGTGTGAGATCATAATGGGAATATGATTCTTGCATTTTTTGAATATTTGGGAACAAGGACAAACAATGAAGCTGAAGCTAGAGCTATGTGGAGAGGCCTTCAAATGACTCAAGACTTAGAAGGCAATTTTATCATAGAAGGAGACTCTATGCATGTTATAAATATCCTCAATAATTGGAAAACACCTCCTTGGAGGATTAAAATAATTGTTGAAGAGGCTAGTATCCTTTTCCAGGGAAGATAGGACAGAAAATCCCAACATGTCTTTCAGGAAGCTAACAAAATTGTTGATAAGCTGGCCAATTTGGGTGTCTATGGTGATAGAATTTTCAAATGGGAACACGGTGTCCCGAGTGAATTAGAGGAGCTTATTCAACAAGAATACCAAGAATTATAGTAAAATTTACCAACAGGAAAGGCACTATAAGTTCAAAAGCTAGGAGTATTCCCATCTCTTTTTTGAATTGGACTCACAATAAAAATTATCTAAGCTATCAGTCTTCATGGATGCTATTTAGAAATACCACAAAGACTAATAGGGACAATCACATGTCAGATAACATGGATCATAGTTGTCTTAGTAATTTGAGGTTGGTTGATAATCACAGGGAAGGAAAGAAACGTCAATATAAGACTTTGAACCAAAGCCACGTGGACCACCAAATAGCCATCGCCATAAATATAGCCAGCAGGTTCACTTCTCCAAGGCTTATTGGCAAAGATAGTATGTGGTACCAAAGCATGTCATATACAAAATAAACCAATTACCAAAGAATTATTAAAATTTACTATCAATACAGAGCTTGTGGGAGTTTTTTTCAGTACTCTGCTATGTGTGTCTACAACTTTTTGTTTCTCCATTGTCTCAAGGAAGAGATCCATGTCTATTTCTTTTTTGTAATTATGATGCATGTGTGTTTTCTCGAGGTATACCCAAAATGTTGTATGGGAAGTTTATTTTTGATAACAGGCTATATGCATTACTGGATGTAATGGCTTTAGCAGCATGTATATTTTACATATATAAGATCCTTAGTAAGGATATGTTCATCAACAACCCTGGCCTGATTTTTGTAAAAGGTTTTGGGTCAATTTGTAAAACCCAGTATTAATGCTATAGTATCTTATCTACAAAATAAAATAGGGGATTCACCCATAACTCATGATAGATACTTAGGTATCAAGACAAATTTAAATATAATGCAACTTAAGTCATACCTTTTCTTTAATTTTGATGCAAACAACCATGCACAAAACAAGAACAAGTCAACACAAGGAGAAACCCATACTTCTCCTCATAATGATCCCCTAACCCACAAGAGTCTCAAAAATTATTATCATAGTTTCTATTTCAAAACCAATATACAACATTCCATTTTAATCAAGAGAATATCATACTTCTCTTTATAATGATACCTTAACTCACAAAAGTATCAAAAATAATTATCATAGTTTCCATTTCAAAACCAATATATAACATTCCATATTAATAAAGAGAATCCCATACTTATATTTATAATGATACCCTAACTCACAAGATCCTTGGAAATCATTATCATAGTTTCTATTTCAAAACCACAATCAAACCCTTTAGAGCTCCACACAATAGGATACTCAAAATAAAACAACTAAAAAATACAACCATCATTGGGTTTGAAGATTACAAGGTGTACTAGCTAAAGAATAGATTGGTCCTTTACAATAGGGAGGTTATAAGGACACAACTTAGAAACATATCAAAGGATCTAATAGCAAATCAATTTAAGAAAGAACACATGCCACAAAGGCCAACCAAAAATGTGGAAAGCTTCACAACAAAAGAAATCAAGTGATAAATACAAGAGGATGACATTCATATGTCAAAGCAATACATATGCTAAGGATGACTTGGTAGTAGGAGAAAAATATACAAAATAGCAATAATAAGGAACCAACAACCAACATCTAAAGCATAAAAGCATAATAATAAGAAACACCTAGTTTGTGTAAGCTTCCACAATATCTCAAGATGTCGCTGCTCAAATTGTTTATGTTCTTCCTCTAATCTTCTCTACATTCTCCTCTTTTCCTCTTCAACCCTCCATCCATTACCCACTCAATATTTTTTAAATCAAAAACATAGGCATAGATTTATTGGGAGGTGAATGTATGATAGACACATAAGAAAGAATATCCCTATGTATGAGCCACCTTGGCCACCACAGGAAAGCATTGCAAGAAGAATTGAATTATCTTAATTCTTTATGAAACCAAAGAACACCAAAGGTTAGTCATAAATTCTTTTCCTTATATATCCATTTTAACCACCATTCACTTAATCAATTCAAACACCATATTAGCTTCATGGTAATTATTGATTTTTATTAAATTGAATGACATTAATTGAATTACTACTTTTACTTCGCTAAAGTAGTAAATCCAAATAATAATTTGGAAGTATTAATTAATACTCAATGATTTTGAGAGTATTAATACTACCAATCAATACTCAATAATCCATGCATAGCAAGACAAGCATAAATTCACACCAACCATGTTTCACACCATTATTTTATCCCTAAATAGGCAGTCTCCTTTAAGATAGTATATTTCTATCACCAACCTATTAAGGAGACTCATTATGTAATCATACTCCTATCCCAATGGTGTTATCATGAGAACAAGAAAAATGTAATGCATCTGCATTAAGGGTGTTATGGTCACCCTACGCTATCGATGAGCAAGTCATCACCATCATTTCCTAAAATATCTCTCTTGTAGGTGGTTCACCCATATGATCCCACCATAGAGAGCACATATTCTTACACCCACAAATATGTCAACAATACCATATTCCAAGCTCAAAAGAATGTAATCATCCATCATCAAGATATCACAAAATGAAACTATGTCATTAAATATTCACACTAATAAATAGTTCATAAAAATTATACAAAGGAGGGTTATTACATACTCCCCCTTGGACTAAACATAATCCCTTATACTTCCTAAATGCTATAAAACAAGTGTTTATTCCAATAAATATGGAAAATATTGTCTCATTTCCTCAACAATTTTCCATGTAGCACAATGCATCTAATGTTGGTCCCATTGGACCTTGCATTGATATAGGATTCATTTCCTCAACATCTTGGAATAAAACCCTAGAATATTAAATGGTATCATGTTAATGGTTGAGGGATATACCATATATAATTATAAATATTCCACATGTGAGTAGAATCAACAATATATTTCCTAAGCAGGGATATGTAGAAAGTATTGTGGATATTTGATAGATTGGGTGGTAAAGCAAGCCTATAGGCTACTGGGCTAATCTTATCAATAATATCAAAGGGCCCAACATAGTGAGGATCCAACTTGGTTGACTTGATGATACTTTTCATAGGTCTTACCCTTAAGAAAATGCTATCTCCCACAAAGAATTCTCTTGGAAATATTTTTATATTAGCATAGCTCTTTTGGTGATCGATCACTTCCTTAAGCCTAAGCCATATTTCTTTGAGTTTTTCCTCCATATGTTAGATATTTTTTGGTCTAATCATCACTTTATCCTCAAAATTATCCCATGATATAGGTGTTCTACATCTTCTACCATACAAGGGTTAATATCAAAACATCCTCAATGATGTATGGTACCAATTATTATATGCAACTTCAATAAAATGCAAAAAGTCCTCCCACTTAGAATTTTTTTCCATGCAATACATGCATATCATGTCTTCTTAAACCTAGTTTACCATCTCAACCTAACCATCTATTTTAGGATGATATGTGAAACTAATATTCAACTTACTACCTACTACATAGTATAGAGCCTGCCAAAATTTTTATGTGAATCTAGAATCTATCTGATATGATCACCTTAGGAAACCCATGTAGCTTGAATATTTCTTTGGAAAAATTATTTGCCACCACTGGTACATCATCTTTGATATCCCCTGATATGAAGTGTGCAACCTTAATCAACTTATCAACCACTACCAAGATCTCATCATGTTGGTACCTAGTCTTAGGTAATACCACAATAAAATCCATAAATATTAGCTACCATTTCTACATAGGTACATCATGTGAGTACAATTTTCTTATTGGGTGTCGATTTTTTGCCTTCAACTTCTAGCACTCTTAAACATTTTGCAATGAAACTAGTGATATCTTGCTTCATTATGTCTCAATAGAAGGTCTTTTCAATGTTTTCCATCATTTTTGACCCTCGTATATGAGAAAAATAGGCAGAATTATGTGCTTATTTTATAATCAGTCTCATTAGATAAATAATTTTGGGTGTAAATACCCTGTATTTAAAGCATAGAAGTCCATATTTTATGTTTAAATCCTTATTCTCTTTAAAATTTTACTTGGTTTTATCTCATATTTCTATGCAATATGGGTCTTGTAGTTTCATTTAATTGACCCTATCCATTAAATCTATATGGCTCCAGGGCAATTTTATTATGTGCCTTCTCTCCTTATAGAATCTACAACCTTATTCTCCTTCCATTTGATATAATCAATACCAAAGTCATATTTATCTAAGAATTATATCCATCTTCTCGGTATTTAATTAAACATAGGTTGGGTGAATATATACCTTAGACTTTGATGGTTTGTCCTTAGCTCAAATGGTCCACCCAACAAATAATATCTCTAGATATTTAGGGCATGATTTTCAATTCTAGATCATGTGTAGCATAGTTTACTTCACACTTCTTGAGTTTTCCAGACTCATAGGCTATTTTAGAATCTTCCTGTGATAATACCCCAACCAAACATTCTAAGGAAGCATTGGTACACAAGATACAATTTCCAAGAGAATCTAGTATCTTGAGAATCGATGTTATTATTTTTTAGATCCTCAAATGTGGCCTCACACTTATCCATCCATTTAACATCATTTCCCTTTTTATGAATATTGGTGATTGAATAAGCAAAATTAGAGTAATATTTCACAAAATACCTATAATTGCTAGTGATTCCAATAAAAATCCTTTCTATCAAATTTTTTGGTAGAGACCAATTTAATATAGCCTCAATTTTCTTTGGGTCCACAACAATTCCCTCTATCAAGATGATGTGCTCAAAATACTACACCTATGAGGTATAAAACTTGCACTTGGGTAGTTTTTTGTAAAGTTGGTTCTTCCTTAGAATATTAAAAACTAACCAAGGATGGTGGTCATGCTCTTATTTAGTAGGAGAATAGATCAAAATGCCATCCAAGAATACCAAGATAAATTGGTCAAGATATTTTCTAAACATATTATTCATCAAATTCATAAAAGTTGCCAATGTATTTGTCAACCTAAAAGACAACATTGTGAACTCGTAGTGCCCATATATGGTATTAAAGGTCATCTTAGGGGTATCCTCTTTCCAAATTATTAGCTGGTGATACCTTGATCTTAGATCTATTTTCTTGAATATGGTAGCATATTTTAGCTAATCAAAAATATTATCTATCTATGGTAACGTACACTTATTCTTAATGGTTACCTTATTCAACATTCTATAATCTATGCATAGCCTCAAGGAACCATCCTTATTTTTCACAAATAATACTAAAGCACCCCAAGGTGATACACTAGGTTTGATTAGACCATTTTCTAATAAGTCTTGCATTTGTACCTTCAACTCTTGCAACTCAATTGGGGTCATCTTGTAAGGTTTCCTTGAAATGGTTTCATCCCCTAGTATTAATTTATTAGTGAAGTCAAATTCCCATTAATGGGGTATACTTAGAATATCTTTGAGAAACACATCTCAAAATTTATGGATAATTGGATATTTTTTGAATACTTCTTCATTCCATTTTTCTCTAATCTTATCATTGATATTTACTACATATAGCATACCACCTCTTTTAATGGCTCTCTTTAATTATATAACTAAAAGCAAGTGAGGTTGAAAATATCCTTGCCCTCTTTGTACCTTCACTATCCTCTTATCCTTTTCGATGTATGCCATCCACCTATCTTAAAAGCTGATTAAGTCTCCATGAGCCTTCAACCAATCCATACCTAAGATAATATAAAAAGCATGGAGGGGTACCACATATAATTACCATATAGTGGATCCATTGGGTAGAGTTATCCTTGTTGTAGTCAAACATTGATCCATTGAGTAAGTTTAACCAAAATCAAACTCAAATTTTTCACCTTTGTACCAAAAACCTAGGTTTTTTAATTCTAATATATCCCTAATAATACTAGTGGAAATAAAACTATCTATAGTTCCACTATTTATTAACACTTAACCCAACTTACCACATAGTAACATTAGGGTTGATTGTCCATTCAAGACCTCGATAATTATGTATCCTTGGTGTAGTTGCTATTCTATACTATTGCTTAACCAAATATTTTGAGGACATATTTTAGCATAGTGAGGACCTCCACATGTATAACACCCTATCTTGGGTATTTAAGTTCTTGTCTTACCATTTTTACTAGTCTTAGGCCCTTCTCCTATATTTTCCCCATTGCAACCTCATTTAGCAATACTTTCTAGTATCACTTGATGTTGACCCATTTGGCCTTATAGTGACCTTGCTAAATTCATCAACTACCTTACTTATCCTTGAAGTAACTTGAGTAGGTAAGTATCATTGGTCATGTTCTTGTTAGATTCCTTTGAATTTCTTGTTGCTTTATGGATCCCTAATAATATTTTCTTCTTATTTTCTAAGTTCTTCTTTACTCTAGGCTTTTTTGGAAAGCACACTTCAACCTCTTTTTGTATATTCAACCCCATTATTTTAGAGGATCTCAATACAGGTGTTATCTCCTATCCATCAAAATGAGTTGAGTAAGTTACAATTTCCTTTAATTGTACTTACAATTAGGTAGTTTCATTCTTATAATGAACTAACATAGACCATTATAATTTAAACAATAATTATCATATCATGCTTACCTTTTTGCAAGGTGTATTACCCAAAGTAGCACATCAAGCTAAGGCTTACTCCAAACACGCTCACTGGAAGCCTTAATGTGTATGAGCTAGGGCTTTGATACCAACTGTAACAACCTGAATCTACCAACCAAATTTTTATTTGAATTATTACAATAAAATGGTTCACAAGAGAGAAACCATTCCTTTAATTATATTAGCATACCAGGCTTCACCACATTAAAGTTGTAAGTCATTGTAGATAACACTTAGTAAATATGAAGTGGTTAGATCCCATTTTTTTGGGATTCATCTTACTAAGCCTACAAATTTAGAATAATACCAAAAGTGGTCCACATAGCTTTTCTATGCCATAATTGGCATCGGACCATGGCATAAGTATTATCCTTTAAGATCCATAACACTTAAAGAGGAATTATTATTCCCTAACCCAACTCTAAGTCCATCTAGGAAAGTTAATCAAGCTTAGAGCCTTGGTGCTTAGTTACCACAAATTTGTGGGCTAACAAATATTATTGCCACTTTACCAACAACTAACATGATCACTCAATATTGCATGTTCAAGGGATCACTATTCCTAACTTATGAATGGTTCAAAAAACTTCTAGTTGGGATACACTTGATATTATTCATTCAAGGTGCAAAAATTCACAAGGTATTTGACCATTATATTTAGACAACTCCTTCTAGGTTTACGAGTTATTAGCTATTGCATACTTTCAACTACTTCTAAGAATCATATTTACTTGGTTATTTCTTCCATGTAACTCCTCCTATGATTAGGTTTTATTATGTTTTGGTTTACAAGAGTATTTCTAACCACCCCTTGCCAAGGTAAAAAAACTTACATTGAAACATAAATATAAATAAATCAATACATATATGAAAGTATTTGTAAATCAACTTCATAATCCAACACCCTATGATTAATAATAAAGATTCATCTTGAAAACAAATCCACATTGAACATAATACAAATGCGTATCACAAAACTCCAAGGACCCTTTTTTCTAACATACATACTTTAACACAAGTGATACAATTATCATAACAATGTATTCTAGAAATTGAAAAAACCCATTACTATCTATCCATGAAAAATATTATTGAGCACACCTTAAAGTATAAAATCCATAGCATCATTAAAACAACATAATATTTCAATTGTACATTAATCAAGTTTACAAAACTTTTTGGAACAAAGTAGTACTTTACAAAGGGTTTGATTCATTTTCGATAGCTAAACATTTCTAGAGCTTATGAATCCATTCCCCAAGGATTTCTAAGCCTTCAAGAGATCAAAAACATCTTTTTGATAGGGAATCCACTGAATTATGATAGATATGTATGGATCATGATAACTTTAAATGTAATGCAACTTAAGTCATGTCTTTTCGTTACTTTTGATGCAAACAACCATGCACAAGACAAGAACAAGCCAAAATAAGAAGAAACTCATACTTCTCTTCATAATCATCCCCTAAACTATGAGAGTCTTATAAATCATTATCATAGTTTCTATTTCAAAACCAATACAAAATCCCATTTAATAAAGAGAATCCCATACTTCTCTTTATAATGATCCCTTAACTCACAAGAGTCTCAAAATTCATTATCATGGTTTTTTTTCAAAACCAAACATACAATAATACATATTATAAAATAGAATCTCATACTTATCTCTATAAGGGTTTCCATACCTACTCAAGTCTCAAGAAACCATTATAATTTTCTTCTCATGAAATGCAACTAAATGCATGCTATGTATTTTCAAGCAATCATGCACAATACAAAAGAAGACTCTAATCATAAAATTCAACTTGTTATCTTAATAACAAATTTAACTAAACCTTGTAATTTTATATATCAATATAAGAAATCTTCCATTCAATTTTTTATTAAAGGATACAACACATAATATAAGGTAAGCTTATTCCTTTTACATTATAAATATACATCTTCTATTTAACATAAATAAAGCTTTATATATTCTATTAAAAATATACATACTCTATCTAACAAAAAGAAATATTAACATTTTCTTTAACAAAATCCACCATATAAGAATACAACATTCAATTATAAAAGTGGAAGGAGACTTTATTAAACTTTGAAAGAATAAACTTGATAAAGAAAATGAAAGAGCCATAATATGCAATAACAACTAAATAGAACTTAGGCACAAGGAGATGACTCAAAGCAAATATGGGCAGGTAACCTCAATACTAAGGATGACCCAAAAAAAGTAGCCACATGATCAAACCATTTGAATATCCACACAATAGTCTACTCAAAACAAAACATCCAAACAACATGAGAATCATCAGGTCTAAATATTATAGGGCGCACTAGCTAAAGGATATTTTGGTACTTTAAAATAGGGGGATTAGAAGTATGTTTCTTAGGAATAGATCAAAGTATCTAATAGAAAACTAAGTTAAGCAAGAACACATGCCACAAATGCCAACCAAATAAGTGGAGAGCTTTGCAACAAAATAAAGCAAGTGATAAAGACAATAGAGAAACATTTAGACATCCAAGCAATACATAGGCTAAGTATGACTTGGAAGTAGGAGGAAAATCTACAAAAGAGTAATAATAAGGAACCAAAAACCAGCCTCTAAAGCTTAAAATAATAATAATAAGAAGCACCTAGTTCATGCAAGCTTTCTCAACATCTCAAGAGGTTACTGCTCATATCATTTTTGTTCTTCCTCCGACCTTCCATCCCTTATCTTTTCCTCTTCAACCCCCCATATATTACCCACTATAGGTTTTTTAAATAAATAGCATAGGCATATATTTATTGGTAGATGAATGTATTAGAGACATCCAAGAAGGTATTTCCTCATGCATGTACCACCTTGGCCACCACATGAAAATATTCCAAGAAAATTTGAATTATCTCAATTCTTTACGAAACTGAAGAACACAAAAGGGTGGTCATACATTCCTTTTCTTATTTAGCAATTTAAAACATCATTCACTTAATCAATTTGAATACCATATTAGCTTCATGGCAATAATTGATTTTCATTAACTTGAATGACAATAATTTAATTACTACTTTTACTTGGCTAAAGTATTAAAGCCAACTAATAATTTAGAAGTATTAATTAATACTTAATGATTTCTAGAGCATTAATATTACCAATAAATACTCAATAATCCATGCATATCAAGACAAGCATAAATTCACACCAACCATATTTCACACCATTGTTTTATCCCTAAGTAGGTGGTCTCCTTTAAGATAGTCTATTGCTATCACTAATCTATTAATAAAACTTGTTGCATAAGCAAATTCTTGGCCCAACGGTGTGATCATGAGAACAAGAAAAGTGCAATACATATACATAAATGGTATCATGGTCATCCTAAGCTATCAATGAGTAAGTCAATGCCATAATTTCCCAAATATCTCTCTTGTAGGTGGTTTACCCATATGATACCATCAGAGAGAGAGCACCTAGTCTTGACCCACAAATACGTTAGTAGTACTATATTCCATGCTTAAATGAATATAATAATCCATCATAAAGATATAACAAAATGAAACTACTCCATTAAACATTCACATTAATACATAGTTCTTAAATTTTCTACCAAGGAGGGTTGTTACATACTTCTTTAATATAGGCTAACTAGTATTTGAACTTAGAGTTTTCTTTTGCTAATTGTTCTATCCTAATATTGATATCTTGGAATCCAAGATAAGGTATTGATGGTACTATAGGTTGAGACTAAGGGTTGACTAAAGGATAATATTGAGCACTTGGATGGGATGATCCAAAAGGGATCACTATGTTATTAATTCTAGGATTACCTTGGAAAGGCATGTTAGTAGGAGGAATGTTAGTAAAGGGAATGTTAGCTGGCATATGTATGCTATAGAATGGGTTAGAAGCAACCAAATTCAAAGCATGTGATATAATAGGAAGGACATACAAATTTTGGAATTATGGATGAATTATGTGTGGAGATATTGGAGGGTTTAGCCTAAGTGGTTCATCCTAGGAGGTATAGATCCCAAATTTCTTTAGAAAAATGGGATACTTGGTGACCTCCTACATAAATTTGTGATGATAATTGAATCTCGTTGTTGAAAACTTATGGGGTTTGATCAAGTTTGGTGTAAAATTTCTAAAATATGTTATTCCATGGATGATCCATGGATTTGAAAACTACCTCTCCTTGTTTATTGCAAAAAGGAGAAATATTTCTAGGAGGATCCTCTTTTGCTTCTTCCTCATAGATGGGATTTTTTATCAAGATTTGCTTCTCTAGAATTTTAGATGGAGTGATTAAATTTTTTGTCATTTATTTTTCAATGTTTCGAGTGATATAGGGGGGTTGAAACATAGCAAAGAAGGAGTTCATTTTATTAATTTTTATTTTGAGATCACTTATAGTAAGGAAGAAGAAGATGTTTGATATCCTTGTCACCTTGAAAAAAACCCTCCTTGCGACTCCCACTAGTCCACCATAATATACTAGCCAAGAAGGATTATCTCTAAGGTTTGTATATCAATTTTCATAAGGGGTTCTTAAACTTCCTATAATAGGACTAAAAATTGGTTATGTTCTTATTATCTTGATTTAATATAATTTATCTAAGCAAACAAGATTAAGTGGTCTTGTTTAAAATGTAATAAATTTTATCTTAATTATGGATAAGGTGCTAGGAAACATGGTTTGGATAGGGGACCCAAGTGATATATTTCACATCAAGTTAAAAAAATATGTGGGATGCCAAAAAGACACATGGAGGTACTGGTCCCAAATACATTCCTTCCTGGATCATCCACACTCAAGCGAGAGAGTGTTGTTGTTGACATGGCATTGTGACTATGTTTTTTAGTGTAGTATTTTTTTGGTGGGAGAGACTTGGGTTCACCAAGGGATTTATAGATTCCCTAATATAGTTTGATGTATTTAATTTCAATAGACACCTAGGTCATAACATATCCTAGGTTCTATTGCATAAGGATATTGATGTAATGTAATATGAAAAACAATATTTCAAGAAGATAATTCTATCTTATATGCAATTTAAATTTTTATTTTTGAATGTTATATATGATATGAAAATGGTCTTTTTCTTTTATTTTATTTTGAATTTGAGGATGCAAGAGGGGTATAGAATACAACTTATCCTATATGCAACTACTATATGCTATTCTAGTTAAATTTTTGAGAAGTTGAAGTAGAAAACTATAATAGAGTTATTTTTATTTTTCTTATTAGATAGGTGCTAAAAAGATAAATTAAAGTAAACAATGAGAAAACAACCTATATATATAAACTAAAAATTATATTATCAGAGGTACTTACTTATCTTGGTGTTCAAAGTGAATACACCATATAGACATGAGTCTGATTCCCATATGAATATGCCGCTTGGAAATCCTACAAATTTATTAATCCCTACAAAATAGAAAAAAAAAGAGTTATAATTTGGGGGCCTACCAAACAACAATAATATAATTTCTTCCTAGTTGGCATATTTAGGTCCTCTTTTTATGAAAAAAATTGAGATCACCTTGTCTTGGATATGAATTTTGAGTGATTTGTGGTGAATATGCTAGCTGGAAGTGCTATAATTAATGAATTTATTAATATTGTAGGACTTACTTGATAGTAGATAGATTGAATAGAAACTATGAAATATAAGGTCAATATGAGATAAATGGATTGGTATGACTACATTGGATGCTAATATGACTGGGAATATAAGGTTTCTCAAATGTATGAAGAATGCACTTCCTATATTTATCATAACTAACATATTCACTTTTAGGATTGGAAGAGGACAAATAATGTCAATCTTGCTAAAATAATGGTGTGGCTACCTATTGTGAATATGCCACATAAACTATGTCTATTTGATAGATTCATTCAATCCATTAGTGTAATCATGAATCCAACCACATAATTTCTATAAAATATCATTTCGTTGGTGTGATAGGGGTTCTTGCTAATATATTATTCCCTACAAAAGCTTTCTAGGATACCTATGGAACCAATAGAGGACAACTTCTAATAGAAATAATAAATATTAAATCTTAATATAGAGAATATGAAAATGCATGCTATGAATTTGGATAGTGAAAATAGTAGTGATAAGTAAAATAAAATCATAACATATCATAGAAGAGTATCACTATTTTTTAATGTGATATGCCCCCTTTATCTCTTTCAAAGTCAAATAATTTCATGACTTCATAGGAGAAATTTAGCAGCACTTCATTATGCTTCACTTGGCAATAATTTTGGTAGAGTTTTGTTACCAAAATTGTTTATCTTCCAATGCTATCCCAAGAGGCCAATTTATATAAATTGGTCCTCTTGGGGTTTCCCAAGTGCTCTGAGGTGGCTAGCATGTAGGCTATTTTAGCTAATGGTAGGGCTGATTGGCTATTTAGTGCTACCTAAAATCAATTTCCATTTAATTTGATTTTTTTTAGGGAAAATGAGAAGAGTGGAAGAAAATACACCACCTTACTTTCCCACCTTCCAATCACGTACACTTTAGAAGAGTAATTAGGTGATATTTACACCCTGGTATGCCACTGTAGGAGCAACTTTGATTTTTTTAGAAGTGAATATGTTACTTATACAAATATGTTATTCAATGTATTTAAAACTAGGTATATGCATGCATCTAACCATTAGAGGTCAAACCTAGCAAAGTGTGAGAGATTTTTAATTTTTTGTGAATACACTAGATTGAAAGTGTATTCTATTTCTTGCAAATTTACTCTAAGATGGAAGATTCACTAATGTTAGTTTTTTTTGCAAATATTGGAGTTGTATTGATTATTATGGTTAATATATGTTTTTGTGGGTTTGGATTAAATATCGATGTAAAAAATGTGTATCAATTTTAGGTATCTATATAAATATCCCACATATAAGGGAGAACCTAATAAAGCAAACTTCCTATGATGATATTGGAATGAAAGAGGAAGAATAGAGAAAATATATGTAGTAATTGGTAAATAAGAGATTATAAAAATTAACTTCATATCAAGGACAAATACATAGGTTTTTTTAATATCATCAATGAAGAAAGCCAAAGTGGAGACATCCATAGATAATGTTGCTTGGTTCTTGAAAGGATATCATTCAAGTAGAAGGTAAGTTGAGCAAGCTAATACATTAAAGAGGATCAAGGGAAGATCCCATTATAGGTTTAGTATGGGGTTTTGTATAAAACACCAAAATTTAAATGATCAAGGTGTACCCTCACACATAAATTGATAGGAAATTTTGAACCTGTTATACTAGATCTAAATAAGGATGACTTATAGTTTTGGAATTTTGTGACAAGGGTCCCAAATTTGAAGACTTCATGCCCAAGGATAAAGACAAATTCGATATCTATTTCCAATCAAACTTGGTTCTTTGTAAATTCACCATAAATATAGTATTTTATCTACTACCTTCTAAATCTAAGGATATAACAATATAATATGGATTTTGCACATCCAAAAATAAAATTGCAAAGCAGAAATTTTAGCAAAATTAACAAAACTTATCTAAGTCACTAAAATGGACCAATTGGCATATAGGAGTGATTCACTCATGATGTTATGAACCTACAACTTGAAATATGAATTGAATGCAAAAAAGAATCAATGTTTGAATAGAATCACAATTTGTATTGAAAGGTAGAAACCCACAATATAATAAATTAATGTTCTCCGATGATATTTGGAGCATCCTCCTTGTCCTATTTACATCTATCTAAAAGGTGTGAATGGTGAAGGGATGTGTCCCTTTATAATACAATATAATATATAATATGATTAAGAGTTACGTTGGGAGGGTCCTAACATGCCACTCTCCTTTGAAAAAGCTTTGTCCTCAAAGCTGGAATTGCAAAAAATGTTGTTGAATCTGGTGGAGCATCTCCCACGTAGAATCCTCTGGAGGTAGACCTTTCCATTGAATCAAACCTCTATGATGGTGTGGTTATAGAGGTGGTGCATACGTCGGTCTAGGATAGCTTCTGGTTCAACCATGAGAGCTCCATTATCTAAAAATTTTGGAAGTTGAGTTTGTGTAATGATGTTAGTGCCTATTACGACTTTAAGACAAGAAACATGAAATACTAGATGGATTTTGGAAGATTCTAGTAATTCAAGTTTATATGCAATAGGTCCAATACGCTATAGAATTTTATAAGGGCCATAAAATTTTGGTGCTAATTTTTGTGACCCTTTTATTTTCAATGAAGTTTGACGATATGGTTGGAGGCAGAGAAATACCATATCCCCTTCTTGAAAAACCCTTTCAGTTTGATGTTGGTCCACTTTTTGCTTCATGTGGTGTTGAGCGATATGTAGATTTTCCTTCATAGCGCGAATAGTATTATCTCAAGTGACCAGCTCCATCTCTACAAATGGTACTTTTGTACTTCTTGGAAGATAAGAGGTTAGATATGGGGGTGATCGGCCATATAATGCTTTGAAAGGGGTCATTTTTATGGTTGTGTGATATGTGGTATTATACCATCATTCAGCTAGTGGAGGCCAATTAACCCAGCGAAGGGTCTGGTGGAAACAAAGCATCGAAGATAGGTTTCTAAGCACTTATTAACAATTTTAGTTTGACCATCCGTTTGTGGGTGGTAAGCGGAGCTCATCCGAAGTTGCACACCTTGGATTTTAAATAATTCCTTCCAAAAATTACTAGTGAAAGTTGGATCACAATCACTAATGATAGTAGAAGGTATGCCAGGTAATTTAAAAATATTATCAAGGAAGATCGAGCAATAGTACTAGCGGTATAGGGGTGAGCTACTGGAAAAAAATGGGTATATTTAGATAAATGATCTACCACCACTAGGATCATCATTTTTCCTACGAATTTTAGAAGACCTTCAATGAAATCCATTGAAATATCCTCCCATGTCCTGGTTGGTATGGGTAGAGGTTGAAGAAGGCTCGGTGTTGCCATAGTTTCACCTTTATTTCTTTGGCATGTTTCACATTCATTGACAAAATTATTGATATCATTTTTCATCCCTCGCCAATAAAATTATTTAGTCACTCTTTTGTAGGTTTTTAGGAATCCAGAGTGGCCTACAGTAGGTGTAGCGTGTAGCTCATGTAGAAGGTTTGGATGATAAACCAATGTAGGTGAGAGGACAAGACATTCTTTGTAATGGATTATGTTACCTTGCCAAGAGTAGTGGGGTTTACTCATGGTTTTTTTTTGTAGCTATTGAATTATGGTGTGTATAGTAGGGTTCGCATACCATTCATACTTGACTTATTCGATCCATGTAGGGATGGGGCAGGAAAAAGCATGTAATTGTGAAGTTTCTTCGAACTTTTTGGAAAGTGCATCTGCAACCATGTTATCTTTCCCTTTTTTGTAGATGATTTCATAATCATAGCCTAATAGTTTTGTTATCCACTTTTGTTGTTATAGAGTGGTTATCCATTTTTCAAGAAGGTATTTTAGACTATGGTGGTCGGTGCGGATAATGAAATGTTTTCCAATAAGGTATGGTCTCCAATGTTGGATAGCATGGACCATAGCTAACATTTCTTTTTCATAAGTGGAACGTGCTAATTTTTTTTTGGAAAATTCTTTACTAGTAAAGTCTAAGGGCTTCTCATTTTGCATGAGCACTGTTCCCATTACAAATCCGAAAGCATCACTTTCAATAATGAATGGTTGGGAAAAATTTGGCATAGCTAGGACGGGGGTGGTACACATGACATTTTTCAAAGTAATGAAAGCTTCATTCACTTTTGGAGACCATATGAAGGCATTCTATTTAAGTAGGGTTGTTAAGGGTGCTGCTATTTTCCCATAATATTTAACAAATTTGCGATAATATCCCGTTAATCCTAAGAACCCATGCAACCCTTTTAGAGTTTTTGGAATTTGCCAATTTTCCACATCTTCAATTTTTTGAGGGTCTACTTTAACTCCTTCCTTGGAGACAATATGTCCAAGATATTCAATTTCCTGATTCCCAAAGGAACACTTTGATATCTTTGTGCATAATTTATTTTCTTCCAAGATTTTGAGTGCTTGCGCTATATGTGTTAAGTGCTCTTCCCATGTCTTGTTGTAAATAAAAATATCGTCAAAGAAAACTAAAATAAATTTTCGAAGGAAGGGAGAAAATACCTTATTCATAAGACTTTGAAATGTGGATGGAGCATTGGTGAGGCCAAAAGGCATCACCAAGAATTCATAATTTCCCTTGTGAGTGCGAAGAGCAGTTTTGGGTATATCGCTTTCCTTAACTTGAATTTTGTGGTAACCTGATCGTAAATCGAGTTTAGAAAAATATGCAGCTCCATTTAGTTCATCGAGTAGTTCATAAATTACTGGAATAGGAAATTTGTCTTTAATTGTTATTTTTTTGAGCACACAAAAATCCACGCATAGGCACCATGATCCATATTTTTTCTTACTAGTATGACTAGCGAAGAGTAGGGACTTCTACTAGGTCGAATGACCCCTGCCCTTAGTAGGTCTTGTACTAATTTTTCTATTTTTGTCTTTTGTAAGTATGGATATCGGTAAGGTCTAATATTTGGAGGTTGGTGTCCCGAAAGTAATTGAATAGCATGATCATGGATTTGTTGTGGAGGTAATCCCTCTGGTTCTTTGAATATTTTATCATGTTTCTCTAGGAGTTCTATTAATTCGGGTGCCTCTAGTTGCTCTTCGATGGTGTTTTGCAAGGAAAATAGTTGGGCAACCATGCCTCTTCCTCCTTTTCAAATAATATTTTCCATTATATGGGAACTTACAATTTGTGTGGGACCTATTTTTAAACCTTGAATTGTGTATGTTTGGTTGTTTTGTATAAATTGCATCCATAACTCTTCAAAGTCCCATTGAATTTTTGTCGAGCATTCGTAGCCATTGTAATCCCAAAACAATATCACATCCTCCTAATGGTAGTACATACATATATGATTTCATGTTATATTCTCCCATCGTGAGTTTGATATTCCTGCATTTGCCTTTACATGCAATTTTTCCTCCATTGCCAATCATGACTTCGAAGTTATTGTAGGGATATATAAAGCAATTAGCTTGTTTGGCCAAATTGGGGTCTATAAAATTGTGAGTGCTACCAGAGTCTAAGAGCACAATAGGGTTTTGTTTCTTAAAATACCCTTTTACCTTCATTGTTTGTGGAATCGAGTATCCTGCTAATGCATTAAAGGATATTTCTGTTTTATCTTCTTGGTTTTCTTCTACAACCTCAGTTATTACTTCCACTTCTATGTCATCCTCCTCTTTGGGAGTGCAATCAACTGTGTCCAAAATATATAATTTTGGTGAGATGCATTTGTGGTTGGGGGTAAACTTTTCGTCATAGTGGAAACATAGGCTATTTTCTTGTCTTTCTTTTAGCTCTTCTTGGCTAATTCATTTAATTGGCATGACCTTATTCAGTTTTTGGTTGGTGTAGGTATTTGGTGTTTTTCCTAAAAAAAACTCTTCCTATTCACCTTTGGTTATTGTTCTTATCTTGTATCATTTGTGCTAATGCCACTACATGCATCATATCGATAGGATTTTGTATTTGTACCTCCATTCTAATGTCTTCTTTTAGGCCACTAATGAAACAACTTTGGAAGAATGATGCATCTAGTCCTGTTGTAAGGTTCACCAATTTCTCAAATTGTGCTTGGTATTCCCTTACGGTGGAGGTTTGTCGTAGTTTAGTGAGGGCTCTTGTGAAGTCTTCAAATTTAGTGGGGCCAAATTGCAAAATGATTTTTTTTGTGAATTCGGTCCATGTGGGCATACCTTTTATTTTCTCATACCATTGATACCACTGGGTAGCAATTTGTTCCAAGTGAAATGATGTGATACAGACTTTATGAATCTCTAGAATTTGATATAAGGTAAAATATTAGTCTTCCCTATATATCCAATTTGTGGGGTTGCCTCCATAAAATTTGGAAAATCTAGTTTTGTGGTACGGGGAAGGATTGATGTATGTGGTCCCCCTATTAATGTTTGTTGTGGTGGCATAGTGTTATGTTGTCCATTTTGCATGAGCAGCAAATTTTGTTGTACTAAGTCCATGGAATGGGTTGTAGCATCCAATTTAGTGGATATATTTGTATTCAAGTCGATGATTTTTATGGTTAGGTTTGCTATTTTGGTAGTGATTTTATCTTCTAAATTGTCCTTCCAAAATGACATTCCTTGCATCATGTCTCTCATTTCCTTGGAAACTATGAGAGTTCTTTTGTAATTTCTTTTGAAACCTCCTTCGCAATCTCCTTCGTTGTGTCTTGAGATCATCTTCCCTTGGCCATTTAGGGTGTGGTTGGTTTATAAGTGATTTGAATATGCAAAAATTAGTTTTATCAAAAAAAAATTTTGTCTCCGCCGCATTTAATTTTGCGTACTTGCTACTCTTTGTTCACACCAAATGATATTTTCCTCACCTGCACTCTTTTTTGGGGTTTTCTAACTCCGGTAATGTGTGATGCTATCCAAAAATTATGTTTGCTACCTTTCCTGGTGACTGTGGCCTACTGTGTAACAGTTCCATCAGTAATGGTTAGAATGTGTGCTGAAAAGAAAACATTGTCGAGTAATGGCCTGTCAGTAACTAGAGCGAGGTGGGGAAAAAAATTTAGGTCTTTTTAGCTCTGATCCAGTTGTTATGAACCTGCAACTTGAAATATGAATTGAATGCAGAAAAGAATCATTGTTTGAATAGAATCATAGTTTGTATTGAAAGGCAAAAACCCACAATATAATAAATTAATGTTCTCCGATGATATTTGGAGCATCCTCCTTGTCCTATTTACATCTATCTAAAATGTGTGAATGGTTAATGGATGTGTCCCTTTTTAATACAATATAATATATAATATGATTAAGATTTACGTTAGGAGGGTCCTAACACATGAAATAGTCAGATTCGCATATAGGAGTGATTCACTTGTAAAATAGACTCATTAGCTTGTAGGAGTGATTCATTCACTGAAATGAACAAATTATCCTTGGAGATAAATTATCATAGTAAAAGGATATGATCTACTTGTAAATGTGACTGATTTACTTGTAAAATACAACCAATTTATTTATCAAACTAGAGCAAGCCACCTTGGATAGCCTTAAATCTAAATTAAAGACACAAATACCATGGAAAATATTAAAGAAATCAACATTTTGGCATGTAGCAGTGCACTAAGTACTTTTGGAATCCTTCTAAGCCTATTAGAGGTATAATTATATGTACTTTATATTTTTTGGTTCATCAATTTTCTAAAGATGCCCCAAAATATTTACTTTTACTATTTCTCACTCCAGGTAACTTAAGGGAAAACATTTACTATAAAAGGGGTATAGGGCCCTTATTATATTGACATATTTTTCCATGATAATTAAAAGCTACACTTTATGAAATCAATTTTGTGCTTTATATGCATGAGGTTAAAAAAAATTGATAAGTCCTTAAGTATTCCATGTTGTCATGATAGTTTTCTAAATGTATGATAGTTTTGGCATGCCCTTCTAGTCCATGTTGTCATTTGATTATTAATTTTATAACAAAATGAAGAGGTGGCCATTGATTTTAATAAATTTTATTACATTTATTAATAATACTCTTCTCACTATAGTTTAAAAGTAGTATGTTCCTATGTTTTCTTACATGCTAAACTTCAAAGCATTTTTATATTTTACTTTTCATGCCTTTTCTATTTTTGAACTTTACTTCTATAGAAGTTAGTTTAGACTAATGTAGGAATTTCATATGAGGCTAGTGTGGAACCAATATAAATCTATAGGTTAGAGGTGTTATAAAATGAGCACTATTATCACAAGATAATAATCTCTAGGATCAAATAATATCTCATTAACTCATGCAACAATATTGCACAGTAACAAAATAAAATCTTGATTGAAAATACATATACTAAAAGCATGCATAAATGCAATGATTCTTTGATACATGTTTTAGAGCTTTATCTTCAATATATAATTACATGAGACTCTTCATATTTTACATAAAAAATATCACATATTTACATAAATAAAAAGTCTCTCATGATTGCTTATAACTTCCTACTTCTAAACATGACACATCACTCACATAACTCACACTTACTAACAAGGCACCTCACACATAACTCACTTATATAGATGACACTTATTCACACTTAATAACTTGAAATATACTATAGACTTTAATATCAAATACACACTCTAATATAAATATTTACAAAGGTACTAGATAATGTAATACCTCCAACACCCCTTGTATTACATTATTTGGTGTGAAGGATTTTTACCTACAAGTGCTTTCTTCTTCTTCATGCATGCTAACCTTGGTATTTTGATGTTAAGTCTGGTAATACTTCAAATTTGAAAACTAATTATGTTCTAGGATGAAACCTATAATTCTTATGAGCAATTCATCATAATAATATATTCCATTAATATATGAATCCCAAGAATCATTATTATCAACTATATTATTGATGTTAACACATGTAGAATGTAACAAATTATAATATTATTTATTTATTTTAGGTCAAAACTATCTATACATTCTTTGTTTATACCCAATTTTATTTCTTAAATAATATTACTTATTATCATACGCTTTAAGTAATTTGTATTGCAATTGATATCTTTCATCATAGTTTTGTTCTTAAAGCTTTCAATCAATTCTTCTCACCTTTTGTTCTTGTCATTATAAACTTCAAGAGCAAGTAATTCCATATATATTATATACACATATCATTAAGTAGTATAATAGCATATTTAAAATCTTAATTTCCTCCAATAAGTTTTTAACTTAAATAACTACCAAATGTTGTACAATTCTTGTTTTTGGTTTATCTAAAAATTAAGTGTAAGCCCTTTAATTTTATTGATATATCTCTTTGTTCTTCAGTATTCTCTATCAAGTTTAGTGGAAATTGTTTTAGAAAATTCAACCTTTATTTAATTTCTTCTAGTAATGCATTCTCTTGTTTGTTTTATTCCATGGTAATTTATCCTTTGATCAATCTTCACAAATTTTTTCTTCAATTTTTTATTTTTTTTAGAATCCCTTATTACTCCCAACTTTAAATTTCATTTTTTTGTAATTCTTCACTCATCAATTTATAAATTTTCAATCTTCAATTTCTTTCAATTGTAAAATTTTCAATCATTAAATTTTGCAATTTTTAAATTCTTTTGTAGAAATATTTTTTCTTCAATTTCAATTCAATTATTTTTCTTCAAATGATAATATTTATTTAATGTTCTTTTTGTAGGTAAAGTTATTTAAGTACGGGGTTTAAATAGGTCCCAAATCCAATTAAATGAAGGATAGGACTCGGATAAGAATGGGAGTGCCAATTGACTAAAAAAATGATTCTAAAAATTTGTAAGATGAAAAAAAGAGGATCTCAAGACTTGATGCATATTAACCTTGTTTTAAAACATCCAATTACACTACCTAGACCTGCTAAGGGACTTGACATGCTTGTATAAGACCACCATGAGACAAACCCACTGACAGAGCCTACCTTGGGACATATTATACTTCACAGAAATGAATTGAGAGAACCAACCACCAGTATTGATAGTAAGACTGAAAGTCACACTAATCAGAATGAAAGGAATGATAATAAGATCATTCCAAGCTACAAGGATCTCAAGTGTTAACAGAACACCACATTCAACCAAAAATAATAATCTGAAAGCAAATTGATAGCATAATCTTACAAATGGATATGCAAAACAATGAGAAACAATATCATGTATTATACATGAATAATAAACTTCCTCTTCTTACGATGAGTACAATGAAGGTGCCTTGCTTATATAGGCAAGGATGATCAACCATAGCGGTAAGATCAAGCTAAGGACAAATATCCATCATACAAAAGGAATAAGTGATATGGTCCATAGATCTGTAATCGCTATTGGGAGAAAGAATATCAACCCTCCAAATATACCTAAAGATATCCCCATAACTCCTAGGAATAGTCAAACCTAAAAATATTCCCATAATATCTAAGAAATAAATGTGTAACATCTCATAATATCTAAATAAGATAAATGAAATATCCACACATAAGTGGGTGGGGAAAACACATGGAATAAATAAATAAAAGGAAAATAAATTACCTAGGTGAACATGAGCTAAGGTAAAAAATCTACTCTAACACCCCCCCTCAAGTGAAGATAGGTGCCAAAAAAGTAAAGTGGCATATCCACAATATGAGTCCCAGTAACAAGACCTGATTAGGTACTCATGTACAATGTGTATCAAAATATCCTAAACTAGAAGGTGGAAAACCATGTGGAAAAAAAACCATCTAGTTAGAAAGAGATAAGAAAAATTAGGAATGGAGCCAAGGAGTGCTCCCAACACCCCCCTAGGATGACGAGCTCCATGAAGAAGTCCTATGAAGAAGTGGATACCTCTGTGATGAACAATGTATCTCCCATGAGGAAGAAAGTAGCCATGAAGCATCTTTCGAATGTCTTCCCACTCCAAGTGAGTGTGAGAATATGGGAATAAAATGTAGAATGATGATGTAGAATCCTTCAAACTAAGCTGAAGTGAAGAAGATGTCACCAATGAATTATGAAATGAATCTCCAAGAATGTAGAAGCCCAAACCAACACCAAAATATGGTAGAATATAGTCCCAATCAACATCCAAAAGATCAATATGCACAAAACCATGAGTGTGCAAAAGTGAAAGATATTTCTGAAGAGCATCCATAAAGGAAGAATCACCAAATATTGTTGCATAAGTGATGATGATCCCATGGAATAATTAAGAGAAAGAAGTGGAGGCTTAGAAGCCTCACAAGAATCAACATGGTATTCAGGATCTCCAACTGAGAGTCCAACTGAAAACAAAATCTTTGTATCTAACTCCTATATAAGTACATCATACAATGTGAAAGAAACATGAGAAGAAAATGGTGGACAAGGTGGCTCACTCAAAGAAGGAGGGCACACCAAAAAAGGATCCACAAAGGAATAATTACATGGAGGATATACAATATATACATCATCATCAAATAAATGAGTGAACTCCTCATACATGTTAATAAAATCACATGTGTGACTCTCAATGAAGAGAGAGGCAACACCATCCAAGAAGTCATCTATATGTAAGGATGTAAGATGCCATGAAATATTTGTTGTATATGTTGCAACATCAACATGATCATCCATATAAGACAAGTGTGGAGATGTATCCTGTAAAATATCTGAAGCAGGTACTATAGCATCAACTTCATCATCCAAAACATCATGAGATAGTGACTCCAAAAACAAAGGTGCAATGTCACAAATGATGTCCTCCATGCAAGAAATTGTAAGATAAGGTACCTTGGGTAAAAAATTTATTTTCAACATATGATAAGCAAGGTGAGGTGTATTCCTGTGAACTCCAATAAAATTTTGAATCTCCCCACAAACTAAATAATAAAGCATGTTAGAGATCCTTAAATTGTTCATGAACCATGTACTATACTCCTTATATTTCACCATTTATTTGTGTTTTGGAGTTATGAACAAAGGATCCAAACCTTCACTTTGACATAATGAACAAAGTACCTTAAACCATTCTTAAAAAATTTCAGCATTTGCCTCTATGCTAAGTTTTAAAAAGGAAGTTTCCAAGATGTCCTCATAAGTAGAATAGCCCCCCCCCAAAATAAAATGCCATTATAATGTGAAATGTCTGGTGTGATGTCACAAGGTGGTGTAAAATACCACAAAATCACATAAATGTATAAATGAAACCCCTGAACTCTAAAAAGTATCCAAAGGAATTACCAAAATAATCCCCTCCTTCAAACTAAGTGCCTCAATGAGGAAGATTGGCACAAGAGGATGCACCACAACAAAGCAAGGGAAGTCAAAGACAAAGGACTCCTCAAGCACAATAATGTGTAGGATCAACCAATACTGAACACCAAGTAATATGATCATAAATTTCCAAAATAAGTGGACAAACAACAAATGAAGGAATATGGGACTTTATAACAATAGTCCATATACCGGTTCAAGTGCAAAACCCTTTTTCACAATGTAATATTGAGAGTGCAGTCATAAAATAATTATAAATGTCTAAATACAGATCCAAAAACTCTAAATTTTTTCATACATATTAGACAAATGATTTTACAAGCCTGGTAAAAATTTCACTAAGCAACTCCCAATATTTCTCCTAAAATTATGATTTTACTAAAAATAGTAAAATTGATGTAACTATTAACATACAGCTCCAAATTATCTCCAATTTTTTGGGATGGTCTATAATATTATTTTACACATTCTTTAAAGCAATTTGAAAAAAATAAGAAGTTTTGATGAAGATATACGCATATTACTAAAAAAATTATATGTTTTTGTAAAATCAATATATCTTGAATAATACTGATCCAAATGAGCTGAAATTTTGGAAACAACTCAAATTAATGCATCTACAGACCTCCAAAAAAATTCATGGAAAAATGGAATTTCTATCAGGATATACATGAAAAATATAAAAACAAGCTAGGTTGGTGACCTTGCCAAAAAAGGGAAATGCTCAAGAAAAAAATGCTTAGGATAGATCCAAGGGAATGAGGTTATTGCAGTATGGGTAGAAGAGATTTTAGGAGGTTGGTAATGATCTTACAATGGAATGAGTGACACAAACTAGCCAAAAGACTCCACCAAGGACCCGATCACAAAAACCGAAGCTTCCACACCATTCTTCGAACCTGCAAGAGAAACAACTGCACAACACTCACAAATGGATGACTGTAACACCTATCACTCTGATGCTATGAATGGAATGATAATAATATAATTCCAAGCTACAAGGATCTCAAGTTTTAACAAAACACAACATTCAACCAAAAACAAGAATCTAAAAGCAAATTGATAGCATAAGCTTACAAATGGATATGCAAAACAATGAGCAACAATATCATATATTATACATGAATAATGAACTTCCTCTTATTACTATGAGTACAATGAATGTGCTTTTCTTATATAGACAAGGATGATCAACCATAGCGGTAGGATCAAGCTAAGGACAAATATCCACCGTACAAAAGGAATAAGTGATATGGTCCATAGATCTATAACCGCTATGGGGAGAAAGAATATAAACCCTCCAAATATACCTAAAGATATCCCCATAACTCCTAGGAATAGTCAAACCTAAGAATATCACCATAATATCTAATAAATAAATATGTAACATCTCATAATATCTAAATAAGATAAATGAAATATCCACACATAAGTGGGTGGGGAAAACACATGGAATAACTAAATAAAAGGAAAATAAATTACCTAGGTGAACATGAGCTAAGGTAAAAAACCTACTCTAACACAAAAAACTTCCACCATAATAATTGGAAACAAAGAAACAAATCATGCTAAAAAATATAGAGTTATCATTGGAGAAGCTGACTTGCCAAAACATGTGACCACATATTTTAAACCAGATCATGATTAGTAGCATTTAAAACTTCTTGGAGAAATATTTCTTTCCAAATGGACATTGATTTATGGATAACTCCCCAATTGGCAAGAATATTTGTAGGCCTATTAGCTTCGTGATACACATGATTGATAGAGATATCATTGAAATTTTGGGACAACTTCTTAGCTTCTTGAACAATGGTTCTGACATTCCGATAGGATACCCTATTGTTTTTTAGAGTATTTATAATATTTAAAGAATATCCCTCAATAAAAGGTTGCCTTTATAATACTTGATATGATCTAGCCCTCTCCATAGTGCATGATATTCAATAAAATTATTAGTTTGAAACCCTAGATACTCAACATAATCCATAATAACTTGACCATTGTGATCGCTGATAATACCACCTGCACTTGCATCCCCTATATTTCCTTTTGAGACACCATCAAAGTTATTTTTTAGCCACTCACTTGGAGGAGGAATCCAATGGGCACCCACACTAGGATGAGGGGCTAGAAAACTAGAACTGGAGTTGCAGGGAATTTTTAAGTAAGACAACATAATAGACTCTAGTATAGAATCAGGAGATTTGCGACAAGGAAAGAGCTGGAAAATTTCTACAAAAAAGGTAATAGTTTTATTGGAAAAAATTATGGTATCCTTATAGGAGGAAGAAAAAACCCTACTGTTTCTTTCAAGCCACACTTTCCATAAGATATGATGAAGGGTCACTTTCCATAAAGAAGATAATCTAAATTTTTTGAAAGGATCTGGTCATTGTATGAAAAGGTGACTAAATGAATTAGGAGGAAACCATGAGATATGAAAAGTGGGCATAAGATGATCCAAAGCTATCTTGTAGAAAGAGCACTCTAGAAATAGGTGATTGACAAATTTCCAAGCATTCATGCACAAATAGCATCTATTAGGGATAATCATGCCCCTTTTCATAAGATTATCAATCATTAGAATCTTATTTTGGATGGCCAACTAGCTAAAATGAGCAACTTTCAAAATGAGATATTTAATCCACACTCGATCATAAGGTATTTGAACCACTTGATAATCAATAGTCATACCATGAGCAAATTTAATTGTGAACAACCTAAAATTAGTCTCTTTTCAAAAAGGGGAGTCAGGGGAATTACCAGTAAGGATGACTGTTGCACTTAGGATGGTTTTGAGAATATATGAAGCATAAAATATTTGGCCATTAGCATTTGGAATATGAAAATTTTTCCAATGCTTAGAATCAAATGAAATTTCAATGAAATCTTCAATCTTGCTACCAATTAAAGTTTCCAAGAAAGGTTGTAAAACAACAATTTCATTGTTCTCGAAATGCAGTTGATTAGAGATCCACATATTAGTCCAAAAGTTAATTTTACTCCTTGTTCCTAATTATCATCTTATCCCCTTATGAATTAGAGATCTAGTTTGGAAAATTGATTTCCATAAAGTGTAGCCATCTTTGGGTATATCATCATCTATGAAACAACAATTTTGAAGATATTTTCTATTTACAATTGAGATCCTTTCAAGGTTATTGTTGGTAAAAACCTTTTATGCTTGCTTGGATAACAAGGTTGTGTTCGTATTACAAACTCTTAGAAGACCCAAGTCCCCATGAATTTTGGGGGAGCACACTTTGTCCCAATTGACTAGATGAAATATTTTTCTATCCTTGACACCTGCCCATAAAAATATTTTTTGAATTTGCTCAATTTCTATGAAGACAACAACAAGAAATTTGAAGACGGACATGAAATAAATAGGAAAACTTTGGATATAAGTAATTGGTAGGGTGTCTTTGGCTGCTTGAGAGAGGAGGATACCTTTCCAACCTATAATTTTTTTGTTAACCCTCTCAATAACGTTACTCCACATGGATTCCTTCAAAGCACTGGTGAAAATAGGGAGGCCCAAATATTGGGTAGGCAACTGAGATATAACACATTGAAAGATGTGTGCAATATTATCTTGTCTCTCTTGAGGAGTGTTAATGAAGAAGATTTTGCTTTTAATTTAATTTATTTTCTACCCTATAGCCTCCTCATATGTATCAAGAAATTTCTTCCCACACAAAAGCATGAGTAGTAATGATGGTATCATCAATGAATTGTTGGTGAGACAAGGCTCTTAAATTAGATGCAACCTTAATACCTAAAATTATGCCATTGGAGCAGGCATTTTTTAGTGGTCTACCCAAGGATTTAGAAATAATGATAAAAATAATGGGAGATAGAGGATCTCCTTGTCTAAGGCTCCCATTACTAGGGAAAAACCCTACTACAGATCCTTTGACTAGGATTGAAAACTAGAGATTAGATATGCAGTTATGAACAAGATCAACCTATTCCCTATGAAAATAAAATTTGAGGACAATAATTAGAAAATATTTTTTAACTCTATCAAAAGCCTTATTCATATCAATTTTGAAAAACATGGTAGCTTTTTTGTTATGGATGGTAGAATTAAGGGCTTCATGCAACGTGATAACACCATCAGTCATATTTTTTCCTTTGATAGACAAACCTTGAAAAGGGTCTATGATCTAAGGAAGGACCTTTTTTAGTCTTGTGTCCACATATTTAGTAAGATTTTTGTACATGATATTGTAAATACTAATGGATCTAAAATATAACATAACTTTACACACAAGCCCTTTGGAAACCAAGGTAATGAAGGTGGAGTTGATAATTCTGGGTATGGATTTAGTTTGCTAAATTTCAATGATGGCATTGCAAATATTAGGACCAATTATGTCCCAAAAATTCTTACAGAAATGAAGGAAAAAACCCATTAGGGCCTGGGGATTTATCAGGGTGCATTGAGAAAATAGCCTCTTTAATTTCATCAGGGATGAGAGGTTTGATAAGAGACAAATTCATATTTGAAGTGACTAGAGTGGGTATATTATGGAGAAATTTTCTACCAATATGGGTAGAATTTTTGGGGTTGGCTCCCAAAATGCCTTCAAAGAAAGATGAAGTTTCATTTTGAATCTCAAAAATATCCTTGATAATGAATCCATCACTTCTGGTTAATTCTTTAATTTTATTCAAACTTCGGTGCCTTAGAGTAGTGGCATGAAATACTTTTTTGTTTTAGTCCCCCTCATTGAGCCAAAGGACCCTTGATTTTTGTCTCCAAAAAGTCTCCTCTTTAGCCAACATATTGTGGTAGTCTGCAATAACCTATCTCTTCTCATTTTTGAGTTGTTCATTGAGATTCTCATTCTAAATTTGGAGTTCAATACTTTTTAGTATTTACAAAATATTTTCCTTATTTTTAAAGATGTTACCAAAAATTCTCTATTCTAGACTCGAATATTTTCTTTGATACACTTAAGTTTTTGGGAAACCTGAAAATAAAGGACCCATGATAGCTAAATTACCACTAGTTAGCAATTTGCATCAGCAAATATGGGTGTTGTGTCCATATAGCTTCAAATCTAAATGGTATTTTGAAATAAGGGCATTTATCAACTTCAAACAGTAAAGGGCAATTATTAGATCCAACTCTGGGAATACATATAAGAGTGCCATCACCCATAACCAATATAGCTTCTTGAGAAAAGAAAATCCTATCAAGTTTACTTGAATGTGTTGATCTCCAATTTTCCTATTGCTTCAAGTGTATTTTGCCCCTTTATTCTGAACATCCATCAACTCACATTCAGTGACAAAGTTATGAAAATACTCAATTCTCTTGATGGGAATCAAGTTCCCTCCTTGATTATCAAAAGGAAAAATGGGAGATTTGAAGTATCCAGTAATAATCCATGAAAGGCTTATGAAAGCACTTATCATCTGAATCAAAGTATCCCATAGACCTCTACAACTAAGAGGATCATTAGGGGCATAGACATTGGTCAGAACCCAAGAGAAATTACTACTTTTATAGAAAAACATCATATTTAGGACCCTATCAGAAGAGAAAATTATTTTGCCTTCTAAATTATTTGAGTCCCAAATATAGAGAAGACCCCTAGACATCTTGAATAGGGAAAAAAGAAAAATCACCATTTTTCCAAATATAATTTTTGATTTTTGATTTTTTTATCAATCTTCATTTCTTATAGAACCATGATAGTGGGTTTGTGTTCTTTCCTCAGAGTGTAAACAAGCCTTTGCTTGACAACACTATTAATTCCTCTCACATTCCATGAGATGATCCTAATTTAGAATTTTTGGAAAGTTTTCAGCCTCCCTTAGTTTGCTATAAGGGAGGTTTGGATCTTTTTGATTCATCCTTTTCCTGACTAAGAAGATCTTGGAATAAGGTTTTATGGGTACCATTTTTAATATCATTTTCTATTTTATTTTTCTTCTGATCATTGATAGAGGATCTTCCATTTTTTTCTTTTCACTGCCAATATCAATAGAAGCTTTCTTGATACTTCTAGTGTTAATGGGGCTGAAATTTGTAACGAACCAAAATACACAAACAGAAAAATACAAAAATAGAAAAAGTTTTTTTTTTTACTATGGAGAGAGGTACATGAACCCTTCATGGACCCCTAACCAACCACTATTTTCCTAAAGTTTCAATATCCTAAAGTTTTCATGAAAGCTACATCTCATGAGATACCCTAACACAAGTCCATCTATGTAGGTGTATCAAGTTTTACTGCAAATAAGTCCATATTTGTCATCATTATTGATGATCTAGACTTATCACTCTCTATCCATCGAAGGAATACACGCATCTCCATGCCATCAAAAAATTCTTATGTGTAGGTATGCAATGATTATTGTGAGTTAAGTTATCTATCTTGTCTCCATGATGAGCTATCTTAAATCAGATGTAGTCTCTCCACAACTTAGTCCTTTATCTCCCTAAGGGGTCTCAATTCCCTTAGGTCTCCTATGTTCACCCTAAGGGGTTATTAATTTCCTTAGGTCACCTATGTTAATCCAAAGGGGTTCTCAATTCCCTTAGGTCACATTTGAGTTCACCCTAGAACTCTAAACTTAGATTTATAATATCAAGCAATCCAAATAATGATACAACTTGATACTACAACATCAGAAAGAAATCACCAAGCATCTAGAAAATAAAGTAATATTAAATCTAAAAGATAATCAACTACATAAAATAACCAAATACAAACATAAAGTAAAAATACCTTCTTTAAACCATTGAATAGTTATTGCATCAAAATTAGCATGGTAAATCCATCTTAATTTAAGAAATATTACAGCAACTACATTGGGCATATCTCCTCATAGTTCTCTTCTATTTGAGCATAAGTAAAACAACATAAAATACAATTCCCTGTACTTCACTTCCATTGAACTCCTTGCTTCTCCTTACTTTCCAATAATTCTTTGAGGGTAGTAGGGGATTAGGGTACTCATTATTCAAGATAGGCATACCTTTTAAATGTATCTATTCATTTACTTTTCTAAATTACAACTATACAAAATTCAATTATGTTTCCAGCCATCTAATGCATAATGGATATTATAAAATATCTTTTACTTTTATCTTCACCTCTTAAGTTCCCTTAGATAGTCATACAACATGTGCTACTTAGATAATGGTCTAACTTTAATCAAATCCATTCATGTATTAAAGCATTAAAGTCTCATAACTTTAACCTCTAAAAAAATCCTTTTTAATTCATTCCCTAAATCAAAGCCCCATAACTTCAATTTAAAGAATAAATCCATATCCCTTTTAATTTATAAATTCTAATCAAATTAATTATTTTTTAAAGCATTAAAATCACTTGCCTTTAACCTTTAAACAAGCATTCATTCATTCCCTAAATCAAATCCCCATAACTTCAATTTAAAAACAAATCCACATCCCTTTTAATTTAAAAATCCCTAAGAAAATCATCATAAATCAAAGGTTTTATTTTTAATTAAAAGCCTTAAGATAATCAATAAAAAATCAAAGGTTTCCTTTTTAATTAAAAATCCTAATATAATTAATCATAAATAAAAGGTTCTCCTTTTTATTAAAAACCCTAATATAATTAATCATAAATCAAAGGTTCTCCTTTTTATTAAAAACCCTAATATAATTAATCATAAAATAAAGGTTATCTATTTAATTAGGAACCCTAATATAATTAATCATAAATCAAAGGTTCTCCTTTTAATTAAAAATCCTAATATAATTAATCATAAATCAAAGGTTCTCCTTTTTATTAAAAACCCTAATATAATTAATCATAAAACAAAGGTTCTCTATTTAATTAAAAACCTTCAATGTATCCCACATAATCAAAGGTCTTTATTTAATTAAATTTCCTTCAATATATTCCACATAATCAAAGGTCTCTATTTAATTAAATTTCCTTCAATATATTCCACATAATCAAAGGTCTCTTTTTAATTAAATTTTCTTCAATATATTCTACATAATAAAAGGTCTCTTTTTAATTAATTTTCCTTCAATATATTCCACATAATAAAAGGTCATTGTTTAATTAAATTTCCTTCAATAAATTCCACATAATCAAAGGTCTCTATTTGATTAAATTTCCTTCAATATATTCCACATAATCAAAGGTCTTTATTTGATTAAATATCCTTCAATATATTCCACATAATCAAAAGTCTCTATTTAATGAAATGCTTCAATGCATTCTACATAATCAAAGGTCTCTGTTTAAATTAATTTTCCTTCAATATATTCCACATAATCAAAGATCTCTATTTAATTAAAATTTCATAATCAACCTTTCCAAATAGATTTAACCAAAAGATAATGTCCTTCATGGCAATGTTAAACAACCTTTGGTGCACGATTATGGAACAACCAATTCGGAAGTTCAACAAGGCACAACAGGGTAAAGTCAGGTACTTTCTAGACACAACTTGTCTTCAAACCCATGGGAGGTTTTTCCATAGGCGATGCTCCCAAGAACGACGTCCCCCTCTTCCTTTGGACACGAAGGTATAAGGCACACAATGCTCTCCAAATTTTTTTAGCACTATATAGACACACCCAACACTCTTGAACTCACAACACTCTTAGAGCATTAACCAGGCTCTGGAAGGCACAACATCCTTCAGGCACTCACAACTTTCTAAAACACTAATAGAGTCTTTAAAAATATATAGTGCATTCAAATCTTACACAGGTGGTTTATAAAAATCATGGTGCCTCAAAGATTATATAGGTGATTTCTAAAAATCATCGTACCTCAAAATTACATAGGTTGTTTCTAAAAATAACCGCACCTCAAACTTACACAGGTGGTTTCTAAAAATTACCGCACCTCAAAATTACATAGGTGGTTTTCTAAAACACCAACAGGGTCTAAAAGCACAAAGCTTTCAAAACAATGCAGGTGGTTTTATAAAACACCAACAGGGTCTAAAAGCATAGAAATTTCTTAGCAATGCAGGTGGTTTTCTAAAATACCAACAGGGTCTAAAATTATAGAGCTTTCAAAACAACACTATAGGTAGTATAACCAAGCTTCAAACCATGATTTCACCATAACAACACATGTAAAAAAATCATGTAAAAGCTTAAAACAATCCAAACTCAATACTACTATGTAATGGGAATTGGTGGCATCTCGGTTGCCTCTCCTTTTCTTACGATGCATTCCTCTCCTTTTCCCCATCCCTGGTCTGCATTTTATCCCTTCCTACTCTTTAATCCTCACGCAATCCCTTCTATTCTTTCCCTTTCACCATTTATTTTTTTGTTTCTCTAGCACCATACGTGCTTTCCTCTAGGTGGACCATATTGAACCTTGAACCCTTCCTCGATCCCCGTCTTCCTTCAATTCTTCATCCCTTTCTCTGGTGGCAAGGAATCCTTCTTTTGATAGTTTTCATATTTGGAAACTTAGCAGCCACCCTAGATTATCTTCATAGCTTACAATCTATAAGGGAATGGGATATTTATATATTTTATATTATCCATTTTTTTTAGAATAATGGTATTCTTTAAAACATATATCATTTATGTGATAATTATCACCATTAAAATATACTTCTTTTATTTTCACAATTTCATAATTGCTCTTTCTTTAAAATAAAAGACGTCTATTTATTAAATGGATATATATATATATATATATATATATATATATATATATATATATATATATATATATATATATATATATATATATATATATATATATAGATATATATATATATATATATATATATATATATATATATATATATATATATATTGTTTATTTTAATTAATTAAAGTCTTTCAATGACTTCTCCATTATCATTAAAATGAACACCTTTAATTAATTTAAAGAAAAATCTCATATATAAAATAAAATGAAGTTTACTAATGAGATTAATCAAATAAATAATTATTTAATCAAAATTCATTAATCTTTTTTTAATGAATCTTCATTTAACATACAAATTCAATATGTGTTTCTTCATAAAAATTATGCTCTATCTTAGCTTTAACAAGATAGTTAGTTTTATGCATCCACATACATTTGGCATTTGTTTTCCTATAGAAGTTTCAAAATTATTCTACTTCAACCATGATGTAATAGAGAGCAAACAAATTTATAAAGCAACAAAGAGGGAATATTTCCATCGACCCAGTCACCTATCTTAGCCAAATACTTTACAATAGCTACTAGGATATCAACTAAGGCTCAAGATGATCCGTCATCGATGATTAGCCCTTCCAAAAATGCATACCTATAAGAAGGTATCTATCCATGTTACCTCTGAGTACCTTAATCATGATTTCCCCTAATCTTAGGTATCCTTGTTTTTGGTGGATGCTTCTACCTTCTCCACCTATGAGTGTACCCGATCCTGCACACTTGGCAATATGTTAGCAATAACATACCCTTCTAAATCAACTAAACATCATATAGTTGGTTCAATTTTTCAAAATAATTATCACCACACCATAGGTTAATACATTGTTCCTTTGTACCATAAATTCAACTAGGGAGGGTCATGACATCCTCCCCCACTAGAATTAAACATCATCCTTGATGTTTCCATTTTTATTTTATTTTATTTTTTAAAACAAAAAAATTAAAATTATTACATCACAAAGTTAAAAAAAAAAGGGAAAATATTTTTGCATAACCTCCACTTTCTCCCAAGTGACATTTTTCTTGGAGAATTGGTCCCACTGGACCTTACACTGTTTGATATTCCGATTCCATAGACTTATAATGAAAATCAGGAATCTTCATCGGTAGTACTTCAATGGCCTCTGGATTGGCCATATGCAAATTAGAAACATCCCACACATGTTTAGGGTTAGCAACATACTTTCTAAGCAAGGATATGTGGAAGGTGTTATGGATTTTAGATAGATTAGGTGGTAATGCAAGTCGATATGCAATCAGACTGATATTTTCCATGATCTCAAAGGGTCCCACAAAATGTGGATCCAACTTTGTGGATTTGATAGCGCTATTTTTTGGCTTAACCCTTAAGAACACATTATCTCTAACAGAATACTCTTTTGGAGTACTTTTTAGATCTGCATAACTCTTCTACCTATCTACAGTTTCTTTAAGCCTTTGCCTAATTTCCATTAGCTAATCTTCCATCACCCTAACCACTTTTGGATCAATCACAATTCGGTCCTCTAGGTTGTCCCAAGACAATGGTTTTCTACACTTTCACCCATACAAGGCATCGAAAGGTGCCATTCCTAGCAAGGAGTGATGTCCATTATTGTAGGAAAACTCTACCAAAGGTAGATAGTATTCCCATTGATATTTGTGATCCATGCAGTACATGCAGAGCATATCTTTCAAAACTTGGTTTACCCACTCTATTTGGCCATCTGTTTCAGGGTGGTATGTTGAACTCATTCAATCTCGTACCAACTGCATTATGAAGAGATTTCTAGAATTCAACCTATTCCGTATGAAAATAAAATTTGAGGACAATAATTAGAAAATATTTGTTAACTCTATCAAAAGCCTTATTCATATCAATTTTGAAAAACATGGTTCCTTTTTTGTTATGGCTGGTAGAATTAAGGGCTTCATGCAACGTGATAACACCATCAGTCATATGTATTCCTTTGATATAGATACCTTGACAAGGGTCTATAATCTAAGGAAGGAAACTTTTTAGTCTTGTGTCCATATCTTTAGTAAGAGTTTTGTACAGGATATTGCAAAGACTAATGGATCTAAAATATAACATAAATTTACACACAAGCCCTTTGGAAACCAAGGCAATGAAGGTGGAGTTGATAATTTTGGGTATGGATTTAGTTTGCTAAAATTCAATGATGACATTGCAAATATTAGGCCCAATGATGTCCCAAAAATTATGATAGAAATGGGGGAAAAAACCCATCAGGGCCTGGGGATTTATCAGGGTGCATTGAGAAAATAACCTCTTTAATTTCATCAGGGATGAGGGATTTGATAAGAGCTAAATTCATATTTGAGGTGTCCAGAGTGGGTATATGATGGAGAAATTTTCTACCAATATGGGTAGAATTTTGTGGGTTGGATCCCAAAATGCCTTCAAAGAAATATGAAGTTTCATTTTGAATCAAAAAAATATCCTTGATAATGAATCCATCACTTCTGGTAATTCTTTAATTTTTATTCGAACTTCGATGCCTTGGAGTAGTGGCATGAAATAATTTTGTGTTTTAGTCCCCCTCATTAAGCCAAAGGACCCTTGATTTTTGCCTCCAAAAAGTCTCCTCTTTAGCCAACATATTGTGGTAGTCTGCAATAACCTCTCTCTTCTCATTTTTGAGTTGTTCATTGAGCTTCTCATTCTAAATTTGGATTTCAATAACTTTTAGTTTTTACAAAATATTTTCCTTATTTTTGAAGATGTTACCAAAAAATTCTCTATTCTAGACTCAGATATTTTCTTTGATACACTTAAGTTTTTGGGAAACCTTGAAAATAAAGGACCCATGATAGTTAAATTACCACTAGTTAGCAATTTGCATATGCAAATCTAGGTGTTGTGTCCATATAGCTTCAAATCTAAATGGTATTTTGAAATAAGGGCATTTATCAACTTCAAACAGTAAAGGGCAATGCTTAGATCCAACTTTGGAAATACATATAAGAGTGCCATCACCCATCACCAATATAGCTTCTTGAGAAAAGAAAACCCTATCAAGTTTACTTGAATGTGTTGATCCCCAGTTTTCCTATTGCTTCAAGTGTATTTTGCCCCTTTATTCTAAACATCCATCTACTCACATTCAGTGACAAAGTTATGAAAATACTCAATTCTCTTGATGGGAATCAAGTTCCCTCCTTGCTTATCAAAAGGAAAAATAGGAGAGTTGAAGTCTCTAGTAACAATCCATGAAAGGATTATGAAAGCACTTATCATCTGAATCAAAGTATCCCATAGACCCCTACAACTAAGAGGATCGTTAAGGGCATTGAAATTGGTCAAAACCCAAGACAAATTACTACTTTTATAGAAAAACATCATATTTAGCACCCCATCAGAAGAGAAAATTATTTTGCCTTATAACTTACTTGAGTCCCAAATATAGAGAAGACCCCTAGACATATCTTGAGTGGGGAAAAAAGCAAAATCACCATTTTTCCAAATAGAATTTATGATTTTCTAGATTTTTTTATCAATCTTCATTTCTTATAGAACCATGATAATGGGTCTATGTTTTTTCCTCAAAGTGTAAACAAGCCTTTTCTTGACAACACTGTTGATTCCTCTCACATTCCATGAGAGTGTCCTAATTTAGAATTTTTGGAAATTTTTCGACCTCCCTTAGTTTGATATAACGGAGGTTTGGATCTTTTTCATTCATCCTTCTCCTGACTAAGAAGATCTTGGAATAAGGTTTTATGGGTACCATTTGCAATATCATTTTCTATTTTATTTTTCCTCTGATCATTGATAGAGGTTTGTCCATTTTTTATTTTCACTGCCAATATCAATAGAAGCTTTCTTGATACTTCTAGTGTTAACGGGGCTAAAATCTGTAACGAACCAAAAATGCAAAAACAAAAAAATAAAAAATAGAAAAAGTTTTTTTTACTATGGAGAGAGGTACATGAACCCTTCATGGACCCCTAACCAACCACTATTTTCCTAAAGTTTCAATCTCCTAAGTTTTCATGAAAGCTACATCTCACGAGATACCCTAACACAAGTCCGTCTATGTAGGCGTATAATGTGTTACTGCAAATAAGTCCATATTTCTCATCATTCTTGATGATCTAGACTTATCACTCTCTTTCCATCGATGGTATACACACATCTCCATGCCATCAAAAAATTCTTATGTGTTGGTACGCAATGAGTATTGTGAGTTAATTTATCTATCTTGTCTACATGATGAGCTATCTTAACTCAGATGTAGTCTCTCCACAACTTAGTCCTTTATCTCCCTAAGGGATCTCAATTCCCTTAGGTCTCCTATGTTCACCCTAAGGGATTCTTAATTTCCTTAGGGCACCTATGTTAACCCAAAGGGATTCTCAATTCCCTTAGGTCACCTCTAAGTTTAGCCTAGAACTTTAAACATAGATTTCTAATATCAAGCAATCCAAATAATGATACATATTGATACTACAACATCAGAAAGCAATCACCAAGCATCTAGAAAATAAAGTAATATTAAATCTAAAAGAGAATCAACTACATAACATAACCAAATACAAACATAAAGTAAAAATACCTTCTTTAAACCATTGAATAGTTATTGCATCAAAATTAGCATGGTAAATCCTTCTTAATTTAAGAAATATTACAGTAACTACATTGGGGATATCTCCCCATAATTCTAGTATTTTTTTTTTTTAGTAAATAAAAGTCTTCATTAATTACTGGGTTTTGCAGGTTAACCCAAAACCTATTATAATATACAACCTTCTGCTAAGATTGTAGATCCTAGTCATAATTGTAGTCTATTTGAGCATAAGTAAAACAACATAAAATACAATTACATATACTTCACTTCCATTTAACTCATTGCTTCTACTTGATTTCCATTTATTGTTTAAGGGTAATAGGGTATCAGGGTACTCATTATTCAGGATAGGCATACCTTTTAAATGTATCTATTCATTTACTTTTCTAAATTGCAACTATACAAAATTCAATTAATTTTCCAACCATCTAATGCATAATGGATATTATAAAATATCCTTTACTTTTATCTTCACCTATCAAGTTCCCTTAGAGAGTCATACAACATGTGCTACTTATATAATGGTCTAAATTTAATCAAATACATTCATGTATTAAAGCATTAAAATCCCATACCTTTAATGTCTATAACAATCCTTTTTAATTCATTCCCTAAATCAAAGCCCCATAACTTCAATTTAAAGAATAAATCCACATCCCTTTTAATTCACAAATTCTAATCAAATTAATTATTGTTTAAATCATTAAAGTCACTTCCCTTTAACCTTTAAACAAGCATTCATTCATTCCCTAAATCAAATCCCCATAAATTCAATTTAAAAAACAAATCCACATCCCTTTTAATTTAAAAATCCCCAAGAAAATCATCCTAAATCAAAGGTTTTCTTTTTAATTAAAAGCCTTAAGATAATCAATAATAAATCCAAGGTTTCCTTTTTAATTAAAAATTCTAATATAATTAATCATAAATAAAAGGTTCTCCTTTTTATTAAAAACCCTAATATAATTAATCATAAATCAAAGGTTCTCCTTTTTATTAAAAACCCTAATATAATTAATCATAAAATAAAGGTTCTCTATTTAATTAGGAACCCTAATATAATTAATCATAAATCAAAGGTTTTCCTTTTTATTAAAAATCCTAATATAATTAATCATAAATCAAATGTTCTCCTTTTTATTAAAAACCCTAATATAATTAATCATAAAACAAAGGTTCTCTATTTAATTAAAAACCTTCAATGTATCCCACATAATAAAAGGTCTTTATTTAATTAAATTCCTTCAATATATTCCACATAATCAAAGGTCTCTATTTAATTAAATTTCCTTCAATATATTCCACATAATCAAAGGTCTCTTTTTAATTAAATTTCCTTCAATATATTCCACATAATAAAAGGTCTTTTTTTAATTAATTTTCCTTCAATATATTCCACATAATAAAAGTTTTTTGTTTAATTAAATTTCCTTCAATATATTCTACATAATCAAAGGTATCTATTTGATTAAATTTCCTTTAATATATTCCACATAATAGAAGGTCTCTATTTGATTAAATATCCTTCAATATATTCCACATAATCAAAGGTCTCTATTTAATTAAATGCTTCAATGCATTCTACATAATCAAAGGTCTCTGTTTAATTTAAATTTCCTTCAATATATTCCACATAATAAAATATCTCTATTTAATTAAAATTTCATAATGAACCTTTCCAAATAGATTTAACAAAAGCTAATGCCCTTCATGGCAATGTTAAACAACCTTTGGTGCATGATTATGGAACAACCAAATCAGAAGTTCAACAAGGCACAATAGGGTAAAGTCAAGTGCTTTCTAGACATAACCTTTCTTCAAACCCATGATGGTTTTTCCATAGGCAGCGCTCCCAAGGACAATGTCCCCCTCTTCCTTTGGACACGAAGGTCTAAGGCACACAATGCTCTCAAATTTTTTTAGCACTCTATAGACACACCCAACACTCTTGAACTCACAACGCTCTTAGAGCATTAACCAGGCTCTGGAAGGCACAATGTCCTTCAGGCACTCACAAATTTCTAAAACACTAATAGAGTCTTTAAAAGATATAGTGCATTCAAAGCTTACACAGGTGGTTTCTAAAAATCATGGTGCCTCAAAGCTTATATAGGTGATTTCTAAAAATCATCGTACCTCAAACTTACGTAGGTGGTTTCTAAAAATAATCGCACCTCAAAATTACACAGGTGGTTTCTAAAAATTACTGCACCTCAAACTTACACAGGTGCTTTTCTAAAACACCAACAAGGTCTAAAAGCACAAAGCTTTCAAAGCAATACAGGTGGTTTTCTAAAACACCAACAGGGTCTAAAAGCATAGAGATTTCAAAGCAATGCAGGTGGTTTTCTAAAATACCAACAGGGTCTAAAATCATAGAGCTTTCAAAACAATGCTACAAGTAGTATAACAAAGCTTCAAAACATGATTTCACCATAACAACACGTAAAAAAAGCATGTAAAAGCTTAAAATAATCCAACCTCAATACTACTATGTAATGGGAATCGGTGGCATCTTAGTTGCCTCTCCTTTTCTTGTGATGCGTTCCTCTCCTTTTCCCCATCCCTGGTCTACATTTTCTCCCTCCCTACTCCTTCATCCTCACACAATTCCCTCTATTGTTTTCCTTTCACAATTTATTTTTTGGTTTCTCTAGCACCATACATGCTTTCCTCTAGGTGGCCCATCTTGAACCTTGAACCCTTCCTCGATCCCCATATTCCTTCAATTATTCATCCCTTTCTCTGGTGGCAAGGAATCCTTCTTTCAATAGTTTCCATATTTGGAAACTTAGCAGCCACCCTAGATTATCTTCATAGCTTACAATCTATAAGGGAATGGGATATTTATATATTTTATATTATCCCTTTTTTTTATAGAATAATGGTATTCTTTAAAACATATATCATTTATGTGATAATTATCACCATTAAAATATACTTCTTTTATTTTCACAATTTCATAATTGCTCTTTCTTTAAAATAAAAGACATCTATTTCTTAAATGCATATATATATATATATATATATATATATATATATATATATATATATATATATATATATATATATATATAATGTTTATTTTAATTAATTAAAGTCTCTCAACGACTTCTCCATTATCATTAAAATGAACACCTTTAGTTAATTTAAAGAAAACTCTCATATATAAAATAAAATGAAATTTACTAATGAGATTAATTCAATCAATCATTATTTAATCAAACTTCATTAATCCTTTTTGAATGAATCTTCATTTAACATACAAATTCAATATGTGTTTCTTCATAAAAATGATGCTCTATCTTAGCTTTAACAAGATAGTTAGTTTTATGCATCCACATACATTTGGCATTTGTTTTCCTACAGAATTTCCAAAATTATTCTACTTCAACCATGATGCAATAGAGAGCAAAAAAATTTATAAAGCAACAAATATGGAATCCTTCCATCGACCCAGTCACCTATCTTAGCCAAATATTTTATGATAGCTACTAGGCTATCAACTAAGGCTCAAGATGATCAGTCATCGATGATTATACCTTCCAACAATGCATACCTATATGAAGGTATCTATCCATGTTACCTCCAAGTACCTTAATCATAATTTCCCCTAATATTAGGTATCCTTGTTTTTAGTGGATGCTTCTGCCTTCTCCACCTACGAGTGTACCTGATCTTGCACACTTAGAAATTTTTTAGCAATAACATACCCTTATATGTCAACTAAACATCATATAGTTGGTTCAATTGTTCAAAATAAGTATCACCACACCATAGGTTAATACATTGTTCCTTTGTACCATAAATTCAACTAGGGAGGGTCATGACATCCTCCCCCACTAGAATTAAACATCATCCTCGATGTTTCCATTTTTATTTTATTTTATTTTTTAAAACAAAAAAATTAAATTTATTACATCACAAAATTTCAAGAAAGAGGAAAATATGTTTGCATAACCTCCACTTTCTCCCAAGTGACATTTTTCTTGGAGAACTGGTCCCACTGGACCTTACACTATTTGAGATTTCGATTCCACAGAGACTTAGAATGAAAATCAAGAATCTTCATTGATAGTACTTCAATGGCCTCTGGATTGGTCATATGCAAATTAGAAACATCCCACACATGTTTAGGGTTAGCAACATACTTTCTAAGCAATGATATGTGGAAGGTGTTATGGATTTTAGAAAGATTAGGTGGTAATGAAAGTCGGTATGCAATCAGACTGATATTTTCCATGATCTCAAAGGGTCCCACAAAATGTGGATCCAACTTTGTGGATTTTATAGCACACCTTATCTCTAACAGAATACTCTTTTGGAGTACTTTTTAGATCTGCATAACTCTTCTACCTATCTACAGTTTATTTAAGCCTTTGCCTAATTCCATTAGCTAATCTTCCATCACCCTAACCATTTCTGGACCAATCAGAATTCAGTCCTGTAGTTTGTTCCAATACAATGGTCTTCTACACTTTCACCCATACAAGGCATCAAAAGGTGTAATTCCTAGTGAGGAGTGATGTCCATTATTGTAGGTAAACTATACCAAAGGTAGATAATATTCCCATTGATATTTGTGGTCCATGTAGTACATGCAGAGCATATATTTCAAAACATGGTTTACCCGATCTATTTGGCCATCTATTTTAGGGTGGTATGTTGAACTCATTCAATTTCATACCAACCACATTATGAAGGGATTTCTAGAATTCAACCTATTTCGTATGAAAATAAAATTTGAGGATAATAATTAGAAAATATTTGTTAACTCTATCAAAAGCCTTATTCATATCAATTTTGAAAAACATGGTAGCTTTTTTGTTATGGCTGGTAGAATGAAGGGCTTCATGCAACGTGATAACACCATCAGTAATATTTCTTCCTTTGATAGAGATACCTTGACAAGGGTCTATGATTTAAGGAAGGACCTTTTTGAGTCTTGTGTCCATATCTTTAGAAAGAGTTTTGTACAAGATATTGCAAAGACTAATGGATCTAAAATATAACATAAATTTACACACAAGCCCTTTGGAAACTAAGGAAATGAAGATGGAGTTGATAATTCTAGGTATGGATTTAGTTTTCTAAATTTTAATGATGGCATTGCAAATATTAGGCCCAATGATGTCCCAGAAATTCTGATAGAAATGGGGGAAAAAACCCATGAGGGCCTAGGGATTTATCAGGGTGCATTTAGAAAATAGCCTCTTTAATTTCATTAGGGATGAGGGGTTTGCTAAGAGCCAAATTCATATTTGAAGTGACTAGAGTGGGTATATGATGGAGAAATGTTCTACCAATATGGGTAGAATTTTGGGGGTTAGCTCCCAAAATACCTTCAAATAAAAATGAAGTTTCATTTTGAATCTCAAAAATATCCTTGATAATGAATCCATCACTTCTAGTTAATTCTTTATTTTTATTCGAACTTTGGTTCCTTAGAGTAGTGGAATGAAATAATTTTATCTTTTAGTCCCCCTCATTGAGCCAAAGGACCCTTGATTTTTGCCTCTAAAAAGTATCCTCTTTAGCCAGCATATTGTGGTAGTCTGCGATAACATATCTCTTCTCATTTTTGAGTTGTTCATTGAGCTTCTCATTCTAAATTTGGATTTCAATACTTTTTAGTTTTTACAAAACATTTTCCTTATTTTTAAATATGTTACCAAAAAATTCTCTATTCTAGACTTGGAGATTTTATTTGATACACTTAAGTTTTTGGGAAACCCTAAAAATAAAGGACCCATGATAGTTAAATTACCACCAGTTAGCAATTTGCATCTACAAATCTGGGTGTTGTGTCCATATAGCTTCAAATCTAAATGATATTTTGAAACAAGAGCTTTTATCAACTTCAAACAGTAAAGGGCAATGATTAGATCCAACTCTAGGAATACATATAAGAGTGCCATCACCCATCACCAATATAGCTTCTTGAGAAAAGAAAACCCTATCAAGTTTACTTGAATGTGTTGATCCCCAATTTTCCTATTGCTTCAAGTGTATTTTGCCCCTTTATTATAAACATCCATCAACTCACATTCAGTGACAAAGTTATGAAAATACTCAATTATCTTGATGGGAATCAAGTTCCCTCCTTGCTTATCAAAAGGAAAAATGGGAGATTTGAAGTCTCCAGTAATAATCCATGAAAGGCTTATAAAAGCACTTATCATCTGAATAAAAGTATCCCATAAACACCTCCAACTAAGAGGATCGTTAGGGGCATAGACATTGGTCAGAACCCAAGAGAAATTACTACTTTTACAAAAAAACATCATATTTAGGACCCTATCAGAAGAGAAAATTATTTTTCCTTCTAACTTATTTGAGTCCCAAATATAGAGAAGACCCCTAGACATATCTTGAGTGGTAAAAAATGCAAAATCACCATTTCTCCAAATAGAATTTAGGATTTTCTAGATTTTTTTTATCAATCTTAATTTCTTATAGAACCATGATAGTGGGTCTATGTTCTTTCCTCAAAGTATAAACAAGCCTTTGATTGAAAACACTGTTGATTCCTCTCACATTCCATGAGAGGATCATAATTTAGAATTTTTGGAAAGTTTTCGATCTCCCATAGTTTGCTATAAGGGAGGTTTGGATATTTTTGATTCATCCTTCTCCTGACTAAGAAGATCTTGGAATAAGGTTTTATGGGTACCATTTGCAATATCATTTTCTATTTTATTTTTCTTCTGATCATTGATAGAGGGTCTTCCATTTTTTTCTTTTCACTACCAATATCAATAGAAGCTTTCTTGATACTTCTAGTGTTAATGGGGTTGAAATCAGTAACGAACAAAAAATACACAAACAAAAAAATACAAAAATAGAAAAAGTTTTTTTTTTTACTATGGAGAGAGGTACATGAACCCTTCATGGACCCCTAACCAAACCACTATTTTCCTAAAGTTTCAATCTCCTAAGTTTTCCTGAAAGCTACATCTCACGAGGTACCCTAACACAAGTCCGTCTGTGTAGGCGTATCATGTGTTACTGCAAATAAGTCCATATTTCCCATCATTCTTGATGAGCTAGACTTATCACCCTCCATCCATCGAAGGTATACACGCATCTCCATACCATACACAAATCATTATGTGTAGGTATGCTACGAGTATTGTGAGTTAAGCTATCTATCTCGTCTCCACGATGAGCTATCTTAACTCAGATGTAGTCTCTCCACAACTTAGTCCTTTATCTCCCTAAGGGGGTCTCAATTCCCTTAGGTCTCCTATGTTCACCCTAAGGGGTTCTCAATTCCCTTAGGTCACCTATGTTCACCCTAAGGGGTTCTCAATTCCCTTAGGTCACCTCTGAGTTCACCCTAGAACTCTACACTTAGATTTCTAACATCAAGCAATCCAAACAATGATACATCTAGATACTACAACATCAGAGAGCAATCACTAAGCATCCAGAAAATAAAGAAAGATTAACACTAAAAGAGAATCAACTACATAACATAACCAAATACAAACATAAAGTAAAAGTACCTTCTTTAAACCAATAAATAGTTATTGCATCAGAATTTGCATGGTAAATCCTTCTTACTTTAAGGAATATTACAGTAACTACATTGGGGATATCTCCCCACAATTCTAGTCTATTTGAGCATAAGTAAAGCAACATAAAATACAATTACCTATACTTTGCTTCCATTGAACTCCTTGCTTCTCCTTGCTTCCCATTGATTCTTTGAGGGTAGTAGGGGATCAAGGGTACTCATGGTTCAGGATAGGCATACCTTTAAATGCATCTATTCATTTACTTTGCCAAATTGCAACTATACAAAATTCAATTAAGTTTCCAACCATCTAATGCATAATGGATATTATAAAAGATCCTTTACTTTTATCTTCACCTCTCAAGTTCCCTTAGAGAGTCATCCAACATGTGCTACTTAGATCAAGGTCTAACTTTAATAAAATCCATTCATGTCTTAAAGCATTAAAGTCCCATACCTTTAACCTCTAAAACAATCCTTTTTAATTCATTCCCTAAATCAAAGCCCCATAACTTCAATTTAAAGAATAAATCCACATCCCTTTTAATTCACAAATTCCAATCAAATCAATTATTGTTTAAAGCATTAAAGTCACATCCCTTTAACCTTTAAACAATCATTCATTCATTCCCTAAATCAAAGCCCCATAACTTCAATTCAAAGAATAAATCTACATCCTTTTTAATTTAAAAACCCTAAGATAATCATCATAAATCAAAGGTTTCTAAATAAAAACTTTTTTAATTAAAAACCCTAATATAACCAATAATCATAAATCAAAGGTTCTCTTTTTAATTAAAAACCCTAATATAATTAATCATAAATCATAGGTTCTCTATTTAATTAAAATCCTTCAATGTATTCCACATAAATCAAAGGTCTCTATTTAATTAAAATCCTTCAATGTATTCCACATAATCAAAGGTCTCTATTTAATTAATATCCTTCAATGTATTCCACATAATCAAAGGTCTCTATTTAATTAAATCTCCTTCAATATAAAGTTCTCACATAATTAAAAATCAACAAAGTCTATTTAATTAATTCCTTCATATTATTCCACATAATCAAAGGTCTCTATTTAATTAAATATTATTCCACATAATCAAAGGTCTCTATTTAATTAAATATCCTTCAATATATTCCACATAATCAATCTAATTTTAAATTTAAATTTCACAGTGAACCTTTCCAAAATAGATTAACCAAAGCTAACGCCCTTCATGGCAATACTAGCAACCTCTAGTGACGATTAATGGAACAACCAAGACGAAGTTCAACAAGGCACAACAGTAAAGTCAAGTGCTTTCTAGACGCAACCTTTCTTCAAACCCATGGGTGGATTTTCCACAAGCGATGCTCCCAAAAGTGATGTCCCCCTCTTCCTTTGGACACGAAGGTCTAAGGCACACAACGCTCTCAAATTATTTTAGCACTCTATAGACACACCCGACACTCTTGAACTCACAACACTCTTAAAGCTTAGTCTTTAAACACACTCCTTCAGGCACTCACAGTACTTTCTAAAACACTAATAGAGTCTTAAAATATAGTACCTTCAAAACATACATAGGTGGTTTCTAAAAACACAGCACCTTAAACTTACATAGGTGGTTTCTAAAAATCATAGCACCTTCAAACTTACATAGGTGGTTTCTAAAAATAACAACACCTTCAAGCTTACACAGGTGGTTTCTAAAAACACCAACAGCCTTCAAACATACACAGGTGGTTTCTAAAAACACCAACAGTCTAAAAAAGCTTTCAAACATACACAGGTGGTTTCTAAAACACCAACAAGGTATAAAATCACAGAGCTTTCAAAGCATACGTAGGTGGTTTCTAAAAACACCAATAGGTCAAAAAGCATAGAGCTTTCAAAACACACTACAGGGAGTATAACCAAGCTTCAAACCATAATTTCACCATAACAAAGCATGTAAACAAAGCAGGTTAAAGTCTAAACACTCCAACCTCAATACTACTATGGAATGGGAATTGGTGGCATCTCGACTGCCTCTCCTTTGCTTGCAATGTGTTCCTCTCCTTTTCCCATCCTTAGTCTACATTTTCTCCCTCTACTCCTTCGTCCTCACGTCATCCCTCTATTGTTTCTCTTTCGTCCTTTTTTTTTTGGCTTCTCTAGCACCATACGTGCTTTCCTCCAGGTGGCCCATCTTATTGAACCTTCGAGCCCTTCCTCGAGCCCCCTCTTCCTTCAATTCTTTATCCCTTTCTCTGGCGGCAAGGAATCCTTCTTCCGATAGTTTCCATCTTTGGAAACTTAGTAGCCACCCTAGATTATTTTCATAGCTTACAAGCTATAAGGGAATGGGATATTTATATATTTTATATTATCCCTTTTTTTTAAGAAGAATGGTATTCTTTTAAACATATATCATTTATTGTGATAATTATCACCATTAAAATATACTTCTTTTATTTACACAATTTCATAATTGCTCTTTCTTTAAAATAAAAGACATCTATTTCTTAAATGGATATATTTTTTTTTTATTTTAATTAATTAAAGTCTTTCAATGACTTCTCCATTATCATTAAAATGAACACCTTTAATTAATTTAAAATAACTCTCATCCATTAAATAAAATGAAGTTTACTAATGAGCTTAATTAAATCAATCATTATTTAATCAAAACTTCATTAATTCTTTTAAATGAATCTTCATTTAACATACAAATTTAATATGCTTTTCTTCATAAAAATGATGCTCTATCTTTACTTTAACAAGACAGTTAGCTTTATGCATCCACATACATTTTGCAATTGTTTTCCTATAGAAGTTCCAACATTATGCTATTCAAACCATGATGCAACAGAGAGCAAACAAATTTATAAAGCAACAAAGAGGGAATCTTTCCATCGACCCAGTCACCTATCTTAGCCAGAGATTTTATGATAGCTACTAGGCTATCAACTAAGGCTCAAGGTGATCAGTCATCGATGATTATCCCTTCCGAAAATGCATACCTATATGAAGGTATCTATCCATGTTACCTCTGAGTACCTTAATCATCATTTCCCTTGATCTTAGGTACCCTCATTTCTGGTGGATGCTTCTACCTTCTCCACCTATGAGTGTACCTGATCCTGCACACTTGGCAATATGTTAGCAATAACATGCCCTTCTCAAATCAACTAAACATCATATAGTTGGTTCAATTGTTCAAACTAAGTATCACCACCATAGGTTAATACATTGTTCCTTTGTGCCATAAAGTCAACTAGGGAGGGTCATGACATCCTCCCCCACTAGAATTAAACATCATCCTCGATGTTTCCAGTTTTCTTTTTTTTTTTTTAAAAATAACAATAAAAGTTATTACATCACAAAGTTTCAAATAGAAAGGGAAAATATTTTTGCATAACCTCCACTTTCTCCCAAGTGGCATTTTTCTTAGAGAACTGGTCCCACTGGACCTTACACTATTCGAGAGTCCGATTCCATAGAGACTTGGAATGAAACTCAAGAATCTTCATCGGTAGTACTTCAATGGCCTCTGGATTTACCATCTACAAATTAGAAACATCCCACACATGTTCAGGGTCAGCAACATACTTTCTAAGCAAGGATATGTGGAAGGTGTCATGGATTTTGGATAGATTAGGTGGTAATGCAAGTCGGTATGCAACCGGACTGATATTTTTCTATGATCTCAAAGGGTCCCACAAAATGTGGATCCAACTTCATGGATTTGATAGCACTCTTCTTTGGCTTAACCCTTAAGAACACCTTATCTCCAATAGAATACTCTCTTGGAGTCCTTTTTAGATCTGCATAACTCTTCTACCTATCCATAACTTCTTTAAGCCTTTGCCTAATTTCCTTTAGCTGCTCTTCCATCACCCTGACCATTTTTGGACCAATCACAACTCGATCCTCTAGGTTATCCCAAGACAATGGTGTTCTACACTTTCACCCATACAAGGCATCGAAAGGTGCCATTCCTAGCGAGGAGTGATATCCATTATTGTAGGCAAACTCTACCAAAGGTAGACAATCTTCCCATTGAGATTTGTGATCCATGCAGTACATGTGGAGCATGTCTTCCAAAACTTGGTTTACCCACTCCGTTTGGCCATCTGTTTTAGGGTGGTATGCTGAACTCATATTCAATTTCGTACCAACCACACTATGAAGGGATTTCCAGAATTCAGAAGTGAATTTGGAGTCTCTATCTGAGATGATTACCTCAGGAAATCCATGCAATCAGAATACCTCTTTGATGAATCTTCTAGCCACCACCTGAGCATCATCCTTGGTATTTCTTGGTATGAAATGGGTAACCTTAGTCAATTTTTTGACCACTACAAATATGGCATCATGTTGGTACCGAGTCTTGGGTAAACCCACTATAAAATCCATGGATATAACCTACCATTTTTGCATAGGTATATCATGCAGATATAGTTTTCCTATGGGATGTTGGTATTCTACCTTAAATTTCTGACATTCGAGGCATCGAGCAACAAAATCCATGATGTCCTTCTTCATTCCTACCCAAAAGAAGGTTCTCTTCATGTTTTCCTGCATTTTGGCTCCTCCCGGATGAGCAGAATAAGGAGATCTATGGGCTTCTTGCATTATCAAGTTCCTTAAATCACCCATATTTGGTATGATGACCCTTCCCTTATAACACAGAAAGTCATCTTTCACACTAAATTCCTTATTTCCTTCAGGATCTCTATTCATATTGACTCGAATTCCTTGGCAATACTCATCCTGAGATTGCTCCTATCTTACTCGATCCATCAGGTCCATGTGAATTCTAGTTATGGCTGCTATATATCTTCTTCTACTTAAAGCATCAACTACTTTATTCTCTTTTCCTTTTATGTACTCAATCTCAAAATCATACTCAGTGAGAAATTCCACCCATCTTCTCTGTCTTGCATTGAGTATTGGTTGGGTGAATATGTATCATAGACTTTGATGGTCGGTTTTTAATTCAAAGGGTCTCCCCACCAAGTAGTGGTGCCAAACCTTTAAAGCATGCACCACTATAGCTAGCTCTAAATCATGCGTAGCATAATTAACTTCATGCTTTTTGAGCTTCCTTGAAGTATATGCCACTACTAAATCTTCTTGTGAGAGTACCCCACCCAACCCCTCTATTGATGCATCAGTGCACACTAAAAAGTCCCCCTAGGGATCGAGAACCTTTAATATTGGTGTCGTAGTAAGCTTATGCTTTAGTAGTGCAAAGGCAGCCTCACACTTTTTTGACCACTTGAATTATTTTCCCTTCTTTTGAAGGTTAGTTATGGGTCCAACAATCTTGGAGTAGTCCTTTATATAACGTCTATAGTAGCCCATTAATCCCATGAAACTTTGCACTTCAATCACATTAGTAAGGGGTGGCCAATTTAGAATAGCCTCTATCTTCTCTAGATCCATAACAATCCCCTTTGTTGATATGATGTGTCCAAGATATCATACCTCTAGAACATAGAATTCACTCTTAGCCAGATTTCCATAAAGTTGATTCTTCCTTAACAATTCTAACATGATCCTAAGATGTTTATCATGTTCTTCTCTATCTCGAGAGTATATAAGGATATCATCTAGGAATACCAAGACAAACTGGTCCAAATATCTTCTGAACACATTGTTCATTAAGTTCATGAAAGCAAGTTGGGGCATTAGTCAGTCCAAAGGGTAGAACAGTAAACTCATAATGCCCATACCTAGTCTTAAATGTCATCTTGTGAGTGTCTTCCTCATGAATCCTTAATTGGTGATACCCTGACCTTAAATCAATCTTAGTAAACACCTTGGCATATTTTAATTGATCAAATAAATCTTCAATCCTAGGTAAAGGATACCGATTCTTGATTGTAGCTTTATTTAACATCTTGTAATCAATACACAATCATAGTGAACCATCCTTATTTTTCATGAACAATACTGGTGCACCCCATGGTGACACACTTGGTTTTATCAAACCCTTTTCCAATAATCCTTGCAATTGAACCTTCAGTTCTTGCATTTCAATAGGATTCATCCTATACGAGGATCTATGAATAGGCTCGACTCCCATCATGAGTTCAATTATGAAGTCAAATTCCCATACAAGAGGTAGCCCAGGTAAGTCCTCTGGAAATACATCCTAAAAATCCTATAAGATCGGATGTTGTCTTAGTATTTCTCCTTTCTCATAGTCTTCCACTTCATTAAGTTTTACTACATACACTATTCCTCCTCTCTTTAGGGCCTTTTTCAATTGCATAGTGGACAACATCTACGGTTCAAACACCCCTTGCTCGCTATGAACTCTTAGTCTCCTTTCACCTTCTTCTAAATACTCAATCCATCGGTCTTGAAAATTGACCAAGGCTTTATGAGCCTGTAGCCAATCCATCCCTAGGATCACATCAAAGGCGTGTAAGGGAGCTACATATAAACAACCTTCCATAGTCCCACTAGATAGAGTGATTTCTACCATAGGATAACACTGGTTCACCGAGTAGGTCTGCCCAGAACCATACTCAACCTTCCACCCTTGAGCCAAATATCCAGGCCTTTTCGACATAGTCCTTGCTAGACTAGATGAAATAAAACTGTCAATGGCTCCACTATCTATCAAAATGTTTACTTGCTTATTGAAAACCTTACCTTTCACAAGTAATGGGGTGGCTTGTCCCTCTAGCTTCTGCTTCCCGATTGTGGCATAAATCTGATGTTTTGGTTCCTTCCCTTTTGCATTAGTGGTGCTAGTCCCTGCTCGATATGGACACTGATTGTAGTAATGAGATCCCCAAAAATTGTAGCACCCTTCCTTGGGTCCTTGCTATTTTTTAGGTTTCTCATTCCCACTTTTAACTACTAGAGTTGGAGCTTGCGACTTCTGTGGTTGAGGTTTCATGTTATTGGGTTTGTTATCCTTCTTACAAAAGTTCTTCTTGAACTTCTTCTGATTTCCATAAGATTTCTTCTTAGGATTTTGGGGGTTCTTAGCCTTTCGCTCTTGATCAGACTCCCATTTTACAAACCCAACACTATTCCTCTTCTTTAGCTCCTATCGAGCTTGCTCGGGTAGAGTGTCATATTTATAACAGAAGTGTGACTCTACTTTCTTTGCTAAGTCATATGCCTTTTGTAGTGTTTTAGGTTCCTGCATGTCTACATCATGCTTTAACCTAGTCTCCAATCCCAGAGTAAACTTATGAACCCACATTTTCTCATTATAAATAGGTACATATTTAAACAATCTTACCAGATTCTTGTAGTACACCTCTACTATGTTGGTTCCTTGTCTGAGACTAGCAAATTCTTCAAACTTCAAGGTATAGAAATGCTCTATGAGGAATCTCTTCTTAAATATATTTATAAATTCTTCCCATGGAGTATCAATGGGTTCAATCTTAGTTTCCTCATAGTGGGTCTCCCACCACTCCAGAGCAGCCCCTTCTAGGTTAATCATAGCCCAAAGTGTTTGGGTTCCTGATGAGTAGCCTTTTACCATAAAGTGAACCTCTGCTTCTCTCAGCCATGCTTCCACTGCATCACCATCACCCTCTCCATAAAACTTAGAGATACTGATGTTTTTCATGTCCCTAGCTATTTCCTTTTCTGCTAAGGCTCTGGCTTGTACTTGTTCTATAGTTAGTCCACTTTCTAGACCAATATCTGAACCATGAACTTGTAAATTCTGATTCGTAACCATTTCTAGCAATTGTCTTATCTGATCCTGCATAGCAACGATCATAGCGATGAGGTCTTCTACCTCCCTATTGGGGTTTTTTGGTTCCCCATCCTAGTTTTCCTCTTTGACATCACTTTGTCGAGTTTTTCTAGGTGTAGGCCTCCCTCTTCTAGTCTTAGGTGGCATCTTAACCTGATTCCATCCAAGAAAGAAGATTAGATTATAGTTTCATCTTAAGTTATAACTCTAATTCAAGCCATAATACAGATTTCTCTTGCTATATGCATTAATCAATCTAACTAGGGTAATATCCTAGGCTAGGATGTGTCACTGATACCAAATCCCATACTAAGGTATCCTAACATCCTTGCTCCCTTGGGGTTAATTCCTATCAGATCCTAGAAAATAGGGTATCCTAGATCATCCCAGCTTTAGCCTTTACCTTAAGCAAGCCTTCATTGGATTCATATAATTTCCCTTTAGCACACATAGAAGCTCTATACCCTCATACCTAGAGCTCTGATACCAAATGTAACGACCCAAAAATACACAAACAAAAAAATACAAAAATAGAAAAAGTTTTTTTTTACTATGGAGAGAGGTACATGAACCCTTCATGGACCCCTAACCAAACTACTATTTTCCTAAAGTTTCAATCTCCTAAGTTTTCTTGAAAGCTACATCTCATGAGGTACCCTAACACAAGTCCATCTGTGTAGGCGTATCATGTGTTACTACAAATAAGTCCATCTATCCCATCATTCTTGATGAGCTAGACTTATCACCCTCCATCCATCGAAGGTATACATGCATCTCCATACCATACACAAATCATTATGTGTAGGTATGCTATGAGTATTATGAGTTAAGCTATCTATCTCATCTCCACGATGAGCTATCTTAACTCAGATGTAGTCTCTCCACAACTTAGTCCTTTATCTCCCTAAGGGGTCTCAATTCCCTTAGGTCTCCTATGTTCACCCTAAGGGGTTCTCAATTCCCTTAGGTCACCTATGTTCACCCTAAGGGGTTCTCAATTCCCTTAGGTCACCTCTGAGTTCACCCTAGAACTCTACACTTAGATTTCTAACATCAAGCAATCCAAACAATGATACATCTAGATACTACAACATCAAAAAGCAATCACCAAGCATCTAAAAAATAAAGAAATATTAACTCTAAAAGAGAATCAACTACATAACATAACCAAATACAAAAATAAAGTAAAAATACCTTCTTTAAACCAATAAACAGTTATTGCATCAGAATTTGCATAGTAAATCCTTCTTACTTTAAGGAATATTATAGTAACTACATTGGGGATATCTCCCCACAATTCTAATCTATTTGAGCATAAGTAAAGCAACATAAAATACAATTACCTATACTTTGCTTCCATTGAACTCCTTGCTTCTCCTTGCTTCCCATTGATTCTTTGAGGGTAGTAGGGGATCAGGGTACTCATGGTTCAGGATAGGCATACCTTTAAATGCATCTATTCATTTACTTTACCAAATTGCAACTATACAAAATTTAATTAAGTTTCCAACCATCTAATGCATAATGGATATTATAAAAGATCCTTTACTTTTATCTTCACCTCTCAAGTTCCCTTAGAGAGTCATCCAACATGTACTACTTAGATCAAGGTCTAACTTTAATCAAATCCATTCATGTCTTAAAGCATTAAAGTCCCATACCTTTAACCTCTAAAACAATCATTCATTCATTCCCTAAATCAAAGCCCCATAACTTCAATTTAAAGAATAAATCCACATCCCTTTTAATTCACAAATTCCAATCAAATCAATTATTGTTTAAAGCATTAAAGTCACATCCCTTTAACCTTTAAACAATCATTCATTCATTCCCTAAATCAAAGCCCCATAACTTTAATTCAAAGAATAAATCTACATCCTTTTTAATTTAAAAACCCCTAAGATAATCATCATAAATCAAAGGTTTCCTTTTTAATTAAAAACCCTAAGATAATCAATAATAAATCAAAGGTTCTCCTTTTAATTAAAAACCCTAATATAATTAATCATAAATCAAAGGTTCTCTTTTTAATTAAAAACCCTAATATAATTAATCATAAATCAAAGGTTCTCCTTTTAATTAAAAATCCTAATATAATTAATCATAAATCATAGGTTCTCTATTTAATTAAAATCCTTCAATGTAATTCAATCATAAATCAAAGGTCTCTATTTAATTAAAATCCTTCAATGTATTCCACATAATCAAAGGTCTCTATTTAATTAAAATCCTTCAATGTATTCCACATAATCAAAGGTCTCTATTTAATTAATATCCTTCAATGTATTCCACATAATCAAAGGTCTCTATTTAATTAATATCCTTCAATATATTCCACATAATCAAAGGTCTCTATTTAATTAAATTCCTTCAATATATTCCACATAATCAAAGGTCTCTATTTAATTAAATATCCTTCAATATATTCCACATAATCAAAGGTCTCTATTTAATTAAATTTCCTTCAATATATTCCACATAATACCTTCAAAGCTTACACAAGTGGTTTCTAAAAATCATGACGCCTCAAAGCTTATATAGGTGGTTTCTAAAAACATAGTGCTTCAAACTTACACAGGTGGTTTCTAAAAATACCATACATTAAAATTATACAGGTGGTTTCTAAAAATTATCGCACCTTCAAAGCATACATAGGTGGTTTCTAAAAACACCAATAGCTTCTCAAAACACAATGCCTTCAAAACATATGCAGGTGGTTTCTAAAAACACCAACAGGATCTCAAAACATAGTGCCTTCAAAGCATACATAGGTGGTTTCTAAAAACACCAACAGGCTTCTCAAAACACACTATAGGGAGTATAACCAAGCTTCGAACCATGATTTTCACCATAACAATGCATGTAAACAAAATAGGTTAAAGTCTAAAACACTCCAACCTCAATACTACTATGGAATGGGATTTGGTGGCATCTCGACTACCTCTCCTTTGCTCATGGTGCATTCCTCTCCTTTTTCCCATCCCTGGTCTGCATTTTCTCCCTTCCTGCTCCTTCATCCTCACGTCCTCCCCTCTATTATTTTTTTATTTATTTTTTCCCTTCTCTAGCACCATACGTGCTCTTCCTCCAGGTGGCCCATCTCGAACCTTGAGCCCTTCCTCGAGCCCCCTCTTCCTTCAATTCTTCATCCCTTCCTCTGGCGACAAGGAATCCTTCTTCCGATAGTTTCCATATTTGGAAACTTAGTAGCCACCCTAGATTATTTTCATAGCTTACAAGCTATAGGGGAATGGGATATTTATATATTTTATATTATCCCTTTTTTTAAAGAAGAATGGTATTCTTTTAAACATATATCATTTATGTGATATTTATCACCATTAAAATATACTTCTTTTATTTAAACAATTTCATAATTGCTCTTTCTTTAAAATAAAAGACATCTATTTCTTAAATGGATATATATTTTTTTTTATTTCAATTAATTAAAGTCTTTTAATGACTTCTCCATTATCATTAAAATGAACACCTTTAATTAATTTAAAAAGAACTCTCATCTATTAAATAAAATGAAGTTTACTAATGAGTTTAATTAAATCAATCATTATTTAATCAAAACTTCATTAATCCTTTTTGAATGAATCTTCATTTAACATACAAATTTAATATGCTTTTCTTCATAAAAATGATGCTCTATATTTACTTTAACAAGACAGTTAGCTTTATGCATCCACATACATTTGGCAGTTGTTTTCCTATAGAAGTTCCAACATTATGCTACTCCAACCATGATGCAATAGAGAGCAAACAAATTTATAAAGCAACAAAGAGGGAATATTTCCATCGACCCAGTCACCTATCTTAGCCAGATATTTTATGATAGCTACTAGGCTATCAACTAAGGCTCAAGGCGATCAGTCATCGATGATTATCCCTTTCGATAATGCATGCCTATATGAAGGTATCTATCCATGTTACCTTCGAGTACCTTAATCATCATTTCCCCTGATCTTAGGTACCCTTGTTTCTGGTGGATGCTTCTGCCTTCTCCACCTATGAGTGTACCTGATCCTGCACACTTGGCAATATGTTAGCGATAACATGCCCTTCTAAATCAACTAAACATCATATAGTTGGTTCAATTGTTCAAACTAAGTATCACCACACCATAGGTTAATACATTGTTCCTTTGTGCCATAAAGTCAACTAGGGAGGGTCATGACAAAATTATATTTGTCTTATTTTCCCAATTTTCCTAAGATGGGACTACCAATTTATGTATGCCCCTCAGAGGTAGGTGGTGGTTTTGAAAAATTATTGGATGACCTAGATATAGTTGGGGATTGGGGTTTCTCTTGATCAAAAAATAGGGTTTCAATTGGATTTGGGGTAATGTCATCCTCACCAGGTTTAGACCCGTGAATAAGAGTTCCTTTCAAAACATTAAAATAATTTTGGAAGGTAAAAATGGAACTCACATTTGGATGATCATCCTCTAAATCTTGGATTTCAATCTGCTTTCCTTTGGTATCTTCTAGAATTTATCCCTTCTTCTGATAGTGGCTACTTTTTTGATTGCCCTATAAGGGTATACTTTATTTTTACTTGATATGCAACCCACTTCAAGGGGTATTAGGGAGTTTCATCTCCTTCGCATTTCTTATCAAAGGACATTTGGTTTTAAGATGGCCTCTTGCCTTGCATTCAATGCATAATGTAAGTTTGTTCTCATATTCTATGGCCTAGCATCTATGGTAGGAGTTGTAAACCAAATTTATCTAAGTGGAAAGCTAGGAATATATATTTGCATTGACAAAAATTCTAGCATGAACCATACGAGTGCATGCTCAGGTCATCAGGTTAATTACAACCAGCTCACCTATATATTTGCCAATGTAAGATGTCTTTGTGCCAAAATTGGGTAGGCAGATCTAGAAATTAAACCCAGATTAGTGCAAAATTTATGCTCTACATCTCAAGGTTGAAATATTCATCCCACTTACATATAAAAAGACTCTTCCAATTGAAGAAACAAGGACCCCTGGTAAGAATTTGGGAGGCATTTTCTTCATTGTTGAGATGAATGAGAAAAAATGGTTTAAAAGGGCAATCAAATCTATATTGCCTAGGGTTTTCCATTTGGTATAGGTCCACCATCAAATGGATTCCATATTTAGCCATCCTCTAAAAAATTTCCCCATAATATTGTGGGATTCAATAGAAATATAATCCACCATTAGGTTTTCAGGGATTACTAGATCTTCACCTATCAGGAGTAAGAGGGTTCCACTACCTGAGGGAGGTTTTGCAAACCCTTTCAATTTCTTATAATAAGACCATAAATAGTACTCGATATCTTGAGTGAGGTACCCATTAATAATGTATTCCCTATTGGGAGTACCCTTACCCCTAATGATCCCCATGTTCCCAAAACTATCAAAATCTAACTCAACACCTTCAGTATCTGTAGAAATTGTACCACCCTTGATCGTTGTGGGAATTCTATCCTAATTCACCTTATTGGCTTTCCTGCCTCCATTTATAGTTGCAATCATAGTCATAGATACCATTTATACCCTGATTCACTCTGGATCTACTTGCACTTAATCCAAATGAAACCCTCACGCAGTCACTTGCTAGAAATCACATTCACACATAAGGATGCACTAGTATATTTGTTTCTCCAAATTATCTAAAAAAATTTAGACACATTCGAGGATTTATCAGGCATCTACCCTCAAAATTTCATCTCAATCCGAGTTTGTATGAATTAAATATGGCCAAAACAAGTTTTACAATTTAGGCAGTCCTGCGAAAAATGACCCTCACAGTAATAATTATAATAATAATAATTTCTTTAATGTTTCCTTAAATTCTTCAATATATTTTTCCTTCTTCAATTTTTAATTTATTCAACATTTCGTTCTTCTTCTTCTTCAATTATTTTAAATCAAATTTCCTTAAATGTTTAATTTCAAATTTCAAAATTTCATAAACTTCTTATATCTCCCTTAATTCAATTTATTCAATAATAAAATTTCTTCCTCCAATCAATTTATGTTTTTTCAATTATTTAATTCCTCCATATTATATATCCCATTCATTTTATTATTCTTCAATTTAATATTTATTTAATTATTCTTCACCTTCTTATATCTCCTAAAAATAAATTAATTTAAAAAATAAGTCTTCAAATCAAATGTGTGCTTGAATTATTCATAAAGGTCAAAGACATACCTTTAATGATGCTTATCCTTTGGTTTATGGTATCTCATTCACATGCACAATATTTTCCTTTCCATTCATGTTATGACAACTTGTACTTACAAATTTATTGGTGTTCTAAGCATTACTATATATTTTAGTTATAAATAAAATGCACACTTTGATTTTGGTTTTGTTGTGTTCCTCTAAAGTGTTACTTTGCACCCTCTTCAAAAAACTTGTCTCTATTCTATATTATTTAATTTTATCATTATGCTCCCCTAAAAATTTGTAAATATTTTTCTCAATCATCAACCTACTTGTATGGGTTTATCTCCTACTCAAGTGCTCTCCTCCAATGCTTCTCTTCATATATCCTCATGATCTTCTATTTGTTGCATGCAAATGTATACACACATCTATGTTTCTTCGAATGCTTTTGCTATTGTTCTAAATATTTTATTATCCTTTGCATATATGAACTAACCTTCCTTTCTTCAATTTTCTCCTCCTTTAAATGTTATTAACTAACATTCCTATCTCCAATTTACTCATCTAGACTATGTTGTCTATCTATCCTTAGCATCAAACTTTCACTAGCTATTCCACATTTCTTCTTTAATCTTATTATCTCAATGTTCCTCATTTAATATCCTCTTCAATGCTTCTCCTTCAATATCCTTATATCCAATAGATTCTTATTCATCTCTTTACTATCTCTTTACCATTTCTTCACCTTAGATCCTATTAAACTTGCTTTCTCTCTATCTTGGATGGCTAACAAATGTGGCTCTAATTCTATTGTTAGTAAATTAGCACTATTACAAAAGGATAATAATATCTAGGATCAAATAGTATGTCACAATAACAAAATAAAACCTTTATTGAAAATATACCTACTAAAAGCATGAATAAATGCAATGCTTCTTTGATACATGTTTCAAAGCTTTATCTTCAATATATTTATATGAGACTCTTCATTTTACATGAATATTGACCTTTTCTCTATTCAAAATCATGGGAGATCCAACTCTTCATATTTCCCTCTTTACATAATGAATCTCACATATTTACATAAATATAAAGTCTCGCATGATTGCTCATAACTCCCTACTTCTAAACATGATAAACCACTGACATAACTTGCACTTACTAACAAGACACATCACACATAAATCCTCACTTAAATACATGATACACATTCATGCTTAATAACTTAACACATACTATAGACTCAAATATCAAACACATGCTCTAATATTTACAAAGGTACCAAATAATGTAATACCTCCAACAAGAGGAAGCCATTGGCAATCCTATCCAACCTTATTGAAACTTAGATTAGGGGTACAAACATTTAATTAGAAGTTAGGACAATTCCCTAGTTCAAAACATATGCAAGTGATATTTAAGGTTTCATATAGGAATTTTAAAAGAAGATTTTACTATCATGATTTAATTAGAATATGGGATACATTTATGAGAGTATGTTTTAAAATAAGATAGAATAAAAAGGTAAAACACTGGAAATAGAATGGAGAACATTATGATCCGTATTTAATGGTGATATTAATGAAAAATATCCTTGGGATTCATTATATACCATAATATAGTAATTGATTTTGACTTAATAAAATCAAGATAAAATGGATTACTTTAATGATTTAACTAGGTGTTCAATAAAGGAAATTTGTTCATAGGAATTAACCATAGAAGAGTTGCATGGAGACTAAAAATTAATCTAAATTGAATATATGCATGTGTATTAGATGGACTCGATCTAAAATTTTATTAAATAAATTACATGCTAATATTTCAAATAATAGTATGAGTTTATAATAATCATTTTAATTTTAAATTATTTTTTATAGGTATTTTTAAATTCGTTTTAATTTTGAATTGTGTTTATGGGTGTCTCAAATGTCTAGCACACTCCTAATTATTTTTATCATTTTTAAAATCTTTGATGTCTTAAGCAATGCTAAATTGTTGCTACTAGTGTTGATGTAGACTCCCTCTAAAAATGGTAAAATAGTTTATTCAAGTGTTATAATATGGTAATGTGCAATAGTTCTAATATAGAACTAACATTGTAGTGCAATATTAGAATCAAATTAAAGTTTTTCATTATAGGGTGGGACTCATATAAAGTAAGATTTAAAATTATGATATTAATAAATTATAGGGTTATTGGTGCTACCCTAACATAAATAATGGCATGATAATATGAAAATATATTGATGAATTTATATTTCATCATCCAACAACCTTGAGGTTCCCTTCCACATATTTAAAAATTTAAATATGCTAGTTGTGTTATGTACAAAAAGACCTTATCTATTCCATGCATCCATCTATAAATAATATATGCATAACATATCATTCTGTTATAGTATGTGATCTAATCATCATAGGTGGATTTTTTGGATATGTTACATAGTGTCTACAATATTTTGATTTATTAGGGTTAATGTTTATTAGGATCCTCATGCATGACTTATACTAGTATGAAAAGGAATTATACATATGGAATAAATGGGAATAATAAGTCTCATATTAATCCTCTCTACCCATATACATCATATAAGAATATTTAAATGTAACCTACTAGATAAGATGTAACTATCTCAAGATACATATTGCTAAGTTAGAAAAAGGCATCTACATTTACACCAACATTTACTCCTATGTATATATCAAATTATAGATCAACATTGGATATTATAACCTATTAAGTGCCTCATTTTACTTAGGTGATATTAGTTTGTGTAATTCTATAGATCCTTCTAGTGGTTCCTTTTGAATTTATCTGTAATAAATTTTCTTTTTCACTTTGCACCAAATTATACCATATATAATCACATTTCTAATTATTTTCTAATTTATTTATGTAGATACAATATTTCAATGAGGTGAGTTTTAAAATTTTTATTGCTCTATAATATATACACACACTAAATTTAAAGAGGTATTATTTATCAACTATGATATCCTTTTGTTTCAAATTAAATTAAGTTTAAATATTCAAAAGGAAGACAAGCAATATTAATATCAACAAAAAGTCAACTTTTTTATTCTATATAAACTAATGTTTATATATCTAGAGTAGTGTAAAATAATATGTTATAAGGTTGTTCTAGTAGAATTGAAGAGGATCCTAGTTGACTATGTTCCATAACATAAATTTAGTTAGTAGATTATTAATTATTTTTTTTAAATTTGTGGCATGTGGTATTTAATTGTATATTATCATTGAATTTTATAGTCTATAAAAATTCATATATTTTAATATATTTTTGTATATTAGATAAAAAAATAAAAATAAGTAATTCATCCTAGATAGATAACTTGGTAACTTGTAATTTATGCTTCATATTTTTTGCATCAGGATTGACAACTAGGTGGTGGACAACTAGGGATAGATCGAGACCTAGCATGTTGCATAGTACCAAACAAAGATGTCGTAGAATTCTATAAAAATATTGGTGTATTCCTCACACTCATATATGGTCAATAATTTACCTAGCTTGATGATATTAGGATTTTTAGGAGTTCCAATATCAATATCCATAGTTTCCTCAATTACAATGAAAGACTTACCTTCCAATTGAGGGGGATCAAGTAACACTCCTAGGACCTCACGATCCATAGGATCAAAGGATGGATGATTTTGATTAAATGGTTGTGAGATACTAACATTTATAATTTAGAAAAATATCCATTAAAATAGAATTCAATTTATCTTAGATAGTGGGATGTCCCAATCTACTTTCGTACTTTCCCCTCCCCTAGTTCTGTCCCAATACCTAGGTACTTACCTGACCCTTCCTTCTTGTCTAGCTATTGTTGTAGATGATATTCTTGAGATGGGATATCACTTTTATAATTTTTTGACCCTTTCCCAGCCTGATTGAGGGTTTCTTTTGTGTGCCTCTATTATGGGATATCCTTGGGATCTTTCCTGGGTTTTCTATGGTTCTTAAGGGATATTTTTTCCTTAGTGATATCAGATCTATTCCAAGTTTATTATAGGTTTCTAGTTGGAACTAAGTTTTAGTGGTTTTCTAGTTTTGGTGCATCGTGGATCTGGGAGTGGGGATTGAATCTGTCTTGGTTCTTCTTAAGCAGGTTTTCACAACATATTTTTGGTCTGGGGGGACCACATGCTTCTTTCTTGTGGATCTACTCTTTAGGTTCTTATATTTGATCTATGTGGTGGGTTCTCAATGTATCTTTCTTGGATTGTATTTGGCCTCTACTTTACTTTCTATTGATATCCCACTGGTATTTCTTTTCTAGTTCCTAAAATTTATTCTATGGTGGAGTTGGAGGTTGCTTAGGATTTATTACTATATATTTTATTTTTGGGGAGGACCTATGCTTATTACCTGTAGCCTATTAACCCTATGGATCCTTCATTTTATGTTCCCTAGGACCTTCCCACCATCTTTCCTATAGCTTGTATTTTTTCCCTTGCTTCTTCCTCTATTTCCTTTGAATTTTGCATAATTCAACCTCACATGCAAGGGGATTTCAAGGCCTATGGAGATCCTCATATTTGCTGCTCCATTTTCCAATCCCTATGTAGGATGTTGTTCTGGTTGTTTTTTCCTGCATCCCTACATTTATCCTATCTCTCCTTGGGTGGTACGATCCTTCATGGTCGTTCCTCTACTCCATCCAACTATTTGGGGTGGCTTTATTGCTTGGTAATTTTATTCTAGTTTTTCCTTGGTGAGATAATGGTTTCTGGTTTTTCCCCTGAGCGAGATTTTTCAAATTATATTCTTCCTACAGAGGTAGGATTTTTCAAATTTCCTACTTTGGGTAGGATTTTCAAAATTTTATTGTTTAAATTTATTTCTTGGGTGGGTTTCTTTTTAATTCCTATTGCAGGTAGGTTTTAATTGTGGGTACGAGGAAAGACACTGGATGTGCACCCAAATATCTTGAAGGATTTGATCCTTGGGCACCCAAAATTTGTAATAGTTGTATCAACCATTTGAGCCCTCAAGGGGATGCTTTGTAACCTATATTTGATCCACTTAATTAATAATAAATTGGTTTACTTTGCTTCATTTCTTGTTATTCGCTTATCTTTCAATCTTACTTGCATTCTTCTGATTTGAAGCTCATCAGATATAAAAAATAGGTACATATTGTGGTCCAAATAAGGTTAACTGTTTCCTACTTTTGTCACATGCCCATGCATTTAATTTATCAACCCAGGGAGCTTCATAAACTTGTGAAGGGTCTAAATAAGATTGCTTACAATACCACTTGAGATGAGTTCGCTAGTTCTACTATTGGGGGATGTTTCAAACGGTTGTCAATCATTCACACACTCCTCAATAATTTACGTAAATAAACAATTAAATCTATAGAAATAAAATATCCACACATTTCTGGAAATGAACCTACTATAAAATACTAAAAATATTGATGCAATAAACAAACTTATAAACTAGTAAACTAATCTAGAAAAATGCAGGAAAAGTAGGGGAAAAAATATTGGCTTGGAGTGGGCCCACGTTCTAGCAGCTTCCTCCCAGCTGAACACCCACTTAGAACTCTTTAGAACTATATTCCAATTATCAAAGTATTACAAAAATATTCTATCTCCTCTCTCTATATATATTATTTCTATCTCTCTATTTCTATATATTTTCTATATATCTTCAGAGAGGTCTGCATGTGTTTATATAGCACACCCACAGAACTTATGTTACAAAGAAGTTGCAACAGTCGATTCATCCCAAACTAAACTAAGACAGTCTGGTAAATGTAATCGATGTCTACTAAAACTGGCATTCGGTTCTATCGATGGCGTGTTCGCTGATTGGGTTGTGCTTCACCTGGCATTGGTAGGATGTTCTCATACATTGGTGCGATTCCCAATTTAGCTCTACTTGACATAGAGTTGGAACTGCACCAGTCACTTTTTTCCACGTCATGTTTGTTTGGTCAACAAGAAAATAACAGGGGTGCCTTCCCTATACAGAAGGTACCTTATTTTCATGGGCACCTTCCTAGAAGAGGAAGGTGCTTATATTCTATTGGTGCCTTCCTGTGAGAGGAAGGCACTTTGCCTTCTCAGTGGTGCCTTCCTATTGGTGCCTTCCTTATGGGAGTAAGGCACTTACCTTCTAGTGGCGCCTTCTTGTTGGTGCCTTCCTTATGGGAGGAAGGTGCTTACATTCTAGTGGTGCCTTCCCATCAACGCATTCCTTATGGGAGGAAGGCACTTAACTTCTAGTGGTGCCTTCCCATCAGCACCTTCCTTATGGGAGGAAGGTGCTTACCTTCTAGTGGTGCCTTCCCATCGATGCCTTCCTTATGGGAGGAAGGCACTTATTCTCCTTTGGCACCTTCCTAGAAGAGGAAGGTGCTGACCTTCTTTTGGTGCCTTCTTGGGAGAGGAAGGCGCTTGTATTTCCTTGTAACCTTCCTGGAAGAGGAAGGTGCCTACTTTTTCTTGGTTCCTTCCTAGAAGAGGAAAGCACCTACTTATGTTTGGCGCCTTCCTGGAAGAAGAATGCACCTACTTCTGTTTGGCACCTTCTTGGAAGAGGAAGGCACCTATATTTTCTGCATTGAACCCAACAAAAACAAAGTGCCAGGTCCATAAAGAGGCCTTGACTGATCCAAATCTAACTAAATCAACTGCAATTCCACAAAAACACACTGAAAACACATAAATTAGATAACACACATAATTTCATCAAATATCTATATAATAATTTATAAAAGTATGCAATCCTTATTATACAACCACATAATGATCAAGAAAATATGTACAAAATATGAGCATTTTTAGTGCTCATCATCCCCCCATGCCTAACATATGACATGCCCTCATGGCATCCAAACTGTAGGTATCATTTTTAACCCCTCATCATTGCCATTTCTTGGAGGATTTGGCTATAACTGCAGCCCGAGTCTGTCTCTTCTATGCACTGACATCTAAAGGTGTGGCTCTCCTTTTCCTATGTGGAACTGAGGGTGCGGTTGTCAATTGTCCTTTCCTCATTCTGGCTGCTACTAGTGGTGATCTAGCCAACATCATATTTGTTGATTAGAATGTAGCTTCAGCATCTTGCCAAAGGTCAGCGTCCGGAGGTCTGACCGCTGCTAGAGGGATATCTAAATTATCCCTCCTAGAATGTACTACTTGGGCTTTGTATAATCTGGTTGCTTTAGGAGTAAGCCCTTAATTCTCATTTACAATGGCAATGGCCTCCAATTTGGGGCCATACACCCCCCATCATTCCAAATACCTCCTCATCTTGGAGGGTCATCCTCGGGATGACCCATAAATATCCTAGAACTGGTTGTCCTCTATCGGGTTGATGCAAATACCAGTGTCCCCCTGCATCCTCGAGGTTGCCTTCTGGGTCTCCTTGGCTACCATCATCTCTTTGAGTAGTCGTTTGAATTGTTTTCTCCTCTCCATGAATGGCTACATATCCCATTTGTCCTCTTCTGGCTCAGCAAAGGTCACCTTCACCTTCTTTCGAGCCATCCTAGGCCCTTTTCCTCTGGCCTCTATAGAAAATGTGTGGCTTGAATAGGGGTTTTCCATTTCTCCTTGGTGAATGTCTCCTTTCTCCGAGGGGCCTACTCTGGGGCATTCTCTTCACTCTATGCTACCATCCTTGGGGGTGCTCCTTCATTATCCTGTCTATTTGGTGTCGACCCCTCAGGCTCTTCTCCTCATTCCTCAGGTCTGAGGAGTTCCTCCTTATCCTCTGGTCCTGTCTGCTACTAGAGGCTCTCGTCCTACTCTGTATCACTCAGGACGATGATAGGTGGTATTTTGGGACTTCTCTCCCCTTAACTCCCAAAAATAGAGGAATTCTCCCTTGCCTCCAGGCTGCTCTATCAGGCATTCAATTGAATTTCTCTCAAAGAAAATACTTGTTCGATAGATGTGGGAGAATTCGTTGGGACTTCTCTCACCCAATTAGTTTGGGTCGATGCATCCATTCTTTCCATTCACCTATCCTAAAGTAGCTAGTTTTTCTCATGCAACTTTTGCACCAGGTGCTCGAGCTAGGTGATCCGTTCATCTCATTCCTTCAACTCCCCTGCATGCTTGTTCTAGTAGTCCTCTAGAATTTTTTGGGTCATCCAGCAATTGGCTTGTCATTCAAGCACCTCCTCCAAGGCCAAATCAACCTGGTCATAGTTCCCAAAAGTCCCTACATCTTGTGGGCTCCAGTTTGTCAATTCCTAGAGGGTTTGGGTTGCAACATCTACTTTCAGGTTGCTTTGTCCTTATTCTACTAAGATGAGGATTCGTCATAGATGTTTCCTCCTAGGGACTAGTTCTATCAGCCTAAAATCATCCTCATCACTAATAAGTGATGCTCCTTCCTCCTCACTCGGGCACTAGGGAATGCCATCTTTCCTCTCTATTTTTTGGAACTAGTGACTGCCCTCTTTCCTCTATGAAATAGGGCAATGCCAATTGCCTGACAGTCGCCATTTCTTCTACATGGCTTCTCTCTTCTTGCCCTATTTTGACAACAACATCCTGTAGTCTTTCTTGGCCATCATCTCCCTCTATGTTGGTGTTTTGCCTCTGCACCTCTGCATGGTAGACCAGTGCCAATATCAGTCCATGGTGGACTAAGGCAGATGGTGCCCCCTTCTAGTATCAAGCCGCTTCATCCTTCAAAGCATTTTCCAGGTAGAAGGGCATGTTCAACTTCCTTCCATGCACCAAGTGATTGAGAAACTGCACATGATTAGCATGCTAATGCGTATATTTTTGGGTGCATGTGAAGAATTGATCAACTTGCTTAAATATCTTACATATATTCATAGGGAGGCTATTTTTAGGTAGTCCCTCCTTGTCTATCTACACATTCTCCCCTAGAAATAGCACCTCAATGTACATCTTCATTATTCTACCATTGTATACACATTCCCCTATGAGGGGAAATCCAGTCACCTATGAGATGAATTCGGGGGTGACTAGAATTTCTACCCCTCACACCTAAGCTACATCACCCCTCAAGGAGGCAGTGAACTCCTTGGCTGCCTCCATATCCTAGCCATGACTGACCAGGGTATAGTATTCGAGCCATCCCTCAGCCTCGAACTATGTCTTCATCGCCCCTCTGATTCCGTCTGTATCACCTAGTTCATTCTTCTTCACTGCATGATTCTTAGACCTTCCTCCCATGGTGCCTTCCCTTACTACTACCATTTTTTTTTGTCCTTCCTTCCTCAGGAAGGTGCCTTCTTATAGGGAAGATGCCTAACCCTAGTAGTTATGCAAGGTGCCATATCATTGGCATGCAGTTCGACTATGGGGGGATATGATATTTATGACGGTGGTATCTTTTTTGGTACTACATATTTTATAAATAATTATATAAAATTTTGAATTAACATGTGCGTACCTGATTTTGTGTTTCAGGCATCATGAAGGGCATTGATTCATCGATCTGTGACATGGGGGATGGGTATGGTCAGCTGGTGTCACTCATTTGTGTGATGCTTCATTTCTATTGAGGCATCTAGGAGGCGTAAGTGTTGGATGTATGTGGAAGGCGCTCTTTGGTACCTTCCCCATGTGGAATGCATTGATGTGGCACCTTCCCAATGTTGTCGGTGCTCTCTGAATGGATGCACCTTCCAATGGTGGAAGGCACCTTCTTTGATGATGGTGCATTTCTGGTACGAAAGGTGCTTCTAAATGGGTGCGTCTTCCCGATGTGGAAGGTGCCTTAGACTACATGCACCTTCTCGATGTGGAAGGTGCCTTGGTATGTATGTGCATTCCTGATGTGGAAGGTGCCTCCGTCTACATGCGCCTTCCCGATGTGGAAGGTGCCTTAATTTTTTTTTTAAGGGTGCCTTCTAGCCACGGAAGGCGCCTATATATATTTTTTTTTCATCTCTTTGTTTTTTGTGTGCGCACCTTCTTTATAAGGAAGGCACCTTCTTCTGGCTAGGCACCTTATTTATAAGGAAGACACCTTATTCTGGCTGGGTACCTTCTTCATAAGGAAGGCACCTTCTTCTAGTTGGGCACCTTCTTTATAAGGAAGGTGCCTTCTTCTGTTGGGTGCCTTATTTATAAGGAATGCACCTTCTTCTAGATGGGCACCTTCTTTATAAGGAAGGTGCCTTCTTTTGGCAGGGTGCCTTATTCATAAGGACAGTGCCTTATTCTCAAAAATCATGTTGTGATTGATTGGGAAAGGGTGATCAAGCCTTCTTAGTATTGCTTCATGCTGCCTCAGCTTCTACCTACGAGTGCTGGTGTCGGAATGCTGAGCCGAATCAGGCCTGGTTTTCCAGATACCTATTCCTTGTGCTATCAGGTCCACCTGCAAAAAGCAATCAAAAAGAAAGAAAAAATAAATGCAGTTAGACGCATTCCATTCCTCTTAGGCCCTGGATTAGGATGCCTGCAGCTTGCATGTGGGCATCATCCCTGAAAAACACATTGTAATAAAAAGACTAAATTAACTTTTTTTGGTGAGCATCTTCATGCCCACAATTTTTCCTATTGAGTGTTTGGTCTAACAAGATGGGGTCTCCCCCACGTCTATCCTAGATTCCACCTACAAGGTTTCAGATGTGTTATAGGGGTGAATTTTGTGGCCATTGGTCATTAACACAATTTTGCTATCGTCGATTGTTATAACGCACACTACCCCATTCCTGATGAGCTCTACCACCTCATACGGTCCCATCCATATTTGCATTAACTTACCTTTTCTTTCCTGGAATTGAGAATCATACAATAGCATCCATTCTCCTTCTTAGAACTACTTTAGTTTAATGTGGCGATCATGCCACCGCTTTCTTTGCTTCTGTATGATTTTCATTCTCTACAGAGCGTCCATTTGGATTTCGTCCAGCTGATCGAGTTGTCGAATCCTTTCTTCTTGAGCATCATCCAAGCTCAAGTTCAACTCTGAAGCCATTCTCAATGTCTTGATTTTGAATTCAATGGGCATCATTGCACTCTTCCCATAGACCAGTTGGAAGGGTGTGAAGCCTGTGGTGGATTTCCACATGGTATTATATGCCCAAAATGCCTTTGGAAACCATGTAGCCCAATATTTTCTATGTTGTTGCACGGTCTTCGTCAAGATATTCTCTATCTCCTTGTTTGTCACTTCCACTTGCCCATTTGCCTATGGATGGTAGGGTGTAGTTTTATTGTGCCAAACTCTGTATTGCTCCATCAGCTCCTTGATCAATCTGGAGGTAAATTGAGGCCCCTGGTTTGTTGTTATCTCTCTAGGGACCCCAAATCATGTAAAAATGTGAGAAAATAGGAAATCGGTGATCGTTCTTTCTTTTGAGTCTCTCAACGCTTGAACTTCAACCCATTTGGTGACATAATCTATACAGACTAAAATAAACCTCCTCCCTATTGAATGTGGGTTAATTGATCCCACGAAGTCCATGCCCCACTTATCAAAAGGTTCCAGGTGTACCTGAGGTTGGAGGGCCATTTCATCTCGATGGGTTGGTCTACCCATTCTTTGGCATTCATCACACTTGTTGGTGTATGCAGTCGCATCCTTGAATAGAGTGGGCCAAAAGTACCCAACCTATAGGATTTTGTAGGCAGTTCATTTCCCTACAAAGTGTCCTTAGCATGGTTCGTCGTGACACGCTTTGAGTACTTCTGAGAACTCCTGCTCTACTACGCATCTCCTTATAATCTGGTCATGTCCTCTTTTGAACAGGAGGCCATCAACCCATAGGAATGATGCACTTTTCTCTATGACCGCTTGCTTTTCTCGAAAAGAGAGAGCAGGTGAGGTTCTTTCGGTGGCCAAGTAATTGGCTATATCTGCATACCATGGGACTTGCTCACTAATGGTGAACAAATGCTCATCCAAAAACTGGTCTTCCACTATTGCATGGTCTACTTGTATCAATATAGATAGAAAATATGCTATGATGTTCTCCTTGCTTTGTTTATCAACTATTGTGATGTTGAATTCCTATAGTAATAGGAGCCACCTGATAATTCTTCCACCAATGGTCAGCTTACTCATCAAGTATCTGATAGCTGCATGGTTCATGTGGACAATTAACTTATAACCAGTGATATAATGGTGGAATTTGTTTATGGCGTGCACAACTACAAGGAACTCCTTCTCCGTCATCGTGTAGTTGAGCTCATCTCCTACCAAGTTTTTGTTGACATAATAGATGGCATAAAATTCTTTGCCATCCTTCTATTCGAGGACTACTCCAATCACATTTTTGGATGCATCATAGTAGATATGGAATGGTATGGCCCAATTTGATCCTCTTAGAACCGGTGTGGATATTAGTTTTTCTTTGAGCAATTGAAATGCTTCCTCACAGTCTTCCATCTAGTTGAACTCCACATCCTTAGATAATAGAGTGTGCAGTGGATTCACAATTTTGCTAAATTTGGCGATAAATAATCGGTAGTAGCCGGCTGATCCAAGAAAAATCCTCACCTCTCTCTGTGTTCTGGGGCTGGGTAGGTCTTTGATGACCTCAATTTTTCTTTTATCAACCTTTATTCCTTCTTCAAAGAGGTGGTGTCCAAGTACAATGCCTTCTTGCATCATCATGAAGAATTTCTCGTTGCTTAGGGACAAATTGTTTTCCTTGCTTCTTTTGAGCACTCTTTCCAAATTCGTCATTGCTTCATCAAAGGTTTCTCCATAGATGATGAAGTCATCCATGTATACTTTGACCACATCTCCCATCATGTCTGAGAATATGCTAAGCACCACCCTTTGAAAGGTGGTAGGTGCGTTGCACAATTCGAAAGGTAATACCCGATAGGCAAACGTTCCCCATGGGTAGGTGAACGTTGTCTTATCCTGATCCTCTTCTCCTATCTGGATCTAGTTGTATCCACTGAATCCATCTAGGAAGGAGAAATACTTCTTCCCCGAGAGTGTATCCAAGACTTGATCAATGAACGAGAGTGGGAAGTGGTCCTTCTTGGTCACCTTGTTCAATGCTCTGTAATCCACATAGATTCACCATTTCCCATTATTTTTAGGGACTACCACTAATGATGATACCCACTCACTATCAGAAATTGGATAGATGAATCTAACGGTCAAGATATTTTGTAGTTCTTCCTTGACAATGTCCTTCATTATCGGATTTATTCTTCTCTGTGGCTGCCTGCTTGGAGTTGTTTGATCATCGAGGTATATCCGATGGGTACATATTTTTGGGATGATGCCCTACATATCTATGTAATCCCATGCAAATACTTTTTGGTTTCTAACCAGGATCTCTTCTACTTTTATCAATTGGGTGGGAGTCAACCCACTGCTGACATTCAACATCTTTCCTAGCCCGATGTGTATCTACTGAATGTGGTGATCCTGGGCACCCGCCAACGATGATCTAGGTATAGGGATGGAGGACTCCCCATGGAGGAACTCCATAATTGCACCATCCTCATATTCTTCTACCAACTCATCCAATCGGATAGAGCATGGATAGCTCAGGATTTTCATGATCGACCAACATGGGTTCTCCTACTGAGTCGACGGATTGAGTTGGGGGTGAAATGGTCAATATTTTAATGTTCTTCCCATCAGAGATGGTCATCAACCCATCTTGACAGTTGATGTAGGCATTATCTGTTGCTAGCCATGGCCTTCCCAGGATGAGCGGGTAATCGCCTAGCCTAGTCTTAGATTGTAGGACTAAAAAGTTGGCTAGGTATTCCCATGCGTTGACTGTTACTATTACATCTTCCAACATTCCTTTTGGTGCCATGGTCGATCGGTCAGCCAGATGCAATACTATCATAGTGGGTTTTAGGTTCATGAGTTGTAGCCTCTGCATGGTCTCCTGAGGCATTATGTTGATGGTTGCTTCAAGATCGACCAATGTATTTGATAGGGAATGTCCCTCGATTTTTATAGTTAGCATCGAGCTGCCCGGGTCTGCATACTTTGGATGGCACATTTTGCCCATCATCAAATCTACCAGTTGACCCATGACATTGATAATATGGGTTGCTCTTCATCTTGGCTTCCTTAGACACATATCTCTTATCACCTTGGTATATATCAAAACATCTCGGATGGCTTGAAATAATAGAATTGTCATGGTGAGGTTCTTCAAGCTAGACAAGATATCGAACTCCGACTATGTTACTTTCCTCTGTTCTTGTAGCCAGTTGGGAAATGGAGCCTTTGCTCTCTTAGGCTTTTCTTCTATCACCTCTTCTACAAGAGGTATTTCTACCTCTTCCTCCTCTTCTACCAGTGGAGGCATTCCTACTCCTAGATGTCTACTAGACCTAAGCTGAATATGGTACATCGAATACATCTCACCCTCCACGTTGTATGTTGGCTTATTCACTCTATTATTTAGATTTGCCATCGATTGTGTGGGTAGTTGTGCAGGTCTTACTACTGGAAATGCCGATAAGTTCTATTGGGGGTGAGCTAGTGCTACGTTCTATGGAGCCTAATTCCATGGAGTGTGGCCTCTCCACTATTGCCCAGGATATGGATATGGCATCCATGGTTGCTGGTTCGGGAATGTTGCTAGGGGTGCATTAGACCAGGGTGATGGCCCCCACCACCCCATGTTAGGTGGTTGAGGTAGACCTTGGTGCATGTATGGTCCTCCTCCATATGATGACATTCTGGTTGGCATATTCCCCGTAGGGGGTTGTGGCCAACTCTTTTGATTGCCTATAAAATAGGCATCCATGCTTTCAGCTTCCTCCTGATTACTGGGCAGTTGTGGGCACAATCGAGTTTTATGGTTTAGCCTACAAATTGCGCATACTCTGACTTTGTTCTCTGGGCATGCATTCTTTGCATGCTTCCCTTTGTATTTTGGACAGAAATAAGCCAATGCTGCTTCATTTTATTGTTTCTTCTTCTCTAACAATAGTGTATCCATATGTAGTGCTAGAGACAAGAGCATTTCACTCTTTAAATCTTCCAACATGTTACCTATTTTTGTCTTCGTGACTGAAGCAGTCACTTTCATGGTTCTAGAAGTGGTCTTGCCTCTCCTCCTTGAGTAGTTTCGGCATAGTTTTTGGATGTCTTCCATCGTGTGTTGGTATACATCACCTCCAAAAATCATGTTAAGAGCCTCCAGTGATTCATTGGTAAGTCCTCTCAAAAATATGCTTTTGAGGGACTTATCAAATAGTCTCATGTGAGGAGATCATTGAAGATTGAAGTTGAATCTCTCCCAGTATTCCTCGAGAGACTCATCTTCTTTCTACGTCATGCTCAGGACCTCCTCTCTAGAGTCTCTTGCTCTCCCAAAATCTTGGTATTGCTCTAAAAAGAGCCTCTTCATTTGATCCCAAGTGGAAATGTGTTTGTCTCCCAGACCGATGAACCATCGTAGAGCTGCATCGTCCAACATGGAAGGAAAGAGTTTTAGCTTCTGTGTATCATATTTGTAGTCCACAGACCTGCATAAGACATCAAACTTGAATAAAAATAGGTCAGGGTCCTCAGCTGGGTATCCTCTAAAGGTCAGAAGGTGAGTAGGGGATATGTTTTTCATTTTGGTATCTCCTACTCCTTCCTCAATCGGGAAACTAAAGCCAGATGAGACTTCTTCATTGTCAGCCATTTTTTTAGGAAATGTGGTCTCAAATGTAGTTTTTATGGACTTATGGTCATTTAAGACTTTTTGAGTCAAGGCTCTGAGGTTTTCTAGTGCTATCTTCCGATCTTCTATAACTTTCCACAATAGGGCTTCCTCTAAGGGTGTCCTATTAAAAAGGGGATTTATGATGATTCATTCTTCCCCACATTGATGGGATGAGGAGGCACTTTGCACAAAGTGTGGCTCCTCACTCCAATGGATTTCTGGTGGGTCGAGTGAGTCTAATTCAAATTCAGAATGCTTGGCTGACTCAAGTTCTAATGGATTGGTTCTTATAAACCGATCGTCTGATCCTCTTCTTCTTGAAGAACTCATACAAGGTCAGATGGAAGGTTTCCAGGTATTGTAAATAATCTAGTTGAGACGCTTCCCCGACAACGGTGCCAAAATGTTGTGGGCCAAACAAGGTTAACTTTTTCCTACTTTTATCACATGCCCATGCATTTAATTTATCAACCTAGGGAGCTTCGTAAACTTGCGAAGGGTCAAAATAAGATTGCTTACAATACCACTTGAGATGAGTCCACTAGTTCTACTATGAGGGGTGTTTCAAACGGTTGTCAATCATTCACGCACTCCTCAATAATTTACATAAACAAACGATTAAATCTACAAAAATAAAATATCCACACATTCCTAGAAATGAACCTACTACAAATACTAGAAATATCGATGTGATAAACAATCTTATAAAATAGTAAACTAATCTAAAAAAACATAGGAAAAGTAGGGGAAGAAATACTGGCTTGGAGTGGGCCCAGGCTCTAGCAGCTTCCTCCCAGCTGAACATGCACTTAGAACTCTTTAGAACTGTATTATAATTGCTAGAGTATTACAAAAATATTCTATCTCCTCTCTTTATATATCTTATTTCTATCTCTCTATTTCTATATATTTTCTATATATCTTTAGAGAGGTCTACGTGTGTTTATATAGCACACCCATAGAACTTCTATTACAAAGAAGTTGCAACAGTCGATTCATCCCAGACTAAACAAAGACAGTCTAGTAAATGTAATCGACGTCTACTAAAACTAGCATTCGGTTCTATCGGTGGCGTGTTCTTTGATTGGGTTGTGCTTCACCTGGAATTGGTAGGACGTTCTCATACATTGGTGCGATCCCCAATTTAGCTCTACTTGATATAGAGTTGGAACTGCACTAGTCACTTTTGTCCATGTCATGCTTGTCTGGTCAATAGGTGAAGAACAAGGGCGCCTTCCCTATGTGGAAGGTACCTTATTATCATGGGCACCTTCCTGGAAGAGGAAGGTGCTTATCTTCTATTGGTGCCTTCCTGTGAGAGGAAGGCTCTTTGCCTTCTTAGTAGTGCCTTCCTGTCTATGCCTTCCTTATGGGAGGAAGGTGCTTACCTTCTAGTGGTGCCTTCCTTTCGGTGCCTTCCTTATGGGAGGAAGGCGCTTACCTTCTAGTGGCGCCTTCCTATCGGTGCCTTCCTTATGGGAGGAAGGCACTTACCTTCTAGTGGCACCTTCCCATTTTTGCCTTCCTTATGGGAGGAAGGCACTTACCTTCTAGTGGCGCCTTCCCATCGATGCCTTCCTTATGGGAGGAAGGCGCTTCTTCTCCTTTGGTGCCTTCCTAGAAGAGGAATGTGCTAACCTTCTATTGGTGCCTTCTTGGGAGAGGAAGGCACTTGTCTTTCCTTGGTACATTCCTAGAAGAGGAAGGTGCCTACTTTCGCTTGGCGCCTTCCTGGAAGAGGAAGGCACCTACTTATGTTTGGTGCCTTCCTGGAAGAGGAAGGTGCCTACTCCCATTTGGCACCTTCCTAGAAGAGGAAGGTGCCTATATTTTCTGCATTGAACCTGAAAGAAACAAAGTTCCAAGTCCATAAAGAGACCTTGACTGATCCAAATCTAACTAAATCAACTGCAATTCCACAAAAACACATTGAAAATACATAAATTAGATAACACGCATAATTTCATCAAATATCTATATAATAATTTATAAAAGTATGCAATCCTTATTATACAGTCGCATAATGATCAAGAAAATGTGTACAAAATATGAGCATTTCTGGTGCTCATCAGTACGTATATTGTTACTCATCATTAGGTGCATCATTTTTCCCTAATTCTATGGTGATCATGGTGGGACCCTATCCCTATTACTAATTTGAAGGTTTAACCTCATTTTTTTCTTATTTTTTGTTGCAGTTGCTCCTCGACTTACCTTGGGATGGTCCCTGAACTACTCCTTGGTTCATCCAGATATTTCCACACAACCATCCCACCTTGGGATGGCCATAGAGCCTATAGTTGTGCCACCTTAGGATGGAAATAAAATAGAGCATTTTCTTCTCAAAAGCTAGAAACAATAGGTTTCCTGGGTGATAAGGTAAGTGCCTGAAACTCTGGTTTTCTATTTACACAGACAACATCTGCTAAAGTTTGGTTTTTCTTGCATCATTTACTTTTCTCATAATATAAAATAATAAAATAGAAAAGATAAAAATCAAAGAAACTCAGAATAGCGATGCATCTCTATGGTTTGATTGTTGATAGCCTACCCAATGGGTAGGTCAACATTTAGGGCTGCATTTATTAGTTTCATTTGTAGTGTTATTTTATCCTAGATTTCTAAAAGTAAAACATAAATTTTATGCATGAATTTAGTGAATGGTCATCAAATTATTCTTTTTTTACTTTATTTGGATTGAAAAGAACCACACACACCATGATCTGCTTAAATGCTAGTGAGGTGGATTTCATCACCATCCACTAGTAGAGTTCAATGAGGTAGCTTTCATATCCACTTGTTGTCTCAAATCCCATGAACCTTATTATTTGCAAAGGATAGTTCCAAGATCTATCATATCCCATGGGTTATAGCACGTATCTCTCTTCGGAGAGGTATATCATAGACTGCGAGTGAATTGGGTGAGGAACTGGTAGGACTTATGCTCCCTGGCCGTGTGTGGACCTCATCACCACATATTATAGGTGGCATAAAATGACCTAGATTTCATAGCTAGGTTTTTGAGCTGAGTATACAGGTGAAAGCCAATTTAACATAATGTTATCATTCAACAATATTTCAAACACATGACATAAGGTCATTGTTTACAAACAACACATTTGAAACACACAAAATAGTTTAGGGATGCACATTTAAAACTTAAAAAGAGATAATCATCTACCTTATTAAGTGTATCCTTATATTTTTTCTATTTAATTAATAATTTGTAAATAAGATAATCATCTAGGTTTTAGTAGAGAGTTATGATGGTGTGTACCCACAACCAAGCCCAATCATAGGTGAAAGCTATGAAGAGTGGACTAGGAGAAATGGGTAATATCCACTATAGCCCCAAGAACCTGTTCATACCTCCCTAGCGAGCCTCTACTCACCTTAGCCTCAAGATAATGGGGCATGATCCACACCTATGAGAAGCCCTATGCAGGACACCCCAAGGATGATGGAATTTACTTTGGAGAGTGTTCTCTATACATAGATACATCACACGCCTTCTTAAATGAAAGGTAACAATGCACTAAGGTCCTAGTAGATAGAGTAGTGCCATGCATCCGTGTACCTTTTAGGGCTGACACATCTATTCATGAGCCAAATTTCAACGTCACACACTGGACAAGGTAGGTTGGTATGACCTTGCCTAAATATCACCTTGATAGGGTACAATAGATTAGGCAAACTGATAGGTATGATACTTGTTGCTCAGGGTGAGCTTACTCTGCCCTACCCTTCCTCCATCAGGAAGGAAGGCATGAGGAGATCCTAGACTTTTCTTAGGAGCAGTATTCTATGCATGTACAATGTGATTTTGCACTCGCTAAAAATAATTAGCATATGCCCCAGCTTAAACCTCAAGTTAATGCAGTGAATCTCAATCGAGTGAAGCACGTGATGGATATCATAGATTATCTTGAATGAGGTTGGCCTTAGGGTGAGACTCCTAGACCTCCTAGGCCCCACACATTGGAGAAAATTAATCAAGCAATTAAAAATTATATGGAATTCTAAACTTAGTTCAAGCAGCTTCGATGAGACAAAGAGCAATTAGACCGTTTGCGTCCGCTTGAGAAGAAGATAATCAAATGGTAGACCAATGAGCTATTCCAAAAGACTTTATGTGAGAAGGTTCCTACCCCTAAGACACATAGGCAAGGAGTCCCCCCAAGGCAACCCATGATCATTCGAGATAGGTCTCCTAGGCCTTATCTAAGGTTACCTCCATGACCTACTAGGCTATATTGATATGTACCTCCCAAGCCAAACATAGGGTGCCCACAGTGGGCAGATACCCCTCTTTATAGGCTGATTCAAGAGATTTCCTATGGGGCCTATAATGAGCATGAGCCAGAAGTAGAGTATTTGGATATGCCTTACCAAGGTAGTGGGTGACATGCCACCACTCCATAATAGGTTGGAGGATCATAGACCTCCCCTATAGAATGTGAGCAAGGGTAAGGAGATCAAGTCCTCAGGACCATATAAAGCATTGCTAGAGCACCTAGAGTCAGTAGAGAACAAGACCTCTGGGTATGGATCTCAAAAGCCCACTATGCACCAATTGCATAGAAAACCCATCCATATTTAGATTCTTGCACCTCCTTATCTAGAGAAATTCATGTTGCCTCATTTGGCTACATTTAAAGGAGATGAAGATGCACATGAACATGTCGCTAGATTTGTGGGCCAATGTTTTAGAATTCATGACGATGATGCTTTAATTTTGAGGACATTTGTGACTAACCTCTTTGTACCTACCTCAAAGTGGTTTTACTAGCTCCCTAGGCATAACATCCTCACCTTGGACCAACTTGTAGATGCATTTCTAGAATGGTTCATCTTCAATACCAAGAGGAAGGCAACACTGGCCGACTTAGCTGGGTTGAAATAGTATGATGATGACTCGATAAAAAACTATGGTAATAGATGGTGAACCTTGCTCACCAAGTTTCTTTATCTCCTTCCCATATTGGAGTTGACTCAGATGTTCTCCAAGAGTTTCCTGAAGCCTATCTCCTTGTTTTTGTAGTTGCAGCAGTATGCTACTATTGAAGATGCCCTAGCACAGGCTAGGATCATCAAAGAAATTGAAATTCAAAAGGGTGATATTGTGAAGCCTCATAAGAATGAGTAGAAAAATAATGCTAAGAACACCCCAGTGCAACCTAATCCAACAGTAGTGAATCAGGTTGTCATTAGTGTCCCAGGGCTAGTGCAAGCCATGCCATCTCAAAATCCTAATTGTCAAGCCATGCTTGGGAACTATGCCAAGGACAACCATAATAGTCAAGGGCAAAGTCAACAACATCATCCCAATAAATAATTCACGCCCATTGCAAAGTATATGGACTCGTTATTTGACCATATCTTAGAAGCTAATGTGATCCACCTACCTGAGATTCGACCTATTAATCCAAATGTGCTAAAACCTAAAGGATACATAGAATACCTATATTGAAAAATTCATAGGCAAAACAGGTATGATGTGCACATGTGCTACAAGTTTAAAAACTTGGTCAAAGATATGATTGATAGGAACACCCTCCAGGTAGACAACCCTATCACACCAAAAAATTAATAGATGGAGGTCTTCAAGGACCCCTTGCCTACCCATGTGAAGTAGACCAAACTATTGCCCTAGGTAAATGAGTCTTATCATGCCCTTTCTAAGCAATGGTAAGTCGATATGATTAGCATTATCATAAAAAATATGTGACACCTAAGTCCAACCACACCACCCATGGCTTAGAGCGATGTCCCTTCGATGTCATAGCCTATATCGCCTCCTATGCCAAACCTCCCTCCTAGGCTTGTGGTCACCATTAAGAGTAAGATCACCCAAAGATTAAGAACATCTACCAAACTCTACATCTATGATCTCATCCAGCAATCGCAACCTCATAGAGAAGCCTTGATGGATATCCTTAAGGTAATTGAGATTCAGCCCTATGAGTCTAACTCCTTCAACAACTTTGTGGGACACATGCGATAATGCACAAAATTGGTTATTACCTTTTGATAAGATGAACTTAAACTGGTTCCACATGAAATGATAGATCCCCCTTTGCACATCATCGCATAAATGAATGGGAAACCATACAAGAGTGTTGATAGACACTGGGTCTTATAACAACATTATAACTACAATAGCTCTCAAGCATTTGATGCTCCCAGTATCACACATTATCACATCTACCTACACCCTTCGAGACTTCAATTATGCCATATGCTCAATGGTTGGTATGATTGTCCTACCTATTCAGGTAGGGAAAAAGACCATCTTGATATTTTACCACATCCTAGAGGATGAGATGGTGTACAATATCCTATTAGGTAGACCATGGATTAGGGATATGAAGTGTGTCACTTCCATCACTCACTAGTGCCTTAAGTACACTCATGAAGGGCAAGTCCATGTCATCCCTATGGACTTAGAGCCCTTCAAATATTGCAATATGGTGCAGTAGCTACCCGAGTCAACCTTACCATCAACTCATATAGATTTTCAACTGAATAAATCCAATCAAGGTTTGACTTCATCACTATCACAGGCCATATCATCCACATCATCGATACCCCACAGATTTCTAGTGTTCCCATGGATCCTTTGCCAAGGAACCTAGGGAAGCGGCCTATTTAGGAGGTCCAGTTGATCATATCCACCATCACCACTAAGGATGTTCCTAGCCAAGTATAAAAGGAGCTACTGCATAATACAAATGATGAATCAGATTAGGTCTCAATCTCACCCTCTTCTATCCGTAGCATCAAGTCACCATGCACCTGGCTTCCACTAGATTGGGGGAATACATGGTTAGGAATGTTACAAACACCCCTGCTATAGAGTAGGTGTAAAATATGGGTCAATACCATCTTCCCATAGGCACCATTGTGTCTCTCTGCTTCCCCCTAATCAAACAAACTTCATCTACAGGGGCCTTGAGTATGGAATAAAACCTTATTAGTAGTAGGAAGAATATGAAGAGCCCTTTGGAGAAGATGTTAATTACTTGTCTAACACTAAATTCACCTTGAAGTATCTTAACCTATGCAATTGGCATAGTTTTGGGTTAGGCCTATCTGAATAGGGCACTCAAGTTCCCTACCATCCATAGTACCAAATACCTTATCATAAGTATGGCTTGGGATGCAACACACTTTTGCCCCTTGACATATTGGTAGATAACTTGGAGTGCATGACACTCAAATTTAGATATGAGCTTGTGCAAGATGCTTTTGCCAACCCCAATCACATCTACTCACTAGGGGATTACTTTCTAATGCCCTTGGGATATGATGAACCACCTTGCGATGATATTTGATCTTATGATATAGGTGACGGTTTGCACACTCCTCCCCATGATAGTGACAAGGAAGATCCAAAGTCCCCTTATGAGTGGACGTCAAATGATGAGTCAAATTATGGAGTCATGCCCATTGACTTTGGTAGTTCAGATGAAGAAGGCCCTTGAGTCATCCCCATCAATGATGAATATGAGTTCTACCTATGCATGTTTCCATTACATCATCCCATATGGTGATAAAATCTACCTCTAGAGGAGCACATTTGCCAGTAGCCACACTGACCACCTTCGGTCATTCCACCACCCCCAGAACCACCTCCTCAAGTCTTGAAAAATTTGGAGGTCCATGGACACCATAAGCCACATAGGGGAAATAATCCTCCATAAATATGATTTCCCTATATCTGTTTGACCCCTTGCAAGATACGAATAACCCATTGAAGCCATTGCACCTTGACTTGGAGGTAATCAACTTTGATCGGGGAGATACACTATCCTCACCTTTTGAGTACTAGCCTTGTGATGAGATGGTACATATATTTCATTTCTATACAAGGCCAACTTATGATGTCTTCTTTGTTGAGGAGGAACCCGAGGTTCCTTTTGATGATTTAAACCCAGTGGATGACATCCATTTGATCCCTACTCCTCACCAGTTGGGGGAAGGGTCTCGTATTTCAATCAAGGGTTAGGTTATCACCAATAAAATCGTAGAGGCTCCTCTCTAGAATTATCAGCCTCTCATCATGGAGCTTCCTAATGATGGAGTCTTTTAAATATTAGAATCACCTAATTTTAATGAGCCTGAGTCATAGGTCGATATGACTCTATTATTTGATGACTCCAAATGTAAGTTAGGGGATGGCATCGAGATCATGTTTTTCAAACCACATGGTCCTCCCATACACCTATCATTTAAACTCAATTTCCCATGCACCAAAAATAATGTCGAGTATGAAGCCTTCCTCATAGGTCTTCAAATGGCCATCGCCATGAAAATCACCAAGCTTAACATCTTTGGTGACTCCTTGCTCATTGTTAACTAGGTAAAAGGGATCTACCAATGCAAGTGCCCAGTTATGCAAGCCTACAAAGATATTATGGACAAATTCCTAGTAAAATTCAAATGGTATGACATCGAGGCACTCCCTCGATCATCTAATAATTTTGTGGATATGATTTCCTCCCTAGGACCAATGATCCCACAATAACCTAATGATGATATGATAATAATTCATGTCAAAATGCTCTCACAATATGAAGTTGAGCATGATAACATTCAAGAAATGCCAGTAGTCCACTTGATTCAAAATAAACCTCATCCAGAGAGATTATTGCACCTTCATGAGCACTTGAATCATGCTGATTGGGGGACTCTGTTCCCTCAAGCCCCTTTTGATAGTAGTACAATGCTATTATTATAAGTTCTTTCCCACTCAAAACTTTCTTGGGATGAAGTTCTAGAAGGATAGGCATTTCATGCGATCAAAAGTTCCTCACAACAATACTGGTCCACACAAATCAAGGAGTACTTAAATCTTGGTAATCTCCCTCTAGGATTATCACATGCTGCGAAAATAACATTTAAATGAAAGATGACTAAATATGTCTTTCTAGGAGATATTCTATATCATTGAAGCTATGAAGGGATTCTCCTTCGATGCTTAGAGCATCAAGAGTCAACTTGGGTAATTTCCCAAGCACACGATGGTACATACGATGGCTATTTCAATGGCATGGCCATTGCAAAGCACATCCTTCACATGGGCTATTGTTGGCCAACCTTAGAGCAATATTATTGTGCATATGTGAGGAAGTGCATGAAGTGTCAACACCATGCTAACTTGACACACGTACCTTTGTAGGTCTTGCAACTGATCCGGTCGACTTGGCTATTTTTGCATTGGGGATTTGATTTAACAAGGAAAATCTCACCCACCTCCTTAGGCCTTCACACATTCATCATTATGACTACCGAGTATTTTACAAAGTGGGTGGAAGCAATTTCTCGTACCACTATGATGGGACCCCGCATAGCGGAGTTCATATTGCATAATATCATTTGTTGTTTTGGTATTCCATCCAAGATCATTTCAGATAATGGGATGTCATTCAAAAACAAAGATATGTGTGCTTTGACAGTAAAGTATAATAGCCAACAAAGCTTTTTTATGCCCTACTATCAGCAAGAAAATGGATAGGCAGAGGCCTCCAAAAAATATTGATTGCCATTCTCAAGAAAACTGTCAAAGAGAATCACACTAATTAGCACATGTAAATGTACCTTGCTCTCTGGGCCTACCACACTAGCATTCAGATGCCCACTGGGGCAACCCTATTTTCACTAGTGTATGGCATCGAGTTAGTTATGCCTCTATAAATAGAGATTCCATCAATACGCATATCCATACAGGAGTTCATAAATGATGATATCACATGACAAGATCATCTAGATCAACTTATGTTGCTTGATGAACATTGAATTAATGCTCTTGAGCATTTACACATTTATCAAGAGTGACTTAAGAGAGCCTACAATATGAAGGTCCATCCCAAAGACTTTTAGGTTGGTGATCTCATCCTGAAAGAGAACCAATAGAACTCTAGTTTTCCACCCCATTTGCAGGACAAGTTTATGGAAAATTAGTTAGGTCCATTTATCATCACTAGTCAGATCAGACCTAAAACTTATCACATAGCCTCCCTTGAAGGTGTAGAGGATCCTAAACCCTTGAAAATCCTCCATTTATGGCCCTTCCATACCTAGAGTATAATGGTCAACCTAAAATGCTCCTAGGTGGTCTATGACTATCTAGGTTACCTCAAATTGCTCCAAGGGTATCTACAATCCACTTGGTCAACCTAAAATACTCCTAGGTAGTCTATGACCATCTAGGGCATCCCAAATGCTCTAAGGGTGTCTACAACCCGCTTGGTCAACCTAAAATGCTCCTAGGTGGTCTATAACCATCTAGGTCACCCCAAATTCTCCAAGGGTGTGTACAACCTACTTGGTCAACCTAAAATGCTCCTAGGTAGTCTATGACCATCTAGGTCACCTCAAAATGTTCCAAGGGTGTCTACAACCCACTTGGTCAACCTAAAATTCTCCTAGGAAGTCTATGACCATCTAGGTCACCCCAAAATGCTCCAAGGGTGTCTAAAACCTTCTTGGTCAACCTAAAATGCTCCTAGGTGGTATATGACTATCTAGGTCACCCTAAAATGCTCCAATGGTGTCTACAACCCACTTGGTCAACCTAAAACACTCCTAGGTGTTCTATGACTATCTAGGTCACCCCAAATTGCTCCAAGGGTGTCTACAATTGTGTGGTCAACCTAAAACTCTCCTAAGTGGTCTATGATCATCTATATCACCCCAAAATACTCCAAGGGTGTCTACAACCTGGTTGGTCAACCTAAAATGCTCCTAAATAGTCTATGATTGTCTAGGTCACCCCAAATTACTCTAAGGATGTCTACAACCTACTTGGTCAACCTAAAATTCTCCTAGGTGGTCTATGACCATCTAGGTCACCCCAAAATGCTCTAAGGATGTCTACAACCTGCTTGTTCAACCTAAAATTCTCCTAGGTGGTCTATGAGTATCTAGGTCATCCCAAAATTCTCTAAGGGTTTCTACAACCCCCTTGGTCAACCTAAAATGGTCCTAGGTAGTCTATGATCTTCTAGGTCACCCTAAAATGTCCCAATGGTGTCTACAACCTACTTAGTCAACCTAAAATTCTCCTAGGTGGTCTATGACCATCTAGTTCATCCCAAAAATACCCCAAGAGTGTCTACAACCTACTTGGTCAACCTAAAATGCTCCTGGGTGGTCTATGACTGTATAGGTCACCCCAAAATATCCCAAGGGTGTCTACAACCCCCTTGGTCAACCTAAAATTCTCCTAGGTATTCTATGACCATCTAGGTCACCCCAAAATACCCCAAGGATGTCTACAACCCGCTTGATCAACCTAAACTTCTCCTAGGTGGTCTATGACCATCTAGGTCACCCAAAAATGCTCCAATAGTGTCTACAACCCGCTTGGTCAACCTAAAACATTCCTAGGTAGTGTATGACCATCTAGGTCACCCAAAAAAATCTCAAAGGCATCCATAAGCCCTTTGGTCACCTCAAAAGCCCCAAATACATCCATTAGTTCTTTGGTCACCCTAAATTTCCTAATGGCCCCCAATGAGCCCATTGGTCACATATATATCTATCAATCAAAAATCAAAAACATCATATATATCAATCAAAATACAAACATATTGCATCGCATTGCATCTTCCAAAAAAATATCAAAATCTAAAACATCATATATATCAATAAAATAATATAAAAATATTACATTTCATCAAGTTGCATACCATTGCATTTCATTATCACTTGCATTAGGCATACTCATTATTGCACTTTGCACTATAGAGTTACTCATACGTGTCTAGGACTAAGACTGTACATCTTGCATCAGTCCAAAAGAAAATAATTATGTCAAAAATATTTTTTACATCATCTCAATTTTCCACTTCTCATGTTCACCTACATTTTACATTGGTCATAACAGTGTTTGTCTTCCATCACATAGTCATTTGTTCTAGAATGTCTTTATAGTTTTTATTCACTAGGCCATCTCTAGTTTTCTTTTTAGATTTTGTAGAAAGCTATCATGATTTTTATGAGGTAGAGTCTTGTTTATATTATAACTTGTATACAACAAATCCCAACCTATTTACATATTAATAAATCCAAGTTTTGCACAAAAAAATATGAAACCCATGAAGTGGTCTAGGTTGATTTAAGCAAAAATGTCATCCTACTCATCCCCCTATGCAAATGGTTCAAGCATGCTAAGAATTGGCAAAAGGACAAGCTATTCCCTACCAAATTCCCAAAAATAAATAGTGGTTTTCACAACTATTAAAAATCCTAAAATCCCAATTCCCAAGTCCTCAAAAATTCCAAAAGTTCAAAAATCAAAATCCCAAAAGTTCAAAAATCAAAATTCCAAATGTTAAAAAATCAAACTCCTCAAAAGTCAAAGTCAAATACAAAAGCAACATCCCACAAAAAGCACAAAAATGCAAGAGAAGTAAAAGTTGAAATAAATAGTGGTCATTACCACTTCCCAAATCCCTTGCTCAAAGAAAACAAAATACAAAATAAATAGTGATTATAATCACAACACATGAGCAAGTATCCGAATAAAATTCAAGAAAATAAGGGAGCTTGAGCTTGAATTCCTAGAATTATCAGCATTTGGAAAACCATAAGGTGATCCTCATTACAGATTTGGTGGATAGCCTATCTATCAATGGTGGTAGCCTCTTGCATAACAATATGTCTATCATATTATCTTTTGTATGTGTGCAAACTAATATTTGCATGTGGATGAGCTAGATTTTGGTAGCCTATACTACCTAGTGGTCTAATCCAACCAAGTACAAACCTAGGATCATGATATTCATAGGGTGATCCTCATTCTAGGTTGGTTGGATAGCCTATTTGGCAATGGCAGTATCTTTATGTGTCTTACAGGAATGAACTCACTTGCACACACAGGGATATGTAGTATCTTGGTCATCCTATCAGATTCATATCTTGTCAAAAACTCTTGCATAGTTAGTATACAATATTTGATCAAGTTAACTAGAGTGTTTGAGTCTCATGAAAACCACATCAACATTCTATAACATTTTATTTCATTCATTCCATTTTATCACATTGCCATAGTACATTTCCATATATCCATTACACAAAAATAATACAAAAAGAAACAAAAGGAATTAATGCATCTTATACAGTCTTTGGTGCTAGCATAGTATGTCAAATAGTATATACATCTCATCATCAAAATCCATCTATCATCCATCTCATTATGCATCCATGCATACACATACCACCAAAATAAAATCATATTACCACATATGCATACATGATAGAAATCCATCATCATATCATAAATCGAATAAGCACATTGCATACATCTCATCCAACAATAAACACATGATGATAAACCACATAAAATATCATATATATTTGTGTATATATATGGTCTCATATATATTTGTGTATATATATGGGACAAAAAGATACATCATATTGCCTGTAGGCTGCTATAAAGTGATTCCTCAGACTTCAAACCGTTAATCATCCACAAAAATTACAAAACAAAAAAGAGAGTCACATGAGCCTCACCCATGGTCATGCAGGACCGATACTATGGACCACACTCCCACCTATAGTCGAAGTCTATTGTGAACTCCCACACTTGCTACCACCCACCTTGTCAGCCCTCTATCTAGATCATGATGCATCCCTCCTAGAAGAAGACTACCCTATCCCACTATGGTGACTCTGGTATGACCCACTAGCAGTTGTGTCATCTTGTAGATACCCTCTAAGGTGTAATATATTAGTCTCTAGCTTGTTAGTATAGGCCCATCCCCATCGTCATTGTACCTAATATGTTTCCACCATCGAATGAAGTCGTTTCACCTCTACTTGTAGCCTGGTCACCTCCTTGTTGATGGAGTCCTCCTGCCTATAGCTCTGAGATAAAAACTATGCCTATAGTGTGGCTATCTCAATCTATACCTCATATACCTATTATCACTATATCACTAGCTCTAACTACACATCATGTACCTCCATCTATAGGAGATCCCTCTCCTACCTAACCCTGATCAACTCATCTCATAACTCAACCTTTGTATCACCCTATGCCACCTACTATACCTGCACCTCCTCACCCTCAGTGTCATCCTCCCAAAAGTCACCCCGATATCCTAAGTCTAGGAGGTCCCCCTACTCATCTACCATGTGTCCATGCTCATGCCACTCACCTGCCTCATCCGAGTCCTCACTAGGAGCCTCCTAATGAAACCCCCATGCACCTCCCCCTAGTTGATCCTCCCATTGCCACTAGAACATCACCCACAAAGAATCATAATCCTTCATAGTCCTGACATCATCCACATCTGGAATGGCCATTACAATATCCATATCCCATGCCATTACCTCCACCATCGGCCACCATAGTATCCTCTCATCCCTACGATGTCAATAAACAACTATATCACTAGCCAACCCTAATCATAGCCCAAACTGTTACATAACCCAAGAATAAGAAAATAACTCCCACTCTATCCCATGTCGGCCTACCAACCATATCCCTCACCTCACTCGATGAAGTTGCACCCCAGCCTCAGCCCATGTTGGGCAATCCCTATAGGGTCTCCAAAAACATCCACTACTTTGATTCTTGCAAAATTTTGGGTATAGTGACCCACGTTGCCTACCCAGTATTGACTCTATCCTACCTCTTGGGCCCATTGCCATAATATCCCATAGATAATATCATGGTCTGTCAGCTCAACCCATGTCATCAATGGTAGTCCATGCAATCTATCTACTACTATGTGCTACCACCTCTAAACCTATATTAGAAAGTTGCATCCCAAGGCTTTCTACCCTTAGAAGTAGATATCGTACAACTCACCATACAAATGGGTCAGTAGAGTCATCCCCCATGCCATCACTAGTGGTCACTCTATAGTGCACCATGCCAGAGTAAACATCAACTCCATAAGGTTCCAGAGAAACCTAGCACCCGAAGAGTCTGGTAGGAGCATATTAGAGATCAATGTCATTAGTAGGATGTGCCTCACATCCAACACCCTAGCCTCGTACCATCATGCCACCAATATCCATCTACTATAGGTACCCCCTATCACCTCCTCCACATCCCCACCAAAGTACCACTCCATAACTATGTCTCTCTAGTCTCGATGAGTAGACTCAATCGGTCATCCCTCTATCAAAATACGTAAGATTTGGTAGATGTCCTCCAATGTCACCATCATCTCCCCTATCAGTAGGTGGAAGTGTAGGTCCAAAATGGACACATAGTTAGAAATTTTTTGTAAATTTTGTCTGAGTGATAAAGTCTTCATTCCGCACACCTAAAAATACATTTTGGAGTGGATCCTTAATAGGAGGTATGATTCTACCCACCACTTAGAGTATTTTTATGCTTGAAGTGATTCTGGGAGATTTCCTTTGTGTTTAGCTCTAGACTGGCGATGCATCTCAAATCCACAAAATTTTTTAAGATGAAATGATGTCAATGATAAAAAAGTGTGGATTGGCAACCACTCAATATTTTGGAAGCTTCATGAGTGACTAATTTTTGGAAGGCCCAATTCTGGATAGCCCATAGAGAATTTATGTCTAGAATGGTGATAAGGCAGGATGCTATGGACAAGGCGGATGCAGATTCATGACTAAAGATGATTTTGACTTCTCTTTTCTAAAATTATGACAAAGCGAAATGTTTTATTTTGAGGATAGTATGGAATGGAGAAAAGGTCACATTGAACTATGATGGGTCCGAATTGACGATCATATGCCAATGCACTTTCTTAGCTTGGAATGGAATCCATAAAATTAATAGAGAAAGAATGATATCATCAATATTTTTGTACATATTGGTGAATACCTTGTGGATAACAAACGAATCTAAGGAACAAAGAGTGGATTTGTTCCTACTTAGCTTTTAGGTTATTTGGGAGCCAGATTGGTGATTCCATAGTTTCTAAGATAGAATGATGATGTCACCAGCATTTTAAAGCAAAATGGCACTATGTTCTCCTGTCATCATAATAATCTTATATCAAAATAGATATGAGCTATACAATAAGGGGGATCAATGATGAGGATCATTTCAAATAATCTAAAATATTTAGAGATATTTCTCCACCAAAATTGGTACAGTCAGTTGGAAGAAAAAGATGAAACATCGAGGATTTTCAAGAAAGCTAAACCAGAAGTGGTTATATATTGACAACAATAGATAGCATCCAAGAAAAATTGATGATAGTGCATTATTTCTAACAGCTTGGACTCTAGTTACGTCAAATAGCCAAAAAATTTTAGAGGCCCCGATCTACCATGGTGGACCACTTTTAGATATTTCTTGGAAGATGTACCAGTAAGCAAATGCCTGCAAAACTCTTTGTTGTGCTATCAAAATAAAATATTTGTAATGTTATTTGTATTTTTAATTTTTGTAAAAACTATAAGTAGAGGTTGAACCCTTATTTTTAAAGGGTCGTCTCTAGTGTGTTTGCCTCTGCTACTATAAATATTCCAAAGAGCTAATGGAAGGAGCATTACATTGAAATTCACCTAAAAATTTGTATCTTCATGCTTGATATCAAAGGTTCAGATTATTTAGTTGTATTTTTATGAATACTTAAGTGGTTATTTTGTGCCAAATGAATGGATTACTAGATGTTAAAGTAATTGAAATCTTCTTCTAAAATTGATATTTATTGTTAGGAAGTGCATTTTTGTAAAATCTAGATATTGGTGAATTCTATTATTTGGATTATCATAGTCTCGATATTGAAATTGTTGTCTGCAATATTTCTTTGTATGCTTTAATGAATGAAGAGTCATTCAATTCGTGATAATGTTGATCTAAGTTATGAATATTTGGGTTTTTTTTTTAAATATTTTTATTGTGGTACAATTTTTTTAGCCTATCCATCCACTATTGTTCACATTTCTCTAACCCTGGCCTTTTCTTACCCTAACCTTCAAACCCTAAGTGAGCATAATTATGTCAAAAACCTGTTTAAGTTGACAAGGAACCAACCTACTCTGGAGGTTGGATCGAAAACTCTATTTTGGTCCATCCAAATTTGAGTGCTGAGCTGCAGCTATCATGTGCAAGCCTAGATAGAAAATAGGAATATAGACAGTCACAGTATTGAGTGAAAACTTGGTAAAATTTAGTGCCCAATAGTTTTTGGCATGCCCGATGGGACCATTTCACAAGGAACACGAAACCCATCAAATGAGTTACTATTATCTCAACTCGAAGGAATCAAGATTAGGTGAATTGTATTGACCATTTAAGCAGAGAATACCAAGTTCACCTAGTGACTCCCTGGTCTTTAGACTCAAAAAAACAATTATCCCTATAGACTAGTGTCCTTTCATGTATACAGCGTATTTCAAAAGGAATAACCCTAACTCCTATTTTTACTATGAGTTACCTTATAAAGGGGCTATTGTTGCTAGAAGTTTAGATCAATATTTCTTCACAAAGGAAGAGCTTCTGGAAGAGGATCCTACAATCCATTCTACTAATTCCCAAAATAAGACTTACAACTAGAAATATGGCATAAAATGGACCTCCTAATCAGCCATTATAGAAGTATCCCAACTAGAACATAGCCAGTCCTCTAATATTAGCCCAAATAAATACCATACCTTAGGCTGTATTTAAATATATCCTCACTTATGATGAATATGGGAAAACAACTTATGAGCACTGTTAGGATATCTTGAACCTAGCAGGAATCCACACCATAAAGGAAGAAGATATTATTATAATAATTCTAGCTCTGTCCTTCAGAGGAAATAGATTTCATTGGTTTAAAACCTTGGAAGATAATACTATCACTTTGTGGTAAGTGTTAGCCAAGACATTTATAGAGGAATTTAATGAATCTACTAATCATTTTTCTCTACTTAATTAGTTTACCTCCATGCAAAATACTCAGTGAGAAACTGTCTCAGATTTCAATTTGAGATTTAGCAGAACATGGAAAATAATTCCCCCCACTTCCAAAATAGCTACATGTTTCAATTATATGTATTATATATGAGCTCTTGGATCAGATTTGAGGCTACAATAATAGTAATCAGGAGTGGAAACCTTCCCCTAAATTTATAATGTAGCAGTTCATGCTAAAAATATCCTAATCAATGTTGGAAGACTTTCCCCCAAAACTATGTTGCCTTACAACTCAGAAACCACTAGTAGACAAGTTCAATCCAAAAACCCTCTTACATATACCCTCTATATTTATCAAACCCAAATCCAAAAATGAATGCAACCCCTCAACCAAATCCTATGCCCTCTACAACTCCTTTTCCTCCCCTTCCTTATCAATCATCTCAGGAGTTTTTTGTTATCCGGTATATACAAAATACTCTAAAAACTTTGAGTAATAGAATGAATTAAATAGAAAAGAGAGGCCAAGAAAGGTAACAATAGAGAAGATTACCATATGTAAATAAATATCAAATACCTGGTCCGAGTAATAGTACTGGGGTCAGGGTGAATGTAGTATATTAGGAGCTAGAAAGTTCTTCAAATACCACTCTTGTGAATGTTTGGTGTTTAGTATATAATGACCCCCATGAATCATAGTCTTGTGTGATGTACCAACACCATGTTCAACAAGCTATGGATCAAGATAAAAGGAATCAAAATGGGAGAGTTAATATGTTATGGCATCCTGATAAAATCATGGTTGGAACAGAATTAGTTGAGGAAAGCCCAATTGTTGTTATGATAAGGTCTAGGAAGAAAGCCTTACAAGTAGACCCTCAAAAAATAGGACAATTCTAAGTGCCTTCTTAGAAGAAAGTTGATCCCCTCCCTAAGAACAGTAACACTTTCCCTATTCCTCAAGCTAAGGGAAAAGAGAAGATAGATAGTCTCCCTAAGAGACTAAAAAAGTAAACAAAAGGTGACCGAATGAGATCCAAGGATGAAGATCAATAAAGACTTAGGTTCCCATCTATTACAAAAAGATAAATATTAGAGGCCACCCAAAAATATAAAATAAGATACGGTGAACAAGAAAGAGGACTAGAAATACTGTCCTTGACTAAGTATGAATACAAAATTGTTGAAGAGATGAAAATAATCCCATCAAAATCTAGCCTGTATTACACTCTATTCATCCCTGGTCAGATTGACCTACTTAAGGCTTCTCTCAACAAAAATACTAAGAATATATTGGTCACAACAATACTTAGTATGCCATTGTAAAGAAAGAAATTCCACCTATTTTTTTAAAGAATAAACCTCCCCCTTTCTATATATCCCTAAGAATGGAAGGTTGGGTAGTCCAAAATTGTATGATTGACTCATGAGCATCAATGACAGTTATGCCTAAAGCAGTCTATGAGGAGATGGGTATGGAGTATACCCAATCTTGTCATGGAGTATTACAACTAGATGGAACACCTGTTAAGATAGTTGGTGTCATTAAGAATGTAGTTATGAGGTTGCATAGAGCCCCTGAGGTGATAATAGTTCAAGAAATAGTTGTGATTGAATTAGAACCCTATTTTGGATTATGTCTCTTAATAGAGTTTATTGTAAATCTAGGGGGATGTATGTATATGGACTATTCTAGCATGGTAATCCATTTCAAAGGAAAAAGGATAAGGATAACACCTAAAAAACTAGTAGCTTATCACATTGAAAATATTGAAGAAGATATGTGCAATCTTAATCCCTTAGAAGAATTTGAGCTGGTAAAAAACATTGAAGAATTGGACATAGAAGATTAGTTTCCTTTCAGAGAAATACAGTCAGTTTAGAACTGGTATGGGAACATACATCATCTCAATAGAATTATAGAAAAAAAATCCCTGCTATATCCAACCATTCTCAAAGAGATAAAAAAATTTGGATCCTGCACTTTGATGGTGCTAAATGCAGAAATGGTACATGAGCTGGTGTGGTCATACAATCCCAATAAGAAGGTACAAACAATTTTGCTTACGGACTGACATGGTCATGTACTAATAATGCGGTATAATATGAGGCCCTATGTCTAGGATTGATACAATAAGAAAGTATGGGCATTAATATTTTAAATATATATGGTGATTCTAAGCTAATAGTCCATCAAGTAAGAAATAGGTGCAGTAGTAAGCACCATTACTTAAAATCTTACAAAAATAGGGTATGAAATTTAATAAAATATTTTGATGCCCTAAATTTGAATTTTATTCCCAAAGAAAATAATAATATGTCTGATTCATTAGCAACAAAGGTACCTAGCTTCAACCCTTCTATAGTCTTTGGAATCAAGAATGCCAAGGGAATTAAAATTATTTTCAGACCTGTAGTACCAGAAAAGCAATTTTTTTGGCAGGTTTTTGAAAGTGATGAACAAATAGTTTATTCTATGGTGAGAGAGGCATACCTCTCCACTATCCAAGAAGAGAATTTAGATGAAATTGATCAGCAAGACATTATACAACTAAAGGACAATCATATGCCAAGAGGGTTGGTCACCCTTGAGAGTTTGTTTGATAATGAGGATAGAAAGAAGACCAAAGCCATGAAGGTTAATGAAAAAATATATAAATAATTTGAAGATGGTAAAGTTAAAAAGATCAATGTCAAAATCTAATTTTTACCTGAGGAAGTAGAATATATCAAAGCTCTATGATTAATATACCAAGACATTGTGGCTTGGTCATATGAAGATCTCAACGTGTATGATAGAAAGGTTATCCAACATACTATTGAGCTAGATCCGGATGCAAAACCATTTAGGAAAAAGTAGAGGCCAGTAAATACAAGGATCAAGGCCATTATGAGAGAGGATCTCTTAAATTTATTAAAGGCTAAGATCATATACCCAATAAAACATTCTACTTGGGTAGCCAATTTGGTACCCGTAAGGAAAAAGAATAGGGATATACTCATGTGTGGACTTTAGAAATCTGAACCAAGCATCCCTGAAAGATCACTATCCTCTCCCTTAAATTTATTAAATCTTGTAGGTAGTGGTAGGAGCAGAAATATTCTCATTATTAGATGGTTACTCTAGATATAACCAAATTTAGGTGAAATATGAAGATCAATATAAAATAGCATTCACCACAAAGTGGGGTACATTTGCCTACTAGAGAATACCTTTTGGGTTTTCCAATGCAAGAGCCACATTTTAGAGAGCTATGGACTATGCCTTTGGAGCACTAATAAACAAGGCTATTCTAATTTATCTGGATGATATAACTGTGTTTTCCCATGATAAAAAATACCATCTATCACACTTAGAGCAATTTTTTCAAAAATACAGAGAATTTGGTATTTCACTCAATCCTAAGAAGTCATTCTTTGCAATACATGAAGGAAAGCTACTATGTCATGTGGTATTAAAATATGGCATGGATATAGATCCAGATATAATCATATCAATTCTTGCTCTTCCTTTGCCTACAAATAAGAAAACATTGTAGTCTTTCCTAAGCCAAATCAAATTTTTCAAGAAATTTGTTTCTGATTTTGCATAGAAAGTAAGACCTGTATCTGAGATACTCAAGAAAAATTTTGAATTCAAGTGGAATGAAGTTAGAAAACAATATTTTTATATTATCAATAAATCCATTGCAACAGCCCCAGTACTGGTAAACCTGGATTTCAGCAAAGATTTTATTCTTTATGCATATGGAGCTGAAGAAAGTTATGCCTCAATGCTCACTAAAAAATATGATCAAGGGGAGGAACATCCTATGTTATTTTGGAGCCAAATACTCCATGATTATTAGGTCAAATACAACTTTATTGAAAGGCAAGTATTTATTATGATGAAGTCACTAAAGAAGTGCAGGCAGTATTTGGTACAGAGCAAGACCCTGGTATATGTAGTTCATCGAATGTAAGAAGTTTTATACTTCAAGGTGATCTAGGAGACAAAAGAGCGAGTTGGATTACCAAAATACAAGAATTTTATGTAGAAATACACCCCACCAAGCTATTGAGAGGTATATCCTTATGTCAAGGGTTAACAGAAGCTATAACATTAACATAAGTAACATCTTGCCAGCATGTAGAAGAAAATCAAGTTGAAATAATACAAAATAAAGACTCTAATTGGGTTGACCAAATGGTTAGGTATTTCTATAGTGGATTATACCCCCTTAATCTAAGTGCTTCCAAAAGGAGGAGATACAGGCTTCATGCTTCAAAATATGTATTACTACCAGAGCACTTATAGAAAAAAAACTTGGATGGAATTCTTCTAAAATGCTTAAAGGATGACCAACAAAAATGGATCATGGAGGAATTCCATGGAGGGTCAGCTAGTGGAAATAGCTCAGGCAGGGTTATAGTTTTAAAATTCATAAGAGTAGGCTATTATTTTCCCACTATATTCATTGATGCTTTTAAAGTCACCCAATATTGTGACAAATGTTAGAGATATGTTGGAAGGACAAGGAAGGCTTCATACCCTCTCAAGCCCATTCAAGTTGAAGAGCCTTTTCAATAATGGGGGCTAGATTTCATAGGTTTTATCAACCCAAATTCCTTATTAGCACATAATTTTATATTAATTTCCATATATTATCTTACCAAATGGGTAGAAGCTACTCCTACCAAGAAATCAGATCAAGATGTTGTGATCAATTTTATGGAAATTTTGATTTCAAGGTTTGGAGTTCCAAAATCTTTGGCAAGTGACAATGGCCCAAATTTCATAGGATTCAAGTATATTGAGTTTTCTAGTAAGTATGTCATTACTCTTAAAAATACTTCCAATTATTATCCATAGGATAATGGACTTGCAGAATCTACCAACAAAAACCTATTAAGTATTTTGAGAAAATCACTGGAAGGTAATAAAAGAAGTTGACACCTATTGTTGGACCAAGATCTATGGGCAGACATGATTACTATTAATATGTCCATCAATACTTACCCTTATGCACTAGTGTATGGCAAGGAGGTAGTGTTACCAATCCATTTGGAGATCCTAGCACTTAAGCTTGTCAATTTAGAGGAAGAGTCAGAAGAATATCCTATGAAAACCAGATTGACAGATTTTCTAAAATTAGAAGAGAATATAGCTCAGGTGTATAATAATTTTCAAAAGCATTCATTAGACATAAAATCATGGTTGGTTTGATAAGAAGGCCAAATTCAAGAAATTCTAGGTTGGAGACTCAGTTCTCAGGTGGAATTTTGATAGAGCAAAGCCAGTTAATCATGAAAATTTTAATTCTTTTTGGGATGGTCCTTTCAGAATAGTAGATGCTAAAGAGTCCAATGTATTCCAGCTAGGATATCTAAATGGAAACATACAACCAATTATAGTGAATGGTTTTCATCTCAATCTCTACTATGTGTAAGCAGTGATTTCACTGTAACATATGTATATACATTATATAATTATTTTCCTTCTTTCTACACTTTGTACTTTAATTTATTTTTGCACTTTGTAATCAGTTCTCTTGAAAACTCTTGAAAAAAATAAAAAAAAAATCCAAGGATGACTAAGTATGGGTGAAGTACACAATGAAGTTCCATTTCACACTCAGTTCTATGTAAAGCCTTTCAAAATGACATGCACTCTTGAATCCACATCAGAATACACTAGATAACCGCAAAACAATGTAAAGGTTTCTATCCTGCATGAAAGGATAGATGATGTTCAAAGGAGATCAAAGGTGTTTCCAATATGAGAACCTTCCAAAGATAATATATTCCAGAGTGGAATCAAGATGGAAAGTTGCACCTAAAATGTTCTAAGTGTCAATAGACCCAAAATCTTCTTAAGCTATCAGTTTCAAAATTAGAGTGGAACCAAGTAGAAATTCTAATCGTGACATGTGGAGACCAGAGAACGATCTCGTGTTCAATGCTAAAAAACTTGCACCATGACTCAATAGTAGCTAAAGGGTTGTAGTGAGGTGGCAACACAATTTGAAAATTTGACCAATGAAAATATAGAATGCCACCGTTCAGCCACCAAAGGGAATGATGAAAAGTTGTAAAGTGTGCCAGAGGCAAGGTCATGTAGTAGCTGCATTAATGGTAGAGAACACGCACATTACAGAAAATAAAAAGTGATGAAAAATATACAAGGTGCTCATTTGGCATCTATTTTACATCCCTAGAGTGGTAAAAAGTAGAGTGATATTCTGAAGAATTTTCCATAAATTGCAAGGAGAACGAAGTCTTGCTTCTATCAAAATAGCCCCTAAAAAATTGTCCACTGAGTCTTTTGAAGATGTTCAGGAGTTTGAAACCCTGGAGAAGAAGATGGTGGAATCATATATTGACAATTTCAAAGCTATGGCAGACATATAAATGGTCCTCATAGAAAGAACAAAGCTAAGGAGGAATGTGAAGGTAGATGTGCTATCCTTTCTTATCTCTCTTTTTATATTTGTGATTCTATTCATTCCTACCCTGAGTTGATAGCTTCCATAGTTAAGTTATATGATCTATTGGCTAAAGCAGTAAAAACCTCTAAGGATGAAACTCTTTTTAATGTCACCGTTGCCTTTTGTCATAGAATCTTTACCCTAGGGTCTGACCCACCAGTAATACCATAGTAATTTAGGGTCACTGAGCATACTAGGTTTTACACAACAAAAAAGTGAGCTAATGAAGACGAGTCATTTAAAAATTGGATTTATAAATAGCTTAATATTAATCCTAAGGAAAAATTGCCTGAAGTCCCTATATCTATTGATAAATTTACAAACCCCATCTTGTTTTCTATGTTGGCTTGCATGGAATGTTTAGAATCTGGTAGAATGGTACATGGTTGGAAAATTACCACAACATAGTGTATTTATAATGAAATAATGTATGAGAAATATGCGGGAAAGAAAGGTACTAGAGTGATTTATTTTTACTGGCCAACTTTTCTCGCATAGAAGATACATGAGCAGCTAGTAAGCATGAAAAGGGGTGTTGATGCTCCTAGTTTTAGGCATTGCTCAAGTCTGGTGTGGATGTTCTATACCACTACCAAATACATATTGCCATGTATTCTAGTCAATGATAAAACCAATGATGGGGAACCCTTACTGATTTATTATTGGACAAGCCATTTGAGGATTAGTGAGTCCTATTATAGATTCAATTTGGAATTTATAGGACCTACCCTAAAAATAATGTATGGTAAGTGACCTAGGTTGCCATCTTTAACTGAGCATATTTTGAGAACACAAAGTGCAGAAGAAGGAGACTGGTATTTTTTGACTGAGGGTATGGTAATCAGATCGTATCGTTTCATGGGTAAAACTTTTATCCTACCACACTTTGTCATGGAGAGGATTTTTTCCCTAGAATACTTGAGGTAGGCAGAGTATATTGATGTAAACTATGGTTCTAGAAGAAAGATGAAGTCTTTACTTACTCACCGCACTATGGATGACATTACCATCACCAAAAAGGGGTAGAGCCAACAAATTGACCAATAACTTCATAGGTTAGACCTATTTTACATTCCCCAAATATGGAGTTATGACCCTGATGGTATTTTTACTGCAAGTAATAAAACCCTAAATGAACCTAAGGCCTATAAATTTTAAAGGAAGCCCAAGGCTCATTTTGAACAAGGTAGAAACAATGATGAGACTACTCTTTTAGAGTGGAATGTATCAAATATGGGTCAGTTGCCTCCATGGTTGGATTTTTATGAATAGGTTGTTGATTTTGACCCTAAAAATAAGACAAGTCATCAGATTATAGAGGCTACAGTTGAAAATATTGAAGTTGAGTCAACAAAGAAAAAATATCCTCTACCTGAGGCTAAATCTACAAAGAAAAAGGATCCTCCACCTGAAGAGGAGATTGCAGAAGAATAAGAAGAGGAGGAAAAAGGACCATGGAATGTAGCCAAAATAATAGATTGGTGGAGAATGAGGGTTGAAATTGGGAATCCTATGTCCAAGTTTGGAATGAAGATTGACAAAGAATTTTCAAGGAGATATAATAAAAACATTGGAACCTAGAAACAAAAGGATGTCAGAAACATAGTATTAATTGTTGAAAAACCTCAATACTGTTCTAAATCCCTCCCTCCACCTATATATAAAGAGGCTCATCTAGAATATCCATGAACTCCCTTGACGATGGTTGAAGTACTAAAGACCTTTCATCCTAGCACTAAGCAGGTGGAAAATTTTCCTAAGGGAGCTAATTTGATGAGAAAAATGCAATATTCTAAGGAAAAAGTTGTTAGTACCCCAGTTATTGAAACAATATCTAGACCCAAATTTTTATCTCTAGGGAATCAGCCTATAGACAAATATATTGATTGGAAAAATAAGGATGAAAGTTTTAGGTTCAGACCCCTGTCTTTTACCCCTACAACATCAATTGAATTACGGCCTATTTCTGAACAATCATTACTTTTTGGAGTAGTGCAAGAAAATTATTTGGAGTAATATTTTGAGAATGAGATGACTACTTTTCAATTGGTTCATAAAAAGACTAAGGTAGTTTCGAAGAGAGAGGAGATAGAAATTTCAAAGAAACAAAAAATGGCTATGGAGGAGATTGCTAAAGATGTAGTTTATTTTATTGTGGAAAAATTGATTGATCAAGAGCATTAGTAAGATATAGAGATAGAACAAGAACACCCTAAATTAGTAAGTAAAGGTATGGATTCTAATCCCTCTTCATCTTCCTAATTCACCAAAGAAATATCTCTCCCTTTATTATCAAGAAGACATGACAAGTGTGCCTCCTCCCTCTCATAGTCTTCCACATAAGTCATCAGTAGCCATTGAGGTACAAGTAACTCCTGTTTCCTCATAGCCACCTCAAATCCCATCTTCAGCATCTAAATTTCCCACTCCCTCACCTACCATCACTTCACTTCCATATTTTTCATTACCACCATCAATGGGACATTGCATTCCAAGTGTATCCATCCATCCGATTGTTAGTCTTGCATTAGTTTCCATGAGTCTACCACCAACAATAGTAGTAGTAGTTATAGAGTCCACTATTGTCATAGAGGCTACTATAACTATATCCTCACCCCCATCATCAGTAGTTCAGTCCACAATTTATTTTCTAGTATAATCATCTAATCTAACTACTAGTTTTTTAAAACCTATCAATGTGTCAAAACAATAGGTAGCCACTCAGAGTATAAATGATTATTGGGTAGAAAATCTTACTAAGTCTTCCAACAGGATGGTTGTTAGAATAAGAAGCATATATTTTGATCCTATTTTTAGACAAAGAATATCAAGATCTATGACTCCACTAGTGAGAAAATCTCAGAATGAGATGACTGTTCAAGATTATCAAGTGGAGGAGGTCACAAAAGATATCGATAATCTTCCTAATGCATATGAGCTAATTATATCCATATCCCACTTGGATACCTTCTATGTGAAGAATGATTTAGTCATATAGAAGGTAGACAAATTGGAGAAATAGGTTGAAAGGCTTAAGAAGAGTCCGAATAATCAAAAGGAAGTAGAAAAAGATCTAAGAAAAGAGGCTAAGGATTGGCAAGAGAAATTGCAAGAAGCTAATAAACTAAAGGACCAGTTATAAGAGAAAAATAATCTGAATGAAGATCAGGTGAGGGAAATTCAAAATTTAAAACATCAACTTCAGATTGAGAAAGCTAAATCTATAGGATTTTCTAAGAATGAGTTGAAAAGGATTATAAAAGAGTTGCTTTATGAGGTCTAAGAGAAATTTTCAGGGCTTTAACTTGTTATTGATTATCTGAATGATGTCAGTTGCCTACTCTCGAATATTTAGAAAGAGCTAGATCAGATCACTGGAGAGATGTAGCCTATGGTGATTCTAGAAGAATAAATGTACAGGTTGGTGGATAGCAGACTCAGTGAATCTGCTAAACCTATTCCTAATAAATAATGGAATATCACTAGAGTTGCTACTAGGATAGTGGTTAAAAAGCACAAGGCACTTCAAAGATCCTGGTTGTTATTTGATAGGATGGAAAAGGTGATAAAGGATGTTTTTGAATTGAATAAGGAAATGGTTCAGGTTAGTTTTAGAGGCCTCTGGAATGAGGATCACACCTTTTTATCTGTGAAAGAGATCTAGTAGATAATTAATGATAATTTACAAGATGAATCTAGAATAAATTATTTAGAAGAGCTACTACCCCAAGAACAAGTTGTCCAATTGATCATGGATTTTACCCATCTGAGAGATCTCATGGAAGATATGGTGAATAGAGGGAATGCTGATAACTATGAAGAAATTGGAAAGCTACAATATGTTTATAGGTAGATCAAGGAAACATCCAATACCTCTTAAGAATTCTAGGAACAAGCCTTACAATATTTAAAATTAATGGTTTAGCTATTTGGGAATACTTATGGAGAAAGAAGTCAGAAAATACATACTCTAGAAGAAGAAGAATAAGGAGAAGAGGAAGAAAAGGAAGAAGAGGTCATAGAAGAAGGGGATCTAGATAGATTAGTTACAGGCCCAAGAGAGACTCACACTTAGTTCATTTTTGTTTTGTATATGTGCATAAGTTTTGTATTTTTGTTTTGACTAAGCAATAAAGGCATGAAGCCTACAAATGCAGAAGAGCAGCGGACTATATGTGAATGCATTTATTGAAACAAGGCCTTATAAAAGGAGTAGAGCTATATCTATTTTTTGAATGAAGTGGCAAGATCTATATTTATGACATGGTATCTATATGAGCAAGTAAGTTTTATATATTTTTGGCATCATTTTCATACGAACCTTTACTCTCTAGATAGACTGTTAAAATTTTCAGAGAGTAGTGTTTATATAGAATTTATTCTATAAAATACTTTTTTTGAATATAATATTTAACTCCATGTCCCAATGGATAAGACTCTTATTTTGATTGGTTTTGTGAGAAAATCCACCCGAGAGGCACCAGAATGTAGGCCAAAATGGCCACATACTTAGGAAAATTTTGCAAATTTTATTTAAGTGAGAGTTTTCATTCCACACACCTAACAATGCATTTTGGAGCGGATCCACAATAGGAGGCATAATTTTGCCCTTCACTTAGAGTATTTTCATGCTTGAAGTGCTTCCGAGAGATTTCCTTTATGTTTGGCTCTGAATTGGTGACGACTATCGAATCCGTATAAGTTTTTAAGAGGAAATGATATCAATGATAAAAAAGTATGGATTTGTAACCACCCAATATTTTGGAAGTTTCATGAGTGACTAAGTTTTATAAGGCCCAATTTTGGAGAGCCCATAGAGCATTTGTGCCTGAAATGGTGACAAGGTGAGATTCTATGAACAATGCAGATGTGGATTCACAACTAAAGGTGATTTTTATTTCTCCTTTCCAAAATGATGACAAGGCAAAATTTTTTATTTTGAGGATAGTGCAAAATGGAGAAAATGTCACGATGCGCTATGACGGGTCTGGATTGATGATCATATGCCAATGCACTTGATCAAACTAGAATTAAATCCATGAAAATCATAGAGAAATAATGATTTCATCAATATATTTGTTTGGATTGGTGAATACATTGCAGCTAACAAAGGAATCTATGGAACAAAGAGTGGATTCTTTCCTACTTAGCTTTCAGTTTATTTGGGAGCCAAATTGGTGATTCCGTAGTTTCTAAGATATAATGATGATGTCACCAGCATTTTAAAGTGGAATGGTGATGTGTTCTCCCCATTATCATAATAATATTGTATCAAAATAGATCTAATCCATACAATAAGATGGATCAACGGTGAGGATTTTGTCAAAGAATTTGAAGTATTTAGAGATATTTCTCCATCATAATTGGAATAGTCAGTTGGAAGAAGAATATGAAGCATTGAGGGTTTTCAAGAAATATGAACCAAAAGTGGTTACATATCAATAGCGATAGATAGCATCCAAGAAGAATCAATGATAGTGCATGATTTCCAATGGCGTAGACTCCAGTTGCATCAAACAACCAACAAGTTTTAGAGGCTCCGAGCTACCATGGCAGATCACTTTCAACGGATTTCCCAAAATATGTACTAGTAAGAAAATGCTCACAAAACTCTTTGCTATGTTGCCAAAATAAAATCTTTGTAATATTCTTTGTTTTTTAATTTATGTAAAAACTATAAGTAGATGTTGAACCCTCATTTTTAAAGGGTCGACTCTAGTTTTTTTATCTGTGCTACTATAAATATTACCAAGATCCAATGGAAGGAGCATTACATTGATATTCACCTTAAAATTTATATCTTTATGCTTGATATTAGAGGTTTGAATTCTTTAGCTGTATTTTGTGAATACTTTAGTGGTTAGTTTATGCAAAATGAATGGATTACTAGATATTAAAGTAATTGAAATCTGCTTCTAAAATTGATCTTTATTGTTAGGAAGTGCATTTATGTAAAATCTAGATATTGGTGAATTATGTTATTTATATTATCATTGTCTGGATATTGAAATTGTTGTCTGCAATATTTCTCTATATGCTTTAATTAATGAAGAGTCATTCAATTTGTGATAATTTTTATCTGATTTACGTATCTTTGGGTTAGTTTTTCAGAGCTTTTTATGGTGGTGCAATGTTGTTAGTCTATCTGTCCACTATTATTCACATTTCTCTAACCCTAGAATTTTTTTACCCTAACCTTCAAACCCTAAGTGAGAATAATTGTGTCAACACCCTATTTAAGTTGACAAGGAACTAGCCTACTCTGGAGGTTGGATCGAAAACTCTATTTTGGTCCATCCAATGTTGAAAGCTGAGTTGTAGCTATTAGGTGCAAGCCTAAATAGAAAATAGGAATATAGATAGCCACAGTATCAAGTGAAAACTTGGTGCAATTTAGTTCCCAATAGGAAGGTGTTTGTGTGTGGGTCCCATAGGTTAATAAGTATCGTTAAGTAAGCATGGTTGCCCACCACAAGCTCTAACTGCATCACCTGCTTGAGGCCAATGACGTCAAGCCACTTCCAGTATGCATCATTCAAAGCCTCCCTCATAGTTTCAAATGGATTTGGTACACAACACCGACTCCTTACCACCTAGCAAAGGCAAGTTGGTCACAATCAGGCTCAAATCAAGCTTCAAAATACCCCAAAAACACTCAAAAAACATGAAAAATGGCCCTTTTCAGGCCAGTATGTGGTCATCCCACCCAGGGATGACCCTCGATTTTGTGGACGTCCCACCTAGGGACGATCCCTAAATATCTCAAGCTAGCCATCCCATCTAGGAATGACCCTCAATCTGGGAAAAAATTAGACCTTTTAGGCCCTCAAAACAGTAAAAAAATAGCCTAAAAAGCCCTAGAAAAGCAGTCAAGGCACATAAAAAACAAAAAAATAGCATAAAACACTACAGGGTATCCCTAATTAGGTTTAATTTTTGAGAATTTATGATGCCCTGACAAAAAGCAAAAATAAATCCTAAATTCCATTTCAATTTCATGCACAGTGTAGTTAAAAAGTCAAATCTTACCCGTCTAGCACTATCTCCGCCACTAGATGAGTATGCATGCTGGCTCATGTTGATGGTAGCATAATATTTGTAGTGCTCCACTACTCATAATATTCCTCCTCCTCCTCACCTCTCAAGCTCTCAACAAGCACATGCACAAATGAGCCCAAAAACCCCCTTATTGGCTTATATAGACCTCCTAGGGCCATGGTCATCCTAGGGTGAGCCAGGTGGCTCACTAGCTAGTTGTCCCACCCTAGGATGGCCATATAGCCTACAACCATCCCACCCTAGGATGACCATAGGTAGGTTGTGTTGCGGGCCAAACAAGGTTAACTTCTTTCCTACTTTTATCACATGTTCGTGCATTTAATTTATCAACCCAGGGAGCTTCGTAAACTTGCGAAGGGTCTTGAACAAGATTGCTTACAATACCACTTGAGATGAGTTTTCTAGTTCTAATATTGGGGGGTGTTTCAAATGGTCATCAATCATTCCCACACTCCTCAATAATTTACGTAAAAATAATTAAATCTACAGAAAGGAAATATTCACGCATTCTTGGAAATAAACCTATTGCAATACTAGAAATAACAATGCGATAAAAAATCTTATAAAAGCAGTAAACTAATCTAGAAAAACATAGGAAAAATAGGGGAAGAAATACTAGCTTGGAGTGGGCCCAGACTCCAACAGCTTCCTCCCAGCTGAACATACACTTAGAAACTCTTAGAACTATATTATAATTATCAAAGTATTACAATGCTTCTTTTGTATATTTCTCTATAATTACTATATATCTTTTAGAGAGGTCTATGTGTGTTTATATAGCACACTCATAGATATTCTATTACAAAGAAGTTATAACAGTCAATTCATTCAAGACTAAACTAAGACAGTCTGGTAAATGTGATCGACGTCTACTAAAACTGGCATTCGTTTACAACTGTGGTGTGTTCACTGATTGGTTTGTGGTTCACCTAGCATTGGTAGGACATTCTCATACATTGACGCGATCCCCAATTTAAATCTACATGACGTAGAGTTGGAACTACACTAGTTGTTGTTGTCCACTTCATGCTTTTTTGGTCAATGAGCAAAGAACAGGGGCACCTTCCCTATGAGTAATAAGTATGTCAAGCGCCTTCTCTATGCGAAAGGTGTCGTACTACCATTGGTGCCTTCCTAGAAGAGGAAGGAACTTATTTTCTATTGGCACCTTCCTATGAGAGGAAGACACTTGCCTTCTAGTGGTGCCTTCCTGTCGGAGCCTTCCTTATGATAGGAAGGTGCTTGCCTTCTAGTGGCACCTTCCTTATGATAGGAAGTCACTTGCCTTCTAGTTGTACCTTCATTATGAGAGGAAGGCACTTGCCTTTTAGTGGTGCCTTCCCATCAGTGCCTTCTTGTGAGATGAAGGTGTTTATTTTCCTTTGGCACCTTCCTAGAAGAGGAAGGTGCTAGCCTTCTATTGGTGCCTTCCTGGGAGAGGAAGGTGCTTGTCTTTCCTTGGCACCTTCCTAGAAGAGGAAGGTGCCTACTTATGCTTGGTGCCTTCCTAGAAGAGGAAGGAACCTACATTTTCTGCTTTGATTCAAAAAAAAACAAAGTTCCAGGTCCATGAAAAGACCTCTACTGATCCAAATCTGCCTAAATCAACTACAATTCCACAAAAACACACTGAAAACACACAAATTAGATAACATGCATAATTTCATCAAATAATTATATAATCATTCATAAAAATATGAAATCCTTATTATACAGCCGCATAATAATCAAGAAAATGTATACAAAATATGAGCATTTTTGATGCTCATCATCCCCCCACGACTAACATATGACATGCCCTCATGGCATCAAAACTGTAGGTAGCCCTGTTGAACCCTCATCATTGTTGTTTCTTGGTGGATCTGGCTATACCTATGGTCTGTGTCTACCTCTTCTATGTGCTGGCATCTGGAGGTGTGGCTCCTCTTTTCTACATGGAGCTACGGGTGTTGTTGTCGGCTATGCTTTCCTCATCCTAGCCGCTATCGGAGGTGATCGAACCAACATCATCTTTGCTACCTAAAATGTAGCTTTTGTAGCTTGCCATAGGTCAACGTCTAGAGGTCTGATCGCTTCAAGAGGGATATCTAAATTATCCCTCCTAAGATGAACTACTTGGGCTTTGTATTATTGGACTGCTTTAGGAGTAAGCCCTATGTTATCCTTTGCAATGGCAGTGGCTTCCAATTTGGGGCCATATACCCCCCATAATTCAAAATACCTTATTATCATGGAGGGTCGTCCCCAGGATGACTCATAAATCTCCCAAAACTTGTTGTCTTCTATCAGATTGACACAGATACTAGAGTCCCCCTACATCCTTGAGGTTGCCTTCCTAGTCTCCTTAGCTACTGTCATCTCTTTGAGCAGTTGTTCGAACTATTTTTGCCTCTCTACGAATGGTTGCATATCCCACTCATCTTCTTCTGGCTCGACGAAGGTCACCTTTGCCTTATTTTGAGCCGTCCTAGGCCCTTTTCCTTTGGCCTCTGCAAAAAATGCGGTAGCTCGAACAGGGTTTTTCCCTTTATCCCTCTGAAGGACCTGATCTATGGTCCTTGGAGCATTCTCCTCACTCTGGGGGACCTATGTTGACATCCTTGGGGATGCTTCTTCACCCCCCTATCTATCTTGTTTTGACCCCTCAGGTTCTTCTCTCCCTTCCTTAGGTCCAGGGAGTTCTTCATTATCCTTCACTCGTATCTACTATTGTTGGCCCTCATCTTGCTCTATATCACTTAGGATGATGACATAGGGTGTTGTGGGACTTATTTCCCCTTCACTCCCAAAAATAGAGGAATTATCCCCTACCTCTAGGCTGCTCTGTTGGGTGTCCGATAGAAATTCTCATGAAGAGAATACTCATTCTATAGATATGGGAGAATTAGTCGGGACCTCTTTTGCCCAATCAGTTTGGTCGATGTGTCACTTATTTATGTTCCCTTGTACTGGAGTAGTTGGTTCTCCTCTCACAACTGCCAGACTAGTTGATCGAGCTAGGAAATTCATATTTATCATTCTTTCAATTAACCTCTATGCTTATTCTGGAAGTCCTCAAAAATTTGTTGGGCCATCCAACAATTGGTTTTCCACTCCAGTGCTTCCACCAAGGTTGCATTGACCTGATCATTGATCTCGAAAGTCGCTACATCTTGTGGGCTCCAATTTGTCAATTCCTAGAGGGTTTGGGCTGCAACATCGAATTTCAAGTCTTTTCTTCTTCTAGTGAGAGGAGGAGTCGTCACAAGCATTTTCTCTTGGAAACTAGTTCTAGTGGCTAGAACTTGACCTCGCTGGTAATAAGCGATGCTCCTTCCTCTTCATACTCAGGCACTGGGGAATGCCCTCTTTCCTCTATGCATTCGAGCACTAGTGAATGCCCTCTTTCTTTGATGAAATAAGGCAATGCCAATTGCCCAATACTTTCCATATCCTCTATAGGTATTCCCTCTTCTTGCCCTATTTTAGCAATAGCATCCTGTTGCATTTCTTGGCCACCATCTCCCTCTGTGTCGGGGTTCTGCTTCTATGTTTCTATATGGTAGACGTGTGCTGATATTAGTCCATGGTGGCCCAAGGCAGATGGTGCTCCATTTTTGTACCTAGCCACTTCTTCCTTCAGGGAATTTTCTAGGTAGAAGGACATGTTCAACTTCCTTCCATGCACCAGGTGATTCAAAAAATACACATGGTTAGCATGCAAATGGGTATACTTCTCGGTGCATTTAAAGAATCGAGAAACTTGCTCGAATATCTTCTATAGGTTCATGGGAAGGCTGCTTTTGGGTAGCCCTTCCTTATCTATCTACACAATTTCTCTTAGCAGCAAAAATTTGGTGTACGGATTCAATAGTCCACCTTTGTATATGCATTCCCATTTGAGGGGCAATCCAATCGCCTGCGATATGTATTCGAGGGTAACCAGAATTTCTACCCCTCGCACCTAAGCTACATTGCCCCTCAAGGAGGCAATGGATTCCTTGGCTGCCTCCATATCTTGGCCCTGACTGACCAGGGTATAGTATTCAAACCATCCTTCAGCCTTGAACTATGTTTTTATCACCCCCCTAATTCCTTCTATATCACTCGGCTCATTCTTTTTCACCGCATGATTCTTTGACCTTCCTCCCATGGTGCCTTCCCTTACTACTACATTTTTTTTCTGTCCTTACTTCTTCAAGAAGGCACCTTCTTATAGGGAAGGTGCCTAACCTTAGCATTTAATTCTAGGGTACACCTTTCGAGCCATATCATTGGCACATGGTTCCGGCTATGGGGGGATATGATTTTTTTTATGATAGCAATATTTTTTTCCGGTACTGCATAATTTATGAATAATTATATAAATATTTGAGTTAGTATGCACATACCTTATTTTGTGTTTCATGCATCATGACGAGCATTAATTCGTTGATTTGTGACACAGGGGAGGGGTATGGTCATCTGATGTCACTCATTCATGTGGTTATTTCATTCCGATCGAGGCATCCGGGAGACTTAAGTGTTGGCTATATGTGGAAGGTGCTCTTTGGTACCTTCCCAATGTGGAATGTGCTCTTTGATACCTTCCCAATGTGGAAGGTGCTTATGTGGTGCCTTCTTGATGTGGAAGGGGCTTATACAGTGCCTTCTCGATGTTGTCCATGCTCTCTGATTGGATGCGCCTTCCGATGGTGGAAGGCACATCAACACCTTCCCAATGTGGAAGGCCCTTATATGGTGCCTTCCTAAAGTTGTAGGTGCTCTTTGAATGGATGCACCTTTCGATGGTGGAAGGCATATCTGATTGGATGTGCCTTCTAGTGGTGGAAGGCATCTCTGATTGGATTTTCCTTCTAGTGGTGGAAGGCACCTTTGATTGGATATGCCTTTCGATGGTGGAAGGTGCCTCTGATTAGATGCGCCTTCTTATGGTGGAAGGCACATTTTTGATGATGATGCCTTCCTGCTATAGAAGGTGCTTTTGAATGGGTGCACCTTCTTGATCTGGAAGGTGCTACTAAATACCTATGCCTTCCTGGGGTGGAAGGTGCCTCGGTCTATATGTGCCTTCCTGATGTGGAAGGCACCTCGGGCATTTTTTTTTATTTGTGTGGTGCCTTCCAGCCATGGAAGGCACCTATTTTTTTTGTGCATGTGCCTTCTCTATAAGGAAGACACCTTCTTCTGGTTGGGTGCCTTCTTTATAAGGAATGCACCTTATTATGGTAGGGCACCTTCTTCATACAAAAGGTGTCTTCTTCTGGTTGGGCACCTTATTTATAAGAAGGGTGCCTTCTTCTAGTGGGGTGCCTTCTTCATACGGAAGGCGCATTCTTTTGGCTAGGTGCCTTCTTTATAAGGAAGGCACCTTCTTCTAGCGGGGTGCCTTCTTCATACAGAAGGCACCTTCTTCTTGGAAATCATGTTGCGATTGACTAGGAAAGGGTGATCAAGCCTTCTCAGTATCACTTCATGCTGCCTCAGCTTCTACCTATGAGTGTCGAAGTTGAAATGTTGAGCCAAATCAGGCTTGGTTTCCCATATACCTATTCCTCATGATGTCAGGTCTTCCACCTACAAAAATCAAATGAAAAGAAAGAAAAATAAAGGTAGTTAGACGCATTTCGTGCCTGTTAGGCCCTAGATTAGGATGCCTACAACTTGCATGTGAGTTTCATCCTTGCAAAACACACCGTAAGAAAAAACTAAATTAATTGATTTTTATGAGCACCTCCATGCCCACTATTTCACCTATTAATAGTTTGGTCTAGATATAACAATATGGGGTCTCCCCCACATCTATTTTGGATTCCACCTATAAGGTTTCGGATGTGTTATAGGGGCACAGTCGGTGGCCATTGATCGTTAACATAGTTTTGCTATCGTCTATTATTCTAATGTGCATTGCCCCATTATTGATGAGCTCTACCACCTCATATGGTCCCATCCATCTTTGCATTAATTTACATTTTCTTTCTTGGAACCGAGAATCATACAACAACACCCATTCTCCTTCTTAGAACTACTTCAATTTAATGTGGCGATCATGCCACCACTTTCTTTTCTTTTGTATGATTTTTTTTCTCTGCAAAGCGTCCATTCAAACTTTTTCCAACTGATCTAGCTATCGAATCATTTCTTTTTGAGCATCATCCAAGCTCAAGTTCAATTATGAAGCTTTCCTCAATGTCTTGATTTCAAATTCAATGGGCATCATCGCACTCTTTCCATAGACCAGTTGGAAGGGTTTGAAGCCTGTGGTGGATTTCCACATGGTATTATATGCCCAAACTTCCTTTGAAAACCATGTATCCCAATATTTTCTATGTTGCTACACGGTCTTCGTCAGGATGTTATCTATTTCTCTATTTGTCACTTCCACTTGCCCATTTCCCTGTGGATGGTAGGGTGTAGTTTTATTATGCCAAAATTTGTATTGCTCCATTAGCTCCTTGATCAACCTAGAGATAAATTGTGGCCCCTGGTCTATTGTTATCTCTCTAGGCATCCCAAATCATGTAAAAATGTGGGAAAATAAGCAATCAACAATTGTTCTTTCTTTTTCATCTCTCAACACTTGAACTTCAACCCATTTGGTGATGTAATCTATACAGACCAAAATAAACCTCCTCCCTATTGAAGGTAGATTAATTGGTCCCACAAATTCCATGCTCCACTTATCAAAGGGTTCCAGCTGTCCCTAAGGCTGGAGGGGAATTTAGTCTCGATGGGTTGGTCTGCCCATTCTTTGGCATTCATCACACTTGTTGGCGTACACAGCCACATCCTTGAATAGAGTGGGCCAAAAGTACCCGACCTATAGGATTTTTGTAGGAAGTTCATTTCCCTGCAAAGTGTCCTCTGCATGGTTCATTGTGACATGCTTTGAGTACTTTTGATAACTCCTACTCTGCTACGCATCTCATTATAATATGGTCATGTCCTATTTTGAAGAGGAGGCCATCAATCCATAGGAATGATGCACTTTTCTCTATGACCACCTACTTTTCTCAAAAATAGAGAGCAGGTGAGGTTCTTTTGATGGCCAAGTAATTGGCTATATCTACATACCATAGGATTTGCTCACTGGTGAAAAAATGTTCATCCAAAAATTGGTCTTCCACTGTTGTATGGTCTTTCGATATCAATCTAGATAGAAAATCTACTACGACGTTGTCTTTGCCTAGTTTGTCGATTATTGTGATGTCAAATTCCTACAGTAACAAGAACCACCTGATAATTCTTCTACCAATGGCCGGCTTGCTCATAAAGTATCTGATAGCCACATGGTTTGTGTGGAAAATTACCTTATACCCAGTGATATAATGGCAAAATTTGTTTATAGCGTGCACAATTGCAAGGAACTCCTTATCCGTCATCATGTAGTTGAGATTGGCTCTTGCCAAGTTTTTGCTGACATAATAGATGGCATAAAATTCTTCACCATACTTCTATCTGATGACTGCTCCAATCGCATTATTGGATGCATCATAATAGATATGGAATGGAATGGCCCAATTTGGTCCTCTTAAAATTGATGTGAATATCAGTTTCTCTTTAAGCAACTGAAATGCTTCTTTGCATTCTTCCGTCCAATTGAACTCCACATATTTGGATAATAGAGTGTTCAGTGGTTTTGCAATTTTTTTGAATTCAGCAATAAATCACCGGTAGTACCCGACTGATCCAATAAAACTCTTCACCTCTCTCTATGTTCTAGGGCTGGGTAGGTTTTTGATGACCTCAATTTTCTTTTTATCAACCTTTATTCCTTCTACAGAGAGGTGGTGTCCCAGTACGATGCCTTATTGCATCATCATAAAGCATTTCTCGTTGCTCAGGGATAAATTGTTTTACTTCTTTCGAGCACTCTTTCCAAGTTTGTCATTGCATCATCAAAGGTTTCTCCATAGATGGTGAAGTCATCCATATATACTTCAACTGTGTCTCCCATCATGTCTGAAAATATGCTAAGCACCGCCCTTTGAAAGGTGGCAGGTGTGTTGCACAATCCGAAAGGTAATACCCGATAGCCAAATGTTTCCCATGGGTAGGTGAACGTTGTCTTACCCTGATCCTCTTCTCCTATCTGGATCTATTTGTATCAACTGAATCCATATAGGAAATAGAAATACTTCCACCCTAAGAGTGTATCCAAGACTTGATCAATGAACGGGAGCAGGAAGTGGTCCTTCTTGGTCATTTCGTTTAATGCTCTGTAGTCCACATAGAATCACCATTTCCCATTATTTTTAGGGACTACTACTAATGGTGATACCCAGTCACTGTCAAAAATTGGATAGATGAATCCAATAGTCAAGATTTTTTGCAATTTTTCCTTGACAATGTCTTTCATTACCGGATTCATTCTTCTCTATGGTTTGCTACTTGGAGTTGCTTGATCATCGAGGTATATACGATGGGTACAAATTTTTGGGCTGATACCCTTCATATCTGAGTAATTCCATGCACATGTTTTTTGGTGTCTAACCAAGAGCTCTTCTAATTTTATCAATTGTATGGGATTCAACCGACTATTGGCATTCAACGTTCTTCCTGGCCCGACTTGTATCTGTTGAACCTGATGATCTTGGGTGCTAGCCAATGGTGATCTAGGTGTGGAGATGGAGGTCTCCCCATGGAGGAACTCCATAATAGTACCATATTCATCTTCTTCTGCAAGCTCATCCAACATCATCACTGAATGGATCATGGATAGCTAGGTATTTTCCTTGCTCGGTCAATAAGGGTTCTCCTACTGAGTCGAGGGACTGCATTGGGGGTGAAATAGTCAACCTTTTAATGTTTCATCCATCAGAGATTGTCATCAACCCATCTTGGTAGCTAATGTAAGCATTAGTTGTTGCCAGCCATGGCCTTCCCAAGATGATTGGGTAATCGCCCAGCATAGTTTTAAGATTGCAATAATAAAAAGTTGGCTGGGTATTCCCATGTGCTTACTATCACTATTATGTCTTTGAACATTCCTTTCGATGCCACGGTCGATCAATCGGCTAGCTATAGCACTATCATAGTGGGTTTCAATTTCGTGAGCTATAGCCTCTGCATGGTCTCCTGAGGCATTACATTTATGGCTACTCTAATATCGACCAACATATTGAACAAGGAATGTCTCTCAATTTTTGTAGTCAGCATCGGGCTGCCTGAGTCTGCATACTTTGGATGGCATATTTTGCCCATCATCAAATCTAGTTTACCCATGACATTGATAGTCTGGGTTGCTCTTCATCCTGGCTTCCTTAGACATATCTCTCTTATTGCCTTGGTATATATTAAAACATCTTAGATGGCTTGAAATAATGGAATTGTTATGGTGAGGTTCTTCAAGCTAGATAAGATATCAAACTTTGGTTGCATTACTTTCCTCTATTCTTGCAAATGGTTGAGAAATTGAGCCTTTTCTCTCTTAGGCGTTTCTTCTATCACCTCTTCTACAAGAGATGTTTCTCCTACCTCTTCCTCCTCTTCTACCAGTGGAGGCGCTCCTACTCCTAGTTGTATACCAGACCTAAGCTGAATATGGTACATCAAATACATCTCACCCTCCATGTTGTATGCTGGCTGGTTCACCCTATTATTTGGATTTGTCATCGGTTGTGTGGGTAGCTGTGTAGGTCTCACTGCTAGAAACATCGGTAAATTATATTAGGGGTGAGTTGGTGCTACATTCTGTAGAGCTTGATTCCACACAATGTGGCCTCTCCACTACTACCCAAGATATGGATATGGAATCCATGGTTGTTGGTTTGGGAATGTTGCTATAGGTGCATTGGACTAGGGTGATGGCCCCCACCACCCCATGTTAGGTGGTTGAGGCAGGCCTTGGTGCATGTATGATCCTCCCTCGTATGACAACATCACGATTGGCATATTCCTTGTAGGGGGTTGTGGCCAACTCTTCTGATTGCCTTAGAAATAGGCATCCACGCTTTTAGCAGCCTCATGATTACTAGGTAGTTACAAGCACAATCAAGTTTTATGGTTTAGCCTACAAACTAAGCATACTCTAACTATGTTCTTTGGGCATGCATTATTTGCATGCTTCCCTCTGTATTTTGGATAGAAATAAGCCAATTCTGCTTCTTTTTCTCTAACAGCAGTGTATCCATCTACAATGCTAGATATGAGAGCATTTCACTCTTTAAATATTCCAGCATGTTACCTATTTTTGTCTTCATGACTGAAGCAGTCACTTTCATGGTTCTTGAAGTGGTCTTGCCTCTCCTTCTTGAGTAGTTTTGACATAGTTATCACATGTCTTCCATAGCATGCTGGTAGACATCACCTCCAAAAATCATGTTAAGACCCTCCAGTGATTCATTGGTAAGTCCTCTCAAAAAGATGCTTTTGAGGGACTTATTAGATAATTTCGTGTAAGGAGATCATTGAATATTGAAGTTGAATCTCTCCTAGTATTCCTTGAGAGACTCATATTCTTTCTGTGTCATGCTCAAGACCTCTTCTTTGGAGTCTCTTACTCTCTCGAAACCTTGGTATTGCTCTAAAAAGAGATTCTTCATTTGATCCCAAGTGGTAATGTTTTTGTCTCCTAGACCGATGAACCATCGTAGAGCTGCATTATCCAATGTGGAAGGAAAGAGTTTCAACTTTTGTGTATCAGATTTTTAGTCTACATACTTGCATAAGACATAAAAATTAAATAAAAATAGGTCAGGATCCTCAGTTGGGTATGTTCTGAAGATTAAAATGTGAGCAGGGGATATGTTTTTCATTTTGGTATCTCCTACTCCTTCATCAATCAAGAAACTAAATCCAAATGAGACTTCTTCATTATCAGCTATTTTTCTAGGAAATGCGGTCTCTAATGCAGTATTTATGGCCTTACAATCATTTAAGACTTTCTAAGTCAAGGATCTAAGGTTTTTTAGTGTTATCGTCTGATCTTCTACAACTTTCCACAACAGGGCTTCCTCTAAGGGTGTCCTATTAAATAGGGGATTTATTATGATTCGTTCTTCCCCATGTTGATGGGATGAGGAGGCACTTTGCACAAAGTGTGGATCCTCACTCTAATGGATTGTTGGTGGTGGTTCATGTGAGTCTAATTAAAATTTAGAATGTTCAGCTGACTCAGGTTCTGGTGGATTGGTTTTTATAAATCGACCATCAGGTCCTCTTCTTCTCGAAGAACTCATACAAGGTCAAATGGAATGTTTCCAGGTATTGTAAATAATCTAGTTGAGATGCTTCCCTGACAATGGCACAAAAATGTTGTGGGCCAAAAAAGGTTAACTTCTTTCCTACTTTTTTCACATGCCCGTGCATTTAATTTATCAACCTAGGGAGCTTCGTAAACTTGCAAAGGGTCTTAAACAAGATTGCTTAAAATACCACTTGAGATGAGTCTACTAGTTCTACTATTTGGGGGTGTTTCAAACGGTCGTCAATCATTCCTACACTCCTCAATAATTTATGTAATTATAATTAAATATACATAAAGGAAATATTCATGCATTCCTAGAAATAAACCTATTGCAATACTAGAAACAACAATGCGATAAACAATCTTATAAAAGTGATAAACTAATCTAGAAAAACATATGAAAAATAGGGGAAGAAATACTAGCTTAGAGTGGGACTAGGCTCCAGCAGGCTCCTCCCAGATGAACATGCACTTAGAAACTCTTAGAACTGTATTATAATTATCAAAGTATTACAATGCTTCTTCTGTATATTTCTCTATAATTACTATCAAAATATCTATATATATTTCATAGAGGTTTACGTATGTTTATACAACACACCCATAGATCTTCTGTTACAAAGAAGTTATAACAGTCAATTAATTCCAGACTAAACTAAGATAGTTTGGTAAATATGATCAATGTCTGCTAAAACTGGCATTTATTTCTAATGGTGGTGTGTTCAATGATTGGTTTATGCTTCACCTAGAATTGGTATGACATTCTCATATGTTAGTGCAATCCCCAATTTAACTCTATGTGATGTAGAGTTGGAACTACACTAGTTGTTTTTGTCCACGTCGTGCTTGTCTGGTCAACGGGCAAAGAATAGGGGCACCTTCCCTATGATTAATAAGTATGCCAGGTGCCTTCTCTATGAGAAAGGTGCCTTACTACCATTGGCACCTTCCTAGAAGAGGAAGGAACATATCTTCTGTTGGTGCCTTCCTATGAGAGGAAGGTGCTTGCCTTCTAGTGGTGCCTTCCTTATGAGAGGAAGGCACTTGCCTTCTAGTGGTGCCTTCCTTATGAGAGGAAGGCACTTGCCTTCTAGTGGCACCTTCCTTATGAGAGGAAGGTGCTTGCCTTCTAGTGGTGCCTTCCCATCGGTGCCTTCCTATGAGAGGAATATGCTTCTTTTCCTTTGGTTCCTTCCTGGAAGAGGAAGGCACTGGCCTTCTATTGGTGCCTTCCATGAAGAGGAAGGCACTTGTATTTCCTTGGCACCTTCTTGGAAGAGGAAGGTGCCTAATTATGCTTTGTGCCTTCCTAGAAGAGTAAGGCACCTACATTTTTTGTGTTGATTCCAAAAGAAACAAAGTTCCAGGTCCATGAAAAGACCTCGACTGATCCAAATCTGACTAAATCAACTACTATTTCACAAAAACACATTGAAAATACAAAAACTAGATAACACGCATAATTTCATCAAATAATTATATAATAATTCATAAATATATGCAATCCTTATTATACAGCCACATAATTATAAAGAAAATGTATACAAAAAATGAGCATTTCTGATGCTCATTAGGTTGCATCAAAACAACTCCAAATGTGTCAAATAGGGTTTGGAACCCCTCAAAAATAACTTAAAATTGGCCTCATTTCCCATCATATCACAAGAACTTCAAATAACCCTTGGAGAACTAGAAATGTCTTTACTTCAAACCCTAAGAAGGCCATTATGGTTGGACCACCCCACGAGAATGAATTTGACAACTCCTTCCTTCCAGGTGGCATCAACAAAATCATCAAAACCCTCTCAAAATACTCCATTTTCAATGAGTAAAACTGGGAGGCAACCCAGCAAAGTCATCTGTGTCAAGTGACTCATCACTTTTATCACTGGTCACTCCCTCATTGACTTGTTGCTTTAGGGGGTAGTCATACTCAGTTTAAAAACAACAAGCACACACTCAATCAGGAAAATTGTGTTCATTCAACAAATCATTGACAAAGATAATCACACTCCTTATTGGGGCAGTAAACAAGCACAATATATCAATTAAAGCACTTGGCATTATTGGCATCATGAAATCATAGGCCTTGCCTCTTCATTATAGACAATATCTAAGCCTAAGCAAGTTTCTTAGCTCGTTAGAAGCAAGGATTCAAGAATGCATGCTCTTTCCAGGATTGGGGCATCTAAAGTTGGTTAGGTGAGCAAATAACCTTAATCATTCAATGCTTTGATCATCTATTTTTTCTTGGCATTGTGTTGCACATAACTCATCTTGAAAAGGAGCATCTGTAGACACCAAAATCTGGTCAATCCAATTAAGCGACCGAGACAAGGTCCAATTGACACCTTATGTCCCCCTTGGGCAAGCCTTAGAGGTTTTACAGTGGTCCTAACCACTTTTTGGATATTTTCCCCCACTTATGGGAAGTTTTGGGGCCCATAGGCATGGTCATTCCACCTTGATATGGCCATATTTCATGGTCATCCCACCTAAGAATGACCGTGTGTGGTCATCCCTAGGTGGGATGACCATGAGATTTGACCCCACAAAAGTTAAACGGTGGACAAATGGCACCTAAAAATGCCATTTTCCCTGCCTTTCGACCATGCAAAGTCATAGGGTGTAGAATTTTATGACATGCCTCATAAAGGAGGCCAGATTGGGAGATCCTCTTCCCCTCCAATGCATGCCACCCGATGGCCAAGTGGCACCTGGTGCCCTGCATGCCTATTTGTCCAAAGGCCTCCTTTGGATATAAAGTGGACTAGTTTTCCATACAAGGATAAATATAAGAGTTTTAGGACAAAGCAACAAAGTGCTACTAAGATTTCCTTCCAACCTTTTGTGCTTTATTTTCCCTTGAAATCTCTACCTAGCGAAGGAGGTTTGTGAGTGAACTAGGAGGCACATTCTAATCCCAAAACTGAATCATATGAGTGATTTTTCACACCAAATTCAATGAAAACACTACCTAGGATGTCCTTAACCAATTATTGGAGGAATTTGGGGTAAAATAAGTACATAACTAGTGGTCGTCCCACCCCAGGATGACCCCCAGCTTGTGACAGTCTCGACCGTCTCACCCTAGGATGAAAGAAAATTTATGCATATTTTTTCTTCTATTATTTTTATTTTATATTATAGGTTGTCATTTTATTCGTATGTTGAAATTTCATGCAATTTGGATCTATATTGAAGGAGATATTATTCTTTTAGTGTTTTTCAGGGTCTCATGTAGGCCTATGGTGGTAATTTGGTGAAACACCTACAATTGTTGTTTATATTGCAAATATAACCATATGGGTTGTCTTATAATATCATTTTATGTATTATGACCAAGTTTCATTTGATTTGGAGGTGTTTTGGTTTAGGAATTGTTTGCTTTGGGTTTTGTAGGTGGAGGACGGTCATTGCAATTACGACACACCATAGGACACAATTTATGCTATATTTATGGTTATATCTATCCAAAACCTTCTATTTTACATCCCTTTATAATTTCAAGTCATTTGGAGTTGATTTTATACATATTCACAATACTAGCCTTTTTTTTGTTGTGGGGATTACAGGTTTTCCATCATATACACTTGCTACGTAACATTTATACTTTCCTTGTGTGTAGGTGCAGGCTATACAATGCATTGGGAAGGATCATAGAACATAAAAAATAAAATACACAAGTTGTGTAAGCCTTGGCCCATCCACCTCGATTGTGGGTACGAGGAAAGACACTAGATGTGCACCCAAATCTCTTGAAGGATTTGATCCTTGGGCACCCAAAATTTGTAACAGTTGTATCAACCATTTGAAACCTCAAGGGGACACTTTGTAACCTAGATTTTATCCACTTAATTAATAATAAATTGGTTTACTTTACTTCATTTCTTGTTATTCACTTATCTTTCCATCTTACTTGCATGCTTTCGATTTGATGCTCATAAGACATAGAGGATAGGTACATATATTGTTATTCATCATTAGGTGCACCATTTTTACCTAAATAGAAGTTTAACTTAGTCGTCATGATCAGATGAAGAATAATAGGAAAGAGGATGACTATGGATAGGGATATAACCTATACCATAGTATCTTAGCTAGGATTTAGCCTTCAAGAGATCTTTGATGCCCTACTCATGATTGCCTAGCCCTTTCCCTTGATGTCTCATGTTGGAAAGCATATATTTTTGGATGGGATACAATTTTAACAAGAAACATGAAGTATACTATTATTCATATAGGATAGGAATACTACCATGGATTTATTCATCATTAGTAGTATAGATGTAAACATAGGAGCAACATCCAATTTGCACCATTTTAAAGTTCCCATAAGGTAAGTATAAGGTTGAGGAATATGGAGGGAGCATGTCTAGGTCTAATAAATATTTATTATTTCTTGGTTATTAATGTTATGGTTTATTAGAATAGATATTTTATCTTCATACTAATTATTAGGTTGATCATTTAAGGTTAAACACCTCAATGCATCATTTTGAATTGAGAAGAAAAATAAATTGATGAAGAATATGGGTTTAGGGAAGGGGAAAATGAGACTTTGCATTTGATGGAAGGGGAATATAGGTTTGTTTGTAATATGTTATCTTTCCATGATATTCATACTTAAGGAACTTATGGAGAGTGGAAAGGATGACCCGCATCATATGGATCCAAGCCCTTTTGAGAAGAATGTAATAAGTCAGATCAAAGGGCATGTCATAAAAAAGGGTATTGAGAATATAGGATTTGGCTTTTATGGGTAATAATATAGTACCACTAGCCTCATGATCCTTATTATCAAATGCCATGATCACACTATTGGATTTCTCCAAATATTTTTTGGTTATCCCAAAATTATTAATGAATTTTAGGCTAAACATATTGATATCTAAGCCATTATCAAGGAGGATTTTGATGAGGATATCATAAATATGGTCTATGATGTATAGAGAGGATATCTAACCATAGATGGCGGTGTAATATCATCTTAATAGAATGATATTATTGAATAATTGACACCAATAGATCCCACCATAGAAGTGAGATCATTAGGATTTAGGTCTTAAGGAATGACTTGTTCAATAAAATGTTTGAGCAAAATATCCCCATGAACTATAAAGGTACTTAGGTTCTTGATTAAAGATATTTTTTCTAGAGTACTTTCAAGTTGTTTATTTGAATTGAAAATATTTGTATCTTTGTTTGATTGGAGGATTAATGGTGGTCCTTCAAAGGAAGAAACTTTTATTATGTGAAGGACCAAGTGAGGTCAAGAAGGTTGATCAAATGAATGATTTTTATGATACTTAATTTTTATAACACAAATGGAAGAATAAATATTAGAAGAAAATATTATTCCTACCATCCTTTGGTTTGGAGGTAAAACACTCCTATAATGAATATTATTTGCTAGTTCTCAATTTTAGTTATGATTTGGAAGTAGATCTTGAAAATTTATGAGATCTTAAATCGAATGTTGAGATTCAGAGCTAGTAAAAGTGAATTGAATATTATTTATTAGGTCTTTTATTATATTCCTAAGGCTTATGCATTTATCGATTGCATGACTATTGATTAAATGGAAGGTACAATGGTCATTGGAGAAGAACCAATAAGCTTTTTTCCTTCTAGGATGTAAAGGCTTAACTAGTGGAACCTACATTATTTTAGCATTAAGGAGTTGCTCTAGTATGGATTGAGGGAAGTCTAGTTGGGAGTAATTCCTCCTAGGTTTTAATTGTTGAGGCTTGCCTAGGAAAAGATTTTGAAGGGCCATCATAGCACTCACATTATTGGTTTAAAATAAGTTCATAACTCCATTGCCTACAACATACTTATTTTTTTACTATACCTTTGGATGGGAGGAAGACTTATCTTACTCCTTGTGGGTTTTGGATTTTAATTTTTATCTTTTTAACAGGTTGGTCTCTACTCTCTTATCCATGTCAATTTCATATTCAAAATAATATACATTAGTCATATCCAAATAGAATGTCTTTATCATTAAGGTTTACTATGAATATATCTTAGAGGTACCTTGGTAGAGGGATGTATTAGAGTCTCCCCATAAGGGCTCACCATATTTCCATAATTATATTTCTTAATCCTATATAGGTCATAAATCATGACCTTTTTTTGATATATATGAAGAATTTCTTAACAAAAATCTCAATAAGATCCATAAAGTTTCTAAGGAGATGGTATAGTAGTTGATATTACCACTCCAAGGTAGGACCACTAAAGATATTAGAAAATATTTTTAGTAGCAAATTTTCATCATATAAAATATATCTAGGAGGATTTTTGAAAAGTCTAAGATGGTTTATGGGATATTACTTCCCTTTATACATTTTAAACTTAGGTGTTTTGAATTTGGGAGGAAAGGGATGTATATCTACAAAAGGATATAAGGGTTGGTTACACATATCCTCATAAGAATACCTACAACTATAAAAGACCCTTGGATTGAGGGTATTTTTTATTTTAGTAGCTCTAATTGGGATATTAAATATTGAATCTTAGAAGAAATAGGATTGGATTTTACATAGGACATGTGTGGTAAGATAAGGGGACCTTCGTAATTAATGAGATGATGAAATTGAAGCATTAGGGCATGCGATGTCAATTTTTTTATTGTATGTATCATCCCCAAGCTAGTTGGAATAAAATGATTAAAATATGAATTATGAGAGATTAATTAAGTAGGGTTTTGAGTGAAACCCACAATCATGGTTGTCGAAATAGAAATAAAGTTGTTTCTAAGATAATTTTATATTTGGACACTAGAGGGTACATCCTTATAACTCTTTCCCACTTGTTGAGGTACATATCAAATTACACTCACCCATAAAAACTCCTCATGAGAAGCAAAAATGAATGATATCCTAAGTATGAAGGTATTTTTTCATTCTAGAATCCATTGAAGTGGTGATGATAGGAGGATTATAGTTAACAAGATTATAAGTTGATGCATTAAGGTTTATTTAACTATATGAAGGATGAAAATTCTTGATTGTAATACAAATGGTTAGGGCTATTTTATTTGGTATCATCCAAGAATGAAAACTCTCTTATAGAAACATATATTTTTTCATTACCCTCCCTAAGAATATTTTATATAACATCCTTAGCCACTATAAAAATGTAGCTATGTAATTAAAGAATTTGGAAGCTACTCTTTCTTGATAATAATAAATGGTTGTTAGATAATCCAAGGGTGAAGCACCCCCAAATCCTTATTTGAAGTTAGGATTATTAAAAATAGGAGGATCCTTTTGATATTCCATAAAAGTGTTGGGATTAATAACCAATTGGTTAGTAGCACTATGATTTAGGTATCATCTCTTTGCCATGGGTTGGAAGGAAAGAAAGTTCACTTAATTAAGTTTTAAAGTTTAGAGAGTTTATTTAAAAAGAAATAAAACCCTATATCTCCTTCTTTGGATATAATAAATACACCTATATGCCTCAAGGGAATCCCTATATACAAAAGGTCTATATATACCTGACTTCTATCTATATACCCATCGATACATGAGAGAAAGTTGCTATATGGATTGCCAAAAATACATGGAAATAACCACTTGGATACATGGCCAAGATGGTACATGAGGGGTAAAAATGTTCCTCGTTATAAATCACACTAGCCCACTATGATGCTCCTCACTAGGCATAAGTACACATGAGGACCTATGTGTGTGGTTGGTGGCTTGAGCTTACAATACACCTAATATAGCCTAATAGTTTGTATGGAAATTATTCAAAATGATGTAAAAACCCTTAATAGTACTAGCACTTGGTTAGGTTTTTGTTATCTTGTTTATTGAATTCTAACTACACAAACAAGATTTATATGGTCTTCATTAAAGCCTAATAGATTTTAGTCTTAATTAATATTTTTGGCTAGGACAAAGGGGATCTTGGGAACCAATGCACATGTTCACATTGGATTCAAAAAAATGTGATAAGTTAGGGAAGATATTGGTGAAGGTCCAAATAAAGAGATCTAATGCATCTCTTCCTCTCTCTTATCACTTTGAGTATGGGTTAGGGAATATTATGAGCTAATCTAGTTGAATGAATTAATTTGCAAGCACCTAAATTTCTAAAAGAAACTAAATTTCTTGCTAAGATCTAACTTTTATGAAGCTTATCCTTAATATATATCTAAATGCAATGCACAAAAATGCAACACTCAAATCCTATGACTAAAATACTTTTTGATTCAATGATAAATAGAAAAAATGAATTTCTTTCCTTTTAAGCAAGGGTCCAAGAGAAGATGCAACCAAAAAGATCTAGCCTAAAATACAACTATATAAAAGTTCAATTTGATTCCTAAAAATAAAATATAAAGAAATGTCCCCTATATAATTAAGATTAAATTAGGTTCATTATTTTATCTTTATCAATTTTAATAAAAATAAAAAATATAACCTAAGATATACAAACAAAAAATATAATTTTAAACCTAAATGAGATAAGTGACATAATAGGGATTAGAAAACTCTAATTTTTCCATAGATCTAGAAGCATCACCTACTCATAGAATTGCCTATTTAACTACAAAAGTGCTTCGAGTGTTATTATATTCAATTGGTATATTGCTAAAACCTACAAAATAGATTTAAAAAAATGGTATATAAAGAACACAAGCTTATACTGAGGGGGGGGTGAACAATATAAGATCACTTTTTACTTTTCTTTCCCAATCAATATTATGCAATGTAAAGATAGCAATATCAATAGCAATAATAAAAGCAATGCACAAATCACCACACACAATAGAGACACCATAATTTACGTGGTTCATCCAATGTGGGCTACTCCACAAAGAAAATATTTCACTAAAATTTTCTCAATCAATATCTTGGGAATCCTTTCTCTATTACAATGTTTATGGACCTTTGTCCAAAGGAGATACCAATCCCCTAAATCAAGTTTGTGAATCTCTATCCATAGGAGACACCAATATTATAATATCTACTCCGGTTGGTGATCCTCTAGAAGACCTCTACCTCCACTACCCTTAGCAAATGTAACTCTATCCATAGAAGACAAATGTCTTCCCTGCTATGGCTAGAGATCTTTATCATCAACTCTGTCACCTCCAAAACTCTATCTCAAATCTATACTAAATACAGTCCTTCGGCCTAGCACAAATTTATCCTCAATCTCTATCTTTGGTCTGGCACAAACCTATACTCAAATTTGCACCAAATTCTATCCTCGATTATGTACTAAACATAATCCTTTGGCCTACCACAAATCTGTCCTCAATATTTATCTCTGGTCTAGCACAAACCTATCCTCAAATCTACACCAAACTTTGTCCTTAATTTTATACTAAACATAGTCCTTCAGTCTAGCACAAATATGTCTTCAATCTTAGTCCTCAAACCTTAACTCAAATCTTGACTCAATCTCAAATCAACTCAACTCAATCTATCCCAAACCCTAACTCAAGGTTTGAACAAATCATTTGGTAAGACCCCGAGGTCTTACTATAAAATTATTAACAAATTAATGTAGATGTAATCATATGCCACTCAAATGGGGCTCCCTTGTAATCACTTTGCCACTATAGGGGGCTCCCTCATTGGAATATATGATTCTTATTCTTATTATTCATGGATTATTTGATATGGATGGCCAACCTAATATATATCTACCCTAAAGCTACGTTGGTGAAGAGACATGATGGTTCATGTTATGAAGGGTTGTGATGGTTCACTTTATAAGTTAATAATATAATAATTAAATGATTAATAATACTAACTAATACTAACTAATAATGTTAGGATTAAGGATCCTAACATGCCACCCTCCTTAAAAAGAGCTTTGTCCTCAAAGCTCAAAGTGAGAATCTTTGTCCTTTGTTTTCAAAGAAGGATTTGTGTAAGTTATTTGACTCTTTTAATCGCATCCTTTCGTAGGCAGGGATATCAATAAGGATGAAGCATTAGTGGGGGGTTTCCAAGAATAATAGTAGAATATTCCTTAGGAAAATCATGATGACAATGGGAGGGCAACCCTTGGGGTTCCTCAAATACTTCAGAATGATGCATCAAAAGTGATGCTAATGATTTCATATCCTTTTTTGGTTCCTTGGTAGAGCCAATGAAGAAGGAGTGCATAGTCACTCCGTGTTGGTTCCGAATAGGTTTGGTCATATGGTAAGAACTCACTATTGGTGAGGAAGGTATTTTTAGGTCTTGTAGAGTGTATTTTTGGCTAGCATTGATAACTTTGGGTATGTATACCTCATCCTTGCTTGGTATATCAATCAGTTCTTGCACATCAACCTCATTGTCTTCATTACGGTGAGTAGGTGAACTGGTCACTTTGGACATAACTACCTCATCTGCTTGCTCTATGGAGATACAGGGATCAACTTCCTTCAATAAATACAATGTTATTGTAGCACATTTATGGTGGGGTCCAAATTGTTCATCACAATTATCATAGAGTCCTTTTGCTCGTCGTTCCTTCATCTCCTCAAAGCTAAGATGTTTAATTCGTAAATTTTGGTTAGATTTTAGGGTTGTGTAAGTTCTTTGTGCCCTTCCATTATGCATAGGTTTGGGAGTGATGTAAGTGATTGAAAATTTTTCCATGAATGGTTTTCCTACTTGTTGTTGTGCATTGATTTTATCTTCAGCTAATTTTGCCAATCCATATGTTTGCATCATGGTATAGGGATTGAACCTTGCCACCTCCATTCTAATTTCCTCTTTTAATCCCCTAATGAAGCCATTTATGAGAATTAATTCATCCAATATTGTGTTGTGTTTAGTGATATCCTCAAACCGAGTTTGATACTCATGCACATAAGTGATTTGATGAAGATATTTGAGCAATTCCCACATGACTGGGTCCCACATGGCTCTGATACCAAATGGTAAGACCCCAAGGTCTTACTATAAAATTATTAACAAGTTAATGTAAATGTAATCGTAGGCCACTCAAAGAGGGCTCCCTTGTAATCGCTTTGCCACTATAGGGGGCTCCCTCCTTGGAATATATGATTCTTATTCCTATTATTCATGGATGATTTGATATGGATGGACAACCTAATATATATATCTACCCTAAAGCTACATTGGTGAAGAGACATTATGGTTCACGTTATGAAGGGTTGTGATGGTTCACTTTATAATTTAATAATATAATAATTAAATGATTAATAATACTAACTAATACTAACTAATAATGTTAGGATTAAGTATCCTAACATCAATCAATCAAATTTGCTCACAAGCCTTCACAAAGAATTATCTCAAATCCACCTTGCAAGCTTCCATAAAATATCACACTAATCTATCCTCAAGTCCTCTATAGAACTTGTCTAATATGCTCTACAAGTCCTCACTAGAACTTGTCCAAATCTCCAAATCTGCTCTAAAAGTCCTCACTAGAACTTGTCCAAATCTGCTCTACAAGTCCTCACTAGAACTTGTCCAAATCTGCTCAATAAGTTCTCTCAAGAACTTATCCAAATCTGCTCTCAATATGTATTGTAAGCTTCCACAAAATCTTACCCAAATCTATCCACAAGTCTTCTCAAAGACTTGCCTTAAATATGCTCAACAAGTCCACACTAGAACTTGTCCAATCTCATAGAAACATAAAGAGAATTGTTAGAGACTCAATATGCTCTATACTCATCACAATGCTCAATCACTTTCAATCACTCTTTTAGAAACATACAGAGAATTGTTAGAGACTCAATATGCTTCAAATTCACCTCAATACTCAATCACTTTCTCAAATCAATTCAGAATATAGAATAGTTTGTTTTATGGAACTTGAACAATCACTTCACACATCCACTTGACTAGGCTCAACCAACTCTACTCAACCAATCACTCAATGAAATAATCCTTGCTTACAAACCCTAGTCCAAGCATATGAAAACTCACTCAAAATATTTCCAACAATGCTCAACAACCAATCTCACATAACAATGATACTCATGTTCTTTTCAAACCCTAGTTCAAGTTCTTCACTCAACAACTCACTTCAACAATAATGCTTATAAAAAAATCTTCACATAACAATGATACTCATGTTCTTTTCAAACCCTAGTTCAAGTTCTTCACACAACCAATGGCTTCAACAACAATGCTTATAAAATAAGGTTTTAACAACAACTCTTTATTCCAGAAAACCTTGAAGCATTAACTCAACACACTCAAAAAGGAAACCCTAATCAAGTCCTTTTCACTCCAAACTTATTTTCCAGAAAACCAACCAATCAACTCAATTATGGAAGAATGTGCTCATACCTTTTCTTGATGATGAAGGAACTTGTAAAATCTTCCACAACCACAAACACCTCTTTGCCAAGCTTAAATAAGTTAGAAAACTCTCACAAAGATACAATGCAAATATCAAACCACACATACACCTTATCACTCCATATTGAAGAAAACATCCATCAACATATACAAAAATAATTGACCAAATACACCTTATAATCTCCCAATTAAAATAATATTCAATTCCAAGAATAATATCAATACAATCTCCTTTTCAAAATAACTCAATGGCAAGAAGTCCTTTCAACACTTTTAAATCTTCAATAAAACCAATGTGACACAAATACTTTATTCAAAAATAAAGCTAACTCCTTATTCCTCCAATTTACCAAAAATAATGATTAATTAAAAACCCTTTTTAACTAACCCTTTTAACTCCCTAAGACCTCATGTCAAACCTTAGGCATCATAAAAATATATTCAAAATTTTATTACCTTTGCCTTGGTGGGACTCGAACTCACGACATAGCCTCAACCAACACCCTAGCCATGACTCCAACCACCACACGAGCTAGGAACTCGCTTAGGGAGTAAAGAGCACCACGTGCTCTATAAATCTCCCCTTGTGTGCCTAATCAAAAAACATACGCTGCTCCCTTCAACATTCCAAACACAACCAACAAAACAATTTTTCCACCATGATTCGATCGTAGGTCACTCCATGCCCAAGCACTCTAGGCTCTATCCACTTGCCACTAGGCCACACTACCCAGATGGCTCTTGAATTTTGGTGCTCATCAATTTATCCCTTATTCTCTGGCACTAAACACAATGTTCTTGTCTCTTTCTTCACACGAGTTCTCACAACACATGATTGCACATTTTTATTTTCAAGAAAAATGATATCTAAATGCCTCTAAGGCATATAGTTTTTATATCAATTTCCACCTTCAAACTTGAACGTCGGCGCTTCGATTTTTAACTCATTAATTTATAAATTATTTAAATTCTTTAGAATTTAAATTTTATAAATTAACTTTTAAATCCCTTTGGCTTTATTAAAGCCTTTTTGACTTTACCACTTTGTATAAATAATATTTTTTCTCACCCATGGTTTTAATAAAAACCCTTCTAACTTATGCTTCCACATAATATTAAAAATATTATGAAGATCTTTTGCCTTTAACCTTTGCATTGTTCCTCTTGACATTTTTACATCAATGGTAGCTTATTCCTTGACATCAATGACAACTTCGTTCCTTGACATCAATGACAACTTTGACTCAAAATATCCAACAATCTCCCCCTTTGTCATTGATGGCAACCCAAATTATTTTTACCAGAAACTTAACCTTTTCTTTGTTCTGCTTCCCCTAGGACATTGCTCCCCTGGCTCAATGCTCTCCTCTTTACTCAAATACCAAATCTCCCCCTTACTCAAATATCTCCCCCTTTGACATCAATGGCAAAGGGTCACCTTTGGGGCTCGGGGCTAAGAATGAGCCTCTTAGCTTAGCCCCTCCCCCACCTCCTCTTGAGGTGGTTAATTCTGGGGTGGGAGTATTTCTACTCCTAGCAAGCACTATTCTTTACCTTTATCCTCTTTTCTTCTTATCTGATCCTTCTGATTCCTCTGACTATTCCTTTCCATGTCCATGTTCTTGTCCATGTCCATATTCTTATTCCTATTCCTATTCATATTCATATCCATTTTCGTATTCCTATTCCTGTTCATATCCATGTTCTTGTTCCTATTCTTGTTCATGTTCATACTTGATTTTGGAATGTCTGCTCTACACCACTTTGTTGTGTGTCCATCATTATTGCACTTATAACACTTAATGTTATTATTTCTTGGAGGTGCAAATATCTTAGGATTTCTCCTAGTGAAGCCATATCCTCTTCTATCATGAACCCTACAATTCATTGCCTTGTGACCAAACTGATTACATGAGTAGCAATACCCATGGAAAAGCTGTTTGTTCCCATATTCATGTCTTTCATGTGTCCTGCACTATGAAGCCATGTGCCCAAACCTATGACATGAAAAACATCTTCCATTGAAGCTTCCTTGTCTTGACCTCATTGGTCTCTTAGTCTCTCTTGACCTATTCTGATTTTTGTTCCATCTATTTCTTCTTTGTGCATTGTTCCTATCCTTGTTGAAATTTCTATTGTCCAACTCATCCTCAGATGTCTCATTTTCTCTTACACTGTATTCTTCTAAAGTTTATTCTTCTGAAGTGTCTTCTTTTGAAGTGTCTTCTCCTTTAGAACTTGAGGTTGACTTTCCTTCCCATTTCTTTTGTTCCTGTTCAAATCCAAGACCTATCTTGCTTGATGTAGGCTTTTGTATCTTGATGAACTTATCTAAGTTCTTTGAGCTATTTTTGAACCCTTGTAGCTTGACTTTGGATTTTTTGAATTCCATTTTTAATGAAGCTACCTCTTGTTCTATATTTTCACATTCTAAGACTTTTGCTTCTAGCTTATCCTTGAACTTCTTTGTCTTAGCCTTTGATTTGTCTAGATCCTCTATAAGCATTCTTCTCTCTTCATCACATTCTTGAAACTGAGATTCTAATTTAGAGTTTTGCTTTCTTACCTTCTTTACTATTTCAAGAGCATAAATAAGTTCTCCCTTGAGATCATATCCTTATTTATCTGATTCTTCCTCTATTTGTTTGCCTTTGTCCACATCTTTATTTTCTTTTTACCTTGTCTTCTATAGGATCACTTTCTTCTTCTTCTAGTGCCATTAGAATATTCTCTTCTGGTCCTTCAAGTGCATCCTCATATTCATCATCACTGAAACTATAACCATTCCTTGTACAACTATCTTCAAGATGTCCAAAGTTACCACATCTAAAACACTTGAGAATTATTGGTGCCCTTTTTTGGACTTCTTTTTCTTCAATCATAAATAGGACTTCATCTCTATCATTATCTAAAAAACTAGCATCACTATCACTTGAGTACTTACTTGCCTTATCTGCATAGTAGCTCCTCTTTTGCCTTTGAAAGAACTTCTTTCCTTGTCTGCTTTGTCCATCCTTGCTTTTATTTTGGTGCCAGTATCTTTTTGATTCCCTATTTTTGTGATCCTATTTTTCTTCATCATTGTTATTCTTTGCTTCTTGAAAATTAGTTGCATAGTGACCATACTTTCCACAATTGAAACATTTAATATATTTTATATCTCTAGATCTTCTTGAATCCTTATTCCTTCTGCCATAATTAGCTTCTTCATCACTAGATGACTCATTGCTTGATTCTGACTTCTTACCCTTTGTCTTCTTAATTGCTTTGAAGGTTGCTTCCTTATGGGGATTAGGTTCTTTTGTTCTCATCTCAAAAGCTATAAGAATACCAAGCAACATATCTCTTGTCAAAGAATCACCATCCTTTGATTCTTCTATAGCTGAAATATTTTCACTAAACCTTGTTGGAAGAGACCTTAAGATCTTATCACAAACATATGATTCATCCACATTAAGTCCAAGTCCTTGCATAGCATTAACAACCTCATCTATTCAAAGTAGATAAGTACTAATATTTTCTTCATCCTTCATTCTTAACTCTTCAAATTGTCCTTTGAGATTTTGTATCTTTGCTTTCTTGACACCTTTATCTCCTTCATATATATTTTGCAACTTATTCCACATTTCTTTTGCATTTTGACAATGCATAACTTTTATGGACTTTGTTCTATGCAAACCTCTCAAAATTGCATTCATTGCTTTTGAATTGTAATGTTGTAGAAGCTTACCTTCCTTATCTATAGGTGGATCAACTGAGGGGTTGTATCCATTTTCAACTACTTCCCAAATTTCATTGCCAAGTGCCTTCAGATAAATCTTCATTCTCAAACTCCAATATATATAATCACTTCCATCAAATACTAGTGCTGTATTATCTGATGATCCATTCTTAGAATCCATTGTGTTCTTGTAAGATTTTCCTTCAAGTTGTTAAACTCTTCCGAAGGAACCCACTCTGATACCAATTGAAGAACACAAGCTTATACTAAGAGGGGGTGAACAATATAAGATCACTTTTTACTTTTCTTTCCCAATCAATATTATGCAATGTAAAGATAGCAATATCAATAGTAGTAATCAAAGCAATGCACAAATCACCACACACAATAGAGACACCATAATTTACGTGGTTCACCCAATGTGGGCTACTCCACGGAGAAAATATTTCACTAAAATTTTCTCAATCAATCTCTTGGGAATCCTTTCCCTATTACAATGTTTATGGACCTCTGTCCAAAGGAGATACCAATACCCTAAATCAAGTTCGTGGATCTCTATCCACAGGAGACACCAATATCCTAATCTCTACTCTGGCTGGTGATCCTCTAGAAGACCTCTACCTCCACTACCCTTAGCAAATGGAACTCTATCCATAGAAGACACCTATCCTCCCTACTCTAGCTAGAGATCTCTGTCCTCAACTCTATCACCTCCAAAGATCTATCTCAAATATGTACTAAACATAGTCCTTCGGTCTAGCACAAATCTATCCTCAATATCTATCTCTGGTCTAGCACAAACCTATCCTCAAATATGCACCAAAATCTATCCTCGAATATGTACTAAACATAGTCCTTTGGTATAGCACAAATTTATATTCAATCTCTGTCCTCAAGCCTTAACTCAAAGCTTGACTCAATCTCAAATCAACTTAGCTAGATCTATCCCAAACCCTAACTCAATATTTGAATAAATCAATCAATCAAATCTGCTCACAAGCCTTCACAAAGACTTATCTCAAATATGCCTTGTAAGCTTCCACAAAAGCTCACACCAATCTGTCCTCAAGTCCTCTCTAGAACTTGTCCAAATCTGCTCTACAAGTCCTCACTAGAACTTGTCCAAATATGCTCAATAAGTTCTCTCAAGAACTTATCCAAATCTGCTCTCAATCTGTATTGTAAGCTTCCACAAAAGCTTACCCAAATCTATCCACAAGTCTTCTCAAAGACTTACCTTAAATATGCTCAACAAGTCCACACTAGAACTTGTCCAATCTCATAGAAACATAAAGAGAATTTTTAGAGACTCAATATGCTCTATACTCATCACAATGCTCAATCACTTTCAATCACTCTTTTAGAAACATACAGAGAATTGTTAGAGACTCAATATGCTTCACATTCACCTCAATACTCAATCACTTTCTCAAATCAATTCAGAATATAGAATAGTTTATTTTATGGAACTTGAACAATCACTTCACACATCCACTTGACTAGGCTCAACCAACTCTACTCAACCAATCACTCAATGAAACAATCCTTGCTTACAAACCCTAGTCCAAGCATATGAACACTCACTCAAAATATTTCCAACAATGCTCAACAACCAATCTCACATAACAATGATACTCATGTTCTTTTCAAACCCTAGTTCAAGTTCTTCACTCAACAACTCACTTCAACAACAATGCTTATAAAACAATCTTCACATAACAATGATACTCATGTTCTTTTCAAACCCTAGTTCAAGTTCTTCACACAACGACTCACTTCAACAACAATTCTTATAAAACAAACAACTCTTTATTCTAGAAAACCTTGAAGAATTAACTCAACACACTCAAAAAGGAAACCCTAATCAAGTCCTTTTCACTCCAAACTTAATTTTCAAAAAACCAACCAATCAACTCAATTATGGAAGAATGTGCTCATACCTTTTCTTGATGATGAAGGAACTTGTAAAATCTGCCACAACCACAAACACCTCTTTTCCAAGCTTAAAGAAGTTAGAAAACTCTCACAAATATACAATGCAAATATCAAACCACACATACACCTTATCACTCCATCTTGAAGAAAACATCCATCAACATATACAAAAATAATTGACCAAATACACCTTATAATCTCCCAATTAAAATAATATTCAATGCCAAGAATAATATCAATACAATCTCCTTTTCAAAATAACTCAATGGCAAGAAGTCCTTTCAACACTTTTAAATATTCAATAAAACCAATGTGACACAAACACTTTATTCAAAAATAAAGCTAACTCCTTATTCCTCCAATTTACCAAAAATAATGATTAATTAAAAACCCTTTTTAACTAACCCTTTTAACTCCCTAAGACCTCATGTCAAACCTTAGGCATCATAAAAATATATTCAAAATTTTATTACCTTTGCCTTGGTGGGACTCAAACTCATGACACAGCCTCAACCAATGCCCTAGCCATGACTCCAACTACCATGCAAGCTAGGCACTCACTTAAGCTTTAAAGAGCACCACATGCTCTATAAAGCTCCCCTTGTATGCCTAATCAAAAACATATGCCACTCCCTTCGATGTTCCAAACACAACCAACAAAACAATGTTGCCACCATGATTCGATCGTAGGTCACTCCATGCCCAAGCACTCTAGGCTCTGTCCACTTGCCACTAGGCCATGCTACCCATATGGCTCTTGAATTTTTGCACTCGTCAATTTATCCCTTATTCATTAGTGCTAAACACAATGTTCTTGTCTCTTTCTTTGCATGAGTTCTCACAACACATGATTGCATATTTTTCTTTTTGAGCAAAAGGATATCTAAATGCTTTTAAGGCATGTAGTATTTATATCGATTTTCACCTTCAAAATTGAACTTTGGCACTTCAATTTTTAACTCATTAATTTATAAATTATTTAAATTCTTTAGAATTTAAATTTTATAAATTAACTTTTAAATCCCTTTGGCTTTATTAAAGCCTTTTTTACTTTACCACTTTGTATAAATAATATTTTTGCTCACCCATGGTTTTAATAAAAACCCTTCTAACTTATGCTTCCACATAATATTAAAAATATTATGAAGCTCTTTTACCTTTAACCTTTGCATTGTTCCTCTTGACATTTTTACATCAACGGTAGCTTGTTCCTTGACATCAATGGCAACTTCATTCCTTGACATCAATGACAACTTTGACTCAAAATGTCCCACAATATCATTTTAAAGGGGCCTATATAATTGGGTAGAGGATGATAGTTTCCTTGATATAAATATTAGACCCCTATTTAGATGATATAATTTGATAAAATTATAAAAATGATAAAATCTAGAAATGGTTGCTAGGATGATAGAAGTGCATGATGAGTGTCTATATTATAATCACTTTAGTTAATGTCAAATATAGGATGGTGTCTATAGGATGTATGTGCTGGGAGGATTTTCTATTGTAGTATTTTGGTATAGGGTTCTTAAAAACACTTACAAAAATTAAAGAAAATTAAATAACACTATGTTTCTATTATTAAATTTACCACATAACTTGTTGAATTAAAAATAGATATGGTTGCAAAACTAAATCACTCTTAATTGCAAAAGGTTAGAAATCATAATTAACATTTTATAAAGAATAAAATATATAAATAATGCACAAAATTGTAGAATTAAATACAACATATTTATCCTTTTTATTCCAATACATCTCAGCCTCGAGGGGCTCTCCAACTAGGGATAGATATTTGGGCCTACTTGCCATATAAATGAATTTTGTTTTTATTGCATTATCGTCAGAGTAATGCATTTTACTTATAAACTTGGCTCCTACAGGATACTTCTCCAGTTTCTTTGGTGAGAGCTCAATTTTTTAGGAGCTTCTATAATAACTATTTGAGTGTTAGTCCCTACCTCCTGTGCTTCCTCTTGTGAAGGTGGGGAAGGAGAATCTATACATGCCTGATTATTATTATAAATTAATACCAAATTCTTAGGGTATTTGGCTTTCCAAGTTTTAATATGCTTGTCATATTGCTCAGAAAACTCATCATCTATTACTCGATCGAATCTGGAATTTTTTGTACCAGTTTCTACTCTCATTCTCCACCAATTTACAATTTTTCCTTCATCCCACTTCTTTTTATTTTCAACATACTTAATTTTAGACTTCCTTAAATAGTGGCCTTCATTGTTAGTTGAATAAAAATCAACTACCTTCTCATAGAAGTCTAGACACAGGGGTAGTTGTTCCATTTTAGCAACATTCCATTCTAATGGAGCACTTTATTTGTTATTCCTCCCATTCTTGAAATTTAGCCTCGAAGTCTTCTCAAAATTGAGGTTCTTTTTTTTTGTTAATTTTGGTATATCTCTTTGTGAATTTATCATCAGGGTCATACCTCCATCTCTATGGGATGTAAAATAGGCCTAGCCTATCCAAATATTGGGTGATTTGTTCACCTTGACCCCTTCTAAAAATTGTTATGTCATCGATGTTATAGGAGTAAGTTAACAAGCATTTCCTTCCTTTTCCAGAGTCGTAATTCATGTTCATAAAATTTTATTGCCTTAAGTATTCTAGGGCCAAAAACCTATTATTCATAAAATAAGGTAGCACAAAGGCTTACCAGTGAAACCATAGAGCCTGATGACAATGTCCTCTTTGAGTACATACCAGTCTCCTTATTTGACACTTGGTACTCTTAACAATTCTTTGGTTAGAGATGGTAACCTAGGGTATTTCCCATACATAATTTTCAAAGCAGGCCCTAGAAATTCCAAATTGAATCTATGAAAAAACTTTGTTCTCTGTGGCCATCAATCCAAACCATCCATATTATTCTAAAAATGATTCTTCATATCATGTTCATCTTGCTTTTATATTACCCTTATATATCCTCACCAACATCACCAAGCCTAAGTTTACACTACTTCCCATTTGCACACATCTATTCCTCTATATTCTTATCAATTTTTTAGCCCATCTCAACAATACACTTTTCTTTATGCCACTCCTTTCACAAACTACCCTTTTTCCCCCATTATTCATATCATTGGTGTGCATGTAGCACATCCTTATATATCCTATTATTCTTATCCTTGTTGTAACACCCTAAAATTGAATCATATTAATTCACATTAAGACATAAACACTCAAAAAATCAATTAAAACATATTCCTACTCTTTTGCCTTGATTTTCATGCCCTCCTAGTGAGATCAGCTGTATCTTGACAAGATTTGATGTTCGATCCTTGATATTTGTTTTAATGTACAAGATCGAATGTTCAATCTCATACACAAATAGAAAAATCCCATAATAGAAAAATGATAAAATTATTGTAACACTTTTTGTCTCTATCTACCTAACTGCATGGTAGTTATGGGATCAGATCTATTGATCATCCCCAGATTGGAAGAGGTTGCAACATATTCTATTTTTGGCCCAACCCCTCCAACTTACCTAGTTTATTTACTCAGGCATTCCCCTCTTAAATTCTCCCTAACTTTCTTGTTGAATTTTGACTTCTAGTTTCTTAGTTATCACTATAGCATTCATTATTTTCTATGTTTTTCATAAATTTTTGTAGGTTTGAAGTTAGGATCATTGTGCATCTATTGGTATGATTTGAGATTGGATGTCTGATATCACTTGGATAGCATCTGATCTTGCTCTACTACATCTGATCTTGTTTATAGGTTGCTCGGGGGTAACTCCAAATTTTGGTTTGCATTCTTTAGTCTTAGATATACATTTCTAGCATCATATATATTATTCATTATTGCATGTAGTATAGAATTTTTTTGTTATCATTATAAGAGTTCACTAGGATTAAATTGTCTTAGTTGCATGTCATAATCCATATTCATATCATTTTATTTTAGTACAATATTCAATAAATATTTAAATATCCTAATCCATACTTAACCAAGTCCCTAGCATATTGCAAGTTTTTTTTTTGCCTTCTATCTATGAAATTATAGGTTTCTACTCTGACCAAACATATTTATCGTTGATCGGATCTAATGATATTAGATCAATGGATATGATCACTGATCAGATGTCTGATACTACCATAACGAGTTCAATCTCACTTGCAAAAAGTAAAAATACTCTACATCAAACATCTGGGTCGAGTAAGACTATCAAATTTCTTCCATAAGCAAGCACTGCATCTATTTACTTTCTATAATATGTTGTCTACTATATTCATTGAAATAAAAATTGCATTTAGTGTAGACTAGTTGTATTTGGCCAAACTAGGTGATTGTAAGCAAATAAAAATAATACATCAAACAAACTCCCAACCTAAGCATGGAAACTGCCATACAAATTTTTCTTGGTGAATCTACACAATTCATCAAAAATCACCAAAGAGCGCATGATCTCAAGTGCCTCTCCCTTGAGGTGTAGACCTAGCATTTTACCATTCCCCTTCAAGGTGTGGATCCATTAGACTGAAGGAAAAGAGTACAAAAAATTTAGAGCTACATTCTTTGGTGAACCTGATATGAAAAACATTGGCATCTTTCTAATTCATAAAAACAAAAACAAAACAAAACAAAAAAATATATAAAACAAAACAAAAAAATATCATTAATCAAAACTTGCATATTTAAGTTCATTTCATAGATGTTATATTTCAATATAGGAAGAGTTGCAAGCATATATGTTAGAGCACTATTATCTACATAGGAAATCTCCATAGTAGTTAAAAATTCTAGCATTCCATCTCAAGAATAGTGGACTGAACTTTGGAAGAGAATAGAAATTATAAAATCCAACACACCAAGACTTATCCAAATTAATATTTGAAAAAAATAATATGTGGATATGTTTAATGATGATCCATTATCAATTAAAACTCTTTTAACACCTGCATCCCCAATTAATGTTGTAATGTATAGAAGAATATCTCTATACATGCTTTGAAGAGGAATATCCTTATCTTGAAAATCTATATAATTTGTTCCATGAGAAATTACAGCATTAACCACAACATCAGGTTCTATATTTTGAGGTACCATCATTTTACTTAAGGTACTCATCAATTCCTCTCTATGTATAGAGGAAGTTCTCAAAAGGTCTAGAAGAGAAATTCTTACTATGATATTGGCTAGTTGTTCATTGATGTCATAAGGATATTTTTATTGTGAATTTGATATATTATTTTCCTTTGTAGGTGTTCTTAATACAAATTGAGGTGATTTCTCATTTTGATTTTGTGATTGAGAATTTTGATTTTGGACTTGTTGTCTAGTGATGGATCCAATAGTACTCACAATATTATTGTTTTGTAAGTGACCAAAGTGGAATCTAGCATTTACTGCTTATTCATTTGAAAGTGTTTGTTGACATGAGGGTCGAGTAGTCATTCTTATAGGGAATGGTTATTTTGGAACCAATAAATCTATGATGAGAAGAATTTGATCTGACTCATATTTAAAACTATTTGATTTATTTGAGGTGATATCCATTTTACTTTTTGTTTCACTTTATGTGTCACTTTTTATGTTTCCTGAGATGAGGATTGGAAATATTGTATTGGTCTTGTTGTCACCACAGATAGAGTAGGTACATAGGAGGTTTGCAAATCTTGTTGTTGTAAAAAATTTCTAATGGTTCCCACATACCAAGTTGTAGGAGGAATATTATGGTGTTCTAATTGATTTACAACCTCTTTACCATGTTTGGGTAAAGGATGTTGAAAAATATCTAGGTTTTGATTTGAATTTTGAGTTGGTTGTTTTTGGGTATTATTTTGAGGATTATTGTTTAAAGGAAGTTGTTGTACTTCCATTTTAACCTTATAAATCAAATATTATATCATATATTTCAACCGTTTACAAGAATTGGTTGAATGTCTATCCACTTGATGAAAGTTACAATTAATATCAACCCTATATCTAGTTGCAGTGATGTTCGGTTGTCTTATCTCTGGCAACCGTATCAAACCTTGCTCTAATAATTGAGGTAAAATAATGGTTAATAATTGATTTAGTTTTGTGAACTCTCTTGGAGGTGTATTAGGAATATTTAACAAAACCTTATTTATAGCTTCTATAGTATTTATGTTTGATGTGTTTCTACTATCAGTGACTCCATCACCTAATACTTGTTTATTCTTATATTAGTTTTTGAAAGTTTTATCTTCATCATTTTTCTTGAAATGTTTGCTTGTAATAAGGGCATCTTCTACCCTTCTTGCTAAGTCTATATCTTGGTCAAAATAGGTTATTGTATATGTAGAAGGTTCATAAGATAGTTGTTCTTGTAAATTGCCAATGAATATTTCCAACATTTCTCGGTGAGGTAAAGCAAAATGTAATTTTCCTAGAAGTTGCTTCCATTTGGCTAGAAATTCATAAAAGCTATCATAAGATCCTTATTTTAAATTATATAAATCCTTAATAGTGACATATTTTTCTATGTATGCAATAAATTAGTGAACAAACATTTCCACTGTCTCTTCAAAGTTTCTCAAAGAATTAGTTGGTAATTGATAATACCATTCTAGGGAAATGCCTCCAATACTCTTAGGGAACATTTTCAGTAACAATAAATCATCATAGGAGATATCATGAAAATCTATTCGAAACATACAAATATGCTCAATAGGATCTTTGGTTCCTTTATATATCGGAAGCACTGACATAGGGAAATGTTTGGGGTAAGGTTGAGCAACAATGATAGGATCCAAGGGTTGACTACACATCTCTCTATAACTATATGAGGTATGGTAAGGATCTATCTTATCTAGACATGAAGGTAATTGTTTAATCAAGGCTTCAAGTCCTTGTGGTTGCCCACCAAATTGATTTTGTGGTATCATATTATTGTGTCTTTAATGATATGATGGTGTTGTCATATAAAGAATTCCAGTAGAAATGCTATTGTGTAGAGTGTTCATGGGAATAATGTTATGGAGCTTATATGGAATTGTATTTTATTGAAATTTTTGTTGATGATGGTTGGAATTTTGAATTTTCTTAGCTCTTTGTGATGTAGCTATTTTTTGATTATGATATTAAGAAGAAGAAGAATTTTATTTTTGCTTGAAATTTGGTTGTGTTTCTAGTTTTTTATTATTCAAATTTATGTTTTGATTGGTGTTTTAAGATGGTCGAGCTTGATTTTGATCTATTCTATTTATGTATGTCATTGTATTTGCATTTAATTAGAGATCAAATTCTATAGCCATATCCACTGAATAATATCCTTATGGAAGTAAATATTCTATCTTTATTACATGATGAAGTTCATCTATATTTTCTTTCAAAAAATTAGTAAATTGTTGGATAGATTTAAAGTTGATATTGCCTTGAGGATCTACAAAAGGTTTGTTAGGATCTTCTTCTTATTCCACTCCATTATCAGCCTCACCTTGTTCTATGAGTTTATCATCTTCAATAATCACCCTATCATCTAGGATTTCTTAATCTGGTTCATCAGATTCTATTTGTTTACCATTTATCAATACTCCAGGCATTTTGTTTTAAGATGTTTTATCTTTTAGTGATATATATATGTTATATATATACATATATATATACACGCTTTAAATTCTTGGGTATATATGTTATATATATCTATATAAATAATTTATATTATATTATATATATATATATATATATATATATATATATAGTGTTTTTGGAAACCAAAGCAAAAAATAAGAATTATAATATTTTAGATATTATATCTAATCTTCATGAAATAGTCTATAAATATTTTTAATAGGTACAAGCTCTTCAGGTGAAATATAATGTTCTTCCTCAAATTGAAAATTTACTTTTAAAAATTTGACAAAATGGGCTATAGTGATACTATCAATTTCAGAGTTTTGCATATAAAAGTATAATTTGTGACAATACTCACAATAATGGACTGCCCTAGGAGTTTTAGGAAATCTTCTCTTATTTTCCAAGACTATTTCTTGATATTCTATGTGTGCTAGAAACCTGTGTACTATTATGGCATTTTCAATATAATCATCAAAAGTATAAACAATTGAAGAAACACTTGCTCTTTTATCCATTAACCACCTCTCACATGCCCTTTGAATATCAAAGTAGCGAGAAGCGCTATCGAGATCTAATATTCTAGCTATATCAAATCTTTTAATTTGGCTAAGTCTTGGTGTGTTGGCTTTTATAATGTCTAACTCAATAAACATGTGAATTATTATCGATTCCATTACAAGTTGGTCCAAGGATTTAGGATACGATCATGTTTATTGTATCTTGAACCGCATCATACAACATCCTTCTAGGTTGACCTTGGATCAATGTAATGATGGCAATACCTTCTACATTACATCAATGTGTTAAGTTTGAGTTTAAAAATCAATTGGTCACTATGCATGGTGACCCTAGACCATTTGACATGTGTGTTATGGTAGAACCAGTAGGAGTTCCATTTTGTCCTGCTATATGTTCAACACACCCTAGTCCTCCTTCAATATCAAAACCTACATCATATAAACCCACAACTAAATAAGATAGTCCTTCTACTTCATACCCTATTTCAGATGAAGTTTTTATAGATTTATCTTCAATACTCACAACTTCAGAACACACTAATTTTTCTACCCAATATTCCCTTGTTTTATCCCAATTATTACGTCTCCCTAGAACGATGGGCTTACCACAAAATTTGGGAAGCATTTATCATATGGGGAGTTGTACCTTTATTTATGCAGGGTATTGTAGGCCCAAAATGGCCACATAATTAGGAAAATTTTGAATAATTTGCCTAAGTCATGAGGTTCTCATTCTACACACTTTGTAGTGTATTTTGAAGTGGATCCGTAACAAAGACCACAAACTCGCCTAATACTTAGTGAATTTTTATACTTGGAGTAGTTTCATATAGTTTATTATGTTTTTGCTTTTGGACTGGCAACACATCCTGAATTCATAAAAGTTTTATAATAAGGATGATGTCAATGTAAAATAAATTTGGATTGGCAACTACTTGATATTTTGAATACTTTGTGAGTGGTTAAGTATTGAAAAGCCTTATTTCGAAGAGCGCATTAAACATTTTTTCCTAAAATGGTAACAGAAGTAGAATGCTAAGTGTAAGTGATGCAAATTCATGACAAATGTTTTTTTTGACTAACTTTCTTCCAGAATGGTGACAAGCAGTGCTTTACTCTGAAGCTAGAGTGGAATGGAGGAGAAGTCACCTTATACTATAATAGGTCCAAAATGATGTTCACAGGACAATGCACTTGCTTAGGTCTAGAATGGAATTCATAGAAGTTTCAAAGGAGATATGATGTCATCGATTTTTTTGTGCGGATTGGTGAATGCTTCATCACCAATGAAAAGAAATGAAGGATAAGGATCAGATTTTATCTCACTTCATTTTAAAAAAATTTAGTGCCATAGTTGCGTTCAACTATTTCTGAAGCATTAAAGGTGACATCATCATTTTTTAAAAGCAAAATAGCACTGTGTTATCTCCCACCATTACATCAAGCTTATTTCAAATTTAATTCTAGCCATAATATGGGGAAGATCAACGATGGAGATTTTGCTAAGAAATATGAAGTATATAAAATCAATTTCTCACTAGAGCTATAATAGTTAGTTGGAGGAGAAAGCTCAAGTGTTGAGGGTTTCAAGAATATGATAACCAAATATAATTTTAGATTGATGACAACAGAGGGCTTCCAAGAAATATCAATGATGTATATACAATCTCCAACGACCATAACTCTAGTTAGTGCTAAACAATTAGCAAGTTGCAACAATTTTGAGCTTCCATGATGGTCCACTTGTAGTGGATTTCTCAGAGGTTGAAACAATAAGAGAATGTCATCAAGAATTCTCTATTGAGATGTTAATATTTCATCTTTGTAATGTTCCTTGTTATTTTAATTTTGCAAAATTATAAATAGAGGTCATACCCTCATTTTTAAGGGTTGGCTCTAGTGTGTTTGTCTATGCTACTATAAATATTCCCAAGGGCTAATGAAAGGAGCATTACATTGACATTTACCTTAAATTTTTTGTCTTCATACTTTGATACCAAAGGTTTGAATTCTTTAGTTGCATTTTTATGAATACTTGAATGGTTATTTTGTGCCAAATTAATGGATTACTAATTGCTAGGTAATTGAAATTTGCTTCTGAATTTGATCTTTATTATTAGGGAGTGTGTTTCTATAAAATCTAGATATTGGTAAATTTAGCTATTTGGATTATCATTATTTAGTTATTGAAATTACTATATGTAATATTTCTCTATTGTTCTTTAATAAATGAAAGTATATTTAATTTGGGATAATTTTGATCTGAGTAATGTATCTTTAATTTGGTTTTTCAGAGCTTTTTGTTGTAGTGCAATGTTTTTAGCCCATCCATCCACTATTATTCATATTTTCTAATCCTAAACTTTTCTTACCCTAATCTATAAAACCCTAATTGAGCATAATTATGTCAACACCCTTTTGAGTTGACAAGGAACTAGCCTACTCTAGAGGTTGGATCAGAAACTCATGTTTTGGTCCATACAATGTGTATATACCTAAAACATGTAATTTTTTAGGATAACTACTCACATGGGCACATTCATAGATCATGTGACTAAACCTTGAAACCATATAAGTACCAAAAGTGGTTTTCACCACTCATCTAGGGCAGTTTTAGCCCATCCAAGCCTGGTCACTATGAACTAGAGTGGCTGAATCTTGGTCGTTGAAGCTCAGAGCAGCCAATCCCTAGCCGCTGAAGATGACATTGGCTAGATCCTAAAATACAATTTGCCATCAAACTAGCCTAATATCGGGTAGAAGGGGTAGTTTCCATGTAACAAGGTCAAGTGGGGATAACTTTACATTCCTCCTCACAACCTTCAAGGGTAGACAAAGACTCAAATGCTCATGCTAACAAATAGTTTGTATGTAGGATTCAGTATTAGGATTTTTATACCTAAACCTGGGACCTCAACATAATATAAGGTGCAAACCTAAGAGCACTAAAGGACCTGTTGGAATCAATTGAGGACTTTATTTTATCATTTTTGAGGGAGAGATCGAGGAGAGATTTTTGAGACTTGAAGAGCTTCTCTTGCAGTGAAGCCCTATCGGATTGGTGAGAAAAATTGAGCACCTTTTAGAAGTAATAAAGTGCTAGCTGATTGATGGAATATCATCTACAAGATATTCAATACATCGTACAAAAACAACAATCATTTCAACATCAAAAAAAAGCCTAGATCCATAGCCTTGGAGCAATAGAGATAGGTTTTCATCTTAGTGGTCATTTTCTCATACAGTGGCCTACAAGCCTAGTCTAGGGTTCTTAGCATCCATTTATTTCATTTAGCTTATTATATGTTTTCACACCATTAGCATAGATCTAATTTATTTCATGTATGTTCATTCATAGCATTAGTTTCTATTATCATTGGGAATATTTTTGTTTATCATTAGGGTTATCACTAACAACCTTATCTAGGGAGGCAATCTCAGATAGCTAAATTTTTATTGTTGTTTTCATGCTTGCAGGACTATAGGTTCACTGGATAGGTTATCAACATACAAAAGCAATAGGATACCTCTAGGAATCAGACATGGAGAAGGAGGCACCTATAAGCCCTCATATAATTCTATGTGCATCACCGGGAAGCCTATAAGAGTGCATCTCCCCTTGTGAGGGGACATCACGCATCTGTTGCACTATTTTGTAAAATCTATATCAAATTAACGAAATACCTTAGAGGGAAATATATGTAACCAAACTTAAAAAAAGTAATAAAAAACATTACCTATTCATTTATTTGTATTTTTTTTATATCCTTCATTTAATGCATGATTCATTAAATAATATTCGCAAATAGAGTAGTGAACGGTGCACTACTTCTTTGGGGTCACTACAGATGGTGATCAAGGTGGGAATCCCACCAAGTTTTTTTATTTTTTTCTGGAATTAATAAATTGGGTTTTTGTGTGTAGAATTAACCGCTCTGATCTACAACGGATCATAGTCTTAGCTGCTTCCACTAACTGCGGTAAAAAATTATCTACTCTGGTCAACAGTAGCTAGATCTGGAGTGCAACAGGGAATAAAATATCTATTCTCTAAGCTGGATTAGAGGTTGGTAATTTTTTTTTGATAATTTATGGCTCTTTGTCTGCTTCTATTTTCCTAAAATAGTGAAATTAAGACACATTTTGATTTGGAAACTAAGGAATGAAAAGGAAATAAATTACATCTTACACATTGTAGGGTTTTTCTTAGGTTTCCACTAGGCATTGCTAGGAACAGTGACTTATGGTTGTAAAGTCTGCCCTAGAATCCAACATGCTAGAAATTGTGTGTTGGTTTGATTGTTTTGAGGACCTACTAGAGGCCATATCTACACAAAGTACAGTACATCCATGAAACTCATATTAGTTTATGCATCTTTCTAAAAACTAAAACGTCATTTGTATTAGGCATATAGGAAAGAGGCATTCCCGTTGTATGATGCATTTTATTTTATGTAGATTTAAAATGAACCACACACACGCACACATATTTAAAAATTGGGGAGTTGGATTTCATCACCAACCCTCGATTCAGTTCAATGATGTTGGCATTCATCTCCTTCCACCGACTTGCCCCATAGATATTTCTAGAATGGAGTAAGAAACTTATTTATAGTGGTACTAAGTTACTCATTCTCAAACTGTCTCCCATATTTGGAATAATCATTGGTTCAGAGTGGAAGAGCTAGGCGAACCCCCCACTGGGACTTCAATGGTGTACCCTAGTTTTTTTTGAGAAAATCATGTTTGGCATGGGTTTTCTTGATTCCCATTATGGATGATTCTCCTCATTCTAAATCCAAAATAAGAGCAAGAAGACAAGAACAACAACACATCAAAACACACAAAATAGTTTAGGGCACACATATATTGGTAATCAAGATAAACACTTACTTGATTGTGTTTGTATATCTCTAATTGCAACACAAAAGACTAATTCACAAACACAATGGTCAAAACCAGAAGTAAACATCCTTGGTCTAGCACCGAGGAATAATCTGAAACAACACACACCCATAGGAAAATTTGTAGTAATCATAAGACCATGGGACGTAGTTCCATGAGCCTAAGGGGTGATAACTCAACTCTTGGAGGTTCTCCTTGATAAACCCTAGTTAGGGAGACACATCATGGAATAAAATCACCTAAAAGCAATGAGGCTGCAAGGCCTCCTTCATAATGGATATGTCAAGAGTCATCAAGGCCCTCTCTCAACACATAGAAACTTCTCAAAGACATGAGGAGGCTTCAAGAGCTTCCTCCCCACATGGACATAAAAGGGGTTCTAGACCCAATTATTCACATAGGGATGATGAGGGTTCCCCACCTCCATCCTCATGGAGAAGAGGTGGGGCCACAAAGCCTCCATCACCAAAAAGACACACAAGAGTCACAACATCTCAAACTTCACATGAGACTCTTAGAATAGGTATACCTATTGAAGGGCAAGAAACTAGAGTTACATCCAGTCATAAGCACCAAATAGAAGATACCCTCCATGTAAGAGGAAGGTTTCCAATAGATTATGACCTCATTGGAGTAAATGGTACCCCACGAGATCAACCATGGAAAAAAATATATGAGTTGGATCGGTTTCATTCGAGGCCAACTCCCAAAACCATTGCCACAAAAAATTTACATCTGGAAGTTCACAAAGTGTTACTTATAAGCACACCACCCAACCTGGGAAGATTCAAATAAACCCCCTAGTACGAATATAGAGTCTGATCATAGAGGCACTTATAAACACACTAAACAAGTCACATTAGCTAGCAATAGCAAAGAAATAGCAGAAACACCTTAACAGAATCTATAAATCAGAACCACAAGGATAGAATTAGACAAACATGAGTCTTCTTTAAAAATACAATCTGACCACATGTTATGGTTAGAAAATGCATTCATAAAGAGAGAGCTATATGAAGCTCTCAAGCATGACAAATAAAGATAAATTCTCTTGCACAAACATGAGCAACATTTAAGAGAACAAGTTGAGCAGCTAGATCAAATAAATTTACAAGCAAATGGTGATGACCACCAAAGAAATAAACGTACTGACTCACCAAGAGAAGGGTGCACTAGGCAAGAATACAACCCACAACAAAACCACCACTCAAATCTTGAACAAAATCATACTGGTGGGGAAAGGGTAAACATGATAAATCAAGATCAAACACATCTTGAATCCCCTCATAGGAGGGAAGAGTATCGAACAAGACAAGTGGATATAGGGTTACCTCCACTACCACCATGAGTAGGCCTACAAGAAGAGGAAATACTCACCTCAAATGCATTATAGGTACTCATTAAAAATATGAAATCCTTTGAGAAGCAAGATACATATAGGAACCAACCAACATTGAGTAAAATACACAACCAACCATTGTGCCCATCGGTTCCTAGCCCTGCATATCCTAAGCACTTTGAGATCCCTAGATTGGAAAAATTCAAGAGTGAAGAGGATGCACAAGAGAATGTTACCAATTTCATCAATTCATATTTTCATTTTGAATACAATAATGCCCTTATGCTGATAACTTTCATTATGACATTTTTGGGGGCTGCCACCTAATGGTTCAACTAGCTTCCCAAGCATAGCATATCTAGTTTTGAACAACTAGTAAATGCTTTCCTAAAGCATTTCTCCTTGGATGCTAAAAATAAGGTGAACCTTTTAGACCTAGCCAGCTTAAAATATTATGATGATGAGCTAGTAATGGAGTATGGGGATAGATGGAGAAAATTCATGGCAAAGTTATCATTCTCCATCCCCACATAAGATATTTTTTGCATGTTCACCAAGAGTTGTTCAAAACACATTTCCCTCTTGCTACAACTTAAACAATATCCTTAATTTTAGGAAGCCTTGTCACAGGCCAAACTTATTGAGGACATAAAAGTAGATGAGAGAACCATTAAGCTCCGAAACAAGATGGAGTGGAACAAAAATGTCAAAAATGACAAATACAAGCAGAACAAGACAAACCCTACTCCAGTTAAACAAGTAGTATTGGATGCACCTAAATATGGGGTTGTGCAGCAACCCCAAAACTATCAAGCACATCCTCCACCAGCCAATTACGATCAAAAGAACAATCAAGGGTGAAATAGAGAACGCAAGCCATCTTGTTATTTCACACATCTTTTAGAGTCAATGCAATTAATTTTCAACCAATTGAGCAAGGATAGGAAGATCAGATTACCTGATGTACCTATTTTAGATCCCAACCATCCTAAGCCAAAAATATATAGGGAATATCAATTTTGCCCTTATAACAGAATACTGAGGCATGAAATCCAAGGGTGCATTGGTTTCAAAAACCAAGTATAAAATATGATTGAAGTGGGAGAAATTAAAATGGGCAACCCATTGGATCATGATAATAGAGATATAGGAATATACAAAAACCCATTTCCCAACCATGAGGTCCCTAGAGGGCAAGGTTCCCAAGTCAATCAGGTATGAATCGATATACCTATCCATGGATGTTTTGGGATGGTTGAAATTGTCAACATAGCAACCAGGAGTAGACGATATGGTCAACCACTACATCCTGCAACTCCCATTAATGTCCCAACTACATCTAGGTAGAGGTAGGGGCAAAACAACCTTCCAGGTCCACCAACCTGACCTATGGTAACTGTTCGGAGTAGACCAGAACAAAATTTACAAATGAATCTGGCCAAGTTATCTATCTATGAGCTCATACAACAATCCCCAAAGCACATGGAGACTTTAATGGAGATTTTAAGATTAATTGAGCTCCAACCTTAAGATTTGAATGCATTCACTCATTTTTTGGGGCAAGTACAGTAATGCCAAGAACTTGTAATTTAATTTTATGATCATGAGATAAAGACAATACCTACTGCCATACCAGACCCTATGCTGAAAATTGTTGCATTAGTAAACAATTTACCTTTTAAGTGGGTCTTTATTGATACAGGTTCATCGATCAACATCATCACAACAACAAAAATAGGGTACTTTAAAATCCCTAAGTCCAATATCATTCCAGGAGCTTACATTTTAAGAGCTTTCAATGATACTTTATGCTCTACTATGGGAATGATAATCCTACCCATTAAGGTGGGGCATAAGACCATCTCTATGATGTGTCATGTCTTGGAATGGGACATGCAATACAACATCCTCCTAGGATACCCCTGTATAAGATATATGAAGTGTGTGCCTTTGATTTTACACCAATGTGTCAAGTATGTGCACAATGAAAAATTCTACATAGTTTTTGCTGATAAAGAGCCATTCAAATATGTCCATCAGGTGGATCTTCTAGGGTATTTTATGATTCCTTCCACCCACATGTATGTAGGACCTTAATATCCAACTACGTAACTAGATGATAGAGACAAAGGGATACAAAAATACCCATCCACATCGACACCTCCTCTTGCACCCAAAACAACTAACACTTCTAAGAAACCATCAATGTCTAAACCTAAATACAATCAAAAGCTAAAGGTACCCTTGATAAAGGAAGAAAAACCCAAGGAATTGCTAACTATAGCCATTGAAGAAATCCCAAGTCCCATGGAATAAGAAGATCTCCAGGATCAAGCAGAGGAAATACTAGATCCTGCTTTGCTAGTATCATCTGTAGGGTCATCCACATTACATACGACAATATACTTGTCAAGTATAGGGATAGGAGAGTACCTTATGCATAACATAAAATTCATGCCCATAATTGAGTCTGCAAAAGATATGGAATGACCAAAATACCTAAGACCACCAGTGGGAATAGTGGTTTTGCTTGGAATCCCTCCCAACCAGACCAAATTTATCTACGCTAGCCTAGACTGCTCTCATAAGTCTTCGAGAATAGAAGAGGACAATGATGAGCTATTCACTGTTAATGTTTGTTACCTCTCTAATCCTGAGTTTTCTCTAAGCTACTTTAAATGTTGCCATTGGTATTGTTACAGTGTGGATATATATGAGCAGGGGTGTAGGCGGCCATGCGAACTGTAGTACCAACTTCCCACTGACAAGTTTGAATTAGGCTACCACATCAGAGATCAAGATGACTCTCTAGTAGTAGCCTTGGATAGATTAAGCTTGGTGTTAGGAGAAGACATCGATTTTATTACTTATCACCCCACAAGACATCTAATAAACATACAAGTAGTCATGGTAAACATACCACAACCAGAGAATTACCATCCAAACTTCTCAACTGATGCCACCCCTACAGGTTTCACCTTTTGGGATGAAGAATGAGAAGAAAATAGATATATGGTAAGCAATGATGAAATACAGGAAATCTTATCCTATCATAGGCCATGATATTTATAGATCCTAACTTGATCCAACCACAATGAGAGTGGATACATATCAGATGAAAGTGGCTATGAGTCAAATTACTCAACACCAAGAGCCTACCTAGGGATGAGGTAGTGGTCCAATAGCTTAGGACAAGAAACTAATGCAAATGGCATCTTCATAAGTGATGAAGAATATGCATATGAAACAGAGATGGCCTATTTTGAGCCAAGGCATGTGCCCCTTGTCTTAGGGCCACATACCAATACTAATGGTTTTTGGATAAGTTATGATGACTTTGAAGATGAGACTGAGATGGCCTATCTTGGGCCCCACCATTTATGACAAGTAAACATGCTAGTAGAAATAGAAGTGGCACTTCATGCCATAAACCCTGGCTTACAATTTTTGGGAAGACCTGTTGACTTAAATACGATTTATCATGTAATAAATCCCCTTTCGCCTATGTTCAGAGAGCTCTTGGAACCCAATGATCATGTTATCTGGCCTACTCATGGACCAGATTCGAAGATTCCTTTTCCTCCAGAGCCTCATCATGAGTATGGAGGAAATATCTAAGACAAGATTTCACCCATGTGGTCTTGGAGATTTCATTCAATCCATAAATACAATCTCCATTTATTTGACCACTCTACTTCATAACCTAGCAAATCCTACCCAACCATTGTATCTTGATATAGATGCTATTGATTGGGATTACATTGATTCACTTGTAGAGCCTGAATATTTTCTCTAATGAAGAGGTGTTATGACCATTTCATTTTGCATCAGGTTGTGCATATGACGTGTTCCATGCTGGTTTGTATCCTGAGTCAGTAGGCCCTTTAAATACCACTGATGACATTCATTTGATACCTACACCTCACCAGTTGGAGGAGGGGTTGCATATGGCTATAGAAGCAACTTTCAAGGTGGACATAAACGATGATCCTACTGAACCAAATAAATTCAAGTTTGGAGAAAGTCTTTCTCCAAGGGAACAAGCCATCATAAATCCTCTCCTCAAGGAGATGCTAAATCTTTTTGCCTAGAATTACAAATACATGCTAGGGATTGATCCGAAGTTAGTTGTGCACAACCTTTCATTAGATCCTATGAAGAATCCAGTCAAGAAAAAGTTGAGGAAAATGCATCCAACCATCGCTTTAATGGTGAAGAATGAGTTACAAAATTTGTTGGATGTTGTTTTCATAGTTCCTATTGACTATACTGAATGGGTCTCGAACATGGTACCCATGGGAAAGCCTGACGAAAGAGTTCACATTTACACAAAATTTAATGAATTGAATAGGTCAACTCCAAAGGATTCATTCCCTTTTCCAAACATATATGCTCTTATTGATGCCACTACAGGCCATGAGATGATCTCTCTAATGGATGGGTTTTCTGGATACAATCAAATCCTAATAAAACCCAAAGACCAACATAAAACTGCTTTTATCACAAGCCTTGCAACCCATCCAAGAACCATGGCCCTTCTCACAGTGGGGACTAGACTTAGTTGGGAAGATCTCACCCCCATCCTTATGCCAACATGTGTTCATCATAATGACCATTGAGTATTTCACCAAATGGGTCAAAGCGATCCCCTTGACATCGACAACTGGACCAAGAATTGTGGAGTTTATATTCCATAATATCATAAGTCATTTTGGGATCCCTTTGAAAATAATATCGAATAATGGGCCATCTTTAAAAAACAAAAATTTGCATGCTTTGACAAAAAAATATCATATTCAACATAGTTTTTCAACACCCTATTATCAGCAAGCAAATGGGCAAGCAGAAGCCTCAAACAAAACAATAGTCTCCATCTTGAGGAAGATGGTGAAAGATAATCACAAGGATTAGCATATGCAGTTGCCTCTTGCATTATGGGCATACAAGACTAGTGTGTGGATGCCCATTGGGGCGACATCGTTTTCACTTGTATATGGCACTAAGGCCATCATGACCCTAGAGTTGAAATTCCAACCCTATGCATAGCATTACAGGACTTCATAGATGATGACACCGTATGACAAGCCTGCCTTGATCAATTAACACTTCTTGATGAACATCGAGTCAATGCCTTGGAGCATCTTCATGTTTATCAAGATTACCTTGTGCAAGCCTACAATAGTAAAGTATACTTAAGAGAATTCAAATTTGGAGATATTGTGCTCAAAGAAAACCAGAAAAACTCAAATATGCCACTGCACCTACGAGACAAATTTACGGTAAATTGGATAGGTTCATACTTAATCTCGAAAATATTTGGGCCTGGAGCATATCGCCTCACATAATTGGATGATTTTAAAGATCCTGAGCCTCTCAATATTATCCACTTGAAGGTATTTTTTACATAAAACACAAAAATATTCAAATATACATAAAATAAAAAAACATTCAAATATACATAAAATACAAAAACATTCAAATATGTCATAAAATTACAAATAAAATCATAAAAACATAAAATATTCAAAAACAAAAATATGCTCCAAGGGTATCTTCACGTTTCTTGGTCAAAATCAATCAAAATGCTCCAAGGGTATCTCTGTCGCTTGGTCAAAGTTAATTAAAAAGCTCCAAGGGTATCTTCACACCGCTTGGTAAAAATTCAATCAAAAATGCTCCAAGGATATCTTCACGCCGCTTGGTCAAATTCAATTTAAATGCTCCAAGGGTATCTTCATACTGCTTTGTCACCTCAATCAAAAATGCTCCAAGGGTATCTTCACACCACTTGGTCAAATTCAATTAAAACATTCCAAGGGTATCTTCATACTGCTTGGTCACCTCAATCAAAATACTCCAAGGGTATCTTCATGCCACTTGGTCATTGTTGTGGAGTTTTCCTGCTTACCCTCAAAATATTTATCACGTCATGGGGAACTCTTGGAATCACAACCAACACTATGGATTTTGGTAGATCCACTTCATTAACCTGGGAATAGACTACCTTTGATAACTCTAAACCGACCAATTTGGGTAAGGAAACCCCAAGCAGTGGGTCCTTTCACTAATGCTTCACAATGCACATGCCCACTATGCCAAAAAAAATGTTATTTAGTTGTTTTAATGATTTTGGATGACCGAACCTATTAATATGAGTGCTCATTAAGCCAAGACAGGTGCTTTATCCATTATAGAGTCATAGCAATTTGATAAACAACTTTAGAAAGATAACAAAAAGAAGAACTAGCTCATTTTATTCCATTCAAATGATGTAATTTAAATAAAACAATTAAACTAGCGAGAGAAAGCATTATTTATAGATTCTGATTGTAGTAATACATAAACAAGCTAACACGAGACAATCACACAAAAGATGCCAAGGGAAGATTTAATATTTTCATTAATATAATATGTGCATAGAACATATCAGCAGAGTGCTTGATCCTCATATGCCATTTGAGTACAATAAACCCCTGGTTTGAATTTTCAAAACAAGAGGCATCTCCTCTCTGTCCTGATTGTAGTGACATAAGAGTTCTCAACTCTAGCACGTTCCACAGGAAATAATCATAGCTAACAACACACCTTTACAGTCCCTGGTAAATGACAATAGAAGCAGGATAAGAAACACACACAAGAGATACAAGGGAAAATATGACTCAAACAATAGACAAAGTTGTACCTGGCTTTTCTCTCTCAGGGGTTCGATAAAAATATGTTGTTGTTGTAGTCTTCCTTATATAGCATGTGGTTGCTGGAGCAAGGCTGCAATTTGCTCCAACTGGATTGATCTCATTCCCTTCAAAATTACGATGTAATAAAAAATGTTCATGTAGCCCACACCTTTTTTCTATGTAGGTGGTGGCTACGTATCTCCCCCTATACTACGCTGGGCTGGCGGCTATGCTGCACTCGACTCGTGTGCTCCTGGTGTACTAGGCCCCACTTCTGCTTAATTGTCACATTCCTTTATCCTTTTGTAACTACCCTTCACTCACATATGCCATCAGTAGTACCATGTTTCTTGAATATAGGTAAGTATATGTATACAAAAAAATATATTTTCTTTATTTCAATATTCACCTAAGGAGGGTTACTACATGTGTTTAATTTTCATTGGGAGAATCTTAAAACATGGGGCACGTAGCTTCAAAATGGGGTGCACAACTTGTGCACCCTTCAAGACCTTGATGCATTCCATAGGAAGGTGGGGCACATAATATTTACATGAGACGCACTAAACTAACATGGGACGTATAAACTCACATGCCCCTCGAGATTTTGTGCACTCCAAAATTAGGGCAAAAATCAAAGTTGTCAAAATTTGATGAAACATTGCAGATGTCTAAACGGGCCAAATGGGCATCCAAATCCGTTGAGATCACCAAAAAAATCATCTTGGTTCATGAGATATAGCCCTCCAAAGTTTGACGTAAACTACGCACGTGTTAATGGGATGCACAACCTTAAAATGGGGTGCAAAACTCATGTGCTCTTCAAGATCCTTGTGTTCTCCATAGGAATATGGGGTGCACAACATTACCATGGGGCACACAACCTCATCCACCCCTCGGGATTTCGTGCGCTCTAAAATTAGGGTAAAAATCAAAGTTATCAGAATTTAATGAAACTTTATAGGTGCCTAAACGGGCCAAATGGGTACTCAAATCAGTTGAAATAATTGAACAGTACCTCCCTGTTAGTGAGATATGGCCCTCCAAAGTTGGAAGTAAATGTGTGCGTGTCAAAGGGGCACACAACCTTAAAATGAGGGTCACTCTTCAAGATCCTTGTGCACTCCATAGGAGGATGGGGTGCACAATATCACCATGGGGCACACTAGTTTAACATGGGGTGCACAACCTCACGCATCCCTCGGGATTCCATGCGCTCCATAATTAGGGTAAAAATCAAAGTTATCAAAATTTGACAAAACTTTACAAATTTCTAAACTGGCCAAATGGGTATCCAAATTAGTTGAGATCACCAAAAAATACCTCTTGGTTCGTGAGATATAGACCTCTAAAGTTTGACGTAAACTGTGCGTGCATTAATGGGGTGCACAACCTTAAAATGGGGTGCAAAAATTGTGTGCTCTTCAAGATCCTTGTGCACTCCATAGCAATATGGGGCGCACTAGTTTAACATGGGGCGCACAACCTCGCGCACCCCTCGGGATTTCGCACGCTTCAAAACTAGGGAAAAATTTAAAGTTGTTGGAATTTGATGAAACTTTGTAGGCATCTAAATGGGCCAAATGGGTACTCAAATCAGTTGAAATAATCAAAAAATTCCTCCTCGTTAGTGATATATGGCCCTCCAAATTTGGACATAAATGTGCACATGCGTCAATGGGGCACACAACCTTAAAATGAGGGTGCACAAGTTGTGCACCCTCAAGACCCTTGTGCGCTCCACCCTCTAGTGGAGCGCACAAACCCAGAGGTGAGCGCATGGCTTGGCATGCCCAACTAGACCCTCATGCACTCCATTAGAGTGGAGCGCACAAACTCGACTTGAGGTGCATAGACCCATGCACCCTTTAAGACCCTTGACAACCTTCAAAAAAATGCTCAATCTAAACCATTGCCACTAGACCCTGATCTTCAAGATACACAAATCTCAACACTTTTGCAAACCAAAAATTTAGATTAAACCCAAGCCTTAATTTCTTTGGAGTCATCGAAAATTGGACCTTGCACCCTAAGCTCACCTAGACATCAATTTGATGAAATTTTTCAAAAACAATGGGGTGAAAACTAAGTTGTAACAATGGGGTACAACACCGGCTCTGACTGGGACAGGTAGTATGAATGGCACATGAATGCCCTTGAGAACTCTAGAATCTTCGGTTGACAATCAAGAGACCACAAAAATTTAGACTAAAAGCCGAAAAGGAAAACAAAGAAAAAAAATACTAAAGGATGGACCTTGGTTATGATTAGTAAAATCTGATGACCCAGTTTAAAAACAGATAAAATTTGACTTAAGGGGGAACATATCTATCAGCAATATCTTTAGATAGAGTTAATGCAGATTTATTTGGAAGTTGTTGTGTCATCATGCCTAGGCTTGTGTGTGTTTTGTGTTTTAATTCTTATCCCTTGATCAGTCAGAAATTCACCATATCAGCAGGAGCTAAGCCTATTAAGTATTTCACTCTAATAGATATTTTCCTTGACATTGCTCCACAGCCAGCCAGCCAATGGATATGACCTCAATTTTCTCTAGACCTACTCTACTGCCAGCCAGATGTCTATAGCCCTGATAGAGGTTATCCGGATGCCCCAACATATATTTTCTTCTTTTTTACAAAGATCTACCTGGCTTTTCTCTCTCAAGGTTTCGATAAAAATTTGTTGCTGCAGTAGTCTTCCTTATATAGCGTGTGGTTGCTCAAGCAAGGCTGCAACTTTTTGATCCAGTTGGATTGATCTCATTCCCTTAAAAATTAGGATGTAATAAAAAATGGGCACATCACCCACACCTTTTTTCTACATAGGTGGTGGCTATCTCCCCCTGTACATCGCTGGGCTAGCGGTTGTGCTGCACTCGACTCGTGTGCTCCTGGTGTACTAGGCCCCACTTCTGCTTAATTGTCACATTCCTTTATTCTTTCATAACTACCCTGCACTCACATATACCATTAGCAATACCATATTTCTTACATATAGGTAAGTATATGTATACAAAAAAATATATTTGTTTTATTTCAATATTCACTTAAGGAGGGTTACTACACGTGTTTAATTTTTGTTGGGAGAATATTAAAACATGGGGCGCACAACTTCAAAATGGGGCACACAACTTGTGCACCCTTCCATACCTTGGTAGAATCCATAGGAATGTGGGGCACACAACATTTACATGGGGCGCACAACCTCGTGCGCCCCTCGGGATTTTGCGTGCTCCAAATTTAGGGTAAAAATCAAAGTTGTTATAATTTGATAAAACTTTGCATATGTCTAAATGGGCCAAATGGGTATCCAAATCAGTTGAAATAACCAAAAAAATCCTCCTGGTTCATGAGATATAGCCCTCCAAAATTTTATGTAAACTACGCGTGCGTTAATGGGGCGCACAACCTTAAAATGGGGCACAGAACTCGTGCACTATTCGAGATACTTGTGCACTCCATAGGAATATGGGACACACAACATTACCATGGGGAGAACTAGTTTAACATGGGGTGAACAACCTTGTGCACCCCTCAGGATTCTACACGCTCTAAAATTAGGGCAAAAATAAAAGTTGTAAAAATTTGGTGAAACTTTGCAAGCATCTAAATAGGCCAAATGTGTACTCAAATCAGTTGAAATAATCAAGAAATTCCTCCACTTTAGTGAGATATGACCCTCCAAAGTTGGACATAAATGTATGCGACGTCAATGGGGCGCACAACCTTAAAATGAGGGCGTAAAACTTGTGCACTCTTCAATATCCTTGTGTTCTCCATAGGAGTATGGAGTGCACAACATCACCATAGGTCACACTATTTTAACATGGGGCACACAACCTCGCGTGCCCCCCTGTATTTCACATGCTCCATAATTAGGGCAAAAATCAAAGTTATCAAAATTTGACAAAACTTTGTAAACATCTAAACCAGCCAAATGGGTATCCAAATTAGTTGATATCACTAAAATATACCTCTTGGTTCATGAGATATAGCCCTCCAAAGTTTTACGTAAACTACGCGCATGTTAATGGGGTGCATAACCTTAAAATGGGGCGTAGAACTCGTGTGCTCCTCAATATCCTTGTGCACTCCATAGGAATATGGAGCAGACTAGTTTACCATGGGATGCACAATCTTGCGCACCTCTCGGGATTCTGGGTGCTTCAAAACTAGGGAACAAATCAAAGTTATCAAAATTTGATGAAACTTTGTAGGGGTCTAAATGGGCCAAATGGGTACTCAAATCAGTTGAAATAATAAAAATTTTCCTCCTTATTAGTGAGATATGGCCCTCAAAATTTGGATGTAAATGCTTGCACGTATCAATGGGGTGCACAACCTTAAAATGAGGGTGCACAAGTTGTGCACCCTCAAGACCCTTGTGTGCTCCACCCTCTAGTGGAGTGCACAAACCCTAAGATGATCGCATGGCTTGGCATGCCCAACTAGACCCTCGTGCACTCCATTAGAGTGGAGCGCACGAACTCGACTTGAGGTGCATAGACCCGTGCACCCTTTAAGACCCTTGACAACCTTCAAAAAATGCTCAATCTAAACCATTGCCACTAGACCCTGATCTTCAAGATACACAAATCTCAACACTTTTGTAAAATCAAAAATTTAGATTAAACCCAAACCTTAATTTCTTTGGAATCATCAAAAATTAGACCTTGTGCCCTAAGCTCACCTAGACATCAATTTGATGAAATTTTTCAAACACAATGGGGTGAAAACTAAGTTGCAACAATGGGGTACAATAGTCACCTCAATAAAAAATGCTCCAAGGGTACCCTCATGCCATTTGGTCAACCCTTAAAATCCCCAAAAGCACAATAAGACCTTTGGTCAAGAAATAATCAAAAGCACAAAAACAATACAAAATAATCAAAAACAAAAAACAATACAAAATTATCAAAAGCACAAAAACAACACAAAAAAAAAATACATAAACATTTGCATATTACATTTGCATCCACATAGATGCATTGCATTCATATCCATTGCATTTGCACATGTTATGATCATAATCTTACAAACGATGCCACAATTTGTATCATAACCACAAATCCATCTTCATCCATTCATCCATGTATGTAACTATGTTTTTTAACACAATCATTTAATGTTTCTATATAGAATGGGATAAGGTTTTTTGGTCATTCAACCATATCTAGTGGTCTTATAAAATTTTGTGGAGTTGATTAATAGACGGTAAGTTCTAGTGGTGATAGTGCCTAGCATACTTCAAAATCCCATCACTAATTAAAAATAATAAAATCCTATTTGGTACAAGGGAAAGATAAAATCTATAAAAGTGGTCTAGATTACCTTAAGAGAAAAGGATCTTCCTTGCTTATCCCACTATGTGACCGGTTCAAAGGTGCTGAGATTTGGCAAAAGGTAAAGTTCCACCCTACCCAGTTGAATCCCTTGCTTTCATTAAAACAAGCAAAAATCTCAGAGTCAAGAAAAAGTTAAAAGCAAAATAAGTGATTATCATCACTACATAAATCCCTTGCTTTCATTAAAATTAAGCAAAAGTAAAAAATCAAAACAAAAAAGCAATCATCATCTCTACATAAATCCCTTGCTCAAGAGAAAAATAAACAAAATAAATAAAAAATAAATGGTGATTTTCATCACTAAGCATGAGCAAGTATCCCAAATGAAATGAAGAAAATAAGGAAATGGATCTTGAATCCCTGGAATTCTCAACATTGTACAAAATCGTAAGGTGATCCCCATTATAGGTTTGGTGTACAACCATGCCTGGCAATGGTGATACCCTTATGCATGACGATATGTCTATCACAATAGCATATTGCATTTGTGTAGACCAATGTTTGCATGTGGATAAGCTAGCTTTAGGTAACCCAATACTGCCTAATGGTATAGTTCAACTAATTCCAACATAGGATCAGATAAATAATTGAGGATCCCCGATCTTAGCAATGGGATGAAAGAATCCTGCCAGACATCAGAGGAGATGCTTGAGTTATATATAAATGTATTCATTTACACACACAAATATAATGGATATTTAGGTCCATGATGAAAGTCTTGATTTTTCAAAAGTCTTATGTGGTCAGTACACAGTTGTTGATAGAGTAACTAGAGTGTTTGAGTATCAGGAAAAACCTCAAAAATTTCTACATAGTAATAAATCATATCATCAATCGCATCATCAATTTTCTTTATGAGGTTTTGTGAATTAGAAGGTATTAACAAAGTAGGCTAGATACCAGATAGATGTCAAAAATGATATTTAGATGACCACTGACTATTTTGTATCTTTTAAATTATAGAAGCTTATCAAGAAACTACACACATTCCATGCCATTACATTTCACATATGGATGCTCAAATAATTAATTCTTGTGATAAGAGTGATTATTTACATTCATAGCTAAAATACTTTATGTGATGACACCCATTGGATTGTGAAAATCATATCACGTGCATTCGTTATTTTTTAAGTGATTAAAGCATATAGGTTCATTTACATTAGATCAAAAACATGTAGATAATACATTTCACATGTTGCATTTGCCACATCATAACATAAGTCGAATGCATACAACTAAAAGCAAAATTAAACATGCATTTAACAAATAACATTGCATCCATAATGCATAGATCATCAATCATTCATCTGCACCTAAAATCAAATCATTACATCCACATGCATTGCATCATAAAGCAATAGTCAAAGGAGATATTCATATGCATACATTATAATCCATCTATGCACACCATCATAAATCCATAACTAAGTCAACTCATGATACATCACATCATGATACGATAATCAAAACATATAAGAATATACATAAGCATCCATTCAAATATCCACATCATCATAAATATCACCTATCATCCAACACATACATCATTACATCATGACGCCATCATAACATCGCATAAATTAAATAAAAACATAAGAAATAAATGACATAATGAATCACAATGCAAATATCGCATATAAATGTGTATCTCAAATACATGGATATACAAAAATACCCATGGGCTGCAGTCATATAGGTCAGATAACCTCAAAAATAAAACTCAAAGTGCATCATAATCAAAATGGGCTTGTACCCCCTATAACACTACCCCCTATGGTGGTATCCCTAGGAGTATGATGTGAGATAGATCCTGCTGATCTCTCTATATGAGTTCAGGTCCTCTACCTAGTCTGGATGGAATACTACCTTGATGTGGAGCAACCAATAACCTATGATCCACCTGCACCTACCCTCTCCCTAGGAGTCGATCCTAGCCTCCTATTATGCATCAATACAGTGACAATGTAGGCTGCATCATCAAAAATATTCACCTTATACTCATCTAGCAAACCTTGCATCTACCTAGTATCTGCCCTTGGATCTACCTCTATAGGAACCTATGGAGTAGGAGGATCAACAAAAATCTACATCTTGGTAGCACCTACTTTAATAGCAGCCTATAATACCTATATCTAAGTTGTGAGTTGTGTTATAGTAGCATATCATTGTACTATAGTGGCATCTCATTGTGCTATAGTGGCATCACATTTTTGTACCTGGATCTTGGCCTACTAGAGCTTGACCTCTACCTCATGCAGCTATGCCCTGAGAGGAGAATCTCTCTCCTCAAGATCTAACTCCTCCTCCTCATCAAGAGCCTCCTGCTCCTCTGCTACCACCTACTCTGTCAGTTGGTCCCATCCCTCGGTCTTAGCTCAGACTCTACACCTTGCTAGATCAAAACCTCCATCACCACTATCATCCTCACAGCATATATTACCATCACCATTCCACATCTTATCCCCCCACCACTGTACAAAGGCATATATCACTCCATTGACACCCACATCAACTTCTGGGGCATCCTCCTCATCAGTAAGCTCTATAATCCATGGTGGGGGAAGATCTCTCTCTACTATAATATGCCTGGATGAAGGATATGAGAGTAGAAGAAATACTATCTAATGTTGATCTTGCAACCAATGATCCATTGCTCGTACTACATCCTAGCTATGAATCTGGATATATCATCCCATGCTATGCACTCATGATGTGGTTGCCATATGATATCTCGGGCCTGCAACCTAGTGAAAGTAACAATGTAATGGGAGAGATCCCCTACATGAGGATGACTCGTGTGCTTCTCATGCTCTTGAGCCCATATTTGACATAGCACTACATCTAACCATCAATCTCAGTAATCTCTATGGGGAGCCCTTTGGGATGATCTATATAGATATGCTCCCATCCCCATATCTATAGGAGTAAACTACATGTGATGCTGACATGACCCCATCGGCAGATGTGATACAACTCAATGTAGCACTTCACTAGAAAATACCTACCCCATGTATAGATTATAGGCTCCTTAATGTCCACCAAATATTGAAGCATCGCAAGGAGGTTCCACAGGAACCTCAAGCCTGAGAAATCTGGAATAAGAATGTTGCTGACAACCATCAACAACACCACATACCTCTTAGAAAGGACCCTCTGTATATACCATCGTAGAATAGATACATCACCATATTTATTGTCCTAGAAGTCAGTCACAACATGCCTACCAAACACCCTAGAAAATACTGCCTCACAATCATTAGTGGTCGAAGAGACGATGGTCACTTCATTAAAGGAAAGCCATAAAATCCTATATACACATTCTGGTGTGATAGCCATATCGCTGGTAGGAAGGTGTAAGGTATTGGTATGAGGATCCCATCGGTGAGCCAAGGCCGTGAGGTAGGCCTGATATGACATAATCTAGGGAATCTTGGTCACATACTGTAATCTACGAGCCTTGAAACATACCTAGTCTGTGTCATTTATACAAGTTAGGAGGTCAAGCAAGATCTTCAGGTCTTGATCCCAAGAATTAAGAATCTAAGAACAAGAAACAAGGTATAACTATAGTGCATCTAAGGCATAAAATGCAATAAAACATGGAAAACAATGCAAATAATGATAGACTATCCTAAGTCTAAGTGAAAAGAGCAATAAATGCACCTAATCATGTAGCAAAAATCAATTAATCACCTCAAAAATTCAAAAAACATATAAAAATAACCTAAGGCTTCCTGGTCACTCTCATCTACAGTGACCAGGACTTGATCGCTAAGGCTGGAAGCGACCAGGCTCCAACGATCAGATTTTTGACCATTGGGGTTTGAATTGGTCGTTTTCATCGATAATAGCCAAGTAGCGGGTTGAAATTGCCACTCTGAGTGGCAATAGCCAATGGGCAACATGGAAAATGTGTATACCCTAGGCCAATAATACCAAAAAAAATTGAAAAAATATAAAATGGGAACAAGCCCATCAAATTGAAACCTAAACTCTGGCCTATCTATGGGTTCAATTCGTTGCCAACGAGTTTAGTGAGGTTAGTTTATCGGTTACTTAATTAGGTTCATTTTTACCAAAAGATAAGCAATGTTAGGGTTTCAAAGCATACCTAAGAAGCTTTGGCTCATCCACTCGTGGATGCCTCACCTTGCATAGCCATAATCCTCAATGAAAAATGCTCTAAGTTGCAAACTATCACTTTCTCTCCAAGAGCTCTGAAAAGTGAATTGCCAGTTGGAAGAATGAAAATTCAAAATCCTAGGCTAATTTTATATATTTCCTAAATTATGCCTCGACCACTACTATCATCAGTGGCTTGCACTTCTTGGCTGTTGTGTTCGAGAATAGCCACAAACAAACATTTGGAAGCCACTAGAGCTAACAGCGGCCAAAAGCACAACTGAAAACAGAGAAATTTCTTCCAATATGAATAATAAAAAATGTCAAATAAGCACATTTTGATGGTTCATAATCATCATAATGCTCAAAATAAAATAAAAAACACATAAATACAAAATCTCAAGTAAGCCTCGTATCCAGTTACTTAATCTATCAACTCGGAAATTACAACGATTTTGTATTCCATGCAATCCAGTGATATGAGTGAGCTATCATAAGGCTACTTGGGGTAAATCATTCATTTTGGAATAGTGATGAACCCCCCTCAAATCCTGAAGAAGACCAATATGGTTAGACTGCTCCATGGGTATAATGTAATCATCCTAATTTCCTTATGACATAAAAGCATTGAGCCAAGTGATTCAACACAAAGCCTAAATAGAATCATTTATCCTAACTCCCTAAGAAGGCCATTTATGGCCATACCACTCCACAAGATAGGAATGAATGATCATCATAAAAATTTGAGATCACACTTGGATGGGGGTTTGTCCATTTAAAGAACAAGCATTAGAAAGGAACCAAATTAGATATATTGGTTAAGCGACTTGTCACTTCATTAGTTGCCCTTCCCTCATCAATTTGTTGTGTGAGGGGGTAGTTCAAATATTCAAACAATAATAATCAAATTCAACCAAGATCACTCAATTATATAAAAATTGCATTCGTCCTACGAATCATTGCAAACAACTATTATTAAATTCCCCTTGTTTGCTGGGTTCATAAGTAGAATATAACATTTTTAGTTTGTAGCTCTCCTCTGGTTGGATCACATTGTAGTGACATAAGCTACCCGATTGTGTTTGAGGAATGAGTGCAAGTGAATATGTGCAAGCCTTATGCTAAATGAAGCCCTCCAATATGTTGAGCAATGATTCAAGGGTGTGCATCATCTTGCATGATTGGGCCATCCAGCGTTGATCAGACCAATGATCATCATACACCCTAAAAACATGGTAGTCTACATTTTTTCTCAGCACTATATTTTTTCCACATAGCACATCCCAAAAAGAGGTATTTGTAGACACCTAAAACATGTCATGACTAAACATTGGAATCATCCAAGTGCCAAAAGTGGTTTTCACCACTCATCTAGGGTAGTTTTAGCCCATCCAAACTTGGCCCCTATGAACTAGAGTGACTGAATCTTGGCCGTTGAAGCTCAAAGCAATCAATAACTAGTCACTACAAATGCCATCGGCTAAATCCTAAAATATAATTTATCGTCAAACCAGCCTAATCTCTAGTAGAAGTGTTAGTTTACATGCAATAAGGCTGAGCATGGACAACTTTGCATTCCTCCTCACAACCAATCTATATGAGAGACTCAAGTCTAGATTTAGACATAAATTAACTAGCCCTCAAGGGTATATAAAGACTCAAATAATCATGCTAACAAACAGTTTGTATTCAGGATTCAGTCTTAGATTTTTTAGACCTAAACCTAGGACCTCAAAACAATATAAGGTGCAAACATAAGAGCATGAAAGGACCTGATAGAATCAATTGCGGAATCTCGAGGAGAGATTTTTGATACTTGAAGAGATTCTCTTGCAGTGAAGCCTTGTCAGATCAGAGAGCAAATTAGAGTACCTTTTAGAAGCAATGAAGTGCTAGCTGATTGAGGTATTATCATCTATAGGATATTCAATACATCAAACAAAAGTGATAATCATTTCAACATTGACAACAAGCCTAGATCCATAGCCTTGGAGAAATAGAGACAGGTTTTCATATTAGTGGCTACTATCTCAGATAGTGGTTTGTGAGCCTAGTCTAGAGTTCTTAGCATCAGTTCCTTTCATTTAGATTATTATATGTTTTCATACCATTAGCATAGATCCAATTTATTTCATGTATTTGCATTCATAGCATTATTTTCTATTATCATTGGGCATATTTCTATTTATCATTAGGGTTATCACTAACAACATTATCTAGGGAGGCAATCTCAGATAACTAAGCATTTGCTATTGTTTTTATGCTTGCATGACTATAGGTTCACTAGATAGGTTATCAACATATGAAAGCAAGAGGATCATTCTAGGAACCAGACCTAGAGAAGGAGGTATATGTAAGCCATCATACAATTATTTGAGCATCATCAAGAATCCTACGAGAGCGCATATCCCCTTGCGAGGGGACATCACACATTTTCTGACCTTTTTTGTAAAATATGTATCAAATTAAGGGGATCCATTAGAGGGATATATATGTAACTGAACTTGAGAAAAAGTAATAAAAATCATTACCTATTCATTTCTTTGTATTTTGGTTATATCTTTCATTTAATGCATGATTTAGTAAATAATATTTTCAAATAAAGTAGCGGACGGTACGCCACTTTTTCGATGTTGCTACACAATGTTGAGTGTTGAGCTGTAACTATCAGGTGCAAGCATGGATAGAATTTAGGAAGATAGATAGCCACAATATTGAGTAAAAATTGATGCAATTTAGTGCCCAACCTGGTGGGACTAATTCACAAGGAACACAAAAACCCATAATATGAGTTATTGTTTATCTCAACCCGGAGGAATCAATATTTGGTGAATTGTATTGACCTTGTAAGCGGAGAATAGCAAATTCATCTGGTGACTCGCTGGTCCTTGAACCCAAAAAAAAATACCCCTTTAGACTAGTGTCCTTTCATGTATACTAGGTCTTTCAAAAGGAATAACCTTAACTCCTATTTCTATTGTAAATTACCTTATAGAGGTTCAACTGTTGTTAGAATTTTAAATCAATATTTCCTCTTAGAAGAAGAACTTCCTAAGGAAAATATTGTAGTTAATCTGACGGTCCCTCCAACAAGACCTACAACCAAAAATATGGTATAAAATGTGGCTCCTAATCATCAATTACAAAAGTACCCCATCTGGAACACATTTGGTCCCCTGAGATTATCCCAAATAAATGACATCCCCTAGGTTGTATCTAAAGCTATCCCCACTTATAATGGATTAGGGAAAACAACTTATGAGCACTATCAATATATTTTAAATCTGGCATCAATTCACAACATAAAATAGGAGGATATTATTGTAAGAATCCTAGCCCTGTCCTTCAGAGGAAAGATATTGTATTTGTTTATAACTCTGGAGGATAACACTATAACTTCATGGTAAGCATTGGTTGAGCCTTTTGTGGAAGATTTTAATGAATCTATGGATCTATTTTCCTTGCTTAACCAGTTTACATCCATGCACAAGTCTCAGAAAGAAATTATCTCTAATTTCAATTTGAGATTTAGCCGAACATGGAAGATAATACCTCCTACAGCAAGACCCATTGCATTTTTGGCTTATATGTATTATATCAAAGCTCTTAGATCAGATTTAGGCCTATAGATGCAATAATATGGAGTAGAAAACTTCACCCAACTTTACAATATGGTAGTGCATGCCGAGAATATCCTAATTAATGTGGGAAGAATATCCTCCAATACTGTGTTGCCTTATAACTCAGAAGCCACTAATGGCCAAATCCAAACTGCAAACCCACCTTACATGGATTCCCTTTCTTTATCATACCCATATCCGCAAATGAATGCCATCCCTCAAATAAAACCAACATCCTCTGTAGTTCCTTTCTCTCCCCTTACTTCTCAACCATATCAAGAGTTTTTTGCTATTATTGATATACAAAATACTCTAAAAAATCTGAGCAATAGAATGAATTCGAGGGAAAAGAGACACCTAGAAAGGTCACAACAAAGGAGATTCCCATATATAAATAAAGATCAGAGACCTGGTTCTAGTAATAGTGCTGGGGTCAGAGTGAATGCAGCCTATGAGGATCATGAGTGTTCTTCAGATACTACTCTTGCAAATATCTAGTGTCTGGTATGTAACAACCCTCATGACTCATAGTCTTGTATTATGTACCAGCACCATGTCCAACAAGCTATGGATCAGGCTAAAAGAAATCAAAAAAGAAGAGTAAGCATGTTATGACAGACTGATCAAATCATGGTTGGGAAAGAGCTGGATGAAGACAACTCAATTGTTGTTATGACAAGATCTAGAAAGAAATAATTGCAAGTATATCCCTAAAATATGGGGTAATTACAAGTCCCTTCTCAAAAATAACTGATCCCCTTCCTCAAAGTAGTGATACTTTCTCTATCCCTCAAGATAAAGGGAAAGAGAAGACATAAAGTATTTCTAAGAGATCAAAAAAGAATACTGAAGGAGACCGAATGAGATCTAAATATGAGGCTCAAGAAAGGCTTAGATTCCCCTCTATTACCAAGAGAAAAAGAATAGATGCCACTCAATAGTACAAAAAAAAATATGGTGAGCCAAAAAGAAGGTTGGAAAGACCTACCCTGACTAAATCTAAGTATAATATTGTTGAAGAAATAAAAAAGATTCCATAAAAAGCCAACCTGTATAACACTCTATTCATTCCTGGCTAGAGAGATCTGCTTAAGGCTTACCTCAACAAGTATCTACAAGATAAGAAGTCCACTATAATCCTTAGTATGCCATCAAAAAAGAAAGAGATATCCCCTACAATTTTAAATAACAAACCTCCTCCTTTATATATATCAAGGATGGAAGGTTGGATATTTCGAAATTGTATGATAGATTTAGGAGCATCAACTACAGTTATGCCTAAAGCAATCTATGAAGAAATGGGTATGGAGTATACCCGATCTTGTCTTGGAGTGTTACAACTGGATGGAACATCTGTTAAGATAGTTGGAGTCATTAAGGATGTTTTAATGAGGCTGCATAGATCCCCTGAGGTGACAATAGTACAAGAAATAATTGTGGTTGACCTAGAACCCTATTTTAGATTATGCATTTTAAGGGAATTTACTACAAAACTGGATGGATGTATGTACATGGATTATTCTAGTATGGTAATTTATTTCAAAGGAAAGAGAATAATGATAACACCTAAAAATCCAGTAGCTGATCACATTGAAAATATTGAGGAAGACATGTGCAATATTACTTCCCTAGAAGAATTTGAGCTGGTTGAAAACATCGAGGAGTTGTATATTGAGGATGAGTTGCCCTTCAGAGAGAATTACAGTCAGTTTAGAACTGGTATGGGAACATATAGTATCTTAGCTAAATTAGAAAAGGAAATCCTTGCTATATCCAATCAATATTTGAGAGAAAAAGAAACATGGATCATGTACTTCGAAGGTGCTAAATGCAGAAATGATTGAGCTAGTGTGGTTTTATAGTACCAATCAGAGGGAACAAAGAATTTTTCCTACATACTAAGATGGTCATGTACAAATAATGCTTTAGAATATGAGACCCTGTATCTTGGATTGATGTAGATAGAAAGCATGGGCATTAATATTTTGAACATATATGGCAATTCTGAGTCAATAGTCCATCAAGTAATAAATGGGTGCAATAGTAAGCACCATCACCTAAAAGCTTACAAAAATAGGGTATGGGATCTAATGGAATCCTTTTATGCGCTAAATTTAAATTTTATTCCTAGAAAAAATAATACTTAGACAGATTCCTTAGCAGCAAAGGGAGTTAACTTCAACCCTTATGTAGACTATGGAATCAAGAAAGCCAAAGGAATCAAAATGATTTTTAGACCTGCAGTACCAAAAAAGCAGATTTTCTAAGAGTTTTTGAAAGTGATGAACAAATAATTAACTTTATAGTAAGAGAAGCATGTCTCTCCACTATCCAAGAGGAAAATTTAGAGGAAATTTATCAACAAGATGTTATTCAACTAAGAAACAATCACATTCCTAGGGGATTGGTCACCCTAGAGAGCTTGTTTGATAATGAGGACAAAAAAAGACCAAAGATATGAAAGTTAGTGAAAAATCTATAAAGAAGCTGAAGTTGGTACTAAAAATAAGCTCAATGTTGAAGTTCAATGTTCACCAAAGGAAGCTTAAGATATCAAAATCCTATGCTTAAAATACCAAGATATTGTAGCTTGGTCATATGAAGACCTCAAGGTATATAACAAAAAGGTTATCCAGCATACTATTGAGCTAGATCCTGATGCAAAACCTTTTAGGTAGAATCAAAGGCCTGTAAATCCAAGTATCGAAGCCATTATGAGAGAGGAGCTCTTAAAGTTATGAAAGGATAAGATCATATACCCAATAAAATATTCAACCTAGATAGCCAACTTGGTACCCATGAGTAAAAATAATGGGGATATTCATTTGTGTTTAGATTTCATAAATCAACCAATAATTCGTTAAGGATCACTATCCCCTCCCATATATTGATCAAATATTACAGATAGTGGCAGGGGAAGAGAGGTTCTTATTACTATATGGTTACTCTGGATACAATTAGATTTGGGTGAAAGATGAAGATCGATATAAAATAGCATTCACCATAGAATGGGGTACATTTGCCTACCATAGAATGCCTTTTGGGTTGTCCAACACGGGAGCCACATTTTAGATATCCATGAATTATGCCTTTGGAGCACTGATCAACAAAGTCATTCTAATTTATTTGAATGATGTGACTATGTTTTCCCATGATAAGCAAGATCACCTATCACACCTGGAGCAAGTTTTTTAAAAATATAGAGAATTTGATATTTTACTCAATCCTAAGAAGTCATTCTTTGTAGTTCATGAAGGAAAGCTACTAGGTCATGTGGTCTTAGAAGAAGGTATGGCCATAGATAAAGATAGAATCAGATCCATTATTGCTCTCTCATTGCCTAATAACAAGAAAAACTTTCAATATTTTTTGGGTTAGATCAATTTTATCAAGAAATTTATTTCTAACTTTGCATAGAAAGTAAGGCCAATACTTGAGTTACTTAAGAAAAATATTGAGTTTAAGTGTATTGAAGTAAGAAAATAAGCTTTTGATATTATAAAGCAATCCTTGCAACAACCCTAGTACTAGTAAATCCATATTTCAATAAAACATTAATCCTTTATGCTTATGGAGATAAAGAAAGTTATGCCTCTGTACTTACCCAAAAGGATGATCAGGGTGAAGAGCATCATGTATTATTTTGAAGCTAGACACTCCATGACTACCAGGTCAAATATAACTTTATTTAAATACAAGTATTTGATGTGATGAATTCACTAAATAAGCTTAGGTAGTACTTGGTGCAGAGTAAAACCCTGGTATATGTGGTTCATCCATATGTAAGAAGTGTTATCCTTCAAGGTGAATTATGAGATGAAAGAGCTATTTGGATTACTAAAATCCAAGAGTATGATGTAGAAATACATCCTACCAAGCTGGTGATAGGTAGATCCTTGTGCCAAGGTCTGACAAAGGTTGTAGCTTCAGTAGAAGTGACAACTTGCCAGATAGTAGAAGAGGATCAAGTTGAAGGAGTACAAATAGTAGAATCTGATTGGGTCGATCAAATGACCAAGTACTTTCAAACTAGAGCATGCCCTCAAAATTTAAATACATAAAAAAGGAGGAGATATAGGCTTCATGCTTTCAAATATGTTCTACTACCAGAAGGCCTATGCAAAAGAAACTTGGATGGAGTTCTAAAATGCTTAAAATATGATCAACAAAATAGGGTCATTGAATAATTCCATGAAGGACCAGCTAGAGGACATAGCTTAGATAGAGCTACAACTTTGAAAATCATAAGAGTAGGCTATTATTGGCCTACTATATTTTATAATACTTATAGAGTTACTATGGCCTGCACCAAATACCAAAGATATGTTGGAAGGACAAGGAATGCTTCATTCTTCCTCAGGACGATACAAGTTGAAGAGTATTTTAAATAATGGGTATTGGACTTCATAAGGATCATAAATCCTATTTACTTAACAAAGAATAAATATATCCTAACCACCATAGATTATCTTACCATATGGGTAGAGGCTATTCCTACAAAGAAATCAGATTAGGAAGTTGTGATTAGTTTTATGGAAAATTTAATTTCAAGGTTTGGAGTTCCAAAAGCCTTGGTGAGTGACAATGGCCCAGCTTTCATATGATCCAAGTATATTTATTTTTCCAGTAAGTATTGCATCATGCTTAATAATCCTTCTAATTATTACCATCAAGGGAATAGACTTGCTGAATCTACTAATAAGAATTTGTTGAGAATTTTGAGAAGATAACTTGAAGGTAACAAGAGAAGTTGACACCTATTACTAGACCAAGATTTTTGGGTAGATAGGATTACTATAAATAAGTCTATTAAGACTTCCACTTATGCTTTGGTGTATGGCAAATAGGTAGTACTACCTGTCCATTTGGAAATTCTAGCACTTAAACTTGTCAATACGAAGGAAAAGTCATAAAGGAAATTTTGGTAAATATCAGGTTGATCCACTTGCTATAATTGGAAGAGAATAGAGTCTAGGAATATGATAATTTTTAAAATCATTCCTTAGATATTAAGTCATGGTTTGATAAGAAGTCCAGATTCAAAAAATTCCAGGTTGGAGATGCAGTTCTCAAGTGGAATATTTATAGAGAAAAACTAGGCAAACATGAAAAATTTGATTCTTTTTGGGATGGCCCTTTCAAAATAGTGGAGGCCAAGGAGTACAATGCGTTCTAGCATAAATATCAAGAAGGGAACATACAACTGATTCCAGTAAATATTTTTCACCTCAAAATACTACGTTTGAAATATGAGCTCATTGTAACATATGTATATACCTTGTGTCATATTTCCCTTTTGATGGGCTATCATTAAGCACATAATTAATTCTCAATCAATTTTTCAATCCAGGGTGGTGTCCAAGGCTATTTACGAGAGAAAGTTCAAGCAAAGTTGTAGTTCAATTCATTTGGAAGTAGCAGGTCTTATTGGTGGACTTGATTGTGTGGGGGTTTTGTGTCACTTCTACCCCTAAATTGCATAAATTAAACTTTAATATATTTGCAAGAATGAAAACTAATTGCTAATTGCAAAAATGAAACCCTAGTTATAGTTGCAAGAATGAAATCTAATTAAATTGCAGAATTGAAACTCTAGTTATAGTTGCAAAATTGAAAGTCTACTTCATCTTGCAATAATTGAGATGAAGCATAAAAAATAGATCCTTTCAATGCTCTATAACAGAAGGTCGTCAATCTTCTATGTAGGGTTTTGACAACAAAAACAAGAATGCAGGGAAATTACAGAAAACTTATAAATTGCTAGAAATGGAAATTTGCAATGAATTGGAAAGTTGTTGGGAATGAAAATAATAACTAGATCTACCACTAATCATATCACAAAAACATTATGAACAAGAATTAAACAACTAGGAATGTTAGTTGTGCAAAAGAATGAAAATGACAAGTTCACAACTTATTTTGCTACAGCAAAATCAGAATAAAAGATGTCTATCAGTTCTCCTCCTAGGTCTGGAAGTGGCCAGCCTCCTTTCTCATAATAAGGTTTGAATTCTTCTTTAAGTCTTACTCACACTCAAACATAATAAAATAAATGGAATGAAACTGCACTTTTATTGCTTCAGAAACATAGTTACAATTCTGTTGAAATCTGTTACAGGTTTGAAATCACTATTCTATTATCTCCCTATTTATTTTCTATCTCCTCTATCTAATAGCTCAACCTGGATGGGAGCTATCTTTTATAGATGCCTAAAATCTAATTACAATCATAAAATATGTTGTTCCTGATATCCTGCAGAATTTCCTAGGTTTATCCTAGAAGAGGATCAATTTGATCTTTTCCATAAATGGTGGCTTTGGATGACACGGATAGCAAATTTAGATGGGAGAAATTTTTCCTTAAATTTCTCAACCTTCTTATCCCCTTTTTCACCGCCAAAAGTCAATCAACAAGTCAAAAATTACCTTCTATTCTCATTTCGAATAAACTGTGTTCATTTCGAAGTCAGTGTGTTCATTTCGAAGACATTGTGTTCATTTCAAAGACACTGTGTTCATTCTGAAGACATTGTGTTCATTCCGAAGATATTTAGAATGACAAACTATGTTGAATCCAAATGGTTTTGGCTACATTTCTCAATTGGATTAGCCCTTAGGATCAGATTGCATTAGTCTTCATTCTTCCTTGGATGTGAATTTCATGCCTTGCCATTCATTGGCAGCTGGCTGGAATTTATATAGAAAAACCAGTTTTCTGCTGCACAGTAATAAGTATTTGTACTATTTGCTGAATTTAGAGAACATAATGCTTAATGATCATCAAAATAAGACTAGTGAAGTGCTACTATCAACCTAAACATGACAAGATAACATAAAACTATACAAGAACTGGTAAAAATCAGAATATAATGTCCTTAACACTTCAATCATGCAAACAGTTAATACACAACATATTAAATCAACTTAACTAGCATATAAGATCATTCATAAGAGTTTTAGGCAGTTTTAACTATTTAAAACATGTTATAAATGAGGCTTATCCAAGCCTCATAATTCCCCTCAACTTATATTAATGCATGCCCTCATGCATTGCAGTGGGATATGGAGTTACAAATGTCCATGCTCATATTCCATGTTTCATAGAACAATTTAGTGTCTGTGTAATTTCTCATGAAGGTTTTTGAGTCATTCTTAAAAATTATCATCTAGTTGGGAATCCTCTTAAAAATAGGATGGAATCATAGTAATGATGGTTGGAGGCCTGAATCTGAGACCTACCCAATGATGTTGCTTAAAGGTATTTCTCTGGATTGAGAAGGCAATGCCTCAGAATGGAATGGCACTACTTCAGAATGAGCACTTGTGTCTTCATCTTACCTAGATAATCCAAGTAGTAACTGAACCAAATCCTCCTCTTTATCTGATGTAGTTGATTGTTCTTCAACTTGTGACAACCTGCTTTTTAGTTTCTCCACTTTCTGCTATAATTCTCTAATTTTATTTTCATGTTTTTCAATAACACCTTATCTTTTCTCGATCCATTTCATTTGTATTTTTATAACACTCTTGGCTTATCTCAGTTGTTTTGTGATGTCCACCTCCTCTTCTTCTTTTGAATCAGAACCTAATACTAAAAAATCAACTGCAGTTTACTGCTCAGCAACGATCTCATCCTCTGCTTCAGACCCCTACTCCTGTACAGGAGGTTCCATAAAATTATCTATGATTACATCCAAATTCTTAGTGGCTTGTTGCACTTCTATGACATCAGTGCTATCCTGTATGGTCTTCTCTTTAATCATTTGTTCTTTTATCTCTTTTTGTTGGAGTCTTGCAGACCTCCTAGTCCTTAATATATATTTTCTCTTCTTGCCCTATTTTCTTGTGGTAACAGGGGCTGTAGGGATAACTTTAGGATATTCACTAGGAACTTCACTCTCCTATTCTGACAGATGAATAACATCTTTAGAAAAATTAACCCTCTTATATTTTATTTTTTTGCTGTCAGTTTCAGCCCTTCTCTTCTTAGTCTGTGAGGTTGATGGTTCTAGAGAAAAATGCTTTGTTGCTTTTGCTTGGTGTGTTTCCTTCTCTGTAATAGCATTTTTTTTTTTAGCCTTTTCTTCTTCCTCAGTAGCATATTTTTTATAGAAACATATGTATCCTCTTCTCCTTCATATTATTCTTCAAAAACTACATTAGTTAGGGTAGAATGAAACCTGTTAAAGCTTCTAGGGTTTCCCCTAAAATGATGTTGGCACACCAGTTTAATAAGACCATGATGATGAGGGCTCCTTTTTTTCTTGATAAAGTTTTACCATGCTCTATAGTTCTCAGTGCAGGTATGTTGGAAAATTCACTCTAAATTTAGGCTATTGCCTACCATGCCTGAGGTGGTTTAAAATTTTGAAATGATGCCCTGACAAAATTGCATACTACCCATCACACATTGAAAAATCTGGTAACCCATGTGGTTATGTTATTCCATGGTTCTTGTAGGCTGGAACTTTTTCATTTTTCACTTCATTTCTCTGTTATGATGCTAAGAAGACTTCTCTCTTCTACTACTATAGTCATCTATTAGGTCACTGATTTTTGGTTTCTACAGAATTACAGGGTTTGCTCTTGTTCTTCTTTAGAAAGAAATTTTAATTTTTTTTTTTTTTTACTTTTCCTTGTAATCATTAGAAAATATGTCTTCGGAAAGAAAATATGGCACACTTCCTTATTCTGTGCTCTGAACACCTGGCCATCAATCATTGGACATCCTTGCCATCAAACTTTCTTTACTATTTTTAGCTTGTCCATTCTGCATGTAAATTTTCCCACATGAGTGGTTATTAGCAATGAATGGTGGTGGCATGTTTGTTGGTTATTTTCCCCATGATTCTCGTACTTCCTAAATGGGTGAAAAATATGAGATGAATCTAATCGCAAGCCAGTTTACATGTGTCAATGATCACATGGAGTAAAAAAATTCTGCTGACTATGTATTTTTCTCCCTCCTTGGATGCCACATGGAAATAGACTGTTAAATCTTCATTCCGAAGATTATGTTTCATTATGAAGACTAATATGGGCATTTAATCTGAAGATAACCTTATTTCAAAGATAAACATTCATTTCAAAGACACACCTTCATTACGAAGACAAACCTTCATTCTAAAGACAAAGGCTTCATTCCAAAGATACCATGGTTATTAAAGATACAACAGTCATTCTGAAGACATAACATAAACCAAAATTTTTCTCTTTCTCCAAGCATGTTTTGTTTATGCCAACTCTTATGAACACTTTTATACTAATGGTTAATTTTCATATACTATATATCAAATATTTACAATGAGAAAAGTGCAAGAAACATATATACCTGGTTAAAACAAGTTAATGCAAGTTTTGAAAGATGACTGCTTCTATTGATATTCTGCTGAGGCTTCCTATAAAACTTCAAAAACAAGTGCAGTTGGTGAATTTGTACAATGGTGACTCAAAACTTTCAAGGTTATGCATGCTAGAAAACTAGTTTTTATGCATACCAACTCAATAGCACCTTAGAAAAAGGTTTTCACTGTTGAGCTATACATTTTTCTCTTTCTTTTTTTTTTCTTTGTCTTTTTTATTCTTATTGTGCTCGTGAAGGAATTCATGACTTCCCTGAAATCATGCCCATGAAGAAATTCACAGCCAAAATTTATTCATATTTTTATTTTCTATTTTTTTTCTAATTTTTTTTCTTTTTATTTTTCTTTTAAGATTCAGAGATATGATCATTTGGAATATTCATCAGAAGAAGAAGCCTCTTCTGTCAAATGTAACTATGTGAAATACCAAGAAAATTCTACCTTTGTTAGTGGTTTATGGTACAACTGTAAAAGATGTCCATTCACCACTAATATCCTCCTTAAATCATCAACTAAAGAAAGTTGAACAACTTCATTCTCAAATTCCTCTGGTTCATCCTTGCTGCTCTTAATGTGATCATCATGCTACATTTTCCATTTTTGTTGAGTGAAATTTATTTGGTGAAGTGCTTCCAACCAAAGTTCATCAAATGCATTCAACTACAAAATTTGTTTTTTTTATACCTACAAAAACTCAATGCCAACTGCTAAAGATGCATAAAATGTTAGTAAAGCATTAGGATCTTGCGCCAATATATCAAACAAATTTGCTCCCTGGTTTTTAGTCAACCAACTATTTTTTTTCAAAGGTTGTTTTGGTTGTATTTCAGTTTATTTTGTACCAGGCTGATTTGAATTGGTTCTTGGAGAATGATGCATTAATAAATTAAGAGAGTAATGATATGGTGAAAATTGAACAATCCTATTAATGATTGATACAACTTGAGTTAAATGGATTGTAACAGTTAAATGTTCTAATTCCTTTATCAAATCTGATTGTGAAGATGTTATTTTTGATATCTCAGATTGTTCAAAATATGATACTTTATTTGATGAGGTATCTTGTTCTTCTTGATGTTGTTTTAGTGTGGATTTGTTTTCATGTTCATTCTTTTTAACCTCACTTTCTACACTGATAAGTGGAATAGGTTCAAGTAGTGGTTCACCTGAAAACAACTGAGTTTTAACACAGTCACTAACAATTATTAGGGGTATATTTTTTTATTCAACCACAAAGACAAGGGTTACCTATTTAACATGATTTGGACTGACCACAGGTTGAGTTGAAAACAGAGGTTATTTTAATTTTTGTTGTTGTCCACGATAGAAATTATGGATATAATTAGGCAACAAATTTGATTTTTGTTTTTGATAATGTTGCTGCCCTTTGTACAGATTTTGATGTTGTACCCATTGATATCCTTGTAATTTTGGCTGCAACCATGGTGGATGTTGTTGATTCCATTATTTTTGCATCCAGTCATGTTGAGACCATGCTTGGGAGTATGCCCATGGTGGTTGACTCCAACATTGTTGAAGTGGACCTGAAGCAGACCATGACATATACCAAGGATTATTTCCCCAATGTGCAAGAAATTGAGAAGCATTATGATATGGAAATTTATGAAAATTATTCCCTTGTCCTTGTCCTACAAAATTGATTTTTTTCATAGGTTGAGATTGTTTTTCAAAGACACTTGTAAGTTCTAGCAATAAACTACACTGATATGTGGGGTGTCCTAATTGACAAATGCTACATGTAGCAGGTATAAATATTTTGTTCAAATGACAATCATGAAGGGAGTGTTGCTTTTTACATTCTAAACAATAGATGGCTGAAGATTCAGTAGATTCATTTTTTTAATTTAATGTTCTATCATATACTAAAATATCAGCCTTTTTCATGCATTCTTTCAAATCATGTTTTTCATTACCAATTCTGTGTTTTCTATGCCTTGAATAATTTTTACAGAGTTTAATAATTTCTTGAAATTTAAGTGCATTTGTATCTCCTCTTCCCAAGATATCCAATGCATCCCTAGATTCATCTTGTAGTCCCCTTAAGAATATGACTTTGCAAATTTCAGGTTCAACACTTCCACATATCTTATGAACAAAAGAAAATTTGTCTAGATAATCTTCTAAGATTTCATTTTCCTCTTGTTTCATTGTAAGAATTTCATCATTTTGATTCTTGAATTGACAATATTCTTGGTATCTCTCCAAGAATATGTTTTCCATCTCATCCCAAGTTCTAATTGAGTCAGGTGCTAAGGTGATAAAACATCGTAGAGCTAACTCTTTAAGAGTGGAAGGAAATAGTTTGAGCTTTTGATTGTCATTAGTGTAATAATGAGTTTGACATACAATTTTAAACTCAAACAAGAACATATCAGGATCTTCGGATGTAATTCCCTTGAAATTTGGTAATACTGTAGGTGAAATGACCTTCATGGGAGCATTTTGATTAAGATCTAGTTGAATGGGATTTTGAAAATTTTTGGTAGTTGCACTAGGGTGGAGCACATTGTTGGCTCTACCTTGATTCTCTTGTGAGCCTTCCATTGTTGGTTCCCAAAAAAAATTATAAATCTCGTCAAATTTTCCTAATTGTATGGATTTGTCAAGAGAAAATGGTGTTGAACTACTTAGTTTTCCTCATTGTAATGATTTCTCAAAGGATCTTGCAGTCTTGGAAGTGGATGATTGGGATTCTTTAAAAATACCAACATTTTTGGAAATAAAAAATTTAGACATTTTTGACATAATTTCAACCTCTTGTGAAATTTTTCTTCTTGCGGTTTCTTTCTTATTTCCTAAATGGATTGAAATACAATTTACCAATAACAATTACTTATACCAGTCATTACATTCATATTTTACTCTAAAATTCACAACTTAGCATATTTAATAATTATTGGACTACTTTTCACCTTCTAACAACACCGTGTTCCCCGACAACAATGCCAAAATGATGGGCTATCGTTAAGCACATCATTAATTCTCAATGAATTTATCAATCCAGGGTGGTTTCCAAGGCTATTTACGAGAGAAAGTTCAAGCATGGTTGTAGTTCAGTTCATTTGGAAGCAGCAGGTCTTATTGGTGGAATTTATTGTGTGGGGGTTTTGTGTCACTTCTACCCCTAAATTGCATAAATTGAACTTTAATCTATTTGCAAGAATGAAAACTAATTGTTAATTGCAGAAATGAAACCCTAGTTATAGTTGCAAGAATGAAATCTAATTAAATTACAGAATTGAAACTCTAGTTATAGTTGTAAAATTGAAAGTCTACTTCATCTTGCAATAATTGAGATGAAGCATAAAAAATAGATCCTGTCAATGCTCTATAACAGAAGGTCATCAATCTTCTATGTAGGGTTTTGACAGCAAAAACAAGAATGCAGGGAAATTATAGAAAACTTATAAATTTCTAGAAATGGAAATTTGTAGTGAATTGGAAAGTTGCTGGGAATGAAAAGAATAACTAGATCTACCACTAATCATATCACAAAAACATTATGAACAAGAATTAAACAACTAGGAATGTTAGTTGTGCAAAAGAATGAAAATGACAAGTTCACAACTTATTCTGCTATAGCAAAATCAGAATAAAACATGTCTGTCAGTTCTCCTCCTAGGTCTAGAAGTGGCCAGCCTCCTTTCTCAAAATAAGGTTTGAATTCTTCTTTAAGTCTTACTCACACTCAGACATAATAAAATAAATGGAATGAAACTGCACTTTTATTGCTTAAAAAACATAATTATAATTCTACTGAAATCTGTTATAGGTCTGAAATCAGTATTCTATTATCTCCCTATTTATTTTCTATCTCCTCTATGTAATAGCTCAACCTGTATGGGAGCTATATTTTATAGATTCCTAAAATATAATTACAAGCAAAAAATATGTTGTTCCTGATATCCTGCAGAATTTCCTGGGTTTATCCTAGAAGAGGATCAATTTGATATTTTCCATAAATGGTGGCTTTGGATGGCAAGGATGACAAAGTTAGATGGGAGATATTTTCACTTAACTTTCTAAACCTTCTTATCCCATTTTTCATCGCCAAAATTTAGTCAACAATTCAAAAAGTGCTTTCTATTCTCATTCTGAAGAAACTGTGTTCATTCTGAAGATCTTTAGAATGACCAACTGTGTTGAATCCAAATGGTTTTGGCTACATTTCTCAAGTGGATTAGCCCTCAATATCATATTGCAAGTCTTCATTCTTCCTTGGATGTGAATTTCATGCCTTGTCATTCATTGGCAATTGGCTAGAATTTATATGGAAAAACCAGTTTTCTGCTGCACAGTAATAAGTCTTTGTACTATTTGCTGAATTTAGAGAAAATAATACTTAATGATCATAAAAATAAGACTAGTGAAGTGCTACTGTCAACCTAAACATGACAAGATAACATAAAAATATACAATAACTATTAAAAATTAGAATGTAATGTCCTTAACACTTAAATCATGCAAATAGTTAATACACAGCATATTAAATCAACTTAACTAGCATATAAGATAATTCACGAGAGTTTTAGGCAGTTTTAACTATTTAAAACATGCTATAAATGAGGCTTATCCAGGCCTCATCACCTTTATTTTCTCACTTTGTATTTAGTTTCCTTCTGCAATTTGTACAAAGATCATTGAAAATATTTGTAAAAAAATGGCTAAGTTTTGACAAAGTATTCAATGAGGTTCCATTCCACACCCAAATACACGTAAAGTGTGGCAGAATAGGGAATGTCTCCAATCCATATTAAAATACATTAAAGTTCTAGTGGAATGATGCAAGCATTATTTTCCATGTAATGAAAAGAGCCAAGTCTCTAAATAAGTGAAAGCATCTCCAACCCAAGGATTTTTTAAGCTAAAGCATAGTAGAATGGAACTAAGGTAAACAATCCATGCATGAAATGAGCTAAGTGTTAGCAGAATCAAATGTACCTTCAATTCACTGGTTCAAAACCATGGTGGAACTAAGCAGTGATTTCATGACCGTTCCACATGGAGAGGAAAGAAAAGCCTGCATTCAATGCTAACAAATGTTGGACATTTTGAGTCCCTAAGTCAAAGTTGTCATTGATGTCACTAGATGAAGTCATCAATAATACCAAATATTTTAGCAGGAAACAAAGGGGATAAAAATAGTTATTTGATATCCCAGAAGAAGTCCAAATATCAAGTGAAACAGTGCAAAAGATAGAAGTAAAAAAGGAGTTATAATATTTATTTTATAAATTATTTAAATTCAGTGTGAATTTAAATTTTATTAATAAATATTAAAGATACTTTATAAAAAGTATAATATTATAATAGTGGTTATTATAATATTAAATGTGCCATGGTGAAAACCCAAATAAAACATTTATAATTCTTATTATAATGTTTTATAAGGAAAAAGTGGGGTTTATAAAGTCTAAAGATATTTTAATAAACCCAAAGTTGGGTTTTTAAAAATAAAAGTCTTTTAAGCCTTATAATTTCACCGACGTTCACAAAGGAACTAGCCCGACGTATTAAGGTTGGCAAGAAATTAATATAAAATCATTTCCAAAAACCATTGGCAATCACCCTTGCTCGAGTATCGAATTGCATGTGAAGAAAAGGAAAGAGCTCGTGAAAAACATTTTCGTTCACTACGAAAAGGAGAAAAGTAGAATATGCGTGATTTGAGGGAACATAGGCCAGCTTTTCCTAGCAGTGCATTGATTTGTGATGCAGGAGGTCCCGTGTTCAATGCAAAAGGAAGACGTTTTTGGTGCCCAAGGCACACATGATTTTTTATAGAAGGTGCACATTTTCGTAAAACATAACAAGCACATTGTTCTTGTTGGTTTTTGTGCAAGTGTGTGGCTCGACAGTGCCTTTGGTCGTGGCTAAGGTGCTTAGGGAAGGAGGAGATAGAGGGTTCGAAACCCTCCAAGGCAAGTTTACTTTTTGTAAAGTATTTTTAATTACCAACATGGAGTTATAAGTGTGTTATATGGTGTGTTAAGTCTTAGGGAAATTAAAAGGGGGTTATGATTTAATTTTATTTTATATAAGGCTTGAATAAAGGTTTTTTTATTAAAGTGGATTTATTTTAGTGGGGTAATTTAATTAAAACTTGTCATTAGGGGTTATGAGGAGTTTGTGAAGGATAGTATTGACATTATCGAGAATCAAGGTTATTGTGAATTAATTTCTCATAAAAGGGGTTATTTATTTTATAAGAAGACTATGGTAAAAATTATTATTGAGTTGGAGTAATAAGGTGTTATTGAGTTATTATTTTTGTATTGTGGTATTACTCAAGTCTTCTAACGCTTTTGTGATTGGAAAGAGAAATTTATGAGAGTGGCAGATTTGTGAGAGCAACTCCTTGGCATCAAAAGGTATGGGTAAATTCCTTCTTGGTTGATTTGATTGATTGACTTTATTAAAAATTAATTTTGGAGTGAAAAGGACTTGATTAGGGGTTCCTTTTTGAAAGTGGTTGAGTTATTACTTTAAGGTTTTCTGATTTGAGAGTTGAGATTAAAACCTTGTTTTATTAGCATTGTTGTTGAGATCATTGGTTGATTGAAGTGTTTGATTTAATGCTTCAAGGTTTTCTAAAATTAAGGGTTGTGATTAAAACATTGTTTGATGAGCATGGTTGTTGAAGTGAGTTGTTATGCAAAAAACTTAAAATAAGGTTTGAAAAGATCATGAGTATCATTGCTATGTGTGATTTGTTATTGAGCATTGTTGAAAACATTTTGAATTGGATGATACATGCTTGGACTAAGGTTTGTGAGCAAGTGTTGTTTCTTGATGTGATTGGTTGAGTAGATTTGATTGAGCCTAGTCAAGTGGATGTATGGAGTGATTTTTAAAATTCCATAAAATAAACCATTTTATATTCTAAGTTGAGAAAGTGATTGAGTTTGTGAGAATAGAACATATTGATTATCTAATAATTCTATTTATGCTTCTATAGATTGAGTTGAGAAAGTGATTGAGTTTTGAGTATAGAAAATATTGAGTCTATAACAATTCTCTTTATGATTATATGATATTGGACAAGTTCTATGTGAGCTTGTTGAGTAGAGATGTGCAGGTTCTGTGTGGACCTATTGAGAAGATTTGAGCATGTTTTGTGTGGACCTATTGAGCATATTTGAGCAAGTTCTATGTGATCTTGTTGAGAAAATTTGAGCAGGTTTTGTGTGGACCTATTGAGTAGATTTGAGCAGGTTTTGTGTGGACCTATTGAGTAGATTTGAGCAAGTTCTATGTGGACCTATTGAGAATATTTGAGCAAGTTCTAGAGAGGACTTGTGGATAATTTGGTGTAAGATTTTGAGGAAGCTTGCAAGGAAAATTTGAGACAATTCTTTGAGAAGACTTGAGAGAATATTTGATTGATTTGTTCAAACCTTGAGTTAATGTTTGGGGTAGATCCAGTAGAGTTGATTCAAGCCTTGAGTTAGGGCTTGAGAACAGAGATTGAAGATAGATTTATGCTAGACTGACTGGACTGTGTTTAGTGCATATTTAAGAGCAAATTTTGGTATAGATTTAAGGATGGGTTTGTGCCAAACTAGAGATAAATATTGAGAAAATTTGTGCTATACCGAATGAACTATGTTTAGTATAGACTTGAGAAGATTTTTTCTAGACTGAATGAACTGTATTTAGTATAGACTTGAGAAGAATTTTTGAGTAGACTTGTGCTAGACCGACTGGACTATTTTTAGTGCAAGAGTTGAGAACTATGCTAGACTGAATAGACTATGTTTAGTACAGAATTGAGACAAATATTTGGAGGTGATAAAGTAGAGAGGAAAGAGTCTCTAGTGGATAGAGATCCATCAGCCAGGATATTGAGCATATGTCTTCTGAGTGAGGATAAGAGTCTTCAAGTGGAGAGAGATCCACCAGTCAGTGTAGTGGAGGTAGTGTCTTCTAGAGTATCACCAACCATAGCATAGGAGAAGGAGTTCTCCTATGGATAGAGATCCACAAAATTGATTTAGGGTATTAGTATCTCCTTTGGATAAATTTCCATAAACATTGTAATTGGGAAGGATTCCCAAGAGATTGATTGAGAAAATTTAGTGAAATATTTTCTCCATGGAAGTAGTCATCTTTGGGTGAACCATGCAAATTGTTGTGTCTCTATTGTGTGTGGTGTTGTGTACATTATTTTTATTACTGTTTTTTATATTGATATCTTTACATTACATATATTGGTTTGAGATAAAAATTAAAAGGTGCTCTTATATTATTCACCCCCATATCAGTATAAGCTTGTGTTCTTCAATTGGTATCAGAGTGAGTTCCTTCAGAATAGTTTGATAGCTTGAAGTAAAAGTGGTCAAGAACACAATAAATCAAAAGGATAAAAGGGATGGGTCCATCAATAATATAGTACCATTCTTTGATGGAAGTGACTTCTTGTATCGGTGTATGCTGATGAGGTTTCACTTTATGGCACTTGGCGATGAAGTTTGGGATGCAGTGGAACTTGGATATGATTCAAATGTCAATCCTCCTGTAGATAAGGAAGGTCAGCTTCTAGTGCATGCAAATTCAAGAGCTATAAATGCAATTATAAAAGGGTTGTGTAGATAAGAATCTATGAAGGTTATGGATTGTCAAATAGCAAATGAAATGTGAGAACTACTGCATAACATATATGAAGGAGATAAAGGTGTCAAGAAAGCTAAGATCAAAAATCTCAAAGGAGAATTTGAAAATATAAGAATGCGGGATGATGAAAAAATTCATGACTATCCCGGTAATATTGATGAACTTGTACATGAGATGAGAGGTCTTGGAATGAAGGTCGATGAATTTGATGCTTGTCATAAGATCTTGAGAACTCTTCCAAAAAGGTACAGTGAAAAGGTCTTTGCTATAGAAAATTCAATTGATAGTGAAAATAAGACAAGAAATTATTTACTTAACATGCTTACAACTTTTGAGATAAGAACAAAAGATCCTATCTCTTTGAAAGAGGTTGCTTTCAAATCAAACATGAAGATAAATGGTAAGAAGTCATAATCAAGTAGTGAGTCATCTAGTGATAAAGAAGAAAATTATGGTAGAAGAGATAAAGATTCCAGAAGACCCATAGATCTAATAATCTGTTAAGTGTTTCAATTGTTGAAAGTATGGATATTTTACAATAGATTGTAAAGAGCCAAAGAACAACAATGATGAAGAAAAAAAAGATCACAGGTACAGGGAATCAAAAAGATACAAGCACCAAAAGAAAAGCAAATATGGACAAAGAAGACAAGGAAGGAAGTTCTTTCGAAGATAAAACTGGAGCTACTATGCAAAAAATGTAAGTACCCAAATGATAGTGATGCTAGTTCTTTAGATAATGATAGATATGAATTCCTATTTATGATTGAGAAAAAGAACCAGTTAAGAAAATGACTCCATTCATTCTCAAGTGTTTTAGATGTGGTAAATTTGGACATCTTGAAGATGATTATACAAGGGATTGCTATAGTTTCAGTGATGATGAATATGAGAATACACTTGAAGGACCAAATGAAAATATTCTAATGGATTTAGAAGAATAAGTAAGTGATCCTATAGAAGATAAGCCAAAAAAAAAATTAATGATGTGGATAAAGGTAAACAAATAGAGGATTATTCAACAGAGAATGGTTATGATCTCAAGGGAGAACTTATCTATGCCCTTAACACAATAAATAAGGTAAGAAGGCAACACTCTCAACTTGAATTTCAGTTTCAATAATGTGATGAAGAGAGAAGATTTCTCATAAAGGATTTAAAAAAATCAAAGGCTAAGGCAAAAAGGTTCAAAGATAAGTTAGAAGAAAATATCTTGGAATGTGAGAAGTTAGCACAAGAAGACTCTAATATCAAGATGAAAGTATTCAACAATGGCTCAAATATTATGGATAAGATAGTCAAGGTACAAAGAATTTCAACAAACAAAACAGGTCTTGGTTTTGAACAAACTCAAAAGAAATAGGAAAGAGAGTCAAATTCAAGTTATGAAAAGGAAACTTTAGATGAAGATACTTGAGGATAAGATAGTGTAAGATAAATTCAGACATCAAAGGAATATTTGTACAATAGAGAGTTCAAAAAATATAGGAACAATGCATAGAGAAGATATAGATGGAACAACAATCCGAACAATAGACCAATGAGATCAAAACAAGGAAGCTTCAATGGAAAATATTTTTCATGTCATAGGTTTGGGCACATGGCTTCACAATGCAAGACACATGAAAGACATGAATATGGGAATGGACAATTTTTCCATGGGTATTGCTACTCATGTAATCAGTTTGGTCACAAGGTAATGAATTGCAGGGTTCATGAAATAAGAGGATATGAATTCAGTAGGAGAAATCCTAAGATATTTGCACCTCCAAGGAATAATATCATTAAGTTTTAGAAGTGCAATAATGATGGTCACACAACAAAGTTGTGTAGAGAATACATTCTAGAAACAGGTATGAATAGGAATAGGAACATGAACATGAACAGGAACAGGAACAAGAATAGGAACATGGATGAGACCATGAACAAGAACAAGAACAAGAACAAGAACAGGAACAAGAACCTATATGTGAATAATAATAGGAATAATAATAGGAATGATGATAGGAACAGGGATTATGACTTGGATAGAAACAGTCAGAGGATTTGAGAAACTCAGAAAATAAGGGAAAAGAATCAAGGTAAAGTATAATGCTTGCATAAAGGATTTTTATTAAAGTGGATTTATTTTAGTGGGGTAATCTAATTAATTCTTGTCATTAGGGGTTATGATGAGTTTGTGAAGGATAGTATTGACATTATCGAGAATCAAGGTTATTGTGAATTAATTTCTCATAAAAGGGGTTATTTATTTTATAAGAAGACTATGGTGAAAATTATTATTGAGTTGGAGTAATAAGGTGTTATTGAGTTATTATTTTTGTATTGTAGTATTACTCAAGTTTTCTAACCATTTTATGATTGGAAAGATAAATTTATGAGAGTGGCAGATTTGTGAGAACAACTCCTTGGCATCAAAAGGTATGGGAAAATTCCTTCTTGGTTGAGTTTATTGATTGGCTTTATTGAAAATTAAGTTTGGAGTGAAAAGGAATTGATTAGTGTTTCCTTTTCTAAAGTGGTTGAGTTATTGCTTCAAGGTTTTTTTATTTGAGATTTAATATTAAAAACCTTGTTTTATTAGCATTGTTGTTAATATAATTGGTTGAGTGAAGTGTTTGAGTTAATGCTTCAAGGTTTTATGAAATTGAGAGTTGTGATTAAAACATTATTTGATGAGCATGGTTGTTGAAGTGATTTGTTATGCAAAGAACTTGAACTAGGGTTTGGAAAGATCATGAGTATCATTGTTATGTGAGATTTGTTATTGAGCATTGTTGGAAATATTTTGAGTTGGATGATACTTGATTGGACTAGGATTTGTGAGCAAGTGTTGTTTCTTCAAGTGATTAGTTGAGTAGAGCCTAGTCAAGTGGATATATGGAGTGATTTTTCAAGTTCCATAAAATAAACTATTCTATATTCTGTGTTGAGAAAGTGATTGAGTTTGTGAGAATAGAACATATTAAGTCTCTAACAATTCTCTTTATGCTTCTATGATATTGAGTTGAGCAAATGATTTAGTTTTGAGTATAGAACATATTGAGTCTCTAAAAATTCTCTTTATTATTCTATGAGATTGGACAAGTTCTATGTGAGCTTATTGAGTAGATTTGTGAAGGTTCTATGTAGACCTATTGAGCAAATTTAAGCAAGTTCTGTGTGTACCTATTGAGCAGATTTGAGCAAGTTCTGTGTGAGCTTGTTGAGCAGATTTGAGTAGGTTCTGAGTGGACCTATTGAGAATATTTGATCAGGTTCTATGTGGACCTATTGAGCAGATTTGAGTAGGTTCTGTGTGGACCTATTGATCATATTTGAACAAGTTCTATGTGGACCTATTGAGAATATTTGAGCAGGTTTTGTGTGGACCTATTAAGCAAATTTGAGAAAGTTATAGAGAGTAATTTTGGACAGTTTGGTGTGAGATTTTGAGGAAGCTTGCAGGGCAAATTTGAGATAAGTCTTTGAGAAGACTTGAGAGCAAAGTTAATTAATTTTTTCAAACCTTGAGTTAAGGTGTGGGGAAGATCCGGTAGATTTGAGTCAAGCCTTGAGTTAGGGCTTGAGAACAAATATTGAAGATAAATTTGTGCTAGACCAACTGTACTATGTTTAGTGTAGAATTGAGAGTAAATTTTGGTGCAGATTTGAGGATAGGTTTGTGCCAAACCAGAGATATATATTGAGTAGATTTATTCTAGAATGAATGAACTATGATTAGTACAGACTTGAGAAGATTTGTTGAGAAGATTTGTGTTAGATCAAATAAAATATGTTTAGTACAAACTTGAGAAGATTTGTTGAGTAGACTTGTGCTATATTGACTGGACTGTGTTTAGTGCAAGAGTTGAGAAGAACTATGCTAGATCGACTAGACTGTGTTTAGTACAAAATTGAGACAAAGCTTTGGAGATGATAGAGCTGAGAGGATAAAGTCTACAGTGTATAGAGATCCATCAACTAGGATATTGAGGATAGGTATTTTGAGTGAGGATAAGAGTATTCAAGTGGAGAGAGATCCACCAGTCAGTGTAGTGGAGGCAATGTCTTTTAGAGTATCACTAGCCAAAGCAAAGGAGGAGTTCTCTTGTGGATAGAGATCCATAAACTTGATTTAGGGGATTGGTGTCTCCTTTGGATAGATGTCCATAAATATTGTAATTGGGAAGGATTCCCAATAGATTTATTGAGAAAATTTAGTGAAATATTTTCTCCGTGGAAGTAGCCATATTTGGGTGAACCACGTAAATTGTTGTGTCTCTATTATGTGTGGTGTTGTGTACATTGCTTTGATTATTGTTGTTGATATTGCTATCTTTACATTGCATATATTGGTTTGAGAGAAAAATTAAAAAGTACTCTTATAATTTTCACCCTCCCTCTTAGTATAAGCTTGTGTTCTTCACTCACACTCAAACCAAAGAGTAGTCAAAGAGACGCAGTGAGATAGTAGTGTAGTTTGAATTTTTCACCAATGAAAATTTAGAATGCCACTATTGAGCCATCTAAAGAAATGAGTGGAAGTTGGAAAGTGTGCCAATGGGTAGATTGTGCAACAACCACATTAATGGTGGAATATACACATGTTCCAAGAAATAAAAGAACCAAAAAGCTTGAGCAATGTTCATTAAGTAACAAATTGCATTCACAAAGTAGAGAAGAGTGACATAGTACTCAAGAGATTTCATTGTGAATTCCAAAGGAATATAATATTGTTGTTATCAGGATGGCCTTTGAATATACCCAAGATTTTGAAAACCCAGAGAGAAGGGCAATGGCTCCATACATCGATAAATCAAAAGTTGTGGCAGATACTGAAATGGTCCTCATAGAGAGAACAAGGCTCAAAAGGAGCATTAACAATAGATTCAATAAGGGAGCTATTTTGTTTGTGGAAGGTATATGTGCTATGATTTCTTACCTATATTTTTACATTTGTGATTTTGTTCATCCTTGTCTAGAATTAATAGTCGCAATAATTAAATTTTATGACCTAATGGCCAAAGCAGTGAAGACCTCTAAGGGCAAAATCCTCTTTAGTATCACCGCCTCCTTCTGTCATAATATTTGCTCCCTAGGGTCAGAATCGTTAGTGAGACCAAAGGAATCTAGGTATTACTATTTAGAGAAAAGAACCAATGACGATGAGTCATTTCAAAGATGGGTTTATAATAATCTCAATGCTAAGCCCATGAATAAATTACATGAAGTCCCAATTCCTATTGACGAATTTCCAAACCCTGTGTTGTTCTCTATGTTGACCTATATGGAGGGTTTAGATTCTGATAAAATGGTGTATGGTTGGCAAATTGTTGTAGCCTATCATATTTCTAATGAATGAATGTATGAGGAAGGCATGAAGGAAAGAGGTACTAGGGTGATTTATTTTGACTGACCAACCTTTCTTACCCAAAGTATACATGAAAAGTTGGTAATAATGAAAAGGGCCTCTAATGCTCCTAGTTTCAGGAATTTTTCAAGTCTAGTATGGATGTTCTATGCTACCATTAAAAACAAAATACCTTGGATTCTGGTTAGGGATAAAACTAGTGATGGGGAACCCTTATCAATTTACTATTGGATAAGCCACTTGAGAAGTAGTGAGTCTTTCTATAGATTCAATTTAAATTTTTTTGGACCTACCTTGAAAATAATGTATGGAGAGTTCCCTAAATTGCCACTCCTGGCTAAGAAAATTTTGAGAGTAGAGGATGCTGAGAAAGGAGATTGGTACTTATTGATTGAGGACACAGTTATGATATTATATGGTTTCATGGGTAAACCTTTTCTCCTACCCTATTTTATCATATAAAGGCTCCTTGACATAGAATATTTGAGGTAGGTAGAGTACATTGATTTTAATTATGGTTCTAGAAGAAAGAGAAAGTCTTTGCTTACACACCGCACTATGGAGGACATTATTATCACAAAGAAGGGGCAGAGTGAGTAGATTGACCAATACCTTTATAGGTTAGGTCTATTTTATATTCCCAAAATATGGAGTTATGATCCTGATGGTATTTTCACTACAAGGAATGTAGCCCTAAATGGAGAAAAATCTTACAAATTTTAAAATAGGCCTAGGGCTCATTTCGAACAAGGTAGAAATAATGATGAGACTACTCTTTTAGAGTGGAATGTGTCAAAAATGGGTCAACTACCTCCATGGTTAGATTTCTATGAATAGATTGTGGATTATGATCTAGACAAGAAAAAAAGTCACTGGATAATAGAAGACATCATTCATGATATTGAAGAGAAATTTGGAAATAAAAAGGACCATCAACCCAATGAGGATGCTGATAAAGAAGAGGAAAAAGTAGAACTATGGAACATAGCAAAAATTACATATTGGTGGATAATGAGAGTTGAAATTAGAAAACCTAAGTCCATATTTAGCATGAAGATTGATAATGAACTTTCCAAGAAATATGATGAAAAAATAAGAACCTGGAAGCATAAGGACATCAGAAACATAGTGTTTATAGTTAAAAAGTCCAAGGCTAGTTCTGAATATTTCTCCACCCACAAATCAAGAAACTCCTTTAACAATAGTTTAAGTCTTAAAAATATTTCATCGTACCACTGAAAAAGTGGAGAAGTTTCCTAAGAGAGCTAAGATTATGAGCAAAATGCAATATTCCAATGAAAAAGTTGTCAGCACTCTAGTCATCGAAGTAGTGTCTAGGCCTAAAAACTTAGCTATGGAGGGATAGCCTCCAGACATAGATATTGAATGGAGATAGAAGGATGAGAGTTTCAAGATCACCCCTCTTTATTTCACCACTACAATATAAGTAGAATTATGTCCCACGTTTGAGCAAGTCTTGCTTACTAAAGCAGTACAAGGAGATGAAACAAAGGAATATTCGAAGAGTGATATAGATTCCTTTAAATTAATTCATAGAATAACTAAAAGAGATCTATAAATAAGGGAAAGAGAAGTTTCAAAGAAACAAATACTGGATATGGAAGATATTGCCAAAGATGTAGCTATTTCAATTATAGAATAATTAACTCATCAAGAGCAGGAATATGAAATAGAGGCGAAACAAGAGCACCCTACATCTATAGGTGAAGGTATGGTTTCCAATACCTCTTCTCCTCTTCATCCTTATAAATCCCAAAGGAAGTCTCCCTACCTTTCTAGTCAAGAGAATGTGATAAATTTACCTTCTCCCTCTCATTGTCCACCCCATGTTTCATTGGTTGTCACTAAAGTACAAGTCACCTCATCTCCCCAAAGTCACCCTAAATCCCACTTTCATCATCTAAAGTTCCCACTTCATTGTCTCCCATAACTTCATATTCACTATTACCACCACCCCCATCAAAGGGACAAATTGTTCCAAGCCCCACCATTCACCCAGTTGTTAGTTTTGCATCAATTCCTATGAGTTTACCAACATCAATGGTAGCAGTAGTTACAGAGTCCACTATTGTTACATAGTCGACTATAATTACTTCCACACCTCCATTGTCAATAGTTTAGTCTGCCCTTGCATTTACAATATCTTCATCTCCCCTAGCTGTTATTTTTTCAAGTCGTATCACTTTGCCAAAAGAGCAGACAACCACACAAAAAGTAAATTATTTATGGGTAGAGAATCTTTCTAAGCCTTCCAATAGGATGGCTATCAGAAGAAGAAGCATGTATGTTAATCTAGTTTCTAAGTAGAGGGTATCTATATCTATGGTGTTTCATTTGAATCCATATACCCTATCTTCTTTGGATGTTGCTAGATGATGTATATATTTCTGATATTTGGTTTGTTTGTTTTAGAATTGGGTTCTTCATCTGAATTTCTCAAGAGCATTTCCTAGTAGAGTCACCATTTATTGTGGACATTGCACAACTAACCCAAAAATTGTGCACCCACCTTAGATTTTATATTTTTGGGCATTTTGGTTGTCTTTCGAATGATGTTTTTCATAGGGCTTTCCCCTTGAAGTTGTGGTGTAGGTTATTTTGTTGTGTAGTGTTTTATGTTCCCTTTCAAGTGTCTATTATATGGTTAAATTTTAATGTTTGATTAATTTTAAATATTTTGAAATGAACTAATGCAAACATTTAAAATTAATTAAATCAAATTTAATATTGTTAAAAATAAAAAAATATAAATATATATATACATATATAATAAAAAAAAATTACAAAAACAATTAAATGATACGTACATATATTTATATGTTCAAGTAAAAAAAAAACAAACACGTGTATATTTCTATATATGTATATGTTCAACAATAATAAAATAAAGCATAAAATTAATATATATATATATATATATATGTTTATATATATATATAATAATTAAATAAAAAATATAAAATAAAAAAATAAAATAAAAATAAAAAATATAGAATAAAGGGGCGGGTGAGTAAAGCAACAAAAGGGATCATGTCTCTTTTCTTTTATGCATCCTTGTATATTAAGAGTTTATATTTTGAATTATTCAGATATTGTGTGTCTGCAAGTGATTGATGTAGGCGGGCATGGTGGAACTAGATGACACGTTAGGACTTGTGTCGTAGATGGCAATGAAAGTAGGAACAATTAGTGTTATAAAATTTGACACTACTAGACGTGCCATTGGTGATGTGGAAACTGATGATATAGACCATCAAAGACTTATTGGATGATAGAAATAGATGTGTAGATGAACTACAAGTAGATCACGAGGGCTTAGATGGATAGGACACCTAGGAATATGGATGATGTCAATGTAGACCAGGACATAATCTACCCAATGACACAGAGGATGAATGATGACTCAACATGACAGCACAATGGACTCAAAAGAGATCGATGTGAATTCCACGAAGGTGGTGCAGAAATGACTAGTGGATGCTTGGTTCGATGTGGATGTAAAGGGACTAATTTTCCAAATGTTTGTCAACCTGGATGTGATATGGACACTAAAAAATGAAGGATAACACCAATGATTTGGATAACTGGAATTACTATAAAATAATTTTTGCAACAGTGACGAGAGTGTGATTTTTACTCATTATTTTTTCCATGTGAGATGAGGATTTTATTATGTAATGACTTGCCTGCTATAGGAGCTGGCATCTTCATGCAGATTTACCATGAAATCATCAGAGCCTGTGTTGTTTTTAACTAGGCATTGTAGTCGAATTGACCCCAATTAGTGAGCACTATTGTGTTTGATGATGTACAAAGTGATTTACCAACTTTTCTAGGGGTAAACAGTTTTATTTATCTAGCTTCCTTGTGTACACAACTATAGCACATGATTGCATGGTAAATGGGAACCAAAATTCATGAAGATGAATATAGAGTGTTGTTCACAAAGAAATATGAGTGATTCCTAATATTTTTTACCATTAAGAGGTGTTTGGTGTGTAGTGAATGCCAACTGGGAAATAGCTCCAAAGCTGGTGGTTTTGTCGTATATGTGTACAAAGATCTATATGGTGTCATGACATCGATAATGAATTTGCCATTGAGACCAAACTAAAGGATGTAGGCCCCTTGATTTTGATGCTATTAGTGTTGTCAAAGTATGAAGTTTTTCTCATTTTCACATGACTTGAACCACTATGTTTTGGTTACCAGCAAGGTTGGATGTCTTCATGGCACCAATAGATAGATAGAGGTGGACCTATAATTTACACATAGATGTGGGCTACTTAAAAATAGATGGATGGATTCGTGTGGTTTTAAAACTATGATACGATACTACGTTTATGAAATCTGATGATCACAACCAAAGTGGTGTCAAATATGTGGAGATCTATAAAGAGAGATGTCATTTGCTATGTTATTTCATTGGGGATTTTGCCTAGACTACGTGGTATATTTTTCACTACGTTGATATGGCACCCAAAAAAGTTGGGTGTGACAACAATCCCATGCATGTACTTAGTTTTCATAGGCCACAAAGGAGTTCAAGCTCACATAACGCATTAGTTGTAATGCTATGCAGCCACGAGATATATATACGTGGAAGCTTTTATCTTCTTAATTCATAATAATACATGTTATACGTATAATAGCATGAAACCAATACTTCCTTGAGGTGAGTGCACTGGAAGCACCTGGTATGCAGTTTCATCAGTAGCATTGAGAAGTTAACGTTATGAGATATGTTGATTACAAATGAGGCTATTGCACTCAGTTCCAAGATTGGTGTTTGAAGTAAATCAAATAAGGGGGATGCTCACATCTCGTCATTGCTAATTTTTTTCATAGATGCTATCTTCCAATGAAAAATCTCGTTGTGGATGATTTTTATGATAGGGATGTGTACGTCTAGGTCATTTGAATAATGTTGAGACTATCCATTGTGGTAGTCAAGGATGGGAGTACGATTAGGCTTGGCATGTATCTAATGGTAGTGCATTTACTTGTCATTTAATCATGCATCATTTAATACAGATTTAAAGAATAGATGGTGGGGGACGTTACAAAACATAATTAAAAAAGGTGTTATGAAATCTATTTTTGGAAAAGGGTGTTATGTCAAGAATGGGCAAATGGGTGGAAGATGTCACAGTCACATTACAAAGAAACCAAATGAAGCATTTGGAAACAAAAAAAAGGGTTTATCAAAAAATTTAAAATTCCATCAAAGGCATGAGGCTGCACATTTTGGAATAGGAGCGTGGTAAGTGGACTAGAAGGTTTTTTTAACTGCTGCAAACACTCTTCTTCACTTTGCATGCAGGAAAATAGGTTTTGGATGTAATAAAAGCTTTAATGCATATTTTTTTTCATATGTATTGAAATTACCGTAATGGTGTTTTATGCACAAATGTGGTAGCATCATTATAATATTTTTTAATGCATATTTTTATCCCTTAGACTCTCACCATAACCAGATTTAGATTGTGTGTATGCAGACCTAACTTGGTTTTTGTTTTTACATTTAGGATTTAATATTTTCTATGGAATAGATCTGGTTTACAATAGCTCTCTTTGGTCATTTTTTACATGTTGTTTCATACTTTTAGATTTTATTTTATTCTTCTAACCCTACCTTTTTCATTTTTTTAACCTCATCAAATAAAATTAAAAAAATTAAAATCCAAAAAGTAGATGCATAGATTCCAAGAATGAGCTTTAACATTTTATTTTAAGCAAGTTTGATTTTATTTTAATGCAAATTCTAAATTCTAAAAATTCACACAAATTTTACATTTTAAAAGGAATTTCATAATTTCAAAGCTTTTCATGAATTCACATTTCAAATTCCAAGCTTTGCATTTTGTTTTTAAAGCAATAAATTAACTTCCCTTTATGAAATTATAATCTCATTAAAGTGGGCAATGTATAGGGTGTTCCAAAGGCCATTGTATTTAAAGCAATAAATTAATGTCTCTTTATGAAAATTATAATTTCATTAAAGAGGGGTAATTTATGTGCCATTTCAAAGGCTTCTAAATTTTAAAGCTAGTCATTTCATTATTTTATTTCATGCTCAAAGCAAACTAAAATGAATCCACTTATAATTTCAAATTCACATTTTAGAGATAGATTTTAATATTTTATTTCATGCTCTAAGCAGGGTTTAAGAAAGATAAAATTTATTAAAAATATGCTTAACCAAAAGAAAAATAAAATCTACTTAAATTTTTCAAGATATAATGAATTAAAGCACTTTACATCATGATCATATGAAGCCAATCACAGTTTCATTTCTTTAAAGTTTCATGAACAATCAATAGCATAGCATGATAAAGTAATACCAACACAGATCCCTTGTTAACAGTTATTTGTAAATCACTAAGGTATTCCTAGTACTTATTTGGTACATTTTCACAAGCATACATGCAAACATTAAGTAAAATGAACCTTGGAGAAATTTCTATTTCTTTGCAAGAGAGGTTTTTCTAATCAAAATCCTAACTGTGAGCATGGTTTTGTAATTGGACAAAATTACCACTCAACAAGATGAAGGTGCAAGTAGAAAAGAAAATAATACAAATAACAAGTGTTACCCAAGTGGAAGAGGAGAGAATCTTGGCTAAACATCCACCAAGAAAATGAGCATAGAAACACCACCAAAGGAGGAGCCACCACCATATGTTGGAGATTAAGAAGCATGCTACTGTAACAAGAGAATATCAAACAACTTGCAAGGAATGGGTAAGTATGTTAAGGAAGAGAAGGGAATGTTTAGCGCTAGGTTACATGCAAGAGAAGAAACCTTCACTTACCATAGTGAGTAAAAGAATAATATGCCATTTGGAACAAAGGATAAGAGAACCAATGAATTCATAGTAATGTTTAAGGAGGGAATATATCATTCAAGTTTGAAATAACACATGTGCCTATGCCACCTAATATCAACAATCCTTAGTAACACCCCATACAAGCAAGGAGAGAATAAATCATCATTATTTCAATATCCAAAGGTTGAAATAACACCTATGACACCTAAATTAATGCCTTCTGAGGATTATAATGTACCTATACCACCTAACAAGGAGGAATGATGTCCAATGGAAATGTAAATTCCATGTGGTATGCAATCCAAAGGGATATAGTGAAGTATTAATAGCCTAAGTCTAAAAAATACACGTATATCAAGCTTCCAAGGTTAGAGAGCATTGAAGTGGAGAAGATAATAATCTAGAGTAAAGAAGTGTGCCATACAAAGAGGTGTAATTAATGCAATAGTGTCATATCTTAAATTTTAATGAGAATACAACGTTCAAATAGTTTGAAAGTGCAGTCAAGGGAGAAGCCAATTAGCACATAGTGCCTCGCATCAAATGTATATTGACATTCAATTAATATTTACTTTCCATAAAGTTTAAAGAGACATAAGATTATTATTCCTAAGTTTAAGTTTAACTAATTATTACATGGAGATATAAGTAAATTACAACCTTAGATAATATATTGATGGATTAGAAAGGTAATTAAAGTAAGGAGATTATAAATTTAAGAGCTTTTTCAAAATTGCATTATTTGAGATTCAAGTATCAAAATATTTGTAAATTATTGAATTAGGAGATATAAGTTTTCTATATTGAAATTGAAGCATTAATTTGTAAATATTATCATTTTCTATATTTATAATTAGGGAGATATAAGGAGTTCAACACCAAATTAAATATCTTGAAATTTAGAAACCTTATCATTCAGAATTAAAGGATATAGGAAGAATAACATATAATTGCTTAAAATTTGAAAATTATTGTTGATACTAGTCTCTAATACAAATTGAAGGGACAAAAGGAATCCAACTATAAGGTCTTGGAAAATAGAGAACATTATCAAATTGAAAGTGCATTAAAATATCAATAGGGAGAAATAAGGTGAAATATAGAAGTTGAACATTATATTAAAATTATCATCAAAACATTAGGGATTCAACTCAAAGGAAATTTAAAGAAATCTAAGCACTTTATCAAGATCATAATATATTCTAATTACTTGGGATATATAAGGGGTTCTAAAAAACTTGATATTTGAAAAGTTTTTATAAATTTTCATCACATACTCAAAATACTAGGGAGTCATAAGGTAGACAACATCAACAGTTTCTTGAAAATTAAAAGATTATACCAAAAATGTTTGTTTTTTACAAAAATAAAAATCACTTTAAAAGGAACTGTGCAAAAGCTTATTAAGTATAAAATATTCAAAATATTGCTATTGCTTGACCATCCAAGTCCTAATTTCTAGTAGCAGCATAAATTTGGTGCAATGGCTCCTTTGCTCTATGGCTTGACTTTGCTCTTTGAGGGTATTTCTTAGCATAGTGAGGACCCACACATATTTAGCATCCTTCCCTAGGTTATGGCGATCTATATTGCGTCTGCTTCCCTATATCTTATTTTTGTGTTGACTCATGTTGCTTTGGGATATTGGGATTGGAGATTTCTTATAAAATTTCTTCTTGTTTTACCATGAGTTTCCATAATTCCTATTGTTGAACTTTGGATTGCTTTTGTTTAATTTATTTTTATCAATATCCCATTTCATAATCCTATACTCTTTCTTTTCCTCAACTCTTACCTAAAATATATTTTCATCCTTGAATTATTAAATAAAGTCCTTTTGGTTTTTAGATTGGCTTCTTCCTCCCTAGCTGGGTCATAAGCCTCTTGCAAATTTTTTGGTTTGAGCAGATTAATCACCATACTTATCTTAGGGTCTAACCCTAGAATAAAATTATGCACTTTAATATGTTCATTTTTCTCATTTTCTAGGATATATTTTAGAATTTTCACATATTTCTAAAAATATGCTTCTATAAACAGTGTCCCTTGCTAGAGGGTAGAGAACTCTTCAAATTTCTCAATATAAAATTCGTCTATAAGAAATATTTTATTAAAAGCCTAAACAAAATCCTCCCATTTGAGATCCATGACTAGTGTTTTTCTACCTAAGTTGTATATGTCCCACCATTCCAAGGCTACCTCTAGGAGATGAATGGTGGTCCACATAATCTATCTTTAATGAGAAATTTTTCATGGAGAAAAAAGTTTCTAACTTCCTCAGCCATGACTAAACTGCATATCCTCCTATTTTTCCTTTAAATTTGGTTACCTTAACATTCTTAAGGTCTCTTGTAAGATCAACCTCTATTCAATCTCTGCCCTTTTTGAACATGATCTTACTCTTGTCGATCTTCTCCATTTCTAGTACTGACCTCTCTATTAACCAAAGAATCTCTTATCTTTTATCGTTATTCCAATTGCTCTTGGAGAAGCTTTACCATGGAGGAAATATATTTTGTCCTTCAATAATATTTTTATGATCCTCCAATATCCTTGTTGGGGTTCACTACCATCTCAAATCCCTTACAAAAAGTTGTCTTTCTAGTCTTCTTACTAGGATCAAAATTTTATCCTATATTTTGTACAATATTATCCTATGGTGTAATTATTAGTTATTTCTTCAATGAACTTACTTTTTGAATTGGTTTCATTTCCTTTTCATAAAAAAATATTTAGGTAAGTTATAATTCTCCCACAAGTGCACTTACATTATGTTAGCTTCATTCTACTTATGAACTACCATATGCTATTATCATTATAGGGTTGCGTTGCCTTATTTTAAGGTATCTAACCCAAATTTATACATCAATTCAAGCATCAACCTAAGTGTACTCCATGAAATCTTCTAGCCCTATGACATAGAGCTTTGATACCAACTATAACAACCCAAAACTACCAACTGAATATCTTTTAACAAGAGCACTTACCAACAAAGGCTCATAAGGGGAAACACCCTTTAACTTATTTATCTCAACATACAAGGCTTCACCACATTTGAGTTCTAAGTCATTGCAGATGACCCTCAGTGGACAAGAGTGGCCAACTTTTGCATTTTATTCTTGGGTTTACCTTACTAAACCTACACATTTATGAGTATTTCAATAAGTGGTCTTCCTACCTTTCCCATACCCGGACCATGTGACCATGGCATAGGTATTATCCATTAAACATACATGTTTAAAAGGTATGCTTATTACCTAACCAGAATCTAAGGTCATATATGTAGGTTTATTATCATATATCCTTGGTGCATAGTTACCATACCTCCATTGGGTAACTAAGTTCATTGCCACTTCGATGACAACTGACATGATCGCCTAATCCTACATGATTGAGGGATCACCATTGTTGTATTGTGAATGATTTTTCTAATATTTATATGGGACACACCTGATCCTACATGTCTAAGGTGCAATGTATCACAAGTACCTTGGCTATTGTATCCACACAACTCCTTCTAGGTTCATGAGTTCCTAGCTATTGCATTCATGCAACTCCTTCTAAGACTCATATCTACCTGGTTATTGCATTCACACAACTCCTCCTAGGATTGGGCTTTATGGATTACTAGAGGAACTTTCCTACCCATAATAGGATAGATAGACACCCTAAAGAGCAATATTATAAAGCATGACATAAACCATCAAATATGAAATGTTAGAAAGAATAATCTTAAGAGTTCCTCTTAACCAAGAGCCATATTTAAGCATTACATAAATCTTGATATAAATATTTAACAAAAGCTACCTAAACCATGATAGCATTAAACCACATTACTAATCAAATGTATTCAAAATAAAATATTATATCCATTAAATAAAATATCTATAGATATCTACAACTCCATTTACGTAATTACTTCAATTCCATGCTAGCAAGAATCAAAGCATTGCTTAAAAAAACTCTTCATTGCTTATAGAAAAAGGGTACATTAAAGCAACATAATCCTTCTTTTAAAAAATATTCAAGTATTACAAATATTTAAAGCAAATATAAGCCCTTTATTTTACATATCAATAGTAAGAAGTAACTACCAAGGATATTCATCCAAGTAAGCCTCTGCAGCTTCTTTTATGGGAAAAACTAGCCACAACTTGTGAGGTTTTCTTAAGGACTAGACAACTCTTCATGAAATGCATCCAATATGCCTATTCTAAGATGCAATCCACATGCACAACTATAGAATATCATTGAAGCCCACATTCAACAATATCATGATAAAATAAAAAATATAATATTTCTATTTTATAATGATCCCTTAATCCACAAGGATCTCAAGAACCATAATAATAATATCTTTTACAAAAATCCACATATCAATCTTATGTAAGAGAATACCATACTTCTCTTTTATATTGAATCCTTAATCCACTCAAGATGCCAGGATTTCATTACAATAGTTTTCTCTTTCAAATTCAAACAACCCCTTATAATATATTCCATTTAAAATCCAAGAGCATTCCATACTACTCTTATGATAATTCCTTAATCCACATAGATCTTAGGAAATCAATATAGCTTTCCAATTTCAATAAATCTAAAGCATACATAAATAAAAACTCATAATTACTATGAATTTAACTTCTTCAAGCATTAATGAGCTTAAACTCTATCAATATTCAAAGGAATTATATTTTCCTAAACTAATAAGTTTAGAAACCAAAACCAATAAAGCAAGGATCTATTATCCTTCATCTTAAGCAACTAACAAATCTAAATTACAACATAGATTTGTAAAACTTTTCCTTAAATAAACATAATATTTATTAAGCAACCATTAAATATAATACAACATAGATCTATTAAAATTTTCCTTAATAAACAAATATTTATTAAGCAAATAAATCAACATGATAAAGAATCTAATATTCTTCACATTATTAAGCTTAATCATCTATTAAGAAATTAAATCAATTCAATAAATAAACTCATATTATTTTCATTAATAAGCTTAATCATCTATTAAGCAATTAAATCAATACCATAAAGAGTCTAATACTCTTTTCATTAATAATATTAATCATCTATTAAGCAATTAAATAAAACACATGAAGCACCTTACCAAAAATAATAGAATTAAAACATAATCTAAAAACTTCTAAGGTTCGACCCAAAACCTAGGAAGCCAACACAATGATCCAACATTGTTGCCAAAGATGTACTACACATGTTGATATAGGAAGTAAGGGTATATGACACACTACTCAGGACAACTATCCCATTTCAAAATAGGCACAAAGGTGCTACAAGCTATATAGCTAAAAATGAACCCTACAACATAGTACACTCTAAGAACCACAAGTTGCAACACACACACACAATGCATAGGTAGGATTATATAGCAAAAAGGAAGAAAGACAATGTCTTATCCAGTAAATATCTAGGGTGAAGCACATCTAGCTAGCAAAGACTTCAAAACAAGATTAAAACCACTACACAAGGGCAAACGGATGGTTCTAATCTAACCACATGATCCACTGGTTAGGTAAAACACAACAACCCAACCAAACCCAATTAACAAACAAACAAAACTAAGCATAGCAATGGTAGTAAAAAAATAAGGAGACAACCTAGTTTTCTCTTCTTATGTTTCATTTATGCTAGCATCGCACTATCTTTGAATTACCATCATCTATCCAAACACTCCCTCCTTCTTTAGATTCCTCCAAGGCCAAATTTCCCCCTTCCCTCACTTGCTTCCCACTAGATTTAAGCAAAGTCATGATATTACATTGGGTGAACATGAGTGAAATTCCCTAGAGGGTATTACTCTCCGTCCTTGAAAGAGCACTTACAATACACCACAATATTTATTGAAACCAATGCCTACCTTACTCCTCTAAGAAGGTGGCATCCATTATTACTTTGATATTAATTAATTTTTCTTTAAAACTTTAAATATCAAATATTTATTTAATACTTTATTTAATTAAAGTATTTAAGCCATCACTTAAGCAATTTCTAAAAGTATTATAAATCAAACTTATCAACTTTATCATACTATGCACAACATAGACAACATATATTTGCATCCATAAAGTCCTACACCATCGTTTTATCCCTAAATAGGTGGCTTCTTTTAAGATAGTCTAATGCTATCACCAACCTAATAAGGAGACTCATTACATAAGCAACATCCTAGCCCAATGGTGAGAACACAAAGACAAACAAAATGTAAATGCAACTTTATAAGGTATTTATCCATGTTACCCTAAGCTATTTATGAACAAGTCATCCTCATTATTTCCTAAAATATCTCTCATTGTAGGTGGTTTTCCACCCAAGAGGTAGTACTTAATCCTACACCCACAATTACATCAACAATACCATATTCCATGCTTAAAAGAATGCAATCATTCTATCATAAAAAAAAACTATGCCATTAATAATTCACACTAATACATAGCTTATTGTTTTGTTAAATTTTCTACCTAAATGGGGTGTTACAATTATATACAATCCTAAGAGAGCAAATATAGTTGTTGATTTCTTATCAAGAATAACAACCACCACTGACCCTTTCTCGTCTACTATCCTCAATAAATTGTTAGATTTTTTCCACATTTCTTGGGCTGAACCATGTTCTATCCTTGATATTTTCATCCAATAGCCTAATAATTTTTGTAACCTTTGTCTTAAATCATTATGGTAATTTTTTTTACATCATTTCCTATGGAAAATGTGGTTGGAGAGAAATCACAGTATTTTATAACACTATAAAAAGCCCAGATTATATCTTGAATTAAATCCTCTCTTTTGCCACTGAGAATGCTTCCCTTTGTCCTCTACCTTGTCATCTTGCTTTTCATTTTAAAGTTTATTTGTGGCTATCTCTTAATTTTCCTATCATGGATAATACTCGAATACAACCTACCAGTAATAGGGCTTAGTCCACTTGGACTCCTCCTCCATCAGGTTGGATTAAACTGAATTTTGATGGTGTTGCTAAGGGTAATCTTGGATGGGTTGGAGCAGGTGGTATCCTCAAAGATAATAAATGTAGGGTTATCCTTACTTTTGTTGAATTTTTAGGGATCCAGTAAAATAAAGTTGTTGAAGCTCATGCTATGTGGCATCGCCTGCTTTTGGCTAAATACTATTATGATAAACTTTTGGTAGAGGGTGATTCCCTTACTATCATCAATTACCTAAAAATTCTAAATTTCAATCCTAGAGGATAAGGAATTGCATCGATGAAGATAGATATCTTAGTCAAAATTTCCAGGATATAATTTTTTAGCTTACATTTAGGGAAAGTAATATATTTACTGACATCTTGGCAAATATTAGAGCCTGGGCTACATGATGATTTGGACCACTGACTTCCCTTACAATTTGGTACATGTAAATGATCAAGAAGTTTTATCTTCATGTATTACAAACACTGATGTGGAGCAAGTCAGCCCATTTCTAAATGTATCTAATGCTCATATTTACTAATAGATTCATTGATAGTTCCCATGTTTCCTTGGTACATGGGCATCCCATGTTTTTTTATTTTTTCAACCTTGGTTGTCGGATGTCCACCTTTCTAGGCAGAGTTATTGGTGGTTTTTCTCATCTTGATAGTCTCCATTTTTTTATCTCCTGATCCATGGTCATTACTCCCTACTATTTTTGCACCACCATGATCCCCTCTAGCTTCATCATCCCTTCCCAACTCTTTCTCTCCTCTATCCATGTAGATCCCCTCCCTCGTGTTTCACCTTGTGATTTTTTGTTCCACTGTGCTCTTTCCTTCATGTGGGTTTTTGGTTTAGATTTTCACACAATCCTTTCAAGTGATTGGAATTAACTTTTCTATCATGAATACCTTGGTTCATGCAGTTTTACTCATCCCCATCTCATTCGGTACACTTGTTGAGAATTTCATTGGAATATTTCTATTTTTGTCTTCTTATTTATTTCTTTTTATAATGGTCAAGCTTTTGATCTTCTCTATTACTGCATTCCTCAACTATTTATCCAAAGGTATCCTTTTTCTTGTGTTGTCATCATGAACTTCATGGAGTATTCTAAGGTTTGTATGGACTCCATTGCTGAAGGGATCCTCTTGAGCAAGGGTTTCCTTCCTTTTTTGTCGTAAATTTGAAGGGGAGGATCTAAAAATTACCATGGAATTCATGGATACATGGGATAATGGTAGGATAACCATCCATAATAAGACATATGATATAGACATTAAATTTTTGGTTGAGTTAACTGGCCAACCTTCTAAGGGACGATCCATAAGAAGAGAAAAGCATAACTGGGATGCAAAGTTGAAGGATGTCAAAGATAAGGAGATTTTCAGGAAATAGCATGTGGTAATATGAGCTTCATTTTCCTTGGGGGAGTGTTTTAAAATATATAATGTAGTTTTTAATAGTTGACAACCATGATAATGCTCTTTTAAGCTTCCATTTTGCATTGTTCAATCATTTTTGTGATGTGAGTGCGGTTAACATTCCTCAATTTTTATTTAACTCTATTGGCTACACCATTGAGCACTATAGATCAAAGAATGGGTCTGAATTACCTACCCATCATGGACTATTAAATTTCCTATATAAGCATTGGCTAATTCATTGTCCTCAGGGTATTGTTGTGTCTCCCCCTCCCAAAACCAAGTTGAATCCCATAAAACTAGATCTTCCTAAACCACAATCCTCAAGCACCCCTAGGCTCTATACTAATAAGAAAAAAATTATTGATATTGTCCATCAATTAAGGAAGAGATCTAGCAGTGAATCCCTTGAACTTTAACTTCAGCCTGAGTATAAACCCTTGCACTCCTCTGTTCATTTAAAGAATAAGACCCAATATAAAGAATCCCCAATCATTGAGTCAACGAATGATGAAAATAATAGCCCTGACCACTGCATGCATATTTTCATCATCATCTCTATCTCAAACTGCATCTCCCAATTTATTTATTTACATAATGCATTAAACCTAGGGTTCTTCAAGAAATCCTTTGCTGACGATGTGACCAATGCTCCTCCTGAATATTTAAAGGTGGTTGTCATTCCTAAGGACGTCCTTGGCAAGGGTAAAGATGTTGAAATGGATACTTCCAATGAGGAATTCCAAAAAGTTGTTGTTGAACCTGATAAGGAGGATTAAGTGGTTCTTTCCAATGTCGGGTGGTTTTTGGATGCATTTTTTCTACATATTACATATGTCTTCTATTGTTTTTTGGGTCTATTTAAGAGTTTCCTATTTTAAGGCTTGTTATAGTGGTTGCTCCCTAAGTAAAAGCTTTGTGGACTGGATTTTTGATGGATGGCATCCTATTATGAATTCTTCTAGTCTGTTGGATTTTGTAGCCTTTTTTTAATTAGGTTCTGGGGCCCTGCTAAAACCTGTTCGTAATCTTACCGATAAAAAAAATAATGACAACCACCACTAACTTAGATCTTGTCGATGATAAGTTCCCTAATGAAGACATTTTTGCTTTTTTTTGTACATAGTCCTTGGTATGTAGATAATGCTAACTATTTTGTTGTAAGTAGATTTTATCCATGTTTATCATATTGAGAAATGTAGAATATTATTTTGTTCTCTCAAATACTTGGATAAATTTATATATTTTTAAAATTGGAGTTGAACTTGTTCTTCATAGGTGTTTTGTGAGGATGAAGTCTTTGACATAATGCAAGCTTGTCACATTGAATCTTATAGAGGATATTTTGTAGCTAATATGACAATTGATAAAATATTAGACATAGGGTATTTTTAGTCTTCTCTACACAAGTATTCTAATGAGTATACTTCTTGTTTCAAGTGCCAAAGTATGGGAAGACCAATTATCATAGATGAAATACCCCTAAGACCCAACTTGTTATAGATTCCTTTGAGAAATAGGATTTATATTTTTTATGTACCATTAACTGATATTCACAATATAAAACATACATCCTTATCTATACATATTATGTGATCAAATGGGATGAGAACTCAAACCTCTTCTATTTGATCATAATGAGAAAGTTATTAATTTTTGTATGACGTCCTTACCTACTTTGTTACACCTCGAGAGATAATCATTAATTGAGTATCATAAATCACATCTCATATAGTTTTAACATTTGTCAAAATCTATGCAGTTTGACATTATAATACCACTCCATATCACCCTTAGATGAATTCACAAGTTGAAGTCACAAATATAGAATTAGAAAACACCTTGACCAAGACCATTGTTTATCATCAATAGGATTGGATTATAAGGCTCCTAAAATTATTTTGGATGTATAATTCTATCTAGAAGGATACTGCTAAATTTATTCCTTAAGAGTTAGTGTATAGAAAACAACCATTAATACCTAAAGTTTAAAATTCAAATCCTAGGGATAATATTTCAAGTTGGTATTGATCTATCTCTAGTATAAAGGGATTTAATTGATCAAATCGATGCATAGGATGAGATGCATCTTCAATTAATTTATCACACTAAGGTTAGTCACCAATAGCAACAAGAATGACATGATAAACTAATCAAAACCTAATAGTTCAAGGTTATAGATTGGGACTTTGTATATAATTCTAAGTATCATGATTTCAAAGGCAAACTCCACATATGATGGCTTGGACCTTATGAGATCAAGAAGGTATATGGGAATGACAAAGATTAAATTCAAATGATTGATCAATATTACTAAAATATATTGGTCATTGTCCATCATTTGAAATTGTATAAAAACATCTCTCTAATGAGGATTTTCTTCAACAAAATATTCTTAATTCTAATATATAGCTAGTTAAAGAGGGATCCTACTCTTCTACTAGTTGTATTACTCTTTCTAATTAATAAATTAAAAAATAAGATGAGTGAAAACTAGCTTTCTAGAATTCATCTCCATCAATAATTCTATCAATGAAAACCCTCAAGGCACTAATGGACAAAGTATCATCCAAAAACTAGGATTTTGGAAGAATCATTTTAAAGAAAAAGAAAATATTTGATAAAATATTCAAACATAGCCATATGATCAAAATCTAGCCTTGCTAAATAGCTACGATATTAGAAGATACATGATAGAATTCCTTATTGTATTACAAATATCAGACCTCCATAGTTCGGTTTATTGTGTTTCTCTTTCTTCCAATTACATAATTTTTCTAGAATTAGAATATTTCTAGGATGACAAATTTCAAGGATTTTCTAAAATCTCTATAAATCCTACCAATCTCTTGTATCCACAACAAAATACCCTAACTAATCTATAAATCCTACCAATCTCTATAAAATAAATGTACCACCCTTTAGTGATAGCACTACCCTAGCACTTTTGTAAAAGCATGTTATTTTTGGATTTTGACTTATTCCAAGTAGTTTGATCATAAAACAATCAAAAACATCAAAATTATGATCTAAAATAATATTTCTACCTATAGACACCAAAACCTAGCCACTTGTCATCCATCCTGACTTTCCCGCCATTTCCACCCTTTATTTACATATATTTATATTTATTTATTTTATATATTTAAATATTAATATTTTATATATTATATTTTATATATATTTAATAAATATATATTTATATAAGTGAATTAATCCCAACCATCCGATTTCACTTAATCCTATCCATCCATCTACATCAATCCATGCCACACCCTAGATTTAATATCCACCCTTCGATATGCTTTTATCTCAGCCACACGATTAGTGTCATTGAAACCCTAAGTATGCCCTAGGTTGGATTATTAATAGGAGCCATTTTGATGGCTCAACCCCATTCCCTAAGCAATTTTGTATCTTGAATCCTAATATCTTGAACTCAAATCTTACCCAAGTCTTCCCTGAGTTCCTTGGAGCATCCGAGCACTCTCACCTCCTATCCTCATCTGCCATAGCCCTCGCATCCATTGCCACCTCCCTCGCTTAGCCAGATCTGCTTCTGCAGACTTTCCCCTCAATCATCGAATGCCTTCGGGCGCTTCCTATCACTCTCGAGCACCTCTGGGCGCTTCCTTACCTATCACCAAGCGCCTCTGGGCACCTTCCACCATCATCAAGCGCCCACGGGCATTTCTTGTAGCCGCCAAGCACTCACGGGTATTTTACGCCATAGATTCTGAAGTCCCCCTAGCCTTCGGGCGATGCTAGGGCATCATCGCACCAGTTCACTACAACAAACTTCATCAGATCAGAAGACAACAAATACGTAAGGTAAATCTATTATTTTATTTTATTATATGCACTTTTAGATTTTGTTCATTTATTCATATTGCATAGCTAGGGTTTTTATCTGCTTTTTGAGGGCCTCACATTGTGGAGCCCTCATAGTTGCTACTAACTCATTTGTTGTTTTATTGTGTGCAGATCTGGAAGTGTGACATCAGCATTGGACAGCTACTTAAGCTGGAGTGGCCCGACATCGGATAACTAAAAGCCCACTCACTTCTATTGGGAGCAAGGATGCGTTTGAAGACACCACCAACATTGTTTTGCTAGGGTTTTAGAGAACCCTAGCCATTGTAAAATTTGTATCAAAGGGATTCAAAGATCCTCATTGTAACAATGGAGTTTTTAGGCTCCCCCCATTAATATAAAATCATTCATTGTGCAATTTTGTGTTCTTTGAGTTCTACTTTATATTTCTATTATTTGGTGTTGCATTTTTGTCTCTTCAAATGGTGATCACGGTGGGACCCCCTAAGGGTTTCTTTTTATGATTTTCTTTACTAATTTATTTGCTATTTTTTGTCATCTTGCAGGGTTTTTAGAAGCACATATTTCATAGTTTTTGTTGGATCTAGGGTTTCTAGAAGTTTGCAGAAGGTTGCAGAAGGTGCATGAACACCTGGTGGCGCTCGAGGGCTATCCAAAAATGCCTAGGTGCATTTCAAAAATGCCTAGGGGTGTTTTATAGAGAGTTGGAGTAGAAGCGTAGGCTATTTTGTAAGTCTACTATTAAAACCCTAGCTTTTCTGTTTACGTATTTTGGGTAATCTTACATTTTTTTAGATTTTTAAGATAAAAATAACATCATTAATTAATCTGGAAAAACATTCATATTAGCTTGCATCTTAGGTTTCAGATTAATCATTTGCATCCATCCACACTTTCTATTTGAAGTTTCTATTTTCTATTGTATTCACAAATTGAAAAATATTGCATTCTGATTTCATGTGAATTGAAAAATTGCATAATTAGTTTGCATTATAGGGTTAGGGATTCCTATTTTTGTAGGTCTAAGTAGGAACATTATTCATATACCAAAAGTATCCCCGTACTTGGGTGATTCCATATGGAGGAGTAGATGAACCCCCCAACTGTCTAGAGTGGGTCTTAAGTGGTGTACTCTACATCCTTTGGAAAAATTGGTATTCTGAGTAGTGGCTTCTGATTTAGACTATCAAAAGTAGTTATCTTTCTAACATTGTATGAACACAATAGCAAATCAAAAATTTTAAAAAGAATCACACACTGCATGATTCACATTTAATAGTAGTGGCTGGATTTCATCACCAACCATTGCTTGAGATTTGGTGATGGTGGCTTTCATCTCCATCCACCAATCTCTACCCTTAGAAACCTTAGGTCACCCTCGAGCAAACTTGCTAGATTTCATCACCAGCAAGAATCTCATTGCCCTAGCTTAGCCATAGTTTTTACCTTTCTTTGGATTAATTCATATTAGCACATTTGAAACACACAAGATTAAAACCTAAGAAAATGAACTCACATTAAAAGGAGATAATCAATGAATGAGGTAAGACACACGTGTTAAACAAACTTAGCATTGATTGTTTATTTTTCTTGTGAAATTTAAATTTTGTGTTTCATTTTACTACATAATCTATATTTTGGTTTATTTGCTTTATGGTATTAACAAGAAAACAAAAGAAAGCATTAAATCAAGATAATCCAATGGAACCTTCATCCACCTTCCCCACCACTTCTATGGTAGATTCCCTAAATGTGACATAGGCAGATTTATCTATAGGTCCCTCACATTCCTTGTCATCCACAACCTTTCATATGGCTATGCCCCAAGAAGAGTCAACCTCACCAACCATTGATCACCATATTACCCATATAGACATGGCACGAGTAGAAGCTCTCATGAAGTCTTCTAACTATGTCTTAGAGTCAATCCCCAACTCACCTAGACAGGATCCTACTTTACAATAAGAATCTATTTATTCCCAACCACCATCCAACTTTACCCAGGTGTACACTAACCCTCTTTTTGAGGCATCAATTGCACCTTCCTCCCATATGTCCATTCCCCAACCCTCATGTGCTCCTAGCACTTCATACACATCCACATACACCAACCCCTTGTATGAAGCACATGTAAATGTTGCTTCACAAGTTTCAGCCTCACAAGTTACCATACCAAGTGTAACTTGTCCCCCAACCACATCTTCCATACCATATACTTCCATACCCTCCACTTATGATAGAGAGATTAATGAGGCATGGGAACACTTGAACAAATTTCTTAGACAACATCAAAATACTCAATAGCAAGTACAAGTGAACCCTAAGCCTTTACCAAACTCTACTCAGACTATCCTCATTAACCAAGGTCCATCATGGACACCATAGTCTTCTATGGTTTCTATCCCTATTCCCCCACCAAGTCATACCACTACCCATCCTATTCCCATTGGCCAACCTAGCCATAACCCTCATACATCAACCTCATTCCATAATTCTCCATATTTTCATCATCAATCTCCCATTCATCAATTTCCATCAAATTCACCTAGTCATCATTACCAATCTCATCATCATTTAGTCACTCCACAACATTTTTCCACCCCACCTCAAAATCATCAGGTAATTCAAGGCTTCCACATTCTTGAAGAAGACCCTCGAATTAAGGCCATGCAAAAATAGATAGATCAATTGATACAATATACTCCTGGTTTGACAAACCAGAAACCAACCTTACGCCAATTGATCAATCAACCCATTCATCCTTCAGTACCATCACCACCATATCTGAAAGATTTCATGATACCTAAGTTTGACAAATTCAAGGGAACTGAGGATCCCAAAGAACATGTGAGCACGTTTGTACATGCATATTTTAGAATTCAAAATGACAATGCTCTCATGCTTAAAACTTTCCTCAAACATTAGGAGGAGATGCCATAGAGTGGTATAATCAATTACCCAATCATAGTATTTATACTTTTGAGCAATTGATTGACCAATTATTTGAGTGTTTCATCCTAAATGTTAAAAATAAGATCTCATTATCTGATGTCTATGCTTTAAGACAACATGATGATGAGTCTATCTACGATTTTGGAAATCGTTGGAGGGTTGTCATCACTAAGTTGCCATTCACCTTACCAATGGATGAGCTAATCAAATTATTCACCAAGAGTTGTCTAAAACCTATCTCTTGGATGCTTCAACTACAAACTTATCGTTCATTTGAAGAAGCTTTAGCTCAGGCTAGTGTCATTGAGGAAATCAAAATCCAAGAAGGCATACTTAAGCCTAAGAAGAAAGAATGGAAAAATAAGGGCCAATATAAAAGCAACTATTCTGGCCAACCAAAATCAACACAGGCTACCCCAGCCAATCAGCCCAATCAAGTTAATCAAGTGGTCATGAGCCAGCCGATAATGGCTCAACAACAATTAGTGCAACAATCACCACAACAAATTGCTTATCATGTGGTACCCTCAACAACTCAAGCCATGCAAAACATAGTGCCAGCTATAGAAAACCATCCCTAATGATAGTATATCCAACAAAATCACCAATATACACCCTTAGCTGAGTCATATGCTTCCCTTTTTTGAAGGTTGTATGACACAAACAAACTTGCTTTACCCAAAATTAGACCAGATGATCTCGCCAAACATAGTAAACACTATCGAGAACATCTATTTTGTCCTTATCATAGGCAAAATGGGTATGATATTAACAATTTCCATACATTTAAAGACATAGTGCAAGACCTTATTGACTTGGGGGCAATCAAGCTTGACAACCCCCTTGCTCAACAAAATCAAAACCTTGGTATTTTTCAAACACCACTTCCTCATCATGAGGAGGTGCAACCAAATATAGGAGGGGCTAACACCAAAACTCCTCCTAATCAAGTCAATCATGTCCAACAATACCAAGGGTTTGTAGGGGCCATCCATGTGGTCACTAGAGGTCAAAGAAACAATCAACAAAATGTAAGGCAACAACCTCAAGCAAGTGTGTCACAACCTCCTACATCACCACCCATTCAAATTTCACCTAATCCTTCATCACCCATCCATATTCCTAGCCAATCAAATCCTCCAAATCCACCCATCAATCATCCACCATGACCAGTCATCTCATTGAGTAGCTGGTTAACCACAAGTCTAAAGATGGCTTCCACCAAATTGTCAATTTATGAGTTAATTCAACAATCTCCCCCACATCATGAGGCATTAATGGATATTCTCAAATCCATTGAACTACAATCTCAAGATTCTAATGCCTTCAACAACTTTGTAGGGAGCATCCAAACATGCATGGAGCCTTCCATCACATTCTATGACTTTGAGATTAAGCCAATCTCATCAAGAAATTTAGACCCTCCATTGCATATCATGGCTCTAATTGACAAGAAGCCTTTTAAAAGAGTCCTAATTGATATCGGTTCCTCTATCAATATCATCACCACATCTACCCTTCATCATTTGAACCTTCCTCCATCTCATATCACCAAGTCATCATTCACCCTAAAAGCATTCAATGATGCTTTGTGTTCCATAGTTGGCACTATTGTTTTACCCATTGAAGTAGGGGTCAAAATGTTGCACACCATGTTTCACATCTTGGAAGGATCCATGGCATACAATGTACTCCTTGGAAGACCTTGGATGAGGGAAATGAGATGTGTCCCTTCAATACTACATCAATGTTTGAAATATGTTCATGAGGGACAAGTACATTGCATACCGATGGACGTCGAGCCATTTAAGTATTGCAATTTCATTTCAAATCCTTATGAGTCCATGCTTCCTTCCACCCACATTTTCCTTTCACCATCATCCAATCCATCTACCACTTCACCAATTCTTCATCAAAAGCTCCCATTCCTGAGGAGCTCCCTATCACCAATCCCCATCAAGCTTCCATAACCCCATCATCTTCATCATTGACTACATGCACATGTGGTCACAATCAATCCACATCATCAACATCATTGCCATCCACTTCATCATCATCATCCATTCAACAACCTTCCCAAACCAATCCATCACCATCACCTAATGTTTCACAAGTCGAGTTGATAGATTGTGAGACATCTCCATCTTCACCATTCCCCGAGCCATCATCTGACCATAGTCCTTCCATATCATCCCAAGTCGAGGTCCACCTCACTAATCTTGGTATTGGTGAATATGTGGTCCAAGACATCACCATCACACCCCTCACCATTCCTAAGGCTAAGGATTTTAGTCACCCACATGACCCACCTTTAGCCATAGGAGCAGTATATAACATGGGTTCAACTCCAAATAGCATAAATTTTGTATATGGGGGATTGATTCTTCATCAAATCTAACTCCCCTAGAGGAACCCAAAGAACCAACACTTGCCAACATTCAAAACATGTCAAGATTTCCATCTCAATATTTTCACATAGTCAATTGGCAAGGTCATGGCCTAGGATTGCATGAACAGGGAGTGCATCAACCTATTGATGTTCCATATCAAGAAGTGCATGATCATTCAGGTCTAGGTTACCACCCACTTTCCACCACCTCTTCTCTTGAACAAGCCTTCCAAAGGCTTAATCTCAATTCAGGAAGAAGCCCTCCATCCCGATAATTCTGATGATGAAATCTATGAAGAATTCGAACTTATATCAATAATTTTAGATGAATCTGAAGAAGAATTAGAGCCCATTATTCCCCATACCAAACAAGATGAGTTTTATCTCAACATGTTCCCCATCCATGAGCCCATATTTCACTTGCTTCTTCCACAAGAGTGAGTTGCCCCTACTGGTGAACCACCACCTCCATTCCATTAAGCCATTTCATAAGCCAAATTGTAACATATGTACATAACACAAAAATAGTGGTTTTCACCACTACAAAAAAAATCAAAAAATCAAAAATCAACAAAAACATTTATCTTTCTTTGCATTGCATGTATATATCATCTAGTTAAATGCATTTATTTGTGTTGCTTATTGCTATCCAGGTTTACCAAGCTCCTAGCACCGGTTCTTAGGTTCCATCCATTCCATCCAACCTTATCCACCTTGCCCATAAGTCAACATGAATCATATTGATTTATTTACCCCACTCCATAATCCATATGATCTGGCTAAACCAATTCCAATTGACATAAGTCTTATTGATATGGACCAGATTTCCTCACCTCCATCCTTTTTTGAATTTGTCTTGTTTGAGGAATTGTTAAGGGCTTCCACCAACTACATTCCTCCATCCCATCTGCCTTCACCTTCACCTTCACCTTTGGATCCCGAGGTTTTCTAGGAAGAAATAGATGAGGATAAGCCAGAAGAGTTTGATAACATCTTAGATGACATTCATATGATCCCTATACCCCATCAACTTGAGGAAGGTTCCCACATGTCCATTGAAGATACCATCGATGTGGACCTTAGTTCAGACAAAGACAATCCCCAAATTGTCAAGCTTGGCAAAATTTTATCACCCAAAGAACAAGAGCAATTAATTGCTCTCCTCAAGAGGAAGAAGGGCATATTTGCATGGTCCTATAAGGACATGCCCGGTATTGACCCTAGTTTGGTTGTCCATAATCTCACCTTACAACCTGATGCTAAGTTGGTCAAACAAAAACTTAGGAGAATGCATCCTACCATGGCCCTCTTGGTAAAAATAGAGCTTCAAAAACTCTTAGACGTGAACTTCATAGTTCCTATCGACTATCCTGAGTGGCTTTCAAACATGGTACCCATTCGAAAACCTAACAGGGTGATACACATTTGCACTAACTTTCGAGATCTTAACAAAGTGTGTCCTAAGGATGACTTTCCTCTCCCAAACATTGATACTCTTGTCGATACTTGTGCTAGCCATGAAATGCTTTCACTCATGGATGGTTTTTAGGATACAACCAAATTTGAATAAATCCTGATGACCAACACAAAACAACATTCACTACACCTTGGGGAACTTTTTGTTACAAGGTGATGCCCTTTGGCCTCAAAAATGTAGGTGCTACTTATCAACATGCCATGACATACATTTTCCATGATTACATGCATAATATTATCGAAGATTATGTGGATGATCTCTTGGCTAAATCTAAAACTCGACAAGAGCACATTGGTGTATTGGAGAAAGTTTTTGACCGACTCCTAGAGCATAATGTAAGGTTGAACCCCAAGAAATGTGTCTTTGGTGTTACCTCGGGCAAACTTCTAGGATTCATTATCTCCAAAAGAGGCATTGAGGTGGACCCTAACAAGGTCAAGGCCATCATGGAGATGCCTCCCCCAACTAACTTAAAGGAATTGTGTAGTTTACAAGGAAATATTCAATCAATCCATCATTTTATTGCACAACTTTATGACAAATGTAGGTCATTCAATCACCTACTACAAAAGGGGGTGCCATTCTCTTGGATAGATGAATGTCAAAAAGCCTTTGATGACATTAAGCAATACCTAGCTTCTCCACCAATATTAGCTCCTCCTCATTCAGGGGTCCCATTCTATCTTATTGAATTTCTATATTTGCATATATTTCATTCATAACATTGCATTTCATTTGCATACTACATTCCAAAAACAATGCATTAACACACATTTCATATTGCATTTCACATTTCACAAATTGCATTTCATACATTGCATTTACATCCACATTTTCACATTTCATATTAGGGATCATTTATTAAGTTCAAGGTCTTAATTGGTCCAAAAAAAGTCATGTTGCCTTAATCAGGGGCACCTTCACAATATCATCCACACAATTCCACCAAGTCAAATTACCATTAGCACAAACCACATTTTCATAAAATTCCTAGGTGTTTTCGGTCACTCAACCACTCCTAGTGTTTTAAGAAAACTCCAAAATACATGTCAAGTTCCTTTTAGGACCATTACACATATACACTAAGAAAATATTGAGTTTTGGGAATTGACTCCAAAACATTCTTGAACCAAACACAATTTCACATCTTAAAAACATCTTGTGTCAAAGAGGGATAACACCATACTTGGTATGAACCTCAAAGTGAAAATGGGTCATCCTTGCTAGTCCCATCATGCAACATAGTCCATAAAAATAGTGGTTCTCACCACTATCACAATTCCAAAATAAAATAAAGAGTAGGTAAAAATCCCTAACAAAAACTCTAAATATTTTACATCACACACCACTGATCATTGGGTTGTAAGGATCATACTACATTTTCAATTAGATGGTTAGGTAGTCATCCCCAAAACTTAAGAGATCAAAAACACAAATCATGGACTATGGAGTTAGCCTCCACCGGAGCTATAGATGCTTGATTGGAAGTGGAGTACGCTCATGCATGGTGACACATCTCTTTCAAAGAGACCTCTGACCGCACATAAGGACAAGCTAGCTTCTTGGTTTCATCCATAACAGGTTTACCCAATTTACTCAAGATGAGTTAATGAACTCACTTGCACACACATTGGTTCTTGATTGCCTTGAGTCATTACCATGCTCTTGATTCGGTAAATGAATTCACTGCACACACATTTGGTCCTAGAGGGATTAGGTAGTTTTAGTGAGTTTGTTTGATACCACTAGTATGTCCGAGTCTCTACAAAATAGTCATTTTTCCATATCAACATCCATATCTTCTTCCATATCAACATCCATATCTTCTTCCATGTCAACATCCATGTCAGTTCATGAGTCTTTCACCCCACATCCCACCAAGTTTGGTGCCCCTGATTAAACAACAATGCTAGAAAAATGGACAAACAAGATCTAAACTATAAATGATCATTAGCACATTTGCATTCCATACCTTGCATTAATTCATTCCCCTTTAATCATCCATAACATATCATATGCATTAATCATCCATATAAACATGCATTCCACAAAAGCATTCCACAAAAGCATTCACACAAACACATATAACACAAAAGGTAAAATCCATGTATATATATGTATAAATATCGCATGTACAATGAGTGCCAAAAGGCTACATACAATGGAGCACCAAGGCTCATATACAAAAAGTGCATCTAAGCACTAACTACGCCCTCCAAGAGGACCCCTGTGACCTAGGAGGAGCCCTAGACCTAGAGCTATGCCTAGACTCGCTATGCCTAGCACCCTCGGATATAGATGAGGTTGGAGGATCCAGAAGTGGAATATGATGTTCCATCAACCTATCCTCCAATGCCTCGATATATCTATGTCGAGAGTGAAGGTATGCTATGTCAATATTATGTCGATGCTCCCTCTCTACTAGCTCTACCTAGAGCCTCATGATCCTTGCATCCCACTCTACCACCTACTACTCCAACCACACCCAATCCTCCTCACTCTGATCTGGAGGTCCATCCAAAGCCTCCTCCACATCCTCTCCATATCCACCATCTCCCCCACTCTTAGGAGCCTACCTCACCACACCCTTAGTCCTCCTCCTTTGACTATCTGATCAAAGGCATCACTATCACTTGGGGGCCTCATGGGTCCCCTCATCCCTAGCCTCATCACCATCCCCATCAACCACTCCTCAAGGTAGTGCCCATGGTGGCTATGCAACAAACCATACATCATACTCCATGGTAGTCCCCACATCATCTACATCTAGGAGATCTATCTCCTCATCATCCTCATAAGCCACCCTCCATGGCTCTGCACATGGTAGCCCTATCTCCTCCCGATGTCTCCTATACCACACTAGCTCATCCAGGACATCCTACCTCAACCTAAACTATCAAAGTACTCATGAGAACTAAAAATACTCAGCCTCACTCCGATATCTCCCAACCACCCACCTAGCCTACCACACTCATCACAAGTGCTCTCCATCCCTAGTCCACCTATAAGCCTACCATGGCCTCCATATCACTTGGGTGGATGTCAATCCAACCCAAAAATCTCGATACCACTAGCTCATCCACATTGGTCAACTTAGTTGTACCTCCTTGACCACCACCCATATCCTAGCATAGGGCTTCTCCCTACCCAAGCCTACTATCAGTAAGCCCTCTGATTGAGCCACACTAAAGTGCTCCCATCCCCAACACTATAATAGCAAGCTGCACCCCAATCCTTTCCTCCCTTACCTCATCACCTCATAAAGCTCTCAGTATACCTATACCAACAAGGTAGGAGCCCATGCATACACCTACCGCCTAGTGAGCATATCGCTCACTAATCCTATCAAGTTCCAAGGGAACCTACACCCAGTATTATTCGAGGCCACGATGTTGGCCAACATGAACATTACCAAGGCACAGAGGGCATCCAACTCCTTGTCCACATACATGGACAAGTAAGGTATACCTCCACTCTCCACCCTCACACCCTACCAACCATCACCAAACATCTTCATCATATTTATCTTGAACATGCCCAACCTCAACTTGGATCCCCTCCACTAGAACCTTGAGGATGTGATATACATCCTCCAAGGTCATCATCACCTCTCCCATGGGGAGCTAAAAAGTCCCCCTATCTGCATCCCACCTCTCCACCAAGGTAGAGAGGTACCCCTCATCAACCCTCACCACATCAACTTGGGCTACCTCCGCTAGCCCCACATCCTCCAACAACTCCCACTCATCATTCAAAACCACCTTCCTCATCCCAAGAATGAGAGGTGAGAACCGATGTCGAGCCTCCAAAATCCTAAGTTATAACACAACACAAAATATTTGTCATTTAAAAATTAAAAAAAATCACAAAAACACAAAATTTTTGCACAATACACAAATAAGAATTACCTCAGTAGCTCACTCTAGCATCAACCTCCACACCTACTCCCTCCACCACCATAGCTTTCATGCTCAAATCACTTCACCTCACTTCACTCCACTCTCCCAAACATAACTTCTCAAACTCTCAAATGCACAAATGAGCTTGGTTTCTCATCCTGGAAGCTATTTATAGCTGCTTCAGGTGCCTTGAGATGCCCATGGGTATTTCCTAGTGCATTGAAGTGCCCATGGGCATTTGTAGAATGCCCAAACATCGATAGGTATTTTTGTAGGCCAAAAGCGCCAATGGGCATTTGGCATCAAATTGCACAAAAGACCAAATTTTCACAAAATAGTGGCTTATCCCCACCAAATCTTTTCATATTGCATCCATGCATCTATTCCATCATTTTATCAGATTTTGTGAAGATTCCAACTGATTTGGATGCATAATTTTCATTTGTAACCACAAATTGCAAATTCACCTAACAAGTTACAAAAGCACTCCAAAATGGTCCAAATCTTCACAAAACGACCATAATCATCAATATCATCATTCATACATCATTTTCACATCATTCCATATCATCATTTGCATATTTTCCAAGTTCAAACAACATTCAAGTGAACCTTGTATCTAGTGGGTTATTCTATATACTTGGTGATTGCAGTGATTTGCATCCATGCAATTCGATAAGATGAAGAGCCTACCATAAGGACACTTGGTCATTTTCATCATTCCATATCTCCTTGTTCGAAATCACAATCATATTTGGTACTTCACATTTTGAGTGAAACCTTGCCAAGAACAATTTGCACAAAAGTTGTCATTGATGGCCTAGTTCATGGGGCTTAAAACATGGACAATATCACATTTCATCATTACACATTTCCTTGATAGTCATCATGGTGACTGGATTTAGCTAGGGTGATTGGTTCCGATCATAGGAATTATCTGACAATCACTAGTTGGCCCTCCGAAGTTGACTATTTTTATCTTTGCATATTCTCATCTTTGCATATCAATGATGCTAGAAGGCATATTCTTCAACAACATCGAATCACCCCAAATTTGGGGTAACCACATTTGGTTTTGACTTTCCCACAATGGGATACATCTTACATGATCATGGCATCTACACTTGGCAAAAATCCCTTCATCTGTTGGGGCAAAAATAGACACATTTTCCATCACACATTTTCACAAAACCCTTCATCTATTGGGGCAAAAATAGATGCATCATATCACATTTTTCACCAATCCCCTCCATACCATTGGGGCAAAAATGGTATCACATTTGCATCATTCATTTGCACAAATTTTTCAATTGGCTCATGAGATTCATCCACAAACTCATTCACCAATTGAGGGGGTAAGCTACACAAAATTCAAATTATTTTATTCTTTTATCTTCAAGCTCATGTTTCACATCCCAAGAGAAGTTGCTTCTACACCTAGCCAAAATAGGTGTCTCATGTTTTTGCATTGCATTGTGTTTCATGCAATGCAATACAAAAAGGGGCATCTGTAGACACCAAAACCTAGCCACTTGTCATCCATATTGACTTTCCTACCATTTCCACCATTTATTTACATATATTTATATATTTATTTTATATATATTTAATATTAATATTTTATATATTATATTTATATATATTTAATAAATATATATTTATATAAGTGAATTAATCCTAGCCATCCAATTTCATTTAATCCTATCCATCCATCTACATCAATCCATGCCACACCCTAAATTTAATATCCACCCTCTGATATGCTTTTATCTCAGCCACACGATTAGTGTCATTGAAACCCTAGCATGCCCTAGGTTGGATTATTAATAGGAGCCATTTTGATGGCTCAACCCCTGAATTCCCTAAGTAATTTTATATCCTAAATTTTGAGAGCCTCAACCTGAATCTTGCCTGAGTCTTCCCTAAGGTCCTTGAATTATCTCGAGCACACTCGCCTCTCATCCTCATCTACCATAGCCCTTGCATCATTCATCGCCTCCCTCACCTAGCCATATCTGCTTCTATAGACTTTCCCATCAGTATTTGAATACCTTCAAGTGCTTCTTGTCACTCTCGAGCACCTCTGGGTGCCTCCTCCTCTATCACCAAGAACCTCTGGGTACCTTCCACCATCATCAAGCGCCCACAAGTATTTCCTGCAACGGCCAACAACCCATGGGCATTTTACGCTAGAGATTCTGAAGTCTCCCTAGCCTCCAGGTGATGCTAGGGCATCATCACATTAATTCATTGCAACAAGCTACATCAAATTAGAAGACAACAAATACGTAAGGTAAATCCATTGTTTTGTTCATTTATTGATATTGCATAGCTAGGTTTTTTATCTGCTTTTAGAGGGCCTCACATTGTGGAGCCCTCATAGTTGCTACTAACTCATTTGTTATTTTATTGTGTGCAGATCTGGAAGTGTGACATCAACATTGGATAGCTGCTTAAGCTGGAGTGGCCCGACATCGGATAACTAAAAGCCCACTCACTTCTATTGGGAGCAAGGATGCATTTGAAGACACCACCAACATTGATTTGCTAGGGTTTCGGAGAACCCTAGCCATTGTAAAATTTGTATCAAAGGATTCAAAGATCCTTATTGTAACAATGGAGTTTTTAGGCTCCCCCCATTAATATAAGATCATTTATTGTGCAATTATATGTTCTTTGAGTTCAATTTATTTAGTATTATTTGGTGTTGCATTTTTGTCTCTTCACTACCCTAGCACTATTGTGTAAACATGGTACTTTTATTAGCAAGAGCAAAATATATAAACCATGAGCCTTGAATATGTAGATTCCTTTTACCACTCTCTTACATGGTCATGCATGCTAACTCACATTCCCTAGACCTACAAATTTGAATTATTTATCTTATCCTAAAAGTGTATTTGACCCTCTATTTTCTTCAACAATCCCTCTTCAAAATATATAAATTAAGATCATGGTATGGGCATTCAATAAGCAATTCTAAAGTGTATAAACTCTAAAAAACAAATTCTCTAAGTTCACTTTCTATATTCTTCATTGCATTCATTCTCTTGCATTTTCAAGTATCCTTCCATAAAAATTTTAGGTGAGTGAAGCAATGCATATGGATATCCAAGTAAGACAATCCTTATGTTGGTCCATCAATATTTTAGAGAAGCTTTTGTATGTGAAGGCATTTAAAAGAGTTTGGTTGTATTATTCTATCTTTGAATCCTATTTCTCTCATGTTTACCTTTGCCTATGGAATTATTTTTATCTTGCCTTACTATTATATTTTTTATATTTGTAGTCAATAACCATTGTGATTTCATTTTGGAGCATTTGTAGTTGTCGATCACTAGTTTTATTTTCCATTTTGTTTCTTGTAATCACTTGTAAAATTTTGTCATTATATTCTTACTCATTGTTGCTAATAATATCTTTTGATTTTTGTTACATAACTACTAATTATATTGCTACTCTTCTACTAATAGAATTTCTAGCAAGCACCTTTTGTATCCTTTATCCCATTTGTGTTATTTCCTTAGTTGCATTAGATCTTCCTCTTAGATTTTACTACAGATTGAAGATCATGTTTTCCCTCATTATTATTACATTGGCATGATACATTGGATATTTTATAATACAACATTTTTAATCCTCTAGCTACCTAATAATTTTTAAGTATTTTATCAATTACGATTATTTTTTTGCACCCCAATTATACTTAGATACTTTGTATTAAGATTTAATGACAATATTTAGGCACATTTTTATAAGTTTTTCATTGCCATAGATCTTTATATTTAAGTTACAACAATGATAGCACTATCCAACTATAGGATCCTATCAATTTTCTTTCTATCTATTAAAGAGTGAATACACTATATCTTTGTGCTAGCACTAGGATAGTGTTATTGTTGAAAAACAACATTTTTATAGAGGCTATCTACTCCTATTTTTAGGTATTTATTTATTTTTTCGTACCAAAAAGAGGCCTAATCAATTTTATTGAATAGTTTTATGCTTCTTTGTAATGGCCCACCCTGGTAGGACTTTTCTTGATGCTTAATTTATGTATTGATGTGTGGATATCAAATGCATAATATTATATTATTTTATCAAGATGTATTGATAGTTGCCCTTTAAGTGTTCTTTTTTGAATTATGCTACTTTTAGAATATGGTAATTCTGATGAATTTTATGGATGCGGGACAAAGTAATCTCATGGGTGGATTGGTATGGAAATACTACTAGAGTTGAGAATAAATAGAGAAATTATGGATTCCATTCTAATATAAAGCCCACTGATAAAAGGAAAACCTCATATATATGCATTGCATTTGGGAATGTTTGAATAAAAATACATATTTTGGTAATGAGGTTTCTATTTAATTAAAAGAGCCATCCTCAGTAGGTAGGAGATAACATTATAGTTAAAGCCTCCTGCTTACGGAAAAATATAGCTTGTACATATTGTTTTTTTGTAGTGGGGTGCATTATGCATGTGATGATGCATGGAAATGATTTTTTATAAATTTTATTAAGTTGGTATTAATAATATTGTTAGTATTATTAATACATAAAATATTAAATATCAATATTAATGGTTAATATTAATGTTTGGTATTAATTAAATCAATGGAAGAAGGTGAATAATTGATTTAATTATTATGGTTCTAATGTAAATTGATTGATTTAATGATAGGAGTAATGATTTAATTATTACTTCTAGATTTAATAGCATTAGCAAATTAAAGTGTGCTTGGATTTGCAAAAATGGAGTAACTTTTATTAAAGTCTTAATATGTGAATTTGGTAAATTTTGAGAATGTTGGCATAAATGGAGATATTTTAATTTAAAAAAATTTGAATATTATATTCTTGCAATTTGATCGGTAGGGCTAAGGGATTGAATGGTGGTAGGCATGCATTGAGCCACATCTAAACCCTTAATATTCCTTCCTAGATGCATTATATGATATGGTATGGGTTCCAAGGAAGGAGATCACTGATTGGAAATAAATATGAAAGGAAGACATTTTTGGAAGAGAAGAAAGAGAATGAGGATCAAGTTTCACGAGAGCATTGAGGGAATCTTTAGGTACTTGTAGTGAGTAATGTCTCATTCTTATTTTAAACATGCTTTCTACAATTAATTAAATTGATCTACTCCATGGTAAAGTGGTTATTTTGTATAGTTTGATTATTGGTGTGATCATTGTTTTTCTTTGCCTATTTTTGGAGGAATAGAGAGGTTTTTCTTTGGTACATAATTTATTTTAGTGGTATGCTTCTTGTCATTGTAATTAACTAAAATGAAGATTGCACCACCATTGTTTTCCCTTCTAGTAGTTGGTTCTATTGTATTACCTTTAATATTCCCTTTAAAGAGAAGCAACCCATCTTGTTGTTGTAGTAAATCTTCCCCCAGAGTTGGATACTACACCCTTGACATATTGGTTAAGTTATATTAGCACCACCATTTTTCTTTCTTTATCTTCTTTGTGTTAATATTTCTATAGTAGTGTTAGTGTTGCCATAGGGCCTATTTATAGAAGGAATTTTTTATATTGGTGGTTACGTTCTAGGTGTCCTTTGGGAAGGATGAATGATTTAAGCTTCTATTATTTTTAAATATCATGTAGGATATTTAGAACCATCTGAGGTGATTTTGTAGGTAGTTCTATTTAGGAACCAATTTTAGGAAGTCGGGTTTAAGTTGTTATTTCTTCTACCTCTAGTAATATTGAAAGCTTATTTTTTATTAATCATAGCAATAATATGTTGCTCAGATATAATTTTTATTTCATAAGTTAGTAAAATGAATAAATAAGCCTTGTTTTGGTTAATCATATTTATGCTCTTATTTTTTTCATATTAATCAGGCATGTTTTGTATGTTAAATTATGAAGGAAATGTTTACCATTAGTGTTGATTAGTTTTTTGAACATTTGATTTCCATTCAGAGTAAAACTTGGATGATTTACCTTGGTTCTTTTTAAAATGTGTTAATAAGGATAGTTGGAATTATATCGTTGAAATATAAAAGTTGCTATATTCATTTAAGACTAGCTAGATACACTAGCAAGATAGAAATAATTATTAGTTGTTATAAAATAAAAACCTTGTTTTAAATATAGCTTGATGTTGTAAGTTGAATTAATAAATTTAGGCTATGAATTTACATGTGTTTTTGTTTAAGTAATGTTAATATTAGTTTTGGATAGTAGGTATATAGTTGGTTTTATTAGGGAAGTAATTTCCCAAGGTTAAGTATTGGGATGAATTCGATCAAGTTATTATTTTTCTTGAAAGAAAAGTTATTTTTAGATTAAATGGATGAGTCTTGAGTAGCTAAGGAATTCATTTTGAGAGAAGTATGGGATTATCTCAATGTTTTTGCATGGCATTGCTTTGGTTGTTGTATGATCCTGAATTGTGGTTGTTCCTCCATAGTACATGTTAGGGTTGCAAATACATTTCAAGAGTTGTCATGATCCCTAAATTTACTATCATTGTTCATTGGAGGGGAACCAATAAGTAGAAGATATTGAGTAAAATATGGAATTTATTCATGTAATTAAAATATTAAAATGTAATATTTGTGGGATGAGGATTATTATGGGTTTTATGATTATGAGGAAGGAATAAATATTTTGTGAATAACATTCTTGTTATATTTGATACATGATCAACTATTGGAAGATTAAATGTTATTATCCTTTATGTAAAGTGCTCAGAATGTTTAGTTGTAGGTAAATAAAAATAAGGTGTTAGAATATAATCATATATTATGGTTATAACTCCTTTAGATGATTTTTCATTGAATATATAAAGGAAATTCTAAATGCTAGTATTATGTTTTTAAAAGTATTTAAATTCCTAGTTAAGCAAAGTGTTATCTTGAATTTATTAATGGTATAGCACATTATTTCTATTTTGAAGAGATTTTTATTTATATTAATTGTTTGAATCTTGGGTTGGATGTGTTTTCTTTGGGAATGAACTAGATCCATATTAGAAAATATTGAATCAAGATATACCCAATATTGGGAGGAGTTAAAGTGAGGCAATACCTCAGTATTTGTGAAAGATACACCTTGAAAAATGAGGCTTAGGTGCTTCCAAAGTGATGAGGTTTTTGACTAGTCCTAAGCAATGAGACTTTGATGTATTCCTAGAGGTGAGGTCTAGGAATCAAAATGGAGGATTAATCCACTAAATAATTCATAAGATAGTATAGTGGTGGCACCTTGAATGGTGAGGCTCGAGTGACCATGTTAATTATCAAGTGAGTGGTAATGTCCTTAGTTAGCCCATAGAGATGTAGGTAACTAATCACTAAGGTATTACACCAAAATAATCCTACATAGATAGACTTATGTAGGATTAGGAAATAGATATCTCCTTTTAAGTGTCATGGCACTTAAAGGATAATCCTTATGTTATGGTTAAGATTTCCTATATCAGTGATGGTATAGGAAAAGAGGGGGGACCATTGAGGGTGTCCTTTATAAACAATTAGGTATAGGAAGGTGAACCCAAAAAGTACAAAGAGTTGATCACTCTTGTCCACTTGAGTGTTATTTGTATTGAAATTGAACTTTAAATATGGTTATACCTTACAATGCTAAAAACATATTGAGACTTATTTATGAGTAAATTCTTGAGAAAATAAAAAAAAATATTCTCTCCTTTAGGTCGAATTTTTGGGTTGTTTAAATTGGTATCAGATCCTAGGTCATAGGACTAGAAGCTTCTATGGAAAGAACCTAGGTTGAGACTTGACTTATGTGATATATTAGCAAGTATTACTCTTCTAAGGATCTTAAGTTTGTTTTGGATGAGTTATATCATCTTGATCAGTCAGACCAAGGAGTAAAAATCATAGAAAATATAGCTTCTTATTGGGGATGGCATCTTGTAGCAGGGCAAGTGTGACCATGATCATTATTGGGTGATTGATAATGGTCTTATTTTATATGGTACCTTATAGGCAAGTAAGTGTGACCATTATCATTATGAAGTGAGTGATAATAGTCAAAGTTAGTTCATGGGGAGATGAAACTAACTAAGATTAAGTGTAGTTTTGGATAAATTGTAACTTATCCAACTCCTTTTTATGGATATGATATGGCACCTATTTTGAGAGGAGGATCATCTAAAAATTTAGGATCAGCTATGTAGGAGAAAGATACAACTTGTTCCCAAAAGAAATCTAGAAGGATAATAGCCTCCAGTGAGAAATATGGAAGAAAAATGGACTATAGTAAGAAGTCTGGAAGAACAACGGGCTCCAACAAAAATAGTGGAATCCAACAAGAAAATGGTAATAATAGTATAATACAATGAGAGGGTTGAAAATCTTACTTTTGTAGTTAATTTTCTTCAAGATCATATGGAGCAACAACAAAAAATATTGGAAACACTGGTTAGTCAAGAAATTAGTAATAGGAATTTAGAGGATAGATAGGAAAAGAATTTTCTTAGGGGAATTCATGAGGGTAAATCTTTAATTGAGGTTGATATTTCTAAGTACCATAATAATATCAAGGTACCTAATTTTAATGGTAAATAAGGGTGTGATGTAGTAGAATCATGGTTGAATGAGTTGAAAACTTATTTTTAAATGAAGAATTACTCACCAAAAACCCAAATAGTTTGGTAAAACTTTTATCTTCAATATGTAACTTTGGAATGGTGGAATACATTCAAGGTAGATAGAGGAATACAAGTAGTGGACCTTAAATGGGATATTTTTTAAGGGAATTTAAGAAGATATTCCTATGGGATTAGTTTTATGTAGAGAAGTTTGAGGAGTTCTCTATGCTCCAATAGGGTACATTGACTATGGAGGTATATTAACAAAGTTTATTAAAATTTAAAATATTTTCTTTGGTATTATGTCAATGAAAAATTTAGCGTGCATACTTTCATCTTGGGGTGGATCATAAAATTTGAATAGTGATTAATTTTCTCAAGCCCAAAATCCTTTAAAAAGCATATGATTTGCCTCAATAGGAAGAGATCAATTAGTACACCAATAATACCTTATTCAACTATTAAGGGTTGATATAAGGAGAGAGATAGCAACTAAGGAAGAGAAATATTTATGGGTTTATGAAATGTGATAAAGAGCAAAATAAGAAAAGTAAAGGAAACCCAAAGTTCAATAATAAGAACAATGGAAACAAAGAGAATTATAAGAAGAATTTCTAGAAGAAGGTCAATTCAAAACCCCAACCTTAAAAGTAGAATGATTTAGCTTAGAATGAGGATATAGGGGTTAAAATGTAGGAAGGAAACTGGTACACATAATAGGTTTTATCATTTGTGAGGGTCCTCATTATACAAATAAGTGTCCCCAAAGGCCAAATTCAAGTAATAGAGCAGAGGAGCGTCCTCATAGAATTTATGTAGCCACAAGAAGTCAAAACCTAGATGGTCAAGAAACTCCCATGCTGTTAAATGGTAATTTTATAAATAGGAATGTAAATGTTTTAATTGATTTGGAAGTACATATAGTTTTATTTCCAATAGTATTATTGGGGATATGTCAAAAAAACCTAGATTTTTGGTACAAAGGTGGAAATCTGAGTATGGGTTTGAATAGATTTACTCAATGAATCAATGCTTGCCTACTATGGATATCACCTTATCTAATTGATCCACTATTTGTAAATTATATATAGAAATGTTACATGCCTTTTATATTATCTTAGGGATGGATTGGTTAAAATATCATAGAGCCCTAATCAATTTCCAAGAAATGTGGATGGAATATACTGATAAAGATAAGAAAAGGTTAAGGGTTCAAAGTAGGAGAGGGTTTTTTTGACCATATTTATCGTCAACTATGAAACTTAAGAAGGAAACAAAGAGAGGTGGGATTTTGTATGTAGTTAAGATAAATAGCAAGAAAAGTGATAATGGAGATGCAAAAATATTTAAGAAACATTCAATTATGCATGAATTTAGGGATGTATTTTTGAAATATCTCCCAGGTCTTCCACCTCAACATGAATTTTATTTCAACCATTGAATTAATGCCTCTGGATATACCTATTTCAAGGACACCTTACATAATGACTCCTATTGATTTAAAAGAGTTAAAGGTGCAACTTCAATATTTGCTAGAGAAAATTTTAATATTCCTAGTGTGTCACCCTAGGGTGCTCCAGTGTTGTTTATGAAGAATAGGGATGGTTCATTAAGATTATACATTGACTATAGGATGCTAAATAAGGTGACCATAAAAAATAGGTATCCATTGCCAAGGATTGACAATCTCTTTGATTAGTTAAAGGATGCCACTATATTTTTAAATATTGATTTGAGATCAAGATACCATCAGCTAAGAATTCATTATGAGGATACTCACAAAACAACCTTTAAATCTAGATATGAACATTATGAGTTCATAGTACTACCATTTGGGTTGAAAAACATGCTAGTGTATTTTATGAATCTAATGAACAGTGTGTTTAGGAAATATCTATATCATTTTATTTTGATATTTTTTGGATGATATCATGATATATTCCCTCACCAGAGAAGAACATGACCAACATTTTAGGTTAGTTTTAGAGGTGTTAAGGATGAAATAAATTTATGGAAAGTTATCAAATGTGAATTATATGCCTCACAAGTTTAGTATTTGGGGCATATTGTATCTATAGAAAGGATTGTTTTGGATCGCAAGAATTTTGAAGTCATATTAAGTTGGCCTGTACCTAATAATTTGTCTGAAGTTAGAATCTTCATGGGAATAATTAGGTATTTGTAACAACCCATCCAAACCAACCCAAGAGATATATTTTTTTAATTTCTCAAGACAGGTTCATAGAGGAATTCTGAATATATTTTTTAGAATTTACAATACTTCACCACATTTGAGTTTAGTTTCACTATGAACAACACTCAAGTGGATAGGGGTGGATAACATCCCATATTTTTTGGGTTCACCTTACTAAACCTCACCATTTATAAGGATACCAAAGTGGTCCCTCCACCTTTCCCATACCCTCATTGGCATAGGGCAATTTGACTATAGCATAGAGATTATCCCTTAAGGCCCATAACACTTAAATAGGAATTCTTATTCCCTAACCTAACCATAATTCCATATATATAGATTCTTTTCATATTAAGCCTTGGTTCTTAGTTACCACACCTTTGTGGGATAACTGAGATCATTACCACTCACTTGGTAATGAGCAAGGTCACCTAAACCTTACTATTTTGTGTACCACTATTTCTACCTCATGAATTATTCCATTAGCCCCAAGGTTATGGAACACTTGATCCTCATCATTCAAGATGTATAAATCATGGGCATCTAGTTATTGCATCATCACAACTCCTAGATTCATGAGTACATGGCTATTGCATCACCACAACTCCTTCCAAGACTCATAGTTACCTGGTTATTGCATCACCACAACTCCAACTCCTAGGATTGGGTTAAATTCTTAGACTTAGGGTCCTAACAAGGTTCCATACCCCAAAGATCCCACCAAACCCAAGATAAAGCATAAAGTAATATAACATCTCTTATTGATGAGAATAAAATGTTTTAATATAATTAACATGATTAATTATAACACAAAACCAAATATTGAATTTAAAAGTATCATATTCAACCCATACATGAATTTCAACATGGAACTAGTATGAAAGAATCTTCTATCTAGTTTGAGCATTGATCTAAATCTATGTTAACATAAAATATTTCTTTAATTAAAGATATAAAAAGCAAGTTTACATAAATTATAATTCTATAATATGTTTCTCATAATAAAAAAATAGAGTCCTCAAAAGAAATCAAATCCATATTATTCTTTTGTTTTCTCAAACCAAGTATTCCATATTTACATAAAGGTCTCCAAGCCTTATTCAATTTAGAATGAAATAACAAAAGTGTTACATCACAAAAATTTCATTTACATAACAACTTTTTAATTCCAATACATTAGAGCAAGTCTACCCAAGTAGTCTTTGCACCACCTCCTTTTAATAATCTTCTTTATAAAAGACTTCTCCCATGGTCTTTAAGAAAACTTTAGGAATCAAGACAACTCTTAATGCAATGCAACTAACATGCTCTATGTATAATGCAAGCAACCATGCAAAAATACATTTCAAGAAATCAAGAGAGAATCCCATACTTCTCTCTATAATGATTTCCTATCTTCACAAACTTAGGAAACCATTGAAAACATAACCACTTTTTCCCTTCACAATAGTATTTCAAAAATAACTTTTCTATGCATTCCAAAAGCTTTTTTTTAATTAAAATATTTCCATCTTCTTTATTTTCAATAACAAGAATACAAGCAAAAAAAAATTGATTGATAAAAGGGGGTTTTAAAAGGGACCCCAACCCTTTTACAATCCAAGATAAAAAGGGGGAATTTGAATATGGAAACCTTCAACAGATAGAAAAACAATGAAAATAAAGGATAAAGAGGTTGGAACCCAAACAACCCAAAAAGAGACTACAAAAGTAGCAAATATGGATACGACATCAAAAAGAAACCCACTTCAAGATTGACCCCACATAGTAGGATGATCCTGTTCCCCATTGTCCTCATTCTGGGTCACCTATTAGGTCTAGATCACCATCTTAGAATTCATCATTTGGCTACTACATTTTCCTACTTGAGTGAGCAAGGAGGAAGTTAGGCTAACAAAGTCATTAATATTGAACATGATATCAGAGTCATTAGCTGAGGGCACCTAAGATGAGGTTCCACTAGGAGATAGAATTGTTTTGGGATGACCTCATTACTCTACTTCTTATGGATTGAGTGAATATAATCAGTGCCATGCATGTATTGATACAATATTATGGCACCTTTGTGTTTTTCACCCATAAACTTGTTTCTAGATGAGCAGTGGCATGGAGATGGGGTGGTTTTAGATGAGAAGACTAATTTCTTCTTTCTCAATATTCTTGAGGTAACAAACTCCAACTTGAATTTTTTGTCATTCTACTCCTTCCCGTAGGAAGATTATAGGCTATGTACCAAAGCAGTGGGATGATCATCAGATCTATCCATAATGGATAGGGCTATGTTCTAAGCTTAGAACTGGAGCATATGCTTAAATATCATTAGGTGAAGCCCTTGGTGCTTCAGATGGGAATATTTTCCCTCTTATGTTGGAAATGGATTACTTGATTGACTGTTATAAATACACCCTAACATTAATGAATTTTATATCCCTTAGATGGTTAAGGAACTCAATATGGAAGTTGTGAAAAGGTGAATTCAGCTCATCAATAGTGAAATATTACATCACAAGGATAAGTACCTTGTTCCATGATGTGGAAAGATCTTTCCTAACCATACCATTATTATTTTGACCAAGTGTTTACCCTTATTTATAAAATTCCTTAACTCCATGGTGATAGAGTGCTTGTCCTAGTGAATAAAGTCTCCATCATTTACAAATTTAGTGACCTCCACAATCATATTGATAGTAATTTAGAAGGACATCCCTCTGAGAGTCACATTGTCATTGTCTAGGTGTGGACAAACTTCATGGACAATTCAGCATCACTACCCCCAAACTTACTCAGGAATGGAAGGAAGCCATGTGAACCCAAAATTTCATCAACAGTAACATCAAGCTCCAGGTTGTCCAATTCCATCAAAGCCATCACCGAACTCCCCCAACACTTCTTTCTCTTAGAGTCTCTCTAGGTCACTTCATAAATACATGAATGAAGGGCATACATAGATAATATCAGATGGTGAGGAGATATTTGGTTATGCATATTTAAAATTTTGTAGGGAGATGAAACACCAAAGGTGATGCAGATTACCATGCCACCAAATTGAGACTCATCAACAATGGAGAGTTGTTGGTGGATCATATTGGAAATATATCTTAATAATTTTAGCAAAAAGGATATTTATTTCCTTTAATATTCTAACTTAATAATTCACTAAAGCTTTTAAATAAAAACATCTAGAAGCTATATATATATATATATATATATATATATATATATATATATAATCCATACTCCAACATTCCCTAAATCTCAATTAAATGAAATCCTCTATACTCTTAATCTTAGATAAAGGTTTAGTTAAAAATCAACCCATGCTCTTAACTTATGTATAAGAAATTGAATAATCACAAAGTGACTTAAATAAATATTAATACAAAGATTAAAACCGGTATTAACATTATAACAACCTTATATAAGCAAGCAATAATCAAACAATGAAAAGAACATGTACGGAAAACTAATGATATTCGACCAAAATTGAGTTGCCTTCTACATAGACTAACAATGAAATTTTGTAAAGCTATAACATCCTAAAAATTACCTCTCGGATATAGCCAAACAACATATAGATCAACACATGATGTATTATCTAGCAAAAGAGTGTGACACAAAGTAACAAGACTAGACATAGCTAAAAAGGATCACCCAAGAAGGTTCTTTAACATGGAGAAGTTATTCTTCCTTACAGATCTAAGTTTTCATCTAGCAACATAAAGAAGAACCACTCTCAGGTTTCAAGCATACATCCTCAAAATAGTGATAGACTAGCTAAATGAGTCTAGGATGAAGAAAAAGAGCATTCCATAACCAAAAACATAGGAATCTCACTCACTCAACTCAAAAAAAATCTTAACTCAAAGGAATAATTACAAGATATTCAAATCTAGCGAAAACAAAAGGAGAAAAACTCAAATAAAATTAAAGTACAAGCATAGAAAGGCACACTATTACCTTACTAAACACCAAGATTTTCAAAACACTAAATTTTTCTTAAATATTCTAGTTGCTTCCTTCAATCTCTAGCCAATATGCTATCTCCTCTTTTCCAATCCTACACTAGGAATCTAGAGGATATAAAACATGTAGTGAGGAAGCACCCAAATATGAAGAGCCACCTTTCATTTTCAAGCTCTAGTTATCCACTGCTAAACAAATAGCATGCCCTTACGTTCTCAAGATCATCATTACAAAATAGGAAGCAAGACTTAATAATGGTAGCCTTGATAATTATTAATCCCTTAATATTATCAATATTTAGATTCTAATAGATTATTGAGGACTAAGGTTGCATAAACAATTTTCTTTCTTTAATCAAAACTTCAAGCAATAAGCAATTAATCTAATAACTTAACCAAAATAATATTACTTATAACAACAACATACTTAGATTAATTTAATTAGTATCAGTTGTTGATATTAATTATTAACATTGAAAATAATATTTCAAGTATTAATGTTACAAAACATACTAATATTTTATTAGATTAATCCATGATGTAGGAGCATCCAGTGGTTTAAGAGTGATCTTGCATAATCCAAATTTGTATTTATTTTTATTCTATTCTAAAATTTGCTTAGTTGTTTAGGGGATGGTGAAATAGACCTAATTGTGAAATAATCACCCCAATATCCTGAGTGGTTTGGGAGATATGTAATTTTTATGGTAAAAAAGCCCTACCAAAATAGTGAAAATCCTACCACTAAAACTTAAAGGTAAAAATCCTACCACTAGGACATTATGTTGTTGTAGGTCTTTTTGAGGGCTTTCTGAAAATATGCATTAATAGTCAATTCGAGCAATGAGCGAGGAGTTATCGCCCCAAGAATTTTTACCCTCAAAATTCAAATTTCAAATGAATTATCCTATGTGGGAAAAGGGAAAACAAGGTATTATAGGGAAATTTCAAAATTGTAAAGGGGTTGGTCTTTGTAACTCAATTTTTTTGGTAAAATTAATACAAGAAAGCTTTGGGATCCTATTGCATTTCTATATTTTTTCATAGATTGCTTGTGTCTTGTTGATTCAGTACTACTTCAAGTGGTATCAGAGTTGGAGTTCTTGAGTGTGTAGATAGATCACCAAATATGAGGTAGTTTACACCAGGATTTGTGGCTAGGTTTTATGAGAAACATGATTAGAATACCTCCACGAAGAAATTGTGGTGGTGGGAGAAATTTTGTGGTATCAAAAGATGATTTTAGAGCCCTGCAGAGGTAATTTCAAGCGCTACAAGAGGAGTTGCATAGAGGGTTTGAGCCAAGAAGAGAATATGGGAGTGAATATGAAGTTGAATAAGAAGAGGCCCAACTCAAGTAAGAAGAAGAGGTAGTAGATCCTACACAAGCCATATTGTATAAAGCCATATCCCAAATTGGGAAGAGACCGAAGTTTGATGTTTCTACGTATTCTAGAAATCTTAACCCAAAATATTTGATCAACTGGATCAATGATATGGAAGAATACTTTGAGTATGAGGAGGTGGAAGATCATAAGAGGGTAAAATTTTCTAAGACCAATCTTAAGGGTCATGCTAGTATCTGGTGGAAGGGAGTACAGCTAGATAGAAATAGAAGAGGGAAATAAAGTATAACAATGTGGGAGTGTATGGTGAAGAAGTTGAAGAGAGAGTTCATTCCATATGATTACGATTTGGATTTGTTGAAAAAAATGCAAGGATTGAGGTAGTCAAGCAATTCTATCAAAGAGTACATAGAGGATTTCTACAAGATTTTAATCAGAACAGGCCTTTCTGAGGTCAATAAGGAGAAGGTAGTCTATTATATAAATGGGTTGAGAGCAAGTATTCAAGAGGAGCTAATTCTGGTCAGGATGACCACCATAGAAGATGCTTACTAGTTAACCTTGAATGTAGAAGAGAAGCTGAATAGAATATTTGAAAGAAACCAGAGAGGAAGAGGTCATTGTGGAAGAACTGGTAGGAGAACAAATGGAGGATAAAATGAGGACCAAAAGAAGAATGGAGAAGCTAGCAAAATTTAGAACCAAAAAGGTAATAATGGTTACTGCTCCCATGAGAAAAATAATGGTTACTAAAGAGGAAGAGGAAGGTCTAGACAAGGACTTGAAAGAGGAGGATTTTACGAAACCTTTTTCCAAAGTGGGGAAGAAGGACATCAAGCATACAAGTGTCCACAACACCAAGGGAGGATGAATAAAAGGCTTGAAGGTAATGATCAAGTTGATGTTGTAGATGAAGGTGCTGAATCTGCACACTCTGAAGAAGTAGAAAGAGGAGAAGTTTATGTCATAAGGTGAGTCTTGCTGAATGAGGAGAAATATCTAGATCAGAGGAAGAGTTTATTTTGCACAAGGTGTAAATGTGCAGGTAAGGTTTGTAATGTTATCATTGATAATGGTAGCACTCATAATCTAGTTTCAAAAGGGATGGTTACCAAATTATAGTTAAATATAAGGGGACACCCACATCCATATCAAATTGCATGGTCGCAGAAGGACCATAGGGCTTTGATCAGTGAGTAATGTTTAGTAAACTTCCATATTAGGAATTATCATGATGAGGTCTTGCATGATGTCCTACCTATGGATGCTTACCATTTTCTATTGGGAATAACAATGAAGATATCCTAGTAGAAGTCTCAGGTCTATTGAAAGAATTCCTAGACATTATATTAGATAATACCCCTGAGGGTTTACCACCAGTAAGAAACTGTGAGCTAGTTTAACAAATAAGGCAGCCCATAGAATGACTCTTGCAGAAAGTGAGGAGCTAAATAGACAAGTTCAAGAGCTACTAGAAAAAGTACTTATTTGGGAGAGCTTTATGTGACCAGGAGATCCAAAATAGTTTGATAATTGAATATTTGCATTAACATATAGTTTAGAAACTATAGCCTTTAAATAGGTTACAAAATAGTAATCAAACTGAATGAACAAGAGATCACGCCAAATAATCTACCAAGAGGAAGAGATTTTTATTTAGAACTCTTGCACCTAGGATATTTTGGAAATTAACCATTAGATATTTAAGACAATAAATATCTACATGGTAGAAAGTAGAAAAATAAATGTAATAATCTACCTAAATAGTGTTATTCAATATACTACCTATTTTACCTATCAGAGTAAAAGGGTAAATATACCAAAGAATGGAATATTACTCTAACATCCCCCCTTATTACATTATTTGGGTAATACATACCTATTCTCCTATACAACAATATTTGGTTAAGGTATATAACTGCCCCAATATAGTGGAGAAAAATGTTGATTTTTTGGTTCTTGCTCTGTCATAGTAATCTTGTTGCTTCTAAGCAAAAAGTGGGTCATTCCTCACTTTATCTTTGCAACAAAAAATATTCTTATAGTAATTTTTTCATCCAACCAAATTGCATGGATAACCAACCGATGCAATCACTAGGTGTAGTAGAAGAGATCACTTCATACAAGGTTCATTCATTTACAATATGAGTTTACAAAAGATAAGGTAGCTAAGGTGTCGGTCGCTACCAAAAATGCACCTTATAAGTTCTCCCCTTCTTTTTGCAAAATATGTTGTAATTAATTTCTTAAATAAATATGACTAAGGTGTCGGTCGCTGCTAAAAATGCACCCTTATAAGTATTCTTCCATTTTTACAAAAAATTGTGAAGAAAAGAAATGTATATCCCCCCTTAATTTCAAAAGATGTGCAACTCAAGAAGCTTTGTGAAGTATTTTACAAATATTGCCTCCTAGGCAATTTTACACCAAAAAATTCCCTCCTTTTGTTACAAGAACTTCAAACAATGAGAATTTGCTATTTAAGAATCCTAAAAGAGGTACACACACCCCTTTATTACAAGTAATTCAAACAAAAACTTATGTTTTTTATGAAGCCTAAAAAAATAGAGAGAAAATGTTGCTTTCTTAAGGTGACAAAATGTGTTTTCCCTCTATAATACTGTCTTAGCAAGGAGCACACTGTGTGCTTTTTCTGAACCGAAATCAGAATCAGAATTAGACACTTCACTAGCAATATTGCCTTTCTTTTTCTTATGTGTTGTGCCTTTGTCTTTCATCTATTTTTTCCATGTTGAATAGTTAGGACCTTTTAGCAATTGTGTATCACTTAAGTATTTATTGATAGTTGCCCTGATGAAGGTCCCACAATTTGTACTAAGATGATCTTTCTTTTACTCTTAAATAATATTTAATGGCACCTGCTTGAAAATTCTCTTGAAGAGAGATAATTAGTTGGAGGAAATTAATCCAAACAAATAAGAGATGAAATATAATTCACTAAAAAATATATTTAGTGGCACCTGCCTGAAAATCCTCTTGAAGAGGGATAATCAATTTGAGGAAATTAAGCCAAACAAATAGAGTGAATTAGGGTTTTTTTTGTTTTTAGGAGAGAATATCAAGTGAATATTGGCTTTAAATCTATGCAATGGTTAACACAAATTTATTAGTGAAATTTTGGGTTATGGAGTGTTTCTTGATTATATGACTTATAATTGCAAAGAAATAATGCAATAATCAAACAAGAATGCCCACAAAATTCTTATCACCTAGGTTTCGGATGCAACCGAAAATGCACCTAATTTTCCAATAGAGGTTTCGAGTAAAATTTAAAATGTACCTTTTAATTTTTGCAACAAAATTTGAATCTATGTTGTGCAAAAAATTGATATGTTTTTGTCTCCTTGTCTTACAATTTTACAAATAATGTGGCAATAAACAATTTCCTATCTTTCCTGATTTTGCAAAATAAACAAGTTTTATTTGTTTGTAAGTGCTCCTCACTTTTGTGTTACAATTTTTCAAAAGAAGTACAATGTTGTCTTCCCCCATTTATTTTGCAAAATTAACAAATCGAGCACTCCTTTCAATACAAGTAGTCACACGACCTGCGTTTGAAAGGCTTCCAGAACTAGTCGACACACAACTTAGTTTTTATGGGCCCAAGGATTCAAATTCTTCTCAATGTTGCAAAAAAAATGTGCAATTTTATGTCTTATATCCCCCCTTGGAGAAAACAAATTCACAATTTCAAGTTTGATGTTTTGCAAATTTTGGAGTCTCCTTGTTTTCTAATTGGCAAAAAGAATTCAAGTTTGATCCTTTCTTTTATGCTAAATTAACAAGGTTGAGAAGATTTTTTTTATGGTTTGCAACAAAAATTTGTTTGCTTCTTTGTCTCTTTATCCCTAAATTGTGGACAAAACAAAAGAAATAAATTTGTTATAGTTGCAAAAAAAAAAAATTGGTTTGTAATAGATTTCCAATTTAAATGCTAAACAAAAAAATTTAAAGACTTAATTTTGAATAATTTAACTTAAATTGACAAAAAATAATCAATTTTTCTAAAAAAATGAATATTTTATGCAAAAAATAGAAAAATTATTAAAAATTATCTATAAATAAATAAATTTTAAGCAAAAATTAGTTTTAATAATTGGAAACTTAACCAAATTAATTCATAATGCACCTGCTTTACCAAAAATAGAGTGCACGAGGGTCAAAATCACGACCTCGTGCACATCAAGCTCAAGCTTAACTAGTGCACTGTTGGGATGGCTTTGAAAGATAGCCCCACATGCTAGTACTTAAGGAGGAGGTGGGTGACAATTTGGCCTTTGTGGGATTTATCCCACATTCATCCTATGAGGGATGAAGCCAGGCTTTAAAAACCTGGCAATGCTATTAAGCATTTGATTGCCTATGGGTAATCACGTAGTCTATTGTGCTTGTCACTCATCACCATGTGTAACCTACACACCCAATTAAACCTCACCACATGGCAGCTTATTTCCAAACCAAAAAAAATTGCCTTACGTCGCATATCACCTTGCTATACTCACCTGCCTGGCTGGCTTCACCATGTGTCACCTCTTAGTCGAGGCCACATGTCTTCACCCTATCCATGCCACTTGTCACCTATGTGTCCTACTACGGTTTGTCTAGATGTCAAAGGTGTAAGCCACCAATTCATTTTCACTAGGAGCATGAGGACGCTTCTACCCTCGAAGCACTCCCAGTTAGGGAGGCCACATGGCAGCATGAGGGTGATCCTACCCTCAAGGCACTCATGTTGGCTAGCTTTTGGGGCATGGTCCCTATGGGCCTATGCATACCTCAAGGATGTGAGCCCTGACACAAGCCCTATGGGCCTATGAGCGATCACAAACGTCGATAGCACAAAACTATCTGGTCGATCGACCTCATGGGCTGGGCCAAGCTGGGGAGGTGGACCTGGCTGGTCAAACTCCTGCGGGACCTCCCTTGACCCTGGCCTATGGACCTCAACACTTATCGAGATGGAGTGAGGTGGCTTAAAAAAAATTAGGATTTTTCCACCTCCTCTGCCTCTGGGAAATGAACATGATAGACAATTAAAAAAACATAGGATTATTAGGAAATATGAGAGAGGAAAAAATAATAAAGCCACCAAATTGGTGCTTCCTGTGCTCAACTTCTCCAGTGAATGATTCCTCCTCCCAGATCCCTCCAGATCTAATACCAATGTGACCAAGAGATCCAAAATAGTTTGATAATTAAATATTTACATATAGTTTAGAAACTATAGCCTTTAAATAGGTTACAAAATAGTAATCAAATTGAATGAACAAGAGATCACGCCAAACAATCTGCCAATAGGAAGAGAGTTTGGTTTAGAACTCTTGCACCTAGGATATTTAGGAAATTAACCATTAGATATTTAATACAATAAATATCTACATGGTAGAAAGTAGAAATGTAAATGTAATAATCTCCCTAAGTAGTGTAATGCAATATACTACCTATTTTACCTATTAGAGTAAAAGGGTAAATATGCCAAAGAATGGAATATTACTCTATCACTTAAGTCCATTTGTAGCACCTACAGTACTAGCACCAAAGAAATATGGGGAATGGATAATGTGTATAGATTCCTAACCTATTAACAAGATCACCATCAAATATAGATTTCCATTGCCAAGTATGGATGACATTATGGACTATTTGAGTGGAGCCAAGTACTTCACAAATATTGACCTGAAGAGTGGGTATCATGATATCCGTATCAGAGAAGGATATGAGTGGAAGATAGTATTAAAGACCAAAGAGGGTTTGTATGAGTGGTTGTTCATGCCATTTGGGCTAACCAATGCACCAAGCACATTCATGTGGCTTATGAATGAGGTATTGAAGGATTTTTTAGGAAAATTTATCATTGTCTATTTGGATGATATTTTAATTTTTAGTAAGACCTTGGAGGAGAACCTGATGCAAATTCGATGAGTTTTTTAGAAGCTGAGGGAGGAGCAGTTGCTGATTAATTTGAAGAAGTGCAGTTTTATGAAGAAGAGGTTGGTGTATCTAGGATTTGTCATCTCAGTAGAAGATCTTAAAATGGACCCAAAAAATGTGAGGGCTATCATTGAATGGCCTATCCCAAGGAGCATTACAAAGGTAAGATCATTCCATGGTCTAGCAAGTTTTTACAGAATATTTATTAAGAATTTTAGTAGTATTTGTGCACCTCTAACGGAGATAACGAGAGGGGATAAGAAGGAGTTTAAGTGGACTTCAAGAGTATATAGGAGTTTTGATATGTTGAAGAAGAAATTCACAGACCAACCTATTTTAGCACTTATATATTCTAATAAGGTATTTCAGGTAGTTTGTGATGCTAATGGTAGCACCATAGGAGTTGTATTGAGTAAAGAAGGTAAGCATGTTGCCTATTTTAGTGAGAAGCTCAATGAGACTAGAAATGAGTATTCCATCTATGATCGGGAATTTTATGCTATAGTTCAAGATTTGAAGAAATAAAGACACTATTTGTTTCCAAAAGAGTTTATTTTATATATTGATCATCAGGCCTTGTAGTATACTAATAGCCAAGGGAATCTAAATCAGAGGCAATTAAAATGGGTTGAGTATTTTCAGATTTATACCTTTATGTTGAAGCAAAGGAGTGGGAAGTCAAACAGAGTTGCAGATGCCTTAAGTAGAAGGTAGAACTTGTTGACAGAAATCAAGGTGGAGGTTGTAGGGTTTGACAAACTTAAAAGTTTATACCCTAAAGATATAGATTTTACAGAGGCTTGGAGAGTTTACTTGGAACTAGTTACTTTGAATAGAACTAAATGGTTGGATTCCCTAATCCAAGATGGAATTTTGTTTAGAGGAAACTAGTTGTGCATTCCAAGGATTTCAATGAGAGAGAATCTGGTCAAGGAGAAGCATAGTGGAGGGTTTTCTAGACACTTTGATCGAGATAAGACCATTGCCTTCATTAGTGAGAAATACTATTTTTCATAGTTACAATAATATGTGAAGATATTTGTACAAAGTTGTAGAGTATACCATATGGCCAAGGGTGTGAGGCAGAACATCAAATTATATCAGCCATTACCTATACTAGAGAAACCATGGGAAGACATAAGCATGGATTTTATTCTTAGTATACCAAGGACACAGAGGGGGAATGACTCCATATTTGTGGTGGTTGATAAGTTTTCAAATATGGTACATTTCATTCCTTACCAGATAACTAATGATGCAGTTCATGTTGCAGGGTTGTTTTTCAAATAAGTGGTATGACTACATGGTCTACTAAGGAGTATCATTTTAGATAGATATACCAAATTTATTAGGTTTTTTTGGAGGACCTTATGGAAGAAGTTGAAGAAAATTTTGAAATTTAGTTCTGCATACCACCACCAGACTGATGGATAAATAGATATTATGGATAGGAGTCTAGGTAACCTACTGTGATGCTTAGTAGGAGATAAGCCCAAGGGATGGGATTTAGTTTTACCACAAGAAAAATTTAATTACAAAAATTCTGTCAATAGGAGTACTAATAAATCCCCATTCCATATTGTATATGGTGGCAACCCAAGGAATGCTTCTGAGTTGAGGAATATGGACAGAGGGGAGAAGAGTAGTTCTGAGGCTAAGGACTTTGCAAAGAACCTAAAGAACTTGCATGAAGAAGTAAAGAAGCATATTAATAATATGAAAACTCAGTACAAGATAAAGGTAGACCAGAAGTGGTAGTTTAAGGAATTCTAGATGGAATATGAAGTTATTGTTCACCTAAGAAAAGAAATTTTTTTTGCTAAAACTTATAAAAATATAAAAAATGAAGAAGTCTGGACCATGCATAATCATAAAGAAATAGGATTCAGGAAATGCATATGAAGTAGAATTATCGATTGGGCTTAACATATCACTAGTTTTCAACATTTTTGATTTGGCAAAATATTATGGAGGCAATTATGATGGACCAATAATAACAAAATTTTGAAATATTCTAGCGTCTACTCTAGAGAAGGAAGAGATAGAAGAAATCCTAGATATCCACATCGATATAAGTATAAGAAATGGGTAGTATGAATAATATCTAGTTAAGTGGATGGGTAGGCCTATTGAAGATTCATCTTGGTTGTTGAATATAGAGGTTGACCACCTTGGTTTTCCTCCAACACCAAAGAAGTGAAGTTCACTTCTCAAGTTACCATGGGTGTCTGATGTAGGAGCTTCCAATGGTGTAAGAGTGATCTTGCATCATCCAAATTTATATTTATTTTTATTCTATTCTAAAGTTTATTTAGTTGTTTATGGGATGCATAAATAGACCTAATGGTGAAACAATCACCCCAATATCCTAATCAGTAGGAGATATGTTACTTTTATGGTAAAAAACCCTACCAAAATGGTGAAAATCCTACCACTAAAACCTAAAGGTGAATTTTTAAGGACTTAGAGGCCTTGTAGAGGGGTGAAAATTAGGTGTAATCTCCTCTAGGATATTGTTTAGTTGTAGGTATTTTCAAGAGCTTTCCAAAAACATGCACTAATAGTCAATCCAAGCAACGAGTGAGGAGTTATGAGCCCAGGAAGTTTTTCCCCCAAAATTCAAATTTCAAATGAATTGTACTATGTGGGAAAAGGGAAAACAATGTATTATAGGGAAATTTCAAAATTATAAAGGGGCTGGTCTCTATAACTCCATTTTATTGGGAAAATTAATACAAGAAATCTGATTCCTATTGAATTTCTCTAATTTTTAGTAGATTATTTGTGTCATGTTGATTCAGTACTACTTTAATCCATCAATATATGCTTCCAAAAATACAAGAAAAATAAAAATTAAATCAAATTTGTGATACAATACATTGTTTTTATCCTTAAGTACATGGAGTTTTAAGATAACTAACATGTTATCCCCAATCCTACTAATGATAACTTCTTTTCCATAGCATTCTCACGGCCCAATTATGTATCCAAACAATAATAAAATGTAATGCATCTATATGATGGGTATACTTTTACCCTTGCGACCATGATGAACAAGTCATCCATAATTTCCTAAAATTTCTCTCAACTCTGATGGTTGTTCCAAATCAATCCACCAATGATATTACTTGGTCCTATAGCCATAAAATCCATTAGTAGTACCATGTTATCCATTTAGTATAAACAAATTATAATATGCAAATACCAACTCAACTTGATAATCATAGAAATAAGAACATGCATTAGATATCCATACATCAAGACATAATTCAATATCAATATCAATTTATGTCTAGGTTCATTATGTAATCCCCCATTGGACTAAACATATTCCTCTATGTTTCCTAAAAGTATAGCATATAAATTTCATTCAAATAAATAAGGAAATTGTTTTCTCATTTCTTAAACATCTTTCCATGTTGCACAATTTTTAGAATATTGATCCCATTAGACCTTGCATTGATCTAGGGTTCATTTCCTCAACATCTTGGAATGAAACCCTAAAATATTTATAGGTCTTACCACAATGGTTGAGGGATATTCCATCTATAATTTAGAAACATTCCATAGATGAGTAAGATCAACAACATATTTCCTAAGTAGAGATAAGTGAAAATAATCATGAATCTTTGGCAGGTTGGGTGACAAGACAAAGCCTATAGACTACTAGACTAATATTATCAATGATCTCAAAAGACCCAACATAGTGAGGATCCAAATTAGTTGACTTGATGACACTTTTCATTGGTATTACCCTTAAGAAGACTTTATATCCCATAGAAAATTCTCTTGGTGATATTTTTATATCAACACAACTCTTCTAGTGATCATTAGCTTCCTTGAGCATTTTTGAATCCCTCTAAGTTGCTCCTTCATCTCATTGATAGTTTCTAGTTTGATCACCACCAAATCCTCTAGATTGTACCATGATAAAGGTGTTTTGCATCTTCTACCTTACAATACTTCAAAATAAGCCATTCCCAAGGATGCATGGTATCCATTAGTATAATAAAATTCTATTAAATTCAAAAAGCTTTCCATCTTAGACTCTTGATCCATGCAATACATGTAAAGCATATCCTATAAAAACTTGGTTCACCATCTCTATTTAACCATCTATTTTTGGAGGATATATAGAATTGATGTTTAGCTTAGTGTTGCATGGTGAGGATCTTGCTAGAATTCTAATGTGAACCTATAATCCCTATCTGATATGATCACCTCAATAAAACCATGTAACCTAAAATTATTTTTGGCAAACTTATTGGCCACCACTGGTGCATCATCCTTGATTTTTCCTAGTACAAAATGTGCAACTTTGGTCAATTTTTCAACAACCACAAAAATTGCATCATGATGGTACATAGTCTTAGGTAAACCCACAATAAAATCCATAGATATAACTTTCCACTTCTAAGTAGGTATATCATGTGGGTATAATTTCTCTACATGGTTTTAATTTTCTTCCTTAACCTTTTGGTACTCTAAACATATTGCAATAAAACTGGTGGTATCTTGTTTCATTCCTGCCCAATAGTTCTTTTTATTTTTTCTCTCATATTTACCCCTCTTAGATTATGGAGAAATATGTACCTATTGCATAATCATTCTCCTCAAATCACCTACTTTGGGTATGACAACCCTATCATTAAAACATAAAATAAAATCCTTTATATTAAAATCCTTGTTATCTTTAGGATTTCTCTCAATTTTAGCTTGAATTTCTATGCAATATTGATCTTGCAGTTGTATTTCTTTGAATTTGTCCATCAATCCTATATGACTCTAGATTGTTTTTATGTGCTTTCTCCTACTCAAGGCATCTACAACCTTATTCTCTTTCCTTTTGATATACTCAATACCAAATTCATATCTGCTAAGAACTCTATCCATCTTCTTTGTCTTGCATTCAACATAGGTTGGGTAAAAATATACCTTAGACTTTGATGGTTTTTCCTTAGCTCAAATGGTTTACCCAAAAAATAGTGCCTCCAAAACTTTAGTGCATGCATAATTGCTACCAACTCTAGGTCATGAGTAGCATAATTTAGCTCATGCTTCTTGAGTTTCCTAGACTTGTATGCTATTATAACCTCATTTTGTGATAACACCCGACCTAACACTTCTAAGGAAGCATTTGTACACCCTATAAAATTCCAAAGAGGATCTAGTATCAAGAGAATTGGTGATGTAGTTAAATTATTCTTCAAAGTTTCAAAGGCAGTTTCACATTTCTTCAACATTTGAAATCCTTTCCTTTTCTCTAAATTTTGGTGATAGAATAGGAAATATTTGAATAAACATTCACAAAACTCCTATAATAACTAGTTAGCCCCATGAAAATCCTTACTTTAGACACATTTTTTGATGCATATGAACTTAATATATCATCAATCTTATTAGGATCTACAACAATTCCTTCTACCAAGATGATATATCCCAAATAATCCACTTTGGAGGTATAGAACTTACATTTAGACAAATTTCTATATAGTTTTTTTTTACTCAACACCTCTAACACTAATCTTAAATATTGGTCATGTTACTCTTTGGTGTGAGATTTTATCAAGATGTCATCTAAAAATACCAAAATAAACCGATCTAGATATTTTCTAAACATGTTCTTCATTAGATTCATAAAAAAATTTGGTGTATTTATAAATTCAAATGGTAATATTGTGAAATCATAGTGTCTATTTCTAGTATTAAAGGATATTTTATGATTTTAATCCTCTCAAGTCCTTAAATTAATGATATTCATATCTCAAGTTAATATTTTAAAATATAGTGGCATCCTTTAGTTGATCGAATAGATCATCAATCCTTGGCAAAGGATACCTATTATTTAAGGTCACCTTATTCAACATCCTATAATTAATGCATAATCTCAAGGATCCATTCTTATTTTTCACAAAAAATACTAGTGCACCCCAAGGTGACACACTAGGGTTGATCAAATCATTTTCTAAAAATTCTTGATGTTGCACCTTTAAATATTACAATTCAATTGGGGTTATTTTGTAAGGTAATTTGAGTGGGAAATCTTCCTTAGTGCCCCTAAGAGGCCCTCAACCCTTGCCAAGAGCAAGGGAAGACCTCTTTGCCTCCCTTTTTTAATTTGTTTACCTTTTAGCGAAATCGTGCCCCATATTTACGAGGCGTGACTTCGTGCTAGCGATATCGCGCCCCATCAGGATGGGGTGCGACTTCACTGTTTAACCTAGATTTTTAAATTTATTTTATTTTATTATTTTTGAGCCTGCTTAGACCCAGGTTTAAACCCTCCTACATGTTTTGGCATCGGTTGTGAGTTTATTTGTGCCTGCTTTCTTCCTCCAATTTTATCTATAAAAGGAAGGATGTTTTTGCTTAATCATAAGAAGTGCAATTGTGATATGCGAAATTTTAATGTGCGATCTCTATGCAAATTGATTAAGCTCAAAATTTATAGTTCACTCTTATTTATTTTCTCTGCTGCAAGCTAACCCCCGAAGTGCGAATTTTGGATTGATCTTCTATTGCGTGGATTGGATTGATTTGGTTGTGTGACTTGGTGGATCCGTGGTGTAGCTCGGAGAGATAGAGTGCCTGTTTGGATACTTGGGTCTCTTCTGCCTACTTCTATGATGTCCATTAGGGTTTGATTACTTTGTTGTCTACATTTATTTCATCTTCTGCATTCGCTTCTTATTTTTCTTTAGTCTGCAACAAAATCGTGCTTGGCATTAGCGAGGCATGACTTTGCCTACCCTAATTAGGGTAAATTTATTCATAGAAGCAAAATCGTGCCCCATACAATTAGGATAGGGCTTTTCTAATTTGTTATCATGTCCACTCCAAGAGAGGCATGATTTTTCCCTAGGGCACACCGGGGGTAATTTCTAGATTCTGCTTTCACTATTGCATTCCATTCTGTTTCTAGATCATACTGCTGTACTTTTCTTTCTATTCTCTGCTACTGTCTTTCTGATTTATGATTAATTCTCCAAAGGTCAATTTCTGCTTTTGTATTAAAAGGTCATCTAAAAGGACCTAGGGGGCTTGACTGTTGCTAGATCTATTACACAACGGCCTAAGCAGACCCCCTAATACTAATTCTATTTTTCAGTGTTTCATGAGTGATCTTGCAGAAACAGGTATTCTTGATATCATTGGACAAGAGGCAGAAAAGGCTAAAGTCAACCTCCGGTCTAGATAAGTGCTCTATTCATTCTATTGGTTGAAAATCTGGTTTCATTGTTGATTCTTAGGCATCTAAAAGTGAAAGGCATTTAGCTTGCATCTAGGGATAATTTATGTGCATTTATCTTGTGTATCTCTGCTTTAAAGGTTTTCTGAAATAAACCCTAGGTTAGTGAGCATTCAAAAGAAAGAATCATTCCAGGATAGCTCTTGTATGCATGCATTCTATTTTTAGCTGTATTATTCTATTTTTTGCATTGTCCTTTATCTTTTCTAGCTTAGATCTAGAAAGGCCAAACTTAGGTGTTTGTCTTGAAACTGAATACATCAAACCATCCCAAAATCCTGAGGACTTGGAGCGAGTCCTTAAACCATTCCTGGTGAACCCTTCCCCCTAGCACCGAGTGTAGAGCACAACATACCCCCATGGTTCACCCCACAAAAGGTTCCCTCCTTGCGGATCCAACCTTTTGTTTGGGAATTGTATGCGGTAGGGCAGTTTTCCCCCTCTACATATTTGGTGAACCCGATGTGAACACCTCCTTTTTATTTTTAAACAATAAGCAAGATCATTAAAATTGTGTGCCAAATATTTAAAAAGATAATTCCTTTGTGTTTAAGTGCATAGGTTTCTTTTGGTCTTAGTTCTTCTTCTTGTCTTTCTCCTTTTTCCTCAATGGCTTTTGACCTTGAGGAAGGACGAAGACTTCTTAGGTTTGATGAGATTTTTCATGAGAATGATCAAATTGATAAAGAGAATCATAACCTAGAAGAAGAGACTGATAATCATCTTGATCCTATCCAAGATCCTAATGGGAATATCATCTTTAAATATTTTGATCATATATGGACTTTTTATAAGTATCACAAACATGCTTTGGATATGGCCTTAGAAGAAGAAGCATTACTTGAAAAAGACATCCCACCTCAGAACCCTTTGAGTGAATCTTTGAATCATGGCTATCAAACTTATCAACCTACTTATGCCACTACTATGACCACCAACATTGGAATGAATTCAACAATTCATCCAACTAGTAGTAGCACTCAAAATGGTTCTCAATTTCCTCTTCCATCCTCTAACATCAACATTCTTTCCTCTATTCCACCACAAGTAAATCTTCCATTCTCACAAGGCACCACCTATAACAACAACCTTCACATGTCCAACCTAAGTCAAGGGAATAGGGGGAACATATATAATAATTCAAAAATGCAGAATTTGGAAAATGTTGTGAATCAATTGGTTTCAAGAATGGATATGATTCAACCATCAAGGTTTACATACAACTATAAGGAAATGTGTAGTCAGCCATTGGATCCTATTGTCGCTGCTAGACCTTATCCTAAGCATTTTCCCATGCCAGTATTTCCAATCTACAAAGGGACTGAAGATCCAATAGAACATTTGAGAGGATTCATAATAGCTTACCATGATCTTATTTATGATGATATGCTTTTATTGAAAACATTCCCAAAGAGTCTTGCGGGAGTGGCATTAGAATGGTATTATCGGTTGCCCAACTATTCTTTGAAAATATTTGAGAAAACTGTAGAGATGTTTGTTCATCAGTTTAGTGCTTATATTGAAAAGGAAGTAACAATGAGAGATTTATATGATTTAAAGCAAAGTAAAGAGGAATTTTTTTAGAATTTTTAGCTCGTTGGAGGAGTTTAGTTGGTCGATTAAGACAACCTATGTCTCAAAAATATATGCTTGATATATTTACAAGAAAATTACAAGAACAATTATCTTATGCTTTAGAAACTACTACTATCACATCTTTAGACCAAGCAATTGAGTTAGCAAGAAAAGTGGAACAAGCTCTCATCAGGAGAGGTCAACTCAAGGTTAAAGAAGATAAGTCTATTAAGTCTCAACCTAAGACTAAGCATATAGGAGGTAATAGTGATAGTAGGCCTATTAATAATTTCAATAACAACCTACAAAATATTGTGCTTCAAAAACCTCCTCAAAGGAATTTCACAAGACTTAATATCCCTATGGAAGTAGTTTTAAAGCAATTGTTAGATGCTAAGGCAATAGAATTACCTCCAGTAAGACAGCTAGATACTACAACTCATTGGTATAAAGTAGATCAACATTGTGCCTATCACAGGGTAGAAGGACATTGGACAAATTCTTGTAAAATATTAAAACATGTGGTCCAAGATTTAATTGATGCAGGTCGTATTGATACTAGCAGTTTTTAGTCTTCTCAGAATAAGACTAAATAGGAGACTAACCAAGTGTCTTATAAAAATGTACCACACCAATATAATAATAGCATGGTTGGAATGATAATAACTACTTCAAGAAAAATAGTACAGAAAATAGATGATTCAACAAAAATTCCACTTTTAGAACTTCTACAGAATTCTCAAGCCCATAAAGAAGCTATGATAAGTGTCTTGGAACAATAGCCAGTACCTCCAGATATCTCTCCTAGTGACATGACAAAGGTTATAAGTTCCCTTCGAAAGCCTCATCTAACATTCTCAGATAATGATATGGCTCCCTCAGAAGTACAACAAGATTCTTCGCTATACATCACTGCTTACATTGGTGACACTCTCATCAAAAGGGTTATGATTGATAATGGTTCTTCACTTAATGTTTGTACACACCATTTCTTTCAAAAAATTGGATTGAAGAAGGAAGATTTGATTACATCCAATGACATCATTAAAAATTTCAGCAATGGTTCTCAAGAAGCATGTGGCACTATATTACTCCCTCTTAGAGTTGGACCCAAAGTTTTAAAAATAATGTTTTATGTGGTGTCTTGTCCTGCATATTTTAATCTTCTTCTTGGTCGACCTTGGATTCATGCAATGAAGGTTGTCCCTTCTACTTTTCACCAATGCATAAAATTTGAATTTGAAAACCAAATCATTTCTATCATGGGTGATCCTCGTCCATTTGAATTTTGTTCACCTGAGGATCTCGCTCAAATTAATTCATCACATAATTCTTCTATAATTGTTTCATCACAGGATCAAGATGACTCTTCTTGTTTAGATCTTCTCTTTGAGGAATCTCACCAAGGTCTAGAGTGGAGTGTTAAGGATGAGGGTCCTCCCTCTCCTAAGGTCTTAACCCTAGAGTCATATGTTATAAATGAGGCTCTATCTCAGGATGACATCGGCTTTGATGGGTCTATCCCTTGCGTAGTGCAAGTTGAGTCTTCTAATTCTCAAATGGACTTTGGTTCTATGTCTCCCGAGGACCTTGAGCAATTAGGAGTAATTCCTGCCCCACCTCCTCTTGAGGATGAGTTGTCCATTCTTATTGAGGAGACCATAGATGTGAACATAGGTTCTGAGGAAGCCCCTAGAATCCTTAAGCTAGGCAAAGCCTTGACCATGGACGAGCAGGAGCAATTGACCAATTTATTGAAAGAATATCAGGATATTTTTGCTTGGTCATATGCCGACATGCCAGGGCTTGATCCCTCCCTTGTCATGCATCATTTGGTAGTTAAACCTAGTGCTAAGCCCATTAAGCAGAAACTTTGGAAGATGCATCCGAAGGTCACCCTTTCAATCAAGGAGGAGCTCCAAAAACTCCTTGATGTCAGTTTTATAAAAGCCATCGACTATTATGATTGGATTTCCAATATCGTTCCTATGGCTAAGAAGGAAGGAACAATCAGAGTATGTACCAAATTTTGGGACATTAACTTAGCATGTCCCAAGGATGATTTTCCTTTGCCCAACATAGACCAGATTGTAGATTTTACTGCCAAATGTGGAATGCTTTCACTCATGGATGGTTTCTCTGGTTACAATCAAATCATGATTGCTCCTAAGGACCAGGCCAAGACAACATTCACCACCCCCTGGGGTACCTTCTACTGGAAGGTCATGCCTTTTGGCCTTAAGAATGCAGGAGCTACCTATCAGCGGGCCATGACTTATATTTTCCATGACATGATGCATGATATTCTCCAGGACTATGTGGATGACCTTTTGGCTCATTCCTTAGAATGAAAGGATCATGTCCATGATCTAAGATGAATCTTTGAAAGGCTTTGGCAATATAAAGTTCATCTTAAACCTGCTAAGTGTGTGTTTGGGGTCACATCTGGCAAGTTGTTAGGTTTCATAGTGTCTAGGTGAGGCATTGAAGTGGACCCTACTAAAGTAGTAGCTATCATTGATATGCCTCCTCCTTGCACCCTAACCGAGCTCCATAGCCTGCAAGGTAAGCTACAGTCTATCCATCGGTTCATTGCTCAGTTAGTCGATAAGTGTCAACCTTTCCTTCAACTTCTTAAGAAGGATGTGGTTTTTCGATGGGATTTTGAGTGTCAGAAAGCTTTTGATGACCTCAAAAGGTATCTCACCTCCCCACCTATTTTAGTTCCCCCTATGCCTAGTAGGCATCTATTGCTTTACATAGTGGCCACCGCTCATGCTTTGGGAGCCATGCTGGCTCAACATGATGACAAAAACAAAGAGAGAGCTATCTACTATATCAGTAGAACTTTGGTTAGCTATGAAACTAGGTACACTCCCTTAGAGAAGCTTTGCCTTGTCATAGTGTTTGCTTCTCAAAATTTAAGACACTACATGCTTAGCCATAAGACATTAGTAATCACAAAGTTTGATCCCTTGCGTTACTTGATGTCTAAGCCCCACCTGTTAGGTCAAGCTGCTAAATGGGTGTTGGCCCTTAGCGAGTTTGATTTGACCTTCATAGGTCAGAAGGCTATCAAGGGTTAGGTGATCGTTGATCAGTTAGCCTCCGCTCCCCTAGAAGTTACCCATCCTATAATTGTTGAGTTTCTCGATGAGTGCTTCAATGTTGAAATTGAAGAGTTCGAGTCTTGGAATTTGTTTTTTGATGGAGCCCGATGCATGAAGGGCACTGGAGCTAGAGTCATTCTAGTTACACCATAAAAATAGCTCATCCCTTTGTCCTTCAAGCTTCATTTCTCTTGCACTAATAATACTGTAGAATATGAAGCTTTGATCCTTGGTCTTAGAGAAGCCTTAGCTTTGCAAGTTAAGGTCCTTTCAGTCTTTGGTGACTCTCAACTTGTGGTTAATCAGATTAACGATGTTTATCAGACTTGGGATGATAAGCTTAAACCCTATAAGGAGATTGTTACTAGGTTGTTGTCTTCCTTTGAGTAGGTGACCATAGAGTCTATCCCTAGATCCTCAAACCGCCATGCGGATGCCATGGCTGCTACTACATCTTTGTTCCCTTTGGAGTTAGAAGATGATCAAGCTTCGATTATCATTCAACAACTCTAGGAACCCACATCTTTGAGTTCTTGTTTGGATCCTCTAGAGTGTTTTACCATCAGATATTCCCCATCTAAACCATGGTATAATGACATATTTAATTTTCTTAAATATGGCTCGATGCCTGATGGTTTAGATCACAATCAACGTAAGCTATTGTGCAAAAGAGTGTGTCAATTTGTTATAATTGGAAATACTTTATATCAACATTCTTTTGAAGGTATCCTTTTATGATGCCTTAACTCTGATGAAGCCCGACTTGCTCTTAGTGATGCTCATGAAGGTTCATGTGGAGGCCATTTTAGTGGTAATGCTATTGCCAAAAAGCTCCTTCGGATGGGGTATTATTGGCCTTCCATGGAGAAATATGCATGTGATTATGTTTGATGCTGTGACAAGTGTCAATGCCATGATCACCTTATCCATGCCCCTTCTCAAGACCTTCGGGTGATATCTTCCCCTTGGCATTTTTCCATGTGGGGATTGGACATTATCGAAAAGGTTAACCCAGTGTCATCTGATGGTCACAAGTTTATCATCACTATGATTGAGTACTTCACTAAATGGGTTGAAGCCATACCTCTAGCCATGGTGATTGGAACTCAAGTTTCTAAGTTCATCTTCAACCAGATCCTTTGTAGGTTTGGGATTCCTTCGGTAATTATTTTTGACAATGACACTCCTTTCAAGAACAAGGATGTCCATAATATTTGTGCTAAGTACAAGATTCAACACAGATGGTCAACCCCTTATTACCCCTAAGGTAATGGACAAGCCGAAGCATCCAACAAATCCTTGATCAAGATTTTGAAGAAGCTAGTTAATAAGATCGGTCGTGACTGGTACACTCAGCTTTATCCTACCTTGTGGGCCTATCGTACTAGTGTGCGTACTCCCATAGGGGCCTCACCATATGTCTTGGTTTATGGGTCTGAGGTAGTGTTCCCTTTTGAGCTAGAGGTCCCTTCTTTGCACATCTTGTTGCAAGATACTGAGGTTGGTGATGAGTTTCATGCAGATCATTTGCACCAATTGGAGCTACTGGATGAAAAGTGCATCCATGCCTTAGAGCATTTGCGAGCCTATCAGGATAGGCTCCAGTGATCTTACTCTAAGAAGGTTCGCAATCATTCTTTTGAGATTGGGGACCTTGTCCTCAAGGAAAACCAAAAGAACACTAATGCTCGTGTTGATCTTTGAGGTAAATTCTAGCCCAATTGGTTAGGGCCTTTTGTTGTAATAGCTAAATTTGGTTCTAGTGCTTATAAGTTAGCTTCCATGGATGGTAAAGAACTTAAAGAACCAATGAATATAATGCATTTAAAAATATATTATGCTTGATCTATTTTTCATATTGCATATGCATTTAGTTAGATCATATTGCATGTTTGCCTAACATATTATGCACATATGTCTATCATATTATGCATGATTGCTTGACATTCTATTCTTGCATATTGTTTGTCATACATTGCATTGTTGCTTGCTCATGACTTCTTGTTCATATAGCTTCTAGGGATTCACAACAATGGCAGGTGATGATACCTAGTTAGGTCATAGCTCACATGCATTGCACTCTCACTAGGGCTCTGATGCCTAGCGAAGCCCCAACCTAGGGCCCATGCATTTTCATCCCTTCTTCTCTTCTTTGCTTCCTTTGTTTCTCTTTCTTCTCTTCTCTCTTCTTCTTGTATTCCTTGACTTTGAAAGTTTTTACAATGATCATCATTTCTCCTCCAAGTCAAGGAATGCAATCCTCTTTTGGTATGTCCTTATATTTTTGCATGATTATTATTTCTCCTTTGTCTTCTTTATTCAGATAAGGATATACATTCTTCTCTTCTTTGATTACACATTTCCTCCCTCTTGATTTTTCATTAGTTGAAACTTCAAGCTGGGAGCACACACGCACAAATTCTTTGCTCCTCATTTTCTTCCTCTTATTTTCTTCTAGCACATGCACACACTCATTATGTTATGCTCATATTGATCGGTCCATACATACATGCGCATACACCTTCTCAGGTAGTACTGGCATACACATTACATATATTATTACATCAACATACACTATAACACCCCTATCGAGTTATGTCTCTCTTTTGACTCAGTGGGCCCAACACCCCATTACAGGATCAGCTCCTTGGCCATTTCAGTAGGCCTCGATATACATCCTAGTAGGTAATCGCCCCATAATAGTCACTAGTGAGCAATCACCCATAGTGGGTTACACTATACACTTCACTTATCGGTCCATATTTAGTGAGTACTACACCCATAGTGGGTTCTTCACTCCATACATGGACCATATTTTGAGCATAACACCCTCTAATTAGGGTTCTGATTTAGCTTCTTTCTCGATTTTAGATGGTTGACCTTTGGAGTTTTATCATTGTCTTCTTCTTCTTCTTCCACTTCACAGTTTTCTGTTTCCTCTCTTCTTTCTCTCTCTTCTTCTTTCTTCTTCCCTTCCTTTTCTTCCATGCATTTCATACTAGTTGCATTAGATTCATCCTATACCCAGTAATCTTCTTTGCTTTGCTTGTTGTTTCTTCTATATTTTGCTTTCTTTTCTTTTGCCTTTTCGAGTTCTCTTAAGGGAATTTCTTCCCTTTCAAAACTCGAGGGGGCACCTTAGCCATAGAGGCATTAATGGTAGTAATGCCTCACCCTTTTGCCCAAACCTAGCCACCCCTTCCTTGTGCTTGTTGTGTGCTTGTTGTATGCTTACCCGTAGGAGTCTACATCCTTTCTTTGATGCATTTAATAGGCCATAAATGCATCAAAGAGGGGGAAAAATGTAGACACAGAAAATTGACCCACTTTGAGTGGGCAATCTTCCTTAGTGCCCCTAAGAGGCCCTCAACCCTTGCCAAGAGCAAGGGAAGACCTCTTTGCCTCCCTTTTTAATTTGTTTACCTTTTAGTGAAATCGCACCCCATATTTATGAGGCGCGACTTCGCACCAACGATATCATGCCCCATCAAGATGGGGTGCGACTTCACTGTTTAACCTAGATTTTTAAATTTATTTTATTTTATTATTTTTGAGCCCGCTTAGACCCAGGTTTAAACCCTCCTATGTGTTTTGGCATCGGTTGTGAGTTTATTTGTGCCCACTTTCTTCCTCCAATTTTATCTATAAAAGGAAGGATGTTTTTGCTTAATCATAAGAAGTGCAATTGTGATATGCAAACTTTTAATGTGCGATCTCTATGCGAATTGATTAAGCTCAAAATTTATAGTTCACTCTTATTTATTTTCTCTGTTGCAAGCTAACCCCTGAAGTGTAAATTTTGGATTGATCTTCTATTGCATGGATTGGATTGATTTGGATGTGTGACTTGGTGGATCCGTGGTGTAGCTCAGAGAGATAGAGTGCCCGTTTGGATACTTGGGTCTCTTATGCTTGCTTCTACAACGTCCATTAGGGTTTGATTACTTTGTTGTCTACATTTATTTTGTCTTCTACATTCGCTTCTTATTTTTCTTTAGTCTGTAGTGAAATCATGCCTGGCATTAGCGAGGCACAACTTCACCTACCCTAATTAGGGTAAATTTATTCACAGAAGTGAAATCATGCCCCGTCCAGATAGGGTGCAACTTCACTGCTATGTTATCGTGCCCGCTCCAGGTGAGGCATGATTTTGCCCTAGGGCACACTAGGGCAATTTCTAGATTTTGCTTTCACTATTGCATTCCATTCTATTTCTAGATCATACTATTGTACTTTTATTTCTGTTCTCTGCTACTGTATTTTTTATTTATGATTAATTCTCCAAAGGTCAATTTTTACTTTTGTATTAAAAGGTCATCTAAAAGGACCTAGGGGGCTTGACTACTGCTAGATCTGTTACACAACGGCCTAAGTAGGCCCCCTAATACTAATTCTATTTTTCAGTGTTTCATGAGTGATCTTGCAGAAACAAGTATTCTTGATATCATTGGACAAGAGGTAAAAAAGGCTAAAGTCAACCTCCGGTCTAGATAAGTGCTCTATTCATTCTATTGGTTGAAAATCTGGTTTCATTGTTGATTCTTAGGCATCTGAAAGTGAAAAGGCATTTAGCTTGCATCTAGGGATAATTTTTGTGCATTTATCTTGTGTATCTTTTCTTTAAAGGTTTTCTAAAATAAACCCTAGGTTAGTGAGCATTCAAAAGAAAGAATCATTCCAGGATAGCTCTTGTATGCATGCATTCTATTTTTAGCTGCATTATTCTATTTTTTGCATTGTCCTTTATCTTTTCTAGCTTAGATCTAGAAAGGCCAAACTTAGGTGTTTGTCTTAAAACTGAATACATCAAACCATCTCAAAATCCTGAGGACTTGGAGCGAGTCCTTAAACCATTCTTGGTGAACCCTTCCCCCTAGCACCGAGTGTAGAGTACAACATACCCCCATGGTTCACCCCACAAAAGGTTCCCTCCTTGCGGATCCAGCATTTTATTTGGGAATTGTATGCGGTAGGGCAGTTTTCCCCCTCTATAGTAGTTTCACTATCTATTAAAATTTTAACATCCTTATTAAACAACTTACCATTCATTAGCATAGGTGTCACTTGTCCATCTAGGTTCTAATTCCCTATAGTGACATAGATTCAGTTTTATTGCTCCTCTGCTCTATTACTCAATTGTGGCCATTGTGGACACTTATTAGCATAATGAGGACCTCCATAGATGAAGTAACCTATCCTAGGTACTTGATATTTTTTCTTTATTTTCTACTTTGTTCTCTATTTCTGTGTTGAATCATTCTACTTTTGAGGTTGAGGGTTGGAACTATCATTTTTCTAGAATTTCTTCTTATATTGCCCTTGGTTCCCATTGTTCTTATTACCAAACTTTGTATTCCATTTAAAATTATTGTTTTTCTCCTTATACAATTTCATAAAACCTACACTCCTTTTTTTTTTGGAGCTTCTAACTCTCTATCTCTATCAACCCTAAATATTTAAAGGACTTCTTTATTTCAAGATTGGTCTCTTCTAGTCTAGCCAAATCATAAGCCTTCTATAGATTTTTGGGTTTGAATAAATTGATTATAGTCCTAATATTAGGATCTACCCCCATATGAACTTATGCACTTTTATTTTCTTATAGATCTTCTACTCAAGAACATACTTTAAAATTTTAACGTATCTTTGAGGGTATGCTTCCATAGACAAGGTACCTTGCTATAAGATAGAAAACTCCTAAAAATTTTCTACATAAAATTGTTTTGATAGGATTTTTTTCTTAAATTCCCCAACAAAATATTCCCATATAATTTCCACAATGTGGATACCTTTTTCTACCCTAAAGGTGTTCCACCATTCTAAAGCTAATCTTGGATATGAAGAGTAGCCCACACAATTTGAGTTTCAAAAGAGTAATTTTTCATGGAAATGAAGGTTTCAAACTAATTCAACCATAAATCAACTGCATTACTTCCTTCCTTTCCATTTAACTTAGCTACCTTAACATTATTAAGGTATTTATCTAGTTCAACCTCTATCTAATATTTCCCCCCATGGCTTATCCTAATAGAATTCTCTTCTTGTCCACCCTCTAAATCCCTATTACTAGTTTTCTTATTGAGCAAGATTTCTAAAAAAGTTTGTTGTTCTTCCATTTGTTCATGAAGTAACCTAATTATGGAAGAAATGTCTTCCACCTTCTCACTAGAACCTACTATTCCTCTTGTTTTCTTTCTAGATTCTATTTATCTTCCAAACTTATTACTAGGGTACATTGTTCTCCTAGTTACCTTATTGAAGTCCATTTTTTGTCCAAAATTCTTTTGTGGATGTACTATAAATTTCTCTTATGCAACCGATCTATCTTTCTTAGATTATCCTCCTTTTAAAAAAGGTTCCATAAAAGGAGCTAGATAAGTTATAATTTTCCTCAAATATACTCATAATTAAGTTTTATTTCCCCCATGAATTAACTTGGATCATTACCATTTACTTGATAATGATCATGGTCATGCTTACCTATGCAAGTTGCCATTCCAAATAAGAAACTATACTCTAGGATTTTTACTCCTTGATCTAACTCGTCTATTTGGTGTGCAATACTTGGTTTATCCCGGATCGTGTTAATTTATCTAGTAGATTAAGTATCCCCAAACTTACACATCATGTAAAGGCTCCTCATAGGAACACTCCATGGAATATTCTAGTCCTACAACCTAGAGATCAAATACCAATTATAATAACCTATCCAAACCAAACTAGGAGAGAGATGATGTTTTTTAATTTCACAAGCAAGTTTCACATAAGAAGTCCCAATATATTTTTTAGCATTTATAAGGCTTCACCATATTTTATTTTAATGTCACTACAAATGACACTCAAGTGGACAAGAGTGGACAACATCCCAAATTTTTGGTGTTCTCCTTACTAAACCTCACCATTTATAATGATACCAAAGTGGTTATCCCACCTTTCCCATACCATCACCAACATAGAAAAATTTGAACACAATGTAGATATTATCCTTTAAGGACCATAACACATAAATAGGAATGCCTATTCCCTAACCTAACCATAAGTCCATCTATGTATTTTATTCTAGCATAAATATTTGGTGCTTAGTTACCACACCTCCATGGGCTAACTAAGGTCATTACCACTCACTTGGTAATGATTATGGTCACCTAAAACATACTATTGAGTGTACCACCATTGTTTCCTAATGAATGATTCCATCATACCCAAGATTATGGAACACCCGATCCTCACCATTTAGGGTGTATCAATCATGAGCATCTAGCTATTACATCATTGCAACTCCTTCTATATTTATGAGTAAATGGCTATTGCATCACCTTAACTCCTTCCAAGACTCACAACTACTTGTTTATTGCATCACCACAACTCCTCCCAATATTCATTTAATTTCTTAGAATCAAGGTCCTAACAAGGTTCCTTATTCCAAAGATCCCACAAAACCCAAGATAAAGCATAAAGCAATATAACATCTCTTATTGATGAGAAATAAAGTGCTATAATATAATTAACATGCTTAATTATAACACAAAATCAAATCTTGAATTTAAAAGGATCATATTCAACCCATACTTGAATTTCAACATGGAACTAGCATGAAAGAAGCTTCTATCTAGTTTGAGCATTAATCTAAATCTATGTTAGCATAAAATATTTCTTCAATTAAAGCTAGAAAAAGCAAGCTTACATAAATCATAATGCTAGCATATATTTCTCATAACAACAAAATAGCATCCTCAAAATAATTTCAATCCATCTTATTCTTTTGTTTTCTCAAACCAAGTATTCCATATTTACATAAAGGTATCCAAGCCTTATTCAATTTGGAATGAAATAAAAAAAGTGTTACATCACAAAACTTTAATTTACATAACAATGTTTTAATTCCAATACAATAGAGCAAGTTTTTCCAAGTGGCCTCTGCACCACCTTCTTTTCATGATCTTCTTCATGAAATAATTCTCCCATAATATTTAAGAAAACTTTAGGGATTCGGATAACTATTAATATAATGCAACTAACATTCTCTCTGTTTAATGCAAGCAACCATGCAAAAATACATTTCAAGAAATCAAGAGACAATCCCATACTTATCTCTATAATGATTTCCTATCTTCAAAAACTTAGGAAACCATCGAAAATGTAACCACTTTTTCCCTTCATAATATATATTTTTTTCATAGCAAAAAACCCTTTGTAGGGCCGCCTTGGTCTGAGAGACCACGAACAAGGGGTTCTACACCGTCAAAGTCACTCGGGAGTTGCACCCAACCTTGCCCACACCAACATTATCAATTGGATTTTGGATACCCAATTCATATTTTTGGTAGGGTGGATATTGGAACATGGAACCTCTCTTGGAGGATTTCCCTCTCCTCTCCAACTCACCTACAACACCTGGGTCCTTCACAATATTATTTTAAAAATAACTTTTTTGTGCATTCCAACAATTTTTTTTTAATTAAAAGGTTTTCATCTTCTTTCTTTTCAATAACAAGAATACAAGCCTAACTTTCACCAATGCTCAAGCAAAAGATATCTTAATAACTTTAGCAAAAAGGATATTTATTTCCTTTAATATTCTAACTTAATCATTCACTAATGCTTTTAAATAAAAACCTCTAAAAGCTAAAACAGTGGAATATATATAAAATTCATACTCCAACATTTCCTAATGCTCAATTAAATGAAATACTCTACTCTCTTAATCTTAGGTAAAGCGTCAATTAAAAATAAATCCATGCTCTTAACTTATGTATAAGCAATTGAAAAATCACAAAGCAACTTAACCAAAGATTAAAACTAGTATTAAACTTACATGAAACTTAGATAAGCAAGCAATAATTAGGAAACAAAAAGAACAACACATAGGGGAAAGTGATGATGTTTGGCTAAACCCAAGCTACCATCTATTTCATGTAACAAAAAACACTTGTAAAGCCCAAACATCCTAAAAATAACCTCTCGAATACATCCAAACAACACATATATCAACACGGGATGCTTGATCCAACAAAAGAGTATGACACAAGAATACAAGACCAAAAAAATCTAACAAGGACCACATGATAAGGTGCTTTAATATGGAGAATTTATTCTTCCTTACATATTTAATTTAATATATATCAACAACAAGGAGAACCACTCTTAGGTTTCAAGCATACTGATGAGCCTTGAAAATGCTCATTTTTGTACAAACTTTCCATATATATTGTGGCATTTATTTTAATAGAAATATATGTTTTATGCAAATTTTATATGTATTTAACATTAGATTACGTATGTTGTCTAATATTTGTTTTTGAGTGGATTATGTGTAGATTCAATGGATTTTACAGTATTTTAGCATGTTTACATCGAGGTCCCACTTGGACCTGGCACTTTCCATTTATGATGGTAAAAATATCTGCAACAAAATAGTGATGAAGCGCTAAGTCAGGCGCTCGACTCCCATTTAGGCACCTAATTCTTGTTTGGTTCCTGACTCCTTTTAGGTGCCTAATTCTCATATTTTACAAATATGGTACTTGATTCCCATATTCTATAGATAAGGTGCCTGATTCCCATTGACGCAGAATTACAGTACAACCCCTATTATCGGTAGAACAGAACGATGATTTCAATGATGGATGTAGATGCAATTTCAACGATGGATGCGGACCAAGGACAACGTCAATGACCATATGTCATCTATTTTTTAGCAATCACATAAAAATCAATGTAATCGAATAGAGCAAAATATCAGACGTATTCTATTCTGATACAGAATACGTTGAATATATTTTGAGTTTAATGTTTTGCTTTATCTCCTTTATTCCTACATATTGTTGTAACAACAAAATCAAAAATCAATTTGCTTTCAGAATGTAATAGGGCATGGTCACATATCTTATAAATATGTAGGCCACCCCTAAAAAATAGATCCTAAATTTTCTCTATAAATTTCTACTACACATTTCAATACAATACATTTGAGTCTTTTAATCAAACTCAACTAGCATCTAGTGAATGTCTTAATGCGCGTGGAATTTTTTGAAGATTGGGCCCACTCTCAATAGTATTCCTCCCTTATTTTACCTATTTTCTATCATTTTAATTTATTTTCCTATTTTTTGTAGTTTAGTTTAATACTGTAATTTCCCCTATTTTCTATAAATTTCTAGCAAGTGTGCAGTTTTGATTTCAAAGCATTTTAGTTATTTCTTTGATAATGCAAATTAGATTAGTGGTTTGGAAGATAAATGAGAACTCCAATGAAACAACAACCCCCCAAACCATAGAATCTAAGGGACTCATCTGATTAAAGGGAGATTACAGGCATATACTATGCAGGGTTACTCACAAGTTTACGAGTTATCCTAGGTTGAAAATTAAATGGAGGTAATGATTTATACCATAGAAAACTAACCAATGTTTTGCCCAATATTTTGGCACCATTGTCGAGGAGTAGCCAACTATAATTTTTTATTCTGAAGAAAGTATGTTAGAAGTAGTTTAGGTTACTTTCTATAGAACCACTCCATTCTAAATTTTGTATGAGTCCACCTAGAATTAGAGGACCAGATGGTCATTTTATCAAGAACACAAATATTGCTTCTTCAAAAACCTCTATTCTAGTTATGCCAAATCCTGAGACTGAAACCTCTCCACCATCATCTCCACCTATGCATTGGAGTCAACATCCATTGTTTGCATAGGATCCTTCTGAAATAGACCAACAAAACCTTAGGGAAGGATCTGAGATAGGAAGAGTTCAATCTAAGGAAGATTTACTGAACCTTCAATATTGGCAAGCAGTTGAGGAAGGGACTATTTCAAACACTGATTTAGTAATCCTTCTAGAGGATAAAAGAAATGAGATAGAAGCCTTGAAAGCTACCCTAAATATAGCAGGTGTAGAAACCTTGATAGCAGACAAGATGGCTAAAATAATAGAAGAAGCATCCACTAGTTTTAACTTCCCTATAGAAGAGGCAAGAGGAGACCACAAGATGAAACATATCTCCCCTACCCACCTTCCAATATTTAGAGGACTTCCAATAGAATATCTTGACCTGTTCCTTTTCAAATTTGATATTCTATGCAAGTCGATAGATTATACAACCAATGCTCAGAAACTAAAGTTGTTTCCCTCCACTCTTGATGATTCAACTTTGCACTGGTTCATAAGTTTGGGGAATAAATAGATAACTACCTAGGAAGACATGAAAAAACTTTTCCTAGATCAGTATCAAGACTTTGGTAGAGCACGAGATTCTAGAGAAGAAGTCTTGGATATGACACAAAAGGAAGGAGAATCATTAGAGGAGTATTGGGATAGGTTTAGATTTAATTTGTAAAGATCTCCCCATGCAAGACTAGGAGATAGGTCCTTAAGAAGTATCTTCTTAAAGGGGCTTACGAATGAATCTCTTGAAGCCTTAAACATGATTTCTAGAGGGGATATTTATCAACACCAAATGTCTGATATCCAATAGTTGTGTCAAAACTTTTCAAGAAGGAAGGGTAAGTTAACCCCTAGGAATATCAAACAATCAACCACTATCACTAAAATAGAAATAGAGAATATGCTTGAAGACCTCAAGAGTGAGATGTTATCATATCTTGCACTCCAAATGGATACCCTTCTACTTCAGAAAAAGAAGTAGGAAAATGAGGTAGCACTAGCCTATTTTTGTCCTAAATGCAGGGGAAAGCACCCCAAAAATGAATGTCCTAAAAACAAAGTTAGAGTGTGCATTGTGTGTCAAAAATATCATAAAACTAAGTTGTGTCCATAGTTATCAAAATATAGAGAGGAACCTGAAGTAACGGAAGCATACTTCATGGGTAATAGGAGAAACTAGCAATAATCTCCTATGGGAAACAACATGCAAGTAGGAATGCCATCCTATGGGGGTAGCAATTATCAGAACCAAGGTCAAGTTCAGCCACCCAACATGGGTTGGTGGGGACAACAACCTTGGACTCAATTTTCCCAAGGAGAAAATCCTTACAATCCCTACCCATGGATGCCATACCAGCAGTCTAGATAGTAGTGGAGAAATTAGAATACTTGGAGCCAAACTCCATAACATCCTGCACCAATCCCACTACAACCAAGTCTACTAGCTTCCCCTACTTTGAGACCTGCTCAACTACTAGCATAACCTACTTCTAATCCAAACAACAAACCACAACCAGCATACCAGATGGAGAATGAGATGTACCCCATGTATAATATCAAAGTAGATTGTAGTCCCATACAATTAAGGTCAGGTAGACAGGTAGGTGTAGAAGAGTCTCCTCTGGTAGAAGAGGAGGAAAGCATAGAGTTAGAAAAAGAGGAATCACCTCTTATAGAAGAAGTAGAAGAAGAATCAACAACTATAAATAATAGAGAAGGGGTTCCACATTTTCCAAAAAGGTTGTAGGAACCCAAGAAGCCAATACAACCAGAATTTGATATTCTTTCCAATTTGAAGAACTTGACAATCACAATTCCTCTCTTTTAGGCCATCAGAGATATTCCTATCTATAACAAGGCCATAAGAGAGATGTGTCTAAGAAAACTAGGAAGAAAACTAGCACAAGCAATCAATTTGGTAGGACAACTAGCTGATCTTATGCTAGGAAATACCTACAACCAAAAATATTCAGACCCAAGAAGCCCTATTTTAACTATGAAAATTGGGGGTTATGTTTTACCCAATACATTAGTAGATCTAGGGGCTACCATTAATGTCATGCCCAAGGAAACCATGCAGAAACTTAGTTTAACCAATCTGAAGCCAACCAAAACTATCCTTCAATTGGTAGATAGGTCTATAGTGCTCCCTGAAGGAATACTGGAAGACATAACTATCATAGTGGATGCATGGGAGTACCCAACAGATTTCTTAGTGTTACAATCCAAGTATGGGTTGGGTGGTTATCCACTCATCTTAGGTAGGCCTTGGATAGCAATAGTTGATGCCTACATAAGTTGTAGAAATGGAAAAATGACCATTTTTGATGGTCAGAATGTAAAAAATCTGATCATCCATCCACCTACATAGTCTATAGATTTATTGGGAGAACCTGAATGTGAGAACCAGAATATGAGTGGTTTATCAATGATTCAATCCATCATGGCACTTGATGAGTTGGAAGATGAGAGTGATGAGGATAGGGTGATATCAAAATTTTTCCAAGGAGAACCCTCCTATCCTCCTCTAGAGTTGCCATTAGTGGGAGGTAAAGATCACCATATTCAACAAATAGAAGTTGCACCTAGGAGAGTATTAAACATAAATGATGGGTTGACATCTGAAAAATAGACCAAACTAAGAAAAATATTAGTCAAACATCAAGGTGCCTTTGCTTGGGAGTATTCAGACATGAGAGGAATAGCTCCTAAAACCTATACTCATCGAATATATCTGGAAGATGAAATAAAACTGGTAAGACAACCACAACGTAGGATGAATCCAACTATGAAGGAGATTGTTAAAATAGAATTGTAGAAACTCCTGATAGTTGGGTTTATCTACCCTATCTCAGATAGTGAGTGGGTATCACCTTTGGTGGTGGTGCCCAAGAAAAATGGAAAGTGGAGGATCTATGTTGATTACAGGTTATTGAATAAAGCAACCAAGAAAGACCACTTCCCCTTACCCTTCATAGATCAGGTCCTTGACACCTTATCAAGGAAGAAATACTTTTCTTTCCTAGATGGGTTCAGTGGATATAATCAGATTCAGATAGGGGAAGAGGACCAAGATAAGACCACATTCACTTGTCCATGGGGAACCTTTACTTACCGAGTTTTACCCTTTGGTTTGTGCAATGCACCTACCACATTTCAGAGGGTAATTTTGAGCATCTTCTCTAATATGATTGGAGAAACTATGGAGGTATATATGGATGATTTCATTATATATGGTGAAACCTTTGAAGAAGCCATAAAAAATTTGGAAAGAACACTTCAACGGTGTGAGGAAACCAATATATCCCTAAGTAATGAGAAATGTTATATGCTAATGCAGGAGGGGATAGTTTTAGGACATCATATCTCTATAGATGGGATCAAGGTAGATAGGAAGAAGATAGAAGTTATCCAAAACCTACCTACACCCAAAACTCAGAAGGATATCCATAGTTTCCTTGGATCAACTGGTTACTATAGGAGGTTTATAGCAGACTTTAGCAAAACTGCTAAACCCCTAAGCACATTGTTAGAAAAGGATATAGAGTTTGTCTGGACAGATGAATGTGAACAAGCATTTAACATTTTGAAAGAAAAACTGATTACTGCTCCAGTCCTGAGAGGTCCAAATTAGACCATACCCTTTCACATATATGTAGATGCATCCAATAATGTAATAGGGTCAGTTCTAGGATAAAAATATGGTGATGATTTCTATGCCATCTACTATGTCAATAAACATATTATAGGTGTTGAGTTCAATTATACTATCATAGAAAAGGAATTCCTTGTAGTCATACATGCTCTTAACAAATTTTACCACTATATTATAGGTTATCAAGTTTTTGTGCACACTGATCATTCAACTATCAGATACCTGACAAACAAACCTAGAATTAGTGGTAGAATTATCAGATGGTTATTACTTCTATAGGAGTTTGATGTGACAATTGTAGATAAACCAAGTAAGGACAATGTGGTAGTAGATTTCCTTTCTAGATTGACACCTCCTGATCATTCAACCATAGAAGATCAATTTCTAGATGAGCATTTGTTTGCTCTTAATGAATAGATACCATGGTACATAGATATGGCTAATTATTTAGCCATTAGTAAAGTATCCCCTACACTTTCACCATGTGAGAAATAAACTTTAATTGAGAAAAGTGTAGACTTCTCATGGATTGATGGGTGCCTATTTAAAATAGGGCCTGATCAGGTCATGAGAAGATGTGTTGTTGATAATGAGATTGTAGAAATACTAAAAGCTTACCATAATGAACCTTGTGGTGGCCATTTTGTAGGAAAAAGGACTGCATTCAAAGTATTGTAGGTTGGTTATTACTAGCCTTCACTATTCAAAGATGCAGCCAAGCATGTGAGCCAATGTGACCAATGTCAGAGGATGGGTAGACCTACTCTCAGAGATGAAATGCCACTCCAACCACATGTGCACATAGAGCCATTTGATAAATGGGGGATGGACTTCGTAGGACCCATTAATCCATAGTCAGTAGGTAAGAGGTATATCTTAGTTTACACTGACTATGTGACCAAGTGGGTTGAAGTGTAGGTATTGCATGATTCTAAAGAGAAGACTATAGCAGACTTCATGTATTCATCTATTTTCACCAGATTTGGGGTTCCAAGGGAGATCACAACTGATCAAGGGCCTCAATTTACTTCAAATATGATTCAAGAACTCATGCAACAATATAAAATTAGGCATAACAAAACCACTCCTTACCATCCATAGGAAAATGGGCAAGTAGAGGTAACCAACCATGAACTGGAGAACATTCTCACAAATATGGTACAACAGCATAGGAAGGACTAGGCCACAAGATTACCAGAAGTAGTGTGGGCTTACAGAACCACCTGGAAAACTACTACTAGTTTTACACCATTCCAACTAGTATATGGGAAGAATGCTATGATGCCCATAGAATTTGAGATTAAAACTCTCAAAACTATAGTAGATTTAAATTTGAATCTGGATGAGGCACAAAAGGAGAGGATTCAATAGCTTAACTAGCTGGATGAATACCGAAGAGATGCTCTACATCGGATAGAGGTCATCCAAAAATAGAGGGCCAAGTGGCATGATCATCACACTAGGCCAAAGTAGTTAAAAGTGGGAGAGTGGGCATTATTGTATGACTCTCAATTCTAAGAAAGGAAAGGTAAACTTATGCAGTGCTAGATGGGGCCATATGAAGTGATTGAGATCATCAACAATGGAGTTATGAGGATCAGAATAATTGATGGTAGCAACATTACATTAATAATCAATGGTCATCGACTGCATCCATATCATGTGTCTGAGACTTATATGATGAAGTCTAGATTAGGCATGGGGGAGACCCTAGTTGATTCTAGTTTTAAAATGAGTCAGTAATATGTGGACGTAGTCCACATGGTCCAAAAATAATTATTCTTTTAAAGTTCTACAATTTTTCTTTCTTTAGTTGTATTTCTATTTTGTAAGAATGATGCCCTGAGTGCAACTATTAGGCAACCTAGGAAACCTAGGCCTAACAAGCATAGGATCCATGAACCTACGCAATCCTAGATTTCTAGGAGATTAAATTCTAGTAGAAGTAGCTCATCCCCACTTGGAGAGGGAAACCATATCTGAACAAGTGTTTGGGTGTTTGTTTTTGGTCTTCATGAAGAAAAATACCCGGATGTTGGTTCAGGTAGCGGATGTTGATTCTATCCCTATTCTTCAAACCAAAATGTTGAAGGCCTGATCAACTATAAGCGTACACTAGTGGACACATCAATAGACATTGAAATAAAGGAGGAGCACCTACTTTCCATATTCTGAAGAAGAAGGCACTTGATTCCCATTTTCTAGAGAAGAAGGCACCTAACTCCCATTTTTATGAAAGATGATACCTGATTCCTATTTGTACGGTAAAAGGTACTCGATTCCCATTTGTATGGTAGAAGGTACCCAACTCCCATTATGTCAAGGAAAAGGTACCTGAGTCCCATTTTTTAGTAGACCGATGCCTGATTCCTATTTTTCATAAGGAAATGGTGCTCGAATTCCATTTTTTAAGAAAGCGACACCTAATTTCCTAGACATAAAAAAAGTGCTTTCTATTTTTAAGTATGGCACTCGATTTCCAATAAAAAGGTGCCTGCTTTCTATTTTTTGCTTTAAGTAAGATGCCCAATTTCTAGCAAAAGATGCCTACTTTCCATATTAAGCACGATGCCCGATTGCTAACAAAAGGTACCTACTTTCTATTTACCAAGCGCCTATGTGCCTTGATTCGAAAGAAGGCACCCAATTTCCATATAAAGAGGCACCTGCTTTCTATTTTCATGGGTAGTTGTGCCTCGTATAAATAATCTTTAGCATTGGGAAGTGGCTCGAGCCACGTCAACATTTCACCCACGTGCATAAGTCAAACTTCATGGATGAAATTATTTTAATTTTTCCATTGGAGATTTGTGCACATTCCAAGGTCATCAATGAACAATTTCCAAGGGAGGGATGTTTGTCATCCCATGAAGATATGTTTTTCTAACATTTTCTTGAAAATGTGTAGGAATTCTCAAATGTATCAAATTGCAACAACCAAGAACCAATCAAAATGGAGAGAAATTCATCGCATGGGAAATATGCCTATCATTCTTTGTTCTAGAATGTCTAGTCACCATGAAGCAGCCAATGCCAGTGCACCATGAGTGTCTACGCATTATACATGCATGAAACATAATACGAGTACGTGCTTAATTTTTTGTTTTATAATTATTTTTCATAGGCATATGTTTCTATAAAATAGTGTTGACACATTCCCCATTGAATTACCAGCCACCCATTTCTCTCCACTTGGCATTTTTCTATGTGTCACTACTCTGATTGGGGAAAACACTCATGGTCATCATCTACACAAAATTTAACACACGCTTTAATGAGATTTTGCATAGATAACCATAATTATTTCTAATTATGACAATCAAGCACCTACATTCATGGATGTAGGTGATTTAAAATCATGCATTGGAAAAACTCTATGCAAGAAAATAATAGAGTGCCATAGAAAAACCAGGGTGTGAGAAATTACTACAAGAAAAACTCAGATCCAAGAAAAATTTGAACTTTGCCATGGGGGAAAATCGACCAACCATCTATTGAAAAAGAGTGAGCCTACAGATTTTTCAAGCATTAGTGAGGATGTACAGATGCAATTCGACACCATCGGATGGTTGGAATACTACCATATAGTTAGCCAGAACCAAGATGCAGAGGTAGCTAAATAATTTATGACATCTATGAGGGACGAAGTTGTTCACATGTAAGGACTAGAAATTCTAATCATCGAAGAGTACATTATTAGGGTAATAGGCCTTCCCCAAATAGGGGAATACACGTATAAGGAGGACAACCCCACACTCTATGCACAATGATTCTTTGGGCACCCAATGCAATACCTGATGCACATTGGTTTACCAAAGTAGTACATCCCCAAACTTTAGAGATCGATCTTCGAGCAGATTACCTAATTCTTCACTTGTACAAGTAGGCTTTCCAAACTAAACTCTAACCATTTTTATTTCCTCAACCATTTACTACATGGGGACAAGATCAATGTCCCCCATTATCTTGCATGTGCACTCAAGGATGAGGCCAACCGATACCAGGTAGGCACAACATCTACCCTAGCTCACCATGGCCTGATTTTAGCCTTGGTGTGACATGTCGAGTCACACAGAGATGTAATGATTGAGGAAGTGGAAGGAAATAATGCAATTCCTAAGGTAGAGGAAGAAGTGGTGGCACAAGAATAGACTGACCAATATATTGATAGGATGATAGAGCAAACAAAGACCCTGCATCCCAGCTTGAGGAAAATACATGAGATGTAGGGCAAGCCTCATCCCCTATTTTTCCTCAATTTTATGAGGATGTAGGATAGGCTTCATCCCCTATTGGCCCTCAATTTGAAGATGAGGTAGGGCATGGTCCACCAAGCCCTACTTACATGCTGATTTCCACCAGAACCAGAAGTAGAAGGATGAAGGCATCCATGGTGGTTTATAGCTCATCGGATGATGATGCAATGATTGATGAGTTGAATAAGGATGAGTTCATGGCCTATATTATAAGATTTATCTACTAGGCATACTCCTCAATAGGAAATGTAGATGGAGGATCTACAATAGCAACTATAGATATTGAAATAATAGGCATGTACTTGGGAGGCCAAGTATAAGGAGGAGTAGACTCTTTTTCAAGAGTCCAGAAAAGTAGTGTAGTAAAATTATAGGAGCTGTATCAGACCATCCATCAACTATAGGAGATGATATTGAAATTATAGTTATAGGCCCAAAAAACTAAGGTTGAATGGCCAACCAGGGTAGATGTGATAGTACAAATTGACTAGGCTATGGAAGTGCCCACTACCTCTCCAGATTCTAAGGAGAAAATAGCCTCCTCTAGCCCTTTTCGATCAGATGCAAGGAATTCTAGCAAGGAAGCTAAGGTAGGGGACCAATCAGTGGCTTCTACTAGATATATGTCTACATAGGGGAGCCCTAATTCTTGGGCAAGGACCCCTACAATTATTATAGAAAGTGCAACTAAAGAATCCTCCCTAAAATCCCATGTAGAAGTAGAGCAGGAAACAAATGAAGCAATGGAGGTTGAACAACCCCATTCACCAGCTCACTCTATAGAACAAGGGCAATATCAAGGTCCTAAAGTTGATATGGGATAGTCCCCAACATCTTCTTCCTCTATAGATATAGAGGTAAACCAAGAGGATGAAATTGAGGTCGAAGAACCTCAAATTTTAGCAAAATCTATAGAGGAAGACACAAGATAGGAAGATGAAATTGAGGTTGAAGAGCCTCAAATTTTAGATAAGGCTATAGAGGAGGATCAAGGGGTTGCAAAATCTTAAGATTTTACTCACTCTATAGGCCAGGAACCAGAAGGAGATGTAGGGACTGAGCCTGAGCAGCTTCAGGTAGAAAATGGGACTTCAATAGAGGAATCACCTACTGCACAAAATGTGACTGAAGGGTCACCTAAGAAAATGCCTACAGAGCAGGCACAGGAGACTCAAAAGTCTCCAAATTTTGAAGATCAAGAAGAAACAACAACAAAAATAGTAGAAGGGGGAAATCCCCCTATTTTAGATATACCTACAGACCCTACAAGATAGCCCAAGAAGTTGAGATCAAAGAGAAAGGTTGTAAGGGGACCTCAATGAAGACCTAGGACCAGAGCAAGGACTGCACAACTAAAAGAATCAGGTATGAATTCTGATGAAGAATGGGTAGAGACTTTAAAGTTATTTGATGAGCAAAAAAAGAAGTTTGAATAGCTCAAGGTAGATATCAAGGTAGATAAGGAGTATAGGAAAGCCTCTAAGAGAGTGGCCAAGGAAACTAGAAAAGAGGCCAAAAAGGCATCCAAAGCTCCTCGTAAGAAAATCAAATTTGCTCAACCAATATAGTTCTAGGATTTGTATGGGTCAATAGGTGATCAACCTTCAAATATGAAGGTATATTTCATGAATATGGGACTGCTAGATCCTGTACCACCTATAGCTCAAGCAACAACAAGCAAAGCTCCTCTAGTGGAAGAAGTAGAGTCTAAAGATGATGTTGAACTTGAGCCAATGATGGCCAATTTTCCCAAGGCCAAGGTTGTTGAGAAATCTAACATTCTATTTGGTGATGAATCTGTAGTACTAGTGGGAGAACGTTTACCCCCTCACCATGAATACTAGAAGTAGGTTGAGCCAACATTCCAGAAGGATACCTCCACTTTTATTGGCTACTACTTGAGGAATGTGGTAGGGAGGAAATTTTGGACAAAGGAACAACCAGGTGAAGGAGTAGGACCAAGTCAGCCAACTCGATGCAGCAAGCACCTAAAAATGTAGCAACAAGAGGGAGCCACCCCCAAAACATCGAAAGGGTGAAAACCCAGAGATAAGGAAAAAGCCAAGGCCACAACCAAGAAAAGGAAGGAGAAAAATAGGGCCTATTGGAAGGTTGTAAATGAAACTGGTAATTATCAGTTTAAAGTGGCACAGGGACGTGCCAACCCTTAAGCATGGGGGGATGATGAGCCCTAAAAATGCTCATTTTTTGTACAAACTTTCCATATATATTATAGTATTTATTTTAATAGAAATATATGTTTTATGCAAATTTTATATGTATTTAACATTAGATTATGTATGTTGTCTAATATTTATTTTTGAGTGAATTATGTGTAGATTCAGTGGATTTTATAGTATTTTAGCATGTTTACATCGAGGTCCCATTTAGACCTAGCACTTTCCATTTATGATGAAAAATTGAAGGTAAAAATATCTACAATAAAATAGTGATGAAGCGCTAAGTCAGATGCCCGACTCCTATTTAGGCACTCTGATTCTTGTTAGGCACCCAACTCATGTAAGGAACCTGATTCCCATATTTTACAGAGATGGTACCTAATTCTCATCTTCTACAGATAAGGCACCTGATTCCCATTGACATAGAATTACAATGCAACCCCTATTGTCGATAGAACAGAATGATGATTTTAGTGATGGATGATGTGATTTCAGTGATGGATGTGGACCAAGGACAATGTCAATGACCATATGTCATCTATTTTTTAGCAATCATATAAAAATCAATGTAATCGAGTAGAGAAAAATATCAGACATATTTTATTTTGATATAGAATACATTGAATATATTTTGAGTTTAATATTTTGCTTTATCTCCTTTATTCCTACATATTATTGTAACAAAAAAATCAGAAATCGATTTGCTTTCAGAATGTAACAAGGCATGGCCACATATCTTATAAATATGTAGGCCACCCCTAAAAAATAGATCCCAGATTTTCTCTATAAATTCCCATTGCACATTTCAATACAATACATTTGAGTCTTTTAATCAAACTCAACTAGCATCCGGTGTATGACTTAACATGGGTAAAATCTGTTAGAAGCATGGGCCCACTCTCAATAGTATTCCTCCCTTATTTTTCCTATTTTCTATCATTTTAATTTATTTTCCTATTTTTTGTAGTTTAGTTTAATACTGCAATTTCCCCTATTTTTTGTAAATTTCCAGCAAGTGTGCAGTTTTGATTTCAAAGCATTTCAGTTATTTCTTTGATAATGCAAATTAGATTAGTGGTTTGGAAGATAAACGAGAACTCCAACGAAACAACAACACCCCCAAACCATAGAATCTAAGGGACTCATCTGATTAAAGGGAGATTATAGGCATATATTGTGCAGGGTTACTCACAAGTTTACGAGCTATCCCGGGTTGACAATTAAATGGAGGTAATGATTTATACCATAGAAAACTAACCAATGTTTTTCCCAAAATATACATCCTCAAAAAATAATATACTAGCTAATTGAATTAAGGATGAAGAAAATAGCATGCCATAGTCACGAATGTAAGAACCTCACTTACCCTATTCAGAACATAGAGCTTAACTCAAAGGTAGAAATACAAGCTATTCAAATCCAATGAAAATAAAAAGAGCCAAACTCAAATAAAACTTAAAGCACAAGCATATCAAGGCAAAACATTACCTTACTAAACACCACGCTTTCCAAAATACTGTATTTTTCTCAGATATCTTCTAGTTGCTTCCTCTAATATCTAGCCAAAATGTAATTTCCTCTTTTTCCAACCCCACATTGGGCATCTAGAGGATATAAAATATGTAGTAGGGAAGTTCTTGTTGTGGCCTCTCCACTTGGGAAAGTGGTGATAGGTTTGGTATTGTGCCAACATCGAAGACAACGACCTGGACACATAACACACAAAGAATAGTGGGATGATAAATTGCACATTGAATACCTGACAGTTTTGAGAAGACATTCACTAGGTGGACAAATAAGATATGTTATCTATGATGCATAAATAGAGGAATAGTTAGACATATTACACCACACAGTAAGACATACAGTGAATTACATAAGCTAGGTGTAATGCCAACCTGCAGGGATTCCTAGCCAGCAATATAGAATAAGGGCATGCACCATATGGCAGTTACATTGTATTAAATTATCATGGTGGTTTGAGATGAACAAACTGGGCCATGAAGCATGATGGTGAATACAGGTACACAGGGCATTGGCTAGAGAAAACATTTGAATGCGTATGGTGGAAGTAACAATGAACATTATAGAAGATTGCAATGGTAGGTAAGTGTTGACTGTAACATCATGCAAAAAGAAATGAATTAGGGTGATGTTGGATAGTAACACATTAGAATACCAGAAGCAGTGGAGTTCATAGATACAGATGGTTGAGGAGGGCACCTCATTGATGTGTGGAGAGGACATAGGTCACTAGTTATACAACAATGAATGTCACAAGTTAGGAAAGTCCATTATTATAATGAGACTTAAGCTAAAAGACAAAGGTAAGGGTAAAGAGTGTTATTTTGACTAAATGTATAGATACAAAAAAAAAATGAAGAAAATATATTTTCTGATGAAAAGGATTTTACGTATGTTAATTTATGTAACAGACTAAAGAGAATCCTCCAAGACCAAACACTTGTTGAAAAATAAGTGTTACCATGCAAAGGGAGCATTATGAATGAAAATATGAAGCTAAAATGGGAAGGAAAAAATAGAAGGTTGATGCTAAAATGTTTTAAATATGACAAATTAATAGAGAATAGGGGTGGCAAATTTTTTGAAGACAGGGTTGCAGATGGAAAATTGGACCTATCATGTAAAATATTTTTCTTCCATTCTACTTGGCTAGATGATTCTCCACATGATGCCTTTAATAGAATTTGTGTTTTATCTTTTAATGAGCTTATTGAAAATCTATTGCATACCAATGTATTGAAGTTCTACAGGTTTTTAATGCAAGTTGTTTTGGTTAAATATGCTTACTATTTTAATATGTTGTATTTTCCTTAAGATATTGCATCTCATTAGAGGCTAGATTGTGACACAGATCCCCCAATGATGGTTTGCTATGCAAAATACTGATGTATGTAGGGTATGTGTAATTTTTGGTTGCAACACTTATATTTTATTTTAGCTTTATTTTATTTTTATTTTTTCTAACCCTGATCTTTTCATTTTTTTAAATGTCTGCAAAAATAAAATAAAAAATACAAAAAAACAAAAAACTTAAAAATAGATTCACTGATTCAAATAATAAGCTCTAAAATTTTGTTTAGAGCAGTTTTGGTTTTGTTCTTGAGCATTTTTGAAATTCCAAAATTATTTAAAGTATGTAGTTTAAAAGGAATTTTAGGGTCTCAATTTTAGCACAATTTCATATCTTGGGTTCTATTTTCATTTCAAGCAGTAGGATAATTCCTCCATCTGAAAATTACAATTTCATAAGTAGGAGGTAATCTATTAGATATTTAACATGCCATTATATTAAAAGCAATAAAGTGACTTCCTTCATGAAAATTATAGTTTCATTGAAAAGGGTACTTGATAGGGCATTTCAAGAAATCAACTAACTCTCTTTATGGAAGCTAATTTCATTAAAGATAGTTATTCATAATTCAAATCAAAGTAAAGATTAATGGGGACAATCACATGTCAGATAACATGGCTCCTAGTCATCTTAGTAATTTGAGGTTGGTTGATAATCATAGGGCAGGAAAGAAACGGTAATATAATACTTCGAACAAGAACCACGTGGACCACCAGATAGCCACCGCCATAAATCTAGCCAGCAGGTTCACTTCTCCAAGGCTGATTGGCCAAGACTGGATGTGGTCCCAAAGCATGTCATATATGAAATAAAGCAATTACCAAATAATTATTAAGAGTAACTGTCAATAAGAGCTTGTGGGAGTTTTTTTTAGTACTCTGCTATGTGTGTCTACAGCTTTTTGTTTTTCCACTGTTTCAAGGAAGGGATCCATGTTTGTTTCTTATTTTGTAATTATTATGTAGGTGTGTTTTCTCGGGGTATACCTAAAATGTTTTATGGGAAGTTTTTTTTTGATAAAATGCTATGTGACTTACCAGATGTAATGGCTTTAGCGGCATGTAGATTTTACATATATATGATACTTAGTAAGGACATGTTCATCAACAACCCTGGGCTGATTTTTGTAAAAGGTTTTGGGTCAACCTGTAAAACCTAGTATTAATGCTATAGTATTTTATCTACCAAAAACAAATAATTCAAATTAAAGGCTTTTATAGCTACATAAGAGGAATCCCTTCATAATTTTTAGGTTCACATTTTAGAGGTAAGTTTTAATTTTTATTTCATGCCTAAAGCAAGGTCTAATAAAGGATAAAAGTGGTTTAAACTTGCTTAACAAAGAAAGATGAAAATTTCCTTTTAAGTTTCATGAACAATAATAGCATATTATACTAAAGTAACCCCAACATAGACCCCTTGTTAATAATTATTTTGCATAGCACTAAGGTATTCCAAGAACTTTTTGATACATTTATACAAACATACATACACAAATTAAAGTAAAATGAACCTTGGATAAATGTTTGTTTCTTTGCAAAAGAGGGTTTTCTAACCAAAATCCTAACTATGAGTGTGGTTTTGCACTTGGGAAAAATTACCACTTAACAGTTCTCGAATATGAAGGTCCACCTTCCATTTTAAAGGGCTAGCCACCCACTAATCGACATCATCCCTACCCTTACATTATCAATATTGATATTCCAAACTGAGAAGTAAGATTTCATCAAGGTTAGACCTAGATAAGCCTTTGTGTAGTTTTCACTTTTTTTTAATCACTTTTGGGAGGTTAGACCTATTAATATTCCTTAGTTTTTATTCAATTCTATTAGCCATACTATTGAGAATGCTAGGGAAAAAAATGGGGCTGAGCTTCCTTCACACCGTGGCCTTTTCAATGTCCTTTATAAATATTGGTTAATTCATTGCCCTGAAGGCATTGTTTTGACTCCTCCAAAATCGAAACAGATCCCTTTGAAACCTAGCTCTTCCTAAACCATAACTCTGTCCTTCAATGCTTCGAGGTTGTCTACCAAAAAATAGTAGATTATTAAAAATATCAAGAAACTAAAGAAACAACCAAGAAGTGTTTCTCCTAAACTTGTTAGTAAGCCTAATCTCGAACCTGATCAAACTTTGATTTGTTCCTCTGCTCGTCTAAAAATTAAGGCTAAACAGAAAGAATCATTGGTAATTTACTCTGATGAGGAGACTAAGGACAACCTTGATACTTTCTTTTAGTATTTTATCATCAAATCCATCGCAAACAATATTGCTCAATTAATTTATTTGTGTAATACCCTCAATCTATGATTTTTCAGGAGATTGTTCACTGAAGGTGTGAAAAGTGCACCTACTACAAATGATAGGAAGGTGACAGTCAAGTCTGAGGACATCCCTGCTAAATATATTAGTTCAGATATGGATTGTATTGTTGGTGACCTCAAAGATCTCACTGCCATCCTTGGCACTGAGACCTAATTATTCTCCTTCTTGTGGGATTTTTGTTGTTTTGGTCCCTGGGAGTTTTTTGTTATGGTTTCAGTGGTTTTGGGTCTTTTGACCTTGTCTCCCTTTTCTAAGTGTCGGTTGAGGATAGCCTTGAAGTTTGTAATTCTACTTTTTCTACTTTTCTCTATTTTTATTTCCTTCTAGCATCCGATGCCATTTTGTATTCAGGTTTTGGGCCCTTGTCTAAACCTGTTTATTATATAATTGTTAATATCCTTAACCTATCAAAAAATATTTCATAAAGGTAGCCTTAATAATTATTAATCCCTTAATATTATCAATATTTGGATTCTAATAAATTATTGAGGACTAAGGTTTCATAAATAATTTTCATTCCTTTAATCAAAACTTCAAGCAACAAGCAATTAATCTAATAACTCAACCATAATCTTATTACTTCTAGCAATAAGGTACTTAGATTAATTTAATTAGTATCAATTGTTAATATTAATTATTAACATTGAAACTAATATTTCAAGTATTAATGTTACAAAACATATTAATACTTTATTGGATTAATCCATCAATCTATGCTTAAATAACTCAAATAAAACAAATATTAAATCAAATTTTTGATATATAACATTGCTTTATCCTTAAGTAGGTGTATTTTTAAGATAACTAACATGTTATACCCAATCCTACAAATGATGGCTTCTTGGCCATAACACTCTCATGATCCAACGATGTATCCAAACAACAAGTAAATATAATGCATCTATATGATGGGTATACTTTTAACCTTTAGCCATCAATGAATAAGTCATCCATCAAACTTCTCTCAACTCTAGTGGTTGTCCCATATCAATACACTAGTGAGAATACCTAGTCCTACATCCATAAAATCCATCAGTTGTACCATATTCTCCATATAACATAAACAAAGTATAAAATACAAATACCAACTCATCTTGATAACATAGAAATAAGAACATGCATTAGATATCCATACATCAATACATAATTTAGTATCAAGATCAAGTTCTACCAAGGAGGATCATTACACTATTATACGTATTTTATAAAAGACTATTAAAATATTACTTACTCTATTACCAACCTTTAGAGATAAGGCAAAGAGTTCAATTAGATGGATAAGTATGAGGCCACCTTTAAAACTGTGAAGAATAAGCTAACTACAATACCAATTCTCATGATACCAAATCCTTATGGGAATTTCATAGTATGTATAGATGCTTCCTTAGAAGGTTTTGGAGGGGTTTTATCTTAATATGAAGCTACAATAGCATATGAATCCAAGAAACTCAAGAAGCATGAGTTGAATTATGCTACTCATGACCTAGAGCTACTAGGGGTTGTTCATGCTCTTAAGATCTAGAGGAACTATTTATTGGTAAAACCATTTGAGCTAAGGATAAATCACCAAATCCTAAGGTATATATTAACCCAACCAATGTTGAATGCAAGGCAAAGAAGGTGGATAGAGATCCTAGAAAAATATGACTTTGGTATAAAGTATATCAAAGGAAAGGAAAATGTGGTTTCTAACACCTTAAGTAGGATAAGGAATATAGAAATATTTACCTAGATTCATGTATACTTGATGGACAAAGTAAGGGAAATGTAGTTATAGGATTAGTATTGCATTGAAATTTAGGTTAAAATTGAGAAAAATCTTTAGGAAAATAATTATTTTAACATTAAATATGAACATTTATGTTTCAAATATGGGGTTGTCACACCCGAGTCTAGATATTTAAGGAGAATGGTTATGCAAGATATGCATAGTTCTCCATATTTTTCTTATATAGGAGGTTCTAATATGGGAGAAATTATGAAAAAGACCTTTTATTGGTCTATAATGAAATAGGATATTAATAGTTTCATTGCTACATGTTTGGAATACCATAAGGTAAAGATATAATATCAACATCCAAGAGAAAAATTATACCCACATAATATACCTACTCAAAAGTGGGAGGTTATATCCATGGATTTTGTTGTGGGTTTACCTAAGACAGGTTACCAACATGATAAAATACTTATGGTGGTAGACAAGTTAACTAAATTTGAACATTTTATACCAAGAAATATTAGGGATGATGCACTGGTTGTGGCAATAAAATTTTTCCAGGGAAATAATTAGATTACATGGTTTTCCTGATGTGATCATATCAAACAAATATTCTAGGTTTACGTTAAAATTTTGATAGGATCTTCATCGTGAATTGGGCACTAAATTGAATATAATTTATGCTTACCATCCAAAAATATATGGGCAAATAGAGAGGGTTAACCAAGATCTTGAAGATATGTTTTGCATATATTGCATTGATTAGAATTCTAAATGGGAAGACTATTTACATTTGGTTGAAATTGCATATAATAAAGGATACCAGTCTTCCTTGGGAATGGCTCCATTTGGGGCCTTTTATGAAATAAGGTGTAAAAAAACTCTATCATGGAATAATCCATTGTTAGAGAGATGGAGGAGTATCTTATAATGATATGATAGAGACTCAAGGAAGCAATCAATCAATAAAAGAGCTATGCTGATCTGAAATAGGTCTCCAAGAAAATTTTCTATAGGAGATAGAGTCTACTTGAGGGTAATGCCCATGAAAAGTTCCATCAAGTCAACTAATTTGGATCCTCATTTTTTTTGGCCTTTTGAAATCATTGATAATATTAATTTTAGATAGGATAATTTGACCCATGTCAAATATCCTTTTTCTCCTACACGCGTAATTTCCCCATTTTTTAAATTTTATCCTTCCCCTTGCATGTGCCAACTAATTTGGCACATTTTCCTCTTTTTCTATGATTTCCATGTATCTACAGAATCTAGAATCCACTTCCCACCAAATCTAACCATTCGGATTCCATCCTAAATAGGCCAACGGTGTGATCCCAGCAAATTCGTGTCTTAGCAATTAGGATGCAAATTCACTAAATTGGGAGAAACTCCAAATTGGATCAAACTGATCCTCTTCAGCCTCATAAATATCATAACTACCAACCTATTTTGTGACCCAATAAGGAAATAAATTCAAGTATCAACCTCTATAATAAATTGGATAGTTGAATGGTGAATTGATAGGCTGAAATATGAGTTAAGGAAAAATTATTTTATTGACTTAGAGAACAGGAATCTAACATTTTTTAGGTTTGATAAACTGAAATAGGATCAATTTTTTGCTATGGAGATTCATTTTAGGGAAAGACTTGTGGTTGCTTAGATCCACAATGTCACCATCACTATTCAGGTATCCAATATCCCGATTCGTTACGTAATCCACTATAATTTTCTTTCACAATCCTTAGATCATTATTTAATCATATTTCATGATGAAATTTTTTTACTCTTCTAATCTAGAGAAATGGCACCCTGATAGTCATAAAACTTTCAAGTCACGTATTCGTGTCTAGGACACGAATTTGTGAAAGTATAGATCTAGGAGATAAATCAAGCTCCTAAATTTATAAGTTCATATGCATATTATTTTAGATCGATTTGCATTCAATAATACTTAATCATCTTTAGATTCTATTCGTATTATCCAATCTAGATTCATATCTATGCATGTTTTCATTGTTCAATTTTCTTATACAATTTTGTTTAATAGACCTAGGGTAACTGACTGCTATACCTTTAAGGTCTAATCTATAGTGGCCTAAGTAGATCCCTAGTTCTAACTTCTAAAATTTAAGGGTCTTGTGCAAAAAATACTTTGCAGATATTTAATAGACATGATTTTGTAGGATAGCCAACAGAACGTGAATTCATTGCAGAACATGGATTCACTCCACATGATGCATATTCACCTGCATTATATAAGAGTCTGACCAATTGAAAAGCCAACCAATATATTATTCTTCAACTTGAAATTTAGGAATTACAATGCTTAAATAACTTAGGAAAAACCTTGAAATAGAAATAGGGATATTTGAGAGAAAGAATAGGGAGCAGGTTAATAGGGAGGAAACGAATATAATCGCTCCTTGCCATCCAGTGACTTGTCGTCCACCTTGCCGTCCAATGAGGGTAAAAGGAGGTAGTCAAAGCTAAACAAGTTGAAACCCAAATTTTTACAATTTTACCATCTTGCTTCCTATATTCCAACATTCTCCCCCTTAAAGTTGAGAGGACTGACTATACAGTCTCTCAGATTTATATATTGAGCTTTAGCCATGCCTTTGGTGAAGATATCTGCAATATTTTCCAAAGTGCTACAATATTTAAGCTCAACAATCTGGTGCTCCACCATATCGCGGATGAAGTGATACTTCATATCAAAATGCTTTGATCTGCTATGGTGGATTGGATTGTATGCCAACTGAATGGCACTCATGTTATCACTATACAGTCGAGTTGGACCACTTTGTCTTTCTCCAATCTCTTCAAGGATTTTTCTTAGCCATAGGACTTGAGTACTAGCATGAGTGATGGCTATATACTCAGCCTCAGTAGATGATAAAGCTACAACAGTTTGTTTCTTAGAACTCCACGTGATTAGTCCTGATCCTAGACTAAAATAGTTCCCTGATGTAGACTTCCTATCATCTATATTGCTGCCCCAATCACTATCACTGAAGCCAACTAATTTCACAGAATTACATTTGTGGTAATGGATGCCAAAATCCAATGTACCTTTTACATACCTTAAGATTCTTTTAGTTGCTTGCAGATGCAGCTCAGATGGATTTGCCATAAACCTTGAGACTAGAGAAACAACATACTGAATATCGGGCCTTGTGTTGGTGAGAAACATCAGACTCCCAACCATGCTCCTGTAAGTGGTCATGTCAACCTTTGGTGCTCCGTCATCCTTGCTCAATTGGATCCCATGTCCAATTGGAGTTGCAACTGATTTGCATTGCTCCATAGCAAATTTCTTGATCATCTCTCGAGCATACTTGTGTTGACATATGAAGATCCCCTTATTTGATTGATGCACTTCCATTCCTAGGAAGTATCGCATTACACCGAGATCTTTCATCTCAAACTGCTTCATCATGGAGTTTTTGAACTCCAAATTCATTTTAGTGTTACTACCCATAAATATTAGATCATCCACATACAAACAGACTATGAGAATGTCTACACCATGCTTTAGGTAGTACAGAGTTGGTTCACTTTTGCTTTTGGTGAATCCATACTCACTGAAATAGTCATCAATTCATGAGTACCAAGCTCTTGGTGCTTGCTTGAGGCCATAGAGTGCTTTTTTCAATTTACAAACAAGGTTCTCCTTTCCTTGTTCTTGGAAACCTTGAGGTTGTTGAACATACACCTCTTCTATCAAGTATCCATTCAGAAAAGCACTTTTTACATCCATGTGTTGAATGTTCCATCCTTTATGGGCAGCCAAGGAAAGAACTGTTCGGATTGTTTCTTGTCGTGCAACAGGAGCAAAGGTTTCCTCATAGTCTATGCCAAATTTTTGAGTAAAACCTTTAGCTACTAATCTCGCCTTGTGCCTCTCAATGCTTCCATCAGCATTGTATTTGGTCTTGTAGACCCATTTGCATCCAACACATTTTTTTTCTTTGGGTAGCTCTACTAGCTCCCATGTATCATTATTTTTTATAGAGGTTATTTCCTCTTTCATGGCATCTTGCCATATAGTTTCAGTACAAGCCTTCTCATAGCTAGATGGTTCTAGCTGTGCACTAGCCAATAAAGCATAATTGACTACATCTCCCTTGGGATCATGGGAGTCATCATCCCCATACAATTGCATCTTTTCAAGTTTCTGCAAAACTGTATTCATTTCACTAGCTTGACTTCTAGTATATCTTTTCTAGAAATTTTGATCCAACATTTGAAAATATGGATGATGTTGTAACGTTCTTTTGCCTCTCGATGGAGAATCGAGGTCCATCGGTGAAGAACTTACTGATCGTTGTGGAGAAGGACTTGGAGTGGTAAACGATGTACTTGACGAAGTATTCCTGCTTGGGCTTGGTGGAGGAGGTTTGCCTTTCCCTTTCATTGAAGACACTTGTTGTACCTGTGAAGAACTTACATCTTGGGACTCATCATCAATGTAGATTCTTTGATGACCCCATTCTCCCCCTTCATCAAAAATTACATCCCTGGAAAGTATGAATTTATGGGTCTTGGGATTGTAGAGTCTATAACCTTTTGTAGACTCACAATACCCTACAAATATACAAGCTTGACTTTTGGGATCAAGCTTCTTCCTTTTCTCATCAGGAATGTGTGCATATGCTAAAGAACCAAAAACTTTGAAATGCTTTACATTTGGTTTCTTTCCGTACCATCCTTCATAAGGAGTGATACCATCTAAACTAGAAGTGGGACTCCTATTTAGAATATATGCACTTGTTCTTACAACATCAACCCAATACATATTAGAGAGATGCTTAGTCTGAAGCATCGTTCGTGCCATCTCAACTAGGGTGCGGTTCTTTCTCTCGGCCACTCCATTCTGCTGTGGGGTATAGGCAGTGGTGAACTGCCTCTTGATCCCATTGGCTTTACAATATGTCAAGAATTCATTTGAGGAGTACTCACCTCCTCGATCTATCCGAAGACATTTTACATAATGCTCACTCTGTTTCTCTACAGTATTTCTGAAATCTATGAAGCAATCAAATGCTTCATCTTTATGTTTCAAAAAATATAGCCAACACATTCTAGAAAAGTCATCTATGAATGTGAGAAAATAAGAATTGTTTCCAAGACTCTTAGTCTGCATAGGACCACAAATGTCCGAATGCACTAACTGAAGCGGATAGCTGGCTCTCCATGCTTGGCCTTTTGGAAACTTCGATCTAGAGTGCTTGCCCAAAGCACATCCTTCGCAAACTTCCTTATGATCATTGATTTTGGGAAGTCCGGTCACCATAGCTTGAGATGTCAAAAGTTTTAAGCTAGCGAAATTAAGGTGACCATATCGCAAGTGCCAAAGGACACTTGGATTTGAAATTGCTACATTTTCTAGTTGGTCTCCCCCTGATTCACTAAATTTGAGAGGGAATAACCGATTCTTGGTCATGGGGACCTGTTTGATGACTCGATTACAATTGTTTTTATCAAGAATGATACATTTTCCTTCATCAAAAACAAGTTTGTAATTATTCTCCATCATTTGCCCAACACTTAGCAAATTGTGTTGGAGTTGTGGAGTATAGTAGATGTCATTCATTTTCTTTAGACCTTCTTTTGTGGGAACCGCCATGGCTCCAATGCCTTCGACTTGCAATGATTTGTCATCCCCTAACTTGATATGGGATTTATAAGTGGAGTCTAAAGTAGCAAAGAGGTCTTGTTTACCACTCATATGGTTGGAACAACCAGTATCCAAAATCCATGTGTCACTTAGATTTTGTTCGGATTGTCCATAAGAAAGAAAAATATTAGAGGTGTCTTCTTCTTCACCATAGTTGCCATACTGACTGCTGCTACCTTGTGAAGTTTTTGACCAACAGTCGTGAGCGAAGTGTCCTTGTTTGCCACAGTTGAAGCAAGCTGATTTGGATTTGTTACTTCCTCACCCTTGATTTCCTCCGTGTCCTGAAGTGCTGCCTTGAGTCTGGTTGCCTCCTCTATTCTGATTGCCTCCTCTATTGGAGTTGCCTCCTCTTGAGTTGCCTCCTCTAGAGTTACCTCGACCTCTACCTCTGCCTCTTTGTTGTCCTCTGCCTCTGCCTCTTCCTTGTCCATGTCCTATGGCTTCATTTGATGTGAAGGCCTTGTCATCACCTCCATAACTTGTTGAAGGTGCGCCTTGTAGTCTCTCCTCGTGAGACATTAATGATCCTATCAAGGTATCAAAAGTGAGAGTGGATAAGTCTTTAGATTCTTCGATAATGATTGCAATGTGATTCCACTTAGGAAGAAGTGTTCGCAACACCTTTTTCACCACTGTTTTTGGTTTTGTGTCATCACCCAGAGTTTGCATCATATCTACTATGGCTTTAACTCGCACGTAGTAATCTCCCACTCTCTCATCTTCTTTCATCTTGAGATTTTCAAAATATCTTTTCAATGTCTGAAGTCTGACCTGCTTCACTTTATCATTTCCTTGGAAACCTTCTTGCAAGGCTTTCCATGCATCTTTAGCAGTTGTACTGGATGCTATTCTAGGAAAGATACTCTTTTCTAATGTCGCTTGAAGATGGTAAAGGGCAGAAGAATTGTTCTTTTGGGCTTCTTTCATGGTCTTCTTATCAGCTGCACTTAATGTATTCCAATCACTAGGAGCTATATAACCATCTTCTACGACGTCCCATAATCCTTTGCCTATGAGTAAGGTTCGCATTTTGATGGACCAGTACTCATAGTCATATCCATTGAATTCAGGAATAGGGAGATTGTTGTTTGAGGCCATTACAATGAAGTAGCTAAAAAATAAACTTTTATTGACCTATTACAAGAAAGCAATCTGCTTTGTAAAGAAGATAGAAAGAAGAGGAAATTTACAAATTGAGATCAAGCCTTGCTTGACTCACCCGTTCACTGATAGCTTGATCTTCTTGTTGTGGCTCAGCTATCTCTGGATGCATAAAATTGTCAGCTATCTGTTCTTCGTCGTCACTGATCAATATGATCTCTGGTGATTCGGGTTCCAAAATTTCCACTGAATTACTATAGTGAGTATATTCAGATTCCTGTGGAGCAATTCCTATTGATTCAGATTGCTCTAATCTAATCCCAAAAGAATTATCTTCAGAGTCTGCCTCGTACCCTAAGTCAGGATTTCGTTGATGTGTTGTTACTGCGTTCTGCAACTGAGCAAAAACTGTATGAAGGCCAAGAGTGCGCACCTCTTCATCAAAATGTTCAGCGTTGGATCTAATCAGTAGTCCAATAAGTGCATAATAACAACCACTTGATCTTATCATCTAAGTGTTGTTTACAAAAATGCAAAATTTTGATGATAGAAAATTTCCCTGAAATTTTCTTTACAATAATTTCCTCTTAGGAAATTTATTACTCGTAAAATCTCTCAGATTTTTACAAATGTTCACCTTGCAAAGCATGAAAATTTTAAGCCTCTCAGACTTTATAACATGAATTTCCTCTTAGGAAATTTGCCCTCTTTTAAAGTTTTGCATAAAAAAAAACTTTAATAATTAATTAATAAAAAAATAAAATATTAATTAAAATATTTATTTTAATTAATTTTTATTTTTAAATTATTAAAAAATTTACTAAAGTTTTTTTATTAAACAAATAATACAGAAAAACTTAAAAAAAAAATCAAAACTGGTCTGTTGGGTTTCGAACCCGCGACCAAGGAGTGCAACTTTTAAACTAGGCTCCTCGAGCCAAGTGAGCCACGACACACAGCTTGGTGATAATTACAAGCGCTTTATGCGCATTCTATCTCACGACTTAAGGTTTAAAAAAAATTTAAAAACCTACGACCTTCGGCCACCCGGACCTGCGATCTTCTGCGACTTGGGAACCTCTGTCGTCCTGTCGTCCTTCCTTGTCCCAAATCTCACAAACCACACCGAACACCTCTGCAGCTCTGCGATTATGGATCCGACGTCACCTCTGCAATTCTGCGATTCTGGATCCGGCATCACCTCTGCAACTCTACGATTCGCGTGATGTCTGCGATCTGAGAGCGTTTGTTGTGACCAAGGTTGAGACGTCTGCCACGAAATAGTTGTGCTACTCCGGTTTCCTGATGAAATGGAATCAAAAAACGTTGTCTCCTATCAAGCACAGCCGCTGGTTTCGAGCCAGCAATTATATAAAAAAAATTAAAGCTTAAATATCCCACATGCAAGCGGGCAAAGCTTATTTTAGGCTTTAAAAAGCCTTTGACTCAATATTGTTTTTGACTGCCTACGAGCAGTCGGACTTCCTACCTTTTGCCCTCCCGCGACTTGATCCTCCTACCACGTTGGGGTTGAGTCCGTCTGCCACGTCAGGGTCAGCCCGCTTCTAGGTTCTGCCTCGCAGTCCGCGTCACTGTCAGCCCGCTTCCAGGTTCTACCTCGTAGTCCGCATCGTTGTCCAGCCCGTCGGTCGTGTGGTAGGATTGGTTGCCCACGTCGAATCTGTCACGCCCAACGTCTCATAGTCCGTGCCTCGGGTTCCATGTTGGTCACTCCTCGAGCTCCGCGCCAAGGCTCTGATACCAAGTATAAGAGTCAGACCAATTGAAAAGCCAACCAATATATTATTCTTCTACTTGAAATTTAGGAATTACAATGCTTAAATAACTTAGGAAAAACCTTGAAATAGAAATAGGGATATTTGAGAGAAAGAATAGGGAGCAGGTTAATAGGGAGGAAATGAATATAATCACTCCTTGTCGTCCAGTGACTTGTCGTCCACCTTGTCGTCCAATGAGGGTAAAAGGAGGTAGTCAAAGCTAAACAAGTTGAAACCCAAATTTTTACAATTTTACCATCTTGCTTCCTATATTCCAACACATTAGCCATCTGAATCTGATAAGTATAGAAATATCTGGTTTATATTGTATTTCTAACTATTTCATTCATGTTCTGATTCTATATTGTGCATATAATCATCTGAAAGGAAAATATAAAAGCAAAAAATAAATAAATAATTAATTAAATTATCTTGTAGTATTTTCTATTATTTGAAAAGGAAAGACAAATATATATAGTTAATTGCATTAGCTTGCATCAGTTTTATTATCTAAAAAGACAAAAAAAATATGGTGTCAATTTTCTTAGATTACATTAGTTTTCATTGTTTGCAGATGTCTTCATGAAAATCTAAAATGCATATAGTTAGGGTATAGTTGCATTTTACCTAAACCTTAGGTGTATGCTAAACAAAAGAACTCATCAAAATTTCACATTGCATAGGCATGGAAACCACCACAAAGTGTTTCTTGGTGAACCCACCAAAAATTCATCGACAACCACCAAAGAGAGCATGACACAAGTGCTTCTTTCCTGAGGTGTAGATCCCCTATTTTCCCATCCCCCTTCTAGGTGTAGATCCATTATCCTAAAGGAAAGGGGTGAAAAAAATTTGAGTCTACATTCTTTGGCGAACCCGATGTGAAACACCACCACTTTTTCTTTTCTTTTTATCTTTGATTTCAAAAAATAAATTTAAAAATTCCATTAAAAGTCGTTTTATTATATTAGAAGAATATAAAAAGATAATTTTAATTTAGCATGATTCACATTTTTTTTTTTTCTTTGACCACTATCCTAAAAGAATCATATTCAACATATTTTTTTACAGCTTCGTTGGTATAAACTTAATGAGAACACATAGTTAATGGGGTTAACCATACCCATGAACCTTTGAAAAAATATTATCCTTTCGGCTATGCTCAAAAAACTGAAAACTCTAATCAATAATTAAAATTTCACCAGTCTAATAACCATCATATCCATGGAAAATAGCATGCATCTCTTTAAGGTGTATCACTAACCATGATGACCTTGGTGAGGATTGGTAGGACCTGGGCTTCATCACAGATTGGACTTCATCACCAAGCATTTACATGCAATAATCCAGGTGAAAGCCTAATTTTAGCCAAGATAGTTATACCTTCAATTTTTCTCATATTTCACAAAAAGACCTCTTTTATTTTATTTTATTATTTTTAGAAGTGATTAATGGAATAGACAAGATTTTTCTTACATTTATTATTTCTTCTATAAAATATAAAAAATAAATAAATAAATAAGAAAGAAGAGGAGAGATAAATATATTCTTTAAATGGTTTTTAATTATATTAGGAAATTCGTGCTCATAGATCTTAGCAAAATACTTGTAGAGCAAGAGGATGATCTTCTTTATATAGGAGATAAACACCACTTGAATCAATTGTGGAATCATCTCAACACTATTAGAAGAAGGTCCGAAGATTTGTGTGAAATTAAAAGGGTCAACATAGATAAAAAATTAGGTTCATATTATCAATCGTTATATTTTGAAATCCAGAAGAGTTGTGAATAGTGGTTAGCAAATAAAAAAGCGGGTCTCCACAAAATCATATACCCTTTTGATAGTTACCTTGATGATGCCATAATTGTTCATAAGTTCTTGGCAGATATAGAAAGAAAAGAGGTGACTTTGGAAAACAATAGGAGATATTTCAAAGCACCTAGGGCTGTCCTTTTTAGGGAATTTTGCTATGACTTACAATTTGTGGTCCTAGACAATATTCATGGACAATTTACCATTGTACATATAGTTCTTCTCTTGAAAAAGGAATTTTCATTTGAAGAGGAACGTTATATGACTCATGAACAACTGGAACCGATAAATGATATCCATAAACACTTTCAAGAAGATTGAACTACATGCTTTATTTTAATCTTACAAGAAATTTAGTAAAAATATTTTAATCAAAAACAAAAAAAAAAAGGAAAAAAACTTAAGAATAGCATCGTTAAAATATGCCTAAATATTTAAGGAATGGTAAGCAAATTGCAATTGACTTTGAAGAGGAGTTAGTTAAAAAAAATTCTAATGAATAAAATATTGAAGTAGAAACAAAAGAAAACCAAGAAGAATAAGTAGCACAAATAGAACAAACTAAAGAAGAAGAAGAAGAAATATTAGGTCCTTTTAAGCCTAAAAAAGGACCTAAAGGGGATATTCATTTTGAATTTGTAAAGCATTTTTGGGGTTTCTTAAGTCATAATCATCCTTCTCTCACTAAAGCTTTTTAATTAGAATACCAACTTATGAGGGGTAATTTTTCAATTGAGGCATCCTTGGAAGATGTTTTTTGACTCCATCCACAACCCGATATGTATACAAGTGTCACTTCATATAATCTCCCTCTGCTTCAACATGTTGTCTATGGTGGTCAACCTCCTAGTGACACCCAAATTTTGCATTCTAAATATATTCATTCACAAATTCAAGCATCATTAGCACCTCAACATAAACCTATTTATGTTGTTACTACAACTTTCTCCACCCAAAAATAGTCATTTTCTTCTACTGATAACAATTTTTTTCTCAATATCTCAACAACTAGTTTTCCCAATATTCTATGTCATAAGGAAATCAAAATGTACACACAACTCATTCACAAATTCCTACTTCATTTCAAACAAAATTTGAACAAAATGCATTTCCCTATGGGCATACCAACCCTACTCTTTCCAATCCTATGCACAATAGTGTCACCATTCCAACTCCATATTCAGTAGCACAAGCTATCTATTATCCTTCTTATGCAAATAGAGTGGCACAAAATATGCATAATGGACAAATACATCATCATGAAACTATAGTGAAATAATTATCTTCACAATTAGACCACATAGATCCTTATTGACCCACATATAGTTATAAGGAAATGTATAATCAACCATTGGATTACATTATTGCAACTAAACCATATCATAAACATTTTCCTATGCTAGTCCTTCCAATGTATAAGGGGACTAAAGATCCAATCGAACATATTTGTATATTTAGAAAGCATGTCATGATATCACTTATGATGATATGCTACTACTAAATATATTTCTAAAATTTTTGGGGGTATGGATTTAGAATGGTATTATCAGTTTCCAACACATTCCTTAAGAAAATTTGAAGAAACTGCAAAATTATTTGTGCATCAATTTGGTGCCTACATAGAGAGGCATATAACAATTAAAGACTTGTATAATTTAAAACAAGGAAAAGAAGAAAGTTTTGTAGAATTCCTATCCCGATGGAGAAAAATCCTAGGTAAATTACACTTTACTTTACCTTCAAAAGTGATGCTAAACATATTCATTGGGAACTTACAAGAGCAATTATCCTATGCATTAGCAACTACTACTATAACCTATTTTAGTCAAGCCATTGATTTGGCAAGAAGAGTATAAGAAGCTCTTATCATAAGAGGACAACTTAAAAGAAAATATGAAGACAAATCATCCAAAAATCAATACAAAATCAAATATGTGGTAGGAGGTTGGGTCACTGATAATAGACACCCCACAAATGTTAATATTGTGGATGTTGCAAAGAAATTCATGTTAAAAGCACCACAAAAACCTCCACCACAAAATTTCTCAAATTTAAACCAACCTTTTTCGATAGTCTTGCCACAACTACTAGAAAAAGGCTTGATAGAATTTCTAGGAATACAAAAACTGGATACCTCTCAACCTTGGTATAGATCAGATCAACATTATAATTTTCATCAGGTTGATGGTCATCCAACGAATACTTGTAAAAGATAAACATTTAGCGTAGGACCTAATTGAAAATGACAAGTTTGAAGTGGAGAGTCCTCCTCAAAACCCTAATCCTCCAACAAATACGCAAATAAAATAGGTACAAAATACCAATCAAAATCTATAAATCTTCCAAAAACTAATATCCAACCATGGTAAGAAGTAGTGAATCAACTAGATTACAGAAGTGTGTCCCATCCAACATGTTATGTGGGAATGATTGTTAACCTCCTACCATTGCAACCTTCATAAATAGTACCTGTGTCTATGCAATCTATGGTTACAATCGAGAACTTTTGAGAGAAAGAACTTCAACCTTTAGTCCTTGAACATTTAGAAAGTGAATCAAAATCATAGATAGATATTATTTCCCTTCACTCTAATAGCTCAAAATATTATTCAATACCAATATTACCTATAACATATTGGTTAGTTTTTAAAGAACCATTTTTGAGAGTGCTAACAAATTGCTCATATTCATGATAATTACTTTCTATAGAGCAAGCAACAACTACAAGACCACATCCCATTTGATTCAACTCATCCACTTTTCCTATTACTACACAACCACTTCATCAACCAAGTAGTATAGTAGGTACGATTGGAGCCATAACTAGACAATAGTTTCAAGCTCAGGCATCTCAACCTCAACTACTTGTAACTCAAGCAAGTGACATCACTCAACCATATTTTATCTTTAAGGCACCTCGTAAAGGAAATAATCTATCCAAACCTTAGTAAACAACACCCTTTTATATTAATGAACAACTAGCTAACACAACAACTAGAATTTCTCTTCTCGACCTACTCAGATCTTCCCCCATTCATAGGGAAGAATTGATGAATACCCTAAGTCAAATGATGGTACCTCAGGATATAGATCCAATCATTGTGTTCGATGCTATAACATCTTATGGAGTAGACTTTATTTATTTCCATGTTAAATACATTCCTCCTCAAATTTTACATAGAGATAATCCTTTGTATATAACAACAATAACTGGGGATGTTTGTGTTAAAGGAGTGTTGATAGAAAATAGATCATATCTGAAATTTTGTAATTATAACTTTCTTAAGAGGTTTGGATTTAGAAATGAGGATTTAAGAAGAATTGATATGATCATCAAAGCCTTTAACAATGAAACCCAAGAATCTTGTGGTGTGATGTCTATCCCACTACAAGTTGGTCCTAGAATTTTGGACACTTCCATTTATGTTGTATCCTACCCAACATCATACAACCTTATTCTAGGATGGCATTGGATTAATGCAATGAGGTCATTCCCATATACCTTGCATTAATTCATGAAATTTAAATTTAAAAACCAATTCGTCACTCTTCATGGTGATCCTAGACCTTTTGAAATATGTGCTACAACTAAACCCGTTGATATTACTTTTTATCCCACTCTATCATCATTAGAACCTACTTCTTTTGACTTATCCTTACCAACACCTGATCAACCACATTCTTCTGACAAATATCTATCTTCTAGCACCAATGATCCCTCTATATTGTATCCTCTTACAAATGAGATACTACCTGATTTATCCACTATACTAACCCCAATTGAACATGCTAATTTATTTAAAAATATAATAAATTGAAAACTATGTTAAAATTATATCAACCAAATCTCATATGGTGAATGAATATTGAAATTGTGAGGTAAGCGAGAAGTAGAGAAGCAATAAAAAGAGTAAGGGGAGTGGTGCGACAACAAACAGTGAGCCCAAAGACCAACACACAAAGAGAAAAAATAATCAAGACTCACCTAGGCATGATAGATGACCAAAATGGAGCCATCAGGGTAAAAGACCCTCCAAATAAATATGTTTATGGCGATAAGAGGACCAGTCAAGTCTCGTTTATAGAAGCCCTCCAAGGGAAACCTAAGCCCTCGAATTTTTCATCTAATGCCTTTGTAGCTCGAGATAATAACGTATTTTGTCCACAACAATTCATGGGAGGGTATGTGACCCTAGATTCTTTTTCCCTAGTAGGGAAGTTTGTTAGAGGACGATCGAATATGGATTTAAAATGGTGTTGGGTGGTGACTAAATGGAAAACCAGGGGGTGTCTAGAACAATGTGCTATGTCCAGGGGGTTTTTTATGATCTACCTCAACACTCAATAGGATGCATACTATATTTTATCAAGGCACCCATGGTTCTTTGGAATAAGAAGCCTATTTATCCAGAAATGGGAAGCCAAGTTTGACCCAAACACATAGAACATTAATAGTGCACCCATTTAGATCTGTATCCCAAACCTTCCTACACATTTCTTCCATGAAGACGTACTCCAAGGGATAGCCCAAGCTATCGGGGAACTAGTCGCAATTGACCTACATACTTGCACCCCAACTCGCCTAACACATGCTCGCATTTGTGTCAATATCAATATGGAGACTCAGCTTCCTGATCACCTCAATATTATTTATGAAGCGTATCACTGAATCCAACTATTAGAATACAAAAACAAACTAGTATTTTTCCTAATTGCCAAGCTCAAGGGCATATTTCATCCCAGTGCTCAAAGCATAAAGAAGCATAGACTATCTCCCAGACTTCCAATCGATCAGTTTAGGAAGAAAATTAGAAGCTAAAAGCTAGAATGGGACAAATCCAGAACCACAGGAGCAAGCAACAGGTCCAACCTCCTCCAAATGGTGATATACAAAAGGAAAGTGATCTGTTCACTACCTCTAAAAAGTTAAATTTACTTAGAAATCATAGTCTCTTTGATAAAATAAATGTTTAGGAGCTCCCTAAAATGGATATCCCTATCCCATATCTTCTCCCCCAACCATCCCCTAAGGCCAATCTCCCCAAAAAAACCCATTTGTCACCACCTCATTCGTACCCTTTGTCTCCTGATGCAGGAGCATCCGGTGGCGAAGCTACAATCTTGCATCACCCAAAATGTATTTTTTTCCTTAAGGACTAAAACTGTCGTGATATCGCGACGCTTTTTGAATAAGGTCACCAGCGGACCAAACTGTCACGATATCATGACGCTTTTTCAGGTAAAGGGCCCAGGCGTGAAACTATCGTGAAATCGCAACATTTTTGAAGAAAAGCAGCTTCAGTGCCAAAAGGTCACGAAATCATGACATTTTCAAATGATGCAGCTTCAGCGCAAAACGGTCACGAAATCACGACATTTTCAAAGGAATGCAGCTTCAGTGCCAAACGGTCATGAAATTGTGACAATTTCGGAGGAAAGCAGCTTCAGCGCCCAACGGTCACGAAATCGCGACAGCTCCGAGGCAAAGTCACTTGAGCGCCAAATGGTCACGAAATCGCGATGCTTCCGGGAAGCAAGATTTGAAATCACAGGGACATCTTCGGCAAAATATTCTAAGGCACAAGAATGGTCGCGAAATCGTGACACCTTCGAAGGCAAGCTTAAAGGATGTCGTGAAATCGTGACACCTTCGAAGACAAAGTTTAAAAGACGTCGTGAAATCACGAAACTTCTGGGAGGCATGACTTGAAAGCATAAATACATCGCAAAACCTTCGAAGGCAGAGCTCAAAGACATCGCAAAACCATGACACTTCCAGAAGAAAGGTTTTTAAACGCAAAGTGGTCGTGAAATCGTGACACTTTCGAGCCGAAGACTCAAGGGCGTGAAATGGTCACGAAATCGTGACATGTCGCGGTTTCACGGCTTGAAATGAAGCAGCAAGTACGAAATGCAAAGATGTCGTGAAATCATGACATGTCACGGTTTCACGGCCCAAAGGAGGAAAGCGAGTAAGAAAGGCCTAGACGTCGTGATTTTGCGACGTGTCACGGAATCGCGGCCCCAAGGAGGAGAGAGAAGCCTAACGCCAAAAACATCGCGATATCACGACCAAAGAGGAGAGAGAAAGTATTGGAGCAAAAAAAAACGTCGCAATATCATGACCAGAGCTCTCACAACATTGACCAACCGACGATGGCAAAGACCAGTGCAGAGGGACACGTGGCATGAAGTTACAGGTGGCCCGAGAGTATGGAGCGGTTACAGGGACTCTAGCAAGGGGATGCGTGGCATCAAATTACAAGCGGCTGTGACGCATCCCTTTGAATGATGAATTGGTGAAAGTATTGACAGGTGGCCGCAGTGCACTCCGCCACCCCAGACCATGATAATAATGGGCACCTGGCAGCATGTTACAGGCGGTCACAGGACATTCATGCGAAGGGTTACAGGGAATCCCACACTTGATGTAATGATGGAAAGAAGTTAGGGCCGGTGATATAAAAAAAGACCGCACATGCATTGTATGGGGGGGACTCCTGGCCATTTATTTTGGAATTGTTGTGTATTCGAATTAAGACCTCTGTTTAATGAAACTTGCTAGAATTTTGGCCTGTGCATTGTTGATCTCGGCACTCTTGCTATGTGTTGTTTATAGCCCTATATCAAGTGGTATCAGAGCAGGTTGGTTCTGAGAGTGCAAACCAATCGCCGAATAGAGAGGCAGTTTGCGCCAGGACTATGGTTGTGGGTTGTGAAGAAGAAGTAGGATGCCTTCGCATAGAGATCGTGGTGGTATAAGGCACAGGCGAGCAAGAAGGGAGGAGGTCGATCTAAGAGCCCTACAGAGGCAAGTTGAGGCCCTGCAAGAGGAAATTCAAAGAGGAGTCGAGCCGAGAAGGGAAGAACCTAGCGAAGATGAAGTGTGGGAAGAAGAGGTTCCATCCGACGAAGAAGAGGCTTTGGATCCAGCAGAGGCTAGGCTTTATAGGGCCATCTCCCAGATCGGGAAGAAGCCAAAATTTGACTTATCCACTTACTCGGGGAACCTCAACCCTGAGGAGTTGATAGACTGGATCAACGACATGGAGGAGTATTTTGAATACGAAGAGATATCAAATCCAAATCGGATCAAGTTCACAAAAACCAAGCTGAAAGGACATGCTAGCATCTGGTGGAAAGGAGTGCAGTTGGAAAGGAACAGGAGGGGAAAGGAAAGGATCACCAGGTGGGATAGGATGGTAGAGAAACTAAAGAGGCAGTTCATCCCTGCAGATTATGAGCTGGACTTGTTAAAGAAAATGCAGAGTCTTCGACAAGCTAGTAAGACTGTCAAGGAATATACTGAAGAGTTCTATCAAATCTCAATCAGAACCGGCCATTCGGAGGCAAATAAGGAGAAGGTCGCACGTTACATCAATGGATTGCAAACCAGTATTCAAGAAGAGCTGGGGCTGGTTAGAATGAGCACGATAGATGATGCATATCAATTTGCATTAAAAGTGGAGGAGAAACTGAATAGGAGGTTTGATGGTAAGCAGAGAGGGAAGGACAGGGGTGGAAGAGCTGGTCGAAGAGGTAGTGGTGGAAGATACAAATATTTTGGGAAAACTGGTGAAGCTAGCAGTAGCCAGAAATAGAAAGAAGCGAAAGAGGAGGATGACCAATGCCCACACAATCAGAACAACAACTACCCAAGAGGAAGAGGTAGGTCTGGGCAAGGGTTTGGCAGAGGTGTCTTTTGAGGAACCTACTTCAACTACGGAGAAGAAGGACACAGGGCATACAACTGCCCGTAGCATCAAGAGAGGCCAAATCGAAGACCTAAGGGTTAGGCCCGAGCTGCTGTAGTAGACGAAGGTGTAGAGTCTGAGCACTCAGAGGAGGTAGAAAGAGGAGAAGCGATGATCATCAGAAGAGTCCTGTTAAATGAATAGAAAAGGGGAGACCAAAGGAACAGCCTATTTCGAACAAGATGCAAGTGCGCAGGCAAGGTATGTAACATCAGCATAGATAATGGAAGCACTGACAATTTGGTTTTTGAGGAAATGGTTGCCAATCTGCATCTGGAGAGGAGAAAACACCCGCACCCTTATCGGATTGCATGGTTGCAAAAGGACCATCGGGTTCTAGTCAGTGAGTAATGCATGGTGAAGTTCAATATTGGAACTTACCAAGATGAGGTTTTGTGTGACATCTTGCCTATGGATGCATGTCACCTGCTACTTGGGAGACCATGGCAGTTTGATCGAAGTGTTGTCCATGATGGTCGAGCCAACACATATTCTCTATCAAAGAATGGAGTTCGCCACAAGTTAAAACCCCTGAAGGAGGCGGATGAGAAAGTATGTAGCAGTGCACGAGTCTGTCTAGTTGATGGCAGAAGATTCTTGGAAGGCCTAAAGCCGGATCATATGTGCTATGCTATAATCCCCAGGGTTAGGGAAGAAGGATGCAAGGAAATTCTAGTGGAAGTCATGGGACTGTTAGAAGAATTCCCAGATATCATTTCAGATAATGTTCCTGAAGGTTTACCGCCTGTTAGGAAGATCAGTCACCACATAGATTTGGTGCCTAGATCGAGCTTGCCAAACAAGGCTGCACATCGAATGACTCTTGTGGAGACTGAGGAACTAAATCGGCAAGTTCAGGATCTGTTGAAGAAGGGACTAATTAGGGAGAGTCTTAGTCCATGTGCTGTACCAGTAGTATTAGCACCCAAGAAGGATGGAGAATAGAGGATGTGCACCGACTCTCGAGCAATCAACAAGATCTCCATTAAATACATGTTCCCACTGCTAAGGATGGATGATATCATGGACTGCTTGAGTGGATCTGAGTACTTCACAAAAATTGACTTGAAAAGTGGGTACCATCAGATTCGCATTAGAGAAGGGGATGAGTGGAAGACAGCCTTTAAAACCAGAGAGGGGCTATATGAGTGGTTGGTTATGCCATTTGGATTAACCAATGCACCTAGTACCTTTATGAGGTTAATGAATGAGGTTTTGAAGGAATTTTTGGGCAAATTTGTTATTTTTTACTTTGATGATATACTGATTTTTAGCAGAACCTTAGAGGAGCACCTGATGCACATCAGGAAGGTTTTTGAGAAATTACGGGAGGAGCAGTTATTGATCAATCTGAAGAAGTGCAACTTCGTGAAGAAGGAGCTGGTATACCTGGGATTTTTTATATCAGCAAATGGCCTCAAAATGGACCCCGAAAAGGTGAAGGCTATCCTAGAATGGCCTGTCCCAAGAAGTGTGTCCGAGGTTAGATCATTTCATGGTCTGGCCAGTTTCTACAGAAAATTTATCAGAAACTTCAGCAGTATTTGTACATCTCTTACAGAGACAATGAAGGGGAACAAGAAGGAATTCCAGTGGACAGTTGGAGCAGACAAAAGCTTTGATATGCTAAAGAAGAAGGTCACTAAGCAACCCGTCTTAGCACTTCTAGATTTCAATAAGGTGTTTTAGGTGGACTGCGATGCAAGTGGTAATGCAATAGGAGCCGTATTGAGCCAAGAAGGTAGGCCTGTAGCTTATTTCAGCAAGAAGCTCAATGATGCCAGGAGAAATTATTCGGTATATGATCAAGAGTTCTACGCCATAGTCCAAGCACTTAAGAAATGGAGGCATTATTTGTTGCCCAAGGAGTTTGTTCTCTATACCGACCATTAAGCGCTACAGTATATTAACAGCCAAGGAAAATTGAATCAGAGGCACCTGAAATGGGTAGATTTCCTGTAGGGCTATACCTTTGTGCTGAAGCATCGAAGTGGAAGATCTAATAGGGTGGCAGATGCACTGAGTAGGAGGCAATGTCTAATGATAGAAATGAAAGTGGAGGTTGTAGGGTTTGCTGAACTCAAGAACTTATACCCTGTAGACCCCGATTTCGTAGGAGCTTGGAAAGCCTACACTGCGCATTTTGCGTTGGACAGGACTTAATGGTTAGATTACCTAATTCAAGATGGAATGCTGTTTAGGGGGAACCAATTGTGCATTTCAAGGAGCTCAATGAGAGAGAACCTCATTAAAGAAAATCACAGTGGGAGTTTAGCTGGACACTTCGGTCATGACAAGACCATCTCACTGGTTAGTGAAAACTATTACTGGCCACAATTGCAGCAGGATGTGGCAAAGTTTGTGTAGAGTTGGAGGATTTTCCAGATGGCAAAGGGTATGAGGCAGCATACTGGTTTGTATCAACCGCTACCTATACCTGAAAGACCATGGGAAGATATTAGTATGGATTTTGTGCTTGGTTTGCCCAGGACGCAAAGGGGGCACGATTCCATATTTGTGGTAGTGGACAGATTTTCAAAAATGGCACACTTTATCCCATGCCAGAAGACTAGCGATGTGGTCCATGTAGCTGGTTTGTTCTTTAAGGAAGTGGTACGCCTTCATGGGCTGCCAAGAAGCATTGTGTCGGATAGGGATACCAAGTTTGTAGGTTATTTCTGGAAGACCCTGTGGAAGAAACTGAAGATGGAGTTAAAGTTTAGTTCTGCATACCACCCCCAAATAGATGGCCAAACAGAGGTGGTTAATAGGAGTTTGGGCAACCTACTGCGATGTTTGGTAGGGGACAAGCCCAAGGGATGGGATCTCATTCTGTCGTAAGTAGAATTCACGTATAACAGCTCGGTCAATAGGAGCACAAATAAATCCCCATTCCAGATTATCTATGGGAGTAGCCCAAGAAATGCTTTAGAATTAAGAACGATAGATCCGAGGGATAAATGCAGTGCTAAAGCAGAAGACTTTGCTGAACACCTGAAGGGAGTGCATGAGGAAGTGACAAAACACATTGCCAAGATGAATGCTCAGTACAAGGCAAGGGCAGATCAAAAACGTAGGCTAAGGAGTTCCAAGTAGGAGATTCTGTCATGGTCCATCTGAGGAATGAACGGTTTCCTTCCAAGACCTACAACAAACTAAAAATGAAGAAATTTGGGCCATGTAAGATCATTGGAAAATAGGATTCGGGTAATGCCTACGAGGTGGAGTTACCAAGCAAACTTAACATCTCCCCCGTGTTTAACATCTCGGATTTGACCGAGTATCATGAAGGATAAAATAGTAAGATACCTAATCCAGATTTGTGGAGCATTCCAGCAGTCATTCCAGTTGCAAACGAGATAGAAGAAGTTCTAGATACGTGCGAGGGCCGAAGTACTCAGAACAAGAATTACTCTGAGTATCTAGTCAAATGGAAGGGCATACCCATGGAAGATACGATTTGGTTATCAAAGGCAGATGTTGATCGCCTGGGTCTACCTCGAAAAGATCAGAAGTGAGGTCACTTCTCAAACTCACCCCGGGTGTCTGATGCAGGAGCATCCGGTGGCGAAGCTGCAATCTTGCATCACCCAAAATGTATTTTTTTCCTTAAGTACTAAAACTATCATGATATCTCGATGCTTTTTGAAGAAGGTCACCAGCGGACCAAACTATCGCGATATCACGACGCTTTTTCAAGGAAAGGGCCTAGGCGTGAAACTGTCGTGAAATCGTGACATTTTTGAAGAAAAGCAGCTTCAGTGCCAAAAGGTCACGAAATCGTGACATTTTCAAAGGATGCAGCTTCAGCGCAAAATGGTCATGAAATCGCAACATTTTCAAAGGAATGCAGCTTCAGTGCCAAACGGTCACGAAATCGTGACAATTCCGGAGGAAAGCAGCTTCAGCGCCCAACGGTCGCGAAATCACGACAGCTCCGAGGGAAAGTCACTTGAGCACCAAATGGTCATGAAATCGCGACGCTTCCAGGAAGCAAGATTTGAAAGCACAGGGACATCTTCGGCAAAATATTCTAAGGCACAAGAATGGTCATGAAATTGTGACACCTTCGAAGGCAAGCTTAAAGGACGTCGCAAAATCGTGACACTTTTGAAGACAGTTTAAAAGATGTCGCGAAATTGTGACACTTCTGGGAGGCAAGACTTGAAAGCATAAAGACATCGCAACACCTTCGAAGGCAGAGCTCAAAGACGTCACGAAATCGTGACACTTCCGGAAGAAAGGTTCTTAAACGCAAAGTGGTTGCGAAATCGTGACACTTCCGAGCCGAAGACTCAAGGGCGTGAAATGGTCATGAAATTGTGACATGTCGTGGTTTCGCGGCCCGAAACGAAGTAGCAAGTACGGAATGCAAAGATGTCGCAAAATTGTGACATGTCACGATTTCACAGCCCAAAGGAGGAAAGTGAGTAAGAAAGGCCTAGACATCGTGATTTCGTGACGTGTCACGAAATCACGGCCCCAAGGAGGAGAGAGAAGCCTAACGCCAAAAACGTCGTGATATCGCGACCAAAGAGGAGAGAGAAATTATTAGAGCAAAAAAAAACATTGCGATATCATGACCAGAGCTCTCATGACGTTGACCAACCGGCTATGGCAGAGACCAGTGCAGAGGGACACGTGGCATGAAGTTACAGGTGTCCTGAGAGTATGGAGCGGTTACAGGGACTCTGGCAAGGGGACGCATGGCATCAAATTACAAGTGGCTATGATGCATCCCTTTGAATGATGAATTGTTGAAAGTATTTATAGGCGGCCGCAGCGCACTCCACCACCCCAGACCATGATAATACGGGGCACCTGGCAGAATGTTGCAGGCGGTCACAGGACATTCGTGCAAAGGGTTACAGGGAATCCTGCACTTGATGTAATGATGGAAAGAAGTTGGGGCCGATGATATAAAAAAATACCACGCATGCATTGTATGGGGGGGACTCCTAGCCATTTATTTTGGAATTTCTGTGTATTCGAATTTAGACCTCTATTTAATGAAACTTGCTGGAATTTTGGCTTGTGCATTATTGATCTCGGCACTCTTGATGTGTGTTGTTTATAGCCCTATATCATCTCCTCCCATCACCGAAATCGATTCCCTAAGCTCTTCCCCCAAACCACCATAGTCCTCTAATCCGCCACCCCCATCCTTCCCACCCACTAGGATCGGAATGCCCCTCTCCCCATCTAAAACCCCCAGTGTCGAATCTGACAGTGATGATTCATCCCAAGAGTCCCCTGAACCATGGAGTCCAAAACAAACCAGAAGTTTCAAAAAGTCCCAAATGGATGTAGGAGGTGATAAGAAAAAGGGTAGGCCTTCAGGTGCTGAACTGAGAAACCATGATACAACTGAAGATATAGCCAATGGCACCCAAAAAACCCTTTTCCAAGAACTCGGAAGCACCAACAGGGAAGAAACCAAGAGATCCAAACCCCCCACGCAACAAAGAAAAGGGGGCAAAAAAACATCCAAGAGTTCCAAATGAAAGTCCTCTCCTGGAATGCGAGAGGGTTAAATGGGGCAGCCAAACAAAGATTGGCTACTGCCATGTGAAAATATTATAAACCCACCATATTTCTCATCCAAGAAACCAAATTAGGGGAAAAATGGTCACCAAGAGTTGCCAAAACCATTTGGAGAAATTGTGAGTCTGCCCACACTCCAACTTCTGGTACCTCAGGAGGTCTCCTTTGTCTTTGGGACCCTACCAAAGTAGAAGGAAGAGTCATCTCAGGCGAAGGATGTCTGTCCAATATTTACTTCTATGATCCCAACACCCAACTCTCCTAGGTAGTGACAAATGTTTATGCCCCTAACTCCAAGTAGGGCAGACTGCTCTTGTGGAATAACCTCACTCAGATGAGGCAAGCATTTAGCAATGTCCCATGGATACTAGCAGGGGACTTCAATACCCCCTGCACTACTCAGAGAAAAGAGGGGGGAATAACTTAACCACCAGAACCACCAATGACTTTGCATAGTTTGTTGACTCAAATGAACTCATGGACGTTAATTTGAGGGGCTCTCAGTTCACATGGAGCAACATACGAAAGGGCGGAGACCTTATCCAAGAACATTTGGACCGCTTTTTGTTATCCCAAGAAGCACTCCCCCTCTTTGGTGATGCTAGCCTTCAGGCACTCCCAAAAATAGGATCCGATCACAGCCCCCTTATCTTTGAAACTGTAAATAGATCTCAGTTCAAGACCCCCTTTCGGTTTGAGTCAATGTGGACACAACACCCAGATCTCAGAAGACTGATTGTCGAATGGTGGGGGGAAAATTTCCCTGGGACTGTTATAAACCAGGTAATGCAAAAACTTCGATCAATTAAAATAAAACTGAAGGGGTGGAACAGAGAGACATTCGGGAATATCTTTGAAAATAAGAAAAACATCAAAAATAGGCTCGAACAGATTGAGGACAGGTTCCAGAAGGGGTAGGGGGATGACAATCTCAGAGATGAAGAGCGTGTTTTACTCTCAGAATACCATAATACATTATGGAAGGAAGAAATGTTCTGGCATCAAAAATCAAGACAACTTTGGCTCAAGGAAGGAGACACCAACTCCAAGTTTTTCCACATTTCCACCCTCAGGCATAGGGGAGCGAATAGGATTAAGGGCCTCACCAGGAAAGATGGGTCTTTCACCACTGACATTCACCAGATTTGGGATGAAGTTGTCTCCCACTTTGAATCCCTCCTAGGCCCCCAACCCCCTCCCTCCGGTCTGGCCGTGGTCTCCCTTCTCGAGAGCATTCCTAGTTCCATCACTGAAGCCATGAATGAATTTCTCCTTAGCCCTCTGACCCCTAAAGAAATTCATCAGGCCCTATTTTCCATGCAGCTAGACAAAGCCCCTGGCCCTGATGGCTTCTCCCCTAGATTCTTCCAAACCTACTGGGACATTGTTGGCCCCGACCTCTGCCTAGCTATTTCTCAAATGCAGCTCACCAGATCCATTCCTAGAGATGTCAATTCCACTTTCCTTGCTCTTATTCCCAAGGGGTCCAATTCCCAATCCCTATTTGACTACCACCCCATTAGCCTTTGCAATGTCATTTACAAGATCCTATCCAAAGCTTTGGCCAATAGACTCACTAGCATCCTCCCATCCATCATCGATCCCTACCAAGGGAGTACTATCAAGGGGCGAAACATTGTTGACGGTGTCATCATAGTTCATGAGCTTATCCATTCAACCCACATTTCCAACAAGTCTGCCTTCTTCCTGAAGCTTGATATGAACAAGGCCTTTGACAGAGTGGACAAGGAGTTGCTGACCAAGGTCCTCCTCAAATTCGGTTTCCATGAGAACTGGGTTAATTTGATCTCAAACTGCATCTCCTCCTCTTGGTTCTCCATCCTTGTTAATGGGTCAGCAGCAGGGTATTTCCCTAGTGCCAGAGGTCTTAGACAAGGGGACCCCCTATCCCCCATTCTCTTCATCATTCTAGTGGAGAGTCTGGGAAGGGCCATCAAATATGCCTGCTCCAAAAAGTTGATAACTGGTATCAAGGCTGCCTCCAATCTCCAGCCTTCAACTCATCAAGAGTTTGTTGATGACACCTTGCTGGCCACATCAACCTCTGTGGCTGAAGCCAAAATCATTAAGGCTATTCTCAAACTCTATGAGGACACTGTTGGTCAGAGGATCAACTTCACCAAAAGTAAACTCTACTTCACCAACACCCCCATCAAGAGGTAGGTCAAAATTATAGGTATTTTGGGATGCACCATTGCTGATTTCCCGACCACATACCTAGGCCTCCCAATGTTCTGAGGTAGACCAACCAAGACTATGTGGAACAATGTCACAAAAAGAATCCAAAGGAAATTGGCAGGCTGGAAAGGGGCTCTCCTCTCCCAAGTGGGCAAAGCAACCTTGGTCAAATCTATCCTCCAAAGCATACCAATGTACTTCATGTCCATTTTCAAAATCCCAGTGGTAGTGGGAGAAGCTATAGAGAAGATCCAAAAATGCTTCCTTTGGGCAGGTTCTGATAATCAACGAAAGTTCCACCTGATGGCATGGGATAAAGTGTGCACTCCAAAATATAGAGGCGGGCTCGAGCTACGCAGGATAAGTCTCATGAATCAGGCCCTTTTGGCCAAACAGGCATGGAAGGTTGTCACCAATGCCAATTTGGAGTGGGTCTCCATTGTCAAGCAAAAATATTTGCAACAACTATCTTTCAAGGATGAAGGAAGTCCCAATAATGGCTCCCACTTTTGGCAATCCATAACCCACACCAAGCACCTTCTCCAACAAGGGTTAATATGACAGCTCGGGGATGGCAAAGATATCGATTTCTGGCACGAACCATGGGCTAGGGATGAGCCCTTGGTCAAAGACCCTGACATTGCTGCAATCAAGCACCTCACTGATCACAAATTTGGACCTAGAGTTGTTGACTTCATCACCACTGACCAAGGAAGCCGTAGATGGAAATAGATTCGGTTCAGAGTCAGAAATGTTGTCATTGACAAAGCTATGGAATCTCTACTGGATGTCCTCAGGGCAACTTTCATCCCCCAGACTCAGGTGGTAGACAATCTTTGCTGGAAAGGCACCAGCAATGGCCTCTTCTCTGTAAAATCTACCTTCCAATTGATAGACAGGGCCCCAAAGCATCTTAGTACCATTGACAACCCGACCACTTCCAAGTCCATTTGGATCAAACATCTGGTCCCAAAGGTGGCTCATTTTTGCTGGCTCGCTATCCATAATAGAATCTTAACAATGGATAACTTGATCAGAAGGGGTGTAATTGTCCCCAATAGATGCTATCTTTGCACTCAGGCATGGGAGTCCACCCAACACCTCCTCCTCGAATGTCCCTTAACCTAGGACATATATTCTCTGTTAAGCAGGTTTCACGTCAATTTGGTGTGGCCCAAATCCATCCTGGACTTGTTCACTCAGTGGCCCAGTGTATTTAGGAATACCAGGCTCAGCTTCCTTTGGAAAGTCTTGCTTCATCATGCGACTTGGCAAATCTGGTTGGAGCAGAATAATCGTATCTTCAAAGACAACCCTCAAAATCCTAAAATAGTGGCTATCAGAGCATTGTCCCTCACCATTGAAAACTCCAGCCTCATCCCTTGCATAGACATCCCATATTCTAGGACAGAATATTTCCTATTCAAATCTCTGGGGATTCCCACCGAGTGCACCAAAGCCCAGAACTACCCCAGTTCTAGGAGTAACATCAAGTGGAATCCCCCACCTCCAGGTTGGCTTAAGGCCAACTTTGATGGATCATCCAAAGGAAACCCGAGGGATGTTGGGGTTGGCGGTGTCATCAAGGACTCTACGGGCAATATCATAATGGCTTTCGCTGAAAACATAGGGGTTCAAACTAATAACTACGCAGAAGCCTGAGCTCTTTGGAGGAGCATTGAGATAAGCAAATCGTTGACTAATCCTATCATGTTCGAAGGTGATTCATCTATAGTTGTTAGTCACATGAACAACAACAATGGAGGGTGGAACATCCATAACATAATTCAGGAATGTCGAACCTCCCTAAGTCAACGCCCCCAAAGCACGATTCATCATGTGTTTAGAGAAGCGAACAGGGTAGCAGACCTTCTAGCCAACAGAGCAGCCAACCAAAACAACCTGATCATTTGGGAAGAAGACTTCCCCCAGGATGTCCTCACGGCAGCCAATCATGATGTGGAAGGCAACAACAAAGAGCAGCGTTAGCTGCCATAATGGTGTTTTTTCAACACCAAAGGTGTTCTTGGTCAACACCAGTCACAAACGGAAAAAAACCACAAAAGGCAGTTCTTGCTACCACAAAGGTGTTTTCTCAATACCTTCGGTGTTTTTCCTCAACACCATGTCCCTTTGGGACTTATTTCACTATATAATTTTTGGAGCTCTATCAGGTCGAGGTTTTTTTGGTATACCCCCCTCATTCCAATGAAGACGAGGTAAGCATCAGTAAGGCAGAAGACATGTTGCGCTCCACCACCCTTACTCACATTAATAAGGCGGTTGAACACCTGAAGTCCACCGCCAACATTATCCAGGAGGTTGGATTGTTCCTTTCAGGCACCATTTCTGAAATCCAGGAGCTCCTTGCTGTGCTCAAGGTCCTGTGGACTAATGATCAGAAAGACAATGCAGAGCAGGAAGACAAGAAGGATTCCCAGTAACCTTGGGAAAGTGTCTACACACAGTTGGACTACCTCATTTCTTTATGTTTTCATTTCAGTTTCGTTTGTAATATCTGTGGTGATGGTTTGGCTAGCCCACAGGGGGTTGGACCCCTTTTTTTTTTTTGCTAAACTTTGTCATTTTTGTACAGCAGGCACTGTTCTTGCCCACTGTAATAGGGATGGGACCCTTTAACCCGATCTATAAATAAAATCTTTTACCTACCAAAAAAACATGCTAATTTTCTCATACAATATTCTATTGTGTTGTCTTGATTACCACTGTCTCTGCATACAATAGGGTTACCTTGCAAGAAAGGAAACATATACCATGTTGGAAATTATACCTTAATTTTTGTGGAGTATTCTACAGATGACATTATTATCGATAGAATGGTCTTAATATTTGATAAAAATAGTTTTTCCCACTATTATTTTTCAAATAGGTAAATATTTCCAAGAAAATCATGTGTGACATGGGTTATAGGATAAAAGGCCTAGGTCACCTGGAAAATGGTATACGTAAATCCCTTGATGCTAAAGAGTGGCCCACATGATGAGGTATTGGTTACATATCCACAAAATGCCAACACTTCCCCATCGACGGTGATGATCACCTCATCACATATGAATAATATTTAGAAAATCAAAAACACCTAAAAAATATCAAAAGGGATGAGAAATCCCCTTTTCCCTTCCTTGTTTATTGTAACATGCTCTTGATTGTTCATCTCAAAATAATTGCCACTCCATATGAATGTGTGGAAGGAGATGTATTTTATGACATCGCACCTCACAAAGTCATGTGGAATGGTCTCTTCATTTATGGATCCATACCATGCATAGCCCACTTCCAAATGTCAACTACACAAGATGAATTGGAAAAACTATCCCTAGAAGAAATTCAAGAAATGGGTGTTTCACCTACTCCTCCTAACTTTGAAAGGGATTTGAGCATTGTAGTAGAGGATGTTTTGAAGGTTAATATTGGCACTGAAGCCAATCCCCACATGGTTAATATAGATCCATGATGAGTGAAGGGGAGCATGTTAGATATACAAAATCCCTTGTAGAATATCTTTATATATTCACATGGACCTATGTAGATATTCCTAGCTTAGATAACTATGTAGTCATGCACCATTTTGTGATCCATTCTGATTCTAAACACATAAAACAAAATATTAGGAAGATGCATTCTAAAATAGCCTTGTTGGTAAATAAGAACTACAAAAGCTCTTAAATATTGATTTAACATTGTTCCAGTATCTAAAAAGAAGGCTACAAAAATTAGGGTATGTATTGATTTTAGGGACATCAATATCACATGTTCCAAGGATGATTTTCCCCTCCCTAACATGGATAAAATTGTTTATTTTATAGCTAAGAGTGGTATTTTATCTCTTATTGAAGGGTTTTTAGGATATAACCAAATCTGTATAGCACCAGAAAACCAACCCAAGACTACATTCATTACACCATGAGGAACTTTTTGTTGGAAAGTAATGCCCTTTGGTCTAAAGAATGCCGGTGAAACTTATCAACAGGTCATAATTTATGTGTTTCATGGCATGATGTATGATATTTTGCATGATTATGTCAATGATATTATTACTCATTCTATTAAAGAGGAAGATCATATCCTTGATCTACAATGAGTATTTGATAGGCTTCATGAAAACAAAGTTTTTCAAAACCCAAACATTTTTTGTGGGGTTAGATATAGTAAATTATTGGGGTTTATTATTTTCATGTGAGGAATAGAGATATATCCTATTAAAATTTATGCTAATATAAACATGCCGCCACTAAATAATTTGATAAAGCTTCAAATTTTACAAGGTAAACTTCAATCCATTCATCGTTTTATCGATAAATTAGTAGATAAATGTCAACCTTTTCTTAAGCTACTTAAGAAAGATACCCCTTTTAATTGGGATGATGAATGTCAAGAAGCCTTTGAAGCTCTCAAAAAATACTTACTTACACCACCAGTACTTGTTCCTTCTATACTAAACAACCTTTTATCTTATATATTTCTGCTTCATAGCTCGCATTAGAGGCAATGCTTCCTTAGCATGATGAGGAAAATAAATAACAATCCATTTACTACATTAGCATAACCTTAGTAAGTTATGAAACACGTTACACACCCCTAGAAAATATTTTCTTAGCCGTTGTGTTCTCTACACAAAATCTAGATCACTATCTGCTTAGTCAAAGAACATTCGTCATAGAAAAATATGATCCATTATAGTATTTGATGAGTAGACCTTACTTATCCGGACAAGAATAAAAATGGGTTCTCATCTTGAGCGACTTCGATCTAACTTTTATTGGTAAAAATTCCATTAAAGGGTAAGTTATAGTAGACCAACTTGATGCTACTCTTCTTGAATCGACTCATCTTTTAACCATAGAATTCCTAGATGAATGTCTTAATTTAGAGGATGATCATTCAGACTCTTGGTATTTATTCTTTTGGATCACATTGCATGAGTGGTGTATGTGTAGGCATTATATTGGTGTCTCCATAGAAATAACTAATTCTTTTATATTTTAAAATCCAATTTGCTTGTATAAATAACACAACAAAATATGAGGCCCTAATCCTTGGCTTACGAGCAACTTTAGCCTTGAATATTAAAATCTTATTAGTTTTTGGATATTCACAACTCAAGGTGAACCAAATTAGTAATGTCTACCAAAATTGAGATGAGAAACTCCATCCTTATAAATAATTTATCTTAAAGCTTATATCTCTATTTGAGAAATTCACTATTGAAGCTATCCCTCATACTAGTAATTGCTCTATGGATGCTATGGTCATAGTTGCTTCTCTCATCCCTTTGGATTTGAATGATGATCATGCTACTATCATCATTCATCAAATTTGGGAGCCTGCTTCACTAGTATCTTTCCTAGCACCCTTCAATATCTTCATAATTAGAGAAACATCATCAAAACCATGGTATGTGGATATCCTTAACTTTCTCCATAATGGTTCACTTCCAGATGGTCTAGATATGAGTCATTCACTTCATTATCATAGGAAATATATTTTATAAAAGGTATTTTAAAGGTATCCTTCTAATATGCCTTAACCTAGATGAATCCTACAAGGTACTAAGTGAAATGCATGATGGATCTTGTGGAGACCATTTTATTGGTAGTTCCAGAGCCAAAATGCGCCTACGAATGAGTTATTTTTTGCCCTCCATGGAGAATGATGTCAATGATTATGTGCATCGATGTGACAAGTTTTAGTGACACGCAAATCTTATTCATGCTCCTACTCAAAATATTAAAGCTATTCATTTCCCTTAGCCCTTTTCCAAATGGGGTCTCGATATCATTGGAAAGATCAATCTGACTTAATTTTATGGTCATAATTTTATCATAACAGTAATCGAATATTTTACCAAATGGGTAGAAGTTATGCCATTGGCTTCTTGTACAAGAATCCAAGTCTCTAAATTTATTTTTAATAAAATCATATATAGATTTTGGATTCCCTCTACGCTTGTTTTTTATAATAGAACTTGCTTTAAAAATAAATATATAAAAAATTTTACACAAAATATAAAATCTAGCATAGATGGTCTACTCCTTATTATCCATAGGGCAATGGCCAAGCTAAAGCATCTAATAAAACTTTAATCAAAATATTAAAAATATTGGTTAATAATTTGGGTCGAGACTAGCACATACAGTTATATCTAGCCTTATGGGCTTATCATACCAGTGTTCAAACCCCTATGGGTGATTCCCCCTTTGTCTTGGTTTATGGCACTGAAGTCATTTTTTCTTTTCAACTTGAAGTACCTTCTTTAGGACTTTTACTTCAAGACACTAAAGTAGGAGATGAATATCATGCTAGATGATTAATTCAACTATAATTACTAGATGAAAAGTGCATAAACACCTTAAAGCATCTTTGCACCTATCAAGAAAAAACTTAAAATATCATACTCAAAGAAATTTCATACTAGATCTTTCGAGGTTGGTAACTTAGTTCTCAAAGAAAATCATAAAAATACCAATGCTCGAACAGATGTTAAAGGTAAAACAAATTGGTTAGGACCATTTATCATAACTACAAAATTTGGATTAGGTGCATATCATTTGGCCATATTAAATGGAAAATATATTAAGGATCCAATGAACATAATGCACCTTAAAAGATACTATACATAAAATCATGTTTCACCATTGTACATAGTCATCTTGCACTTTGTACATAAAGCATCTATTGCATGTAGTTCATTCTCAAATTTCAATCATCATACATAAATAATCTATCATATAGCTACATTTATTACATGTCCATAATCAATTTTGGTCTAATTGCATATGGCATATAGTCATATCCAATTATTATATTTTTTAAATATCAGATAGATGCTATCAAATTCATAGTCAATATTGTCCCTTTTGATGTGATTAAGAGTTTACCTTGAACCACTCACAAGATTCATACTTTAATAAAATCTTGATTCTGAAATATTGATTAAAAATCTCTCTCAAGTTATAGCACATTATTCATTAAGAAATGTTTGAGTCTTAAGAACTGATTTCGCCAATTTCAAACCAACCATTTATTAGACTTATTAATAAAATATTGCATTAAGAGAAGGATGACGCCTAGATTCGTTCAAAAATTGAAGTAAAAATGTCCTATTGCTTGTCCCATTATGCACACAGTCCAATAAATTAATTTGTAAATAAATACACAAATAAATAAATGCCAAGTAGTAAGGGTAGGGTAAAAATTCTCATCAAACTTGTTGAGGATCCAATTCCCCAAAGATTAGCGGCTTTAAGTAGTAAGGATAGGTTAAAAATTCTCATCGAACTTGTTGAGAATTAGATTCCCCAAAGCTTATAGTTACAAATGAATATACAAATAATCATAAATAAATATTTAAAGTTATAATTATAGAACTACATTTCCATCTATATGGTTAGGAAGTTTGATTCCCCAAACCTTAAAAATTATATCATCGGACTATGGGGTTAACCTCCACCGGGGCTATAGACGATTGACTAGCAGTGGAGTACACTCATGCATGTTGACACGTCTCTCTTGAATATACCTCTAAAAACACATAAGGACAAGCTAGCCTCTTGGTTCCCTCCATGATTGTTCTAATATCTATCTTACTCGAGATTGGTAAATGAATCCACTTTGCACACACAATGGTTCTTAAGTTGACTTACATCATTACCTTACTCAAAATTAGTAAATTAATTTTATAAGCATACACATTTAATCCTTGAGATATTTTGCATCATAAATAAGATCAATATGGGAAAATAATGCATGAATCACATGCATTGATTCTTTATAAACTTGATTTCATCTCAAAAATGACCAAGATTCTCCTTGAGTTTTGACTAGTTTAATTCACTATATCTTCATGGATTTGTATTATTGTTAGCATAAGAAATTGAGCTCAAACCCAATTATTCTTGCATTTCATATATACCACTATAATACATTCATTTCTTTCATCATATTGCATGATTGCTTACCATATACAAAATTTGCATCATACATAAATGCTTGGTCATATAGTTGCATGAATACTACACGATGATGGGATGAGATAACTTTAGTAAAATATCTTCATTTACTTCACACTAGGAATATTATGCCTAGCACAAGCCTTCTATCCCATTTTTCATGCTTAGTCATTCATACTATGTCTTACTTCCCTTAAGTTTTAATCAAAATTAATATTAAGGTCACACATTACTTATCACCAATCATGTCACTTTTAATCAAAAATTTCAAACTACTTTTGGATCATAACCCTTCAATGTCAGCATAACAACAAAACCTCACATATGATTTGCTTCATGGCCAACACAAGGGGCAGCCTCCATTTATGGTTATATACAAGCACACATCTTCGAGGTCTATTGTTGATTGATCAAAATTATAAGGGTATATTTTCCAAATAAACTTTCTTCTATAAATAACTAAATCACATTACATTACAACTATCAATTACATCAAATCACATTTTATTCTCCTATAATAGTATCTTGATTAAGCATGATAAAAATCATATTAAAAATCAAACATGACCATAAGCATCATCCATCATTCATCATTCATTCATATAAAATAATTTACATATGCATATCATAAATAAAAAGGTACAAAAACATTAACATGATAGGAGATCTTAAGCAAAAAGGAGAATATATATAAATATAAATCTCGTATGCCATAATAAAAAACTAGCATACTAAGCTATCAAAGAGGATTCTACAAAATAAAAACTCCACATCTCATCTCAAGGGGCTCTTGATCCCCTAGAACCCTCGCCCTCCTTAGGTGGTGGTCTGGGTGGATGCATCCTAATATAATGAGTCATTGTTTGATACTCTAATGAAGTATAGCTCATAGGCCTCATATGTGATGGTGGCTCCACCCGCTATCCCTTTGAAATTAGCTAAAAATAGAGAGCCTAGTAAAATCCCTCTTCCAATATAGATCCTCTCAACTCAATATATATGAAGCAAACCATGCTACTCCTAGAAGAGTGTGTTGATCCACCTGATAAGGATACAGTCCTCATCTATTGGGGTTGTCCCTGTGTTTGCATAAGCTTAGCCTATGCCTGTGCAAGTTGTCCTTGTATGCATAGTCTATGATTGTACAATCTAAACCTCCAATGACTAAATTTGGTCTACCTGTATTGCTACCTAGCTTTTCTATCTAGCTATCTCTACCTATAAAGTAGTGACCTCTCCTGCACTACTCATCTACTCAACCTCTATCTCAACACCCTTTATGGTTTAATCCTATCACTGTGATGGTGACACCTACCACTGTGTGATGAAACTTATTTTTGTGATGGTGAACTCTACTGCTGATGAGTACCCTATGATGATTACAGGATATTCTCATATCGATATCTATATTTCATCTCCTACCTATCTCCAGGTGCCCATCCTCCCCTTACCCAAACTCATCCTATTCATCCACATCAAGGAACCTTGTATAGTCTTGTTCTAGGACCACCTCTTTTTACCTCTCTCTAGTGAACCATCACCCTCACTTTCTATACCAGCCTAGGTTTTCCCACTGAGTGAATCTCAATGATCCTCAAAGGATAGATCCCAAAATACCACTACTCATAGCCCACCGTAACTCCCACATCATGTAGCCCATGGTCCACATAGATGAGATCATCCTCCTATAGCTCCCTAAAATGGACTATATCTACTTCCTCTCCCACAACTACTAGATCCCTTCTCACTCAGCTATAGGAGATGTCCTTTATCTCAGGAATCTCTTGCTCTAGTCCAAACTGTCGCTACAGGTCATGAATTTGTCATGAGGGTTTCACATGATAAATTCGTTTGAAAATCTAGAAAAATTAGACACAATTGTAAAAGTAAATGAATGAAAAGTATCAAAATAAGTATTTTTTCTTGCCCAGAGGCTCGATCCTACCTAACTATCCCTCGTTTATACCAAAACCCCTCGATGTGTTGGAACTCCCATTTTCTCAAGAGCTCTTTTCTCCTCAATTGCATAATGAAAATGAATTAGGGTTTTCCTTAATTTACATTTTAAACCCTCATTTTTAATTTTATTTTGAATTTTTCCTTTTTTATATCCACAATTTTGAGTTCTATGAGGAATTGTGCATTCCTCATGAAACTCTAGGGGGTACCTTAACCGGAAAAAATAAAACATTCTTTATTTTTTTGTCTCGATTTTCATGAAAAAATGCAATAGGCTTCATGTTAGCATTTTTAAAAAACCTACCCATCCTTTTTATGTTTATGTTCAAAAATTATCTACATCTTCTTTGATGCATTTTTTTCATAAATGCACCAAAGAGGGGTTAAAATATAGATAGGGAAATTTAACCCATGTCAAATCCTCTTTTTTGCCTACACACGTAATTTCCCCCTTTTATTAAATTTTGTCCTTCCCCTACATGTTCCAACTAATTTGGCACATTTTCCTCCTTTTCCATGATTTCATGTCCTAGTAGATAGGACACGTATCCGTAGAATCCAAAATCCACTTCCTAAAAAATTTGACCATTCATATTCCATCCCAAATAGGCCAACAATATAATCTCGATGATTTCACATCCTAGCGACTAGGATGCAAATTCATCAAATTTGGAGAAACTCTAAATTGGATTGAACTGATCTGATTTAGCCTTGTAGACCTCGCAACTACCAACCTATTTTATGACCTAGGAAGCCATTAAAACCAAGGTTCAACCTCCATAATAATTTGGATAGTTGAATGGTGAATTGATAGGTTGAAATATGTGAAACGGGTAGAAAACTACATTTGATAATTTAACACAAAACACAATTATGCATTAAACAAATAGACTATAATTCCATTAATATTAGAATACATGTGTTACAAGAGGGACATGATGATCTTTATCCATTTATTTTCCTAATAGTGTTACAATAAATTTTATGTCTTCTTCAATCATCCCTCAGTGTAGGTGGGCTTCTTTGTATGTGGGCCACCGTCGGGTTGCTATTGATTTGATGCTGCTCTTCCTCTTCAAATTTGCTACATAACCTATGAAGAACCTGCAAAAGGGTATTAGTGTGATGGAGGGGCTTGCCTTAGTCAAGCACCATGAAATGACCATAAAAACATAATAAAAGCATAAAAAAATTGTGCAAAAGGTAATAATATGATCAAACAGAGCTTACCTCCCAAATCTAGAGTGATTTAGGGCCTGTAGATCCAATTCTCCACCCGGGGGGTGAACTGAGGCTGGATTCATAGGGTAGGGGGTGATCTGAGTTGTGAGGCCTCTTCTACAAAATCCTTTTAGTGGGTCAATTCCTAGGCAGCTGGGGTGCCTCTATATGCTATTGAAATCCAACTGTGTGCACTAGGAACTAACTGTTCAATGCTCACTTTCTATTTTTGCATATTTTTTGTGCTTTGTTGAATTTGTGAGAGTCTCTTAATTAGGGGTTTACAACCCACTATTTATATGAAAATGTAAGGTGCAGGGGGGGATTTAGATAGACTAAACCTAGGTTTGATTCTAACTAGGGTTAGGTTAAGAAATGTAATGTGGCAACATCACATTCCAAATGAGAAATATCCCATCCTCACACGTGTGAGGATGGATTATGGCTAATCCTTATTAGGAGGTGGTTAAGTCAATTTAGGACATGATTAAACAAATATATTAACAAACCCTAATTTCATACATGTAGGATTGGATTACTGTTAATCAATATTGAGCATTCTTTTAATCAATTTTACCCTAAAAAGGTGACTTAAGTGAAGTCAACATTAAATCAGATTTTAGGTATTGAATTGTTAATTGTTTTAGTCAACTAATACCCCGTGGAGGCCTTAATTGAGTGCAAATAGACTTTCAAATGATATCCCAATGCACACGATATGATTTTGAAGGCTTATGAGGGTTTAGGACCTAGAATCTAGTGAAGTAGTATATGATAGTCTACACGACGCTATGACAATCTATAGTGATCTACACATGACTATGACTGTCTACGCATGACTACAGCAATCTACGCATGTCTAGGAGGATCTACAATAGTCTACGCTAGTCTATGATAGCCTAGGGGTACCTAGGATAGCCTATGTAAACCTACAAGTGTCCAAAAGGATCTACAAGTACATAGGTATAGCAATGTGCAACTTTTGGGTGTCTACATTTGCCCTTTTTTGTACTATACTATGTGGAACACAGTTTAATACAAAAATATGAAGGGTTTGCGTAGAAGGAAAGGGGATAGAATGGGAATGGTATCCAATCAAAGATATGTATCTGCTCAAAGCATAACCATACAACATTGGCTAGATAGCAAAGAAGTAGAAGGGAAAATAATGGGATCCAATCAAAGGTATGTAGCCACTCGAAGCATGACCATACAACATTGACTAGATAGCCAAGAAGGAGAAGGGAAAAGAATGGAATCCAATCAAAGGTATGTAGCCACTCAAAGTGTGACCGTAGAACATTGAATGGATATCCAAGAGGAGAAGGGAAAATAATGGGATCCAATCAAAGGTATGTAGTCGCTCGAAGCATGACCATACAATATTGACTGAATATCCAAGAAGAGAAGGGAAAATAATGGGATTCAATCAAAGGTATGTAGCCACTTAGAGCATGACAATACAACATTGACTAGATTTCCAAGAAGAGAATGGAAAGTAATGGGATCCAATCAAAGGTATGTAGCCGCTCGAAGCATGACCATACAACATTGACTAGATAGCCAAGAAGAGAAGGGAAAAGAATGGGATCCAATCAAAGGTATGTAGCTGCTCAAAGCGTGACCATATAATATTGACTGGATAGCCAAGAAGATAAGGGAAAAGAATGGGATCCAATAAAAGGTATGTAGTCACTCGAATCCTGACCATACAACATTGACTAGATAGCTAAGGAGAAGAGAAGGAAAGGAAAAGAGGAAAGAAATAAGAGTAAAGTCGATAAAAGGAAATGGATGATTGTTGATGCAATAAAGTAATTTTGTTGAGTCCATATGACATTTATGATGCCATACTAGTTGCTTGAGAATGAAAACTTTTGACTGCTTTGCTTTTGTGACCATATCAGCATGGTCCAAAAGTATGAATAGGACAAAATCCTATCTAAATTTTTGCTATTGATTGATTGATGAGAACATGGTGACAAGTGTCAAACCACTCGAGTTAGTTGACATTTGGATTATTAAATCATGACCAGATCAGCATGGTCATGAAATCATTTTCCAAATGTTGTGCTAGGATTATTTCAAACGTATCATCCGTTATGTACTCAATGTACATGAATGCTAGATTGACTTATCCATGGTGACGCATAACTCTCATGATGTAACCCATGTCTGTTTGGGATTGAGATTATTTTGTATGATAATCTTCAGAAAAAAATTGTAGACAAATGTGCTAATCACACTTTTAGATTTTTGATGTTGTGGTTGCATGCAAAGATGACTTTGGATATGAATACCCCCTCCAACAAGGAATCAGTAATGAGGAAAATGGAATGTGGTGATATGATGATGCATCGATTGATAAAATATCAATGCATGTGGTGAACATGATTGCAAATGAAGGTAAAAGGTAATTTTGGAAGGTTCCTAGGATTTTAGGGGACATTTACCTACTTTCCTAGTGTTTTGGGTGCATTTTTGGGAGTTTTGGTTGAGTTCACTATCAAGGGGGTGATTTTCACCTAAATCACCACCCGAGGAGTGAATTGGGTTTCATTTCACCCCTCAAGGAGTGAATCGATGGATAAGGTATATTTAAGCCCTAGTTTCCATGGGAGGGGTTCATTTTGATGATGCATGACTATGGAAAGTGATTTGTGGAGATGTTCGACATCACGAGACGAGTGCGAGGGATGAGTTTGAGAGTGACGATGATGAGAGGGTGTAGAGCGGCTAGCAGTAGGCATGGGGACCCATCGATAAGTGATCTTTTGCTTTGTTTTGCTGTTGTTTTATTTTTCTAGGGAAATATGAATGAGGGGGGGAAGGTTTTCATCCTAATTAAAAAAAAAATAGTTTTTAATTGAAATTTGAATACAAAGTGATAAACAAGCCAAATGGGTATCCAAAAATGTGATCAGTTTTTGAATTAGACTTGTTTTGATGCGGATTTAACCAAGTGAAGGGTAGAGTAGGTGTGAGGTTTAACCGTTAGTTTTTGGAAGTAACGGTGTACTGAAATTGATATTTTTTTGTATTTTGTTTGCTAAAGTGGGAAATGGGTATCCCATTTTGTGACTGTTATATTTTTTTGACTTTTTTTGATGTGATTTCAGAAATTTTTGCTTTTAAGTGTTATTTATCAAACCTAGACTGTTAGATTTGAAAGGTTAGAGGTAAAAAAATTTAAAACCGAAGAAACTTTCACTATAGAAGGGCAAAATCGGTGTCCAAAAATGTTGTTTGTTTTTGTGAATGACTTCATTTGGTCTACCTATGATTTTTTTGCCAAAGTGTAGATGATGTTAAACTGAAAATGACCTATAGGAAGCCCGATTTAGACTGTATTCAACGTCTGTTTCAACTTTCACCGCTAAGTAGGCAAATGCGTATCCAAAAATATGACTGTTATTTTTGAATTATGTCTTCTGATGTGTGTTCAAGTTTGGTGTATGTCTGATAAATTTGATTGCGAATTTGTTGTTGATTTGTGTGTTTTTTTTAATTTTTTCAAAAATTTTACCACTAAATTGGCATATGAGTATTCAAAAATACATTTTATTTTTATATGTTAAATGAATTGATCATGTTTTGAATTTCATGCCACATTGATGACTTTGTGTTTTGTTTTTGGAAGCCAAATATGTATTGTTTATGACATTTGTTCAAACTTTTACCATAAAATGACAAAATGGGTATAAAATGTGTGACTGTTATGTCGATGCATTTTGTCATTTAATTTGTGTACTATTTTGTTTCGAAGTGCATGTCAAATTAATTGGTTTTAATTTGTAAATTTTGGTTTGTGAAATTTTATTTGATTATATCTCTTATGTGGATGTCTAACGTGTGTTTTGTTGTGGATGAACAAGTGAATATGCTTGAACCCTGTCATCGGGTGCAGAAAATAATGGGTGTTTTTTACAAGGTGATGAATCAGGAGGATGAGATGAAGTGGTTGGATGATATATGGTTTTGGGGTGTGTGGGAGTGTACCAGCATACACACCAACATGGAATATATATGTACATTGTGTGAGTGGTGGGATGCTAATAGGAACACATTTTATTTTCCTACTAGGGAGATGACTGTCACGTTAGAGGATGTGTATCATATTTATAGGGTTGAGGATGTTCTTGTGAGAGCGAAAACTAATGAGAGTAAGGACATAGTTCTAGATCAATTCTTTGGTGTGGAGTGGAGATCCATAGATATCTCTAAGATGGATTATGAGTGGTTATGGTTGCAGAAGAATATATTCGTTCGATAGTGTGCAGTCATGATGATGATCTCCACATATGAGTTGCCTGATAGTTTCGAGGTTTTGTTTACCTAGAATATGCTAGACTTAGTGAGTGACATGGTTCAGTTTAGGGTTGTGTTTTCTTGGGCCCGTAATCTATTGGCCCAAGTTTATCGAGAGTTGCATGATGTTTTTTATGGTAGGAGGATAGGGTTGAGTATGATTCCCTTGCTACATGTATGGGCATGAGAACATATAGCTATTGAGAGGCCATCTCTATTACCTCATCCTATGCATGCAGAGGGCAAGAAGTGTTTACCCTATGCTTTGATATGGAGCATGGCAGCTGAGTAGGGTATCAAGAGACCGCATGAGGGTGACCCACTATTTTGGAGGGGTAACTTTAGAGATGAGACTCTTGATGATATTAAGTGGAGGCCTTGGTTGAGTGGTGTGAGGTGGGATAAGGATGAAGAGTATCTACAAGCCATTAGATAAGGTTGGTGTATAGTAGGTATATATAATCGATAGATCCAGTATTTTTAGTTTAATAGAGTGGGGTGACAGTTTGGCTGATGATAGGATGTCCCTAGGGCTCCTATAATTTACTTCAGGTAGTAAGGCGATAGAGGAGAGAGGCCTATGGTGTTACCATGGGTTGGGGAAAGGAATCCTCCCCTAGATATTCTAGATGTGGTGGATGTTGGCACTACGTCTAATTTTGAGGCTTGGTGGGCATGTCAGAGTTGGGAGCCTATCAGAGGCATGATTGATCGATGGGTGGCACCTAATGTTGGGGTGCCTCCATTGAAGGGGAGGATCAGTAGGAGATTTGGGGCTAAGGATGTGGCTGTGGATGAGGAGGAGGTTCCTCTATGACACTCACGATGCTTCTTGGATGGTGGAGTGAGCACCCAAGACATGAGGATGGATCAGGTGCCCATGGATGTTGATGTGGATATGGGGTAGGCTACTAGGGAGAGGAGGAGAGAGGTGTTGCTATTATTGTTGGTGTATTCATATATGGGGCATAGCATATTCCTATTGATATCCTAATGAGGTAATATGTAGAGGAGGAGGCACGAGGGCTATGGGATTGAGTTTGATAGTTGGAGGCTAAGGTGGAGTAGCTAAGGGCTGAGATGGTTAGGCAAGGGACTAAGGTGGAGCATTTGAGGGTCACGATGGCTAGGCAAGCTCAGACTATTATGAGCCTAATTGATCAACTAGCTATGGAGACTACTAAGAAGTTATTGTGTGAGACTTCTTTATCGCTACATGAGATTCCCCTTCTTGATTATGAGTAGGTTGTATTTCAGTCTGAGACATAGTCATGAGTGTGAGCACCCTCATATCAAAGTTAGTGTTGTTTTTCTCTAATAGTAGAGGTTGGTACTAGGGTTGAGGGGTAGGATCTACCTGCTTTAGAGCAGCCTATTGTAGATCCAATTCCATAGTTCATTGTAGAGTCAATCCAGGCTACGAAGAGGTGAGCAAGCTAGAAGGGACATGGGGGGAATTGTGGTGATAGTTAGGAGTTATATGCTTGATTGTAGCCTATAGGAATTTTGGATGCTATATGATGGGCATAGTCCCAAGTTGTAGCCTTCGAGTATTTTGGATGATGATATATCTATATACCTTGATTTTGGCTGTTATATATGCATGTGTGATTTTGATGGTTTGGAATGTATTATTTTTATGTTTGCATAGGAAGCACAACATAATCTGTAGGTATGTATGATAACTAGATGCATATGTGTGAATGGTTTAGATCTATTATAGTTCTTTCATATGAATGAATTATAGAGTAGTATGCATGATTATGTTTCGAATGCAGTGTGATGTGATATCAAATGTGATGTTGTTGTGAATGTATGTAGGATGAATGCAATGATGTAATTTGATGTTGGGATTCATGTGAAATGAATGCAAGAATGTGATTTGCTATTTTAAATGCATGTAGGATGAATGCATGGTTTTAATGTATACTAACTGTATATGACATAGATGCATGAATGCATGTAGGTACTTATTGAAATGCACCAAGGAAGCACTTGTATCATGGTATTTACCTGTATGGATGTGATCCATTCAATGATTTTAGGGACGATGGATAATGTAATGCATGTGTAATGGCTTTGACTAACATAGTTATGACAATCAAATCTCAAACCCTTAGCTATACAATTTTTATGGCAACTTATAACATAATCAGGTTGGGTCAAAGTCTGTCTTGGACCTATGTGTGTGAATTTGTAAGGTTCATTTATCCATTTTTAGTGAGATAGGATTAACCCATTTTAGATTCTACCAAACTAGCTAGCTCATCCGTCCACAAAAATGATCTATACAAAAGCGAGATGCTAATGTGAGAGATGTGTTGTCACCTATAAGACTATTCCACTGGTAGGCAGGCTCTTGGAGCCTATTTCTAGTGATGGAAATCATCCCATGGTGTTATGTTGAACCTAAGGACCAAAGGTGATAATCATAACATGGGTTATATCAAGAGGTGTTTCCTTTGTTTTATGCCCCTCATCTAGTGTTGACCTATTTGATTGTGGTAGTGCTTTTTTCTTTTCTTTATTTTTTTTGATATTCTATGATTTTTTTCATCTATTCTAAGGGCATTGGTGTTTTTTTTCTGCCCTATTCTTACCTTTTGCTTATGCTTTATTCCTTTGTTTATCCCTAGGTCATATGTTGACCATGCAGGCGATAGGATGAGCAAGGGATACCATTTTCTTGATGGCGATATCTACTCAAGATGTCCTCTTTTATAAGCTCAAAAAATTTTAATGTGTAACCTATTGTGAGTGATCCATGAGAAAAGTTGAACCAGCCTAAAGGACCATAAGAAGAATGTACAAGACTCCATAGCTATGGGTGACACTGGATTTTCTGAACTACAAAGTAGTTAAAACTAAACACGACACCTATGTATACCATTATCCTGAAAAGAGGGAATGGAAATCCAGGTGGTGATGCTAACAAGTGCATGTATTACTCCTGTCGAGGCATATTTTGGGGGAGAATGTATAAACATGAATTAAAATTCTAACTATAAAGACATATGGATATGTGCAATGGATGTAAATGTAAATGATGCAAGTGGGGGAATGCAATATCTACAAGAGGAAATTTATGCTGTGTAGAAGGAGAATTTTAGAAAAACCTATTTACATATGAGTAACATGTGCAATGATGACAAAAGGCTTGATGCTATGATCATGGTTGCTCCAGCGTGTGGGGTGTCTGTATGTAGTATATATATGTAATAGATGTATGTAATAGTAACCAAAAGAAGAAATATGTGAGAGTGGAATGTATATATGGAAGAAGTGAGAAGAAATAGACATTGGTAACCAATCAAGAAAATGGGATTACCAAAAGCCAATGAAGATATGAGAGAAGTGAGTTAGTGTAGGTAAGAAGCAAAAGAAATAATACTGAAGGAGAAAAGTACTTCAGACTACTGCCAGGTGAAGTGGAGTGGATCCGGTCGAGAGTGGTATGGTGAAGTGATTATGCATCCTGGGTTGCAAATGCTACTACAATTGGACATACTATGGATGTCACAGGATGGTGTTGTCAAAGTGTTGTGAGGTGGTAAGGTTCTAGAGTTAATGCGATGTGGAGGACTTAGAAGTTGGCTAAATGTGAGGGAATGCTCTGGTGATGGGGTACACTTATCGTGCAACATGTTGTGCACCAGGGTTTTGAATGATATGCACTCTTTAATGTCATGCCCTGGTTGATGATGATAAATATAGTATTTATTCTCATTGTAGTTGTGTGGTTTAGGAAAATAGGGATCAATGGGTCGAATCTTGGGTAGGTCGATAAGGCCCTGATGCATGAGATGGTAAAATATTTTGGATAGCGGAGTGTGTGGAATAGGCATAGGATAAATGTATGGATCAACTGGAAATGAGTAGGGGGTAGATCATATTGTAGAAACCAATTTTTATGTAGTATTTCATTTGTACAAACCATGGATCATGGGGTTCAGTATTTACCACATACACACCATCGTCATCTGTAGGGGGCGTGGGTGATATAGCAGATTGAGTAAGTGTATGGATAGCTATATATATTGTATTGGATGTTGGATTTTGTGGGATGAGGGACCCTAAGGAGGCCATAGTGTTTGCAAAATGGTTTGATGATCATGGAGTGACTTCGAGGGCATACCACTCAAATTGGGATAGGAGTTGTGCGATTTTCTTGTATTGTTGGAGAACTGGGTAATTGCATAGCCATAGTTCCTGAACTTGATTGACTATAAAAAGTTAATAACCTATGATGTGGAAGTGTTTGATGTGCATAGAGTGTGCTTGTTTTAGTACTAGGATTAGGGCTTCGTATTATGCATTATTATTGATACAAGGGAAATCAAGTTTGAATGAAAAGGGTAGTAGTTCTCCTTCTGGTGTAAAGAATACAATGCCTGCACAGCTAGTGTGGAGACACCTAGAACCATTGAATAACATGGTGAGGTCAGCCATGAATTTAGGTTTGACACATTCTTCATCTTTGGTTATGTGAAATATGGAATCATCAAGAAGTTGAAAGAGTAAGGATTTATTATCAGTCAACGGAGCTTCAACAAGTTGGTCGACGATGACTTGTCCTTTGATAGACTTTTGAGACACAAATTCTAGTTCAAATTCAGTTAGAAGCATGATCCATTTGGTTTTGTGTGAATTGTAATAACTCTTGTTCATCATGTACCATAGGGGATTGTCTCGGGTGATGATAAAAGTTGTGTTATTTAACATGTAGTGGCATAATTTTTGAGTAGCGAATATGATCACTAGACATATTTTTCCATGTATTAGTATCTTGTCTCATAACTAACTAGTGTGTAGCTGATGTAGTAGATAGTCTGCTCTTTATTGAGTGCATTGTTTTGGGCTAGGAGTGTACCTAGCGCAAGTTTTGTGGCTGAAATGTATACAGTCAGTGGTAATTTTGGTTGTGGTAGTGATATAACCATCAATGACATAAGGTAGGTTTTGATAGCATCAAATGCTCCTTGACAGTTAACATCCCATTTTAAGTTTACTCCTTTTTGGAGGAGATGGTTGAATGGTTGATATTTTTTTGATAATTACACTATAAATATGCGGATAGAGGTAATCTTACCACGGAGGCTACGCAATTGCTTTAGTATGATAGGAGGCATGTCGATGATGGCTTTCACATTACTAGGATCTACTTCAATGCCTCATTGAGAGATAATGAATCCTAATATTTTTCTTGATGTAACACCAAAAATGTACTTCTTAGGATTGAGGCACATGTGTTCTAGTAGTTGATCAAAAATTTGACGAAGATCTTCGATATGGTCAGCACGTTTCTTGGACTTAGCGATAATATCTTCCACATAATCCTCAACATTCCTATGCATTAAATCATAAAATATGTAGGTCATGGCTCGTTGATAGGTTGACCTAGTGTTTTTAAGGCCAAAGAGCATGACCTTGTAGCAAAAGGTTCCCCTGGGTGTTGTGAAGGAATTTTTATGTTGATTGGCTTGGTTGATTTTGATTTGATTATATCTAGAAAATGTTTCCATGAGGGAAATCATTTCGTGACCCACAATAGAGTCAACGAGGGAGTCAATGTTGGGTAGAGGGAAGTTGTCTTTGGGACAAGATTTGTTTAGGTCACAAAAATCTATGCAAACATGAACATCATCGGATGGCTTGGGTACAGGGACCATGTTGGATACCCACTCGAGATAGTCAATGGGTACTATGAAATCAACGTCTAAGAGCTTTTGGAGCTCGGATTTTACTATCAATGTGATAGTTGGATGCATGCGTCATAGCTTTTATCTTATTGCTTTGGCACTAGGATCTAGTATAATATTATGAACCACCACAGCAGGGTCAAGTCCCAGCATGTATTTGTATGACCATGCAAAAACCTTTATGTAATTGTATAGGAAGTTCATGAAGGTGATGCGCTCCTTGGGTGAGAGGCTAGTGGCTAATTTAAGGATGTGCAAATTTTTTGGATCATCACCAATGTCTACATCAATAGTGTTTTCGATGAGCATGCAAGATCCATTATGTAACTGTTTAGGGACATGAATGAGTTTGAAGTCATCAATGGCTTCACTGAACTCATATTCATCATCTATGTAAATGCTCATGTGATGGACCTTAGGGGCTTGGGATGACATGGATGAGAAAGGGATATTTTCCACCTGCAATACATGAGGAGAGATAAGGAAGTCTTTAGGTACTGGTATGTGTGATATATGCATAAGATCAATAAAGTTTGGGTTTGAGGTATCATCTAAAATTTGTTGGTGGCTAAATAGAGGGGAGAGCGTAAGCCTACCTCAACCATGTTGATCGATGTTGTAGGTGAAGTAGGTGGGGAATAGTGTGGTGAGGGAGGTTGGATAGTTTGTGCACATCCTAAGAGACTCAAGGGATATCGTAGTACAACTGGAGGTGAACAAGTATGAGAGGCTACTCTCTATAGTTTTCTATGTATAGGCAAGAATATAGGTAAGTGTATCAATGGCAGATCAAGTAGGACTAGATCCGTTTCTATCGATGGTGGATCATGTGGGACTGGGTCTAGCTCTATCGATGGTGGATCAGGTGCTATTGGATCTAGATCTATCAGTGGTGTAACTAGGGATAAGGTAGTCAAGTGTTTTTCCAACCTATTCATATCACAAAATGAGGAGGTATGAGACATAGGGTATTCTTGAAAGAAATCACAAGGTACTGTGATGGTTTTTGTGGGTGAAGGTGTATCTTCTAGCATATCCATATCAATGTACTCTTCCAAGGTATGTGTTGGACATGGAGGAGTGTTGCGGGCCAAACAAGGTTAACTTCTTTCCTACTTTTATCACATGTCTATGCATTTAATTTATCAATCTAGGGAGCTTCATAAACTTGCGAAGGGTCTTGAAAAAGATTTCTTACAATACCACTTGATATGAGTATACTAGTTCTACTATTGGGGGGTGTTTCAACGGTCATCAATAATTCATACACTCCTCAATAATTTACATAAAAATAATTAAATCTACAAAAAGGAAATATTCATGCATTCTTGTAAATAAACCTATTGCAATACTAGAAATTACAATGTGATAAACAATATTATAAAAGTGGTAAACTAATATAGAAAACACAAGAAAAATAAGGGAAGAAATACTAGCTTGGGGTGGGCCCAAGCTCTAGCAACTTTCTCCTAGCTTGAATACACACTTAGAAACTCTTAGAACTGTATTATAATTATCAAAGTATTACAATGCTTCTTATGTATATCTCTCTACATTTACTATCAAAATATTCTATATATCCTCAAAGAGGTCTGCATGTGTTTATATAGCACACCCACAGATCTTCTATTACAAAGAAGTTATAATAGTCGATTCATTCCAGACTAAACTAAGACAGTCTGGTAAATGTGATTGATGTCTGCTAAAACTGGTATTCATTTCTAACTATGGCATGTTCACTGATTGTTTTATGCTTCACCTGGCATTGGTAGGACGTTCTCATACATTGGTGCGATCCCTAATTTAACTCTACATGACGTAGAGTTGGAACTACACCAGTCTCTTTTGTCCACATCGTGCTTTTTTGGTCAACAGGTGAAGAACAGGGGCACCTTCCCTATGAGGAAGGTGCCTAAGTATTTTGGGCACCTTCTTTATGCAAAAGGTGCCTTACTACTATTGGTGCCTTCCTAGAAGAGGAAGGTGCTTATCTTCTATTGGCGCCAACCTGTGAGAGGAAGGCATTTTCCTTCTAGTGGCACCTTCCTTTTGGCACCTTCCTTATGAGAGGAAGGCACTTGCCTTCTAGTGGCGCCTTCCTATTGGTGCCTTCCTATGAGAGGAAGGCACTTCTTTTCCTTTGGTTCCTTCCTAAAAGAGGAAGGTGATGGCCTTCTATTGGTGCCTTCCCGAGAGAGGAAGGAGATTGTCTTTCCATGGCACCTGCCTTCCTGGAAGAGGAAGGTGCCTACTTACGCTTGGCACCTACCTTCCCAGAAAATGAAAGTGCCTACTTACGCTTGGCATCTTCTTGGAAGAGGAAGGTGCCTACTTACACTTGGCGCATTCTTGGAAGAGGAAGGCGTATACCCTCTCTGCGTTGATTCCAAAAGAAACAAAGTGCCAGGTCCATGAAAAGACCTCGACTGATCCAAATTTGACTAAATCAACTACAATTCCACAAAAACACATTGAAAAAATACAAATTAGATAACACGCATAATTTCATCAAATAATTATATAATCATTCATAAACATATGCAATCCTTATTATACAACTACATAATAATCAAGAAAATGTATACAAAATATGAGTATTTTTGATGCTCATGATCCCCCCATGCCTAACATATGCCACGCCCTCATGGCATCACAACTATAGGTAGACCTGTTGCCCCCTCACCATTATCATTTCTTGGTGGATCCAGCTATACCTGCGGCCTGTATCTGCCTATTTTGTGCACAGGCATCTAGAGGTGTGGCCCCTCTTTTTCTATGTGAGGTTGTGGGTGCTATTTTTGGCTTTGCTTTCCTTGTCCTAGCTGCTATTAGAGGTGATCTAGCCAATGTCGTCTCTACTGCCTAAAATGCGGCTTTTGTAGCTTGTCATAGGTCAGTGTTCAGAGGTCTGACCACTGCAAGAGGGATATCTAAATTATCCCTCTTGAGATTAACTACTTGGTCTTTGTAAAATTAGGCTACTTCAACAGTAAGCTCTATGTTCTCCTTTGCAATGGCAGTGGCTTCCAATTTGGTTCCATATACTCCCCATCATTCAAAATACCTTCTTATCTTGGAGGGTTGTGAGATGACCAATAAATCTCATAGAACTGGCTATCCTCTACTGGATTAACATAGATACCAGAGTCCCCCTACATCCTCGAGGTTGCCTTCCTAGTCTCCTTAACTGTTGTCTTCTCTTTGATTAGTTGTTTGAACTATTTTTTCCTCTCTGTGAATGGTTGCATATCCCACTCATCTTCTTCTAGCTCGATGAAGGTCACCTTCACCTTCTTTCCAGCCGTCCTATGCCCTTTTCCTTTGGCCTCTACAAAAAATGTAGTGGCTCAAACAGGGGTTTTCCCTTTATCCCTGGTGAATGTCTTCTCGCTTCGAGGGACCTACTCTGTGGTCCCTGGAGCGTTCTCTTCACTCTGGGGGACCTTTGCTACCATCCCTAGAGGTGCTTCTTTGCCCCCCTATCTATCCTATGCTGACCCCTCAGGTTCTTCTATTTCTCCCTTAGGTCTGAGGAGTTCTTCCTTATCCCCTGATCTTGTCTATTGTTGTTGGCCCTTGTCCTACTCTGTATCACTCAGGTCGATGACAGGGGGTGTTTTGGGACTTCTTTCCCTTTCACTCCTAAAAATAGAGGAATTCTCCCCTACCTCCGGGCTACTCTATCGGGCATCCAATAAAAATTCTTCCAAATAGAATACTCGTTCTATAGATGTGGAAGACTTCGTTGGGACCTCCATTGCCCAGTCAGTTTGGGTCGATGCGTCCCTTCTTTTTGTTCCCCTATCTTGGAGTTGTTAGTTCTCCTCTCACAAGTGCTAGACCAGTTGCTCGAGTTGGGTGATTCATCTTTCTCATTCTTCAAATTCCCCTCTATGCTCATTTTGGTAGTCCTCCAAAATTTTCTAGGCCATCCAGCAATTGGTTTGCCACTCTAGTGCTTCCTCCAAGGCTGCATTGACCTGATCATTGCTACCAAAATTCCTTGCATCTCATGGGCTCCATTTTGTTAATTCCTAGAGGGTTTGGGCTTCCACATCGACTTTCAGATCATTATCTTCTTATTGTACTAAGAGGAGGAGTCACCATGGGTGTTTCCTCCTGGGGACTAGTTTTGATGACCAGAACTCGCCCTCGCTGCTAATAAGCAGTGCTCCTTTCTTTTCATACTCAGGCACTAGGGATTGCCCTCTTTCCTCTGTGCATTCGAGCACTAGTGAATGCCCTCTTTCTTTTGTAAAATCAAGAAATTATAATTGATCGATGCTTGCCATCTCCTCTACAAGGATTCCCTCTTCTTGCCCTATTTTTGTAACAACATCATATTGCCTTTCTTGGCCACCATCTCCCTTTGCGTTGGGGTTCTACCTCCATGCTTTTGCATGGCAGGACAGTGTTGATATCAGTCCATGGTGGGCCAAGGCGGACGGTGCTTCCTTCTGGTACCTAGCCACTTCTTCCTTCAGGGCATTTTCTAGGTAGAAGGGCATGTTCAACTTCCTTCTATGCACCAACTGATTCAGAAACTACACATGGTTAGTGTGCAAATAGGTATACTTCTCGATGCATGTAAAGAATCGAGCAACCTGCTCGAATATCTTTTGTAGATTCATGGGAAGGCTACTTTTGGGTAGCCCTTCCTTATCTATCTATATATTTTCTCTTGGAAATAGCACTTCGGTGTATGGCTTCAGTAATCTGCCTTTGTATATACATTCACTTGTGAGAGATAATCCAGTTGCCTGCTAGATGTATTCGGGGGTGACCGAAATTTCTACCCCTCGCACCTGAGCTACGTTGCCCCTCAATGAGGCAATTAATTTCTTGAATACCTCCATATCCTGGCTCTGACTGACCATTGTATAGTATTCGAACCATACCTTGGTCTCAAATTTTGTTTTTATTGTCCCCCTGATTCCTTTCGTATCACTCGACTCATTCTTTTTCATCGCATGATTCTTCGACCTTCCTCCCATGGCACCTTCCCTTACTATTGCAATTCTTTTTTTCTGTCCTTACTTCTTTAGGAAGGTGCCTTCTTATAGGGAAGGTGCCTAACCTTAGAATTTAATTCTAGGGTACACCTTTCGAGCCATATCATTGGCACGTGGTTCCGGCCATGGGGGTATATGATTTTTATGACGGTAATATTTTTTTGGTACTGCATAATTTATGAATAATTATATAAATATTTGAGTTAGTATGTGCATACCTTATTTGGTGTTTCATGCATCATGAAGAGCATTGATTCACTGATTTGTGACACAAGGGAGGGGTATTGTAATCTTATGTGACTTGTTCGTATGGTGATTTCATTCTGATCGATGTGTCCATGAGACTTAAGTTTTGGTTGTACATGAAAGGTGCTCTTTGGCACCTTCCCAATGTGGAAGGTGCTTATGTGATGCCTTCTCGATGTGGAAGGCGTTTATATGGTGCCTTCCTGATGTTGTCAGTGCTCTTTGAATGGATGCGTCTTTCGATGGTAGAAGGCGTATCTGATTGGATGTGCATTCCAATGGTGGAAGGCACCCTTTTGATGATGGTGCCTTCCTACTAAGAAAGGTGCTTTTGAATGGGTGCGCCTTCCAGATGTGGAAGGTGCTACTGAATACCTATGCCTTTCTGGGGTGGAAGGCACCGTTGTATACCTAGGCCCTCATGGGATGGAAGGCACCTCATTCTGTATGTGCCTTCCTGATGTGGAAGGCACCTCAGGATTTTTTTTAGTGTGGTGCCTTCCCGATGTGGAAGGCACCTACATTTTTTTTGGGTGTGTGTGCACCTTATTTATAAGGAATGCACCTTCTTCATAAGTAAGGAACCTTATTCTAGCGTTGTGCCTTCTTCATATGGAAGGTGCCTTCTTCTGGTGGGACACCTTCTTCATATGAAAGGCACCTTCTTCTAGATGGGCGTCTTCTTTATAAGGAATGTGCCTTATTCTGGCAGGACGCCTTCTTCATATGGAAAGTGCCTTCTTCTATGCCTTCTCAATGTGAAAGGCACTTTATTCTTGCAATAATGTTGTGATTGACTGGGAAAGGGTGATCACGCCTTCTCAGTCTTGCTTCATGCTACCTCAGCTTCTACCTACAAGTGTCGGTGTTGGAATGCTGAGCCGAATCAGGCCTAGTTTCCCAGATACCTATTCCTCATGCTATCAGGTCCTCCACCTATAAAAATCAAATGAAAAGAAAGAAAAATAAATGCAGTTAGACACATTCCATTCCTATTAGGCCCTATATTAGGATGCCTACAGCTTGCATGCGGGTGTCATTCCTACAAAACACACCGTAAGAAAAAAAATTAAATTAACTAATTTTGGTGAGCACCTCCATGCCCACATTTTTGCCTATTAAGAGTTTAGCTCAGATATAACAAGATGGGGTCTCCCCCATGTCTATTCTGGATTCCACCTATAAGGTTTTGAATGTGTTATAGGGGCGCAGTCGATGGCCATTGACCATTAACATGGTGTTGCTACTGTCAATTGTTCTAACGTGCACTACCCCATTCTTGATGAGCTCTACCACCTCATACGGTCTCATACATATTTGCATTAATTTACCTTTTCTTTCCTAGAATTAGGAATCATACAATAGCACCCATTCTCCTTCTTGGAACTACTTCAGTTTAATGTGGCGATCATGCCACCACTTTCTTTGCTTTTGTATGATTTTCGTTCTCTACAAAGCGTCCATTTAGATTTTGTCCAGCTGATCTAGATATTGAATCCTTTCTTTTTAAGCGTCATCCAAGCTCAAGTTCAATTCTAAAACCGTCCTCAATGTCTTGATTTCAAATTCAATGGGCATCATCACACTCTTTGCATAGACCTGTTGGAAGGGTGTGAAGCCTGTGGTGTATTTCCACGTGGTATTATATGCCTAGACTGCCTTCGACAACTGTGTAGCCCAATATTTTCTATGTTGTTGCATGATCTTCATCAGGATATTCTCTATTTCTCTGTTCATCACTTCCACTTGCCCATTTTCCTACGAATGGTAGGGTGTAGTTTTATTGTGCCAAACTTTGTATTGCTCCATCAGCTCCTTGATCAACTTGGAGGTAAATTGAGGCCCTTGGTCTTTTGTTATCTCTCTAGGGACCCCAAATCATGTAAAAATGTGGGAAAATAAGAAATCAACGACTGTTCTTTCTTTTGAATCTCTCAATGCTTGAAATTCAACCCATTTGGTGACATAATCTGTACAGACCAAAATAAACCTCCTCCCTATTGAAGGTGGATTAATTGGTCCCACGAAGTCCATGCCCCACTTATCGAAGGGTTCCAAGTGTACTTGAGGCTGGAGGGGAATTTCATCTCGATGGGTTGGTCTACCCATTATTTGGCATTCATCACACTTGCTGGCATACATAGCCAAATCCTTGAACAGAGTGGGCCAAAATTACCTAGCATGTAGGATTTTATATGCAGTTTGTTTCAGTACAAAGTGTCCTCCACATGGTTTGTCGTGACATGCTTTGAGTACTCCTGATAACTCCTATTCTGCTATGCATCTCCTTATAATATGTTCATGTCCTATTTTGAATAGGAGGTCATCAATCCATAGGAACGATGCACTTTTCTCTATGATCGCCTACTTTTCTCAAAAATAGAGAGCAGGTGAGGTTCTTTCGGTGGTCAAGTAATTGGCTATATCTACATACCACGAGATTTTCTCACTAATGATGAACAAATGTTCATCCAAAAATTGGTCTTCCACTACTATATGGTTTGTCGATATCAATCTAGATAGAAAATTTGCTATGATGTTGTCATTGCCTGGTCTATCAACTATTATGATGTCAAATTCCTACAGTAACAAGAGCCACCTGATAATTCTTCTACCAATGGCTGGCTTGCTCATCAAGTATCTGATGGTTGCATGGTCCATGTGGACAAATACCTTATACCCAATGATATAATGGTGGAATTTTTTTATGGCGTGCACAACTGCAAGGAACTCCTCCGTCACCATGTAGTTGATCTCGGCTCCTACCAAGTTTTTGCTGACATAGTAGATGGCATAAAATTATTTGCCATCCTTCTGTCCGAGGACTACTCCAATCGCATTTTTGGATGTATCACAGTAGATATGGAATGGTATGGCCCAATTTGGTCCTCTTAAAAGCAGTGCAAATATCATTTTCATAGTATTTCATCCAATTTAGCTCTACATCCTTAGATAATAGAGTGTGTAGTGGTTTTGCATTTTTTTTGAATTCAAGGATAAATCATCGATAGTACCTGGATGATCCAAGAAAATTCCTCACCTCTCTCTGCATTCTGGGGCTGGTAGGTCTCTAATGATCTCAATTTTTCTTTTATCAACCTTTATTCCTTGTACGGAGAGGTGGTGTCCTAGTACGATGCCTTCTTGCATCATCATAAAGCATTTCTCGTTGCTCAGGGACAAATTGTTTTACTTGCTTCTTTCGAGCACTCTTTCCAAGTTCGTCATTGCTTCATCAAATATTTCTCTATAGACGGTGAATTCATCCATGTATACTTCGACCGTGTCTCCCATCATGTCTAAAAATTTTCTAAGCACTACCCTTTAAAATGTGGCAGGTGCATTGTATAATCCGAAAGGTAATACCTGACAGGCAAACATTCCCCATGGGTAGGTGAACGTTGTCTTATCCTGATCCTCTTCTCCTAACTGGATCTGGTTGTATCCACTAAATTTTTCCAAGAAGGAGAAATACTTCCTTCTGAAGAGTGTATCCAAGACTTGATTAATGAATAGGAGCGAGAAGTGGTCCTTCTTGGTCACTTTGTTTAACGCTTTGTAGTCCACACAGATTCACCACTTCCCATTAATTTTAGGGACTACCACTAACGGTGATACCCACTCGCTATCAAAAATTGGATAGATGAATCTGGAAATCAAGAGTTTTTGTAGTTCTTCCTTGACAATGTCTTTCATTTCCGGATTCATTATTCTCTGTGGTTTCTTGCTTGGAGTTGCTTGATCATCAAGGTATATATGATGGGTACAAATATTTGGGCTGATACCCTTCATATCTGATTAATACCATGCAAATGCCTATTGGTTTCTAACCAGGAGCTCTTCTACTTTCGTCAATTATGTGGGATTCAACCCACTACTGACATTCAAAGTTCTTCCTGGCCTGACATGTATCTGTTTAACGTGGTGATCTTGGGCACCAGCCAATGGCGATCCAGGTGTGGAGATGGAGGACTCCCTATGGAGGAACTCTACAATAGAACCACATTCATATTCTTCTGCTAACTCATCCAATGTCATCATCGGTTGGATCATGGATAGCTTAAGATTTTCATGCTCGATCAACATGGGTTCTCCTAATGAGTCGATGGACTACACTGGGGGTGAAATATTCAACCTTTTAATGTTTCATCCATCAAATATGGTCATCAGCCCATCTCGACAGCTGATGTAAGCATCATCAATTACCAGTACATCAGTTGTTGCCAGCCATGGCCTTTTCAAGATGAGTGGGTAACCGCCTAGCCTAGTTTTAGATTGTAATACTAAAAAGTTTATTGGGTATTCCCATGCATTGACTATAACTATTATGTCTTCCAACATTCCTTCTGGTGCCATGGTTGATCGATCGACCAGCTACAGCCCTATCATAGTGGGTTTTAGGTTCATGAGTTGTAGCCTCTGCATGGTCTCCTAAGGCATTACATTGATGGCAACTCTGATATCAATCAACGTATTGTATAGGGAATGTCCCTTAATTTTTACAATCAGCATCGGGCTTCTAGGGTCTACATACTTAGGATGGCATGTTTTGCCCATCATCAAATCTACTAGTTTACCCATGACATTGATAGTCTAGGTTGCTCTTCATCTTGGCTTCCTTAGACACATCTCTCTTATCACCTTGGTATATATCATAACATCTCGGATGGCTTGAAATAATGGAATTGTCACGATGAGGTTCTTCAAGTTAAACAAGATATTGAACTCCAGTTGCATTACTTTCCTTTGTTCTTGCAGCCTATTTGGAAATGGAGCCTTTGCTCTCCTAGGCATTTCTTCTATCACCTCTTATACAAGAGGTGTTTCTCCTACCTCTTCCTCCTCTTCTACCAGTGGAGGTTTTCCTACTCCTAGCTGTCTACCAGACCTAAGTTGAATGTGGTACATTGGATACATCTCACCCTCCATGTTGTATACTAGCTGGTTCACCCTGTTATTAGGATTTATCATCGATTGTATGGGTAGTTGCGTAGGTCTCACTACTGGAAACACCGATAAATTTTGTTGGGGGTGAGCTAGTGCTACATTCTATGGAGCCTAATTCCATGCAGTGTGGCCTCTCCACTACTGCCTAGGATATGGATATGGCATCCATGGTTTCTAGTTTTGGAATGTTGTTGGGGGTGTGTTGGACCAGGGTGATGGCCCCCACCATCCCATGTTAGGTGGTTGAGGTAGGCCTTGGGGCATGTATGGTCCTCCCCCATATGACAAAATTTTGGTTGGCATATTCCTCGAAAGGGTTTGTGTCCAACTCTTTTGATTTCCTATGAAAGAGGCATCCACACTTTCAGCATCCTCCTGATTACTGGGCAGTTGTGAGAACAATCGAGTTTTATGGTTCAGCCTACAAACTATGCATACTCTGACTATATTCTTTAGACATGCATTCTTTGCATGCTTCCTTCTGCATTTTGGATATAAATAATCCAATGTTGCTTCATTTTCTTGCTTCTTTTTCTCTAATAGTAGCGTATCCATATAAAATTCTAGATATGAGAGTATTTCGCTCTTTAAATCTTCTAGCATGTTACCTATTTTTGTCTTCGTGACTAATTCAGTCACTTTCATGGTTCTAGAAGTGGTCTTGCCTCTCCTTATTGAGTAGTTTCGGCATAGTTTTTGGATGTCTTCCATAGCGTTCTGGTATACATCACCTCCAAAAATCATGTTAAGAGCCTCCAGTGATTCATTGGTAAGTCCTCTCAAAAAGATGCTTTTGAGGGACTTATCAGATAGTTTCGTGTGAGGAGATTGTTGAAGATTGAAGTTGAATCTCTCCAAGTATTCTTCGAGAGACTCATATTCTTTCTATGTCATGCTCAAGACCTCTTCTCTGGAGTCTCTTGCTCTCCCAAAATCTTGGTATTGCTCTAAAAAGAGCTTCTTCATTTGATCCCAAGTGGCAATGTGTTTGTCTCCCAGACCAATGAACCACCATAGAGCTACATCGTCCAATGTGGAAGGAAATAGTTTTAGCTTTTGCATATTAGATTTGTAGTCCACAGACCTACATAAGACATCAAACTTAAATAAAAACATGTCAAGGTCCTCAATTGGGTATCCTCTGAAGTTCGAAAGGTGAGTAGGGGATATGTTTTTCATTTTGGTATCTTCTACTCCATCTATCTCAAAACTAAAGCTAGATGGGACTTATTCGTTGTTAGCCATTTTTTGAGGAAATGCAGTCTCTAATGCAGTATTTATGGCTTTACGATCATTTAAGACTTTCTGAGTCAAGGCTCTAAGGTTGTCTAGTGTTATCGTCTGATCTTCTACATCTTTCCACAACAGGGCTTCCTATAAGGGTGTCCTATTAAACAGGGAATTTATGATGATTCGTTCTTCCCCAAGTTTATGGGATGAGGATGCACTTTGCACAAAGTGAGGATCCTCACTCCAATGGATTACTGGTGGTAGGTCGGGTGAGTCTAATTCAAATTTAGAATGTTTAGCTGACTCAGGTTCTAGTGGATTGGTTTTTATAAACCAACCGTCAAGTCCTCTTCTTCTCGAAGAACTCATACAAGGTTAGATGGAAGGTTTCCAGGTATTGTAAATAATCTAGTTGAGATGCTTCCCTGACAACGACACCAAAATGTTGCGGGCCAAACAAGGTTAACTTCTTTCCTACTTTTTTCACATGCTCGTGCATTTAATTTATCAACCCAAGTTCTTTGTAAACTTGTGAAGGGTCTTGAATGAGATTGCTTACAATACCACTTGAGATGAGTCTGCTAGTTCTACTATTGGATAGGGATGTCACATATGTGGGCATCATCTACACTATAATCTCCTAGGCCATTTTTTGTCATGAATATGGATATGCATGGTTTGGCACACTTTCATGATTGGGGTGGCATATTCAAATCAAATGCACAAGGAGAAAGTTGAGATTCCCTAATGGTTGTGGTTGAAGGGTGTGGAGATTCATCTGAGTTGGGTTTTGGTTGTTCGGGTTCATGATGTTTGGTTGTTGTGGCTTGAATAGGTTGTTTGTTCAGTGTAATGGATGAAATTGATGCAGGTGCAAGAATATGTGGAGATGTGAATGTCTTAGGTTTTGGTCGAAATGGAATATGAAGTGTTTGCGGTGTAGGACGGATAGGGGCTTCCATATTCAAGGGTGGATGAGGTAATATAGTTGGTTGTATGGTGGGTGGCAATGGTGTTTGCGACACTGTAGGTGGAAATTTAAATGGTAGAGGTTGGGAGGATTGTGGAGGACATAAGGACGATAGTGAGAAATACATGGTAGTAGTTTTAGGTCCCCTAGAATATGGTGCTAATGGTGCGGCTATCGAGGCTTATGTTCTTGATGAACACTAGGATGTTGAGGTGGAATTCGGGGAGGATACCGATGCTCCTACTGACAGGTTAGAAGATACAAGAAAAAATTTGGAGGATGAAAATGAAGTTATAGGGGGAAGGTCTATGATATTATAAAACTTAAAGGGGTCTCCATCAGCTGGGACACAGTGAACAAGTCCATTGTGGATGTACTTGAGGCAATGGTGTAATGTGGATGGGAAACATTGCATGTCTCTAATCCAAGGGCGACTGAGGAGAATATTGTATTGTACTTATCCTTAGATGATATCAAAGAGGATGGGAATCATACGGATGCCTACCCAAATAGGCAAAACTATGGATCCTAAGGTAGGTCTCATGGAGCCATCGAAAGCACACAGGTCTAGGGAAGGTGTGGTGAAATGTGCTAGAGGGAGGTGTAGGTGATGCAGGGCTATTATGGATGTAATGTTGATGGATGAGCCCATGGAGGGGAGGATCGACTCCTTCATCAATGAGTTTCGATATCTCATGGTCATGGAAACTAATTGAAGTTTGGAGGCATCATGGGATGTTCCATATGAAATTGACAAAGGGATTTGTGTCATGTGTCTCTAAGTCAATGGAACATAGGATTTCATTCAATGCCTCATGATGGGGTTGAGATTGTTGTAAGAAATCAAATATGGATAGTCACATAGGGGCATTACATAGCTTATGGGTTAGGCTACCATGGATGGTAATCACATTTTGAGGTGGTGGTGGTATGGTATTAGGTGTTTGAGATGTTTGTGGGGATGTAAACTAGATAAGGGGAGAAAAAATAGGTGTTTTCTGGCACAACAGGTATCGTTGGTTCCTCGTAGTAAGGTTGATCATACCTACTACACCACATGATGGAGGATCATGCTAGACATTGTTAACTTGGTGAGGTGGAGCTAAGGGATTATTTAAAGGTCTAGGAGGATTGGGTCCTCTATGATCTACTAGGAGTTTCTGAAAGATCCCTAAGTTTTGGTTCTACATGGCTAGAGGATTTCCTACCTAAATAGTGCCCCTATCAATTAGATCTTGAACTTGTCCATGGAAGGAGTGACACAAATCGATATTATGGACATGCTACCTATGGAAAGGATAGAAGAGTTGCTCATTATAGTCATAAGGCTTAGGTGAATTTGGATCCAATGGGCAGATCTCAGGTAGAATGAGATGGTTTCCCTCATACAATCTATGGAATAGGGCTGATAATGGTTCAGATAAGGGTGTCAAGTTGCATGGTGGACCCTATGGGTGCATACCTTGGTATTTCTATGGTCAAGGTGGGGTAGGAGAATTAGCTTGAAGTGCTTGCAGATACAGTGTATATGGTGGAGGATTCAGTGCTAGTGCTAGGGTAGCAGCTACAACTTGGTTGGCTTGTGGTGGTCATCGGTAAGGTTGATTTAGTGTGGGTCTATTGAAGCAAAAGTTGGAGTTGTAGTTGGATTTGGCTCTCAAATTAATCTTCCTAGATTGAACCTTAATGTCTTAGATCACTTTTTCTTGTGAGATAGCATCTTCAAAAGTACAACTTTGGTGAAGCTAGAGGGATGTGGAAATGTGTTTGTGGCAACTCTTGGAAAAGAGAGTCACAAGTTCTAAGGTGGGGGGCCTATGAGCGATGTCATGGATAATTTCTCTCCATCTGGAAATAAACTCAGTAATAGGTTCATAATTCACCTATCGTAATGCGTAGACATCAAAAATTGTGGTCTTTTTCTTGATGTTTATGGAAAATTTCTCTAGGAAGGAGTTGGCCAGCTACTCAAAGGTATACAGGCTATGGCATGGGATCATGTTGTACCAATCCAATGCTATCCTAACAAGGGATATGGAGAAGATATGCAACATAAGAGGGTTACTACTGTGAATTTGGTAGCAGGATGAGTGGTAGTTGCTCACATGTTCTCTGGGATCTTATTTACCTCTATACTTGTCAAATTTTGGTATTTCAAAGGTATAGGGAGTAATGGGAACTTATGGGTTAATTGGCTCATTGCATAGTCCATCATAACAAGACTTTTGTGGCCCATAGCTAGAAGTGCGTAGGTTCAACATTTTGATTTCATCTCGTAAGAGTTGAATTTTGGGTGTCATAGGAGTCGAGGGTTGGGCTATGGTAGGATGACCCTATGGATGTGGTGGATATTGGTATTTTTGTTATTCACAATACTTTGGGGAATATTGTTGTGCCCGATCATGATAAGGTGGGTACTAGGAAAAATGTGTTGTCATGTCTACTGGTACACTAGGTTGTGGGATAGGTGTCTATTACAGGTAGTAATATTGTGACTATGATGCATATGGTTGTGACACAAGTACTTTTTGGTTTGGAATCTACTATACTGGTTGATTCATGGGTGATGATGACCAAACTAGAGGAGGCATAAATAATATAGGTGCATCTGGTGCTAGTGTAGGTGTCGATACTACTGGTTCTAGGGGTGGTTGAGATGAGGTATCAAAATATGGGATTTGTCTATACCCTACAGGGTAGGAAGTAGCGAAGGTAAACTATGTGGAATGGTTTGGTTTAGTGGGTGGATAATATATCAGTATTAGTCCATAGGTATGATGGATATTGGTAGTGGGAGCCTAAAAAGGAATAGGTGGCAGTATCCTAAAGGTCATCATAGACAAATGTGGTTCTAAAGGTTGGGTATCATACACTTCGAATACCTAGGAGATTGGTGGAAAAGCTGTTGAAAATGCAGGATAAGCTACAGAAGTAGGAGTTTGGATTGAGGGGAAAGTATATGTGTACACTTATTCTTGGGTTTTTGCATCTTGTATCTGAAGAGGCTGCTAGGAGGTTCCTTCAGATATGGTGAAGAATGGCTATTTGGAAGAGGATGGTTGGTATTCTTGTGAAGAGTACGGGTGTGAGGTTTGATGGAATGCTTGTGGTTCCTACTGGGTAAGGATTTGTTATACAATTTGGAAGGGTGATATCTAGATTCCTATAGTTGTGGAGGATGGATCATACACCATTCCTATGGTAGGGGTGATTGATGTGACCTTTGAACGAGTATGGTTTATGAGGGAGGAATCATTCTCAAACAAGGATTGAAATAGATTTTGGAAGAAGGGATGTGTGAATTTTGGTGAATTAGGCATGACCTCATCATCTATGGTGAATGATACAGGAGGTTTTCTTGTTGCTGTGTAGATCACAAGGTCGCATAATGTGGTCGGTGGTTGAGGTGAGGATGGGGTTGAAAGGAGCGGGTAATCCTTTGAGTGAAGTAGTGAGAATTTCACTCAGGGTTGATGTCTAATCATGAGGCATCATGTGTATGAATTGTACATCAGATTCTATGCATGAATCAAATGTGTCTATGATATTCTCCTTCATGATTTAAGGAGTAAGAGTGGATTGACTAGAGTATGGGGGAGGCCATTCCTCCATAGAGTGTGCTTGCTCATGCACTCTACTACGAGTGACCACAAGCATAGTAGCATGTGTAAAAGGGGTTTTAGGAATAAACCCTATGTGATACAAACTCAACTATGTCTAATGTAAGTGTAAAGTAAGTGACATATTGTGTGTAGCAAGACAATATATAGTGTACTATATTGAGACCAGTTTGTGATAATGCAAACAATGGTAGACCGAAATCAATTCTAACTGTTGAAAAAGTAAAAGTGTTTTTTTCATTTTGTGTGTTGTAATGTTGATACTCCCTATGTAGAATCATAGGTAATGGAGTGCATACTCTAGCAAGTCAGTAATATCACCAATATTAAACCTCCTACAACACCCAAGGATGCACAGGATAGAGTGGTACTGCAACGTGCGAATGGTGACCTGTATGGAAAGCGTAGTAAAATGATATCCTAAAGGGATGGAACTCACTATGTTGAAGTGAGTTCACAATATTCTCTCATGAGAAGAGATGGTATTGTCTAAGACATGCTACTAGCATACCCATGCTTTCACTTCACCCTTGGGTGAGCTTAGTCAATAATGACAGTTACCAATTCCACAAATTATACAAGCCTTGTGGATGAAGGTGCTAATCCCATCCCACTCTATAGGTAACCATTGGTGATGAAATCCAAGGCCCAGACGCAAAAGTGGAAGATTTTCAGGTGATGAAATCCATAAAATCGCTCCTATGGGGTTACTAGGTGTCTAGGGGGGTGAGCTGATGGAGAGTGCAAATCGATCCACACCATTTTTGAGCGATGGATTGGGGATGAAGTCAAATCTTACCACTTGTTTTAATAACATGTGAGTGTGTGTGGGTTTATGTTTTTCTAATAGTGTATGCGAGGTAAGAAACTAACTAGTTGCCTTTTCAAAAGAAAACTAATCCTAGTGCATTTTCGAAAGCAAAATATTAGATAACTTATATTCTTTACAAAGAAATGGTCTAGTCCTAAATGCCTTTATAAAATAAATTAATCTACTTTTAAAAGCATAGAAACATGCAATCCAAGTGTGTGAAATAAAAGGGGATTAGGAAACCCTGATTTAAACTATAGATTACAATATGCTTCAAAAATTAAATGACATGAAGTAGGGGATTAAGAAACCCTAATTTTAAACTTTCAAAATGTGCATTTATTTTAGTGATAGATGCTATAAATGAAGGGGGAAATGAGGTAGGCTTTGTACTACATGCGAACAACTAAAGGAAATGTAAATTTATTTGAAAATAAATTTTAGGAAATTGTTAGAAAGTTGCAAGTCTTGAAACTTTAGAGAATTTTAACAATCCTACGAACTTGAAGTAGAAGCAAATCTACACCTAGAAATTATTATTCGACTAGTGCATGCTTTGTGTTTTCAAAATATTATAAAAAAGAGGTGTAAAATGAGGTATACCTACATTCTGATGCTATGGGAGGTTTTCTTGGCCCCTAAGAGAGTCACCATTGTGGATTTGGGGGTTTTTGAGGCTTCTATGCTCAAATTGCCACCTAGGGGGTGAATTCAGTTTTGAAGGCTCATATATGATACCTGATAGTTTAGAAGGCCTCTGGAGGTTGTAGGAAGGCTTGAGAAACCAATATTATGAGGTTTTGGGGAACTTAGATGCAAATTGCCACCCGAGAGATGAATTGGTGACTAATTTTCAAGGCAGGGGTGAATCCAATTTAGAAGCTCCAAATCTTAAATCTGATGGCCTAGGGTGGTTCCTAGGGCTTTGGAGATATTTGTGGAAAATAGATACAGTACCTAAAAACATAGAAAATAGAGAATAAAGTTAGATTCACTTGAAATAGTTAACCTAGCATTTTCCATTGTGTGGGTACCATCGGGCGTGCAAGAATGAAATGGGTAGAAAATGACATTTTATAATTTAACACAAAGCACAATGATGGATTAAACAAAGATATTCTAATTCCATTGATATTAAAAGATACGTGTTACAAGAGGGACATGATGCCCTTTATACATTTATTTTCCTAACAGTGTTACAATCAATTTGATGTCTTCTTCAATCTTCCCTCAGTGTAGGTGGTCTTCTTTGTATGTGGGCCACCATCGGGTTGCTATTTATTTGATGATGCTCTTCCTATTTAGATTTGCTACATAACCTATGAAAAACCTACAAAAGAGTGTTAGTGCTATGGTGGGATTGCCTTAGTCAAGCCCCATGTTTATGAATATGAAACGACCATAAAAAAATAACAAAATCTAAATTAAATTGTGCATAAGGTAATAATATAATGAAACAAAGCTTACCTCCCAAATCTTGAGTGATTTGGGGCCTGTAGACCCAATTCGCCACCCAGGGGATAAAGTGATGCCGGATTCACGGGGCAAGGGGTGATCTGAGCTATGAGGCCTCTTCTGCAAAATCCTTTTGGTGAGTCGATTTCTATGCAGCTGGGGTGCCTCTATGTGCTGTTGAAATCTAACTGTGTGCATTGGGAACTGACTGTTCAATGTTAACTTTCCATTTCTATAGAGTTTATGTGCTTTTTTGAATTTGTGAGTCTCTTAATTAGGGGTTTAGGACCCACTATTTATATGAAAATGCAAGGTGCATGGGGATTTAGATAAACTAAACCTAGGTTTGATTTTGACTAGGGTTAGGTTAAGAAATGCAATGTGGCAACATCACATTCCTTACGAGAAATATCTCATCCTCACATGTGTGAGGATGGATTAGGGCTAATCCTAATTAGGAGGTGTTTAAGTCAATTTAGGACATGATTAAAGAAATATCTTAACAAACCCTAATTTCACACATGTGGGAGGATGTAATTAGTGTTAATCAATATTAAGGGTTCTTTTAATCAATTTTACCCTAAAAAGGTAACTTAAGTGAAGTCAACATTAAATTAGATATTAGGTATTAACTTGTTAATTGTTTTGGTCAAATAATACCCCATGGGGGCCTCAATTGAGTGCAAATAGGCTGTCGGAGGATATCCTAGTGCACAGGATGTTATTTTGAAGGCTTATGAGGGTTTAGGACCTAAAATTTGGTGAATTAGTATATGGGAGTCTACACGATACTATGACAATCTATGGTGATCTACGCATGACTACACATGACTACACATGACTATTGTTGTCTATGTATGACTACGCATGACTAAATCAATATACACATGTCTAGGAGGATCTACAATAGTCTACTCTGGTCTACGATAGCCTAGGGGTACCTAGGACGGCCTATGTAAACCTACAAGTGTCCAAAAGGATCTACAAGTACGTAGGTATAGCAGTGCACAAATTTTGGGTGTCTACAATGAGTTAAGGAAATATTATTTTTTTGACTTAGAGAACAAGTATCTAACATTTTATAGGTTCGATAAACAGGAATAGGATCTCTTTCCTTCTATGTAGGTTCCTTGTATGGAAAGACTTGTGGTTGCTTATATCCACCATGTCATCATTACTATTCAAGTATCCAATGTCCTGATTCATTATGCAATCCACTATAATTTTCTTTCACAATACTTGGATTGTTACTTAATCATATTTCATGACGAAAATTTCTCATTTTTAGATAATCTAGCAAATTCATGCTTTGACAGTTATCAAACTTACGACTTGTGTATTCGCATCTAGGAAGTGAATTTGTGAAAGTAAAGATCTAGGGGTAAATCAAGCTCCTAAATTTATAAGTTCATATGCATATTAATTTAGATCAATTTAAATTCAATAATACTTAATCATATTTAGATTCTATTCGTATTATTCAATCCAGATTCAAATCTATGCATGTTTTCGATATTCAATTTTCTTATGCAAGGTTGTTTAATAGACCTAGGGGATCTGATTGCTACGCCTTCAAGATCTGATCTATAGTGGCCTAAGTAGATCCCCAAATCCTAACTTCCAAATTTTAAGGGTCTTGTGCAGAAAACTCTTTGCAAATATTTCATAGATGTGATTTTGTGGGATATCCAAAAGAATACGAATTCATTTCAAAATACGAATTTGATCCATAGGACACATATTCACCTACATCAACCATTCATATTAGATAAGTACAACAATATATGGTTTATATTCTATTTTTTATTATTTCATTCTTGTTATGATTATGTCTTGTGCATATAATCGCCTGAAAGGAAAAGATAAAAGCAAAAAAAATAGTTAATTACATTAGCTTGTAGTATTTTCTATTATTTTAAAAGGTAAGACATATATATATAGTTAATTGCATTAACTTGCATCAGTTTTATTATGAAAAAATATATAGTCAATTTTCTTTGATTACATTAGTTTCATTGTTTGCAGATGTCTTCATGAAAATCTAAAATGCATATAGCTAGGGTATAGTTACAATTTACCTAAACCTTAGGTGTATTCTAAACAAAAAAACTCATCAAAATTTTACATTACATGGGCATTAAAATTGCCACAAAGTATTTCTTGATGAACCCAACAAAAAATCGTTGACAACAACCAAAGAGAGCACGACATAAGTGCTTATCGTCTGATGTGAAGATCCCCAATTTTTCCATCCCTCTTCCAAACATGGATCCATTATCCTGAAGGAAATGGGTAAAAAAAAATTATTCTACATTAGTCTAGAAGCCTATAGGCTCACCTTACCACCCAATCTATCATATATCCATGATAATTTCCACATATCCCTACTTAAGAACTATGTTATTGATCCTTCTCATGTTTGGAATATTTTAAAATTGTATATGGCAAACCCCTTGAAAAAAATAAAACCTAGATCAATGTAAGGGCTAGTGGGACCATTATTCCTAAAATTGTGCAACTTGGGAAGATGTTGAGGAAATGAGGAAGTAATTCCCATATTTTTTTGAATACATATTTATGCTTAATTTCTCAGAAATATAAGGGACTATGTTTATTCCTAGGTGGGAGTATGTAATGGCCCACCCTAGAAGGACATTTCTTAATGCTTAATTTATGTACTAATGTGTGGATATAAAATGCATAATCTTAAACTATTTTATCAAGATGTGTTGGCAGTTGAACTTTATGCTTTCTAAAGTTGGATTATGCCACATTTAGAATATGGTACTGCAAATAATTTTGTGGATGTAAGACCAGGTACTCTCACCAGCGGATTGGTATGGGAACACTACCAGAGTTAAGAGTAAAAAGGAAAATGATGGATGTCATTTTGACAGGCAACTCAAGTATAAAAGAAAACCCTCATATAGATGCATTGTGTATGAGTATGTTCGAATAAAAATGCATCTTTTGGTAAGGAGGCTTCTTTTTAAGCAAAAGAGCCATCCTTACTAGGTATATGATAACGTTGTAGTTATCATAAAGCCTCTTACTTAAGGAAAATTATAGCTTGTTCATACTGTTTTTTTGTAGTGGGATGCATTATGCATGTTTTGATGCATGGAAATGGTTTGTTAAATAATTTTATTAAGTTGGTATTAATAATAGTGTTAGTATTATTAATACATAAATTATTAAATATTAATTTTAAAGGTTAATATTAATGTTTGGTATTAATTAAATCAATTCAAGAAGGTGAATAATTGATTTAATGATTGTATCGCTCCAAATTTTTTGCATCCTTACCTTCAGGCTATAGGATCCACGCCCGAAAGGGGGATGCGAGAAGGATGGGACAATACCTCGGACTGAGAGGCCCTTTGAAGGTCCCGCCTCTCGGGGAGGGGTATAAGGGTGAATTTTTGATGGATGGTGGGTTCACCAGGAAACTTTTGAGTGGCTGTTTCCACACCTAGGTTGATAGTGGGTTTGATGTGTTCATTTTGTACTTTAATCATTCAATTCCTAGGTTTGGCCAAGATGAATCTAAACTATTCTATATGCCAATGCTGATTTTTATGGATACAAAAAATATGAATAAATGCTAAACACAGAGAATGTGCCGAATGGGATAGAACATACCTGATTCCGGATGTCTGATGAAGATTCTAAGTTTTGTAGCAGTCCAGATCATCTCAACTCGTACGTAATCATCTGATATTTCATAGAATCATCTCAAATCATAGTCGATCATCTGAGATCAGATGGAATCATTTGAGATCTGATGAATTCGTCAAAAACCTGCAATCACAAAAATAGATACAAAATACCAAATATGCAACTGCAGAAGCAAAGGAGAATGATAGAAATAATAGCAAACATGCCTAAATAATAGATTCAAATAACAAATAAGAAAAATGCAGTAGATTTAATGATTGATTTTAACTTTATCATGCGGTTATGCTAAATGAGGTGAACTCCAAGATGCATAAACATAATAACTAAGATAATGTATAAAGAAATGCAGAAAACAATAAAGAGATGCAAACTCTGGACTCTGATTGCCCCCAATCTGGACTACAGTCGGGATCGCCTCCAATCGTACGAGATCATCTGCACTCCTCGACAGGATCGTCCAAAATCGTCTGGAATCGCTTGCGATGATCCGAGCTAGCTTCGACTGAAAAATAGTAAAGTTCCTGCAAGAAAACATGAAATACAGAATGCAAATGATGGTGTGAGGATGCTCTGAGGTGCGTGGAAGTTCAGGGGGTTTAAGCAGAGTTTCAGGCAGAGAGTCAGGGGGATAAACTGAGAAAATCTTAGTTTATATAGGATTAGGGAGAGGTTAGGAGGTTGGAGATCATCCCAATCTGGGAGATCTCCAATGGGGGAATCTCCAACTATGCGGACATGCTTCTACCCAGGTTAGAGAGGTTGTTGGAACAGAAGCTAAGTATGAAAATTTAGTTTTGGGATGAAATCGTCTGGACGTTCTGTTCCAGATGAATTCGTCAGATCTGGGATGATTTCATCTAATCTGCGATGATATCGTCCAACGGTCAAAACAAATCCTAAAAATGGTGCAGAAAATGAGGAAAGCGGGTAACAGGCGGTTAACGGGCAGTTTGAGGTTAAAATTTGAATTTTTATCTTTTTACTAAGGTTTAACTGTGCCAATTTTAGGGTGCTACATTTTGCCCCCTCTTTAGCAAATTTTTTGAAGAAAATGCGTTAAAGACGAGTTCTTCCCATTTTACGAGAAAGCAAAAATGTACTCAATTTTCTAGACGACGATTCTAGGTCGAATCGTACGACTGCTGACTATGGTGCCCCCTCCGTGTTTTTACCCAAATCGAAAGTTTGAGGTAAAAGCATGGAAAAGCAAAAATAAATAAAAAGAAAGTTGTTTTTAAATAAAATTAAGAAAAATAGGGTAAAACCCTAATTCATTTTTACTATTCATTTTTATTGTTCTAGAGCTCTGTAGACAAAAATGGTTGAGGCAGCGCACAGAGCGACAGAGGTCCGGCATGGGCTACGGGTAAGGATCTAATCCTAGTAAATTAGGTTTGAATTTAATTTGTGCAATTTTTTGTTTTAAATTTTGATTGTTTGGGGCATCGCGGCCATTTTTAGGCCATCGACGACGTCGGGACGAAATCGTCCCTATTTCATCGAAATCGTCCCTAGATCATCGATTTCGTCGGAGGGCGAAATCGGTGAACTAGGGGCGATCTCGTCCAACAAGGGGCGATCCCCAAGTTGCGAAATCGGAGATGATTTCATCCTACAAAGGATGATTTTATCCAATTTGGGACGATATCATCCAATGGTGGACGATATCATCATTTTTAAGAAATTTTGCTTTGTTTGAAATGTATTTAATTTGATTTTAATAATTGGTTTATTAATGAAATTTTGTTGTTTTATTGTTTGTTTTGCAGAAGGGATTACTAAAGAGTCGAGAATGGAAATATGGTGGGCTAAGAGATGACATAGCCACTCTTGATCAGGTAGAGCATGACCGACTAGCTCAGGTCGGTCTACAGCACATGGCAGAGATGCCACAAGTACCGACGGACATGGGGCTACTGATAGCCCTAGCAGAGAGGTGGTATCCGGGGTCATCCTGCTTTTGGTTACCGATAGGGGAGATGGCTCCCACTCTAGAGGATGTATGGAGGATCATGAGGATCCCCATACAAGGATGGTTGATGATGCCTATGGCCAATCAGGGCCAGGTGATGATGAGATTGATCGGAGACCCGAGCTTCACCCTGGAGAAGGGTGGGGTGAACATCGAGTCTCTAAGGCAGATGCCTGGGGCATCTAGGCTGACTCGAGTTTTGGCAGGGGTGGTAGGTGGCTTACTGCTGTGCCACTAGAGTGGGTGTAGATTACCATGGCTCCTCTCAGATATAGTCTATGATATGAGAGACCACGGATACAGGTTTGCATGGGGTAGCTTTGTACTATGCCACTTGTATAGGATCCTGCATGGGGTCGTATACAAGGGAGGTCGATGTCTGGTCTTGACATCGCTACTACAGGTTTGGTGTTGGGAGCACATCATGGTGCGGAGGCCGGTAGGGCTCCCACTGATAGGGGTTGATCGAGAGAGGCCCTAAGTTTTCTACTAGTGGCTACAGAGGGGGTCACAATGGTGGATAGATCTGTCGATGTCACGGAGGTTGCTGGATGACCTCATCCTAGACCAGATCACCTAGAGGCCATGGTGAGAGCACCCCGGTGGGCAGAGGATGGGCAGGAGCTGGCTCGCATAGGTGAGTCTACTGGCTGAGGATGGAGTAGGGAGAGGTAGAGCTCCACCGCTATGACCGAGTTCTATGATAGTTCAGTCTATAGTAGGGGATCCCTTCTCTCAAGGATTATGAGTACTCCTAGACTATCCGGGATAGTACCACACTGAGTGAGGCTCCAGACATGCAATGATTCTGGAGTCAGGACATGGATGATGCCCCCATCCAGCCAGTGGATGGTGATGATGCTAGGGTTACCGATGGATACGATGCCTGGTATGTAGGCATCCGCCCTCCTCGGATGATGAGGGCATAGGGTCCAGTGCATGCCATGGTGCATCGGATGGGGAGGCGATGCCAGGCTGCTATTGAGGCAGCATGGGGTCACGATGGGAGAGAGCAATGATGGTCTCCATAGGAGAGATGCCAGAGGATGGCACGGGCTCCATAGAGACCACAACAGATAGGGAGGAGGGAGGAGGGACTTCCTTCTCAATAGGGGGAGAGACCACCATCACCCGATAAGGGCAAGGGTGTCGAGGTAGGGGAGAGCAGCGAGACGATGGCTCTCTGGGCTGAGGTTGCCCACCTCCGGGCTTAGGTGCAGACACTACAGGATGAGGCTACATGGCTCAGAGCTCGGGGTGGAGGAGCGAGCATGTAGGAGTTGGCATGGTCTATGGCTCAGACTGCATTCTACCAGGGAGCATACTACCAGATGGTTCCAGAGAGCCAGAGGTTATAGCTGCCAGCTGACATTGCGGGGCCGATCAGGATGGGGTCATCGAGGACATCATCATGATCGATGTCGAGGACCCATGACATAGGGCGGACTTCAATGGGGCCTCCTCCTCCACCTCAGGGTGGGAGAGGAGATGAGGCTGAGAGCTCGAGGGCTTCTCGAGACTAGACGCTCACTGCACAGAGATTGTATTTATTATTATATATTTTTTGAGAGGATTGAGTATGCCAGGCTATTGATTGTGGCATACCAATCCAGTTTTGATATGATGTACATAATTTGTTGATATATATATATGGTCTTTTTGATGATATGACTTGTGTATATGTTGTATGATGCTTTAATGTTGAATTTTGCAATTGATTATTGATGATTCATGTAATTATGTCATTTTAGAAATATTATAATTTTATGTCATGTTGTAAAATTTAAATGAAATAATCTGATGTAAACAATTGGTTGTTTTGGTGTGATTTGATGAAAAATAAAAGGGACTTCTAACAATAATTTCAAAGGACATTGTCGTTGTTATAGACCATTTCATGGAGTCACCGCTCGCTCGATCGTCAAGCTAATCCCAGTATAGAAATATTGCTAAAAGTAAAAGAATGCTTAAGAGACTGTCTTAAGACTTTGTGTTGTGATGGTGATGATTTGTTTTCAGATTTTCATAAAAATAGTATGCATGAGATACTAAAAGAAATATGATTTTTCTAGGCATAAATTCCTAAGTGTGATAAAATTTTGAACAATTCCTTAGAAATTATACCATGGTTGCAAAATTGAATGTTGACATAATGACATGAAATAGAATAAGTGTTCGTTCGTTTTAAAGCACAATTGTGTAACATAATGATGTAAGTCATATGTTTTTATGAATTTGTTTAAAATAAATGGAAAATAAAATTAGAACAATGGTTTGCGCTAGGCATAGAATTATAGGTATAGACTTATACCATCATCGCGAAATCCAAAGAAGAAATTGATATTTTAGTTTTATTGCATGATTGATTTTTGATTTTTGATAAACAAAAAATAATAATATAGAACATGACTTTATTTGCTAGATTTTGTAATAGGTTGTTTAAAATAATTTTGGATTTTTGAAAACAATGTATGTAATTGTGTTTATACTAAACAGATGTTCTAAAATAAGAATAAAATTTATTCCAAAAGAGTTGCAGAAATATTTTAAATTATCTCAAAGACAAATGTAGATTTGTAAGGAACCCTCATGTGCATATGTGAGTTCATTGCCGATCTTGATTTATCATAATGATAGAGAATCTCTCAAATACAAATGTGTGTGCAATTGTATTGTTCATTCACCAATTTTGAGCAAGATAATTTGATACAAGTAATTTGAATTAACCAAATGAATGTTCGTTGACCATGATTTATATGCATGTAACCGTACTCGGACTACTGTGTAAGTTAGGTTATCAAGAGCTAGCTAATCCATAAGCCGACATAGGTCTATACAAAAGAAGGTCGCTAATGTGACAGACATATCACCACGCTAGGGATTACCCAAGGCCAAGCGGGTTGGGCACAAACCACCTGTTATGGGGCTTACCTCACAGTTTTCGAATAATTGAGAATTCCAGGGATTCAAGCTCATTCACCCTTCTTTTCTTTTCAAGGGGTAGGGAAAGGATTTTGTTGCTTTTGCTTTTGCTTTTCTCTTTTCTCTTTTTTTTTTGTATTTTTGCTTGATATTGAGATAATGCTGAAATATTGCTTGTGATGATACAAAATAATATTTTTCTTTTTCTCTTTTTCTTTGACTTTTCTTTTTCTTCCTATGCTAGGGATACTTGCTCGGATTAGCTGTAGAGCAAGGGATTTTTATTCTAGGTAGGGGTGAGCTTGTCCTTTTGTCAATTCTCAAAGATTCTAGACCATGTGCATGATAGGATAGCAGGGGAAACTTTTCGCTCAAGAAACCACTTCTACTATGTAGCATCATATTGAATTTGCAATGAAATCATTTTAATGTGAAGAGATGTATTTGGTTCAAGTAAATAACAAGATCAGTTCTCTATGCTCAAAACTTTATTTAATTCAACTGTGGACTTTGATATAAGAGAGATTAATAATCATACAAAATAAAATCAAGATATTTATTCATGTGAATGTGAAAGTGCGGGATTCCAAATAAATGCTAATTTATCCAAAATAATTGAAAATATAACTGCAATACTTCAAGAATTGATAGGTATGAAAATAAAATATGTTTTTGAAGATTTTGACGATTTTGATGTTTTTATATTTTGATTTTGATTGATGAATTGCAAGAAGAAATACTATTACTGTTTTTTTTTTTGAAATTTTACTAAAATGAAACAATATGCAAAATACACAATATATATAAATGATGAAAAAGGACCAAATGTTATGCATAATAACGCTTAAGATGCATAATGTTCATAGGTTCTTTAAGATCTTTACCATCTAAGGTAGCTAATCGATATGCTCCCGATCCAAATTTAGCAATGATGACATATGGTCCGAAGCCGGTTGGGCTCAAATTTACCTTTAAGGTCTTTAGTTGCATTAGTATTTTTTTTTATTTTCTTTTAAGACAAGGTCACCGATCTCAAAGGATCGATGATGAACTTTCTTGAGGTATGCTCTCTTAAGCTTGTTTTGGTAGGCACGAAGATGCTCCAAAGCATTGATGCGCTTCTCATCTAGGAGTTCCAGTTGACTAAATCTACCAGCACGATATTCATCTCCTACTTCAGTATCTTGAAGTAGTAGAGCTAAAGAAGGAACTTCTAATTCAAAGGGAAAAATGGCTTCAGCACCATAAACCAAAACAAAAGGTGAAGTGCCTATGGGGGTACGAACGCTAGTTCGATAAGCCCACAAAGCCGGATATAATTGGATGTGCCAATCTCGACCAGATTTATTGACCAGTATTTTGAGGATTTTAATTAGTGTTTTATTAGATGCTTCTGCTTGGCCATTACCCTGAGGATAATAGGGAGTGGACCAACGATGTTGAATTTTATACTTTTGACATAATTTTTTGACATCTTTATTTTTGAAACAAGTTCCATTATCTGAGATGAGATTTGCAAGAATTTCGAACCTACAAATAATTTGATTAAAAATAAATTTGGAAACTTGGGTTCCAGTGCAAGAAGCTAAAGGCATAGCTTCAACCCACTTCATGAAATACTCAGTGGCGGTTATGATGAATTTGTGTCCATCGGATGACACAAGGTTGATTTTTCCAATGATGTCTAAGCCCCATTTTGAAAAGGGCCAAGGAGATGAAATAGCCTGTAGTTCTTGTGCAGGTGCATGGACAAGGTCAGCATGTTTCTGGCACTTGTCGCAATGTCACACATAATTATGTGCATCATTTTCCATGGTAGGCCAAAAATATCCTATCCTAAGGAGCTTCTTAGCAATGGCGCTACCACTAAAATGTCCCCCACAAGATCCATTGTGGGCTTCACTCAAAGCTGATTTAGATTCTGCTAGATTCAAACATCTCAGTAAGATGCCTTCAAAAGATCTCCTATACAAGGTATTACCAATAATCACGAAGTGACTTGCTCGTCTACGTAATAACCTACGCTGGTTGCTATTACAACCTTCAGGAAAGGTCCCATTTTGAAGAAAATTAAATATATCAGTGTACCAATGTTCAGGAGTAGTTTCATTGATTAGAAACACATCCAAAGGTTCTAAGCATGATTTGCTTGAAGCGGGTTCCTGGAGTCGATGAATAATGATGGTAGCATATTCGTCATCTAACTCCAAGGGCAAAAGAGATGCAACTGCAGCCATAGCGTCAGCCGCACGATTGCTAGTTCGAGGAATAGCTTCCAAGGTAACTTGATCAAACAAAGATAATAATTGTAAGACATATGCTTTATATGGGCGTAATTTATCATCTCTGGTCTGATAAACATCATTGATTTGATTTATGACAAGTTGAGAATCATCGAAAACCAATAAATTTTTAATTTTTAGTGCCAAGGCAGCTCGTAATCCAAGGATAAGAGCTTCATATTCAGCAGTGTTATTGGTGCAAGCAAATGTTAGTTTGAAGGACAGAGGTATAAGATGTTTCTATAGAGATATTAAAATAATACCTGCACCAGCCCCACTCATACATCGGGCTCCGTCAAAGTATAGGGACCATTGCTCTGGATGGTCTGCCTCTAGTTTAAGGCATTCATCAGGAAACTCAATGATGAGGGGATGGGTAGACTCTAAGGGTGCAGTGGCTAATTGATCTGCTATGATTTGACCTTTAACAGACTTTTGTCCTATAAACGTGAGTTCAAACTCGCTTAGCGCAAGAACCCACTTTGTTGTGCGACCAGATAAGTACGGTCGACTCATGAGATATCGCAAAGGGTCGAATTTGGCAATAACATACGTTTTTTGGTTGAGCATATAATGTCGTAGTTTCTGTGTAGAAAATACGACTGCTAGACATAACTTCTCTAATATGGTATAGCGAGTTTCATAACTGATTAAGGTCCTGCTAATGTAATAATTAGCACGTTCTTTCTTCTCATCGTCAAGCTGAGCTAACATAGCTCCTAAGGCAAAATCGAAAGCAAAAATGTACAAAATAAATGGACGATCAGATCTAGGTGGGGAAAGCACCGGTGGTTTAAGGAGATATTGTTTGAGGAGTTCGAATGCTTCTTGACATTCGTCGTCCCAATGAAAAGAGACATCTTTCTTAAGAAGCTTAAGAAAAGGTCCGGTTTTGTCTGCCAACTTATCAATAAAGCGGCGAATAGCCTGAAGCTTACCTTGTAGACTTCGTAATTCTGATATATTTGTGGGTGCGGGCATATCAATGATAGCCATGATCTTGAGAGGGTCAATTTCAATGCCACGTAAAGAAACTATAACCCCCAATAATTTATCGGACTTAACTCCGAATATACATTTGGCTGGATTTAGTCGGATAAGATATTCCCTTAACCGATCAAATACTTTTCTCAAGTCATTTAAATGATCATCTTCTTTGATGGAACGAGCTATAATATCATCTACATAATCATGTAGAATATTATGCATCATATCATGAAAGATATAAGTCATAGCGCGTTGATAAGTTGCACCTGCATTCTTTAAACCGAATGGCATCACTTTCCAACAAAAGGTTCCCCAAGGGGTAATAAAGGTTGTTTTAGCCTGATCTTTAGGAGCTATCCTGATTTGATTATAACCAAAAAATCCATCCATTAGGGATATTATTCCACTTCCAATAGTAAAGTCAATGATCTGATCCATGTTGGGAAGAGGAAAATCATCTTTAGGGCATGCAACATTAATATCTCTGAAGTCTATGCAAACCCTAACTTTAGTGGCTTCTTTCTTAGTTACTGGAACTACATTCGAGATCCATTCAGCATAATCGATGGCTTGTATAAAAATAACATTTAAGAGTTTTTCTAATTCTCCTTTGACTAGTAAGGCCACTTTGGGATGCATTTTTCTAAGTTTTTGTTTAACAGGTTTAGCATCCGGATGGACTACTAGGTGATGCATAACTACAGAAGGGTCTAATCCTGGCATATCTTCATATGTCCAAGCAAAGACGTCTTCATATTGTTTAAGGAATGCAATGTATTTATCTTGTTTTTCTTGACTCAATTCTGATCCAATGTTGATTATGTGAGGGTTATCTTTGGTTCCAATGTTAATTTTTATGATGTTTTCTACTTCCATATGTAGATCTCTCTCAAAATTAGGTGGGGCGGGTGAAACGCCTAATTCTTGTAATTCTTCCAAAGTTAGCTTGGATAATTCATCTTGAGGAGTCGTGGCCTCAAGTTGGGCTATACTAGGTATAGAGCCATCGAAATAAAATCCGTTATGTAACAATTCCTCAATGGAGACATCATGAAAGATATCCCCCTCCAACTCATCGTCGGATTCGGAAATCATCTCAGGGTAAGCTATGGATAACATATTACATGTAAGAGGCTTATTCATTAAATGCAAGACATCCCGTTTATCCAGATAATCTTGGTAACATATGAGGTGGTCATTATCCTCGAATGGGAAAGGCTGACCTTTACTAGGAAATAGGCCCACACCACATCGGGCAGGCCATGGTTCTACCTCAAAAGGTTCTTTCATACCATTCTGGAAAGGTCCCAAACCTTTCCCTTTATATCCCAATTTAAGCATTATAGGCTTAGCTTTAATATACTCATTAGCAAAATAGCATCTAGCATATCCATCACAATGTGTCTTGATGTTTCTAGGTATTCTTCCCTAGTCATATCCCTTATAAATAAAAGCACAACTCCCGACTTGGTAGATACTTCCCATAGGCTATGGGAGGCCCAAGGTACGAGGAGAGGGTGGGAGTTTATTTAAAATAAGGGAATCTTGCATGGCAGTGTTTGTTTTTTTTGATATAAGAATTTTAGATAAATCGGGTAAGAGCTCATCAGTAAGAGCATAAGAGGTAGAAGGAACATTTCCTACATCGTCGGATGTGGAAAGGATGCCTGTAGTGGATGTAGATGTTATAGAGATATCGATGGATGAGTCTATAGGTATGGAAGTTATAGGAGTAAAACAAGAAGCATTGGTTGTAGTTTTAGGATCTTTTCGAGGTCCTAATGTGGTTTGTTCGGAAGATGGTTGAGCTATATGTAGAGGTGTAGTTGAAAGAGTAGATGATGTTATGGGTGTGTGTTTCACACGTTTGGGTGGGTGATGAGAATTAGGATGTGTGGATGACAGAGCAGGGCAAAATTGAACTCCAACAGGTTCTGCCAAAGCACACATATCAAAGGGTCTAGGATCACCATGAATGGTAACCAACTGATTTTTAAATTTGAATTTAACACACTGATGTAAAGTGGAGGGAACAGCTCGCATCGCGTTGATCCAAGGGTGACCCAAAAGTATATTGTACGATGCAGGGGCAATGTACAATAAACACGGTCGTGTCTAAGGTTCTAGGACCAACTTGCAAGGGGATAGTAATAACTCCACACGTTTCTTGTGTTTCGTCATTGAAGGCTTTTATAATCATATCAGCTTCTTTTCATTTCGTCACTTCTAAACCCAAATATTTGGTAGAAGTCAAAAGTGCATATGTTTAAAGATGAACCATTATCAATCAAGACTCGTTTAACTCGCTACATCCCCAATTAGGGCAGTAATATATAAGGGGTTATCCTTATGTAAACTATGTTGTGGTATATCTCTATCCCGAAAGTCAATACAATCGACTTCTCGAGTTATGATAGTATTGGACATGGCTTCAAGGTTGAATATTTTGTGGTACCATCATTTGGCTTAATGTGAGCATTAATTCATCCCTATGGGTAGGAGAAGATCTTAAAAGGTCCAAAAGGGAAATTCTAGTTGTAGTATTTGATAATTGTTCATTAATATTATAAGGAGGCTTAGGTTGAACATTAGGCGCATAATTCCCTTTATTGGGATTTTTCAAAACAAATGGAGCTGATCCATCATTCTGAGTTTGATCCTGTTGAGAGTTTTGAGCCTGTTGTCTAGTAACGGCTTCGATGGTACCTACAATATTATTTTGCGGATGATGAATAGGTCTTGGTCTAGTGTTTATGACTTGTTCATTAGAAAGTATTTGGTGAGAAGATGGTCTAGTAGTGACTCTTCTAGGAAATGGTTCTTCTGGAACCATAGAACTTGTGATAGGTTGAACAGGATCTGATTCATCTTCAGAACTATTCGATTGATTTGAGGTGATTTCCATGTCACTTTCAGTCTCATATTCGGTATCACTAAGATCAAGTGTCCGAATATTATATAGAGGTCTGGTCGTAACCATGGATAAAGTTGTGTCAAATACTTGCGGATCATGAATAGGTAATTGTCCACTAATAGTTCCTACATATCGGGTAGGAGGGGGAACATTATGATGCTCAATTTGATTAGCCACCTCTTTACCATGCTTTGGTAAAGGATGTTGAAATATGTCCAATGATTGATTGGCATTCTGATTCTGATTTTGGGGGATGTTCTTTTGAGCATTATTAGAAGGATTTTGTTTAGGTTGAAAGGCTTGCACCTCCATCTCATTGTTATCAATCAGGTCTTGTATTTTATGTTTTAATATTTTACAAGAGTTGGTAGCGTGTCCAGGCCCTCTATGGAAATCACAATGTAAATCAGCTCTATATCCGGGTATAGTTGGATCAAGTTCCCGGATATTTGGTAATTGAATCAAACCTCGTGCTAATAGTTGCGGGAGAATGGTTGATAAAGGTTGATTTAACCTAGTAAATTCTCGGGGTGGTTTATCAAGAGGTTTCAATATGAACTTCTCTGTTGTTTTCATAGTATTAACATTGGCAATGTTTCTGCTATCAGTGACTCCATCACCCACAACTTGTTTATTTTTATATTGATTTCTGGATGTTTTCTCATCATCTTTCTTTTTGAGTTGACCTCTCCTAACAAGAGCATCTTCCACTCTTCGAGCTAAATCTATAGCTTGATCGAAGGTGGTCAAGGTAGCAGTTGATAATTCATAGGATAGTTGTTCTTGTAAATTATTGATAAAGATATCCAACATTTCTCGATAAGGTAACACAAAGTGTAATTTTCCTATCAACTCGCCTCCATCGAGCTAAGAAGTCAGCAAAACACTCATCTTTGTCTTGTTTTAGGTTGTACAAATATTTAATGGTTACATGCCTTTCGATATAGGCACTAAATTGATGCACAAAAGACTCAGCGGTTTCTTCGAAATTCCTCAAAGAATGAGTGGGTAGTTGATAATACCACTCCAATGCCATCCCTCCTAAACTTTTTGGGAACATCTTTAGTAATAACAAGTCATCATGTGATATATCATGACATGCTATCCTAAACATACGAAGATGCTCTATGGGATCTTTAGTTCCTTTGTATATAGGTAGGACAAGCATAGGAAAGTGTTTGGGATATGGTTGTGCTACAACTATAGGATCTAGAGGCTGACTACACATCTCTCGATAATTGTACGAGGGACGGTAGGGATCTATCTGGTCCATGCGGGAGACTAACTGTTTCACCATGGCTTCCAGATTACCGCTTTGTCCACCATATTGGTTCGGTGGTACATGAGTATGGGATTTGTGAGCGTAGGATGGCGTGACGTAAGGATTAGATGCTATATTGTTGTTATGCAAATGGTTGGTAGGAAGAGTATTATGAAGAAGATTTGTTGTAGCATTATGTTGTATCCCAGATTGTTGGAAATTGGTATTTGGTTTTGTTTTAGGATTTTGTTGATTTGAGGTATATTGATCAATAGCTTGGCGAAATAGAGCAGTGAATGAAGGTTTCTTTTGTGTGGGAATAACCCTAGGCTTAGTAACAGGCACTCTAGGTGGTTGGGTAACCTGTTGTTGTTGCGTGTTCTGGATTATAGCGGCCATATCCAAATTGGATGGTCCAGCTTGATCACTTTCTTGATCAATGAAGGACAAGGGATTAGTGCGTGTGTGATATATGTCTTCTAGGGTTGCTTGAGTGTCACTAATTTGATCTTTGTCCATATGGACTGCTCTATTAAGAGTGCCAATATTAGTATTGAGGAACTTCCAGAAATGTTCCATGTTCTCAAAAGTAACAGCTCCTTCTGGAGATATTTTAGGGGATGAGGATCCTTCCTCTCTATCATTTTCTTTTTGTTCATTTCCTACAACAAATTCTTCTTCTTGTTGGTCGAAGGTTCCTTCTTCCTGAATTGGGTCTTCAGGAAGGACATCTAGGTTATTTTCTGGTTTTCTTAACCAATCTTCTTCTACTTCAGTCTGTTTTCCATTCCTGAGTCTAGTCATTATGTTTAAATTTAGATTTTAGCAAATATATATTAATATATTTGCAACAGATTTGGGAGGTATATATTTTAATTATATACCTACTATGATGCTTAAAAGAAAATGTTTTGATTTTTGTTATGATTTTGTTTTGTTTTTTTATTTTATTTTATTTATTTTTTTTTTTTTATGCTTATAAAGACAATAAACAACACACTAAATGCAAGAAATAACAATAATAAAAGAATAGCTTAGTTTTCTATAAATAGTTTATAGATGTCATTGATAGGATCAAGTTCATCAGGAGTCATGAAATGCTCCTCTTCAAATTGGAAATGGTTTTTCAAGAACTTGATAAAGTGTGCTATAGTGATATTATCTGTTTCAGACTCTGTCTTGTAAAAATAGATCTCATGGCAATACTCTCGATATAACACAGCTCTAGGAACTCTATTCCATCTTTGTCTATCCGTAAGAACGACCTCTTGGTCCTCTATACGAGACAGAAATTTATGTACTACAACTGCATTATCGAGGTATTCCTCAAAGGTGTACAATTCAGAAGACACAAGGGCTCTTTTATCTGCTAACCACCTATGGCAAGCTCTCTGAAGCTCATGATACAAGGTCACTTGATCGGGATCCAGGATTCTATCTAGGACAAACCTCTTGATTTGCCTAAGTTCGGTTGCTCTAGATGAAATGAGATTCAATCTCCTATTAAGCTCGTCCCATAAAGGTGGGACTCTATATGTTTGAGATACTCTAAGCAAAGAATTAATCTCTATGGCTGCTAATTGATTTTGAACATTAATGGTGACAACTCGTCTTTTATTATAATCTACCATCTAAATATGATATGCAATCTTTGATTCTAAATGCATTTATGTTTTGTTTTTTTTTTTGGATTGTTTTCAAAAGGTTTTTAGTTTTTCACGTCGGGTTCACCAAAATGTATCGCTCCAAATTTTTTGCATCCTTACCTTCAAGCTATAGGATCCACGCCCGGAAGGGGGATGCGAGAAGGATGGGACAATACCTCGGACTGAGAGGCCCTTTGAAGGTCCCGCCTCTCGGGGGAGGGGTATAAGGGTGAATTTTTGATGGATGGTGGGTTCACCAAGAAACTTTTGAGTGGCAGTTTCCACACCTAGGTTGATAGTGGGTTTGATGTGTTCATTTTGTACTTTAATCATTCAATTCCTAGGTTTGGCCAAGATGAATCTAAACTATTCTATATGCCAATGCTGATTTTTATGGATACAAAAAATATGAATAAATGCTAAACACAGAGAATGTGCCGAATGGGACAGAACATACCTGATTCCGGATGTCTGATGAAGATTCTGAGTTTTGTAGCAGTCCAGATCATCTCAAATCATACGTAATCATCTGATATTTCATAGAATCATCTCAAATCATAGTCGGTCGTCTGAGATCAGACGGAATCATCTGAGATCTGATGAATTCATTAGACGAATTCGTCAGAAACCTGCAATCACAAAAATAGATACAAAATACCAAATATGCAACTGTAGAAGCAAAGGAGAATGATAGAAATAACAGCAAACATGCCTAAATAATAGATTCAAATAACAAATAAGAAAAATGCAGTAGATTTAATGATTGATTTTAACTTTATCATGCGGTTATGCTAAATGAGGTGAACTCCAAGATGCATAAATATAATAACTAAGATAATGTATAAAGAAATGCAGAAAATAATAAAGAGATGCAAACTCTGGACTTTGATTGCCCCCAATCTGGACTACAGTCGGGATCACCTCCAATCGTACGAGATCGTCTGCGCTCCTCGACAGGATCGTCCGAAATCGTCCGGAATCGCTTGCGACGATCCGAGCTAGCTTCGACTGAAAAATAGTAAAGTTCCTGCAAGAAAACATGAAATACATAATGCAAATGATGGTGTGAGGATGCTCTGAGGTGCGTGGAAGTTCAGGGGGTTTAAGCAGAGTTTCAGGCAGAGATTCAGGGAGAATCAGGGGGATAAACTAAGAAAATCTCAGTTTATATAGGATTAGGGAGAGGTTAGGAGGTTGGAGATCATCCCAATCTGGGAGATCTCCAACGGGGGAATCTCCAACTGCGTAGACGTGCTTTCTACCCAGGTTAGAGAGGCTGTTGGAATAGAAGCTAAGTATGAAAATTTGGTTTTGGGACGAAATCGTCTGGACGTTCTGTTCCAGATGAATTCGTCAGATCTGGGATGATTTCGTCTAATCTGCGATGATATCGTCCAACGGTCAAAACAAATCCTAAAAATGGCACGAAAAATGAGGAAAGCGGGTAACAGGCGGTTAACGGGCAGATTGAGGTTAAAATTTGAATTTTTATCTTTTTACTAAGGTTTAACTGTGCCAATTTTAGGGTGCTACAATGATTATTATGCTAATGTAAATCAATCAAGTTAATGATAGGAGTAATGATTTAATTATTACTTCTAGCTTTAATATCATTAGAAAATTAATGTGTGCTTGACTTTGTAAAAGTGGAGTAATTTTTATTAAAGTATTAATATGTGAAATTGGTAAATTTTGAGAACATTGGCATGAATGGAGATCTTTTTAATGTAAAAGGATTTGAATGTTATCTTCTTACACTTTAGATGGTAGGGAGAAGGAATGGAAGCGTGGTATCCATGCATAGAGCCACATCCAACCTCTTGATATTCCTTCCTCAAATCATTAGATGATATGTTGGGGGTGCCAAGAAAGGGGATTGTTGGATAGAAATAAGGACAGAAGTAAGAGCAAGGAGGATCTACTTTCACCAGAGCATTGAGGGAAGATTTGGGGAGTAGCCATGAGTACTGCTTCATTATTATTTTAAACTTGCTTTCTAGATGTATTAAATTGATTGACTCTATGGGTGAGTGGTTGTTTTGCATGGTTTGCTTAAAGTTTTTGTGTGATCATTATTTTCCTTTACCTATTTTTGGAGGTTTAGAGAGGTTTTGCTTTGGTAGATCAGTTAGTTTAGCAGTATCCTCCTCATTCTAATTAATCAAAATGAAGGCCACACCATCATTTTTTCCTTACTATTATTTGGTTCTATTATGTTACCTTTAATCTTCCTTTAGAGGAGAAGAAACCCAAACTTGTTGTTGTAGTAAATATTCTATGAGATTTGGATACCACACCCTTGGCCTATTGGTTAAGTTAGCTTGGTGTCATTGTTCTTGCTTTATATTATTTGTGTTAAGATGTCTATAGTAGTGTTAATGTTGCCACAAGGCCTATCCATAGAAGGAATTTTTTAGATTGGTGGTTACATTCTAGGAATCCTTTGGGAAGGGTAAATGTTGTAAGCTTATATTGTTTTTAAGTGTCACATAGGAGCTTTAGAACCATCTAAGGTAAACTTGTAGGTCGTTCTATTAAGGTATCGGTTGGAGAAAGTTGGGTTTAATTTTTTCTTTCATCCATCTCTAGTAATGTTGAAGGCTTGATATTTTCGTAATCATAGTTTTGGTTTATTGCCTGGATGTTAGTTTTATTTTATATGATATTAAAATGAATTAATAAGTCTTTTTTTTTTTTTGGTTAATCATCTTTGTGCTCTTATGTTTTCTATATATTAATTAGGCATGTTTCAAATGTTAAATGATGAAGGAAAGTTTTGAATTTAGCATTGATTAGTTTTTGGAATGTTTGATTTTTGTTTGGACTTTAGTTTGGATGATTTACCTTGGTTCTTTTTAAAAGGTGTTAATAAGGATGGTTGTATTTATATAGTTGAAATCTAAAATTTGTTGGATTCATTTAAGACCAACTAGATAGGCTAGTAATATGGAAATAGTTACTAGTTGTTATAAAAGAAAAGGCTTGTTTTAAATATTATTTGAATGTTTTAAGTTGAATTAATAGATTTAGGTTATGAATCTACATGTTAGCATGTTTTTTTTTAAGTAATTTTAATATTAGTTTTGGAAAGTAGGTATATAATTGGTTTTATTAAGAAATTAATTTTACAAGATTAAGGATTGGTAAGAATTTTATAAAGTTATTATTTTCCTTGAAAGAAAAGTTATTTTTGGGTTAAATGGATGAGGCTTGAGTAGCTAAGGAATCCATTTTAAGAGAAGTATGGGATTCTCTAAATGTTTTTTACATCTCATTGCTTTGATTATTGTACGCTCTTGCATTGTGGTTGTTATTCTATAGTGCATGTTAGGGTTGCATATGCATTTCAAGAGGTGTCATGATCCCTAAATTTACTATCATTGTTTATTGGAGGAGAACCAACAAGCAAAAGAGCTTGAGAAAAATATGGAAGTTTATTCATGTAGTTAAAATATTGAAATGAAATATTTTCAGGATGAGGATTATTATGGGTTTTATGATTATAAGGAAGGAATAATATTTGTGTGAATAAAATTCTTGTTATATTTGAGATTTGATCAAATATTGGAAGATTAAATGTTATTATCCTTTATGTAAAGTGCTTGGAATGTTTAGTTATGTGCAAATGAAAAGGTGTTAGAATATAATTCATGGATTATGGTTGTAACTTCTTTAGATTATGTTTCATTTCTTTTACATTGAAGATATAAATAAAATTCTAAATGTTAGTATTATGTTTTCAAATGTATTTAAATTCCTAGTTAAGCAAAGGGTTATCTTGAATTTATTTATAGTATAACACTTTTTTTGTTTATGAGAGATATTCATTTTAGTAATTGTTTGACTCTTGGGTTGGATGGATATTTTTTGGGCATGACCTAGATCCATATTATAAAACCTTAAGTCAAGATGTACCCAATTCTATGAGGAGTTGTGATGAGGCAATACCTAGGTATTTGTGAAAGATACACCTTGAATGGTGAGGCTTGGGTGTTCTCAAAGTGGTGAGGCTTTTGGTTAGTCCTAAGTAGTGAGGCTTGGATGTATTCCTAGTGGTGATCTATAGGATTCTACTTAGTGGATTGATACACCAAAGCATTCAAAGATAATATAGTTGTGGTACCTTGAATAGTGAGGTTCAGGTGACCATGCTCATTACCAGGTGAGTGGTGATTGCCTTAGTTAGCCCATGGTGATTTAAGTAACTAAGAACTATGTAACTAAGCTATAATAATCCTACATAGACATAATTATGTAGGGTTAGGAAATAGGCACCCCTTTTAAGTTTTATGGACCTTAAAGGATAATCCCTATTTCATGGTCAAGTTGTCCTATATTGGTGAGGATATAGGAAAAGTGGGGGGCCCACTAATGGCATCCTTTCTAAATGATAAATTTTAGGAAGTTGAACCCTAAAAATATAGGAATTTTGCCACTCCTATCTAGTTGAGTGTCATATGTAGCTACATTGAACTCAAAGTGTGTTTATGTCTTACAATTCTAAAAAAATTATATTAGGATTTCTTTATGAGTTAATCCTTGAGAAAATTAAAAAAAAAAGTCTCTCCTTGGGGTATATTTGGTGGGTTGTTACATTATTTGTGATTATATAGACCCCCTAAGCATCATCCTAGTTGCCTTTTTTATTTTTTTCAAGTATTGTAGTAATAGCACTAAAAATATACAATAGCACCAGGGTAGAGCTTCTACTAAAAGTGACACTTTTGCACAAGCATTAGAATCAGGTGCTAGAATTTTTTTTTATTTTTTCTATTTTCTATAACTAGATCTCTACTACTTAAAACTCTATGGTTATATTCTATTGTCTATTGCATAACAAATTTTATTATAAGATAAAATAACAAGTTTAGATCAATTTTCTCCATAAAATTATCTTAGGCATGGAATCATAAGTGCATATAGATCTAGGTAGGATAGTTTTGTATGCTTGCTTAATATATTATTTTTCCATAAAACTAAATACTCCTTTGCTTTCCTTGTAATCATCGAAATTAGAAGAATACATTACTTAGGACCATTGTTTGTTGTATACTTATATTCTTGTATCATATATCTTTCTATTTTAGATCTCTCCTTAAGAGGATAGAGGTTGGACTTTATTTATTAGATAGAAAATAAATGGGATTTCAAAGGATCCTTAAATGTTTTACATATTTACAACCAGGACCATAATGGGAGTCCTAACTAAACCTAGACATATCACAAAATAGTAATAAAAAGGGGGCAAGCCCATAAGACAACAAAGATCAAAAAATAAAACACAAAGGGTGTAGAGAACCGAAATATCCCAAAAAATCAATCTTTAATATCATACTAATACGCTCCATCCTTAGGATTGGTTTTATTATTCTTGAAATATTTCATCATCCAGGTGATTTCTTCAATATAAATAGTAGATATTTTAATAGACCTAATTAGAGATTTGAGAAGATCGCTTGTTATATTCATAGCATTTTTAGAGATTTGATAGGATCTAGAGTCTTCATTGGTTCTTTTCCTTTCCAAATAGAAATTTCTACTTTTTTCTTTAACTTCTTTTGGAGAGCTAGATAAAAATCACTAGAACTCTCAAAATCAGGGATGACTTGCATGACTTTCTCCTCTTTAGCCTATTTAAACCTCAGATATTTTGAACACCTTGTATAGTTCTTATTTTCTTTATAGCCTCTTTATCAACCTTCACCACCAATTCTTTAGGAGTATATTATCCTCGATAGGAGAACCATTATCTTCTTTAGTCGAACACTCTAAAGAAGTCAGGGATGGAGTGCTCTCAAACTTCATAAAGGAGATGTCCTTGTTATCCACTTCTATCTAATTCCCAAGTAGACACAAATTGTTAATTTCCACATTATCACCATGCTTGGATACATGCTCAAACAATAATTTTATTAGATCCTAATGAAGAGGAGTGGAATATTTACCTTGTTTTACTTGCCCCACTATTCTTTCAATAGACCTAAATAGAAAAGTTGGGACATTCATAATTATTTCTAATGCATATGGTTTAAAAAAGTGAAATTAAAGCTTCACATAATTGTTACTTGACCATCTAGAGTGAAATATTCCATCATAACTAGTGCCACCTTGTTCCATCATGAAGATAACCATTTTGGCACTTGAATGGGTGTTCTCCTTTGCCTTTTAAGAGCTTTAGTTCTTTGGTTAGAAAAGTTGGGACATTCATAATTATTTCTAATGCATATGGTTTAAAAAAGTGAAATTAAAGCTTCACATAATTGTTACTTGACCATCTAGAGTGAAATATTCCATCATAACTAGTGCCACCTTGTTCCATCATGAAGATAACCATTTTGGCACTTGAATGGGTGTTCTCCTTTGCCTTTTAAGAGCTTTAGTTCTTTGGCTAGGGAAAGTTTTTCCCTATTAATACACTCCCTAGAAATTGGGAGACCCAAGACTTCAAAAATAAGGGGTGCAAAAATGGTGAAATCCATACCCTTTGCCCTAAATTTACCATCATCTTGGGTAAAATCTATTTGCTTGGAAATATCATCGCCAAAATCATTGAAATTTTTCAATATATTCAACAAAACCCCTTTCTCCATAATTCTCAACACTTCATCATCCAAAGACAGGGTGGCCAATTCTACTCCCTTTAATCCTTCTACCATATTCTATAAATATCTCCTACTAAACTAGTAAGGGCTCCTTAACTATTCAAACTTCAAAGAGGACTAGCTTTGAGGTTGAACAAGCATAAAATAGACCCACCTGGACCCTAATTTCAAATGTCTACATTTGCTTAGAAACTTCCTAGAATAATGATGGAAGCACAACCCAATCATGTTCTCTATCTTGAGAAGATATTTGCCACCTCAACAAATTAGTATGAAATTTGATAGACAAGAGACTCCACAAATGAAAAGCATAGGAAAATTTGACCTGTGATAATAAATTAGGTCAAGAATTGGGAAGTTCCTACACCCAATGTGGATTGAGATAAAGAGGATAAAAAGGATAACTACTGTAAGGTTCACATTCTCTAGAAAGACACTATGCATGCGAACATATTTCCACCTTCTCTCAAGGCTATCACAAATAAATGGTAAAGGAGAAAAACCAGGACTAGAGAGGAAAAATAAGAGAAACTACTCATGGCCTAAACAAGCATGACATAGTAATAAATAGGATACACCAATATAATAGTAAAATTCCATTCTGGAAACCCCTTGGAGGAACATAGAGATCTCAAAAATCTTACCATACTAGAATGGATAATCCACCTATACACTGCCAATTGGGGCCACAAACATGAAGATTGATATCTGATCTAGAATATAGGACCCACTAAACAAAGTCAAAAGACTTACCACTAGAGAATAGACACCACCCTAAAGTGCTTCCCACAAAAAGTATTTGAAAACACAAAAAAAGAAAACTCACAAGCTTCCCAAAATTAAAAAATTCAAAATACCTAGACTCAATATTTTTCATGACAATAAGCAAAATAATAGCTCTAATAAAATTGAAAACACTACTCCATAAATCCTCTTCTACTAAAGAAAGCATGGTAAATCCCATAGAAAAACCAAAATTTAAAAAAATTATTAGTTGCACCATTATCTCTCAACATCATAAGAGAAAGAGCTTGAGGAAAAATATCCCTCAAAATAGTCAGGCTTTCTTGATGAACCCCTATATTGGCTAAATATTCCGTGGTCATATTACCTTCTCTAAAAATATGCTTACATTGAACACTTTCAAGGGTTCTAAGGATTATTTTTTATTCAATCATTAAATTTTTAATATTCCAACTAGGAGTAAGATAAAGAAGAATATTGATTATACTTACAGATTCCCCCTTAATGATGACCTTCTCATACTATAGAGATTCAATAAGGGCTTCCTTGTAAGAGGGATCTAGCCTCTATAAAGTGGCTGATTTTGATTCCAAGGTTCCTAGAAAAAGCTAGGATGATTTTACCCCTATTATTTCTAATCACTCCTCTAGCCCCTACCATCCCTGGATTCCCTTTTGAAGCCCTGTCAAAATTTATTTGTATCCATATTGTGGGAGGAGGGACCCATTTGGCTTGAATTCTATTTGGTCCTTCCTGGTTAGCCATCTGATCCCCTTGGGTAGGACCAATATTTCAACTAAATTGGCTTATTTAGGATTTTATCTATTATTTGTGAGAGAAATATTTGAACTTTTTACTAATATTCTCAACAATTTTGATTCCTATAGAGGTAGAATCCTTAGAATAATTTTTAAAGTCCCTATTGTTCCTCTCCTTTGACATCCCCTAAAGGAAATGGGGAAGACATACTTTTAAAATGATGCGACATATTTTACTATAAAAGGGTGGAATAAATTGTTCAAATAGTTCAATCAAGGTCATCAAAGTCATGAGAATGTGATGTGTATATTAGGACAAAATAAAAGTGTAAGTCTAGGTCATCATGGTCATAAATTATCATGTCATACATCACTTAACCCAAGATAAGGAGAAGAAGAGAATAAATGTGATAAGAAAAAGGAGATAGAAGAAAGTAGATATAGTTGATTGTTGCTAATATTGAGTGTCTTACAATTAGGATAGAAGAAATGGGTGAGGTTGGATCATTAGGGTCATATATGATCATGGCATACATAAATTAACCCAATAGAGGGATAAGAAGAGAAAAATATGATAAATAATAAAAGGGAGATAGAATAAAGTAGGTGTAGTTGATAAGAAGAGAAAAAAAAAAGCAAATTATTGGACTAGGAGGATCGCTCAATATGAGGTTTTCTATGTGAATGTAATACAAGTGATTTTTGTAGTAGATAGGGTTGTTATTTGCATTATCACAAAATCCTATTGAATCTATGGTATTATCAAGAAACCAATAAATCATGCAAATGGGATAATTTTTTTAGGTGTATTTTGTTTTGGTACTATTATGGAATTAGGAAATCATGCAATCAGTCATATGAGCAAGCAAGTCATGCAATATTTATGTGTAATACCTTTTAAGGTGCATGATGTTGATTGGTTCCTTATGTTCTTTTTTTTCTAATGTGGCTAGGTGGTAGGCTCTAGATCCAGATTTAGTAGTGATGATGAAAGGTCCTAGCTATTTGAGCTTAAATTTTCCTTTGAGTTCATCTTTGGCATTAGTATTCTTTTGATTTTCTTTGAGGGCTAGATTATCAATATTGAAGGATATTGGGAATTATTCTTATGATAGGTATGCTAAATTCTATTGTGGTATGTTCTCAAATGTTCCAAGATATTGATGTGCTGTTCTTCTAAAATATATAATTGTTTATAACCTAAGTGATACACATTTTCAATCGAAGAGTCTTGTAACAAGAATCTTAGAGAAGGAATTTCAATTTTGAAAGGTAAAACTATGTATGTACCATTAATTAAATTATAAGGTGTCACTCTTATAGGAGTTTGCACACTAGTATGATATATCCACAAGGTGGGGTAAAGTTATAGATTCCAATCTTGGTCATTTTTGTTGATCAATTTCTTGAGGATTCTGACTAATATTTTTTTGGAATATTTTTCTTATCCATTTTCTTGAGGGTAATATGGTGTTGACCATTTTTGTTGAATTTTGTATTTGGCACATGTTTTTGCAACTTCCTTGTTTTTTAATGGTGTGTCATTATCTACAACTAGGAAAAAAGGAATCCCATAATGGATAATGATTTGGTTGATGATGAATTTGGAAACTTGAATTCCTATTGTAGAGGATAGAGGTATGGCCTCAACCCATTTGGTAAAGTATTATGTGGCAATGATAATGATTCATAGCTATGTAATTATTGAGGGTTGATTTTACCTATAATGTCTAATCCCCAAGAGGATAATGGCCAAGGTGATGTGATTGGTTGTAATTCTTGAGAAGGAGCATGGACAAGATTATCATGTCACTAACATTTATTGCATCTCCTAACATAATTATAGGTGTCTTACTCCATTTATGGCCAATAGTAACCCATCCTAAGGAGTTTCTAGCTATGGCTAACTCACTAAAATATCTACCACATGATCCATTATGGGCTTATTTGATGATTGTTTTGGTTTCTTCCTCATTTATGCATCTAAGGAGTATGCCCTAAAAAGAGCATTGATATAAGATTTCTCCAACGATGACATATTTGCAATATTATAGTATAAACTATTTGTATTTTTGGTAATTAAAATATTTAGGGAATTTTCCTTATTTGATGAATTTAAGTATATCTTGATACCAAGATTCTTGTGGTAAAGTTTATTCAATGGTGCAAATGTTTAGAGGTTGTCGAAAATATTTTAACATTGTGGGTCCTTTTATCGATCTTATGATAATGGAAGTTTCTTCATATTCTAGTTCCAATAGAATTAGGGATGTTGTTGTGGCTATAGCATCAGCATGGTGATTGCTAGATCATGGAATGGCTTCTATGTTGACTTCATAAAAACAAGCTATTAATTAGTGTATGATATCTTTGTAAGATTTAGTTTATCATTCTTAGTCTGATAAATACCATTGAACTAGTTAATCACCAATTGTGAGTCACCATATACCATTAGGGTTTTAATTTCAAGTTTCAATTTGGCTCGAAGAACTAATATTAGTGATTCATATTTTGGTGTGTTGTTTATGCATGAGAATCATAATTTAAATGGTAGTGGTATAATTTTTTGTGGTGTGACTAAAATTATCCCTACTCTTTCATCTTTGATACATCAATCTCGATAAAAGTATAATATCTAGGACTCAATATTTTGGGCTTATATAGCTAGAATAATTTCATCAAGTAAGGTTATATTTATGGGATGTTTTTATTCTAAACATGTAGGTGCAATTTCATCATCTATAACTTGCCATTTTAATGAATTTTGGCTAATGATCTCAAGATAATATTTGTTGAGGACTATGACCCATTTGGCAATACTTCTTTATAGGTAAGGTTTTGACATGAGGTATTGTAGAGGGTTAACTCTTGCTATGACATAGGTCTTTTAGCTAAGCATGTAATGTATTAATTTGAGAGAGGATAAAATGACTACTATACATAGCTTTTCTAATAGTTTATAATGAGTTTCGTAATTCACAAAAGTTCTACTTATATAGTAGATGGACCTTTTTCAATGTTTGTCATAATTTGAGCTAATAAGGCTCCAAGGGCATGTTCAATAGTGGATATGTATAGCAAAAATGGTTGGGTTGGGTTAGGTGATATCAAGATAGGGAGTGTCAAGAGATAAGATTTTAGAGCTTCAAAAACCTTTTGACATTCACTATACCATTACAAATTTTATATCTTTCTTGAGAACATTATAAAAGGGTTGACATTTGTATGCTAATTTCAATATGAATCTTTGTATGGCTTGCAATATTTCTTGGAGGCTACGTAGTTCAATCAAATTTGTTGGTGGTGGCATGTTTGTTATTAATACGATTTTTAAAGGGTCTATGTTGATCCCACAATGGGATATTATAAACCCTAGAAACTTTCTTGATGTTACCCCATAATCATGGGGTTTTGTCTAACCTTGTATTCTTATAATCTTTCAAAAATACATCTTAGATATTGAACATGATTTTGTCTTTCCTTGGAGTGACCTAAAAGATCGTCTACATAGTATTCTATGGTGTTATGCATAATGGAATGAAAGATATATATCATGAATTTTTGATATATTACTCCTACATTTTTTAGGCTAAAAGGCATGACTTGATAGCAGAAGGTTCTCCAAGGGGTTGTGAAGGTCATTTTGGATTGGTCTTCAAAAGTGATATTTATTTGATTGTAACTTTAAAATCCATCCATCAAGGATAACATCTCAGATCCTATGGTGAAAGTCAACTATCATGTATATGTTTGGTAGAGGGAAGTCATCTTTGGGATATGCACTATTTATGTCTTTAAAGTCTATGCAAATTCAAATGGATCCTTCTTTATTGGCAACAGGCACAATGTTGGAGATCCAATATAAATAGTCTATGGACTTTACAAATCCCACATCTAATAGATTCTGGAGTTCATTCTTAACTAAAGAGCAATTTTGGGATGCATTTCCCTTAATTTTTTCTTGATTATTTTGGCATCTATATGCACAACAATATGGTTAATTACTAGTGAAGGGTCAAGCCTAGGTATATCATCATATGTCCAAGCAAAGATGTCATGGAACTCTTTTAATAGGTCTGTATATTTTATTTGCTCTTGGGATATTATCTTTCCTAGTTTAAGGAGTCAAGGATGTGTTTAGTACTAGGTATGAAACTACAATCTTGGATTATTTCATTGAAGTTAGTTCCTCCATAGATGAATGTGCAAGTGCCTATTTGGACTTTGAGTCTTTTCTTACTAGGTAAAATTTTAGTATAAGAGGAAAGGAATAGACTAACCAATTCTGCGAAAGGATTTGGATTTGGATTAGTTAATTCAAATTGATCTTTGGAAGAAGATTTGGGATCATCCCATAAGTTTATAAGGGGTTCTTATAAAACTTATTTCCGTTTATTTATCTTATACACACTATATGGTAATGTCGGTTGGAGTGAGGGATAAATATTGAACTCTTTTTGTTGAATGTCTAATGAGTTGCATAAGGTGAAAGGCTCTGGATCTCCAACGATATGGATAATCCTTCCTTGATATTCTTGTTTTAAATATTGATGTGAGGTGGAAGGTACTACTTTCATAGCATGTATCGAAGGTCTTCCAAGTAGCATTTTATATGTTACATCATCTGATATAGCATAGAAGAGAGTTCTAAGGATGCATGGGACTATTTTTAAAGGTAAGGTTATGGATCTTGTCACCTCTCTTTTCTCATTGTCAAGTTCTCTGATAACAAGATCTGAATTTTGTAGGTATTGTATGCTTAAGTTAAAAAAAATTAAAATTTTGATATTACAAACATTTAAGGTTGACCCGTTACCTACTAAGACTCTCTTGATATGTCTATCCTCTACTTGACCTATAATATAAAGAGGTGAATCCCTTGATATGGTTTCAAGAGGTGTGTATATTTTATGAAAAGCTAATATGGAACTATTTATTTTGGCGAATCCAACAATATTAGTGATGTCATTAGGAGATATGTCTTGGGGGACTTCTTGCATACTTAGAAGTTTTAGCAATATTTCCCTATGAGTAGGTGATGTTTTTAGCAATTCTAGAAGAGATATCTTTGTGGGTATGTTTTCTAAGTATTATCAAAGATCAAAAGAGTGTAAGGTGTTTTTCAAGAGGTGTGAGGACCAAGGGTGATCTATTAGGGATATTTATTTTGGTATTGAGAGGGATGACTAAAGGTGGTTACTCAAAGGATTTATTCTTGGCTTGTTGTCTAGTTACTGCGTAAGATTGATATATGGATGGTACCTAAAAAGTTGGTAAACTTTTGGTCATGTGTTGGAAAAAGGTTTTGAAAAATCCCTCAATTTTTTTAGGAGTATCTTGTTGGTTGAAAACTATCTTTCCTTCCTCTATAAAATCTTGGATGAGGTTCCTTAAATAGTAATGCACTTGTTTGTTGTGTGCTCTTTTGTGTAGTGGTAATCACAATGCTCATAATATTTATACCAATTGGGTAACTCTTCGGTAGTCTATCAGGGTCTAACATGTGGGAGATCCACCATATTTGAATCAAGGAGTATTTTTAACTTGGTGGCTTCGCTTTTTCCAGTGTTTGTGTATTGTCATTTGGACTTGTCTTCTCTTAGTACCACTAACTTTTGAGGATCATTTTGAGTTGCATTTATGTTGTTGTTTTGACAAGAATCTATTACACTATCTCCTACAACATGTTTGTTTTTGTATTGACATTTTTTGGAATATTTTTCTTCCTCTTTCTTGTAGCTACATTGTCCTTGTCTTATGAGGATAACTTCTACTCTTTTGGTCATGTCTATAGCTTCTTCAAAAGAGGGTTTTTTAAGATGTGTAAGAGTGCCTTAGGGGGAATAATGTATTGAATTTTTCCTACCAAGGCCCTTCATTTAGCCAAGAAATATGAGAAATATTCAATCTTGGATTGTTTTAGTTGGTATAAATCATCTATAGTGACCTTTTCTTCTATGTAAACTGAAAATTGCTTGGCAAAGGCTTCCATAAGTTCTTTGAAAGCCTTGATGGAATTAATAGGTATTTTAAAATTCCATTCTAAGGCTTATATGGAATAACCTAAGAAGCAATTTCTCATCATGATTGATGTCACTACATGTTATTTGAAATAACCTTAAATGGTTAATGAAATCTTGTTTTCCATTGTACATTTGAAACATAGGAGTTTCAAAGTTATTTGCAAAAGGATAGTATTATTGGGTCTAATGGTTCATTATAAAACTCTTCTAAAGAGTGATTTTGATTTGATGACCCTCGAAGAAAAATAATTTGATGTTCAAGCTCTTAAAACTTAGCCTCTCTTTTTAAGGTGTTCAAGTTTGGCATTGATGTTTTAAAAATCACCAGGTGGAGGGTTTGGTGGAGTATATAAATTCAAATTGGGTTGTGAGAGATAACGTAAGGTCATAAAATATGAATTATTTTTGTTAGATGTTGCAAGTGGAGGGGTATGGTTGACCCCCAAGTCATGAGTTAAAAAGAGGTTTGTGGAATTAGGATTTGGAATGGGTATTGTGATACTAGGGTTTGGTGTTGAAAAGGGTATACCCATAATAGGTATGCCTACAGATATGGTTGGAGGAGTTGTATAATCAGCTATATGTGCCATATCCACACTATCACTAGCAAATTTATTTTTATTTTCATTCATTTGTGCAATAGTAGATTGACCATTAGAATGTTCAAGGTTATCATGAGGTGTACAAGATTCATTTCTATATTTTTTCTCAAGTTATTCTCTAAGACTATGTCTTTTTTTCTTTTAATATATTCTCTAATGTGATCTAGAGACTTAAATTTTATCCTTTGTACTGTAAATTTTGAGTACATTGGTTGTCATTGATGTCAAAGGTAGTATTGATTTAAAATGCACTCTTCATGTTTGTGTGAGCAAGAAAAAGACAAGGTATTCTCCATGGTGGTTTTTGCAAATAAAATGAAAAGGTTTATTTATTTCTTCATGGTGGTATTTGCAAATAAAAATAAAATTTTATTTAAGTTCTCCATGATGACATTGGCAAAAAGACAAGACCTAATGAAATGGCCCAAAGTGAAAAGGTTAAATTATAATATATTTAAATCTTTAAAGATTTAAAATATTATAATAAAAAGGTTTATGAAATGGCCCAAAGGGAAAAGATTAAATTATAATATATTTAAATATTTTCAAGATTTAAAATATTATAATAAAAATATTTTTAAACAAAGGAGTGGCAAAAGTTTTTATACAACTCTCTCCAAGCACCGACGTCCAAATTTTAAGAGGGTAGCATAGTATTTAAGGAGGAAATTAAAAGTCTTGTAAAAAGTTCTTTTAATGCAAGCGATGAAGGCAAAATACACTCAATCCATTCATGAGAGCAGTGCATAATACCCAAAACAGAGGTAGTGAGGAGTAAATCATGAGAGAAGTGCATGATACCCAATGTGAAGGTAGTGAGAAGGAGCAAATCATGAGAGCAGCGCATGATATCTAGCATGGGGGAAACAAGGAGGATGCACATTTTGAAAATAATTGATAGTGCACACATCTTGATATAGGAGATAGCTCAGCTTTGAAATTCAACCAAGCAGTTAGCTCAGGTGGTAGGCATACCCTACGTAAGATGTGGCACGAGGGAGGTCTCAAGGTCAAGACACGACGGTGATAGTTTTGCTTAGTTTTTTTGTTGATAAGAGGAGAAACACAAGTTTAAATATGACATAGTGCACATTGGTTCTTGTGTGGTCAGTTAGCCCATGTGGTGCTCTAGCACATGCTAGAGTGTGGGCTCTGAGAGGTCACGCGCTTGATTTCCTTCGATAGCAAAAGTGGTAAGGGCAATATTTTTGTTATAAATTTTTCTTGGTGCTTAGGGAGTCATAAGGGCATGAATTTAACTAAATTTGTTATAAGGGTTGAGTGAAATAAAAGTTTTTCTCTTGGTATTAGAGAGTTATAAGGGTTGAGTTTATTAAAAAAAAATTATAATTAGGGAGTCATAAGGTTGTGAAGTAATAAAGATTTTTGTGCAAAGATTTGTTTTAAGAGCCTTTATTTTGCAACCATAAATTACAAAGAGTGTCTTATATATTTTATTTTTGCAAAAAGCATAAAGAAAAACAAATGGAATATGTTTTGCATGCAAGATTAGGAGTAATAAGGTGTTATAGTGGTTTGATATTTTATTGTAACTTTTGTATGATGAAATTGGGTTTGAAGGTATTTGATAATTAATAATGCCCTATCTTTTGAGAACAAGATAAGAGTTATTGAACATCAATTTCAGATTTCATTGAGCATATCTTTTTGAGAAGGAACTTCATGTGGAGGGTTTGAGAAAGTATTTTTCTATCTAACCCTTGTAGTGGCACAAGAAGGATAAGTTGTTTGTAAGATAGGTTTTGAGGACATATATTCATCAAATTAAAATAAGAGGTATGGGCATATCATTACTTCTTTAAGGTGTTTGATTGAGCATACTATTTTTGGAACATAAGGTGGAGATAAAAGGGTTGTTTGGTATGCATTGTTGAAAATATTTGAGTTAGGGTTTGAGACCTACATGTGCATCAATTATTGAGAGAAAATTGAAACAATTGCATTAAGGTTTGTGCTTCTATTTTTTAAAATATTGAGATATTTATGATAAATTGTGAACTAATTGTACTAGGTTTGAAGACAATTTAGTGCATCATTGTGAAACCTTTTTAACATTGGTTTGAGAGATATTGAAAGCAATTGTAAAAGTGTTTGATATTAATCATGTGAGGGAAATTTTTGCATAAGTGTGATTGATATTTGAGAGTAAATTTGCAAGAAAGATAGATAAATTTTGTGAAGTAAGCTATACACTATTTTGATTTGATTTGAAAGGGATTTTGCAAGAGATAGAGATTAGATTAGTTGAATGCAAGATTTGTGAATGTGAAGAAAATATAGGGATTTTGATAGTGCATATCATTCTCTATATGTTCTAGAGGTTAAACGAATTCTAGGTAGAATATGTCTGAAATGCCTAGTTGAAGAAGGTATTTATAAAAGAGATATAAGCATTTTTTTGTATGAAAGATTTGGAAATATTTGAGCAAATTCTATGAGCAGGATTGAAGGCAGACTTGAGCAAGTCTTGCGAGAAGACTTGGAATAGATTTGAGGTAGATTTAAGCAAGTCTTGTGAGAATACTTGAAGAATATTTGAGAAGTCTTTTGAGAAGGCTTGAAGGCAGATTTGAGCAAGTCTTATGAGAAGACTTGAAGCAACTTTGAGGTAGATTTGAGCAAGTCTTGTGAGAAGACTTGAAGCAGCTTTGAGGTATATTTGAGCAAGTCTTTTGAGAAGTCTTGAAGGTAAATTTAGGTAAATTTGAGGTAGATTTGTGCTAGCCTTGTGATAAGGTTTGGTGCACATTTGAGATAGATATTTGTGAGTAGAGTCAAAGCAAATTTGTGCTAACCTTGTAATGAGGTTTGATATAGATTTGAGATAGATATTTGTGAGTAGAATCAGAGCATGTTTGTGCTAGCCTTATGATGAGATTTGGTGTATATTTGAGACAAATATTTGTGAGCAGAGTTAGAGAAGAATTGTGCTAATCTTGTAATGAGGTTTGATGTAAATTTGAGATAAATATTTTTGAATAGAGTTAGAGCATATTTGTTCTACACTTGTGATGAAGTTTAGTGCATATTTGAGATAGAGTTGAGAGTAGGATTTGGAGTAGACCATAGTAGAGGGGATAGAGTTATTCTATGGAGAGATATCCACAAACTATAGCAGAGGGGATAGAGTTTTCCTATGGAGATAGATCCAAAAACTGGAGCAGAGGGGATAGAGTTCTCCTGTGGAGAGAGATCCACAAACCAGAGCACATGGGATAGAGTTTTCCTATGGAGAGAGATCTATAAACCAAAGTAAAAAAGGATAAATTTCTCCTATGGAGAGAGATCCACAAACTAGAGCAAAGGGAATAAATTTCTCCTATGGAGAGAGATCCATAAACTAGAGTAGAGGGGATAGAGTTCTCTTATGGAGAGAGATCCACAAACCAAACCAAAGGGGATAGAGTTCTACTATGGAGAGAGATCCACAAATCAGAGCATTAGAAATTGATATCTCCTTTGGACAGAGGTCCATAAACATTGTAATAGGGAATTGGTTCCTAAGAGATTAGTTGATAAAATTTAGAAGAAATATTTTCTCCATGGACGTAGCCCACATTGAACCATATTAAATAGGTGTCTCTTTTGTGTGTGATGATTTGTGCATTGTTTTGTTACTGCTACTAATGATATTGGTTAATATTACTTTGGAAATAAATTGCAATTCATAATATTGGAAAGAAAAGTAAAATTTTATCTTATATTGTTCACCCCCCTCTCAGTATAATCTTGTGTTCTTCAATTGGTATCAGAGCAGGTTCCTTCAAAAATTTTAACAACTTGAAGGAAGATCTACAAGAACACACATGGTAAGTGTTGGGCACTGAATTGCACCAAGTTTTCACTCGATACTATGGCTGTCTATCTTCCTATTTTCTGTCCAGGCTTGCACCCGATAGCTGCAGCTCAACACTCAACATTGGATGGACCAAAACAGAGTTTCTGATCCAACCTCCAGAGTAGGTTGGTTCCTTGTCAACTTAAATAGGGGGTTGACACAATTATGCTCACTTAGGGTTTGAAGGTTAGGGTAAGAAAAGGTTAGGGTTAGAGAAATGTGAACAATAGTGGACGGATAGGCTAACAACATTGCACCACCATAAAAAGCTCTGAAAAACTAACCCAAAGATACATAACTCAGATCAACATTATCACAAATTGAATGACTCTTCATTCATTAAAGCACACAGAGAAATATTGCAGACAACGATTTCAATATCCAGACAATGATAATCCAAATAACAGAATTCACCAATATCTAGATTCTACAGAAATGCACTTCCTAACAATAAAGATCAATCTCAGAAGCAGATTTCAATTACTTTAACAGCTAGTAATCCATTAATTTGGCACAAACTAACCACTTAAGTATTCACAGAAATACAGCTAAAGAATTCGAACCTCTGATATCAAGCATGAAGATACAAATTTTGAGGTGAAGATCAATGTAATGCTCCTTCCATTAGCTCTTGGGAATATTTACAGTAGCACAGGCAAACACACTAGAGCCGACCCTTAAAAATGAGGGTTCGACCTCTACTTATAGTTTTTGCAGAAATTAAAAATACAAAGAACATTACAAAGATTTCATTTTGATAGCACAACAAAGAGTTCTTGTAGGCATTTGCTTACTGGTACATCTTCTAGGAAATCTGCTGAAAGTGGTCCGCCATGGTAGCTCGGGGCCTCTACAACTTGTTGGTTGTTTGATGCAACTAGAGTCCAAGTCATTGGAAATCATGCACTATCATCGATTCTTCTTGGATGCTATCTGTCATCATCGATCTGTAACCACTTCTGGTTTAGCTTTCTTGAAAACCCTCGATGCTTCATCTTCTTCTTCCAACTGACTGTTCCAATTCTGGTGGAGAACCAAATACTTTAGATTCTTTGACATGATCCTCACCGTTGATCCCCCTTATTGTATGGCTCAGATTCATTTTGATACAAGCTTATTATGATGATGGGGAGAACACAATGCCATTCCGCTTTAAAATGTTGGTGACGTCATCATTCTATCTTAGAAACTATGAAATCACCAATCCGGCTCCCAAATAACCTGAAAGCTAAGCAAGAATGAATCCGCTCTTTGTTCTTTAGATTCCTTCATTATCCACAAGGTATTCACCAATCCGCACAAAAATATCGATGATATCATTCTTTCTCTATAACTTTTATAGATTCCATTCTAGGTTGAGCAAGTGCATTGGCATATGATCATCAATCCGGACCCGTCATAGTGCAAAGTGACCTTTTCTCCATTCCACACTATCCTTAGAATAAAACATTCTACCTTGTCACCATTCCAGAAAGGAGAAGTCAAAATCACCTTTAGTCATGAATCCGCATCCACCTTGTCCATAGCATCCCGCCTTGTCACCATTCTAGGTGAAAATACTCTATGGGTTCTCCAGAATCAGGCCTTCCAAAACTTAGCCACTCGTGAAGTATTCCAAAATATCGAGTGGTCGCCAATCCACACTTTTTTATCGCTGACATCATCTCCTCTTAAAACTTTTGTAGATTCGAGAGGCGTCACCAGTCCAGAGCCAAACACAAAGGAAGTCTCCTAGAATCCGCTCGAGCATGAAAATTTACTAAGTGTCGGGTGGACTCATGCCTCCTATTGTGGATCCACTCCAAAATACATTGTAAGGTGTGCGGAATGAAGACTTTACCACTTAGACAAAATTTGCAAAATTTTCCTAAGTATGTGGCCATTTTGGGCCTACATTCTAGCACCTCCTAGGTGGATTTTCTTGCAAAACCAATCGAACTCAGAGTCTTATCCATTGGGCCATGGAGTCAAACATATTTATCTTCAAAAACATATTTTATAGAATAACTTCCATATAAACACTACTCTCTAAAAATTTTAATAGTCTACCTAGAGAGTAAAGGTTCATATGGAAATGATGCCAAAAATATATAAAACTTACTCGCTCATACATAGACTGTGTCAGAAATACAGATCTCACCACTATCTTCAAAAACTAGACACAACTCTACTCCTTTTATAAGGCCTTATTTCAAGAAATGCCTTCACATATAGTCCATTGCTCTTCTGCCTCTGTAGGCTTCATGCCTTTATTGCTTACTTCTGACAATTGTCAGAGTCAAAACAAAAATACAAAACTTATGCATATGTACAAAACAAAAATGAACTAAGTGTGAGCCCCTCCTGGGCCTGTAACTGATCCATCCAGCTCCCCTTCTTCTATGACCTCTTCTTCCTTTTCTTCTTCTTCTTCTTCTTCTTCTTCTTCTAGAGTAGGTGTTTTCTGACTTCTTTCTCCAGAAGTATTCCCAAACAATTGAACCATTAATTCCAAATATTGTAGGGCCTATTCCCAGACTTCTTCAGAGGGATTGGATGTTTCCTTGAGCTGCTTATAAACATATTGTAGCTCTCCAATGTCTTCATAGTTAGCAACATTCCCTCTATTCACCAGATCTTCCATGAGATCTCTCAAACGGGTAAAATCCATGATCAATTGGACAACTTGTTCTTGGGGTAGTGGCTCTTCTAGAGAATCTATTCCAGATTCATCCTACAAATTATCATTAATGCTCTACTGGATCTCTTCCATAGATAACAAGTTGTGATCCTCCTTCCAGAGGCCTCTGAAGCTAACCTGAATCATTTCCTTATTCAATTCAACAACATCCTTTATCACCTTTTCAATCCTGTCAAATAACAACCAGGCTCTTTGAAGTGCCCTATGCTTTTTAACCACTATCCTGGAAGCAACTCTGGTGAGATTCCATTATTTATTAGGAATAGGTTTAGCAGAATCATTGAGTCTGCTATCAACCAACCTATACATTTGTTCTATGAAATCACCATAGGCTACAACTCTCCAGTGATCTGATCTAGCTCTTTCTAAATATTGGAGAGTAGGCAGCTGGCATCATTAAGATAATCAATAACAAGTTGAAGCCCTAAACATTTCTCCTAGACCTCAGAAAGCAACTCTTTTCTAATCCTTTTCAACTCATTCTTAGAAAAGCCTGAAGATTTAGCTTTCTCAATCTGAAGTTGATGCTTTAAATTTTGAATTTCCTTCGCCTGATCTTCATTCAACTTCTTTTGCTCTTCTAACTGGTCCTTTAGTTTATTGGCTTCTTGAAACTTCTCTTGCCAACCCTTAGCCTCTTTTCTCAGAGCTTTTTCTACTTCCTTTTTATTATTCAGACTCTTCTTAAGCCTTTCAACCTATTTCTCCAATTTTTCTACCTTCTCTCTAACTAAATCATTCTTCACATAGAAGGTATCCAAGTGGGCTTTGGCTATAATTAGCTCATCTTCCTCAGGAAGCTTATCAATATCTTCTATGACCTCCTCCACTCGATAATCTTGAACAATCATCTCAGTCTTAGGTTTGCTCACCAGTGGAGTCATAGATCTTGATATTCTCTATCTAGAAATAGGATCAACATACATGCTTCTTCTTCTGACAACCATCCTACTGGAAGGCTTAGTAAGCTTCTCTGCCCAATAATCATTTATACTTTGAGTGGTTGCCTGCTCTTTTGATACAGTGATAGGTTTTAAAAACCAATAGCCAGAGGAGATGATGACACTAGAAATGAAAGGGCAGACTGAACTGTCGATGATGGGGGTGAGGATATAGTTACAGTAGCCTCTGTGACAATAGTGGACTCTGTAACTACTATTGCTATTGTTGTTGGTAGACTCATGGAAACTGATGCAAGACTAACAATTGGATGGATGGATATACTTGGAACGCAGTGTCCCATTGATGGTGGTGATGAAAAATATGGAAGTGAAGTGATGGTAGATGAGGGAGTGGGAACTTCAGATGTTGAAGATGGGATTTGAGGTGCTATGATGAAATAGAAGTGACTTGTACCTCAATGGCTACTGATGACATATGTGGTGGACTGTGAGAGGGAGGAGGTACACTTGTCATATCTTCTTGATTAGAAAGGGAGGGAGATTTCTTTGGGGACTCATGAGGATGAAGAGGAGAAGAGGGATTAGAAGCCATACCTTCACCTACTAATGTAGGGTGTTCTTGTTCTATCTTCGTATCTTGTTATCGCTGCTCCTGATCAATCAATTTTTCCATAACAAAATTAGCTACTTCTTTAGCAATCTCCTCCATATCCAATTTTTGTTTCTTTGAAATCTCTCTTTCCTCTCTTTCTAGGACCCTCTTAGTCCTTCTATGAACTAATTGAAAAGTAGTCATCTCATTCTCAGAATCTTCTTCCAACACATCTTCTTGCACTACTCCAAAAAGTAATGATTGTTCAGAAATAGGACGTAATTCAATTGATGTTGCAGGGGTAAAAGAAAGGGGTTTGTACTTAAAACTTTCATCCTTATCTTTCCAATCAATATCTATGTCTAGAGGCCATGCTCCCAGAGCTAAGCATTTAGGCCTAGATATTATTTCAATAACTAGAGTATCGACAACTTTTTCCTTAGAATATTGTATTTTGCTCATCAACTTAGCCCCCTTAGGAAACTTTTCCACCTGCTCAGTGGTAGGATGAAAGGTCTTTAGTACTTCAACCACTGTCAAAGGAGTTCCTAGATCTTCTAGTTGAGCCTCTTGATCTGTAGGTGGAGGGAGGGATTCAGAGCCAGATTGAGGTTTTTCAACCATTAATACTATGTTTCTGACATCCTTTTGTTTCCAGGTTCCAATGTTTTTATTATATCTCCTTGAAAATTCTTTATCAATCTTCATTCCAAACTTGGACTTAGGCTTTCCAATTTCAACCCTCATTCTCCACCAATCTATTATCTTTGCTACATTCCATGGTCCCTTTTCCTCCTCTTCTTCTTCTTCTACAATCTCTTCTTCAGGCAGAGGATCCTTTTTCTTTGTAGACTTAGCCTCGGAGGATTTTTTTCTTTGTGACTCAACTTCAATATTTTCAATTGTAGCCTCTGTAATCCGATGACTTGGCTTATTATCAGGGTCAAAATCAACAACTTGCTCATAAAAATCCAACCATGGAGGCAGTTGACCCATATTTGAGACATTCCACTCTAAAAGAGTAGTCTCATCATTATTTCTACCTTGTTCAAAATGAGCCCTGGGCCTCCTTTCAAATTTATAGGCCTTAGGTCCATTTAGGGTTTTATTCCTTGTAGTAAAAATGCCATCAGGGTCATAACTCCATCTTTGGGGAATATAAAATAGACCTAACCTATCAAGGTATTGGCCAATTTGTTGGCTCTGCCCCTTCTTGGTGATGGTAATGTCATCCATAGTGTGGTGGGTAAGTAAAGACTTCCTCTTTCTCCCAGAACCATAGTTTGCATCAATATACTCCACCTACCTCAGATATTCTAGGGCAAAAAGCCTCTCCATGACAAAGTGGGGTAGGAGAAAAGGTTTACCCATGAAACCATACAATCTGATTACCGTACCCTCAGTCAAAAAATACCAGTCTCCTTCTTCTGCACTCTTTGTTCTCAAAATCTGCTCAATTAAAGGTGGCAATCTAGGGCACTTACCATACATTATTTTTAGGGTAGGTCCCAGAAATTCCAAATTGAATCTATAATAAGACTCACTGCTCCTCAAATGACTTGTCCAATAATAAACCGGCAAGGGTTCCCCATCATTGGTTTTATCCTTGATCGGAATCCATGGCATTCTATCTTTGGTGGCAGCATAGAACATCCACACCAGACTTGAGAAATGCCTAAAACTAGGAGCATCAATGCCCCTTTTCATACTTACTAGCTGCTCATGTATCCTCTATGCGAGAAAAGTTGGCCAGTCAAAATAAATCACTCTAGTCCCTTTCTTTCCTGCATCTTTCTCATACATTCTTTCATTAGAAATACAGTATGTTACGGTAATTTTCCAGCCATGTACCATTCTATCAGAGTCTAAACCCTCCATGCAAGCCAACATAGAAAATAAGATGGGGTTTACAAACTTGTCAATAGAGATAGGGACCTCAGGCAATTTTTCCTTGGGCTTAATATTAAGTTGTTTATAAACCCAATTTTTAAATGACTCACCATCATTAGCTCACTTTTTTATTGTGTAAAACCCAGTTTGCTCAATGACCCTAAATGGCTTTGGTATTATTGGTGGGTCAGACCCTAGGGCAAAGAGTCTATGACAAAAGGAAGTGGTGACATTGAAAAGGGTTTCACCCTTAGAGGTTTTTACTACTTTAGCCAATGGATCATAAAACTTAACTATTGTAGCTATCAACTCAGGGTAAGAATGAACAGAATCACAAATATAAAAATAGAGATAATAAAGGACAACACATCTACCTTCCATAGCCAAAGCAACTCTCTTCTTGTATCTATCATTCACATTCCTCCTTAGCTTCATTCTCTCTATGAGGACCATTTCTGTGTCTGCCATGACTTTGACCTTGTCAATATATGGTGCCACCACTTTGGTCTTGTTTTAGGGGCCATTTTGATAGTAGTAAGACTTCGTTCTCCCTACAATTCATAGTAAATTCTTCAAAATATCACTCTACTTTCTTACCACTCTAGGGATGCAAATAGATACCAAATGAGCATCGTGTATGTCTTTTATCACTTTTTATTTTCTAGAATGCATGTATCCTCCACCATTAATGCAGCTACTACAATCATCGGCACACTTTCCAACTTTTATTCCCTTGTTTTAATCTTTCCCTTTCAAGATTCTATCTTTTCATTGGTCAAAATTTCAAATTGTTCTGCCACCTCACTACACCCCTTCGACTACTCTTTGGTCATGGCACAAGTTCATTAGCATTGAATGTGGGATCGTTCTCTAGTCTCCACGTGTCACGATCAAATTATTGCTTGGTTCCACTTTGATTTTGAAACCGATGGCTTAAGAGGCTTTTGGGTCCATTGACACTTAGAACCTTCTAGGCATGACTTTCCATCTTGATTCCGCTCTAGCTATATTGGCTTTGAAAGGTTCCCAGATTGGGAATGCCTTTTACTCTCTTTTGACCATCGACTCACCATTTGAGAATCTTAGTGTATTTTGATGTGGATTCAAGAGCGCACGTCATTTCGAAGGCTTCACATAGAATTGAGTGTGGAATGAAACCATGTTGTGTACTTAGTCCATACTTAGTCATTCTTGCAATTTTTTTCAATATTTTTAAAGAAAACTGATTACAAAGTGCAAAAAGAAATTAAAGTACAAAGTGCAGAAAGGAGGAAAATAATTATACAATGTATATACATATGTTACAGTGAAATCACTCCTTACACATAGTAGAGCTTGAGATGAAAACCATTCACTGGAATTGGTTGTATGTTTCCCTCCGGATCTTCTAGCTGGAATACATTGGACTCCTTAGCATCTACTATTCTGAAAGGACCATCCCAAAAAGAATCAAACTTTTCATGCTTGCCTAGCTTTGCTCTATCAACATTCCACCTGAGAACCGAGTCTCCAACCTAGAATTTCCTGAATCTAGCCTTCTTATCAAACCATGCTTTAATTTCTGATGAATGCTTTTGAAAACTATTATATGCCTGAGCTCTACTCTCTTCTAATTTCAGCAAATGTGTCAACCTAGTTTTCACAGGATCTTCTTCTGACTCTTCCTCTGAATTGACAAGCTTAAGTGTTGGGATCTCCAAATGGATTGGTAACACTGCCTCCTTGCCATATACTAGTGCATAAGGGGAAGTATTGATGGAATTCTTAATAGTAATCATGTCTGCCCATAGAGCTTGGTCCAACAATAGGTGCCAACTTCTTTTATTACCTTCAAGTGATTTCCTCAAAATCCTTAATAGGTTTTTGTTGGTAGATTCTGCAAGTCCATTACCTTATGGATAATAATTGGAAGTATTTTTAAGAGTAATGCCATACTTACTGGAAAACTCAATATACTTGGCTCCTATGAAAGTTGGGCCATTGTCACTCACCAAAGCTTCTAGAACTCCAAACCTTGAAATCAAATTTTCCATAAAATTGATCACAACATCTTGATCTGATTTCTTGGTAGGAATAGCTTCTACCCATATGGTAAGATAATATGTGGTAGTTAAGATAAAATTATGCTCTAATGAGGAATTAGGGTTGATAACCCCTATGAAATCTAGCCCCCATTATTGAAAAGGCTCTTCAACTTGAATGGGCTTGAGGGGGGATGAAGCATTCCTTGTCCTTCCAACATATCTCTGACATTTGTCACAAGCCCGGGTGACTTTAAAAGCATCAGTGAATACAGTGGGCCAATAATAGCCTACTATTATGATTTTTAAAGTTGTAACCCTACCTGAGCTATGTCCACTAACTGATCCTCCATGGAATTCCTCCATGACCCTTTTTTTTGGTCATCCTTTAAGCATTTTAGAAGAATTCCATCCAAGTTTCTTTTGTATAAGCCCTCTGGTAGTAATACATATTTCAAAGCATGAAGCCTATATCTCCTCCTTTGGGAAGCACTTAGATTAAGGGGGCATACTCCACTCTAGAAATACCTAATCATCTGGTCAATCCAATCAGAGTCTTCAGTTTGTATTATTTCGACCTGATTTTCTTCTATTGCCTAGCAAGTTGTTACTTCTACCAATGTTGCAGCTTATGTTAACCCTTGGCATAAGGCTCTACCTCTCACTAGCTTGGTGGGGTGTATTTCTACATCATATTCTTAGATTTTGGTAATCCAACCAGCTCTTTTGTCTCCTAGATCACCCTGAAGGATAAAACTTCTTACATCCGGATGAACTACATATACCAGGGTCTTGCTCTGTACCAAATACTGCCTGAACTTCTTTAGTGACTTCATCACAACAAATACTTGCCTTTCAATAAATTTGTATTTGACCTGATAATCATGGAGTGTCTAGCTCCAAAATAACATAGGATGTTCCTCCCCTTGATCATATTTCTGAGTGAGTACTGAGGCATAACTTTCTTCAGCTCCATATGCATAAAGAATAAAATATTTACTAAAATCTAGGTTTACCAATACTAGGGCTGTTGCAATGGATTGCTTGATAATCTCAAAATCTTATTTCCTGACTTCAGTCCACTTGAATTCGGCATTTTTCTTGAGTAGCTCAGATATAGGCCTTACTTTCTGTGCAAAATCAGAAATGAATTTCTTGACAAAATTGATTTGGCCTAGGAAAGACTGCAATGTCTTCTTATTTGTAGGCAAAGGAAGAGCAAGAATTGATGTGATTCTATCTGGATCTATGGCCATGCCATATTTTGAGACCACATGACCTAGTAGCTTTCCTTCATGGACTGCAAAGAATGACTTCTTAGGATTGAGTGAAATACCAAATTCTCTACATTTTTGAAAAACTTGCTCCAAGTGTGACAGATGGTCCTTTTTATCATGGGAAAACATAGTCATGTCATCCAGATAAATCAGAATAGCCTTGTTGATCAGTGCTCCAAAGGCATAGTCCATAGCTCTCTAAAATGTGGCTCCTGCATTGGACAACCCAAAAGGCATTCTCTAGTAGGCAAATGTACCCCATTTTGTGGTGAATGTTATTTTATACTGATCTTCATCTTTCACCCAAATTTGGTTATATCCAGAGTAACCATCCAATAATGAGAATATTTCTGCTCCTACCACTACCTGCAAGATCTGATCAATCTGAGGGAGAGGGTAGTGATCTTTAAGGGATGCTTGGTTCAGATTTCTAAAGTCCACACACAAGCGTATATCCCCATTCTTTTTCTCATGGGTACCAAATTGGCTACCCAAGTAGAATGTTTTATTGGGTATATGATCTTAGCCTTTAATAACTTTAAGAGCTCCTCTCTCATAATGGCCTCGATCCTTGGATTGACTGGCCTCTACTTCTACCTAAATGGTTTTGCATCAGGCTCTAGCTCAATAGTATGTTGGATAACCTTTTTATCATACACCTTGAGGTCTTCATATGACCAAGCCACAATGTCTTGGTATCTTAAGCATAGAGCTTTGATATCTTCTGCTTCCTCAGGTGAACATCGGATTCCAACATTGAGCTTCTTTTCTATACCAACTTCAACTTCTTTATAGATTTTTTCATTGACCTTCATGGCTTTGGTCTTCTTTCTATCCTCATTATCAAACAAACTCTCAAGGGTGACCAACCCTCTTGGGATATGATTGTTCCTTAGTTGGATAATGTCCTGCTGATCAATTTCTTCTGAATTCTCTTCTTGGATAGTGGAGAGACATGCTTCTCTCACCAGAAAATCAACTATTTGTTCATCACTTTCAAAAACCTACCAAAAAATTTGCTTGTCTAGTACTACAGGTCTAAAAATCATTTTAATTCCCTTGGCCTTCTTGATTCCAAAGTCTACAGAAGGGTTGAAGTTAGCTCCCTTTGTTGCTAATGAATCAGCCAGAGTATTCTTTTCTCTAGGAATAAAATTTAAATTCAGGGCATCAAAATATTCCATTAAATCCCATACCCTATTTCTGTAAGCTTTTAAGTAATGGTGCTTACTACTGCACCTATTTCTTACTTGATGGACTATTAGCTCAGAATCACCATATATATTCAAAATCTTAATGCCCATACTTTCTGCTTGTATCAATCCTAGACATAGGGCCTCATATTCTACAACATTGTTAGTACATGACCATGTCAATCTATAAGAAAAATTTTGTACCTTCTGATTGGGATTGTAGGACCACACCAGCTCCTACACCATTTTGACATTTAGCACCATCAAAGTGCATGATCCAAGTTTCTTTCTCTCTCAGATATTGGTTGGATATAGCAGGGATTTTCTTCTCTAATTCTATTGAGATGTTATATGTTCCCATACCAGTTTTAAACTGACTATAGTCTTCTCTGAAAGGCAACTCATCCTCTATGTCCAACTCTTCAATGTTTTCCACCAACTCAAATTCTTCCAAGGGATTAAGATTGCACATATCTTCTTCAATATTTTCAATGTGATAAGCTACTAGTTTTTTAGGTGTTATCCTTATCCTCTTTCCTTTGAAAGGGATTACCATGCTAGAATAATCCATATACATACATCCCCCTAGATTTGTAGTAAACTCTCTTGAAAGACATAATCCAAAATAGGGTTCTAAGTCAACCACAACTATTTCTTGCACTATTGTCACCTCAAGGGCTCTGTGCAACCTCATTAGTACATCCTTAATGACCCCAACTATCTTGACAGGTGTCCCATCTAGTTGTAATACTCCAGGACAAGATCGGGTATACTCCATACCCATATCCTCACAGACTGCTTTAGGCATAACTGTAGTTGATGCTCCTGAGTCAATCATACAATTTTGGACTACCCAACCTTCCATTCTTAGGGATATATAGAAAGGGGGAGGTTTATTATTTAAAACAATAGGTGTCATTTCTTTCTTTTCTGATGGCATACTAAGGATTGTTGTGGCCAACCTATTCTGAGGATTTTTGTTGAGGGAAGCTTTAAGTAGGTCAATCTGACCAGGGATGAACAGAGTGTCATACAGGCTAGCTTTTGATGGGATCCTTTTCATCTCTTCAACAATGTTGTATTCAGACTTAGTCAAGGAGAGTCTTTCCAGCCCTCTTTCTTGCTCACCATATCTTCTTTTATATTTTTGGGTAGCCTCTAATATTTGTCTTTTAGTAATAGAGGGGAACCTAAGTCTTTCTTGATCTTCATCCTTAGATCTCATTCGGTCTCCTTCTGTTTCCTTTTTCGATCTCTTAGGAAGACTATATGTCTTCTCTTTTCCCTTAGCTTGAGGAATAGGGAAGGTGTTACTACTCTGAGGGAGGGGATCAACTTTCTTCTGAGAAGGGACTTGGAATTGTCCCATTTTTTGAGGGTCTACTTGTAAGGCTTTCTTCCCAGACCTTGTCATAACAACAATTGGGCTTTCCTCAACTGACTCTTTTCCAACCATGATTTGATCAGGGTGCCATAACATATTAACTCTCCCATTTTGATTCCTTTCAGCTTGATCCATAGCTTTTTGAACATGGTGTTGGTACATCACACAAGACTATGAGTCATGGGGGTCATTACATACTAAACACCAAACATTCGCAAGAGTAGTATCTGAAGAACATTATGGCTCCTCATATACTGCATTCACCCTAACCCAGTACTATTACTAAGACCAGGTCTCTGATCTTTGTTTACATATGGGAATCTCCTCTATTGTGACCTTTCTTGGTCTCTCTTTTCCATTGAATTCATTCTATTACTCAGAGTTTTTAGAGTATTTTGTATATCCAGGATAGCAGAAAACTCCTGAGATGATTGAGAAGGAAGGGGAGGAAAAGGAGTTATAGAGGGCATAGGCTTTGGTTGAGGGATCGCATTCATTTGTGGATATGGGGATGATAAATATAGAGGGTCTATGTAAGAGGGGTTTGTGGATTGAATTTGGCTACTAGTGGTTTTTGAGTTGTAAGGCAACACAATTTTTGGGGGAAGTCTTCCGACATTGATTAGGATATTTTTAGCATGAACTACTACATTATAAACTTGGGGGAAGGTTTCTACTCCTGATTGTTGTGTCTGTAGCCCCAAATCTGATCCAAGAGCTCGGATATAATACATATAAGCCAAACATGTAGCTGGTCTGGCAGTGGGGGGAATTCTTTTCCATGTTCTGCTAAATCTCAAATTGAAATCTGAGATAGTTTCTTGTTGAGTTTTTTGCATGGATGTAAACTGATTAAGTAGAGAAAAAGGGTCAGTAGATTCATTAAATTCCTCTATGAATGGCTCAGCTAACGCTTGCCATGAAGTGATAGTATTGTCTTCCAAGGTTCTAAACCAATGCAATATCTTTCCTCTGAAGGACAGGGCTAGAATTCTTACAATAATATCTTCTTCCTTTATGTTGTGGATTGCTGCCAGGTTCAAGATATCCTGATAGTGCTCATAAGCTATTTTCCTAGATCCATCATAAGTGGGGATAGCTTTAGATACAACTTGAGGGATGGCATTCATTTGGGCTAATCTGAGAGGACCGACTGTGTTCCAGCTGGGATACTTCTATAATGGCTGATTAGGAGGCCCATTTTGTGCCATATTTCTAGTTGTAGGTCTTATTGGGGGAATTATTGGATGGACTATAGGATCCTCTTCCAGAAGCTCTTCCTCTATGAGGAAATATTGATCTAAACTTCTAGCAACAACAACCCCTCTATAAGGTAACTCATAGTAAAAATAGGAGTTAGGGTTATTCCTTTTGAAAGACCTGGTATACATGAAAGGACACTGGTCTACAGGGATAATTATTTTTCTGAGTCTAAAGACCAGGGAGTCGCCAGGTGAACTTGCTCTTCTCCGCTTACAAGGTCAAGATAATTCACCTAATCTTGATTCCTTCGGGTTGAGATAATAGTAACTCATTTGATGGGTTTCATGTTCCTTGTGAACTGGTCCCACCGGGCATGCCAAAAACTATTGGGCACTGAATTGCACCAAGTTTTCACTTGATACTATGGTTGTCTATCTTCCTATTTTCTATCCAGGCTTGCACCCGATAGCTGTAGCTCAACACTCAACATTGGATGGACCAAAATAGAGTTTTTGATCCAACCTCCAGAGTAGGTTGGTTCCTTGTCAACTTAAATAGGGGGTTGACACAATTATGCTCACTTAGGGTTTGAAGGTTAGGGTAAGAAAAGGTTAGGGTTAGAGAAATGTGAACAATAGTGGATGGATAGGCTAACAACATTGCACCACCATAAAAAGCTCCAAAAAACTAACCCAAAGATACATAACTCAGATCAACATTATCACAAATTGAATGACTCTTCATTCATTAAAGCACAACAGAGAAATATTGTAGACAATGATTTCAATATCCAGACAATGATAATCCAAATAACAAAATTCACCAATATCTAGATTCTATAGAAATGCACTTCCTAACAATAAAGATCAATCTCAGAAGTAGATTTCAATTACTTTAACAACTAGTAATCCATTAATTTGGCACAAACTAACCACTTAAGTATTCATAGAAATACAACTAAAGAATTTGAACCTCTGATATCAAGCATGAAGATACAAATTTTGAGGTGAAGATCAATGTAATGCTCCTTCCATTAGCTCTTGGGAATATTTATAGTAGCATAGGAAAACACACTAGAGCCGACCCTTAAAAATGAGGGTTCGACCTCTACTTATAGTTTTTGCAGAAATTAAAAATACAAAGAACATTACAAAGATTTCATTTTGATAGCGCAACAAAGAGTTCTTGTAGGCATTTTCTTACTGGTACATCTTCTAGGAAATCCATTGAAAGTGGTCCACCATGGCAGCTCGGGGCCTCTGCAACTTGTTGGTTGTTTGATGCAACTGGAGTCCAAGCCATTGGAAATCATGCACTATCATCGATTCTTCTTGGATGCTATCTACCACCATCGATCTGTAACCACTTCTGGTTTAGCTTTCTTGAAAACCCTCGATGCTTCATCTTCTTCTTCCAACTGACTATTCCAATTCTGGTGGAGAAATATCTCTAAATACCTTAGATTCTTTGACACGATCCTCACCATTGATCCCCCTTATTGTATGGCTCAGATTCATTCTGATACAAGCTTATTATGATGATGGGGAGAACACAATGCCATTCCACTTTAAAATGTTGGTGATATCATCATTCTATCTTAGAAACTATGGAATCACCAATCCGGCTCCCAAATAACCTGAAAGCTAAGCAAGAATGAATCCGCTCTTTGTTCTTCAGATTCCTTCATTATCCACAAGGTATTCACCAATCTGCACAAAAATATTGATGATATCATTCTTTCTCTATGAATTTTATGGATTCCATTTCGGGCTGAGCAAGTGCATTGGCATATGATCATCAATCTGGACCCGTCATAGTGCAAAGTGACCTTTTCTCCATTCCACACTATCCTTAGAATAAAACATTCCACCTTGTCACCATTCTGAAAAGGAGAAGTCAAAATCACCTTTAGTCATGAATCCGCATCCACCTTGTCCACAACATCCCGCCTTGTCACCATTTCGGGTGAAAATACTCTATGGGTTCTCCGAAATCGGGCCTTCCAAAACTTAGCCGCTCATGAAGTATTCCAAAATATTGAGCGGTCACCAATCCACACTTTTTTATCGCTGACATCATTTCCTCTTAAAAATTTTATGGATTCGAGGCGTCGCCAGTCCGGAGCCAAACACAAAGGAAGTCTCCCAGAATCGCTCCAAGCATGAAAATTTACTAAGTGTCGGGCGGACTCATGCCTCCTATTGTGGATCCGCTCCAAAATACATTGTAAGGTGTGCGGAATGAAGACTTTTCCACTTAGACAAAATTTGCAAAATTTTCCTAAGTATGTGGCCATTTTGGGCCTATAGTAAGGAAAGGTAAAATAAGAACCATGAGACCTAATAAGGAAGGTACACACATGGCCATGAAAGAAAAGCAAGAAGAATTTGATCTTGAGACTAAAATGAGGGAAGAAGAAAAAATTGTGAGATGTGTTGAATGTGATAAACTTGGTCACATGGCACTTTATTGTCCATAAAATGGGTATAGTAGTAGTAAAGAGGAAAAGGAATTTGATTTTTCTCTCAAAAATATTTTTTCTCTAAGAGAAGCAGAAATAGATTCAAGTAATGAATCAAGCAGTGAAAATGAAGCTAACTTTGTAAAAGGGAATAAGAATAAACTAAGAATACTCAAATGTTTTATTTGCGATAACTTTTGTCACCTTGCTGATCATTGTTCAAAATTTGGGTATAGTAGCAGTGAAGAAGAAGAAGAATATTTTAATTGTGGTATCCTTGGTCACAATACAACTCATTGTAATAGGTTCAATAGCAGTGAAGAGAATGAAGATGCTCCTATTGTCAAATACCTACAAAAAGAGAAAGTTTCAAAAAAGGAAGTCATAGTTGATATGAAAAAGGAACTTGTTGAGTTGAAAAGGGAGAACTCAAGATTGAAAGCCCAAGTACAAGAGGATGAGGAAACAAAGGCAAAGTTTCTACAAGATCTCACTAACTTTAAGGTTAAGGTTGAAGAGGCAAGGAAAATTGAAGAAGGTATGGCTAAAAAATTAAAGGTAAAAGAGCTAGAGTGTGAAATATTAGAACATGAAGTAGTTTCTCTAAGGATGGAAGTGAAAGATACCAATGATAAGCTACACAGGTTTAGAAAAGTTCAAAAGCTTTGGATAACACTACCAAAGCACAAAGATCTTCATTTATCAAAATAGGACTAGGCAATGAAGAAGGTCAAGAGGTACAAAAAGGAAAGTCAAGCCCAAAAGAAAAGTAAGTCTCAAAGGAAGCATCAAAAGAAGTGATTGAAGAACCTAAGACTTACACCTATGTATTGAGAGGTGATAATATCAAAGAGGAATCAAACAATGCACCATCAATAGACAGAGCTCATCATAGAAAAATCAAGGAAAGAATAATGAAATCAAGGCAAGATGAATATTTTTTCCAAGGTTATTGCTACTCATGTAATCATTTTGGTCATAAAGCAGTGCATTGCAGAGTTCATAGAAAGAAGGATTATGGCTTCACTAAGAGGAACTTCAACTCATTTGAAGATGGACATTTCTTCCAAGGGCATTGCTTCTCATGTAAACATTTTGGTCACAAAGATTTACATTACAGGGATTCATGGTAGTAATTATTATGGCTTCACCAAAATTAATTTTTTGGAAATTTGCACCTTTCAAGAATCACAACATCAGGTGTTACAATTGTAGTAATTTTAGACATAAAGCAATGTGGTGTATAATAGAGTTTCCAGAACTTCCATAGATAAACAAGACAAGGACACTCAAAAGTATCAAAAGGGTATGGCTACAAAAATGTTGAAAAGGAAGGTTGAAAAAGAAAAAGAGCATTGTATGCTGGGATTAGAGATAATCCCACCCCAAAATTAATCACCTCAAGGAGAGGATGTGGGGAGGAGTCTAATCTAAGAGTATTATCTTTAGCCCCAAATAGAGTCCCTTTGTCATTGATGTCAAAGGGAAAGATATTTGAGTAAGGGGGGAGCATTCAATCAGGGGGAGAAACTTCTTAGGGGGAGCAAATTTGGAATTCAGTGGTAGTAGAAGAATGTTTAGAAAGGATTACCATCAATGACAAAGGGGGAGATTTTTGGAAATTTTGAGTGCATTGGTTTTCATTGATGTCAAAGGCAATATTGGTTCACAATGCACTCTTCATGGTTGTGTGAGCAAGAAAAAGATAAGGCACTATCCATGATGGTTTTTGTAAATAAAATGGAAAGGTTTAATTATTTCTCCATGGTGGTATTTGCAAATAGAAAGAAAATTTTATTTAAGTTCTCCATGATGGCATTGGAAAAAATACAATACCTAATGAAAAGGCCCAAAGTGAAAAGGTTAAATCATAATATATTTTAATATTTCAAGATTTAAAATATTATAATAAAAATATTTATGAAATGGCCCAAAGGGGAAATATTGAATTATAATATATTTAAATATTTTCAAGATTTAAAATATTATAATAAAAAGGTTTTTAAACAAAGGAGCAGAAATTTTTTTTATACAACTCTCTCCATGCGTCGATGTCTGAAGTTTAAGAGGACAGCATAGTATTTAAGGAGGAAATTAAAAGTCTTGTAAAAAAAATTTAATGCAAGTGATGAAGGCAAAAGACACTCAATCCATTTGTGAGAGCAGTGCATGATACTCAATGCGAAGGCAATGAGGAGTAAATCATGAGAGAAGTGTGCGATACCCAATGTGGAGGTAGTGAGAAGGAGAAAATCGTGAGAGCAGCGTATGATATTCAATGTGGGACCAGCAAGGAGAATGCACATTTTAAAAATAGTTGAAGGCACACAGCTTGATATAAGAGATAGCTCAACTTTGAAATTCAACTCAATAACTAGCTCATGTGGCAGGCTGATCCTACGTAAGACATGGCATGGAGAAGGTCTTAAGGTCAAGACGTAGGAGCAACAGTTTTGCTCGATTTATTTGTTGATCATAGGAGTAACGCAGGTTTAAAGCTGACATAGTGCACATTGGTTCTTGAGTGGATAGTTATCCCATGTGGTGCTCTAGCACGCACTAGAGCATGGGCTCTATGAGGTCATGTGTTCGATTCCCTTTGACAGTAAAAGTGCTAAGGACAATATTTTTATTATAAATTTTTCTTGGTTCTTAGGGAGTCATAAGGGCATGAGTTTAAATAAATTTGTTATAAGCGTTGAGTTAAATAAAAGTTCTCTTACTATGAGGGAGTTATAAGGGGTGAGTTTATTAAAATTTTATTTTTATAATTAGGGAGTCATAAGGTTGTGAAGTAATAAAGTTTTGTGTGCAAGTATTTGTTTTAAGAGCCTTTATTTTGAAAACATAAATTACAAAGAGTGTCTTATATATTTTAGTTTTGCAAAAAGCATAAAAAAACAAAGGGGATATGTTTTCCATGCAAGAATAGGACTAATAAGGTGTTATAGTGGTTTGGTTTGATATTTTATTGTAACTTTTGTATGATGAATGTGGGTTTGAAGGTATTTTATAATTATTAATGCCCTATATTTTTAGAACAAGAGAAGAGTTATTCAACATCAATTTTAGATTTCATTGAGCATATATTTTTGAGAAGGAAGTTCATGTGGATGGTTTGAGAAATTATTTTTCTATCTAACCCTTGTAGTGGCACAAGAAGGATAAGTTGTTTGTAAGACATGTTTTGAGGATATATCTTCATCAAATAAAAATAAGAGGTATGGGCATATCATTACTTATTTAAGGTGTTTGATTGAGCATACTATTTCTAGAACATAAGGTGGAGATAAAAGGGTTGTTTGGTATGCATTGTTGAAAATATTTGAGTTAGGGTTTGAGACCTACATGTGCATCAATTGTTGAGAGAAAATTGAAACAATTGCATTAAGGTTTGTGCTTCTATTGTTGAAAATATTGAGACATTTGTGCTAGAAATTGTGAACTACTTGTACTAGGTTTGAAGATAAGTTAGTGCATCATTGTGAAACCTTTTGAACATTGGTTTGAGAGATATTGAAAGCAATTGTGAAAGTGTTTGAGATCAATCATGTGAGGGAAATTTGTGCATAAGTGTGATTGATATTTGAGAGCAATTTTGCAAGAAAGATAAGTTTTGTGAAGCAATTTATACACTGTTTTGATTTATTTGAAAGGGATTTTACAAGAGATAGAGATTGGATTAGTTGAATGCAAGATTTATGAATGTGAAGAACATATAGGGGTTCTGATAGTGCATGTCATTCTCTATATGTTCTAGAGGTTAAATGAATTCTAGGTAGAATATATCTGAATTACCTAGTTGAAGAAAGTATTTCTAAAAGATATATAAGCATTTTTTTGTATACAATATTTGGAAATATTTGAGCAGGTTCTATGAGCAGGCTTGAAGGTAGACTTGAGCAAGTCTTGTGAGAAGACTTGGAACAACTTTGAGGTAGATTTGAGCAAGTTTTATGAGAAGACTTGAAGTATATTTGAGGTAGATTTGAGCAAGTCTTTTGATAAGACTTGAAGGCAGATTTGAGCAAGTCTTGTGAGAAGACTTGAAGTAGCTTTGAGGCAGATTTGAGCAAGTCTTATGAGAAGACTTGAAGTGTCTTTGAGGTAGATTTGAGAAAGTATTTTGAGAAGACTTGAAGGTATATTTGGGCAGATTTGAGGTAAATTTATGCTAGCCTTGTGATAATTTTTAGTACATATTTGAGATAGAGTTGAGTAGAGTTAGAGCAGATTTGTGCTAACCTTGTAATGAGGTTTGATGCAGATTTGAGACAAATATTTATGAGTAGAGCTAGAGCATATTTTTGCTAGCCTTGTGATGAGGTTTGGTGCATATTTGAGACAGATATTTGTGAGTAGATTTAGAGAAGATTTGTGCTAACCTTGTAATAAGGTTTGATGTATATTTGAGATAAATATTTATGAGCAAAGTCAGAGCATATTTGTGCTAGCCTTTTGATGAGGTTTGGTATAAATTTGAGACATAGTTGAGAGAAAAATTTAGAGCAGACCAAAGTAGAGGGGATAGAGTTCTCCTATGGAGATAGATCCATAAAATAGAGTAGAGAGGATAGAGTTCTCCTATGGAGAGAGATCCACAAACCAGAGAAGAGGGTATAGAGTTCTCATGTGGAGAGAGATCCATAAACCAAAGAAAAGGGGATAGATTTCTCCTGTGAAGAGAGATTCACAAACCAAATTAAAGGGAATAGAGTTCTCCTATGGAGAGAGATCCACAAACCAAAGCAAAGGGGATAGAGTTTTATGGTGAGAGATTCACAAACCATAGTAAAGGGGATAGACTTCTCTTATGGAGAGAGATCCATAAACCAGAGCAAATAGGATAGAGTTCTCCTGTGGAGAGATATCCACAAATTAAAGAATTGGGGATTAATATCTCCTTTGGATAGAGGTCCATAAATATTGTAATAGAAAAATGGTTTCCAAAAGATTGGTTGAGAAAATTTAAAAGAAATATTTTCTCTGTGGACGTAGCCCACATTGGGTGAACCATGTTAAATTTGTGTCTCTTTTGTGTGTGATGATTTTTACATTGCTTTGTTATTGCTATTGATGATATTGGTTGATATTATTTTGGAAAAAAATTGCAATTGATAATAATGGAAATAAAAATAAAAGTGTATCTTATACTATTCACCCCCCTCTCAATATAAGCTTGTGTTCTTCACTTTTAATAAGATATTCTTCTTCCCTAGGCTCATGATGTGGACAGGGGTTTTATATTTGGTCTTCATGTTCATGTGCATAAACTTCATAGGATGAAGATTCTAAACCCTTACTTCAGGTATTATAGGGATTATGATCCATGGCTTGAATTTTTTGAAAGGGAGAGGAGTTAATTTATTAAATATATTTTCCAGAGTACTTATAGCAAAGAAGAGAAAATATTTTGAAATCCTTGTCACATTTAAAAACATCCCTCCTTATGACTCCCACTAACCCACTATAATATAATATACAAGAGAGATTGCTTCCCCAAGGTTTGTAGGTCAGTTTACTCAACAGGTCATTATCCTTCCCTCAGTAGGACTAATAATTTGGTTATTTTCTTGTTATTTTTTTTAATGTGATTTATGGTATACAAACAAAATTAGATGATCTTGTTTAAGTTTGAAGGCTTTTTATCTTATTAAGGCAAAGGGAGTGTTCACGTTGGGTTCACCAAAATATAGATCTAGAAAAACCTTACTTGCATATAGGGGAGATTCATTGATACCCCTACTTCCCCACTTGAGGGTCTCTTTCCACAAGAGGTCCCAAAGATGTGAAAATATTCAACGTGAGTGGGCTCTATTTCATGTATAAAACAATGTGGCTATGTGTGTTTTGTTGATGTTATTATTACATGGTGTTTTAATGGGTTTATTCAACAAACACCTAAGGTTTTGGACCACTAATATGACTTTTTATAGAGACTTAACAAGATAACATTTATTCAAACCTAAAGTAAACATAATCTAAAATGCATATTAAGTATAAACACACAAAATGATCTCGTTGTTTTTTACTTATTGCTTAGATGATATCGTTGGTTATCCTAATCTAGTTTCCTAAAGTTGTTTGTGTGCAGGTTTGTAGGGTTTTCATGGTCCTTATTTATTTGGTGCTTGGGGTCATATATTGTATCTTTCGATCTTGGAGGAGGACTTACACTTTCTATCTGCAATGTTGATCACCTCGTATTTTCTTCATATCAAGTTCCTTGGGACATTTCCACCCCTTTTATCATAGCTATTGGGTACATTTCCATTGCATCCTTTGGTTTTATCTAGATTCCTTGTAGTTCAACCTCACATGCAAGAGGATCTCATGGCTTGTGGAGATCCTTAGATTTATTGATCCATTTTCCAAGCTCTGTGTAATATGTTGCTTCCTGGACTACCTTCCCAGGTTGTCCTTAGGTGGTATCCTAGCTTTGTTCTTCATATTTTAGCTAGTTTTGCTCTCCTATAGAGGTTCCTAGTTTCCTAGGTAGGATTCCAATTTTCCTGTGTGCTCATGTTTGTCCTAGCCCTACTTGAGCGGGATGGCCCATCCTAGTTCGACTAGAAATTTTCTTTGGTCCATCTACCTTCTCAAGGTGGATTTTCTTTCTAGGCATCTTTATCTTTTAGTTTCTCCTTGGTGGGATTCTAGTTTTTGGTTTTCCCCTTGGGCGAGATTTTCAACTTGTATTTTTCCTTCCTAGGCATGAAAAACACAAGCTTATACTAAGAGGGGGATGAACAGTATAAGACCACTTTTTACTTTTCTTCTCAAATCAATATTATGTAGTGTATAGATAGCAGTATCAATAGTAGTAATCAAAGCAATGTACAAAACACCACACACAATAGAGACACAGATTTTAATGTGGTTCACCCAATGTGGGCTACCTCCACAGAGAAAATATTTCTTCTAAATATTTCTCAAATGATCTCTTGGGAATCCTTCCCAAATTACAATGTTTATGGACTTTTGTCCAAAGGATATGTTGATCCCCTAATCTCAATTTCATGGATATCTTCCATAGGAGAACTCTTTCCCCTTCTACTCTGGCTAGTGATATTCTAGAAGACTCTGTATCTATGCTGCACTGACTGGTGGATCTCTCTCCACTTGAAGACTTCTCACTCAGATATTATCTTTAATTGTCCTGGTTGTTGGATCTCTATCCACTGAGACTCTACCTTCTATACTTTATCACCTCTAAATCTCTATCTCAATACTATACCAAACATAGTTCAATCAATCTAGCACAGTTCTGCTTAATCTCTTACACTAAACACAGTACAGTCGATTTAGTACAATTATGCTCAATAGGTTAACTTAGAACCTACTCAAATCTACTCAACAAGTTCACCCAGAAACTTCTCTAAATCTTCTCAACATGTTCATACAAAACCTATCTAAATCTGCTCAATAAATCCTCTCTAGGACTTGCTCAAATCTGCTCAATAAGTCCTCTCTTGGACTTGCTCAAATCTGCTCAATAAGTCCTCTCTTGGATTTTCTCAAATATTCTCAATAAGTCCTCTCTTGGACTTGCTCAAATCTTCTCAATAAGTCCTCTCTTGGACTTGCTCAAATATGTTTAGCAAGCTTTCACAAAATCTTAACTCAAAATAGTCCACAAGCCTTCTCAAAGACTTGTCTCAAATCTGCTTAACAAGCTCACACAGAACTTGTTCAATCTCATAGAATCATAAAGAGAATTGTTAGAGACTCAATATGTTCTATACTCAAAGTACAATCAATATCTCAATTCAATCTCATATAAGCATAAAGATAATTGTTAGAGACTCTATATGTTCTATACTCAAATCCCAATCTCCATTTAATAGAAGCATAAAGAGAATTGTTAGAGACTCAATATATCCTATTCTTAAATCTCAATATCAACTCAAATAAATCTCCTAGAAGCATAAAGAGAATTGTTAGAGACTCTATATGTTCTATACTCAGATCCCAATCTCAACTTAATAGAATCATAAAGAGAATTGTTAGAGACTCAATATTTCATATTCTTAAATCTCAATCTCAACTCAAATCAATATCATATAATCATAAAGATAATTGTTAGAGACTCTATATGTCCTATTCTTCAATCTAAATCTCAACTCAAATTAGAATATAGAATATTTTATTTTATGGAACTTGAATAACCATTTCACACATCCACTTGACTAGGCTGAACCAACTCAACTCAACGAATTACATCAAGGAAAAACTCTTTCTCACAAACCCTAGTTCAAGCATGTATCAACCAACTCAAAATGTTTCCAACAATGCTTTATCTCAAGTCTCACATAACAATGATACTCATGTTCTTTTCTAGATCATGTTCAAGTTCATTTCATCATCAATGGGCTTCAACAACAATGCTAATGAAACAAGGTTTAAATACAACTCACAAATCAAAAAAACCTTGAAGCATTCAACCAACCATATTCACAAAGGAAATCATAATCAATCCTTTTCTCTCCAATGATATTTCAGAAATAAACCACCACAAACAATCAATAGGAGAATGTGTCCATACCTTTTTTATGCCAAATAAGTTATCCACAAAATCTGCCACACTTAATCACAAATTTCCTTTTCAATATTAATAAGGGTTAGTGGTCTTTTAAATAATCACAATAAAAGCATAACTTATTTTACACCCTTTTCACTCCAACTTCATAAATATATCCACCAAAGTCTATTTTAATAAAAACCCTTATTAATAATAACCCACAGTAAATCTCTCAAAATCACTTTAACAACAACTCCTTATTTCTCCTAAAATAAATTCTCCATTTCCATCAAAATAAAACATAAATCAAATTTTGTTTTTCAATAATAATCACAACCCTAATGATAAAATTTAATTCCCATTAAATACCTTATAACTCCAAAATTTAGGGCTAATAAAAATTATTAAAGGCAAAAAAGTAAATACCTCTCAAGGGGATTTGAACCCCCGTCCACCACACACTATGAGCGTCTTAGCCACGACTAAGATTCCAACTGAGCCAAAGAGCTCGTTGTAAAAGCAAATGCCAAAAGGACCTTTAATCTTCCTCTGCCTGTTGCAAAGGACAAAGCGCTTCCCACACGCTGCCGTCAAGGGGATTCGATCCCTGATATTTGCGTTGCCCACAGTCTTAGAAAAATTGATATGCCAATGTGCCATGCCTCATACCATGTTTGAGATTTCCAAATCGATGCACTTTCTTCTCTGCTTCCTTTTCAAAAATTCACACGAGCTCTTTCGAATTCCAAGGCAATTAACACATGAGAGCAAGGATAATTATTTGGTTTAATTACCACCCCTTTATATAGTGTTTAACGCTTTGAAGACATCAGCAAAATACTAAAATTGTATTTGCTTGATGATGTCGATGGGAAACTTTCCATTTAAATTTGAATTTAAATTTTAAATAATTAAAATTTAAACCAAACATTAAAACTCAAATAACTCCATCACCGGGGCACATTTTTTGATGAAACAAAAATCCCAATGTGAGTTTTAATAAAAACCCAGATCAAATATTTTGTCCATGGTTTTAATAAAACCTTTTATTTTCGTTACCTTGGTTTTCACAAAAACCCTTCATAGATCCTTTTGGCATTTATTGCTCTATTGACATCAATGACAACATTTCAACTTAAGGACTCAAAATGTCCAACAGTGTGAGATTTTTCAAATTTCTTGCTTTGGGCAGGATTTTTTAAATTTCCTTGTTTAAATTTCCTACTTGGGCAGGATTTTTTTCAAGTTCCTGATTTAGGCAAGATTTTTTTTGTGTTTTTCAATTGGTCTATCCTTTGGCCTTGTGTGTGGTCTGTTGACCTGATGTAAAAATATTTTTGGGTCCCTTTCAAAACCCACTTTTAATGAAATATTTTCCCAATCAAAATGAAAAAGTATAAACACACAAAATTTAAGAATACAAGAGCTAACCTAATATGCTTTTGGATTTTGAATGATTATGCTAAAGAGATTTTTATTTTAAGGGCAATAAGAGAAATGTGCAACAAACAAGCTAACCTAGAATGCAAGATCTATGATTTTTAGTTTTTTCTTCGATATGTTTTGAAATAAAGGGATCTATGCTAAGGGTTCTTTTATTTGCCAAAATAAATGTGATTTAAATAGTAAAGCTATCAAAAAATAGAGAGTTACAAACTAAAAATAATGAATTACAATAAGTAGGGAGTTTCCAAGTGGTAGGGTTACCTACACTAATGCCTGATCTAGTTTTCCACTACTTGTAAAATTTGCCATTGGCATTTTGACATTGATTGGTGTTTTTGAAAACCTATAAAAAGAGAAAAAAAATAGGGTTTTTTATTTTGAGGGTCTACCTGATTATAGAGAGGTGATAGGATATCTTCCTAGATGATTAGACCCCTTGTTAAAGCAAAATATATGTATGATTTGACCTCCTTTTAGAATAGATGCAGTCCCTATCAAATTCACCACTAAGTGGAAAATTTTCTAGTGGACTTTTTGACAAGCAGTGGTATTTTTACTTTGTGTATTTCTAGAGAGTCAAATTTTCCAATGATTGTAGGTAGTGGTAATTTTGCTTTGATATGGGGGCTTGTTGAGTTTTAGGTCACTTTTTGGGCTTGTTTTGGTCAAATTGGGTTCAGATTGGAGGTAATGGTAGAAAAACCTAATCCCTAGGATCTTTTTCTTGGAAATTCTTAGAGTTTAAACCAAATGAATTGAAAACCTTCTATAATTTATGAAATAAGCTGGATATGGCTGAGGAGGAATGGATAGTGTCAAAGGATACCTAGGATTGAAGTCTATGTATGTTTAGATGCTTTAGAAACATCTTAAAATATCTACAAATGCAAGAGGAAGGGATTACAAAATCCAATTAAACTTATGCTATGATAAAAGTAGTGCTATGTAATGAGAACTAAATGCAAAATGAGAGTGAATATAATTGCTAAAATCTTAGAAAATCTACAATAGAGAATGAAATGAAAGCATAAGAACATGAATTGTAAAATAAAATGCTTACAGTAAGATAAGTAAGACAATGTTAGTCTTGTATCTATACCAAACCAAGTATGGAGAAGGATTTCTTGAAAGAAAAGTAAAATTTATTATAAATGCATGAAAAAAATATGAGATTAAATAGCTAGACAATGAATATAAGCCAACACATGAGATGGTTATAAGCATAGAAATGAAAATATGATATGACAAGCCTACAAGTAAAGCAATTTAGTTGATATACCTATAAATAGGAAGTACCAGTGACTATAGTACATGGATAGAAGAAGAAATGAAGTCAGCATGCCCAAAACAAAAAAAGAGATGCTCATTAGTGAAAAGAAACTATAATAATTGGAGAAATATGAAAATTAATAAGCATGACATGGCTACAAATATATATTAGAAATGTAAAATGAGCAATAAGAGAGATATTGGTAGCCATAAATATAAAATTCAAGTTAGCAGGGCTAAAATGGAAGAGAAAAATGCATAAATTAGAACAAGAAAATAGAAGGAAAGAGAATATAAGAGTTGTACAACCTAGTAACAACTCCTTGCTCCAATATGCTCTTCTTACCCCTAATACTTTTTCTTACCTTGCTTTACTTACCCAAAGTATTTTATGAAAATATTCCAAACAAGAAGACAAAAGAATACAAATGAGATAGAAGACAAGGGAATTTAAGCAGAGTATTCCTAGCTCAAAATTACCTATTGAATGTTTGCCCTAAGGGCTACATTTATAGGTTTTTTTAGGGAGGGTTAAGAGGTAAGATTGGTTGTGATGGTCTTAGTTTTTTTTTTAATTTGTAGGCCTAGTTCTTTTCTAGAGCATGTGAGGACAAAGGAGGTAGTGGGACAAAGGAATCCACATGCCTCCGGCTTGTTCTAGAAGATACTAGTCATTTTGGCAAATTTGCCCCTGTGTCAAAATCACCACTGGAAATTTTTAAACTAATTGGTTATTTTGACCAGTGGTTAGTTTGACTAGTTTAAGGGCTAAAAAATAGTCTTTTGTAAAAATTCCACTGAGTATCAAATTCGCCACTAGCATTTTCGACAATGAGTTGAAATTTTGATAGGGGTTTAGGAGGATATCCAAATTGCTAGGGTTATGTTGATTGACTATGTTTTTATGTTTGGTAAGATGTTTGATATATTTTGCTTTGATAGCATGTCAAAATTGGGTGTTTATAGAGATCACTAGAATCATCATCATCATTGGTTCTAGATGATAATGTAAAATCAAACCTTTATGACTACTACCACCTTAAAATTCCATGCAATAACATGGATATAAGTAGTCCCAACACCTTATTTAATCCTTTTATTGTAGAAACCATTCCAAATCCAATACAATATCAAGCAAATTTAATAAATATCAAGTATACACCAAGTACCAACATCTCAAGTGTTAACACTAATGCTCATCTAAGTCCCAAGGATCCAAGCATAGTTTTAGCTTTAATTATCAACACTCTAATAAAACCATATACTAGAAGCTTAAAACTACCCATTATCAAACATCAATATCCTCCTTTGCATCATGCCATAGGGAGGCATAAATACACTTGCAATGTGGTTAATATAATTATACTTTTTTATCAAATTTAAAATGTATCACTTTTGTAGGAATATCATAGCTATATTGTATATTTTGTATATAGCTAAGTATTCAATATATACAAATCTCTTCTTCATATTTTCTTGTATTAATTTGAGTAACATTAAAATATTTTGGTTAAAATTAGCAAATCTAAGTAGGAAAGTGCTTCAAGGCACGCAAAGTCCATGAATTTCTAATGTAGCTCAATACCTACAACTTGTACCCTAAGTCTTGATGTTGAGGCCAAATTAGCCATACAATGAACTTGTATTATATTATTCATTTATATTTGCATTATATATATATATATATATAATAATAATTTATCCATATAATTTTTTGTTTCACATATTTCTTTATTAATATCCCTTCTTTGTTACTTCTTTTTCTATATAATACCTTCTAGTATTAAGAAGAGTTTATTGTGTCATATTCTCCTATGCAATTTTCATTTGTAACACACATAACATTAATAATTGAGTTACAATTTTATCCTTCATTCCATAGCTCAAGGTCCCCTTGATGAGGATCACCCTTTGTCTTTATTATTTACATGAAATGGTGTAATCTCCTAATGACTACCTTTAAATTTATATTGAGAGTTGGTACTACATTGATTTCAATTGAGTAAAGAGTAGGAATACCTATAAATATATTTAAATAATTTAGAGATGAAGTAATTATAGATACATTCAATGAGGAGGTGTTATTATAGCAATCAAATGTATTACAAGAGTTTTCCATTAACATCATTTTAGTTTTTCAATCTAAAGGCTTTTGTTAATTTAGGTTGCATTGAAAATATTTTATTATTATAGGACCATAAGTAAAATGTTGGACATTTTGAGTTCATTTAGTTGTCATTGATGTCAAGGTGAAAAGTCATCATTAATACCATGGAGCACACCATCAATAGCACCAGGAACAATGCGAAGAGTTGAAGAGAAAATTGGCAAAATAATATTTTATGAGGGTTTATGGTAAACCCATGGTGGAAGATTAAATGGTTTTATTAAAATCATTATGAGGATATAAAAATCTCCTCACACATTGAGATGGCAGTTAAGTTTTTAAAAGACCCACGGTGGCAAAATATTTTACAAGTTAAAGGTTTAAGTTTAAACCCAAGGAAGGCTTTAATCTCTTTAAAGCTAAAGTTTATAAATATAATTTATAAAATTTAAATTCCTTAGAATTTAAATAATTTATAAATTATAAAGGTGGGAGCGCCGACGTCATCAAAAGTGGGAGCACCGACGTCTAAGAAGCAAAGGGATTTTCATGTATAAATAAATGCCAAAGAGGCATTCGAAACTTACCCCTCGACATTATTTTTTTCATGCGACATAGTGAAACATTTTCGTGCATTTGTTATTCGTTGAGGAAGAAGACAAGAATTTCGCTTGTCTTTAGCGCCAGGTAGAAGAGATAAGGGAGAGTGCAGATTGTTTGAAATGTAAAGGACACGGTGGTCCATTGGCAGTGCACGTTTTGCAAAGGCGTTGGGAGTTGAGAGGCACGTGATCGATTCACATGGAGTGGTGTGTCTTGAGCGCCAAGGGAAGTTCCTTTTTGCACATGCCTTGGTTTTTGCATGCCAATCGAGGACAAAGGGGACAAAGAGCGCTTAGGCTCTTAACCATGCATCTAGTGCACATGCGATGGTCAAAGCCATGGCTAGAGCACTCACGGAGGCAGAGATCATGGGTTCGAAACCCACTAAGAGGCAAAGGTAATTTTTGATAATTAATTTTTTGCCTAAGGTTTTTCTAAAGGATAATGTGGAGTAATAAGGGTTTGTGAAAAGTTGTGTGTTTGATTTATATTATTGTTGGAGTTATAAGGGTTTGAGAAAGGTTGTTGATTTGATAATTGATTTTTATTATTGTGGAGTAATAAGGATTAATGAGAGGTTGTTTTATTGATGAGTGATTTATATCATTGGAATTATAAAGAAAGTTGATTTGATTTTTATCAAAGTTTCTCTTGCCATTAAATTAAATTAAAGAGGTTTGAGTTAATTTTTGGTGGATGTTAAGTCTATTTTAGTTGGGAGTTTATAAGGTGTTATTGGATAAATATTTTATGTATGTTGATGGTTGTTTTTGAAAGGTGGAGTGATAAGGTGTAATTAAGTATTTACATTATATTGTGAGAAATATTTATCTTCTAACCTCTTTGAGATTGGCATAGAAGTGTTTGTGGTTGTGACAGATTTATGAGATCCCTTCATCTTCAATAAAAAGGTATGAGCACATTCTTCCATAAGTTGAGTTGATTGATTGGTTTTCTAGAAAATAAGTTTGGAGTGAAAAGGACTTGATTAGGGTTTCCTTTTGAGAGTGTTTGAGTTAATGCTTCAAGGTTTTCTGGAATAAAGAGTTGTTGTTAAAACCTTGTTTGATAAGCATTGTTGTTGAAGCCATTGGTTGTGTGAAGAACTTGAGTTAGAGTTTTGAAAATATCATGAGTATCATTGTTATGTGAAGATTGTTTTATAAGCATTGTTGTTGAAGTGAGTTGTTGTACAAAGAACTTGAACTAGGGTTTGAAAAGAACATGAGTATCATTGTTATGTGAGATTTGTTGTTGAGCATTGTTGGAAATATTTTGAGTTGGTGGTTATATGCTTGGACTAGGGTTTGTGAGAAAGGAGTGTTTCATTGAGTGATTGGTTGAGTAGAGTTGATTGAGCCTAGTCAAGTGGTTGTGTGAAGTGATTGTTCAAGTTCCTTAAAACAAACTATTCTATATTCTGATTTGAGTTGAGAAAGTGATTGAGCATTGAGTGTAGAACATATTGAGTCTCTAACAATTCTCTTTATGTTTCTATGAGATTGGACAAGTTCTATGTGGACTTGTTAAGCAGATTTGAGGCAAGTCTTTGAGAAGACTTGTGGACTATTTTGTGAGCTTTTTGTGGATTTCTTTATAAGTTGGACTATTTATATTTGAAATTTGGAAATTTTGAGTATTTGAAGTTATTGAGATTTGACAAGTTCTGGGACTTGTTGAGACTTTAGAATTTGGACAAGTTCTAAGTGGAGCTTGTTGAGCAGATTTGAGCAAGTTCTGAGTGGACTTGTTGAGTAGATTTTAGCAAGTTCTGAGTGAACTTGTTGAGCATATTTGAGCAAGTTCTGAGTGGACTTGTTGAGAAGTTTGAGCAAGTTTTGGTAAATTTGAGCAAGTTCTAAGTGGACTTGTTGAGCAGATTTGAGCAAGTTTTGAGTGGACTTGTTGAGCAGATTTGAGCAAGTTTTGAGTGGACTTGTTGAGCAGATTTGAGAAATAAATTTAAGTTTAGTACTTTAAATAAGTTTAGGGACTTATTGAGAGATTTCAAATATTATAGATTTGAGATAGATCTTTGGAGGTGATAGAGAGAGAGGATAGTAGTCTCCAGTGGATAGAGATCCATCAGCCAAGGTAGTGAGGACAGGTCTTCTAAGTGGGGACAAGAGTCTTCAGTGGAGAGAGATCCACAAGCCAGAGTAGTGGAGGCAGTAGTCTTCTAGAGGATCACCAGCTAGAGCAGAGGAGAAGGAGTTCTCCTATGGATAGAGATCCATAAACCTGATTTAGGGGATCAACATCTCCTTTGGATAGAGGTCCATAAACATTGTAATAGGGAAAGGATTCCCAAGAGATTGATTGAGAAAATTTAGTAAAATATTTTCTCTATGGATGTAACCTACATTGGGTGAACCACATTAAATTGGTGTCTCTATTGTGTGTGGTGATTTATGCATTGCTTTGATTACTATTGTTGATATTGCTATCTATACATTACATAATATTGATTTGGAAAGAAAAGTAAAAAGTGGTCTTATATTGTTCACCCCCTCTCAGTATAAGCTTGTGTTCTTCAATTGGTATCAGAGCGGGTTCCTTCAGAAGAGTTTAACAACTTGAAGGAAAAGCTAACAAGAACACAATGGATCCTAAGAAGGTGTCCTCAAATAATTTAGCACCAGTATTTGATGGAAGTGACTATATGTATTGGAGTATGAGAATGAAGATCTACCTAATGGCACTTGGCAATGAAATTTGGGAAGTAGTGGAATTTGGTTATGATCCCTTAATCAATCCTCCTATAGATAAGGAAGGTAAGCTCCTACAACACTATAATTCAAAAGCAATGAATGCACTTTTGAGAGGTTTGCATAGAACAGAGTCTATGAAAGTTATGCATTGTAAAACTACAAAAGAAATGTGGGATAAATTGCAAAATATATATGAAGGAGATAAAAGTGTCAAGAAAGCAAAGATGCAAAATCTCAAAGGACAACTTGAAGCATTAAGAATGAATGAAGAGGAAAATATTAGTGCTTATCTAATTTGAATTGATGAGGTTGTTAATGATATGCAAGGACTTGGAATGAAGATTGATGAATCAGATGTTTGTGATAAAGTCTTAAGAACTCTTCCAAAAAGATTCAGTGAATAGGTTTCTGCTATAGAAGTGTCAATGGATGGTGATACTTTGACAAGAGATAAGTTGCTTGGTATGCTTACAACTTTTGAGATAAGAACAAAATATCCCATTCCCTAGAAGGAAGCAACCTTCAAAGCAATCAAAAAGGCAAAAGGTAAGAAGTCAGAATCAAGCAATGAGTCATCCAATGATGAAGAAGCTAATTATGGTAGAAAAGATAAATATTCCAGAAGATCCAGAGATCTAAGAACTGTTAAGTGTTTCAATTATGGAAAGTATGGATATTTTGCAATAGATTGTCAAGAACCCAAGAACAACAATGGTGAAGAAAAATAGGATCACAGGAACAGGGAATCAGAAAGATATAGGCATCAAAAGAAAAGCAAGGATGGACAAAATAGACAAGGAAAGAAGTTCTTCCAAAGGCAAAAGAGGAGCTACTATGCGGATAAGGCAAGTAAGTACTCAAGTGATAGTGATGCTAGTTTTTCAGACAATGATAGAGATGAAGTCTTATTTATGATTGAAGAAAAAGAGCAAGTTAAGAAAAGGACTCTAGTAATTCTCAAGTGTTTTAGATGTGGTAACTTTGGACATCTTGAAGATGATTGTACAAGGGATGGTTATAGTTTCAGTGATGATGAATATGAAGATGCACTTGAAAGACCAGATGAAAATATTCTAATGGCATTAGAAGAAGAAGAAAGTGATCCTATAGAAGACAAGCCAATAGAAAATAAATATGAGGACAAAGGTAAACAAATAGAGGAATATTCAGAAAAGGATGGTTATGATCTCAAGGGAGAACTTATTTATGCCCTTGACATGGTAAAGAAGGTAAGAAAGCAACACTCTAAACTTGAAATTCAGTTTCAAGAATGTGATGAAGAGAGAAGATTGCTTATAGAGGATTTAGAAAAATCAAAGGCTAAGGCAAAGAGGTTCAAAGATAAGTTAGAAGCAAAGATCTTGGAATGTGAGAAGTTAGCACAAGAAGTGGCACTACTAAGAGAAGATTTAGAAGACTCCAAGGTCAAGATGAAAGGGTTCAAAAATAGCTCAAAGAACTTGGATAAGTTCATCAAGATACAAAAGCCTACATCAAGTAAAACAGGTCTTGGATTTGAACAGGTTCAAAAGAAATGGGAAGGAGAGTCAACTTCAAGTTTTGGAGGAGAAGAAACTTCAGATGAAGATACTTCAGAAGAAGATAGTGTAAAATAAAGTGAGACATCTGAGGATGAGTTGGACAATAGAGAGTTCAACAAAAATAGGAACAATGCACAAAGAAGATACAGATGGAACAACAATCAGAATAGGTCAAGAGAGACTAAGAGACCAATGAGGTCAAGACAAGGAAACTTCAATGGAAGATGCTTTTCATATCACAGGTTTGGGCACATGGCTTCACAATGCAGGACACATGAAAGAAAGGAATATGGGAATAGATAACCTTTCCATGGGTATTGCTACTCATGTAATCAGTTTGGTCACAAGGCAATGAATTGCAAGATTCATGACAGAAGAGGATATGGCTTCACTAGGAGAAATCCTAAGATATTTGCACCTCCAAGGAATAATAACATTAAGTGTTATAAGTGCAACAATGATGGTCACACAACAAAGTGGTGTAGAGCAGACATTCCAGAAATAGGTATGAACAGGAACAGGAATAGGAACATGAATATGAATAGAAATAGGAATAGGAACAGGAACATGGACATGAATAGGAATAGGAACAAGAATAGGAACATGGATATGAATAGGAACAAGAATAGGAACAGGAATGTAGACATGGACAGGAACATGGACATGGATAGAAATAGTGAGAGGAATCAAAAAATTCAGATAAGAAGAAAAGAGGATAAAGGTAAAGAACAATGCTTTCTAGGAGTAGAAATACTCCCACCCCAGAATTAACCACCTCAAAGAAGGTGGGGGAGGGGCTAAGCTAAGAGGCTCATTCTTAGCCCCGAGCCCCAAAGGTGACCCTTTGCCATTGATGTCAAAGGGGAGAGATTTGAGTAAGGGGAGAGATTTGATATTTGAGAGAGCATTGAGCTAGGGGGAGCAATGTCCCAGGGGGAGCAGAACAAAGGAAAGGTCAAGTTTTTGGTAAAAGGAAATTGGGTTGCCATCAATGACAAAGGGGGAGATTGTTGGACATTTTGAGTTCATTTAGTTGTCATTGATGTCAAGGTGAAAATTCATCATTAATACCATGGAGCACACCATCAATAGCACCAGGAACAATGCGAAGAGTTGAAGAGAAAGTTGGAAAAATAATATTTTATGAGGGTTTATGGTAAACCCATGGTGGAAGATTAAATGGTTTTATTAAAATCATTATGAGGATATAAAAATCTCCTCACACATTGAGATGGCAGTTAAGTTTTTAAAAGACCCATGGTGGCAGAATATTTTACAAGTTAAAGGTTTAAGTTTAAACCCAAGGAAGGCTTTAATCTCTTTAAAGCTAAAGTTTATAAATATAATTTATAAAATTTAAATTCCTTAGAATTTAAATAATTTATAAATTATAAATGTGGGAGCACCGACATCATCAAAAGTGGGAGCACCGACGTCTAAGAAGCAAAGGGATTTTTGTGTATAAATAAATGCCAAAGAGGCATTCGAAACTTACCCCTCGACATTATTTTTTCATGCGACATAGTGAAACGTTTTCATGCATTTGTTATTCATTGAGGAAGAAGACAAGAATTTCACTTGTCTTTAGCGCCAGGTAGAAGAGATAAGGGAGAGTGCAGATTGTTTGAAATGTAAAGGACATGGTGGTCCATTGGCAGCGCACATTTTGCAAAGGCATTGGGAGTTGAGAGGCACGCGATCGATTCACATGGAGTGGTGTGTCTTGAGCACCAAGGGAAGTTCCTTTTGCACGTGCCTTGGTTTTTGTATGCCAATCGAGGACAAAGGGGACAAAGAGCACTTAGGCTCTTAACCATGCATCTAGTGCACATGGTGGTCAAAGCCATGGCTAGAGCGCTCATGGAGGCAGAGATCGTGGGTTCGAAACCCACTAAGAGGCAAAGGTAATTTTTGATAATTAATTTTTTGCCTAAGGTTTTTCTAAAGGATAATGTGGAGTAATAAGGGTTTGTGAAAAGTTGTGTGTTTGATTTATATTATTGTTGGAGTTATAAGGGTTTGAGAAAGGTTGTTGATTTGATAATTGATTTTTATTATTGTGGAGTAATAAGGATTAATGAGAGGTTGTTTTATTGATGAGTGATTTATATCATTGGAATTATAAAGAAAGTTGATTTGATTTTTATCAAAGTTTCTCTTGCCATTAAATTAAATTAAAGAGGTTTGAGTTAATTTTTGGTGGATGTTAAGTCTATTTTAGTTGGGAGTTTATAAGGTGTTATTGGATAAATATTTTATGTATGTTGATGGTTGTTTTTGAAAGGTGGAGTGATAAGGTGTAATTAAGTATTTACATTATATTGTGAGAAAGATTTATCTTCTAACCTCTTTGAGATTGGCATAGAAGTGTTTGTGGTTGTGGCAGATTTATGAGATCCCTTCATCTTCAAGAAAAAGGTATGAGCACATTCTTCCATAAGTTGAGTTGATTGATTGGTTTTCTAGAAAATAAGTTTGGAGTGAAAAGGACTTGATTAGGGTTTCCTTTTGAGAGTGTTTGAGTTAATGCTTCAAGGTTTTCTGGAATAAAGAGTTGTTGTTAAAACCTTGTTTGATAAGCATTGTTGTTGAAGCCATTGGTTGTGTGAAGAACTTGAGTTAGAGTTTTGAAAATATCATGAGTATCATTGTTATGTGAAGATTGTTTTATAAGCATTGTTGTTGAAGTGATGTTGTTGCAAAGAACTTGAACTAGGGTTTGAAAAGAACATGAGTATCATTGTTATGTGAGATTTGTTGTTGAGCATTGTTGGAAATATTTTGAGTTGGTGGTTATATGCTTGGACTAGGGTTTATGAGAAAGGAGTGTTTCATTAAGTGATTGGTTGAGTAGAGTTGATTGAGCCTAGTCAAGTGGTTGTGTGAAGTGATTGTTCAAGTTCCTTAAAACAAACTATTCTATATTCTGATTTGAGTTGAGAAAGTGATTGAGCATTGAGTGTAGAACATATTGAGTCTCTAACAATTCTCTTTATGCTTCTATGAGATTGGACAAGTTCTGTGTGGACTTGTTAAGCAAATTTGAGGTAAGTCTTTGAGAAGACTTGGATATTGGTTGAATTATTTGATAAGTTTATAAAAAAGAAGATATTGAGATGACAAGTTTTGAGTGAGCTTGTTGAGCAGATTTGGACAAGTTCAGGACTTTTGAGAATTGACAAGTTTTGAGTGGACTTGTTGAGTATTTGACAAGTTCTAGTGGACTTGTTGAGAATTTGAGAAGAGTGACTTGAATTGAGCAAGTTTTGAGTGGACTTGTTGAGAGATTTGAGCAAGTTCTGAGTGGACTTGTTGAGCATATTTGAGCAAGTTCTGAGTGGACTTGTTGAGCATATTTGAGCAAGTTTCGAGTGGACTTGTTGAGCATAATTGAGCAAGTTTTGAGTGGACTTGTTGAGCATATTTGAGCAAGTTTTGAGTGGACTTGTTGAGCATATTTGAGCAAGTTATGAGTGGACTTGTTGAGAATATTTGAGCAAGTTCTGAGTGGACTTGTTGAGAATTGAGCAAGTTCTGAGTGGACTTGTTGAGAAAATTTGTGCTAGACCGAAGGACTGAGTTTAGTGCAGATTTGAGATAGAGATTTGGAGGTGATAGAGCAGAGAGGATAGTAGTCTCCAGTGGATAGAGATCCATCAACCAAGGTAGTGAGGATAGGTCTTCTGAGTGGGGACAAGAGTCTTCAGTGGAGAGAGATCCACAAGCCAGTGTAGTGGAGGTAGTAGTCTTCTAGAGGATCACCAGCTAGAGTAGAGGAGAAGGAGTTCTCCTATGGATAGAGATCCATGAACCTGATTTAGGGGATCAACATCTCCTTTGGATAGAGGTCCATAAACATTGTAATAGGGAAAGGATTCCCAAGAGATTGATTGAGAAAATTTAGTGAAATATTTTCTCTGTGGATGTAACCCACATTGGGTGAACCACGTTAAATTGGTGTCTCTATTGTGTGTGGTGATTTGTGCATTGCTTTGATTACTGTTGTTGATATTGCTATCTATACATTGCATAATATTGATTTGGAAAGAAAAGTAAAAAGTGGTCTTATATTGTTCACCCCCTCTCAGTATAAGCTTGTGTTCTTCATAAAATTGAAGACAATCAATTTATGGTTCAAGTTGGTTTGGTATCTTATTATAATAATTTCATAAATGGGACCAAGCTCATAATAAAATCTATAATGAAGTATATTATCTCTATGAATGAAATCTAGTTATTGAGATTTAGGCTAGTATTTTTACTATTAGATTTTATTAAGTCGTGGTTGCTACTTGACTTAAGTAATTCTTTATCAAAATTATTTTTTTGTGTGGCCTTCAAAATTGCTAAAAAATTATTATGTTATATTCAGATCCTAATAATTGAATTATGAATAATTTTTATATTATGTCCAATAAATGTGGCTTGATTGTTTTTTATACAAGAATTCAAATATCTTAGCAATATTTTTATACTTAAAAACTTGAATTTTTTTATATTATCAAAAAAATATTTAGTTTATGTTTCTTACAAAATAAGAAATTACTACAAATACAAAATATCATATGGAATTAAGCATTATTTTTTCATCTATTCTAATTCAAGAAAATAGATTTTGTGTTAGTGCCACTATCTATTGACTTAAAGAACTTATTCAAATTTTATTGGTAATAATAGACAATTCCACGTAAAATTTTGATAAATTGGGTTTTATTCCAAATATATGTTAATCCAAATGTTAAGTTTTCATGATTCATTATTCATCACACTTCTAGATTTTTAAAATTAATTATATGGGTTTGAAAAAAGACTCACTTTTATTATCTTATGAACATATTATTGAGGTATTACAACAAGCCATATTACCAATAGTTGCTTAGTTGCAAATGTGTCCATCATAGCGCAAGATTTTAAATCCATTTGTATTCGCATGGTTGCATCCCATTCATCATGATTCATTCTATGTTATACAACATACTCTCATATTCTAATAATAAGCTCAATATTTATATTAAAATAAGACCAAATTAATCATGAACACTTTTCCCATGGGATCCTTGGGTAGTTATATGAGCAAACAATCCTACTCATGGATAACCAGACTCTTTTAAGAATAAAACATGGGTGTTATTTTTAATCCCTTTTAGTTTCTTATTTTTATTATTCATCTAAATTTTAGATTTAGATTTTATTTTAGATATTAGGACTTTATTAATGAAAAATCCTTGTACGAGAGGGAGTGTGAGCCAAGAGGGAGTACAAGTTGGGATTCAATCATGGAAAAAGAGCAATGGGTTCATCCATAGTACATCAATGCTTTAAACCCTTACCATGAATGCATGGAACATTATTTCCAAAAAAATTGTCAAAGCGAAGGAATATCAAGAGAAAGAAGAGGAAGTACAAGTTGGGGGTGAGTTTGAGGCGAAAGGGAGTGTAAGTCTAGATCTAGTTCAAACCGAGAGGAAGTATGAGCCAAGATTAAGTTTAATCTAGGAGTGAACCCCATTAGCTATTATAGAAGAAAATTCATATTTGAAATCCCTAATGGGAAGTCAGGATGCCCTAGCTAGAAGTATGAAAGCCCAAGTTTGAGATAATTGAAATAAAGAATACATGGAAAGTTCGATCCAAGTAGCAAATGTTATAAAAGTATCAAGGATGAGATAATTGAGCATGATATAATTGTTATTAAAAGTAGAGGGTTAATATGTAAGTTTTGTAGATCATATCTAGGGTTTCTAGAAATTAAAAATTGGATTAGGTGGAAATGGAAATGGAATTCAAATTACTCGATGACTTTTCTACCTAAAGGTTTTTTCCTCATCATCTTTTACAATTCAAAAATTAGAAAGAAAATAATGGGTGGTATCCCATGGTTTATGGAGAGAGATGCACTTTATTTAAGACTAAAATGAATTTTTCTATTGAGACAAAAACTATTAAGAAGCTTTCGATGTGGGTTAGGCTTTTTGGACTTCCATATTAGCTAATCAATAAAGATATTTTAAAGAATATTGGAATTACCTTAGGGGAATTCATCAAGGAAGGACTAAGTACTAAGGAGTGAGAGCATCCTATATATATTGAAATATGTGTTATTATGGATATTTCAAAATATTTTCCACACTTCATTAAGATTAAATCTAAATCAAGAGAATGGTATCATCAAGTGGATTATAACAATATCATATTTTAATACCATAATTGTTATGAAATATGACACATAGCAAGAGTTTACAAAGTTAAAACTATGTAGAAAGAGGCTAAAACTTTTTGTCATGAGATAAACTTCAAGATGAAGCAAGGAAATCATACAGTAATAGAATTTAGATCATATATTAGATCAAGGATATTCCATTATAAAAGAAGTGTTAAAGAAAGCCTATCTACAATATCATTTAAATTTAGAAGGAATTAAAGGTGCAAAGGAAGATGTGAAGGAAAATCCTAAAATAAATATGATAGAAGAGGTCAAGTTTATTCCAATTAAATCATCTTCATTTTTATCAAGTAGTATAGAATCCTCTCCTGGTAATAAAAGTAAAAGTGGTGTAGATGTTATCCCTTACACTTTAATTTTTCAACAACAACATAATAAATAAATTAGTATGGAGGAAATCCATAATAATTTAGGGTTTTAGAGTAGAATAAGAAGATAAATATTACAAAAGAGAATCCTTACACTTTAGGTTTTCTAGGAAAACATAAAGAAGAATGTGCTTTTGAGGTTATTCCTTGCATTTCAAATCCTTTAGAGCAATACAAACCTAAGGATGATAAGTCCTACTATGAGCATTGTGAGAAGATTGAAGAGATTGATTAATATGAAAGTATTGTTGAAATTAAAAAAGAGAGGAAGACCTACGAAGCAAAAAGAAACCTAGATGGATATTGATATGGGAAAACAAAAGCAAATATCACAAGTGTTAACATGAAGTGGGGCTAAGACCACAAATAAAATCAAAAATAACAATGAAAATAATATCTTGGAATATTAGGGGCATGAATAAGAACCCTAAAAAAAGGTATTAATAAATTGTTAGGTTGTTATAGACAAGATATTTATAGATATGGAAACTAGGCAACAAATATTTTAGTCATTCATGGTGTTGAATTTTATCTTGACAAAATTTAAATTTTGGAAGGCATATGATATAAAGGAGTTGATTGTGGAAACTTAGCAAATTGAGGAAAATGGAGAATATATTTAATAGAAAGGCAAATGAAAAATATCTTTGATAGAAAGGTAAGTTGGATATGTTTTAATCAATATATTAGAAATGTAATGAGAGCAATGCAATATTTTGATTTTGTAATGGGAGTGGTCCCAATAGAAGCCACACATAGATTATTAAAAAAATAATGAAAACTCCTTGTACCTTTCAAGTTTAAGGATTCTCAATAAAGCTCATTCTTAAATCTAATTGTTGCATTTTTAAGCCAAATTAGTCTTTACTTATTTCACTAGTTTTGCATATTATTTTAGATTCCATGAGTGTTAATTTATGAATCATCTTTAAATTTGTATTTAAAAAGATCAAAAGTGTTTTTATTGTCTCTATATAAACTTACTACCATAATTCCAAATGATGTTTTAGCTCATTCTTACTCTAATTCTAGAGTCTTATCACTTTCAATTTAAAGTTTAGGGTATTATCAAATATACACAAAAAAAAAATTAGGTTTTATGATGTTCAATGACTTGAGATTTTATTGTTTTGTTAACTATTCATTTTTTTATGTTTATCTCTTAATGTTTTGAATTCATTGAATGTGTTTATCTCTATTCCCTTTAAGGTATAAATACACTTAGAATCTTATTTTTCTTATGGTATTGAGTTTTAAGATTTCAATGTTTATATTCACATATGGTAATCATGAGATAAATATTAAGGAGATGCATGTCATTTTTATCTTTTAAGTCATATAAACATGAACCATGCTTCCTTGATTTTTATTAAACTTCTAACATTTAAATCAATGATAACGAGTTTGTTATCTAGGTTTTTTATTTTATCATTTAATTTATGGTATACTTCACTTCCTTATTCAATTTTATAAACATTCGAAAAGATAAGGTTTGTAAGAATTTTTGGATGGACTTTAAGATTATGTTATAAGTTTTAACAAATTATTTTTAACATTAAAAATAACTTTTGATTAAAAAATACATTTTAAAATATAAAATAAGTCAATACAACAATGAGTAAAATTACAGTTAAAAAACTAAAACTAAATCAAACATGTTTCAAATTATATAACCAAACAATGTGAAAGCCTCAAATAAAGAGGCCTTCAAATAAGAGCATAATTTTACTATATCAAGAAATTTTATATTAAACCATGAAAGCTATTCATAATTATTAGATGCAATAGTACCTTAAAGACGTTATAAAGAACTCAATATAAAATATATTATAAATTAATCCAGGAGACCCAATTTCAAATGTGTGTTTTATATATACATAGATAGTAAAAAATGCATAGTAAAAATAGATTTATGATATCTAAATATTTGACTAAATAATTTATTTTTTATTAGTTGAAATAAGGGGTTTTGAAGGATCCTCGAATATTATTACAAAAAGAACAGTTAACACCCTATTAAGGAGAGGGATGTTAGCAAGCTAAATAGAGACCAGCATGTAAAACCCGTATAGGGGAAACTAGCACAACCACCACCATGGCAGACACAAAAAACTAGATAGATAGAAGGAATACCAGACGGTCTACAACCAGCCCTCATAACCCATATAGATCAACCCACACAAGGGCACCTATGCACATAAAACAACCAAAACAAAAACAAAAAAAACTTAGAAAGACCCATAAAAAAATAGGCCCTCGACCATTACTATTTGTTGATGTCTCAGTTGTCCTTATTGGGGCCCTCCACAAGATGACCCACTTGTATCCAACTCAATAGAGATACATCTAGTGCCTGAATCAATAATACCTGGCAGAAAATCCTCTCTCCAAATAGTTAGATCATCCTGGCTCAACCCCAAATTTACCAAAAAAATAGATGATTTATTATCTTTCGTGAACACATGCTTGACAACCACATCCTCAAAGGTCTAAAGGATTCTTTTTGCCTCAAAAATCATATTAGTGATAAAAGGACTAGGAGTTTGAGAACCTTTCACTAGATTTATGATATTAAGGGAATCACCCTCAATGATGACCTTACTCTGCTTGAAGCCACTCAATAGAGAAATCCCTTGGAAGAGAGCATGAGCTTCAACAAAATGACTCGATTGAGGTCCCAAATTCTTAGCAAATGCAAGGAGTTTGCCACTATTGTTCTAAAGTAAACCACCTATACCTACCTCTCCTGGGTTACCCTTGGAGGCCCCAACGAAATTGAGTTTAATCCAACCTATAAGGGGTGGTTCCCAGGAAATTTGTCTTCTCCCACTCGAATCCAAATGAGTAGTAGACCTCAAAAAAGTTTTAAACCCTAGAGAATGCTCCAAATCTAATTCCCCAGTAGAGAAATCTGAGTCCAAAGAGATGGCAGAGATGTTCTCCACTATTATCGTAATGATCTTGACACAAATAAAGAGGGTTGAATTGAAGTCATTTTTAAAAAACCTCAAATTCCTTTCCTTCCAGATACACCACATGATATAAGCCAAGCTAAATCTCCAGAATAAACGAAGTTGAGGAGAAAATAAGGGAGGGTCCCACTGGTATAAAAGATCAGATATTTGAAAGGGGCATACCCAACAAACACCAACCAAATTGAAAAAGGAGGAGAAAACATCCTTAGAGAACGGACACAAAATAAAGACATGTTGTACCAACTCAGTATCCAAGCCACAAAGGTAACACCGGTTTGGAATAATCAGACCTTGAGATTGCAAATGATCTATGATCAAGATTTTATTTTGTATAGCAAGCCATAGAAAAACATTTACCTTAGGGGTTAATCCCTTCTGCCAAACCAGTTTGCTTGGGAACCAAGGGGGCTAGGGCCCTCCAGGAGGAATGTTGATTTCATAGAAAATAATCTCGAACTTTTTGCCTTCTAGAAAATATTATTAGCCTCATCAGTAGATTTGATAACTTGGAACTTCAGCAGGTCCGAGATCTTCTTAAGGGTCATTTTCTCGGCTAGAGATAAGTCAAGACTGAATAAAACTCTCCATCTCTTCCTATGATTTGCAGTTTCGATCTAATCTTCAACCTTAGAACCAAAGGTACGTTTGCAAAAGTCTTCAAGTTATGATTGAATAAAACTCTCCATCTCTTCCTATGATTTGCAGTTTCGATATAATCTTCAACCTTATAACCAAAGGTAGATCTGTAGAAGTCTTCAACCACTGCCAATTTTGGAAGTGAAACCAACGATTGGTCCATCAGCCAAGTATCTGACCAAAAATCAATTAGATGACCATTACGTACATTCCATATTTCTCCCTTTCTAATATTGCTTCTGGAATTACGCAAACTAAACCAAAATACTGACCCACAGTTTAAGACGTCATGGGCTAGAAAGTCCTCCCATTAGATATTTTACTTTTATAATATTAACTCAATCAACCTATATTTGACTAAATAATTATTAATTGATATAATTATAATAAGATTTATATGTAAAATTAATTATTTAATAATTATTAATTAATGAAAAATAAATGTAAATAATTAAAATGTAAAATATATTTTTTTATTGTAAGTGGGTATACACTCACACCACATTAAGTCAAGTTATCACATAATTATTTATATTATATTCTATAACACAAATTACTATTAATATTTTAATAAATTATATAATTATATTATACAGGTTGAGCGTATTTTAAAACCAAATTTGTATTGAGCTTATGTTCTTTAACAACAACCTTCGGTAGTAAAATCTATTATCATTATTAATCCATAGTGTTTGTGATGTATAAATGAGTAAATTAATTTATTATTTCAGCCCACATGCCGGATGGAGTGGCCGGTACAAGACATCCACTAATAATGTAAAAAGAAATTTCTATTTTCAACTAGAGACGTGCTCCTCGGGGGCTCAGATGTGGCCGACTTCGACTTTAATTTTTTAAGAAAGAAAGCTCAAAGTTAAGTTGTTAGCTATCATGTTGATGTATTTGTAAAGGCATAATAGCGGTTTGACTTTAATAACGATGAGATGTATGTTGTCTCTACGTTGAATGTGTATATGCTTTTTTTTAAAGTAGACTGGGAGCTAAGGAAGAATTCAACAATCCAACACGATTAATCGGTAATATATTTAAAAGTTTTTTTTTCAAACTAAGAATTGAACATTTTCATTTGAATTTATCCAATAAATTCATCCAACATCTAGTAGAGAAAGAGCCAGCATCTAAAATATTTTATGGATTCAAACCAAATAACATTTTCACTTAAATTTTAACGAATAAAATTAGATCTAGAAAGGATCTTTCCACCCAAGCTACCATGGGAGAAGCAAATTTTTTAAAAAAAAGATTGCTAACCAAGCCATCCAATGGTAATTTAAATATTAAACCTTCCAGCAACCATCAAGTGATTCTAATAAAAGCCCAAAAGCTCAAAAGCTTGAATCCAAAATTCCTACAATGCATAGCTAGCCAGCAGTAAAGTTTCACTAGACAGGAATCAACGAATAGGGACAGAACCAACGGACACAAAGAATGTCGTCTAGAACCTTACAACATTAGGGGATCCAAGAGAGATCTTCCTGCCCAAGAAAAGAAGCAAAAATTTCAAACCAAGGGCATTCAAAATAAATCCAGACAACATAAGAACCCGCCCAAAGAGAACCTCAAGGTTTAGGAAGGCACCCTAAACCAAAAAGCAAGGTTTTGAAAGGCTCCTAGAACCTTCACAACAGGGTTTTTACAGGTTCGATAACTATGATAGGGTTTTGGAAGGCTCCCTAAACCTTAAAACATATTTTTGAAAGGCACCTAAAACCTTGTACAAATGGATCAGGCCTCCAGTAGAGGACCTAAGGTTTTGGAAGACTCCCCCAACCTAAAACAACAGGGTTTTGAGAGGCTTCCAAAACCTTGAACAAATAGATCAGGCCTCAAAAAGAGGACAACAGGGTTTTGGAAGGCTCCCCAAACCTAAAACAAACCTCTAGGAGATCCGAAATAAACCAGAAGTCCCACTCCATAGTGCAAATATAAGCAGACTAACAAGAATATTAAAGAGATAATTACTACTCAAAGTAAAATCTCGAAAAAAAACCTCCTAAATAAGCTACCAAAGCCGCACAAAAGGTCGTAAGAAAAACCTACCAAAGCCGCACAAAAACACACCACCATCTGAATAAAACTGAAACTGAATAAAAGCCACCAAGTATCCCAACAAAGCAAACTTGCAATGAAAACAGAATAGAAAACAAAGCATCACCAAAACCAACCCCACCCACCACGCCTGCTCCTCGTACCCTCCAACTGAAACTAGATCCCAACTGAAGCAGCAACAACTAAACCAAATCCTACTAAAAAAATCTAAGGAAAGGATATATTTGGATTCTAAGGCAGAAAAAACCCCTCCTACTTCTAGAGGAAGAGAGCTTTGATTATTATAAAATTTATCTATCACCTTTAGTTTTATAATATTAATTTTTTATGTCTTCCTCAATAAATTAACAACTTTTAAAAATTTAAACAATAATTATTATTAAAATATATAGTAAACATTATATCCATCTCATTTCAACTTAAATTATTGTCACTACAACCCATCTATTCTCATCAAATGTAAATTTAACATAAGAATATCTATTTTCATCAAACTTAAATTTAACATAAGTATAGACTATGAGATAACCCTATTATATGTTAATCTTACCTTATATCGGAAAAATATGTTATCAATCAAAAAATTTGGTCTCATCAAATGTAAATTTAACATAAGTTTAAATTGTGTGAGAACCTTATTATACGCTAATCTTATCTTATATCAAATAAAGATGTTATCAATCGAGAAGGTTGGTCTCATCAAATGTAAATTTAACATAAGTTTAGACTCTCTCATAACTTTATATCGACAAATATGTTATCAATCGAAAAAGTTGGTCTCATCAAATGTAAATTTAACATAAGTTTAAATTGTGTGAAAACCTTATTATACGCTAATCTTATCTTATATCGAATAAAGATGTTATCAATCGAGAAGGTTGGTCTCATCAAATGTAAATTTAACATAATTTTAGACTCTCTCATAACTTTATTATATGCTAATCTTATCTTATATCGGACAAAGATATTATCAATTGAGAAGATTGGTCTCATCAAATGTAAATTTAATATAAGTTTAGACTCTTTAAAAATCCTATAAAGGTTGGTCTCATCAAATGTAAATTTAACATAAGTTTACACTCTATGAGAACCCTATTATACGCTAATCTTATCTTATATCGAATAAAGATGTTATGGATCGAAAAGGTTGAGCAATATTCTATCAACCTTTATAACAATTTCTATTCTTTTAACTTTTATAATTTTTTATTCTAAATATTTTCGAAATTCTTTAATTTTCATACTTTTTCATTAACTTTTGTACTTTTTTATTCTCAATAAATCCGAAATTCTTTAATTTTCATACTTTTTTCATTAACTTTTATACTTTTTGATTCTCAATATTTCCGAAATTCTTTAATTTTTATACTTTTTTATTCTCAATATTTCCCAAAGTCTTTAATTTTCATGCACTTATTATTTTCAATATAATTTGTCTCTTCCGAAATGAGTACTAATTCGTCGTTCTTGCACCAAAACATACCTTGATGCATGAGTTAAAAAATGAACTCATTGTCTTCTACTTTTCAACAAACAATGAAAATTCTCGGACAAAGCGTGCGTCCTTATCCTCCTCGGTGCTAGTTGTCCTTGGCTATTCACCTACGGCTCTCACTACCGAGGTTTCTCTGAAACGGAGGTTATGAACCACAATATCTGGTCAAAAACATGCGCTAAATCAATCCCACAAATCCACGAAGGTTATGAACCACAATATCTGGTCAAAAACATGCGCTAAATCAATCCCACAAATCCACAAATCCGTTTGTATACGTGTGGAATATGGTTGGAACGTAGACGTAGCCAGCCACATATGCTGTGCATTCATAGCACTAGTACGATCTAGTCCCTGTACCAAAGTCCTGATTGATGGATTATCCGACCAGTATTCATCATAGATTCATAATCAACACAAAAGTCTTCTTTTTCAAACATTGTGGGGCACCCAGCATATTTCATTATCAATGCAATGCGATTAAGTAGCCCCTAGTGGGGCACTTGCCTAGAATCTCTATCTGTCTCTCTCTCTCTCTGTGAATTGCGCGTAAACGTGTTGTTTGCGAGGCATCCGCGACCTCGCGGCCACAAAAAAATATCCACCACTCACCCACCTCGTTCCGCTCATCTTTTTAAACTCCAGCGGCAGCACTCTCTAAAGTCCAGTACCAACTCCACTAGACAGTCCAATCACACGAATCTGAATCTAATCTATTAAGCATGCTACACCCCAATAACATTGACGATACTTACGTCCTCACCCATGGCCATGAGTATGACTCGAATTATAATTATAATTCAAATACTGCACACCCAAGTCCTTTTTCACCTGCAAATACTGCTCCTCCGCTATCGTTGATAGATTCTTTCTTGCCCCTAGAAACCGGCGAGGGAAAATCACTCTTATTTGCTCATTGTGCTGAGTATGCCTGCGTAGAATCTAGCGAGGTCTTTGGGGAAGGCTCTGCTTCGCCAAAGACCGAAAAGGAAGAAGGCGGTTCATCTGCTTCGGATACTCTTGTCTTCAATGAAGGCGAAGCTGCTGCAGCGACTCCTGGACAATGCGAGGAAGAAGAGCAACAAATGGGAAGTACCATTTCCCATTCTCTTCCGTACGGGAGAGAGGGGAAGCGAAGAGGCGGTCGGGTCTACGAGACGAGACACCTGCTTTACAGAGGCGTGAGGAGACGCAACTGGGGCAAATGGGTTTCCGAGATTCGTGAGCCCAAAAAGAAGTCGAGAATTTGGTTGGGCACCTTCCCCACACCCGAAATGGCGGCGCGGGCGTATGATGTGGCGGCTCTCGCTCTCAGAGGACACTCTGCCTACTTGAATTTCCCCGACTCCGTTTCCTCCTTGCCCGTCCCACAGTCATCGTCCCCCAAAGATATGCCGCCGCCGCCGCTGTGCCAAGCGGCATTCCAAGAAGATCCGTTTCACTAGGAGAAACATCACAGACGTCGGATCCCTCTACCCCGCCGACGACATCCTTCATGAATCCTGATTCCGTGACGCCCATTTCCTCTTCCTCCGATCACAACGAATTGTTTGTAGACGAGGATATGTTGTTTGACATGCACAACGTGCTCTCCAACATGGCGGAGGGTATGCTTCTAAGTCCTCCTCACTTGAATCTGCAACCAGACACGGCTGACGACGGAAACGGGAGCTATGACACTTCTCTCTGGAACTTCTTTTGACCTCAAGACGTTAAATGCCTGTTACCTAGTATTGATTTAACCGTTAAGTAAAATGTAAATGATAAGTAAAGTATTTGAGGTGAATCTGCTTTGTATATATATTTATACGTCATAATCCGAGCAGCACTCCCTTTGAACAATCTGGGGGTACTATATATGAAACATTTTACTACGTTAATAAACTTGCTTATGTTTTGCCTTCCGGTCAGCAAGAACGGGAATGTGTTGCATTCATGGACCAGCAGATATTTCAGAAATACCTACTTATAATTGTAACCTTTGTTTTTTATGTACATGATTTTAATGTTTGTAATTAAATAACGGGCTAAATATTTTGTTGAAGACTATTTTAATACCGTACAAAATATGTTATGGACTGACCTTCAGCAAGGGCTGTCAGGGAAGTAAACAAAAGAGCAGAATTTTGTCGAGCAAAGGTACGATCTTTATCCGAAAAAAAATAAAATAAAAAGCGATGTTCCCGACAACACTGAACACTGGTATAAGGCCATGATGAATGGTATCATAATATCATATTATTCTAATGTTTGCAACTGTTGACGGGGCTGCAATACGTAAGACACTCTTTAAGCGGTGGACCAGAGAATCCACCGCCCAAAAAGTTCAAGATAGTAGAAAGCTAGAAGTACCATTTCACATATCCCTAGCAATCTGCGGGCGCAGACAAATTTTACGGATATGGGTTCATTTATTCGATTTTCACGTTTGACAACTTGGTATGTCCTGTATTTAGAGGACAGGAAATTAGAAACCGATGCGAAAGCTGGGGAATCCTCTTCGACCATTCTTATTTTGCACTTGGAGTTGGAGAGGCCCATATGAGCGACATAAATCATCAGGAAGAACATCTGTCAAAATTGAATGTTCTCATGGCCTGCTTATAGCACAAATTTCAAAGTGCGTGCGATCTCATGAGATCATTCGCTCGTTCAACTTTCTTCCCATCTGAAAGGCAGATTATTATTAGTAGTATTATTAATAATAATAATAAGACAACTGCAATTTCATAAACAGCTCATGTTTCAAACTAGACGTAACGCACAGCGCTGGAATTTCAAAATAAAAGGAATTTTTTTTTATGATTAAAAATTAAAATTTTTACTTGCCTTCCAAATTTTTTGAAAGATGATAATTAATTCATATTTTTTATTAAAAAAAATCAAATTTATTTTGAAAAAGGTTATTTTTTTCATAAAATTAACAATAATAATTATAAAGAAATCACAATTTAACTTTAAAAAGTGAAAGAAGGTTAAGTCAAAAGTAGTTGTGTCATCAAATATTTAAAGTTGAGCAAAAAGTAGTTGTGTCATCAAATACCTATCCGTTTTAATCCCATATAATCAATTAATAAATATTGTGTGAGTAAAAATACGTTGAAATAAAACAATCTAATGCACAAAACATTGTTGTGAGTCTTTTCTTGACAATGCATTCTACCAAACATTAACACCAACCAATCAGATTTGTTTTTACGCCCACAATTAAAAGTTCCTTTCTGCTATGACAATTATGCTCACAAATGATTGAAAAGGAGCTAGGACTGTCCTAGATTAATATTGAAGAGCACAATATCTTTACATAAAATGATTTGAAGTTAAGTTTTGCTCGTCTTGATAGTTTTACAGTAACTTCATGTGTCTTGGTATTGGAATGCAAAAACTCTACATTCCACAATTGTAGTCGTTTGCTCCACAAACCAATGCATGGTTTAATACTTTAATACCCACTTCTCCCACCGCTCCTCTATTTGAGGAACATATTGCCAAAGTTCACTACCTCCCTCCCCTTGAGTGTGGTCTATCGGCAAGGATGCCACTTGCATTATCGATGATGTGACCCGGGTTCAATCCCCATGGTGGATGTGTATAAGAAATATTACTCAAAAAAAAAAAGTTCACTACCTCCTCTAAATCTAGCAAAAACACAACTAAACTGCCACTACATTTCTCCATTTACAAACACGCGACCAACGTGTCAAATACAATTACAAGTTTCTTGGTGTGGAAGATTGTTGCCAATACAAACGACAAGGGCTGAAAATGACATATTTCCAACAAAAGACACAAAAAAAAAATCAATAAAAAAATCAATTAGCTGTAGATTTAAGAAAAAACTCACCTTCAAAGTTGTGTGACTTTAAAAACTGAAACCTCTCCATTTACAAACACACCACCAACGTGCCAAATATCAATTACAAGTTTCTTGGTGTGGAAGATTGTTGCCAATTCAGATGATAAGGGCAGAAAATGACATATTTCCAACAAGATACACAAAACAAAATCAAAGAAAATATCAATTAGTTGTAGATTTAAGAAAACACTCACTTTCAAAGTTGTGCGACTTTGAAAACTAAAATCCTTATTCAGAGATAGTAAAGCTAATTTTTTTTTTTTTTTTGTAATTGTCAAACTAAATGAATGGTAAACCTTAGAAAGATATAAAGTATCATAATAAATGAATGGTGAATCAATGTTTGCAGTTACCCATTATAACTGAAATTGATCCAATTATTATTTCATCCTTCAGCTCGACCCAACCCCACCCTCTCTTGTTTTTTTTAAGTTTTTTCCCCCTTTTCTTTCGTTCGGTCTTACAACTTGTTTCAACTATAAAAACACCGACAATTTTCACACCCGTTAAACATGCAAAATTTAATCACGTGATATTTCCCCATAAATGCTCTATCTAGTAGTATGTGATATTGCAATTGTTGTCACCGTTAAACAACATGCAAAATTTAATCACGTGATATTTCCCCATAAATGCTCTATCTAGTAGTATGTGATACTGCAATTGTTGTCACCGTTAAACAACATGCAAAATTTAATCACGTGATATTTCCCCATAAATGCTCTATCTAGTAGTATGTGATACTGCAATTGTTGTCACCGCTTGCAATCCGCGTGAATTTTTCATTAATGACCCACGGCATGTCTGAAAAACAAAGCAACCTAATAAATACACATCAATTTCACACGGTTATAAAAGTACCCACAGTGCCATGTGTGCTTCGATTATTATTATTTGCGTCTTTGATGGGTCGTGCAGCTAAAAGGGTGTAGCAGATCACGAGAGCACATAAATTTTACAATTTTTTAATATATTAAATAGTAAGAATAATAGGGTCATATAACTGTCAAATTCCAGGCCGGTAACGCATCTAACTCGTTTGGGCGTACACGCTCTAAACAGTGTATATATTGTTAATTTTTTTTTTTTTATAATAAAATTGAAGCAAATTTTACAAGAATGAAAAATTAAATCTACTAAAAAAACGACATAACCCAGTTTTCATTGTAGTTGGATGTATGGTGAGCAAATAATAAAATGACAGCTAATTGGATGTATGGTGAGTAAATAAGAAAATGAAGTGCTACTTGGCTCTAATATAGTTAGATTGGTTATCTGTATTTTTATTTAGCTCATGTTCAAATAGTCAGCATTTGAGCATTAAGGATAAGGTAGGGTAATGATTGTTTTTTTTTTTTTTTTATTTAATATAATCAAACTTTATAAATTGGTTAAGTGTTATAAGTAAATCAAAGAATTTTATAAAAAATCAAAGAAAGTTATAAAGGTAAGAATATTTATAAAAAATAAAATATCTTCCCCAACATATTTGAAATAACCAGAACAAAGAAGTCCTTGGTCCACAGCAGTCTGCAGAACAAATAGAGCCAATATGCTTAGTTTGTGTGGTCATCTCTTAAGTTCTCAGAATTCTTGGTTTTAAACTTTCTTATGCGAGCTGAAGAAGGATGCAAAAGAAAGCCTTCATTGGCCTTTTTATCTGCCAAATGGTTCCACTTCCTAGGAATGTGATGCCAATTAATCTGTTCAAAATTTTCCCTAAGTCTTATAGACTTGATTCAGCAACAATCGGAGCATAATAGACTTGACCTCTTGTTTTCTAGAAAGAAACTGTATGATCAGCTTAGAGTCCCCATAAACTGAAAGGGTTTTGACATTTTCTCTTGCCGCTAGGGTGAGACCAAATTTGCAGCCCATCAACTCAGCTACATTATTGGTGGTTTGTCCTAAATTCAGGCAAAATTCAAGAATCCTGGAGTGTGGTCTTGACCATAAAACTCCTCCAGCAACAACTATTCCAGGGTTAGACTTTGAAGCCCCATCAAAGAATAGAGCTGGAAAACTAAAACACAGTTGAGGAGTCAGGTTGTTGGCAATAGAGGTGCTAATTAGATCTTGAAGATTCCAATTTTTGAGGATGCGTAACTCAACTCTAGAAAGAGCACTCTGATATTGCTTAGCTTTAAAGTGGGCTTTGGCATTTTCCATGATAGCATGCTTTATCTTGTGTATCAAAACTGCCCTGTGAGTTGATTTTCCTTCAAATATTCTATAGTTCCTGTCCATCCATATATACCACATGCAATAATAAGGAATTGAAGACCATAAAAATTTTATGAGAGGCTTACCTTGAAAGGAGTTGAGGTACTTTTTGTTCCAACTTTTAGTACAAGACTCAAGATTTAATCTGCTTCTAATGCAGACTCCAAAGCTGAGAGCAAGCGAGATCCAGATCGTAGCAGCTTCCTCACATTTAAAAAATAGATGGGCTTGAGTTTCACAGTCTTTAAAGCATCTAGAACAAATATGGGGGCCCAAAATACCTCTTTTAGAGAGGTTTTCCCTAGTTAGAATTTTGTTTTGCTGAACTAGCCATTGAAAATCTTTTATTTTTGGGGTGATATTTTGACCCCAAATGTGATTCAAATTTTTGTCTAGAGGCTCACTTCTCTGGAGATATGCACCAACCTTGACTGAATAGTTGCCCAAATAGTTAATTTTGCCCCAAATAAAGTAGTCTTCATTGTCTGGGTCTGTGGGAAGAATGCCAGTGAATTGCTTTTGGACCTGAGACCACTCCCTTTGTTGTTCTACATCCAACCCATGAAGTTGAATCCATTTTGGCTGATTGCCTTCCCAAGTGATGAGATGGGAAAGTTTGTCTATCCCAAGTTGACTCATGAACTAAAAAAACTCCTTAGAAATGGAAGAAATTAAGGGCTTGTTACCAAGAATAGAATCATCCCAACACCTGATACTATTACCATTTCCTGGGCACCAAGAGATGTTATCCTTAATGATCCAGACCGATTTAACAATCAATGCCCAAATTTTAGAGATGCCTGGTTTTTTATGGATACCTTTGAGTAGTAGCATGCCATGATTACCTTCACCATACTTGTGAATAAGAACCTACTTCCAAAGCGTCATTGGAGGGTTTATTAAGTTCTAGACAAGTTTGGCCCCAAGAGCATTGCTCATAATAAAAGAAGATTGGATACCCAAGCCCCCTTGACATTTTCCTTTTGTCACTTGACTCCAGTTGACAAGATGGAATTTCTTCCTATGAGATTGCCTTCCTCCTTGCCAAAGAAAGTTCCTAATTTTTTTGTCAAGTTCTTGGAGGATTGAGATAGGAGCATGATAAATCATAAGTTGGTAGATAGGTAAGCTTGCAATGACAGATTTAATCAAAACCAATCTGCCAGCAAGACTAAGCCACCCATTGCTATAAGTTAATATTCTCCTATCAATATTTTCCATCAAATTAGACCAGCAATCAGAACTCTTTAGCTTGAAACTCATAGGCACCCCTAAATATTTAAAGGGGCCAATTCCACCATGAGCAAACTGAAGAATTTGAGCAAAGCTCCTATTTTCAGTTGGGTAAGTGTTGTTAGTTTAAAACTTTACACTTGTTGACATTAATAGCAGCTCCAGAGGCATTTAGAAAGAGGTCTAGGCAACCTTTAATCCTTTTGACATTCAACTTGGAGGCTTCCCCCATCATTATAGTATCATCAACAAATTGTGCATGAGTAATCTCCTTGACCCCAACAACTATCTTAATTCCAGTTATTTTGTTAGCCCTTCTTTCAACAGAGATAGATCTACCCAAAGCTTCAACTAAAATAATATAAAGATAAGGAGATAGGGGGCAGCCTTGGCATAAACCTCTAAAAGCTCTAAAGAATCTAGTTAGAGAGCCATTGACAATAGGAGCAACCCAAGGGTCTTTGATGCAACCAAAAATCCACTTGGAAAGAGACAAAGGAAATCCAAAAGAACTAAGCACCTGAGCCAAAAAATCTAGATCCACTCTATCAAAGGCATTGGCCATGTCAAGTTTAACCATGATACTTTTTTTTATTCTTTACTACTGGTATGTAAGGCCTCATGGACAATCACAATGTTGTCATATAGTTGCTTACCAAGGATGAAACCTCCTTGCTCATCAGAGATAAGTTTATCCAAATGCTTTTTTATTCTAGTGGCTATGATTTTGGTCATAAATTTATATGAAGCATTACACAAAGAAATAGGCCTGAATCGACTAAAGGTTGAGGTATTCTTTTCCTTTGGAATCAAAGCTAAAAAGGTAGACTTAATAGCACCAATCAACTTACCTCTTTTACAAGCATCCTCGATCATCTAAAGAAGATCTATAGCTACCAGATCAAAGAATTGGTGGTAAAAGGTATTAGTGAATCCATTTGGACCAGGAGCTTTATCCTTTATAGATCTGAATACAATATCCTTAAGTTCTTCTAGAGTGACTACCTAGCAAAGAGAATTTTTTATTTCCTTAGTTATTACCTTAGGAATGTTTTGTAGCAACATAACCTAAGCAGCATGATTTCCATATGATTTTTGATAAAGGGATTCATAATGGCTACACATAGATTTTTTATCTCTAAAAAATTGGAGACCTTGTCACCATTTTCCAATTAGATTTCATGAATCATATTCCTTTGATATCTCTGATGAGCCTTAAGATGAAAGAACTTGGTGTTGGAGTCTCCTTCCCATAGCCAAGTCATGTGGGATTTGAGTCTCCAAAATTGTTCTTCTTGCCTAGCTTTCACATGAAGCTGGGAGAGAATGGAATCTCTCTCAGATTTTAGTGTTTCACTAGGAGGTGCTAGCTCTAAAAGCTCTTCTATTTCTCCTAGCCTAAGAAGGAGGAGTTGTTTAGATTTGTCAGTATTATGATGCAATTTAATCCAACTTCTAAGATCAACTTTTAGCCTAGAAATTTTGATCTTCCATCTATCTTGAGCATTATGGGAGGGGCACCAAGCTTTCCAACTACGCTCAACTTCCTCTGAAAATCCATTCAAGTTAACCCAATCTGGGTTATATTTGAATGGAATGGGACCTGAAATTTTGTTGTTGCCACTATCCAAAAGGATAGGCTTATGATCAGAGATTGTGCTTTGGATGATTTTGCTAGTTATTGAAGGAAAACATGTGAGAATATCTTCCTGGACCAAGAATCTATCAATTATTTTAGTAATGAAATGATTTCCTACCCTTCGATTAGTCCAAGTATAGAGGCCTTTAGAAGGCTTGATGTCTTGAAGACCAACAAGAGAAATAATATCTTCCACATACTCCCTGCAAGGATCTCTAATACTAGAGCCACCTCTTTTTTGGAGGGGAAGAGCACCAAATTAAAATCTCCAGCTATGATCAAATTGCTTGGCTTACTTTCTTCAATGTAGGAAAGAATTGAAAGCCAACATTGCTTCTTGGCAATTGGGGAGTTAGGGGCATACACATTCAAATAGGTGAAAGAGAAACCTCCAGCATCAAAAATAAGAGAAATCCAATGTTCGCTTTGCTTACCACCTATTTTGGATAAAATGTTTTTGTCCCATGTTGTAAGAAGGCCACCAGAGGCTCCTTGGGAACAAATAACATCAATTTCAGAGTTGTTCCAAATAGATCTCCATGCTTCAGAGGCACCTTTTTTTATCTAACTTTGTTTCTTGAATTCCTATTAAACAAGGGCAAAGGTCCTTTATCAGACCCTTGAGGTAGGTTTTCTTAAGGGCCCCACCTAGGCCTCTACAATTCCATGAGAGCATTATCATTTTTTGGTGGGTTTCTTCCCTTTGGAGAGACCCTCTAGTGTAGCTTGAGTCTTAGCTACAACATTTTTCTTTGCTTCTTCAGTTCTTATTTCTTGGTTAGATTTCTTGCCTGGCTTAGAAGAGGATCATGTTATAATAGGCTCAAGGTAAAAATCCAAGGAGTATGATGTCATCCCTTAGCTCAATCTAGCTTTCTTTGGCTATTTCCTCAGAAGGTTCTTCACTTGTCCTTTCCTGTAGAGTCTGATCTACCAACTCTGCATCAAGAGAGGCTTGCTCATGGTTTCCTTCTTCATGTTCAGATTCATCTTGGAGATATTTTTCCTGATCTGAGTTTAGAGCATCATACCTATTGGAATTCTCAAGTGGTTTGGAGTTAGCAGGTCTGGGCTTCCAGCTTCTAGCCCTTCTATTCCTCTTCTTGGTTTGTGCTTGCTGAAAGCCTTCATTGTCAGCTTGATCCTTCTTATTCTGTGGTTTCTGGCTAACTGGGCAATCTCTGGCAAAGTGGCCATACTCATGGCAAGATAGGCATTTGAAAGGTAAATGCTCATAATCTAAAACCTGTGTGTGGATCCAATCCAAAACCTTAATCCCAATAGCTTCAGGTAAACCATTTTTCAGATTAACTTGAACACAAATACGAGCACAGGAAGCATTCAGATTTTTGGGAGGAATCCAATCGATAAACTTGCCAATATTATTTCCAATGAGCTCTAGAGAGGGTTTATTCCAAATATGGAGAGGGAGAAAGGGTAATCTTACCCAAACAAGAACTTCCTTAGGCACATCTACTTGAGGGTCAAAGTGGGTTAGGAACATACTATTAAAATAAATCTCACTCACACAAAATACTGTAAAATAACTAAAATGCATAAAATAACATAATAACACTATGCAAAAAAGTAATTACAAAATTGAAACAATCTCATAAATAACTTAGAATCGCAAGCCTCTTCGAGGGGGCAACCTCCTTCAATATTTCATTAACTTGCAAAAAGATACATTTGTACATGGCTTCATAGCTTTTAAGAAAAGACTTCATGCAACCCTAACCCTAAGCTCAAGAGTTGGCTTACATGCAAAATGCCACTCGAGCTAGAATCTTCTACCAAACATCAGTTACAATCTTGATAATATTTATATGAAATGGCCCCACTTGGCTAGGTGCCTTACTTACCGCATACATTACAAAATAACATTATAGATAGAATCCCCCACGTTGGAAGTGGGTCATTACATAAGAAAATAAGAATTATAAATTAACATTAGGATGGGATACCAATATGTCCTTTCCCTTAAAAAAGCTTTATCCTCAAGGCTAAAGATAAGGAAATTGGTGCTAGAGCTGTTGGAGAGACTCCCATGTAGCATCTTCGAGTTAGAGTCCATGCCATTGAACAAGGACCTCAGTAATGGTGCGATTGCGAAGAGTGCAAGTTTGATGATCCAGTAATTGTTCGGGCTCTAAAAAGATAGAATATTCTTCATACAATTTTGGGAGTGTAGATTGAACTTGTACTTGAGTGCCCATCACCTTTTTAAGAGAGGATACATGAAAAATAGGATGGATCTTGGATGTACGTGGGAGGGCCAATTTGTAGGTTGTGACATCAATCTGTTGTAAAACCTGGTAGGGTCCATAGTATTTCATAGCAAGTTTCTAGAACCTGCAAATCTATTGGGACAACTGTTTGCATGACTACAAGCAGAGGAAAACCATATCACCCACATCAAAGCTATTCTCAAAATGGTGTTGGTCAACTTGTTGGTGCATTTGATTTTAGGCCGCATCCAAATTCATCTTTGATTTGCGAAGGACATCGACATGTTGACTAAGATTAGTGTCGACTGCATGGACCCTAGGGCTACCTAAAATGTAGGAGGAAGGCATGAGTGGAGGGCACCCATAAACTACCTTGAAAAGGGTAACCATGGTTGCTGCATAATATGAAGTGTTGTACCACCACTCAATCAAAGGAAGCCACTTCACCCATTGAGTAGGATGATCAAAGGTAAAGCAACAAAGATAGATATCTAAATTTTTTTTGACAATCTTCATTTGGCCATCCGTTTATGGATGATAAGTTGAACGTATTTTGATATGAGTTCCCTACAATTTAAAAATTTCTTGCTATAAATTACTAGTAAAGGTTGGATCACGATCGAACACGATGGAGGTTGGAATACCATGAAGGAGAAATATACAATCAAGAAAAAATTGGGCAACGATGGAGGTTGTGTAAGGATGGGAGAGGGAAAAAAAGTGAGCATACTTCGAAAGACGATCCACTACCATGAAAATAATGGATTTTCCTTTGGACTTAGGTAACCCTTCAATAAAATCCATGGAAATATCAATCCAAACCTAGTCAAGAATGGGCAAGGGTTGGAGAATGCCTGGAGAATGCACCATTTCACCTTTCATCTATTGATAGGTATCACAAGCTACCATAAAATTTTGAATATCCTTTTTTATAACCTTGTAGAAAAAAGTGTACTTAAGTCGTTCATATGTTTTGAGAAATCTTGAATGACTAGCATATGGGTGGCATGTAGTTCCTTCATGAGAATATTTTGAAGGGAAGATGTGTGGGAAATAAGGCATTGGTAGTCAGACGTGTGGATGTAGTAGTTTTTTTCATTATTATTTTGGAATCTAGGAGGAAAGGAGGGTCTAGCTTGTGGAAATTTAGACGTCCTCTTTTGAGCTAAAAATTTGGATTCAGCCAAACAAGCCAAACCGATAGCTTGCATCATGGATTATGGTTTAAACATCTTGACCTCAACTTGGATATCATCCTTGAAACCACTAATAAAACAACTCATAAATAACCCTTCATTCAATCCCTTAGTTTTGTTGGCCAATTTCTCAAATTACATTTGGTAATCTCAAACTGTCAAAGTTTGTTTCAACTTTGTCAATCCTCCTATAAAATCATCATACTCACTAGGGACAAATGGAGTGAGTAATTAAGACTCAAAGTCTTCCCAAGAAGGATCAGAGGTAGTGTTTTACAACCATTGATACCATTGTAAGGCTTTAGATTCCAAGTTGATGGAAGCCACCTAAACTCGAAAATATCTAGGGACATTGTGGAGTTTAAAAAATTGATCAACATGACATAACCACCCATTTGTGTTCTTTCCATTGAACTTAGAAAATTCTAATTTAGGCATCTTGAAGGTGGGATCATGATCATAGTGAGGGTGGGAGTCATATTTTTTCCTACCTTTACCTTGTTTAGAGTGTTCAATACGATACCCATACCTCCTAGGATGACCTTGCAATTTGGACTCAACATATACAAGTTGTTCTTCCAAACAATTTTTGGAGGTATCATAATCCTCTCTAAAGCTTTGAATCTCTTCCCTTATGGATTGGTTTGCTTGGGTTATGTTATCAACAAATATTTCGAGGAATTCCAACAAGGTGGTGGTTTGGTCTATATATTTTTGATGTCCACGAGTGCTAGTAGCCATTTTGGATAGTCTTGAACTACTTTCATTAAATTACTAAAAATAGAAATATGATTACAGGAGTTGCTATTTTTAGTAAGGAGTCTAAAAAAGTCCTTGGGTTTTATATATCAAACTGATCATCTTGGAATAATGATCATAATGAGCTATATATATCAACATTATTTTTTTACAAGTCTATTGGTGTGGTCAATTTTTGATTTATTCAATACAAAAGTTGGGTATTGAATCAACTATATCTGACCTGCGTGTTCTATTTACTAACCACCGTGTCACTATCCTATCTATATCCCTATCACCTATACTACAATTACTAACACTATTCACTTCACTAACCTCAAGATTCTCTATTTTGTGCAATTACTAACACTGACGGTTATGTTTTTTATACTAACAACCTGTAATATTTGATCGGTACAGATGACTGTTACTACCACTATCGATCTGACTGTTACTGTCACTAACCCGATTGTTACTTACACTAACTTGGATGGTACTAGAATATGGCTAACTATCATAGATGCTTGCAGACTCTATATTGACTATTTGGTGCATGAAAAAGTTTATTCTTCGATGATAGGGAAGTCCTTCATATGCTCACTTTTTGGGGTCATAAATGCAGGTTTAGCAGAACAAGAAGGTTTTATTTTTGTAGGATGATTTTTTTATAGAACCAGGGTACACTAGGTAGAGGAGTATGTAATACCCATAGGCCCTCTGTAATACCATAGTGACGAAAAATAGTGCTCAGACCAATATTTTAGGCCACTACCCAAGGAAGATTCCACACATACCCTTGAGCACATGATCTATCTCTCTTATAGTATGAGAGAGTAATCATTCTAGATGTTGTATCCTATGGAATATAGATAATACAAGGCCAAAAAGCTTCATATTGGATAAAATTTTGTTTAAGCCTAAATGGTCTCCCAATACACTTGAATATGTGTGGGAGCTCAATTCCATGCACAAGTGCTATTTGAGGATTGGGTATTAGAGCCTGATCGCCCCTCACTTCACTAGATGCTTTATGGGCTATCTAGCTTAGCCAATAACGATAACTCCATGATAATTTAACACCCCTAGCACATGGTTTCTAGCCTGCTCAACTACTATTAAAAAATGTATTTTTTTTGTTTTTTTGGGGTTTTATTGATTTTTTTAAATAAAGGAAAATGAAAATAAAAAACACAAGAAAATTATACCTAACAAGCAAAAATAGATGGGAAAAAATTATCGCAGTCGCAGCAAAACCTAGCCTTAGAAAATGCTCTAATACCACTTGTTAGGAACCTACTATTAAAATAAAGCTCACCCACATGAAATACTGTAAAATAATTGAAATGCATCAAATAATAGAATAACACTATGCAAAAAAGTAATTGTAGAATTGAAACAATCTCACAAATAACTCAGAATCGCAGGCCTCTTTGAGGGGGAAACCTCCTTCAATATTTCATTAACTTGAAAAAAGATACATTTGTACATGGCTTCATAGCTTTTAAAGAAAATACTTCATGCAACCCTAACCCTAAGCTCAAGAGTTGGCTTACATGTAAAATGTCACTCGAGCTAGAATATTCTACCAAATATCAGTTACAATCTTGATAACGGTTACATGAAATGGTCCCACTTGGCTAGGTGCCTTACTTGCCACATACATTACAAAATATTACAAAATAAAATTATATATGGAATCCCCCACGTTGGAAGTGGATCATTACATAAGCAAATGATAATTACAAAATTACGTTAGGATGGGATCCTAATAAAGTGGGTTGTCTAGAAGTTCAAAAATAAGGCACTTGAGCCCATAAACCATGGCCCTCCTTGAAAGATAGCATCTCGTTCTTCTTTGGATTCCAAGATGACCATGAAGTATCCTCTCCCATAGAGCAAGAGTTCATAACTAGAGATCTTAGACCCCTAGGTTGAAGATATCCACTTTTCCAAAGTAATCAAACTTGGCCAAAGTCCAATGAACCTTCCAACCAAGGCACGTTTAGACAAGGTAGCAACAAAATGAAGAACATTTTTTAGGGGTATTTTAACCATTGGTTTAGAGTCTAACCTAGGAATAAAGGCATTAAGTTTTGAAGAAGAAATAGGATGCAAGATACTAGATCCAAAAGCGTAGACACAAAAACCTAGGAATCCACAAAATCACATTTGGAACCCCAAATAAAATATTGCATAATAAATTATATGCCCAAGTTTAGACTCAGGTATATAATATCCTGCATATTATCCTATTTTTTAAATTTATTAAATCTTGGAAAATCAGCCTAGGATACCTTGCCTAGCCACTAGACATGTGCCCTAGCCACATCACCAAAACCCCTTGCCACATCTCATACACCCTTGTCCCCTTTGTCCCTTCACATAGGACAACCCTTACACCTCACTCCACTTGCATCCACATCACCCTAGTTAAGTGAGACACCTTGGGTGACTCACTCTAACTACCCCCTCCATTTGGTAGCCCTGGATTTCCACTTGGTAATCTTCGCTTGCCACCTCTCATTTCCCTCCAAAACCCTAAGGAGCCTATAAAAGCACCTTCATACCACAAACCAAAGGAAGCTGAGCATTCATACCGTCGGGCTACTAAAATAGACTAGGAGATTGCACTCATTTCGAGAGAACTTGAGATTTGAAGCCTGGAGGTTAATTTTTAGAGGTAATCTATCACTTAGTATAAACTGCCCATTCATGGTGACACAATCAAAACCTACCTTATGTAGTTCCTCCACCACCTGTGCATGGTTCACTAGTCCTCATCACACATCAGCATGATCAGTAAGTCAATTTTCAACAAGGCATTTTGTTTATGTTCTCTATTTTCTGCATTGTTATTTCATTTGAGGATTTTCATTGTATAGATTTTATCTTTGTATACAAGTGCTACTAAACCCTGTTTTCTCTTTCATGTGTGTGTAGGAAACAGGTATCTTGGAAAGCTGCTAAAGCTGGAGTGGTTCCCACCTTGGACAACAAAAGACCACTCACCCCTCTAGAGCTGTAGCAAAAGAAGGAAGGACACCAATTGATCTATCTGGAGAGCCTTACTCTATCACTTGAACACTTGTAACATAAATTCTAATATTACACCCAACACACTTGGGATAATTCAAAAGAAAAATCATTGTAACATTAGGATATTTACGACAACAAAACACCTTGTATGAAACCCAAATCGTACCATATCCCAAATCATTCAGTGATGGAGCTTGTATGATTTTACACTTAGCCAATCCTTCAAATTCAGTTTTGCAGGCTTTCGTACACAATTTTGTAACTAAACTGTTCGATTTCCCAATGCTACCAAATCGGGTAAGTTTTATTCAATTGCATATGCTGCCAAATCGGGTAAGTTTCTTCTATACGATTTGCAAGAGCTCTGGTGTATGATTTGTATGAAAAAAAAGTACAAAAAAGTGCCAAATTGGATATTATCCTAGACCAATCTCTCTCAACTAATTTTTATAAAGTTTTATTATGGCAATCAATCATATTTCTACCAACATGCAAGTTAAATCATCAGCTTTTGAGAGAGTTCTATCTCTAATGGAAACGTCTAAAAATCATACAATAGCCTTCAATACATCTTTATTGATATCATAATCATCAAAGATCATTCATCAGGTCCACACTAGTGCTGGTTTAATCCAATTCCTCCATAGCAATGTATTAAGTAGTATTAACAATAAAAAAGTACATGCAATAGAGAGAAGCTGCAAAACACTATTCTACCATTCCAAGATTGTATAGTACATGAGACAAAACTATGAATTGTGATTATTCCTCATTACTTCTCAACAATACCATACAATCACTAAAGGTTATTCAATAATCATAGGTATGCATCAATACTTCACTCTAGAACATAGCCAAAACTCACAAGCATTCCCAGACTAACCAGATTATCAAAAATGAAAAGGGGGACTTATATAACGTTGCCCAGGCCACTCCAAAGTGGTTCCTAAGGCAATTTGTTATTCACAACTGCCCATGCATAACAAAATGCATAATTATAACTTTTACTAAGTCTAAACACCTTATTTATCAAATTCATGTGCAATTACAACTTAAATTGCATTTCCCATGCATTTTATTTCATTTCATTGCACATTGTATGGTTTACCCGTCACTCTGTACGGTTTACCTCCTGCTTGGATGGTTTGCTCCTACATGTACGGCTTACAAAACTTGTCAATATTGTCAAACTAGACAAATCCTCTTGTCATTTATTCTTCTTCTAGGAGGTGGATTTGTTGCATACATAATATATTTTGCTTTAGTAGTTGATAAAGCTACCACAGACTGCAACTTAGAAGTCCAACTCACAGCTCCCCTAAAAATAGTGAAAGCATATCCTGTAGTGGACTTTCTCCCATCTCTATCTCCACCATAATCAGAATCCACAAAATCTTTAATTTGTAAATTTATCGATATGTAGTAAATAACAACATCTGAAGTACCTCTTAAATATCTAAATATCCACTTCACTGCATTCCAATGCTCCTTGCCAGTATTTACCATGTATTGAATGACAAATCCCACTACTTGGACAATATTCGATTCGGTGCTCACCATAGCATACATGAGGCTTCCTATTACTTATGCATACGATACATGAGATATGTTTGTATTCTCTACTTATGTTATAGGACATTGTTCGAAAGACAATTTGAAGTGTGAAAGAAGGGGGTACTAACTGGTTTTACATTCTGCATATTGAAGTGCTGCATAATATTTTTCACATGAATTTTGACTTAACCAGATATTTCTTCCTATTCTGTCCTTGTGTATCTTCATCCCTAAAATCTGGTTTACTGCTCTAAAATCCTTCATTTCAAATATCCTAGCCAACAGAGTCTTAAGTTCAATGATTTTCTTCATGTTGGGACCTACAACCAGTATATCATCAACATACAACAACAAAATAATAAAACTACCATCATAAAACCTCTTATAGTATCCACAATGGTCAGCTTCACTCCTATTTAAACCTTGGCTCTTCATGAAGGTGTCAATTTTTTTGTACCACATCCTTGGTGCCTGTTTCAACCCATACAGAGATTTCTTCAGTTTGCAAACCAAATGCTCTTTACCTCTTTCTTCATAGCCCTCAAGCTGATCCATATAAATCTTCTCCTTGGGATCACCATGCAGGAAAGCAGTCTTTACATCAAGCTACTTCAGTTCTAAATCCTATGCTACTACAAGTGCAAGTAAAACTCTAATAGGAGTCATATTCAAAACTGGAGAGAAAATTTCATTAAAGTCTATACCTGACTTTTGCACATAACCTTTTGCCACCAAGTAAACTTTATAGCATTCCAAAAACCCATCGTTGTTCTTCTTTACTTTGTACATCCACTTGTTTACAATAAAATTTCTTCCAAGTGGGAGATCCACAAGTTCCCATATTTTATTCTTGTGAAGTGCCTCGGTCTCCTCCCCCATGGATTTCCTCCAATTTTTTGCATTCTCAGACTCTCTAGCTTCCTTAAATGAACTAGGCTCACCATCATCAGTTAACAAAGCATAAGAGGACTAAAAAATAAGAGAATACCTTTTCGAACACTTTTGTAGATGTGTAGATCTTCTAACCCAATGATATGTCGATTGTGGCTCTTGGTCTTGTGACCATTGTGGCTGCTCTACTTGATGTTCTACTTACTGTTCTACTTGTTGTTCTGCATGTTGATCAAAAACTTCATCATGCTAATTTTCATATTCATCTTCTTTAATATCTACTTCAACTGGTCCCAGGTTCGAATCTCCAAGGGAGGTGCCAAGTTCAAATTTCCACCCTACCAAAAATTTGAATTGAGTACCCAAAATCCAATTTATAATGTTGGTGTAGGCAGGGTCAAGCGCAACTCTCGAGTGAATTTGACAGTGTAGAACCCCTTGGTCGTGGTCTCTTAGACCAAGGCAACCTCGCAAGGGATTTTTCACTTAAAAAATTTGGTACAAAATTAAGATTTTGTTGTACCTCCTTCCTTTGCATGGATTTTTCATCAAAAATAACATTTCGACTAATAATTACCTTGTGGGTATTAGGATCCCGTAGTCTATACCCCTTCACTGTATCTCCATAGCCGAGAAGAACACATTTGCTTTACTGGATCAAGTTTGGACTTTTTTTCTTTAGGCACATGGGCAAACACATCACAACCAAAGGTATGCAAATGAGAGTAATCAACTAGCTTACAACACCAGACCTCCTCCAGAATCTATCCATTTAACATAGTTGTAGGTGACCTGTTAATAAGTTAAACAACTATATTAAGAACCTCTGGCCAAAATTTTTTATCCAACATGGATGCATTGAGCATGCTTCTTGCACGTTCCATGATTGTGCGATTCATCCGCTCAACCACACCATTTTGTTGTGGACTATATGGTACAATATTCTGGTGTTTAATACCTTCCTACGTACAAAATTTATCAAATTCCTTGGAGCAATATTCACCTCCATTATCTAACCTGAGACATATTACAGGCTTGCCTAAACTTTTCTCTACTTGTGCTCTGAACTATTTAAATGTATGCCAAGCTTTCGATTTCTTCAAAAAATAAACCCACACTCTCTTAGAATAATCATCTATATAAGTCAAAAAATAGATAACACCATTTAAGGACTGAGTGGGGACTAGTTCAAATATATCTGAATGTATAAGTTGCAAAAAATCAAAACTCTTACCAAGGCTTGCAGTAAACCCTATTTTGTCTACCAAAAATACAATGCTCACACAAGTATAAATTGCAAGACTTAATCCCAAAAAGCATACCTCGATCATGCAAAAATTTTAGATCTTCACTCATATGTCCTAGGCATTAATGCCATAGCATTATTGCATCCTGAGCATTTTTGTAATTTACTGCTGCTGCATGGTTTGTCATTGTATCACTGTATAAATGGTATAGGGTCCCATAAGATTCTCCTTTTTCTACTACAAGAGCTCCTCTAGTAATTTTGTAGTTGTTACCAAAAGTGACAGAATACCCTAGCTTATCCATCATCTTGATTGAGAGCAGATTCTTTTGTAAATCAGGCACATGTTGTACATCACATAACATCCTTTCTCTACCATTATCCAACCTGATTCTTATATCCTCTCTTCCCATAATTTCTAAAGGATGATCGTCACCTAAGTAGACCATCCCACCATAGTATGGTCGAAATTTGTCAAACCAATCTCTATGAGGAGACATGTAGAAAGATGCACCCAAGTCCAATACCCAGGTATATAAAATAGATCTACTATTACTGATACAAAAAGCCTCACATGTTGTCATATCTCCTGAATTTGTTGTACTGGTCTCAACTAATGGCTAAATTTACTTTTCACCATTCTTTTCTTTTTTTAATTGCCAACTGTCATTATTTGAGTGCCCTAGCTTCCCACAATGCCATCACTTCCCTTTCTGCTTGCATCATTTAGACTTAGATTTGGACAATGATCTACCTTGTTTACTCCTCTCGAAAGATCGACCTCTTACAAATAGAGCTTCATTGGTTGAGGGTTCTAGAGACGTATTTCACCTCAACTCTCTTACAAACAAAGTGGCTACCACATCATCAAATTTTAGAGCTCTTGATGATGCATTACTAATGGTCATCACCATATGATCCTAGATGTCTGAGAGAGAACAAAGTAGGGTGATAACTCTATCCTCATCCTCCATCTTCACATTAACTGAAACCAGTTTATTGATAAGGTTATTAAACTCATTCAAATGATCTGCCATAGATGAACCCTCCTTCATCCTCAGGCTATAAAGCTATTTTTTAGAAAAACCTTATTTGTTGTTGATTTTGTTTCATACAACTTTTCAAGCTTTTTCCAGAGGGCTTTCACGATATTTTCTTCAACAACATTGAACAAGACAAAATCTACTAGGCATAGACGAATTGTAGAAAATGTCTTCCTATATAACGTTACCCACTCATCTTTCATGCTGCTTGGTTTACTCACGACCCTTTTCAAGGCTAGAGGTTGGTCATTCTGAACTAGAAAATCCTCCACCTTCATCTTACATAGGGTGAAGTTCCTAACATAAAATTTCTCAACCTTGAACTTGGTTACACCTCTTGTCATTGTTTCATCTCGCATTCGCACAAAACCCTAGGCTCTGATACCAGATGTTAGTTAAATCTTAAAAATTTTACCTGCAAGTAGAAAACACAATGACACAAAAAATTATAGTAACACAAAGATTTTACGTGGAAACCTACAATATGTAGGAAAAACCATGGGGTAATGGCAACTTCTTTATTTTATTAATTTAAGCAAACTTTACATTCACACAACTTGTTTACATGTAAGGGATCATTCCCCTTTTATAGATAAATAAAAGAAGGCTCTGAAAACTGTTCGTTTCCTCTACCAAAGGAAGACTCCAAAAACTATTTGTTTCCTCTCCCAAAGGAAGACTTGAAAAGTGTTCGTTTCATCTTCCAGGGCTACATTTGACGACTACCTATCTAGTTCTACACGTCTGACGACTACCCGTCTAGGGCTAGACATCTAACAGGTTACCCGTTTGGAGCTACCCATCCGACGACTACGTGTCTAGAACTAGACGTCTGAGAGGTTACCCGTTTGAACGTTTGCAACTAAACATCAACAAACGTCTACAGTTTAAACGTTTACAAAGTCTACAAATACCTTTTTCTGAAAAACAATAAAAAAATGGATAATAACTTCACCTCCTAACAAATAACTTATCTTATACTTATCTTATAAAATAAACCTGTGTATAAGAGGATATAAAACCTTTATTATTGATATCTATTTCTAAGCCAAGTAAATTGCTTATTAAGGGTTTCGATGCTTTTGTACTACAAGCATACAAGTTAAGACCTCACATAAGCCTTACATGATCTCTATAATCTCTTTTCTTTCGATGAAGAAGAAACCTAAATTAACTTCATATAATCTCTCTTGCATCAAACACATAAAAATAATAGTTAAATCATGATAAACCCGAACATTAGATCTTATGGTAAGCATGTGCATGTGTTGTTGCAATGATAGACATGCACGAGTAAAGGCCAAATTTTAATAGATAACTTTTAGACCCAATAACTAAAAGGGGTGACACGAAATTATGATTACATTTGGACTCCAACTATAGCTCAATACAATTGAATTTGATTACTCATCTTTATAAATATACGCAACCAACAACAGTGAGTATGGATACCGCCATAAGAGTGGAGTGCAACCACAAGCACAACCAGTGGACAAGACACCATTGTTTGAAATATTGACGTCAAAAGCTCCCACTTGCTCCACAAAGCAATTCAATGATAATTAAAAAAGATAATAGACTATAGAAAAGTTGGATTAAAAACGCGGAACCTCCCACAGCCACCAGCTACCCCCCACCCACACACGCTAACCGCGAACCAAACAAAACAAAAAGGTGTGGATAGGATAGAATAAGATAAAGCAGTTTTTTAACGTTCCTTAGATTATATATTTTATTGTGATAGTGGCAAGATTTAAGCCTCACTTTAAACGAGGAATGATTATTGCGGCTTACCAAGCGTTTGAGAGGAATCGAATATCTCTACCTTTGCTGGGGAACATAATCCTTGGATGACGTAAGGTAAAAAGTTGCAACGTTGACGTGACGTCATCTTTAGTTTGATGACAGCGGGGCGTCTAAAATTAATAAGTTGTCAGTCACCAATTTACGGCTACATATTTAACACAAGCATTTGTTGTTGATATTTTCGATACAACCGGCTAACAGCTGGTTAAAAATACGCGTTGTTAGCGGGGGCAACCTCGCGGATTAAGCATCCCACCCGTTCCGCTGCCCCCGCTATTAATAACAACCTTCAACGATTTCAAACCAACCTAACCTAACAAAACGGTCAACAAGCCCAAAAGCCGGTGTCATTTTGCAATGATGGTTCATTCTTGTAATTCTACTTCTAATTTTGGCTCCCTCTGTCCTACAAATGGCGACGCTTTATTGAAGCATAATTCAAATGCGGAAATCGCCGTTATTTGTCGGTACTCTTCAGCATTTAGCGACACTTGTGAGCAAGAGGAGTCGACATTAGACGATTCCGCCGTGTTTAGCGACGATTTTCATTTGAAATTTGTTTGTGGAGAATCAAGCGAAGAAACTCCGGGACCTGCGCACGGGGGAGGCGGAGGCGGAGGCGGAGACAGAGGCAAAGAATTAGAGGCGGAGGAAGAGGCAGGCTCGGGTTCTACCTCTCCCTCAGAAGAGGCGCCCCAGCGGCGCGAAGAACAAGAAGAGGAGGAGCGGCGGCGGCGGGAGCAGGAGCAGGAGCAGCAGACGACCGGTGGAGGAGGAGGGCGAAGGAGAAGCGAAAGCAGACACCCTGTGTACAGAGGTGTGAGGAAGCGGCAGGGAGACAGATGGGTTTCTGAGATTCGAGAGCCCGGCAAGAAATCTCGCATATGGCTGGGCACCTTCCCCACTCCTGAAATGGCTGCCTGTGCTTATGACGTGGCCGCTTTCAACCTCCAGAGACCCTATGCTTACTTGAATTTTCCCGAGTCCGCTTCCTTGCTTCCATCCCCGCTGTCATGTTCGCGGAAAGATATACAGGCGGCGGCAGCAGCCGCCGCAGCTGCTTTCCATGGAGTCACCTCCACCGGAGGAGGCGGCGCCCACGTCCCAACTGCGCGAGTGGCAGAAACCTCTGCATCCGCATCCACATCAACATCATCTGCATCAATGCCAATGATAATTACAGTTCTAGAAACAGAGGCACAGGCAAAGGCAGAGGCAGATGCAGAGGGAGCAATAGTGGCGGTGGCAGAGGCAGCGCCAGTGGAGAGTTCGAGTCCCCGAGCAGCATTGTCATTCGTGGACGAGGATATTATATTCGATATGCCCAATGTACTTACAGACATGGCGGAGGGTCTTATGATGACGCCGCCCTTGCTGCATCACGGTACAATTGAAGACAACAATTCCGACCACAATGGAGACGAACGATCTATCTGGGATCCTTGACTCTTCACATGTTAACGTTATCATTCTTGTAAAGTGTTTATGTACTGAATTTAACCCAGTATTACATCCAAAAATCTTATGCAGATCTGTATATTTTAAATTCTGAGAGTATTGTAATCATGTCAGTCGACGTTTTGAGTAGAAGTTGAACCAATTTTGAAATTCAAAAGAAAGAAGCAGCACTGTGAACTTTCCTATAACTACCCGCTCTATCTCAGTCGGTTACAGAGAACTTGAGGAGGGCCCGGGTTTTACAAGTGACGTACACAGGTCAAATCGGGAAGGAGAAAACTATAAACGTGTTCAAAATTGAACAAAAGATCAGCCATGGTCAGCCTAAGTAGATTCCCAACACTTACTATGTTGGGAATTTTTTTTTTTTTTTTGAAGACTAAGGTTTTTTTAAATTGTAAAGGCCCACGTTGCTCTGTCAATATAATAGCACGTGTCAATATAATATCACGTGCTTTCATACTTTCAAGCTTGACAGTTTGACTTGGGTGCACATTAGAGTATACAACATAGCTTTGGTTTTAAACTATAGAGATTGCATTTTTGGCTAAACCTCTGTTTTAAATTAAATAAAAAATTATTGACACATCTTCAATATAGGACACCAATCTTAATATAACCAATCTTAATACCTGTCTGTTTAATCTTAATATGACCAATCTTAATACCGGTCTGTTTGTTAATCTTTAGCTTTTCTTGCATTCAAGTAAGTGGCTGAATTTAAAATATATATATCACACAATAAAGAATCTTATATTCGTGAATAATAACATTATTTTCAAAATAAATAAATAAATAAATAATTATATATGTAATTATTTTTTGGAAATAATGTTATTATTCACAAATATAAGATTTATGTATTTTGTAGAGGATTAGTTTCTTAGGATTTTATGTTTAAAAGGAATTGTAGAAGTTTCAAAAACAAAGCTCAAAATCATATTTAAGTTTTGAATCCTATTCTTGACTCTCTTGTAGATAATTTTAAAAGTACGATATTTATTATAGAAAGTTATTGTAGAAAAAATAGGTATTGAGATTTTGATTACAAATTTTAAATATATAATTAAGGATTATTTGTTGCAATGGAGTTAACACAAAGATTCATTAGTTAAAAAATCAAATAAATTAAAATCATACATTTATATCAAAGTTGTTGATAAATTTTGAAATAATAATATCATTAGAAAAATACAAAATAACTATGCATTCTATAGAGAATTGGTTGTTCCGTTATTTGTTGAAATTTATCGCTTGAAAGGGCTACTAGAGTTTTCAAAAACAAATCTCAAAATCATGTCTAAGTTTGGAATCATATTGTTGCCTTTTGTACAATATTTGTAGGTATGGTGATCATCAAGAAAAATCTACTCTAGAAAAGGACTACCAACTTTTTGGTTACATGATTTGAATATATATATGAAGGTCATCTAAGACAATTAAGTTAACTAGGCATGTCCTTAAATTTTTTTATGATGGAACAAATAATAGCCCAAACATGTATTGATAAGTTTACTACATATTATAGGGAATGGTTATATAATAAACAGGCTTTGTTAAAATTAATGATTACGACTTTGGTAGGAAATGCTCTTGAATGGTTTGCATCTCTACCTAAACATTCTATTGACTCCTTAGATACTTTTCTCAATAAATAAAAATAAAAATTTGAAGATGACATGACAATGATGGAGGCAATAGATATCTTTGTGAACGACAAACAAAACCCTATTGAATCTATAATTGATTTCCATAAGAGGTGGAAAAACTTAAATGTCATGCTAATATGATCTTAACTAAATATGTAGCCATAACTATGTTTGTAAACAAGCTTAGATCATCTTTTCAAGCCAATATTGATGCAGGAGCATCCGACGACAGCAGGACAATCTGGCATCAACCGGATTTTCTAAGTAATTTGTTTTATTTACCAAGGCAAAGTTGGAGAGGGGGGTCGCGAAATCGCGACCCCAAAGGCAGCGACAAAGCAAAGGCGGGTTTTGTCGCGATATCGCGACGTCTTTATCGACAAAGGCGCGGGGAGAGATTTCGTCGCGATATCGCGACGCTTTTATGGCAATGGCGAAGGCGGAGGGAAGACCGAGGCAAGGTGGAAATCGGTCGCGATATCGCGACGTCGCGATGTCGTGATGTTTTGGCGACAACAAGGTGAAGGGAAGTATTCGTCGCGATATCGCGACGTCGCGATGTCGCGACGTTTTGGCGGCAGCAAGGCGAAGGGGAGTTCTCGTCGCGATATCACGACGTCACGATGTTTTTGCGGCAGCAAGGCGCAAGGGAGTTTTTGTCACGATATCACGACGTCGCGATGTCATGACGTTTAGGCAGCTAAGGTTTGGAGGGGATTTTGGTCACGATTTCGTGACCTTATCATAAAACGAAGGCAAGGCGCCAGTTTGGTCGTGATATCGTGACATGTCATGATATCGCGACATGTCGTGATTTCGCGGCCGATTGAAGACAATTCAAAATTTGACACGTGGACAGACCGCGCGCGCGGGAAAAGAGACAGCTGTTGCAGACAAACATTCTGACAAAGCGACGGTTGCAGGGGAAGGACCAATGAACTGCGTGCTTTCATGGCGGATCAGGGAGTTGGTCATTTACGGAGAGAAAATTTAAGACTCGACGGGGGAAGCCGATTTTGGCAGGTTTTGTTTAAAATATTCTGGCAGGTGGATAATTAATGAGAGAGGGGGCCGAGACCTCGATAAAACGGGGAAAATTGTAATAGATCGAGGATGGTGGACTGGAGAACGGGGGAAAGGAGTGTTGTTAGAGAAAACCAGACTCTGGTTAATGTAAAGCCTGCGGGCTGTTTGTTTTTTTTTGGTGTAAGCAAATTTGAAGATTAATGAAGAAAAGGTCAGAACCGAGATGATTGTATGCATTTTCCAGTCAATAGAATGGAATTTTAATGAATTTTTATGAAGGTTCCTGGGTGTTTGACTTTCACCGTTTTCCCGTCCCCGTCAAATATCTAGGAACATAACCCATATGGTTTTCCCTCCCTTGATAAGGTATTACAATTTATTAAAATCCTTGAACATTTGGAAGAGAAGTCCAAAAATCCTTGAAATCTAAAAGCCCTAACAAGAATGTTGTAGGGGATGGGATTTATAATGTATATATCAAAGATGCCTCTCATGAGATAGACATAGTGGTCCCTTGTGCATATGTTCATAAGATCTAAAGGTGGTTTAAGACCTAAGATTATGGTGCTCTAATGAAGTATTCTCAAAATGTGTCCACCACCCATAGGTTTGAAGCACTTGCATAGCATGATCCCAACAAATTATTCTTTTGGCATGAGATTTATGGCCATGATTATACTCCTTGTTTAGCTTTGCACAAATTTTTCTTTAGAAAAACTTTTGGTCCCAATTTTAACATTGATAAAGTCAAGAATGATAGGATAAATTTGTCTAATGAAAAAAAGGTCTCTAGAAAAGTATAAGCATACTCATAATCAAAGGGTAGGTATATATAACAACCCATTTTCCCAACCATGAACAACAGGCTCCTAATCAACATTGAGTGAATCAAAATCAAGGTCAAGGATTTAATTAACAAAGCCATCAAAACTATCAAAGTCAAAGTACAATTCCAATCAACATAACCAAGGGCATAACTAATGAGGGATTCAAAGCAACCAAAATTAGAATGGTAGCTACTCCAAAAATCAAAATCCTAAACCTAGTACTTCTTAAACTACCTCTCAAGTTAATTAAATCTTTGCCCAAACTAGCCTAAATGGAGAATACATTTATAGTCAACCAAATATGATGTATTATGTTATTATTTTGGAGATGAAAAGAGAAACTATTGCATCCGTGGAACACAAAATTGCTATTATTACTAGGAGTGCACCTCAATACAAAAAGAAGCAATCTTATAAAGATGAAAAAAGGATAAGAGTAAAGAACCTATACAATCAATGGACAAGCCAACAATAATTAATAAAATCCCAAACCCTCCCTTGGTCATCTAGGAACTTGCTAAAATGCAAAAGCATCAAAAAATGCAAAAACATATTCCTAAGAAGGCCTTAGACAAATCTATAGACCCTCAGTTCTAAAATTATCAAAGGACCATGATTGCTATTTAAAGCAATGGTCCTGATACCCATGATAGAAAAGTGTTATGATCCTACACAACCCAAGGAATCATTGATTAAAGCATTCATGAAAAAAATAAAAGCAAAATAGTGGAAGAATTGTGTACAATGCCTTGTAAGGCCCCCTACTTGGAATTACTTAGGATATCTCCTTATAAATGGTAGTGATTAAAAGGTATTTTTGGATGAGATAAAGATACCTAAAACAAGGGTTGCTAATTTTAATCCCACCATTCCAAAGTCGTTAATTTTCAACACACTCATTCACACAAAGAATATCTTTGTATTGATACACATACTAGCCTTGATTTGATAACAAACTTTCCTTTGAAAACATAATTATTGGAATTATTTGATAAGGTATGATGATATACCATTGATGATATCATTAGTTTATAATGAAACAATAGTTCATAGGGTTTTGGTTGATGAAGGAAGTGGTACATATGTTATGCCATTGTACTTGATAGACAAACTAAAGATCACTAAAGAAAATGTTTTATCTACTAGAAGTTGTTGTTATTCTTATAATGGTCAACCAAAAGATCCTTTGTGTTGCATTTGGTTGCCAATTTTAGTTTGGCCTAAATAAGTAAGAGTGAAATTTAAAATGTTTGATTTTAGACCAACTATAACATGCTACTAGGCAGACCTTGGACTAGCAAGATGAAAAACATAACTTCCTTTGATTGTGAAGTGGTTAAATATGCCTATGATGATAAAGTTTTTACCATAAAAGGAGATTTAAATTCTTTGGGGCCTCATCCTCCAAACCATGAAAGTTGTCTTATTACTTCTATGGATGAGACACAAAAGATTCCAAACCACAATGGACTTCAAGAAGGAAGTTATAAAAGGGGTATCTCACATTTTACTAAAAATTCCCCCAAGACATGTATGAATCAAAAGATGATAAACCTGATATGGATGGTATTACTCCCCTTCCTCAAGAGGTAATTGAAAAATTGCCAGCATTTTTGAAACCTAAGAAGAGAGAAATTCATATTTTATTTATGAGGTTCCACATTGTTTATTCTATCAACAATTGGCTAAGTTACACAAAGCCCATGAGGATGCCACCAAATTGAAACAAGTAATATTTTGTATGGATAATGATAGAATGGGTGAAGAGACTAATAGTGATGTAGATAATGATTTTAATCAAGCCTTTAATATAAAAATTAAGAATGCTTCTTTTGTCACTTATATTTTTGAGGTGGGTGTTGGGCATTATCAAGTGGATTCAATGGAAGTTCTTATTTAAGTGATAACAATACATATGTAAATATTTGTAAATTTTCTTATGGGGATAGCAGTTAATTATTTGCTTATTGCATTCTTCAAAATGATGAATGTAATCTCTATAAAACTAGATAGACATAGAAAAGCTAATGTTCATGTTATCTCTACATCAAAATATTTAAACATGTTAAATGACACATGAATTATTCCTTTGCCTAGGCATTTAACAAAGGCTAGAATTTATTATTTTTAAAATTGCTATGAAGATAGATCTATTGGTTGTGTTAGGTACTAAAAATGTAAATTCCTACACTATTTTTCACTATCTTGAACGAAGACCTACTGTTGGTTTATCCACTATTGAGGTTTGTACAATAGAACTAAGGTAACTTCTTAAAGTGATGATCCCAATAAAACCTAATTTTCATGTCTTATTTGGACCTTTTCCTACTAGGGTGATTGTCTAACCTATATAAATCTTATTTTGCTAAAATAATATGATATTTCAAATGATTTTTTTGTGCATCTATGATCACCTCTTAATGTGACAATCATAGTTTCCATTGTTTATCAAGATATAGTAAATATCTAGATAATCATTGATGTCCCTAATAGATTATTCCCAAGTTTGGAAATATTTTTGTGCTTAGAAAGGTCATCCAACAAGTGGTTTAATATTTTGGTTGATCTTATGCCCTCTTGTCCAACAATACATTTAATCGAAGTAGAATTTTCTCCTAAGCTAAAATCCAAGATTATCATTGTTTCCTTAATTTAGGTTTGTAAGTAGTTAGAGCCATATCCTAGTCTTCATATCCCTATATTTTTTTATATTTAGTCACATGCTCAAATCCTCTATCAAATTAGGAGCAAGGGGTATGAAGTTGAACCAACCATTAAAATCCTTGATAATATCCTCTTTCTCCCATCCTTGCATAACAATGAAGCCATTTTAGAATTCTCGTATGAAAGAGAGGAAAGAATCCCCAATAGTACCATAAGAGAGGGTTTCTTTAAGAACCCAATCCTAACTAGGGGAGGCACAAGTGGTTTGAGTATGTTTCCTAGGTCAAGACTAGTTCTAAAATTGACCCATCAAAATGAGTCAATTATTCCTTAGGCTCCTAGCTAGCCACCCAAACTTTCTAAGTGTAAATTTTAGGCCCTTTTTCCTCCTCCTTTGCCTTATTTTCTTAGTTTTACCAAATTCATGTCTGGTCTATACGAGGCAAAAATCTGACATTCTAGGAGTTTTTCTCACTAAAACCCCTCACCTTGTTAGCCCATTTTGGGGTTGGCCTTTGCCTGCAGTGAAATTTTATTTTCCTACCCTTTTTGCCCTCTAAACTTCTTATAAATAAGGGGTTGGATTCCCTAAGCTTGTCTAACAAGTTTTGAGGAGATTCTAGTTCTTGACATCATTTTCTCATGCTATCAAGTTCTCTTATGCCGTAAGTTATTGTTTTGTTGTTTTATGTTTTGGTGATTATTTCCCTTGGGGATTAAGTGGAGTCTTGATGATTGGATAGATCAATCTTATTGGAGTGCTTCTTCCACATCTTCATTTCTCCTTAATTTCTCCATCAGGTCATTAGATTATGCATTTACTTTAGTTTACTTTGCAAGTCTATTTTCACTATTTTATGCTTAGTTTTTCGTTGTTTTGAGGTCCGAAAAGGGCATTTGAACCAAATTTGTACCCCACCTATACAGGGAATGAATTTGGTAATCTAGATTTGCACTCCCTATATACAAGGTATGAATTTGGTAAATTAGGGCCTGGGGGTAAGTTTCACACCCCAAAATCCTAACTTGCATTGTGCATTCTAGCATTCTATTGTGTCCATCATGTCTATATTTCATCTTACTATTACATATCTATTTCACTCTATTTATGCATGTTCCAAAGTTCAAAAATCAATTTTACTTTCGAACAGTCATCTAAAAGGACTAAGGGGGCTTGACTATTGCGCCTCCAAGCTCAATATTATAGCGACCTAAGTAGACCTCCAAATGTTGATCAAATTTTCTAGGGTTTGTGAAGTTATTTTGTAGGTTTGAAACCATTGGATATTTTGGATGCAATATAAAGCTTGGATCAATCTCTAGATCAAAAAATTTCCCTAATATATCTTTAGGCTATTTGGTGTTTGCTTTCTATTCATTTATGTTCAAAACCTAGATTATAAGTAAAGTAAGAGCATTTGATTGAATTTCTAGGTATTTTAAAGAATAAAAGCGTATAGTGTGCATATAGAGTTTTAATATTGTTTGTGCATCTCCATTGGACCCTTAATTAAAGGTTTTATTTCATAATCCTAGGGTTAGACATAATTGAATTACAAAATCATACTAGGGTTAGTTTTTTTCTTCTTGCATCTTATGTGTCTTGCATTATTATTTCCTTTTCATAGTTTAGTTTAGAGAGGTCAAACAATAGGTGTATGCTTAATTGATACATCAAACGCTTCCACCTGGGACTTGGAGAAAGTCCTAAAAATGTTCTTGGTGAACCTGTACTTTAATGTCCTTGAGTGTAGAGAATATAACAGACCTCCATGATTTACCTCAACTCCTAGTGGATCCAATAGAGAATTGTATGCAGTAAGGTAGTTTTACCCCTCTACATATTTGGTGAACTCAATGTGAAAACACATCTTAGTGGTAAATATAAGAAACCTCTTCCTTTGTGTTTTCTTGAAAAATTTAAACAAGACCACTAATTCTATTTGTTTAGATCAAAAAACATTTAAAAACATCATAATAATCTTCTTGCATGTCTTTACTTAGTTTTATCCTCTATCCTTTCACTCTTTCTAATGGATAATTTCCTTAGAAGTCAGCGAAGGCACCTCAAATCTGATCAAATTCCTCGAGAATATGATCAGCTTGATAGGGAGAATACTAATCTTGATACAGAAGAGCAAGAACATGTTGAAACTGGTACTAATTATGATCCCTATGAGGGTTCCAATGGATGCTTCACCTTCACAATAGTTGATCATCTATGGGGTTTTATGAAACTCCACAAGGATACTTTGATTAAAGTTATGGAGTGGGAAGCTCAACTTGAAAGAGGTGAGACTCCTCCTCCTCCTACCATCTCTCCTAGGAATATTCATAACAACCCCTTGTTTGAATCTTTGCATCATGGTAATATTTTTCATAACCCAACATATGCTACTACTGTAACCACCAACATTGGAAGAATTCCACAAGTTCCTCCAACTAATAGTGCATCTCAATATTATATCCAATTTCCTCCTCAATAAGCTAATCTCAATATTAATGCTTCTGTTCCATTAACTATTAATTATCCTCCACAAAAATATACCACATATTACAACCCATACCATAAAAATATCAATGCCTCCAACGTTGGTCAAGTTCTTTATCAACAACCTGCCTATACCGCTCCCTTGGGGAAACTAGAGGTATTACACAACAACAATCATGAAGTGCATAGTTTAAAAAATATGTTGAAACAATTAGTTTCAAGAGTGAATATAATTCAATCACCTAGTTTCACCTACAACTACAAAGAAATGTGCAATCAATCCTTAGACCCTATCATTACCTCTAGACCCTACCCTAAGCATTTTATAATACTAGTTTTGCCTATCTATAAGGGAATGAAAGATCCAATTGAGCAATTAAGAATGTTTAAGACAACATGCCATGATATCATATATGATGATATGTTGTTACTAAATATATTACCTAAAAGCCTTAGTGGTATAGCATTAGAGTGGTATTATCAGTTGCCCAATCATTCTTTCAAATTTTTTGAAGAGATAGTTAAAATATTTGTCTAATAATTTGGTGCTTATGTTGAAAAGAATGTGACTATGAAAGATGTGTACATGTTGAAACAAAGTAAAGATGAAAGATTTTCAAAAATTTTGTCTCATTGGAGGAGTCTAGTTGGATGCTTGAGATATACCTTGCCTCCTCAAGACATGCTTGAGATATTTATTGGAAACTTACAAGAACAAATCTCTTATGAATTGGAAACTATAACTATCACATCTTTTGATCAAGCTATAAATCTAGAAATAAGGGTAGAGCAAGCCCTTATCAGAAGAGGTTATATTAAGATAAAAGAATATAGGACCACTAAAAATTAGTAGAAGAACAAGCATATGGTTATTTATGGGGTAACAAATAGAAAGCTTGTTAATATTGTTGTTAATACCCTACAAAATATGGTTCTTAGTCAACCCCAAAAATCCCCATGAAGGAATTTCACAAGACTCAACACGCCTATAAATATGGCCCTACAACAACTTTTGAAAGCTAATATTATTGAGTTACCTATTGTAAGGCAACCTGATACCACGACTGATTGGTATAAGCTTAGTCAGCATTGTGAGTATCATAGAATAGAGGGACACTAGAAAAACTCTTGTAAGAGGTTGAAACATGTGGTTCAAGATATAATTGATGAAGGATGACTTGTCATAGAAGGTTCTTGACCCAATCCTCCAACAAAAAATCAACCTCTTACTCAACAAGCACCCAGAACTAATCAAGACATGGGGATATTCCAAGATCCTCTCCCTAAGCATGGTTAGAATGCAACTAATCAAGTGTCATATCATAATGTGCCACCTCCCTATGATAATATGTTTTTTAATGATAATAATAAATACAAGGTGATAAGTACAGAATCAACAGACTTAATATTTTTAGCAGGAGATGATTTATTCATCCAATTCACCTTAGTTTTGAAGAATACCCAGAAAAGGAGCATGAGGGTAGAAACCTCACCTTTAGTGCTGAAGCCACAACCTAAAGTCTCATTTGATATTCAATAACAGTTAGCTAGTACCCCAACTAAGATATCTCTCTTAGAAATTTTATAAACTTCTCCTATTCATAGGGAAGCTTTGTTGAAACTTCTAAGACAACAATATGTTCCTCAAGATATTTCCCCTAGTGCTATAGCTAATGTTGTAGGCTCTATTGGGATACATTATATCACATTCTTGGATGATGATATGCATTCCTCATACTTATGGGGGATTCTTCCATTTATATTACTACATTTATTGGGAAAACCTTTATCAAAAAGATCTTGATTGATAATGGTTCTTTCCTTAATTTATGCACTTATCAAATTTTCTAAAAGTTTGGATTAAAACAGGAAGACTTAACCAAATCCGATATCATAATCAAAGCTTTCAACAACAAGTCCCAAGAAGCTTGCAATGTTATATCCCTCCCCCTGACCCAAGATCTTAGATACCTTATATTATGTGGTGTCTTGCCCCGCATCTTTTAATCTGATTCTTGTATGCCTTTGGATCCATATGATGAGGGTGGTCCCTTCTACATTTCATCAATTTGAAGTTCAAATATAAATATCAAATGGTAACCATTCCAGGTGACCCTCACCCATTTGACTATTATTCGATGGTTGAGAAAGCTCAATTTGATATTAATTTATGCCCATTAGTTTTCTCATATCACATAACCAAGAAACCTAAAAATTTAAAAGTAAGTGAGGAACCTCTTTGAATATTTCATCACAGGATCAAGTTAATCCATTTCTTCAAAAGCCTCTTCTAGATCTTGCCAAGCTACCACCTTCACCAAGGACTATAGGTTTACCTTGTAAGAAGGGTGAAGTTGTACACATTGGCACATGTACCTTTATCTTCATAGGTACGTCCCCTGAAGAAAATATTCGTGGTATCAAAAATTGTCTTGTCGAGTGTTCTTTTGCCCATTGTTACATTTTTTTAGGGTAAAAAAATTGGTTAATTTCTACGTTGTTGTCACAACCCTTTCACTTAATTATCAATCCAAGGATTTTGTAAGCTTGCATTGTACCCGATAGATATGTGATTACAATGCCTCTAAGGTGAGTCCACCTAAATTCTACAATTTGGGGGTGTTGTTTGTATAACATTCATTCAATCCAAACTTCTTTAATTATTAGAAAGTAAATAACTAGAAAGAAAATAAAACCACACTTGCAAAAAATAAATAAAGCACTAAATAAATCAACTTGCAAGAAATAAACGAACATAGGAAAAATAGAACTAAATCTGAAATGAAACTATGAGAAAAATAATGGAGAGGGGAGTAATACTGGCTAGGAGTGGGCCCAAGCTCCATAAAATTATGCTCTGTCGACAATGTATGCAGAACGCTAAGTAAGAGAACTCCAAATGAATTTATTGCATAAAAGTGAATTGCAATATAGTCCGATGAGTCTGCTATTTTTCTCCTTCTTTCTTTTTTCTCCCTCTTGGAGAAGTCTTGTGTGCTTATATAATCGCACAGACCTCTCTATTATAATGTTGTTATATCAACATATATGATTGCAATGACTGCATGCCAAATTGAGGCAAATTAGGAGTGTTTAGAGCACTATTACACTACGTATTTTATCCGTGATTTACCAGCTTATCACTCATATTTCATATTTGCTGGAAATAGTAGATTATCCATTACATCTTGTCATCGTTATCCGCATTATTTGTATCAAAAATTGTTACTCTATTTCATGTGGAAACATGGCAGCTAACATGTTCTGTTATTAAAAGGAGTTAGGCACCTACTATTTTAGAGTTAGGCACTTCATTCTGCTTACGTAGAGTCAATTGCCTTTGACTACGTCATAGGGAGTCAGGCGCTACGTTCATCACAAGATGAGAGTAAGGTGCCTTCTGTCGAAAAATAGGATTAAGGCACCTTTCCATCGAAAGACAGGAGTAAAGCGCCTTCCCATCGAAAGACGAGAGTAAGGCGCATTCCCATTGGAAGACAGGAGTAAGGCACCTTCCCACCAGAAAACGAGAGTAAGGCACCTTCTCGTCGAAATATGAGAGCAAGGTGCATTCCACTTAAGACCATAATCCCTTCTCAACTCCTTTAAAAATAGATCATGCTAGGTCCACAAGGGACCTCAATGTAATTTATGCAGAAACCGACAAAAATAGTTAAATCTACACATAAAACATGCTTTTCACACAAGTTAGGCAATATACACAATTTACCATTAAATACATATAAATATTCATAAGAAGTACAAATCTGATATAACAATTTCATGCAAAATTTTAGACATATATGCAAAAATATGAGCATTTTTTGTGCTCATCATCTCCGCATGCCTAAGGATTATCATGTCCTCATGGAACCTTGTATTGGTAGTCCCTTATTCTGTCCACAACCTCCCAGTAGGATTTATTCCTCTGCTTCCTCTTCTTGGCAGTGACCTTGTCTCTCTCTTTATCCTAGGGCTTCCTTTTCTTGGTCGTGGCCTTACTGCATTCCTCATTCCTGAGCTTCAAACCAAACTGAGTCTAAGGAGCACTAGTCTCTTGTTGCGGCTTCTTTTGGTGTAGGCTATGCCTAACTATCTTTCTAGGCCCAAAACTTGAGCTTGGTGTCTTCGTTACGTATGTTTTCTGGTCTACCTTTTCTTGCATGTAATACCCTATAAATGTAGTGGTGCCTTTCTAAAATGTAGGCTCTACCTCCTTCTAGAGGTCATGAAATTGCGATAAGAAAAATGTGTCTGGGATACTTGATTTTTCCCAGAAAGAGATTCATGATTCCTCCACTATTTTTATCTTTTATGACTTGGCCACTTTAGGAGGAATCTTAACATCTTCAGGTTGTTTTTTACTTCCTTCAACAAGTGGCTTCTTGCTAGATGTTTTTTCCTGGGTTGTATCTGTTACTAGACCCATTACCCCCATTTCCTATAGGTATCTCTTCATATTGGAGGGTTGGTCTCCAATGGACCCATATATTTCCCAAAACTACTTCTTAGGAGTGGGATTCACACTAATCTCAGGCTCTCTAGTTATCTTCTTGAAATCCTTCCTTTCCATCTTCACCTTATTGAGCTCTGTTCAAAGCTTGTTAAACTACTCTTGTTGCCTAACAAAATACTTCAAGGACCCAACCCATTCTTCATCTAAATCAGGGACTGGCTAGACCTCTACTTTTGCCGTGTTGGACCTGGTTCTAGGAGTATGTACTTCTATAGTTCTGGTACCTATCTTAGGATTTTTTGCCTTTGTGGTTTTTGTCCTGGTTCTACGCTTCTTTTGGGGTGCCCTGGTCACTTTCTTCTTGGACCTCAATTGCACCGAGTGTTCCAGGGTTGTTGTGTGAGGAGGAATTTCATCCTTGATTTTAGGTACCTAATCCCATGGTTTTGCCTTAGTAGGCACATATTCATCTTCCTTATCACCTACTGGTGTTTCTTCGATAGGTATTTATAGCTCTTCCTGCTTTGTCACTGGTGTTTTGATAGGTCACTAACTTGTCAATTTCTCTACAAAGTATGTCAGTTGTTGTGTTGCCTCTGCCTTGACTTCTTGCTTAATTTCTTCTCCAATTTGTTGGTTGTGATCTGATTGCCCACTCTCATCATATAAGAACTTAATTACAGGGGGCTTGAAGAACACAAGCTTATACTGAGAGGGGGGGTGAACAGTATAAGACCTCTTTTTACTTTTTCCTTTATACTTCAAAACAATAAAGCAATATACCCAAAGCAATGCACAATATCATCCACAAAGTGACACCAATTTTAACGTGGTTCACCCAAAATGGTTGGGCTACGTCCACAAAAATTTTCTCTAAAAGTTATCTCAAATTTCTTTAGGAATCCTTCCCAATTAAAATGTTTATGAGCCTCGGCCCAAAGGAGATACCTTCCCCCAATCAAAATTTATGAGCCTCTGCTCAAAGGAGATACCTTCCCCTCTCTACTCGGAAATGATCCCTCGGAAGATCAACTGCCTCTACCTCTTGCCAGCACGTGGAACTCCTTTCCACCGAAGACCTCCTGTCCTCAATGCTTAGCCTAAGAGACCTCTGCCTTCTATGATCACGTCCATAGTAGCTCAACAACCTATACCAAACATAATCAGTCGGTCTAGTACAAGTATTCCTCTATTTGTTAGATCTATCCAATGCTTAAGCTTGAACAAATCAATCCTCTGCACACAAGCCTTCTCAAAGACTTGCCAAATCTATCCTCAAGTTCTTCTCAAAGAACCAGTGCACCTCTGTCCTTAAGTTCTCTGATAGAACTATCAAAATTAGCTCACAAGTCCTCTGCTAGGACCTGTCCAAATCTACTCACAAGTCCCCACCGGAACCTGTCCAAAACTACTCACAAGTCCCCACCGAAACCTATCCAAAACTGCTCACAAGTCCCCACCGGAACCTATCCAAAACTCAGCAAGCTCACCAAGAAAAAAAACTTTCTTAGTAGGAAATCACAAGGTGAATTGTTAGAGACCCAATGTGATTTGTCAAACTCATAGAAGCATAAATAGAATTTTTAGAGACTCAATATGTTCTATACTCAACTCCCAATCTCAAAAATCAACTCAAATCAACTCAACTCAAACTCAAATCTGAAAACTCAACTCAATATCTGAAATGGATAGGATAGAATGCTTTCTTTCAAGAACATGAAACCCCAACAATTGCCAACTATGCAAAGAATCACATAACAATGATACTCATGTTCTTTTCAACATCAATTAGGGCTTCAACAACAATGCTCATCAAACAAGGTTCAATCAACACCATTGAAGCATTTCACAATCAACATTAGAAAAGGAAACAAGAAGAACTCCTTTTCTCTCCAATATTGTTTGAACAAAAAGCATCCACCAACTCAAATCACAATAGCACAAAACAACTTTTCAAATCATCAACAAAGGAGTAAGCCCAACACTTTAACCAAGTAAAGAATAGCTTGATTATTACCAATTTAATGAAAGCAAATGTCAATCTCAAAGCTGCCCACTTAAGGTTTCACAACTTCACACAAGAAGCAATTTTAACCTTAAAACATCATGCTTTCATTTCCATAATCAACCAAAAGCACTCTCAACATTACAAGAAAAATTTATCCCTTATACAACTTATTTCTCCCTTATAGTCTTATCAAAAATAAAATTTATTTCACATAAGAATGCAATAACATATTTCAAACAACACCTTCAAAAGAATATTTTATCAAAATAAAACAAGCTTTAAACTCCTTATAACTCCTAAGCTGTTTTGCCCTCTAATAAACTTCCTCCATCCACAAAATACACTTAGCAAAAATTAATTTTGAAAATACCTTGGCCAACATCAAAAATCGTGCTATGGAGAAATTGCACACGAATTCTAACACCACCCGCTGCGTCCACTTCACGATGAAAAACCCTTTCACGTTATTCGAATGCGGAACCTCCCGTTCGGGTAGCGCGCCAATAGCCTAGCCGCTATCGGTGCACCAAAGGCACCCGGTGAGGTTTAAACCTCATGCTATTAGCCTTGTTCCTTCTACGCCAGGGATTAAATAAAACAATAGTGCCTCCCTTTCTTCTGACGCAAACACGAAGACAAAAACCTTACGACAAATTTACGACAAATGACAAGTACAAAAAAATGAACAGCGGATTCACAAAAACGGCGAAGACACAGTCGAATAGTAGGTTTACAAAAATGATGAAGACACAATCGGAGAAGAAATCCGAACAGCGGATCACGAAATCACAGCGAGCAACTCTTCAAAATACGGATGGGATAATTCTTGATTTTCATCGAGGGAGATTTATATGCATTTTTACCATAAGCTCTTGACGTCGGCGAGGAGTTTAACACGTCGGTGGAGGTCTTGGCTAGTGCCCACAATATTAAAACATAGTGCCCACATAGTTAAGACATTTGCGCCATGGGTTAGGAGAACCCATTGCAAACAATAATTTAATATTTATTTAAAAATAATTAAAGGGAACCTTAACAAGGTTTTTAATTATTTAAATAAATACTTCATCCTGGACCCAAATGCATTAAACTAATGCATCCACCTATAATATTTAAACCTGCCAACTTGGGGTTTACAAAAGACCTTTGAAACTTGTCATGCCATAACCTTCATCAAAACAAATTATTTGACATCAAATCAAATTCCTTCAAGAGCTTCTTGACATCAATGACAACTTATACACTTGAGCAAAGGCAATGTACCCAAAGTACCTAAAATTGCCAACAAGGCTCTTTTCGTAATATGGGGTCCTCTTGCTTATCTTCATATGCTCTGGTAGAGGTGGATGAAAGTTCCCCTGCCTTTGCTTCCTTCTGTCTAGCATCCATATTGAATGGGCTAGAAGAAACAATTTTTTTCATAGAGTTTTGAGAAGCTATGGGCACTTCCATTACCCAATCCATTTGGGTGGTAGAATCCACCTTTTCTGCCTGATTAGCCTTCAACTATTGATTCTCCTATTTAAGGTGCTACACAACTTGCCACAACTGGTGTATGGTGTTACCCAGTTCTAACTACTTTTCTACAACTACTTTTTTGGACACTTAAAAAAGTGTTTCCTCTATCTTGAACTTTGCTTCCTAGATAAAGACATGTTGCTTTTCCTTATACAGTTGTTCTTGCTTGAATTTCCTGGAAAGAGGGCTCACCACTAGCCAGTTTTTGTAGTACTTGGGTTGCAACTTCTTCTGCCATAATCTCAACTTCCTTGCCATTGCTGGATAAGTTATAAGTAACCGAAGCTACCAAATGCTTCGTCCTACTCCTGGTTATTAGGTAGTCATCTATCCAAATAGGGCTAGGGATGCTCTACTTGACCTTCTCATTATTTATGGAGAGGCAACCAATGATTCTTGCCCTTCTTATCCTTTGAATATATCATCCTGGAAGCTGGGTATTTGTTATGATGTAGGCTCTTCTATAGCCAATGGCTCCTAGAAGTTGGAAGCCTGTTCTACTATTGGTTCCTCTGTAGCTAACTATTACTGGGAGTTAGGTGCCTATGCCCTATTCTCCTCTACCCATGACACTTCTCTGTGTGCCTCTGTAGCTAACTGCTATGGGGAGTTAGGCACCTCAGCCCTTTCCTCCCCCAATTTTGGTACTTCCTTGGGTGTCTTTGCACATCGAATTATGGCCATAATTAGCCCATGGTGCGCTAGGGCAGAGGTTGTCCCTGCATGATACTTTTTGACCTCATATCATAATGCACAAGCTAGGTAGAACGAGATGTTAATTTTTACTCCATGCAGAAGGTGGCTCAAGAACCACATTTGGTTGGCATTCAGGTGGGTATACGTGCATGTGCAAGTAAATAATCTAGCCACCTGGTCTAAAATATACTGCTAGAGTTTTGGGAGGTAATACTTTAGCAACCTTGAGCATGCCAATTCCATCGATAGGTTCTCAAAGAGTTGTTCTATGCATTCAGTTGATGGTTCTTCCTTGTGGATATAGTCCCCTATTTTATGGAGACCAAGAATGGTTGCGACAACCTTTTCTATGACTAGGATTTCCAGTCTGTGCAGTTGAGTGATGTCTTCGTTCATAGATATAGTGAATTCCTTGGCTGCATCTAAGTCCTGGTTTTGGATGACTAGGAGGCAATAACCCATCCACCCAATAGCTTCAAATTATGCTCAAACCTCATCGTTCATTCCTACTACATCACAAGGTTTGCTCTTCTTCTAATTGTGGTTTGTCGTTCTTCCTCCCATTATGAAATTTTTGGTTTGTGTTTACCTCTGCATCCTTTATTAGTTATCTGTAACCTGTTTATCATCTCTCAGTCCTGACTGTAATTACCTGAAGGTGTCTATTTGTGGAGGTAGGTGTATTTATAATTTGCATTGGGGATTGTGAGGGTGTATTTGCCAACTATTTCTTGACATGTCACATTGGACAGAGTGGGTACACGATGGTTGGATGTTTTTGTCAACATTGCGATGACACTATCTCAAAAAATATTCTAATTATGAATATCATATGTGTCTAACAGATAAATTGTATACATACCTTATTGATGATCCGTGTGTACCAGGCATGATGATAATAGTGGAGTGATCTAGTTCATTATTTCATGACAACTAGAGTGACTACGTATTCCCCATGTGAGAATTTTCTTCAAACTATTTTCCTTGGATAGTGCAATAGTATTCATTCAAAGTCTCATGCTAAAAAATATAAAATATCAATGGTCTTCATGGGATGACACACATCCCTATGTTGATTGCTTTAGAACATGTTGAAATCCTCCACAAGATTTTGCAATAATTTCTCATGAAATATTTGACCTTTTCATCATGTGGGATGCTAACGTGGCTTTGACCGTTTCCAAATGCCATCGAATTGTTTATGTCATACATAGGTGCTTAACAGAAGATAGGTACCTTTTCACTGAGAAATATGTACCTTTAGTTAGAATGTAGATGAGTACCCTTATTTGAATATATAGAGTTAGGCACCTTCCTAATAGGAGTTAGGAACCTTTCTCCAAAGACATGGGAGTTAGGCACCTTCCTAATGGGAGTTAGGTGCCTTGCTCTAAATACATGGGAGTTAGACACCTTACTAACATGAGTTAGGCATCTCGCTCCAAATACATGGGAGTTAGACACCTTCCTAATGAGAGTTAAGCACCTCACTCTAGGTAAACGGGAGATAGGAGACTTCCTAATGAGATTTAGGTGCCTCACTCCAGGTACATGGGAGTTAGGAACCTTCTTCCAATGTACTCATGCATGATTTTCCAATAGGAGTTAGGCACTCTTGAGATACTTATAAGTTAGGCACCTCCTTACTATTGAGAAATTGACTTCTATTGATGTATTCGTAGTTGGTGCTTCCTAGTTTATTAGACCCCTTAGCTCTTCCTCCTTTCAAACCTTGTCAAAAACTACGTGTTTGAACACACAACTGGGCATATTCCTCTACAAATATTTGATACCCACATATGTATTCGAATTGTGATTATTCCCTCTGGATGGGAGTAATCATGTTCTACTTCTAGAAAGATGAATAACTACATAGGTTGATGGATCTTGTTCCTGTTAGGTCTCGATTTCCCTGGTTGCCTACAACATGCACTTAGGGCATCATACCTGCAAAAACAAAAAATAAAAACTAAAAAGCAATAAAAATGTAGGTTAGTTGAATCTATGCCTGATAGGCCTAGGTTTTTGAGGTTGCCTACAAGTTACACTTAGAGCACCATACCTGCAAAACAAAGAAATACAAGAAAAGAAAAGAAAAATAAAAGAAGAATTTATCTTTTTGGTGGACACCACTGTGTTCTCCATTCTACTGAGAAATTTTAAATTTTTTTAATCAAATGGGGTCTCCCCCATGCCTATCTTTGAATCCATCACCATATTTACAAATATGTGGTAAGGCCGTAGTTTATGATCATTGACCCTCAATATGATATTATTACCATTAATAGTCTTGATACACACAACACCATTGTTGATCATCTCAATCACTTCGTATGGGCCCATCTAGTGTTGCATCAACTTGCCTTTTCGCTCCTAGAAATAGGAATCATACAAAAATGCCCATTCCCATACCTTTTACTACTTCAACCTGATGTGGTAGTCATGCCACTATGTTCACTACCTTTGGATGACCTTTGTTTTGTGCAAAGCATCTAATAAGTGTTTATACAACTAGTTCAATTGATGAATCCATTATTTCTATGCATCATCTAGGTTCAGATTTAATTCTGTTGTAGTACTAAGGGTTTTTATTTTAAATTTGATGGGCATCATTGCACTCTTTCCATAAACCAGTTTTAAAGGTGTAAAACCAGTGGTGGTTTTCCATGTAGTTGTGTAGACCCATACTGCCTTTGGTAACCTCATGGTCCAATCCTTCTTGTGCTGCTGTACCATATTTGTGAGTATATTTTCCAAATATAAATTGGTAACCTCTACTTGTTCATTTTCCTATGGGTGATATGGGGTGGCGTTGTTGTGTCTGATCCTATACTACTACATGATCTCTTGGATCAACCTTGAAGTGAATTGGGGTCCCTGATCAGTGGTGATCTCTCTAGGCACCATAAACCTCATGAAAATGTGTGAGAACAAGAAGTCTACTACAGTCTTCTCCTTGGAGTCTCTCAATGCTTAGACCTCAACCCACTTAGTAACATAATTAGTGCATACCAAAATGTACCTCTTACCTGCTGATGGTGGGTTGATTGACCTTACAAAGTCCATTCCCTATTTTTCAAATGGCTCAATGTGAACATGCGAATGGAGGGGCATCTCATCTCTCAGAGTTGACCTACCCATACATTGACATTGATCATACTAATTGGTATGTTTAGCTGCATCTTTGAATAATGAAGGCCAAAAATATTTAGCCTACAATATTTTGAATGCAATTCTTTTCCCTAAAAAATGGCCATTGTAGGGTTCATCATGGTAAGCTTTCAAGATTTTAGGAAATTCAGCAACACACCTTCTCATAATTTGATCAGACCCTATTTTGAACATGCAACCATCGATCCATGATAAGGCTACACTCTTCTCTATCAATATTTTCCTTTCACGGGGTAAGAGTGTAAGAGATACTTTACTAGTGGATAGATAGTTAGCCATATATGCATACCATGGTACTTGTTCATTTAGATCAAATAGGTGTTCATCTAGAAAATGATCCTCCATGGCCGAATGATCTGGGGGTTTCAACCTTGATAGATAATCTACCACCACATTATCCTTTCCAGGTTTAAAAATAATGGTGACATCAAACTCTTACATGAGTAGAAGCCACCTAATAATCCTACCACTAATTTCAGGTTTGTTCATAAGATATCTGATGGTTGCATGATTAGTGTGTACAAAAATCTTGTACCCTATAATATAGTGGTAAAATTTGTTGATTCCATGGACAACAACAAGGAATTCCTTTTTTTTATAGTGTAGTTGAGCTCAGCCCCAGTGAGGTGCTTGTTAACGTAGTAAATGGTGTAGAATTCTTTGCCATCCTTCTGATCCAAAATTACCCCCATGGAATTATTGGATGCATCAGAATATATATGGAAGGGGATGGCCCAATTTGGGCCTCTCAATACTGGAGCAGTTATGAACTTCTCTTTCAGATTATGAAAGGCTTATTTGCATTTCTCTATCCAAATGAATTCCACATTTTTAGATAGGAGGACGTGTAAGGGCTTGGCAATCTTACTAAAATCTTCAATAAATCTCTGGTAGTACCATACGAAGCCAAGGAAACTCCTGAAAACCTTCTACATTATGGGACTAAATAAATCCTTAATGAATTTGATCTTTCTCTTATACACCTTTATCCCTTTTGCCAAGATGTGATATCCCAAAACTATCCCTTTCTGCATCATCATAAAACATTTTTCATTTCTCAAGGGTAGGTTGGTTTCCTCACATCGCTAGAGCAAATGTTCTAGGTTTACCATGGATTTTTTGAATGTCTCACCATAAATAGTGAAGTCATCCATGTGAATATCCACTACTTATCCCATCATATCAAAAAAATGCTTAGCACTACCCTTTGAAAGGTGGCTAGTGCATTGCACAGTCTGAAGGGCAAGACTCTGTAAGCGAATGTACCCCATGGAAGAGTGAATGTTGTCTTGTATTTATCCTCTTCTCCAATTTGGATTTGATTATATCCACTGAATCCATCTAGAAAGGAGAAGTATTTTCTCCCTGCCAATGTGTCAAGAACCTGTTCAATGAATGACAACAAAAAATGATCCTTTTTGGTTGCTTTATTCAGTGGCCTGTAATCAATGCAAATTCTCCATTTTCCATTCTTTTTGGGTACCACTACCAGAGGTGATACCCACTCACTATCAGATATAGGATAGATAAATCCTAATGATAGGAAATTTTGTAATTCTGCCTTGACTATCTCTTTTATTGCGGGGTTCATTTTTATTTGTGGCTACCAACTTGGACTTACCTGTTCCTCCATGTAAATTTGATGGGTACAAACTTTCAGAGTGATTCCTCTCATGTATGATTAGTCCCAAGCAAATGCCTACTGATGTATAGCCAGTATATCCTTCAGTGTAGTGAGCTAAACAAGTGTTAACTTACTATTAATTTTCAACATTTTCCAGGTTCAATCTGAATCTGTCTGATGTGGTGGTCTTGGCTATCTACCAACGATGATTCTGGAGTGATGTGAGAAGATTATCCATGAAGGAAATCTATGATAATCCTACCCTAATACACCTCCTTTTCCAATTCCATTAGTGTCATTATGGGTTGTATCATGGACAGTGCTCTATCATCCTGATTTTCCCAATCAGTCTACCCCAATGTATCAACAGACTATGTAGGTGGAGATATGGTCAACTTTTTGATATTCTGATCATTTGAAATGGTCATATATCCATTTTGGTAGATTATGTAAGCTTCAGCTATTGCAAGCCATGGCCTTCCTAGGATGAGTGGATAGCCTCCCAAGCTAAAATTTGATTGCAGCACCAAGAAGTCTACTAGGTACTCCCAAGCATCCACTATCATGATAATATCTTCCAATATTCCATTTGATGAGACTATTGATCTATTGGCTAGTTGTAGAACAATCTTAGTAGGCTTCAGTCCTACGAGCCTAAGATTCTACATGGTATCTTTTGGCATGACATTGATAGCTGCTCCCAGGTCCACTAAAGTGTTGGCCAATGAGTGGCCACCGATATTTACTATCAAAATCGGGCTACCTGGGTATGCATAATTGAGGTGGTAGGTCCTTCCAAGCATCAAATCTATCAATTTACCACCACACTGGTTGTTTAGGCAGGCTTACGATATGGTTTTCTCAAACTTAACTCTATGATGACCTTAGTGTAAATGGGGACATATCTTATGGCTTGAAATAATGGAATTGTTATAGTCAAAATTTTTAGACTTGACAAGATGTCAAACTCTGGTTGCATTGGCTTCTTTTGCTCCTGTAAACTTTTAAGAAATGAAAGAGCTTATTCTTATGTTTTCTTAGTAGCTGTTCCTTCCTCCACCTCTTCTATCGGAGGTGATCCTCCTATTGAAATATGTACATCCTCTTCCTCTTATATTAAAGGAGGAGCCTCTACTCCTATCTATCTACCTGACCTCAATTGTATAGGATTACAATTCCTAATGTTGTACATAGGAAACACCCCACCTTCCAATTGGTAGGCTTGCTAGTTTATCTTGTTGTTTTTGGGATTGACCGTGGGCTATTCTAGGATTTGCATAAGTCTCACTATAGGGGGTTGGTAAGCTTTGTTGTAGTGGAGCCTGGGTTGTATTTGGTGGAACTGCATTCCACAAACTGTAGTTTATCCATTACTACCCTTGTTGTTGATATGGCATCCATGGGTACTGGTTAGGGAATGCAGCTCCTTGGGAAGTATTTATCTAGGGTGGTTGTTCCCACCATCCCATATTGGTTAGTTGGGCCTACCCTTGTGGCATGTAATTTCCTCCTCCATAAGGTGGCATTCCTGATGGCATATTACCCATAGGGGCTACTGTTAGTTGCTCTAGTTCCCCACAAAATAAGCTTCTAAAACTTCAATGTTTTCCTTGGTGGTCGATAGGTGTGCGCACAGTCTGGTCTTGTGATTTTTTTGACAAACGACGCATACCCTAACCTTGTATCTAGGATAGAAGTTATTTGTGTTCTTTCCTCTACATTTGGATAGAAGTAGGCCAATGCTGCTTCATTCTCTTGTTTCTTTTTTGTTAGTAGGAGCGTGTCTAGTTGTAGTGCTAGGGATGCAAACATTTCACTTTTTAGGTTATCCAATATTTGGCCTATCTCAATTTTTGTGACTGAGGCTATCGACTTCATGGCTTTGAGGGTTGGTTTACCTTTTCTCCATGAATAATTCCTATATAATTTTTGGATACCTGATATATGGTGTTGGTAAATTTCTCCTCTAGAGATCATATTTAATGCTTGAAGAGACTCATTGGTTAGTCCCCTTAAGAAAATACTTTTAAGGGACTTTTCGCTCAACTTCACATGGGGACATATCTACAGCTTGAAACTGAATCTATCCTGGTATTCCTCCAGGGATTCATCCTCTTTCTATGTCATATTCAGGATCTCCTATTTGGAATTCCAAGCACTATCGAAGTCCTGGTATTGGTCTAGGAAGATATTTTTCATCTCCTCCCAGGTGGTAATCTACTTATTCCCTAGGCTCATGAACCAGTGCAAGGCTGAATCATCCAACATTGATGGAAACAACTTCAACTTTTGGGCATCTGATTTGTAATCCACAAACCTATATAAAACATCAAACTTGAATAAAAATAGGTTAGGGTCTTCTATTGAGCATCCTTTGAAGGTAGGAAGATGGGTAGATGATATTATTTTCATTTTAGTGTCCCCATTGGCCTGTTCTATGAGAAAGCTAAAATTGGTTGATGTCTCTTCTCCCTCAACCATTTTTTAGGAAATATGGTCTTTGTTGTCCTTGAAATAATTTCTAAGGCCTTATAGTCATTCTGAGTTTTCTACACAAGAGTATTTGGGTCAACTGGTGGAATGGTTCCATCTTCAACAACTTCCCACAATAGATCCTCTTATGATTGAGTTCTACTAAACAAATGATTCAGTATGATCTACCATTCTCTCGGGTCTATGCACTTAGGTGTGGAATATTTTTGTGCAAAAATTGGGTGTTTAGACCAGTGCACGACTAGGGGTGACCGAAGGGATACTACCTTAGGTTCAAAATTTCTAGCTAGCTCAGACTCAGTATGTGGGTCTTTCCCCTTCAAAAAATGACCGTCTGGTCCTCTTTTTAATTTCTAGCTAGCTCAAACTCAGTTTGTGGGTCTTTCCCCTTCAAAAAATGACCGTCTGGTCCTCTTTTTCTTGGTGGACTCATGCAAGATCATATGGAAAAGGTTCTATAGATTGCATAACTAGGTATTGTAACTATATCTAATATAGGCACATCCTTGACAATGACACCAAAATATTGGGGTAAAAATATTGATTAATTTCTACGTTGTTGCCACAACCCTTTCACTTAATTATCAACCCAAGGATTTTGTAAGCTTGTGATGTACTCGATAAATATGTGATTACAATACCTATGAGGTGAGTCCACCTAATTTATATAGTTTGGGGGTGTTGTTTGTATAGCATTCATTCAATCCAAACTTCTTTAATTCTCCAAAAGTAAATAACCAAAAAGAAAATCAAACCACACTTGCAGAAAATAAATAAAGCAGTAAATAAATCAACTTGCAAGAAATAAATGAATACAGGAAAAAAACTAAAACTAAAATGAAATTATAGGAAAATAAAGGAGAGGGGAGGAATATTGGCTAGGAGGGGGTTCAGGCTCCAACAGATTTCGTCCGATCGACTATGTATGCAGAACGCTAAGTAAGAGAACTCTGAATGAATTTATTGTATAAAAGTGAATTAAAATACAATCCGATGATTCTGAATTTTTCTCCTTCTTTATTTTTTCCCCATCTTGGAAAAGTCCTGGTGCTCATATAATTGCACAAATCTCTTTGCTACAATGGTGTTATAGCTACATATATGATTATAATAACTGCATGTCGAATTGAGGCAATTTGGGCATGTTCGGAGCACTCTTACACTACATATTTTATTTATGATTTACTAGATTATCATTTGTATTTCATATTTTTTGGAAATATTAGATTCTCCATTATATATTTTTATCGTTGTCCATGTTCTTCGTCCTAGAAATTATTACTCTGTTTCATGTGAAAATAGGGCAGCCGACGTGTTCTGTTATTAATGGGAGTTAGGTTCCTGCTATTTTGGAGTTAGGCACTTCATTCTGCTTATGTGGAGTCAAATACCTTTGACTACATCATAGGGAGTAAGGTGCTTCACTTATCGTAAGATGGGAGTAAGGTGCCTTTCATCAAAATATGGGATTAAGGTGTATTTCCATCGGAAGACAGGAGTAAAGCACCTTCCCATCAGAAGATAGGAGTAAGGCGCCTTCCCGTCGAAAGATGGGAGTAAAGGTGCCTTCCCATCGAAATACGAGAGTAAGGTGCCTTATTGTTGGAAGATGAGAGTAAGGCACCTTCCTCTTAAGACCATACTCTTTTCTCAACTCCTTCAAAAATAGATCATGCCAGGTCTAGAAGGGACCTCGACGTAATTTATGCAGAAACCAACGAAAATAGTTAAATCTACACACAAAACATGCTTTTCATACAAGTTAGGTAATATACACAATTTACCATTAAATACATATAAATATTCATAAGAAGTACAAATATGATATAACAATGCCATGCAAAACATTAGACATATATGCAAAAATATGAGCATTTATGGTGCTCATCACTATCCAATGATTACCCACTTTTCAAGCAAATCCTATCTAGTATGGAATATATAGAAAATTTTTTGGGGCCACAATAGAAGGGTATTCAAGAACCCTTGGATGTTGAGATTTGGCCTAGGAGGTGTGGCATAGGCTACATTCTTAATAAAAACCAACCTTTACCCTTTGACAATGATGATCATCTTGTTACTTATGCTAAATATTTAGATCATAAAATCTTGGAGTGGAGTGATGAGGATGAGGGATCCCCTTATCCCTTAGATATTATTCTTTACAATATGGTAACCACTGGGCATCTTGAGTTTGGTGTGGCCCCAAAAAATAATACTAAAAGGAGTACCCATTGTGACATAGCTCACAAGGATATCTCCTAGAATAGCTTCTCCTTTGATGGGTTTGTTCCTTGTCTTGCGCATATTAAGTCTCCTCGCTCTTGAGGAGACCTTATTTTTCTATCTTATAGGGACCTTGCAAATTTGGGAATTGCTCCTCCTTTCATAAAAAAGGATGGTACAGTTAGAGTTTACATTGAATTTTGTGCAACATATTTAAGAGAATGTACTATGAGATATTCTCTTTGTGATAGGAATCATGAAGATATCCTCCATCATAGTCCTTTATTTTATGGGTTAGATCCTTGCACAATAATCATGTTTTCTAAAATAGGTGGCACACTCAAAATCTATGTCAATTTTAAAAACCAATGAATGTCATTTAATCTTCTAATAATAATAATAAAATAAAAACAACAAAAAAACAAAAATTGTGCATGGTGTTGCATTTTCATCTAGCTTGCATTTGGTTTGCTTGTTCATACTGCATGACTTCCTATCATATTTTGCATGATTTACCTAACATTTTTTTCCTTATATTTTGCTTGTCAAATAGTTGCATTTTTTCTTGTTCATATTTGCATGATTGCTTGATCATATAGATATTTGGGTATTTTGCAACAATGGCAAGTGATGACACCTAGTTAGGTCATAACTTACATGCATTCAACTCTCACTAGGGCTCTAATGCCTAGTAAATACCCAAACTAGGGCCCTTCATGTATTTCCATCATTGCATTCGCTTATGCTATTCTATATCCCTTGACCTTGAAATTTTTTATTGCTTACATCTCTCCAAGTCAAGGGATATGGTTCTTATTTTGCTCCATTAGCTTTGTCCATATACTTTCTTGCACATACCACACCCATATTGGATAGTCCTTACTTTGGCACATCATTCACATCATATTTTAGCACCCCACAGTGGATACCATCATGGTCACAAGCGAGGAGCAGCCTCCATTCAACCATTTGCGAGCATACATTCCAATGAGTATATATTTTCTTTTCTTCAACCATTAGTGATCACTACACCCATAGTGGGTAAAATTCCACCTTGTTCATCCTTGCAGGCTTGCAACCCTTATAGGATGGCTTCATGGCCACACACAAGGAGCAGCCTCCATATCAATCATTTGTGAGCATACATCCTCATTGGGGTTTCTTCTTTTCTTTTTATTTTTGGCCTTTTGGAGCATTGTTTTCATTTTCCCATGCATTTCATTTAGGTTTGCATTTTAGATGCATTGCACTTAGTTAGATTCATACCATTCCATCTCATTCATCTAGGATTTATTCATTGCATCTATTATGTTTGTGTTTACCATGCACAAAAAAAAACCGTAATATAAAAGTAATCACACATAAGCACACACATTTTAATTGCACCATAACACATAAAAAAATAGTAACTAGTATTAATCGATAGCACTAAGTGTGTGCTTATTGGTTTATGTGCCAAAAAAGAGAGCTTGGCACACTCGACCATCTGCAGGGGTGCATACCATAATTAAAATTGACATGTCATCCTGATCATAGCCCTAGCTGTGTGAGCCTGTCCCATCTACTCCACTTATTAGAGGTGGTGGAGTCATATTCATAGATCATGAACTATATCATGCTCGTGACTATGGATGACTCTATGACCATCGAGAAGATGGTTCTTGAATCCTCTGATCAGTTGGGATGATATGGTAATAGGCCATCTGGTAGTGGGCCTCCCTCCGTACTACCATCTCATACAACTCCCTCATCCTCTATAGCTCTGTTAGTAGTAGGTAACCTCCCTCACCCTATTGGCTACCTACCACAACAACAATTCTCTTTGTCTAGGTTTGTCAACCTATCTCCCCTCTGAGGCACTCTATCTTAGCCTATGTTGTGTCCTGCTCCACTTGGGACTGGTCCATTGTACTATGAATGGAATCTATATTTGTTTGCATCGTTGTTACTATGGCTCGTAGCCCCTATGCCTCCCCTAGAACTATTACTGTAGGTCCTGCCTGTTCCATAGTGGGGGAAACCCCTATGGCTCCCCTACCTCCTCAATCAAAGATCATGATGGTCCCCCTTGCCACATTAAGAGCACCTCAATGTGAGGCATCTTTGCTAAGTCCTCTAGTGTGATCATAATCTCCCTGGTTGGTAGCTAGAATGTGGATGATTTTGATTACCATCGCTCCACTAGAACCATTAGTAGGGCTTGATCTACCTCAGTGCCGAGCATCTTTGCTAAGTGCAATAGCCCCATGTTCTCTAGTATCTCCCTCTCTACTGTTGTGAGCTCTCTCATAAAGTCCTTGAGTGTGCTTGACCACTACTCTCTACTCTCGAGTACATCTAGCAACATCATAACATAATTTTTATCATCAATTCATCATTCAACACATCTAAAAATTATAAAAAACATAAAATTATAAAAATCTAGCTCTTTTGTGCAAAATTTACCAATTTCATGCCCTGGAATGATCGGATATGAATTTGGCGATGCCTCCCAACAAAATACATGTTATATTCATACAGGGCATAAATTTAGCTTGGGAAGCCTACCAAATTTGTGCTCTACAACCACATTTACAGTCAACGGTAATTTTGAAAAAATTGCTTAAAAAATAAAAAATGCAAAAAATTACTAATTTTTCTGTGTAGATGCAAAATAAAAAATGAGCAAGTGGATCTTGATCCGTACCTTCATCAATCAGTAGCAGTCCTATTGTGGCTGCTCCACAACTAGCCCCAAAACTTGGGGACCCACTTTTAAATTGGGTTTGTAGGAGTTTTTTGTCTTGGAGAGATCATCTTGGATGGGACCCGAATCATGAGCTCACTATGCGTTCTCTGAGGTTACTCAATTTGGAAAGTCTTATTGTATTTTTGAAAGAAGTTCTTCATGAGTTTAAATGAAATCATGGGTTCAGTGTCTTGCATTGCGGATTCACTTCGAGGGTGTTATGTCCTTGGAGTTTGCTTTGTAGTTCTCTTGGTTATATTGTAGGTTTGTGTTAATGAGTGTTCCCATGGTGCATACGTCTTAATGTATAAGTTTCTTGCTTGATAATTCCATGATGTTCCTTTCATTTGGTTTGTTTGACTAGGAGCTCCGGTTTCGTTTTTTATGGGTAGTTTTGGTTGGATCAATAGGATTTATTTATTGTCTTGTGTCGTTGATTTTAGTTTTAATGTTGTCCTTTAGTGTTTGGTTTTAATAATCAAATATTTAAAGGATTGGTTGACCTTCATTTCATACACATAAAAATTTTCATGTATATAAATATATGTATTTTCCATATGTATGTCATATATATGAAATAAAAAATAAAAGAAAACATATAAAATAAAATATAAATATATGTACATTTATATACATATATAATACAAAATATTTAAATAAAGTAAAATAAAATAAAATAAAAAAGTAAAAATAAAAAATAATAATAAAATACCTATTTATTATATATATATATATAAGATAACAATGGTAATGAAGACAAAAGTTCTTTCGTATTTATATTGTGAGTGAAGGTTAAGTTATAAATTTTAATCTATAATTTTAATGCAATTTCAAATAAGTTTCGGGGATTATTGTTTTAAAAAGAGGTATTGTTGATTGCAGGGGGTCACGGGTGGCGTTGCTATCGAGGCATATGAAGAGTGGACCCACCAGACAGTGCAATGAAGGGAATCGATGATAAAATTGATGATGACTGCCAACATGGAACCTGCGCTACTATCGAGGTTGATGCAGAGAGGAATTAGAGGGTCCACGTAATACCCAGTCTCAACAATGTATTGGGTTGAGTCATCGAAAACATGCGATGATAGATTATCGAATAACGAAGTGACATCATGGATGTGATCATAACCAGAGGTCGTGGCGATCGATAGCGAGTGAGCTGGAAGTTGAGGACTAGACGTCGATTGGCCAAAGTTTATTTACTGGCAGAATGCATGGATTGTAATATCAGAACGTGTACAACAAGACCCAAAATTTGAAGAGCAAATGAGATAGTGGGTCGATGATGGTATGTGTGAGGTCAGATAAAAGTGGGTAGACTATCAATGTAATGACAATGGAACATCGATTTCATGATAAAATCCCATCTGAGATTCTGTACGTGGGTGATGTGCGAAGCTCGTTGGGTATAGCAACAAATAGACTTCAAAATTGCACGGGCAATGTGATTTGATGGGGAGCATCATGCAATCTTACACAGTGTTAACTTGGCAGGACATGGTTTGCAGCGTATGATGCAGGCACAGTGTGGAAAAACACCCATTCTTTCGGGTAACAAGATAGCTTCTACATATTAGTGTGGAATCGAAGGCAGTATGGCATCGGTAGAAATAATTCATTACTCAGGGATTTAAATGGTTATATTGCATATATCACAGTGCTATAAATTTTTAGATGTAGTCATACTCGACTCACTGACGTAGATGTAAGACTAACCAATATCGCGGTGCAGAATGGTGTTAAACATCAAAGACATGCAATGGAAAATATTAGCACTGAGATGGAGAGTGAGCAGCATATCACGGTTAAAAGGTAGTGGGTTGAGACCACATGGTCGGAGAATGTGTCATGTCTGATGTGAAACCAGCCACAGAGCCATAACCAAGGGTCCATCGACTTGACGTGGATGCATATGGCATATAATCAAGGAAAAGCATTGGAGGTTGGCATCGTAGTCACAATATATGAACATGCGAATGCAGGTATGCTTTGGTGGTAGTTTTTGAAGAATATGTAACAAATGGAGAGCATTCTGGGAAGGAGTCCACGGTGGACATGGCAGCTTTAATGCAGTGTGAATACATACATTATAAGTAGTGATGACACTAACGATGATCGTCAGAGATATGTGCAGCCATAATGGCCCATTTCACACAGTGGAAGGTTAGACAAGTAGAGGAGTTGAATTGTCTATTAAGGATTCGCATAATCCACACAGGCTATCAACACCGGCAATGAGGCTAACAACAAGTTTGATTTCTATTGAAGATTGGACAGTTTGGGTAAACCTTCAAGGAGAATACTAACTTTATGTTGGACACAAATCTGCCTAAGTACAATATTTCATCACTTGTGCGCCCTAGACTCGGCCAACATTGAAAGGCCGAGAGAAAGAGAAGTCTCCCGAGCCAATCTCCAGAGAGGGTTGGCTCCCAAACTAATCTAAACTGGTTTCAAGATAAGGATGCAGGAAAGAAATGGGAAAATGCGAAAAGAAAGGGAAATAACAGAAAGAGATGTAAATATGGCCGAAGCCGATAGTTGATGGGGAGAACAACCTCAAACAACAAATAACCTCAACAAAATCCTGAAGCTAAGCAGCAACTGACTCTTAGAATGCATATACAGAAACTGGATCAAGCATTAGCCGTAAGTTCGCTTCCAATTGTACTCCAAACGTTCAAATGCAAATACAGCCAAATCCAGAACAATAGAATTTAACTTATATTAACACTGGACTAACAGAAGTGACTCAGACAGAAAGCAAAACTTGAACAACAGTTTGGATCACCAACTCCAGAAGACACTAAGAATAGAGCAAAATGCATCTAGGATTTCTGCTTCAATTTTTGCAAAAAGGTCCTCCTCCTTTTGCTTGAGATTTTACATTGGTATTTATAGAGGCCTTCCCTCTTCCTTTCGGATTACAACATTTAATACATAAAATAGATTTTGAAGAAGCGATCCACAAAATGTGCACTTGAAAAGAGAAACGATCCCCCTTAATCTGCCTCGGAGAAATGACAGTCCCTGTTTTTATGGATCAAAACTAAAAATTAAACAGAAACAAGGGACCATATTTCTTCATTAAATGACCATTATCGGGGCAAGCTGGAAGTTGTTAGGAGATCACAAACATGAGCTTTTAATACTGGAGGCATCTTTAATTTTGGTGGCATCGAAAACTGCCTCATGTTCTTCCATCTTGCGCACATCGGTAATCAACAACATTTAATCTTGGAGCCTCTTTGACCATGATCTCTAAATCAGTTGGAGAGCTTTTATTTGATCCTTATCTTCTCCTCACGTTCTCCTATGCAATTTTGAAGGAAAAATGCAGACTGAACTGTATCGGGCCTTTGTTGTTGCTTCTGTCATGAAAATGAGACAGGTCACGAAAATGCGACATGTCGCGAAATCGTGACACTTTTACCTTACTGCTTCCTATTTCTGCCACCAGTCGCGAAAATGTGACATGTCATGAAATCATGACAATTTTCTCTTCGTTCAGCTTTGTCTCCATGACATGTCACGAAATCATGACATTCTCCTCTATTTTGGCTTCTTCGCTACTCCTTATCACGAAAATGTAACATGTCACGAAATCGCGACATCTTCCTCTCGGCGTTGTCTTGTCTGCTTTATCACCGTGAAAATGCGACAGGTCGCAAAAATGCGACATGTCGCGAAATCGCGATGTTTTCTCCGTTTTGTCCTTTCATCTTCAACATGTCACGAAATCGTGACATTTTTTGTCTTCTTGCACTTTGCTGCTTTTTGGCTATGAAAATTCGTCATGTCATGAAATCGTGACATTCCGTACTATCTGGGTGCTTCTGCACTTTCTCCTCGCGAAAACGTGACATGTCGCGAAATCATGACATTTCTACGTGCTTTGCCCTTCTGCCCTGACATGTCGTGAAATCATGACAATTTCCTGTCTTCTCCTTTGTTGTCGCTTCTTGTCGTGATATCGTGACAAGTTTCTCTTGCTTGGCCTCATTTCCAAAAATGTCATGATATCGCGACATCTTTCTCCTGCCTTGTGTTTATCTTCAGCCCTTCCGTGATAACGCGACATGTCGCGATATCGCGCCATTCCGTACCATTTGCTCCTTTTCTACTTTTTTGTCGTGATATCATGACAAGTTTCTCTGGCGCTCTTCTTTGTTGTTGTATGTCGCGATATCGTGACATTTTCCCATCACGTTGCTCTATTGCCATTGCAAGTCGCGAAAATGTGACATGTCGTGATATCGCGACAACTTTGTCGTTACTGCTTCCTTTTGTTGCTCCTAGCGCGAAAATCCAACATGTCACGATATCACGATAGTTTTACTCCCTTGCTTCCTTTGGTTGCTTTTAGCCACGAAAACGCGACAGGTCGCGAAAATGCGACATGTCGCGATATCGCGACATTTTCTATACTTAGCTGATTTCTGCATTTGGACGTCGCGAAACTGCAACAGGTCATGATATCGCGACATCTTTCATTTACTTTGCTCTAACACAAAATTGTAGAGATTTTTGTATTTTCCCTTTCAAAGTGCTTGGAGGGACAAACAGAGGAGTGAGTATCTCTACAATTTGTGCATTCTCTTGCATGAACAGTAACAACAAAAACAATGTGGCAAAAATGCCAACATTCTTGGCGGCTCGCGGGGTATACAGTTCTGTTGTATGCACGAACCTCGAGCCTTTATCCATTGGGCAACAGAGTCAAGAAGCTGGAGGGGTAGAGGAAGTGAGTGTTGGTTGATGCTGGACGTCGCTGCGGGCTGCTGCAACAAGTTCTTGCTGGCGCTCGGCACTCAAAATAGGACCTTCAATAGAAATTTATGGAAGAGCAGAACTTCCCTTATTTCTTTAACTACTGCATAAAAAGAAACACACACAAACTAAACAGAAACTGTACCTAAGCTCCTAAGCAACACTTAGTGCCCTCGACACTTTATTTACTAGCCGGGCTATTTACAATATTTACACAAAATTTTATGACATGATTGGCATGCCGCCACCACAAACCCAGCTTTGGGTGTCTATCCGATGAACCTGCAGTGTCCAGACCAGATCTGATTGTACTTGAGTCGGTCCTTGAAGTTCGGATGACCTCTCGAAGTTCTCCATGTTGCGAACAGGGTGCAACGTGGCAAGTGATCATGCATGCCAGTACCCATACAGTTGACGAATAATGTAGCAAAGAGATTTGCCACATGGAGGGCTCCTTGGGGTACCAGTTGTAGTAATGGCCAAAGCCAATACCACCATTTTGAAGAGTCCACTAGCTGTGGGCTGAGTACAGGTTCCTCCAACCCCTTGATGCGACAACAAGACTTTTCTGGATGATAGGCCTTTTTCCAGGATCTCCTCAGGCTCAACCTCTTGATGAGGCATGCTTATTGGGCTCTGGTTGAACACTTGCATGCTATGCCCTGGGACACAAAAAGAGTGCAAAAATGTGCCCTCTTTGCTCTCAGGTTCTGCCACTTGAGCTTGTTCTTCTTCTCCTTCGCTCATCTCCTGATGGAAACTACAAGCAACCATATTATCTATTGTCGGGACAAGGCTTGCATATTCCCATCGTGGGACTTGGATGAAATTTGCCTCTTGAGCTCCACACGACTGCATCTCAGGTCTCTGCTCAGTATGAGGAATCTGCCATGGTGAATACTGCGTAGGGTAGACAGGAGCGGCGACTACCGGATAAGGTGATGAGATTTCTCCCCACTGCCACTTTCTTGACAGGAGCAAAAGTTGTTCCGCTTGCACTACTTCCTCAAATATTTGAGGGAACCTTCGTTCACCTGATTGCAGCAAGAGGAGGCCTATGTTCGGGTGGAAAGCCCAAACATAGAAGAGGTGGGCCTGGGCGGGTGTCGGTTGGATCTTCTCTGGAATTCTCTTCCAACTTCTGCAGAATCGGACATTGAAGTCTATGATGCTCTCCAGAGGTGCTCTCATGATGTACATTAAAAGCTGAAAGGGATCCTGAGAGCCGTCAAAGGGATCCTCGTCGAATGTTCTGATGAGTGCTCCCGCTAAGTCATCCCATGAGCTGATGCTTTTACGCTCGAGCAGTCTGTACCACTGCAACGCCCTTCCTTCCAAAGACAGAACCAGAAGTCTGATCATGACATCTTCATGGATTATGCCATGGATGATTGACAAAGTGGCAACATCTTCAATATGCTCTAGGGCCATTCCCTTAGTGCCATTGTATTTCATCAATGTCTTCAAGGCATTTTTGGGAATCTCATGCCGACTTTGGAGATTCAGGGGGCCAGGATCATTCCAGCTAGGACAACTTACACTTGCCATTATAGCAGTGGTCTGCAGAGATCACGGTTATCGCCACTAAGTCGGAGTCACCAGGTGCACATTATTTTCTCCGCTTGTGAGGTCAAGGCTGCTCACCAAACCTTGATTCCTTCGAGGTGTCTTCTTTTAGATTCAAAAGGCATCTACGATCAAGAAATTTGGATCTTCAGCTCAGTAGAGTCACCAGATGAACTTACAATCTCCGCTTTGAGGTCAAGACAGTTCATCAAAAAATCTTGATTCCTCCGGGTGTCAAAAAAAATGGGCGTGCCAAAAACTGTTGGCACAGGTGGGTTTGTCAATTTGGAATAACACTTGTCCCACCGATTATGGATCTTTCTGAGACAGAAATAGTCTGTCCCATCGGGCATGCCAAAAATTGTTGGTCACAAATCTACCTAAGTACAAGATTTCATCACTTGTGCACCCTAGACTTGGCCAACATTGAAAGGCCGAGAGAAAGAGAAGTCTCTCGGGCCAATCTCCAGAGAGGGTTGGCTCCCAAACTAATCTAAACTGGTTTCAAGATAAGGATGCAGGAAAGAAATGGGAAAATGTGAAAAGAAAGGGAAATAACAGAAAGAGATGTAAATATGGCCGAAGCCGATAGTTGATGGGGAGAACAACCTCAAACAACAAATAACCTCAACAAAATCTTGAAGCTAAGCAGCAACTGACTCTTAGAATGCATATACAGAAACTGGATCAAGCATTAGCCGTAAGTTCGCTTCCAATTGTACTCCAAACGTTCAAATGCAAATATAGCCAAATCCAAAACAGCAGAATTTAACTTATATTAACACTGGACTAACAGAAGTGACTCAGACAGAAAGCAAAACTTGAACAACAGTTTGGATCACCAACTCCAGAAGACACTAAGAATAGAGCAAAATGCATCTAGGATTTCTGCTTCAATTTTTGCAAAAAGGTCCTCCTCCTTTTGCTTGAGATTTTACATTGGTATTTATAGAGGCCTTCCCTCTTCCTTTCGAATCACAACATTTAATACATAAAACAGATTTTGAAGAAGTGATCCACAAAATGTGCACTTGAAAAGAGAAACGATCCCCCTTAATCTGCCTCGGAGAAATGATAGTCCCTGTTTTTATGGATCAAAACTAAAAATTAAACAGAAACAAGGGACCATATTTCTTCATTAAATGACCATTATCGGGGCAAGCTGGAAGTTGTTAGGAGATCACGAACATGAGCTTTTAATATTGGAGGCATCTTTAATTTTGGTGGCGTCGAAAACTGCCTCATGTTCTTCCATCTTGCGCACATCGATAATCAACAACATTTAATCTTGGAGCCTCTTTGACCACGATCTCTAAATCAGTTGGAGAGCTTTTATTTGATCCTTATCTTCTCCTCACGTTCTCCTATGCAATTTTGAAGGAAAAATGCAGACTGAACTGTATCGGGCCTTTGTTGTTGCTTCTGTCGCGAAAATGAGACAGGTCGCGAAAATGCGACATGTCACGAAATCGTGACACTTTTACCTTATTGCTTCCTGTTTCTGCCACCAGTCGCGAAAATGCGACATGTCACGAAATCGCGACAATCTTCTCTTCATTCAGCTTTGTCTCCATGACATGTCGCGAAATCGTGACATTCTCCTCTATTTTGGCTTCTTCGCTACTCCTTATCGCAAAAATGTAACATGTCACGAAATCGCGACATCTTCCTCTCGACGCTGTCTTGTCTGCTTTATCACCTGCGAAAATGCGACAGGTCACGAAAATGCGACATGTCGTGAAATCGCGACGTTTTCTCCGTTTTGTCCTTTCATCTTCAACATGTCGCGAAATCGTGACATTTTCTGTCTTCTTGCACTTTGCTGCTTTTTGGCTGCAAAAATTTGTCATGTCGCGAAATCGTGACATTCCGTACTATCTGGGTGCTTCTGCACTTTCTCCTCGTGAAAACATGACATGTCGCGAAATCGTGACATTTCTACGTGCTTTGCCCTTTCGCCCCGACATGTCACGAAATCGCGACAATTTCCTGTCTTCTCCTTCGTTGCCACTTCTTGTCGCGATATCGCGACAAGTTTCTCTTGCTTGGCCTCGTTTCCAAAAATGTCGCGATATCGCGACATCTTTCTCCCGCCTTGTGTTTATCTTCAGCCCTTCCGTGATAACGCGACATGTCGTGATATCGTGCCATTCCATACCATTTGCTCCTTTTCTATTTTTCTATCGCGATATCGCGACAAGTTTCTCTGGCGCTCTTCTTTGCTGTTGTATGTCGTGATATCATGACATTTTCCCATCACTTTGCTCTATTGCCATTGCAAGTCGCGAAAACATGACATGTCGTGATATCGCGACAACTTTGCCGTTACTGCTTCCTTTTGTTGCTCCTAGCGTGAAAATCCAACATGTCGCGATATCGCGACAGTTTTACTCCCTTGCTTCCTTTGGCTACTTTTAGCCGCAAAAACGCGACAGGTCACGAAAATGTGACATGTCGTGATATCGCGACATTTTCTATACTTAGCTGATTTCTGCATTTGGATGCCACAAAACTACAACAGGTCATGATATCGCGACGTCTTATACTTTACTTTGCTCTAACACAAAACTTGTATGAACAGTAAAAAACAATGTGGTAAAAATGCCAACACTTTGTTTAGAGTGCAACCATGATACTATCTACAGCCAGACACAACAATGGGATAAGGATGCGCAGACCAGGCGATCCAATAGTTATACGTGTCCGTGGTGTTTCTCAGGAGTCGAAGAAGAAACTAGGCGTTTCTCACACCCTTCGCATGATAATCAAACCATGTGGATTCAAATGAGGTAAGCTGATGCTATTCCCAAAAATAAGATTATAGAGATTTTACTTAGTTCGATAAGTATCACGATCGCAGAAAATGGATATTACACTATCAAGAGTGATTTGAAAGTGGATTTGCAGGGTACAGTATCAACTAACGGGGACGTTCATTTGGTTTCAATGCTTATTTGATGATGGAACCATGAGGAAGCACATGTAGTGCTCAATGATAAAGAGTGGAGTAGCGATTATCGAAAGAAGAATGAGACAATAATTTTGAGGTAGCGTGATTTTAGACATTAGATGCCAATGACGGAGATGGAGACTATTTAGTGGATGGTGCATGTGTACAATGCTCGCGTGGTTACACAGTTGGACTATTTCATGTGGGTGACACCGAGGCTGACGTGGACGAAGCCCGCAGGGGATGTTACAATGTCAGCACAACGAAGCATGGAGGACCCCACCGAACGTAATGATGGACAATCATGATGACATGGCAATAATGCGGTCAAGTGTTACAATATTGACAGGTTGGACCCGAATTGAAATTTTTTCATATGGGCATTAGAGGAATTAACCTAACAACACCTAGGTCGTGTAATGAGGACATATAAAACAAAGTGTTTAGTTCTCTATGAAGGCCATACAAAGGTTAATTTATTATCGTCAAAGCGAAAAAAAATTAACACAAGGCAATGAAGTAATAGTATAACCGTAATGAAGGATATTATTGAAAGTGAAAAGAAAAACGATAGAAATGTTATTGAAGCATCGATGAAGGAAAAACAAACGTTTCATTGTAATTGTAACGGTAAACAAATGGAGTCCAAACGCAAAAATGAAAGGTCAAATGAAATTGTAAAATTTTAAATACCACTTTCAAACAGGGATAAGGGGCTGGTTTTTCTTGGAAAAGAACTAGAATGCTGTCGGAGTATCATTTTAAAAAATTAAAACGTTATTTTAATGCAAATACCATTTCATTAATTTGGATTTAGTTCGTCAAAAAAGGAGGAGAAAATTTCTGCATGCATGGATTTCATGTCTTATTTTTTTTTTCAAATTTCGGATTTATAAGTGATGTTTATGCATTTTTATGGTTACATCAAGTGAATATTTGAAGTCTGAAATTTATTTTTGTGTCCTTAGGAGCTAGCACCTGATTTATTTCGATTGTGTGAATGCAGGTTGGAATAAAATAGGTTGCATGTAAGAGTTTATCACATCTTCGGTTTTGTAGGACAGGATGCCATCAAACTAAAAAAGACTTTGCATGTTTTAATTTTCAGCATTCAAGTTATTTTCAGATTTTATTTTCCTATTTTCTAACCCTTCATTTTGTATTTTTTAAAACTTCTGACATTAAAAAAAAAAAAAATGATAAAAATAATTACATGGAGCCCTAGAATGAACATCAATCTTCCATACGCAACAAATTCGGACTCATTCCGAGATAATTTCGATTTTATAATTATTTTTAAAAACTACTATTTTTAAGGGTTTTTTATAATTTAAAAAAAAAATATTTTTCACATTTTGGAGGTAAATTAGATTTTTGAATTCTACATTTTCATTCATAAGCATAAGATGACATTTCCTTTATGAAAATCCAATTTCATAAAAGGGGGGGTAATTTTTATGGCATTTCATGAGCCATTATTTTTGGAGCAATAAATGCACCTTTCTTCATGAAAATTCTGATTTCATTGAAGAGGGGTAATTTATCATTACATCAAAGGTCTTGGTTTTAAAGCATGAAATTACTTCTTTTTAATGAAAATTAATTTCATTTAAGAGAAATAATTCATCATGACATTATGAGGCTATTATTTTAAAGCAATAAATTGGTCTCTTTATGAAAATTAATTTCATCAAAGAGGGATAGTTTATTAATTACATCAAAGGCTTTCTTTATCTTCATGATAGAAGCTACATTTAATGGATCTTTTCATCATTTTGAATTCACTTTCATAGATAGATTTAATCTTCTATTTCATGCTTAAAGTAGGATTTAATGCAAGATAAAACTTGTTTAAAATCCACTTAATCAAGGAAGATAAAATCAACCTGAAAGCATTCAAGAATAAAAGGAATTAAGGCTACATCGTGGTCATATGAGGGCCAATTCACACTTGCTTTTTGTTAGGTTTTATGAACAATCATTAATAGCATGGTAAAATGAATCAACACATACCCCTTGTTAACAGTTTACTTGCAATCACTAAGGTGTTCCTAGCATTGAATTGATATATCTTTATTGATATTACCAATACACATGTGCAAATGCTAATATAGCGGAGACCTTGGAGAATTTGTTTTGTTTAACTTCTTTGCAAGAGAGAGTTTTGGGATCAAAAATCTAAGGGAGAGTTTAATTTCACAATTGGGTAAAATTACCACTCAACATTTTGGTGCTAGAAGGAGGGCATGATGTGGTTTATTTTATTATGATTTAAAATGCCATAGGGATTTAAATTATGGAATGTTTCATGCCCTATTGACTATTATATTTAGGCCTCTTTTAACACTCAACATTGTGGTGCTAAAAGGAGGACATGAATTGGTATTCATTGATCTAATGCTCTTGGATTGTTCATACAGGAAATAATGGGATTTTGTTATGATTTGAAAGTTTTGAATTGCTAAATATTTCAAGTTCATTTGATTAGCATCTTTGGCTTCCTTTAGCATTCAAAAATTTGGGGAGCTAAGAGGGCTTGAATTAATTTATTTCATTGCTATTTAGATGCTAAGTTGTTCATGTTACTTGAAAGATTTATTTAGAGACATTGGTCTTGACTAACGAGGTTTCATTTTCATGTGATTACTTTTATTGATTCTAACATTCTCTATTTGATAATGTGTTAATACTAATATTTTTGTAAATTTGAGAATGTTTTTCAATTTCATGGTTTAATGGATGCATATATTTTGGATGATGCTTTTAGAATTTTTTAGTCATTTCATACTTCGTTGCAAGATATTTTTATTTGACTAACAAAATTGGTACTAAAGTTATATCTTCTTGACTATTGCAAGATTTACTTCAATGATGGCAAGTAGTCATTTAAACATACCTAGGCCTTCACATGAGGCGAATATGGACCATGTACCTTTTCTACCTCATTTTAGGTATGAGGAAGGTAGGTCAACTAAAGCTCACATTAAGGCATTCAAATACTATATGGCTTTGTGGCAAATAAATCATGAAGATGTTGGATGTGAACTATTTTCATACACATTGGATAAAATTCCTCATGATTGGTTTATCAATATTCCTATAGCTTCCATAACTTCATGAGCGTAATTAGAAGCAATGTTTCTTAACCATGTGGGAAATCGAGTTGAACCAATTATTGTTAGAAATTAGTTTGACTCTATTTGCAAATAACTTGAGGAATCCATGAGTCAATTCAATGAGAGGTTCTATAAGTTGCATGCTCAAGTGTTGGAACATTACAACATAATAGAAGAAGAAGCTATTGAAATATACATGGGAGAAATACACCCCGTAGTTGCTACTTTTTTAAGGGAAAAGCTTAACGACCCATATTTACATGAAGTTTATGAGACCATGAGAAAATTAGAACAATGGTACATTTCAAAAAAAGAAAATATGGAAGAAGAGGCACAACATGTTCCCATGAGAGATTGTTCTTCTAGAGCTATTGATGCCAACCTACACCAACCATCTAAGATAGCACACTCTACTCCAATGATGCCTAAGGTGAATGATAAAGGGGATGAATTTGAATATCCAAATTTTATAACCACCTTATGTATTGTCCAAGAGGAGGTGCAAGTTGTCAAGCCAACATCCACCAATGAGGATTGTGTAGAGATGGGTTCATTTCTAGAAGTGCATGAGTATTCAGATAATGGAGGTGTCCTAAATATAATTAGTATCGAGATATGTGATAGGACAAAACCTACCATAGAATTGAATTAAGTGGTTGAAAGTGAAATTGGAAGAGAATCAATAAATAAATTTGAATACATAATAGAATTTCACCACTTGTTCTTGGAAGACAATCTGAAGGAGATGCTTGAAACTAATGATCTAGAAATTCCTCACCCTCCAAATTGTGATGAAATCGAATCATGGGTTACAAATGAGGATAGTGATCTTGCAAACTTGAATACAAAGAGTAGCCCACTTTTGGAAGTCATTGAACCATCTAAGGAAGGTGAAGGTGAATTTGATGAGAAACATGTCGATGAATTGGAAGATGTTGAAGAAGTATTTTAGCGTGACCACTTGATTTTGGAAGATGATTATTATGATTCTTGGAAGAAGTGGGAAGAATACACTCACTCTAAATGTTCTAATAAAATTTGTGTGCTAATTGATATGCAGGATGATACAATCGCTTTCTCGCATGAGGATATTACAAGTCCTATACAATTTGAGAATGTTTTGGAAGAAGGATTGGAATCTCATCAAATATTGGAAAAATAAAATGATTCTATTACCGAGGACAAAGTAGAAAAAGAATTGATGGATGAATCAAACTATCATGAAACAAATGCAATAGAGTTTCATCCCACCAATTTGGTTGATAATTTTTACAATGGTTGGGTAAGATATGAAGAATCATCTACTTTTCACACCCCTATCGATGACATTTCTATTGGCATGTGGGATGCTAAAATCGCAATTTTGCATGAGGATATTGCTTTTGCAAGAATAGAGAAAGTTCCTAAATTGGATCATGATGAATATGAATTTATTGAAGATCTTGTATAAATATAAAGGTAATAAATGATAAATGTTTCTTATGACTCATCTATGTTGGATGAGGAAGAGGTAAAATCTGCTCTTTCATTTTGGGATATTGAAAATTTGAATACAAATTCACATGATTGTTTTGAAGATTCAAATGAAGAAAGATAATTGGTGGTCATCAAGGAATTGGAACCAAATGACAAAGAGGTTGATCTATGTGAAGCAACTCAAATGATTGATCATGGTTATGTGTTATTTGACACCCACCTTGACCAACACGATTTAAGGGTTGAAAAGGATGGACATGTTTTTAATTGGGTACCTAATTTTGGCATATTTGATGAACAGGTAATCAATGAAGATAAACAATTACAAGATGATGAAAATGATAAAGATCACAAGGTAAAAGAAGGAATTGCAAATCCTCACCAAGCTTTGGTAAATGAAAATGTGCGAAAGGTAAAATCTAACCTTTTATGTCCAAACATCCAAGCTTCAGATGAAGATTTGTATAATAGTTCATTGAATTTAAATGCTATTTATGATGAAATACCATTGGAGGTGAATGAAGAGCTTGAATTTATTTCTACTCACACCTATAATAAGAATGCTTTGTTGAATGAAAAATAGGTTGATGCACTTGAATTGTTAAATCAAATTCATTAACAATTGATAATAGAATCTAGGATAAAAGCCTATAATGATTATCATTTAGTAGATATCCTAGATGCTTGCAAATTTTTGCATAAGTTTGATTGGCTTAAAAACATGAATAATGAATGAGTTTTGAAATTTTTAGAAATAGGCTCTTGTTTGCAAAATCTCATGTTTGAAAAAGAAATCCTAATTCTAAATCAGGAATCAAATTGTGAAATTGAAGTTTTAAATAATAGACAAGAAAGAATTGAAAATCAAAGTTTATCTAATCAATTTAATGACTTGATGCTCACCTATGGGATTGTTAATAGAACTAAAGTAAATTGGTGGGGTGAGCGAGGCAAGATGAAGATTGTTGTATCGTTTGGCTTAATATGGTTTTCTTTGGATGTTTGTAAAACTTAGCTTATGTATTATATTATATGTCTTTTGAAATGCGCTAATCATGTTTGGGATCCAAGGAAGTGATAGTTCAAGCTTTGCACCATCTTGTACCATATTGTACATTTGTATATAGTTTTTGGTTTGTGTTTTGAGTTTTGTATTTTGGGTTGTTCCCTTGTTTTGAGGTGATGTTTCGTGGTCACTAACTTATGGTCTCTAGCCTATTTTGAAGCTCCTTTGCTTAGTAGGTTGGAGTACATGAGCTGAAAGCCGATGAGCTCAAAAAAAAAAAGGTCGAGACTCTAGCCCTATTTTTGAGGTTTCTTTGCTTAGTAGGTTGGAGTACCTGATCTGAAAACTGATGAACCCAAGAAAATGGGGATGTGTTATTTGGTGATTATGCTCAGATTTTAGGACTAAAATGGTGGAAAGTGGAACAATGAAAGATTAGCCAAAGCTCCACATGGAACTCACACACGTTAAATGGTGTTTATGGAATTAGGAAGGATGAAGTTATCTTGATATGTAACCCTAGATGAAAATCTAAAATGCTTCACTTGTAGGCTACCTTACCCTAGTGATGCTTGAAGCTTTGCAAGGTTTATATTATGAAAAGAAAAAAAAATTATATATGAAAAAAATAAAAAGAGAGAAAAAAAAGATAAAAAAAATCAGAAAAAAAAGAAAATGATAAAAATAATTACATGGATCCCTAGAATGAACATAAATCTTCCATACACAACTAATTCAGACTCATTCCTAGGTAATTTCGATTTTATAATTATTTTTGAAAACTATTTTTTTAAGAGTTTTTTATAATTTCGGAAATTTTATTTCACATTTTTGGAGGTAAATCAGATTTTTGAATTCTGCATTTTCATTCATAAGCATAATATGACCTTTCCTTTATGAAAATTCAATTTCATAAAAGGGGGGGAAATTTTTATGGCATTTCATGAGCCATTATTTTCGGAGCAATAAATGCATCTTTCTTCATGAAAATTCTGATTTCATTGAAGAGGGGTAATTTATCATTACATCAAAGGTCTTGGTTTTAAAGCATGAAATTACTTCTTCTTAATGAAAATTAATTTCATTTAAGAGGGATAATTCATCATGAAATTATCAAGCTATTATTTTAAAGCAATAAATTGGTGTCTCTTTATGAAAATTAATTTCATCAAAGAGGGACAGTTTACTAATTACATCAAAGGCTTTCTTTTTCTTCATGATAGAAGCTAATTTTAATGGATATTTTCATCATTTTGAATTTACTTTCATAGATAGAATGCAAGATAAAACCTGTTTAAAATACACTTAATCAAGGAAGATAAAATCAACCTGAAAGCATTCAAGAAAAAAAGGAATTAAGGTTACATCGTGGTCATATGAGGGCCAATTCACACTTGTTTTTTGTTAGGTTTTATGAACAATCATTAATATAGCATGGTAAAAAGAACCAACACATGCCCCTTGTTAACAATTTACTTGCAATCACTAAGGTGTTCCTAGCATTGAATTGATATATATTTATTGAGATTACTAATACACGTGCAAATGCTAATATAGCGGAGACCTTGGAGAAGTTGTTTTGTTTAACTTCTTTGCAAGAGAGGGTTTTGGGATCAAAACTCTAAGGGAGAGTGTAATTTCACAATTGGGTAAAATTACCACTCAACATTTTGGCTCTAGAAGGAGGGCATGATGTGGTTTATTTTATTATGATTTTAAATGTCATAGGGATTTAAATTGTGGAATGTTTTATGCCTTATTGTCTATTATCTTTAGGCCTCTTTTAACACTCAATATTTTGGTACGAAAAGGAGGACATGAATTGGTATTTTTTGGCAATTTGAGTTATTTTATGTTGTCATTGGTGTCACATGGATTATTAATGTCACATGGATCACATTGGGTTTTGGTGGCCAAATGATATTTTGGAAAGCATGGATAAATACAGGGTTTTTGTGAAAACCAAGGTAGGCAAAATAAAAGATTTTATTTAAAACTATGGATGGCATATTTGAACTGGATTTTTCTTAAAACCCAAGTTGGTATTTCGTTTCATCGAAAAAGGTGCCCCGGTGATGGAGATATTTAATTTTTAATATTTAGTTAAATTTTAATTATTTAAAATTAAAATTTAAAATTAAATATGCAAGATTTCCGTCGACATCATCGAAAATAATAAGGAGGTTATATAAAGGGGATACGTAAGGTTCATAAAATAATTCTTTCTTGTGGTTAATATTTGTTGGCTAAGCATCCGAATTGAGCTCATGCGAAAATATTTTAGAAAGCAAAAGCAGTGAATAAATGAAGGTTGGTCGAAGTCCAAAGTCATTGTGAACAAAGTGGCGCATTGGAAGTTGGATTTTGGCTAAGGTGTGTGGCAGTACAAACGTCAAGGTTTTGAATCCCCTTGACTGCGTTTGGAAGGCGTTGGAAGAAAAGCGCTCGAAGTGCTTTTGATTTGCGAAAAGGGAGGAAATTTTTGAAGGCACGTTGTGCCTTTCCTTTTTGGATGAGCGACCAACTCTTGTGGTAACCTTAGCCATGGATAATGTGCTTGCGATGTGGGCAAGTCGGGGGTTCAAATCCCCTTGAGTAGGTAAATATGTTTTTGCTCTAATTATTTTTGTTAAGCCCTAAGTGGAGTTATAAGGTGGTTAGGAATAGTTAAAGTTTTTAATTAAACTTTGTTTTATAAGGGCTGTGATTATTATTTCAAAGGTGGATGAGTTGTTGATTTAATTTGATGTTCATGAAATTGAGAATTAAGATTTAGGAGAAATAAGGAGTTGTTATAAAATAATTTATGAGAGGTTTATTGATTATTATTTTGATAAGGTTTTTTATTAAAAAAGGACTTTGGTGGATGTGTTTATTAAGTTGGAGTAAAAAGGTGTAAATTGAGTTATGCTTTATCTTGTGATTATTATTTGAAGTCCACTAACCCTTATTGATATTGGAAAGGAAAGTTGTGTTTAGTGTGGCAGATTTTGTGGACAACTTCTTGGCATAAAAAAGGTATGGGCACATTCTCCTATTGATTGTTTATGGTGGTTGATTTCTAAAATATCATTGGAGTGAAAAGGATTTATTGTGGTTTCCTTTTCGAAAGTGGTTGGTTGAATGCTTCAAGGTTTTCTTGTTTGAGATTTGTGTTTAAACCTTGTTTTATAAGCATTGTTGGAAGCATTTGAGTTGGTTGATACATGCTTGGACTAGGTTTTTGTGAGAAAGAGTTGTCCCTTGTGGTGATTGATTGAGTTGAGTTGATTGAGCCTAGTCAAATGATTGTGTGAGGTGATTGTTCAAGTTCCATGAAACAAACTATTCTATAATTCTGATTTGAGTTGAGATTGAGCTTTAGAACATATTGAGTCTCTAACAATTATCTTTATGCTTCTATCAGTTGACTTGAGTTGAGTTGATATTGAGTTGAGTTGAGATTGACTTGAGTTGAGTTGAGTTGAGATCATTGTGGATCATTGTTGTCATCCATTGTTGAGTGCATTGCCATTCATTGTTGAGTTCATATTTGAGCCTTGCCTTCATAGATTTATGGATGAGATTTGAGTACTACTTGAGCATGATTGATTGAGCCTTTGAGAAGGCATTTGGGATAGATTTATGGATAAATTTGTGGCAGTTTGTGTATGATTGATTGAGCCTTTGAAAAGGTCTTTGGGATAGATTTTTGGACATATTTGTGGCAATTTGTGTATGATTGATTGAGCCTTTGAGAAGGCTTTGTGGACAGTTTTTGGGATAGCTTTGTGGATAGTTTGAGAGCAGATTTGAGCAAGTTCTTGGTGAGCTTTCTAGAGCAGATTTGAGCAAGTTCTCAGTGAGCTTGCTAGAGTAGATTTGGACAAGTTCTTAGTGAGCTTGTTGGAGCAGAGTTGACCAAGTTCTTGGTGAGCTTGCTAGAGCAGTTTTAGACAAGTTCTTAGTGAGCTTGTTGGAGCAGATTTGAGCAAGTTCTTAGTGAGCTTGTTGGAGTAGATTTGAGAAAGTTCTTGGTGAGCTTGCCAGAGCATATTTGGACAAGTTCTTAGTGACCTTGTTGAGGTAGATTTGAGCAAGTTCTTGGTGACCTTTCTAGAGTATATTTGGACAAGTTCTTAGTGATATTTTGGAGCAGATTTGAGCAAGTTCTCAGTGAGCTTGTTAGAGCAGATTTGGACAAGTTCTTAGTGAGCTTGTTGAAGCAAATTTGAGCAAGTTCTATGTGAGCTTATTGAGCAATTTTGGACAAGTTCTGTGTGAGCTTGTTATGCAGATTTGGACAAGTTCTGTGTGAGCTTGTTATTGCCTAGCTTTGAGCATATCAAAGAAATTTGGACAAGTTATGTGTGAGCTTGTTGAGCAGTTTTGGATAAGTTCTATGTGAGCTTGTTATGCAAATTTCGACAAGTTCTGTGTGAGCTTGTTACTGCCTAGCTTTGAGAAGATCAAATAAATCATTGTATTGGATAAGGATCCTTATTTATGTGTGAAATATTATAAGGAGATTATCTTGTGGAGTACTCCATATTGGGGGAACCGCGTTAAATCTTGTGTCTCAATTGTGTATGGTGAATTGTGCTCTTGCTTACTATTGCTATTTGAGTTATTAATGCACACTGTTATATTTGGTTATTGCAATTAAGGACATTAATTGATATTATTTTGGAAAGAAAGTAAAAAGTGGTCTTATACTGTTCACCCCCCTATCAGTATAAACTTGTGTTCTTCAGTATTCATTGATCTAACGCTCTTGGATTGTTCATACAGGAAATAAGGAAATTTTGTTATGATTTGAAAGTTTTAAATTGCTAAATATTTCAAGTTCATTTCATTAGCATCTTTGGATTCCTTTAGCACTCAACACTTTGGGGAGATAAGAGGGCTTGAATTAATTTATTTCATTGCTATTTAGATGCTAAGTTCTTCATGTTACTTGAAATATTTACTGGCAGAATGCATGGATTGTAAGACCAGAACATGTATAGCAAGATTCAGAATTTGAAGAGAAAACAAGACAGTGGGTCAATGATGGCATGGTCGAGGTCAGATAAAAGCAGGTATACTATCAATGTAATGACAATGCAACATCGATTTCATGATAAAATCCCATCCGAGAATTATGCACGTAGGTTATGTGCGAAGCTCGTTGGGTATAGCAACAAACATACTTTGAAATTGCATGAGCAATGTGATTTGATGGGGAGCACCATGCAATATTACACAATGTTAACTTGGTAGGATACTGTTTGTAGTGTATGATGTGGATGCAGTGTGGAACAACACCCATGCTTTCGGGTAACAAGATAGCTTCTATGTATTAGTGTGGAATCGAAGGCAGTATGGCACCGATAGAAATGATTCATTGCTCAGGGATTTAAATAGTTATATTGCATATATCATAGTGTTATCTATTTTTATATGGAGTCACACTCGACTCATGGATGTAGATGTAAGACTGACCAATATCCCGATGTATAATGGTGTTAAACATAAAATACACACAGTGGAAAATATTGGCATCGAGATGGAGAGTGAGCAACATATCATGGTTAAAATTTAGTGGGTTGAGACCAGATGGTCAGAGAACGTGTCATGTCCAACGTGAAACCAGTCGCAAATCCACAACCAAGGGTCCATCAGCTTGACATGGATGCATATGAGAGATGACCAAGGAAAAGTTTTGGAGGTTGGCATCGTAGTTATAATATATGAACATGTGAATACAGGTATGCTTTGGTGGCAGTGTTCGAATAAATAGGTAACATATGGAGAGCATTCTAGAAAGAAGTCCACGGTGGACATGGCAGCTTTGATGCAACATGAATACATATGTTGTAAGCAATGATGACACTAAAAATAATCATCAGAGATATGCGTAGCCATAATGGTCCATTTCACACAGTGGAAGGTTAGACAAGTAGAGGATTCAAATTGTCTATTAAGGATTCGCATAATCCACATGGACTATCAAAATTGGTGATGGGGATAACAATGAATTCGATGTGTGTCTAAGACTGGACAGTTTGGGTAAACCTTCAAGGAGAATGCTAACTTTGTTTAAAGTGCAACCATGAAACTATCCGCGGCCAGACGCAACAATGGGATAAGGATGTGCAGACTAGGTGGCCCAATAGCTATACATGTTCGTGGTGTTTCTCAGGAGTCAAAGAAGAAACTAGGTGTTTCACACACCCTTCGCACGATAATCAAACCATGTGGATTCAAACAAGGCAAGTTGATGCTATTCCCAGAAATAAGATCACAGAGATTTTACTTAGTATGATAAGGATCACGATCGTAGAAAATGGATATTACGCTACCGAGAGTGATTCGGTAGTGGATTGGCAGGGTACAGTATCGGCTAACGGGGATGTTCATTTGGTTTCAATGTTTGTTTGACGATGAAACCATGAGGAAGCATAGGTAGTGCTCGATGATACAAATTGGAGCAGTAATCATCGGTAGAAGAATGATATAATCATTTTGAGGCAGCGTGATTTTAGACATTAGACGCTAGTGATGGAGATGGACAATCTTCGATGGATGGTGCATGTGTACAATGCTCGGATGGTTACACAGTTGGAATGTTTCATGTGGGTGGCATCGAGGCTGACGTGGATGAAGCCCACATGAAATGTTACAATGTCAGCACAATGAAGCATGGAGGACCCCACCAAACGTAATGATGAACAATCATGATGACATGGTAGTAATACGGTCAAGTGTTCAATATTGATAGGATGCACCCGAATTGAAATTGTTTCATATGGGCGTTAGAGGAATTAACCTAACAATGCCTATGTTGTGTAATGAGGACATATAAGACAAAGTGTTTAGTTCTCTATGAAGGCCATACAAAGGTTAATTTATTATTGTCAAATCCAATCAAACTTGACACAAGGCAATGAAGTAATAGTATAACCGTTATGAAGGAGATTATTGAAAGTGAAAAGAAAAATGGTAGAAATGTTATTGAAGCATCGATGAAGGAAAAAAAAAATGTTTCATTGTAATTGTAACAGTAAACAAATGGAGTCCAAACGCAGAAATGAAAGGTCAAATGAAAATGTAAAATTTTCAATACGACTTTCAAACAGGGATAAGGGGTTGGTTTTTCTTGGAAAAGAACTAGAATGCTGCCGACGTATCATTGTAAAAAATGAAAACGTTATTTTAATGCAAAGACTATTTCAGAAATTTGGATTTAGTTTGTCAAAAAAGGAGGAGAAAATTTCTGCATGCATGGATTTCATGTCTTATTTTTTTATTTTCAGATTTCGGATTTATAAGTGATGTTTATTTATTTTTATGGTTACATCAAGTGAATATTTAAAATCTGAAATTTATTTCTATGTCCTTACTATCTAGCACCTGATTTATTTTGATTGTGTGAATGCAGGTTGGAATAAAATAGGTTGCATGTAAGAGTTTCTCACATCTTCGGTTTTGCAAGACAAGATGCCATCAAACTGAAAAAGGCTTTGCATGTTTTCATTTTCAGAATTCAATTTATTTTCAGATTTTATTTTTCTGTTTTCTAACCCTTCATTTTGCATTTTTTTTAAAACTTTGGACATTAAAATAAAAATTAGAAAAAAATAAAATGATAAAAATAATTACATGGAGCCCTAGAATGAACATCAATCTTCCATACACAACAAATTCGGACTCATTCTGAGGTCATTTCGATTTTATAATTATTTTTTAAAACTATTGTTTTTAAGGGTTTTTATAATTTCAAAAATTTTATTTTTCACATTTTGGAGGCAAATCAGATTTTTGAATTCTGCATTTTCATTCATAAGCATAAGATGACCTTTCCTTTATGAAAATTCAATTTCATAAAAGGGGGGGAAATTTTTATGGCATTTCATGAGCCATTATTTTCGGAGCAATAAATGCACATTTCTTCATGAAAATTTTGATTTCATTGAAGAGGGGTAATTTATCATTACATCAAAGGTCTTGGTTTTAAAGCATGAAATTACTTCTTCTTAATGAAAATTAATTTCATTTAAGATGGATAATTCATCATGACATTATGAGGCTATTATTTTAAAGCAATATATTGGTGTCTCTTTATGAAAATTAATTTCATCAAAGAGGGACATTTTACTAATTACATTAAAGGCTTTATTTTTCTTCATGATAGAAGCTACATTTAATGGATCTTTTTATATTTTTGAATTCACTTTCATAGATAGATTTAATCTTCTATTTCATTCTTAAAGTAGGATTTAATGCAAAATAAAACTTGTTTAAAATCCACTTAATCAAGGAAGATAAAATCAACCTGAAAGCATTCAAGAACAAAAGGAATTAAGGTTACATCGTGGTCATATGAGGGCCAATTCACACTTGCTTTTTGTTAGGTTTTATGAACAATCATTAATAGCATGGTAAAATGAATCAACACATACCCCTTGTTAACAGTTTACTTGCAATCACTAAGGTGTTCCTAACATTGAATTGATATATCTTTATTGATATTACTAATACACATGTGCAAATGCTAATATATCCGAGACCTTGGAGAAGTTGTTTTGTTTAACTTCTTTGCAAGAGAGAGTTTTGGGATCAAAAATCTAAGGGAGAGTGTAATTTCACAATTGGGTAAAATTACCACTCAACATTTTGGTGCTAGAAGGAGGGCATGATGTGGTTTATTTTATTATGATTTAAAATGCCATAGGGATTTAAATTATGGAATGTTTCATGCCCTATTGACTATTATATTTACGCCTCTTTTAACACTCACTATTATGGTGCTAAAAGAAGGACATGAATTGGTATTCATTGATCTAACGCTCTTGGATTGTTCATACAGGAAATAATGGAATTTTGTTATGATTTGAAATTTTTGAATTGCTAAATATTTCAAGTTCATTTTATTAGCATCTTTGGCTTCCTTTAGCACTTAAAACTTTGGGGAGCTAAGAGGGCTTGAATTAATTTATTTCATTTCTATTTAGATTCTAAGTTGTTCATGTTACTTGAAAGATCTATTTAGAGACATTGATCTTGACTAACGAGGTTTCATTTTCATGTGATTACTTTTGTTGATTCTAACATTCTCTATCAAATAATGTATTAATACTAATATTTTTGTAAATTTGAGAATGTTTTTAAATGTTATGATTTAATGGATGCATATCTTTTGGATGATGCTTTTAGAATTTGTTAGTCATTTCATACTTCATTGCAAGATATTTTTATTTGACTAACAAAATTGGTACTAAAGTTATATCTTCTTGACTATTACAAGATTTACTTCAATGAAGGGAAGTAGTCCTTTAAACATACCTGGGCCTTCACATGAGGTGAATATGGACCATGTGCATTTTCTACCTCATTTTAGGCATGAGGAAGGTAGGTCAGCTGAAACACACATTAAGGCATTCAAATACTATATGGCTTTGTGGTAAATAAATCATGAAGATGTTGGATGTGAACTATTTTCATACACATTGGATAAAATTGCTCATGACTGGTTTATCAATCTTCCTATAAATTCCATCACTTCATGGGCGCAATTAGAAACAATGTTTCTTAACCATGTGGGAAATCGAGTTGAACCAATTTTTGTTAGAAATTAGTTTGACTCTATTTGCAAAGAACCTGAGGAATCCATGAGTCAATTCAATGAGAGGTTCAGTAAGTTGCACACTCAAGTGTTGGAACATTACAACATAACAAAAGAAGAAGCTATTGAAATATACATGGGAGCAATACACCTCGTAGTTGCTACTTTTTAAAGGGAAAATCTTAACAACACATATTTACATGAAGTTTATGAGACCATGAGAAAATTAGAAAAATGGTACATTTCAAAAAAAAAGAAAATATGGAAGAAGAGGCACACATGTTCCCATGAGAGATTGTTCTTCTGGAGCTATTGATGCCAACATACACCAACCATCTAAGATAGCACCCTCTACTCCAATGATGCCTAAGGCAAATGATAAAGGGGATGAAATTGAATATCCAAATTTTATAACCACCTTATATATTATCCAAGAGGACATGCAAGTTGTCAAGCCAACATCCACCAATGAGGATTGTGTAGAGATGGGTTTATTCTAGAAGTGCATGAGTATTCAAATAATGGAGGTGTCCTAAATATAATTAGTATCGAGATATGTGAGGACAAAACCTACCATCGAATTGAATGAAGTGGTTGAAAGTGAAATTGGAAGAGAATCAATAAATAAATTTGAAGACATAATAGAATTTCACCACTTGTTATTGGAAGACAGTTTGAAGGAGATGCTTGAAACTAATGATCTAGAAATTCCTCACCCTCGATATTATGATGAAATTGAATCATGGGTTACAAATGAGGATAGTGATCTTGCAAACTTGAATATAAAGAGTAGCCCACTTTTGGAAGTCATTGAACCATCTAAGGAAGGTGAAGGTGAATTTGATGAGAAACATGTTAATGAATTGGAAGATGTTGAAGAAGTAGTTGAGCGTCACCACTTGATTTTGGAAGATGATTATTATGATTCTTGGAAGAAGTGGGAAGAATACACTCACTCCAAACCTTCTAATGAAATTTTTGTTCCAATTGATATGCATGATGATACAATCATTTTCTTGAATGAGGATATTACAAGTCCTGTACAATTTGAGAATGTTTTGGAAGAAATATTAGAATCTCATCAAATGTTGAAAAAATAAAATGATTCTATTTCTGAGGACAAAGAAGAAAAAGAATTCATGGATGAATCAAATGATCATGACACAAATGCAATAGTGTTTCATCCCATAAATTTGGATGATAATTTTTACAATGGTTGGGGAAGATATGAAGAATTATCTACTTTTCACACCCCTATCGATGAAATTTCTATTGGCATGCAGGATGCTAAAACCACAATTTTGCATGAGGATATTGCTTTTACAAGAATAGAGAAAGTTCCTAAATTGGATCATGATGAATATGAATTTATTGAAGATCTTGTCAAAATAGAAAGGGAAGAAATGATAAATGTTTCTTATGACTCATCTATGTTGGATGAGGAAGAGGTAAAATCTACTCTTTCATTTTGGGATATTGAAAATTTGGATACAAATTCACATGATTGTTTTGAAGATTCAAATGAAGAAAGACCATTGGTGGTCATCAAGGAATTGGAACCAAATGACAAAGAGGTTGATTTATGTGAAGCAACTAAAATGATTGATCATGGTGATGTGTTATTTGACACCCACCTTGACCAACACAATTTAAGGGTTGAAAAGGATGGACGTGTTTTTAATTGGGTGCCTAATTCGGGTATGTTTGATGAACAGGTAATCAATGAAGATAAAAAATTACAAGATGATGAAAATGATAAAGATCACAAGGTAAAAGAAGGAATTGCAAATCCTCACCAAGCTTTGGTAAATGAAAATATACGAAAGGTAAAATCTAACCTTTTATGTCCAAACATCCAAGCTTCAGGTGAAGATTTGTATAATAGTTCATTGGATTTAAATGCTATTTATGATGAAATGCCATTGGAGGTAAATGAAGAGCTTGAATTTATTTCTACTCACATCTATAATAAGAATGCTTTGTTGAATGAAAAAGAAGTTGATGCACTTGAATTATTAAATCAAATTCATCAACAATTGATAATAGAATCTAGGATAAAAGCCTATACTGATTCTGATTTAGTAGATATCCTAGATGCTTGTAAATTTTTGCATAAGTTTGATTGGCCTAAAACATGAATAATGAATTGGTTTTGAAATTTTTAGAAATAGGTTCTTGTTTGCAAAATCTCATGTTTGAAAAAGAAAGCCTAATTCTAAATCAGGAATTGAATTGTGAAATTGAAGTTTTAAATAATAGACAAGAAACAATTGAAAATCAAATTTTATCTAAGAGGGATAATTCATCATGAAATTACTTCTTCTTAATGAAAATTAATTTCATTTAAGAGGGATAATTCATCATGAAATTATCAGGCTATTATTTTAAAGCAATAAATTAGTGTCTCTTTATGAAAATTAATTTCATCAAAGAAGGACAATTTACTAATTACATCAAAGGCTTTCTTTTTCTTCATGATAGAAGCTACATTTAGTGGATCTTTTCATCATTTTGAATTCACTTTCATATATAGATTTAATATTCTATTTCATGCTTAAAGTAGGATTTAATGCAAGATAAAACTTGTTTAAAATCCACTTAATCAAGGAAGATAAAATCAACCTAAAAGCATTCAAGAATAAAAGGAATTAAGGCTACATCGTGGTCATATGAGGGCCAATTCACACTTGATTTTTGTTAGTTTTTATTAAAAATCATTAATATAGCATGGTAAAATGAACCAACACATACCCCTTGTTAACAGTTTACTTGCAATCACTAAGGTGTTCCTAGAATTGAATTAATATATCTTTATTAATATTACTAATACACGTGCAAATGCTAATATAGCGAAGACCTTGGAGAAGTTGTTTTTTTTATATTATTTGCAAGAGAGGGATTTGGGATTAAAAATCTAAGGGAGAGTGTAATTTCACAATTGGATAAAATTACCACTCAACAAGTCCCTACCTTGCCCATCGCCATGGCTATGCGGTGAGTTGGTCGCACCATTTCTCCTTTATTCTCTAGAGCTCTTTTCTCCTCCTTGTATGGTGAAAATGAGCCTCTTTTCTCTCCTTTTCCTATTTTATTCTCCCCTTTTTATTTTCCCTCACTTTCTTCTCTCTCTATTCTTGCTAAGTGTAAATTTGGGGCCCTTTTGTCTCCCCCATTTGCCTTGTTTCCTTAGCTTTACCAAATCTGTGCCCGATCTATACAGGGCAAAAATTTGGCTTACCAGATTTGCACCCTGTAATGATGAGGTACAAATTTGGTATTCTAGGTGTTTTTCTCACTAAAACCCCTCCCCTTGTCGGACCATTTTGGCGTTAGCCTTTGCCCATGGTGAAATTTCATTTTCCTACCCGTTTTGCCCTCTAAACTTGTAAATAAGGGTTTGGATTCCCTAAGCTTGTCTAATTATTTTTGAGGATATTCTAATTCTTGAATCACAGTCTCGCTCATTTTCTCATGCTATCAAGTGCTCTTCTACTGCAAGTTGCTATTTTGTTTTGTGCTTTCATGATTGCTGGCCTTGGGGATTAAGTGGAGGAGTATTTATGATTGGATATATCAACCTTCTTGGATATATCATCTCACCAGGTTCTACATTTACTGTAGTTTACTTTGCAATTCCATTTTTGTTGTTTTATGCTTAGTTTTTCATTGTTTTGAGGCCCAAAAAGGGCATCTAAACCAAATTCGCATCCCACCCATATAGGGAATGAATTGGGTAATCCAAAATCATGATACCTATTTATAGAGCATGAATTTGGTAAATTAGGATTTAGGGGTAAGTTTTGCACTCGAAAACCCTAAACTACATTATGCTTTCTAGCATTTTATTGTGTCCATCCTGTCTACATTTCATCCTCATGTTACATATCTATTTCACTTTTTTTGTGCATGTTCAAAATTTCAAAGATAAAATTTCTATCGAACGATCATCTAAAAGGACCAAGGGGGCTTGATTGTTGTGCCTCCAAGCTTAGTATTATAGTGGCCTAAGCAGACCCCCAAACACTGATCAAATTTTCTAGGGTTTGTGAAGTTATTTTGCAAGTTTGAAACCAATGGATATTCTAGATGTAAGATAAAGCTTGGATCAACTGTCATATCAAATAAGTACCCTAATATATCTTTAGGCTATTTGGTGTTTGATTTCTATTCATTTATTCTCAAAATCTAGATTATAAGTAAAGGAGGAGAATTTGATTAAATTTTAGGTATTTGAAAGAATAAAAGCATATAGTGTGCATCTAGGGTTCTAATTTTGTCTGTTCATCTCACTTGGACCCTTAATAAAAGGCTTTATTTCATAATCCTAGGGTTAGACATTATTGAATTATAGAATCATATTAGGGTTGCTTCTTGTCTTCTTGCATATTGTGTGTCTTGCATTGTTCTTTCCTTTTCATAGTTTAGTTTAGAGAGGCCAAAAAATATGTGTATGCTTAATTTATACATCAAACACTTTCACCCTAGACCTAGAGTGATTTCTAAAGCCATTCTTGGTGAACTCGTCCTTTTGTGTCCTTGAGTGTAGAGAATATAACATACCCCCATAGTTCACCTCGACACCTAGTTGTTGGGAACCAAATTGACATCAAGTTTTACTTAACACTGTAATTGTCTATCTTCCAATTGTTTATCCAAGCATGCACCCGATAGTTGCAGCTCAACACTCAAGAATTAGATGGACCAAAGACAACTTCAATCCAACCTCTAGAGTAGGTTGGTTCCTTATCAACTTAACATGGTATTGACTCAGTTAAAACTCAAATAGGATTTTGATATAAGGGTTAGAAAAGGTTTAGGGTTAGAGGTATTATAAAAAATAGTGGCCGGATAGGCTAACAACATAGGCAACTACAACAAATGGCTCCCACAAGCTATTTCTAGTGTCCCATCACTCAAGATTAACATTACCCAAATTAATGAAATATTCACACATTAAAGCATAAAAAAAGATATATTGCAGAAATCAATTCCAACATCTAATATTGATAATCCAAATAGCAGAATAGACCAATAGTTAGATTTAACAGAAAAAAATTCCTAACAATACAAATATAACCAAGAACAAATTTCAACTACTCTCACAACTAGTAATCCATGAAGATAGAATGAACTAACCATTCAAGTATTAAAATAAATGCAACTCAAGGCTTTGAACCTATTACACAAGATAATTAAGATGACAAATTTTATTTAGAATATCAAAGTAATACTCTTTCCATTATCTCATAAGAATATTTACTGTAGGGCAAGCAAAAACACTAAAGATAACCCTAAAAGTGAGGGTTTGGCCTCTATTTATAGTTATTAAATGAAATAATATTAAGGAGACATTAAAAATATTATATATTTACAGCTCAACAAAGAGTTTACTGGCATTATCTTACTGGTTGGAGAGCTCCAAGAAAACTATTATGAGAAATCTGCAATATCAGCATGCCTCTGCAACTTACTGGTTTGCAGGTGGCAATTGGAGTTCAAACAGTTGGACACTGCATCTCATCCATCGATCATTCTTGGAAGCTTAGCTCTGTCGCATATATACAACTACATCTATTTCTTGTTCTTGAAAACCCTCGATGCTTCATCTTCCTATCCTCCAACTGATTGCACTCTGATCCAATGAGTTTTGGCCTTTTAAATCCTTAAAAAAATTTAGCTATAACTGGACCATTGATCTTCATCGTGGATGGCTATGATTAAATCTCCTAAAATACTGTGCAAATTGGTAGGGAAAACCAAAGCATCATTCTACACTTTTAAGTTATTGATGTCATATCTTATAGCCTTGATCATGCAGTATCAAATTCTAGTGTAAAATGCACTAAGAGGTGAGCGGGATGCAATCTGTTCATTACCCTTCCTTTTCTCTTCTTTGACTTCAAAAAAATTGAAATCTGCACCATAAAGCATGCTGACATCATCCTTGCTTTGTTAATATGTAGAATTGCCAATCCGTACTCGAGAAAGTGTAAATCATCCTTTGTTGTTATTCCGCATTGGTTGTAGTGTAAAATAGATTTTATCACCAATCCACAGTTTGTGCAATGTAAAAGGGCTTTTGTCACCAATTCATACCAAAATACTCTTGAGACTTGGTAGAATTGGTCTTACTGGCACCTAGCTGCTCAGAGTATGCAAAAACTACTCTCGGTTGTCATTTCACACTTCTTTTGTGTTGACGTCATCATTGCCAAAAAAATTTGAGAAATCAGGACCCATCACCAATCCACACCAAAATACATTATAAACTGAGTAGAATTGCACTAAGTTTTGGGCGGATTAAGAAACACATGTTGCAAATCTGCTCCAAAATACACTGAAAAATGTGCAAAATGGAAACTTCATACCTTAGAATAAAATATTCAATGCTTTTTAAGGATGTGGCCATTTTGGACCTACATTCTAGCTCCTCCCAGGTGGATTTGCTCACAAAGCCATCAAACTCAGAGTCTTATCCATTGGGCATCAGGACTCAAAAAATGCTTATCTTCAAAAAATGCTTTAAAAAATAACTTCCATATGAACACTACCCTATGAAAAATTTATGGCCATCTTCGAGGATAAACATTTATATCGAGACCATGCTTCATATATCCTAGAGGATAACTATTAACATGGAGACTGTCATAAACATTAATATCTGTGCCATTCCAACAAAACTGTTTCACTGCCCCAACAAAAACACAGCTATTGTATCGCTCCAAATTTTTTGCACCCTTACCTTCAGGCTAAAGGATCCGCGCCCGGAAGGGGGATGCGAGAAGGATGGGACAATACCTCGGACTGAGAGGCCCTTTGAAGGTCCCGCCTCTCGGGGGAGGGGTATTAAGGTGATTTTTTGACGGATGGTGGGGTTCACCAGGAAACGTTTAGTGGTAGTCTCCACGCCTAGGTTGGGAATGTGTTTAATGTGTTCAATTTTAGCATTTAATCATTCAAATCCTAGGTTTGGCCAAATGAATCTAAGTTGTTCTATATGAAAATGCAGATTTAAATGAAGACAAAAAACAGATTTAAACAAAAAACACAGAGAATAAATTAAGTGAAGAAATCCATACCGGTTCCGGATGTCTGATGGAGGTTCTAATTTTTGAAGCATTCAAGATCGTCTTGAATTTGATAGGATCGTCTCAGATCTGACAAGATCATCTGAGATCTGACGAATTTGTCAGAGACCTGCAATCAGAGAAATGGACACAGAATACAGAAAATGCAGCTATGCTGATAAAGGAAAATGATGTGAAATGACAAAATGATGTTAATAAGATAATCCCAAATAGAAATGCAAGTAAATTATCATGCTTTAATAGCTAATCATGATTTTATTATGTACTTAAGCTACATGGGTGAACTCCAAGATGCAGGATAAGAGAAAATAATAATAAAACTGAACTAGATGCGGAATAAAATAGCAGACAAGATAGAGAAAAGTGCAAACTCTGGGCAATGATTGCCCCCAATGTAGACTGTAGTCGAAATCATCTCGAATTGGGGCGTGATCGTCTGAGATTGTACAAGATCATCTGCGATGATCTGAGCTTGCTCCGCTGAAGAATAACAATAGTTCCCGCAAGAAAATTCGAAAAGCACAAATGCAGATGGTAATCCAGGGTATTCTAATGCACGCAAAGATCAAATTACAGGAAAATTCAGCCAGGGGAATGTCAAGGGGGGTCCTAAGGTTTAAATAGGCTTAGGAGGGAGGTTAGGAGGTTGGAGATCATCCTAATCTGGAAGATCTCCAATGGGGAAGGTCTCTAACGGCGCAGACACGCTTTGCCCAGATTAGAGACGTCGTTGAAACAGAAGCTAATTATGAAAAATCAGTTTTGGGACGAGATCGTCTGGACGTTCTGCTCCAGAAGAATTCATCCGATCTGAGGCGATATCGTCTGATCGGCGACGATATCATCCAACGGTCAAAACAAACTCTAAAAATGGCACAAAAAATGAGGAAACAGGGTAGTAGGCGGTTTTGGAGCGGTTTGGGGTTAAAATTTGAATTTTGAATTATTACTAAGGTAATTTTAATTATTTGCTAAGGTTTACTGTGCCAATTTTAGGGTGCTACATTTTTGCCCCCTCTTTAGCGAATTTTTCGAAGAAAATGCGTTAAAGATGAGTTCTTCTCGATCTACGAGAAAGCAAAAATTATTCCCATTTTTAGGCGACGATTCTAGGTCGAATCGTACGACACTTACTATGGTGCCCCCTCCGTGTTTTTACCCAAATCGAACGTTTGAGGTAAAAACGCGAAAAGCAAAATTTAAAATGTTGTTAATTGTTTTTGAATAAAATTAAGAAAAATAGGGAAAAACCCTAATTCATTTTTACTGTTCATTTTCCTGGTTTCTAGAGCTCTGCAGACAAGATGGTCGAGACAGCGCACAGATCGACAGAGGTCCGGTGCGGGCTACGGGTAAGGGTCCAAACTTAGTTTAGAATGCTTTAATTTTGAATTTCATGCTTTTTAGATTAATTTTGAATGATTTTTGAGCATCGCGGCCATTTTTGGGCCGTCGACGTCGTCGGGATGAAATCGTCTCAATTTCGTCGAAATCGTCTCGATATCGCCGATTTCGTCCAAGGGCGAAATCGACGATATGGGGATGATTTCGTCCAATAAGGGATGATTCCCTCTTGCGAAATCGGAGACGAATTTGCTCAAATTTTGGACGATATCGTCCAATAGTGGATGATATCATCATTTGTATGAAATTGAACTTGTTTTACTTGCATTTTTAATCACTGTTTTATTAATGATTTTTATTGTTTTGTTGTTTATGTTGCAGAGAGGATTACTAAAGAGCCAGAGAATGGAAATACGACGGGCTGAGGGATGACTTGGCTGCTCTATCTCGAGCAGGAGATCAGTTGGCTCAAGTCAGCTTGCGAGCATGTGGCAGATATGCCACAGGTTTCTACAGATATGGGGCTATTGACGACCCTAGCAGAGAGGTGGTATCCGGGTTCTTCTTGTTTTCGGTTATCGATAGGGGAGATGACTCCCACATTGGAGGATGTATGGAGGATTTTGAGGATCCCCATACAAGGACGGCTAATAACTCCCATGGCCAATCAGGGCCACGTGATGATGCGACTGTGCGGAGATCCGAGCTTCACCCTGGAGAAGGGCGGAGTGAACATCGAGTCGCTACGCCAGATGCCTGGGGCATCTAGACTGACACAGGTTTTGGCTGGGGTGGTAGGTGGTCTCATGCTATGCCATCAGAGTGGATGCAGAGTACCATGGCTACTGATAGATGTGGTCTACGACATGAGAGACCACGGGTACAGGTTTGCTTGGGGGAGCTTTGTACTATGCCGATTGTATAGGATCCTGCATGGGGTCGTATACAAGGGCGGCCGATGTCTGGTCATGACATCACTACTGCAGGTTTGGTGCTGGGAGCACATCATGGTGCGGAGGCCGGTAGGGCTCCCACTAATAGGGATTGATGGGGAGAGGCCCCGAGTTTTCTACTGGTGGCTCCGAAGAGGGTCACAATGGCGGATAGATCTGCCAATGTCCCGGAGACTACTTGATGACCTTGTCTCCGACCAGATCACCTGGAGGCCTTGGAGAGATCATCCAGGGTGGGCCGAGGATGGACAGGAGCTGGCTCGCATTAGGCGAACCTGTTGGCTGAGGATGGAGAGGGGAGAGGTGGAGCTCCACCGCTATGACCGAGTTTTGAGGTAGTTCGGTCTACAATAGGGGATCCCATCTCTCAGAGACTACGAGTTTTCCTGGACCATTCGGGATAACACTACAGTCAGCGGGGCTCCAGATATGCAGTGCTTCTAGAGTGAGGACGCGGACGATGCCCCCATTCAGCCAGTGGATGGGGACGATGTAGGGGTTGTCGACGGCTATGATGCCTGGTACACAGGCATCCGCCCTCCTCGGATGACGAGGGCTCAGGGTCCGATTCATGCAGTTGTGCATCGGATGGGGAGGCGGTGCCAGGCGGCCATTGAGGTGGCACAGGGTCACGACGGGAGAGAGCAGAGGAGGCCATAGGCTCAGTAGAGGCCACGACAATGGGAGAGGAGGGAGGAGAGACCCCCTTCTCCATGGAGAGAGAGGCCACCATCGCCCGATAAGGGCAAGGGTGTCGAGGTAGGAGAGAGTAGCGAGATGGCTACTCTTCGAGTGGAGACTATTCGTCTCCAGGCTCAGGTGTAGACCTTGTAGGATGAGGCTGCACGACACCGAGAGGAGGCCACACAGCTCAGAGATGAGGTCGCACGCCTCAGAGCATGGAGCAGAGGGGCGAGCACTCGGGACTTAGCATGGGCTATTGCCCAGATCACATTCTATTAGATGCTATACCACCATATGGTGCCATAGGGGCAGAGGTTACCACTATCGGCCCATATTGCGGAGCCTATCATGATGAGGTCATCGAGGACATCATCACGATCAGAGTCTAGGACTCATAGCACCACACGGACTATGATGGGGCCACCTCGTCCACCTCAGGGCGGGGGAGGAGATGAGGCTGAGAGCTCGAGGGGTTCTCGAGGCTAGCTGCTATAGACTACGCTGCACAGATTGATACATAGTGTTTATTATTATTTTTGATAGAGGATTGAGTATGCCGAGGTACAGATTGTGGCATACCGATCCAGTTTTGAGATGATGTATATATTGTTGATATATATATATATATAGATGAGATATTTTTGATCATATGACTTGTCTTATGTGTTTGTATGATGCTTTAATGTTTTGGTGTGATTGATTTGATGATTCATGTAATTATGTCATTTGGAAATATTATGGTTTGAATGTCATGCTTTTAAAATTTAAATGAAATAATCTGATGTAAACAATTGTGGTTGTTTGTGGGGTGATTTGATAAAAAATAAAAGGGACTTTTAACAATAATTTCAAAGGACATTGTCGCTATTATAGACCATTTCATGGAGTCGCCGCTCACTCGGTCATCAAGCTAATCCCGGTATAGAAATATTGCTAAAAGTAAAAGAGTGCTTAAGAGACTGTCTTAAGACTTTGTTGTGATGATGCAAATGATGATGATGATGATGATTTGTTTTCAGATTTCCATGAAAATATTATGCATGAAATATTTTAAAATGATTTTTGCTAGGCATAAATTCCTAAGTGTGATAAATTTTTTGAATAATTCCCTAGGAATTATACCATCATTGCAAAATTGAATTTTGACATAATGACATGAAATAGAATAAGTGTTCGTTTGTTTTAAAGCATAATTGTGTAACATAATGATTTAAGTCATATGTTTTTATGAATTTTTTTTAAATAAATGGAAAATAAAATTAGTACAATGGTTTGCGCTAGGCATAGAATATTTAGGTATAGACTTATACCATCATCGCGAAATCCAAAGAAGAAAATAGATTGTTAGTTTTATTGCATGGTTGATTTTTAATTTTTGAAAATAATCAAAAAATATGAAGATGAGGACTTGCGCTAGGCATAAAATTCCAATTTTGGTTTTGGAACTATACCATCGTCATGAAAGTCAAAAGTTATATATAAATGTAACTTTATTGCATGTTTTTGAAAATGATTTTGATTTTTTGATAATGCATGTAGTTGTCTTTATACTAAACAACTGTTCTTTAAATAAGAAAATGAAATTATTCCAAACAATTTGCAAAAATATTTCAAAGTATCTTAAAGACAAAAGTTAGATTTATAAGGAATCCCATGTGCATATGTGAGTTCATTTCCGATCTTGATTTATCATAATGATACACAAAATCTCTCAAATACAAATGTGTGTGCAATTGCATTGTTCATTTACCAGTTTTGAGCAAGATAATTTGATACAAGTGATTTGAATTAACCAAATAAGTGTTCATTAACCATGATTTAGATGCATATAACCGTACCGGACTACTATGTAAGTCGGGTTATCAAGAGCTAGCTAATCCATAAGCAGACATAGGTCTGTACAAAAGAAGGTCGCTAATGTGACGGACATATCACCACGCTAGGAGTTACCCAAGGCCAAGCGGGTTGGGCACAAACCACCTGTTATGGGGCTTACCTCACAGTTTTCGAATAATTGAGAATTCCAGGGATTCAAGCTCATCAACCCTTCTTTTCTTTTCAATGGGTAGGGAAAGGGATTTTATTGCATTTTGCTTTTGCTTTTCTCTTTTGCTCTTTTTTTTTTTGTATTTTTGTACTTTTTTATTTTTGCTTGATATTTGAGATAATGCTGAAATAACTTTTTTCTTTTTCTCTTTTTCTTGAACTTTTCTTTTCTTCCTATGCTAGGGATACTTGCTCGGATTAGCTGTAGAGCAAGGGATTTTTATTCTGGGTAGGGGTGAGCTTGTCCTTTTGTCAATTCTCAAAGATTCTAGACCATGTGCATGATAGGATAGCAGGGGAAACTTTTCGCTCAAGAAACCACTTCTACTATGTAGCATAGCATGGACATTACAAATATAATCATTTTATTGTGAAAGGATATGCTTGGTTTAAGTAAATAACAAGATCAATTCTCTATGCTCAAAACTTTATTTAATTGAATTTTGTGGACTTTGATATAAGAGAGATTAGTAATCATGCCAGATAAAATCAAGATATTTATTTTTGTGAGTGTGAAAGTGAGGGATTCCAAATAAATGCTAATTTATCCAAAATAATTGAAAATATAACTGCAATACTTCACAAATTGAGAGGTATAGAAATAAAAGATGTTTTTTGAAGATTTTGATGATTTTGATGTTTTTTATATTTTGATTTTAATTGATGAATTGAAAGAAATACAATGTGATTGTTTTTTTGAAATTTTTTATTTTTTATATGAATTTTTAGATGATGGAATTGGTGGTATATACAAGATGATCTATATACACTATACAAGGTTATTTGAGTATAGCATGTCTAAGGTTGCTTCAAAATCAAAGGAGGTTTTGAAGGATAATTTGGTTGTGTTGAAGGTAAGAACAAAAGGTGATGAATAAAAGGTAGTGATAACAAAAGCTTTGTTATAATGTAGAATAATGTAGCAAAAGATTTGACTTTTATATGTGTAAAATTGATCATATTACAAAATAAAATGTCAGAAGGATAAGAAGGTTCTTCATTCTTATCACTATCTTCCAAGTCTTGATAAGATGGAGGGAGCATATATGTGAAAGATATGCATGGGTGTTATTTGGTAAACAAGGATGATCATATATGGATGAAGAAAAGTGATGGATAGAAGATAATTGTGACAATAGAGAATGTATAGAACTTGATGTTTCAACCGTTAAATATTCTTCAAATGGTGTTGGGTCACTATGTATGGTAACAATTTTATTTGCAAGTTCAAACTTCAAACATTGGTGAAGAGTGGAAGGGACAACCCTCATCGTATGAATCCAAGGACTTCGAGAAGTAGGTTGTAAGGTGAAGGGCAATATGCTACATAAAACAAAGTATCCAGGATCTTGGATCCAATATTGAGGGGAAAAATTATAGTACCTTGAGCTTCTTGAATTTCATTGTTAAAATATTTTATAATAACATTTGATTCATTAAGATCTTCTTCCTTTAATTTGAGTTTTTGGAATAATTGATAAGTGCATAAATTAAGAGAGGAGCCATTATCTACCATGATAGTTTTAACAGGTGTTTCTTTACTAGATCCTGTAATGTAAAGATAGGAGTCTTCTTGTGGAGTAGAGGAAGGAATCTCCTCATCATAGAATGAAATATGGTTAACCTCAAGAGGGTTTACACCATTAATTATGTTCTTAGAGAAAATATGATGAGGAACAAATTGTTGGCTAGGTATCTTGAACAACGTTTCCTTATGAGAACTTTGTAATACTTCTAAAAGGGATATCTTTGCTTGAGGGTTAATCACTTGTTGTTGGTTATCAAAGTGGACTTCAAATTGAGATTTTGATTCTAAAGATGAGCTTTCTATGCTTACATTCCATTTTGGATCATTCTCTAGAGCCAAAGATAGTTTTGAAGGTTGGTCAAATGAGGAATCCATATCTTGAATATCAGATTGAGTTGATTGAACTTGAGGTTGCTCATTTGTAGTTTCTGTTACAATATTAGTAATATCATCATGATGGGACACATTAACATGCAATATTTGATTGGTTTCTTGTTGTTGATAATTGAATAGGGGTTCTTGGGAGATCCCCATGTCTTGATTGATTATTGGTATTTGTTGTGTAGGAGTTTGATTGTTTACTTGGAGATTTATAATCAGTTGTAGATTGTAATTCCTTTATATTAAAAAGACCCTCATCAATCAAATCTTGAATTGCACATCTTAAATCTTTACAATTTTGTGTCATATGTCCATCTACTCTATGATATTCACAATGTAGCTCAGGTTTAAACCAATCTGTTGTGGTATCAAGTTGTCTTATGGAAGGGAGTTCAATCCTATTTGTGTCAAGTAAATACTTGAGAATTATATCCATTGGTTGATTGAGCTTAGTAAATTTACGTGATGAAGGTTTTCGAGAGGTTTTTGATACGTGCCTTAGGAATTCAGTCATAAAAGGGCCTAATGGTTTCTCACCTCTACTTTCTTTATTATGGGTAGAATGATGACAGGAAGATTGCGAAGTATGAGGTGAGTGCATGGTAGAATTGGAAGAATAAGTATTTTCTTGTTGAAATGGATGTGTTGTATTGAAAGAAGAATATTGAAAGGGTGGAGGAGGATTGTATGTGGATTGATAGACATAATATGGATATATGGGAGAATAGATAATATCGTTATGAAGAGGATTGGAAAAGGGATTGTCCTGTTGGGGTATGGATGAAAAATGAGAAAAGTGTGATGGAGGTGGTGTTGAATAGGGATGAGGTTGGTCATAATCAACAAATGTATTTGGCTGAATTCTTCCAACATTACTGATGGGCTCATATTGATTTGAGTAAAAACTCATGGTTTCTTTAGTACTTCTAAAAGTAATATTTAGTATCTACTATTTAGAATTGAATCTAAAACATACAAACTTGAAATGATGATTTTTTGTTTTTTTTTTTTTGTATACATATATATATATATATATATATATTTTTTTTTTTATATTTTTGAATCAGAAAGATGCCTATGTTATTCACGTCGGGTTCACCAAAATGTATCGCTCCAAATTTTTCGCACCCTTACCTTCAGGCTAAAGGATCCGTGCCCGGAAGGGGGATGCGAGAAGGATGGGACAATACCTCGGACTGAGAGGCCCTTTGAAGGTCCCGCCTCTCGGGGGAGGGGTATTAAGGTGATTTTTTGACGGATGGTGGGGTTCACCAGGAAACGTTTAGTGGCAATCTCCACGCCTAGGTTGGGAATGTGTTTAATGTGTTCAATTTTAGCTTTAATCATTCAAATCCTAGGTTTGGCCAAATGAATCTAAGTTGTTCTATATGAAAATGCAGATTTAAATGAAGACAGAAAATAGATTTAAACAGAAAACATAGAGAATAAATTAAGTGAAGAAATCCATACCTGGTTCCGGATGTCTGATGGAGGTTCTAATTTTTGAAGCAGTCAAGATCGTCTTGAATTTGACAGGATCGTCTCCGATCTGAGATCGTCTGAGATCTGACGAATTCGTCAGAGACCTGCAATCAGAGAAATGGACACAGAATACAGAAAATGCAGCTATGCTGATAAAGGAAAATGATGTGAAATGACAAAATGATGTTAATAAGATAATCCCAAATAGAAATGCAAGTAAATTATCATGCTTTAATAGCTAATCATGATTTTATTATGTACTTAAGCTATATGGGTGAACTCCAAGATGCAGAATAGCAAAAAATAATAATAAAACTGACTAGATGCAGAATAAAACAATAGACGAGAAGAGAAAAATGCAAACTCTGGGCAATAATTGCCCCCAATGTTGACTGCAGTCGAAATCGTCTCGAATTGGGACGTGATCGTCCGAGATTGTACAAGATCGTCTACGACGATCTGAGCTTGCTCCGGATAAAAAAGGACAAAGTTCCTACAAGAAAATCTGAAAAGCACAAATGCAGATAATGATCCAGGGTATTATAATGCACGCAAAGATCGAATTACAAGGAAATTCAGCCAGGGGAATGTCAAGGGGGGTCCTAAGGTTTAAATAGGCTTAGGAGGGAGGTTAGGAGGTTGGAGATCATCCTAATCTGGAAGATCTCCAACGGGGGAGGTCTCTAACGACGTAGACACGCTTCTTCCCAGATTAGAGACGCCGTTGAAACAGAAGCTAATTATGAAAAATTAGTTTTGGGACGAAATCGTCTGGACGTTCCGCTCCAGACGAATTCATCCGATCTGAGGCGATATCGTCCGATCGACGATGATATCATCCAACGGTCAAAACAAACTCTAAAAATGGCACGAAAAATGAGGAAACGGGTAGTAGGCGGTTTTGGAGCGGTTTGGGGTTAAAATTTGAATTTGAATTATTACTAAGGTAATTTTAATTATTTGCTAAGGTTTACTGCGCCAATTTTAGGGTGCTACAACTATGTTCTCCTTATAAAGCCTTCTTACCATACATGATAAAAATGCCTTCACACAAAACTTGTTGTTTTCTATGTCTCTCTAGACTCATGCCTTTATTGTTTCTTTCTGACTATGTTAGAGTAAAAATGAATCAAACAAAAATATAAAACTTATGACTACATATGTACAAAAAAAAATTGCAAATCTTGTACCCCTTCACGATCCACAACATCTCTATCCGGATCTTCGTATTGCTGGGCCTCTTCCTCAACATTATCCTCTTCTTGCTTAGCTTCTTCCTCTGGAGAAGATTACTCTTTATTTTCCTCTTCTGCACTATCACCAAACAACTGCACCATCAGTTTCAAGATATGGAGGGCTTATTTCTAGGTTGCTTTTGATGGGTTGGAGGTTTCCTTCATCTACTTATAAATGTACTGGAGTTCACCAATATCTTCATAGTTAGAAGTACTTCCTCTGTTTACCAAGTCTTCCATGAGGTCTTTGAGCCTGGTAAAATCAATAATTATTTGTGAATCTTGTTCTTGGTTAATTGGTTCCTCTAGAGCATCAATTTCAAACTCATCTTGTAAGCTCTCTCTAGTACTTTTATTTATTTATTCAATTGAAAGCAAACTGTGATCCTCCATCCATAACCCTCTAAAACCAATTTGGATAATTTCCTTATTAACATCCACTACATCCTTAATTAATCTTTCAATCTTGTCATACAATAGCCAAGCCTTTTGGAGTATTTTGTACTTCACTAAAATTCTCGTAGCAACTCTAGCAATGTTCCACTCCTTATTAGGGATTGGCTTAGTAGAATCATTGAGTCTACTATCCACCAGCCTATGAATATGCTTAGCTATAATTACCATAGGCTATAGCTCTCCAGTGATTTTATCGAGATACTTCTAAATACTTTGGAGTAGGTGGCTGACATCATATAAATAATCAATAATAAGTTGTAGCCTTGAGCATTTCTCTAGAACTTCAGAGAGCAATTATTTTCTTACTTTATTTAGTCTAGCCTTAGAAAAACTAGAAGATTTAGCCTTTTCAATATGAAGTTGTTGCTTCAAAATTTGTATCTCTTTAGCATGTTCTTTATTTTTCTTCTTCTATTATTCTATCTACTCCTTGAGCTTATTAGCTTCCTGAAACTTCTATTTCCAGGTCTTACCTTCTTTTCTCATATTTTTCTCCACTTCTTTCTGATTGTTAGTTTTCTAAAGCTTTTCAAGTTACTTTTCCAACTTACCCACATTTTCTTTGAATATATCATTTTTTACATAAAAAGTTTCCAAGTGGGCTTTGGCTATGACCAATTCATCTTCGTCAGGTAACTTCTCAAAGTCTTATGTAAACTCTTCTATATGATAATCTTGGGCAGTCATCTTAGTTTTAGGCTTGCTCACAAGGGGAATCATGGATCTATATGACCTTTGCCTTGAAACTGGATCAACAAACATGCTTCTCCTTTTTTTGGCCATCCTATTAGAAGGCTTATACAACTTTTTTGCCTAGAAGTCATTTATTTTCTATGTAGCTTCCTGTTCTTTCTGCAAAATTTCCTGAGTAGGGTAACTTGTATAAAGAGGAGAAGAAGACACTAGGTATGCAAGCATAGAATCAACAGTTGATAGTGGTTGTGTAGAAGTAGTTATCGTAGAATCTGTGACCATAGTGGAATCTGTGACCACTATCGTTGTTGCAATTGGTAGACTCATGAAAACTAAAGTGAGACTCACAGATGGGTGAGTGGGTATACTCAAAATATTTTGCTTCTCAGATGATGGTGGTGGTTGTAATGGTGAGGATAGAACTATGGGAGATGATGAGAGGGGAATCTCAAATTATGAGGGTAGAATCTCAAATGATGAAAGTGAAACTTGAGGTGAATTTGGAGGAGATGGGTTGGATTATACCTTAGTAGTGACTGATGAAACAGGAAGTGGACTATGAGGTGGATAAGGTACCTTTGTTACAACTTCTTGCTCAAAAAGGGAGGGAGATTTCCTTGGGAAATATAGAGGAGGAAGAGGAGAAGAGGGATTAGAGACTATACCTTCACCTATTGATGTAGGGTGTCATGGAGTTGTCTCTATGATCTGGTGCTATTCTTGTTGTATCAATTATTATATAGCTAAAATAGTTATTTTCTCAACTATACCCTCTTTATCCAACCTCTGCTTCTTTGAAATATCTTTCTCAGTTATTTATGGTACCCTTTTGGATTTTCTCTAAAAAACTTGAAAGGTAACCTTCTCAGTCTCTTCTTCAGATAACCCTTCCTGTACTATTTCCTCCAGTAATATCTATTCAAAAATGGGATTTAATTCCACTATTTTTGTAGTGGTAAAACTTCGAGGTATAAACCTAAAGTTCTCATCCTTTTCATTCTAGTCTATGTTTGTATTTGGAGGCTATCCACCCAGGTCTAGATGCTTAGACCTCTTTACTATCTCTATGACTAGCACAATTGCTCTATCTGCTCAGTTGTGGGCTATAAAGTCTTGAAGACTTCAGTAGCAGTCAATGGAGTATCAGGTTCCTCTTATTGAACTTCTTCTGAAGGTGGGGATGGGGAATCTGTCCCATTTATTTTCATTTTGTATATCAACACTATATTACTTAGGTCTTTGGGCGTCCAAGTGTTGACATTATTGTCATACCTTTTAGAAAATTCACCATTAATTTTTTATCCCAAACCTGGATTTTTATTTACCATTCTCAATTCTCATCCTCCACCAGTCTGATATTTTGGCTTCGTTCCATTTCCCCTTATTCTCTGCTTCCTCACCAATAGGTTCTTGAGATCGAGAGTCTTCTTTATTTTCTATTTTTTCCTCAATATGTTTGATGATAGACTCCTTCAACTGATGTTTTACATTTTTGTCTGGGTCAAAATCCATATTTTTTTCATAAAAGTCTAACCATGGAGGAACTTGATCCATATTAGAAAAATTCCATTCTAAAAGAGCAGTTTCTTTGTTATTTCTCCCTTGTTCAAAATGGTGCCTGGATCTCTTATCAAATTTATAGGCATTTTCTCCATTTAAGGCTATATTCCTTTTATAGAATATATCATCTAGATCATAACTCCATATATGAGGAATGTAGAATGGCCCAACCTATCCAAGTATTGGTAAATTTTTTCACCCTGTCACTTCTTAGTAATAGTTATATCACTAACATTTTGGTAGTTCAACATAGATCTCCTCTTTCTCCCAGAACCATAGTTAAAATATATAAATTTTGCTTACCTCAAGTATTCTAAGGCAAATAGCCTCTCGATAATAAAGTATAGTAGTAGAAAAGGCTTACCCATAAAGTCATACAGTCTACTGACTATGCCCTCTGTTAGGAGATACCAGTCTCCTTCCTCTACATCCTCTGCTCTCAATATTTTTTTAGCCAAAGGTGGTATCCCAGGGTATTCTCCATGCATTATTTTCAATGCTAGTCCTAAGAATTCCAAATTGAATTTGTAAAAAGACTTAGTACTTCTCATATGGGTAATCTAGTAATAAAATGGCATGGGTTCTCCTTCACTGGTATTGTCCTTGATTGGAATCCAGGGTATCATATCCCTTATAGCAACGAAAGACATCCAAACCAGGCTTGAGCAATGTCTAAAACAAGGTGCATTAGAGATTCTTTTTAGTGCTACTAATTGCTCATGTATTCTCTGAGCAAGAAAAGCCAACCAGTCAAAATAGATAACCCTAATGCCCTTTTTAGCCACACCTTCTTCACACATCCTTTCATTGTAAATGCAATACACAATGGCTATTTGCCAACTGTTCACCATTTTATTAGAGTCTAACCCATCCATACAAGCTAACATAGAATATAGCTCTGGGTGTTCAAACTGTTCAATAGTAATTGGGACCTAGGGTAATCCCTTCTTGGACCTAGTGTCCTTGAGTTGTTTATATATCCATTTTATGAAAGACTCACCATCATTATTTCACTTCTTTAGAGAGTAATACCTGGCATGTGTAGTTGTTTTAAATTCTTTTGGTCTTACAGGTGGTTTTTATCCTAGGGCAAAACACTTGTGACAGTTTGTAGCAATGATGCTAAATAGGGTTTTGCCTTTAGTGGTTTTTACTGCTTTTGCCATTGGGTCATAAAACTTAATGATGGACACTATTAACTCGGGGAAAGGATGAACGAAATTGCAAATGTAAAAATATAAGAATGAGAGTACATCACATCTATCTTTAGTCGACAAGGCTGCTCATTTATTATATCTATTGTTGATGTTTCTCTTGAGCTTCAATCTCTCTGTGAGGACCAGCTTAGTATCCACTATAGCTTTTGCTTTGTCGATATAATGGTCCACTATATTTTTTACTAATTTTCTAGCTTCTTGGGTATCTTTAGAAGCCATCTTTGTCAGCTATGATTTAAATTTTCTATGGAATTTACGAGTAATGCTTCTACTATTGTTATGCTCTTCTTCACTCAGTGAATGCTATTTTTGTCTAATGAGTAGAATTTTGTGCTTCGCCTCCCTTTTAATTTCTAGTGCATGCATGTCCTCCACCATTAATGCAGCTACTACATGACTTGTCCACTGGTACGCTTCTAAAATCAACACTCATTCCTTTTGGTGGCTTGGAGGTGGCATTTCTACCTTTGATTGGTCAAAATTCAAAAATGTTTATACCCTTGTGGTGTCGCTTTGCCCTTTTATCTTTCAAGCATGGGAAAATTAGCATTTATTACAAAAATTTTACCCTTTTCCAAGTGGTACAATGCAAAATTGCTGCCCCGCTCAAATGTAGGCTTGAAAATGACAGATTGGCGACACTTATTTTATTTCGGCCAACATAACTCTAGATTTTGGCATATTAGGAATTTTCTAATTCTACATATCATAAGTATCGAATCCTGGTAGATTTAAACCAGCTCATCATTTCGTTGGAATTGTGGTCCATTTGAGTACAAAAAATAGCACACTTTATATTCAACTAAAAATGTAGTTCATTTAGGATAGGATTGGAGCTCAATGATATTCTGCTTTGCACTTAGTGTATTTGAGTGTAGAATAGGTACTTGTTGCATCCATTAACTAGAATTGGTTTTATGTTTCCCTATAAATATTCAAATTGGAAAACATTGGTCTCTTTGGCCTCTACTATCTTGAAAGGGCCATCCTAGAAGGATTCAAACTTCTTATGGTGACCTATTTTTGCTCTTTCGACATTCCACCCGAGAATTGAATCTCCAATCTAGAATTTTCTAAACCTTGCATTTTTATTGAACCATGCCTTGATGTCCATAGAATGCTTTTGAAAGTTCTCATAGGCCTGAGCTTTGTTCTCTTCTAACTACAGTAGGTGTGTCAGCCTTGTTTCTACTAGATTTTCCTCTGATTCTTCTAAATTTATTAATTTGAGTGCTAGAATTTCCAAATGGATAGGTAACCCTACCTCCTTGCTATATACCAAAGCATAAGGAGAAGTCTTGATGGAATTCTTGATAGTAATACTTTATACCCATAAATCTTGCTCCAACATTAGGTGCCAACTTATTTTATTCCCTTATAGTGATCTCCTCAAAATCCTTAACAAATTTTTGTTGGTAGACTCTGCAAGTCCATTACCTTGAGGGTAATAATTTAAAGTATTCTTAATGGTTATGCCATGCTTGTTGGAAAATTCAATATATTTGTCTCCTACAAAGGCTAAGGCTAGCCCATTGTCACTCACCAAGGCTTTCGAAACTCCAAATCTTGAAATCAAACTCTCAATAAAATTGATCACACCTTCCTGATCTAATTTCTTGGTAGGAATAGCCTCCACCCATTTGGTAAGGTATTATGTAGTAGTTAGAATATACTTGTGCTCTGCTAAAGAATGAGGGTCAATGACCCCTATAAATTCTAGCCCCCATTGTTGAAAAGGCTCTTCAACTTGTATTGGCTTGAGGGGAAATGAAGCATTTTTTGTCCTACCTACATGTATATAACATTTATCATAGGCTTTAATGACTTTGAAGGTGTCAGTAAATATAGTAGGCCAATAGTAGCCTACTCTTATGATTTTCAAAGTTGTAACTCTGCCTAAGAAATATCCTCCAGATGGACCTCCATGGAACTCCTCAATGACCTTTTGTTGTTTATCATATTTTAAGCACTTAAGGAGGAATCCATCAAGGTTCCTTTTGTATAGCCCTTCTAGCAACAAGATATACTTCAAATATTGAAGTATATATATTCTTCTTTATGATGCATTGATATCAGGAGGGTATACTCCAATTTAAAAGTAAATGATCATTTGGTCTACCCAGTTAGAATCACCTGGTTGTACTCCTTCAATCTGATCATCTTTAGTTGACTAGCAAGCTATTATTTCAGTTGTAACTGATGCCTCTGTTAAACATTGACATAAGGCACTACCTCTTACTAACTTGGTTTGGTGTATCTCCAAATCATATTCTTGGATCTTGCTGATCCAACCAAATCTCTTATCTCCTAGTTCACCTTGTAGAATAAAGCTTCTTACATCCGTGTGAACAACATATACCAGGGTCTTACTTTGAACCAAATACTGCCTAAACTTATTTAATGACTTTATCATAGAAAATACTTATTTCTCAATAAAATTATACTTAACCTGGTAATCATGGAGAGTATGGCTACAAAATAATATGGTATGTTCTTCACCTTGATAATCCTTTTGAGTGATCACTGAGGCATAAATCTCTTCAACTCCATAAGCATGGAGGATAAAATCCTTATTGAAATCTAGATATACTAGCACTGGAGTGGTAGCAATAGACTGCTTGATTATCTCAAAGGATTGTTTCCTCACTTTAGTCCATTTGAACTTTGCATATTTCTTTAGTAGTTAAGATATAGGCCTTACCTTTTGAGCAAATTCAGAATTGAATTTCCTAACAAAGTTTATTTGGCCAAAGAAGGACTGCAAGGCTTTATTTTTTACAAGCAGTGGAAGAGCAAGAATGGACTGGATTCTATCTGGATCTATGGCCATACCTTATTTTGAGACCACATGACCTAGCAAATTTCTCTCATGTACTACAAAAAATGATTTCTTAGGATTGAGGGAAATGCTAAATTCTCTGCACTTTTGAAAAACTTGCTCAAGATGTGCTAAGTGGTCATGCTCGTTATGGGAGAAAATAGTCATGTCATCCAAATAGATCAAAATGACTTTACTGATAAGCTCCCCAAAGGTATAATCCATGGATCTATGAAAAGTGGCTCCTGCATTGGATAGCCCAAAAGACATTCTCTGGTAGGTAAATTTACCCCATTTTGTGGTGAATATTGTTTTATACTAATCTTCATTTTTCACCCAAATCTGGTTGTAACTAGAGAAGCCATATAATAGTGAGGACCTTTCTGCCCCTACCACTATCTACAATATTTGATCAATATATGGAAGGAGGTAGTGATCCTTAAGAGACACTTGATTAAAATTTCTAAAATCTATGCACAAGCCAATATTGCCATTCTTTTTCCTCATAGGTACCAAGTTAGCTACCTCGGTTGAATGTTTAATTGGATAGATGATCTTAGTATTTAATAAATTTAATAGATCTTCCCTCATTATGGCTTTTATCCTTGGATTTACAGGCCTTTTCTTCTACCTAAAAGGCTTTGCATCAGGCTCTAGCTCAATGGTATGTTGGATAATCCTTTTGTCATATACCTTGAGGTCTTCATAAGAACAAGACACAATGTCTTGGTACTTTATACATAAAGCTTTAATGTCCTCTTATTCCTCTAGAGAACATCGTATTCCAACCTTGAGCCTCTTTTCTTTTTCTATTTTGACTTCTTTATATATTTTGTCATTGACTTCCATGGATTTGATCTTTCTCCTATCTTCATTGTCAAATAGGCTCTCTAGAGTGACCAACCCTCTAGGTATGTGATTATTCTTAAGTTGAATAACATACTAATGATCAATATACTCTGGATTTTCTTATTGGATAGTGGAGAGACAAGGTTATTTTACCAAAAAATCAATGATTTGTTCATCACTTTCAAAAACCTGCCAAAAAATCTGCTATTCTGGCACTACAGGTCTAAAAATTATTTTGATTCCCTTGTATTTCTTGACTCCAATATCCTTAGAAGGGTTGAATTTAGATCCCTTTGCTGCTAAGGAGTTTTCCAAAGTATTATTTTCTCTAGGAATAAATTTTATATTTAGGGCATCAAAGGATTCCATCAGATCCCATACCCTATTTCTGTATGCTTTTAGGTAATGGTGCTTACTACTGCACCTTTATCTTACCTAATGGATGATTAAATAAGAGTCATCATATATGTTTAGGATCTTAATGCCCATATTTTATGCTTGCATCATTTTGAGGGATAGAGCCTCATACTTTATAGTGTTATTGGTGCATGACCATGTTAATCTGTAGGCAAAAATCTTTGTCCCTTCTGATTGGTATTGTAGTACCACACCAACACCAGCTCCATTTTTGCATCTAGCATCGTCAAAGTGCATGGTCCATACCTCTATCTCTCTTAGATACTGATTATATATAGCAAGGATTTTATTCTATGATTTTGCAAAAATACTATATGTACCCATGCCTGTCCCAAATTGACCGTAATCCTCTCTAAAAGATAATTAATATTCTTGTTCCAGTTCCTCAAATTTATCCACTATTTCAAATTCTTCAAGAGGAGTGAGGTTGCACATGTCTTCTTCAATTTTTTTTGTGATAAGACATAGGATGTTTAGAAGTTATTCTTATTATTTTACCTTTGAAAGGAATGACCATGTTGGAATAATCCATATACATACATCCACCTAATTTTGTAGTGAACTCCCTTGAGAAGCATAAGGTAAAGTAGGGCTCAAGATCAACCACTACTATTTATTCTACTATTATCACCTCAGGAGCTCCATGTAACCTCATTAAAACATCCTTTATTACTCCCACTATTTTTATAGGTGTCCCATCCAATTGTAGTACTCCAAGGCAAGATCGGGTATACTCCATACCCATCTCTTCAAATATTGCTTTAGGCATAACTTTAGTAGGCTAGTAGTAGCCCGCTCTTATGATTTTCAAAGCTATAACTCTACCTAAGAAATATCCTACAGGTGGACCTCCATGGAATTCATCAATAACCTTTTGTTGTTTATCATATTTTAAGCACTTAAGGAGGACTCCATCAAGGTTCCTTTTGTATAGCCCTTATGGCAACAAGATATACTTCAAATATTGAAATCTATATATTCTTCTTTGTGATGCATTGAGATAAGGAGGGTATACTCCACTTAAAAGTAATTGATCATCTGGTCTACCTAGTTAGAATCACCTGGCTGTACTCCTTCAATCTGATCATCTTTAGTTGCCTGGAAAGCTATTATTTCAGTTGTAACTACTACCTTTGTTAAACCTTGACATAAGGCCCTAACTCTTACCAACTTGGTGGGGTATATCTCCACATCATATTCCTAGATCTTGGTGATCCAACCAAATATCTTATATCCTAGTTCACATTGCAGAATAAAGCTTCTTACATCTAGGTGAACAACATATACCAAGGTCTTACTTTGAACCAAATACTGCCTAAACTTCTTCAATGACTTCATCACAAAAAATACTTATTTCTCAATAAAATTATACTTAACCTGGTAATCATGGAGAGTATGGATTCAAAAGAATATGGTATGCTCTTTGCCTTGATCATACTTTTGAGTGAGCACTGAGGCATAACTCTCTTTAGCTCCATAAGAATAAAGGATAAAATCCTTATTGAAATCTAGATTTACTAGCACTGGAGTAGTGGAAATGGACTGCTTGATTATCTCAAAGGCTTGTTTCCTCACTTTAGTACATTTGAACTTTGCATATTTCTTCAGTAGTTCAAATATAGGCCTTATCTTTTGAGCAAAGTTAGGAGTGAATTTCCTAACAAAGTTTATTTGGCCAAATAAGGACTACAAGGCTTTCTTTTACATAGGTAGTGGAAGAGCAAGAATGGACTGGATTCTATCTAGATCTATGGCCATACCTTATTTTGAGACCACATGACCTAGAAAATTTCTCTCATGTACTACAAAAAATGATTTCTTAGGATTGAGGGAAATGCTAAATTCTCTACACCTTTGAAAAACTTGCTCAAGGTGTGCTAAGTGGTCATGCTTGTTATGGGAGAAAATAGTCATGTCATAAAAATAGATCAAAATAACTTTAATGATAAGCTCCCCAAAGGCATAATCCATGGATATTTGAAAAGTGGCTCCTGCATTGGACAACCCAAAAGGCATTCTGTGGTAGGTAAATTTACCCCATTTTGTGGTGAATGTTGTTTTATATTGATATTTATTTTTCACCCAAATATGGTTGTAACTAGAGAAGCCATATAATAGTGAGGACCTTTCTGTCCCTACCACTATCTATAATATTTGATCAATATATGGAAGGAGGTAGTGATCCTTAAGAGATACTTGATTAAGTTTTCAAAAATCTACACACAAGCAAATATTGACATTCTTTTTCCTCACAGGTACTAAGTTAGCAATGCAGGTTGAATATTTAATTGGATAGATGATCTTAGTCTTTAATAAATTTAAGAGCTCTTCCTTCATTATGGCTTTTATCCTTGGATTTATAGGCCTTTGCTTCTACCTAAAAGGCTTTGTATCAGGCTTTAGCTCAATGGTATGTTGGATAATCCTTTTGTCATATACCTTGAGGTCTTCATAAGACCAAGCCACAATGTCTTGGTACTTTATACATAAAGCTTTAATGTACTCTTCTTCCTCTGGAGAACATCGTATTCCAACCTTGAGCCTTTTTTATTTTTCTATTTTGACTTCTTTATCTATTTTGTCATTGACTTCCATGGATCTGATATTTTTCCTATCTTCATTGTCAAACAGGATCTCTAGAGTGACCAACCCTCTAGGTATGTGATTATTATTAAGTTGAATAACATCCTATTGATCAATATCCTCTATATTTTCTTATTGTATAGTGGAGAGACAAGGTTCTTTTACCAGAAAATTAATGGTCTATTCATCACTTTCAAAAACCTGCTAGAAAATATGCTTATCTGGCACTGTAGGCCTAGAAATTATTTTGATTCCCTTGTATTTCTTGACTCCAATATCCCCAGAAGGGTTGAAGTTAGATCCCCTTGCTGCTAAGGAGTCTACCAAAGTATTATTTTATCTAGGAACAAATTTTATATTTAGGGCATCAAAGAATTTCATCAGATCCCATACCATATTTATGTATGATTTTAGGTAATGGTGCTTACTACTGCACCTTTATCTTACCTTATGGATGATTAAATAAGAGTCATAATATATATTTATGATCTTAATGCCCATATTTTCTTCTTGCATCATTTTAAGGCATAGAGCCTCGTACTTTACAACGTTATTGGTGCATGACCATGTTAATCTATAGGCAAAACTCTTTGTCCCTTCTAATTGGAACTGTAGTACCACACCAACACCAACTCTATTTTTACATATAGCACCATCAAAGTGCATGGTCCATACCTCTATCTCTCTTAGAGACTTAATACATATAGCAGCGATTTTCTTCTATGATTTTGCAAAAATACTATATGTGCCCATGCCTGTCCCAAATTGATTGTAATCCTCTCTAAAAGATAATTCATATTCTAGTTCCAGATCCTCAAATTTATCCACAATTTCAAATTCTTCAAGAGGAGTGAGGTTGCACATGTCTTCTTCAATTTTTTCTATGTGATAAGACACATGCTTTTCAGGTGTTATTCTTATCATTTTCCCTTTGAAAGGAATGACCATGTTGGAATAATCCATATACATGCATCCACCTAATTTTTTAGTGAAATCCCATGAGAGGCATAAGCTAAAGTAGTGCTCAATATCAACCACTACTATTTATTGTACTATTATCACCTCAGGGCCTCTATGTAACCTCATTCAAATATCCTTTATTACTCCCACTATTTTTAGAGGTGTCCCATCCAATTGTAGTACTCCAGGGCAAGATCGGGTATAATCCATACCCATCTCTTCACAGATTGCTTTACACATAATTGTAGTTGTTGCTTCTGAGTCTATCATACAATTTCAGACTACCCAAAATTCCATCCTTAAAGAGATATAGAAAGGAGGGGGTTTATTCTTTAAAATAGCGGGGAACATTTATATATTTTCTAGGGGCATACTAAGGATTGTGGTGGCTTGCCTATCCTATGGATACTTTTTGAAAGAAGCTTTAAGCAAGTCTATCTAGAAAATATTGAAAATAGTATCATATAGACTAGCTTTTTATGGTATCCTCTTCATATATTCCATAATGTTGTATTTAGAATTAGCCAAAGTTGTCCTCTCAGGGCTTCTTTATGGCCCACCATATTTTATTTTAATTGCTGAGTGGATTCTATTCTATCTTTTTATAATAGAAGGGAATCTAAGCCTCTCTTGAGCCTCATATTTAGACCTCATTATGTCTCCCTCAGTTTATTTCTTGAATCTCTTGGGAAGATTGTCTGTCTTCTCTTTCCCTTTAGCTTGGGGAATAGGAAAAGTATCACTGCTTTAGGGAGGTGGGTCATTCTTTTTCTGAGAAGGAACCTGGAATTGTACCATATTTTGTGGGTCTACTTGTAAGGTTTTCTTACCTGACCTTGCCATAATAGCAATTGTTCCATCCTCATACAACTCTTTCCCAACCATGATATGGTCAGGTTGTCATAGTATATTTACTCTTCCCTTTTGATTTCTTTCTGCTTGATCCATAGCTTGCTAAACATGGTATTGGTACATTACACAAGATTTTGAATCATGAGGGTCATTACATATCAAACACCAAATATTTAAAAGATTTGTCTCTGAAGAACATTCAAGTTCTTCATATGCTGCATTTACTCTGACCCTAGTACTATTTCTAGGACCAGGTCTTTGATGTCTATTCACATATGGGAATATCCTCTATTGAGATCTCTCCATATCCTTCTTTTCCATTGAATTCATTCTATTACTTAGAGTTTTTAAAGTATTTTGTATATCAAGAATGATAAAAACTCTTGAGGGGTATAAGAAGGAAGGGGAGGGAAAGGGACTGTAGTAGAAGGTGTTTTGGTTGAGGAATGAGATTCATTTGTGGATATGGGGATGATAAGGGAAGAGGGTCCATATAAGATGAAGTAGTAGATTGGATTTGGATATTTGTGATTTTTATATTGTAAGGTAGTAAATATTTGGAAGGTAATATCCCCACATTAATTAGCATATTTTCTACATGAAATACTGTATTATAAACTTGTGGAAAGGTTTCCACCCTAGATTTTTTGGGTTTGCAAGCCTAGATCTAACCCAAGAGCTCTGATATAATACATATAAGAAAATCATGAAGTTGTTCTAGCTGCAGGGGGAATTCTTTTCTAGGTTCTACTAAACCTCAAATTGAAATCTAAGACAGTTTCTTACTGAGATTTTTGCATGGATGTAAACTAATTAAACAAGGAGAAAGGATAAGTAGATTCATTGAATTATTACATAAAAGGCTCATCCAATGTTTCCCATGAAGTGATGGTGTTATCCTCAAGATTCCTAAACCAATGTAAAATATTTCATCTAAAGGAAAAGGCTAGGATTCTCACAATAACATCCTCCTCCTTTATGTTGTGGATTGCTTCCAAATTCAAGATGTCCTGACAGTGCTCATATACCATCTTCCCAGATCCATCATAATTAGGAATAGCCTTGGACACAGCCTAGGGAATGACATTCGTATGGGCTAATCTAAGAGGACCAATTGTGTTCCAGTTGGGGTATTTATGTAAAGGCTAAATTGGGGGTACATTTCCTTGATTTGCTGCTGTGTTTCCAACCATATTTCTAGGTGTAGGTCCTATTGTAGGAGTTGGTGAAATAACCACAGGGTTTTCCTTGGGAAGTTCTTCTTCTTAGTGAAAATATTGGTTTAAATTTTTGATAACATCGGACCCTCTGTAAGGTAGCTCACAGTAAAAATATGAATCAGAGTTATTTCTTTTGAAAGACCTGGTATACATGAAAGGACACTAATATATAGGGGTAATTATTTTCTGGGTTTAAAAACTAGGGAGTCACCAAGTGAATTTACTATTCTATTCTAAGTAAGGTCAAGATAATTCACCAAATATTGATTCCTTCAAGTAGAGATAAAACAATAACTCATATGATGTCTTTTTGTGTTCCTTGTGAACTGGTCCCACCAAGCATGCCAAAAACTGTTGGGCACTAAATTAAAATCAATTTTTACTTAACACTACAACTATCTATCTTCCAATTTTCTATCCAGACATGCACCCGATAGTCACAGCTCAACACTCAAGCATTGGATGGACCAAAGACAAGTTCTATCCAACCTCTAGAGTAGGTTGGTTCCTTTTCAACTTAAAATGGTGTTGACTCAATTAAAGCTCAAATAGGGTTTTGAGATAAGGGTTAGAAAATTTTTAGGGTTAGAGGTATTATAAAAATAGTGGTCGGATAGGCTAACAACATAGGCAACTATAGCAAAAGGCTCCCACAATCTATTTCCAGTGTCCCATCACTCAAGATTAACATTACCCAAATTAATGAAACCTTCACACATTAAAGTATAAACAAAGATATATTGCATAAAGCAATTACAACATCCAATATTGATAATCCAAATAGCAGAATATACCAATAGTTAGATTTAACATAAATAAACTTCCTAATAATACAGATCTAACCAAGAATAGATTTCAACTACTCTCATAACTAGTAATCCAAGAAGCTGGAATGAACTAACCATTCAAGTATTAACAGAAATATAGCTCAAGGCTTCTAACCTCTTGCACAAGATAATGAAGATGACAAATTTGAGTCAGAATATCAGAGTAATGCTCCTTCCATTAGCTCACAAGAATATTTATAGTAGGGTAAGCAAACACACTAGAGATGACCCTAAAAAATGAGGGTTTAGCCTTTATTTATAGTTTGTAAATAAAATAATATTAAGGAGACATTACAAAGATTGTATATTTACAACTCAAGAGAGAGTCTATTGGTATTATCTTACTGGCTAGAGAGCTCTAAGAAAACCGTTGTGAGAAATATGCAATGTTAGCATACCTCTATAACTTACTGGTTTGTTGGTGGTAGTTGGAGTTCAAACAGTTGGACATTGCATCTCATCCATCGATAATTCTTGGAATCGTAGCTCTGCTACAGATCTACAACCACATCTGGTTCTTATTCTTTAAAATCCTCGATGCTTCATCTTCTTGTCCTATAAATTATTGCACTCTGATCCAATGAGTTTTGGCCTTTTAAATCCTTCAAAAATATCAGTAAAACTTGGACCATCGATCTTCATTGTGGATGGCTATGATTAAACCTCCAAAAATACTCTACAAATTGGTGGGGAAAACCAAAGCACCATTCTGCACTTTTAAGTTGTTGACATCATATATTATAGCCTTGATCATGCAGAATCAAATTCCGTCATAAAATGCACTAAGAGGTGAGCGGGATACAATCTGGTAATTACCCTTCCTTTTCTCTTCTTTGACTTCAAAACAACCAAAATCTGCACCATAAAGCATATTGATATCATCCTTGCTTTGTTAATATGTGGAATTGCCAATCTACACTTGGGCAAGTGCAAATCATCCTTTATTGTTATTTTGCACCAACTGCAGTGTAAAATAGATTTTGTCACCAATCAGCACTCTGTGCAATGTAAAAGGGCTTTTGTCACCAATACACACCAAAATACTCTTGAGACTCGATGGAATTGGCCTTACCAACACTTAGCCACTCAGAGTATATAAAAACTACTCTCGGTCGCCATTATGCACTTCTTTTATATTGACGTCATCATTACTAAAAACTTTTGCAGAATTGGAACTTATCGTCAATCCAGACCAAAATACATTCGGATTAAGAAACGCATGTTGTGGATCCACTCCAAAATACACTAAAAAATGTGTAGAATGGAAACTTCATACCTTACAATAAAATATTCAATACTTTCTAAGGATGTGGAAATTTGGGCATACACTAGTGGATCTAGCCAAGAATCATACACGGTAGGGCAGTTTTCCTCCTCTACAAGAACCTTCCTCATAATCTAGATAATTTTAAAGAATGTAATATTATGAATATGAAACCTACTACAGACATTGACATGGGCCACCCTAAGAACCCATGCATAGTCAAAATTGGGGCTAGAGTATTTAAGAACAATAAGCCATCTTTATTGCCTTACTTAAAGAGTATAAGGATGTTTTTGCCTAGGTAGTATGCCATGCCTAGAATGATTGAGGACTTGGTTATACATAACATTGTTACTTATGAGGATATCACTCCTATTTGATAAAATCAAAGAAGTTTCTCTCCTTTTATTCAAGACCTTTATAAAATTTCAATTAAAAATTTTCTAGATACCAATTTTATCAAACCTATTGACTATTTAGGATGGGTATCTGACATTATCCTTGGAAAAAAGGAAATAAAAGAATGTTATCCAAATTTTCTATGATTTTAGAAACATTAGCCTAATATGTCCTAAGGATAACTTTCCTTTGCCCTCTATTGATGATATTATTGACTCTACCATAGGGTATAACATGTTATCACTTTTGGATAGTTACTAATAGTAGGATCAAATCCATATCGACCTTGATGATCAAATAAAAATAAATTTTACTATATTTGGGGCATATTTTATTATATTGTCATACCATTTTGGATTAAAAAATATCAGAGATACTTATGAGTGAGCCATGACAACTATATTTTATGACTTGATTGGAAATATAGTGGAGTCCTATATGTATGACCTATTGTGTAAGTCTAATAAATGAGTTAACCACCCAAATGACATCATCTTTGAGCACTTACATCACTATAAGGTTAGAATTAAGCCTAAGAAACATGTGTCTAGTGTTATTAATGGTAAGATTTTAGGCTTCATGGTGTTGCATAAGGTCATAGATGTCAACCAAAATAAGCTTAAGGACATTGGTACTATGGATCTCTCTCAAACTATTAAATATATCAAATCCTTCTTAGGGAAGCTTGGATCTATTAAGTGATTTATACTTGAGTTAGATTTCAAAGATTATCCACTAAATCATCTATTTAAGAAATATGTTGAATTCAATTGAGATAATAGTTGTAACAAGGCCTTTATTGAACTCAAGAAATTTTTTTATGACCCCCAACTCTTATCCCACACAACTTGGATAATCCATTTGTTTTATACACATTGGCTACTTAATTCTCCTTAGAAGCAATCCTTACCCAACAAGATGATAATAATGAGTATACCATGTATAACAATAGTTGAATAATGCTACATTCTAAAACTAAATACAGTCTAGGGTTATGCATAAGGGGCTGGAATCAAAATGTACTTGTAAAAAAATGGTGAATCCTAATAAAAATTAATATGAATCATGGTGAATCCTAAGAAAATAAAATCAATCATCTTCACACCAAAATTTGGGGAATTTGAAGCCTTAAAACATAAGTTCATATTTGGGGTGAAATTTGACCTATTAAATCCCAATATAAATTCATAAAAACATCACCATTAGATCAGGCTCAAAAAGATCTTTCTAACGAGTACAAATATGCCTATGTTTGGATATATATTATTGCAAATTGACCCTAAGAAAAAATTGGTCTTGAAAATTTTAGGCAAATGGGCCGATGTCGAGGATCCTCATATTCACCAATTTTCAATTTTGGAAATCCTAATATTTGCCCAATTTGTGAATATTCACCACTATGCATAACTATAAAGTACACTTACATGGAGAAATACTATCTAGCCATATATTTTACATGCGAGAAACTCATACATTACATGTTATGTCAGATAATTTATGTGGTCAAAAAAATTGACCCACTGAGACATCTATAAAAATATTACTTCCCTAGTGACACACAATATGAAAAATGAATCACTAGGATGTAAGAATTTGATTTTTGCATTTATATGAAGGCTCAAGTGATATCTAGTATTTTGTTACTGCTCTTGATCATGCACGACAACCCCTAAATGAGGCATTACATAACGAGGATATAATGGCAATTTCTTGTGCTTATTATGATTTCATCATATTTTCTTCTTCCATTTCTTCTACTCTAACTTAGGAGTTTTTTTATGATCTTAATTAGTAGGAAAGACTCTTTTAGAGTCTCATAAGGCTACTAAGAGGTGTTATGAATCCAAAGCTAAAGCCAAGTCTGACATACCTTGTACTACCTTCTCAAGAGTCTGATAAAGACCTTTACCCTAACACATGGACCCTTATTTTTATGATTCAAAGAAATAATTTGGGGTGGGATATGGTATACTTCTCAAGTATCCAATTTGCCTAGCTATTCCGATGGCCTTTTATCTAAATATTTTTGGAATCACTAACAATGTTGCATAATATGAGACTTTAATCCTAGGAATTATAACTACCTGGTGTATGAATGTTAAACACATTAGAGTGTTAGGAGACTCCCAAATTATAGTCCCTTATATTTTTGATGATTATGCTATTAATCTCCCCATTTGATCCCTTACCATCAAGTGGCTATAAATCTAATCAATTATTTTGAGTACTTTTCCATTAGGTATTCTCTAAGGGGAAAATGTTAAATGCAACTCTCTAGGTGTTTTGGATTATAGAATCATACCACACCAAAGCATCAATAAAAATAGTTTTATGGTTAAAGTCCATGATTAGCCTATTATTTTTATCACTAAAGTTGTACTGGATGTGCATACAATTGAGGTTAATAATATAGATTGCTAAATCCCTAATGACAATCAATTGTATAGTGATATTTTATGCTTCCTCAATAATCAAACCCATCTAGCAATGGTTAATGCTAAGTTATAGGCTAACATTTGTAAGAAAGTATTTTGATATATTATTATTGATGGGGTATTTTACTACCATAACCCTAATGGTGTTTTCCTATGATTCATTACAAAGGTGAAAGTGCCAATCCCTTTTTTATGTCCATATATGACTATGGAGGACACTTTAGTGGTCATTACACAAATCATAAATTATTAAGAATAGTATATTGTTGACCCACAATAGAATATAATGCTAATAATTATGTCAAACCATATGATAAGTATTAGTTCCATAAATATGAAATCCATGACCCTACCCAAGTTATTCATCCAATTGAGTCTCCTACTTGGGGTCTTGACCTCATAAGACCTATGCCTACCATGTCATTGGATGGGCACAAGTTCATTATAATAGCCAAAGGAAATTTTACAAAATGGATGGAATGCATGCCACTTACAATTCACAAAATCCTCATAGTATACAAATTTGTATTTAATTAGATTGTGTGTCACTTTTTTTTTTTTGGTAGATAAGATACTATAGCATTAATACTAGGTTTTATAGGTTGACCCAAAATATTTTACAAAAATCAGCCCAGGGCTGTTGATGAACATATCCTTACTAAGGATCCTATATATGTAAAATCTACATACCGCAAAAGCCATTACATCCAGTAAGGCACATAGCCTATTATAAAAAAGAAACTTCCCATACAACATTTTGGGTATACCCCGAGAAAACACACATGAATCATAATTACAAAAAAGAAACAGACACGGATCCATTCCTTGAGATAATGGAGAAACAAAAAGTTGCAGACACACATAGCAGAGTATCGAAAAAAAATCCCACAAGATCTGTATTGATAGTTACTCTTAATAATTCTTTGGTAATTGCTTTCTTTCATATATGACATGCTTTGGTACCACATACTATCTTGGCAAATCAGCCTTGGAGAAGTGAACCTACTGGCTATATTTATGGCGGTGGCTATCTGGAGGTCCACGTGGCTTTGGTTCGAAGTCTTATATTACCGTTTATTTCCTTCCCTATGATTATCAACCAACCTCAAATTACTAATATGAGTAGGACCGTTATCTGACATGTGACTATTCCCATTAGTCTTTGTGGTATTTCCAAGCAACATCCATGAATACTGATAGGTCAAATAATTTTTATTGTGAGTCCAATTCAAAAAAGAGACGAGAATACTCCTAGCCTTCGAATTTACAGTGCCTTCCCTGTTGGTAAATTCGACTATCATTCTTGGCATTCTTGTTGAATAAGCTCCTCTACTTCACTCGAGACACCGTGTTCCCATTTGAAAAGTCCATCACCATCGACACCCAAATTGGCCAACTTATCAACAATTTTGTTAGCTTCCCGAAAGACATGTTGGGATTTTCTATCCTGTCTTCCCTGGAAAAGGATCCTAGCCTCTTCAACAATTGTTTTAATCCTCCAAGAAGGTGTTTTCCAATTATTGAGGAGATTTATAACATGCATAGAGTCTCCTTCTATGATAAAATTGCCTTCTAAGTCTTGAGTCATTTGAAGGCCTCTCCACATAGCTCTAGCTTCAACTTCGTTGTTCGTCCTTGTTCCCAAATATTCAAAAAATACAAGCATCATATTCCCATTATAATCTCACACAATGCCACTAGCGCCTGCTTTCCAGAATTGTCCTTAGTTGCTCCATCAAAATTAAGCTTAAACCAACTCGTAGGAGGTGGAGACCACTTAACATTGGCTCTGGGGTTGACTACCCTAGGCACAGACTCATCTAACAAGGTTAAGCTTAAATATTGAGCAATCATGGTATCCTGTAGATGAGGTTTACAACTATCAAAAAGGATAAGGTTCACATTCTCATTGACAAAGGATAGGATCCTGGCAATGATAGTTTTATGATCATGGATAGACTCATTAAAGACTCTATGGTTCCTTTCTAACCACACCTACCAAAGATAGTGATTAAGACAAATTTTCCACATGTATCTAAGTATTTGGCTTGAAAAGGGCCAAGGCCACTGGATGAAAAAATCAAGTATGGTGGCTGGTTTAACCCATGAAATATTGAAGGCATGAAAAACCCCACTTAGGACAATCAAGGAAAAAGGGCACTCAAGGAAAATGTGATAAATGGTCTCCCAATTAGCCCTGCATAGATAACAACGATTAGTGATACAAATACCTTTATGCATCATATTATCAATGGTTAGAATTCTTCTTTGGATAACTAGCCATGAATAGACTACAATTTTTGGAATTAAATTTTTTACCCAAACTAAGTCTTTTTGGAGGACAAAATCCTCGTCATCAAGTAGAAGCTTGTAAGCTGATTTAACAGTGAACTGTCCATTTTTCATAGGATCCCAGGTCACTTGATCTTCCTTGGGTCTCATGGGGATAAACTGTTACCCGAGATCATTTGATTCCACTTGAAATCCCTGAATTCTTATTTATTTCCACTTCATTCTACCTCTGTCCTCAACCATATAATCAGAGACTTTTCTGCCAATGAGTTCATCTGTGATATCTCTAATTCGAGAAAAGTTATGATATTGCGTTAGTGGTTCGTCCTTAGCCCACCTGTCATTCCAATAATTTATCCTCTCACCATTGCCTAAAACCCATCTTAAACATTTTTTTATGATTTCCTTACAATTAAGAATTTCTTTCCAAAAAGCAGAACCTCTGATTGGAACTGAGTCACTTAGAAATTCCATATTTTGAAGATACTTTCATTTGATGATAGCTGTCCATTCATTTTCTTCACCAAAAATGAGATGCCATGCCTGCTTAGCTAGTAAAGATAAATTTATATGAGCAATTCTCCTCAGACCTAATCTCCCATTTTATCTGGGTCTGCACACTTTGGTCCATCCTACAAGGTGCATCCTTTTTTTCTCCTATGATCCAGTCCATAAAAATTAATGTTGGAGTTTATCAATTTTCTGGAAAACCTTCATAGGGGCTTTGAAAACGGAGAGGAAATAGACTAGAATGCTCTGAAGAGAGGCCTTAGTGAGGGTAGACTTTCCTGCTTGAGATAGAAGATGACCTTTCCATCCAACAAGTTTTTTTTGAATTCTTTCAATAACCCTGTCCCAGTTGACTCTATCAGAAAACCAATGAAAAGAGGGAGACCAAGATACGAAGTGGGGAGGTTTGCTATATCACACCCTAAAATTTTTGCAATCCTTCCTTGCCTCTAAATGGGGGAATATAACTTGCTTTTACTGAAATTAACTTTTTGACCAACAGCGTCCTCATAGAGTTGCAGGATGTATTTAATTATTTTGGCCTCAACCACTGATGCCTTAGTCAATATAAGGGTATCATCGATGAATTGTTGATGAGAAACAACCCTAGCGAGAGATGTTGACTTGATTCCCGATATTAGCCTTGAACTGCAAGCATTTTTTATGGTTCTACCTAAAGCTTCTGCCACAATGATGAATAACATGGGGCTGATAGGGTCCCTCTGCCAAATTCCTCTGTGACTTTGAAACTAACCAGCAGTTGTTCCATTAACAAGAATTGAGAACCATGATTTAGAAATACATTCTTTGATAAAATTAATCCATTGGTGGTGAAAACTAAACTTAAGGAGTACAACAATCAGAAAGTCCCAATTTAGCCTATCAAATACTTTGTTCATATCAAGCTTGAGGGTAAAAATACACCTGTTAGTCTTATGAGCAGAGTGCAGAGCTTCATGAACTTTGATAACTCCATCCAAGATTTACCTGCCCTGGACAGAGCTTACCTAGCATGGATCTATGATGCGGGGTAGAATATCTCTCATTCTATTTGCGATGGCTTTAGTTAGGATCTTATAAGAAACATTGCACAGACTGATTTGCCTGAAGTCAACCATAAATTCATGGGTTTACTTCTTAGGAATTAGAGAAATAAAAGTAAAGTTGATAACTTTTGGGATATGATTGCTTGCTTGGAATTCTTTGACAGCAGAAATTACATCCTCACTTATGATGTCCTAAAAATCTTGATAGAAACGAGGGGGAAAGCCGTCGGGTCTCGGGGCTTTGTCTGGCTCCATGCTAAACAAGGCTTCCTTAATTTCCTCATCAGAAAATGGAGCTAGAATATTAAGGTTTATATCCTCATTTATTATGCTAGGAATGGATTGCAAGAGAATATCTTTGGCCTCCTCATTGCACTATGATTCTTGACCAAGGATAGAATTGAAATAAGTTACTGCCTCCTTTCTAATTTCTATTAAGTCTTGAGTAATAGAACCATCTACTTTTTTTTTTTTTAATTTTATCTTGTTATTGCTTCTATTTCTAAGCGTGGTGACGTGAAAAAACTTGGAATTTGAATCTCCATATTTCAACCAAAGAGCCCTTGATTTTTGCCTCCAATAGATTTCCTCACAGGCCAAAATGTTATGAAACTCTGCTAGTTTTTTTCGTTCCTCCTGCCTAGTAGTTTCATCAACATCACGATGTTGGATCCTCTAATCAATTATCTTCAAACTTTCAACAACCTATTTTTATTTTCAAAGAGGTTCCCAAAGACCTCTTTGTTCCAAGTTCAAAGCTTTTCCTTAACAAACTTTAATTTTCCAGCAAGTTTAAAAGCTACACTACCCCTGATAGGCTGCTGCCACCACTGACTTAAGTTATCTATGAAACTAGAATGTTTGATCCATATAGATTAAAATATGAAAGGTTTCTTGAAGGACAGACAGTTAGGGATCTCCAAAAAAATAGGATTATGATCAGAGGCAATTTTAGTAAGGGCTTGCAGGGTAGAATCATCGAACAAAGTTGTAGCCTCCTTTGATAGAAAAAACCTATCAAGCCTTTCTTGAATGAAATGACACCCTATCCGCCGATTGCTCTAGGTATAATTAGCTCCTCTAAGTTTTACATCCATTAACATGTTGGAGTTCACAAAGTCATTGAACTCATCCATGCTCCTGATAGGTGGTCCATTTCCACCCATTTTTTTTGAAGGGTAAAGAGGAGTGTTAAAATCCCCAGCCAGAATCTAGGGGACATTATGGAAGATTTCACTCATATTGCCTAAGTACTCCCACAGTAGAGCTCTCCCTTGAATTGAAGTTGGGGCATAAATATTTGAAAGGATCCATGACCTGTTGTTGTTTATTTCCTTAAATAAAACACTAATAACCCTGTCATATTTCTAAATAATGGTGCCTTCTACTATCTGGGGATCCCACAAAGTCACAAGACCTCTAGATGCTCCTTTGGCTGATTTGCAAACCATCTCCCCTTGATTCCAGATTTTTTTTGCTATTTTTTTGACTGAATCTCTTTAGTTTTTGTTTCTTGCAACATGATAATAGTTGGATTCACTTGATTTCTTATTGCATTGACTTCCCTATGTTTGGGAATGCCATTGAGGCCTCTCACATTCCATGAGAGGAAATTCATTTAGATTATTTGGGATTTCTTCCTCTCCCCCTCCCTTGAGGGGGTTTTCCTAATTTATTGTTTTCAAAACCCAAAATAACCTGTTGAAACAAGGTTCTCTATTTTCCATTGGCAATGCCATTATCAATTTTAATTTTTTGATGCTCAACATTTGATATTCTCCCTCTTATTTTTTCACTACCAAAATCTATAGGAGACTTCATAGTGCTCCTAGTTTGTTTAGGACTAAACTAAGGGGAGGTAATTTGTTGCAGAACCGGACTACCATATTCCTCAGTCTAAAGAGTTTCACATATCTCCACCCCTACATCCAAATATTCTCCTTTTTTCCTGTATTCCCCTGGTCTGTGGGACGGCCCCTCAGTAGGATTCACTTGGCTCCTAGTGATGATGTTAGGGAGATGAGATTTTTTATTTTCCAATGCCTCAACTTTCCTCCTAAGTTCTTCAGCATTAGGGTTTGGCTTTGGGATTTCCACTGGGCTTGAAGTATTTACAACATTGGGGTTTAAGGATCCTAACTTGGATGTGGATTCTATAGATCGTGCATTAGGGTTTGGATTTGTGATGCCCACGAGGCTTACAATAATTTTAGCATTAGGGTTTGAGGATCCTGACTTGGATGGGGATTTGAGAGAGTCAGAAAGGTTAGCCTGAAGATGCTGGGATTCCATATCTTCTGATAATACTCCTACTCCCATATTTGATAGAATTGAAAATTTATTTGAAACTAGAGAATTGGAACTTACCTGAGTATTTTGGTTGCCAACAACCCGTTGTTTTCATTTGTCTTGCTGGGACCCTGCACCCTCTCTTTTCTTTTTTTGGTAGACTTAGTTTTCCTGATTGAAATCGCCTCTGCCAAGGAAACTCCTCAAATTTCCTCTGTCTAGAATTCCATTCTTCTGCTTTTCTCTATTCATTGCCTGGTTAGGGCACTGATTGCATAGATGTCCTTAATTTTTACATTTTGCATAGAATGTCGATCTGTTCTCGTATTCTACCGGCTATTTTCTATAGTATTCTCCATACTCTAGCTCCACAAACCTTGGAAATTCATTATTCAAATTAGCATTTACGCAAATTCGTGCATGAGTCATCCTTGTCCTAGCCAAGGTCGCATGGTCAATGGAGATCAGGTCCCCTATAGTTCTGGCTATGCCCTGTAGCCAATATTCATTGAAGACTTGGGCAGGTAGACTCAGGAGATGAACCCAAATAGGGGCAATGTTATTTATTTTGCTTTTTAGGGTCAAAATATTCACCCCATCATTTGAGAAAAAGGCTCCTTTTGCCTAGAAACCAAGGACCTCTTGTTAAAATGTGGTTAGAATCCTCCATATTGTTAAAATGGATAATGAAGAACCCTTGAGTTAGAGCTACCAACTCCAAGCTGCCTACTAGTCACCATTTACCCGTCGCCCAAGCCCTGATAGTCTCCATGTCCGACATACCTCCCAAAAACTTGCCTACTAGGGAGAATTATTCCATTAAAAGAAAATGGCTCATGGAGCTTGTCGGGACTGAAATTTTATTATTTACTGGAACTAGGGGCAGAAGAGAGAGAACCTACTTTATTTTTTCTCTAAGAGTCTCAGAAAAAGACAACCACTTCTTGGGCCCCACATTTTCCTTCGTATCTTTTTTGTCGGGGGTATTTCTGAGGAAGGTCGGACCCCCATGTGATGCTCGCCTCCAAATCTACCACAGCCTGATCGCCTTCCTCTGGATCCTCACTTTACCCATGCTTAAGGTTCCCACCCACCCCTTTTGTACCTGCTCTACCTCTACCACCTTGGTTGAGATTCTTGCCCAAAAAATTCAAACCCTCACTCCCGCCACACCCGCTAAACCTCAGCTTACTCATTCCTCTTGATTCTTAAACATAATTATCCTAAATATCATTATAAGATTTACATTCCAATATAAATTATTTCTCTTTTCCCATTGAAGTATAATAGATTGTGTGTCACTTTGATGTTGCTTCAACTCTCATTTTTGACAAAACATTATTTCTAATAATGGCACATATTTCAATAACAAAAATCAAATAATTGACTTCTCAATTAGGGATTGCACTCTTTTTCCACATCTTATTATCCATAAAGGAATGGTCAAGCTGAGTCCAGAAATAAAATTTTGATAAATGATTTAAAAATATAGTTAAGGTATCAAAGAAATATTAGCACCTAAAATTATATCCCACATTGTGGGTATACCACACCAGTATTTGTATGTCCATAAGTGAAACCCCTTTTTATTTGTTCTATGGTAGTAAAGTTGTTTTTTCCACTTGAGATAGAATTACCTTCTTTGCATGTATTTTTGAAGAATTTATTATCATAATGAGTATTATTAGTAGTATTGGGAAGATCATATTGTTGAACTTACTACTCTTTATGAGAGGCATATACATTCTCTTGAGCATAACAGAGCCTATAAGAATTGTCTTTCCAAGTAGTATAGTAAGAAAGTCTATCATTGTGATTTTGAAGTTAGGGACCTTGTCCTCAATCTTAATAATGTGCATAAAAAGTGCAAGGGCAAGTTTATACAAATATGGATTGGTCCATATACTATCAAATTACAAATAAAATTACAAGTAATGGATGATGTTGTGTTGAAGGAACCCATGTATTTCATGCATGTAAAATGCTTCTATGCATAGCCCCTTTTGACCTATTTGTATAGTCTTTGTGTTTTATTGGCTTCTTTGTTTACTTTGGTGCCTTGTTTTCTAGTTTGATTGCTTTTACTGGTAGTTTGTGAGTCCCTATGAGCATTAGTATTATATATCCTTCAATTTTAGCACATCTTGATGTGTTTTATGATGATTTTCCTTCTTGATCATGATCACCACTCTAAGAAATGATCCTAATCATCCAAAAAATTTAGCTACTTTCTTCTTATTTTTGTCAACTTTTGACTTTGTTTTTTTTTTTCTTTTTGTATGGTTTGAATTTTTTTGCTCGTTGCCTAGCATTTTTTTATCTATTTTTATTATAATTTATTATTTTTGACTTGGTTTTTACTTTGTTTATCCTTATTCATCATGGTGTCACCATTTCTTAAAAGAGATACCATGATGTCTTTATGGTCTTCCTTGTTGTTTTATGTTAGAATTCTACTTTAAGTTTTATAAAGTAACCACCTTATTTCAACCCATGCCATATTCCATAGGGTATGTATTTAAAACACAAGGATTTTTTTCATGCAATAAAATCATAAATTTTTTAATCAATCAATACATAACTTAAATTTACCTTGTACTATAGGGGAAAGAATACTTGTTGTTACATCACTCTTTTCTAGATACTGCAATGTGTAATATTGGACCATTTAGTAAGGGCATGGGGATTATCCTTATAGATGTGAGATGGGGAAAATATGAAAGACATTGTGAAGGGCTTTCTTATGACATTTTTTTGATTTCTCCTCTTCTCACTTTGAGACTAAGGAATCTTGTGAGCTTAAATTCTAGTTTTGTTGGATTAATTGAAGAACACCTATATTTATCCTAAGATACTTATTTGTCTAAGATTAAGCTTATTCTATCTCTAATGCACACATAAATACAACAACCAAGGCCTAAAACTAAACTGTTCTTTTGATTTTGATGAGAAAGGAAATGGTAATTTATTTTTGAGAGGCAAGGGTGCAAGAAGATGCAACAAGAAAAATATAAGATGTAGCTACATACCATTTTAATTGAATGCTAAATTTTAAATATAAGATTGTTCTCCTATACAATTAAGACTAATTAGTTCTTTCCTTTCCTTTTCTATTTTACCAATAAACAAAAAACAAAACCTAATTTGCACAAACAATAAAAATAATATAAATATGAAATGCTTAAATGACAAATATTGGGGGCATAATGATCCATTTTTTCCATATATGTAAAAATTCCACCAGTACATAGAAGCATCACTATCCCTATCACCTATTTATGGAATTATTGCTTGACCTATAAAACAAATAGAAAACTACACAGTTAGTGATAGAGGGGTTTTTTTGAGTTGGAAAGGGATATATAAACATCATTTAAAAATAATAAATCCCTTTCTAATATAGACAAAAATGATAAACTAATAGTGTGGTCTACCAGAAAGGACACCACTTGCATTATCGATGATGTGGCCCGGGTTCAATCCCCATGGTGGATGTGTATAAGAAGTATTACTAAAAAAAATTAAAATAGATGTCAAGTGATAAAAGTGCTACTAGGTATATATACCACTATTAGTACTTTTACTTAGTGTTAGCACTTTTGGTCTATGTAAACTAGAGAGCAATAATGTCATCGATTTGTAATTTGGTAGTGATTTCATTTTTGAGAGCAAAATAATAAGATTAAATACATGATGAGCTAAGATTATGATGACTATGATGAAGAGATTTGAATTGAGAGTATAGAGTCCCTCTTAAATAGCAATTAAACATAGATTTACTTGTTTAATATGAATATTAAATGGCAAAAATAAGATACTAGTTAAATTCATACACAAATACAAGATTAGTTCCAAGTGCATCAAAATGAAGTTTAAAACTATAAGCAAAAATAAGAGATAAAAGAAAATAAGGGGAAATATCACAACCCAGGATATATGTTTTGCTTCCTCTTTTTGGAGGCTTGATAAAGGCTTGTTGGCTTTCTTGTTGGTGGCACTTGAATACTTGAGCTTGTGGGCTTGGATGCTTGATGCTTGATGATTTCTTGGAGACTTGTTTAGATGATTGCATGCTTAAAAGAACAAGATATTAAGTGCTTGAAAATATGGATTTCACAAGATTATGGTAATATTTTAGCATAATATTTCCATAAAAAATTCTAAAATGCCTATGATTCTATAAATATTTTGGCATTATTTTATTACTCTAAAAATATTGATGAAATGGTCACCCTAAGTGTTAGTTTTATAGGCATCCAAGGCTCCTTGGAGGAATAATTACATTGAATATGATAAGATTAGATATCATGAGAATTTAAAAAGGGATCAAGAAGCCATTAATAGATGAACATAAGAATGACAATTCTTGTACTTGGGATGTCTACAAGAACTATAGATATTTTTTAAATATTTGGCTCATTAATGGAAGATGAATTGAAAGAAACTGGGAGTTAAATTTCTTTATTTTAGCACATCATAGTAAAAAGTGCTAGCTAGCAAAAGCAATGGATGGTGAAAGTTTTGGTGATGCTTTTGCAATGGTGATTTTGCATCATGATCATTGGAGGTCAAGTTTGGATTAAAAAGATCAAAATATTAAAATTGGTGAAAGCGTTGTTGGGGTCACAAAAGCACTACAAATGCTATCGATCATGCATTGGTGCTTTTGCTCTTGGGCCAATAAATGCTTCAAATTTGATTAAAACAAGGGTTAATTCAATTTGACTGATTGAAAGGTTGATTAACAAAGGGATTGGTAAGCTAAATTAGCCCTGTGTGCAAAATTGGGTGTCTACATTGGAACCCTTTAGATGAATTTATTGCATAATAAATACATAAAAAATTGACATACATGCTCTATTTTTAAGATAGGATTTTTTTATTGCTTGTAGTCAATGTTTTTAGATGAATGATGTGATTATTTGCTTAAAAGTGATATTAAAATTTATTTTTTAGGCAACATTAAATGCTACCATGCCCTAATGTCTTCCTCAAGTTTTAAAAGGAAAATTTTGCTGGACCAAAAAAATTAGACTTGATTATGATCCATATTGGTACTATGGTGAAATATTAGGATAAATGTTTGATTTGAATGGAGGATGTTAATTAATTATTAATATTACATGACTAGATGAATAGGGAATATGATGTGATAATGCATTAAGTAATGTTTAAAATGGATTTATCTATTAGATGAGGATGGCTTAATTTTAGGTTTTGAGTTACATAGATTAAGACTAGATATGTTGTTAATGATGATTAGTAATGATTGATTAAAATTAAATATTGGTTTAAGAGATAAAATATAAATTGGTTAAGTGAAGAAAGATATATGATAAGAGATGTATGATGAAAGATACAGTATGTTCCTAAGAAGGTTCTACTATAGTATAGTTATGTACAAAAATATTTACAAATATATACAACTATATACAATTATATACACAAAGATTTTTCCAAGGGGACTTTAGTTAGCTTTTGAATTGCCAATGGGGACTTTTGTTAGATTTAAGAATTACCTAAGGGGACTTTTGCTATATTTTGAATTACCCAGGGGGAATTTTGTTAGCTTTGAGATTTTCCAATGGGGACTTTATTTAAATTTTGACTTGCCTAGGGGTACTTTAGTTAGCTTTGCCTATAGGACTTGATTAGTTTGCTATGATACAAAGATATGTAAAAACATGAAAAATAAATAATTTACCTTTAAAAAAACATATAAAGGTCTTATACCTTACCCATTATTATTTTTATTTAGCCTTACCAGTAGGACATTTTATTTAAATTTTAAAAAACATTTAAATGACTTTCGCTTACCCATAGGACCTTTTATTTGAGATTTACCTTTAAGTAGATTAATAAAGGACTTCTACTTTTCCTTTAAATAAATTCTCAAAGAAATTATTCTTAGATTAATTTTTCTCATAAATAAGCGTCATAAAGGAATCATGATTGATTGGTGTAGCAATGAATGATGCCCCTAGTTGGGGAGGCAAGTTCTCTATATGACTAGTTACCCCCATGCAAGGTGGTGCATGAAAGAAAACAAATTATGAGATTGATAGGGACATTAGCACCTGCAAATTTTGTAGTATTCATCATGTATCATTTGATGAGATAGAAGTATATTATTTGACATTGCCATTAGCACCTACAAACTTCACAATATTCATCATGTAAGAAGAGTTATAGTTTGGAAGACTTGATAGATATGGTTTGAGGTACATAAAATTGATCTAAATAAGATAGAATATGGTGATGGAGATAGATGATTATGTGAAGCTTAATCTAGTTCATAAAGATATGATTAGAAGGATCTAATCACCTAGCATAATAAAAATGAAATATCTGTCACAACTGCCTTGGTAGGGCCCTTGATGAGAAGACAATATAATTGGACTTATTGTTTTAATGTCTAACATTGTTGGTGCTATGAATATGCAAGGATATGATGTAACATTGGTTATATTTTATGATTATGGCACTGCTAAGTTTTTATGGTTTTTTAGGGCTAACCATGCTTGTAGGTGGACAATGATGAGCTAACAATTTTTTTTTTTTGGTAAATAAAAGTCTTCATTAATTACCGGGTTTTGCAGGTTAACCCAAAATCTATTACAATATCGAGCCTTCTGCTGAGATTGTAGATCCTAGTCATCCTTGAAACTTTCTTACCAGAAATTGTGTTGAATCCCCTACAACACCTTACTAACAAAGCACACCCATACCTAAACATAACTGTAAACATTACTTACATTGATAGGAATTGAAGTTTGGAACTTTGCACTTGTGAAACCTGTTGCTTGCCCATTTCCTATTCTCTGTCGGAATATTCCAAGGCTTACACCCTATTACCTTAATTTCCAATTTGGTATGATTTATATGGAAACCCCATAGTTATTACCAGCTCCATGGGGAAAGAACACCCATTCATATTTCTCCTTAACGGGTAGGTTTCTTTTCATGACTAATAATGTTTTCCACTTCACGTGGCACACCTTGTGTCCATGTCACCAAACTACCAAAATCAACACCTATGTTGGCTAATTTGTCAACTGATCTATTGGCCTCATGGTACACGTGATGAGCCCTCCTGTTCTATCTTGTCATAAAAAGTATCCTCACTTCATGGATGACTCCCTCGATTCTCCATGGAGGTTTTTTTCCATTGGTTAATAGGTTGATGATGTTCATAGAGTCACCTTCAATCATCAAGTTACCTTGAGCAATTTAATATTGCTTTCATGATGCTTTTAAATTATTTAGCCAAGGAATTGATTGATATTATTTTATGCATATAATGGTTTTTAATTAAAAGGACTAACCATTACAATATTGAGCTAACAATTTAATATTAGCTTTGATAGTGCTTTTAAATTGTTAAGCAAAGGAATTGATCAATATTATTTTATGCATGCAATGGTTTTTAATTAAAATGACTAACCATTGCAATATTAAGCTAACAATTTAATATTGCTTTGATAATGCTTTTAAAATTGATTAGCAAAGCAATTGATTTAATATTTTTTTTATGTGCATGATGGCTTCAATTAATGTGACCAAGGTCATGAATTGTTTAATACTTTTTATATAGGCATGAGTTTATTTTGAATTTCCAAAGTAATTTTGAATACATTAAAAGATGACTATTTTGGAAACTAGAATTAATGGCCCATGTTAGTTGGGACTGAGCAAGGGGGCTAGCATTAATAGAAAGTACCTCCTCTACCAACTTGGAAAAAGTGAAATAAGGTGAGCATGATTATTTTGGAAGGAGTGCATGTATTCTTGGGGGATGGCTTGAGGGGTGGAAAGCATCATGTTTGGATTATGTCTCATAAAAAGGGAGGGGATGTGCAGGGCTAGAAGAAAAGAACTAGAGGAGGCAAGCTCTTGGAGGAGACAGAGAGATCTCTAGGTTGGATCGAATAATGACTTCATTTTCCTCCATGTTAATGGTTTTAATGAAGGCACTTGTATTCTATTTAAGGATGTGTATGCATGACATATTTTGTTGGCAAGATTATTTTAACACCACTATTTCCTTTTTGATGTCTGGTTAGGTCAATATATGTCACCTTCAACCATAGAAGACTTTAATATTTTACCCTAAGTTTTCTTATGTTTCCTTTGACGTATTTCTCTCCAAATGTATCTTATCAATCGAGATTAGAGGATTAAATACCCCTTGCCTATATTAAAGATTGTTTTTTACCTTGCTACCTGAACTAGAATAATATGCTTTATGATAGACCTTTATTTTTTATGCTTTAATCATGTTGTTTCCTCTGCCATTATATGCATTAATCAGGTGCAGATTTTACTTGCAGATATATTGTTACGAGCATTGCTTATGTTTAAATGCCACATTAGGGTTATTTAGGTATTTCCATGGGTAAGGTTAACGTTTGGGGAGGCCTAAAACCCCTGTTAGATACACACCTGAGCAATAAAAGTGCTTTGGACTATGCTCGGTTAACTAAAATCCATCTTAGTCATCATTGTCATCATTCCTTTTTATCATTGCCACCTGATATTTGGCTCCCACCTAAGGTTTAACTTAGGTTTTGATTTATTTTAAATATTTTATTAGCCACCATCACAACGATGTTGTGTTGTGATGCCTATGTGCTTGGGAGGACATGGATGATGGGTAATAAGGCCCCATCCCCTAAGGTTTAAACCTTAGGATTGGGGTTAATATTTATGCCCTCCATCAAAGCACCATCATCGTGTGGCACCACCATGCTTGAAAGGGTGTAGACAAGGGGAAGGCCACTTAGGCCTTCCCACATATTATTCCATATGGGATGTGTGGGGGGCCTAAGCATACCTTATAATACATAGCACCCCCCTTTTTTATGACCACCACTTGGTAGTGAAGGGGAGCCATCGTGTGGGATGGCCGCCTAGCATCGGATATGGTGTAAGTTGATGAAACTTGGCTCTTTTAACCTATTTGAATTATTCATGTTTGATATGGACTATCGAGGATTTGGTTGGTTTCCAGGCGAGAAATATTTTTTTGAAAGTTGTCTAAGGATTTATCCCACATGCATGGTGTGGTGGGATAAATGCCCTTTAAAAGGTGCTAAGAACCTAATGGCTAGTAGCCAAGTGCCTTAATGCTTGGCTAAGCCCTCTGCACCTTTGACCTACTTGTGATCCTGTTTTTGTTGACATACCTGACACATGAAGAGTTGTGATTGGTTTATCTTCAAGGTCTAGTTTTCTTGGTTAGCGTTGGTCACCTAGGAAAAAAATGGAAATAAATTTTATTTTAAATTAGTGTGTGTTAGGATTAAATAATAAAACGCGAGCAATAAATAAATGCGGAAATAAAATGTAGAAGAATAAAGCAATACATGAGACACAAATTTACGTGGTTCACCCAATGTGGGCTACGTCCACGGAGAAAATAACCAGGCCTTTTATTCCATCCAAAAAACCGTGAAGGGATACAACCTACAGCAGATCCGCTGTAACTTCCTCTTCGCTCTATCGTCGTCAATTACAATTACGCACATCGTGCATTACCATACATTCAACCACCATACATCATCCTCTTATAAAATATAATTGTAGGGAAATATTACAATTTTAGGGCAAAAAAGCCCACCTAAAATCCATCGTTCGATCTGTGACCTAATAATAAATGGTCCAGATTTACATAGAGAAAACACATCTATTTTTGGTGGGACCCCATGGTGGACACAAGTAGGGGGGTGTTGCCCCCCTACACCCCCCTTCATGGAGTGGGTCCAAATGCGGTTGAAAACAAGGCCTCCAAATTAATCAAGCTCCACAACCAACAATCTCCCACTTGGAGACTGATCATAGTAACTCCACCGCTATTGCACTTGCCTGGAAATTTTCTCACCTTTACTATCATGCTTGAAGACCAACTAAAACTGAGCAAGAACTCAGTTTCTCCTTGGTTACTACCTTTGTTAACATGTCTGTAAGATTTTGGCTAGTGTGTATCTTTTCCAACTTCAATTATCCATCTTCCAAAACTGATCATATGAAATGGTACTTGGTCTATATATGTTTAGTCCTAGAATGGAAGGCTGAGTTCTTTGCAAGATGAATGGCACTATGACTATCACTATATAATATGCTATTCTCCTACTTCTTTCCCAATTCCTCCATAAACCTTTGTAACCAAATCATCTCTTTACTAGCCTCTATAATAGCAACATACTCTGCTTCCGTTGTTGAAAGTGCAACAACCTTTTGTAATTTTGAAATCCAACTTACTGTAGTTCCACCTATAGTAAAGACATATCCTGTGGTACTCCTTCTGCTATCTATATCACCTACCATATCTGCATCAACATATCCTTATAAAATAGTGTTAGTACCTCCAAAATATAATACCTGAGTGACAATACCTCTTAAATACCTGAGAATCCACTTTACTACCTCCCAATACCTTTTTCTTAGGTTGCTCATAAACCTACTCACAACTCCCACTGCATGTGCTATATCTGGCCTTGTGCACACCATCACATACATCAAACTACCAACTATTGATGAATAAGGAACCTTGGACATGTAGTCTATCTCCTCCTGTGTCTTAGGACACATCTCTTTGGTCAGTTTGAAATGATTGGCCAAAGGTGTACTAATAGGTTTTGCATCCTGCATATTAAATCTTTCCAACACCTTCTCAATGTACTCACCCTGAGATAATGTTAATTTATGATTTTTCCTATCTCTTGTTATTCTCATACCAAGGATTTGCTTTGCAGCACCCAAATCCTTCATTGCAAATGAATCTACCAATTTTCTTTTGAGCACATTTATATCCTGCATGTTAGACCCTACAACAAGCATGTCATCTACATACAATAATAGGATAATATAGTTACCATTATCCAATCTCTTAAAATAAACACAATGGTCAGAATAACATCTACTATAACCTTGTTCTGACATAAACCTATCAAATTTCATATACCACTACCTTGGAGCTTGCTTCAGGCCATACAAGCTCTTTTTCAACCTGCATACTAATTCCTCCTTCCCTTTGACCTCATACCCCTATGGCTATTGCATATAAATATCTTCCTCCAAATCCCCATGGAGAAAAGTTGTTTTTACATCTAACTGTTCAAGATGCAAATCCTCTACAACCACTAGGCTTAAAACAATTCTAATTGAAGTCATTTTAACAATAGGAGAAAAAATTTCATCATAATCAATACCTTTCTTCTATGCAAACCCCTTTACAACCAGTCTAGCCTTATACCTCTTTTTACCTCCATCTTCTTCTTTCACCCTATAAACCCATTTATTCTGCAATGCTCTTTTTCCTGTAGGCAACCGAACCAGATCCCAAGTCTGATTGTGTACCAAGGAGTCCATCTCCTCTTTCATGCCTTGCTCCCACTTCTTCCTGGTTTCTACCTACATCGCTTCTTCATATGTTTTTGGTTCACCAGAGTCAGACAATAATACATAATATAATGAAGGAGAGTAATGTTCAGGGGGTCTACTTATCCTGGTAGATCTTCTAACAATATTTTTAGGAGTTTGAGGTGCTTGTTATTGTTGTTGTTGATTTTCTAGTACCTTTGGAGTTTCAATTTCATCAAGCACTATGTATTCTGTGTTTACCTTTTCCTATTTCTTTTGTTACAACTGGTCTTTATACATGACTTTCTCATTGAATACCACATCTCTACTCCTAATGATTTTGTGATTTTCATAATCCCAAAAATGATAACCAAAATCATTAACTCCATATCCAATGAAAGTGCACTTCTTGGATTTTACCTCAAGTTTAGTTCTATTTTCTTTATCAATATGCATGAATGCTTCACAACCGAAAGTCTTCAGAAATGAGTAGTTAATAGGCTTACCTATCCATGCCTCTTCTAGAATCCCACCATCCAAGGAACTTGAAGGCCCTCTGTTTATTAAATAAATAATAGTATCCATAACATCTACCCAAAACTATAAGGGCAATCCTGCATGTAATCTCATACACCTAGCACGTTCCATGATAGTCCTATTCATCCTTTCTAACACACCATTTTCTTGTGGAGTTCCTAGAACCATCTTCACTCTACGAATCCCATGGTATGAATAGTAACTATCAAACTCTTTGCTGTAGTACTCACCTCCATTATCTGATCTGAGACACTTCAACTTATTTCCTATCTCATTCTCAACCAAAGCTTTCCATTTCTTAAAAGTATCAAAGACATCCGATTTCTTTCGAATACAATAAACCCAAGTTTTTCTAGTTGCATCATCAATAAACGTAACATAATAATAAGAGCCACCAAGAGATGATACCTGAGTTGGTCCCCATACATCTGTATGCACAAGCTCTAGCTTTTCACTCTTCTTTTCTTTCCCAACTCTGAGAAATCTGACTCTTTTCTATTTTCCATAAACGCAGTGCTCACAAAAGTCCAAATCAACCTGCTTCAAACCTGGCAATAATTTCCTTGAGTGGAGAATCTGCATCCCCTTCTCACTCATGTGCCCAAGCCTATGATGCCACAAACTTGTATCTGCTCTTGTAGAGGCTAAAGCAATAGAAATATCAGTATTACCAGTACAGACATACAATGTACCTGACTTCTTTCCTTTTGCTAATATCAATGATCCTTTAGCAACCTTCCATGAATTTGCTGAGAATGTAACTGTACATCCTTCGTTGTCCAACTGCCCTATGGAAATTAGATTTCTTCTCAAATCAGGAATATGCCTTACCTCTTTCAGCAACCATTGGTTTCCATTCGGTAATTTTATCTGTATCTTACCCTTTCCAATGATTTTACATGGTCTATCATCACCCAAATAAACCTGTCCAAAATCACCTTGAACATAATCTAGAAAATATTTCCTATGGGGTGTGGCATGATATGAAGCCCCTGAGTCTAGCACCCAATAATCATTAATATTATCTAGTGAAAGGATTAAAGCATCTTGCAATACATCACCTGCTATGTTTGCTTCCTGATTATCCTATTTTTCATCTCCCTATTTTTCTTTCCGAGACCAACATTCTCTTTTTAGGTGTCCTTTCTTCCCATAGTGCCAGCATTCTAACTGCTTTCCTTTGGATTTGGATCTACCTTTCTTTGATTTTCCATGTTTTCCTGGACTCTTTCCTCTCTCCTTTTGTCTCCCCCTATTTTCCATAGTCAACGCATTACCTGATGTCTCACCTGTGCTTTTCTATCGCATTTCCTCGCTAAGGATAACACCAATAACATCATCAAATTTTAAAGTATTTGTACCAAAAATAGAATTACTCACAACCATGACCAAGCCATTCCAACTTTCTAGCAATGAGCACAAGATCAAAAGAGCCCTAACCTCATCATAAAAATTTACTCCAACAGAATTTAACTGATTGGTAACCATGTTAAACTCATTTAAGTGATCAGTAATAGACCCACCTTTTGACATCTGCATATTAAATAAATGCTTCATAAGAAATACCTTGTTCGAAGCTGAGGGTTTTTCATACAGTTTAGCCAATGCCTTCATTAGATCCTCCATTGTCTTTTCCTTTGAAATATTGAAGGCCACCGATGCTACTAGGCATAGTCGTATTGTTCCTAGTGCCTTTCTATCAAGAACTTCTCATTCTTCATCTGATAACTTCATCGACTTCTTTGCTATTTCACCTAATGGTAGGTACAGATCCTTCTGATATAGATAGTCCTCCATTTGCATCTTCCATAGCTGGTAATTTTAGTCATTAAACTTCTCAACCCTAAACCTGCCTTCTTCTACCATTGCTCCCACTCGAACTAGAAAACCCTCCTTTCAAGTATATTTTTCAAACCCTAGGCTCTGATACCAATTGTTAGGATTAAATAATAAAACATGAGCAATAAATAAATGTAGAAATAAAACATAGAAGAATAAAGCAATACACGAGACACAAATTTACGTGGTTCACCCAATGTGGGCTACGTCCATGGAGAAAATAACCAAGACCTTTTATTCCATCCAAAAAACTGCGAAGGGATACAACCTACAACAGATCCGTTGTAACTTCCTCTTCGCTCTATCATCGTCAATTACAATTATGCACACCATGCATTACCAATACATTACAGCCACCATACATCATCCTCTTATAAAAGCACATTACAATTTTAGGGTAAAAAAGTGCATTACAATTTTAGGACAAAAATGGCCACCTAAAATTAGTCGTACGATCTGTGACCTAATAATAAATGGTCCAAATTTACATAGAGAAAAACATGTCTATTTCTAGATCCCCCTAGTGACACAAGTAGGGGAGGCATTGCCCCCCTACACCCCCACTTCATGGAGTGGGTCCAAATGCAATTGAAAACAAGGCCTCCAAATTAGAGAGGAATCAGGCTCCACAACCAACAATATGGTATTCCCACATGCTCCTTGTGGATGTCTGTGTAGGCTTGAAATAGGGGAAGCCTCCCTTGTTAGCTTGACCAAAAAGTGGTGGTTAAGGTAGTCATTGCTTGGTAGAGGATATAACACTAGTTGTTTGGTGCTGAGGTTTATTTGACCTGATCAAATATTGTTGTTTTATTGAAGGATGGTTGATTGGATTAGTCTATGGTCAAATACTATTGTTTGATTGGAGGCCAGTTGACTAGATTAGTCTGTGATCAGATGATGTTATTTTATTGGAGGTTTATTGATTGTATTATTTTGTGGCTTGAATCTAAACACCCTTTTTTGCTAATCAAACCCTTTTTTTAGAGGTTTATACTTTGTTGGAATGTAATTTTTTTGCTAAAACAAATTACTTCACTAGAGAAGAAATTGATAGAGCAATTTTGGGTTTTGATATAGGGAAAACTTGAGCAAGCTTAGGGAGAAATTTTAAGTGTTATAGAGCAAACCTTGAATGTTAACTATAGGGCAAATTTATGGAAAAATTGTTTGGGAATATAGATATGGGATTGTGTTATGGGATCAGTTTTGTGGAGAAATTGAGTAATTGTTTGGGAAAATTTGTGTGGTCAAGTTGATTGTGTTATGGGATCAATTTTGTGGAGAAATTAAGTAATTTTTTGGGATAAATTTCGTGGAGAAATTGAATGACAGTATGGGATCAATTTTATGAAAAATTTGATTAAAACTTTGGTTTATAGTTTTTGATTAAATGAAAGGTTATCTATTGATTTTAAACCTTGATCAAATGAAAGGTTATTTATTTATTAAATGAAAATATTTTTATTTGATTTTAAACCTTGATTAAATGAAAGGTTATTTATGGATTAATTTAAAGGGATGGATTATAGACCTTGATTATTCCTTTAAGAGTGGTTAAAAGTGTATTTATTTTGGGTTAAATAAGTTTGAAATATATTAGTGGATAATGTATTTCATTTGGAATTAATGAGTTAGAAATACCTTAGTGGATAATGTATTTCTTTGGATTAAATGAATTTGAAATATATTAGTGGATAATGTATTTCATTTGGTTTAAATGAGTTTGAAATTAGTGAGTAATGTATTTCATTTGGATTAAGTAAGTTTGGAATATATTAGTGGATAATGTATTTCATTTGGAATTAATGAGTTAGAAATACCTTAGTGGATAATGTATTCCATTTCATTTGGATTAAATGAGTTTGAAATATATTAGTGGATGGTGTATTTATATTAGAATTAAATAAGTTAGAAATAGATTAGTGGATAATGTATTTCATTTGGAAAAGATATAGGAATATATTAGTGAAAAATATATTTAATTTTTTAGGAATATGTTAGTGGATAATATATTTCATTTGTTAGAAATACGTTACTGATAATGTATTTATTGGTAAAAAGAGTTAGAAATATGTTAGTGTATAATATATTTCATTTGGAAAAAGAAGAATGAATGTAGAATCCATTCAAGGTAATTATGGGATTCCCTCATTGCTTTGTGTTGTAAATTAAAATAACAATTCATGTTTTGGGGACATAAGAATTAGGGGGTTCTTATGTATCTGTATTAGTATTGATGTTTTGAAAAAATATAAATGTATGTGGGATTCATTGGAGGGAATTAAGGGTTTCCCTAATTGTTTTATAAAATGAATTAAAGGAAAAATTCATGTATTGGGGACATAAGAATTCATGGGATTCTTTTGTATTTATTTCGATGATGATATTTTGGAAAAAGGAGAATGAATTTAGAAATTCATTTGAGGGATTATGAGGTTCCCACATTTATTTATAACATGAATTAAAAAGAACTATTCATGTACTGGGGACATAAGAACTATGGGGGTTCTTATGTAATTATATTGGTATTTATGTATCGAAAAAGGAAGTATGATATTTATTTGTATAGACGTTAGAGACAACTGAGTTTATGAAATAAAAAGGATGTTTTTGAGGTTGAGTTTTTCTCGTAAGGGTTTCCTAGGATATATGATGTGTTGTGGGTATGTTGGATGTTGTCATCTTACGATCTTGTATTTATTGCTTTCTAAATCTAGTTTATTATGGATATGTTGTTCTTCAATAAAAGGAGAACTTCATGGTATTTCATAGACCATAGATATGAGTTTATTAATAATTACATGAAATTGGTATGTAGTGCTATTCATGGTATTTGTAATGGTTAAACTAGAAGTGACCTAATTATGGTGATTAAGCAATGCACACTCCTTGTATGATTGAATAGTCCTTACTATGATGAAACATAGATGAGTAAATAATGACATCTATTAATGTTTATGCTTGGATTAGAAGCATATATATAGAGAGAAATTATAATATGCTTAGTGCACCTACATAGATGGGATTATGTATGGTGTAGGGATGGGCGTACCTTTTGATATACTAAAATAGATAAGTTGGATCATAATGGAGATGAGATAGATAGCTTAAGTTAGCTCATATTTGAGGTGAGATAGATAGATTAATTTAGCTCTTAATGGATATGAGATAGATAGCTTAAGTTAGCTCATCATCGAGATATGGTAGATTGCTTAAGTTAGATCCTCATGGAAGATGAGACAGATAACTTAAGTTAGCTCATAATGAAGATGAGATGAATAGCTTAAGTTAGCTCATCATGGGTATGAGTCATATAACTTGATCATAAGATATTAGGACACTGGTTAGTTACAAAGATGGTATGTGGATGGTTGGGGGTTTCATAAATCTCTAATAAGTGTCTAAAGGAAGAAAAATTCTCTCTCTTGAGTGGGCTAGATTTTTGGGTCATTATAGTTGGTATCAAAGCTCTAGATATGATGGACTAGAGGCTTCTATGGAATGTTCTAAGGATTCAGATATCTTCCTATTTAGGCCCTCACTTTATTTTTAAGCTGTAGTTGGGAAGACGTTGTATTTATAGATTGATTTGAAAGTAGAGCTCATGGTCAAAGGATTACAATATTTCTTAGATAAACTCTAGGTATGATGTACTAGAAGCTTCCATGGATGAGATAAAGGTTGCTTAAGATTTGATCCCAGGAAAGGTAGCTTTACTTTGATATGGCACCTTGTGCAAAGCAAGTGTGACCATCATCATTATCAGGAGATTGGTAATATATAAGCTTACCTAGGAATAATATCTTGTGTGGAGAAAGGATAACCATAGCCATTATGAAATGAATGAAAATGAAATAAGTTAGTCTGAAAGGATAAAGAACTAACTAGAAGTGACTAAATTCAACTCCTTTGTAGATAAGAAGAAAGGCACCTTGTGGTAAGGCAAGTGTAATCTAGAATATTACCAAGAAGGTAATAATAGCCACAATCAAGATGGAACCTTGTGGGATACAAGCAAGACTAAGACCCCTACTAGAAAGTAATCTAAGTTAGTTCATAAAAATTTATGACTATCCTTTAGAAGTACAATTGAGAGGAATTGTAAATTATCCAATTTATTTGTAGGGCAAGTGGAAATGGCACCCTAGATAAGTAGGAGAAGGTGAAAAAGATCTTCTCAAAAACCTAGGCTAGCTAAGCATGATGAAATTGAAGCTAGGCCCTAAAGTAAATTTTGGATAATTTCAATAAAAATGTAGAATTCCTCATTATTGTAGTATAGTTACTACAAGAAAAAATTGAATAATAAAGGGAACAAATGATACAACATAAGCGGTTATTGCAAATTATTGTTAATCAAGTTTCCAAAATGAAAATTTTGAGTGTAGACAAGAGGAAGATCCTGCTACAAAAAACATGAAGGCAAAATCTTGTATAGAGGTAGAGCTAGCCAAGGATATGAAGAATATTAGGGTATACAAATTGGTGAATTTAGCCAAGACGTGGTTGGATGTGTTGGAAATGTATGTTTTCCTTCGGGAATAATTCTTTACTAACCCAGATAGTAGGGTTACCCTTCGTATTTCAAGAAAAAGCTATTGAATGGTGGGATGAATTCAAATTTGACAAGAAGACTCAAGCAATGAAGCTTTAGTGGAATGGTTTTGTACAACCATAATCAATGTATAGGATATAATTCACTATTGTTGTATAATTCTCTTGGTTTTTAGGTAGGATTCGTTCTTGAGGTTTATAACTTGAGAAGATATTTTTAATTATCATTATAATTAGGAGCTATATTATTGAGAGGAGTATGAAATACTCTAAAATAAAATTTATTCTTGGTTAAGTTAATCAAACTTAATGAGAAGGAATAAATGGAAAAGTCTATTATTGATTAAGTTTTGATCTTACTTAATGAGGAGGAATAGATTTGGTCAGGTGGTCGAGTTATTTATCACTCAGAGTGATAAATATGCCTAGCATTTTTTTGAACATTAAATCATGCTCTTTGCTTATTACAAATATTAACCATAGATCCTTGTGAACCTAGACTATGAATATTACATAGTAGATGGAATAGAAAAAATGATTGAAAGAGAAAAGATGATGAATCTATTCTTGAGAGGAGTATGGGATCCTTTTAGAAAAATATAATTTTTATCATACTTAATAAGAAATAACAAAGATAAATTTCTATTCTTAGTTAAGTTCTTGATCATACATAATGAGAAAGAATAGAGATGGAAATCTATTCATAGGTTTTGAACAATTCTTAGTGGAAAGAATAGATAGAGAATCTATTCTTGAGAGGAGTATGAGATCCTCTCTTTAAATTGATAAAGCATGTACTAGAATATGAGATTATTGAACATTAAAAGGGTACATAAGATCATTTTAAGAGTAGATCTAAGATTAAAATAGGATAAAATTGTTCAAGTTCAAGTTTTTGAAAAGGGTTTACAGTTGTTTTTATCCATAGTCATAAGGACTTATTGGACCATGTTGAGGTAATGCAATCTTAGGATAGCTATTGTAGTAGGAATCAGGCAAAAATGGGAAGAAAACCTAGAAAGAACAATTATTTTGATATAAGGGATGGACCCTTATGTTTAGAAGATCGGGTAATTATACCCAGAATTGAAAAAATTGAGGATATTGATCACACAAGAAGTGTATAGTTTCACTTATTTCACTCACCTTGGAGGGGTTAAGATGAAGGAAACCATGGAAAGGATCTTCTTTTGGGTAGGTATGAAGAAGCATATTTTTAAACTTGTTACCTAATGTTTGGAATGGCACCTTATGTGGAGTAAGTGTGACCATTGATATCATCAGTGGATGATGATACCTTGGAATGGTACCTTACATGGAGTAAGTATGACCATTGATATTATAAATGGATGATAATAATCATAGAATGAATATCCTAGGTGGAGTGGGTGTGGCTGTCAACATTATCAATAGATGATAATACTTTTGGAATGACACCCTACATAGAATGAGTGTGGCCATTGATATCATTAGTGGATGATGATACCTTGGAATGGTACCCTTACATGGAGTAAGTGTGGCCATTTATATCATCAGTGAATGATAATGCTTGAAATGACACCTTTCGTGGAGTAATTATGGCTATTGTCAATGGATTATAATATTTTTGTTATATCTCACATGGAGTAAGTGAGGCATTGAAATTACCTGGAGATGATATTTTGTTTGATTAATAAAATGAGAAGATATTTTCTTTGTTTATTTGGAAATGTAATAATATTTTTTTGTAGGAAAACACATGGGATTGTGTTTAGTCCAAAGGGGTAGTATGTCACAACCTACCTTGGTAGGGCCATTAATGAGAAGACAATATAATTGGACTTATTGTTTTAATGTCTAACATTGTTGGTGCTATGAATATGCAAGGATATGATGTAACATCAGTTATATTTTATGATTATGGTGTTGCTAAGTTTTTATGGTTTTGTAGGGCTAACCATGCTTGCAAATGGACAATGATGAGCTAACAATTTAATATTGCTTTGATGATGCTTTTAAATTGTTTATCCAAGGAATTGATTGATATTATTTTATGAATATAATGGTTTTTAAATTAAAAGGACTAACCATTACAATATTGAGATAACAATTTAATATTAGCTTTGAGAGTGCTTTTCAATTGTTAAGTAAAGGAATTGATCAATATTATTTTATACATACAATGGTTTTTAATTAAAATCACTAACCATTGTAAAATTAAGCTAACAAATTAATGTTTGCTTTGATAATAACTTTAAATTAAATAGCAAAGCAATTGATTTAACATTTGTTTTATGTACATGATGGCTTCAATTAATGTGACCAAGGTCATATTAATGTGACCAAGGTCATGAAAATAATAGGGGCCATTACTTCTGCCCTCCCAGTGGGGTTCTACAGGTGACTTCCTATGGAAGTCCTATTCCTCTTCCCTGCATCCCTTCCCTGGCCCTGTCGTAGCTTCCCTAACACTTTTTTTTCCCTTCTTTCTTGGTAGGATGGTGTTGCAGATGATCTCTTTGGGATGAGATATCACTAATCCAATGTTCTGCCCATTTCCTTGCCCTATGTTGGGGTTTTACTTGAGTTCCTAAGTCCTAGGATGGGTTTGGGTTCTTCCCTAGGAGTTTCCCTAGGTTTTTTGGGTTGTTCAGGGATTTTTTCCTTGGATTTCCCAAATTTTCCTAGTTTTTTTAGGATTCTTCTTGACGTTTAGCCTTGGAGGATATTCAGTTGTAAAATTATGGGGCTGTAGAAAAGTGGCTTCATGAGTAGTTTTGCACAACATCCTTTTGGTCTTTGGGAGGACCATGTGCTTTCTTCTATGACTCTGCTCTTTGGGATTGATGTTGTGAGTCTAGTGGGATTTTAGTTTCTTTCATGGCCTACTTGGCGGGCCTCTGGTTTTCTTGTTATTGTTTCCTTGCAAGACTTCCTCATCTATTTCCCTGAAGCTGTTCAGTGGCAATGCTAAAGGCTATCTGGGATTTTTAGTTGCATCCTTTCTATCTGAGCTTTATCATCTACAACTGGGCTTCCTCGTGACTCCTTCCTCTTGGGTTCCTTGGGAACTTTCCTATATTTTTCCTACAACATGTTTTTCTACCTCTACTACTTCCTGATTGGGTTGGAATTCTTGGAGGCTTCCTTCTTCATTCATAAGGACTTCTTAGACTGTGGAGTTCCTAAATATGCTGACCCAATTTCTAGGCCTGTGATCTAATGCTTGAGGATTTTGTGGCCTGAGGAAATCCTATAATGGTTGTTCCACCTTCTAGGTTTGCAAGGGACTCAATTTTTTTTAGTTGAAGTGATCCTATGGCATCTACTCCACCCTTTGATGTAGGGTGGTTTTTCTACATTTGGCTAGTTTTTCTCTGCAAGGGAAATTGTTTCTATCATGGTTTCTAGTTTCCCATGGGTGGTTTGGTGCCTAGTTCCTTTTCTCATCCTTGGGATGTTTCAAATTTCAAATTTAGGCACCTATTTTTTTCTTGCCTGTGGGCAGTTTCAAATTTTATTTTAGGCGGGTTTTCCATTTTCTTCTACCACCTTCTCCTTTCCTACCTGGTGGGATTTTCAAATTTTGCTCCGTGTGATTTTCCTCACTTCCATCCTCAATGCTTTCTTGAAAGTGTTCCTCAAGGCTTTCCTCAAGCCTTTCCTATTGTCCATCCTTGGACTGTTCCTCTTGCAATTTTTTGTAATCAGGTTTTGGGATCCTTGATAAAAAATCACTTTTAATTCAACTTAACTTACCAAAAAAAAATGTGACCAAGGTCATGAATTGTTTAATACTTTTTATATAGGCAGAAGTCTCTTTTGAATTTCCAAAAGAAGCAAGTATTTTTAAATACATTAAAATATAGCTATTTTGGAAACTAAAATTAATGGTCCATGTCAATTGGGACTGAGCAAGAGGGCTAGCATTAATGAAATACAAGTACCTCCCTACCAACTTGGAAAAAGTAAAATTATATGAGCATGATTATTTTGAAAGGAGTGCATGTATTCTTGGGGGATGGCTTGGGGGGTAAAGCATCATGTTTGGAGTATGTCTCAAAAAAGGGAGGGGATGTGTGGGGCTAGAGGAAAAGAACTAGAGGACGCAAGCTCTTGGAGGATATGGAGAGATCTCCAAGTTGGATCAAATCATGCCTTTGTTTTCCTCCATGTTAATGGTTTTAATGAAGGCTCTTGTATTCTATTTAAGGATGTGTATACGTGGCATATTTTATTGGCAAGATTATTTTAACACCTTTATTATCTTTTTAATGTCTGATCAGGCCAATCATTATTATTTTTTTGGAAATATTATTTTAACACCATTATTATTTCGTTGGCAAGATATTTTGTGTATACATGACCATAGTAGACTTTAATATTTTACCCTGAGTTTTCTTATATTTTCTTTGACGCATTTCTCTCTAAGGTGCACTCTAAGCGCAACTCCAAATGTAGCTCATCAGTTGAGATTAGAAGATAAACCTTTTGAAATAAAATTTAAGGTTTAAATATCACTTGCCTATATTAAAGATTGATTTTTTTTTACCTTGCTTCCTGAACTGGAATAATATCCCCTATGATAGACCTTTGTTTTTTATGCTTTAATCATGTTATTTAATTTTCCCTAATATGCATTAATCAGGTGCAATTTTTTTTTGCAGAAGTGTTGTTATGAGCATTGCTTGTGTTTAAACTCCACCTCATGGTTCTTTAAGAATTTCCATGGGTAAGGTTAATGTTTTGGGAGGTCTACAATCCCTATTAGATGCCCACATGAGCGACCAAATTTATTTGGACTATGTTTGGTGAACTAAAATCCATCTTAGTCATCATTTGTTGCCATACCCTTTTATAGTTACCACCTGATATTTGGCTCCAACCTAAGGTTTACCTTAGGTTTTGATTTATTTTAAATATTTTATTAGCCACCACCATAGCAACACTATGTTGTGACACCTATATGCATAGGAGGGCATGGCAACTGGGTATGAGGGACCCATACCCTAAGGTTTAAACCTTAGGATTAGGGTTAATATTTGTACCCTCCATCAAAGAATTGCTATCATGAGATGCCACCACACTCGAGGACATGGGTGAGGGGAAGGCTGCTAAGGTCTTCCCACATATTAACTCACATGGGATGTGTTGGGGGACCGAGCATACCTTATAAGGCATAGTGCCCCCTTGTTTATGACCACCACTCAACAGTAAAGGGGAGCCATCGATTGGGGTGGCTGCCTAGCATTGGATGTGGCATAATTTGATGATACTTAGCTCTCTTTAACTGTTTGAATTGTTCCCATTTGCTATGGACTGTCAGGGGTTTGGTTGGTTGCTAGGGAAGACATATTTTTTTGAGAGTTGTCTAAGTATTTATCCCACATGTATGGAATGATGGGATAAATTCCATTTAAAATATGCTAAGCATCTAATGGATAGTAGCCAAGCACCTCAATACTTGGCTAAGAACTCTTCACCTTTGACCTACTTGTACCCTAGTTTTGTTGACATGCATGACACATGAAAAGTTGTGATTGGTTTATCTATAAGGTCTAGTTTACCTAGTTAGCATCTATCACCTAGGGAAAAAAAGAAAAACAACTTTTATTTTAAATTAGTTTGTGGAATTTATCCCACATGCTCCTTGTGGGAGCCTATGTAGGCTTGAAATAGGGGAAGCCTCCCCTATTAGCCCAACCACTAGGTTGTGGTTAGGGTAGACACCACTTGGTGAAGGCTATATCATCAGTTGTTTGGCGTCAAGGTTTATTTGACCCAATTAGATGCTATTAGTTGATTGGATGCCTGTTGAATGGATTAGTTTGTGGTTAGATGTTGTAGTTTAATTGGAGGTTGGTTGACTAGATTAGTCTATGGCTTGAATCTAAACACAATTTTTTATTAATCAAACCCTTTTTTTATGGCTTGAATCTAAATATGTTAGTGATAATGTACTTCTTGGTAAAAATAGTTAGAAATATGTTAGTGGATAATATATTTAATTTGATAGAAATATGTTGGTGAATAATATATTTCATTTGAAAAAAAAAAGAATGAATGTAGGATTCATTCAAGGGAATTATGAGGTTCTCTCATTGCTTTTTGTTATGAATTAAAAGAACAATTCATGTTTTGGGGACATAAGAATTAGGGGGTTCTTATGTATCTGTATTGGTATTGATGTTTTACAAAAATATGAATGAATATGGAATTCATTCGAGGGAATTAAGGGGTCCTCTCATTGTTTTGTAAAATGAATTAAAGGAACTATATATGTATTGGGGACATAAAAATTTATGGTATTCTTATGTATTTATTTCAATGATGATGTTTTGGAAAAAGAAGAATGAATGTAGAAATTCATCCAAGGGATTATGGGGTTCCCTCATTGATTTTTAATATGAATTAAACCACTATTCATGTATTGAGGACATAAGAACTATGGGGATTCTTATGTACTTATATTGGTATTGATGTATCAAAAAAGGAAGTATGAGATTTCTTTGTATAGATGTTGGAGACAACTAAACTTATGAAATAAAAAGGATGTTTTCAAGGCTAGGTTTTTCCCATAAGGGTTTCCCAGGATATATGATGTGTTGTGGGTATGTTGTATGTTGTCATATTACAATATTGTATTTATTGCTTTCTAAATCTAGTTTATTATGGATATGTTGTTCTTCAATAAAATGAGTTCATGGTATTTCATAGACCATAGATATGAGTTTATTAAGAATTACATGAAATTAGTATGTAGTGCCATTCATGGTATTTGTAATGGTTAAAATAGAAGTGACCTAATTATGGTTATTAAGCAATGCACACTCCTTGTATGATTGAATAATCCTTACTACGATGGAGCATAGATGAGTAAAGAATGACATTTATTAATGGTTATGCTTGTATTAGAATCATCTAGAGAGAGAGAGAGAGAGAGAGAGAGAGAGGGGGAGAGAGAGAGAGACTAGACTAAAGTATTATGGGATGGTCTAATTATAATATGCTTAGTGCACCTACATAGATAGGCTTATGTATGGTGTAGGGATGGGTGTACCATTTTGATATACTTAAAGGGATAAGTTAGCTCATCATGGAGATGAGACAGTTAGCTTAAGTTATCTCATCATTGAGATGACACATATAGCTTAAGTTAGCTCATCACAAATATGAGACAAATAGCTAAAGTTAGCTCATCATAAGATGAGATGGATAATTTAAGTTAGCTCATCATGGAAGATGATATGGATCACTTAAGTTAGCTCATCACGGAGATGAGATAAATAGCTTAAGTTAGCTCATCATGGAGATGAGTCTGACAACTTGATCGTAAGATATTAGGACATTGGTCAGTTACCAGGATGGTATGTGGATGGTTGGGGGATTCATAAATCCCTAACAAGTGTATAAAGGAAAAATAATTATATCTCTTGAGTGGGCTAGATTTTTGGGTTGTTAAAATATCCTAACTAGGATCATCATTTGCATGTCATCATGGATACTTGACTCAAGATGCAACAAGCAATCCAAATATAGAGAAGCATGTACATGTAGATAAATATAAAATTAGGCAAGATATACGTAGGTAGCAACAAGTATCTAAAAGAAAAATGAAACCAACATAGACTCAAGTGCAATACCTTTTAAGATATATATATATTTTTGGTAGATAAGATACTATAGCATTAATACCGGGTTTTACAGGTTGACCCAAAACCTTTTACAAAAATCAGCCCAGGGTTGTTGACGAATATATCCTTACTAAGGATCCTATATATGTAAAATCTACATGCCACTAAAGCCATTACATCCAGTAAGGCACATAGCCTATTATCAAAAAGAAACTTCCCATACAACATTTTGGGTATACCCCGAGAAAACACACATGCATCATAATTACAAAAAATAAAGACAAGGATCTCTTACTTGAGACAATGGAGAAACAAAAAGCTATAGACACACATAGTTGAGTACTAAAAAAAAACTCCCACAAGCTCTGTATTGACAATTACTCTTAATAATTCTTTGGTAATTGCTTTCTTTTGTATATGACATGCTTTGGTACCACATACTATCTTGGCCAATCAGCCTTGGAGAAGTGAACCTGCTGGCTAGATTTATGGCGATGGCTATTTGGTGGTCCACGTGGCTTTGGTTCGAAGTCTTATATTATCATTTCTTTCCTTCCCTGTGATTATCAACCAACCTCAAATTACTAATATGACTAGGAGCCATGTTATCTGACATGTGACTGTCCCCATTAGTCTTTGTGGTATTTCCAAGCAGCATCCATGAGGACTGTCAAATCAGATAATATTTATTGTGAGTCCAATTCAAAAAAGAGATGGGAATACTCATAGCCTTAGAAATTATACTGCCTTCCCTGTTGGTAAATTTGACTATCATTATTGGCATTCTTGTTGAATAAGCTCCTCTACTTCACTCAAGACACCGTGTTCCGATTTGAAAATCCTGTCACCATCGACACCTAAATTGGCGAGCTTATCAAAAATTTTGTTAGCTTCCCAAAAGACATGTTGGGCTTTTCTATCATGTCTTCCCTAGAAAAGGATCCTAGCCTCTTCAAAAATTGTTTTAATCCTCCAAGAAGGTGTTTTCCAATTATTGAGGAGATTTATAACATGCATAGAGTCTCCTTCTATGATCAAATTACCTTCTAAGTCTTGAGTCATTTGAAGACCTCTCCACATAGCTCTAGCTTCAACTTCATTGTTTGTCCTTGTTAACAAATATGTGGAAAATGCAAGCATCATATTCCCATTATGATCTCGCACAATGCCACTAGCGCCTGCTCTACCAGGATTGTCCTTAGATGCTCCATAAAAATTAAGCTTAAACCAACCCGTAGGAGGTGGAGACCACTTAACATTGGCTCTAGGGTTGACTACCCTAGGCACAAACTCATCTAAAAAGGTTAAGCTTAAATATTGAGCAATCATGGTCTCCTTTAGATGAGGTTTACAACTATCAAAAGGGATAAGGTTCACATTCTCGTTGGCAAAGGATAGGATACTGGAAATGATAGTTTGATGATCATGGATAGACTTATTAAGGACTCTATGGTTCCTTTCTAACCAAACCTACCAAAGATAGTTATTGAGACAAATTTTCCACATGTATCTAAGTCTTTGAATTGAAAAGGGGCAAGTCCACTGGACGAACAAATCATATATAGTGGCTGGTTTAACCCATGAAATATTGAAGGCCTTAAAAACCCCACTTAGGATAGTCAAGGAAAAAGGGCACTCAAGGAAAATGTGATAAATGGTCTTCCAACTAGCCCTACACAGATAACAACGATTGGTGATACAAATACCTTTACGCATCATATTATCAATGGTTAGAATTCTTCCTTGGATAACCAGCCATGAAAAGACTATAATTTTTTGGAATTAAAGTTTTTATCCAAACTAATTTCTTTTGGAGGAAAAAATCCTTGTCATCAAGCTTAAGCTTGTAAGTTGATTTAATAGTGAACTACCCATTTTCTGTAGGATCCCAGGTCACTTGATCTTCCTTGGGTATCATGGGGATAAACTATTTCCAGAGAATGTTACAAAGATCATTTGATTTTGCTTGAAATCCCTGAATTCTTATTTGTTTCCACTTCATTCTACCTCTGTCCTCAACCATATAATCGGAGACTTTTTTGCCAATGAGTTCTTCTATGATATATCTGATTCGAGCTAAGTTAGGATATTGCATCAGTGGTTCATCCTTAGCCCACATGTCATTCCAACAATTTATCCTCTCACCATTGCCTAAAACCCATATTAAACCTTTTTTGATGATTTCCTTACAATTAATAATTGCTTTCCAAAAATTAGAACCTCTGATTGGAATTGAGTCACTTAGAAATTCCATATTTTGAAGATACTTTCATTTGATGATAGTTGTCCATTCATTTTCTTCACCAAAAATGAGACGCCACGCCTGCTTAGCTAGTAAAGCTAAATTTATATGAGCAATCATCCTCAGACCTAAGCCCCCATTTTCCCTGGGTTTGCACACTTTGGTCCATCCTAAAAGGTGTATCCTTTTTTTCTCTTCTAATACAATCCATACAAATTTAAAATTTAGGGTAATTTTGGGTTTTAATCCAACCGTATATCCAACAGTATATCCTTTTAAGATATATTATGTTCATTGGTTCTTTGATTTCTTTTCTATCAAGCATGGTCAGGCAATAAGCACTTAAACCAAAATTAGTAGTTATGATGGATGGACCTAGCCAATTAAGTTTAAATTTACCTTTAAGCTTGATTTTGGCATTGATGTTCTTTTGATTCTCTTTAAGCATGAGATCACCAATTTCAAAGGAGTGATAGTATACCTTCTTGATATAAGCATACTTAAGCCTTTGTTGGTAGACCCATAGGTTCTCTAAGGTATCAATTTTCTTTTTAATAGAATTATAACTAGCTAAGGTGGGCAAGATGATATTCACCTCTAATTGAGGAGTCCAACAAAATTTGCAAGGAAGACACCTAAAGACTAAAATAGAAGATGTCTTTAATCCCATAAATCAAAGTATAGAGTGTCACATTTTTGGGATTTTGAACACAAGTGTGATAGGCCCATAAGGCGGGATATACCTGAAGATACCAATATTAACTAATTTTGTTGATAAGCATATTAAGAATCTTGATAAAAGTCTTGTTAAAATATTTAGCTTGGCAATTTCCTTAAGAAGAGTAAGGAATTGACCATTTATACTAAATCTTGTATTTAACAAAAAAAATTGGGCATCCTTGTTATTAAAGGGTTGTGCATTATTAGAGATTAACATGGACAAGATATTGTAAACTTGGAAACTTTGACTCTAGTGGTTGAGGCTAAAGGTATGGATTCTACCCATAGTAAAGTACTCATTAGTTGTGGTGATGAACTTATGCCTATTACATGATATCATGTTGATCTTCCCAATGATGTCTAAGCTCCAAATAAAAAATACCATGGAGAATTCAAGGGTTGAAGATATTGGTATGGAGCATGGATAAGATTGCCATGCTTTTAACACTTATTACACTTCCTAATAGAGTTGTAAGAGTCCTTTTCTATGGAGGTCTAATAATAACCCATCTATAGGAGTTTTTGGTGATGGCAACACCACCTAAGTGACTACTACATGGTCCATCATGGAATTATTTAATACCTACTTGGGATTTAGATGAGGTTAGGCACCTAAGGGGAATTACAACAAAGTTATGATAGTATAAGATATCACCAATGATAACATATCAAAAAGCACACTACTTAATTAGGTTCTTGTTCTAATTGTAGTTCAAAACATCAAACAACATGCCATCCTTAATGAAGGTAAAGATATCATTGTACTAATATTAGGAGGAGACACTTATATAGAAAATAATTCTAGAGGAAGCTAGGTAGACTATAAGGTTGAAGGCTTTCTAATTAAGTAAATGATAATCATCTTATTTTTCATACAACCTAAGATGATAAGGGTTACAACTGCAATAATAACATCAATATGTTGGTAATTAGACCTAGGGTTGGATTCAATGTATGTTTGTAAAAAGCAAATATTAACTTAGTGATGATTTATTTGTATGGATTAAGCTTTTTGTCTTTTATTTTATAAACACCATTGACTTGGTTGACTATGAAGAACATAAGCTTATACTGAGAGGGGGGGGTGAACAATATAAGACCACTTTTTACTTTTTCTTCCATTTCAATATTATGTTGTGTATAGATAGTAGTATAAATAGCAGTAATCAAAGCAATGTATAAAATACCATACACAATAGAGACACCACAATTTACGTGGTTCACCCAATGTGGGCTACTCCACGGAGAAAATATTTTACTAAAAATTTCTTAATCAATCTCTTTGGGAATCACTCCCAATTACAATGTTTATGGATCTCTGTCCAAAGGAGATGTTGATCCCCTAATCTCAAGTTCATGTATCTCTTCCATAGGAGAACTCTTTCCCCTTATGATATGGCTATGTGATCTTCTAGAAGACTTTGTCTCTCTGCTGCCTGATTGGTGGACCTCTCTCCACTTGAAGACTCCTCACTCAGATCTGTCTTCAATTGTGCTGGCTGTTGGATCTATATCCACTAAGACTCTATCCTATGTACTCTATCACCTCCAAATCTCTATCAATAGGCTCACTAATAACCTAATCAATAGGCTCACACAGAACTTGGTTAACAAGCTCACACAAAACTTGTCCAATGTTGAATAACAAGCTCACACAAAACCTATCCAATGCTAAATAACAAGCTCACACTATTGGGAAGATCAACATCATTGGAGCTTAGACATCATGGGAAGATCCCAATATCTTCAACCCTTGATGCTTATAACACAAGGTTTTAAACACAACTCTCAATTCAGAAAACCTTGATGCATTCAACCAACCACTTTTGAAAAGGAAACCACAAACAATCCTTTTCCCTCCAATGATATTTCAGAAATCAACCACCATAAAAAATCAATAGGATAATGTACCCATACCTTTTATGAAGTGAAGAAACCCCTTTGGAAATCTTCCACACTCAACACACTTTGAAACGAAACAACCTTCACTTTGAAACCTTTTACAAAAATATAAATATCTCTATATGTACATCTTATTTATCCTTCTAAATTAGTTATTCAAATAGCCCTCGAAATAAGCTTTCCAACGATATATAATATGATATACTTTTATAAAAGGAAAATACTAGAAATATCTTCTTTTCTAAAAGTGCTTTTAAACTTGCCTTCCAATAACAAATCAAATCAACCCTCATCATATTATTCCTCCAACATGAGGTAATAATAAAAAAATTATTAATAAAAATATTACTTCCCTCTTAGAGGGAATCAAACCCTCGTATCTACCCAAACAATCCTCAACCACGGTGCCAAAGACCACACGAGCTACGCGCTCGCATAGGACGAAGAGCGCAGAATGTGCTTTTGTCCTTCTCCCCTTGCTCACGTCAACAAAAACATCGGCCAATTCTCTTGATCTAAAATCTAACCCGTGGGAATCGAATCTTGTCTCTTTCATAAGCAAAAACCTCTGCACTCCCCTCGCTCATTTTTGGACCACGCTACCACACGAATATTTTGGTGCTTTTCGTCCTATCTCCTCTACATTCGATTCCAAGGCTTTTGAAATAAAATCCTTTGCATTTATATGCAACTTCCCTTTAATTTTACAAACGTCGGTGGAAATTTTAAATTAATTTCTTTTTGATGATGATGTCAGCACTAAGGTAATTTTAATTTTAAAATTTAAAATTAAATTTTAAATATTAAAATTTAAATATTAAAATGTTTAAAATTGAATATCTCCATGTTCGGGGTACCTTTTTTGACAAAACAAAAGCCCAAACCGGGTTTTAAGAAAAACCCATTTAAAATCTTCCATTAATAGTTTTAAATAAAATCTTTTATTTTTCCTACCTTGTTTTTCACAAAAACCATATAAATTTCCATGCTAAATGTTAAAAATTCTTATATATGAAATACTGTGGCCACCAAAACCAAATGTGATCCATGTGATATCAATGAAAACATAAAATACCTCAAATTTTCAACATAATACAAGCTAGGAGTCTCCAAAAATATAGAGGTTTCTAAAATACAAGGCTAAGGTTGCATGAAGCTCTAAGATAAGGGTTTCATACCCAAAAGCATTGTTGGTGCAAAAAAATATAAGCTTAAAGAACAAAGGTATAAGTTGTTTCTGAGTCACCAAGATGACTCCTGCCCCGCTCCTTTAACACTATAAGTTCCATCGAAGTATAATGTCCAAGAATAAGGTTGATTGGATTCTAAGATAAAAAATAACTTATTTAGAAAGTTTGTAGTTAAGGGATGAATAGTGTTTAAAAGAACAACTTCTAATTAGTCAACAATTACCTGATATTTCATAGAATTCTCGGTGACAAACTCAAGATTGAGTTTTCGAAGGGTGATGACCCACTTAGTGGTTTGTTTTGAGAGGCAAGGCTTAAACATATGATATAATAAGGAATCAACACTTATAATGATAAATATATTATAGATGAGTATGTATTTTCCAAGCTTCTATAAAGTAAACACTATGGCAAGACAATGCTTCTCTAAAGGGGTATAACAAAATTCATAATTAACCAAAGTGTTTATAATATAGAAAATAACTTGCTATCTATGTTGGTCATCATATTTCACCAAAATATCACCTAAGCTATGGTTTGTTGCTACTATGTATAGCAACAATGATTGAGAAGTAATATGAGGGATAAGGATAGGAGGAGATAAAAGGTAAGATTTAAGAACATCAAAGGCTACTTGATAGTTATCATCCCAATTAAAGACTACATCCTTTTTCAAAAGTTTGGAAAAGGGATGACACTTGTTTGAAAGCTTGGAGACAAATCTCAATATGAATTAGATTTTACCTTAGATACGTTGAAGATAGGTTAAAGTTTGAGGGATGACATATCAACAATAACTAACATATTTTTAGGATCAAATTTGATATCAAACCAGGTTTTGTAGGTGAGTTGGAGAGGAGAGGGATCCTCCAAGCGAGTTCCTAGGTTCAAGTCTCCACCCTACTTAAAAGTTGAATTGGGTACTCAAAATCCAATTGATAATGTTGGTGAGGGCAGGACTGGGTGTGACTCCTAGGTGACTTTGATGGTGTAGAACTCCTTGGTCGTGGTTTCTCAGACCAAGGCAGCCCCGCAAGGGATTTTCCACTTAAAAAAACTTTGATATCATGTTAGAATACACTAAATCCCAATATTTTTCTTGACTTAACCCTAATGATGTATTTATAAGGATTTAAATTATCTCATACTCACATAGTTTCTCAAAAATATACTTTAGATCTCAAGTATGGTCTTCGTAGTTTAATAATTGACCAAGACGATCATCAACATAGTCTTCCACAATTTCATTGCATCATGTCATGGCTTGTTGGTAGGTAGCTCATATATTTTCCAATCTAAAAGGTATGAATTGATATCAAAATGTTCCTCATGGGTGGTGAAAGTTGTTTTAGATTGGTCCTTAGTTATGATTTTAATCTACTTATAGCCAAGGAACCCATCCATTAAAAATAATATTCCACATCCTATACTAAAATTAATGATCATGGCAATATTGGACACAGGGAATTCATCCTTGGGATATACTTTATTGATGTCTTAAAAGCCTATGAAAACTTTGATGTTATCTATATTATTGGAAACAAGGATAACATTAGAGATCTAATTAAAATAATCAATGAATTTAATAAATATAACATTGAGGATTTTATGGAGCTAATATTTGATCAACAAAACAAATTTTGAAAATATCTTTCATAATTTATGCTTCATGGGCTTTGAATTATGAGTGATGACTAGGTGGTGAACAACTAGGAAAGGATCGAGATTTGGCATATTGTGTAGGACCAAGAAAATATATCACTAAAATCCATAAAAAATTTGGTGTACTTCTCATGCCTAGTTAGGTTCAAGACATTGACTAGATTAGGGATATTGGAATCTTCATGAGTCCTAATATCTATGTCCACACTTTCCTAAATCAGAATATGAGACTTGTCTTCCAATTGAAAGGTAGTGGGAATCACTTCCAAGCTCTTAAGATCTATAGGATCTAGGTATGGATGATTGTGATCAATCGATTATAAGAGAGTGACATTTGTAATTAAAAAAATATACATTAAAATAGAAGTAATTTTGGATTAGATAGTGCAATGGACTATATTGAGGAGGATCGTTCAAGATGTCATCTATATCATAGTTATTTTATTTAGCAATCAACTTAGTATAGTCTAAGGTCAAGATAATCACACTAGCAAATATTTTACATCAAAAGAAGGTAGGGTCTATGAGGAGCAATGACACATTACTATCCTCCTCATCCTAATATAATATTTCTAAGAAAACAATATCTTCATAGGACTTCCTATTGAAAAGGATGATTTTATCTTTGTTTTTGGATGAAGAATATGTTGGATATTTTGAGTATATTATTGTCATTGATGTCAAAGGATTGATGTCATAAGTTGATGATATTGGTTGTCATTTATGTCAAGGAAAATAAAGGTTTCATGGTTTTACCATGGTGGTACTTTCAAAATAAAAAGGAAGGTGTTTTATGGTGGCAAAGACTTTATCCAAAGAAAAGGCCCAAAGAAGAAAAATACATTATAATATTTAAATCTATAAAGATTTAAAATATTATAATATTTAAAAATTAAAATGGGTGCCAAAGGTTAAGGTTGGAAATTGAAAATTTCCATGCACCAATGTCGAAGACCAAATACACATTTGTGTATTTAAAGTGCAAATACTAAGGTGAAAAATTGGTTAATGATAATTGAAAGCTCGTGCACTTTGAAAATCATTTATGATAGAGGACAAGGAGAAGATAACCCTTGATTGCACATTTAAAGTAAGAGCACGTGATAAAGAGAAGGGGTAGTTGTTTTTTATTCCATTTGGGTAGCTAGATTAAATGGTATGACCTACGATACTAAGACATGGCAGCAAGGAGGTCTCGAGTTCAAGACACGGTGGAGGTAAGGAATTAAAGTTTTTGTTGACAAAGTTTTTTGTACCAAAAATAGAGGATAAAGCAAGGCACGTGCAAGTTAGGTTTTGTGTGGGTTTCTAACCCATGCGGTGGCCCAATTGAATCTAGGGTGTGGGCCAGCAAGTGGTGTAGGTTTGAATTATGACGACGACACAAAATGGGGCAATATTTTTGGTAAAACAAATAATATTCTCTAAGGCTAAGGTATGCGCTTTCTTGGGCAGTCATAAGGTGATTGTTTTATTTTTTGATATTTGGATTAAAAGGACAACGTGGAATTATTATTTTAATTTGAATTAAAAAGGGAATATTGTGGAGTTTTACAAAGTAATATGTGTGGTGCATAAAATAAATATTGCTATGGTCATTTGAGGTGTATTGAATTATTTTATTTCAAGTAGGAGGTATAAGGTGTATAAGAAAATTCATGTGTGTAATTTGTGGTTTTGTTGGGTTGAATGTTATTTTGCAAGATTAGGAGTAATAAGGTGTGATAAGTTGCTTGAATTTTATTATAACTCTTGCATGGTGAAAGGAAGATATGAAAGGTTTTTGTTGAGTATTAATGCTTTATTTTTTAGAACAAAAGAAGAGTGATTTCAGATTTCATTGAGCATATATTTTTGAGAAGAAAGTTCATGTGGATGTTTTGAGAAAGTATCTTGCAATCTAACCCTTGAAGTGGCACTAGAAAAATTAGTTGTTTGTGAGACAAGTTTTTGAATATATATCTCCATAAGGGTAAATTAAGAGGTATGGGCACATCATTCCTTGTTTAAGGTTTTTTTTGAAGTGACTGTTTTGGAACATAAGGTGGAGATAAAAGGGGTTTTTGGTATACATTGTTGGAAATTTTTAAGCTAGGTTTTGTGTTTCATTGTTGAATTATTTTGGAAACATTTGGGATAAAGTTTGAAAATAATACCGTGTTTCCATTGTTGAAAGTGATTGAAACACTTGTGCTAGATATTATGAACTACTTGTGCTAGGGTTGAAGACAAGTTAGTGCATCATTATGAATTATTTTGAACATTGGCTTGAGAGATATTTATAGCAATTGTGAAAGTGTTTGAGATCAATTTTGTGAGGGAAATTGTGCATTAGTGTGATTGATATTTGAAAGATAGATAAGTTTTGTGAAGCAAGTTATACAGTGTTTTGATTTTATTTGAAGGGGTGTTTGCAAGAGAGAGATATTAGATTAGTTGAATTCAATATTTATGAATGTGAAGAACATATTGGGTTTTTTATAGTGCATATCATTCTATATATGTTCTAGAGGTCAAACGAATTCTAGGTAGAATATGTCTAAACTGCCTAGTTGAAGAAAGTACTTCTGAAAGAGATATAAGCATTTGTTTGTATGCAAGTTTTGGAAATATTTGAGCAGGTTAAGTGAGAAACTTTGAGGTAAATTTGAGCAAGTCTTGTAAGAAGACTTAAAGCATATTTGAGGTAGATTTGAGAAAGTCTTGTGAGAAGACTTGGAGAAGATTTGAGGTAAATTTGAGCAAGTCTCGTGAGAAGACTTGGAGCAGCTTTGAGGTAGATTTGAGCAAGTCTTGTGTTAAGGCTTGGGGTATATTTGAGATAGGGTATATTTGATATAGAATTAAGAGCAAGTTTGGTTGGTAATTTGATCAAGTATTTGTGTTAATTCTTGGTGTATATTTGAGATATATTTGAGAGTAGTCTTTGGAGGTGACAGAGTAAGAGGATAGAGGTCTACTGTGGAGAGATATCCACAAGCCAAAGCAGTGGGGACAAAATTATTCTATAAGTTCACCAACTAGAGCATAGGAGAAAGAGTTCTCCTATGGAGAGAGATCCACGAGCCAAAGCAAGGGGAAAGAGTTCTCCTATGGAGAGATATCCATGAACTAGTTGGGGAGATATAGTTCTTCTGTAGATAGAGATCCATGAACTAGTTGAGGAGATAGAGTTCTCTTGGATAAAGTTCCATGAACCAGAGTAAGGGGAAAGAGTTCTCCTATGGAGAGAGATCCATGAACCAGCTGGGGATATAGAGTTCTTATATAGATAGAGATCCATAGACTAGTTGAGGATATAGAGTTCTCTTGGATAAAGTTACATGAACTAGAGCAAAGGGGAAAGATATCTCCTATGGAGAGATATCCATGAACTAAAGTAAAGGGGTAAGAGTTCTCCTATGGAGAGAGATCCACGAACTAGAGAAAAAGGGTAAGAGTTCTCTTGTGGAGAGATATCCATGAACCAGAGCAAGGGGATATAGTTCTCCTGTGGAGAGAGATCTACAAATTAGAACATAGGGGATGGGTGTCTCCTTTGGATAGAGGTCCATAAACATTGTTATAGTGAATTTATTCCCAAGATATTTTTAAAGAAAATTTAGAAGAAATATTTTCTTCGTGGATGTAACCCACGTTGGGTGAACCACATTAAATTTGTGTCTCTCATGTTTGTGATGATTTGTGCATTGCTTTGATTATTGCTATTGATATCGCCATTGATAATATTAGATAATATGTTTTGGGAAAGAAAAGTAAAAGTTGATCTTATACTGTTCACCCCCCTCTCAAGTATAAGCCTATGTTCTTTAGAAGATGGAGAAAGAGGTTGACTATGACTAGGGATATAACTTATCCCATAATATCCTAGACAATATTTGGCCTATAGGGGCTCTTTTATGCCCTACTAATATAGGCCTAGTCCTTTACCTTGATATCCCATGTTAGAAAGCATCTATTTTGAAATGAAATATGAGTTTAACAAGAAGCATGCGACATATTTTCATTCAACTAGTAGAGGGTTATTGCCATGGATTTTCTCATTGTTAGTAGTACTAGTGTAAATAAAGGAGCAAATTTCAATTTGTACCATTTTACCCTTTGTACTAGAAGGTAAGCCTAAGGTTCAAGAAGACAGAGGAAGCTTAGCTAGGTCCAAAAAAAGGTTGATTATTATCCTTATTATTAATGTTGATGTTGGATAGATTAGAGGTTTGACATTTAAATTCATTATTAGATGGGTTATTTAAGTTAAATTATCTTAATGCATCAGTGATGGGAAGCTAACAAGAAGAAGAAGATGGTTCAAGATATAAATTGATAGAAGGACAAATATGATCTTTAAGGTTCTCGATATTGAACAAATGGTAGTAGGTGAAGGGATCAAGGTTAGATGGAATATGATAAGTCTTACCCCTATATTCATATTTATGGAACTGATGGAGATTTTAAATAATGACTCACATCTCATGGATTAATGGTCTACCAAGAAGAATATTATAGGTTAGATCACATGGTATAACATAGAAAAGAGTTTTGAGAATATGGGGTCCAACTCTAAGGGATAAGACTATAGTGCCACTAGCATGATGCTCCCTATTATCAAACACCCTAATAACAAGATTATCTTTCTCAAAATCTTATTTGGTTATCCCAAAATTATTAATGAATATTATGCTACAAACATTGAGATCAAAACCATTATAAACTAGATTTTTTTAATGAACCTATCATTAATGTGGCCTATGATATACAATGGGAGATCTTTGACCATAAAGGATAGAGGGATATTATCCTCATGGAATGTTATAGTTTCATGGTTAACCCCAATACATCCCACCATTAAAGTAATTTCATTGGGATTATAGTCTTTAGGAATAACTTGTTCACTCTAAATTTTAAGTAAGATATCCCTATGATTCAGAGAATTCTTGAGAAGATAAAAAAGGAAGATTCTAGTTGGGATATCTTCAAGCTAAGGAAGCAAATTAAAATTTCCCTTAGACTTAGATTTTGAATGAATTATTAATGGAGGTATTTCAAGGGAAGATTTTGTTTTGTGAAGGACCAAAGGAGGTCTTGAAGGTTGATCAGATGAAGGACCTTTGTGTTGTTATATATTCATAGCACAAACAAAAGAAATATTACTAGAAGAATGGATTATCCTGACCATACTTGGGTTTGAAGGTAGTAAGTTTCTATAGTAAATGTTATTTGCTATGTTTCAATTTTAATTATGATTAGATAATGGATTTTGGAAAATTCTAAGGTCTTTATTAGAAGAAGTTTGAGAGTTAAATCTACTAAGAACAACTTGAATTAAGGTCTTGGATTAGTTTTCTAAGGCTCATACATTTATCAATTATATGACTATTAATATGGTGGAAGACACATTTATCATTAAGAAAAAACCAAGAAGCTTTTTATTTCTAGGATATAAAGGATTGGTGAATGGAAGCTCCACCATCCTATCTTTTAGGAGTTGATGTAGGATGGTTAAAGGAGGTTTTTCTAGACAAGAGTAATTCATCTTAGGTTTTTTTTGTTGTGGCTTTTCTAAGATAAGATTTTGAAGATTTTTCATAAAAAAAATGTTGTTGATTTGGCATGAGTCTATAACTCCATCGTCTACGACATGTTTGTTCTTGTACTACCTCTTTAGGTAGGAGGAAGACTTATTTTACTCCTTATAGGATTTGGATTTCAATTGTTCTTTTTGAGGATGGTGGTATTTACTCTCTTGTCCATGTCAATGGAATCTTTAAAATAATATACATTGGTCATATCTAGATAGAATTCCAATTGCTCGTTAAGGTTCCCTATGAAGATATCTAGGAGGTTTCTTAATAAGAGGGATATATTGAAATATCCCCACCAAGGTTGACCATATTACCAAGAATTTAGAAAAATAATTCTCTTTTGATTAATTTATTTGATATAGGTCACTAGTTATAACCTTCTTTTCAATACAGATAATAGATTGTTTAAAAAACATCTTGACAAGATCAGGAAGAAGATTTTTTGAGATGGAGTTGTATGAGTACTACAAGAATGTGGGTGAAGCTTTTGATTTGGAAAAGTGTAGGAAGGTGGGTTTTAGGGTAAGAAAGCTAGAAAAGTGGTGGTGTTCGATAGATCCTAGTATTTTTTTGGTAGTTTATCTATTTACTTCAATGACTTGTTTTGGGGGGTTGGGCCCTTGGGTGGTGTTTGTAGAAGGAGCGGTTGAAGTAAGTGATGTGGCATATCAAGGGGGACTCCTAAGGATCATGTGGATAATTATGAGCTTGCATATATCACTTTTGAGGGAGAGGCCTATAGTTTGGGCCATCGATTTATTCTTAAGCCTTTTGACCCAAGAAACTCATTTGATTTGGTGGCAAAAGGCAGTAGGAGCAATGGGTCAAAGAGTCTCTTTGATATTAATCTTCTCCAAAAAAAGATCAATGTTCCAATGGACTTGTTGAATATTACATTGAATAAAGGTATCTGGAACTTGGTGAGAAAATTTCAAAGGGTAGGTTGGATCTTGACTCTATCCAAAAATTGATGGTAGTCAAATGGAAACCTCTAGGATTTTTAGAAATTTTTACGATGCCCAAAGATTTCTTCAACATTAAATTTAATTTTGAATAGGATTCAAAGCATATATTGGGTAGAGGTCCATGGTTATTCAACAAAATAGGACTATTTATTAGAAGATAAGGGATTGATTTTGATACGAATACCTAAAAGGTTAACTTGATTCCCCTTTGGATTAATTTTTTAGGTTTACCTTTCCACCTCTTACATGAGGATATTCTTAGGGATATGGCCAAGGTAATATGGGATATAATTTTGATTGATTTAGCCATAAAAGTGAAGATAAGGATGGTATTTTCCTGAATGTGCATAATTATAGACCCTGATTTTGATCTCCCCTCTTCATTTGAGTTAAAAACCCCCATTGGTTCCCAGACTTAGCCTGTTGTTTATGAAAATAGACCTAGTTTATGTTCAAGGTGTAAAATATGAGGCCATGCCTTAGAGAACTATTCTCAAAGAGGGATGAGTCTAAAACCTAATGTAGGGGGGATAAAGAACCCTAAAAAATGAATCCAAAAATCCTCTAAGAAGTTTGGGATTCATGGATTCTCGATGAATAACTTCAGTGGATCAAAACCTACTAACCTTGGGAATTCCTCAATTCCTTTGGAGCTTCCAATGGTGGTGAAGGATCCCCACCAGTTGGAGACCTGGCCCTTGTAAATATTTTTGAGTTGAATGTGGTAGATGGTGTGCCCCAAGAAGTCTTGGGTGGGGTGTATAACAAGGACTTGGTGCCCTTGATCCAAAAAAATGTTATTTCTTTAGCCCTCATTTCTAAGGTAAGCCCTTCAAACCTTATTACTGAAGTCTTGGTGTCCAATGACATCCTTCATATCTCGTTTGGTTGCTTGGGGAGAATGAAAAATTATTTAGATGGTTTCCCACCCCTCCAAGTTGTTGGTGGGATCTCCAAAGGTGAATTTGGTAAACAAATATCTAGGCCCAAATACTCATAGCCAAAGGAAATTTTTGGTCTGGGGTTGAGAAGAAGGTTGGAAGACCCTACAACAAATCCCTTAATAAGAAAGAGTCAAAATTTGATATTCTTGATGGGTCCTAAGAAATTCTAAAAGTAGAGGTGGGAAAGGATGTGGGAGTGAAGAATCTAAAATTAGAGTGCTTTTGCTAGTAATATTTAGTGGCTTGGGAGGAAATAAGTAGATACCCAAAACTCACATTCCTACTAAAACATATGGTTAGCTCTATAAGAAGGGAGTCCTATCTAGATATTATTTTCATCTAGGAGAAAAATATCAAAGAGTGTAATATAGAGTCAGTGAGAAATATGATTTGAAAGGAAGCAAATTTTATAGCCAGAACAACCTAGGGTTCTTTTGGAGGCCTATTTTATTTTTCAAGCTTGATGGATCTGTCATATCCTCCAATGATAGGGTCAAAAATATTTTATTTTTCTGCAATATTTCTTGGCATAGATGGGTAATGTCAGATATCTATGCTCCTAATTCAATAATTGGTAGAAATTTTTTGTGGTCATCTCTAAACACTATGAAAGAGGTATTTAGATTTGAAGCTTGGGTCTTCGATGGGGATTTTAATTCTCCCTATTTTTTTAGATAAAAAAGGGGGGAAACCCAATCTAGTCTAACATAATGGAAGAGTTCCAAGATTTTGTTTTCAAAAATGAAAATTTGGATATGGACTTGAAAGGTTCTAGATACACCTGGAGAAATAGAAGAATATGTTATCAACTCATTCAAATCAAACTGGACACAATTTTTCTAAGGAGTACCTTCCTTTTTTTGGGGATGCTACTCTATATTCCCTCCCTAGAATAAGTTTAGATCATAGCCCTTTGTGGTTTGAGTCACAATTGGATGTGGATTTCTTCCATAGGTCTTTCTGTTTTAAGGCTATGGTGTGATCATCTAGACTTTGAAAATAGAGTGGAGTGGTGGAATGTTTCAATTTTAGGTCCTAAAGCCTCACAAGTGATGTTCAAGCTAAAATTCATCAAGACCAAACTCAAGGAGTGGAACAAAGTCACTTTTGGTAATGTGATAGTAAGGAAAGAGTTTCTAAAAACTAAAATCAAGCTAGTTGAAGTGGAGGTGGAAAAAGGACCTTTTCTGTAGATACCCAAAGCAAAGAAAATTGGATTTTGGTTGACATTCATAATATGTTATCTTAGGAAGAATTAATGTGGAAATAAAAATCTAGACTACTTTGTCTCAACAAAGGTGATAAAAATACAATGTTCTTTCATGCATCCACTTTGAGGCATAGAGCTACTAATAGAATTAGGGAAATCATGAGGGAGAATGGCTCCAAAGTGTCAAATATCTAGGAGATTAGAGCAAAAGTAGTCTCCTTTTTTAAATCTCTACTTGGGGTCAAAGGCAATGGGGACAAATATGTTAAGTGTAACCTTCTTAGGAACATCTCATCCTTGGTGTCTTCAGGCATGAACTCTTCTCTAACTACTCCTTTTAATGATGAAGATATCAAAACTACAATATTTTCTATGGAAGTATTGAAGGACCTTGGACTTGATGGATTTTTCCCTTTATTCTTTCAAAAAATTTGGCACATTTTGGGCACAAAAGTGGGAGAGGTCTTAAAAGAGATTCATAGGATGAAATTTATTCTTTATGGGGTAAATTCCACTTTTATAACACTGATCCTAAATTTGGTTGAGGTGAAATATTTTAGAGATTTTAGACCCATTAGTTTATGTAATACCATCTAGAAAATCTTGACAAAAGTTTTGGCTAATAGGTTAAAATTATTTTTTCTATTCTAGTTGATGAAGCCTAATCTAATTTTATTCCTAGGAGTCAAATTTTGGATGGTGTCATTATTGTTCAATTGGTGCATTTCGTAAATAAAAGTGGGAGATTGAGGGTATTCTTAAAGTTGGATATGAACAAATATTATGATAGAGTGTCCTAGTATTTTTTGTTGAACGTTTTTTCCAAATTTGGGTTCTGCTAAGATTGGATCAATCTTATTAAAGCATGCTTATATTTAGTGAAATTTTTAGTTATCATTAATGGCTCCCTAGTGGGTTACTTCAATAGCTATAGAGGTATATGATAGGGGGTCCTATCTCTCCATTTCCCTTCATCATTTTTGTGGAGGTGTTAGGAAGATCTATTAAGACATCGTTTGAGGTGAAAGGTATTAGACCTAGTCTTTCTCTAAATCTAATTTTGCACCACCAGTTTATGGATGATACTATTATTTCCTTTATTGCATGTACTTTAGGCTAGAGTGATGAAAAATATTTTAATTTCTTTTGAGAAAGCAGTAGGCCAAAAAATATATTTTTTGAAAAGCAAGATCTTCTTCTTTAATATCCCATTGGCTAGACAAAGAATGAAGCAGAACAAGTTCAACAACTCACAAACAATCTGCTGAAAATAGAGAAATTTCCAATCTAAGCCAGAGATTTCATATTACTTTTATAAAAAATAGAGATATAGACCAGAACCCCTTTTACAAATTTTAAATTCCCCTATAATACCATGTTTCCCCTTTTCTTGCCTAGGACAATTCATTTGAAATTCAAATTTTAGAGGTAAAACTTCTTGGGGTCATAACTCCTCGCTCATTGCTCGGATTGACTATTAGTGCATATTTTTAGAAATCTTTCGAAAATATCTACAACAACGTAGTTCCCTAAAGGGAATGCGACCAATTTTCACCCCTCTACGAGGCCTCTAAGGCCTTCAAATCTCACCTTTAAGTTTTAGTGGTAGGATTTTCACCATATCACAATAAAAATTAATACAATTTTTGGATGATGCAAGATCACTCTTACCACCACTGGATGCTCCTGCATCAAAGAAGAATCACCAAAATCTTAGGGTGTGAGATTGCAAGTCTCCCTTCAGTTTATCTTGGGCTACCCCTTTTTAAAGGTAGATTCAAAGAAATCTTTTGGGATCCTATGATTGATAGATTTAATAAGAAACTCATATGGTGGAAAGGCACTATGTTGAGTTTTGCAAGTAAGGCTTTGTTGATCAAATCCTCTTTATAGAGAATTCTAGTGTACTTCATGTCCATTTTCCATATTCCAAAGAAAATTTTATGTAAGGTCAAGTGCATCTAATTTTTTTTTTTTTTGGATAAGAGGCCAATGATAGAAAGCAAATCCACTTGGTTTCCTAGGAACAGGCCTGTAGTAGTAAGCCTAAAGGTGGTTTGGGCATTAGGAAGATCCATCTAATGAATAAGGCCCTCCTGGCCAAGCAAGTGTGGAAATTAGTTTTGTAAGGAGAATGTGGGTTGGGTCCAAATTGTTTTAGCTAAATAATTACATGAATATGGTAACTTTTTTAGGGACCACATTCCACTCTTGGGCTCTACTTTTTGGTAAGGTTTACTAAAGTTGAGGACCACTATTGTTAATGGAAGTAGATGGTGCTTAGGAAATGGTCGAAGCATTTATTTTTAGGAAGATTCTTGGTTTTTGGATTGGTCTATCTCATTATGATAATCTAATTTCTATTAAACCTATTACTAGATATTATTTTAGGGACAAAGTGGCTGAGTATTTAGAGCCAGTTAATGGCTTGATGAGGTGGAAGTATTTGGTTACATCTACCCTAAATCAGACAGAGAGGGAGGCCTAGAATTTTATCTCTGGTAAGCTATACTTTTAGGTTATTAAGAGTGGAGAAGAAGAGGACTTCAGGTTTTGGAAAGGAGATAAAGATGGATATTTCTCTATTAAATCATCCTACCTCAGCTTGGACTCTAATTCTAGGCTCTAGATTCCTTTATTTAAAATCTAGATAAAAGGCCTCACACCTAAAGTTAACCTATTTTTTTTGCTGGATATTAAAAATAAAATTTTGACTATGGATAACCTATAGAAAAGAGGAATGTATTTTCCAAATAGGTGTTACAGTTTTCCAAATTTTCACATATTATCCATATTTTATTTCAATGCCCTTTTTCACATGGGGTATTGAATTATGTTCTGAATTCTCTATGAGTTTTTTGGATCCCCTCAATTTTTTTTAAGACTACTAGGAATATTGGCTTACTCCTTTCTCTACACTAAGATTGAAATTAGTTTAGAAATTTTGTTTTCCATTCCTCTATTGAAACATTTGGAAGAAGTGGAATAGAAGGACCTTTAACAATTCTAGTAGAGATATCATGTCTATCTTCCTTAGAACTATTTCAACTATAGTTGAAAATTTCTCTTGCATCAAGGGGGATTTAAATGGAGATGGGGTGGATGAGATTAGGTTGGAGTTGGTTCTATATTTTAAATCGAGATCAAGGGTGGTTCAACCTCAACCTAGATTGAGAGATTTAATTAAATGGAAACAACCTCCTCCAGGATGGGTAAAATTCAATTTTTATGGAGCCTCTAAGGGGAACCTAGGGTTTGTGGGTTTAGAGCAGGTGGTTAGATATGATAAAGGTGCTCTACTTCTTGCTTTTGCAAAAAATCTAGAAATCCAAACCTATCAATTTATGGAGGCTAGAGCTCTTTATTAGGGTATGGTATTGTTGAGTTATTTAGATGCTAGAAGAGTTATAATTGAGGGATACTCTCTCAATATTATTAACACCATGAAGGGTCTCAGATCCCTAGTTGGAATATTTTAAACTTAGTTTTGAAAGTTAAGATATTTCTACACTCTTGGGTTGATCTTCACATTCAACATATATTCTAAGAAGGCAATGGTGCTACTAATTTTCTTTCTAACTTGTGGATCTCTCAAGATGGTCTCATGGTGTGGAGGAGGGACTTTCTTATTGGTCCTCTTCATTTTATTAATGGCTCTGTTCTGTAGTCGGTGTTTGGTTGGTCTATCTTCTTGGGACTAGAGTGTGGTTCATAGGGTTCCTTGGGTTGGTTTATTTTGGGTTGGATCTACCTTATTCTTTGGGTTTTGTGTTTAGGGGGGCTCACATTGGTGGTGTTTGAATCCTAATTGGCCCTCTTCAAAGTGTTGTTCCTCTATTGCTCTCTTTTTAAATTTTTACTATTATGGCACTCTTTTGGGTGGTTGGTGCTCTTATCATTAACCTGTGGTCTCTGGTGGCTTGATATACTTATGGATATTCTTGATTGGTCAACTTGTCCTCCCCCATGTCTTCCTTGAGTTTTTTTTATGGTGCTTTTATGGTAGCCTTAGAAATCATTGGATCAAGTGGGATGATGGGCTTAGGGGTGTTCTACATGTGTACCTCTTACTAAACACATGTTGGCTAAAGGAGATACTCCATTTAGTCATTATATGGAGTGGTTCCTTTTTATTGCCAAATGGGAAGTATTATTTTCTAAATATTCCTCTATTGACATGGTTCGTTGTTTCTCATCCATCTAGTTTAAAGTGTCATTTTGATAACAAATACCTTTGAAAAATTGGTTGTTGGAAATATGTTTATATTTGTCAACTTTATGGGCCTCGCTATTTGATCCAACTCTTAAGGTGTCCCATTAAAATTTATTTGGGTTTAGGTGGTTTTAGAATTTGGAATTTGAACCCACTCCTTCACATTTTTGGTATTGGTGCATTGTTATTTTCATATAGTCTCATTTTTAGTTGGGAGTAGGGTTATGCATAAGGGGTTGGAATTGAAATGTAATTGTAAAAAAATGGTGAATCCTAATCGAAATCAAGGTGAATCCTAAGAAAATCAAATCAATCATCTTCACACCAAAATTTGGGGCATTTGAAGCCCTAAAAAGTAAGATCATATTTGGGGTAAATTTTTACCTATTAAATCACCTTATAAATTTATAAAAAAAATCACTGATGAGCACCAGAAATGCTCATATTTTGTACATATTTCTTTGATCAATATGCGGTTGTATAATAAGGATTGCGTACTTTTATGAATGATTATATAGATATTTGATATAATTATGCGTGTTATCTAATTTGTGTGTTTTTAGTATGTTTTGTGGAATTGCAGTTGATTTAGTTAGATTTGGAACGGTCGAGGTCCTTTTGATGGACCTGGCACTTTATTTCATCGGGGGTTAATGAAGAGAATACGAGCGCCTCCCTACAGTTGGAAGGCGCCAACTGAATACCAGCGCCTCCCTACAGTCGGAAGGCGCCAACTGAATACGAGCGCCTCCCTGCAGTCGAAAGGCGCCAACTGAATACGAGTGCCTCCCTACAGTCAGAAGGTGCCAACTAAATACGAGCGCCTCCCTACAGTTAGAAGGCACCAACTGAATACGAGCGCCTCCCTACAGTCGAAAGGTGCCAACTGAATATGAGCGCCTCCCTATAGTTAGAAGGTGCCAACCAAAGATGAGCACCTCCTGGAAGGCGCCAACCAAAGACAAGTGCCTCCCCACAGTTGGAAGGCGCTAGCAAAAGGCAAGTGCCTCCCCACAACCAGAAGGTGCCACTGATTCTTTGCCCATTGACCAGATTTGAATGACGTGGACGGTAGCGGCTGGTGCAGTTCCAGCTCTACGTCATGTAGAGCTAAATTGGAGATTGCACCAACGTATCAAAATGTCTTATTGATGCCAGGAAAAGCATGAACCAAACAATGAACATGTCACCATTAGAATAGAATGCCAGATGTCGATTGCATTTACTAGACTATCTTGATTTAGTTTGGGACAGATCGACTATTGTAACTACTTCTATAATAGAAGTTCTATGGGTGTGTTATATAAACACACACAGATCATTCTGAGAAATATATAGAAATAATTAATAAAGATCCATTTAGAGTTACAGAAGATAGATTGTAATACGTTGATAAATATATTACAGTTCCAGAAGTTCTAAAGCGCGTGTTCGATCGGGAAGAAGCTGCTGGAGCCTAGGCCCACTCCAAGCCAGTATTTCTTCCCCATTTCCTTTTTGTTTATTTATTTTAATTAGTTTATTGCTTTCATAAGAATGTTCATTAGTTTGCTAGTTCCAGTATTTGTAGTAGATTTATTTTTAGGAATGTGTACATGATTTATTTCTGTAGATTTAATTATGTTCTTCTTACGTAATTTATTGAGGAGTGCGGGAATGATTGACAACCATTTCAAGAACACCCCCAAAATGTAGGATTAGTAGATTCACCTCCAGTGGTATTGTAGTAACCTAATTCTGACTCTTCGCAAGTTTATGAAGCTCCCTAGGTTGATAATTAAATGCACGGGCATGTGACAAAAATAGGAAACCATTCACCTTGTTTGGCCCGCAACATTTTGGTGTTGTTGCCGGGAAGCGTCTTAATTAGATTACTTACAATACCATGAAACCTTCCATATGACCTTGTATGAGTTCTTCGAGAAGAAGAGGACCTGACGGTCGCTTTATAAGAACTAATCCATCAGGACCTGAGTCAGCCGAGCATTTTGGATTTGAGTTAGACTCGCTCGACCTACCAGCAGTCCATTGGAGTGAGGAACCGCACTTTGTGCAAAGTGCCGCCTCATCCCATCAACAAGGGGATGAACGAATCATCATAAATCCCCTATTTAATAGGACTCCTCTAGAGGAAGCCCTATTGTGGAAGGCTATGGAGGATCAGACGATCTCGCCAGACAACCTTAGAGCATTGACTCAGAAAGTTTTAAATGATCGGAAGGCCATAAACGCTGCATTAGAAACCACATTTCCCAAAAAAATGGTAGATAACGATGAAGTCTCATATGGATTTAGTTTCCCAATAGAGGAGGGAGTAGGAGATACCAAAATGAAAAACATATCCCCTGCTCACCTTTCGTCCTTCAGAGGACACCCAACTGAGGACCCTGACCTATTTTTATTCAAGTTTGATGTTTTGTGCAGGTCTATGGATTACAAATCAAACACGCAGAAGTTGAAATTATTTCCTTCTACATTAGACGATGTAGCTCTACGATGGTTCATCGGTCTGGGAGACAAACACATCACCACCTGGGACCAGATGAAGAAGCTCTTTCTAGAGCAATATCAAGATTTTGGGAGAGCAAGAGACTCCAGGGAGGAGGTCCTGAGCATGACACAAAGAGAAGATGAGTCTCTCGAGGAGTATTGGGAGAGATTCAGCTTTAATCTTCAATGGTCCCCTCACTCGAAGCTATTTGATAAGTCCCTCAAAAGCATCTTCTTGAGGGGACTTACCAATGAGTCACTGGAGGCTCTCAACATGATCTCTGGAGGTGATGTCTATCAGCATGCTATGGATGACATCCGGAAATTATGCCGGAACTACTCGAGAAGGCGAGGCAAAATCACCGCCGAGGACCATGAAGGTGACTTGCTTCAGTCACCAAAATAGAAATAGGCAACATGCTTGAGGATTTGAAGAGCGAAATGCTCTCATCTCTAGCACTACAGATGGATACGTTGCTGTTAGAAAAGAAGAAACAAGAAAATGACGCAGCATTAGCCTATTTCTGCCCAAAATGCAGAGGAAGGCATGCAAAGAATGCATGTCCAGAAAACAAGGTCAGAGTATGCATAGTTTGCAGGCTGAATCATAAAACTCGATTGTGCCCACAAGCGCCCGATAACCAGGAAGCGGCTGAGAGCACGGAGGCCTACTTCATAGGCAATAGGAAGAGTTGGCCATAGCCCCCCATGGGGAATATACCAACCGGAATGCCATCATATGGGGGAGGGCCATACATGCACCAAGGACCCCCTCAACCACCTAATATGGGGTGGTGGGGACCATCACCCTGGACTAACGCACCCCCAGCAACATTTTTGAATCAGCAGCCATGGATGCCATATCCATATCCTGGGCAGTAGTGGAGAGGCCACAATGCATGGAATCGGACTCCACAGAGTGTAGCGCCTGCTCACATCCAACAGAACTTACCAGCATTGCCAGCAGTGAGACCTGCACGACTACCAGCACAACCGACAGCAAACCCGAACAATAGAGTAAATCAGTCGGCATACAACGTAGAAGGTGAGATGTATCATATGTACAATATTCAGCTTAGATCGGGTAGGCAGCTAGGAGTAGAGACACCGCCTCTGGTAGAAGAGGAGGAAGAAATAGTAGAGACACCTCCACTGGTAGAAGAGGAGGAAGAAATAGAGGAGACACCTCTGGTAGAAGAGGGAAAAGCACTTGAGAGAGCGGAGGCTCCATTTCCTAGCCGGCTGCGGGAACAAAGAAAAACAACATAGCCAAAATTCGACATCTTGTCGAGCTTGAAGAATCTCACGGTGACAATCCCATTATTTCAAGCAATTCGAGATGTCCCCATTTACACCAAGGCAATTAGAGAAATGTGTCTAAGGAGACCGGGATGAAAAGCTACCCAGACTATCAACGTCGTGGGTAAACTAGCGAGATCTAATGATGGGTGGAACACGTCATCCGAAGTATGCAGATCCAGGCAGCCCGGTGCTTGACCGTAAAAATTGGAGGACATTCCCTGTCCAACACATTGGTTGACCTCGGGGCAGCCATCAACGTGATGCCTCAAGAGACCATGCGAGAGGCTGCAGCTCACGAACACTGAAGCCAACCACGACAGTGTTGCGGTTAGCCGATCGATCAACTGTGTCATCGGAAGGGATGTTGGAATATGTGATCGTAATGAGTCGGTGCATGGGAATATCCAGCCAAATTTTTAGTTTTGCAAACCAAGACTAGGGTTGGGCGGTTACCCGCTCATTTTGGGGAGGCCATGGCTGGCAATAGGTGATGCTTACATCAGGCTACTGGGATGGGCTAATGACCATCTCCAATGGGCAAAACATCAAAAGGCTGACCATTTCACCGCCAGCTCAGTCTATGGACTCGACAGAAGAACCCAGGATCACCGAGCATGGAACTACGGAGTTGTCCATAATCCAGTCGATGATGACCTTGGAGGAGGTGGCAGAAGAGGACGAGGATGGTGCTATCATGGAGTTTCTCCATGGAGAATCGTCCACCCCCACACCTGGATCGCCGTTGACTGGCGCCCAAGATCAGCACATCCGACAAATACACGTTGGGCCGGGGAGGATATTAAACGTCAACAGCAGGTTGACGCCCACACAGCTAGAAAAATTGGAAGAGCTTCTGGTAAAACACCAGCAAGCATTTGCATGGGACTACGTAGATATGCATGGCATCAGCCCAAAAATATGTACCCATCGGATTTATTTAGATGACCAGGCAACTCCTAGTCGGCAGCCATAGAGAAGGATGAACCCAGCAATGAAAGACATTGTCAGAGAAGAACTACACAAACTTCTGGCTGTCGAATTCATATATCCAATTTTTGACAGTGAATGGGTATCACCATTAGTGGTGGTCCCCAAAAAGAATGGGAAATGGTGGATCTGCGTGGACTATCGGGCGTTGAACAAGGCGACTAAGAAAGACCACTTCCCGCTCCCGTTCATCGATCAGGTCTTGGACACACTCTCAGGGAAGAAAATACTTCTCCTTTCCGGATGGTTTTAGTGGTTACAACTAGATCCAGATAGGGGAAGAAGATCAAGATAAAACAACGTTCACCTGTCCATGGGGAACGTTTGCCTATAAGGTATTGCCTTTTGGACTGTGCAATGCACCGACCACCTTTCAAAGGGCGGTGCTTAGCATATTCTATGATATGATAGGAGACGGGGTGGAAGTATACATGGACGACTTCACCGCCTATGGAGAAACCTTCGAGGAGGCAATGACAAATCTGGAAAGAGTGCTCGACGGGAGCAAGGAAAATCATTTGTCCCTAAGTAATGAAAAATGTTTTATGATGATGCGGGAAGGCATCGTGTTGGGACACCACCTCTCTGCGGAAGGAATAAAAGTAGACAAGAGGAAGATCGAGGTCATCAGAGACCTACCTAGCCCCAGAACGTAGAAGGAGGTAAGAAGTTTCCTTGGATCAGCCGGGTACTACCGATGATTTATCGCCGAATTTAGTAAGATTGCCAAACCACTGCACACCCTACTTTCTAAGGACGTAGAGTTCAATTGGATGGGAGATTGCGAAGAAGCGTTCCAATTGCTTGAAAGAAAAATTGATATCTGCACTGGTCTTGAGAGGACCGAATTGGGCCATACCGTTCCATATTTACTGTGATGCATCTAACGGTGCGATCGGAGCAGTCCTCGGGCAGAAAGACGGTGAAGAATTTTACGCCATCTATTATGTCAGTAAAAACTTGGCGGGAGCGGAGCTCAACTATACAGTGATAGAAAAAGAATTCCTCGCAGTTGTCCATGCAATAAACAAATTCTGCCACTATATAACGGGATACAAGGTCTTCATCCATACGGACCACGCGGCTATCAGGTATCTGATGAGCAAGCCGGCCATTGGTGGCAGAATTATCAGATGGTTGTTGCTATTGCAGGAATTCGACATCACTATAGTCGATAAACCGGGCAAGGACAACGTCGTGGCGGATTTTCTGTCCAGATTGATACCGACGAGATCATCAAGCGGTGGAAGATCAATTTTTGGATGAACATCTGTTCGCTATTAGTGAACAAACTCCGTGGTATGCGGACATAGCCAATTACTTGGCCACCGGAAGGACCTCACCTGCTCTCTCCTACCGAGAAAAGGAGGTGGTCATAGAGAAGAGCGCATCATTCCTTTGGATGGATGGTCTCCTATTTAAAATAGGATGGGACCAAATTATAAGAAGATGCATAGCAGAATAGGAGTTTTTAGAAGTGCTCAAGGCATGTCACGATGAGCCATGCGGAGGACACTTTGCGGGGAAATGAAGTTGCCTACAAAATCCTACAGGCTGGGTATTTTTGGCCCACTCTATTCAAGGACGTGGCAGCGTATACCAGCAAGTGTGACGAGTGCCAGAGGATGGGTAGACCAACCCACCGAGATGAAATGCCCCTGCAGCCCCAGGTACACCTGGAACCTTTCGATAAATGGGGCATGGACTTCGTGGGACCATTTAATCCACCTTCGATGGGAAGGAGGTTTATTATAGTCTGCACGGATTACGTCACCAAATGGGTGGAAGTGCAGGCATTAAGGGACTCAAAGGAAAGAATGGTCATCGATTTCTTATTTGCCCATATTTTCACATGATTTGGGGTTCCTCGGGAGATAACAACAGACCAAGGGCCCCAATTCACCTCCAAATTGATTGAGGAGTTGATGGAGCGAGTATAGAGTTCGGCACAATAAAACCATGCCCTACCATCCACAGGTGAACGGGCAAGTAGAAGTGACAAACAGGGAGATAGAAAACATCCTGACCAAAACCGTGCAGCAACACAAGAAATATTGGGCCACACGGTTGTCGGAGGCAGTTTGGGCATACAACACCACGTGGAAATCCACCACAGGATGCACACCTTTCCAAGCTGGTCTATGGAAAAAATGTGATGATGCCCATCGAGTTCGAAATCAAAACTATGAGGATGGCTTCAGAATTAAATTTGAGCTTGGATGAAGCTCAAAAATAGAGGATTCGCTGACTAGATCAGGTGGACGAAATCCGATTGGATGCTTTACGAGAGGACAGAGATTATACGAAGCGAGAGAAAGAAGTGGCATGATAACCACATCAAGGTGAAGAAGTTCCGAGGTAGGGGAATGGGTACTATTGTATGATTCTCGATTCCAAGAAAGGAAGGGCAAACTTATGCAGAGGTGGATGGGGCCGTATGAGGTGGCAGAGCTCATTAGGAATGGGGCGGTGCACGTTAAGACAATTGATGGTAGCAACACCATGTTCACAGTCAATGGCCACCGACTACGCCCCTATAATACGTCCAAAATGTTACAGGTGGAATCCGAGTAGGCATGGGGGAGACCCCATCTTGCTAGATCTGGACCGAACTCTCACAGGTGAAATGGTGGGCACGAAAGTGCTCACCCAAATTTTTTAGTTAATATAGTTTTTTTATAATGTGTGTTTTTGTAGGGACGACGCCCGCATGCAAGCTGCAGGCATCCTAATCCAGGGCCTAACAGGCATGGAACGCGTCTAACTGCCTTTATTTTCCTTTCTTTTTTGGTTGCTTTTTGTAGGTGGAGGACATGACAGCACGAGGGATAGGTATCTGGGAAACCAGGCCTGATTCGGCTCAGCATTTCGACACCGGCTCGTAGGTAGAATCGGGCAGCGTGAAAAACTGGGAAGGCTTGATCACCCTTTTTCCAGTCAAATCGCCATCCAGAAGAAGGCGCCTTACTGCATCCAGAAGGTGCCAAGTCCAGAAGAAGGCACCTTACTACATCCAGAAGAAGGCGCCAAGTCCAGAAGAAGGTGCCTTACTACACCCGAAAGGCGCCCATCTAGAAGAAGGCGCCTTACTGCATCCAGAAGAAGGTGCCAAGTCCACAAGAAGGCGCCTTACTACACCCGAAAGGCGCCCATCCAGAAGAAGGCACCTTACTGCATCCGAAAGGCGCCAAATCGGAAGACAACGCCTTCCATCCATTCAAAAGTTCTATTAAAAATAAAAAATATAAATATATATATATATATATATATATATACATATGTAGGCGCCTTCCGTGGCAGGAAGGCACCAAGTCTTAAAAAAAAAAAAATCCAGTCGAATACGCCTTCCAACATCAAGAAGGTGCATTCATCCAGTCGAGATGCCTTCCAACATCAGGAAGGCGCATTCATCCAGTCGAATACGCCTTCCAACATCAGGAAGGCACATTCATCAAGACGAACGCCTTCCAACATCGGGAAGGCACGAACCAGAAGGAGGCGCCTCCCACATTGGGAAGACGCATGCAGGCAAAAGTGCCTCCCACCAATCAGAGGCACCTCGTAGCATCGGAAGGCGCATTCGTTCGAAGAAGAGCACCGACAACGTCGAAAAGGCGCTACAAGGACACCATCCACATGGGAAAGGTACCAAAGAATGCCTCCCGCGTGCAACATTTACATCTATCGGATGCCTCGAGCGGAACGAAGCATCGCACGAATGAGCGGCATCAAAGGACCATACCCCTCCCTCGTGTCACAAGTCAGCAAATCAGTGGCTACCACGATGACTGGAATGACGAATCAGGTACGCGCATACTAAATCAAATCATTTATATAATTATTTATAAATACGCAGTACCAAAAAAGATACCGCCGTCATAGAGATCGTATCCCCCCATAGCCGGAATCGCGTGCCAATGATAGGGCGTCTTCCATAACTGCTAGGGTTAGGCATATTTTCTATAAGAAGGCACCTTCCTGAAGAAGGAAGGACAAAAAAAAATATACAGTAGCAGAAGGCGCCATGGGAGGAAGGTCCAAGAACCACGCGATCAAGAAGAATGAACCCAGTGATGCGATGGGATCGAGAGGGCGGTGAAGACCCAATTCGAAGCCGAGGGGTGGCTCGAATACTGCACCCTGGTCAGTTAGGGCCTGGACGTGGAGGTAGCTAGAGAATTCGTCGCCTCTTTGAGGGGCGATGCGGCCCAAGTACGAGGGGTGGAAATTCCAGTCACCCCTGAGTTCATCTCACAGGCGACTGGATTGCCTCTCACGGGGGAATGTACATACAAGGGCGGAGTGTTAAAACTATACGCCGAAATACTGCTGCCAGGAGGAAATGTGCAGATAGACAGGGAGGGGTTACTCAAAAATAGTCTCCCCATGAATATGCGAAAGATGTTCGAGCAGATTGCTCGATTTTTCACATGCACGGGAAAGTATACCCATCTGCACATTAATCATGTGCACTTCATCAATCACCTAGTGCATGGGAGGAAATTAAACATACCTTTCTACCTGGCGAATGCTCTGAAAGATGAAGCGGCTCGGTACCAGAAGGGGGCACCATCCGCCTTAGCCCACCATGGGCTGATATCGGCATTGGTCCGCCATGCAGAAGCACAAGGACAGAACCACGACACAGAGGGAGATGGCGGCCAAATAGAGCAACACAATGCGGTTGCCGAATTAGGGCAAGACGAAGCATCCCCTGCAGAGGAGATAACAAACATCGGGCAATTGGCGTTGCCCTATTTTCTAGGAGGAGCAGAGCATTCCCCAGTGCCCGAGTATGAGGAGGAAGGAGCGCCACTCGCTGGTGGTGAGGACGAACCAATCCCCAGGAGGAAACGTCTACGGTGATTCCTCTCGATAGAGGAAGGACAGAGTGACCCAGAGATAGACGTTGCCGCCCAAACCCTTCGAGAATTAATGAACCGGAGCCCATGGAATGAAGGAACTTCGGGAGTAACGACCAGATCGATGCGGCCTTGGAGGAGGCGCTCGAATGGCAAACCGATTTTTGGATGGCACAATAGATTCTGGAAGATTGCCAGAACCAGCATAAAAGGGAATTGGAGGAAAGAGATAGGTGAATTGCTCAGCTCGAGTAGCTAGTCCGATAGTTGCATGAGGAAAATCAAATGCTCCAGGATAGAGGAACAACAAGACAGGAGGCATCCACTCAGACTGATTGGGCAGAAGAAGTGCTGATGAACTCTCCCACATCCATCGAATGAGTATTCTCTTTGGGGGAGATTCGATCGGATGCCCGATAGAGCAGCCCGAAGGCAGGGGAGGATTCCTCTATTTTTAGGGGTGAAAAGAAAAGAAGTCCTACCATGCCCCCTATCATTGTCCTGAGTGACACAGAGCAGGACGAAGGTCTCCAGCAATAGATAAGACCAGAGGATAAGGAGGACCTCCCCAGGCCTGAAGAAGGAGAAGAGCCTGAGGGGTCGACACCAGGTAGACAGGCGAACGAAGGATCACCCCTAGAGATAGCAGCACAACCGATCCTTCAGAGCAAGGAGAAGTCCTCGAAGGAGAAAGGAGAGACCCCTGTCCAAGCCATCACATTTTCTATAGAAGCCAAGGCAAAGAGGCCCAGGACGGCTCGACAAAAGGCAAAAGTGACCTTCATCGACTCCGAAGAGGATGAATGGGACATGCAGCCATTCGTCGAAAGGCAAAAATATTTTGAGCAGCGGTGCAATGAAATGAAAGCAGCCAAGGAGGCCAGGAAGGCATCCTCGAGGGTAAAAGGAGATTCTGGCATCTGCGTCAATCCGGTAGAAGACAGCCAATTTTGGGACATCTATGGTTCATCCCGAGGGTGGCCTTCCATGATGAGGAAGTACTTGGAATGGTGGGGAGTATATGGCCCACAATTGGAGGCCGCTGCGATTGCAAAGGAGAATGCAGGGCTTACCCCTGAAGCGGTCGGATTATACAAGGCCCAAGTAGTGCCTTCCAGAGGGGATAACTCGGATATCCCTGCGGTAGTGGTCAGACCTCCAGACGTCGACCTCTGGCAAGCTGTCGAAGCTGCATTTCAATCGGCAGGAACAACGTTGGCTAGACCACCACCAGTAGCGGCCAGAACAAGAAGAGGACAATTGACAGCCGTAGTTTCCCATAGGCAAAGGTGAACCACACCTTCAAATTATGGCATGAAAAGATAGACTCGGGCCGCAGGGGCAGTAGAATCCTCCAAGAGATGGTGACGATGAAAAGTCAGAGGGCTACCTACAGCTTGGATGCCACGAGGGCATGGCATATGTTAGGCGTGGGGGGATGATGAGCACCAGAAATGCTCATATTTTGTACATATTTCTTTGATCAATATGCGGTTGTATAATAAGGATTGCATACTTTTATGAATGATTATATAGATATTTGATATAATTATGCGTGTTATCTAATTTGTGTGTTTTTAGTATGTTTTGTGGAATTGCGAGTTGATTTAGTTAGATTTGGAATGGTCGAGGTCCTTTTGATGGACATGGCACTTTATTTCATCGGGGGTTAATGAAGAGAATACGAGCGCCTCCCTACAGTCGAAAGGCGCCAACTGAATACGAGCGCCTCCCTACAGTCGGAAGGCACCAACTGAATACCAGCGCCTCCCTACAGTCGAAAGGTGCCAACTAAATACGAGCGCCTCCCTACAGTCGGAAGGTGCCAACTGAATACGAGCGCCTCCCTGCAGTCGAAAGGCGCCAACTGAATACGAGCGCCTCCCTACAGTCGAAAGGCGCCAACCGAATATGAGCGCCTCCCTACCACCAACTCGAGCACAGAAGGTGCCAACCAAAGACAAGCGCCTCCCCACAGTCGAAAGGCGCTAGCAAAAGGCAAGCGCCTCCCCACAACCAGAAGGCGCCACTGATTCTTTGCCCGTTGACCAGATTTGAATGACGTGGATGGTAGCGGTTGGTGCAGTTCCAGCTCTGCGTCATGCAGAGCTAAATTGGAGATTGCACCAACGTATCGAAATGTCTTACTGATGCCAGGAAAAGCACGAACCGAACAACGAACACGCCGCCATTAGAACAGAATGCCAGATGTCGATTGCATTTACCAGACTATCTTGATTTAGTCTGGGACAGATCGACTGTTGTAACTACTTCTGTAACAGAAGTTCTGCGGGTGTGTTATATAAACACACGCAGATCGTTACGAGAAATATATAGAAATAATTAATAAAGATCCATTTAGAGTTACGAGAAGATAGATTGTAATACGTTGATAAATATATTACAGTTCTAGAAGTTCTAAAGCGCGTGTTCGATCGGGAAGAAGGCTGCTGGAGCACTGGGCCCACTCCAAGCCAGTATTTCTTCCCCATTTCCTTTTTGTTTATTTATTTTAATTAGTTTATTGCTTTCATAAGAACGTTCATTAGTTTGCTAGTTCCAGTATTTGTAGTAGATTTATTTTCAGGAATGTGTACATGATTTATTTATGTAGATTTAATTATGTTCTTCTTACGTAATTTATTGAGGAGTGCGGGAATGATTGACAACCATTTCAAGAACACCCCCCAAATGTAGGATTAGCAGATTCACCTCCGGTGGTATTGTAGTAACCTAATTCCGACTCTTCGCAAGTTTACGAAGCTCCCTGGGTTGATAATTAAATGCACGGGCATGTGACAAAAATAGGAAACCATTCACCTTGTTTGGCCCGCAACAATCACCGTTAGATCAGTATTAAAAAGATCTTTCCAATGAGTACAAATATGCCTATGTTTGGATATATATTGTGGAAAATTGACCCTACAAATAAATTGGTTCTAAAAATTATAGGCAAATGGGCCGACATTGAGGGTCCTCATATTCACCAATTTCCAATTTTGAAAATCCTAATATTTGCCTAATTTGCAAATACTCACCACTGTGCATAATCCTGGTTGGGAGATTCTAAATCTGCACCACTTTTCAGACTAAAAGAGCTTCCCAATTTTCTTAGGAAGAATCCAACTATGCCCCAATGGTCAAGCAAATATTTTAAGCTCATGGGTGATGATGTTGTGAAATAGGGTGTTGGGTAGTAAAGAATCTATGTTACTAATTCAAAATTGTTGGTTGTTTTTTATTATAAAAATGAAGGGTGTGGTTTTGAAGCCAACCAAGCTTGAGGTTGGGGATGATGTTAGAAAAAATCTATGAAAAGGGGGCCTATTGGATTGCATTTTGTTTTGGACATTTTGAGTCAGTAAGTCAAAGTTTTCATTGATGTCAAGGAATGAAATCATCATTGATGTCAAGGAATATGTCAAGGAACAATGCAAAGGTTAAAGGTAAAAGAGCTTCATAATACATTTAATATTATGTGGAAGCATAAATTAAAAGGTTTTTCATAAAAACCCAAGGAAGCTTATTGCAAAGCTAAAGGAAGGTTTAATATTTATTTTATAAAATATTTAAATTCAAATTGAATTTAAACTTTATAAATAAATATTATTTATACAAAGTTGTACAATGAGAGATGGCCTTAATAAAACCAAAAGGTTTTAAAGAATTAATTTATAAAATTTAAATTTGAAAGAATTTTAATAATTTATAAATTAATAACCAAGTATATACTGGAAATAAGGTTAGCGATGGAAGTAGGCAGGACAGGTGCTACAGGCGGGCTAGGAGGGCCAGGCGAAGCGGAGAGCTTGGAAGGCAGTGCCCCAAGCCAGCAAAGCAAGGACGGTGAGGAATCAGTGGCTACTAAGGATGTTGAGGGCCCTCAGTTATCGGTCCCGATTGAAAAAAGGTGGGATGAGGACCCACCTAATAAAGACCCAAAAAAAGGAACCCAGGCTAGGGCTCCTCTTAAGAGGTTTTCCTTTGCTCAAACCCTTAATGGTAAAGAGAACATGTTATATCAATCTCTCCCTCCTCTCTCCCCAGACAAGAATAAGCTTAGGGTTACTGTCTCCACCATAGAGTATTTTCTCTCCCTCGAATCCTCATCCCTCATTGACAAGTTTTTGGGCGGAAGGCCTGACATTGAAACATTAAGGACCTGGGCTTTCTCCAAGTGGCACCTTGTAGGAAGCATGGAGATTATTGCAATGAGTCGAGGGTTTTTAATGATCCAGCTCCATAACAAGGAAGATGCAAACCGAATCCTCACTGGCAGGCCATGGTTCCTGGGTAGGCGAAGCCTATTCCTTAGGCCTTGGGGTGAGGACTTCGACCCTGAAAGCCAGAGCGTTAACTCTACCCCCATCTGGGTCAGGCTCCCCAACTTACCAGCCCATTTTTTCCAAGAATACTTCCTTAGAGGAATCGCTAAATTCATCGGGGATCTGGTCATTATTGACAACCCCACCCTAGCTAGATCTCGCATGATGCATGCTAGGATGTGTGTAACTACGAATCTAGAGTCTGAGCTCCCATCATTCATAGATCTGGAATATGGGGATTACTTAAGGAGGAAACCTATTGAATACAAAAAAAAGCTGGCTTTCTGCTCAGAATGCAAAACCCAAGGTCATATGAGGAATCAGTGCCCTGACCTATTTGTCATCAAGGAAGCACCAAACAAGAATAATCCAAAAGGCCCTAATGATTTAGGGTAGGGAAGGCCCATTCGACCCTGGAATCGGCCCACCAAAGCAGCTCACAAAGGTGTTTACCAGCAAAAATCGCAACGTGTCTCCACTAATCAGAAAGGAAGAAGAAAACAACATGTGGATCATGATCAGGATAACCAAGTTAGTCCTTCCTTTTCTAATCCTAATTCCTTTGAAATCCTTGCTCAGTCTGCCATTGAAATGGGTAAACCTACTAGTGAAGGACCAGCTTCAAGGCTTCCTAAAACTCTTATTTCCCCTCCTCCCTACCCTGTTAGGTCCTCTCCCCTCCCAAACCCTAATTGTCCTTATGGCATGCCTATGGAAGGCTTTGGCATGGAAGTAGTGTATATAGGGGATGAACTGACAGTGGACGAAGGTTGTTCCAGTGCGACACAGATAGAGAAAGAACCCCCAAAATTTAGTTCGAAGCAAACCTGCAATTCAACTAATTCTATAGACTATGGCAGCAAAAGAAGGAGGGGAATAATCCCAGATGCAAAACATTATAGGTTGAAAATTGAAAACAAAATAGCAAACAGAAAACAAAGCACTTTAGTGCCTCAAGACATGGCTCTCTTTGACGCCAAAAAGACTAGCAAACCTCCCCACCCCAAGGTCGGGGAAGAGGGAGGATTTCAAAGTAGTCCAAATGAAGGTCCTCTCCTGGAACATGAGAGGCATTAATGGCCCACCCAGGCAGAGAGCTATCAAGGCATTAAGGAAAGAGACCTCCCCCTCAGTCCTTATTCTCCAAGAAACAAAAACAGATGAGACGTGGTCTAAGATTCTAGCTCGCAAAATCTAGAAACAAGGGGAAATGGTGTTCATGCAAGCTAGAGGTGCCTCTAGGGTCCTTATGGTCCTTTGGGACCCCAAAAAAGTGGAAGGTAGCCTCATTCAGGCTGACGCCAGTGTCCTTACCGTTCTTTTTTATGATCTTACCAGCAATAAGTCTTAGATCTTATTGAATGTCTACGTGCCCAACACGGTGCAAGGAAGAGGTAGGCTGTGGGAGCATTTGATCCACTTGAGTAAGGCTTTCCAGGATGTCCCATGGATAATTGCTGGAGACTTTAACACCCCCCTATTTCCATCTGATAAGAGGGTGGGAACAGGGCTCCCAAGTAGGATCATGGAGGACTTCAGTATTTTGTCCACTCTCACGAGCTGATGGACGTCAAGCTTAAGGATGCTAAGTACACTTGGAGCAACAGGCGGCTGGGTAGCAACCTCATCCAAGAATGGTTGGACAGGGTTCTACTTTCATAGGAAGCCATTCAGGTCTTTGGAGAATCCTCTCTGTTCTCCCTTCCCAAGGTTGGGTCTGACCATAACCCCATCCTTTTGGAGGTTCCTCAATCCTTCAATTTCAGTGGCAATCGGCATTTTCGCTTCGAGGCAATGTGGTTCAAGCACCCGGACCTGGAAAATAGAATAATAAAATGGTGGCAACAGCCCGTCCAGGGAAGTCCCTCCTTCAAACTTACCCAAAAGCTGAAAGTGGTCAAGAACAATCTCAAGACTTGGAACAAAGAAGTGTTCGGAAATATTTTTGAAAACAAAAAGATTGTGAGCGAAAAACTGAAAGCCATTGACAACAAGATACAACATGGAGAGCTAGATGAGAAGACTAGGTCTGAGGAGAGGAAACTTCTGGTGGATTACCATAACATCTTGGCTAGCGAGAAGACTTTTTGGACGTAGAATTCCAAGGCTTTGTGGCTCAAATATGGAGATTCTAATTCCAAGTTCTTCCATGTCACCACGCTCAAAAATAGGAGGAACAACCGCATCAAAGAGGTTTTTAAATATGATAGGTCTAGTGCCTGAGGCAACATCGACATTATGCACAAAGTCGTGTCATATTTCAATGCTCTCCTTGGGGAGGAACCTAGTTGTCAGGCATCGACCTAGGACACCTTGCTCCAATTCATCCCCCGTAAGATCGAGAATGATGCCAACCAAATGATCACAGCTCCCTTTTCTGACAAGGAAATCAAGGAGGCCATTTTTTCCATGAACCCTGACAAGGCCCCTGGCTTGGATGGATTTTCCCCCAGGTTATTTCAAACGTATTGGGGTATCTTAGGAGATGAGTTTTGTTCTACTATCCATAAATTCCAAGCTTCTAAGTATATCCCTTGAAGCTACAACTCTACTTTCCTAGCATTGATTCCAAAAGGACCAACACCTAAGTTCATTACTGACTTCGGGCCAATCAGCCTTTGTAATGTGTTTTACAAAATCCTCACTAAAGCCATTACAAATTGCATGAAATGGATTCTGCCTCAGATTATCGATTCCTACCAGGGCAGTTCTGTTCAAGGCAGATTGATCCTGGATGGGGTCATTACTATCCATGAAGCTCTTCACTCTGCTTCCCAAACCAAGAAGGCTGCTTTAGCTCTAAAACTTGACATGAATAAGGCCTTCGAGCATGTCAATTGGAATTTTGTGAATGTCATTCTGCTAAAATTTGGGTTTCATCCCGACTAGGTCAGACTTATCAACTGCTGCATTCATTCTTTGTGGTTTTCAGTGGTGGTCAATGGGTCTTCGACTGAGTTCTTCCAAATCTAGAGGGGGCTTAGGCAAGGGGATCCTATTAGCCCTATGCTATTTATCATAGTGGTTGAAGCCCTATTAATATCAATCAAAGATGCCCATATCTCAGGGTTAATCTCAGGTATTAAAGCTACATTCTTGACAGATCTGGTTACCCATCACCAATTCGTGAATGATACCTTACTACTAACTATGGTGTCGGTGGTGGAGGCCAAGATAATTAGGCATATCCTTAAACTCTACGAAGATGCGATAGGGAAAAAATTCAATTTCAATAAGAGCAAGGTGTTTTTTCTTAACACCCCCCTCCCCAGGAAAATTAAAATTGTCAGAATCCTTGAGTGCTCCATTTCCACCCTTCCTACGTCTTACCTAGGTCTTCCCCTGTTCACAAAGGTCTCGACTATTTTGATTTGGAACATTGTCCTGGATAGGATCCAAAAGAAGCTCGTCGGGTGGAAGGGCCAATTGATTTCCCAAGCAGGTAAGGCCACGTTAACCTTGGCCTCCCTCCAAAGTATTTCGGTTTATTTCTTATCAGTGTTCAAAGCGCATTCTAGAGTCTACCAGGCGATTGAGTAGCGAAAAAAGAATTTCCTTTGGTCCGGATCAAAATAAAAGTAGCGCATCCACCTGGTTGGCTGGGACAAGGTGTGTAGGCCTAAGGATCTTGGAGGTATAGACCTAATAAAAGTCTCTCTCCTCAATTTTGCTTTAATCATGAAACAAGTTTGGCATCTGGTTTCCAATGAAAGGAATGAGTGGACCACCATCCTTAACAGGAAGTACCTCCAAGGCACTGAGTTCCTAAGTAATACCATCCCTACCCGCAGTTCCTCCTTCTAGAAAGCAATCTCGTCTAGCAGGGACGTGCTAAGAAAATGCATAAGATGGATCCTTGGAAATGGGTAGAAAATTAACTTTTGGGAGGATAGATGGGCAAGGGCAGAAGCCCTTAGTTCAGACCCCACTTTGGCCCAAATAAGAAACATCACTTTGGAGAGGTTTGGGTCTAAGGTGGCTGACTTCTTAAGACAGGACAAGAGCAAATTTTTTTGGAAGCCTATAGACATCCGTGGAATGGAGGCAACGACTCACAATCTCAATAGTCTACTACAACATCTATTTGTTCCTGCAACCCCGAGTGTTGATCATATGAGATGGACAATGACTAATAGTGGGATTTTCATAGTCAAATCTACCTACAATATGCTTATTCATCTTGATACACCTCGGTTCCAGACTCATTTAGTGTGGATCAAGGTTCTTATCCCCAAAATATCATTTTTTACTTGGCTGGTTGTCCAAGGGAAAATTCTTACCATTGATAATATGATGAAATGTGGTCTGTCTGTTCCTAATAGGTGTTTTTTATGCAGGGTAGACTGGGAATCCATCCAAAATATATTCATTGATTGCCCCATTACCTCCTCAATCCTTAGTGGCCTCCTTCAATATTTCAATATAGCCTGGGTCAGACCTGGGTCCATTAATGACTTATTCCAAAAATGGCCAAAACCGTTTGTTAGCACCTATTTGAGTTTTATATGGAAGATCAGTCTCCACCACTTCTTGTGGTAGGTCTGGATTGAAAGGAACTATATAATATTTAATGAGTCTTCCAGATATATAGGATCCATTACAAATAAAATCCTTGCCTTTGCCAGAGAAAACTCATTGTCATCTTCTGTTGAGGCCTAATCTGTCCCTTCTGGCAAAAAACTTCTAGCCTAGTCCCTGTGTTTTCCCTAGCAGGATGGTTGTGTCAAGACTAACCCTAGGCATGAAAATATGTGGATTCCTCCCCCATCGACTGCCTTAAGCTAAATTTTGATGGAGCGGCCAAAGGCAATCTGGGTCACGCTGGAACTAGTGGGGCTGTCCAAAACCATCAAGGCCAAGTTGTCATGGCCTTTGCAGAACCCCTGGGGGTCTCCACTAGCAATATGGCTGAGGCTAGAGCTATTTGGCATGGACTTCACCTTGATCAGAACATCCAAGGGCGGCTAATCATGGAAGGAGATTCCCAAGTGATCATCAATCTCCTAAACAATGATAAGGATCCTCCTTGGAAATTTGAGTCTTGCCTAAGGGAAGCTAGGATCCTATTGAAAAATAGAACTGCCAGTGTGGCCCACCATGTCTTTCGTGAAGCCAACAAGGTGGTAGACAAGTTAGAAAATTTTGGCATTGATGCTGATAGTTTGACTATGTGGACGTATGACCTTCCACCAGACGTGGAAGGGATTATCCAGGACAAGGTGCGACGTGGTGCTTGATGGGGATCACAAGTTGGACTGTCTTGCATGGAAATATTAGTTCGTTCAGGAATGTGGCTAAGGGGTGGCAATGTTGGTCTATCTATGCTGATAGATTTTCCAAGGCTAACTACCCAGATTACCATGCATGGAGGCTGGTGGTCCATTGGTACCTCGATTACCCGGAGGTTGGCTTCTCGAGGATCGGCATTCCCATGCAGTTTGTGCATTGGGCCGATAATTTTCTAAGCTTCTCGCCTGATGTGGTGGCATGGGGCAGTCTCAGCTTCTCTAGCTTGGTTAGATCTCTGACATCCATGAATCTTGCTCAGAATGACCCTTATCATCTCAAGACTAAGGGTGTCGAGGATAACTTCCCCCATGCCAAGTCAGATTTGCAGCATGACTCCCACGTGGCTGGTATAAGGTGGTTTGTCCTCTGACGGCATGCCCATCATGACAAGGGCCAAAAATACCACTCATATGATGCGGATGCATGGGAAAAATTAGACATTAGTGCTAGACACATGAGACAGTGGTATCCCTTGAGTTCCATCATTCTCCTCAGGAAGGTCGATTTGGCTCCCTCTTTCGAATCCAAAACAGACACGCGACATGGCATCCAGGTTGCTGGTAGGCGGTGGCTAGCATGCTATTTAGGAACTCTCTCTAATGATGTGGGCTTTTTAAGGTAGACAAATAGTGTTTGCTTCCACCACCTTTTCCCTCAGTCTGTGCTTGAGAGTACATCGTCCTGCTCGGTCATCCAAGAGGTAGGGTTTTATGGAGGCAAAGTTACTATGACTTACATCGATCCCATCATGGTGGTTATGGAGCCTACCGTACAATCCATCCTCACTGAGAGGAGGCTTACGCAATTTTTTGAAATGTTCTCTGGTCTTGATGACATCACCACCGAGGTAATGGAGTCCTGGGATGAGGGCAGATTGTGGTCTATGGGCGAGAAATCATGGTCGACATTAATTTGTTGGCAACCATTACAGGGAAGATGGCTAAGGGTCCTTCAATCCACAGGAAGAAGCACAACTGGGAAGTCAAGTTGCACTAATTCAAGGATAACCAGAAGATTTTTAAGGATGCGAAGAACGGATTAACTAGGGTTGATATTCCTGCCCACTGGAATTCCATGATGAAAAATGTCATGGAGTTCATCATGGTGAATGATCCTGGTAAGGTCCTTCTTAGTTTTTACTATGCTTTCATCAATTTTTTCTGTGACATTAATCCTATCAGCATACCCCAATTCCTTCTGAACTCCATGAATTACATTATTAATTTGTGTCATAGTAAGAAAGGGTCTGCTATGCCCTTACACTAGACATCGATGACCAGGAGATTGACAAGGAGCAGATTGATGAGGACATCGAGGAGGAGTGATGTGGACCCTCTCGGACCATTTTTGAGGTGGGTTGATTAGAAGACCTCTTGTTTGACGGTGTGGTTCATCATCCCTGGGGTTTCTCCGCTGTCTCTTAGCGGTTTTCTTCTCTATTTTTGGTATCGTTGTTCTGAGACATCCTGTTGTTTTTGTTGTAAGTCGTGGATGGTTGGTTTAGTTAGAGGGTGGAGGATCCTTTGTTGTAATCTAGTTTTGGATGTCAGATTTATGCTGCTTTTGTTCAAAGGTTTTGGGTCAACCGAAAAAACCTGTTTGTTTTAATTTAAGACATTTTATTTAAAAAAAAAAATAATTTATAAATTAATAAAGTTTAAAGGAAAATAAAAGCTCCGACGTCAAAAATTTTAAAGGAAATTTGAGCATCGACGTGTATGTATGAAGGAGGAAATCAATATATGTATCCATGCCTTGGAGAAATTAAATTTATCCTTTTTCTCGAACGTTAATGCATGCAATTGTGTTGAGAGCTTGTGCAAAAAAAGAGAAGCAAATTTTATTTTATGTGCCAGCGAAGAGAGATAAAAATGGAAATCGTCGAAAGTTGGAAGCCATCTAGGTAGCATGGCCTAGTGGCAAGAGGGTAGTGGTTAGAGTGTTAGGGTGCTCGGTGACCTACGTTCGAAATGTGGCGGCAACATGTTTTGGTAATTTTGTTTGTGTTGGAAGTGCCAAAGGTGAGGCGCATGTTTTTCTTGGGAAAGTGGGGAGCTTCATAGAGCACGTGGTCCTCTCCATTCTCTAAGCGAGAGCCTAGCTCATGTGGCAGTTAAAATCGTAGCTAGGGCATTGGTTGAGGCTATGTTGTGAGTTCAATTCCCACCAAGGCCAAGGTAATAAATTTTGATTATTATTTTTGTGTTGCCTAAAGTTTGACATGAGGTCTTAGGGAGTTAAAAGGGTTGCTTAAAATATTTTTTATTATTATTTTTGATAAGTTGGAGGAATAAGGAGTTAGATTTATTTTTGAATAAAGTGTTTGTGTCACATTGATTTGTTGAATTTTTAAAAGGATAAAGGGAACTTATTGCAATGAATTATTTTGAAAAGAATAGTACATTGAATATTATTTTAATTAGGAGATTATAAGGTGTAAGTGGTGAATTATTATTTTTAAATGTTGATGATTGTTTTCTTTAAAATGGAGTGATAATGTGTATAAGTGTCTTGATATTTACATTGTATTTTTGAGGGAGTTTATCATATTATAATTTCTTTGAGCTTGGCAAAGAAGTGTTTGTGATTGTGGCAGATTTATGAGATTCCATCATCATGAAAAAGGTATGAGCACATTTTTCCATAGTTAAGTTGATTGGTTAGTTTTTTGAAAAATAAGTTTGGAGTGTAAAGGACTTTATTAGGATGTCCTATTGAGTGTGTTGAGTTAATGCTTCAAGGTTTTCTAGAATAAAGAGTTGTTAAAACCTTATTTTATAAGCATTGTTGTTGAAGTCATTGGTTATGTGAAGAACTTGAACTAGGGTTTGAGTATCATTGCTATGTGAAGATTATTTTATAAGCATTGTTGTTGAAGTGAGTTGTTGAGCAAAGAACTTGAACAAGGGTTTGAAAATAATATTAGTATCATTGTTATGTGATATTGGTTGTTGATCATTGTTGGAAATATTTTTATTTGATGTTTATATGCTTGGACTAGGGTTTGTAAGGAAGGGTTATTTTATTGAGTGTTTGGTTGAGTAGAGTTGATTGAGCCTAGTCAAGTGGGTGTGTGAAGTGATTGTTCAAGTTCCATAAAATAAACTATTCTATATTCTGAATTGATTTGAGAAAGTGATTGGGCATTGAGGTGAATAAGAAGCATATTGAGTTTCTAACAATTCTCCTTATGTTTCTAATAAAGTGATTGAAATTAATTGAGCATTTTGATAAGTGTAGAACATATTGAGCCTCTTATAATTATCTTTATGTTTTTATGAGATTGGACAAGTTCTTGTGTGGACTTGCTGAGAAGATTTGAGGTAAGTATTTGAGAAGACTTGTGAACATATTTGAGTAAGCTTTTGTAGAAGCTTACAATGCATATTTGAGCAACTTCTAGAGAAGACTTGTGGAGCATATTTGGACAAGTTATAGAGAGGACTTGTGGATCATATTTGAGCAATTTTTAGAGAGGACTTGTAGAGCATATTTGAGCAAGTTCTAGAGAGGACTCATGGACATATTAGTGTGAGCTTTTGAGGAAGCTTAAAAAGCATATTTAAGACAAGTCTTTGAGAAGACTTGAGAGTAGAAGTGATTTATTTGTTCAAACCTTGAGTTAAGGTTTGGGGTATATCTAGCAGAGTTGATTTGAAATTGAGTCAAGATTTGAGTTAAGGCTTGAGGATAGATATTGAGGACATATTTGTGCTAGACCGAAGTACTGTGTTTAGTGCAAATTTGAGATAGATATTTGGAGGTGACAAAGAGCAGAGGACAGTAGTCTCCAATTGATAGAGATCCAATAGACAGGGCAGTGAGGATAGGTCTTCTGAGTGAGGACAAGAGTATTTAGTAGAGAGAGATCCACAAGCCAGTGCAGTGGAGGTAGTAATATTCTAGAGGATCACTAGCCAGAGCAAAAAATGAGTTCTCCTATGGATAGATATCCATGAACTTGATTGAGGAGATTGGTATCTCCTTTGGATGGAGGTCCATAAATTTTGTAATAGGGAAAAGATTTCCAAGATATTTATTGAGAAAATTTTAGTGAAATATTTTCTCCGTGGAGTAGCCCACATTGGGTGAACCACATAAATTGTGGTGTCTCTATTGTGTGTGGTGATTTGTGCATTGCTTTAATTACTATTGTTGATATTGCTATCTATACATTGCATAATATTGATTGGGAAAGAAAAGTAAAAAGTGGTCTTATACTGTTCATCCCCCCTCTCAATATAAGCTTGTGTTCTTCAATTTGTATCAGAGCGGGTTCCTTTAGAAGAGTTTAAAATCTTGAAGGAAAATCTAACAAGAACATAATGGATTCTAAGAATGTGTCCTTAGATAATTCAGCACCAGTATTTGATGGAAGTGGCTATATATATTGGAGTATGAGAATGAAGATCTACCTGATGGAACTTGGAAATGAAATTTAGGAAGTAGTTGAATTTGGATACAATGTCTTAATTAATCCTCCTACAGATAAGGAAGGTAAGCTCCTACAACATTACAATTCAAAAGCAATGAATGCACTTTTGAGAGGGTTCCATAAAATAGAGTCTATGAATGTTATGCATTGTCAAAATGTAAAAGAAATATAGGATAAACTACAAAATATATGAAGGAGATAAAAGTGTCAAGAAAGCAAAGATACAAACTCTCAAAGGAAAATTTGAAGCATTAAGAATTAAGGATGAGGAAAATATTAGTACTTATCTACTTTGAATTGATGAGGAAAATATTAGGACTTGGAATGAATATTGATGAATCAGATGTTTGTGATAAGATCTTAAGAACTCTTGCAAAAAGATTTAGTGAAAAGTTTTTTGCTATAGAAGAGTCAATAGATGATGATTATTTGACAAGAGATATGTTACTTCGTATTATTACAAAATTTAAGATGAGAATAAAAGAGGAACCTAATACCCAAAAAGAAGTAGCATTCAAAGCAATCAAGAAGACAAAGGGTAAGAAGTCAGAATCAAGCAATGAGTCACCAATGATGAAGAAGCAAAATATGGTAGAAGGAATAAGGATTCAAGAAGATCTAGAGATACAATATCTGTTAAATGTTTCAATTGTGGAAAGCATGGTCATTATGCAACTAACTGTCAAGAATCTAAGAATAACAATGATGAAGAAAAATAGGATCACAAGAACAGGGAATCAAAAATATACAGGTACCAAAATAAAAGCAAGGATGGACAAAGCAGACAAGGAAAGAAGTTCTTTCAAAGACAAAATAAAAGCTACTATGTGGATAAGGCAAGTAAGTACTCAAGTTATAGTGATGCTATTTTTTTAGATAATGATAGAGATGAAGTCCTATTTATGATTGAAGAAAAAGAACAAGTTAAGAAAAAGACTCTAGTAATTCTCAAGTGTTTTAGATGTGGTAACTTTGGACACCTTGAAGATAGTTGTACAAGGGATGGTTATAGTTTTAGTGATGATGAATATGAAGATACACTTGAAGTACCAGAAGAGAATATTATAATGGCACTAGAAGAAGGAGAAGATGATCCTACAAAAGACAAGCCAATATAAAATAAAGATATGGACAAAGGCAAACAAATAGAAGAATATTTAGAGAAATATGGATATGATATCAAGGGAGAACTTATTTATGCCCTTGACACGGTAAATAAGGTAAGAAAGCAACACTCTAAACTTGAAATTCAATTTCAAGAATGTGATGAAGAGAGAATATTGCTTATAGAGGATTTAGAAAAATCAAAGGCTAAGGCAAAAAGGTTCAAGGATAAGTTAGAAGCAAAGATATTAGAATGTGAAAAGCTAACACTAGAAGTGGCACTACTGAGAGAAGATTTAGAAGACTCCAAAGTCAAGCTAAAAGGGTTCAAAAACAACTCAAAGAACTTGGATAAGTTCATCAAGATACAAAAACCTACATCAAGCAAAACAGGTCTTGGATTTGAACAGGTTCAAAAGAGATGGAAAGGAAAGTCAACCTCAAGTTTTGGAGGAGAAGAAACTTTGGATGAAGATACTTCAGAAGAAGATAGTTTAAAATAAAGTGAGACATCTGAAGATGAGTTGGATAATAGAGAGTTCAACAAGAACAGGAATAATGCACAAAGAAGATATAGATGTAATAGCAATCAAAATAGGTCAAGAGAGACTAAGAGACCAATGAGGTCAATACAAGAAAAATTCAATGGAAGATGTTTTTCATGTCATAGGTTTGGGCACATAGCTTCACAATGCAGGACACATCAAAGAAAGGAATATGTAAATAGATAACTTTTCCATGGGTATTTCTACTCATGTAATCAGTTTGGTTACAAGGCAATGAATTGTAGGGTTCATGACAGAAGAAGGTATGGCTTCACTAGGAGAAATCCTAAGATATTTGCACCTCCAAGGAATAATAATAAAATTAAGTGTTACAAGTGTAATAATTATGGTCACACAACAAAGTTGTGTAGATCAGACATTATAGAATCAAGTAGGAACATGAACATGGATATGAATAAGAACAAGAATAGGAACAAGAACAGGAATAGGAACAAGAACCAGAACAGGAATAGGAATAGGAATAGGGAAAGGAACGTAGACATGGACAAGAACATGGATATGTAAATAAACAGTTAGAGGAATCAAAAGGATCAGATAAGAAGAAAAGAGGATAAAGGTAAAGAATAGTGCTTTTTGGGAGTAGAAATACTCCCATCCAAGAATTAACCACCTCAAGAGGAGGTGGGAGAGGGGCTAAGCTAAGAGGCTCATTCTTAGCCCAAAGCCCCAAAGGTGACCCTTTTCTATTTATGTTAAAGGGGGAGAGATTTATGTAAGTGGTAGAGATTTGGTATTTGAGTAAAAAAAGGGAGAGCATTGAGCCAAGGGGAGAAATGTCCTAAGGGGAGCAGAACAAAGAAACAATCAAGTTTTCAATAAAAATAATTTGGGTTGCCATCAATGACAAAGGGGGAGATTGTTGGACATTTTGAATCATTAAGTCAAAGTTGTCATTGATGTCAAGGAATGAAATCATCATTGATGTCAAGGAATATGTCAAGGAACAATGCAAAGGTTAAAGATAAAAGGGTTTATAATATTTTTTAATATTATGTGGAAGCATAAGTTAAAAGGTTAAAAGGTTTTTCATAAAAACCCAAGGAAGCTTATTGCAAAGCTAAAGAAAGGTTTAATATTTATTTTATAAAATATTTAAATTCAAATTGAATTTAAATTTTATAAATAAATTATATTTATACAAAGTTGTACAATGAGAGATGGCCTTAATAAAACCAAAAGGTTTTAAAGAATTAATTTATAAAATTTAAATTCAAAAGAATTTAAATAATTTATAAATTAATAAAGTTTAAAGGAAAATAAAAAGTGTCGACATCAAAAAGTTTGAAGGAAATTAAAGCGTCGACGTGTATGCATGAAGGAGGAAATCAATATATATACCCATGCCTTAGAGGCATTAAATTTATCCTTTTGCTCAAATGTTAATGCGTGCAATTGTGTTGAGAGCTCATGTAGAAAAAGAGAAGCAAATTTTGTTTTATGTGCCAATGAATAGAGACAAAAATGAAAAGCTCTAAAATTTGAAAGCCATTTGGGTAGCATGTCCTAGTGGCAAGAGTGCAGTGGTTAGAGTGTTAGGGTGCTCGGTGACCTGTATTAAAAATGTGATAGTAGCGTGTTTTGGTGATTTTATTTGTGTTGGAAGACCCAAAGGGGAGGCACACATTTTTCTTGGCAAAGTGGGGAGATTCATAGAGCACATAGTTCTCTCCACTCCGCAAGCGAGCGCCTAGCTTGCGCGGAAATTGGAGCCACAACTAGGGCATTGGTTGAGGCTGCATTGTGAGTTCGATTCCCACCAAGGCCAAGGTAATAAATTTTGATTATTATTTTTGTGTTGCCTAAAGTTTGACATGAGGTCTTAGGGAGTTAAAAGGGTTGCTTAAAATATTTTTGATAAGTTGGATGAATAAGGAGTTGGCTTTATTTTTGAATAAAGTGTTTATGTCACATTGATTTGTTGAAGTTTTAAAAGGATAAAGGGAAATTTTTGCATTGAATTATTTTGAAAAGAAGAGTTCATTGAACATTATTTTAATTGAGAGATTATAAGGTGTAAGTGGTGAATTATTTTTTGTAAATTTTGATGATTGTTTTCTAAAATATGGAGTGATAAGGTGTATATGTGTCTTGATATTTACATTGTATTTTTTAGGGAGTTTATCATCTTATAATTTCTTTGAGCTTGGCAAAGAAGGGTTTGTGATTGTGGTAGATTTATGAGATTCCTTCATCATAAAGAAAAAGGTATGAACACATTCTTCCATAGTTAAGTTGATTGGTTGATTTTCTGTAAAATAATTTTGGAGTGAAAAGGACTTGATTAGGATGTCCTATTGAGTGTGTTGAGTTAATGCTTCAAGGTTTTCTGGAATAAAGAGTTGTTTTTAAAACCTTATTTTATAAGCATTGTTGTTGAAGCCATTATTTATGTGAAGAACTTGAACTAGGGTTTGAGTATCATTGCTATGTGAAGATTATTTTATAAGCATTGTTGTTGAATTGAGTTGTTGAGCAAAGAACTTGAACTAGGGTTTGAAAAGAACACGAGTATCATTGTTATGTGAGATTGGTTATTGAGCATTATTGGAAATATTTTGAGTTGGTGTTTATATTCTTGGACTAGGGTTTGTAAGGAAGGATTTTTCATTGAGTGTTTGGTTGAGTAGATTTGGTTGAGCCTAGTCAATTGGGTGTGTGAAGTGATTGTTCAAGTTCCATAAAATAAACTATTATATATTTTGAATTGATTTGAGAAAATGATTGGGCATTGAGGTGAATAAGAAGCATATTGAGTTTCTAAAAATTCTTCGTATGTTTCTAAGAGAGTGATTGAAATTAATTGAGCATTGTGATAAGTTTAGAACATATTGAGTCTCTAACAATTCTGTCTATGTTTCTATGAGATTGGACGAGTTCTTGTGTGGACTTGTTGATCAGATTTGAGGTAAGTCTTTGAGAAGACTTGTCAAAAGATTTGAGTAAGCTTTTGTGGAAGCTTACAATGAAGATTTGAGCAAGTTCTAGAGAGGACTTGTGGAGCAGATTTGGACAAGTTCTAGAGAGGACTTGTGGAGCAGATTTGAGCAAGTTCTAGAGAGGACTTGTAGAGCAGATTTGAGCAAGTTCTAGAGAGGACTTGTGGACAGATTAGTGTGAGGTTTTGAGGAAGCTTAAAAAGCATATTTAAGACAAGTATTTGAGAATATTTGAGAGCATAAGTGATTTATTTTTTCAAACCTTGTGTTAAGGTTTGGGGTAGATCCAGTAGAGTTGATTTGAAATTGAGTCAATATTTGAGTTAAGGCTTGAGGACAGATATTGAGGATAGATTTGTCCTAGATCGAAGGACTATGTTTAGTATATATTTGAGACTAAGCTTTAAATATGACAAAGACCAAAGGATAGTAGTCTCTAGTGGATAGATATCCATTAGATAGGACAGTGAGGATAGGTCTTCTGAGTGAGGACAAGAGTCTTCAGTGGAGAGAGATCCACAAGCTAGTACAGTGGAGGTAGTAGTATTATAGAGGATCACCAACCAGAGCATAGGAGAAGGAGTTCTCCTATGGATAAATATCCATGATATTGATTTAGGGTATTGGTATCTCCTTTGGACAGAGGTCCATAAACATTGTAATAGGGAAAGGATTCTTAAGAGATTGATTGAGAAAATTTTAGTGAAATATTTTCTCCGTGGAGTAGCCCACATTGGGTGAACCACATAAATTGTGGTGTCTCTATTGTATGTGGTGATTTATGCATTGCTTTGATTACTGCTATTGATATTACTATCTATACATTGCATAATATTGATTGGAAAAAAAAATAAAAAGTGGTCTTATACCGTTCACCCCCCTCTCAGTATAAGCTTATGTTCTTCATTTTGAAGTTCCATGGGTACAACAAATATGTGTCAAATTATATAGCACATTATTATAAAAAGGGGATGGTATAGGTCAAATATTTAGAAATTGAAATATTTGAGGTCCCTCTCACTGAGGTAACTGGTATACCCTTGGATAACTATTGTTATAACAGGGAAAATCACTCCTTGATTAGAGAGTTGGGCTACTTATTGGATAAAAATAAATTTCTATCGAAGATCAAAAATGGGTATCAAGTTAAGGTGTAGAAGACCCTATGGAATAAAGTAGTTGCAGTATTTATGGACTGATTTACTCTAGATTCAAAGAGGGATGCCCTTCAAAGTTGCCATGTGATGGTTTTAAATCAATTTTATCAATAGAAGTTGATGAAATCCCCTTTTATTTTTCATTCCATGGAGAAATCTATGCTTAATGTGAAGTACTAGAAAGGATCTGACCCAATCCACTAGGGGTTGACTTTGTTAATTTTTGAGTATGTTGTTTGAGCCAAAGGTATTTCTTGGGAGATGGCTTTGAATTAGGTAGAGACATAGAAGGAGACCCTACTTAACATATTTTATCTAAAGTCCACCCACTCCACCCACTCTAATTCCAAAAATTCATGGATATTGGATGATATTGAGTCCCATTATCTCTGGAAGTTTGGGGGGAAAGCATTCAAAAAATTTGAGGGGAGTTTCATTGTCTTATAAGGGGATAAAAGGAGGGGAAAATTAGGAGGTCCACACACATATTTAAAAATATTATCATTTTTGAGTCATCTTTGGCTTCAGTGATGATGTTAGATTCAGAGGAGCTGACCCTTGTGGTGAAGAGGAGCAAATCCAATGTGAAGCTACTTGGTGGTTTGGGTGGGTCTTCTTAGGTTTAGCCAAATATCCTTCTAGATTTAGTTCTAAAAACTCTAGAAGAAAACCATAAGGTTATGGTGGGATCCCTAAAGGTCACTATTGCCTATGCTAAAGAAACCCAGGTGATGATTCGATTCTATCAAAATATCCTTGGTGCTTCAAATTTTGTCCTAGGGATTAGGGGAGATATTCCCCCTAAGATTTGATCCTTGGTGTATGTATTACCCTACTTGTGTTATTTTTTGGCCCCTAGGATGGTGTTCCATTTCTTGTCTTTTTGGATATTAGTCTTTTGGTTTGTTATTAGGGAGTTAATGCTTATTTGTTCCCTTTTGGATAGGTTTTTGAATTTTTGGTTAGTCTTGTTGGGCTATGAGACCTATTGGTTTTGTGGGGATACTGAAGATTTGTCCTTGGTTGCCCAATGCTCCATATTTTGTAATTAAGGTTTTGGGGGTTCCTTTCAAAAACCCACTTTACTAATACTATACATTAAAAATATCTTGAAAATATCCTTAAATCTCTTAAGGGAGTGCCTTGGGATTTGGTAGTACCATTTCAAGGTGGGGCCACTAAGTATCCTATAAAATATCTTGAGTATCAATGTTTTATAATAAAAAATATTGCTAAAAATGGTTCTAAATAGCCTAAGTTGGTCGACAAGATCTTCCTTCATTTTATACATTTAAAACTTGGGTATTCAAAGTTGGAATGGAAAGGACAACTATATACAAAATGATATAGAGGTTGGTTCCATAAGTTATCATAAGACTACTTGTGACTAGAGTAAGACCCTTGGATTCATTTGTTATTTTAGCAACTCAAATTGAGAGATTAGATTTTGAATTTTAGAATAAATTAAAATTAATTACACAAAGGATATGTGCTTAGAGTCAAGAGGACCTTGATAATTGATATAAAAATAAGAACGATGCACTTGGATGTATAGTATTAAGATTGGAATTGTATGAATTACTCCCAAAATGCTTAAATGAAAAGGAATATAGGATAAATCATGAGATATTACAAGAGTAGGGTTTTGATTAAAACCCATGCTCATGCTTGTAGGATTAGAATAAAGGTTATTAACATAAGGATTAAAATCTGGGATGCTTGATGGTATATCTAGTTTAGAAATGTAACTTATACCTACTTGTTGAGATATGGGACAAATCACATTGCCCCATAATGGTTCTTTAAGAGGAGGTAAAGATGAATGATATCCTAAGGAGGATGGGAGGTTTTGCATCTTAACATATACATAAGTGGTGGTGCTATTATAATCGATGATATTAGACATTGATGCATTAAGTTTTATAAAATTATCCAAAGGATAGATCCACTTGATTAAAATAAAAAGGGTTAGATATAGGTTGTTGTAGTCTAAAAGTGAACCTTCCCCTAAAAAAACACCTAGGATGTCATGACCTTACCTAAGGAAATATTCCACAACATCCCTATGTTTATTCAATAATAAATCCATGTGATTAGTGGATTTAAAAACCACTCTTCCTTGATCATCATAGATGGGGATTAGAGAACTAAAGGGGGGAGAGTCCTCATATTCTTATTCAAAGCTAGGATTATTAAAGGTGGGCTGGTCCTCGAGACCTTCTACCAAAGGGTTAGGGATGATGAACAATTTATGAGTAGCACTATAGGTTAATAGTATCTTTTGATCATGGGTTGGAAGGAAATAAGGATCCAATTAATTTAAAAAATATTTATAGATTTGATTAAAGAAGATAAATATTATGTTTTATCAACCTTATATCCCCTTTCATTGATATATCAAATCTTACCTATATACCTCAAGGGCCTCCCTATATACCAAAGGTACCTCTATACCTAACCCCTCTCAATATACCTATCAGTACATGAGAGAAATCTGATATATGGGTTGCTAGTGATACATGGAAGTGACCACTTGGATATGTGGTCAAGATGGTGTGTGAGATATAATAGTATGACTCCTTATGACTTCCACTAGCCCAGTATAATGTACTTCTTACTAGGCATAAGTACATGTGAGACCCTATATGGGAGGCTAATAGCCTATGCTCACCATATACCCAATATAGCCTAGTATCTTGTATGATAGCTACTCAAAGTATCATGAAGACCCTTAGTAGGACTAACAATTAGTTGTGTTCTTCTTATTTAAACTTAACGTAATATAATGTAAACAAACAAGATTATGTGATCTTGATTAAAGTTTGATAAATTTTAGTTTGATTAAGGCTTAGCTTGAACAAATAATAATCTTGGGATCCATAGTGGTGTTCATATAATATTCACGAAAATGTGATATGGAAAAAAGATGGCAAGCATCTTGAAGGGCCTCCTCATGATGATTTTTCACTCTCTTCTCTTCTCAGTTCAAGACTAGTGGAAGCTTATGAGTTTAATGTCTAGTTTTATTGGATTAGTTAAATAACATCTACAATTATCCTAAGATAGTTCTTCATATAATATCAACCTTAATCTATCCTAATACACATACAAATACAACAATCAAGGACTAAAACTAAAAAATTATCTTTTGATTTTGATGGAAAGGAAATAACAATTTATTTTTGAGAGGCAAGGGTACAAGAAAATATAACAAAAAAATCCTAAGATATAGTTCATTTGCTTTTGATTTAATATTGAATCCTAAATATTAGAGTGATCTCTTATATGATTAATACTAACTTTCTTTATTTTCCTTTTATCTATTTATCAATAAACAAAAAACAAAACCTAATTTACATAAATAGTAAGTAGAATCTAGATTCTAAATGCTTAAATGATAAATATCGGGGGTAGAATGACTTATTTTGACCATAGATAACAATTTACCACTATTCCATAGAAGCACTATGTATACTATTATCTATTAATGTCATTATTTCTTGACCTATAAAATAGATAAAAAAAACCATGGTCAGTGATAGAGGGGCCTATCTAAGCTGTTAAAGGATATTTAGATTTTATTTAGCAATAATTTGGCCCTTATTCATATAGAAAAAAAATATAAATTGATATAGTGCATGAAATAAATGCTAGGTGATGAAATAACCACTGGGTACTTACTGATAGCATTATTGGTGCTTTTGCTTGGTACCAATTCTTTTGCTCTATGTAAATTAGAGAGAAATATCACCATCGACCTACAATCTAGTGGTGCTTTTTTCTCTAAGAGAAAAATAAGATTAAATACAACATGAGCTAATATTATTATGACTATGTTTAAGGTATTTAACTTAAGACAACAAAGGCCCTATTTAATATGAGGAAAATATAAATTTACTTGCTTAATCTAGCTATATGCAAATGTAATTGCAAGATTAGTTCTATGAAATAAAATGAAGCTTAAATATACAAGCATAAAGAAGAGATAAAATAAAATAAAGGGAAAGAGAACAACACAATACATAAGGTTTTTTACCTCTTTTTGTAAGCTTGATAAAGACTTGCAAGCTTGCTTGTTGATGGCACTTGAATGCGTGAGCTTGTGGGCTTAGATGCTTGATTTTTTATGTTTGATGATTGTTTGGAGATTTTATTATATGCTTGTATGCTTGTAAGAACAAGAGCTTAAGTACTTACAAGGATGGAATTCATAATATTATGGTAATATTTTGGCATAATATAACCATGGAAAATTCTATAATGCCTAGGATTCTAGAAAGATTTTGGCAGATTTTTGCTACTCTAAATTTATTGATGAAATGGTCACCTCAAGTGCTAGTTTTATAGGTAACCATGGATCCTTGGGGGAAGAAATACATTGAATATGACAATATTTGATATGGTAAGAATTTGAAAAGGGATCAAGAATCCATTAATATAAGAACATAAAAATGAAAATTCTTGGACTTGGTATTTTTGCAAGAGTTGTAGATCAAAATTTTGGGGATTTGGCTCATTAATCAAAGATATCTTGAAATATATAGGGATTCAAACTTCTTGATTTAGCACATGATATTTAAAAGTTCTAGATGATAAAATAACTATATGGTGAAAGTATTGACAATTATTTTTTGATGATCCTTTGCATCATGATTGTTGGAGGTTAAATTTAGGTGAAAAAGATCAAAAGGTTAACCTTCATGAAGGCACTTGCAAGGTCACAAAAGCATTGCCAATTCTATCACTTATGATATACTATTTTTCTTTATTCAATAAATGCTCCAAAATTTGGAAAAATGAGGGTTGATTCAATTTGACAAATTCAAAGGCTTATCGACAAAGGGATTAACAAGCTTGACATTGGGTGTCTACAATAAGATCTTTTTGCCTTGGACACACTATAATGTATATCTAGCCCATCTATTTTTTTCTTTTTTTATTCTTCTCATGTTGTGGTGGGTGTGGATTTTTTGATACAATATGATCATTGTATATGGTAAACCATGAGTTGGACTGGGGGACATATTTGTGTTTGTGTACGGTATATGTTGGATTCTTTTGGTCTACCCCACAATAATGGATGGATATTCTTATTGATACATCATGTTTGTATATTTCTATATTATGGTTTATTTTAGGAATGAGGGATGTATATTTGAATCTATTGTAGAATAATCTTATATTTCCTAGCTATAGTGATGAGTGTAATTATTTGACACTTCACACTTAGTGTGTATTACATGCATTCTATATACTACAGTGGCATGTATGCTTGTTTAAAACTTATGTATATCTAATACTATAGGGATGTAGTTTTAACCCATGTAAAAATAATCAAGTTGAAAATCTCATTGCAACACTTCCACAATAGAAGGTTGAAGAAAACATCTCATTGAGAAGACCATAGAAGCTACAAGATTGAAGACCTTGGAGATGTGTCAAGGAGAAATAAGGAAAAGGCTTGGTGAGCCTCATTAAAGCAGTTCCTAGAAGAACTCATTGGAAAAATTCACTACCAAGGAGAAGCTCCTGATAGTGAAAGAATTGGGACAATTGTCGCCATCCGATAATAAGCCCAAAGGAGAATAATTTGGCAAGTTTTTCAAATTTTGGAGGAGACTAGTGAAGACCTCAAGACTTTTATATTCTTGAGAAGAAGGCCCTATTTGAAGTTAAAATTTGACAAGGATATTGAAGAAGAAAACAAAAATAAGAAGCTTACCAAATGCAAGAGATTTAGAGATTTCCTTTCATAGCTAAGAAGGCACATTTTAGAGATAGGGTTTTGTTGAATCTACAAAAAAATACTTAAGGTTTCATAGCTATGATTTACTACCATTCTAGACAACAAATTAGTGAATCTATTCATCAATATCTACATCATATTTAGATATCATTAAAGGTAAGCAACTTAGGTGCAAAGGGTTCATTACTTGAACACTCATATTTAGATTGTTACTTAGTTTCATTAATCAACTTATTAGAATTAAAGTTGCAAGGGGAAGATCTCATATTATAGTCTTCAAGAGAGTGCAAAAATATTTGTTTAAGGTTATTACCTAAAAATTAAAATAGGAGTTGGATGTATTTCGACAAAAAAAATATCATATTCTTATTATCTAGTTACAACAAATATGAATACATTAGATTGCAAATATTATAGAGTATTTTTGAATTCTTTAAGAGTTATCATTAGTGCATATTACAAGTTACTTGTGAGGAGTAATAAGGAGATTGCAGTTGCACTATATTAGTTTCTCTTAAAGCTTATTAGAAGTGCACTAAGGATTTTCCATGAAAGTGAAAATTAGTGCAAGATTAAACCACTCTAAGGGAATATTAGCTGCATGGTTATTAGCTTAGATTCATTGTTAGGTTAACCAAGCAAAGGAGAGATTTATCTAGTAAATAAAACAACATCGAATCATCCCTTGCCTACACGAAATAGTACAAAGAAGTTGCCATCAAATTTAGTATAAAGAAAGCTTGCAAAAGGAGATTTGAAGATCTCATATAGAGGTGCAAATGCAAGGTATTCTCTTCTAACTATTGTAAATATATTTACATTAGTTTATTTCACCATAATCTATTGTCCTACATAGAAAAATAGGATAAATTTTGAGTGTCTCAAGGACACGTCAACACCAGTAAGACATATCACAAAGTGACAAATAGAAAGGAACTATTCAAGCAAGATAAAAGAGTCAAAAAAAGGCTCACATTACATTGTCTAAAGACACCCTGATCAGTCACAAAATCAAGCATCCACAACAAGTAACCTGAAGCACAAGGTATCCACACAAAGGAGCCATTATATATTGCATAGCACAAGTAGTATATCATAAAGAAGCTATCGTTTATCCATATTAGCTATCATCTATTACACATTGCAAAGGCAATGCTCAAGATAGCATATTAAAAGCATAAAATGGTAAGGTATAAGGTATAGTTAAATGTGTAATAACCAAGACATAGCTTGGAGGAATCATTCATTGAGAAGAAGCATCAAAATATTCCCTTGGAGTCCCATAGAACTACCATTGAAATACCTAGAATCATCACAACTGGAGATAATGTTTGGATAGCATATCTTACACTCATTGGAAAGAAGGAAGAAGAGTTCAAAATCATTGGAACAAACTAGAAACAACTTGCACTCATTGGAAAGATAAAGGTAATAAGGACGTTGGAGACACCTCTACATGCAAAATAAGATGCACCACTTGTCACACTAAGGTTCTTACTATTTTCTCCAAGATATATTCTATAAGGTAACACTCAAGATGAAATAACACTCACCTTGGAAGCATTAAGAAGCATCACTCAAAGGACAAAGGGATTGCAATAATTTTGAAGAAGAAGCATTATATATTAACACTCATAAGAATACTACAACAATTTTCTACCACCTAGACACCTAAGTAATGATTGCACCAAGTGTTCAAAGCATCAAGTAGGTGTATCGCTCCAAGTTTTTTGCATCCTTACCTTTAGGCTATAGGATCCATGCCCGGAAGGAGGATGGGAAAAGGATGGCGCGGTACCTCGGACTGAGAGGCCTTGCGAAGGTCCCGCCTCTCGGGGAGGTGTATTATGGTGATTTTTCGACGGATGGTGGGTTCACCAGGAAACGTTTGAATGGCAGTTTCCACGCCTAGGTTGGGAATGTGTTTAATGTGTTCAGTTTTATCTTTAAACATTCGAGTCCTAGGTTTGGCCAAATGAATCTAAGTTGATCTATTATGAAAATGCAGACTAGATGAAATACAGCAGACAAATATGAACAAAAATAGAGAGAAAGAGCTAAATTATAGAGCCATACCTGATCCGGATGTCTGATGGAGATTATGATGTTTGAAGCAGACAGGATCATCTGGAATTTGATAGGATCGTCTTCGACCTGCAGGATCGTCTGAGATCTGACGAATTCGTCAAATGAATTCGTTAGAGACCTGCAAACAGAGAAATGGACACAAAATACAAAAAAATACAACAATGCTAATAGAGGATAAAGATGTAAAATGATAATAAAGACGTTAACAGATAATCTTAAATAGGAATGCAAGCAAATTACAATGTTTTAATAATTAATTATGATTTCATTATGCAATTAAACTACATGGGTGAACTCCAATATGCAGAATAGCAGAAAATAATAAATAAACTAGCTAGTTACAGAATAAAACAGCAGATGAAAAGAGGAAAATGCAAACTCTGGGCACTGATTGCCCCCAATGATGATTGCAGTCGAAATCATCTTTGATTTGACAGGATCGTCTCCGATCTAAATAGGATCGTCTGCGATGATGTAAGCTTGCTCCGATTGAAAAATGACAAGGTTCCTACAAGAAAATTGGATCCAACAAATGTAGATGATAATATAGATTATTCTAATGCATGTGAAGGTTGATTTACAGGAAAATTCAGCCAGGGGTAGGTTAAGGGGAGGGCCTAAGTTTAAATAGGCTTAGGAGGGAGGTTAGGAGGTTGGAGATCATCCCAATTTGGGAGATCTCCAACGGGGAGGGTCTCTAACGATGCAGACATGCTTTTGCCCAAATTAGAGATGCCATTGGAACAGAGGCTAATTGAGAAAAATCAATTTTGGGACAAGATCGTCTAGATGTCCTAGTCTAGATGAAATCGTCCGATCTGAGGTGATATCATCTGATCGGCGATGATATCGTCAAACGGTCAAAACAAACTCTAAAAATGGCATGGGAAAGGAGGAAACGGATTACACGGTGGTTTGGGAGTGGTTTTGGGGGTTAAATTTAAATTTAAATATTTACTAGAAGGAAACGGATTACACGGTGGTTTGGGAGCGGTTTTGGGGGTTAAATTTGAATTTAAATATTTACTAGAGTAATTGTAATTATTAAGGTTTTACTGTGCCAATTTTAGGGTGCTACATTTTGCCCCCTCTTTAGTGAATTTTCCAAAGAAAATGCATTAAAGACGAGTTCTTCTCGATCTACGAGAAAGCAAAAATTATTCCCATTTTTAGGCGACGATTCTAGGTCGAATCGTACGACAGCTTACTATGGTGCCCCCTCCGTGTTTTTACCCAAATCGAAGGTTTGAGGTAAAAACACGAAAAACCAAAATTTTTAATTGTTTTTTGAATAAAATTAAAAAATAGGGTAAAACCCTAATTCATTGTTACTGCTCATTTTTATAGTTTTCTGGTTTTTAGAGCTCTGGAGACAAAAATGGTCGAGACAGCGCACAGATCGATAGAGGTCCGATGCAAAGTACGGGTAAGGGTCTAAACTAAATTTAGAATGCTTTACTTTAGAATTTAATGCTTTTTAGACTAGATGTGCTTGATTTTTTAGAATCGTGGCCATTTTTGGGCCATCGACGTCATCGAGATGAAATCGTCTCGATTTTGCCGAAATCGTCTTGATATCGTCGATTTCGTCGAAATCATCTCGATATCGTCGATTTCATCTAAGGGCGAAATTGGCGATAGGGGGACGATTTCGTCAAAAAGGGGATGATTTTGGCTAGCAAAATCGAAGACGAATTTGCTCAAATTGGGGACGATATCGTCCAATTGTGGACGATATCATCATTTATGAAATTAAACTTATTTTGACTTGCATTTTTTATTAATGATTTATTAATGATTTTTATTTTTGATTTGATTTATTTTGCAGAGAGGATTACTAAAGAGCAGAGAATGGAAATATGGCAGGTTGAGGGATGACTTGGCTGCCCTGTCATAGGCAGAGCGATATCAGCTGGCATAGATCGGCTTGTAGCATGTGGCAGACATGCCAAAAGTTTCTACAGACATGGGGCTATTGAAAGCCCTAGTAGAGAGGTGGTATCCGGGTTCTTCCTATTTTTGATTACCGATAGGGGAGATGACTCCCACACTGGAGGATGTATGGAGGATTTTGAGGATCCCCATACAAGGATGACTGATCACCCCCACGGCCAATCAAGGCCACGCGATGATGTGACTATGTGGCGATCCGAGCTTCACCCTGGAGAAGGGCGAAGTGAATATCAAGTCGCTACGCAAGATGCCTAGGGCATCTAGACTCACACAAGTTTTGGCTGGGGTGGTAGGTGGACTTCTGTTGTGCCACCAGATCAGATGCAGGATACCATGGGTACTAACAGATGTGGTCTGCGACATGAGAGACCATGGATATAGATTTTCTTGGGGGAGCTTTGTGCTCTGTAGATTATACAAGATCCTGCATGGGGTCGTGTACAAGGGCAGAAAATGTCTGGTTATGACATTGGACTACAGGTTTGGTGCTGGGAGCACATCGCGATGCAGAGGCCGATAGGGCTTCCACTGATAGGGATTTATGGGGAGAGGCCCTGAGTTTTCTATTGGTGGCTTCGAAGAGGGGCACAGTGATGGATAGATCTACCAGTGTCCCAGAGACTACTAGATGACCTCGTCTCTGACCCGATCACCTAGAGGCCATGGAGAGATCATCTAGGGTGGGCTGAGGATGGACAAGAGATGGCTTACATCAGGCAATTTTGCTAGCTAAGGATGGAGAGGGGAGAGGTGGAGCTCCATCGGTATGACCGAGTTTTGAGGCAATTTGGTCTATAGCAGGGGATTCCATCTCTAAGAGACTACAAGTTTTCCTAGACTGTTCGAGATAACACTACAATTAGTGGGGCTCCAGATATGCAGTGATTCTAGAGTCAAGACGTAGATGATGCCTCCATTTAGCCAATGGATGGGGACAATGCTGGGGTAGCCGACGGCTATGATTCTTGGTACACAGGCATCCACCCTCCTTGGATGATGAGGGCTCAGGGTCCGATTCACGTAGTTGTGCATCGAATGGGGAGGCAATGCCAGGCAGCCATTGAGGCAGCATAGGGTCACGACGGGAGAGAGTAGATGAGGCCACATGCTTAGCAGAGGCCACGATAGTAGGAGAGGATGGAGGAGAGACCCCCTTCTCCACAGAGAGAGGCCACCATCGCTCGATAAGGGCAAGGGTGTCGACACTAGGGAGAGCAATGAGACAACGACTCTCCGAGTTGAGGTTGCCCACCTACAGGCTCAGGTGCAGACATTGCAGGATGAGGCTACATGGCTTAGAGCTCAAGGCGGAGGAGCGAGCACTCAAGATTTAGCATGCGCTATCACCCAGGTTACATTCTATCAGGCTCTATATTACCAAGCGGTGCCAGCAGAGTAGAGGGTGCCATTACCAGCTCATATTGCAGATCCTGTCGTGATGGGGTCAGCTAGGACATCATCATGATCGACATCCAGGACTCATGGCACCACATGGACTGCGATGGGGCCACCTCCTCCACCTCAGGGTGGGGGAGGAGATGAGGCTGAGAGCTCGAGGGGTTCTCGAGGCTAGGCTATTGCACTACACAGAGATTGTATATTTGATTGAGAGGATTGAGTATGCCAAGATGTATATTGTGGCATACCAATCTATTTTTGAGATGATGTACATATATTTGATATATATATATGATATTTTTTGATCATATGACTTGTCTTATGATGATATGACTTGTTTATATGTTTTTATGAAGCTTTAATGTTTTGATTGATTGATTTGATGATTCATGTAATTATGTCGTTGGAAATATTATGGTTGAAATGTCATGCTTAAAAAATTTAAATGAAATAATCTGATGTAACAAATTGGTTGTTGTGATGTGGTGATTTGATAAAAAATAAAAAGACTTTTAACAATAATTTCAAAGGACATTGTCGCTATTATAGACCATTTCATGGTGTCGCCGCTCACTCGGTCGTCAAGATAATCCCAGTATAGAAATATTGTTAAAAAGTAAAGAGTGCTTAAGATACTGTCTTAAGACTTTTGTTGTGATGATGCAAATGATGATGATGATGGTTTGTTTTTCAGACTTCCATGAAAATATTATGCATGAAATATTTTAAAATGATTTTTGCTAGGCATAAATTCCTAAGTGTGATAAAATGTTGAATAATTCCTTAGAAATTATACCATGGTTGCAAATTTGTAGTTTGACATGATGACATGAAATAGAATAGGTGTTTGTTTGTTTTAAAGCATGATTGTGTAACATAATGATTTAAGTCATGTTTTTTATGATTTTTAAATGAATGGAGAATAAAATTAATACCATTGGTTGCGCTAGGCATAGAATATGTAGGTATAGACTTATACCATCTTCGCGAAATCCAAAAAGAGATAGTTTTATTGCATGGTTGATTTTTTAATTTTTGAAAATGGTCAGAAAATATGAAGATGAGGACTTGCGCTAGGCATAAAATTCCAATTTTAGTTTTGGAACCATACCATCATCGCGAAAGTCAAAAGTTATATATAGATGTAACTTGATTGTATGTTGTGAAAATGATTTTGATTTTTGATAATGCATATAGTTGTCTTTATACTAAACAACTGTTCTCAAATAAGAAAATGAAATTATTCCAGACAATTTTGCAAAAATATTTCAAAGTATCTTGAAGACAAAAGTTAGATTTATAAGGAATCCCATATGCATATGTGAGTTCATTTCCAATCTTGATTTATCATAATGATACACAAAATCTCTCAAATACAAATATGTGTGCAATTGCATTGTTCATTTACTAGTTTTGAGCAAGATAATATGATACAAGTGATTTGAATGAACCAAATAAGTGTTCATTAACCATGATTTAGATGCATATAACCATACCAGACTACTATGTAAGTCATATTATCAAGAGCTAGCTAATCCATAAGCAGACATAGGTCTGTACAAAATAAGGTCGCTAATGTGACAGACATATCACCACGCTAGGAGTTACCCAAGGCCAAGTAGGTTGGGCACAAACCACCTGTTATGGGGCTTACCTCACAGTTTTTGAATAATTGAGAATTCCAGGGATTCAAGCTCATCAACCCTTATTTTCTTTTCAAAGGGTAGGGAGAGGGATTTTATTGCTTTTGCTTTTGCTGTCTTTTGCTTTTCTTTTGTATTTTTGCTTGATAATGCTTGGAACATTACTGTAATGATATAAAATAACATTTTTCTTTTTCTATTTTTCTTGAACTTTGCTTCTTTTTTTTTCTTTTTTTTATGCTAGGGATACTTGCTCGGATTAGCTGTAGAGCAAGGGATTTTTATTCTGGGTAGGGGTGAGCTTGTCCTTTTGCCAATTCTCAAAGATTCTAGACCATGTGCATGATAGGATAGCGGGGGAAACTTTTCGCTCAAGAAACAACTTCTACTATGTAGCATAACATGGAAATTACAAATATAATCATTTTATTGTGAAAGGATGTGCTTGGTTTAAGTAAATAACAAGATCAATTCTCTGTGCTCAAACTTTATTTAATTGAATTTTGTGGACTTTTATATAAGAGAGATTAGTAATCATGCCAGATAAAATCAAGATATTTATTTTTGTGTTTGCAAAAGTGAGAGATTCCAAATAAATGCTAATTTATCCAAAATAATTTGAAATATATAACTGCAACATTTGTAAGAAGAAATATATACAAATACTTTTTTGGGAAGTTTGAGAATGTTGAATCTCTCTTTCTTCTGTATTTTGTTTTGGTTTCAAAAGAGTCAAGAGTATTGAAGTTTTTATTTTTATTATTTTTGTTTGTTTTTGTTTTTGTGTAAACAGTTTGATATATTTTTAAAATAAGACAACATGCAAAATATGTACAAATTATGAAATGATTAATTTTTGTTACGCATAGTAACGTTTAAGATGCAAAATGTTCATGGGTTCTTTAAGTTCTTTACCATCTAAGGTAGATAATTTATATGCTCCTGATTCAAATTTAGCAGTGATAATGTATGGTCCAAGCCAGTTGGGCTCAAATTTACCTTTAAGGTCTTTAGTTGCATTAGTATTTTTTTTATTTTCTTTTAAAACAAGGTCGTCGATCTCAAAGGATCGATGATGAACTTTTTTAGCATATGATCTTTTAAGCTTGTTTTGGTAGGCACGGAGGTGCTCCAAAGCATTGATGTATTTTTCATCTAGGAGTTCCAGCTAACTGAGTCTGCCAGCTTAATATTCATCTCCTACTTTGGTATCTTGAAGTAGTAGAGCCAAAGAAGGAACTTCTAATTCAAAGGGAAAAACGACTTCAACACCATAAACCAAAACAAAAGGTGAAGTTCCAGTGGGAGTTCGAACACTAGTTCGATAGGCCCACAAGGCTGGATATAATTGAATGTGCCAGTCACGACCAGTTTTATTGACCAATATTTTGAGAATTTTGATTAAGGTTTTGTTAGATGCTTTTGCTTGACCATTACCCTGAGGATAATAGGGAGTGGACCAGCGATGTTGAATCTTATATTTTTGGCATAATTTCTTGACATATTTATTTTTGAAACAAGTTCCATTATCAGAGATGAGATTTGCAAGAATTTCCAAACCTACAAATGATTTGATTAAAAATAAATTTAGAAACTTGTGTGCCAGTGCAGGAAGCTAAAGGCATAGCTTCAACCCACTTTGTGAAATACTTAGTGGTGGTTATGATGAATTTGTGTCCATCAGATGACACAGGATTGATTTTGCCAATAATGTCTAAGCCCCATTTTGAAAAGGGCCAAGGAGATGAAATAGCCTGTAGCTCTTGTGCAGGGGCATGGACAAGGTCAGCATGTTTCTGGCACTTGTCGCAATGGCACACATACTCATGTGCATCATTCTCCATGGTAGGCCAAAAATATCCTATCCTAAGGAGCTTTTTAGCAATGACACTACCACTGAAGTGTCCTCCACAAGATCCATCATGGGCTTCACTCAAGGCTGATTTGGATTCTTCTAAATTCAAATATCTTAATAGGATACCTTCAAAAGATCTCCTATATAAAGTATTTCCAATGATTACAAATCAACTTGCTCATCTTCGTAATAACCGACGTTGGTTTCTATTAGAATTGGCAGGGAAAGTCCCATTTTGAAGAAAATCAAATATATCTGTATACCAAGGTTCAAGAGTAATTTCATTGATTAGAAACACATCCAAAGGTTCTAAGCATGACTTATTTGAAGCGAGTTCCTGGAGTCGACGAATAATGATAGTGGCATATTCGTCATCTAACTCCAAGGGTAGGAGAGATGCAGCTACGGCCATAGCGTCAGCCGCACGGTTGAAAGTTTGAGGAATAGCTTCCAAGGTAACTTGATCAAATAGAGACATTAATTGTAAAACATAGGCTTTATATGGGCACGGTTTATCATCTCTGGTCTGATAAACTTCATTAATTTGGTTTATGACAAGTTGAGAATCACCAAAAACTAACAGATGTTTGATTTTTAATTCCAAGGCAGCTCGTAATCCAAGGATTAGAGCTTCATATTCAGCAGTATTGTTGGTGCAAGCAAATGTTAATTTGAAGGACAGAGGAATGATGCATTTTTGTGGGGATATTAAAATAATACCCACACCAGCCCCACTCATGCATCGGGCTCCATCAAAGTATAAAGACCATTGTTCAATATGGTCTGCCTCTAATTGAAGGAATTCATCAGGAAACTCAATGATGAGGGGATGGGTAGACTCTAAGGGTGCAACAGCTAATTGATCTGCTATGATTTGACCCTTAACAAACTTCTGTCCTATGAATGTGAGGTCAAACTCTCTTAGAGCAAGAACCCACTTGGCTATACGACCCGATAAATAAGGTCGACTCATGAGATACCTCAAGGGATCATATTTAGCAATGACATAAGTTTTCTGACTAAGCATATAATGGCGTAATTTTTGCATAGAAAACATGACTGCTAGACATAGTTTTTCCAACGCTGTGTAGCGGGTTTCATAACTAATGAAATTTTGGCTAATATAATAATTAGCACGTTCTCTCTTTGCATCATCAAGCTGGGCTAACATAGCTCCTAAGGCAAAATCTGAAGCTAAAATATACAGGAGAAATGGGCGATCAGGTCTAGGTGGTGAAAGCATAGGTGGTTTAAGGAGGTATTGTTTGAGAAGTTCAAAAGCTTCTTTACATTCGCCGTCCCAATTAAAAGGGACATCCTTCTTAAGGAGCTTAAGAAAGGGATCGGTTTTTTCTGCCAACTTATCGATGAAGCGACGGATAACTTGAAGTTTACCTTGTAAACTTTGTAATTTAGATATATTGGTAGGTGTGTGCATATCAGTGATAGCCGTAATCTTGAGAGGGTCAATTTTGATACCACGTAAAGAAACTATAACCCCTAATAGTTTATCGTACTTAACTCCGAATATGCATTTGGATGGATTTAATCGAATAAGATATTCTCTTAATCAATTAAAAACTTTGTTCAAATCATCTAAATGGTTATCTTCATTAATAGAGCGAGCTATAATATCATCTACATAATCATGTAGGATATCATGCATCATATCATGAAAAATATAAGTCATAGCTCGTTGATAAGTTGCGCCTGTGTTCTTTAAGCCGAATGACATAACTTTCCAGCAAAAGGTACCCCAAGGGGTAATAAAGGTTGTTTTAGCCTAATCTTCAGGAGCTATCCTGATCTGATTATAACCGGAGAATCCATCCATTAAGGACATCATCCCACTCTCGACAGTAAATTCAATGATTTGATCCATGTTTGGAAGAGGAAAATCATCTTTAGGGCATGCAACGTTAATATCTCTAAAATCTATGCAAACCCTAACTTTGGTGGCTTCTTTCTTGGTGACTGGAACTACATTTGAGATTCATTCAGCATAATCAATAGCTTGTATAAAAACAACATTCAGGAGTTTTTCTAACTCCCCTTTGACTACCAGGGCCACTTTGGGATGCATTTTTCTAAGTTTTTGTTTAATAGGTTTAGCATGCGGATGGACTACTAGATGATTCATGACTACGAAAGGGTCCAGACCTGGCATATCTTCGTATGTCCAAGCGAAGACATCTTCATATTCTCTAAGGAATGCAATGTATTGCTCTTGTTTGTCTTGAATTAATTCTAACCCAATATTGATTATGTGAGGATTATCCTCAGTTCCAATGTTAACTTTAATGACGTTTTCGACTTCCATGTGTAGATCTCTTTCAAAATTAGGTGGGGCGGGTGAGACACCCAATTCTTGTAATTATTTTAAGGTTAAGTTGGATAATTCATCTTGAGGATTAGTGGCCTCAAGCTGGGCTATAGTTGGTATAGAACCATCAAAATAAAATCCATTGTGTAAAATATCTTCAATGGAGACATCGTGGAAGATATCGCCTTCCAACTCCTCATCGGAGTCAACAATCAATTCAGGGTAAGCTATGGATAGCATGTTACATGTAAATGGCTGATTTTGTAGAGGCAAATCATCACGCCTATCCAAATAATCTTGATAACATATGAGTTGATCATCATCTTCAAAAGGAAAGGGTTGACCCTTACTAGGAAATAGGCCCACACCACAGCGGGCAGGCCACGGTTCTACCTCGAAAGGTTATTTCATTCCATTTTGGAAATGTCCCAAGCCTTTCCGTTTATATCCCATTTTAATAATTATAGGTTTAGCTTTAATATACTCATTAGTAAAATAACATCGAGCATATCCATCATGATGAGTTTTGATATTCCGTGGTATTCTTCCCAAGTCATATCCTTTATAAATGAAGGCATAGTTGTGGGAGGCCCAAGGTACGAGGAGATGGTGGCAAGTTATTTAAAATATTTGAATCTTGCATGAAAGCATTTGTTTTTTCTGATATTAATATTGTGGATAAATCTGGTAAAAGTTCATCAGAAAATGCATAATATGTAGAAGGATCATTCCCTATATCTTTAGATGTGGAAGGTATGATAGATGTTGATAATGTGGAAGTGTTAATAGATGAGTCTATAGGTTTTGAAATTATAGGGATAGAACATGAAGGATTGGTTATGGATTGAAAATCTTTTTGAGGTTCTAGAGTGATTTGTTTAGAAGATTGTTGATCTATATATGAGTGTGAAATGAATGAAGGAGAAATAGGTGAAGCTATGGGTGTGTGTTTCATATTTTTAGATGAAAAATAAGAATTAGGATGTGTGGATGATAGAGCAGGGCAAAATTGCACTCCAACAGGTTTTGCCAAAGCACACATATCAAAGGGTCTAGGATCACCATGGATAGTGACCAACTGATTTTTAAATTTGAATTTAACACATTGATGTAAAGTTGATGGGACAACCCGCATTGCATTGATCCAAGGATGACCCAAGAGTATATTGTATTATGCGGGGCAATGTACAATAAACACGGTCGTATCTAGGGTTCTAGGACCAACTTGCAATGGGATGGTGATAACTCCACACGTTTCTTGTGTTTTGTCATTAAAAGCTTTGATAATCATATCAGTTTTCTTCATTTCATCACTTCTAAAACCAAATCGTTGGTAGAAGTCAAAGGTGCAGATGTTTAGAGATGAGCCATTATCAATCAAGACTCTTTTAACAGCTACATCTCCAATTAGAGCAGTAATATATAAGGGATTATCCTTATGTAAACTGTGTTGTGGGATATCTTTATCTCGGAAGTCAATACAATCGACTTCTCTAGTGATGATAGTATTGGTCATGGCTTCAGGTTGAATGTTTTGAGGTACCATCATTTGGCTTAATGTAAGCATCAAATCATCCCTATGGATAGGAGAAGATCTTAAAAAATCCAAAAGGGAAATTCTGGCTGTAGTATTGGATAATTGCTCATTAATATTGTAAGGGGTTTTAGGTTGAACATTAGGAGCATGATTCCATTTATTGGGATTTTTCAAAACAAATGGGGCTGATCCATCATTCTGGTTTGGTTCTTGTTGAGAATTTTGAGCCTGTTGTCGGGTAACGACTCTGATGGTACCTAAAATGTTATATTGAAGACGTTGAACTGGTCTCGGTTGAGCGTTTATGGCATGTTCATTAGGGAGAAATTGATTAGAAGAGGGTCGAGTAGTAACTCTTCTAGGAAATGGTTCTTCTGGAACCATAGCATCTATGATGGGTTGAATAGGATCTGATTCATTTTCAGAACTATTCAAATGGTTTGAGGTGATGTCTATTTCACTTCCAGTATCTGATTCTATATCACTAGGATCTGGAGTTTGAAAATTATGTAGGGGCTTGGTCGTGACCAGGGATAAGGTTGTGTCAAATGTTTAAGGATCCTAAACAGGTAATTGTTCGCTAATAGTTCCTACATATCGGGTAGGAGGGGGAACATTATGATGCTCAATTTTATTGGCCACCTCTTTACCATGTCTTGGTAAAGGATGTTGAAATATGTCTAATGACTTATTAGCATTTTGATTTTGATTTTGGGGAATGTTCTTTTGAGGATTATTAGGAGCATTTTGTTTAGGTTGGAAGGCTTGTACCTCCATTTCATTATTATCAATCAGATCTTGTATTTTATGTTTCAACCTTTTACAAGCGTTGGTAGAATGTCCAGGTCCTCTATGGAAATCACAGTGTAAGTCAGCTCTGTATCCGGGCATGGTTGGATCAGGCTCCCGGATAGTTGGTAATTGAATCAAACCTCTTTCGATTAATTGAGGTAAAATAGTTGATAATGGTTGATTCAATCTAGTAAACTCTCGAGGAGGTTTATCAGGCAGTTTCAATATAAATTTTTCTGTTGTCTTCGTTGCATTGATATTAGCAACATTTTTGCTGTCAGTGACTCCGTCACCTATGACTTGTTTGTTTTTATACTAATTTTTGGATGTTTTCTCATCATCCTTATTCCTAAGTTGTCCTCTCCTAATGATAGCATCTTCTACCCTTCGAGCTAAATCTATAGCCTGATCGAAGGTAGTTAAAGTAGCAGTTGATAACTCATAAGATATTTGTTCTTGCAAATTATTGATAAAAATGTCCAACATTTCCCTATAAGGTAGCACAAAGTGTAGTTTTCTTGTCAACTACCTCCATCTAGCTAAGAAATCAGCAAAACATTCATCTTTGTCTTGTTTTAAGTTGTATAAATCTTTAATGGTTACATGCCTCTCGATGTAGGCACTAAATTGATGGACAAAATATTCAGTTGTTTCTTCAAAGTTTCTCAAAGAATGAGTGGGCAATTGATAGTACCACTCTAATGCCATTCCACCTAAACTTTTCGGGAACATTTTTAGTAATAGCAATTCATCATGTGATATATCATGACATGCTATCCTAAACATGCGAAGATGCTCTATGGGATCTTTAGTTTCTTTATATATAGGCAGGATGGGCATGGGAAAATGCTTAGGGTACGGTTGTGCTACAACTATGGGATCCAAAGGTTGACTACATATCTCTCGATAATTGTATGAGGGACGGTAGGGATCTATCTGGTCCATACACGAAGCTAACTGTTTCACCATGGCTTCCAGATTACTAGTTTGCCCACCATATTGGTTTGGTAGGGCATTAATATGGGATTTATGAACATATGATGGAGGGACATGAAGATTAGATGCTATGTTGCTATTGTGTAAATTGTTGGTAGGAAAGGTGTTATGAAGAAATTTTGAAGTTGTATTATGTTGTATCCCAGATTGTTGAAAATTGGTGTTTGGCTTCATTTTAGATTTTTGTTTACTTGAAGCATATTGATCAATAGTTTGGCGAAGTAAAGCAGTGAAGGAAGTTTTCTTTTGTGTGGGAATGATTTTAGGCTCAATAACAGGTTCCTTAGGAGGTTGGGTAACCTATTGTTTTGGCATGTTCTGAATCATAGTGACCATATCTCTATTGGATGGTCCAGCCTTATCACTTTCTTGATCAATAAAAGACAAGGGATTAGTGTGCACATCAAACATATGTTCCATGGCTACTTGAGTGTCACTAATTTGCCCTTTATCAATACGAACTGCCATATTAAGAGCGCCAATGTTATTATTGAAAAATTTCTAGAAATGATCTAGGTTATCAAAAGCAATAGTTCCATTTGGAGCTACTCTAGGGGATGAGGATCCATCCTATTTAACATTTTCTTCTTATTCATTGTCTTCACCTAGGTCATCTTCTGGTTGATCTAGAGTTTCTCCTTTCGGAATTGATTCCTCAGGAAGGGCATTTGGGTTTTTTGTTTTATCTTCTAACCAATCTTCTTCTTCTCCTTCAGTTTGTTTACCATTCCTAAGTTTAGGCATTGTGCTTAATTTAGATTTTAGAAAATATATATATATATATATATATATATATATATATATATATATATATATATATATATATATATATATATATATGCTATAAGCTTAAGAGGTATATATTAATTATATACCTACTACAATATTTAAAATGAAATGTTTTGGTTTTTAGTTTTTCTTGTTTTTGTAATAATATTGTAAAGATAACAAACAACACAATAAATGCAAGAAATAATACTGGAAGCAATGATCTAGTTTTCTATAAATAATTTATAAATATCATTAATGGGCTCAAGTTCTTCAGGAGTCATGAAGTGTTCTTTTTCAAATTGAAAATTTTCTTTTAAGAATTTAATGAAAAGGGCTATAGTGATATTATCTGTCTCAGATTCTAGTTGATAGAAGTAAAGCTCGTGGCAATACTCTCGATATAACACAGCTCGAGGAACTCTATTCCATCTTTCTCTATCCATAAGAACGACCTCTTGGTCTTCTATATGACCTAGGAACTAGTGTATAGTGACTGCATTCTCGAGGTATTCCTCTAAGGTGAACAATTCTGAAGACACAAGAGCTCTCCTATAAGCTAACCATCTATGGCAGGATCTCTAAAGTTCATGATAAAAGACAAGTTGATGAGGATCCAAGATTCTATCTAGGACAAGCCTCTTGATTTTTTTAAGTTTTGTTGACCTAGATGAAATGACACCTAGTCTTCTATCAATTTCGTCCCACAAAAGTTGATTTCTATCTGTTTCAGGCACACTAAGCACAGAATTGATTTCTATGGCTGCTAATTGGTTTTCAACATTTATAGTAACTGCTAATATTTTCTTAGGAGCTACCATCTAAACATGATATGCAACTTATTATTTTTAAATGATTTTAAATGCATCTATTGTTTTTGGTTGTTTTTTTTATTTTTTTGTTTTGTTTTCAAAAGGTTTTAAATGCATTCACGTCGGGTTCACCAAAATGTATCGCTCCAAGTTTTTCGCATCCTTACCTTCAGGCTATAGGATCCATGCCCGGAAGGAGGATGGGAAAAGGATGGTGCGGTACCTCGGACTGAGAGGCCTTGCGAAGGTCCCGCCTCTCGGGGGAGGTGTATTATGGTGATTTTTCGATGGATGGTGGGTTCACCAAGAAACATTTGAATGGCAGTTTCCATGCCTAGGTTGGGAATGTGTTTAATGTGTTCAATTTTATCTTTAAACATTCGAGTCCTAGGTTTGGCCAAATGAATATAAGTTGATCTATTATGAAAATGCAGACTAGATGAAATATAGTAGACAAATATGAACAGAAACAGAGAGAAAGAGCTAAATTACAAAGCCATACCTGATCCAAATGTCTGATGGAGATTTTGATGTTTGAAGTAGATAGGATCATCTGGAATTTGATAGGATCGTCTCCGACCTGCAGGATCATCTTAGATCTGACGAATTCATCAGACGAATTCGTCAGAGACCTGCAAATAGAGAAATGGACATAAAATACAAAAAAATACAGCAATGCTAATAAAGGATAAAGATGTAAAATGATAATAAAGACGTTAACAGATAATATTAAATAGGAATGCAAGCAAATTACAATGTTTTAATAATTAATTATGATTTCATTATGCAATTAAACTACATGGGTGAACTCCAAGATGTAGAATAGCAAAAAATAATAAATAAACTAGCTAGTTACAGAATAAAACAACAGATGAAAAGAGGAAAATGCAAACTACGGGCATCGATTGCCCCCAATGATGATTGCAGTCAAAATCATCTCTGATTTGATAGGATCATCTTCGATCTGAACAGGATCGTCTGTGACGATGTAAGCTTGCTCCGACTAAAAAATGACAAGGTTCCTGTAAGAAAATTGGATGCAACAAATGTAGATGATAATATAGATTATTCTAATGCATGTGAAGGTCGATTTACAGGAAAATTCAGCCAAGGGTAGGTTAAGGGGAGGGCCTAAGTTTAAATAGGCTTAGGAGGGAGGTTAGGAGGTTGGAGATCATCCCAATTTGGGAGATCTCCAACGGGGAGGGTCTCTAATGGCGCAGACACGCTTCTGCCCAAATTAGAGACGTCGTTGGAATAGAGGCTAATTGAGAAAAATTAGTTTTGGGACAAGATCATCTAGACGTCCTAGTCCAAAATAAATCGTCTGATCTGAGGTGATATCGTCTGATCGACAACGATATCGTCAAACGGTCAAAACAAACTCTAAAAATGGTGTGGGAAAGGAGGAAACGAATTACACGACGGTTTGGGAGCAATTTTGGGGGTTAAATTTGAATTTAAATATTTACTAGAGTAATTGTAATTATTAAGGTTTTACTACGCCAATTTTAGGGTGCTACAGTAGGAATAGTAACTTGCCCAACATTCCACGTAGAGATAAAACTATTAATAGGTAAAATTATAAGGTGCTCCAAACACAATCCAATATACATAGATGTGAAGGAAGAAGCACACAGTTACAACAGCGAAGCATTGATATGCAATGAGTTCAAAGTATATTCAAGGAGGTTGAAAACTTTGATGATACATCCATTAAAGAAGGAGAATTGAATGCTCAAAATTTGTAATACAACATTCAAAAGATCCGTTGGAGGAGCAACAATCAAGGAATATCATGCACATCATTATAAATATAATATCAAACTAATTACTTGCTTTTTATTAAGGTTTAAAATAATTTATAAGGTGAACCGTATATATTTAAGTTTACTATTTTATTGGAGTAATACAAATCAACCAATAATTAGTAAGTTATAAAGCAAGTCCATACCTTCAAGTAATATTTCAAGGTATTATAATTGAAGTACATTCTCATATTATAATATTTGCAAATAACCAAGTAGGAGATATAAGGTTGTCAACCTTGGTAAACTCAAATATAAATTTGAAAATTCTATTATCATTATTTTATAATATTATAAAGTAGGGATTTAGAAGGAATACTACACCAAACTATAGATACTTAGTATTTATAAAATTAAATTATTGAATAGAGAAGTAAATCTATTGCTTACATATAGATTTGGAACTAACTAAACTTGTCTCATACTCATACTAAGGAGACAAAAATAAATCCAACTATAATAACTCCATTAGAGCATACTTCATTAGGAGAGATAAGGTAAAACTTAAAATTGATTATTATTCTCAAAACATTACAAAATCAACCCAAAAGGTGAACTAATTATTGCTAATATTTTTATCAAATCCTATAGCATATTCTAATTTACTTGGGAGATATAAGGAAGCCTACAAAACCTAAATCTAAAAAGGGTTTTATCAAATTAGTTCACATACTTTGAAATAGGGAGTTATAAGGTAACCTACAAGGACCACCATGACTATAAAAAAATTCATCCTTACAAAATCTCAACTACTTAAGGGTCCAAATTACTTCTCATGGAAAACCAAAGTGAGGGTTATTTTGATATCTAAATAACTTTGGGAAATTGTCAAAGGAACAAAAATTAAACTAACTTCAAGTGATACAGAGATTCAAAAGTTCAAATAAATTGATGCTAAGGTATTAATGATAATAAATTTTGCCATCATATATGAAATACAAGCTTACATTAATTCAGCAAGAACATCTATAGAAGCTTGGAAAACCTCAGAGAAAATATTTGAAGGGAAAAATAAAGCCACTATCGTAAATATTTGAACTCAATTACATTCCCTGAAAATTAACAGTGGAGAAAATATAGAACTATTCCTAAGAAATGTAGCAGAGATTAATGGAAAACTATTAACCTTAGGAGAAAAGGTTGAAGATAAATTCCTTGTTCAAGTAACCATGAGAGCACTTCCAAATAGCTATAAGCATCTAGTTACATCTTTACAAGTTCTAAGTAAAGATACATTATTTGATGAACTTATCAACATTCTTTAAGAATATGAGGTAAAAAGCACAATGAAATATGAAATGACTAACAATGCACTGGTTTCAAAAGATACTCCATAGGGAAACATAGCCTCATCTTCAAAAGGACAAAGATAAGATAATAATAGATATTATCATATATGCAGGAGAAAATGTCATAGCACTAATTACTGTAGATTCATTCCAATAAACCATAATCAAGGAAATTAGATTAACTATAGAAGCCAACCAAATAGGATATTCCAACCAAGGCAATATCAAAATAATTCATTTCAACAATAGTTTCAGCATCAAAACTACTATCCGCAATTGGAATATCGAGAAGGAAATTAGAAAGGATACCTAGCTTAGAGGATTGAAGAAATTTAAGAATTGGAAGATCCTATAAATAATCATGAAGTCAAAGCTCTTTCAGTAAGGATATATTTTTATGAATATACTAACTACTTGCTTAAATAGGTTACAAAAAATAGAGGAGGAGTACAAACTCCAAGATAAATATGAAGATCTATATTGAAGACTAAAGTCTTCGATACCCAAATAATGTAATATAGGGGGTTTTAGAGTATATTACATTATTTAGGTAAATTTCAATGTACCACCTTTGGTACATTACTAGAGTATGAGTTTAATTTATAGTAAGGTTAAGTAGTTACTTGGGTAAGAAGTAATAAATGCACAAGTTCAATGTGCAATGTTGTAAATGTACAAAGATTCCACTTGTACATGAGTCATAGGAAGGGTAGTTAGGAAGAGTAAAGGCCAAGTAACTTATCTTATTATATATAGGCCCCATAGTGAATAGAGGGGAGCATAGGAGAAATTACTATGGAGTAGTGAGTAGGTACAATGTAGTTTTGATTAGAGTTTTAGTGTGTTCATTTCCTCCATTACATTGCATTGTACTATTTTCACAACTTTTCATTAATAGCATATTTAAACATTCTTGCAAAATTCCATTATCTTACTATTATGCATATTTTACATCTTGTGATTGCTTTCTCTCGTACCATACATTATCAAAATTTAATAACATCATCCTTCATGTTGAGAACCTTTGGTCTAGGATGCCAATTTCTTTTGACTTGATCTCTAGGCTAATTTTCTTGCTTAATGTGAGCTCTTCACTAAATCAAACAATTTGGAGGCTTAGGTTGATGTCATTGCAAAAATATTTTGGCTTGCTATCTTTTAGGATTTCTTTTGTTGCTAGAGCTAATACTTTCCACCCCAAAATATTCTTTGCTAGACCAAATATATTGAAGTGCTTTTGCTAATGTCATTGCAAAAAAAAAAATTGGTTATTGAGAGTTTGCAAGTATGAATTTAAAGAAAATGAAGTAATTCTTTATAAAAGCTTGTAACTTCAATCAATGATCAATTTTTAAGCTATTTTAAGCCTGAAATTACTTCCTTGAGATTCAAAAGAAATAATTTGAAAGAATCATGGGTCTAAAAAGGCTCTTCAATCTTGAAAAATAAAGGATAAGAAAAGAGATACAAGTTTAGCACTGCATGTTTGGACTTGTGAATGTAGATAAAGAATTTAACTACATTATTGCTACTTCTAATGGAATTCTACTTAGAAAAATGTTGAACCCAAATGTGTTAGAGTATATTACATTATTTGGTACATGCTAATGTACCACCTTGGGTACATTTCTAGATTAGGAGTTTATCTTAGATTAAGGTTTAAGTAGTTACTTCATGCAATGTAATAAATGCACAAGTGTTAAAATGTGCATGTAGTCCACATGTACATGAGTCATAGAATAAATATATGAAGAGTAAAGTCCAAGGAACATATCTTCCTATATATAGGCTTTTGAGAGTACAATGTTGCAAGTGAGAAGAGTGAGAGAGGAATGATGTCAATATAGAGAGTAGTGAGGAGGTACAAGGTAGTTATTCATTAAAAAATTTGGAGTGTTTAAGTCTTAAATTATATTGCATTATTTTCATGATCTTTTATTAATGGTATATTACTGAGTTTTTGCAAAATTTTATCATCTAGTTTTCCTACATATTATAGTGCCATTATCATATAGTTATCATAGCTTGCTTATTTTACATATTGTGGTTGCATTTAATTTAATAGACATCCTTAAAAACTAAAAATGGTATCAAAGCCATGATAGATCAATAGAAAATAGAGAGAGAGCCACAAAACATATTGAGAGGAGATTAAAAATCTCATTTTTATAATTTCTAAAAATTGTATTTGGCTAGAGTCTTCCCATAGGGTTGCAAAAAAAATTATGAATACTAGGACTTAGCATTGATTCCACTATATTGACAAATCAACTAGTGAATATTGATTATCTCTATTTAGAGTTTCTTCCATTATATTCTTAATAATTTATTGTAGTAAAAGGATATTCAAAGAAATTCAGGAAGATTCCTACAAAGAGCTAGGAAGAATATCTTCTTTGAAATAAATCCAGTACCTAAAGCAAAAAACAAAATATCAAATATTTAGAGACCTAAGGAGAAGGTCCCATTGCAATATTGTAGACCTAAATATTACAAAAGAGATAAAAATGCTAGAGGAGCCTTATTATATATGGAAGAAGAAGAGACTCCAAAGAAGATTCTAGGAGAATATTGGAGGTTGGTGATATCCATTTAAGATTGAATATTGTAGATTGCAGATTGAAGAAAGAGGAGAAAAAAACTCAAGAATTTGAAGAGACCCACAAGAGGTCCCTTTGAATAACTTCTAGTTTTGGAAGATTGACATAGATAAGGACTAGCAAAAGTCCTATTCCATATTTCAAAACTAGTAAATTTTAGAGATCCAAGAGGGAGATCTTATTGCAAGACTCAATAGTTGAGGATTGAATAAAAGGTCTCATTGAGAAGACTAGAGAATCTATTGAAATTCAAAGACCCTAGAGAAGAGGTATCAAGGAAGGAAAAGGCTAGGAAAGCCTCATTATAGAATTCGAAGAAGACCATTGAAGGAGTTTCTAGGAGAACTCATTGGAGAAAATTGCAAGCAAGAAGGAGTTATTGATAAAGGAGGTTTTGGGAAAATTTTCACCATATAACAACAAGCCCAAAAAGGAGAAGAGTTTGGTAAGAATCTTGCCAAATTTTGGAGGAGAATAGTGAAGACCTCAAGACAGTCAAAATATTGATAAGAAGACCAATATTGAAGGAGGTTGAAGGAGAAAGGAGTTAGAAAAGCCACCAAATTTGAGAGATTTAGGGATTGACATTGAAGGCTTAAAGGTTACTTTGGAGAAAGTATTTTTCTAATTTTATAGTAGAAAATTGAAGGCTTCTAGGAGAAGAGTTACAATTGCAATTTGGAGGAGTTTCCTACCAAATTTTGGAGATTCAAGGACAAAAATTCGAAGGAGAAATTGACTGCAAAAGGGCAACAATAAGGGCAGAATTACTAGCTTCTAAGTTTTATATTTCAAGAGAGTGTCTAGAAGGAGAATTAAAGCCACCAAACTACACTTTCGGGCAGCAAGTTAGAGGGTTTCACAGCTACAAATTGATGGGATAAATAGCTATTTTTGACAACAAGAAAAACTTATGATTTCATCTAATACAGGGCAGCATTTAGGTGAATCTAATCACCAAGAATTCCATCATCTACAAATGTCATTAAGCTAATAAAATTTGGTGCAAAAGGTTCATTACTTGAACATTAGTTACTTGGTTTATTATTGAGTTTCATTAAGCACCATATTAGAGTTTAAAAGTTGCAAGGAGAAGGTTACATATTAAGTCTTCAAGAAAGCACAAAAGATAATTTCTACAAGGGTTATAACCTGCACACAAAAAGGAGTTAGATATATTTTGAAATAAAGGAAAATATCAACATATTATCTTTTAGTAAATTAATGAAGACATTATTCGTAAGTGAAGGTTGTATAGATTGAGATTTAATTAAAAGGAGTGATAAGGAGAAATTACTATTGCATCATACTAGTTTTAAATGTGCATTAAGTATTTAAGTTAAGGTGAAAATTAGTGCAAAGTAAAGCCATTAAAAATGGTGTGATTAAAGAGCTTGGATTCATTATTTCTAAGTTAACTAAGAAAAGGAGATAGAGGAGAGAGTTGTCTAGTAAAGAAGGCAACATAAAAATTTCATTTGCCACCAAGGAGTAGAGCAAGAAGCTACCTCATAATTGAAGAGAGAAAGCTTAAAAAAATAGGAGATTTAAAGATCTTAGATTTTAGGTTCAAGTTAAGGTGTTTTATTCTAAGTATTGCGAAGCTATTTGCATTACTTTATTGAACCATATTCCTCTTGTCCTGCATAGAAAAGAGAGGAAAAAATCTAGAGTGTCTTAAGATACTATAACAACAAGTATATTATATCTACAAAGTGGCGATATCATCAAGTTTGTAGAGAAAACTTCAAAGAGGAGAAATAAATCCAATGAAGGGTCAATAGTTGAGTTTCATGGTGTCTAAAGACACCAAATCCAACACCATTGGACTCAGGAAAAGAGTGTCCACAAGCATTATAAGAGAAGTAACCTGTAGCATCAAAGAACCTATGTGAGGTAGCTTAACATCCATAACATCCATTACAATTCTAACATAAAGCAAGGAGAATAGCACAAAGGATAACAAAGTGTAAGTTACAAGAGTACAACATACACAAGTTATGTAAAAGATCAAGGTGCAAAGGAAGAGTGCATTACCCAAGAAATATCTTGGATGAACCACCAAAAAATAGGATAGCTTGAAGCACTCTAGAGCCATCAACATTGGAGTAGAACCACAAGATAAGATAATGGTTTTGAAGCATATTAGAACCACCATTACTAGAGACAACTTCATGTGAGAATAGGACCACCATTCATTAGAAAAATTACATTGGAATTGCAAGCAAGAACAACTAGCAATTGTAGGTAAGAAGCATTGAGAAATAGAGAACATTGAAGGCTCAATTGCATGCAAATGAAAGGAGCACCACTTTCCACCTCAAGCTAAGGTATCTTGTGCCACTTGGCACACCAAAAGAAGGTACCTCATATTATTTATAATATTTGTACGTGAAGGAAGCACCCAAGATAAAATTAACACTCATATATAAGTGTTGAAGGCATCATTCAAGGATTAAAGGCACATAATTATTGTGAATAATTCAAAGGAAGAGTCTTGAAGGCTCACCAACTAATGATCATAAATAACGTAACCTTCATTTTCCACCTACACACTTGAGCAACGTATGCACCATGTGGGTAGTGTTCCAAGAAGGGACACAGGATATTAAAGAGTCTAAATTGAAGAAGAGCACAGAGATTTCAAGCAAGCAAATGAGAATGAGGTCAGAGTGCATTTGAGAAGGAGAAGAAGACTCATAAGGCACCCATGAGAAATAAATGCTCTCTATCATACATAGAATACTAGCATTACAACACTAAATCTTGGATTGAAGAGTCAAATTAGAACCCAATTAGCACACACATTTTACATTGCAAGGAAGGTAAAGGTTTACTTGATTTAATATTTTCTTTCCTTAAGTATAAGAATTTATAAGGTTCTTAATATAAGTTTTAAGGTTATTTATTACTGCATTGAAGAACTAAGTAAATACCAACCTTTTGGGGTCTAAAATGGTATCAAGGAAAACTTAAAACCTTGACTATCATTTGTTATGATCTGGTAGGTGAGCACCTGCTAATCATAGATCAAATCCTGACATTGGATGAGTTAAAGATTAATTTAACCCAACCTCTAGAGTACATTGGTATACCTTGTCAACTAATTTGAATATTGACTCATTTAAGCTTAGTTAAATGTATAAATATAGGGATAGAAGTGGGGTAAGGGTTAGAAAAATAGTAAATGAACAGTGGCCAAATAGAGCTAACAACATAAACAACTACAGGAAAACTTCCCACAAATCAATTTCTAGTAATCCACACTTGAGACTAACAACATTCAAAACCAATAACCTTCATCATTAGAGCACATAATCATACTTCAGAGACTATTTCAAACATCTAGAGTACTAATAATCCAAATAGCAGAATTAGATCAATACCCAGAATAAGAAAAATAAGTCTCCTCCAAGCACATATTTAAAAATGAAGCATTCCAAAGTGCTCTAAGTTAGCAATCCAATATCAATAAAATAGAATAACCATAGTAGCAGTAGCATAAATGACTTATAGATCAAATTCTCATGAAATAAAAGAAGACAAAGGTTTGAGGCAAACATCTAAGTAATGCTCCTTCTATTGATTCACAAAAAAATACAACAACAATGCAAGTAAACACTCTAGATCCGACCCTTAAAAATGAAGGTTCGGCCTCTATTTATAGTTTTACATGTGATTTTAAAATATTTGGAAGAATTGAAACATTACAAGAAATTTGAAATTCTAGATTAGTAAGGTGTTGAAGTGGCAGTCTCATGTTTGATTTGAAAGAAGAAGACAATTGCACAATATTTCATTTCTCTACAACTTGAGTTCTGCAGTCATTCTACTCTCATGGATTTCAACTTTAGACTGAGTCAATCTAAAATCAGAGCTGCTCATATTTCTTGTTGAGGCTGTCTCACCATGGATTTGCAACTGAATCTTCTTATAGTTCTTGATCCTCCACCGCTTCACCTTCCTATTCATTTCTAGCTTAGACACCTTCAAACAATAATCTATGACTTTGTGCTCAGTCAAATTCTCCTTTAATACATGGATTGAAACACATGGTATTTTGGTCGTTGATATCCTACTGAATTATTGAGATTAGTTTATCAAGGACTTGTTACACTTTCTCATGGCCGACAACACCCTATGGTATAAAGATAATGTCCACTTTGCTTCTTACTTTTTTCAATATCATAGAATGTGTTTTGGCTTGCTCCTTGAAACTTTAGTTCACCAATGGTGACTTCTTTGACCATGGGTTGGAACTAGGGAGCGTTGTTGCTTCTATTTAGAATTACACTCTAGATCATGCAGTGTAGACATGTTCTATCCCACTCTCATTATTTCCAAGATAACCCTCTTTTTATTCTAGGTTATGACATAAAATGTTATTTCAAAAGTATGTGTTGTCCCATGATTTACAATGCCAACTCACAATTTTGACCAATGATGATCGTGTGGTAGAAAATTATGCTACATCACTAGAATGGAGTATGTGTTCTAGACCACATGGTATGGAGTCATGCTCTGGACCACTTTTTTTAATATCACCTTACAGGATTTAACCACTTTGATTGCAATGTGGAACCATGTTCTAAACAGTGTGGGATGAAACATATGGTGAGCCACAATGCTTTAGCCCACAATTTGAAGTGCTATTTTTTCCAAATTTGACTTGGTTGACTAAGATATGAAACCATGTTCTAAGCTACATGGGATGACACATGCTCTGAGTTGCATGAGATAAAACATGCTCTAGCCCATGATTTGGATGGCTAGAACATCAACTTTGATTGCAGGTTGGAACCATGCTCTAGGTCATGAGGGATATAAACTTGTGATCCACACCATCTTCTTTGTACTTTGATTCATGTTCCAAAATATACTAACTACAACCTTGACTCAGTTGACCACGGGTTGGAGCATGTTGCACTGCATTGCTATCGCGATTTGGAGCACTCTTAGGACAAAAAAATTTGTAAAATTTTCTAAGTATGTGATCATTTTGGTCCTACATTTTGGTACCTCCTGGGGATATTTGCTTGTAAATCCTAAAGATATTAGAGCCTTATATATTGGGAATCAAGAGTCAAAAATAGCAAGAATTGAGCTTGGAGTGAAATGAATGGATAAAGTGGAATTTTTAGGGAAAATGTGAATGAATGAGGATGGAGGGAAGAAAACTTATGCAGTGGAGAGAATGAATAAGTGAAAAAGGAGAATTTGAAAGAAAGGGTAGACTCCAGTCAATAGTGAGCTATATTTCATAGAATGACTTCCATATGACCATCACTCTCTAGGACATTTGTGAAGATACTCAGAGAGTAATAGTTCATATAGAAATCATGCAAGAAGCAATATGTAGATCATAGAAAGTTATGCTTCATAGAATAATATTCGTGTGATATCCATACTTTCAAACATTTGTGAAGATACTTAGAGCATAAATATTCACAAGGAACTATGCAAAATGTAAAGGATAACTTATTTCTACAACTCTTCCATAAGATCAATCTTACTCTAGTTAAATAAAAATGTACCTTTATATAAGCTCATTCTGATCATGACTTTCCTTGCAACTTGGCATCATGAATTCTTCATGTCTTTTCACCACTTCATGCTTTATGACCGCCTTCTAACATCTTCAAGATCAAAACAACTCACCAATTATGCATATACAACTCTTTGGTCAGTTATGTTATATAAAATGCCTAGCCTTTTTAGCAATTGAATTTCTCTATTCTTGCACTTTTTCCAGTTGATTTTGTTCTTAAACCTCCTTCTCTTGTGTTTTCTCAGCATCCTCTATGTTTTCTCCTTCTTGATCACCTTTTTATTGGTGCATATCTTCATCTTCTCTTCCTTGTTTCTCATTTTCATTATCTCTCTTCTCTTCCTCTTCAGCTTCTACTTCTTCATCAACTTCTTCCTCTTCTTCAGCCTCTAGTTCTAGTTCTACTCCAAATAGTTGAATCATCTAATTCAATGTTTCTAATGCTTGATCCCAGGTTGATTTGGAAGGATTAGTCATTTCTTTGAGTTGCTTGTGGGTAAAATCCAATTTGGTAGTTTCTTCATAGGACATGGAATATCCTTTATTCACCAAATCCTCCATTAAGTCTTTGAGCTTGGTTAAGTCTTTGATTAGTTGAGAGACTTGATCCTGATTGATTGGGTCTTACCAAGTGTCTATTTTAGACTCATCATGTATGATTGATCCTATGTTGGTCTAGAGGTCTTATTATTATAAAAGGATGTCATTTTCATTCCAAAATCCTCCAAAACCATACTGCATCATTTCTTTGTTGATATCCACAATCTCCTACAACTTACCTTCGATTCTATTTGTTAGTAGCCATCCCTTTTGGAGTAGCTTATTCTTCTTGATTACAATCTTGGCTACCAATCTTGTAGTATTCCATGCCTTATTTGGGATAGGCTTGGTAGCTTCACTGAATCTATTTTTAGATAGCTTATACATTTGCTCTACTTGTACCACCATGGGTTGTAGCTCTTCATTGAACTTATCCAAATCTTCCTTGGTTGCCTACAATAAATGGCTAGCCTCATCCATGTAATCAATCACAAGCTAGATTTTTGAGCACTTCTCTAGGATTTTAGACCATATTTATTTTTTGATTTGTTTGATCTTGTCTTTAGAGAAACCTATAGCTCTAGCCTTTTCAACCTGAAGTTGTTGCTTCAAGGCTTGTATTTCTTTGACCTGGGCCTCATCCTTCTTCAGCTCTTCAACTTGCTCCTTGAATTTGATGGTCTCTTGGTACTTGTTTTGCCAGCTCTTAGCTTCATTTCTCATAAATTTTTCCACCTTCTTCTGGTTGTTGATTGTTTTCTCTAGCTTTTTAATATTTTTTTCCATTTTATCATACTTTTTCTTGCAAATATCAGTCTTGATATAAATGGTCTCAAGATGAGCCTTAGTTATGACCAATTCATCCTCCATGGGAAATTAAGCGATATATTTCATATGCTCTTCCAGTTGATAATCCTTTGTAGTCATCTCTTCCTCTGATTTGTTGATAAGATGGGTGAGGGAGATAGCTATCCTTTGTTTGGCCATCGGATCAATAATCATGGTCTTCCTTTGTCTAGAAGTATGTTTTGA